>JANXHW010000001.1:51545859-54485859 GCA_026170595.1 Plestiodon gilberti rubricaudatus | reverse complement strand
AACCCTTTTCCGGAGAGCGAGAGTGTTCGCTCCGTCGACGTTCCTGTTTTGGAAAGAGTGGGCATCAAAAGCGAACACGTGCAGGGGCTTAAACCCTCCCCTTCCCCTGGATTCCTCCCCCCTCCCCCCGAAAAGCAAAAGTCTCCCCAAATCTTCCGCCGCCCTCCCTTGGCTCTCTCTCAAGGATTTGTTAAATTGACGCGGCACAGATTTCTCGATTAGGCCTGCAAAGCGGAACTGAAAGGCGTCGTAAAATCCATCAGAATCCTGCCCAAAGCGCTTATTCTCTTCCAACTTAATTTATGCCACGCGATTCTGTATTGGGGAAATCAAGCAGAAAGCTCCTTTTCTTGACTCTTCCCTCCCCTCCCCGTTCTCCCCCACCCCACCCCTTCCTTGTGTCGTCCCCCCCCCCCCTTGCAAATGCTGCTGGGCTAACGGGGAGACTGTTTAACTTAAGTGTTTCTATATGAGGCTGTTGTAGTTTAACTCCTGCCCACCAGTAGCTGGGCCGAACAAAGGAGGGACTCGAGGTCTAACCATTCATCCTTTCTCTGCGCTTTAATTTTCATTGATTTTGAAGACAAGGGGAGCCCTCAGGGATTCGAGCTGAAGGGGGATGACACGCCTTTAGACGCGATCAACCCCCTAGCCAGCCATCTGCTCCTAACCAAATGGCGTTTTTTCACTCCCAGCTCCTGCGTGTCTCTATACTCCTCTCTCACACTTCCAGCTCTAGTCCCGGAGGAGCAGTTCTCTCCCACCATCCCCCCCCCCCGCCTCCCAATGCAAAGGCAGCTTAAGTTAAAGTATGTTGAATAGATTCCCCCCCCCCCTCTTTCTTCTTCTTTGCGGTGGTTGGGAAGCCCGCAGCCGAAGAGGCAATAAATCCTTACCTTCCTCATTAGGGCAGCGCCACAACCCCTTTTTAAATACTTTTTGATTCCTCAGCAAATTTACTGTACGACGTCGGGCTCATTAGCCAGCAGAGGAGACATTAGCAGGAGACATTAGGAGGATTTGTCCCTGCCAAAAAGGGCCCTAGCGCTTCCCTGCAAGAAGAAATCTGCTTCCCCGAGCCTCGTGGGATCCGTTTACAACTGGTTCTTTGGCTGCCTCGGAAGGATCCCGGAAGAGTTTCACATGATCCAACAAGGGCAGTCTGAAAGGAGAGCGTCTGGCCGTCATCTTGGCAGGGGAAGGTCAGCCAGCTTCGGAGTTCCGCACAAGTTCCAGGCAGGCAGGACGGACCCAAAGGCTGGGGGGGGGGGGGCTCCTATCATCAGAAGGGTAATTCTAGACCACTGCAAACCTCGCAGAGGCAGCCAAGACCATGAACATGCGAGGAGACCCCTGCTCCATCAGTCCACAGTTCCGTCTAGTAGTCCAACCTCTTTGCCACCTTGGTCACTAAGATGCACCTGGAAAGGCCATGAAAGGAACATCTCACCCCTGATACTTGTCCCAAGCAAGTGGTATTCAGAGGTACATTGCCTCTAAACATGGAGGCTCAATTATGAGCTGGTGGTAGACTTATCCCCCACAAATTTGTCTGATCCCGTCTAAGTTAGACGCTTGCCATCGCCCAGCCTTCTTGTGATGGTGAGTGAGCTCCTGAAGTCCAGGGAGTTCAGTGTGATCCAGTTACACCACCACTCAGGGCTGGTTCATACAAGTACTGTTTGTGCATCATGATGTCCAGCCACTGAATGTGTGGACTGACTCCACTGAAAGCATTGAGTCAAGCTTCTTCTGACAGAGGTCTGCCTGTATCTGTGCCACACATGCAAGTCATTCCTTGATGTGGCTCCCCTAAATAAGTCACTTATGCAAACCATCCAGGGTCCCCATATCTCATCAGGGATAGGGATGCAAATCACTAGGCTACCTAAATCTATTCTGGGGGCATAACAGAGGCTTTAGGGTTGCACAGATCTCTAATGAGTGGGAAAGGCTTGCCTCATCCGAAAGGCTGCCTATTCCCTTTCCAGCAGCAAGCGCAGGAGAGCAGAACAGAAGATAAGTCTCCTCCTATTGTGCAGCCTCTTCCAGTCATCCACATTATGGTTCTCTGTCACTCAAAACTTTTCCTGAAATAAGACCAGGTATATATCTTCATCTAGTTTTATGTCTCTTAGGAGGGTCATTTTATATAGGTAGGAGCAGGAGAAAATGGTGATAATGAAATAAAAACACACAACACCGCTTTCTGCTAAAAAAAAATCTGCAAAATAAAATAAAATAAAACCATGTAATTTGCATCATTCTTCCTTTGCTGACACTGTACAACCTATACCACCTACCTAGTACATTTTTAAGTGGTTACAATGGATTAAAATGGGGAAAAATTGGAATAAAACCACATAACACTGCTTTCTGCTATTTTGGTTAACCACCGAAATCTGTGAAAAATAAACATTTTCTCCCACCTCTGTTTATAGGCTTAAGATGAAGGATGGGGCCTAGTTCAGTGGTAGAGCACCTGTCCCCACCCACACAGAAGGTTCAATCCTTGGATCCCCAGGTAAGTCTGGGAATCTCCAGAGAGCCCTCCCTCCACCCCCAGACAACACTAGGCCAGAAGAAGACAGTCTCAATGTGCCAGGAAGGAAGCTTCACTGAAATGAAATGGAATTGCTCCACACAATTGCCTAGGACAGGGCAAAGCAAGGGAATGAAACTTGGTTCAGGGTCTCATTCAAAGAAGGGATAGCAGCCCAGAACAGTCTTGCAGGCATTCATTAGCATTCTCTGGTGAATCTGAGAGTGGGATTCTTGAAGATGTTCTCTTACCAAATGGTTGCATCTTATGATTCTTGTGTGTAGTATTTCTAGCATCCTATAACACCTGAGAGGCAAATAAGAAAAGAGAAAGGACCCTGCTGCCTCCATGAACACACAGATACACTGTACTCGCTTCCTTTGGCAAAGAGAAGCTACCACTCACCACAACCAGAAACACAGATGAAAACTTCTAACTCTGCCTCCTTCAGAAGAAAGTCCCATTGCTTTCCTTAAGCCTTATTTCCAAGTGAGGCTGCAATCCTTTGCACTTACTCGGGAGTAAACCCCATTGAACTCAATTGGCTTACTTCCCACTAACCACCATACATTGCATTTGTTTCTGTTCTGAATCAATAGCTTAGAATTGCAGTCTTTGACCATCATCTAACTGGAACCACATCATATACAGTACTGGATGATGTCAGAAGGGGGGATCCATCAAGCAGACCTTTATTTATAACACCGCATGATGGGAAAAATCAACTCAAAGTGTGTGTGTGTGTGTGTGTGTGTGTGTGTGTGTGTGTGTGTGTGTGTGTGTGTGTGTGTGTGTGTGTGTGTGTGTGTGTGTGTGTGTGTGTGTGTGTGTGTGTGTGTGTGTGTGTTAGGCATAGCAACACGCTGCCATCAGTTTAATCAGGAGCTTTCCTTATTCATCATCCCCAAGGCCTGTGATGTTCCAAGCGAGGCTACAATGCAAGCTGATGTAGGCATTCATAAGTGATTGCGTGTATCGTTATGTCCATACAGGAGAAATGAATATCTTAATGAGGTCGTTACACATGTGGACATCGTGCTCCGCATCAGTTGAATGGTTCTCAATCTGAGCTGCTGCTAGCTTAACAGCTGCCAGTGCTGGCCCAGCTCGGTCACTCCGGTTGAAGCTGATTTTCCAGGTACTGTACTGTACAATCCATGTCTGGCTGAAGTCAGTGGCAAACCCCTGAATGAATGAATTTGAATGAATGAATGAATGGAAAAGCTTTGGTTTGCACATTGCAATTCATCTGTTTTCAACTGGGCCAACTTCTGAGTAACAGCGCAATCCTGTGTAACTTTGCATCGGTGTAACAGTAGATACACTGGTGTAAGTGCACTTACACCAGTGCATCTGCTGTTACACCGGTGCAAAGTTACACAGAATTGCACTGTAAATGTGATTGATTAGCTGCATAGACGTCCATAGAGGAAGGGGTACCGATTCCAGTCTCAGTTACTTGGAATTAAAGTCTGCTGACTGACATCTAAGAGAGTGTCAAGCGAAAGTGCGAGGAGGATCAGTGTGTGTGTGTGTGTGTGTGTGTGTGTGTGTGTGTGTGTGTGTGTGTGTGTGTGTGTGTGTGTGTGTGTGTGTGTGTGTAAGTAAATAATCTAAACTCCAAAGGCTGGTGGTGGGTAGGTGGGTGTTGGTGCCGACGACCTGTGGTGCAGTCCCACCTTAAACCTGAGAGGATGAAGAGGAACACTTGTTGGATGCCCTCGGTTTGATAACGGAGGAAGGCGAAAGCCAGGCGCAAGTTTAAAGGGGTGGCCACCGTACTCTGCCACCATTGCCGGTCCTGGCTCCCTACCCACCATTCATTGACTCAAATCACAAAAGCAGATTTGAACTGCCACCTTCCCCAAAACATGCATTTAGCGGGCTGAGAGGGTGGACTCCCCCCCCCCCTTGCCACTCTACTCTAGCAGCAGCAGCCCTCTAAGCCTGCCTATCTGCTGCGTCCAGCGGAACTTCCTCCCGGGGCCGGGGGTCTCTAGGTTCGTGATGCTGATGCGCACTGCATCACCAGCGGAGGTTTCGAGGGGAGGGGCCGCTCTTCTAATCAGCGTCCAGCGATCAAGAGAAGAAGCCCCCAGACAACAGATGTGGGATTCGGGGTAGTTGTGCAACTGGATCCCAACTCCATGCGCGGGGCGGGGGCGGGGTTGGGTCTGAAGGAGACTCTCAGCCTCAGGCCAAATCCTCTTGGAAGGTTCGACTGCCATCCCACCCCACCCCACCCCACCCCCACCCCACACACACATGCGTTCACTTGGAGGGCTCTGCGCAAGCCCTCACCACAGTTCAGGTCTGTAACATGTCCCATTGGGCTGTCCCGAAGACAAACGCGTGGAATTGGAAAGGACCTTGCACACGTGCAAGCTCGATCTGGTTCCCTTTTGGAAAGCAAGCCCCAAACGCAAGCCGGGACTGGAGTCCGAGGAAGCATGCCTAGAGTTGCGGTCCCTCGGGCAAGTGGGAGCATGCCTCGTTAAAGTCAGTGGAGGGAGCTTACTTTCCCTGCAAACATGCAGAGGCTCGAACTGCGATATAACATACTGTATACGATGATGATGATGTAATCCGCGACGAGATGCGCAATGTCGCATGTCTAGAGAACTTCGTCACCGCTTCGGCTGCGGCCCATGTGCGCTCAGCCCTCCCTCTCTTTGCCCTCACCCTTCCTTCCTTCCCTCCCTCCCTCCTCCTGCTTAGCATTTGTAGCCCAGTGAGAATTAATGTGGGAAAGGATTCCTCTCCTGCTCTCCTGAGACTTGTGCCAGTGCAACTCAAGCCATTCACACACCCACAAAAATGAAGTGGGGGGGGGGGCTGGTAGGTGGAGGGACTTGGTCGCAGGAGGAAGGGGCTACAGTCACACTGCTGCAACCCCCCCCCCCACGCACACATGTTGAGAAAGTTGGGGTGTGCTTCGGAAAGGGAGAGGTTTCGCAAGCAGGTTTGTGGAAAGTTGCAAAGGCATGTGCTGATTAGAATAAGAAAGGCCAGTCGCGTGGCTCAGCTGGCACACAGAGAAGCCAGATGATAGATAAGCAGCTCGGTGCTGGCTCCCTCCCCCTTGGCCCTCCTCCCCCCTCCCAATCGCAAATCATCTGCTCTGCCCTCTCCTCGCCTCTCATTTTCATCACAAAGCTTGTGTGTTTACCTGGGATCCCAGAACCGACGGGGCATTCCTTTGTCTCCAGATCAGATTGCTGCAGCCAGCTGCTCTTCCCAGCCCTTTCCTGTGCAAATCTGATCGTGGCCCCTACATGTGTTTTCCTGATTGAAAATGGGGGGGGGGACCTCAAACGCGGCGCGAGGAGGGGGCGAGGCGGCGGTATCGCTTGGCTGGCGAGTTATTTCTTTCTCTGCCCCTTTCTCCCTCCCTCCTTCCGCTGTGTTAGGTGACTCGTACGGTTTGCGCGTTGTTGGGAAGAGCTGCTGGGACAAGGGAAATACAGGCAGAGTCATTTCCCTCCCCCCCCCCTTCTTCCTTCCCTCCTCAAACTGGAAAGGATTATTGGCTGAATATTCTTGCAAGGGGCTGAGGTCAGTCGCGTGCCGATGTCTGCCCAGGGAACATCTGCCGGGGCCTGAGAGCAAATAAACCAGCCGCGCTGGGCCGCGGGGATTACTACAGAGAGATACCTCCGGGCCATACAAAACCAAGCGACCCCGCCCAGAAAGGCGGCACAATAGATCCGGACGCCCCCCCCCCCCAGATTGCCCGCGGGGCCGCCAAGGTAGTTCGGACGAGGACGAACTCCCTGACACTCGGCGTTTGTGTACCACATCCACACGTTGCGCAAATTTCCCTCGTAAGCGCGCATCATGCCCGATTTCCTCCATGGAGGGGGGGAGGGGGATGATCGACTCAACGGAACGTATTTTCCGTCCGTGGAAAGAACTGTGAAAACTCTTGATAAGGTGCTTTTGATCTGGAGTAAATGGGAGAATGAGGAAATGTGGGAATACACTCAGGGGAATGAGGTAACTGGGGGTCCTATTTTTCAGTGCTCCCTTATATTCAAATCTTCTTATTAATATTTATATACCGCTTTTCAACAGGAGTAGTTCACAAAGCGGTTTACATAGTAAAATAAATCAGTAAATGGTTCCCTGTCCCCAAAGTGCTCACAATCTAAAAATAAAAAATACAAAAAAATACAGAAGATACACTGCAAACAGCCACTGGAAAAGACACCATGTTGGAGTGAATAGTAGGTTAGACAGCATTCAGCTAAGCAGCCTTCTCCCTGATGGGCTAGTTTAGGTGTGAGAGTGAGGGGAAACAGGAAAATTTGAGCAGAGCAGCCCTTTGCAGTCTGAAGAGGGCACCTGCTCTACCTCTTCAGTGATTGGATGGGTGATCATTCAAGGACTCTGTATGAGCAGCTGCCTCACTGGAGGAAAGATGGATATTAAAGCAATAGCATTTAGCTGCTTCCAGGCAGAGTTTATGATCTCCTCAAAGGGAATAGTAATCTCATATGTGAAAATGCTCAGGCATTTTTGCTCAGGATGCTTCACAAGTAGTAATTTTAAAGTGCACATGTGTGCATGTCACCTGTGTCTGCAAAAGACTCCCATCTGGCTGAAATCAGTGGGGCTCACTTCCATGTCCGCTGTTTAGAATTGGGAATAAACGAATTAAAATATTTTGTGAAACTTCTTACATTAAAAGAAAACAACAGTGCAAGTAGTTTTAGTCTTGTTTGTTGTCATGTCGATGTTCCAGAAAAATGTTGTTCATGACAAATACTGTATGTACATCTTTCACCTGTAACACAATAATTTTATTCTACTCTCAGTTTTCTCTTTTAGTGCTACATTTAATTGTGTGTTGCTAGTTATCATGGTTGGTTGAGTGAGGCAATATTGGAATGGTGCTTTCTCACTCTCAATTCAGCACAAAACTAACCGGAGGCAAAGAGAACATGCTTAGAACAAAACCAGCCATTCACTGCCGAGAGAATGGTGTGATATAATAGGATGTGTTAACCAATGATGTGGTGTGAAGCCTGATTCTGCACCCATTCAGATCAGAAGCGCATGGCGGCTATAATGAGAACATAATGCCTAAAGTTTACTTGGAACATTTAACTCCTGGGCAAGGTTTTGCTTTGAAGCTCTTTGCACTCAAGAGCATGTTGGCACATCTGTTGGAGAAAAAAAAATCTTGCAGACAGAAGTTCTGCCAGTAAGGTATGATGCAGTGGTTAGTGTTGGACTAGGAGCAGGGAGAGCAGGGTTCAAATCACCTTTCAGCCATGAAGCTCACTGGATGACCCTTGCCCTACCCATTTTATCCTCAACAATAAGATGTGGGGTAGCCTACCCCACATCTTATTGTTGAGGATAAAATGGGACAGGGGACTTTGTATGGAAAATGCAGTACAACCCTATACAAGATGACTCAGAAGTAAGTTCCACTTTCTTCACTCAGGACCTCAGCCTTAGCTTTCTGGTAAATGTGTTTAAGATCAGACTTTTAATGCAATGGGATAAAGTCGTATTCTCTCCCTGGGAACAAACAAGGCATGAAGCCCAACCTTGTGCTTGTTACTTACTAGGAAGTAAATTCCACTGAGATCAATGATGAGGCAGGCTTACTCCTGAGTCCCAAATAAGTGTGCATCAAACTATACTGTAATTTGTGCAAGGACTTGACTCTGAAACCTGTTGTGAATGTCAGGGCACATGTGAATAACAACAGAAATCCCATGTACAGAGTACCTTTCCTTCAACACTGAATAACTGCTGCTGATCCCCGTATATCTGAGTTGGGTCTTGTAGGTCTTGTAGGGTCTTGTAGGTCAGGAGATGTGGTTTGAATCCACTCTCTAAAATAATATGGATGAGGATGAGTCAGGGACAAAGAAAAATATTTCTTTTTAATATTTACTTTTCTTTAAATATTTAATATTTAACTTTTGTCTAGTTGCTTGAATATGGATCTTCATTACACAGGCCAATGAACATTTTGCATTCTTAAAAGTGAGACTTATTCTTGGGTATATTTGGGGCGCTGATTTCAAAAATTGCATCATTTTTGCCCTGTTAGCTCTAGTTTTGGGGATATGGCATCACCACCTCATAATGAGAGTCAAGCAGCTTCCTTGTGAGGAAGCCATGGTGCTGGCTTCCTCATGAGAAAGCTGCTTGACTCGCATTATGAGGTGGTGATGCCATACCCCCAAAACTAGAGCTACTCTGGTGTTTTAATGACCATTTTCATATTCAGCAGCCCAAACAACATAAAGGTAACTTGGTTTAATCTCAGATACACATAAAATTTGTTGTTCAGTGTACTGACAAAAACATTATTGTCTTAATACATAGATTTTTGTTTTTTAAAAATCATTGTAGGGAAAAAAAATTCTTTCAATTTTCAATTTCCCACCACAAGGCACCTTGAAAAGTTCAATTAAGAATTTCATTATAAATGATGCTTATTGTATTACTATTTGATTATAAATAATCATGTCAAATCGAATTTTAGCATATTCTCATTCCAGCCTTTCCCGTTGCTCATGCCTTAGATTTGACTTGCAGATCAAAGCACCCCAATCCGAAACACATTTACTTGAATGCAAATTCCATGGAATCCAGTGGAACTACTTTCAAAGTGAACGTGCTTTGGATTGCAGCCTGCCAAAATCCACATTTCTGCTGCTTGTTTTCTGTGGTTCACTCTTGCCATTTTCTCCAGCCTCAAAGATGCTACCGGTATTTCCTTTGAAAATATTTTCCTCTGGTTCAGTTTTTGAAGAATTTATTTAAAGCAAGTCCTTTCCATAACGTGCTTATGAAAACAGGAGTTCTGGGGGGGGGGGGGGAAGGAGGCAGATCCCCTGCTTTTGGAGCAAGCTCCCCTTTTTTTCTGTGAGCATCTGCCTGGAGAAGAACAGATGTGGGCACCTGCGGTGACAGGCCGCATATGTTCCATCCTATTCACAGGCATTCAGACGTGGCTACAATGGTAAGCCTTTGTGTATGCAAAGTCACTAAATATATTAATCTGTGTTCCCCAGAGCACTGCTCTGTTTAATTTTTTCACTGGCAATAACATCTGATCTAATCCTCCAATTGGCTCCCCATTGTGCCCCTTCCCCCCCCCACGGAAAAAATGTGAAGTTATTCAAGCTTCCACCTGTTGCCTGTTGGATTGAAGTAGGTTATGTGATCATCAGAGAACTTTGGAGAGGAGCTCATCACTCAAATGTATGGTGAGAAAGAGAGAGGAAACTTAATGGCCCAAACAAGATTTTTTTTTTAACCTATATGTGATCTCCTGCCTTTCCAAATAAGTCACTGATGTTCCCTCCATACGAACTCCTGCAAGGCCAGGAGAACAATGGTAAGGAAAACAAAACACCACCCTGGCTGCATCTTTTCTGCCTTTTGCAAATGGTCACGAAAATTCCCATGTGAGGCTTTGTTTATTAAACTCTAGTGGTTATTAAAAAACACCGGTCAATAGGCCAAGCAGCCAAAAGGTAACATAAATCTCAGATGTAAGACTTCAATTTTGGGGACAATTTTGTTGCACGACTCTTTTCTCTGATCATCGCTTCTTCTGTTTTGATTTGTTTTTGGCCACAATACGTCCTTTAGTTCCATTGTAGCCGGCACAATGCCCATGGATATCAGGCTGTGAATGAAGACAGAAGCAGTTTAAACAAACCAGCCTCTTTCTTTCCTCTCTGCCCATTGTAATATGAATGGGCCTTCTGCATTCTGCTGCTAGGAAACCATCTTTTTAAAGCCCAGCTCCAAGAAAGGGACACAGAGAAAAGAACCCCAATAAAAAAGCAAAAATAGTGGGTTTTTGTTGGAAAAAGGGGGCACGATTGAACATGTCTTAAAAAACTAATTTCCAAAATTATATACATTTTAAGAAAATATTTCCATGTTAAGAATATTACCCTATCCTCCTCACTTCAGCCTTAGTGAATACCATCCAAGTAAAATATATTTTTAATAAAAGCTTACCTTTCAAAAGTAAAAAAAAAAAAAGGAAAATGGATTTTATGGAGTTTGTCCAGTATTTCTGGACTTTAACTGTTAGGTGTATTTGGAGTCAGGAAAGTACAAGTTCAAGCATTACTACTTTTAAAGAGGGGTAAAAATGCATATAAATATTTCTCCTTGTACCTTGTAAGATAATACAGTATAAGAAAACAATAGCTAGTTTTTTAATGGGAAACAAAACCACTGGAGGGATATGAAATAAAGGATGAGAAAGATTTACCATATAGGCAAAGTAAAATACGTGTAGCTGAGATGAATTGTAGCAGAAAGTGTAGTTTTTATACTATGTGGAGGAAAAAACACATCACGTGTATTTTTGTGTTATTACAGTATTTTACTTTGTGCAATTATATATGTGTATTATACATACAGCAAACCAGTGTGCTGTCAGAGGAAGAGGTTTCGTTTAGCCTTAAAAATGTTGAAATTCGTGCGTGTGTTTTGCGTACGATTGTGTTTAATACAGCTCTGTTTGCGTGTTTCTATATCGCGCCCCGTTTGTCCCTCTTTTCTACTTGGTTCCTATTCTCTACCGGCCAGGAGGGCGCCGAAGAAGATGTTCGAGCAGCTGGTGGGATGGTCACGTGATCCACCCCGTGACCCCGGCACTTTCGGAAAAGAACCATAGAGATATAAAAAGCAGGAGCAAAAGGGTAGGGATACTGCGCATGCGCAGTTCCGCTAGCTTTCACCACCGCCGTCAGCGTGGGGACAAAGAGTTACCCCCACAAAAAGAGCTCCACATAGATTTAATTTCCGGTTCCGTTTGACACATCCATTTGCGGGGCAAGTGGCGTGGAAGTATAAGAGTTAATGTAAAAACTAAAATAAAACAGCAGAGTTGGAGGCTTCCTTTCGTTGCAGGCTGTGACCCAGTGACCCCCCCCCATCCCCTTCGCTTAGCCTTTGACTGTGAGTAAAGACAGGAGCCTGCTTCCCTTACTTGGAAGATAACCTGGACGGAGTTTGGTTTAAAGGCGCAAACAACCAGGTAGCAGCTGGCAGCAGTCCTGGCAGACAAGCAGGCTGCAGCAGAGAGTCCAGGAAAGCGCATGAGTTGGTTTCTGGGTGAGAGTTGCGAAAGGCAAGGGCGCCTTGCTTACTCCCAGGCCAAGCTGACCAAGTGACAGAAGGACGGACCATCGCATTTCCACGGTGACGGTCCACCCATTCCCGGTCTGGGGTGCTGTGATCCCCCCCCCCCCCGAGAGAGAGAGAGAGAGAGAGAGAACATCAATATTGTAGGAACCTGCAACCTAGTGGTTGCAATTCTGAACACTAAAGAGTCCGTCCAGTTGCACTCAGTGGAATTTAAGTTTATTCAGTAAAAATGGTAACTTCAGTAAACACGCTGTAGGCTCGGCCTGCAATCCAGGCATGTTTACGAAGGAATAAACCCTGCTACTGCTGCGCAAAGTGAAACGTACTTTTGACTAATCCTGGGAAGGGGTTCTGTGGTGCTTTCCGTTCTGCCAGGCCGCAAGTAAGGCTTGATGGTGGTGGGCTTCAGCCGGGGAAACCTCCTTTCCACCTCTCTCTATCACCACGATGGGGGGAGGGGTTTGCACCTGTTGCATTTCAGGCTGTCACGCATCCTTTAAAGAAAGGCATGGGAGCCCTGCCCCCTTCCATATTATTTAAAAACCTATGAGACCTGTATTTTTTTGGGGGGGGGGCAGGTAGAGGACATGATGCATTCAAAGCACTGCAAATGGGAAACTTTCGTCTGCACGGGAAGTAGTGTGCCTTTAAAATCTTGGTGACAGGTAGAAATTCAACAGACGAAGACTTTCTCACCACTCCTTCACCTTCACCTTTTGCATGTCTGTTTGCCATTTTACAGTCATTCCTTTCCATCGCTCTTGCCCAGTACTGTAAATGGGCTCGATGTCTGAACGGCAATCAGGAGCCGGAAGTCTCACTAGAGAATCAGGAAGACTGAAGCCCTAGGCGTCGGTGTGCCAAGGGAAGCTGCAGAGGCCGTTCAGTCGGGTTAGTCGTCTATTTGTCTGTGCACGAGAGAGTGGGTGGTGACGGTGGCGGGTTATAATGACCTCCAGGTTTTGCATTTCTCCTTTAACGGGCGGACACCTAAGCCCAGGCCAAGCGCAGAGCTCCCCCCCCCACAGCCTGCTTGGGACCTGTGGGCGAAGGGGTTCCAAGCAAAGGCAGGGGGGAAAGGGGCACCCTAGCAAATCATGGCACGCCCAGCAATCCACCAACTTCCCCACAGCAGTAAGGAAAGACGCGGAGCTCCAGAGAAAAATAGTTTAACATCATTTTCTTGCAAGGTCTTTGCTCAGTCAGGTCTCCCCATCTGGCACGGAAATCTCACAAGATTGATTATCATGAGGATGTACAGTACATGATGCGCCATATTGGCTTAGGTAAAGGTGACCCCTGACAATTAAGTCCAGTCGTGTCCGACTCTAGGGTGTGGTGCTCATCCCCATTTCAAAGCCGAAGAGCCAGCGTTGTCCGAAGACGCCTCCGTGGTCATGACTCTCCTTGCCGCAGCGCATAGCAGGCAGCTGGAACACGGAGCGCTGTTTACTTTCCCGCAAGCGGTACCTATTTATCTACTCACATTAACATGCTTTGGAACTGCTAGGTTGGCAGGAGCTGGCCAAGCAACGAGAGCTCACCCTGTCGCGGATTCGAACTGCCGACCTTTCGATCGACAGCTCATGGTTTAGCGGTTTAACACACTGCGCCACCCGCTGGCCTCATATTGGCTTACTCCTCTATATATCTTTCAATTCAGCCTATCCAAGGAGCAAATACATAAACTATGATTCATGTGAAGTGTAATGCTGCCCGTTGGGATTTTGTTTCTTATGAGAAGTATGCACAAATTCCATCCATAATAATTTTTTCTACCTATTATGGACAAAGTCTCCAAACTATAAACAAACCGTAAAAATAACGAATGGGTTGTAATCCTTGTGTCTCTTTGCCCTTGTGGTTTCAACCGTGGGGGCAATGACGGGAGTTGCAGGGCTTTGAGGTGCCACAGTTTTAGAAAGCAGTTCCTTTACAGAAGAAATTTTGGAGGGGAGTTGCAGAAGGACTTAAAACCAAGTCACTTCCTGCTGAGATTATAGTATGTTATTGATGAAATGTTATGCCAGGTTATGTCAGATCTGAGGCCTCTACTCCAGAATATAAGGGGAAAGAGGCAGGTGAGCTGGAAGAATGAAGAATTCTTCTAATACTGTACCACCTAGGCCAGGAACACAACAGGAGTTAAATGCGTACACCTGTGGGTTGGGAGAAAATAAATTTCTCAGATTCATTCACTGTCTTTTCTTCCATTTACAGGGAAGGTGCAAGAGAGCTTACAGAAAGCTCCATGCAAAGTCCAGAGATATGATGAGATTTGGAAGTATCCAAATCAGTCTTAACTGGTCTACACTACTGAAACTGATTTCAAAACTGAAATCAAGGGTCCATTATTAGTTCCTACTATTTAGCATCACTTCTATAATTTCAACGTCTACTTTAAAGAGATGGTGGGCAAACTAGACGGTTGCAGGGGCCCAGGGGCCCTTTTAAACCTTACAAAGTTCCATGATTCTACCTCCACCTAGCGATGTTTTTCTTAAGGCTGGGGTCTTGGAGTGTGTTAGCAGGAAAAACATACAGTAGTATTAGGTTGTAACGCAACTTTAATATTCAAAGTGTTGCACAATTGGGATCGCCAACTAACTGAGCAAAGAGGCACTTTTTCAAGTGGTGTTCCTCATATATTTAGCAGGGAGAGAGTAACTGTCCCTCTTCACCCCAGCACTGCACAGTGTCTTTCCTAGTTTGCTGGTGTCCTTCTGCATCTTTATTGTGGGACAGGGAGCTTACAATTTTTAAATTTAATTTTTTTTATTTTGTCTGTAAACCTCTTTGTGAACTTTTTTTGTTGAAATATATAAATATTCTTCTTAACAATAGCAATGATGATGATGATGATGATGATAATTAATCAGAAAAAAAACTGCCCTGGCTTCCTCTTGTGTCTTGATCTGTAGAAACCAGCAGGTTAATCTTTTCACAGCATGTAAAAATGATCACAGTGTGATCACTTGGTACTGTCTTCAGATAAACATTACTACAGGGGAAGTTCTGCAGAGAATGACTGTTTATGAAAGAGAAGAAGGAGCCCATGAAAGTTTGCTGCCCAATTCATAATCCTTATCCCATTCATCCTCTCATTAGTCTGTGAGACAGCTTCTTAGGGCCAAATCCTATCCAGCTTTCCAGCACTGATGCAGCCATGCGTTGCTTACTGTTGTGTGTGGGCAGTCATGAAGGCCTTCTCAAAGTAAGGGAATGTTTGTTCCCTTATCTCAGGGCTGCTGGATCGTTGGATAGGATTGTGCCCCAAATTAGTTTTACAAACAGGGAACTGAGGTGCAGAGGTATTTGCCCAAGGCTAAATGGTGAATTCTACACTCTGCTGTTGTTTGAATTCCAATCTCCTATGTCCAAGCATAAAGCTATACATTGCTGCTCATCAATTCAATTTACATTTCTATTTCTGGTTTCACACTAGACAATTGGGTCAGAGGCCGGCCTTCCTTGCTCCGTTGCTGAAACACCCGTGTGTCCACCGGATGTGAGTCGGGATCCGGCAGGGGCGGTTCGGCAGGCGAGGGAGGGGGGCCATTGGTCTAGCCGGCCCGGGAGGGGGCGGGGGATGGCCTTGGCGATATCCCCGTCCCCGCAGGACTGGCTAGGCCGTTACACGGCCTTCTCTACTTCTGCCAGCTATTTAGCTGGCGGAAATCCGAGGAAGCCGATCGGGCCGGCTTGGATTTATACCCAGGGAAAGGGACGAACGTCCCCTTCCCTGAGTAGACCTCTGGCCCGGCGGCAGAATGGCTGCTGGGGCTCAGGATCTGGTGGGTGGCCATGGGCCGCCGGCCGGATCCTTACACAGGATTGTGCTGTAATCCAGATAAGTGAATAGTACCCTCCTGAATAGGAAGGTCTCCTGACTGTTGTTCTGCAGATGAAGTAACCAACTGAACCCCCTTTAAGGTTTTCAACCTTCCTGGAATCTTTAGGAATCAGCATCAATCTCCAGGTGACTATTAAAAGCAATTCTGGAGATGTTGACAGGGTCTGTTTGGTTTAATGGCAATATATCATGTTGGGGAAAAATAATTCATGTCTCACTTGGCAACCCTAGCCTCATTGGGCAAGGAGTTCCCTAGAGATGGTGACATTACTGAGAAGGATCTAGTAGGCACTAGTACTAGAGTAGGCAGCTGGGGTGCCTGTAGCTGGGCTGTCAAGAAAAAGCCCTTCTTGTTTCTTGTGGAGCAGCCTACATTATTGTGGAGCAGGAGGTCTGGCTCAGTTGGTAGAGCTGCCGCCTTGTAAGCCTGAAGATCGGTGAATGGCCAGTTCAAGACACACCTCTGACAAAAAAAGCTGTGAAAGCCTCTGTGAGGAGAGATGCCAGCTGCATTGGCCGAGTGTGGGAGGCGACGGCCAGGGAGATGCCAGGCTGCAAAGGATACCATCTAGAATGCAGTTGTTCATGAACGATTGAACATTTATATTATATATATGATTGTAAAGACCCCCATTAGTGGGGTTGGGAAAGCCTGCCCATGTAAACCGCCTTGGATTAAAGTCAGAGGAGAAATCCAATGACCAAGAAAGGCGGTATATAAATACTGTATATTATTATTATTATTATTATTATTATTATTATTATTATTTATGACATACTGGTAGGAAGGAAGGAATTATGTTTTTCACTGTTTCATGGCAACAGCATCATGATATGGTTTTTCTAGGCATATGAGACCATTTTAGTGATGGAAAATTGAACCAGTAGAGTTGGCTTTGTGAACCCTTTATCTTCTAAAGCTTTTAAGGAACATATTTCTTATTCTACAGCATTTAAACTTTAAGGTTTCTTTGTGCATCACAGATTTCATCTTTGGTTAAACCTGTTATGGCAAGTAAGGGTGTTCTTACATTTGGAAAAAAGGAAACGTATCTGTCCGTTATATCTGCACACATAAAAAGGGACATTCAGTTGCAGCTTTGAAAAGTAATTTGATGTTAGTTCTAGATTGCTTTAAAACAATTCTTTGTGCATTGGAATGAAAAGGAACTTGTAAATTACACATGGACAGGAATATTTAATGGAATTAGGAAGTAAACCCATAGGCAGCTTTGAAAGTTGCAAGTTGAGAATTCTTAATCACCTTTTTTGAGTCAAGCATACTGAATGTAACACTTTGGAGGTAGTTTGTAATTCAAAATGTGAGAAATCAGCAGTGCGAAAGAGTTATGCCAGCCTAATTAAAACGTGCAGTGAATTTATTCACTATTTGTGTTAGTAATGCGGGGAACTTCTTTTCAATAATGTAAAACAAGTAAAAGAAGGACTTGGATCATTAAGAATCAAAATTATTATACTTGATTTTCAGGAGAGCATTCCTTTTTAGAAACCTGGAGTTCCTTTTTAAATGGTGGTTAGTTGGGATGTTAATTTCTTCGATTTCCCACTTGTAGTTTGTAAACTTATGTTCTTTCTGTTCTTGCATTTCGATTTTCAGTAATAGTGTACTGTGGCAGAATTCACCTTTTAACCATCATGATACTGGTTAGTTTATTTCAACTGGTAGATTTAATAATACATTTACAGTAAACTAATAGTAGTCTAAGTGACTATTTAAATTTCAGCACATTTTGGCACAATCTGATTAGAGTCAGTGACTCTCTAGTGTAAGTATATTGTGAAGTACACCAGTGCTAAGTGATGTGTGTTGTGTATTGATTTGTGCCAATGCAAGCATGGTTTGGAAAAAAAGTACACCTTATCATTGAAGGACTTTATTGCATGATCATTTACCTGAATTATATTTTCTCCATTGCAGTGTTTCTCAAAGTTCTCCCCAGAAGGTGGGGAAGTTGTAAGTGTTGGCAGGGGCAGAGTGGTGGTGGCGCTCCCAGGATCGTGCTGCTGCCAGAGAAAAAGGTCTTCTTCTTTTTTAACTCACGGGGGTTGCTCCAGCCCTCCAGAGGGTGCAGGGAGGCCCATGGCCCCCTCTGCAGGCCTCCCCACGCTTCAGATCACTGCTCTGATGCAATCAAGACCCACTTCCAGTTTTGGACGAAAACTGGAAGTGGGTCTCAGTTGCATTGGAGCGACGATCTGAAGCACGGGGAGGCCTGCAGAGCGGGTCGTGGGCCTCCCTGTACCCTCTGGAGGGCCGAAGTGACCCCCGTGAGTTAAAAAAAGACTTTTTTTCCCTGCCAGGGGTGCGATCCTGGGAGCGCTGCCATTGCCGAGGTCACCATGCCCCTTCAAAGTATAGCGGCCGTTTCTGGTTCTCCTGGTGAGTCACAACCCACCAGTTTGAGAACCACTGCTCCATTGCATTCTGGAAAGTAACCTTTTGGTAACCAGAACATAATAATCCATCTGTGGGCATGCTTTGAGGAGAGAGGGATTAACCTGTTTGTCACTTAACAAATCAGTCTAGGTGTGTGTACGTGTATGCATGCATTATGGAAAAGAGGATCACACAAGCTTCAAGTCACTAAAAAAAACCCCATCTAGCATAGCATGTTAAAAACCTGTAAAAAAACAAATCCATTGGGGTTGTGGATACACAGCAAGATACACACCCTTCAAATCACTAACAGAAAAGTTGTGGTGTGGTTTTTTCAAAGATTGTCAATTACTTTTGAGCAAAGAACAGAATATTATTGATTGGGAAGGGTGGGAGAATTATGCATTCATCATTTGGTTACATCACAAGCGATAGCCAATAGTGATCTCATGCAAACCTGTTCGTCACTGCAATTGCACCATATGGAGCAGGCATTGCATTTTCTCAGGTATAATGTACAGTGTTTCGAAAATGCAGTATTCTGCCTGGAAGTGCAATATTCTGTAAACTGTATAGGGTCACCATGGCCAAGTCTAAATCTGCACAGCACTCTCACTATAGTACAGATTCAGTACCGCTGAATCCCACTGAATCTGTGGTATGACAGAAAAAACTCACTGTGCTGTTCAAGCACAAATACCCGACTGTGTGAAAAGACCTTTCAAGGTTGGAAAATTCAAAGGGACATGCTTTCACTTTAGTGGGACACTCATTGAAAACCTACACCATAACTCTCTTACAACAGCCCTTCTTATTGAAATGGTTCTCAGAATAATTTTTCATTTCTTTTTTTCAGATTCCTGAAGGAACTGAATTTGATGTAGTGCTCAAAGATGGGTGTTAAAGGCTTGCAGTCGTTCATAACCAATGCCTGCCCAGGCGTGTGCATAGTGGTAAATCTGAAAGAAATGGCAGAAAACCACCGCAGCCGTTTTCCTGGCTCCGTTCCCGTTATTGTGGTGGATGCCATGTGTGGTCTTCGATGGTGGTACACACCAGAATCCTGGGTCTGTGGTGGTCAGTGGCGAGAATATCTTTCTAATCTGGAACGTTTCATAAACGCTTTTAAAGCAGCTGGTATCCGACTTGTGTTCTACTTTGATGGCTTGGTGGAGCAGAAGAAGCGAAGTGAATGGGTCAAACGAAGATTGAAAAATAACAAAGAGATAGCCAAGGTTTTTCAGTTCCTCAAGACTTATAAGCAACAACCTGGGAGAGGAATGTTTTTTATTCCATCTGGGCTGGCTACGTTTACACGGCATGGCTTGAAGACCCTTGGTCAGGAGGTAATGTCCTCATTGAAAGAGGGAGACTACGAAGTGGCCTCCTATGGACTGCACAACAATTGCATGGGGATTCTTGGCGAAGACACAGACTACTTGATTTATGACACCTGCCCTTATTTTTCCATTACTAAGCTCCGCTTGAATAGTCTGGAAACTGTTATGTTCTCAAGGCAGAACCTCTGCAGCAGGTTGGGCCTCCATGTAACAGAACTTCCCCTTCTTGCCTGCCTCCTGGGCACAGATATAGTTCCAGAAAAGGCTATGGAACGTTTTCGGAATCAGTGCCTAGCTTCCTACCATGCTAAAAGCCAGAGTTCTGATAAAAGGACTGCCACAATTCTAGCTGTAGCAAATTATATTTCACTTATTCCACGTTCATATAATAGTTTGACAGAAAGGCTGCCTTTGGGAACAGATGAGTCTGTACTTTGCAGAGGAATAGAGTCTTATCTTCTTCCTGGGCAACAGTCTCCATGGCTTCCTTGTGACTTCCCACGTGCTTCCGAAGGTTTACTCAAACAAGATGTGTCCCTGTGTCTAGATCAGGAGATCTTTCAGGTAACTATTAGTAGTTGATATGTGGCTTTTAATCACGAAGGCTCCATGAAAGTTCCGTGTTCAGAGCCGATATGCTGGAGCAACAAGCGGGAAAGAGCTCTTGATCATCAAGCTCCATTTGTGGACTTCTTGAAGGCATCTGGTTGGGCACTGTGGGAAAGAATACTCCGAACATAGACTGAAGAAAATAGAACATTCAGTCTATGTTCGTAATTGCTGGCCATGGAAGCCTAAGATCGTACTTAAAGAATACTCCGTTAGGTGGACCTGAACTCTCAGAGCTTTTCTTATGCCCTTAGCTTGTCATCTATTTTATCAATGTTCCTTTTCATATTGTGTTATAATTGTTTCCCCAAGCCGTTGGGAGAGGATGGGCGATAAAATGATACATGACAACTAGAACAAATAGCATCTTTGTTCTCCTGTGAACAGATTGCTAAAGACCGACATGTGAGGTCTGAAGTTTCTCACAGCATATTCTGTGTCCTGAGTCTTGGAGAAGATCAGGGCAGCAACACTTTGGAAGATGAAAGTGATACAGAGCTCCCTGGACAAGCACTTATCTATCGTCCAGCTCGCCAGCATATCTATTATGTCCTGTTGGAATCTGTCAAAGGTATGACTTGTGCTGGGATTACTGTGTAATGCTTAAAGTTAGGTATGCTTGGGAGCGAAGAGCTTTTCAAAAAATATCTGTGAATTGGAAAATCTCTGATTCCAAGTTTGAGTGCCTCATATTCGTATGAAATTTGGGCCTCGATGCTGTGGGCTATCTGCAATTAGTATAAGAGGAAGATCATTAGAAATCATTAAACTAGGAATGGTGTACACTTGCATGCTGGTGCATTTTTTAACCTTTTAAGGAGGTTTTTTTTTGGGGGGGGGGAGCCGTAATAAAATACCCATGAAAGCTGTTAATGATCAGAAGGCAGAGCAAAACGGTTCTGTTTAGACTAGGCTTGTTAGAAAACAAACACAATCCCCCCCCCCACTATATAGCAACATTTTGTTGTTTAACAAAAATATGGTAGTGTGTCTGTCCGTCCCGTCCCCCCGAGGTTGAAAGAACAATCTTACATGAGATTGCAGGGCTGCCCCTAAAATGTTACCTCCTTTTATCATTCACAAATAAATTTAAGCAATAACAGTGCCTGAACAATGAATTTTGTGTTAGAAATACCAGGAGATAAAACTTTTAAAATATATGACTGGTAAATGCAGACATTTACCATTCATATATTGTAAATTACGCACATATACGAACATATTACGTATATGTAATTACGTAACAGCATACGAACATATAAATACAAAAACAAAATGAGGGTGATTCATAGGATTTTTTTTTTTAGTTTTCAAAGCATTGTTTTTTGCTTCAACTTTCTAAAAAGGCAAGGCTTTCTTTTTGGTTTCTGGTGCCCCCAAATCTATTGCTGCCATTCTGACTGAGAAATTCTGTCTGACTGTGGAGTGACCATTCTGTAATATTTCTCTTTATATCAGGAACCAGCGGTAAAAATGAGTTACTGAATGAGGTATAGCTAGCTAATGGCACAATCCTGTGTAACCTTGGAGCAGCGGAGCATGCACATAGGATTGGGCTCTAAGACTGCAATCCTGTGCACCCTTAAGCCCCATCAAACACAATGATATGGCTGCTAAGCAAATAGGCATAGGATTTGGCTAACTGACTCGCCCAAAATGTGTACAGACATACCATGTTATGTGCCATGGGCATAGTGCAAATGCATGCATACAGACTGTAACACAGATGTATTTTTCTCTGTTGCAGTATGACCTTCCATTAAAAAAAAAACTATTTTTTTCAGGTTTTTTTCCACCGAAAAGTGAATCAGCCAAGTTATACCATTCATGAGCATTCCCTGCTCATAATAATCTTTGGCTCACTAATACTTGTTTTCTGCATACTGTAGTTTGGATACCAGAAGTTACTTTTCCATTTCTAAATTGTTTAACTATATTTTGCCCTCGGGACCATAGGTCAGAGGTAGAGCTCCTACGTTTGATGCAAAGAGTCCTAGGCATCTCTAAGTAAGTCTTGAAAGATCCCTGTCTGAAATATTAGGGAACTGGTCCAGTCAGTGTAGACAATACTGACCTTGATTGACCAATAGTCTGTCTTGGTGTAAGGCACCTTCCTATGTCTGAAGATCTGTGTTTTTCTTATTTTTAAAGAGCTAAAACGTCTAGTTATAAAAATGCCAGTTCTCACATTTACCGTATTGGTCTAAGTATAAGACTCACTTTTTTCTCCTAATTTAAGTTTTTAAACTAGGGGTGTGTCTTATAATCAGGCTGTTGCAATTTAATGCCAGTGATGTAATTGATTTTTTTTAATAGCACCAAACTTTAAGGGTGCGTCTTATAATCAGGTGCGTCTTATACTCGGGACAATACGGTAATTCATTGATGCTCTTTTCTGTTCTTTAGATGTCCATGGAGAATGTCCCCCAGTAAAGGAGTGGTTTGTTTATGCTGGGAATTCCCTTCAGCACCCGGACTTGGTGCAACCCAAACAACTGCCAGGTAGACTCAGACATAATATCATACTTAAACTTGAAGTAACATATTTTACTATATTTGTTTAAAAAAATATATGCAGTGTTGATTAGATATTGTTTGTGATGTTTTGGTTTTGCAGACCAAGACTGCTTTGAAACGTCAACTTGCGTAAATGTATCTATTTTTCAAATTCGTAGCCTGGGAGTATGGCTTAAAAAGCCCCCAGGGAGGCTTACAACATTGAAAAACAAACAAACATCAACCATTAAAATTCCACACACTAACACACACAAAAAGCCAAAATAGAAGATCCGCATTACAATAGTAAAAATCCCTGGCAGACAATATTTCCAAATAGAATGCCAAAAAAGAACTAGACAGAATTAAAAGCCAGTTCTCTTATGGCCATTGGAATAAAATTATCTTTGCTGTCTTTACTGGGGACCAAAACTGAGTGACCAAACTCTTGAGCCTTTCTGGGAGGATGTTCCACGGCAAGGGTACCGCTACTGAAAAAGCCTTGCCCCCTATACTGGCCAGCCTAGCCTCAGACTGTGCCAGCATTAAAAGCATGAGTCCTCCAGATGATCTTAGTGCGTGGGAAGAGGTATTCTGTGCCAGAATTCCAGAAGAGGTATTCTCTGAAGTTCCCTGAAGCTGAGCATTAGGATTTTAAAGACCAAAAACTGCACTTTATAGTTGCATCTGGAAACCAATGAGGAGCCTGTGCATTTGTTTCAGTGTAGGTATTATATGCTTCCTGCATCCTACACTTCAGAACAAATAATCCACTGCATTCTGATCTGAACCATTTACAGTTTCCAGAGGTCTTTTGAGGCAGCTATGCATAGAGTAGGTAGGAGGGTGAACTGCGGTGAACTGCGAAGCCTGGAAGTATAGACCACGAGCCAGGAGGGCTGCACTCGGAAGGGAAACATCTTGAGTATGGAAGGCTCTATATATGAATAGAACAATATTGTAAAGACCCTTATCAGAACTAGGATAGCCTGCCTATGTAAACCGCCTTGAATAATCTGATGAGAAATCGGGTGATGAGAAAGGCGGTATATAAATACAGAAACTAAAGAATAAATAAAAGAGTCCATTACAGTTGTCTCAGCCTGGAGGTTACCAAGGCATGCAGAATAGTGGTTAGGTTGCCCTTCTGTAGGAGTGGCTGCAGCTGATGTATCAGCCAAAGCTGATAAGGGATCACAGATACTGCCTGGGCCTCTAGGAACAGAACTGGATCCAACAATATCGCCCTGCCCTGCCCTGACTGCACACCTGCTCCTTCAGGGCAGGGGCAAGCCCACCCCAAGCAGAAGCTTTTTATCTATATAAATCATTGGAGTTGCCCCCACATGGTATTGTATCTCGTTAACTACCTGGAGCTATACAACATGTTTACTACACGTCTAACCTCAACATTTCACATGTAAAACATTGTTTGAAATGCAGGCGTTTGTAGAATCATCAAATTCCAGACGGATAGCCTTGTTAGTCTGTTGTAAAAACAAGAATCCGGTGCGCCTTAACTACTAACAAGTACATATTGTGAAATAAGCTTTCATGAGGTGAAGCTAACTTTGTCAAGTGCTTTCAGCGAAGCTGTTATCTGCATGCTTAGGTGATGTGCAAGTGCTTCATTGTGGCTGAATTTTGCTCCTGGTTTTCAGTGGAGCTTAAGTATGCTTAACAGTGTCTGTATTGTGCCTGATATATTTGCCCTGGAAGACCTAGTAGTTTTTAGCATCCCCCAATATAGCAGTATAGATTGTCTTGGGATATAAAGTAATTACCTTTGCTTTTCCACATAATTGCAAAGTTTATTATTATTTATTTGTATATGTCTTTTCAACAAAGATGTTCACAAAGTGGTTTATATAGCAAAAGAAATTGAAAGATGGGCCTCACAATTCAAAAGAACGAACGAACGAACGAATGAACGAACGAACAGGAAACAGCTACTGGAAAAGCTGGGTTGGGGCTTGGAGGCACTGTCTTGGGGTGGTTCCGCTCCTTCCTGGCTGATAGATCCCAGAAGGTGGTGCTGGGGGATGCCTGTTCGGCACCCTTGCTCTTGAGGTGTGGGGTGCCACAAGGGTCAATTCTATCCCCCATGCTGAATATCTATATGAAGCTGCTGGGAGAGGTCATCCGGGGGTTTGGGGTAGGGAGTCATCAATATGCTGATGACACCCAGCTCTTTCTCTCCTTTCCACCTGACATGTTTTAATTGTAAGCCCTTGATTGCCCTTATTGAGAGAAAGGTGGGTAAAAATTATTTAAATAAATTAAACAAAATAAATATTTTGGAGGGAACATTATTTGCCATATAATCAACAAGGATTTTTTTTATGGGTGGATGCAAATAGATTAAAATCAATTAAAAAGATGAGTCAAATTTTTATCATGTATTTTTATTTTGTCTGACAGCTGTTTTCTGTATCCTGCAAAGAGTGTATATGAAGCAGATAATCCCTTCTGAATATACCAAATGTTGCATTTGTTACCACTTTTAGGGCAGGCACATTACATAAAAGTGAAGCAGTTCAAAGTGACAGCTAAAACTCCCTCCTCATGCCTCAAGACATCTCCAGAAATTGCACAGTCTGCTATTTGCATTAGCATTCCAAGACACAACTGAGCTCATTAAAACTAAATTCTGGTAATAAATTAAAGAGTGATGCAAATTGGTTTAAGCTAGAAGCCACATACCAAGGGCACAAGTGAGGGCACAAGCCAGGGGTAAGTGAAACTTTTTTTCCCTATTTTTTGCTCCATATGATGCATGCGTCCTATGGTCCGATGCGTCCTATGGAGCGAAAAATACGGTACATCTACTTAAAAAGAGTATCCTGATTTAAAAAAAAATAGTGTCCTTTACACTTCGTTACTCTCATTCACTGCATTTGTGAAGTGGGATGGAAAGGAAAAAAGCTGGGACAAATAAGGAGTGATGGCATGGTCTCCAGACAGAAGCAAAGTAATTGCAGTAGGAATAGAATCAAATTCGGAGGGTGAGACAAGTGTGAATGCAGCCCTAATTTCAAATCCAAATCCTGTAATTCTCTGGCCAAAATACTTGGCTGAGCTTGGGAGCTGGAAAAGCTGAGCCTGTGTCCATACCGATGCCCATCCATCCAACCTGTGTGTGGCCTCTTCTGCAGAAGCAGATGGGTAATATTGCATGTGCAACTTTGGTACAAGTGTATGTCCCGAGACAAGAGCAGGGTCAGGTATGGTGAAAGGGTACCATGATTCCATAAGATGCTTCTCACCTGCCCACGTTGTAGGCACAGCATTAGGCAGAAGAATGTAGCATCTCATAAAATGGAGTCGAGCCCTTCTTGGGCAGGTATCGTGGCACTGATTCATCATTGTCTACACTTGCTTATAAACGGTGATCTCTGAGTTGTATGAGGAAATTTAGCCAAAAATGCCCTGGAAGCATGACTTTATACATTCCCTCTCAACCATATTTGTGACTAATTCAGTAATGAAAGACTGATTTATTCTGTTTCAATGTAGACTAGTAAAGAAGGAGAGGAAGACTTCCAAAGTTTATTTTTAGAGTCCTGTTCCAAAACAAATATTTTTCTAAAAAATCTGAAGTCCATATTTGTATGCCTCAAACTCTCTCATGAAGCTTTTATTTCCACAGCATGAATCTGTAGCTCACCAAATAAGGAGCTTGGCAGTGTGTCAATTTTACATCTTAAAATGCTTTGCTGGAAGTTTATTGTATTTCAGTCAAAGTCAGACTAGTAAAAACAAATATTGATGGGCACAAATATTTAACATGTTGTTTACTCGATTAAAGAGGATTTTTGAAACATGCATACATTTGAAACATACATAAATGAGAGTGCCACTCTCATTCTTATTCTTCCTCTTTTCTCTAAAAATATGAATGGAATCTTGCTCCATTGAAGTGAATGGTTTGCCATTGATGTACATAAAGTCACAATGTACTCCCTATCTGTTCAGATCTTTTATCAGTTTGTGATATTTCTCCAAAAATATGATACGTGAAAATATGCTTTCACTTGGATGAGTGCATATTGGGAACTACTGGTAATACTTGAGTTTTAAAACCTAGACACAGGCAATTGATATACTGTATAATGTGTTTGAGGAGATGCATGAGCAATTAGACTACTTTCATATTAGGATTTAAAATTCTCATAGCCGGCAATGATCATAGAGGTCTGTAGGTTTACGAGTTTCAAAGCCATGTATAAAAGATAAAAATATTAAAATGTTTATAGGTAAAAAACAGGTTTATACAGATTTATAGGTTATTTAAATCTGCGGCTGCCCGGCACGAGCCACCATGTTCCGGCAGTTGTTTTTTGCCGCTTGTAACCTGATGAAGTCCGATGAAATTCAAAGGAAATGTCGTTGATAGTGTTTGGAGTGTTTTTTAATTTTTTTAACTTGTGTTTTTTACCTATAAACATTTTAAACCTTTTATTATTTATACATGACTTTTACAGTGCAATCCGACTTAACTTTTGTGCCGGTGTAACCAGCGGCGCAGCAAGAACAGGAGGCCCCAGAACGGAAAAGGGATTCAAATCCCCTCCAAAAGAGGAATTCAAAGGGGATATGAATCCCTTTTCCATTCTGGGGCCTCCTGTTCTCGCTGAGCCGCTGGTTACACCGGCAAAAACGTTAAGTCGGATTGCGCTGTCAAACTCGTAAAACTACAGACCTCTACTTTTATATTAGTCAGATTTACAGTGTGTTGCTCCACAATCCAGCACTCCCCCATGCTCATTGGATATTGTTGTGATGTGTACACTCCAGCATAGCCAGGAAATTTTCTCCAAGTAGAGACCCTCTTGCACCCATCTCAGACCTTTCGGCAACCTGCTTCTCTCCAGGCCTCAAGCACAGCAACAGGGTGACTTGAAGGGAGGTGCCTCTGCTTGACTTCTGGGAGGAGCTGTGCTCCCCCCACCACAGCAGGATTGCGGGCAGAGGATACCACTGCAGCAGAAACAGAAAAGATGAATCAAGGCTTTGTTAGAAACAGATGTATTTTGTTCACCTTTAAACGGTAACCCCTTAAAATGGTAGTCGGTTTTTCTGCTACCACTGACTAGATGTGACTCAAAGTATTCATAGTGCTTTTGTCAATTTTTCCAGTTTGTCTTTCATTATTTTTTTCACTCATACTCATGAGCTCGTCTCGCTATTACACAATGAATTTAAAAGAGGTTAAGGATTTTGACATATGGAAATTTTTTGTGGAAAATTGATCTTTGTATTCTGTAGTATTGCCCTCACCGTATGAATTTAGGTGGAAAATGAGAAAAATTCTCCAAATTTGGAACCCTTATATTTAGGCATGTTAAAAATTAGACATGAATTTAAATACAGTTTAAATTGAATTCTTTTTGCCACCTCAGTTTTTTGATGTAAATTCTTTGAAGAACATCAACATTCTGAGATGGGGGTGGGTGGGTATTTGCACTCCTAAAATTAAAAATGCCATGATTCTTGGAAGATGAGTAGAATGTGGATATAGCATGCTGTTCCTCTTCTCTTTTGTTAACAAGATAAGAATCAGCTATTTATCTGTGATAGTAATTCCTAACTATTGCAGAATTTGTCACATTATATGAAGAGATTGCAAAGGGAGGCCATCTTGGTTCTCCATAAATATAAGCTTGTTCTTTTACAGCGCACAACGGGGCTTTGCAAACAACACTTTCCTCTTAATTAATATTACTACAGATTGCTTCTTACAACAACAAAAAAGAGGGGGAAAAGGAACCCTAAGAAGTAATTTGGTAAACTATGTAGTTTGTAAAGTAACTACCGTAACTCTGTCAAGAGTGGTGAACTTCTGTCACTTCTTGCTCTTTCAATCTCTACAAATATAAAGTGTCACACTGACAGTATATGGACGAAACCTTCTTTAGGGTGATGGGCAAAATATTTTCTGTTTTGTCTCCGTGGGCAAAAGTACCATTTGGTTAATGAGTTTTGTTTGCTAAATAAACAAACACTTCTTTCACCCACCGTTTGACACCTCAACACTATAATCATTTATAGTAGCCAAGTGGCTCACACTAAGGAATGCAGCGCATCTTGTAATTTTTTTAAGGAGAGAGCTGTAAGGAGAGAGCTGTATTACCAATTGCAGCTTAATCTGTCTTTTCTTAAAATTGGCATCTTCTTTGTTTACCCCCAAAAGGCAAAGTAATTTTGCAGCAAGAGAAGTATTTTACAGCCCAATCCTGTCCAGCGCCAGCCGTTTTCCCCCTTATCCCGGGTAACTCCCAGCCTGTGCAATGGGGCTACTCGGATCTGCGCTAGCTCAATCGCTGGTGCAAAACCGAGAAGCCCCGTGTCAGGCTTTCAAACCCGGTAGGGGGGATAGGATACGTCTTGTGCGGAGGACACTGATCCCTCCCTCCCCACTCTCAGGCCCGATCAGCCCTCCCCTCTCCCCACCCAGTTACGTCCCCTCCCTGCCCTCCCCCAGCCTCTGCACCGCTCATAGCAGCCTTACCTGCTCTGATGCGCAGGGCTCCTGAATCTGGCACTGGCAGGACAGCGCAGGCCTTCCCGCCGGTGCAGCCTACTCACAGGGTGCCACAAAATACTTTATGGCACATTTGTGACACCTTAGGCCAGTGCAGGGGTCACTGCACCAACCTAAGAGCACCATAGGATTGTGCCATTAGTCTCAAAGCACAGCTTTTTCAGTATTTTCTTTGCAGCTCCTACTTGGAATTACTCATTTTGACAGTTGAGTAAAGAAAATGTAAGTAGCTAGCAATTTTTTCTGAACTGATCACCGACAATATGGTAACTTCCAGAGGTGTAGTTGTGTTTGGAGCAGCAGAAAAGAGTCTTGTGGCACCTTAAGGACTACCAAGTTTATTGTAGCATGTGCTTATGTTTCAATGAACTGATTAGGCTTTAAGATGCCACAAGACTCTTTGTTGTTTTTAATAAACAACATTGATGCCCTAGATGAGGGAATAAAGGGGAGTCTAGAAGTAACACACACAATAGTGAACACAATAGTGTGTGTTCATAGATACGTTATGGATTTGCAGCCAGAGACAAATTGGAATGGGTTTAGAGGAGGGTAATGACGTTTTCCAGTGGTTTAGAAAACAAGGAACTGGGAATGTTTAGCTTGGAGAAGACTGAGGGGAAATATGATAGCACTCTTATAATACCTGAGGGTCTGTCACATAGAAGAGGGCAAAGTTGTGTTCTCTGCTGCCTCAGAGGGCTAATGGGCTTATGTAACAGGAGGGTAGATTTCAGTTGAATGTTAAGGGATACCTCTTAGTGGTAAGAGCAATTCAAGAATGGAACCAGTTATCCGAGGGTTGGGGACTTGGTGGCTGGCGGTCTTCAAGTGGAGGCTGGTCGCCATCTCTTGGAGGAGGCCCTCTTTATGGGCTTCTGTATCAAGCAGGAGGTTTGACTAGAATGGCTTACAAGGCCCCTTCCAACTCTGTGATACTATGCTTGCTTTAGCAGTTGTAACATAGAGAACGAAGTGACAAACCCCTGGTGTCCTTGATGTAGGGCAGCTCCCCACATGCACATTTGAAAGCCTGACCTCGACTCTGAAATGAAGAGCAATAACTCCTAGAATAACTCCTGGAATGAGCAACATAGGACACATCGGCAGAAGAATGCTTGGGATGCACATAGAGGCCCCTTACGGGCTGCATGTGCATCTGATGATGATGATGAAGATGAAGAAGAAGAAGAACAGTATTTATATACCTCTTTTCAACTAAAAGTTCACAAAGCGGTTTACGGGCAAAAATCAAATGATTAAATGGCTCCCTGTCCCAAAAGGGCTCATAGTCTAAAAAAGATGCAGAAGAACACCAGCAAACAGCCACCAGAAAGGACACTGTGAAAGTGCTGGCATAATGAGAAAGGTGCTGGTGCCCAAGCGTTGTATATATGGATGAACTACCGTACTTCTTTTGAAAAGAGTGGGCATGATTTGTGTGTACCTCTGCATGTAGCAGAGCAGACATGGAACTGATTGGGGCACAAGGAAGCACAGAGCCCTTTTGTGGACAACTGTGTTTTTAAAATGGACATCAAAGCTTAGGCTGCCATTCTGTACTGTGCATGAGCACTCCGTGTAATCTTTCTTTCCCGGCAATGCTGCCTCCATGATTGGCAGGAGGAGAGATGCCGGCAGGGGCCTGGCCAAGAATAAGATGTTGGAGGATGTTGCAACGTGAGGCACCAAAGGGTCTCCCTTTAAAGAGTCTGACCTGCTGAATTGCAGCATGCTCAGCATAGCAGCAGCACACCAGGGACTGAGTGGGGGTGGGGGAGAGAAGAGATATTAAACTGGGCCTTTTGAGAGTGGTCGTGTAAGTGGTGGGATGACAGCCCAAGATATTTATGAGAAGAATGTGGAAGGTTCAGGCCTCACATCCTCTCAATCTTTATTAAATGTGCAGACCCATTATACTGTACGTTGCACAAGTCTTTCAGCAATGTACCGTAATCCTGCGTTGGTATGAGATGCCTTTTTTTTTTCTTTCTATGAAATTTTACAAAGAGCCAGGAACGTTGTTTCGGATCCGGGAGGCAGAGTCTTTATATTTCTTAAACCTGACACTAGCTCAAATGGATATTCATGTCATAGTTAACTGTATGTAACGTGTATGGAGGTGAGTAACTGTTTCCTATTGAAACTCAATGGGCAAAGCTTGTCATGTCTTGTTTCTGCAGTCATTAAAATAGTGGGCTTCTTTTCTAGGTGGCACTCCTAGTTTGAGAACATTGTGGCTCAGCAGGGGACCGGAGGCGGACAAACAACGCCGGCGCACATTTCTGGCATGCTTTCAACTTCAGGACATAGAGGAGGAGCTCCAGGTTTTGGAAGCATCTCTTGCAGCTGCCTGCTCCTTGTTACTGTACCTCGTTCTGCAAGTAAAGAACATCTCAGTTTTGTAGCTCTCTCTTATTGTTTGTACCTTTCCAGATTTGTATGGATTTTGTCTCTCTTTACAAATATCTACCATAGGTTCTTTTTTCTTAGTAACTGTGCAATCCTAGGCATGTCTACTCAGAAGTAAGTCCCGTTACTCTGTATAGGATTGCAGCCTTAGGATCCAATACTATTCCTCCTCCCCCTGTCAATGAAGCAGCGCTGAAACGGATGTTCCCTTACCCGGAGGTAAGCCTCCATGGAATGGGGGGCGGGCTGTACTCAGACCTGCACCTCTCTCACCAACTTACCTTGGTTGGTGGGTCCTGGGGGATCCGCTGGTGTGCTCAAGAAGACTCCGGCCTTCCCGCCTGTGCTCCGGCAGCAAGCGCCTTTGCACGCGGGGCAGCAGGCTGTTTAGTTATTTTAATTGTTAAATCCTATGGAAAGAGATTTTAGATTTCTGAAAAAAAAAATCTTAATGAAGAATAGCAAAAATGTTGGACTGATATTCCAACAAAATACTTACGAATTTGAATAACTCAGAACGTAATGGATCTAGTGTCTTACAACCATAATAAATTACTAAAGTTGCAACATTAAAGATGGATATACTGTCATACGTCTTGTTTCTGCTGTTGAATATATTCCATTACAAGTTCAAAATTCCTTGCCAGAGGAGTAGCAGAGACTGCTGTTGACGTATGCTTGGTAAAAGATACCACTTTGAGTAGCTACAAGAATGGGAAGGAGGGATTGACATTTCCTTGTATTAAAAGGTACTGTATTATCAAACTGCCTTTTTACCTCATCTGGGGTTTTGGTGCTCCTCATTTTGGAGCAAAGGGATGTATCAGTTCCATTAAGAGATGTTTTGTGGCACTGTACAGAAAGAAGCTGAAACAAAATCTTTGTACACATATTTTGTACTCCACCTGGCAGAAGTTTAGGAATGTGCTTGCCCCTGGTCTTTCACCTCTTATGTCCTTCTGTACTAATGAAGAAATACTGTAGTATTTTAGAACAGGAGTATTTTAGAAGATGTAATGTGATGGCTACAATAAGCTTACCATTGGGGCCTTAACCGAGCAGGATAATATGAAGTTTAATACAATTAAGTTGGAAGTGAATAGACCACTAATTTGATGGTTTCAGTATTTGCAGATTAGATATACAGTACTATTAACAATTTGAAAAAGGAAACATGGTGCCTGAAGTAACATAACTGAGTTGGAAAGAAAAATGACTGGGCAATAAAAGAAAAGTATTCTAAGTACAATACACAGAAAGATTGCTGATATACAAGTATTACAATGCATTTATCAAATTAAGTGGCAAAGGGATCTTGGCACTGCTATAACCAAAGATAATTGGAAACAGATACTGGGTGTGCCTATATCTTGTTGTATGATAGTTATCACATAAACATTTCATATCACAGCAATAATTTTTGAGAAAGATTAGCAGAAATATTAGCTGAGGGCCCCACCCCCCCTGAAGCTCCTGTCTTATTGCAAGATCTGAATTCTAGGGAGCTACTTTAGATGAAACTCCCCTGAGTTTTAAAAGCAGCTTACCGTACTACAACAACAGCTGCCACGTGAACATCCCTGTTGTGGGTCTGGAATTATTGACGCAGTTTTCTGGACTGTGTCCATATGTCATCATAAGCCATGAACTACTGGCTTCAGTGAACACTTTGGTGGGGTTGGAGGTAGAGGAGATTATCCAATGTGCACCTGAAGTTCTGCAAGAACCTCAGATTCTATAATATTGAAGACAGCTCATTCAGGACTGAAGTCGTCTTTAGATTTGTTTAAAAACAGTAATAGTTTAAGGGGTAACATGAAAAGAAACAGAGATTTCTTCATGAGAAGAAACAGAGAAGTCAAAGAGGTTTTCTAACTGTATAAATTCCCATAGCCTGCAGCAAGAGTGGCAACTAAAGGAAATTGCTGCGACATTTGTTCCTGCCTTTGTTCCTGCCTTTGTACCTTACATTTAGATCAGATTGCTTTAGTTCCATTACCTTTTTATCCAGTTATTCTTTATGAAACATTAAGGAAGTTATTAAAAAGGGGGGAGACTTGTTCCTCCCCCCCCCCAACCTGCATGAAAAACAGTCTTGGGTAACAAAGAGCTAAGAAGCAACTCTTTGCTCCACCAAAGTACATTTGAGCAGCAGTTTGATGGATTGCACCTAGAGTGCTTAAGGCACATTACAGCGAGCAAGCATGTCATCTCTCCGCTATTGCCAGAAACGACCAAGTAGGATTTCACAAAAAGAACTTCTTACATGGAACATTGTTGCATTATCTATTGTTTAAGAAGAACATGCCATACTGATCTCCTACGAACTGCAGTTTAACACTCTCTTATTGCTGCTCCATCACCACTAGCGTAACTGACTAGCCAGTTTCTGGATCCCACCTCAATAAGCTCTTTCAACGTGTGTGTAAATTCTGTGTCTTCTCAAATATAATACTGTATATGGAGAGAATATGTTGTTATGGGAGAACAGTCGTTGTGATTACTTGTGGATATTCTGGTATAGTTCCTTATGGGCAGCCTAATCCTGTGTAAGGATACACGACCGGCCAAGGGCCGGTCGTTGTATCCTAAGCCTATTGCGGGCTGCCTCGAGGCTGCTAGGCCACACCTTGGAAGAAGGGGACATTCGTCCCCTTCCCCGGGTGTAAGCCGGCTTGGGGCCCTATGGGCCTCCTCGGATGTATGCCAGGTCCAGACCTGGTGTACATTTGGGGAGGCCATGTAAGGCCGACCTGGACTGGGCATAGGATATCGGTGGAGTGTGTCGCCAATATCCCTGCCCCCTCCCAGCCCGGGCCGGCCAATTGCCACCCCCTGGCTTCCCCTGCCCACCTTCCCCCCCCTGCACCGACCAGTGCAGGACATACCTCCCTCGGTGGTTGTGGGGTAAGGAGGGCAGTAGAGTGAGGGCCGCTAGCCTCTGTACCGTCAGCCCTTACTCCCGAGTCGTCGCAGATGTACTTTACGGCATGTTTGTGATGCTGCGAAGTTAGTGAGGATTGCACCGTGAGCTATGGGATAATGGGACATTTAAACAAAACATTGAGTGAGGAATGGTGAAAGCAGTGGAAATAGGGTAAAAGAGCTAGAGTTGTGAAAGCCCTTATTTTTGTTGATTGGATTTTGAACAAATATGCATGAATAAGGCTATGGTGCAAGACTGACATTCCTGTAAGAAGGAATTTAGATAATGGAGAAAAGTATGAACTTTTCATAGCTCAGAGCTAAGTGTCTTTTTTAAAAAAAAAAATCTCTCGTAGGTGGACAGCCTCTCTCTGGAAGACTTGACTGCATTTATAGCTCAGACACTGTGCCTGGAGGGGAAGTCGGCTACTCAGCTTGCAAACCTGCAGGTACAGACATGACTCATCTACTAACGTAATGCCAGTGGTAACCCCGACAGATGGCTTTTGCTTTGACCTTTTCTCTCACTCAGAGGTATTCCAGAGATTAGATTTGAGAGTCCAGATATGTAATTTGATTATCCTGGCTTTAGTTGGACTCAGGATTCTTACTTCAGTTTGTCAAACCCAAAATTCCGGGAGTAGGTCACACTGGAGCCCAGACTTTGCTATAGCGACTTCTGCCACCCAGGTGTAATTGCACATTGTCTGTCCACTCAGCCAGGATCTAATTCAGACTCTGGTCACCCAACTTTTTGTGGCTGTCTGCCTGCCCACCTACCTCTTGCGACCAAATGTGGAGGTTATGGAAGGTCCTGACAGCTTCATTTTCTTTCTGCCTTGGGTGTCACTTGCCTAACCACCCCCTTAGAATGGTCTGGTAATGTCTAACGATCCGTTGTACTGAATCTTTGCCCTATAGTGTTAATGGAACAAAGAAAGGACAATCGTGTATGGCATACTGGAATTGGGTTTTGAATGTTAAGTTACCAGTTCAGCCACGAATTCCGTATTTCCTTAGTTCTCAGCGGGTTGCACTGGCGTCACTGTAGCGTGGCGGGCGGGGCGGGCCGCCGGGGGGTGACGCGCGCCAAGGGGTGACGCGCGTCACCCTCCGGAGGCCGGACGCTCCGAGGCCAGGGAGCGTCCGGCCCGGCCGGCGCTCCAGGGCCTTCTGAAAAGACGAGGCCCTGGAGCGCTTGCGTTAAAACGCGAAAATTGAAGATTTTCGCGCATGCGCAAACCCTTTTCTGAGGGCAAGGGCCTGCCCTCTTGCCCTCAGGAGGGACTGCGCATGCGCGAAAATCTTCAAAGTTCGTGTTTTAACGCAAGCGCATTGGGCCTTTTCAGAAGGCCCAATGCGCTTGCGTTAAAATGCGAAAATTGACGATTTTCGCGCATGCGCAAACCCTCCTGAGGGCAAGAGGGCAGGCCCTTGCCCTCAGAAAAGGGTTTGCGCATGCGCGAAAATCGTCAATTTTCGCGTTTTAACGCAAGCGCTCCAGGGCCTCTTCTTTTCAGAAGGCCCTGGAGCGCTTCCCAGCCGGCTCCCGGAGCACCGGAAAAGGTAAGTCTATGTAGGGGGGGGGTGAGTCGGGGGGTGAGTCGGGGGGGGTGACGCGCGTCCCCCGCTCTGGGGTGACGCGCGTCACAGTGACGCCACTGGCGGGTTGACAGTGGCCTACTCAAAGATTCAAGCTCTCCCCTGACATCTCCCTAGCTTAGGCATAGCACTTCTGCCTAGCAGACACAGATGGTTGTCCATTGTGATCTATGACCACCAGACAGGAGAGAAGCTCCCTGCTGTTGCCCTTTGTCAAGAATGAGTGAAGCGTCTCTCCCCCCCTTACTCACACTCACACCCTTACTCCTGGAGCAGAAGGGCTTTCACAAAATGATTCCTTGTACCACCTGGCATTGTTATGCTTGGTGGCTCACTTCCCCCCTCCCGCTCTACCTTGTTCTTTTGTTGTTGTTAAGTCGTGTCCGACCCTTCGTGATCCCATGAACCATATCCCGCCAGGCCTTCCTCTCCTCCACTATCTACCTGAGTTCGCTCATTTTCATGTTCGTTGCATCGGTGATGCTGTCTAACCATCTCATCCTTTGCCTTCCCCTTCTCCTTTTGCCTTCAATCTTTCCCAGCATCAGAGTCTTCTCCAGAGACTCCTCTCTTCGCATTAGGTGGCCAAAATATTTGAGCTTCAGCCTCAGTACCTGTCCTTCCAGGGAACAGTCAGGGTTGATTTCGTTTAGGATTGACTGATTTGATCTCCTAGCAGTCCAAGGGACTCTCAGGAGTCTTCTCCAGCACCACAGTTCAAAAGCATCTATTCTTCAGCGCTACATTGCTACAGGGAACACCATCGCCATATTTGAATACTTGTCCTGGATATTTCCTGTGCGAGTCTGGGCCACAACTTATCTTATTTCTACATGGAGAAAATCTCTGTGCATGAACTTTCCAACTCTTGTAATGTGAGACAAAATATGCCTAACTCATCATGAGGTACACTTCATTTTCTGTGTGATCTTGTGCAGGTTGTGTCGTCAGTATATATCAGGGGTGGCCAAACTTTCTTAATGTAAGAGCCACATACGATAAACTCCAGATGTTTGAGAGCCGCAATATTAAAGAAGCATTTAAATGCTTAAATATATTGACTCACTATTAACATTAAACTTATGTTTTAATCCAGTGGACTCTCAGTTTATACCTGGTGAATAATTATAAAGCTTGAAAATTTCTTATTTACCTTTTATATCAATTGTGATGCAGAAAAGGAGCTTAGCCAACGTATTTCCAAGAGCCACACATTACACGTCAAAGAGCCGCATGTGGCTCAGGAGCCACAGTTTGGCCACCCCGGTATATATGAAGAGCATTGTATGCTGTGCAATATTAGTGCAATATACTTGACATATACATTTGCTGCTGAAAGCTTAGGATTCCATTCATGTTCCTCCTCTCCCACACAGCTCTGTAATATCTTAAGGAGTCACTCCACTTCTGTAGGAAATTGTAGAATTGTGGCTCAGAACACTACTGCAAATGTATGCAAATAATTTCTTGGGCAGAAGCCTTACTAAGGTGTAAAGTATTGCCTTTGTTAACTTTAGCAAATAGCTACATTTTTAGTATTTCCACTGTTTGACAAAGAGCCATTACATCATAGTAATGCTTTGCTGATAACTTGAACTCATTGTGTCATTTTTGTCGGAACAATCATATTTTTCCCTCTCGGCATACGCAAGAACAATTTAGTTCGTTTAGATCTTCAGTGGAAGATCACCTTGTTGTAACAAGAGCTAACTTACAAGGAATATGTATAGGCTTTGATGATGCAGTTTCCACTTGTGACCCAAACAGTCTATACCACAGTTATTTAGCATTTACCCAGGGCAGGGCGCATGATTTTATTTTGTGATAAATAGGGTGTGTTTTATGTCTGCAGATTTAGCAGCTTCAGGTATAAGTTGCGGATTGGGGAAGAAAGTTTTGGAAGTGGGTGGGGCGTCTTTCCCAACAATCTCTACTTATGGAATGTTGGGTTGCTTTGAACAGACTCTTGCACTATTTTGAATACTTCACCTCTTGATAAACAAAGTAAATGAGGCACTTGCAAGTCGTGTGTCTGTGCCGTTTACCATTGTTCGTTGGCGTATTTACACTGGAATTTCAAGCATGCTCGGTCTGCCCTCTGTGTCCTGTTTGTACCTGCCTTGTTTCCCCCACAGCTGAAAAAAAAATGACCTTTTCTTTTTTGATATTCACGGCTGCTGGGTTCATCAAAGAATTTTAGTGCCGTGCAGAATTAGCATTGCATCTGCATAGCGTCAGAGAGAGAGAAAAAAACAAACACTGTAATTAAATCAGTGTGGCTCCTAACGAAAAGAAAATGTTTGTCTTAGTAGAAAAATAATGCATGTGACACATAGCACAGGATTTTACATTCATAACCATCGGAGTGCCTGGCTTTACAGCCACTTTAAAAGACATAAAGCAAACAAACAGAGCATGAACATGAAATGTTGACACATTTTATAGGCATGTTTATGAGCACATTTATGTAGGTTTGTGAGCTACTCTGAAGCAGCATTTATCTGAATGAATATTTCTATATTCTGTATGTTTTTGATGCTGCTGCCTACTTAGGTCCGAATGAAAGGGGAAAAATTGCTTTTGTGCTATTTAAGCTTATTATGGTCATTCTTTATTTGGCATATTTCTGTACTGCTTTTCAGCAGAAACGTTCTCAAAGCAGCTTACATAGCAAAAGGAATGAGAAGATGGTTTCTCATCCTAAAGGGGCTCATGGTTTTAAAGGAGACACTACCAGCAGCAACCACAGTCACTGGGGAGGGACACTATTCTGGACTGAATAGGGACAGTTGCGCTCTCTCTCTGATTATTTATTTATTTATTTGAAGAATTTATACCCCGCCTTTCTCCCAACAAGGGCACTCAAGGCAGCTTACAACACAAACATTAAAATACATATATACACATTAAAATAATTAAAAACAATTAATTAAAACAATTTAAAATAAACAACCCCAGTGGGTCACCTGAATTTACATTTGTTAAAAGCCATTTGTTAAAAAGTCAGCCTACCATGTCAGACATCAAAAGCTGTCCTAAATAAAAACGTCTTAAGGCCCCACTGAAATCTGAATGTACCGTATTTATTGGTGTATAAAACGCACTTTTTTGTCTAAATTTGTGACCCAAAATAGTAGGGTGCGTTTTATACGCCAATACTAAAAAATCCCTTCCCCCCCCCCGCCCGTTTTAAAGCATTTTTGGGCTTACCGGGTTTTTCCGGAGCTGGAGAGCTCGGTTGTGCTTTCTTCCCTGTCTAATCTATCTGATCTTCAGCTGTTTGTCTGGGTTTAATTTATGCACCAGCTTGAGTTGAGCTTCTCAGCAGCCAGCAGAGGGCGCTGTGCTCAGTTCAGTTCAGTTGAGCTGCAAAGGGCCTAGTCTTTTCCAGCTCTCCTCGGAAGGGTAAGCTTCTGAACTGGGCCTAGTTGGGGAGGCTTTGGAAACTGTGCATAGCAGGTTAGGTTAGGTTAGGTTAGGTTAGGTTAGGTTAGGTGGGGTGGGGGAAAAGAGTTCAGCTGAGCTGCCCAGGGCCTGCTCTTCCGGATGCTGAATGAATACAGCATGTGTAAGCTTCTGAACTGGGCCTAGTTGGGAGGCTTTGGAAACTGTGCATAGTTGGGGTGGGGGAAAAGAGTTGAGTCTGGGTGTTTTTGTTTTTTTTGTACTTTTATGTTGTTTAAGAGTTGGTAAGAGTTTAGACTGGGGGTGGTAAGGTGGTAAGAGTTGAGTCTGGGTTTTTTTTTGTACTTTTATGTTTTTTACTGTGGAAACTGCAGGGGTGGGTGGGGTGGGGTGGGGTGGGGTAAAAGAGTTGAGTCTGGGGGTTTTGTATTTGGGGTAAATGTTTTTTTTATTTTGGAAACTGTGCATGGGTGGGTTGGGGGGAAAAGAGTTGAGTCTGGGTTTTTCTGGTGCATTTTGTTCATGTGTCTTATTGCTGTGTGTTTTAAAAGAGATCCTGGTATTTTTGTGCAATTTATGTAAATTAGCTAATTAAGCAGCCAAGCGGTAAGTGGCCAAGTGGCCCAAAAATGCTTTAAATGTTTTTTTCTTGAAACCCAGGGCCAAAAGGAAGGTGCGTCTTATACGCCAGTGCGTATTATATGCCGATAAATACGGTAATCTCCTCTTTTGCCCAGTTTAGGTCAGGGTCTGCAGGAAATATTGTACACTACTGAGACAAAAATCAGTGATGTAGACTTGAGTCTGTTGACTCGGACTTGAGTCGGACTCAGGTCGCATCAATGACTTGACTTGGATTTGACTCAGCGATTGTAAAAGACTCGACTCAAGACTTGGAGCCTTTTACGACAAGTCGAATTTTATTCAGGTTTAAACCCGTTTCCCCCATTAAATAGATAGGGACTCGCAACTCTCAACCAAAGACTCGGGACTTGGGGGCAAAGACTTGGGACTTGACTTGCAACTTGGAGTCAGAGACTTGATTCACGTCCCTGACAAAAATAAAGGACGCATTGCCAAGACTCCACTCTATGGTCTCCTTGTGTGGGTGCTCTGATTCTCACACAGGTCTGCACTTGCAAGGCCATCGCATCCCAGCTGGTGCCCAGAAATATGACTAAAATGCTCCTGTTTTCAGTGCAAGGAGCACTGTATAAAATGTTGTGTATTTAGTTTTAATTGCATAACATTTCTGTTTTGTAGAGAGAGCCCATTAAATCCCCATATAAAAATGACTGACTTGGTTTAAAATAACAGATAGAAGTATCGCAAAGCATGGGATTATTTTAGTTCTGCTCTGCTTTTTCCTTCCCAGCAAGCTAGAACAAGAAAGCAAGAAAAAAGAAAAGAAAAGATCAGCTTTGTACATACCAGAACTCACGTGGCCTTTGATTTATTAAATGTCATCTATCATGATTGGTCATTCACATGTTTTTGATCAACTCTTAAGCAGCCACTGAATCAACTGCAGCATTAAAAAGAAAAGTTGGAAATTTTTCCTCATGAGAAAATAAACACAGTGGGGTTTTTTGTTGATTGTCCCTTTCCCTGAAGTCTAGTGACTAGGTGATGGAGGTGAAAATCAGGACTTCCCTGTTCAGCATTATTCTTGCTATTATTAGTATTAGTATTGTTGAAAAGTGACAAAGCCAAGCAGAAAACAGCCATAAACTGCTCCCTGCTAACTGGGCAAGAGGCACTTTTTTCAATTGGTATTTGAATTGAAAATACCACCCTCTTATATTTAGCAGGGGGGGAGTAACTGCCCCCCTTTCACCCCAGCACAGTCTCTTTTCTGGTGGCTGTTTGCTGGTGTTCTTCTGCATCTCTTTTAGATGGTGAGCCCTTTTGGGACGGAGCCATTTAATCATTTGAGTTTGTCTGTAAACCGCTTTGTGAACTTTTTTTGTTGAAAAACGGCATATAAATACTGTTAAATAATAATAATAATAATAATTAATAATATGTCTCATAAAATTATTGAAATTCACAAATGGGAACTGGGTGCCACTGCCCAAACTCAGACAAAACTCATAAAAATGCTGCATGCTCCTAAATCTCATGAAAATAGATGGAACTGAAATGCTTTGCTTTCAAATGTTCCCTTTCCCAGAGGAGAATTTGGGACTACCCCCCCCCCACACACACACACCCTCCAGGATGCAGCACGAGCCATTTTGGCACGGGTGCATCTGAAGGGGGGGGGAAGCATAGGATTGGTCTGTAAGAAGACTACTGGGCATGCATGAGGCCTTGGATACTATCTCATTGTATCTCATACTATTATGCTATCTCATTGTATCTCACCCTTTCTTTTATCTTCCAAACAGAGAAGAGATCTTCCTTATTGAATATTTGAAAAATGATGAGTTCACTAAATATTGTTAAAAATGTAAGGTAGTGTCATGAATATTTAAAATGAGGACAGTTCTTCTTCCGCCATATCCTATGAAGAAAATCTGAGAAATGAGAGCAGCAGAAGGCTATGATATAAAATACAAGAAGGAAGGAACCAGCAATTGCGGAATAGTTGGGATCATATTGAGCAGAGGCTAGAAGTGCTGACTGATCTGAAGACAAAATTGACATGTAATAGAAAGTCTGGGGGGGGGGTGGAAACTCCTTAGGATAATCTGATTTTAAAGTGGCAAGAAATGTATGGAGTAAAAAAAAAAGGATAATGTTTATGTAGTTAAATTCCTGCTAAACTCTGTCCTGTTTCAGAGGTGACCTGCACCCTTGAGGAAGAGGCTGCCTAGACTGGGCTGTGAACCTGGGGCAGTGGAAGGGCACATGCAATCAGGAAGCCACGGCACTCGCACCTGCCTGTCACCTGCTCCTGCCCCTTCCTTCCCCCTCCCCTGCACCTGTCTGCATGCCCTTTGTCATTCTGCAAGAACAGGAATGCGAATTGTCACATCTGCTTAGGCTTTCAGGAAGAAGGCAGGTGGCAAAATATCGGAAAACCAAGCATATTTGTGGGCCATTCTGAGTGACAAGTCATCTGAGGGTGGATGCCAAGAAAAGGCAGTGAAGAAGTCATGATTTGTAGATTATGCTGCATTTAAATCTCGTAGTTAAGCAGCGAAGCGTTCACCTTACTGGTGTTAAAGGCAGCAACGGAGGCAGAACCTCGTCACTGAATCTTTCATAGCAACATATAGATTGGTCTGCATGTACCTCTTTAAATCCTTTCATCTTTCTTTCATCTTCTGATGAAACTATTTGTACGCTGCGTTTGCTCTGCCAACAAGCCTTGCTTCTGTCCTGGTGTTCGTGCTATAGTGTCTGTGCGTCTGGACGACAGTGACGCCATCCCATAACCCTTCTTTGTGATTTTCTTTTTCAAACATCCCGTCTAACCATGAGAAAAGGGATGCTGAAACTCTATTTCTGCCTAGAGGACAGAACCAATTGGTCCCTAAAGCTACAATGCCCCATGCTGGCTTTGAAGTTCCCATTGCAAGTACTGCAGTAGATCTCTGTACTTTTATAGAATGTTGCCATCACTGATTAATTTTGTCCTAATGTTTATCAACTAACAGCGCAATCTTGTGTAGAGATCCGGACTGCACCGGGTACCACCCCGGAACATCACTTGATGCCACTGTGGCCCAGCCAAGATGGCGGTGGGCAAGTCGCTTCGCCACTGCCATAGCAGCCTCCTCATGTTGGCGGTGGTGGCTTCTTCGCAATCTTGCTGCTGCCTCCTGTTCTCCTTTGGAGGCTCTTGTTGAGCCTCCAAAGGAGGAGGAAGGTGGGCAGCACTGCAGCAAGATCACAAAGAAGCTACTGCCGCCAACATGAGGAGGAGGCGGTGATCGCCATCGCCTTCTCTTCCGGGGAGAAGCCGGAAGTGATGTCACACCGTCACATGACATCACTCCGTCACCGCCCCAGGTGCTGGGGCCTCTGGGGACACCACTGCTTCATAATGAATATTTTGTGAGCAGGAGTCCAAAGAGTCTAAAGACCAGCTTTCATTTTACCTTTTGTGCCTGGGTACGCACACCCAAGTACAAAGAGTAAAAAAGGGAATTGCCTAAAGACATGTCCATGCAGCTCTAATGAGGGAATCAGATGGGAAGCATATCTGATCCTTACAGTTCTCCTGGGCAGGATGTTTTCAGCCCATGCTAGTAGTAGTCATCAACCCGTCCACATGGCAGCTTATGCAGCCTGAATGGTTGGCTTTCACCTTTTCCTTGGATCGTTCCCATCACATTCCCCACTGTGCACTACTCCGTGCTGAAACTGGAGCGCGGGAAACTGCTCTGTGGGTGTGCCCGCAAAATGAATCCCTTTGAACCCTAGAAGTGAATTTGACTGGTTTGGGTTTGATTAATAAACATGGCTGTATTTGTCGTGAGTTCCTTCCTCTGTTTTGATTTTCAGGAGGACACAAAATTGTAAAGCAATCATGGGATCCTTGTTTAGGGTCACTCCAGAGCCTTGGCTTACAGTAAATATCAGTTTTGTTCAACAGAAGTATCACTTTACACAAATCTGCCTGTGAAGCACAGCAAATAAACCTTTCTGAGCATATCAACCCCAAACCACTGAGCTGTTTACTGTTAAATATTTACTGTGAAGCATTAGAGACATTTAAGAACTGGTTATTCTAGTTTTGTTCCCCCAGCAGATGCCCAAGTTGGTAAGAACCTCCCTCCTTTCAGCTGCACTACCTTGGCTCCTGTTTTGGCTAAGCAGGAAGAAGGGCTTAGCTTAAGCCTTTGACTTTTTTCCCCCAGAATACATCTTAAGTGTGTTTTCAAAATAAATGACATTTTGCATTTTGGCCAGCCAAGAAGGTGGGCAAGGCTGTCATTGTTCCCTAGTCTCCTGCATAAAGTTGACTGGTATCAACTAAAGTTTCCACTTCTTTGAGGTGTTGTTTGAACGAAGGTTTATAAACATGCTGCAGTTGAGCTTTCCACTCTTACTGCCATCTTAGTTCAAGACAAGTGGTGGCATCTTTTTTTTTTTTTTTAGTGTACGTCGAATATATTGATAGTCACTTCAAAAACTATAGTTAGTAGTAGTGGGATATAAATATGCTAACAGTACATGATATGTGGTACTTCTGGCCAGTGAAAAAGAGAGATTCCAGAACAAATGGATTGTGGTGCTTCATAGCTTTGTTCTACTTTTGTTTTGCTGTTTTTAAAGAAACTTGTTTTCATATTTTATGATGCTTCTTTGATTGCTTGAATTGCGGTTAACGCCCTTGACAATTGCTATTGAAGGGAGGCCTAAAAATGAAACAAAATCTGTCAACTTCCAGAGGGATCGTCCTGTTTGTCTGTTGCAGCAAAGCTGACTCAGGCTTGGAGCCGAAGTTTTCGTGGAGCACTGCTCCGTCGTTGAAAGCTCCAGATGCTCTTTCCGGGAATGGAAGGAGCTTCTGCTGATGGAGCAGCATTCCACAAAACCTTAAGATACAAGCCAAAGAGTCTTGTGGCACCCAAGACTAACATATTTGTTGAAACAAAAGCATCTATGGACTGGAGTCTACTTTATCAGATTCATCTGAGGGAGTGGGCTCAAACCCATGAAAGCTTATTCTTCATACGCTGCCCCCTTATTTCTTGGTTTTGCTGCAACTTGCACATGGGTGGTGCTGTACTAGACTGTCAGCGCAATCCTGTGTAACTTTGCACTGGTGTAACAGTAGATGCACCGGTGTAACAGCAGATGCACCACTGTAAGTGCACTTACACTGGTGCATCTACTATTACACCGGTGCAAAGTTACACAGGATTGCGCTGACTAGACTATTAATATATAATTTGTCAGTGCATCTTAATTCTGAGAAGCAAAATAAAGTAGCCCTTACCCAAAAAAATGCAAAATATGAATGTTCTTTAAGTCTCACTCCAGCAATATAGCACAAGTCCCCCCAACCAGCAGGATTATATTATTTGTTGGTCTGACTGTTCTCATGACATTGTTCAAACACCACTGGTAGTTGCTTTTAGGGAGAGTAGCGGAGAACCAAGTCTGGAAAAAGGAAGAGATTGTGCAAAACAGATACATGTTTAAAATTATTTTTATTTATAATTATATTTATAAATATTTATTTATAGATATTTATAATTATTATTCAAATTATTAAACATATATTACCACTCCAACCCCCAAAGTGGAGAGGGGCCCAATCCTGTGTAGGATATGGTGCCCGGCCTAATGAGCCGGACGCTGTTTCCTATTGAGTTCCCAGGCTGCCCTGGGGCAGCCCGGGAACAACTCGGGAGAAGGGGACAATTGTCCCCTTCCCCCGGTGTAAGTGGCGGGAGGTCTAATGCCTCCTCGAATGTGCGCGAGCTCTGGAGCTCGTGCACATTTGCGCCGCTTGGGTAAGGCCATGCCGGGTCTGGGGAGGGCTTGGGATACAGTAGATCTCGCTGCCGATATCCCTGCCCTCTCCAGGTCTTGCTGCCCGGACCGCCCTCCCCCCGTCCCTGCCCCGACGGGGGTAGGCCTTACCCGATCCGGTGGGCGCGGAGACAGCGGAATAGCCAGGTAAGGGTCGGCCCCTGCGCCGGCGTCCCTTACTCTCTGGGTGCCGTAAACGTGCTTTACGGTGCATTTATGACAACCTGCCCGGGGGAGCGCACACTCCCCCGGGGCTTCGTTACACAGGATTGCAGTGTGAGTTTATGTTTACTTGGATTTTTGAGGTGAGGAGATTGGGAATTTAAGTGGTGGGATGGTAGGTGGTGGGGAGAGAGAGAGAGAGAGAGGCACCAGAAACAATAAATGCATGAAAACATAAGAAGAGCCCTGCTGGATCAGGCCAAAAGCCCATCTAGTCCACCTTCCTGTTTCACACAGTGGCCCCACCAGATGCCTCAGGGAGCACAAGACAACAAGTTAACCTGTTTCCCGTTGTCACTCCTTTGCACCTGGCACAGAGAAAACCCACTTCTAAAACCAGGAACAGTGGAAGGTATGAGGAAGGGAGAGAGCAATTCAGAAGCACTGCTCTCAAGCCAAAGTGAATCCCACACAGATCTTGCCTCCATTTCCGTGTTGGCAGATGCTGCCCGTGTATTTTCTTGCACAAAGAGACAAAGAAGAAGATAATTCAAGAAGAGAGCACTAAGAATCTAAAATGCCTCCAGGTCTCGTGATCAAAAGCCAGATTTTTCCTTGTAGGCTACTGCCTTAACCCAGCAAATTCCTTAAACACTTAGGTATAGCTGTCAGTCCGCTGATTCATCCGTTTATTAGAAAGCACTCATTACACTTTCTGTTTTTAACTATCTTAACAAGTTTTAAAAGTTATTTAAATGGTAATACTCACTATACAGAGAACAAACAACAACATAGCTTCCTCACGAGGAAGCTGCTTGAATCCACAAATAACGTAGCTATGCCATATCTCCAAAACTAGAGATGATAGGGCAAAACTGATATATACCCCAAATATACCCAAGAACCAGTCTAACTTAGAAAGCACCAGAAAAATAAATATATATATATATATATATATATATATATATATATATATATATATATATATATATATATATATATATATATAATTTGTTTGGCTGTGTTATATACAGTACTTCATAACTGACGAATCTTTAGTAAACTTGTTACCGGTGGTCTAGAAGTAAGCTTATAGCCCATTCCCAAAAACCATGAAGTCACTTTTACTTGATACATGTGCCACTTGAGCCACAGGTACATAGAAGATTATTGGGAGCGACATGTGAATGATGAAACCAGCTGGGTTGGGGCAATCGCATGAGTCTTTCCCACAGAGTCAGCACAATGAGGATGACAATTCCTTGAAAAAGGACCCATGCGATCGGCCCTGTTCACATGGTTGCATCATTCAGATACAGTTCCCTGCTATGTGGGATCACCTCATGGAAAAATGACCTTCACATTTCTGTAGCTTTGAAGAACACCATCCGAACCAAAATGAATAATTGAAACTGTTGATATTTTGCTAAGAGGGAGGTTAAAACCTGTCTGTGTGCCCTGCATACACTTGAAGCTGGGGTTCTATTACCACTTCAAACCCAAAAGCGCAGTGTCATGGTATAGCATCGTTGCTGTACATGGTACTTTCTGTAGAGTGAAAATACATGACCCTGCCCCAAGAGTCTTACAGTCTAGATCAGGGGTTCTCAACCAGTGGCACGTGTACCACTAGTGGTACGCAGACCGCTGTTTGGTGGTACATGGGTCCCTGGCCCATGGTCTAGAGATAATGACACAACGGAGACAATTGGGGTAGGAAGGGGGATGACGGGAGAGGCAAACGGGAAGCATATTCAATTGGTTAAGTTACATTTATTTAAACTTACATTAGGGAAGTAGGCCTAAGGCATGGTGCCTATGTGGCTAACATGATCTAGTGGAAGTCCAGTGAGAAGGAAGTTGCAGTAGTCAAGCAGAGAGATGACCAGAGTGTAAATGACCAGGTGGCAGACAGGAAAGGCTCCATTCTTGCAGTATTGTGCAGGGCGAAGCAGCATAATTTGATGACAGACTGAATATGGGGAACCAAAAAAAGAGGAGTGAAAGATAAAGCCGGTGCTTTGGGCTGTTCCAAAGGATGGATGGTGACATTGTTAGTGGATAAGAAGAGAGTGTGCGGAGAGGAGGGCATGGAAAGGGGAGCAAAATAAGAAGTTCAGTTTTCAATATATTGAGCTTGGAAAGAAAAAAGGTGCTTTTTCAAAAAAAAATATGGAGTGATTATCTAGTCACGTGTAGCCTATTTGACTAGTATCACAGGGTACTGGCAGTATGCTTTTTACACCTTTGTGTCGATAAATAAATATATACCGTTTCCCGCCCCACCCCCCAACGTAAGCAGTTGGCTTCTGTTGGTTATACAAGCAGGACGTTGAGAACCATCCCTTCCTTGGTATTTGCACTGCTGGAGTGGCACCTAAAATTAATGGGACTGTCTGTCATTCGTAATGAAGTCATCCATCAAAGCCAACATGAGTACACCTCCCAGCAAGAGCTGCCAGGTGGGACCGTGTCCTAGCGCTCTCACTGCCATGGGCTACGGGAGGCACCATTGGAAGGCATTCAGGCAAAAGCAGCTTGCATATAGGTGGTAGGATGCCTCCTCTACCACCGCCAACCCCCTTCACCCCCAGTTCCTTGATTTCTTTTTATGTTTTCTTGGGAGGCTACTGCAGCTGGCACAGCCCACACTGAGCAGGTCCTCCACGTTGCACATGTTTTGTGTGGCTGATACTGTGAACTAACAGCAGTGTGTGTGTGTGTGTGTGTGTGTGTGTGTGTGTGTGTGTGTGTGTGTGTGTGTGTGTGTACTTTGACAACCCCATGATAATCCAGTCGTTGTTGTGCATGTTCCGATTTAATTTTGAAAGAATGAACGTTTAGTCCTTTACGTACGAAGATACCAAGAAGACACATGCAAGCATTATTCAATCTGGAGGTGAGAGCCAGACACACACACACCACCCTGGGGCCCCCGCCCCCCCTTACAACATCTCTGCCCTGCAAGATAGATAGAACCACCAACACAGGTGGCCACATCTCTGATTCATTTTCCTTCCTGCTCAGTTTGGGGAATGTGGGGTCACTGTAATATTCACTCCCATTGCATCCACTGTGGCCAGAATTAGAGATACTGTATTGGGACTACAGAAGAGTATCTGTGAAAGAAAAAAGTTCTAGAAACTTCTTCACCTATGCCATATTGTAATGTCAATCACAAACAATGACTGATTTCTATATTTGTACTGTCTTTTATTTTAACAGCTTTCCCAAATTGATTCAAGAGCTGTACAGCTTGGCTCCCTCTTCATCCGTGGCCTGGCCACGTTGATTATGGCCAACAGTGCCTGTGGCTTCCCCTTTAAAATGGATGACTTAATGCCATGGTACCTATTTGATGGAAACCTTTTCCAAGAAAAATACCAACAGGTCCACAGAGGATGCCCTTTGCATGAGCTCTTGGAAGGCAATGTGAGTACATCATCTTGAACTTGAAAGTCTTGCCCAAATGAGAACAAAAAGGAACACAGACTCTGGCAAAATAAATGTCAGCTGACAGGAAGAGGTGCAGAAAAAAGAATCTGAGGAGTGCATCAAGGCAAAACGTCAAGGCAAACAGTAAAATCTTCTTTAAATACATCCCAAACAGGAAGCCTGCCAGGGATGCAATTGGACTGTGTTAGAAAATGCAGGAATAAAAGGGAAGCTTATATGAAGACTGCAGAGAAACGGAACAAATTATTTACATCTGTCTTCATCACAGAAGATAAGAGGGCAGATGCCTGTGCCTGAACTGACCTTCTCAGGGAGGGAGTCCAAAGAACGAAGTCAAATAGACAAGGGAGGGAGGTGTATTGACAAATTAAAGATTAACAAATTACCCCAAGAGTTCTTAAGGAAGGTGAAATGGCTGCTCTTCTCTCAAAAATACGTAACTTGCATATTGCATTATGCAAGTTTCTCAGCCTTTCTCTAGTCCAATGTTTGGTCAGTCTTTAGAGACTCTTGGGAGTCGAGTTAGGCTCTGCAGCAGCTATGCAGCACAGCTGGCCTAATGGGAAAGAAACATTGCCAAAGTAGAAGTGATACAATGCCATGGATGCATGCCATTGAAGCGCTGTGCAAGGGGCAGATCAGGGGCTGCTTAACACTGAATAGGGAAGCAGTAAAATCAGTAGGGAAGCAGTAAAATCAGCTGACTCTGCAAAGAGGAGGCATTGGAAAGGGCTTTTCCTGAATGGAACTTATTTCTGAGTTAATATTGTAGGGGATGATCTTGATAATGGTGACTGGCATTGCTGGATGATAATAAAGAGCTATATTAAGTGCTGTATGGAATCTCTGTTTTAATTCCACTTCCAGTCTCTAGTGTGGAAACATCTCTGGTACGAAGATGAATCTCCACTTTGCAAATGAAGTGGCGTGCAGAGCCAAGAGATAGAAAGCACCATATAAACATAAGCATAAGAAACCAAACTGAAATGAGCATTTGATGATAAAGCATGATGCTGCAATAAATTTTAACTAGCCTTTAAAATGCCACGGAGCTCTCTTGTCTTCCAATTTAGACTAAGATTTAATTCAGACTTTATAACTCAAACCATGGTTAAGGAAGTTTAACTATGGCTTTGGTTGATATCTGAATTGACAAGCCATGATTTTCAATCAGCCAGCAAACCATAATCAGAAATGGTTTGAAGTGGGGTTGCATAGAAAACATGGTTTGGGCCAACTGTGATTTGTTGTGGTGTCTGAATTGACAATCCATAATTTAAGCAATGTGTTTATTTTATTTAAAACCTATATCATGCCGTTTGATCAAAATGATTTCTGAGGCAACTTACAATATCAATCCAAAACAACCCAGGAATCCCTTAGTCCTCTAGGCAGTGGCAAAGGCTGCTTCTATTCACTTTTCCAGTCCCTGCTGGGCAACTAGCAGTTGGAGCCAAGTTCTTGTAGGCGAGGAGTGGGAGTGGGGGGGGGGGCAAGCTTGCTGCAACTGCTGTATTTTCTGGTCAATGCTGGGGCCAGGCCATAGTGTTCTTTGTGGGAGGGAGGGCGGGGATACAACCTATCAGGGGTTTAGATTCTAATCTATGGTTAATTTGCATCATGGGTTTCTGTGATGTCCTAATTGAACTTAAGCTAAGCATTTCAGTGGGATTTGTCTAAAAAAGAAAGAAATATTGCCTTTGTTGTCATTATTTCCTACCTGCAGGAATCTTGGATTGCAAAGTTTCAGAATCTGATGTCTGTTATTTGTAATGCATGCTCAGCAAAAGGTCGAAAAATCCAGAGCAGACGGCGAGATAACAGATTTATGACAGGTAGGCATCATGTTGGTTCTGCCAACAACTACATTGTGTTGACAGTATCCATCACCCCTAAGTGGGACTAAAACGTCCTCTGGAACTTTGCCAAAGCAGTGAGTGCCAGGAGAAGCTGCTGGCTGTGTGTGTGTGCACGTGTAACAAAAACTTGCCAATTATGGAACGTTTAATCGTTAAGTTTTTGGGAGAACCTCATGCAAGACTGTAAACTGCATGTTGACACAAAACAAAATGGAACTAATGACCACCTTGCCAGTGATGAATCTCCTACACAAGTATCATGGCTACGTCATAAATTGCAAGTGCACGTTGGAAGGCTCGATTGGCAATTCATGTGGCAAAACAGTCATGCCTGAGCCCTTCACATATACGGGTGCATACGATTTCCTACATCATGTGAGCAATGTCTGTGTGGAAAACTCATCAAACGTGAATCTTCTCTAAGCACGTCTATGATAAACACAAGGTGAATTGCTTCTGTGTGTTTAGAAACCTGTACTATAGGAATGAGATGTCTCTGTATTTTTCTGTGGCTCTAAACAGAATAGTGACAGTTTTGTGTGAGCCAACACTCCATCGTCATTGGTATAGAAATATTTTCAGTTACTATGGAAGTGGGAAGTAAGAAGTTTGAATTGCCTTTTTGCAAGTGCGCTTTCAGTAACAAGTGGAATACATGTCTTTTTCAGAGCGAGGAGAAAGAGGAAGGAGTCCTCGCTTTCAGAACCCAGGCAGAATTCAGTCTCAAAGGTATCGTCATCCAAACAGGGGAAGCCTCTGGAGAGGCCCGCAGCCACCGGCATATTGGTCTGAACCCCAGACCCCTTCAGGTAAAAGGAACACATTTCATTGATGAGCAATTGGCTGTAGTCTTGAAATGGCTTACTTACAGATCCTTTCACCGTGTTTTGTTCGTGTTTTAATGTAACGTATGTATTAAGGACTAGATTTTAACCCATGGCAAACTATTTTTGCAATGAAATGCAAGCATCAATGAGGTGTAGGCTCGCCTTAATTATGCACCATTGACAGAAAGAAATCATCACTCCATCGTATAATATCACCTTCCATTCTAAATCTCTCTCACTCACTCACTCAGGTCAGATTTTCCTGTTTGAGCAGAAGCTTTCTATATTTGCTTTGTGTCAGATTCTTAAGGAATTTCTCTGGCGTGTCTGCTGATTGCCTTTGGTTTCAGATTCTAATTTGTTCCTCAGTTCAGTAAAGCATGATTGATCTTTTGTGCAGGACCCTGATTTAATGATTCTTGGACATACTTGAAAGTGAGCTTACAATTGCAATGAAGGTTTTTCCCCTTTCAAGCCTGAGTTTTATTCAGTGTTTCAATGAGACAATTAAAATATCACACTTAATCGCCTGTAATTTTCATCCATCTCACAACCACAGCTTGGCAGCCCTATATTAGTCTTCTTGTAAACATCAAGCTTAGAGCATCTGTTAATTTATCAAGAAAAGTTTCTTTTGCCATTTTAAACAACTGTCTTTCTAGCTGAGTATTTTAGCTCTGCACACAGTCAGTTCTTAGATAATTTAGAAGGACTGTAACAGAGCACCAGCGTATAGAACCAGGTCTGGTTTTTGTGAAGCATTGCATGAAGTGAAAAGGCCCTGTCGCATTAACTGAAGCTGCCTGGGAGACAGGAGGCTGAGCTGCTTTCTCCCTTCCTGTGCAAGGCACTTTGTACATCCTCTCATCTGGTTAAATGATAGAGGCAGATATTTCACAGGAAGCTCAACATCTCCTCATGGTGCCTTCTGATCTGCATAAGAAGAAAGCAAATAGTTTGAATTCGCTCGGAGGATTGGGCCTCCCACCCCCACTGTTGACTAGAACAGGGTCCTTCAACCTTTTCCCACCCGTGCACCCCCTCCCCCAGCCCCCCAAGCACCCCCCAATTCCCCCAAGCCCCGCGTACCCTCTCCCCAAAAGTGCACCCCCCAAAAAAGTGGAAAACCCGGTATTGGAAACCCGCGAACGGTAGTGGAGTGCATTAAACTTCAAGTTGTTTTACCGACATGGCATCTGTTCCCGTATACCCCAAACACTGTAAGTTAACTGCTGGCCATGAAAGCTTCCGATCCAAATTGAACTTCACATGTGTTACTTTATCTTGACATAGTCCATACACAACAACCCTGCGAGGTAAGTATTATTATCCCCATATTGCTCCTGGGAAGCTGAGACTTGGAGAGAGTTAGTTTGTCTGAGTCCACCCAACGAGCTCACAGAAAAGGCGAGATTTGATGCAGGGAAAATCCTGATCTGCAGCTCATTCTCTTAGCCGCCACTCCATTCCACCGATTTTCATTCCACCTTGTGGTTGGTCCAACCTTGAAAAAGAATACTAGTTGAAAATGTGATGAATTCCAGTTCATGGTTGACTAATATTGATTCTCCCACTCAGCGAGAGAACCTGGCCAGTTTCTTTCTCTCTTTCTGGCCTTCCACAAATGCATGGCAATGGTTTAACATGTGTATGCACATTTGAACCTAGATCTTTGTTTGTGTGCAGTGGTTGGCAATATGGTGCTTAATGCCTCTCGGATTCCTAAAGATTGTGAATCATTATTGCTAGATAAGTCATACCTCCGTTTGTGTGTAAATAAACATCCAAGATACTACTATTGGATGTTCATGATGCTTGTCATTCTGCCTCTTCTCTGAATTAATCAGAATCCTCTTTTTGTTTTAAATGACAACATTGTTGTTTTGCTTTTCTTCTCTTTTTCACACATTTTTTGCATCTTTTTGAGGCAGCAGTTCAGAATTTATGTCTGCAGACAAATAGCAGCAAAGGTGTGAGTTGTCTGCACCCTATTTAGTCACTCCACTGTGGTGTTGAACTTCACAGTTGGTTGGAACTACGCATTTCATCCCTGCACAGCATATTTCATCAAGGCAGACCAGTAGAAAGCCCAGCCGGAACTAGAGCCTTTCTTAACTCTCTTGTAGCCATTGGTTACCATTTTTTGTTATAAAAGGAAAGTTTAAGGGTTGTGAGAGGGAAGTGTATTTGTTAAAACTGTGCTAGTATAAGAAGGTACAGTACTCCCCCCATATCCGCTGGGGGTATGTTCCAGGCCCCTCCGTGGATACTTGAAACCATGGATAAGAGCGAACACCCCCTCCATGGTTTCCTGAGGGGCCCCCTCCCTGCCTCCCCTGGATTTGAAACCCTGAAAACCCCACACCAAGATTTTTCTTTCAGCAAGCTTTGTTTCTTCCTTAAAACAAACAGAGAAGCAGCCTCCATTGCAGGCAAGTAGAACAAGACTAAGTCTTAGAGAGGCTCTGCAAGGTTTCTGTTAACCTTGCAGAGCCTCTCTAGGACTTAGTCTCGTTCTACTTGCCTGCAATAAGCAGCCAGAGGCTGCTTCTCCTGTTTGTTTAAGGAAGAAACTAAGCTTACTGGGGAAAAAAGTAACAGCCTGGGGGGGGGGGTCCCCGCGATCCATGGATAACTAAAACCGTGGATAGCGAATCCGTGGATATGGGGGCCCACCTGTACCCACACAAAGCATGTTGCTGAAATTTCCTGTGGTAAATTCCCTAAAGGTAAGTTAATTTCCTCAAAAGTTTATATGACGCTTGTTAGGTGGCCTTGGCAAGTGACTGTTTCTCATCCTAACCTGTCCCCCACAGCCTAGTCCGCTGCCTCAAAATGGGGACTATTTATAAGCCACCATGTGCTCTCTAGCAAAAAGGCTTAATAGTATGCCAAATAAGAGATAAAACTTCCCAGCCACAATTGCTGCACAAACATGCTTCTGACGACTGATAATCCACTAGAGTATTTTTGACTGTCATTTATAATACAAACAAACATGTACAATTATAACCCTTCTGGAAGTTTGAAGAGGGCGTGGCTGGTTGACAACTGGTAGTAAATTACATCTGGGTATCTGGGTTTTTGGTATAAGTAGGTTGTTCCTCAAGTGGCTGTTTAACTTCTGATGATGCCCCAGATGTTTGGGGTGAAACGTAAAGTTTGTTTTAACATCTTGTTTATTTAATAAAAAGTTTCATAAACGACGGAGATTACCCAGCGATATGCGGATTTTTAATTCAGAGACTTCTGGAAGCTGTTTCTTCCTCTCTCTGTGGGCACCTGAGCATATAATATCTCTTCGTCAGGCCCTGGATCAGATGACCCTTTATAACCACTGGGCATTAACGATAAAGACCGCACACGTCTTTCCACTGCCCTTTTCTGCTCTTACCATGATAGTCCTATGTTGTGTTATTTTGAAATGCAGCAAACTTTGTTTGAGTACATATGAAACAAACAGGGCAAGGAATACAATTTCAAGTTTTCATGGCCAGCAACGATAATCTTAGAACAAGTAAAATTTACGAGATTAGAGGCCATGGCTGATAAAACAATAAAAAACTACATTTCTGTATGTTAAAACACAACACCATCTGACCTGCCTCAGCCTGCTGAGCTGTCTGCTTGATAAAGGGAGAAATCCTGACTAAAGATCCGGCCGGTGGCCCAGGGCCGCCAGCCGGATCCTATCCCCGCTCCTGGCCACGCTGCTGCAGCCCGGAGCTCTACTCAGGAGACGTTTGTCCCCTTCCTCGGATGTAAACCGGGGCAGGCCCAATCGACCTCCTCGGATTTCTGCCAGCTAAATAGCTGGCGGAAGTAGGAGGGGGCCGTGTAACGGCCGAGCCGGCCTGGCGGGGATGGGGATATGGCGAACACCATCCCCACCCCCTCCAGGGCCGGCTCGGCCAGTTGCCCCCCTCTCTCACCGCCTGGACCGTCCATGCGGCTGCCGGCAGAGCCTTACCTTCCGCCACCAGCCGCATAGATATCCCAGTGCCTTATGGCATGTTTGCGACTGCTTCCAGCGCCAGAGCACTTGCTCCGGCGCCGGAATGTTAGTATGGATCTGGCTGAAAGTCTAGTACAATCTAGGCGAAACATCGTGATTTAGCATATAAAAATTGTTTTTTATTGTTTTATTGCGTTTTATCGGCCATTGGCCTCTAATCCCGTAAATTTTACTTGTTCTAAGATTAGGGCAAGGAATGGTGACGAGTATCTGAGTCAGAAACACTCTATTTTCAAAACAGGTCTAGATAATTTCTAAAAGACTGTAAGGTGGTAGTTTTCTCCGATTCTCTGAATATTAAAAGGCAATCTGTTTCCCGCAGGTTCAGGATACACCTTTGAACATCAACCTGGAAGGGAGCAAGGATTTCGGCTTGCTCGTCCTCGGTAAATAAAGAACTCTTTTGGTTTGGCTTTCCCCCCATAATTTCTCTTCGCCCCTGTCTTCTGACGATTGTCCCTTTGTCTTTGAGATTCTGTTTGTATTTCTTGCTGTTCTTATTAGTCTTCTGTTTCTTACTATTATGCTGCTGATTTTATTGCTATTTTACTACTTACTGTTTATTGTTCTTAACTCTTTCTGGTTGCTGCTTTTGTAAGTTAGTATTATTGTATTTATTGCTTTTATAAATCCTTGGGTGCCCTGATATTGGGGGGAATGGCAGGGTATAAGTATTTTAAGTAAATAGATAGAAATGAGTGGAAAGAGGTAGTCAGCGAGGCTGCAATCCTACGCATGTCCTACTAAGTTCTGTTCCATGTAGCAAAACTTACTTCTGAGTAAACATGCATAGGGTTGCACTATGTGTAATCCTATGCATACCTTCCTGGGAGCAAGCCTCATTGAACACAATGGGACTTACTCTTCTGAGTTCACATGCCTAGGATTGAGCTGTAGACTACAGTACGTAAATTAAAAGCTTAAAAGGATGAGATATTTTGAACTTAACTGTATTTATAAGTACAGTCCAGGAGACACCATAGCTGGCACACCAGACTGAGTTGATGAAAGACACTCCGTGCTGCAGAGGCCACGGCCTCTAGTGAATCTAGGAGCACCTCCAGGCTGTGAACGAATTCTTTAGAGCAGGGTTTCGAAATGGAGGTCTGTGGATGGCCTTCAGGGGATCTTTGAACCGTGTGCAAAAAAAAAATCCCTTTGATTTCCTTCTTCTTGCTTTGAAAATTGTCTGTGTGAAAAAAAATTCTTATGTCAAATTATGTTACAGCAAGGTATTATTTCACTCCAAACACATGTAGGGTGGCATGGGATGCTACTGTTCCTGGTCAGGTAACATACAATTGTCATTGCCTGACATGTAGAATACCGGTAATTTCCTAATTTGATAGGAATTAAAGAAATTATGATAGGAATTAAATAAATTTCCTAATTTGATAGGAATTAAAGAATTCTGATTGTGGACATCTGTCTCTGTTTACATCGGGTCATGGAGAATTTGAATGTAAACAATTAGTTTTTCAAATGTTATGTTCTTATGATCTTTTTTGTGAGAAGAAAGTTTGATTTGCAAAGGCTGAAACTTTACCGGGATTTGCCCCAACACAAAAGCATCCTTGTCTTGACGCATCCTACAAGGTTGCTTATCACATTTCCAAGCAAAAGAAAGCCACCAAGAATTGGAAAGATCTTGGTGAAGCCAGGTGCTCTAAAAATGGTTATGGTGGTTTTTAGCTTGGAGCAGAGGAAGAAAATCTAAGCAGTGCCTCTGTCAAATGACATCATCCACCCCAGAATCACTGACATTTCTTCTAAAAAATTGAAGCAGGTCATGGAAGAATTGGCAGCGATGCCGTTTCACTTTAGCATGCAGTTGGATGAAACACTCTCAGTGAATCAGCTCCTGGTTTTGTGGACCAGATGAGTTCCTCATCTGTGGAACTCCTTGCCACAGGATGTGGTGATGGCACCTGGCCTAGGTGCCTTTAAAAGGGGTTTGGACAGATTCATGGAGGAAAAGACCATCACAGGTTACAAGCCATAAGCAACCTTCTGGTTTTAGAAGTGGGCTTTCTCTGTGCCAGGTGCAGGGGAGTGACAACGGGAAACAGGTTATCTTGTTGGCTGTGTGCTCCCTGAGGCATCTGGTGGGGCCACTGTGTGATACAGGAAGCTGGACTAGATGGGCTTTTGGCCTGATCCAGCAGGGCTCTTCTTATGTTCTTATGGTTTTCATCCGTTACGTGCGTGCTGAAGCCATCAAAGAAGAATTCCGATTTTGTGAGCCCCTTTTGGAAACGACAAAGGCTGTTGACATCTTTGAAATGGTGAAACTTTGGAATCCTGTGGTGTCCTGTAGCATAAATGCTACACCGCCAAGTAGTCCCCCAGCACCACATTTTGGAACTGGCACTCCATGTAGGAGTGGAACCACCAAAACACTTGCCTTCGTTGCATTGCCTGGAGAGTCTTTACAGAAGGACACCGTCATGGGAGATGGTATTGAAAGCCACGGAGAGGATCAAGAGAATTAACAGTGTTGCACTTTCCCATCCTTGTCGTGGCATAGCTCATCCGTTGGGGTGAACAAGGCAGGCAGTTTCTGGGCCAAAACAAAGCGTGAAGCTGGATTGAAATGAATCCACAAAATATATTTGAGTTTGTGTAACCCTGCAAACATTTCAAAGGCTTTTTTTGTCTGTGTATATATGTCCATGGGTTGTTCACTTTAGCCTCATCACAGTTTGTTCTTTGTTCTTTTTAGATGGCCCAGATGACTCTTCTTCTGAACTGAACTGAATGGAAAGAGCATGAGCAGACAAGATGTTCTGATAACGTGTGACAAATTAACCATCAGAATTAAATTTGCTGTTTTATATTGCGGAAAGAGCAATTTGGCACAATAACTCTTTTTGAAATGACAGCTATAGCACAATATATATCTAGACCTTGCAAGTTGCACATATTCTCAGGAATACATTGTAGAACTGTAGATTAGAAGATGCTCCCTTAAGGCAAGTACAAATGTGATTGGGAAGCAGCAGTCAGAAAATAGCAGTTAGTCAAAGGACAGGGTAACCGGTGTTCTATAGGGATAATTCAGTATTTTCACTAATGAAACAGTGGAGTGTTTTCTCAGCAGGTTTATGGATGATACAGAAGGGATGGGCTTAGGAGTTAGGGGTAAACAGTGACGTAGGCAAGTTTGCAGAGGCCACCAAACTATCCATGGTGATAAAAACCAAACCAGATTGAAGTGCTCCAAAAAGTGCCCCAGAGTGGGTGAACCAAACTGCAAATGTAGTTCAGTTTAAATAAATGTAAAGTAATGCATACTGGGGCAAAACAAATCTCAATTGCACATATACAGTACTGTACACTGATGGGTCTGAACTGTTGGTGACAAACCAGAATAGAGATCTTGGGGCCGTGGTCAGTGTTCCCCGCCCGACCTTTGCTGCATGGGGGCAGCTCCAGAGCACTCGGTGATGACGTCATCATTATCACTGAGTGCCATGAAGGCAGCTGCGCGAGGCTCCAACTCAAGCTGCTTGCAGGGAACAGTGGCTCTGATGGACAGATGAAACCATCAACCCAGGGTGCAACAGCAGTGAAGGCAGCAAATGTCATGCTAGAAGTCATTAGGAAAGGTATTGAGAATAAAACTGCTAATATTCTATTGGTCCACACTAATCTATGTTGTGCCCACATTTGGAATACTGTGGACAGTTCCAGGCACCACACCACAAGAAGGATTGTGTATGTCTGGAATAGGAGCAAAAAAGGGCAACCAAAATAATTAGAGGGCTGGAGCACCTGTAAAGGCTGTTTACTTAAACACCTGAGTAAAAGGCAGTTAAGAGGGCACATGATTGAGAACTCAATCCTCCGTGTTTCGAATGGCACATGCACTCCGCCGTTCAAAAGTGTTGCAAATGTGCCGTAAAGCATATTTGCGACTACTTTTGAGTAAGGGCCGCTGGTGCAGAGGCCGGCAGCCCTCACTCTAGTGCCGGATCGACCACAGCCGCCACTGGGGAAGGTAAGTCCCTCACCAGCAGGGGCAAGGGTGGGCCAGGCAGCGAGGGAGGAAAGCGGTTGGCCGAGTCGGCCCGGGAGGGCCTGCAACTTTCAGACATCATCTGTGAAGTTACGGAAGACTGGAAACCACTTAACAACTCTGAGATAGCTTAGCAATACAAATGGTATAACCTTTGACTTCCAAAAAGTGAGTCTAGAGACACCTAGGATGGATTAACTTTCCTGCAGAAAAAGGACAGAGAACTAGACCCATGGAATTTAAATGACTAATGACAGACACAGATGTTTCTACAAGGAGCAGCAAAATTGAATCCTTACTCCTTCAGAATGCAAAGACTGCTCTGTGTGTGTTTTTAATATGGAGGGGTGTGTGTGTGTGTGTGTGTGTGTGTGTATTATTCTGTGGGATTTTGTATTGTATTAATTACATTCCTTCTGAGGAATAGTATACATGAGTTTATTCCATTTTATCCTCACAACAACCGGTCTATAGGCTAGCTGAGACAACGTGTCTGTCCAAGTGCCATGTTGGGAAGGGTACTGAGTACTCTAGTCAGTCCACCGGTATTCTAGTCACTACTCTAGTCAGTCAGTCCCATCCCTCTGTATCTAGGGTGCATACACTGTTAATCCACCTCTAGCCCCCAGAGCCAGTCTTCCGTGACCTTCCAGTTGAGCGTGGTCAACGGTTGACTGGACTCTGTTTTCAACTTCCTTGGTCACATGATTACCTACAATTTTTGTTCAACCCACAAGAAAGAAGGGCATTTTCACTGGCTAGGTTCAATTCTAACCCATCAAACCTCCTTTGGGGTAGGTTTGCGGGTATGGTAGAAGGAGATAGGATTTGTCCATGTAATGGTCACTTGGTGGAAACTTTAGCACACGTGGTCCTTAAATGTAAATTGTACGATGATCTCCGACAACAATATTTAGATCAATTTTGCATTCCCACCTGGAAACCAGAGATGGAGGTCATACGTTTTTTATTATATGGGAAAGACCAGGAGCTCACCAAGATAGTGGCTAAATATCTTTATTTGGTTTTCTGCCGCCGAAGTGCATTACAGACTTCTACTAACGACCTAGAGATGTAAAATAGACCTTTTTCTTTTCTTTTTTTCTCTTTATCCAATAGTTTGTGTCACTGGAATGATGGTGACTGTGTATTGGTATATTTAACTTGTATGTTTGTTTGTGATGCCAATAAGGGTTTGATTGATTGATTGATTGTATCTAGGGTGAGAAGCAAAATTAAACTCTTTCTCCATTCTTCCTCTCCAAGGCAATGGTGCCTAGGTGCTTTTGCAGGAATTTATTATAAATGGTTCTTTTCAGTCAGTTGAGTTGAAATTACTTTTTTCCCCTCCTATTACCATGACATACTGCCCCCCACCACCACCACCACAAATAAGCACAGTGGCTTCCCAGGGCATATGGTTACTCTGCCTCTTAATTGCAGGGATCCATGTGGTAGCTGGTGCTCAGTCATTCTATCCTATCATATATTGATGCTGCCTTTTAACTTCTCCTTGCTCCGTTCACCCATGGTAATTCCCATTGTGCTTTCTTTCCTCCTTTGCCTCTTTGTTGATCCCTTGTCTTAGAAAGTTCCTTTCCTCCTCTTCAGCTGTCAATCCATCTTCCACAAGACTTTTCCTGGACCAAAAATACAGAAAACTGGTGTTTTGTGTGTTTTTTACTGTTCGCTGCAGTGGCATTGCTGGGGGGGGGCAGTACTGTAAGTAGTGCACAGCGCTACTCGGCGCTACAAGGTGGCCCCACCCACACGCCATCGGAGACATTCTGGGTGGTGAAGGCAACGTGCTGCTCAGGAATGGCTCCAATGGCAAATGGACGGGGCCACCGTGTAATGTCAAGTAGCGCTGTGCACCACTTATAGTACCACCACCCCCAGAGGCGTAGCAGGGCCAGGGAGGGATGCCCCCGGGTGACAACCGCAGTCTTGTGAGGAGGAGCAATGGTGTTTTGTGCTCCGCGGCTACTTTTTTGCAGTCGGAGGGCTGCGTTGCAGCCGCAGAGCATTATCATACCAAAAATGGTGCGTTTTTCTAGCCCTCCCACCTGCTCCACATCCTGTAAGGAAACACACACACACACACACGGTCCAGTAGCAATGCCACTGGTTCGCTGGTGGTTAAATCTATCTTCACTGTCATAAAAAACTTAAATTTACTAAAGAAAGAAAACTAAGATGTTTTTGATACTGAGTTTTGTAGTCAGTACCAACATTCTGCACATTTCGTGCTGCATGCTTAGAATTTACTTCTTCTTTGGTCTCAGCCCGTGGCCTGCAGGTAGATGATATGGCAGCCTTGCTGAAGCAAAGTACCGTAAGTCTAGGTCTGATCAGTGCCTCAGTGGGAGGCCACCTGAGGACCTCATGTATGTGGCCTTGAGTTCCATCATGAAGAAAAACAAGATAAAAATGAAATAAATAAATTACATGATGACAAGTTGAAATAATACAGAGACCACTCTACTATTAAGTGACAGTCCTTTTCACAGTCCTTTATTTGGGGGGTGTTCTTTTGAACTCAGTGGGACTTATATTTCTAAGTAAGCATGCACAAGGTTAAGCTGCCAGTACTCAGGCAGTAATATTCAGTACTCAGTAATATTGTCTTTTGTTTTTTTTACACACACACACACACACACACACACACACACACACACACACACACACACACACACACACTTTGAACTCATGCCATTTGGCAATGACCAGTGATCAAAAGGGTTCAAATGCAGGGTGTACCTCCTGATATTTTCCTTCTAGCATATCATGGCTAGGCTCTTGCAGAATGCCACTTCAGCAGAGAGTGGAAGGGAAATTCTTCTCCCTCTCGCACAACACCAGAACCAGGGGACATGCACTAAAATTGAGTGGAGGGAGAGTTAGAACGGATAAAATAAAATATTTCTTCACCCAGCGTGTAATTCATCTGTGGAACTCCTTGCCACAGGATGTGGTGATGGCACCTGGCCTAGATGCCTTTAAAAGGGGTTTGAACAGATTCATGGAGGAAAAGACCATCACAGGTTACAAGCCATAAGCAACCTCCTGGTTTTAGAGGTGGGTTTTCTCTGTGCCAGGTGACTACATCGCATTAGGTGGCCAAAATATTTGAGCTTGTACCTCAGTACCTGTCCTTGTTTTTTAAAAAAAATAAAACTGAACTAAGAAACTGTCTTCCTATTAGTATTTAACCATGTTGAACACAGTAAGTTGAATTGAAGGTAACTAGGGAGTATTTTATCTGATCAAAATTCCTTTTGCTCAAAGTTTTTATGGCCAGAGTATCTCAGCTGGCTGTTTTATATTCTAATCTAAGACCATTTCATGTTTGTATTTAGGATGGATTTAAATGAATATTTGACTCTCTTTTGATATTTCTCATTGCCTTATGGCTAGAGGTGTTTGAAAACGGTGTTATTTTACTCAGAAGTAAGCCTATTGTATTCAGTATGACTTAGGCTATAATCCTCTCGTATTCAACAAAAACAAACAAAACGTATGGCTTTATTCCCCATTGATTCCCTTTCTTATCTTCTTTCCTTCCCATGGTATACGTTTTCCAGGTAAATAGTATTTATTATGTTGTTTATTGGGTGTATTCATGACACTAACAGTGCAATCCTATGAATCAGAAGTAAGCCCCGTTAAGTTCATTGGGTCTTGCTCCCAGGTACGTGTGTATAGGGTTGAAGCACTAGTTATTTAAAATATTTTATATTATAAAAACAATATTGAAACAATTTAAAATACCAAAACAACACAACAATAATAATCAGAAACAGAAGTAGCAAGCAAAACATAACAGACAGTAACTAAGACTCAAGGAACTGCCAGTTGAAACAAGAACATGACTGTAAGAATCTGCTGGTTCAGTATTTCTGAATAAGGCATCCTTATCCCATTAAAGCCATATAGTATACACAGACATTTGACTGATTTAGAGAGCAATCCACTAGTACTTTAAAACGGCGGAGTGAGCGCTCTACTGTTCAAAGCCATCACGAACATGCCATAAAGCACATTTGCGATGACCGGAGTGTAAGGGCGACCGGCATGGAGGCCAGCCGCCCTCCGCTGCTGGATCGCCCATGCAGCCGCTGGAGGAGGTAAGCGATCCACCAGCGGGTGTTGGGGCAGTCCAGGCAGCAAGGGAGGCTGGGGGTTGGTGGATCCGGCTTGGGGGGTGGGGATGGTGGCCGCCATATTCCCGTCCCCTTCCCGGGCCGGCTGTACCATTACACGGCCTCCTTGGACTAAGGCTGCAGATTAAATAGCCAGCGCCGAAACTAGGTCTCTGTGCGCCTGGCTCAAGAGGGAGTTTGCGCCCTTAAGGACGAAGGGGGCGGGGCCTAGGCAACGTGACGCCCCCCCCGCCGGTTTTTCGACCATTTCAGAGCCGTACGGGCTCCAGGGTGGGCGGGCGGGCCAAACATGAGCCGCCGAAACAGTAAGTCAGCGCCTGGAGCAGCTGCTCCGCGGCGCCCTTCACAGCGGCAGCGCCTGGTTCAGCGGAACCACGCGCTCCACCGTTCTGCCCCCTCTGTAAATAGCTGCCGGAAATCCGAGGAGGCCCATTGGGGACTCCCTACGTTACACTGGGAGAAGGGGACAAATGTCCCCTTCCCCTGAGGTGACCGAGTATACCCTGGGAAACGGGGATAGGATAGTTAGGCAGGATTGGGCTGCCCGAAATGCTATTACCTCTCACATTTAATAATGGGTAATGATCCCAGATTTATGATATTTTGATCCAGACAGATCCAGATGGGGAAAGGAAAATTTAAAGGTTAAAAGATGCATGGAAGATGACTAGAATAAAGAGAGCAGAAAATAAATGGAGATGTCTTTTTGTAAAACAAACAAAATGATATTCTGTTTCAGCTCATTAAGAGACAGACAAAATTCTATTCAAGTGGCATCTCACTCCGATTAGATTAAGTGTAATACAGTAATACAGTAACTGAACCTCTTTGTGAATAACTGGAAACCATTTATTATTTTTTAAGAGATGTTTTGAGAGAGAGAAGAATGATGTGATGATATGTGGATTTAATGAATAGAATGTGAGTGATATTTTGGCTTAGTTGGATATTTTATGTAGAAAATAGTGAATAGTATGCTAGTAGGATGTATTGCTTCGCGCTTGCTATAATCTTACGAAATATGTATTGTTTTCATGTTTCAATATATTAATAAAATATAAATACATGGAAAAAAGTAACTGAATTTCGGATATATGCTGGGGTTGTCAGCAAGTCAGTACAAATGTTATGCACATGTGGTGGGTGGCATTGTGGGAAAGTGCAGAAATATTGGAAAGATGTGATTGAAACTCTTAGGTAAATAACTTCCTAATTGTTACCAATCTCACTAATGCACCTTTGACTGGGTATATACAGTGGATTTGGTGAAAAAGGAACATCATGAAACTGTTTCAGATCTTAATTACTGCAAGAATACAGAGAGCACAAAAATGGAAGAGGACTGGACAGAGTCTGCAATACCTGGTACGTGATTAAACTTACTACCCGGTTAGGTTTCATACAAAGAAAGAAAGGAGGGAGAAGATACATTGCAATAATTATTATGAGATAATAATTTGTTTTTTTGTCCTTCTGAAATAACTGTTTCAACACCAAATGTTCCTCCCAAGATATTGCAGTTTTCGCGAAGTCTTTATTTGGATAAAGAGAAGAAATCTGACAGGAAATAGTTTATAAAGACATATGAGTTGTAATATTAGTCTGATAAGGTCCAATTTGTATTCTTTGAGTAAATGTGTTGACCTGAACACATAACTAAATAACACAACTAAACAAAACCCCAAAACATTCCTATTGTCATTTAAGTAGTCATAGTGAGCTCTTGCAGAAACAGATTTCCCTCATGAAACCTGGAGGAGCAGTAGCGTAGCTGGATTCGCGCCAGTGGGGCGGTCGGCGTGGCAACATGTCATCGCCTCACCTGCCCTGCCACCGGAATGGCCTCAGGCCTTGATCCATTTGGCTCTGGATCAGGGCCATTCTGGTGGCGGGGCAGGCACGTCACCCCACTCACTGGCACGAGTCCAGCTACGCTACTGTGGAGGAGTATATGACAATAATTAATTTCCAATGTCCACTCTCTGATGTCACATCAAGGTGAAGTTGTCCTAAGTGCTGAATAGCTTTTTATGCTCATTTTGAACCTTTTAATCATCTGGACCGTTTATAAAAAGTCTCTACGTTAGTCAAAAAGCACTTGTTACAGAGTAAAGTCAAGTTCCTTTCCTCTGAAATTAGCTATTGTGTTTCTGCTCACTTTTGCAACCTGATTAACTTGATACTTGATACAACCTGATGAACTTGGTTTGGGAGTTGGACATAGACTTGGAAGATCCAGGTTCAAATCCCCCGCTCAGCCATGAAGTGTCCTGGGTGACCTTGGGCCAGTCCCTATCCCTCAGCCTCACCTACCTCACGGGGTTGTTGTGAGGACAAAAGGAGGGAAGGAACTATGCACACACCACCCTGAGCTCCTTGGAGGAAGAGCAGTATTTAAAAATGTAAAAAAATAAATATAAATACATTCTGGACCCAGAGCCCTGAGATGACATTCTCTGGCTGGGACCAGGTCTCAGAAGCATGCATGTCCAGGTTCACGTGAATGACCTCTTGTACGAAGCAAGAAAATGAATGTACTTCATGCACGATTTGTGTGAAATGAGTGAACCTTCTATCTCTCCAAAGGGAAGATCACCCAGATAGGGCAGAATACATGTCCATTTGTACATGCAATCGCTGAGCTCACAAAAGGCTGCATTCATGTGGTCCTTCCTGACTGAGTGAATGCACTCGGATGCCCTGTTGCAACCTTCTCTATGCAAAGTAAAGTGCACGATCGCAGGCCTGAATGGAAATTGCTAGTATTGTACCTCAGTTTGCTGGCGGAAATTATAAAGTCTGTGTAATTGCTATATGAATGCTTTCAAACAAGGCCAAAGAGAGTCATATTAATATGGTATACTCCAACTGTGAGGTAGGAAGCGTTTTGTGAAAGGCCAACTCTTGGATTGCAAGCAAGATGTGCGAAGGCAATTGATGTCTGCCTGTGAAAATGGATGTGAAGGAACACTTAAAGCGCCAGTGCCAATCATGAACTTGTGGCAGTGCCTTGAAGAAACATGTAATTTTGTGTTGATTTTCCAACCCAGCCCCAGTTACCAAGGAGCCGAGAGGGCAGCAGTGCATCTGAGAAAGCTGGCTTTGTGAAAAATCAGCACATACAAGAACACGATCAGGCTGTGATTAGAAATCGTACCAACAAAGTGTCTGTGGCTGCTTAAAAAACCAGTCTTGGGAATGCTTAGAAATTCTGAAAATCTCTTCTGTATTCTGGGAAAGCGCAGCTGGTCTGTGGCCTTTATCTTGAAAAGCAAAGGATCATTCCCATTTTGCAGGAAGGCACCCACTTATCGGGGCCCACCAGTAGCAATTTGCAACAATGGAGGAACAAAGCTGCCATTTGACCTAGAATACAATTTTCAGCTAATTAATAAAGTGACCATTAGTGCCCGAGGGGATAATAACGGGAATAAGAGCAAATTACTGTGCTAACTAATGCTTGCTAAGGGGGTGCAAAGGAGACAGGGTCATTGTATTGCAAATGTCTTAAGGCTCTATTTTCCCCCTCCTCCCACTAATACTCTTAAAGTGCTCCCACTCAACACTTGCTCCTTCTAGGACCCTTGCAAAACATGTAAGAATTAGCCCTTCAAAGATCAATCAGGATCTAATTGTTGCTAACAAAGTGCCACCTGGTGAGAAATGTTACAATATACCTTCATTACAAAGCATTCAGTCTCTTAGTCCTACAACTACAGTAAAGGGGGAGGGGGGGCGTTGTTGCCCCTGCTGCTTTCAGACACCTGCAATGCTGGTAAAAGACTTCAAGGCAAAGCCAAATGGGCTCTTTGGGCTGCTTGTGCAGGGTTCTGCTATGTTTGTGGTATCTAAGTAAAGTTCTTTATGGTGCCTTGTACTGTGTTTTATGCCAGAAGTTCTCCAGTGATGTCTCACGATGACCCTCCCTGTATAAAAAACAAACAAACAAAAAGTTTGAGCATCTCCAAATATAATACAAGCAGTCTGCAATATTCAGAATGTCAGCCTTGTCCTTTATTTAGGAGCAAAAAAAATCAAAAGAAAAAAAATCAGGTAAGGGATAATAAGCCTAAGTACATGTAACAGGAGCAATCATTTATTCTACCCCCTGTTTAGCCCTCCATTTTCCTCCCTACAAGCTATATCTAGATTGTAAGCTCTTTGGGGCAGAGACCTGTCCTCTCTTTCTTTGTGAAGCATCATGCACATCATGAATAGTGTTATACTGTATATCTAAACTAGCAATAATACAGAACAAAACATCGCAAGAATGGCAGCAGGTATAACTGGTAAATAAAATGGGGCACTAAGCCACAAAGGTGAAACTGTTACTCTTAAATAAACTATTAAATACCAGAAGCTACCTTTAAAACTCTGCCCACTTTGGAATTCAGTTACAAAGAGACTCTTAAGATACAAAGATAGGGGGACGTGCAAGAAAGCTTCCCTCCCTGATCTTAATGGACAGCTCCATTCAGAAGAAGGAAGGTACTCTTTCAGGTGTCTTGTCCCCAAGCCATGAAGGGTTTTAAATAGGCTTACCATAGTCCCAGAATTGAGTCACGCTGCGGCCTAGAAAAGACACGAGCTACTCCCAAGGATGCAATGCGGCGGGCCAACGCAGTCGCCTCGTTTACCGGAAGCTGCGGAAGCCGCGGCTTTTATTGGTCCGCCGCGTTGCATCCTTGGGAGCGGTTCGTGTCTTTTCTAGGTCGCAGCACGACTCGATTCCGGGACTATGGTAAGCCTAGTTTTAAAGGTAATACCCAGCACCTTGAATCGTGTCTGGAAACAAACTAGTGGCCAATGCAGTTGAAACAGCAATGGCAAGACACTAATGGTCTCACACAGTGCATTTTTGAGCCAGCTGAAGCTTTTGAAGGGTCTTCAAGGGCAGTCCCATGTAGAGTGCATTGCAGTAATCCAATCATGAGATGACTAAGGCTGCAATCCTATTTCCCCCCCCACCGCAAATTTACCCCCCCACGAATTTACCTCCCACCCACCGCTCTCCCTCCCACCCACCCACCCACCGCTCGCACCGATGGAATCGGGTCCAGCCTCGCGCGGGCCGGACCGGATCGCTCCGGGGGCCGGAACCGGCCTGCAGGCCGCCGGTTCCCCACCCTTGTTTTAAATAGACATGCATAGGATTCTACTGTAAAGCATTGATCACCAAAGCCAGGTCTGCGTGCAACAGAAAGTGTAGTAAAAAGTGACACATCAGACATGGATTTGAAGCCAATCCTTTTACCTGGATCTTTGCCACTTCAGGGTCACTACCCATGTAGTCACAGAAGCATAGAGTTAGAAGGTATCATTAAGGCCATCCAGTCCAACCCCTTGCTTGAATCAGAAAGCTTGGTCATTGCAAGTAAGGTTGCCATATTATTAGGCAGATTTTTTTCAACTCTGCTGATGATAGATGTTACACTCTTTTTGGATTTCATTATCAGCCATTCTGATTATGAAGTTTCCATAAGGTGCTTTTGTGGTTTGTTGTATGAGGGCAAAACGCAATAACTCAAGAACACAATTGGAGAACATCTTAGCAATATAGCACACAGCCTTGCAGGGGCCTCTTTAGTCAAACACTGGTTAGCACATATAATATACTATGCTATGCAAGATTTGTCCTTTTGGGGCTCTAGAATAAGTCAACGCCCTTAGGGGCAAGGCAGGGCCCATAAGTGGGGGGGGGAGGTTAAAGGGGTTAAATTGTACCCAGGCCCTGGGTCAAAAAGGGGGCCCAGGACTGGGAGCCAAAAGAGGGGGCCCAGAAATTTCCTGGGATCTCAGCTGGCCTCATGGTGGAGAGAGGAGAGTGAAAGATGGAGGCTGGGCTAACCAGGAGGCCAAGTCTACCTAACCGGGCAGGTAGACCTGGGACGCCACATCGGGAAGCCTGGTAGACCTGGGCTTCCAGCCATTGCTGCTCTCCCCCTGCTCCGTTTTGCCCCCTCCCCCTTTGAGAAGGGGCCCAAAAAGAAACTTTGTACCCTCTGATAAAATTCCTCTCAGAGGCCCTGGGGCAAGGCTCTACTGACTTAAAGAAGCCTGGTGGATTCTTCTGAGGCTTGGCTGCCCAGCACCTCAATGAGGATTAGACCCACAGTCTTTAGCATGACTCGGCAGAATGCCCTCCAACAAACCAGCTGCTACAGTGCTTTTTGTTAGCCTTTCCCTATATAGAGGCCTCCTCCTGGAGAAAGAAAGATGCTTGTGTGAGAAGGTAGTAAGTGCTCTACCTTTTATTTGTGGTGATAGAGTTTTATACTGTTTGATTTCTTTGTTTGAAGAATTGACTGTTTTTGTGTTTAGCTTTGTATGTTCTTTCACTGGAAGTTTTTTACACTTTAAGTTACGGTAACTTATTTTTACTACGTTGGTTTGAGATTTTAGTGAAGTCTTATAAAAGGCTTATGGTTTGTGTGTGACAGTATTTGACTCTAGTTAGTAGTTTGTATATATCTTTTAGTTCCCTGATGGATGGAGAGCCTGTGAGTTTGAATGTGTTTACTAATTTCTAGTAAACTACTCCTGCACCTTGAGTGTGTGTGTGTGTGTGTGTGTGTGTGTGTGTGTGTGTGTGTGTGTGTGTGTGTGTGTGTGTGTGTGTGTGTGTGTGTGTTGTTCTATGGGGTGCTTCCCCCTTCTCTTTCCTCAGAGGGAGTGCCATCCCATCCAGAACAGACTGACTCTGAACAAGGAGAACCTCTGTCTTGTTGGGATTTAATTTCAAGTTGTTCACATCCAGCCCTGCACTGATTCCAAATGCTGGCCTTTGTTTGCTAGCTATAGCCTAGGGAATGGTCCTCTGTATTTAACGCAAAGTTTGTCACTCAAAGCCCATTATGGTGCCTGGGAATATTCATGTATTGCAGCAGTTCTCAAAGTTATCCCCACAAGTTGGGGAAGTTGTAAATCTTTGTGGGGACAGGATGGCAGCAGTCCCAGGATTTTTTACTTACCAGGGGTCGCACCGGCCCTCCGGAGGGTGCGGGGGTATGTGCTCCCCTCTGCAGGTCTCCCCACGCTTCAGATTGGCTCCTTGAAGTGATCAAGACCCACTTCTAGTTTACCGATTGTTTCAGGTAAACTAAACTGAAGTGTGGGGAGGCCCGCAATTGGGATCAATAAGATCTTCCATCCATCCATAGTTCAATTCTCTTTCATGTGGGTGACAATCTGGTGAAGACAACTATGATTGGTCTTGCCCTTGTGGTTTGTTGCCATCCTAACATTATTGCAATTAATAGGATGAAGCTATGGAAAAGTAGTTCCAACGAAAGGCCTCCATTACAACTGCCTGTGCCTGAAAGGGGAAATATGATTGCTAGGAATTGATGCACACTTTTCCTTCTGCATTGAGGTGACTTTCTAAAGCTCAGGATTTTCTTATAGACCTTGGAATCAATGTTGTATAATATATGAAGGAGCTCTCAGATTTTTTCATACCATAGAAGCCCTCCTCAACCCAAGAAAATAATTGTCAGAGTGTATTAACTGAGCCATTACATGTACCGGTACCTAGCACTTAGGCAAGTATTTGTGAATGGCAACAGTTGGAACAACCTAAGGGCCAAACAAGAATAAACAAAAACAGTGCAAAGTCATTATGTAGTTGGATTTGACCTTCAGACCATTTTCTGGCCTTCAGAAAGTTTATGTACTTGTGGAACTGTGAAGGGAACAAGGTACAGTACTTCTACCAGAAGAGTCTGGCTCAGTTGGGAGAGTTGCTGCCTTCAAAGCCCGAAGACCGGTGAACTTGATAAGTTTGAGACACGCCGCTGGCAAAAAGCTGTGAAAGCCTCCAGGAGGAGAGATAAGAGCTTCCAGCTGCGTCGGTCGAGTGTGGGAGGTGCCAGCCAGCAGAACTGTCAGACTGTAAAAAGGATACCACCTGGAAAGTAGCCATTCATGAAAGATTGGACATTTATATATATTGTAAAAAAAAAAAAAACCCAAGGGGGGGGGGGTTAGGACAGCCTGCCCATGTACACCACCTTGGATTAAAGTCAGAGGAGAAATCCAATGACCGAGAAAGGCGGTATATAAATACTGTGTATTATATTATTATTACCTGCTGCTAAAACACCACAGCTGCTGCCTTTTAGAGCCTAGTCAAATGTACACTCAATCGCACAACTGAGCTGAATGGGGAGGGGTTGTTTTACAGTTTATTTATTTATTTATTTATTTATTTATTTACAATATTTTTATCCCGCCTTTCTCCCCGAAGGGACCCAAGGCGGCTCACAACAACAGATACAACAAATAATCACTCATTTAAAACAATAAAAAACAATCCACAAAAGCTAGTAAAAACATCATCTAAAACATCATCTAAAATTAATAAAACCACATCAAATTACAATTAAAACAGAAGCATAAAAAAGAATTAAAAAAGCAGCAGCACTCCACCTGTGCAGGATGTTAAAAAGGCAAGGATTAATTAATTAGTTAATTAGTTGGTGGGAAGCCATCCGGCAAAACCACAGGGACCATGTTTTTGTCCCGTTGTGGTTTTGAGTCCAATTGTGTGCACCCTGTGTGCTACTTTTAAATTTAAAAAAACTGCAAGATTTGTTTAAAAATAGCATGCGTGCGTGCATATGGGCACGCGGTCAGGCTTAAAACCATGGTGAGCCAAACTACTAAAGCCTGCCACCCTGCTGCAGTTTTGCCCTAATTTGTCCCCCCCTCCAGCTATTGAGCCCTCCCCAATTGGGCCCAGTTTTGTGATTAAGCAGACAACTGACTATGCTCTTACAAACTTTGATAAATTTCTTATTTTATTAGGATTGTGACTATTTTAGAAAAACAATAAAAACTATTGAAAACAAAATAAAACAATGTGTTGCTCAGTTGCTTAGTATCGTCTTTGGGCAAGACATCCTCCTGGTGAAGTTGCTGTAAACATAGGTCAGTTGAGCAACCTACATTTTTTAAATTAATGGACCATCACATATTCAGATTTCTTGGTTATTGAAAGCTATGACAAACTTAGACAGCATAATAAAAAGCAGAGATATCACCATGCCAACAAAAGTTTGCATAGTCAGGGCGATGGTGTTCCCAGTAGCAATGTATGGTTGCGAGAGTTGGACCATAAGGAAGGCTGAGCGCCGAAGAATAGATGCTTTCGAACCGTGGTGCTGGAGAAGACTCCTGAGAGTCCCTTGGACTGCTAGGAGATCAAATCAGTCAATCCTAAATGAAATCAACCCTGACTGTTCCCTGGAAGGACAGGTACTGAGGCTGAAGCTCAAATATTTTGGCCACCTAATGCGAAGAGAGGACTCTCTGGAGAAGACTCTGATGCTGGGAAAGATTGAAGGCAAAAGGAGAAGGGGAAGGCAAAGGATGAGATGGTTAGACAGCATCACTGATGCAATGAACATGAAAATGAGCAAACTCAGGAAGATAGTGGAGGACAGGAAGGCCTGGCGGGATGTGGTCCATGGGATCACGAAGGGTCGGACACGACTTATCGACTGAACAACAACAAAATAATTAATTGTAGATAAACATGCATGTACATGTAGCAAAACCTCAATGAAGGTGTCTTTTGAGGAAAAGGGAATTGTTCTTAAGAGCAATGTTGCTTACCGTTTGATAAACAAAATATACCATTCTTATTCATTGTCTGAATAATTTCTTTTTCATCGCATTTTGGAATAAGGCCTCTGCACTATTGCAGTTAAAAAGGCAGAAGAAGAACAGAACTAAAACACCTTTGAAAATGAACCAGTTCAAGTTCTATAAGAACCATGGAAGATCCACATTTAGAAGATACATTGATCCTTATTTCCATTGAGGGCTGCTTGTGGTTCCTATTATCTGACTCTCTGTGCAAGACTGCCTTTCCATTCCAATAGCTTTGTTGTCCGGCCTCAGCAGGGATCTGCTTTTGGTTGTTGGCTGCCAAGAAAGCCATGGTTCAAATGGATGAGGTTGAGGTCAAAGAATGAGCGAATTGGATCCAAGGAGCCAGGGCTGGGGGCCTGCTGTGGCTGCACTGGCGTCGCTGCAGGGGGGCGGAGCTCTAAGTTCTGCCGCGGCTCCGACCCTCCGTTACACCAGAACATGAAGCGGCCCCGCCCCTCGCCTTCAGAACCATTTAAGGCGGTGAAAACGCCAGTGTGTGGCTGCACCTACTATGAGGTTGCTCACACTGAGAAGCTGAGTCAGGACTTCCTAGAATCTGGTGGACACAGGTTGGCCTGTGGGGTCAAGAAACAGTATTGAGATTGGTCTTGCTGCAGTCCAAAGGGTCCCCCCTTGACCCATATAGCCCAGTCTGCTGGGCTTGCTTGTGGCCCAGGAACCAAAGACCGGATGTGAACCTCACCCTGTAGGTATACATTTGGATACAAGTTGGAAGGGAAACCTATTCACATTTCTTTTCCATTAAGCTGCAAGAGATGCTTTCAGTCAGTCTCATGCCTCTGTAATCTGCATGGTGGTGGAACTGAGTCCCAAAGAGCACATTTTAATGTGCAATTAACATTTTCGTAACTGAATGGCACCCTGGAGTTCTTTATAAATCTGTTGGAATTTGGCAAGGTCTTTTTTCTCATTGTCTACAGATCAGGGTCTGGCCAAAGGAGTGAAGATAAGCTGTAGGCTAGATATTGTGGTTGTAAAAACAAAACGAACCAATAGAATGCCCTGTCTAAGAGGAGAAGAAATGTAAGGTGTTCTCTCTGCCCCAAGTTGACCTTTCTCACCAAGGCCACAGAACCCCCACTATCAATGGGGAGCTTCCACTGCCTTGAACATTCCCCTCCTTTGAGTTTATTTACCGGTACTTTATGAATAGGTAAGACAGTGCTTCTGGGGAAGCACTTGTCAGTCTCTCTGAACAGCATTATTGCAAGACCAGATTCTCACTTCTCATTAAAACAATCCCAGTTTGGCGAGCCATTTTCAGATTATCAACATCAGCCCAATGCAGACAGCCTGCTTGCAGTGCTTGGTGGTTGTTTAGTTACTCCTGAGTAAGATGGGAATTGACTGATAGGCAGGTATGGGCAGCCACTCTTGATTTTTGCAGAGTGCTCCCCCATATCCATTGACTATCTTGCTGTATTAGCCATGGCATGAGTGAATTCACCCCAAGGTGGCCCCACATTGGCCCATTACGCCACTGTGTGAAAGCGCCTTCGGTCTGTTCTCCTACTGACATACAGAAGATGGATGGAGATACAAGTCTCATTAGCATCAGAGAGAAGTGCCTGTGAAAATCTCCCACACATCACTGGGGGAAAGGCAAGTGCGTACCTATTATTATAGCGCATCACAGGGCAGCAATTTGTGAATTTTTGCAAACGTTGCCTGCATCTACTACAGCAATGTTGGGATGGGAAAAAATGTGCTGGTCAGCTTGACAACCTGCTCCATCCTTAAATGATGCTTTGGAATTACACAATTGCACATAAAAATATAACATTTTATTAGTTTCCAAAATGTCTGCCCCATTTGAAATGATGTCCCCAATATCAAGGAATATGTGATGTTGTGTGTGTTTCCTTGCAGTTTTGTGTTGGGTGGTTTTATAACTTTAGTTATGAAAAAGTTGAATAGTTTACATCTTTTCCTATACATAAAGCTCCAAAATCCACAATTATAATTTAAATTTTCTCAGAATACTTGTGAGGTTTTAGTTAATCCTGAGAGAGTTTCTGATTGCCCTCCTCTTACTTAAGAGGATGATGATGATCATCATCATCATCATCACCATGGATTCATGTTTGAGGACTTTCAGTGCATAATATGAAGAAAGTGAAAACCAAATTACTGCAAGCTATCTTGTACAATATTATATGAGCCACAAAAAAAAGTGCTTCCAAACTCTGATTTTCATAAATGTGGCTGGATTTTGTTTTTGTTGTTGTTGTTGATTGGTGGTTTAAAAAAAAAAAATAACCAGAAAGATGCAATTATCTGTACAAATAAAATGTTTTAAAAGAGTAATCAATAAAACGGGGAGAGATCAGGACACCAAGGACTTGGCAATCTCTGTTAATTAGTGTTCTTGGGAAAACCTGCCTGTGACGAAAATACAGCCCCTGCCGCTAAAACTCGCTGCATTTCCTTTTGTGCGACTGAATGTTTTTAACAATGTTGCACTCTGGTTAAGTAAAAATCTAAAACTGCACTGAAGTGTTAGTAATTGGTTCTTGAGCAGATTCCCTAATGCCATTCACTTTTCCCTGCTAATCTTCCTGTGTGAGCTCTAACAATGCAGCACCAAGTGAGAAGGAAATGTCAGGTTATGTTTCAGGGCCAGCCTCCTGCCCACCCTCCATCTGTGCTGATGACAGTGCTTATTAGAACATATGCTGCCTGTTGCTCACTGGCCATCTGTTAGCTGAGCTGATGAAGTGTTCCGGTTACTGTGGCAACGGAACCCTCGATTGTTCGTGGCACCACCGACATTTTCTGCTTGGGTTTCGCTTTTCTCCCCTGCTTAGGAATGGCAGGAAAGAGAAGGGGTGGTGTGCGTTACACTGCCCAGGCTGCGTCCACCACCATCGCCTCTTCCAGATCCCGGGTCAAAAGAGGTATTAGGGCAGGAATTTAAAGAAGCCATCCTATACACACATCCCTGAGAGTAAGCCCCATTGAACTCAGTGGGACTTACTCCTGAGTAGACATGCCTAGGATTGCACCATGCACCAGTCATGTGTTTGGAAGGCTCACTGAGAGTGAGGATGATGTAGCCAATCATTTGGTTTCTAAAAGGGGTGGGAGGGAGAGGTGTTTCCTGCTGGTAGCAGGCAGTTGTTGTTGCTATCACCTGAGATGTGGTACAGTCATTTGACTGGAAAGGTATCAATTTGCTGCTATAATTCAGGCACGTTTTTCCATCCATGGAACTGGGCTTTCTAAGAGAGAAGCCTTCTGGAGTCCACCAGTCCACACATGCAAAAGACTTGGGGAAAATGCCCACAAGCACTTTCTCGGGGAGTGGATATGTTGCACCTGCTCCCCTTATAAACCACAACAGAGGTGGCAACTGCTGCTTCTCCCTGAACAGGTGATCAGAGCCGACAGTAGCCTTTTTCCTGTTAATTTTAGCCAGGAGCTGTCTGAACAGAACTGCTGCTTGAATTGGGGCAAATCTGCTGCTGCCCCTACTAGGCTGCACCCCCAAAACACTAGCACACAAGCATATCCCACCACGGCTGCTGGTGCCACTTCCTTGCCCACCCGGCTCCTTAGGAAAGCAACCAGGTGAGCAAGAGAGGGGCGAGGTGCCGTGATCTGGAGCCTATCCCGCACCCCCTTACCTTCAGCTCCAACACCGCCTCCTTCCTCTGTGTGGTCCTGTTTGAAATAAGTGGGTTAAGTGAAGCATAGTGGGATGACCCACTTGTCCTCGAGGGGCAGGCTCCATATTGCCGCACTCCTCTTCTCCTTGCCCACCTGACTGCTTTCCTTTTTTCCCCCCTCCTCCAACAGTGCTGGAGGAAGAGATGGGCTGCTGCCACCCCAATCCTCTTCCTGCTCACTCTCTGCAAGCAGGAAGAGGATTGGCGGCTGGTTGAAGCAGCTTGGTGTGTGGTGAGCTGGAGGGGGGGGGGAAGCAGGCAGATGCGGGCATCACCCCTCCTCAGTTCACTTCCTCCCCCTAACTCACCACTCAAAGCGAGTGCTTCAGTCAGCCTCGTGGCTAGGCTCTCCCTGCTTTCAGCATGCGTACCACTTGTGTAAGGTGTATATGACGGTTGATCTCTATTGTTAACATACGCACAGTTATTCACACCTTACGCTCAGTATGCATACAGCAGTACACATGGTCTGTACTCTACATTTTCAAGGGGTCTAATCACTGGATTGACTTTTAGAATGAACATCTGTACAGTCATTTGGAGAAAAATGAGTATGTGTGTAGACATCTGTAAAGGTGCATATAAAACACATGAATAGCCCTACAGGCTACAGCCAATCTGTACCGAGAATTCAGAGTACAGTCAATTGCTGTCCACTTGCATCCCTGAATCAGGACCATTATTCTTGATGCTTGATCCAGAGTTGACCCGAGGGAAAGCAGTATTGGGATCCACTCCTTTTGGGGACTTTTGGGAACATAACTGGATCTCCTTTTTATACCTCAATATGTAATATATTAATTTACAAAATGCATTCTTATCTATTTTTTTCTCATGGCAACCCTGCAAAATAACGTAGATGTCATAGCTTGTCCATATGAATCTATGGTCAAATTCATTAATTAAATTATACCAGTTGCTTTGAAAGCAGGATTGGGGCGAGCTCAGTTCTATGCAAAATATTTGTTCTTTCTGCATTTGTTGGAATTCCAGAATGTCTGGCTGGCAATCCCAAAAGTTGTTGGAACAAATTAGAAAATTAAATTAAATTAGAAAATTATTCTTTACTTTTCTGTATTTAGTTAAGACTGTGGAGAATACCCAATGCCTTTACACCAAGTTGAATACTGTATTTCTCTCAAACCTTTTACAACGTTTAACTTTTTAGTGTTTGTAACTTTAACCTTTTCGCCTTTTAATTAGTGTTTTTAAACAGTCACACGAAGGTGGAATATTGTTTTCTTTTTCTGGTTATTTGGACATAACCTTTGATAGAATACAGATAATTCAACATGGGTTGTTTCATTACTTTCTGCATTAAATTACCTTCCCAATATATAACAGTGTTTCTCAAAGTTCTCCCCACTAGACAATCCTGGGGATTGCTGCTGCTGGGTAAGAATGTGAGAAAAAGGGGGGGTTGTACTGTGAATGTGAGAAAAAGGGGGGGTTCCGCAGGGTGCGGAAAGGCCTACAGACCCCTCCACAGGCCTCCCCGAGCTTCCGATCGCCACAGAGCAGTGATTTACAATCACCTCTGGTTTTGGGGAAAACTGGGTGGTAAATCTGAAGCTCGGGGGAGGGATCTGCAGGCCTCTCCACACCCTTTGGAGGCCCATTAAGTACGAAACCCCCTTTTTCTCGCATTTTTCCCCCGGCGGTGGTCCCCAGCATCACTGCCGCCAGCGGCATGCTTTTCCTGTCCCTTAAGGGGGCAGAGGAAGCATCCGGTTCTCCTGGTGGGTCGCGATCCACCATTTTGAGAATCGCTGATATATAACTTCATGGTATTATTAATAAATACAAATTTCAAAAAGGTTTCCACAATTTTTCCTACTAGTGCAGCCCGCACCCCCCCTAGTGGTGCCACTGAAGATGGGGACACTCAAGCTTTCCTCTACTTCCCACTTTTCTCCTCCTGCACCCCTTCTTGAGGTCACTTTTTCCCCAGCTGGGCTCATTTCTGGTCTCAAAGCCTAGTTAGGAGAAAACTGGCTGGGGAAATAGGCGATGAGGAGGAGAAGCAACAGGCAAGAAAAAATTAATACTCCCTTCAGCATCTGCTGTTTGAAACCCCCTTAAAAACACACCTTCACTTTACAGGTCTTTGCAACAACCCCTAGTTTAAATAATGGGTCCATCACCATTGCACATAGTTCTACACTGAGATGGGCAGGTGTTTATTACACCAGTCTCAATTTTATAGATGAACAAATAATTACAACAGTTTATAAATATTTGTAATGAAGCAGGCATTATGGGTTTTCTAGCCATGTTTATTATTTGAGAAATAAAACTAAAATCGTACTGTCTTCTTAAGAGATTTATCTCACACACACACTCTGGAGATGTGCGTAGAGGCGAAGATGAGTCTTTATTTCTCCTACCAACGTTTCATCCCACACGAGGGACCTTGTCAAGGTAATTCAGCATAACACTGCTGGATGACACTGAGAACATGGAGCTCTTGCTAGCATATGCCAGTAAAAGCCATGGCAACCGTTAACTGACAACGGAATCATCAACCTCTGCTCTATTCCTCCTAGGCTGCAAATATGCTCTTTTCAGGATAGGTAGCCAGATTTTATTGGCAAATGACAGCTCTTGCTGTCTATTCAGAAGACTTGCAGGTTTCCTTTGGGAGATTGAAATAGCCTCCAGATTTAGTCTTCGTTTTAGACTGGCTTCCGAAAACAACGAACGGACCTGCTCAAAAGCAATTTGGTGGCCAGATTCCAGGGCGTGCGCTGCCACAGCAGATTTTTCTCCTTGTGACAATTTTACCGCTCTCTGGTGTTCTTGTACTCTTACTTTAATAGGTCTCATTGTATTTCCAATGTAAGCACGACCACAACCGCATTTTATTTCATAGACTCCTGGGTTCATTAACGTAGGTCTTTGATCTTTGGGATTTCTTAGTATTTGCTCTATCTTAGTTGTAGGAGCAAATAAAGTCCTGATCCCATATTTTCTCATCACTCTCGCTATTTTGTCCGTGGTTCCTTGTAGGAAAGGCAATGATAACCATAGTTTCTCGTTGTCAGCTTCCTCCTCTTTTTCATTATTCTCTCCCGGCTTAGGGATATAGTTTTTCTTTTTAACTTGTCTCTCCCAGCATTTGTTAATTTGCTGCAACTGATAACCATTAGCCAACAAGGAATCTGTGACGATGCGCCTTTCTGCAGCTAAAGATGGTTCATCACAAACCCGTAATGCCCTGAAAATTAAAGAATTTATTAAGGAGTTCTTTTGCAGTGGGTGGTGATTGGATGTTTTGTGCAGGTATCTTCCCGTGTGTGTAGGCTTTCGGTACACAGTATGTCCGAAGGTTAAATCCTTCTTTCTAGTCACCAAGACGTCCAAGAAAGGTAAAGTCCCATTTTCTTCAATTTCTATCGTGAATTGGATCTCGGGGCACAAGGAATTTAAATGTGCCAAAAAGCCTTTCAGTTCTTCTTCCCCGTGATCCCAAATACAAAAAATGTCATCGATGTATCTTAGCCACGTAGATGGTTTCAATTTGGCTGATTGTAAAGCCTTCTGTTCAAAAAACTCCATAAATAAATTAGCAACCACCGGGCTTAAGGGGTTGCCCATCGCTACCCCTTCCTTTTGTTCCCTAAATACCCCTTCCCATACAAAATATGTGGAGGTCAGGCAATGACGGAAGAGGGGAACTAGATCTTGTGGTATGGTCAGGTCACTAATTAAATTCATTACTTCGGTTAGCGGCACTTTTGTAAATAGGGATACTACGTCAAAGCTTACCAAGACTGATCTCTCTGTTAATTTTGCTATTTTTAAAAGTTCAATGAAATGGTAGGTATTTTTAACATGGTGAAAAGTATTCCCAATGTAAGGGAGAAGAATTTTAGCAAGATGTTGGGATAATGCATGCGTAGGAGATCCTATATTACTAACAATAGGACGTAGTGGAATGTTGTTCTTGTGTATTTTTGGAAGACCGTATAGTCTAGGTGGCAGAGCTGATGATTTAATTAGTCTATTTTTAATCTCCAGTTTAAAATTGGACTCTTTAATTAGCCTGTTTGTTTCTTTTAAAATTTTATTCGTAGGATCTTTATTTAAAATATTGTAAGTTTCCGGACTCAATAGATCAGAGATTTTATTAAAATAATCCATTCTATTTAAAACTACAGTAGCATTTCCTTTGTCGGCCGGAAGAATAATAATATCTTGGTTATTATTAAGCTGTTTAATCGCCAGAAACTCTCTGGTTGTTATATTATTTTTAGGGGGTTTGGCTTTCAGAAGAATATTGGCAGTAGCGATTCTAATTTCTTCCGCCGTGTCAGAATCAAACTCTGTCAATACAGTTTCTACGTTGGCTATAATCCTCTCCATAGGCACAGACTTAGGAGTCAAAGCGAAATTTCCCCCTTTTAATAAAACTGACATTTGAGCCTGTGACAAATCATAATCTGACAAATTTAAGACTACCTTGTCTGTAGGTAAAGAAACATTACCTACAGGAATTTGGTTAATTAACTTGCTAAATTTCTTATGGTGTTTATTTCTAATTAAAATCTCCTGATGAGATATAAATTCTAAAGATCTCTTATCCCATGCATCCCAATCTTGGGCTTTCATAGAATTACTCAGCTTGTCATGTAATTCATAGAGCTTTTTGTCCAAATCATAAAGTTCAAACCTGGTTGTTTTAACATAGTCTCTCAATAGTGCAAGTTCCATCTTTTTGTAGATCTTGTCTGTCCTTCTGTTGTTGCATTTCTTGCGATGTTGGAAAGGACTTTACCTTTCTTGGACGTCTTGGTGACTAGAAAGAAGGATTTAACCTTCGGACATACTGTGTACCGAAAGCCTACACACACGGGAAGATACCTGCACAAAACATCCAATCACCACCCACTGCAAAAGAACTCCTTAATAAATTCTTTAATTTTCAGGGCATTACGGGTTTGTGATGAACCATCTTTAGCTGCAGAAAGGCGCATCGTCACAGATTCCTTGTTGGCTAATGGTTATCAGTTGCAGCAAATTAACAAATGCTGGGAGAGACAAGTTAAAAAGAAAAACTATATCCCTAAGCCGGGAGAGAATAATGAAAAAGAGGAGGAAGCTGACAACGAGAAACTATGGTTATCATTGCCTTTCCTACAAGGAACCACGGACAAAATAGCGAGAGTGATGAGAAAATATGGGATCAGGACTTTATTTGCTCCTACAACTAAGATAGAGCAAATACTAAGAAATCCCAAAGATCAAAGACCTACGTTAATGAACCCAGGAGTCTATGAAATAAAATGCGGTTGTGGTCGTGCTTACATTGGAAATACAATGAGACCTATTAAAGTAAGAGTACAAGAACACCAGAGAGCGGTAAAATTGTCACAAGGAGAAAAATCTGCTGTGGCAGCGCACGCCCTGGAATCTGGCCACCAAATTGCTTTTGAGCAGGTCCGTTCGTTGTTTTCGGAAGCCAGTCTAAAACGAAGACTAAATCTGGAGGCTATTTCAATCTCCCAAAGGAAACCTGCAAGTCTTCTGAATAGACAGCAAGAGCTGTCATTTGCCAATAAAATCTGGCTACCTATCCTGAAAAGAGCATATTTGCAGCCTAGGAGGAATAGAGCAGAGGTTGATGATTCCGTTGTCAGTTAACGGTTGCCATGGCTTTTACTGGCATATGCTAGCAAGAGCTCCATGTTCTCAGTGTCATCCAGCAGTGTTATGCTGAATTACCTTGACAAGGTCCCTCGTGTGGGATGAAACGTTGGTAGGAGAAATAAAGACTCATCTTCGCCTCTACGCACATCTCCAGAGTGTGTGTGTGAGATAAATCTCTTAAGAAGACAGTACGATTTTAGTTTTATTTCTCAAATAATAAACATGGCTAGAAAACCCATAATGCCTGCTTCATTACAAATTGTACCAAGCCATGAAAGTTTCCATAGTACATAGTTTATAAATACTATACAGGTGGGCCCTGTATCCACTGATTCGCTATCCACGGTTTCAGTTATCCATGGATCGCGGGGACCCCCCCCCCCAGGCTTTTACTTTTTTCCCAGTAAGCTTCGTTTCTTCCTTAAAGAAATAGGAGAATTACAGGCAAGTAGAACGAGACTAAGTCCTAGAGAGGCTCTGAAAGGTTAACAGAAACCTTGCAGAGCCTCTCTAGGACTTAGTCTCGTTCTACTTGCCTGCAATGGAGGCTGCTTCTCTGTTTGTTTTAAGGAAGAAACGAAGCTTACTTTACTTTACTGAAAGAAAAATAAGAGCTGGGGGGGCAAGCATGCCTGCAGGGGAGGCAGGGTGGGGGGGCCCTCAGGAAACCATGGAGTGGGTGTTCGCTCTTATCCACAGTTTCAAGTATCCACAGAGGGGCCTGGAACATATCCCCAGCGGATATGGGGGGTCAACCTGTATTATTATAATGATGGGTTAGAATTGGTGACTTAATAACTGTTTGCCATCTCATATGTTAAATCTATTATTCTCATTCTTACAGCGCAATCCTGTGTAACTCTTGCACCGGTATAACAGTAGATCCACCGGTGTAAGTGCACTTTTGTCAGTGTAACTTGCCGTACACCGATGGACACAAAACGGAAACCAGCGTAACCCCTCTCGGACGCCATGCATGCACAGTTCGGATGCAGGACGGAAACCAGCACAACTTGGCCGGCTCAGGGGGTATTTCGGGGGTGTCCAAATGCCCCCAGAATGCCCCCTGCACTGGCGGAGTTGCGCTGCCATCTGTCCTGCGTCTGAACTGCATCTGAGAGGGGTTACTCTGGTGTCCGTCCTGCGTTCATCGACGTACGGCAAGTTACACTGGCATAAGTGCACTTACACCGGTGGATCTACTGTTACACCAGTGCAAGAGTTACACAGGCTTGCGCTGTTATTGTTTACTTGTGAGTGTATCGATGCAATCCAGTGTATCAATGAAGTAGTAGTTGTAAGAGTGACACGAATAATTTCCCTATGGTTAAAGCTTCCATTGATACTCAGAAGGGTTCTTAAATTACATATGGAATAGTTTGTCCTTCTCGGTTGTCTCAATATAACAATACGAAAAAGGGAAGCCTGTCTTGTTTATTGACCCAGGTGATGGCACAGACCCTGCTAGAAGATACTTCCCACTTACTCTCTGGTGGTGCTCCTCATGACTTGCTCACAGTCCTTTTCCCTTTCTCACTCCTGCCCTTTGGGTGACCTTGTCTGCTCTGGGGATCTCTCTCCTCTGCTTCGTTTTCCTCTTCTTCCTGAATGGCTTGCTGGCTTCTCATGCTGCTTTCACACACATTAGGTGCTCAATGTTATTCCTAGTCTGCCCCCACCACCCCCCATAAAGGAGAGACCATTTGCCACTAGACCAAGGTCTCAGACTCCTCCATCTCATTCTGGGTGGACACTGTGGGATGCCCTGCTAGACTCTGCACCTACAGAGGACAGCTGAAACAATGTGTATGTGGCTCTCCATTGCCGTCCCAGGGGGTTGCTTTCCAAAGACTACAAATTAGAACTTAAGGGTTAGGAATCACTGAGCTGAGCTATTAACAAATGACCCTTGATATTGGGTCATATTGCAGAACTACCAGATACAGTAAGTTAAGGGAATGAACTGGGCACTGTCACTGTGTGATATTTATGTTATGTATGATCACAGAGTAAGTGGTTGGTCTCTAAAAAAAAAGTGGTTTCTCCTTTCAATAGACAAACCCCCAAGGATGCAATCCTATACATACGTTCCTGAGAGTAAGCCATATTGAACACAATGGGATTTCTGTATAGACATGCGTAGGATTGAGCTGTAAGTACTGTATTGTAAACAAGGCTGAAAGAGACCTTCATTTAACTGATCATGGAGCAACTTATTTTCTTCCAGTTCCTTGGTGTCCTTCAGTCTGTTCACTTTGTGTTATGTCATACTGACATCCTCTTGCTGGTCTTCCCCCCCCCCATCCAGGTAAGGTTCATACCTATTCTCATTCTGCATATCCCATTTTTAAACAGCAGCTGTGTCTCTTTATTCCCATCACAAAACCCCAAAGCCTACAGCATGTATGTAGCTTCCAGTTCTCAAATAACATCTATCAAAACAACCCCCAGTGTAATGAATAGAATAGATATTTTGGAATTGCTGGCTTGACAATTACAGTCTCACCAATTCTTCAGGATAAGGGCTGCATCTGAACCACCTCCCAAAAACAAAACAACAACACCCTCTTAGATACATATACCATGATGTGAATGTTATTGTTAAATATTATTCAACATTATTTAGTATGAAGAAAACACCAAATTACCATTGAAGAGCAGAATGATATGGCTTAAAAAACCAGTGATCTTCAACCTTGGTTGGGGTCGCGATCCCAAGGTCTTGTGGCAGACAATGTCTTTCCCCTTAAGGGGAGTGGTGACTCAGCAGCAACGTCAGGACAGTGGCGACGTCATTGCCGGGTTCATGCTGCCGCCATCAACTAAATAAAAAGGAAGGGGGTTAGACTTACCCGGCGGTAAGCGGTTCTTGCCGCCACCGCAGACGAGTAAGTCCAACCCCCCTTTTTTACTTAGTGGCGGCATGAACCCAGAAGTGCCATCGTCACCATCACCACAGAGTTGTGAAGACTTACTGCAACCTTTACCTTTGGGTAAAGGTTGAAGATCACTGGCTTAAACTGGTTTGCCCAGCCTAAAAAGGACTGGGTTGGTGCCATATATCCAATATATAAATGGCTTCTTAAATATGGTGTTATACCCAAATTCAGCACATACTAGAATGAAGAAACTTGGCAAATGAACAGTCTGTATAGTTCTAAAAAGAACTATAAAGAAGTCTGAACAGTTATAAAAAGAACTCTACAAAGAACAGAGACAATTCATTTTGAATTCTGGGGAAAGCAAATAACCTCATATTCAAGATGGATTTCTGAGAGCTAGAATAGTACAGACTGCAGTATATGCTGCAATTCTATACACAATTTCCACATAAGCCTTGTTGAACACCATGGGACCTACTTCTGAGTAGACATGCATAGGATTGTGCTGAAGGACACGGGCAGCTGAATCCTGTGCAGGATCGAGCCAGCACTGGCTCAGGTGGAGGCCTAACAGCCCAGCCTAACAGTCCAACCGCCCCAAAGGGTCTCCTAGGATGTGTGCCGGCAAAATGGCTGGTGCAAATCCAGGAGGTCCGTGTAAGGCCAGCCAGGCCCAGGAAGGGGGATAGGACTTGGCAGAGCACACCACCGAGGATCCCTCCCCCTTCCCGGGTCCAGCCACCCAATCCCCCCTCCCATTCCGCCTCGTTCCGCCCTCCTCATGCCACCTGGCGCAATCCTTACCTGCGTCTGGCGGTGGCCTGCATCCGGCATGGAGTGAGCGGCGCTGGCCTCGGCACCAGTGCAGCTTACTCTCGGGGCGTCAAACGTGCCTTATGGCATGTTTGCAACACCCGGCACCAGCGGAATGATAGTTCTGCCGGTCCACAACAGGATTGCTCTGTGAGCTGTGGATCAGGCTATTCCTGGTTCAAATCTTACCTCTGCTATGAATCCTTGCTGGGTGATCTTCGGCATGCCACTCCCTCTCTCAGCCTCAGCTGCAATGTAGGGATTATAATCCTCACAGGGTTGTTGTAAATAAGGATTACATGATAATTGCATGTCATGTGCTTTGAACACCTGAAAATGCTGTACAAATGCTAACTATTACAGTATTTGTATTAATAAACCAGGCTTTTGCCTGGGGATAGGATAGGATTCGTTGTGCACCGGTGCCACCAATCCCGCCCCCTCCCAGGCTCGATCCACCTGCCCCCCCCACGCCACCCCCGGCACCGCCCCTCCCGGGTTACACCTCCCCCCACCTTGTTCCTTGACATACAACACTAAGCAAGAACTATCGCCTCCACTATTGTCCAGTCTGCCTGAGAATCTAAGAAAATTACCATTAGCCATTAGGGCTCAAATTGAATGCAGAGTCTTACTGGTTAGCAGCAAGTATGCCTCTGAATACCAGTTGCAGGGGAGCAATGGCAGGAGAGAAGTACCGGCATGTCTTTCTCTCCTGTTTGTGGCTTCCCAGGGCAGCTGATGGGCCCCTGCAGGGGAACGAATGTGGGACTAGATTGGCTTTGGCCTGATCCAGCCAGGCTTTTCTTAGGTAGCACCTTAAAGACTAACCAGTGCATTTCAGTGTAAGCTTCCATGGACTACCATTCACACCAACAAATGCCAGAGAGGGAGGGAGGGAGGCTGGGTTAAAAGGCCCTTGTATGTTGCAATTGATGAACATTATTAGGTAAAGCACAAAGATGATTGAATCAGGACAACTGTAATAGTAGTAGCAGCCACCCCCACCCCCCTGGCTATGCTGAGTTCAGATTGACTCAAGTATTGTGGCAGGAACAATAGTTTCCTGTTAGAAGACACAGAGGTGGATTCAGACTTGTGAAGGGAGGGACCACTTGGCCATGCAAGAAGAGAAAGAAGGTTGGTGACTATTATTCTTGTGCATGAGATAAGTACAGCAACAATCATTGATGTCAGCAATAGTAAGCGATAATACCATCTTTGAAAAAGACCCAACCTTAAACAGTTTTTTTTCCTTTTTCTCTATATATTTGCCAGCTCCATGTATCTGATAAGGACACGAGGTGGACTGTAGTCCACCATCACTTCTGCTTCTGCTGAAATAAAGTTGTGAGTCTTGAAGGTGTCGCAAGACTCTGTTGTCTTTGCTGCAACAGACCGAGATGGCTCTGCCTCTGGCAACTGAAGATTATACTACTTTCTATGGATCTGTGGACTTATTACAATGTTGTGACCTTTATACTTGGATGCATTTGTTCTACCCCAGCATTTAATAAATGACAGCAAGTATGTGTGACCTGTCTCCAACATGTATATAAATGCCATTTGTACACATGTTATGTTGGAGACAGGTCACACATACTTGCTGGCAGACTCTTCTTGTTTCCCTAGTGAATTACCTACGCCCACTTCTTAGAGGTAGACATGACTGGGTATAAGTTCCCTCTTGGTATAGCAATGAAAATATAAACATAATGACTGCAATCCAGTCTTCTGAAGGGTGGCTATGGCACAGGGAGATCTCCCATTGTCGAGGAATAGCAAGGGGAAGCAGCACATGTGTGCATGCAATAATAATAATAATAGTAATAATAATAATAAAAAATAATACCAGTATTTATATACCACCTTTCTCTGGTCATCGGATTTCTCCTCTGACTTTAATTCAACGTGGTTTACATAGGCAGGCTATCTAAACCGAAGCAGTTTTTACACATAACAAATGTTCTAATCTTGCATATAACGCTAATTCCAGGTGGTTTCCTTCACAGTCTAGCCTCTCTCTGGCATTCACCTCCCATGCATCAACTTGACAGCAACACTGCCTCCTACTCAGTGTGCCAGCTGCAGAATTCTCTCTCCCACCGAAGCTACTGCAGCTCGTCAGCGGCGTGTTGACAGCTCTCGACCGGTCTCGAACTGCCATCCTCAGATCTTCAGGCATATGAGGCGGCTGCTCTACCACCTGAGCCAGACCCCCTGCCCTTTCTGTAGGCCACTATCTGCCATATTTACTAGTTGGAGGTCTGAATCGCACACAGCCATCTTGTTTACTTTTTCGTAAAACTCCAATGTGGTCATTCCTAAGATCACATCATTCTCATCTTTATCAATGGGGGAAATGGCAATGTATCTATTGATGCGGGTGGAACTCTGAACAGCTGATTTTCACAAGCTGACTGCCCCTAAGATTTAAAGCCGCATCCGGGTCATTCGGTGTCAAATCAACCAATAAAAAAATACATTTTGGAACTTGATGTCACGGATTTTGCTCATTTTTGGTACATTTCTAGCTTACCATGAGATGTTTAAAAATTATTTTTTTCAGATTTTTTTGTCCATCCGTTTTTGAGATATTGAATGTTCAAAATTGCCAAAAAGTCCAAAATCTACTTGTCACCATACATTCAAACGCCAGTTACAGGATAACGATTAGATACTTTCTTCTTGCACACCGGAGACTCACCAAGGGAGGTCAAAGAGGCATTTTACGAATTTTACGAGCATTCAAGTGCAAAGAAAAGATGGGGAAGATTAAAAGGACCTACAAATAATTATTTTTTTACTTCTGAAGATGATTTAGATGAGGAAAAATATCACTGTGCTGATTCAGAAATTATTCAGCAACTAAAGGAAAATTTTAAAACTACGAACAGAAGTAAAAAGCTCATGATTTTGATAGTTTTACCAAAAAGCTGATCCTGTAAAAGAATAGAAAGTGAATTCATGCTCTATAAATCTATCTCTATAAGCCCTGTTATAAATTTTTGGATTCATTTCAGTTTACCACATAATTTTATCAATGTAAACTGTAGAAAAATGGACTTGAGGGGTTTAATTCCTGGTCACTGCCAACAAGAAAATTTAATTTTTGTATGATACCATTGAGATACCATCTTGAAATTTTGACTGATTGACTACAAGACATATACCTTTAAGTGTGATTTTTTTGAAAATTTTAAAAAAGTTCAATTTTTCAAAATTTCAAAATTAATATTATTTGAATATTTTTGAATTTCTTGAAAATTTACAATTTTGTCATGTTGTATATCAAATGAAAGCCCTATTCATAAGCTTTAAAACGACACCTGTCCCATGTTCATCGTTATCCTGTAACTGGCGTTTGAATATATGGTGACAAGTGGATTTTGGCCTTTTTTGGCAATTTTGAACATCAATATCTCAAAAACGGATGGACAAAAAAATCTGAAAAAAATAATTTTTTAACATTTTTAATTTTTTAACAAAAAAATAAATTTGTAACAGTAAGCTACAAATCCATGACGTCAAGGATTTTTCATTGGTTGATTTGACACGGAATGACCCATCCTGCAAATATATCTGCTTTATTTATTTTTTTAACCCTGCCTTTCCCCCGCAACCATGGGCTCCACTAAAGTGGAGATTAATATGTCACTTACTATAAAAACTCCATATCAATGCTACGTTGTGACTTTCATCCTGAAGTCGTGAGTATGCCAAATCCATTAGTGGAAGTATTTGTGAATCACATTATAGCTTTTTTTTTTTAATTGCAGAGGTCTGCCCAAACAGCGAAATTAGCTTCTGATAAAATGTCACGGGAGTTAGCCTTAGATTCATATGTTATAAATAAAGAAATAAATAGCATTCAAACTCGATGAGGGTGAGAATGAGAGTAGATGAAGCCTATCGGAGAGAATTTTTTTAAAAAAACACAAAAACAAATCTACTCGCCATTCAGTGCCATCTGGCCAATTCCAAAGAGAAGCGGGGGGAGGGGGAAAACTCTATTCATAACTCATCTCCTTCACAGATGCTTTGCCATTATCCTGATGTGAACTCCATCAGCACTAAATTATTCCAGACTTACCTGGAACAATGCACACAAATTGTTTAGCTGCATGACAGAGAGCACTCTGCAACAAATCTATATGGAGTCGGTGTGCTTGACATTACCCATACCCCTACGTATGTGCTAAAACTGTACAGTCATTTCCACACTGGGGGAAAAAAATAGACTTCAAGAAGAAATCTAATTAATTTCTCCCTTAGCGGTCCTGACTGCACTTTAGCTTCAAGATCTTTGTTATTCTTGAACCAAGCTATGCCCCTAATTCCTTCTTGAAAAGAGAGGTGTGGTCTTGGCCATTTGTTACTAAAGACTTTTATGACACTTTTCACAGCAGTGGAAATGTTAGCTCTAGTTTTTTGGCCTAATTCAGACTATTAGATCTTTACATTCCCATGCAGCTGACATTCCTTTACGTCTTCCGGCATATCTGCCAGGAGCAAGTCCAATTGCTACCTTTTTATTTTGCTGCGCTGGCTGCAGCACATGGTGGAAGGAAGGGCAAGAAGTGCCCTTCTGATAACAACTGAATTAACTCGTTTTTCACAGAATCCTTCCATCACTCATCAGTTGTGCAGACTGCAGAGCCTACACTGGTCTCAGTATATAGTTTAAAAAAGGTCAATGATGTAGCCATCTTGCTGAAGCTAAGTAGGTGTAGATCAGGTCAATGCCTGGAGGGTAGCTGCCTTGAGCTCCATCAAGGAAGAAAGGTGGGATACACTCGTGGTCTGCCAGCATAACCCCCTTTACGGCCATCACAAAAGCAACTAGGCCAGTGCATGTGGGCCGGCTGCTGTCACAAGCAGCGAGCGGCCAGCTACGTGCGCCGACAGACTCTGAACGCTCGCTGGAGGAGGTAACTCGGCGCAAGGAATTAACAGTAGGCATAGAGGGGATTGAATGGGATGGGAATGGGGTGGGCAGAATGGGGGAAGGGGTGGGTGGAACAGGGCGGTAACGGGGGCAGAGAAGAGGGCGGATAAGACCCGGTGGCGGTGGCACACGCCAAATCCTGAACCCCCCCCCTTTCCACGCCTGATCCACCTTCATGGAGCAATGCAGACTTGCACCGGCGATTGAGCTGGCACATGTCCGAGTTGACCCATAGTGGCTGCTGGGGCTTACCCCGGGGCAAAGGGACAAATGTCACCCTGGCCTGAGGAGACTTCCAGCAGCCAAAATTCCCCTGCAGGATGCAGCGAAAGCCATGCCAGCTCCACTACATCGCTGCATGAGGAGTTAGGTAGGATTGGGCTGTTAATTGCACAGGAGAACTCAGCTGGTTGTGATCCGAGGCTCTATTCTAGGTGCAGATTGCACCAGGGACATGTGGTGCAGGGGCGGCAGGTGAGACTGAACCACCCTATTGTCCACGGAAAATAGCCACAGTCTAACCCTGTGATTGCACTTATTTTCCATGGATGACGACTGGGCTGTTCTGTCTCACCTGCTGCCCCTGCACCGCATATCCCTGGTTCACACAACCGTTTTTTGTCCCCATCTGACAAGCCTTGCCCTTCCTCAAGCATTGATAAAGATAGTAGGTGAAGGGGGAAATCTAACAGGTGTGGCTGGTAGCAGTTCCCAAGATCGTGGAGGCACCTTTTCCCAACCCACTGCAATTCCTTTCCAGCCTGTGTATAGTTGCAGGTATTTGCATGGAAACAAAAGCATATTGACTGAGACTGAATGCATGACTTCAAATGCACTCAGGCCCAGTGGGAATGTCGACTTCTGCCATATCTGAAACTGCTCTGGAAATCCCTCTCGGTTTCTAATACAGTTTGTCATGCACCTTGAGGGGCCGCTGTTAAGGAACTCCACTTCAAAGCCCCCTTAGCAGATGGGGCCATTGCCAGACCTTTAATCCTATTGTGGATTGGGCTGTTGCTACACAGAAGCATTTACGGCAGCAGAACAGAGTTCCGCTGTCGTAAAATGGCTGCCCATGGAGCACACAGCACTCCGTGCTGCTGAAGGAGGTGGCAGCACTCCAACTCTGCCAAGGGGCAGTACCTTCTCCGGTGGTACCTTCTCTGCACCCACCGGAGAAGGTACTGCCTTGGGGCAGAGTGGATGGGGAGGGGCAAAACTGGGCAGGGGGGAGCAGGGGCTGGGGAGGCTGCAGGAGGGGGTGACTCTGGCAGCAATGTTGCACGCCAGATCTTATCCCCTATTTTGCAAGCCTGAGCCTCCCTGCCCCTTTTTTGTCCTTGCAGGTTTGAAGAGACCCATTGCAGAGTGGGAGGCTTAATAATTCCCCTTTCCCCTTGAAGCCTCCCGATCTGCTCCCCCCCCCCCCCCCGGATAAAGCATGTTCCTTTTTGGCTCAGCTGCATTGGTGGTGGGTGGGGCACAGGATTGGGCTCTGTTTGTATTGAGCTCAGTAGTGAAGAATTAAATAGAAACTAGTTTGAATCCTACACTTGTTTAGAGTCTAGAGAAGCATCATATTTGCCGTGTAATGGGCTATATGCACTCAGTTCTACTTGGTGAGGAAAATTCCAGGTAAATTGAAATCTCAAAGTACTAGATCACAACAAGGAGAACTTTCTCGCTCTCGCTCTCGCTCTCCCCCCCCCCCCCTGTCTTATTCCCTCGTTGCTGACATGAGACTTGTACTTCTGCAGAGGGAAAATTGAGTTATTCCTATGAAATACATCTCTGCACATTTAACTTCTCCCGTATAAGACTATGAAGTCTCCAGTACCTCTGGATTACTCCCCTGATAGTTCTCCCCCATTACTACGGTGGGCAAAAATTCACCTCCTGGAATCAGTAGTGTAGCTACCATAGGGCGGCTGGTGCGGTCCGCACTAGGCAGCAGCTGCGGGGGGGGGGACGCTCACTGGGGGCTTCTGCGTGCACCTCTTAGTGTTTTCGGCAGCTTCACGCCAATTGGAAAGAAGCCTCCGAAAACACTAAGAGGCATGCGCAGCGGCGGCTGCCCCATGTCTTTTGATTGGCTGGCTGAAAGACTAAGGGGGCAGGGCCACCATGCACCTCTTAGTGTTTTCGACTGGGGACCTCGCAAACCGGAAGTAATTCATGGTGACATCACTGCCGATTACTTCTGGTCTTCTGGTGCTCAGGGGGGCTCAATCAGGACAGGAGTCACCGCCCCAGGCAGCCAAAGAGCCAGCTACACCACTGCCTGGGATACCATTGAGCTAAAAGCAATCCCTCCCCCCTAAAAACCCCCACCGCCTAAGAAAGGGTACCAATCACCCCCTCATTTGTAGCATAGCATCAACGGACGTATTCTGTTTGTAGATACCAAAAAACACACAGATAGTACTCTACTTTTAAAAGGATAAAATGTTATTGAGTACATGGGTATATGAAAAGTCAAAAAGATGATTGAGAAAAAGATTTCTGTTTTCTACATTCTGAATGAAGTTTGAAATAGAAGATATTTAAGTTTAAGGTTTCCCAAACTTGCTTGCTCTCTAAATGTTAAAAACAAACCAACAGAGCAGGCTCCTTTACCTTGAGTTACAAATAATTTTCTACCTTAGGCCATGTCCATGAATTGAGGCAGGGGGTGTCCAGACAGCCACCCACATCTGTTGCCCAACACCTCTTGGAATTTGTGGTGCAGGATGTGCATCTGTATCCATGTGTCTCCTTTTTCTAACACAGAATTCTCTCTGCTATTTAACTGTGTTCTTGACCTCACTTACTTTGTCTAGAAGTTTACTTTGTCTAGAATCTTTTAGACCGGGTCCTCCACTGGTTACATGTTCTCTGTCAAATAGGCACATTGGCATAACGAAAGCTAAAACATTTACACCTGGAGATATTTTCTTCAAAGGAACCCCTATGTGTATGCCACTTAAGTCTAACTAGGAGGCTGGTTATAGGCTAGCTTAAGGGCATAGACAGAATGCAAACCAGAAATGTACAAATACAAGCATTTTCCATGGATATCTATGGAATGAAGTACATTTTACCAAACCCTACATACCCTTTACTAGACAGGAACATCAATTCAGGGTTGATCTATTGTTCCCAGCATTTGTGGCTAAGGAGTAGTTGCTTTCAGCTTCACACCTTCTCTAAATAAATATAGGCCCTTCATTTTGTTCTATTGATTGTTGTAGAGGCACCACAAATGCCTGTTGGAACCTCAGAAGGTTTTAACTGTGTTCGATGGCTGGGAACAACGTGGTTCATTGGAAATGAATCAGGATGAAACAGGTCACATTCCCCTAAAAGACAGCTGGCTTATCCCAAATAATCTTTCCTTACAATGCATAGGCACAGGATAGCGTAGGGCTATGTTACGTTGCTGGAACAGTTCTCACTAGGGGACACAGTGAGGTTCAACATGCTTGGCCAGCAGCCACCATTACTTGACCATCCCATCCTAAAACATATCTCAAAATCTTCTGCAATAGACAGGAGTTCCATGACATAAGCACAGGAGCTCCTTGGAAGATATGAAAAGACATTTTATGCTGCAAGCCAGAAGTTTGAACATCACTGTCCCAGCACTTGGGCTGCAGTTTAAGTTACATCTATAGATGGACTACAGAGACTATGACCCGCACACCTGGTCCTGTATTAACCTCTGTGACAGGTCAGGAGGCCATAGAATCAGGCTGTCAGAAACACTACTAATTGTATCTCCAACAAACCTTTAACGGTTTAAGCCCCATTGGCCTCCATGGCTTGAGATCAGGTTGTCAACATTGTAGCATTGTCTGATATTCATATATCCCACCACCACTCTTTGTTTATAAATCTCAAAGTAGCTTGCACAGGGCTCACTGTGGTCTCCCACCCATGCAGTGATCATATGAAGTTATTAAGCTGTTTTCTACTGAGTCAGGTGATTATTGGCCCATCTCTATGGTCTCCTCTGATGGCGGCGGCAGCAGCAGCAGCAGCTCTTTAGGGTCTCAAGAAATGGCTTTTTCTAGCCCTGCCACCCCAGATCCATTGGAGATGCTGGGGATTAAGTCTTCTGCTAAACTGTCCTTACTCTCGAGTTCTGTATTTCTGTAGTTTCAAGGATAATGTAATGCTGAGTGTTCTCAGACCATTTATTGGACTTAAAATACACATGGTCTTTTTTTCCCTGCCTCTCTTTTTTCCTTGACTAGTCCATCCATGACCTGAAAGCAAATGTGAGTTTGCAGTTCATTATTTTGTTTTGAAAACGCACACACACACGCACACACACACGCGCACGCACACACGCACACACACACACACCCATATTGGAAGCATGCAGGATTCAACAATGTGTGCCAGCCAGAGCTGTTTTCTCTGTTGCATCTCTCAGAATTATCTCAAGAAACCGTCAGAGATCCGAGGATCATTTTCTCGACAAGGTAATATGACATCCTTTACCTTGCTGAAGGGCTTTGGTTTCAAATTCCCCCACAAATCCCACAGAATATGACTACACAAAGCTGCTACTGACTCTTGTGGAGCTGGAGCCTTTTCAAGACTGCCCCATACCTTTCCTCCGGGGCGCTAGCTCAGATTGCAATAAGCCAATCATTTGATAAAAGGCTCCAGACTCCAGAGAACATGGGCTGTGCTGTCACTGAGATGCTTTTCAAAGAGGCATCTGTGCTTAGCATATGGCAACTATTTATTATAGCTCTTGCATTGAGCAACAACAATTCCCATGACAATTGTTTCTCGTATATCAAGATGCTTCCATCTCTGTTTCCCACAACATTCTGCTTGTCTGGGATGCGTGTGCCAATGTTACTACGGTCCTAGCAGACAGTTGTCTACGTTTTGTCATTACTGAGAGTAAACAGACATGACTTGAGTGGGGAGGTGACCTGCTAATTTAGTCTGGCTTTAATAAGGAACTGTGAATAGGGTATTTGAATAATTGGTCTGCAATATTTACCAACCTCCCTTTTGCTGCCACCACCCTTTTCTCCAAAGCATGCATTGTTTCTGAATATTCATGCTTATTATTTTGCCAGAATGTGGTGCAGAGCCACAATACCAGAGGGAACCTTTTATGTGTTAGAGTTTTTTGGCAATTAATCTTTGTAGTGATTCTTTTTCCAAAGAATGAATATGTTCCATTGTGTCTAGAGTGCACCGGCATATACAAAACATAAACACCCTGCTCCGGCCAGAGATCTGCATGTGCAGCTGATGCAAGGCAAATTGCGATGCTCACGCATTGAATGTTGTGGATGTGCCTGGTGCAGGTGGGGATGGACATCTCCATCTAGGAATAGGCGCAGTGTACAACCATCGGAGCTGGTCAAATTTAATGGGTGTGAAGAAGGCAAATTTTAATAAGTAGGGCTGAGCATGTCCAAGGCATACTTGCTTATTTTCTGAGGCTCTTTTGGCTTTGGTGTGTTGCTGTAATAGGAAATGAAAAATAGGAAATGAAATATTAAATTTCGGCTGCATTCCTATGCACACGTACTTGGGAGCAAGCCCCATTGAACTCAATGGGATGTATTACATGGGACTGCACTGTAAGCTGCTTTTTCTAACAATGTGGCAGATTTTGTTTATAGAACGTTGTCATCTTATACTTCCGTCAATGTCTCAAAAAGCACCTTAAGTTTCCGTAATACAGGTAGTCACATTTATTAATGTAAATGATTTATCAATCAATTAAAAGGCAGATGATTAATCAACAAAAAGTTCTTCAGTTGGTTGACTTCCCTGTAATATATACTGTAAAAGAAATAATGTAAAAACCAACTAACAGCCCAATCCAATGCTGGTCTTATGTTGGCAGATCTTGCAATCCATCAGCATAGTGGCATGAAAGCCACACCATCATCATGCACTTTGGAGCCACCAACGCAAACGGCCAGAGGCCCGGTGCACAGAGGCATCGCTCCGGTAGGGGCGGGACCGTACATTTTGCCCCATCCTGGTCCCGTTTACCAAGCCGGCAGGAGGCGGCCCCGCCCCCTTGCCGTCGGAGCCATTCCGTGCGGAGAAAGCACCAGGCAAGAGCACCAGGCAAGCACCCTGCCTGCTGCTTTCTCCGCACGGGAATGGCTCCGACAGCGAGGGGGCGGGGCAGCCTCCTGCTGGCTTGGTAAACGGGACTAGGACGGGGCGAAACAGTCCCGCCCCTACTGGAGTGACGCCTCTGCTGGTGCACATGCCAGCAGCACCCAGACATCCCACCGGAGCAGGTAGGGCAGCGGCAGGGGCAGTTTGAGGGAGTAGCGGGGCAGGGAGCAGGCCAAACCGGGGTGGCTCAGAGGAGAATTTCAGTGGCAACAGTGCACACCAAGATCCTTAACCCAAGTAAACAAGATTTTTACCTCTCCCAGGCCATCTGGTTGCCCCACCACCATAACATTCAGCATGCGCTCCATCGGCGGCACTGCATGCTATGGACTGGCCGGGGATAGGATTGGGCTGTAAGTAGCCTAGCATTCAAGGGTGGTTCTGAATTCTTTAATTTGAGGATGTATTCAATTATAAGTTATGATAAGTTGTAGAGTACTTCAGAGTATTCAAAACATTTCACATGCATTTTCTCAGTAATACAACAATTGCTATGTTGTAACCCTATATCAGCATTATTGTTGCTGTTTTGCAGATGTGGAGGCTGAGGTTGAAAAACAGGCTGCTCGGGGCTACCAAGTGGTGGGTTCACAGCAGAAGCAAGATTTGGATGACCTGGGGATGTCCTGCTTTACAGCTCAATCTCTTTTACCTGCCCAGTTATATTAAGTTACAGTACTACTGAAACCAGGAAGTTTAATAAAGCCTTATCTTACATCATGTTTATTTATCCCTATTTGGCCAAACACACACACACACACACACACACACACACACACACACACACACACACACACACACACACACACACACATTATATCTGACAATTGTAAACTTCAGTATGCTGTAGATGCAACTGAACATATGCATTGAAAGAGAAAGCAAGAAAGTTTTCATATGACATGAGGGAGAGGCCGTGCTATCCAGATACAAACATGATGTGTCATTTGCAGGAAAGGAATATCCATCACAGAGGCAAGCATAATACAAACTACCTGTTTGGTAATGGAAAAAATCTCAAGAAATGGCCCCATATTTATGATTGGACCCATATTTGATATTCAGTGTTTGAGAGAGCAGGTCTAGATCTGCCTGCCGCATATTGAGTTAATCTCATAACACGACATACGTTCCACCCATTCATCGCCTATACACTCCTGGGGGGGGGGGAGCTGCCCACTTGCATTCTGTGTCTCAGTGTGGTCCTATAGTCACGCTTCAACTGGGGCTTTGGGGGCTGCAGAAGAGCTGCTCCACTTGGCACAGTGCAAATAGTTTTCACTGGACTCGGCGGCAAAGCTGCTCCGCTAGGCGGGATGAATATGTAATCAGGAGAAATAATGAAGCGAGAGCCAGTCAGCTGCAGAGGGCTCCTTGCTCTCCATATGCACATGGCACTTTGTTTTGCTGGCACATTGCTGAAGTCTATTAAGTTAAATTATGAGAAGTGTTTTAAGGCCTTTCAAACAAAATGGTGAAGCTTTTGATTCCTTATTTGCACGTGACAATGTATATGCATGGAAGATTTTCAACCCATGAATTAGCTCCAGAGGAAAACAAACCACAAAAATAGGCCCTAAAAAGAGGTTTGGTTGAGGTTGTTTTGCTTTGTTTTGGTTTTTTTTTTCCTAATCCCCAAGCAAAGAAACATCCTCATAGAATTTTCTGATTAATTTATTCAAAGAGCTTAATTGATGTATCGCAACACGACGGCCTAATTTACATGGCATTAGAAAATGTAATTGCAGAGTTCTTCGCACTAACAAACAGCCAGCTGAGCGAACCATCTACCATGTTGGCTTTGGAGGGTCATTTTTGTGAAATCATCATGTGTGCCATTCTTTCAACTTCACCCCATACTGTTATATTTAATAGCATGTGCAATTGGGGAGCGGTGTTTTAACTGGAAATGCAGCACATCTTCACTAATAGGTAACGTTCTGCTGGACAACAACTGTGGAAACTACTAGGAACAGGTATAGGGAGGGGGGGGTCATTTATTGTGTATATTTAGAACATATACCGGTATACAGTATTGCTGTAACAAGAGTTCTCAAAATGGTTTTCAGAATAAAGCTATACACTGTATACAGCAATACGGTATATATGTTCTAAATAATATAGTATACAGTACTTAAAAACATCAATACAACCCCCTCCCAAAAACAAAACCAAGTACCAGCAGCAGAAAAAAAATTAACAGTCAGCCCTCTAAGCATCACAGAGTAAGAATATTGTCACTTGCTTCCAAAGGGCAATAAGAGAAAGAGATTATGGAAGAGCATTCCATAATGTCAGAACTACAGAGAAAGCCATGTTCTGGGCAGGGCTACTCCAAAACCTCCTAGCATCTGGGGTTGTGCGCCAAATGCTGCAGCTCCTTGCCAGGTGATGTGCCAGCCTCTGATCCTCCCGCTTCCTGAAATGGAAAAGGAAGAGGGAAAGTGTGGTAGAGAGGAGACCGGTGGGTTAGAGCGTCCCTCTAGCCCACCGTTCTCTTCTTAAGAACATAAGAAGAGCCCTGCTGGATCAGGCTAAAGGCCCTTCTAGTCCAGCTTCCTGTATCACACAGTGGCCCCACCAGATGCCTCAGGGAGCACACAGACAAGAAGATACTTGTATCCTGTTGCCACTCCCTTGCACCTGGCACAAAGAAAACCTACTCCTCCAACCAGGAGGTTGCTTATCCCCATCATGGCTTGTAAGCTGTGATGGACTTTTCCTCCATAACTGTCACGCTTCCTCTTCAGCTCCACCCCCTCTTCATTTTCCAATCCAGGGAGCGGGAGGAGGGAGTAACAGCAGTGGAGATGACTGGCGGATGGGGTGAGCACCCCCTGCCAATCTGCTCCCTGAGGCAGCTACCTCAGTCAGTCTCATGGATGGGATGGTCCCTGGAAGCTGATAACTGGGTATTCGTAAAGGATAGAGCAAGGTCTCATTGGCTGATCCTAAAACTGAGGAGGGGACTTATTATGGGAAAAGAGGTCTTTGAAATAATCTAGAGACGGAGACCCCCCCCCCCCGACCATGTAATCCAAACCCATTGCTAATATTCCTTTCCAAGAATGCCTTCAGACTGTTTAAGGTTTTAAAAGTTAACATTTTCTCCCTCAATTGGGTTCAGAAACAAACTGATTCCCAAGGAAGTTTTTTTTTTTTTATCCTGCAAAATATATTTGTGGTGGCTTACTCCTGTCATTAATCGGGCAGTCACATTTGGTACCATCTGAAGTTTCCGAACTGTCCTTAAAGGCAGGGTAATCCCTGGCAGTTCCCTGGCTATAGGGTAATGTGCAGTAATCTAATCTGGAAGTTACTATGGCATGAATGACAATAGCCACCCCTGTCATCCAGCCTGCATGAGCATTGGTGGCCTTAGACAAATCAGCCAAGCCAACGTCATGGAGTTTTTGAGAGAAAATGCAGTGTACTGACCTTCGCGGAAAGGCAGAATACAAAATACAGGAAATGGAATATATGAACCAGCATTCCTAATCCCTAAAATATGCACCCACCGCTCATTCACAAACAAAACCAATGGGAAATGGTTGTCTTTTTCTGATTTTCAGGTGCATTTAAATCAGGAGACAAACTTAGGTTGTAAAGGGCCTCCCTTGCCCTCTTTTCACACTTGGGAAAGTTAAAGTGGAACGCACAACAAGGCAGGCTGGTCCTTGGCCTCTGAGAAAACATTTGTGGTGCTGACCACCATTGTTGGAAGGTGTCAGGATAACATTCTTGTGCTGATGACTTCTCTCTCCTTCAAGCTCCCATCAATGAAGTAGGGGACTTCCAGGGCTTTGAAATGCTCCCACTTTCCCCTCCTATCATCACACACATGGCAAGTAGATTAGTGGAAGTCAAAAGAGAGAATGCAAAATTGGTAGAGCAGAACTGAATAATCACATGCCTCCAGCTAATAGAATATATAGCATACTTGCATTGCTAGCCAGGACTGGTCTGAGCCATGGCCAAACACATGAGAAGTGGAACAGAATGCTCCTAGGGTAGGAAGCAGGCCAAAGGACTATCCAGTCCAATCCCCAACCATAGGCTATGTATCTGCGGCAGATGCATGCTGGGAAACATTTTTCCAAAATCACCACAGAAAATTCCATCCCAAGCAGCTTGGTCCTTTTCCAAGCAGCTTCCTTTTCCAATCCAGGGAGTGGAAATCCCGTTCCAATCCAGTATGTACTAACCATGAGGAAGTCCCCTCCCTGCCCATGTTTAACCCAAATTTGCTTCCCTGCAAATCAAACCCATAGCTAATATTCCTTTCCATGAGCGCCTTCAGACATTACAAGAAGGGGCAACAAGAAAAACAACAACAACAACTTCTTGTGTGGTGTGCAAAATGGGAACTGGTGCATTTCCCCCATGTCTGTGACTTCCAGATGCATCTGGAGCTCACACATCTCACAGTAGAGGAAATTCTGCTCTTTGTACATCCACAAAACGTCACTCACACTCACACATATTGTTGCTGCTTGTTTAAGGTTCAAAACCATTATTAGTGAACAGGGTTAACAACTGTGCTCTCTTCTTTCTGGCATCCTTTTAACAGCCTAATCCTATCTCCCGTCAGCCCATAGCATGCAGGGCCACTGATGGAGCACATGCTGCATGCTATGGTGGGTCCACACAATCAGATGGCCCGGGAGAGGTAAGTAAACATCTAAAAAAGTAATCTTTTTTACTTACCTCCCCATAGACTGCCAGGCCTCCAATGGGTCTCCTTGGACCTACGCCAGCTATTAGCTAGCGTAAGTTGAAGGAGAGTCAAGGGGTGTGTCGGGCCAGGAAAAGGGGGATAGGATCTTGGCGTGTGTGACTGTTGCCAAGATCCTCCTCAAAACGCCCCCCTGCCTGGCCCACACACCACCCTGATCCCCTCCTGAAGTGCCCCCACCGTCTCCTTTCCTGGTCGGGGGGGGGGGGTGTGTGCGCCTGGGACCCAGTGTTGTGAGTGTGGGGCTACTAGCTGTTTGCGGCAGCGGCTCCAAAGCGCACAATGGCAGAGTGGCTTTCATGCCCCCAGACCAGGACTTACAGTGGTGGATTGCAAGACATTCCACTGTAAGCCTTAGATAGGATTGGGACCTAAATATTTGAAAAATGTCAACATGTTTTCCCTTCATCTTTTATTTCAGTCTAGGCCAGAGGTTCTCAACCTGTGGTACACCAAGCCCTGCCCCTTATCTGCCCCATGAACAGCTAATTAAGTGTTAATTGACTTGGATTTTAAATTGTAATTATTTTCGAAGCTCTTCTGTCTCTCTGATTTTGGGTTTGGGTTTATTTTTGTACTTTGGAAAATGTACTTTGGTGGGGTGGGGGAGGGAGGAGCTGATTTTGGGAAGTGTGACTTGGAGAAAAAAAGAGATCCTTGTATGTGTCTCTCCCCCCCCACACACAGTTAAATAAGACATTTTTTCACATTTAAAATTGTTTTAGTACTTTTTATTTAACGATTAATTACCTAATTAATTGATTGGTTAATCCATTTAATTAGCAGTTAATTAGCAGGGGGTACTTCAGAAAATTGGACCATGATAGGGGGTACCTGGGCCTCCAAAGGTTGAGAACCCCTGGTCTAGGCCACTCTTTGCCATATGGAATTTGTCTTTCTTCCCTTGATATCTTTGTAGCTTTCAATGTTTCTCAGGGTCAAAGTCCAGCACTCTAACCAGTGATGTACAATAAATAATGAACCCTCTTTATTCTTCTATTAGCTCACCAAGGCTTGTGCGCTTTCAGATTCCTCAGAACGTTCAGTGGAGAGAAAAGCCCACGAAGATCTCCATCCCCCAGAGGCAATTCAAGAAAAACATTGAGATGGTGAAAATGATCATATTTTAATATTAACTCTTTGTATGAAGAATAGTCACTCAAGCTCTTTAGAATCAGGGAATGTGATCTAGATTTAAGATATCTAATGTAGGCTACAGGACTGAGACACTTTTAACTTGGTTTTTGAGACTTTGGCATCTGTTGGCAAGCTAGTTACAGATTTGTGTGCGTATGATTTGTGTGTGTATGTAAGATGGTAGAATAAAACATTGATGACGGACAATCTCTTTTCTATTTATTGTTTCAGTATTTGCCTCATAATGAAGAAACACAAGAAAAATTATCACACACACACGCACTTTCCACTCTGGGCTAGTCTTCCATTTTTTTTTAATGACGCAGACAACTAGAAATGATGATCCTTCTCGGATCTGCTGCTCAAAGCAACTGCTTCACATCATTCCACATGAGGGGGCCTGCACTGTCTTACATCACCATCATCAGGCGGCCACTAGCTTCTTTTCTTACCTGATCTACCTATTTTTTTTTCTAGTGAAAGCTTGTACAGGAGCTTGAAAGAGGCTGATGAGAGGCAACTGGCCCTACGACACTGCATAATGCAGTGCCAATATAAAGAGCACCGCGTGAAACAAAGCAAAGCTAAATTTAGTCAAAGCAGCCTCACGCTGGCATGATAGGGGCAGCTTCACCCCTCTCAGCACGTAATGAAGTTAACACACCTTCATCAATTCTTCTTTAAGTGAAATGAGAAGGAGGGATGCAAACAGACAGAGGTGCAGTGGGTGAATTATGACTTTATCCTGACTTTCCACAGAGGCCGGGCTCCCTGCTGCGGGGCTGTTCACATACCAGTGTGAATAAGCAACACCCTCTCACCTGCGAAGCCTCTAGGTGAGAGGAGGCTGATGACACTTCGCTATTCACAGCTCTCCTTGGAAAAACCAAAGGGGATTGGGGTGGGGGGGAGGGAGGAGAGAACACAAGAATACTACAGAAAGTGCCAGTTAAAAGCGGCTTCATTGTTCTCCATTTCTTAATGAAGGCAAAAGGTGAGAAAAATATTTGAAGGGGCACACAGAGCAACTTTTGCACCTCTGCTTCTTCAGATCTTTTTCTACTCATCCACCTCTGGTACTAAACCCTGGGGGCTGCAAGGTAGGGGCTGAAAATGTGAGCTCCGAAGTTCTATGTTCAAAACTTGTCTCAGCCGCAGATTCCGGCCTCCTTGGGCAACACGATGATGACAATAAGTCATCTTGCTAGGTTGTAAAGGTATATCTATTTACAAAAGGTTGGCACCCCTTTCCAAGCAATATTCCTGAACCTGGACAGAAATTAAACAATCAAAAGCAATAAAAGAAACAATTAAAAATGTTCAATTCAACAACAAAAATATCGACGACAGAAATGCAGCCACAAGCAAAATGAAGAGAACTGGCAGCAGGAATCCACTCCCCGACGCAGGACAGAACAAGAACATCTTCACCTCTTTCTAACTAATGAGATGAATGTGGGAGCCAAATGAACAACCTGTGGAAGCAGTGGCAATGCCAGGGTGTCTGTTTGGGCCCCATATGTGTGCATGCGCCATCACAACTCCCCACTGCTGCCTACTGGGGCTGGGGAGAAAGTGGGACAGCAACTGGAAGAGTAGGGGAGATAGAGGAAACAAAGTTTGGCAAGTCCCTGGATTGCCGTCACCATGCCTTGCAGCTGCTTACCTCAGCTGGGTCAGGAGTGGGGCAGGGCAGGGGTGTCCGTGATCCAGCTGGCTGGCAGGTGTTCGTTCCCTTCCAACCCATGGCCCAATCCCGCTGCATTGGCCTCTACAGGAGGGAGGGAAGTGACTGAGCAGGCACTTCATCCTTCCCTGCCCCAGGGACCAATTGGATGTTCCCAAGCAGCAGGGCTCCTACAACTTGGGAGTATCCCTGACTGCAGTGGCCTCCCCTCTTCCCTCCCCCAGCCAGAGACAAACTGGGATTGTTCCCAGCGGACCTCTGTGTTGTAAGGTTCCTTGGAACAAACTCCTTCCAAAATTCTAGTGTTGTGTTTTGACTCAATATATCCCAAACTATACATGAAAATCTAAACACAACTCTAGTTTTTCAGACTTGAGACTTTCAGTGGTTAGCTGTGGACCCTCAGGAGCACATGGGTCCTCTTGACCAGTGCTGATGATGTGGCCAATCCCGAACAACATGCCCAGGATCCAAACAGTTTAGGACTACTGAGATGATTGTGCATTAAGTACACTGAACATTCTGAAGAATTAAAAACAACAGTGAAGTAGTAGGGTCATTAAAGAGTAAAGAGCCATATTGTCACAACATGATGATCCAGTCCCCCACCTTTGAGGCCAAGCTGGCTCCATTTTGGAAAGGCTAATAATATGAAATGGCCACAAGGCCAGAGTTTGCACCCAGAGCCTGTGGAGCAGGCCGCAGACTGAAAGGCGCTTCAGTGAGCTTTATGCTAAAGCCTTGCCTCACCCCATTGAATGGATGAGTCCAAAAGACAATAGAGCCAGGAGGGCAGACTGCTACCTTGGCTAATTCAATCAAGGGAGGCTGGAAGCCCTTGGGAATCTTGTTACCTGCTGCCCTCCCCACCCCACTTCTCAGCCATCCACTCTTGATTGCCTTGATTGATTGACCTTTTGTTCTAAGGCACAAAAACAAGCTCCAAGGGCAGGCTATCTGTTGTTGGTGCCAGAGCGGCTGTGCCTGGCCACTCCTGGTTCAAAAGCCTCTCCTTCGCCCTTCCACCACCTTTACCTGCTCGCTCTGACCTATCAGCATTCACCTTTCTAGGCCTCAGAAGCCCTACCATTACCCCTGGCTTTCCCAGTCCAAATCCATGTCCTTCCTAGATTCCTTGTGAGCTGCCACGGGCCTTGTGCCTGCATTAAGGCATCCCTAAGCTGAGCTGCTGCTCTGGGCTGACCCAGAGCTGAAATCATCGACCCAAGCCCTGCAGAGACAGGGACATAGACTGCACTTCAGATGCCCCTTTCTTGAAACTAACCCCTTAATTCTTGTCCTGGTAGCCAAGACCTTATGGGAGCGTGGCTTGGCTTGCCTAACCTCAAGATCCTCCATGTTCTTCTGCTGGTGCATGTTGAATTCTATGCCCCCTCCCAGGCCTTTTCTGCCTACATGGGGCTTCTCGGATCTGCGCTAGCCATGAGACTCATGCAGATCTGAGTAGCCCCATTACGTTCCCTTACCCTGAGGGGACCTCCAGCCTGCTCCTCCCCAGTGTTGGACACAGTGTGGGCTGCGTGGCCCCGCAGATCTGGCACTGGTTAGGATGGCCACCATTGCTGCCCACCATTGCTTTACCTGCCCCCCCTCTCTATTATTGTAAATAATTCCCTCACTAAACTGTGTATACATTCCAGTTCTACCTAGGCTCTGAGTTTCTTTTCTCTGGTACCAGATCAGGAGGTGAGTGGGATTGAGTCAAAGGTCACTTTATTTTTATTTATTTTTTCACATTTTTATACCGCCCTTCCTCCAAGGAGCTCAGAGTGGTGTACATATTTCCTCCCCTCCTTTTTGTCCTCACAACAACCCTGTGAGGTAGGTGGGGCTGAGAGATAGTGACTGGCCCAAGGTCACCCAGGAAGCTTCGTGGCTGAGCGGGGATTTGAACCTGGATCTTCCAGGTCTAAGTCCGACTCCCAAACCACTACACCAGGGGTGAGGAACCTCCGGCCCACGGGCCTGATCCGGCCCGCGGGACGATCCGGCCCGCGCGGGACCGGAGGCTCCACCGTCGCTTTCCTGCGCCTCCTTGGTTTAAAAGCGGGTTTCGCACAGCGCCGCTGAAGCCGAGATTGGGTGGGTGGGTGGGAGGGAGGGCGAGTGAACGAGCGGAGGGAGGGAGGGCGAGCGAGCGGTGGGTGGGTGGGCGAGCGGTGGGTGGGAGGGAGGGTGAGCGAGCAATCGAGCGGTGGGTGGGAGGGCGAGCGAGCGGTGGGTGGGTGGTAAATTTGTGGGGGGGGTCAAATTTGCGGGGGGGGGGGGGGAAATCAGCCGGCCTAACAGCCGGCCCGCAGCAAATTTTCCCTATGGGAAAATGGCCCCCCACTGCAAATAGGTTCCCCACCCCTGCACTACACCATCCTTAACACACATGTCTTGGGTAATGTGTGCATAATTAGTACATGTGCCTCTGGTCACTTGTGATAACAGAGTTGTACTGTACACTAAGTACTTCTTCCTTTTACGGAAGAGCTACATTATATGCTTGATCAAAGAGGAGGGGCAATTTTCACCTATCTCCCCTTTCTTCTACAGTCACCTGCAGCCCCCCCCCCCCCAAAAAAAATCTGCTCCTGATGGTTGGGGAACCCTCAAGAGCAGATCTGGAGAGATGCAGAGGGCTGCCGAGGGAAGTGGGGCTGGGGAAAAAAAATAACCCCTAACCCTTGAGCAAACAGAAGATGCACTTAGGAGATACAATCGAAATACAGTATGTTAAGTTAGGTACATTTCTGCTACACGTTTTTCAGGGACTGTTGAGCAGCCATCACTGAGCATCCCCATTCTAATGCTGCTTGACATCTATCACAGCTTCAACCTGATAATAGTAGAGCATCATAAACAGAGTTGCTATTCAGCCTTAGATAACCTGTAAGAACAGTGTTTGAGCATCTCTGGGAGGGCCGAAGGGAAAAAAAAAATGATTCAGTACAACTGGAGAAGCAGCAATTTGCCGTGGTGGCTTCTCTTGGTCACATTCCAACACACGCTTGGTGTGGTCAGAACAGCAGAAGTTGAGCTGGGAAGGTTGTCAGACAAGTGCTGGACATCTTCTTCAACCATCTCCAAGTCACTCTGAAAGAAGAGGAGAATGTGATGCACAAATGACCATGGACCATGTAAATTGTCTCTCATCCTGAAAGCAGTTTTCAAATCTTAATATCCATATTGGCAGGGATTGTTCATTCAGCAACAAATGACACAAACCGCTTAGAGACTGTAGCTCCTTAAAAAAACGTCTACTCAAGTAAAGAAAAGGAGGAGTTTCTGGAGAGGATAAGCGAGATGGTACTAGTGTTGCTTGTTAGATAAAGCAGACTCTCTTCTACTTCAATTTAGCTGTCTTTTCAAAATCCAAATTTTTCTTCCTTTTAAAAGGAAAGACTGTATGCATCTATTTCTCATGCCTTCCTCCTCCGCCTCTGTTAAGTGTGGGAAAAATCCTCACTTTGCTGGGTACAGCTTGCATTGTAAAAGTAATTCAATTTTACACCATAGCAATGACATGATCAAGGGAATTCAGAGCAGGCTTTGTGGCCCAGAGCATTTAACAAGGATGTGAAAAGTTCTCAGAGCACCTCCAAGAAAGGCCAGTTATGATGACAATAGGGCAGATAGCTAGAGAGTAAACGAGGCAGGAGGGAAAGCGTTGCGACGAGGAAAAGAGCAGCACATTTCACATGATGATTTTGCTGAGAAGACCTGAAGTCTTTTGCTCTGATCCCACCCAGAGTGTCTGATTTCGGGATGAGCTATGTGGGATTCCATAATATGCCACCACTCAGGGGGCAGCTTCCTAGGCTTCCAAGTGGGAGCTGAGCACACAACAACAAGGGGTAGAGAGGGTTGGATGGAAAAGCAGCTACTGCCCTGACCAGAAAGAACTGAGATGTCTTCAGAGCCTGAACACGAATAGACCCCAGCTGAGCATGAAGAATGGAACTCCTTTGTTGGGGAGCAAGAAGAGCAGGAGAGGGCAACACTGCCTGGGCTTCAAGCCCTGCTGGTGAACTTCCTGGAGGGAGGCATCTCCTTGGCCACTGTGGGAAGCAGGAAGCTGCATTAGGGAGACTTCTGGTTTCTGACCCAACAACAGGGCTCCACTGATGTACATTTCATGCTGGCAGCTGCCTGGATTGGGCACCTGCTGTTTGCGGCAGCAGGCCAAAAATCCAAACCCCATCCCCTGTCCCCTTCCTCCTTAGTCATTGGGGCAGCAGAGGCTTACCCCTAGGTAAGGGAACAAAAGTTCCCTTATCACAAGGAAGCGTCCAGACTGCTCCCCCCCCCCCCCGCCCGCCCGCCTTGCAGGATATACAGTGCACACTCCAGTTAGGATTGGGCTGTGAATCTCATCTCTGCCATGAACTCACTAGAATGATCTTAGGCAAGTCACTCCCTCTCAACCTCAGGTCTCCTACTATGACTATGAGGTTAATTATTGTTGGAGAATGGCATCTTTCATCTGCTGGACACTAGGGTGGACACTGGGGGGCAGTGTGTCATCCGGTCACCTGAAAGGACCTGTTACCTGACCCCTCTGTGTTCCAAAGGAAGGGGTGTGGCCCCTGACTCTACTTCCTCCTTCTCTCTTTCTTCCTTCTCCTGATGCCGAGAGGACGTGGCATGCCTGAGCTCTGATGAATGGTGGCCATGATCCAAGCAGACCTCATGCAGGAGGCTCCCAGCTGTAGGGGGAGCTTTATCCTTTAAGTTAGTATAAACTCTGATCTTAATCAGATGCTGTATATATGAGCTGAACCGTGAGTAAACTTCTTTTTGCAACTTAACTCAGCATATGTCTCATGTGTTTATTTAGCTAATAGCAGTCTGCCTGGGTGTAAGAGGGAACAAACTCTGCTAAGAATGTCCTAGATAACCTCCCAAATAGAGGTTTTCCCAACAATTATAATATTAACAGAGCTGTTGTAGAGACAACATCATAATAACACATGTGAAACACTTTGCACACTCAGAGTTATACAAATACTAAGAATTGTTTTTATGAAGGCCTCCAATGAGAAATGGTTTTGAATACAAAAACAACAAACATACTGCATATGGTTCACAATTTAACAGTGCAATCCTGTGTAACTTTGCACCAGTGTAACAGTAGATGCACCGGTGAGTGCACTTACACCGGTGCATCTACTGTTACACCGGTGCAAAGTTACACAGGATTGTGCTGTAAGTCTATTATTAAGCTAACAGAAAGTAGCCTGTCCTACCCCAGTATCTGGTTGAAGGCACATGGTGTAAGTAAATACCATGCTGAAGCTAAGCTGGTCTGGGGCTGATCAGTGCTGAAATGAGAAACTGCCTAGGATCCATGTGTATGCTCTGTACAATTCCTTCCTGAAAGAAAAGTGGGGTGCAATTGTCATTAATAAATTCTTAGGATCTTATCTGTTTAGCAGGTCTCCATCTTTGCATATTATACTTACTAGGGGGCCATGAAGAGAGCTTTCTTGCTTAATGTTTACAGTTTCTACAATGGTATCTATTGATTAAGACAGGGGTGCTGGCCCATTTATGAGGCCAATTGAAGTGGTTGCCTCAGGCAACATATTGGTGGTGGGGGGGGCACCCATCCCTGTCTTCCTACTTGCCTCAACTGCTCCTCCTTCCACTCCCTGGAGTAGGGAAGGAACAGGGGACTAGAGGAAGAGACAATATGGAGGGAAGGAGAGTGCTGAGCTACAACACTGGAGAGTGGGAGGACCAGAGGCCGCTGGCACGTCATCGGGTAAGGAGAGGCAGCATTTGGCAGGCTGCCTCAGGCATCAAGAGGTCTTGGGCCAGCGCTGGATTAACTGCCTCGGTTTTTTTTTTCCTCTATCCTATTCCTACTCCTCACTTGAAGACTCTCCAAATTTACTTTGAATGGGCATGCTTAGAAGTCACATGCTCATTTTGTTGGCATAACTGTCAGTCTGAGGCCTCCAGGCTTCTATGAAATTATAGCTGCTCAGCCAATGGCTAGGGAAGGCTTGTGGGCAGGCAGTTCAAAAGCCAATCAGTGTTTATTTCAGGGTTTTTTCCTGACGTTCTTGTGAATCAGGTGAGGGTCCTACATATTCTGAACTTTATTTTGACACCTCATTAATATCTACAACGATAGAATGTTCCCTAAAGTATCTCCTTCAGGCATATACAGAGTTTGAGAACAGTGTGCAATTATACTGAAAAATAGTATTCTTCAAGCAGCACACAGGAGAGCGAAATGAGGGAAAGGAAGAGGGCACCATTATTCCTATTGATTCTGAGTTTACTGGTCAGTGACAGTAAACAGTTGGGATGAGCAGTCCCTGAAAAGAATGGTACCATTGCTATATCCCTCCTTTATCCCCATTAAACATGTCAGCCCAGACTTGAGGTATTTAGTCGGTGAGTGGTGCAGTAACAGTGACCGTTTACAGCGTTTTCACTCTATTGACTTGAATGAAACTACTGTATACTAGTCAGTGAATCTTCCCATAAGCCTCTTAAGCAAAGAACGATTAAACATAAAACGATTAAGTATATACAAATCCTGTATGTCAAATGGCAGACTGTAATGAAAAGCTGGAGAACTGCTGTTCAGCAGTTTAATCTGAGTAATTTGCATAATTTCATCAGATGAAACACAAGGAATTGCTATAGGATTTTTTTCAAGGGTGGAGAGGGAGAGGAGAGGGAGGTTCTGCCAGATGAGGACAAGCAAGCAATAGAGATTAGGATATTTTAACATCTTGGTCAGTGCTTGCACATATACCACCAGAGGAGGGGAAAAAATAAAAAGGAAGGATTTTTATGCTATTATTGCAAGCTGAATTCAAAAGAACTAGCATATTAAATATTGAGGACATGGTCCAGCCAAAGTTAAACACTTTAAAATCCCACCAATATTGCTGTTGATCAATGCAAGCAGATCGGGCCCAGGAAGGGGGTTTGGATACGGCATGCACTGGCGCTGCTGATCTTGCCCCCTCCTGGGCCCAATCAGCCCCCCGTTTTTGCCCCCATCGCTACCCTCCCCCACCCCATTCACCCCCCTCCAGCAGGCATCCCAACAACCACTGGTGCTAGCAGGAAGGCTCCAGCCTTCCAGCCAGCACAGCCAGGCTTTGCGCAGTCGCAAAGCCCTTGACAGCACTTTTGCGACAGCATGCGTCGGTGGAACTCACATTTCGCCAGCCAGCGCAGCCCATGGATAGGATTGGGCTGTAATGTAAGTCATAGAACATTAGAGTTGGAAGAGATCTTGGAAGTCATCTAATCCAAAAAACCCGGTCGGTGCAGGCAACTGCTACGGTACCCCTGACAGGTGGCCACCCAGTGTCTACTTGAAAACCTCCAATGAATTTGATAAGTCCCATTATACAGCAGTGATAAACTGACTATCTGTGGTTTGTTTTTGGCTGTGGCTCTTATTGTACGCTTTTGTTGTTCTTTTATATAAAAATGTATGGGAAAAAAGTCGTCTTGGGTGAGGTTTTTTTTTTAATGTTCTGTCCAAGCTTCGCTCCAAAGAATGGCAACTCCCTAAGAGTTCTTTGCAACCACTCCTCTGTTAACTATACAGTAATTCACTTCAGGGAGGCCAGGCCTGCACAAGCAGCAAAATGAGGTGGGAATGAGGTGGTGGAGTAGTCTTGAGGGCTTAACGGGATCTTCTCTGCTGCACCATTTCTCTGATCACATTAGCAACCCCAGGCACTGCTTTGAAATTAAAAGACAAAACAGAACTCCAGAACAATCATGAGTGTCCCTCATCGTTGTATCTAGCTGAGCTGTAAGCGCATCATCTCCCCTTGGTGATTTTAGATTTAGAGGCATGAATATGAACAGGTTTCAAGAGCACAAACCTCATATAAACACAAAACAAAGCCTGAATTCAAAAAACAAAAATCACCAGCAAAGCTGCAAAACAAAACACCCATTGATGTTGGGCTTGGGACCCATTGGGACCGAATATCATGATATTTGTTAATGCTTTGTTTTCTATCCCTGTGTCTCAGATTTGTCACCCATTGTGACTGTGAGAGAAGATATACACACAGGGCACAATCCATCATCAAGAATGTCTTCCCTGCAAGCCTACTGAAGGGAGCAAGAGAGGTCCAAGAAAAGTCCCCATAGAGCTGTGCCTATAGTTAGAGGTGTTTGTTTTTGTTGCATATGAGAGGATTACAGCCTAAGTCTTACTGAACACAATGGGCTTACTTCTGAGTAAAACTAATAACCGTTTTCAAAACACCTCTACCTCTAGTAAATGATAAGGCGCATTGCTAAGAGTGGCATTTTGCTTGGTGTTCTAGAGAAACCTATTTGCATGTTGTTTGCTGTAACATATGATCCTAACATTAGAATAAAAAAATAAGCAAATATTGCCACCTCTCTGTTGAAGGACCAGGCAGGTATTGCTGAAAAACAGGTAGAATATACATATATTTACACACCTACCCTTCCCAGAGCCCATTAGCAATGCTAATGCTGTGCTGGTCTTTGTTGCGTAAATATTCTCCCTCTATTATGTTCTCAGACTATCTGAAGGCCATCAACACATTGCTGCTGATGAACTGGGAATCTTCCACCTTCTACCACTATCACCTCTCAAATGACCCATGAAAGAGTCTTTGGAGATCAAAAGATCTGCCTCTGCCCCCACCTCTCGGATTCAGCTACTGATGGGATTTAGCACCCATGTGGGATATGGATATGGCCAAGGAACTGAAAGGGGGGGTGGATGGAGGAAGGTATTGGATTTCTCTCCAGTTGGGCCTTTAGTATCTGTCACAGCATGATTAGAAGTCAAAAGAGAAAGCTATTTGCATGAAATAAAATCTCCTGACACATTTTGTATCTGAGTCAAAGATACATGAATTCACTCTTGACTTGTGATCTTTGCTAATCAATGGAACTTGTAGATTATCTCCAGAGGTATTAATTTGCATGTGTTTCACTCTTCCAGGACTGACAAAGTGTTTCCAATGAATATTGCTTCTCTTCTTCTTTTTTGATCTTCGTAACATGGTACATATTTTAGAGGAATGGTTTAAGATGTTTTTTGTGAGCCCATGTCCAGGGACATGAAAGAGGGGCTCAACCGAAGGGGGGAGAAAAGGTGATTTTTACTAATACCATAAAAAGCAAACCTATTTGGAGAGTCCAGTTGATTTATATAAAACATTTCATGAATGTGTCACAGAAGTGGTCATAGGATAGAATCCTTAATGTTGTTTGCTGTAAGGATGGACAAAGTCAAAGAATCCCTCCATGTGACCTTACATTGGCCTTGAGCACACAGCAAACTCAATCTGCATTACAGCATCCAGTGCTGCAAAGCTGTTATCTGATTGTTCTATCAAGCAGCAAGATCAATTTTCAATGCACAGCAGAGTGGGTGGAAAAATTACTCTGGGGCAGAAACTCAAGATCACTTACCGGTAACAGTTAACTGCCAGTGTTTTGGTGTCTTTGGCGTGTCTGGTTGATCTTTCTACAAATGCACTTCTTGCCAAATCAAAGACTGAGTCCACATCTGAAATCCTCCTATCTCCAGGCTCAAGTCTTCCTGTAGGCCTGACTTCTTACTCCAAGAAACCAGTGAATAGAAGCTAATAATTAATCCGGAGTAATTAATCCTCCTGTGTAAGTGAATGTGTCTCTGTGTGAGTCTGTGTGAGTGAGGAGTGGAGCAAGGGAGAGGGGAGAGAGGTGCCCTGAGCTTTGTAGTCGAGTTTACTACATTTAAAGAGATGGGAAATCTGAATTAAAGAGACTTTTGTTATGTGCTGTGCAAATCCATGTTTGGGTAATAAGGGCCAATTCTGTCAAAATAAGGACAAAGTGACTGAAAGGAAGGGAGCTCGAAAAGCTATGTCTCAAGCTAAGACATACTAACTGAAGTATTGCTGGAATTAGCTTGATGAAAGGTTAGGGCATAAGTTTTGTTGGCAGCATTTCAAGGAAATACATTGGAATAACTTCGTAGAGGAGCCAACGGCCCTAGATGGTCACTCTTGCAGCAATCTCGTCTGCAATGATGTCACTCCATCGGCTTTTAATAGAGAGGGAGGGAGTGAGAGAGTACAGCACTTACGTTCCCAGCCCAGCGGGTCATTTTTGTATGTGCCCCCACCCCCAGCAGAGGACAATGGCTCCTCTTGCTGTGAAGATCCCTGGGAAGCTGGTGCCTGACAATACTGTCCCAAGACGGCTTTTTTAAAAAAGTGATTAAGTTAGGAGTCATCCGTTTTTACCACTTTCCCTTTATACCAGCCTCCTCCTCACTTCCCCCCCCCCCACATTTCTCCCCTTTGTTGGCACAGGGTTGCCATCTACCAGCTGTTCACAATTCCTTCACCCTTTTGCCTTTCAGCACCACACTACCATGAAACACACTTAAGAGAAATTGCTTCCACTTCAGCAGGCTGCTCTGCTCCCCCCTGCCTATTGAGCTGATTTAATAAACCCCCTTTCTCACTCCAAAGCTGTCTTCCCCAAAAGCCATTTCCTAACTTGCAGGGAAAGTTATTATATTTGCCATCACCGCACAATTCAGATTTGCCAGCCTGTCGTCTTCTAATTGATTTAGATTGATCTCTTGAGTGTTTCTCACAGTCTGGGACTGTTTGTTCTCTCCTCCGACTCTCACTGGTGAGCTGACCTTGCCCACAAAGTGAACATCGGGGTTTTCTGAAAAAGGTTTCTCCCACCAATTCATATATCCGCATTCCCGCTTTCACTAACATTTTTATCCTCTTCCTCTCCCCTCCCCTCCCAGTTTGGTTGTTGTTGCAGTGTAATCAGATTGCGATTCAGACAACAACTGTACTCAGGAACATGCATTCCCAGATCTCAATCAACTCTATCCAATGAAAAGCAACTTGGAGTAAAATTGATAACCAAGGACCAATTGGTGTCACTCCTCAACAACATCCAGACAATTACAAATGTATAGGAAGATCTTAAGACTAGTTTTTCACCTCATTCTTGTTAAGGCCTGTGGGAGGTGAGGTTACACTCCAAGGCCAGAATCTCAAGCATCAGTTCCATGTGCCCAAGAGAGGACTTCAGGCTTGTGTTTCTTTAAAAAGCACCTCCCAGACCACATGGCAGAATACTTTTGAAACTTGAGGGAACTTTAAAAAGCATTGTGGCTCAAAGGTCTGTGATTCAAATTAGAAATGTCAAAAATCTCAGTCATATTCATGTGTAAGGTTGTTTGTTTGTTTGTTTGTTTGTTTGTTTATTTATAGAACCATCAAAGTGCATGGTACTTTACAATAGAAGAGAAGACAGGTCCCTGCCCCAAGTGGCTCACAATTGAAAACTGACATGTGGGAGACAACAGAGGAAGAAGAGGGATGTCGGGGAAGATGGGAGAAGAATGTGTTTTGATTTCATGTTCATGTACTTAGACTTAAAGCCCAGTCTTATGCTCCCCCCTGCAGATGCAGCCATATCAAAATGGCTTGCGCTACATCCTGTGGGGTGGGGGTAGCCCCAGAGGTCTCCTCTGGCTAAGGGAACATTTGTCCCCTTACCAGGGGGTAAACCTCCAAGGCGTGGAGGGGGTCTACTAGGACCTGCGTCAGCGAACTCAAGTGGCATACCTGGGGATATATCCCATTTCATCCTCATAGTAACCCTGGAATGTAAGTTGGACAGAAATATAATGACTTGAAGTATGTCACCCATAGCACAATCCCAGGCATGTCTACTCAGAAGTGTACTCCACTGAGTTCAATGGGACGTACTCCCAGGGAAGTTTGTATTGAACTGTAGCCCCAGTGGCTGAGAGTTAGGACTGCAAATGTTAATTAATTCATTGATTTTAAACTGTTTTAATTAACTAAAAAAGGCATGCTGATTGATTGGTTGATACATTTTTAACAACATGTCGGGATGGATTCGACATGTGGGAGTTTCCACAACATAGGAACTTTCCTGCACCCTCCTTCTAACAGCAAACCTGTGGGCCCTGAAAATCTGCCCTCTGGATGCAGCGGGGGGGGGGGGCTGCTGAGGGAGGGGGGAGGGGGATTAGGTTACATGTTACAACCTATTAATTCTTTTACAACTGCAGACTGCAAGCTCCATAATAGAAGAGGCATCTTCTGGAGCAAAATTATCTTTCTGTTTTTGCAGTCTGTATCACTTGGAAATCTCAGCTAGAAATAACTATGTATTGAATTTGGACACTTCAGAAATGCAGAGAAATGGGCATCCCAATCCTATGTAGGATATGGAGGCCGGCCTAAAGGGCCGGCTGCCATGTCCTATTGAGTTCCCGAGTTGCCCCGGGGCAGCCCGGGAAGGAACAACTTGGGAGAAGGGGACGATCGTGTGTCGGCGGCGGTAGGCCCAATGGGCCTACTCGAATGTGTATTACTTCCGACACGGGCGGCGTATCTGGGGCCTGGAGGGGGCGTTGGATACCGGGGATCTCGGTTTGGTCCCTCGACGCCCGGTCCGCCCTCCCCCCGCCCCTGCCCCGACCGGCATAGGACTTACCTGAGCCGGACAACGCTGGGACGGTGAGACGGCGGGGTAAGCAGCGCCGGTGCTACTTGCTCTCAGGGTGTCGTGTAAGTGCCTTACGGCACTTTTGCGACACCCTGCACCAGGGGAACGCGCACTCCCCTGGCACTATTCCACACAGGATTGTGCCGTTAGTGACCAAAAACTTTGTAAAATGCAGAATGGAGGTATTCTGTTAAAAATAAATCAAAAAGGAAGACATAATAACCATGCACATTTGGTGCAGAAACAGACAAGAGGACACAGGCAGCTAGCCCACCTGCGCTGTGCCTGTTCCTGCAACAGAGCCAGGTCTTGTGCATTTTGAGACAGAACCGTGGGTTAGCTTTCCTCATCCATAAAGGATGCTCTGGTTTTCCAGAAACAGCAGGGTCTCAAAGTGGACCAGCCCCTTCCCTGAATGTGCAGTGGGACCACGTGTGAGCTTGTGTGTCCTGAGGCCCTGTGCAGCTGTTTCACCATGTAAGATGGATATTACTGTTTTCCTGAGCGTCTCCCATACTTTTGGTACAGTTTAGAAAGGGTTGTTCTTACACAACACTCCTGAGTATCTGAATTTCTGGTTTTACAAACTTTCTGAGTGCCTCTGAGGTGATGTGCAGCATAAACAGTCTTATAGTGTAAACAGCCAGTTCATGAAGAGGTCCTAATGTGTGTCCTGTTTGTATGCATAAAGGCCTCAAATATTGGCACTTGTTAACAAGGATCAAGTCGTCTTGTTTCCTGCCTTCAAAGAGATGCTTATCTAAACATTTGAGATTCTTGAAGAAAACTTATTCCCAGTTTTTGGAAAATCTTTTTTTTGTGTGTGGGGTGGGGTGTGTGTGGAATTTATATTCCGGGGCATGGAAAGACACCCAATGCAGATCTTTAGAAATCCATGGAAACCTATTTTTCAAAATTAATAGGACTTGATAGTCCTATATTGGGAATGTTGGGGAAATCATCAGTTTCCCAGATGTTAATTGAAGTAAAAATCCACAGTGTTCCAATATGAGGAGAGAGAACATGTTTGTTGTCCCCGTCACCATTAATATTAAACATTCAGGGACTTCTGACTTTTACTTTTGCCAGAGAGGAAATAAATGTAGAAAGCTTCCCCTTCCGGAAGATAGAAATCAAATCTTGTCATGATTGTTACGTGTATCAGCCACAGAAGGAAGGAACAACTACTTCTGTGTGATTCCAGAGAGTTCCACTCTCTGGCCATTTTTAGCCTTGTGTTTTGGAGACCTTCTGAATGCTCCATCTCTACACCCCCTGCCCTTTTGTCTTTTGGTAACAGCATTTGGCATTTCCCGGACAGCCCAGACTCCATAAGGCCTCAGAGTTTGAATGCTAGAACGGCTTGAACATTGCCTGCTGAGACTGAAGAAGAACTTGAGTGAAAATAATCCTCTCCTTTGTTCTGCTTGGTTTGCTTTTTGTTTGCCTGACAGATGTTCAGCCCCTGTGCGTGTGCACGGACGAAGAGTCGCCAGGCCCTGTGATCAGTCAGCTTATTGATTTCGGAATATCCCCGTGCTGCTTATCGCCACCACTCAGCAATGCATGCAAGGCGTCTGGGCCTGAAACCTCTCTCGCTCTTGCTCTCCTCCTCTTCCCCCCCCCTTTTCCCGCTTTCTCTGACATACGCAGACTGACACACGATTTGGAAGACCTCCTATTGTGAAGCTCCAGAGGAAAGCGGTCTTCCTTTTCTTTGGACAACTGTGCAACTTTAAATGGCAGCGGGGCGGGTGGAAATTCTGTCAAGCAGGCAGATGTGATGATGTGTATTGATGTGTCATGACATGTCATTTGAAATGGGATGGAACACTCGGGAGCCGTAAGAGGCCTTGCGTTTTCTATAAGCCTGTCTTCACTCAATCCGAATAAAGGATGTAGGGATCAAAGATATAGTTTTGAATGAGTTGGTGCACATCCCACAAACCCCAGGCTGAATATATCTGTGTCCTATGTATTTTTTTCTTGTTCTTTTAACAATGCTGTTTTCATTTTGTTTTTCGCTGCTCATGACAAGTCTAATTTCAAGAATAGTAAAGGAAGATAGTGGAGGACAGGAAGGCCTGGCGGGATATGGTTCATGGGATCACGAAGGGTTGGACACGACTTAACGACTGAACAACAACAAGCCTCAAACTTGCTGGAAATACAGTTGGGTGACAAACACCTGATTTCTTTACCAAAATCTAACATCCCTAGTTTTGGGATATATTTGTTGTGAGTGTCAGGAGTTCTGTCTAGGCCTGGATCTACTTACAGGGAAAATAAGCAAGACTCAGGTGAGCATCTCCTGGCCTGGGAACCCATTAAGTAAAGGGTTAAACTGACTCCAGGCAGCCAAGGTTCTATAAGGTACAGGGAAGCCATTAAGCAAGGGGCTGAGTAAGTTCAATCAGGTAACAGCTTCTGTAAGGTCAGATATGTTCAACTAGGAACCACACCTTGACGCTAACGGTCTTCTGCTGCTCTGCTATGTGCCATGCTGGAGGCCGCAATCCTGCTGCTGCTCATGCTGTTTGTTGCATTCTGCAGTTGACTCAAAACCTTATATCCCACACAGCACCTCACCTCCTTTCTTTGTATGTCTTCCTCTTGGTACTCATGATGCTTCTTCATAGTTGCATTTTGATGAACTCCAGGGCTAAAGCATGAAGCCTGCAGATTCTGGAGCTAGTGTGTGTGTGTGTTTGTGGGGGGGGGGGGAATTGGGGTTATTTGTTACATTAACTAGATTCTGGGGAGGAATTTTATGGGGTGTCCCTCTCTGTAGAGAAGGCCTGCAGTTGCCTTCCTGAGTCTAGAATCTCATCCTGTCCATTGGGTGGTTCACACATACACATGCATCACTGATTCTGCTGCAATTGATTACTCAACACTTAATACTTTGCAATTGAATGTCAGCATCCCACTGAACGGTGTTTGAGTAGATGTGAGATGGTATGAAGGTTCTGTATGTGGTCTTAGGTCTGTAAAGTCCCATTCACATATACAAATCATCATATACAAGTCATAAGGTGATGACCACACAGGTGTGAACCAGCCTTGGGAATCTGATGAGATTGGGTCTTTGGTGATGAATGGACGATGGACCCCAGCTGCTGGTCTTGGAAAGCTGTCTAATGTTGGAGGTTGTACACCAACTGATGCAGTAGAATCCACAATTCATAGTATCTGAAAAGGAAACGTAAAGGAAGCAGACAACGCATACCCCTCTGCCAAAGGGAACAGCCAATTGATGCACCTTTATTGCACTTCTCTGAACTTTTCATACCATGGTATGAAAGGATCGTTCACATGTGAAACACCAACAATAGCTCAACAATAGTTTGGGATCAGAGAAAATTGTATTGGAGAATGATTAAGCAGATAAGCCTTTAATGTCATCCTAGATTATTATGCCCAGTTTAGTCTTCTTAAAGCTAGCAGTGCTTTAAAAGTAAAATTCTCTTAAGTAAATTTCTGGTAGTTGGTTTTAATTGATCGGTTCAGTTTATGATATGGGAAGCTCTTTCAGGTATTCAAGGCAGGTCTAGATTTATCATTAGGTGATCCTTAGGTAGCTACCTAGAGCAGCACTTTGTAGAGGACAGCATTTTGCCATAGGAGCAGGACACATCATGAGTATAGGTGGATGATGCAAATTCCTTGATCATTTTAAGGACAAATCTGGACTTTTGAGTTAAAAAAATAATTGAACCATTATAAAAGAAGGTAAATTACAACACCTACTTATCTCTTCTTGCAGTGATTCATAGAAAAGAGAAAATCATAGAAAAGAGAAAATCCATTACAATGCTAGGATGGAGTATCTGTTTTCTGAAAATCCTAGCTGCCTTCCTCCCTTAAATAAATATTTATTCTGAATTAAATAGTCACCTTTTTCCTCCCACAATCTGTTTAAGGGGAGGAATCACCCTTTCAACCCTGAATAAAGCCATTCCCCCCACAAAAAAAAACTTGATAGGGGTTTTCAGGGAATTGTGCTAAGGGACAGATCTCATTTTAACACTGTTGGGCAATGCAAAGAGGTGTCATGCTTTTTGAATGCAGAGAGTACTATTGCCCCGCAAAAGATCCCTTTAAGAATACATTCCGCCTAGTCCTGGTTAAGTCAGATGGCCTCTAGGCGCACAGTGAAGGAGTGAGCACAACGGAACATCTTTCTGTCTAGAGCAGCTGTTAAAACTGTCAACCGGTTTCAATGTCCATTTGGCTGAAGTAGTAAATGTAGCACTAACAAGATTGCGACTGCTCTGCAGAGCTAGCAAATAAACACTTTTGGGTGCTGACATGTTTGTTCCACATCTGCTTAAGAGATGGGATTAACTATCTGCTTAATGTCACACTTCATTATGCCGCCGCAGTTAAAAGGATATCTCCAGCAAAACTTTAGAGTGAGAAAAAAAAACACTAACTGCCAAGCATGAGATTTGAGAGAAAGATGGCTTTTCCTGAAATTTAATATGAACAGGAATGCCCTGTGCATGACAGGTATGATAATAGCTTTTGTTATTGGCATGTGCATTATATCAGGTTACACGGGACCTCTCCAAATGCAAAGACAGCTTATTCCCAGAGATGACAGGGACAGACATAAAAAAAATGGTCAGAATATAGAGGGAAGGGGGGGGGGGGAAGAGTGTTTATGCAGCTCTGGTCATTTATATATTTATTTGGAAGCTTTATAAACCACTTTTCAACTGAATGATCATCAGGGCAGCTTGCAATTGATTACAATAAAATGATAATAATTTACAATCACACACGTGCATATGCACAACTCAGCGGCCCTTAAATCCCTGGCCAATGGTGATGGACAGAGGCCAGGCCGGCCAATCCATGAGGCCAACTGAAGTGGTCACTTCAGCAGGCAGCAGATTGATGGGGGGGCGCGCCAATCTCTGTCCACCTGCTTGCCTCCACTACTTTTCCTCCTTCCATACCTGGATTGGAAAAGGAAGATGGGGACAAACAGGAAGAGGAAATGTGGAGAACAGGAGACTGTTGAGCTAGAAGATTGGTGAGTGGGAGGATCAGAGGCTGGCACATCAACAGGGAAGGCATTTGCCATGCCACCTCAGGCATCAGGAGGTCTTAGGCCAGCCCTGGCCAGAGGTCATTTCTCTTCTGTTCCTGGGGAAACCGGCATTTGGAGCAGAGCAGAGTTATATCTGGGGAGGGGAAAACACAGAGGCGTCGCTCCGGTAGGGGCGGGGCTGTAAGTATCGCTGCGGTCATAGTCTCTTTACCGAGCGAGGAGGAGGCAGCCCCGCCCCCTCACTGTCCGAGCCAGTCCCCTACGGAGAAAGCAGCAGGCAGGGTCTCTTCCCTGCCGGTTTCTCCGTAGGGGACTGGCTCGGACAGTGAGGGGGCGGGGCTGCCTCCTCCTCGCTCGGTAAAGAGACTATGACCGCAGTGATACTTACAGCCCCGCCCCTACCGGAGTGACGCTTCTGGGAAAACAAGATCCTTGTAGCTGCCCCTTCTTTGGCCAGTGGCTGGGACCAGTGGTGTCGCTCTAGGTGGGATGGAACACTAAGTGCCGCCCCACTCTGAACCTCCGTTACAGCTGCGCAAGAGGCGGCCCAGCCCCCTCGCCTTCGGAGCCATTCCCTGCACGTTGCTTTCGCTGCCTCGAATGGCTCCGAAGGCGAGGGGGCTGGGCCGCCTCTTGCGCAGCTGTAACGGAGGTTCAGAGTGGGGGCGGCACTTAGTGTTCCATCCTACCTAGAGCGACGCCACTAGCTGGGACCAGTCTGATTTTCCTCTTGCTGAGATCAGGGGGTATTCCTCTACAGGGGGCTCTGGGTTACTATCAGTACCTTTGAAAGTCCACAGCCGTCATGGCACAAGATACCTTAAAGCACTGGTCTCTGCAACACTACTCCCCAAAATAAACACATGTAACACAGGTATGGGAGAAGGGCCATGTTTATTGAAATTGTTACAGAGAGTGTGTAGGCTTGCAGTGGGTCCTGCCCGAGATGGTCCAACTCAGCTTTGTGGGCACCTAAACTCGAGGAAGCTGTGAAAGCCTGATTCCCTCCTTTGGGCATAACTGTCCTGACTCAGAATCAAATATCATCTAAAGCTGGGGTGGCCAACCTTTCAACATGAATGCTCCTGGCCCTTTAATGGTTGTCTAGGTGAGGGCATTTCAGCAGGTGCAGCTGCTTTAGCAGCACCATCAGCACTTGCAGCTGCCAAGATTCTGTCTCCTACACAACTCTTAAGAACGCAGAGGCCCTCATGGTGGAAGATTGGCCACCCCTGGTCTAAAGGCTCTCTCAGCTTCTTCACGGCCAACCCCTTACAACAGTTGGTCAAGGAAGCAGAATTTCCCTGCCAGCTCTGCGCCCGGGGGGGGGGGGCACTAAGACTGGTATTATAATTTGAGACTGAGGGACCACCAGCCTGTGTCCCAGCACCGGTGGGCCACTTAGAGCCAGTTCTGGCTGTCCCTCATAACTCTTGCTTACCTAAGGACAGACACCTTTAGATCCCTATCTTTTGTCCCTGCCCGGACCATTCTGCCACACCCCATTCTCAGTTCATGTGGGGCATTGAACAGATATGTTGGGTCTCCCCATTGCCTTGCATGAACTCTAGAATGCATTTACAACTCTCCCACTGCACATAGCAGGAGCAGATCAAGTAGGAGTGGATGAGCTGTCATTCAGGGATGCTCATCTATGATTACAGACTGTCTGATCTGGGAATCCTGGAGTTCCATGGAACACAGTCAAAGGAAAAAGCTCTGTCCAGCACCAACAATAAGATATTACCACACCGATCTGGTACCTCTTACATCTTGAAAACTAGCAAGCAACAGTGATCTATCCCCAGTTACTTTAGAATTATATTTGCCACTTCACTTTATTAATTTGTTTACTTAACAGGGTTACACGATCATGTTACTTGATGTAATAATACCCAAGATTCTGAATGTGCTTGTACTGCTGAAGCCAAAAGCCATCTGTAGAGGAGACGTCTCTAGGCTCATAACCAAATTAGCTCAAGCCAACACATGGTATTGGTCCTGGTGATGAGAGAAAAGAAAACTGAGGTCCAGTTCAACTGTGTGTGAGCATGACTCCATTACTTGTTTTCTCTGTACATGTTTACTTACAGGTAAATGTGCAATGTGTGAACAGATCCCATTAGACATCTTTGTGGCTGAGCTGATATGAAAGCTCATGGGATCTGTTCATGTGATACTTACTCCATCCGACTGGCCCCACGTATTAAAGGATGTGTGGGCCCTTGGGAATCCAGGTCATTTTCTTTAATATTTTCTTTAATTCTTTTAGGGCAGGAGGTGTGGACTGGAGGTTGAGGTGTCGCCTTGGCTTGCCTGAGAAAGCTCAGCAAGCTCAGCCTGGGTCTTGCCTTGGATGGGGACCAGAAGTGCTGATGATGGAGGAATGTGGAGGAGTGCAGAATGTGGAGTCAGCTGATAAGAAATGGATAACAACATCTTGAGAATTAGTCTGAGGCGCGAGTTGCAGCTACTGCCTGTGGAAGCTTGGAAAGCACAAGAACTGTACAGCTCTTGTACAGCCACCTTCCAGGAAGAAGGTCAATTCCATGCTCAGGATCATTAAAAAAGGGATTGAGAATAAAACGGCCAATATCATTATGCCTTTGTACAAATTGATGGTAAGGCCACATCTGGAGTATTGTGTCCAGTTCTGGTCACCGCACCTCAAAAAAGATATAGTTGAATTGGAAAAGGTGCAGAAGAGAGCGACCAAATTGATTAGTGGGCTGGGGTATCTACCTTATGAGGAAAGGCTACAGCGTCTGGGGCTTTTCAGTCTAGAAAAAAGGTGCCTGAGGGGGGACATGATTGAGAAGTATAAAATTATGCATGGGATGGAGAGAGTGGATAGAGGGAAATTCTTCTCCCTCTCGCACAACACCAGAACCAGGGGACATGCACTAAAATTGAGTGGAGGGAGAGTTAGAACGGACAAAAGAAAATATTTCTTTACCCAGCATGTAATTCATATGTAGAACTCCTTGCCACAGGATGTGGTGATGGCACCTGGCCTAGATGCCTTTAAAAAGGGTTTGGATAGATTCATGGAGGAAAAGACCATCATAGGTTACGAGCCATAAGCAACCTCCTGGCTTTGGAAGTAGGTTTTCTCTGTGCCAGGTGCAGGGGAGTGGCAGCAGGAAACAGGTTATCTTGTTGGCTGTGTGCTCCCTGAGGCATCTGGTGGGGCCACTGTGTGATACAGGAAGCTGAACTAGATGGGCTTTTGGCCTGATCCAGCAGGGCACTTCTTATGTTCTTAGCTAGGGCGACGACTGCACTATGAAGGGAAACATCTGGAGAAATGGAGGGTTCTATGAGTTTCTCTCATAGAATACTTGTAAAAAACCCATTTGAAACAATGGGGTTTATGGTCAGCCTGCCTATGTAAACCGCCTTGAGTCTACGAGAAAGGCAGTATATAAATACCATAATAAAAAATCTCATGGGGGCACTTTTAAAGTAGATTTTATCATGGCACGTAGCAGGGTAGTTCTGATGAACCACCTGCCCCATGCAATGAAATAAAATGCCCTGAATTCTCTTGGACAGAAGGGGCGGGGCCAAGACGTGCATGTTTCCTGAGCACACATGTTTTTTGCTGTGTTGGGCTGGTTGGACAGGGTGTCATCTGAACTGGCCCATCCATGGCAGCTTTTTCACACTTATACACCATCAGTTGATGAATATTTATTTACCCAGCGTGTAATTCATATGTGGAACTCCTTGCCACAGGATGTGGGACCTAAGCAAGAGCAGAAAGGGGCACAGGCCTACCTGAGCTCAAGTCCGCATGGATCCCAGAAGGTGGATCGAGCCTGGGAAAGGGGCTTGGATTTGGCAGACGCCGCTGCTGTCGAACCTGCATTCTTCCTGGTTCCCCTCTTCCCCTCTGCATTCTCCCTCTTCCCTGCCCCATTGCCACCCATTAAAAAATTGTTTTAACCACTGTAAGTTTACATTGTGTAGTTTCCTAATCATCATGACGATGGATTCAGAACACAGTCACCTGCATGCCTACTGTGCATGTCCCTTTCCAGGTAGTTGCTCATTCAGACCAAACCTAGATGTGCTTAACTTCAGTAAGGTGGCTGTTAAATGTGACCCCCTGAGAGTTCTTCCTAGCCCTCCTGGACTTTGCCCACCACCTCCACAAAGACTGGATTTCATACAGATAAATATCTGCTGAAAGTTCAGCTCTGAGTTTCAAAAGATGGTTCCTTTCAAATGAATCCATCCACTCTGTTAATACCAGCAACTGGGCAGGTCACCTACAATATTTCTGAGGCCCACTGCTCAGATATTGACATAGGATAGTAGACTAGTAGAAAGCAAATGAACACATCACCTCTTGAGCTATTATAGAATCATTAACCTATTAATCTAGATTCCAAACATCAGAGAGTGCTGGAGAAGTAATGCAAGGGTACCTGTATGTCTGGTTTCTTCTCCTTGGCCACTTGATTAAGAAGGCTGAATTGATTTTCTCCATCTCAACACATGTTAAATAAGTGTTTCCTTGATGTTGGAACTAGTCTTGGCCTCTGAATTGTATACTTTCATGGTAGTCCAATAACTAAAATCAAACAACTGAGGAAAGGGGCACTGCTGCTCATTAGTAGAGTGCATGTTTTACATTCATAGGCTGAAAATACACCATTTTTTTTTTAAAAAAAAGATCTGTTGCATGTTGTTAGCCAATGGAGAGAAAAGAGACTATTTCACCTGCATACCGCAAAATATGGATCTAGAAGTTGACTCCACAATTTACGTTTAGATATTATTGATAACAAATATCCATTGTGTATTGGAGACTTAACAGAACTTTATTCTGACCTCATCACATTTTTGGCTGTGTCTGTGTCAAAGACCTAGCTCAGCATACACCCATCTCTAAAAGAGAAGTCAGGAAGGCAAAAGTCCTTTTCACATGGGAACCTAAAAAGGGCCTTTGAGCCTCTCACATGCTACTTGTGTCCCACTTGTGAATGTCTTTAATGTGGGACAAGGCAGGAAGAGAAACGGAATGTATGTTCTCACCCATATAGGTGTTGCAATTACAGTCCAGCATAAGGAAAAGTCCATTAAGTCTCATGTGTGAAAGCTTCCCAGGTCAGTCAAAATGGAGAAGTGAACAAAATGCAATGAAGCTCCTTTAATTATGTAGACACCTGGACACCTGGTGTCAGTCTTCTAAAGCCAGTGACAACAACTCAATGCTGCCATCTGATGCCTGCTCCTAGTGTATCCTGTCTAAACCACATCCCCATCCTAAGCTAAAGGCAGTGAACACGTGGATTGAATTTACTGAAAAGCACTGCATTTGGGGTGGAACGAAAGATCTGTTTCTGCTTTTCTATCTTTACCGGGCCATTCACACACATAAGTCATCACTTGAAGTTAAGATATGAAGGCCTGGTCACATGCGTATGCAGCATTTTTATCTGCATTGTATTTTTGTCTGGCTGCTGAATGAGAGAAAATAATGGCCCAATCCTATGCAGGCCTTACAGTGGCAGATCTTGTAAGGCCAACAATGCGGCAAGCGCTCTGCCATTCTGGGGGTTGGGCATGCCAGCGCAAATGGCCAGAGGCATGGGCACCACTGGCGCACGGGCACTTCTGGCCTGCAGAACTTCTGCCATCCTCTGTAACTGCTAGAGCAGGTAGGTTGATTGCAGGGAAGGAGCATGGGTGGATCGGGGCAGGGAGTAGACTGGGCCAGGAGTGGGAGGGGGCTCCGTTGTCTGAAGGGTGGTTAGGCTATGGTTGGTGTATGTTGACTCCTCATCTCTCCCACGTCACATCCCTATCTCTCCGTTTTGACCTCTCCGCTGGTGGAGTTGCGCCAGTATCTGAGTTATGTCGGCCCAGCATTACATCCATGTCACATCCATCAGTAGGTGGGTTTTTACACTCGCAGGGCTGTTGTTGTGCTGGTGTATGTGGAGATGCATAGTGTATCTCAAGGACAGGATTGGGCTGCTAGTGTATGTGCTGTTGGCCAGCACCATCACATTGTGGCTGGCTTAAAGTACAGCTGCTCACTTAGCAAATGGTACAACTTTGGGGACATACACTGAGACAGAGAGAGACAATGGCTCCACCTTCTGGCCCACAGATGTCCCATCACTGGAACTGGAAAAACCACATTGCACTGAGCAAAATCTCCATCCCCCCAAGCTAACCACAAAACCCTAAAGTAAGTTGAACAGTGAAAAGTGCAAACAAATGCATTCATTGTTGTGGGTTATTTTGGATTCTATTCAGATCGGGTTAGGGTGGCTATTACCGCTACCTCCCTGATTTGTGGTTACCATGGACTTTCAAATGGGGATGAATCCATCATGTATTCATTGTCTCCCCTCTTCCAATGTACTCCTTACTGCTAGAAGTTGGGCCATATATTGTGGTCTGGCACCCCAAGACCCTGTCCCTGCTCTTAGGCATTCTGGCAGTGGAATGCAGGAGGGCATAAGATAGTATTTTAATCCTATATTAAGATAATATTTTAGTCATGGATATGTCTTACCTGCTATACCTGAATCTGAAAAGAACAGAGTGAAAAGTCATAATTAATACTGACTACAGGTTGATAGATGAACACATAGTCCACAATCCAGTGCATAGTTAAACATTTGTGTAAATTCTATAGCTTTTCAGTGGAACGTCAGGGTCCTAAACGACACATACAATTGTGCATTAAATTTAAAAGATGTGTTCAAAGACTCTACCCAGGATTGGGACCATGGGCATCATATGAACCCGGAAGTAAATGGCATGCTTCCAGGACCAGATGGCTTCCTTGGAAAGATGATCCATTAACTCAAAGCAAACCCATTATCCAATTAAAAACAGAGGTTTCTTCCTTCTGTGTTTCATAATTGTAATGAATTTGCCTTGGTGTTTACATAGGATGGGCTGACTGCTTAACTTTAAGCCATTCAGGTGCCCCAAGCTCAGTTTGACAACCATAATGACTTAGGTTTGTTTGATTAGCAATGTTTGATTAGCAATGGAGATGGCTTGTGTGAAGGAAGCGGGGCAGAGGGCAAATCAGGGGCAGCATCTAGTGGTTAGAGACAGCACTTTCTCCCTTGCTCTCCACTTCACTCTTCTTACAGGTCAAACTGGGACTTACTGGGAAATTGGTAGATTTTCCACTGCACTACCAAAGCTAGGACGCCCAGACAGAAGGAGGTAACCTTGGAGAAACTTCTTTCCCAGATTAAAAATCCAGGGGGGTCCCTTTAAAAAAAAAAACAGTAGCAGAATGTGACAATCTGGGAAGATATGAGAATCATCTCCCTTCCAAGTGGATCAGAGAGGTAAAATCATAAAATATAATGCATTAGATTAGAGGGATGAAGGAACACAGTAATGGGGAGTGATGCAAAGGATTAAAGCAAGACACATATCAAAAAGCAAACAGGACTGACAAACGAGGATTGCTGGCAAAGCTTGACAAAGAGATTAAAATGCAAGCGGCAAACATAATTACCGTATTTCTTCGAGTCTAAGGCGCCATCGATTCTAAGGCGCACCTTTACTTTCAGTACCACCAGCAGGGGGAAAAAAATCCATCGATTGTAAGACTCACCTCCCTTCATTGAATCTACCCGCTCAGCACCAACTCTCCCCAGCATGTCTCCTGCAGCTGAGGATGACTGAGTGCACTGCCTTTGCATAGCATTTCTGGCCCCGCCAGAAAGTGCCATTTCCTTTGTTACCTTGGCTTGGAGGAGCTTCAGGGAGGCCTGTGCAACCCTCTGCAGGCCTCCCTGATCTTCAGTTCGGCGAAAACCAGCGATTTTTGGCCATTTCTGGTTTTCGCGAAAACCGGAAATGGCTGAAAATCACCGTTTTTTGCCGAACTGAAGATCGGGGAGGCCTGCAGAGGGTCGTGCAGGTCTCTCTGAAGCTCCCCCAAGCCCCAGTAAGTAAGAAGATAGCATTTTGGGGTGCTTTTTGGAGACCTTCGATTCTAAGACACACCCCATTTTTTGAAATGCTTAATTGGGAAAAAAACATGCATCTTAGAATTGAAGAAATACAGTAATTGTCAGGTGCAGCTAACTGAATACTGTCCCTATCTGAGTGACTGATGCTGTCCCAGGCTTCTGGTCCCTGCCTTCATGCAGTGAGGAAGTGGTATGCCTTTTGCCAAGCAACAGCTGCTTCCAATGATCAACAAGCCTATGGTGGCTAATGTCACGGTCCATCCGATTGATGATTTATGATCACCTGGCCCTACCTACCCCTTGACCTGGTCAGTTGGGCTCGGATGCCCAATCAGCTGTTGTATGCCATCCCAGCAGAGGGGCTGCCCAGGGTCTACTGACTGAGTTGAGAATGAAGACAAAATGATCTGTCTGCTCTGCATTGCACTGCAATGGCACTGAATTAAAATATCTCAGGGAAGCATCCCAGGATACCTGCTACTGCAGGAGGATGACTCTGCAGTCTCTTTTTCGAGGATGAGGCACCACAGAAGCCTCAGGGGAAGGGGATTAGAAGGGTCCAAAAATCCGGGGGGAAAAGTAGATATGGGGAGGGGGTAGTTTATTCTTTGGCTGTCTTATGGGATGTTAAATGCGTGTTAATACTGGTTGTTTTTACTTCTGGTTTTTTAAAATTTTTGTACTGTTATTGTGATTTTTTGAACTTTGTAAGCTGCCTTAGGGGTATCCTGGTAATGGGGGGGGGGGAAGGTGGGGTATAAATATTTTAAATAAATATACAGGTGGGCCCCCATATCCACTGATTCGCTATCCACGGTTTCAGTTATCCACAGATTGTGGGGACCCCCCCAGGCTTTCACTTTTTCCCCCAGTAAGCTTCGTTTCTTCCTTAAAGAAACAGGAGAACTGCTTATTACAGGCAAGTAGAACAAGACTAAGTACTAGAGAGGCTCTGCAAGGTTAATAGAAACCTTGCAGAGCCTCTCTAGGACTTAGTCTCGTTCTACTTGCCTGCAATGGAGGCTGCTTCTCTGTTTGTTTTAAGGAAGAAACAAAGCTTGCTGTAAGAAAAATAAGAGGTGGGGGGCAAGCATGCCTGCCTGCAGGGGAGGCCTCAGGAAACCATGAAGGGGGTGTTTGCTCTTATCCACGGTTTCAAGTATCCACGGAGGGGCCTGGAACATATCCCCAGCGGATATGGGGGCCCACCTGTATTTTCATCACAGCTTGCAATGAAGCCAGCTCTGAGCGTGATGGAGCCCCTGTTGATGAAGCATCCTGGTAACAAAGCTTTGAGGTACAGTAAATGGGGAGCAAAACAGGCAACTTAAACCTCTGTGTGAATTGAGCAGCAGGAGGAGGCCAGGGCACTAACACCCCCCTGTCCTCAAAACCAAGCTCCCTAAAATAAAATGCACTTAGCTTTCCATGTGTAAATAGCTAACTTGTACTGCTCACCTACCCAGGTTGCATAATAAACGTAGCCACTTCGATGTGATCATCGAAGACTTTGTTCATGCAGTAGCAAAACTGTTGAAAATAATTCAGTCATGAATTTGTGACATACAAAACATTGCCAAATCTACCCTTGGAGAAGTTTTTTTGAAGGGAATACAAGATTGTGCTAGAATGATGCATCCTGAGGTGTGGCAGAATTGAGCCACGAAGGACTTACACAACAATCTCATATATATACGAACTGATGGACCCTTGTACATACACCTGCAACTAAATACATGGTAGCTTTGTAGTCTGGCCTTGTCTGAACAATATTTTTCTATCATGAGATTTCTACACAACCACCTTCTTTACAGGGAGATGAGTAGTAATATTTTTTCGATAGCTATCTTGTACCTTATCGGCCACTTGTTCTCTTCAAGCAAACGCCTTTGAATAAAGATCTATTTTTCACAACTAAGTACTTAGGTGGAAAAGGCTTCAAGTCAAAGGGACAATAGTGCCACCTGGCGGCCAACAACATTGCTGCTTTTGTAGGTTGCTGGGCTGTGGGGCACAGCCATGAAGCAAAGCTCTACAGTACAGAAAATGCTTATTAAAAAGTAACTGCCATAGATGTGGTGATCAATTAATGCATTCTGGGAGGGACGACAGAGGGAGCCCACCATTTTCAAATTCCTAATTTTACAACCAGGAAGACTGAAAATCTGCAGCCACTGTGGCATCATGACTTATGGACTTCAGACTACTCATTATTAACAAGTTTACTGATTATGGTCCACAGAAATTGGCATATTTTGATCATTCCAGACTAGCAAATGAAATGGAGAAGACTAGGAATTTACACAACCACAACTGGGGTGGCCTAATATGAAAGTCAGAATTCACTAAAAAAAATCAGGAAGGGGGAGAAAAATGGTCTACATATTTCAATTTAATCCCTTCGCTAAAGCAGGACTCTGTCTTGGTTTCTCATACAATACGATCATCAATCACCTCTCTGGAATTGGGGCACAGACCCTTTCATATACCATGGGAGAAATGCGAGATATTCAGTCCCAAGGCAAGTCTGTTGAACCCCAACCTGAGCAGACAACAAAACTTGCACTTCATCAGGGGTCAGCAACCTATGGCCCACAGGTCAGAACTGGCCCACCACCCAAGGTCATCTGGCTTGTGTGGAGCTCTGGTTGGGAGGCAAAGCCTCCTGCCCACTTTGCCCCACACCAGACAGTGAATGGCAGAGCCACCTGCCCTGTAGTCCCTGTGCAGCCATTTCCAGGAGTTTGGCAACCCAGAAGTTTGGTAAGGACATGTTGATGACATCACCGAATATCTGGCCCCTTTGCCAAAAAGGTTGCCGACCCCTACACTAGATACTAGTTCCCGATTTCTCTCTCCCTTTTGGTTCCAACTTCCCCACTCTAGGATAAACTCCACAAAAGCATGTTGAGGTAATTCTTTACAGGGCTAACATATTTAACATATTCTAACATATTTAAATTAATGACATGATCAAAACGTACGGTATTTATTTAGGGTCATCAATATGCATGCCACTTTCTATTTAATAAGCAGGAGCCTTGAAAAGATAAGGGGTGTATCCGAAGTTCACACAAAATGCAACTTCATTGTCAGAAGCTGCTTCTGCTCATAGATGGAGTGTTGTGTTCACACAAGGGGTCCTTGCAAGAGCGCAATTTTGATTCCAGAAGTGGAAGAAGCTTCCAACATAGCTGTACTCCATGCAAACTTAAGATACAACCCATACTCTCTCTTAACCATATAAGAGAAACAGAGGAAACCTAAACTTTAAAATTTAATTTTCAAGCTAGTAAACGAGTGTGTGTCCCACTTTAACACATAAAATTAATGTTAGGCTTTTGCATAAATCCAAAGTATTACGATAGTACAAGTCGATACAAATTCAAGTGGCAGTGCAGACTTGACCGATATTACGATCTTTGTAATATTCCTTCATGCTCCATTTAACAGTACAACAGTACTGTATTTACTATATTTATACCCCACATTTCTTCTTTCATGGAATTCAAGGTGGCACACATGAAGCTCACAAATAGCCATTCATCTGGGCCCTGCTAGACCTATTTGGCATGGTGGCTGTGCCATGTGCCCTCAGACCATGCTCTACATATACATCTTGTGCCCAATTAACTGACCCCGATTTCTCATGAATGAGAGCACATGACTCAAATCCCATTCATGTTATAGGGAGTGAAATATTAATGACTACAGACAACTTTGATTCCTTTTTTAATACATCAAATGTAGTCATACTATTGGTAAACTGAAGACATAAAAATTAAGGTTACACACTGAACACCTTCAATCAAACAGCGCACCCATTTAGTCTCTGCGCAGTGGAACAGTTTCTTCTTTAATCCCATCTTTTGTGATAATGCAGATTTTCAGTGCATCCCCAGTGTATACATCTCTTTCTGCAGCAGAAATAAAGACATCCTTTACTAGCTGCAAAGCCTTTTCCAGGGACAAAGACACTTGAGCCACATGTTGCATATTCTTGAGGCCAACCTTTGAGGGGAAAAAAGATTTAAATTTTAGTTTTCTGCTTTGATACCTGGGACAACTGTCTACTGCGACTCTGGAGAATACTAGTTTATTACGCTACACAAAACCACAATAATACATACTGCTTTACCACTCAAGGCAACCATATAATACAAAATAGTAGTGCGCTACCATCACAGGTTAATTTGGAGGAAAGGGGCAAAGCAAAGACTTTGTTAGGTACCAACTAAAGGATAATCACATGAAGAGACAAGCTGAAATGGTCCATGAGACAACCAATCATGTTACTAGAGCAGCTTCACACATTCGTATGATCAAGTGATAAATACGATGGGTAACATCCACAGCTTGTGTCTGCGCAAGCCACCTTCCCTTCTCTCATCCCTACTGCTAAAGACGCAACCATCAGCAGTTCCCTCTCTAAACTTCGAGATATCTCCCCCCCTGCCCTGTGCCACATCCGATGCTGCCGCCAAGGGTCTTCACACCCTCAGGAACACCTTTAAAGCAGGGTTCAGAGAGGGGGAGAGGGCAATTTTTTTATAGTAAGGAAAATTCTACTAACGTTGAGCATGGAAACCACCAACAGCACACATGAATAACTTCAAATAGCTACATTTCTGAAGCATTTATGTGTTCATGTACTATAAACCACAGAACCATGCCAGAACTATTTTACCTGGTTGTCCAGTAGAGGCTGCAGCATGGCACTAGCTGAGCCACCAGCTTTGAAAGTATCTCTCTGGTAGGAACCTACTGGATCAAAGCTGTACACGGCACCTTTTCCTTTGAGAAGCAAAAAATATTCGTGTTAGAATCACATCCAGCAATAATGAAGCTGAGCTCAAATTCTTCATTCTTAAAGAACATTAAGAAGAATTTTTGAAAACAAAAACTCTTGTCCATATGAGAAAATAAAGCTAGAACTGAAGAGTTATTTTCCCTAAGAGGTTTAACAGTGCAATCCTATGCATGTTTACTCAGAAGTACCACTGTGTTCACTACGGCTTACTGCCAGATAACTGTGCATGATGCACTCAAGACCTGGTGAACACAGTAGAACTTACTTCTGAGTAAACATGCATAGGATTGCACTATAAGGCACTTTCTGGACTTTGGTTTTCACCTGGTCCAATAAAAAAGTTATCATATTCATCATGTCAAAACCAATACTGCTACATTTATGCTCAAGTTCTGTATAAACTGGAACATTTTTATCATTTATAGATAAGTTGCTTTTAATGATTTTTATTTATATGTTTTTATGGTTGCATTTTTAGCTTAATTGTACACCACCTTGAACATAGGAAAAGCAGTATACACATCTTTTAAGTAAAAATAAAATAGAATCAGATAAAATATTTAACAATTAATGCTGAAAAATCCTTGAAAAGCAGTGCTTAGCTGAACATCAACAATGTTAACTGCACCAAAGCACTTTCCTCTCCTACCTAAACCTATTCTGTCATCTATAGGAGAACCTCATGTCCTTATTGCAGCGGTTCTCAATTAGTGGGGCGTGCCCCCCAGGGGGGGGCGCGAGGCTCCGTCAGGGGGGGCCCGTTCAACCTCGACCACCTCCGCACGCTCCGAGGCCGGCCCGGGAGCCGGCCTCGGAGCGTCCGGAACGGCCGGCGCTCCAGGGCCTTCTGAAGACCCAAGCGTCAATCCGGGTATTTTTCGTGTTTTCGCTCATGCGCAGACCGTTTTCGTCTCTGCGCATGAGCGAAAACACGAAAAATACCCAGATTGACGCTTGGGTCTTCAGAAGGCCCTGGAGCGCCGGCCGTTCCGGACGCTCCGAGGCCGGCTCCCAGGCCGGCCTCGGAGCGTGCGGAGGGCGACGCGAAGGGGCGGGGGCGGCACCCCCCCAAACCATGTGACCGGGGGGACGCGAACTGTCATGCCCCTCCTAGGGGGGGCATGACAAAAAATAATTGAGGAGCACTGCCTTATTGGAAGTACCAAGGACTTTACCTTCTTCATCCAGTCCACCAATTATGTTGTAAACATAGTATGGGAAGAATCGTCGTGAATACAAGATGGTAGAAAGCATGGCTGCAATAGCCCCTGAACTCATGGTCTTGTTATTGGAATGCTTGTACATCTGGAACCAAATGACAAAGGTGTTAGAGTGGCAGTGGGCAGAATTTTGTGTTAAATGTTTCACTGGCTGAGCTGCAGAGCACAAACAGTATCAGCTAAGAATATGGTGGCCACCTCAGCCCACCTGTCATTAAAGGCAGCAAGCTGTCCATTTCTGGTACTTTTGCTACTGGAGGGAGCGGGTGAAAGAAGGCACATTTGCATTTTCCACCTCAGACACCAAAACAGATTGAGCTGGCAATGTATATTTTGCCTGGATACATAAATTTACAAAAGCTGGTATCTCCTGATACATCATAACTTTATATTAAACCAGTTTTCTATCTTTTACGCAAAGGTGTTTCTTTTTTCTAAACATCTCTTGTAACTTTATTACAACTAATATAGTGCTTCACCTGTGCTATACAGAGGAACAATTCAAACGCACTAATATTTAATTACATTTCACCTGCCGAGCCTGTATTAAATTTTGGTCATCTTCATTTGCAAACACACATAGCAAAGCTACCTTTAATCTTGCTTCAATAATTTTTGTAAGAGTAAGACAATCTCCATGAAATCCACTGCAACCAATGACTGTTGTGTCTGTCCTGTAAAAAAAGAGCACTGATATGATTTCAAGTAATATTCAATAACATAGGCTGCAATGAGCTGTTTTCTCCAACAGGGATTTTTGTTACAGTATTTTCAGTCAAGGTCTGTTGTGAAATGTAGCACCTAGAAACAACCACATCCAAGCATTCCTCTCAAGGCAATTTTTTATAAAACAATGTAGGAATTACAAGTTTACTACCAATACCCTGGACTAAAGGATGATACGGATGTGCACTAATGCTGCTTTCACTTGATGTGATTAAGCAGCTTGTGCCATGACCACACAGAAGCCATACGGCCACAGTTCTCAAACTGTGCGCTGAGGTGCCCCAAGGTGCCATGGAAATGTCTGGGGCGCCATGAAAAAGTTACACCGACAATAAGGGCACTGCGAACAAAGGAAGTTTGGGAACCTCTGCCATATGGTGTGAACAAGAAGTACTCGTACACACAATTGTAGCAATTATAAGAAACTCATTGTCACAGGATGCAGCGATGAATGATTTTAAAGCAGGTTTGGCAAATTCATGGATGACAGACCAATCAGCAGCTATTAGCTATGACGGTAAAGTTGAACTTCTGCTATCATTGGCAACACGCCACACAAAACTGGTGCTGGGGGGGCAGTGGCATGCCTAGGGTCTGGTGCACCCGGGGCCCAAGTGCCATCATCACCCCCTGTGAGTGCCGTTGTTGCAGCCAGGAGTGATGTCACCCCAGAGGTAATTTTATACAATATTTTTAATAATATTGTGCCCCTGCATGCCTTGTGCTATGCGCCAGCCAGGTTCTGGAAAAAGTTTTTTTTTTAAGTCATAGCTCCAAAAATGTCTGAATTTCGGAATAGTCTGGATTTCAGAATTCTCCCAGTTTATAATGTAGTATATTATAAGTATGCGGATTGCTATTTCACAAACACAACTTCAAAGTCCCATGGTCTGAGAATCTCAATATATCAGAACTACACAGAGTGGCAAAACTCTTTACTGCATCAGCGTATTTCAGCTAACATTTTAGTTACTAATTCCCCCCCATTTCCTGAAACTTATAAGTCAAATCACAGTTACAAAAACATCGTGTCAATGAAATTCCATATCAAATGAACATTTCTGTTCAAAGACAGTAAGCACAAATGATACTATCCAAAACAAACATCATTCCTAACATGTTTCTTACTACTAGAGAGCACAGACAAACAGTTTTTGGCTTTCTCAAGCAAAACTTACAGCTTGTAGCATTTTGGACTGTCCCGGCTATGAATTGCATAGTCTTCACTCAATCGGGTATCTGAGGCAACAATAGAAAAGTCTTCACCAGCAATTGCCAATACGGTCCTTTCAAAGAAAGAAATGAACAGATACCGTTCCTGAATACATTTAGGATAATTAACTAACAGCGCAATCCGACTTAACTTTTGTGCCAGTGTGTAACCAGCGGCGCAGCAAGAACGGGAGGCCCCAGAACGGAAAAGGGATTCAAATCCCCTCCAAAAGAGGAGTTCAAAGGGGATTTGAATTGCTTTTCCATTCTGGGGCCTCCCGTTCTCGCTGCGCTGCTGGTTACACCGGCACAAAAGTTAAGTCGGATTGCGCTGTAAATTCAGTTCTGGAGCCCTAAACTAGAAATGCCATAAACATATGTCATAGGTTTTACTTTCAGTTTTGATTGGCTCAATAGAACATCTATCACAACAACCACAGAAATACACAAGATTTTGCTTTAGACAATCCTTTACTTAACTAGGGTGTTTTCACTGAACTCTTTCCATTCATGTCTGAATTTTATGAAAACAGATAGGCAGTAAAACTGCAAAGAAAAAAGCTCCCCCCCCCAAAAAAAAATCAGGAATGTGGAGTTCTGAAATAAAAATTAAGACACATTGAAAAATACTGTCAAGTAAAAAAGTAGTTCTACTATTAGCTCCCTAGTAGTTCATAGGGTGACAACTTCTACTGTGCAATAACTGATAAGATTCACAAGATGAGTTGTATTTCCCCATCCTATGCTATTAAGTCTGAACGGACACTTGAAGAGTCAACACAAACTGCTAGCATTCACAGTAACAACAACAACAACAACAGTATTTATATACCGCTTTTCAACAAAAAGTTCACAAAGCAGTTTACAGACAAAATCAAATGATTAAATGGCAATAGTTAAAGGGTTGGAGCAGAAAAAAAATACTACGTACACAAACCACATAGAGAGTTAAGCAGTTTTAAATCCCATTGGTTCCAATGGAAGAGTTTATGTACTTAATACTCCCATTGAAACCAGTGGGGTTAGAAGAGCTTAATTTTGGCTGAATTGGGTCCTGTCCTGCAGAACTTTCAGTGCACCATTTAGTGCACTATCTTCAACTGATTTAATGAGTGTATGCTGATGAAACTAATCATAGCTCACTGAGGCCCAAATTAGCAAGAATACCAAGAGGTCAGCCTCTCTATCTAAAATGTAGATTCTTGAACTTTCCACACTCAGTTACCAATCCATATGTATATCAGAGGCATGTGAGGAATATGAATGTGTCCAGGTTGTGACACATTCATTTGTGCAACCAGTTGCACTACGGCCAAATCTCAGCAATTTTGCTCAATGACCAAATTGCAAAAGCAATAAAGCATTCACACAGTCCCCCAAACCCCAGGCCAAAGAGTTTCCTTAGCATACTCGTCTCACACACTATGCCATGAAGAGTTTCTACTACTTTATTTATTGGGGTAAAGAACAAGTACAGAAGTGGGTGAGGCTGTGTCAAAATGACAGTAGATATGGCTGTTTTAAGAGCAAGTTTAAGGTTACCCATCCCCAGCCAATTACCTGTGAACAGCTTTCAATTAGAAAGAAAAGCCTCCAAGGCTTGCATGAAAGAAAGGGATATTACTCTGAATTTAAAAAAAATCAGTATACCTAAGCCACCCAATTGTGTACATATACAAGAAAAGAAACAGGAAACTTAAAGATCTGTGGAGAAATAATGCAATGCAATTAATTTTATAGCAGAGCACTATAGTTATAATGCAAGTTTGGGGGGGAAGGGTTAAGAGAGAAGGCAAAAAGCCCCAAGGTCCTGGAGGAAAGACCACACAAATAGAGAAAGTGAGATGATGTGGTATACCTTGTGTTTGTGCCAAGCCATATCTGGCGCGCATTCACTGTTTAGATTAAAAAATGAAGGTGTGGAGGTCAGGAGCGCAGGCGTCAAACACAATTCCTCACGTGTTTACTGAACGTCTGAACAGAAGACGCGTCTCGTCTCAGGGGCGGAAAACCGCAGGAGGACCATCCAGGAGCCCAGACTAATTGGTGGGTGGCCGAGTTAGAGGACAGAACTACTATCATAACTGACGAGTGACACCAGGTGACTTGAGTTCGGCGTTCTGGAGCAGCAAACGGAAGCGGTTCTCATCCCAAATCCCAGGCAGGCAGTTTGCCGGATACTTACCCGCCGTTGAAGGTGTAGGGGGAGAAGCGGTGGTGTTGTACAGCAGAGCCCCGTTTAACGTCACAGTCGAGCCCGAGAGCGGGATCAACGAAGCCTGGAGCTGACAGCATCATCGTCTCAAGAGCAAACCGTCTCTCTCTCCAACCGCAGCTACTGCTGTCTCACGACAAAATGGCGATTCCGGAACCGGAGACGTAGTCTCCGCTCTGGGCGGGCTCGTGCGTTCCGTCTGCCCTCAGCATTGCCAATCACAGCGCCTCCAGCAGATGGGAGGACTGAAAATAACAGTCCATAGATTTTTCAAAGTCGCGTCTTATTAATTTCTATGCAAAAATAGTCAAGGTCAGCGAAATCCTGCGAGTCTTGGTGGTGGACCAAGCAAGCAGAGCAGTATTCAAGTTGTACAGTATCGGCAAACCTAACCACACTTGCAAGAGGGACGAGGTGGAGAGTTATGCCGTTATGAATCTGATGCAGTGGACTTGTCTTGCGCGAAAGTTTATGCGACAATCTTTTAGATGCCATCAGACTTGCAACCTGGGAATAAGCCCCAGGGAACACAGTGGAACTTACTTCTGAGTAATCCTGCATAAGATTGCACTGTAAGGCTGCAGTTCTATAGGCACTTAACTAGGAGTAAGTCTTACTGAACTCAGTGGGCTTCGCTTCCGAGGAGCCATGCATAGTAGGCTCAAGCTGCCGCTCGCTGCGGCACTGCAATAAAATGAGGCAAGGCCGCTGCCCTTTCACCGAGTATGAGCGGCCGAACGAAAAGGGTGTGATGTGCCAATTGAGACAAAAACGGACTAGAGTCAGACGACTCAGGCTGCAATCCTATCTACACTTTGGGAGTAAGTCCCATTGGACAAAATCATGGCATTTACAATCTGAGTAGATGTGCCTGCCTGCCACACTATGTCTTCGTGGGCGTCACTACAGCTTTTAAAGACCGCTCTACGGCATGCGGGGGGGGGGGCTGCGTGAGGCTTCTCTTGTCGCGCCTGCGTATTCCTTCCCCTTTCCCTTCCTGCTCTACCGCCCTGAAGAAACTTGGCGCCCGCGGTGTCCGAAAAGGGGAGTTAGCGGGTGACTTGGATGACGTGTTAGAAGTGCGCCGGCGCCACTGAAGAGAGAGCGAAAGAGGGCAAAACGCTTCGGTCGGGGGAAGTGGAGGAGTGGTGAGTAGCCCCTGAGACGGCCGCCCCCTTTTCCTGGGACCGTTGAGCAACCGTCGAGGGGGAGGGCTCTCTGGAGTTCCCCTTGCTGGATTGGAATGAATGGGCTCGGCGGGCGAAGAACCACCGGGAGCGGGAACTGGTGCTCAGCCGTCCTCGCGCGCACCCCCCCCCCTATTTCTTTCGTGCCGGTCACGCTGGCGGCTCTGCGCCCGGGCCCAGCAGCCCCGCCTCGCCCACCCCCGTGCCTCCTCGCCTTGTAGCTGTACTTGCGGGATGACTCGCATCTCCCTGCCTCCCCTGTTTATTGTGCCCCTGCCCCGTACTGCCTATGTGGCTCGCTCGTTGTGATGCTGGTAGTTTTGTTTCCTTCCCATTCAGTTTTACTATAAAATGCAATAAATACCAGTATACAAAATAGATGGTACAATACCTTAATTTAAGGCAATGAAAAGCAACAAACATTAATATGAATAGATTTCTGCTTCTAGAAATCAAAAAGTGTGTGAAGTTGTAGCATCTTTCTGAGCTTTGTCTGGGGAAAACTGTTAAGTGCCTTTGTCTTAGGTAGCAATCCTATGCACATTTACTTGAGAGTAGGGTCTAATTAATACTTTGGGACTTCTGTATAAGATTGTACTGCAATTCTACCAATCTTGCCTAGTTTTGTTGTGGTCTATAGTCTGCTGTTACGTTCTTAGGCTTCAAGTTTGATGCAGTTGTCAACAAATCACTTATTAAAGGGTAAGTACTCCCTTGACTCTCCCGTCATCTGGCATTGCTGGCAAAATACTTTAAGGGTTTAATGGTATAAAATTAATCATTCTATGGATTTCTGTGACATCATAGCAGTTTTATTTTCAGTCAGTCCTAATATCCTGTTGCTCAGAATTCTGCCTGTCTCATCACTGCCTTGCACTACAATACTTCATTATGCTGTCTACCACAATCCCAAAACACCTTTCCTGCCCAGTCACCATTAGTTTAGACCTCTTAAGTACATATATGAAAGCAGTAATATTTTTTGCCCCAGGCTGCATGCTAATATATTTACATCAAACTTTGTTATCCTTTCACTCAGTTTGGAATGATTCTATTGAAGCTCACCAACCATCCAGAATTTGGTGTTACCTGGAAATGTGGCCACCTCATCAAAGCTCAGCCTTGATTCCAGATCACTTAGGAATAAAGTAAATAGAGCCAGTACCAATGCAGACATATGGGAACCTTGCTGCTTGTTTCCCTGCATTGTGAGAACTGTCCATTTACTCATACCCTCTGCTTTCATTTAACTGATTACTAATCCTATTCCATGACTGCTAAGCTTACTCTGGAGCTTTCAGCAAGACTCTTGACAGAAGTGTTTTGTTTTTGAAGGCCAAATGTATGTCTACCTGATGTCTATATGCTTGTTGATTTCAAAGAAGTTGGTGAGGCAGGATTTCCTTTGCAGAAGTTGATTTTGTTTTATGTGATTAATTATGCTGCTTTCAAGTGTCCTGTAAATTCCTGGTTCCTTCTGGACCCCTTTTAAGAGCAGCATTGTGTTTGCTAGTTTTGGTGCTCCGGAAAGGAGAGCGACTTTACTGACAAGTAGTATATTTTTGTTTGAAGACCTGCAATTTCATATTTGACCCTTTTAAGAACATGTGGGTGTATAGTATCTGGACCTAGTTAGCACAGGTAGCCAGCCCTAGAACTTTCCCTTATCTCTTCTATTTGACTTAGTTCTTCAAACAGCTCCAGGCTAATATACTCTTGGGTAGCTGGATAAGTGATATGACTGGATTTAGATGCACCTCATTCCTTCCCCAAATACTTAGTCACACAGTTAGGTTACAAATAGATTTCTTAGTTAACACTAGAACAGAGGTTCCCAACCTTTCCCCTCAGCATTTTTTTTATTTTTTCACATTTTTATACTGCCCTTCCTCCAAGGAGCTCAGAGTGGTGTACATATTTCCACCCCTCCTTTTTGTCCTCACAACAACCCTGTTAGGTAGGTGGGGCTGAGAGATAGTGACTGGCCCAAGGTCACCCAGGAAGCTTCGTGGCTGAGCGGGGATTTGAACCTGGATCTTCCAGGTCTAAGTCCAACTCCCAAACCACTACACCATCTTGCCCCTATACCACCTTCACAGGCCTCTGACCTGCCATGTACTACCAGAAGTGCCAATGACATCATCAGTACTTCTTGGTTCACAGCAGCACAGAAATTCACATTAAGACACAAGGAAGGTTGGGGGGCATTCCATGTGTGGCAGAGCTTGAGCTGCTGCTTTTCAGGCTCTAGTACAGCACCGCACTGCCAAGATGGCAGCCTGCATACCACCAGCCTGTGGTCCATGTACCACTAATGGTACACATACCACAGGTACAGGTTGGGAACCTCTGTACTAGAGGTTACAAGACTCACAAAAAAGGCATTTGAAAGGGTACAAGAAAACATACAAAGAACATACAGGATAAAATAAAGTCTAAAAATTTCTATACTAACACTCACCTAAAGACTTAACATGTCAAAGCTTAGTTGCAGTTTATACCCCTTAGCCTGCATTACCACCTCTGGTCTAGCAAGCATCTATCTTCCTTGCTTGCTGAAGGCTCAATGAAGAATGATCTCTCACTATGGGGAGAGTCCTTGATACTTTGCCTGTAAACTTCCAGCAAATCAAAAGGCAGCTCTAGCTGAATTTTCTGGAATGCTCAGGAGCCTTCAAGCTCTCTCTAACTGCCCAGCTACAAACACAGCTGTTTCTCACCTAACCTAATCATGAGCTCATCTATCTCTGATGAGTCAGATGTTAAGAAAACTCCTCTTCAGCACTTCTTAAAGCAAGATACTGCAGCTACTTACAATAGTCAAACCAGACCCATTCCCAGTCGATGATTCCTGTCACAAGCATCCTTTTGGCTTTTGTTCATACTTTTCTTGATGAGCAGTGTACATCCTAGCTGAGATTCTATTATTGTAGTTTAAATAACTTCCAAGTATCATGTAGAGAGAGACTCTCTTTCAATTTCCTTTTCTTTAATCCACTCAGTTTTGAAATGTTTCCTTTTTTTAATTGGAGTGTTACTTTGTTGGTCTTCCTGGGCAACTTTCCACCAGCATATATGTCAAGAAAATAGTGTGTGTTGCAGGCATATAGAAGGGAGTCAAGATTTCTGTCTGAAACTTGTTCAGGAAAAATGTACCTGATGGTTTGATGATGATTTAGCCTGGTGAAGCCAGTAAGATTAAATTACTGAAGCAGCCCAGGAACAACTCGGGAGAAGGAGACAATCATCCCCTTCCCCCCCCCCCCCCGTGTAAGCCGCAGGAGACCCCATGGGCCTCCTCGCACGTGCACAAACTCTAGAGCTCACGCACAGTAACGCCAACCGTATCGGCGTATCTGGGGCTTGTAGGGAGCATTGGATACTGGGGATCTTGGCCCCCGGTATCCCTACCTCCTCCAGGCCCCGGAGGGCCAAGTATCTTGGGGATCTTGGCCCCCGGTATCCCTCCTCCTGGGGATCTTGGCCCCGGTATCCCTCCTCCTCCCCTGCTGACTCCACCCTCCCCCACCCTCCCCCTGCCCCTACCGGCGTAGGGCTTACTTGCCGGGGCAGTGGTGGAGCGAGCAGTGCTAGCCACAGCGCCGGCGCTGCTTGCTCACCAGGTGTCACAAGTGCCATAAGGCACTTTTGTGACACCCACACAGGATTGCGCCGCTAGAGTGTTATAGCACAACCCTATGCATGTCTACTCAGAAGAAAGTTCCATTGTGTTCAGTGGAGCTTACTCAGGAAAGTGTGCATAGAACTACAGCCTTAGACTTGGAGGTTCAAATTGTTTCTCAGTTAATGAAATTTTTTTGGTTCCCTTGGGGCAGTCACTCCAAACCTCTCTTGCAACTGCTGTTCCAAGTTTCTTGATGGAAAGGTGGAATACAAATTGAATACACAAACTTGCTGTACTTCACATTCTTGTAATGTAAAAAATCAAGCTATGAATACCCTCGTAAGTTATAGTATTGCTGGACTGGGGAAGAGACAAAGTTCAAATGTTCGCTCTCTTTATGAGAGTTGCATTCTCTTTCATTCTGCTTGGAAGGTTTGTTTTGAAGCTGGACTTCCAGGTCTTCCTTTCTTTTTGATGTTACAGTTACCTTTTAATTACAGTTGCAGTTTACATAGGCTTACCAGATCGTCGCCGGGATGGGAGCGGTCTACCCTTAAGGGGACATGGCGTGGGGGGGGGGGCCAGAACGCAATGCGTTCTGGCCCCCCCACGTCCCGCCCCCTTAAGGGTAGACCGCTCCCGTCCCGGCGATGATCTGGTAAGCCTGAGTTTACATCACAACATTCTGTTCTAGAGCCTTAAATTTGGTATTAGGCGCATGCTCTTTGAAGTATGCCCAAAGCAAAATTCAGTGGAGTACATTCTTTGGGGGCAGACTTGCCACTTTATCTGTTTTGGATGAGTGCAATAGCTGTTCTGAAAACAGGCTCAACTGTTTGTGTGAATGATTTGAACCCCCTGCATATGTTTCTGGAGAGAGCACACTTGACAGGAGGGCATATTCTGGTCAATGAAAAATACTTTAGAGGTAACTATATACAAAGTATTCTTATATGTATGTGATTAGTGTTTGTTTTTCTCTTTCAGGCTGGAATCCTTATTTTTAGATACCTGGTTGCTACGTTCTTCCAAATATGTCAAAACTGACTGTATAGCCAATGTTGGGATCCTTTAGGGAAAGAGAATCCCTTAAGGCCAATGGTGTGAAACTGCTTCTGAGGGCTGAACTGGAAATACTTGACACCTAACCAGAGACATAGCTGCAGTCATGGATCAGAACAACAGCTTGCCACCATATGCCCAGGGCTTGGCATCCCCTCAGGTAAAGATGGTGCAACCTTGGGACGTTTCTGGAAAACGAAGCTTTTGGGAGAAAATTATTCTTTTGTACCTAGTTTTAAAGGTCTGCAAAATTCCATGGGTTAGGAACTCCCACGTCCTTCCTCTTCTTTGTGATCTTTGATACAGTGTCACATTCTTCCTTGTATTCTCTTTGTGTAGGGTGCAATGACTCCCGGCATTCCTATTTTTAGTCCAATGATGCCTTATGGCACTGGGCTCACACCCCAACCTGTTCAAAGCACCAACAGCTTATCTATTCTGGAAGAGCAGCAGAGGCAGCAGCAGCAGCAGGCGGCAGCACAGCAGTCCACATCACAACCAACACAGGGAGCATCTGGTCAAACGCCACAGCTCTTCCACTCACAGACGACGACAACCGCTCCTTTACCAGGAACCACACCCCTTTACCCCTCTCCAATGACTCCCATGACCCCAATAACTCCTGCTACACCTGCTTCTGAAAGCTCGGGGATTGTACCACAACTACAGTAAGTATAAATACTCCTTTTGACCATCTTACAAGGATATATATGCAGGTGCAGCCCGGGTGCACCACAAGGGAAGGGGATGATCGTCCCCTTCCCCGAGTGTAAGCGGCGGGAGGCCCAATGGGCCTCCTCAAATGTACGTGAACTCTGGAGCTTGCATACATTTGCGCCCAACATGTAAGGCCGGGCCGGGCCTGGAGAGGGCTTTGGATATCGGCGTATCTTGCCACCGATATCCTCACCCTCTCCAGGCCCGGGGCAGCCTATGGCCGCCCTGCCCCTGCCCCAGCCAGTGTAGTCCTTACCTGTTCCGGTGGGCGCAGGGCCGAGTAGGAGCCCGGGTAAGGGCCGCCGGTCCTTATCCGCTGGGTGCCGTAAATGCGCTTTACGGCGCATTTACAACACCCTGCGCCGGGGGAGCATGTCCTCCCCTGGTCTACCATTGCAAAGGATTGCGCTGTAAGTGGAAAAATAAAGTACTCCCATTAAAATACCTAAAGCCAGTTAACCACAGACCTTCATCTGCAAACCAGCCCTGATAAGCCTTGCAAAAGATGCTTGGACTTGAACAGATGGTCAAGGTCAGGAAGTTCCTGAATTATAAGACAACTACAGATAATTTATCCACATGTGATTGTTGTCCTGCTCAGGCACACAGATGGAAAGTTCACAAGGGTGCTCTCAGTCATTCTTAGATAATATAGTGGCATTCTTTGTATGTTGAACACAACTGGTGTGTGTGTGTGTGTGTGTGTGTGTGTGAGAGAGAGTGAGAGTGAATGTCTATAGCTTTATGACAATGAATTTCTTTTTCATTGGGTACGCTGATGCAGCAGCAGACCATGGCTTGCCATTGCACCAAGGAGCAGCAGCAAGCCTCAGCCTCGTGCCTTTCTGGATGAAGGGGGGAGATGAGAAGTGTTTACTTCAAGGTTGCCCTGAACTATAGATGCAAATGGCTGCTGCATCTGAATGCATCCACTCTGTGTGCAGAACCTTGGAGTACTTCAGAGAACCAACTGTAGACAAGTTTGCCTATGTTAAAAGCAATAGAAGTCATAATTGTTGCAAACCCTGGAACTATTTTAATAGCCATAACTGTCTGAGGAATTCTAGCTCCTCTGGTGGAAAAACTGTGGTGGAGAGGAGTTTATTTAGGAAACAATGAATGTGTGGGACAGGCAAAATGATCTTTTGTTTGTATCTTTACATATTAGGAAAACTAAATATCCAAAAATAGAGGCTTCATCATTTGGAGCTTCCTGAATGAGAGGCCAGCTTAGATTTTCATTTCAACACATTAGGGATGTATTAAAATAAATATTTTTCAAGAAAAACATTTCTGAAAGATTATAGATACTTTTATCATTGGCATGTTTGAACCTTTTTGCGGTTCTTTAATATGAAAGAGCTGCTAGAAGTCAGCAAGACTCATAAACTTAATTTTCAGGATTATTTTGAATAGAAATCTCCCTGACTGCTCTCTTAGTCCATCAGCTTAGTTTTGTATAACTGTGCCTGCAAAGTTAGTGTCTACGTAATCATCAGGATTGGTAGGGAGCCTGTTCATGGTAATGGGCAGAAAACAGCAGACCACGATTCCAAATATCAATCTGACAAGCCATTTGTTAACTACACATGGTAGTTTACTTGCTTCAAATGAAATGGCAAAATGGGGGAATAACTTCAAAAATATGGAGGAATCTTTGCTTAATCTTTGCTTAACATGTCTGCCCATTTGTCTTTAGGAATATTGTGTCTACAGTAAATCTTGGTTGCAAACTTGACCTAAAAACTATTGCCCTTCGTGCTCGGAATGCTGAATACAATCCCAAGGTAAGGGACAAATGGAGAGTTGGACAAAATTTGTCGATATTAGCCAATGATTACTGGTACTGCCTTTGACCTGCCATATGGCTTGAGCATGGGTCCCGTTTATCCTCAATTGCAGTTCTAAAGGAGGCTTATTTGTATGCCTTGTAAACAACAGCTCCAAGAAAAGCAGAATTCAAGATAGTTACCGTGAGTTGGGAACCTCTTAAATAATGGCTCAACTTATGGAATTGTGGCAGCAGTATTAAAAGTGTAATGTTGCAAAATTTCAGTTTGATCAAGATTTGCTGTATAAGCATGTAAATGTTCAGTATGCGGTGTGCTAGTGGCTGCAATACAAGGTTTGGAGGGAACCCCTTTGGGACAAAAGATGTTACTCTGCAAGCTAGAGATAGGACAAATGAATAGAACTAATAATAGGTCAGATGCCAGCATAGGGGATCCCACGGTAACTTGGGTAACAGGTAAGGTAAAGGTGACCCTTGACAATTAAGTCCAGTCGTGTCCGACTCTAGGGTGTGGTGCTCATCCCCATTTCAAAGCCGAAGAGCCAGCGTTGTCCAAAGACGCCTCCGTGGTCATGTGGCCGGCGTGACTCTCCTTGCCGCAGCGTGTAGCATGCGGCTAGAACACGGCGCGCTGTTTACCTTCCCGCAAGCGGTACCTATTTATCTACTCACATTAACATGCTTTGGAACTGCTAGGTTGGCAGGAGCTGGCCAAGCAACGAGAGCTCACCCCGTTGCGGATTTGAACTGCCGACCTTTCGATCAACAGCTCATGGTTCAGCAGTTTAACCCACTGCGCCATCCGCTGGCCTTGGTAACAGGTAGTGCATGCCAACAAGATCCCATCCTAAAACACCTCACCACTTTATGTGCCTCTTCCTTTATTTACTGTAATTTTCTCCTTCCTTCCCCATTCCTCATAGTAAAGTTCTCTCCTCCTGCCTGTCACAAGTACTGCTGAGAAAGAAATAATATTCTATATACAGCATAGAAAACTGCTTTCTCCCCCAAGAAGCTTGGACAGTAGAAAGAAATCATTTGGCATGCACTACCTTATTTGGCATGCACTACCTGTTACCCATGCCAAATGATTTCTTTCTACTGTCCAAGCTTCTTGGGGGAGAAAGCAGTTTTCTATGCTGTATATAGAATATTATTTCTTTCTCAGCAGTACTTGTGACAGGCAGGAGGAGAGAACTTTACTATGAGGAATGGGGAAGGAAGGAGAAAATTACAGTAAATAAAGGAAGAGGCACATAAAGTGGTGAGGCATTGCAGGATGGGATCTTGTTGATTCTTACCACTTCATTTTGAAAGGCCCATAACATATAGTACAACGAAGAATCTCATTGTTGAGCTGCATTGGGGGGTTCTCAACCTCCCAAGAGTTGTTAGCCTGGGTAAGCTGCCTATCTTTGCTTGATATCTGGCGGCTGAGTCTCAGTTTGCAAATGTATATGCTTGCCACCCTTCTTGGATATTCTGCTAGTAATGTTGTCATATTTAATTGTGAGCAGTCTGTGCACCACAGAAAACTACCTTTTTGGAAGGAAAACTCCTTCTTTACCATTTTGAAACTCAGGAAGAAGAGCCTCTTACATTCAGAAGAGTAAGCAGGTTAGTCTGTTGCAGGAAAAAAGAAGCTTATAAGCACCTTGAAGACAGACAAAACTTATGCTGCATAAATAATCTTTAAGGTGCTACAGGACTTTGTTTCTGCTACAATTAAACTATACTACAAAACACAACAAAGAATATACATTATGCGGTAGTTTTTTACAAACCTAGGGTGGCATCATGACTAGCGCTTCTGCCATCAGGTGGATGGAAGCAGAAGTGGTTGTTTCGTTTGTGTAGGGAGCTCCCGATGGTGGAAGCACTTGTCGGGATGTGACCCATACTGAATTATTTTCTATAATACATGTAAAACCTGTTGGGCTGCAGAATGTAGCTTCTGGGCCTTGAAAAGTGGAAATGGCTATTATCAACATTGGTGCTACACAATACTGAGGAAAAAACGTAAAAATCTGAGCTATTATTGTATTAGAACTTTCTTCCTGAAATACTCTCGTCAGCTATAAATGTTTTTAGGATTAAGTAGGTGAATTATAATATGGAGATGGTTAATGCAATTCATAAATGACGTGCTAGTAGTCCTTCAGCTTCTTGTAACAGTAACATTTCTTCTATGCATTTCAGCGTTTTGCTGCTGTCATTATGAGAATAAGAGAGCCACGTACCACTGCCCTTATATTCAGCTCTGGGAAAATGGTGTGTACAGGAGCTAAAAGGTATGAGTCTATACCATATCTATGTTCATTTGTCTTACTATTCAGAACTAGTTGACACTTTCATGGGACTTGAAGTTAGCCAGTTATTATCTAGGTGAGAAGCACATGCGATATATGCAGTATGTTCAACCTGGTAATGGTATTTATTTACTTTGTGAAATCACAACTTTTTTTCCCCCTCTCCTAGTGAGGAGCAGTCCAGATTAGCTGCTAGGAAATATGCCAGAGTTGTGCAGAAGTTGGGCTTTCCAGCCAAGTTCTTGGATTTCAAGATTCAGAATATGGTGGGAAGCTGTGATGTAAAATTTCCAATCAGACTTGAGGGATTGGTACTTACGCATCAACAGTTTAGCAGGTAAATAGATGACTCCTACTTGGTACAAAATAATGAAAAATGACATTATCCCTCTGGTTCTGTTACAACAAAATCCTATGCATGTATACTCAGAAGTCCCATTTTGTTTCCTATTCCTAAGAAAACAAGTTAGTCTTGTTTTGCCCATAGTGATTTGATCCTAACGTGCCTAATCAATGCCTTAAATCTTCCACAGTATCACAAATTCAGTGCTTGCAAAGGAGAAGTAGCCAGGGATAACTATAACACATCTGCCATGATATCGATAAGGGTGATCTGTATCAGAACTTGATAGGGAAGCAAATAATTGTACGTTTGACCCAGCATGCAAATGATGACTCCATTTGCTTTAGTAGGAAATTAGTCTTATCCCATAGGGTAAAATTATGAGTAGTCTTATTTGAATACTTTGTGAAATTATAAACACAAAAGGCTCAGTAGCCAGGGAAATTAAATCTGTAGTTCATACTACCTCAATATGAATAGAGGAAAAATGCTGAAATAACTAGGTTCTCTGTCTCTTGAGAGAGAGAGAGCACTTTGCAGCTGACTGACAGCCCAATCTTGTGTAACTCTTGCATCAGTGTAACAGTAGATTCACCGGTGTAAGTGCACTTATGCTAATGTACTTTGCCATACGCCGACGGACGCTAGATGTAACCATCCTCGGACGCCGCGCACGTGCAGTTCAGAAGCATGACGGACGCCAGCACAACTCTGCCCGCACAGGGCATTCCGGGGGTGTCTGAACGCCCCCAGAATGCCCTCTGCACCGGCGGAGTTGCAGCAGCATCCAAACTGCGTGTGTGTGGTGTCCGAGGGGGGTTACAATGGTGTCCGTCCTTCATCTTTCGGCGTATGGCAAGTTACATTGTCATAAGTGCACTTAAACCGGTGGATCTACTGTTACACTGGTGCAAGAGTTACACAGGATTGGGCTTTTAATGTATGTTTTATGCTTGGCTTTGGAAACTCTTTGATAAATGAGCCACATAATTTAGTACTAACTCTTGTTGTTCTTTTGTCTACCCCATTCCACGTATCCAACTTGTGACAGGACATTGTTTTGATGTAGAAACAAACATCTTGAATTTTATATATCCATAGGTTTTCATGGCCAAAAGGTTCAGAGAAATAAAATATTTCGAGATCTGAAGCCATGTAATAATCAATACTAAAGTTTACAATAACATGCAAAAATCCAACGTTTTGGCTGTCAATTCTGGCAGCTTTCGTCAGGGAAACAAAATGAGCCTATCAAGGCTCAACAGGGAGGCCATTGAAATATATAAGCGCCGTAATAGCAACTTTAATAGAAAGGAAGAATTGATAACGATAAACAGTAGCTGGATACCAGCTTTAGCAAGTCCTCTTGCTAAAGCTGGTAGCAAGTCCCCTTTAAGATCAGAAATGAACTGAGTAACCTTCTTAGAAACCTTCAGTAACTGTCGTTTTATATCTCCTGCTGTAGGCATCCCCAATGGTCTCATTTTGTTTCCCTGATGAAGGCTGCCAGTATTGACAGCCGAAATGTTGGATTTTTGCATGTTATTGTAAAATTTAGTATTAGATTATTACATGGCTTCAGATCTCCATTTTATTTGATCTTGAATTTTGATCACCCACATTGCCTTTAGTTTCATATTGAGCTGTTATGTAACTGTTGTTCTTCTCCTTTTTCAGTTATGAGCCAGAGTTATTTCCTGGTCTGATTTACAGAATGATCAAGCCAAGAATTGTCCTGCTCATATTTGTTTCTGGGAAGGTCGTTTTAACCGGTAAGTCATTACCAGTTACATTGTGCAGTGACTGTACTTAAAATTGTGGTATCGAAGTTCCACAGAAAATCTAAATCTAAAGCTTAGACACTTCATGTTGTGCATGTTGGCCAGATAATGGACCTGGGGTACACTGCTTGGTATTCAACGGCTTAATTGTAGCAGTAAGAGAATGTGGTGTCCGCTCTCCACTATCAAACTTCATGGACTGTAAAATGTTTGAAACTTTAACTTTTTCCATACAACGGTATTGTCCTCCAGTGGGAAAAAAAATCCAGTGAGGATTACAAGCATCATTACCTCTACAATATAATGCATGCATTTCTTAAATATTTTGATACACCAGTTATATTTCCTTCCAGGTGCAAAAGTCAGAGGTGAAATTTATGAAGCATTTGAAAATATATATCCTATTTTAAAAGGATTTAGAAAGACAACGTAACAGTTTCCTGTGCTTATCCAAGAAGTTGCTGTTGCGGCACATTTTCAAAAGGTATTTCTGATGGCACAATAGTAAAAGGAGAGAGACTTACAGACTGCAACATCAGGACTTGGAGTATTTTCCCAGGTAGTGCCTGTTTCCCTGAACTCCATGGGAAGGGTAGTGCTCTTTGTGTATTATGTCTGTCCTGAGCTACTGTAAGTTGGTTCAATGGACTCTCCTTGGAGAAACATTTTTATTTATATTTTAGCTTTTAAACAGTTAACGTCTAATCTTTATTTCAAAATGTTATGCTGGCAGGTTGGTTTAAGATGAGCTAAACCATGTTATCCAACACTTAATACACCTTGGTTTCCAGTATTACATTCTTTCAACTATGGATTTTATAACAAGGAATTTTAAATTCTATGTTTTTAGACCTACTTTGTGCCAGACACATTCCCTATTTCCAGTGTTCAGCAGGACAGAATAAATTTGCTAATGAAAACAGATGGCTGTATATATTCCTTCTTTTGAGAGAGTCTGAGTGTACAATAAAATGCTGTTTATAAAACAAGAAAAAATTTAATAGTAAAAACCTGGCTTATTCTACTGTTTAATGTGCTAAATGCATGCTTGTAGAATGCTTAAATGTATTGAATTGGTTTTTATAAGATTTTTTTCTTAACAATCCAGTATTAAAGCACATGTGTTTTACCACTTTAGAAATTGCTTGTTTCTTAAACTAATGAATTAACAGTAAGCCTTGGTTCATACAGGTGCTGGAGTTGCTATAGGGTGGGAGTAGCTTCCCTTAGAGAGCTAATGAATATTGTGCATTACACGCAAGCACCTGATTGGCACTAGTTATCTGCAAGGAAGGAAAAGCTTACTCTTCCACTGTGCAAAATATGGCTGTGGAGAACATATGAGCTGGGGTTGTGAGTCTCAAATATGTATTTGATATAGGGCAGAATGTTGGAATAGCTGAAGTGCTGCAGCTTTGACTATTCAGTTCCATACACTGGTGTTGCTAGAGGTGGGGTGGAATGGCAAGTCTTGCACAGCGGTAACCGCTCCGTTTGATGTGGTTCCGACTGGTTCTGACGGTGAGTGGGCGGGGCCACCATGGAACGGAGTGGTTACCACTGTGCAAGACTTACCGTTCCGCCCCACCTCTAGCAACACCAGTGGTTCCATACCAAGTCATTCCCCTCCTGTGAATCCTAAACCTGAGTTAGCCCCTGGCTTTGCTTTCATTACTCTTCTCCCTCCCTTCCCCCCAAAAATCTTACCCTCAGATGACTTTTATTCATATCAGTTCTTCTCTGTCATGGTTTGCAAACTTTGACCTTTTGGAAAGGGGACCCTTCTAAGGGCAAGTTACCAACTTAAACCTATTTGAGATGCTTTTTAAGATATCTGTGTACTATAGGCATTCCTATTCAACATTTATTAAAAGATTTCTATACCATTTCTTCTATACTCAAATCTTTGCCTTGACAGTATGATTTTCTTAAGTCGTATCAGTGAAAGATGGTTAGCTGTGCTAAAACAAAATAAAAGCAAGCTGATTCCCTGGTAGGGTATTTGTAAATCACTAATACAGTGTTCCTAAATTACTATAACAATGAAATCTGACATGCATTTAAAATGCTGAGAATATAACCTTCCCCGGTTATTTATATACTTGAAGTTCTGTAGCTACAAGTAATACTGTATTTCAGTTGTAGTTTTGACAGCAAAAATTAATTAAGGACAAATCAAACATGTCTTGCCATGAGACTGGCAATCAGGTTAGTTTTATATTGCTTTTTGCAAACTATTTTAATTGAGCAAGAAGGGCCACTATTATAGTCACAGGCACTATGTTAATGATCATCAATGAAAGTGTCAGATCTTTTGTCTACCAATATTCATGTGTTGGTGTAAATGTCTGAGGATGATCAAGACAACTGTAAGCTTGTTACCCTGAAGTGACTTTTTAAAATGGTACTGAAGTTTAATTTTGTAGAAGTTAAAACACAGCTTCAAATGTCCTGCTTCCAAATGAATTCTTCCATGTAGCAGTTGTCCAAGTTACAGTTCTCCGCACATGTATAGATAGCAAGTGTTCCCCAGTCAATGCTTTCTGTAAGGCTGTCAACTTTTAGGTGATTCAGGAGTTGTGGCATAACCTTAAAAACAAAATGTTCAAATGAGTCAAGAGCTGGCAAATCACTTTAATTCATATTAAATAATTGAATTGGGTAATTGATTGAATCTTAAAATTGAGTAATTGATTGAATCTTAAAATCAAGCAATTAAGCTCTAACCATAAAAAAACACTTCAAAAGGCAAGATTTCATTTAAGAGTGAAATAATACTTTCCTACAAGTTTTACTAGTACAGGTAATTGCTACAATTTTATAAAGCATTTCCTTTTGGCAGGACAAACTAAGGCTATCCAATATAGATAGCCTTACCAGATTCCCCCCCCCCCCGACGCAGGGGGGGGGGCGGAAGCAATAATGGCCGGGACACGGCCGGGATTGGGGGCGTGGCTGGTTGTGAGGACTTTGCCCCCAGTGAAGCTGTAAGCTCTCCAAAACGGGCTTCGAGCTTCTGAGAGCTTCCAGCTTCTCACGCAACTACGCGATGAGGCTGGAAGCTCTCCAGCCTCGTCGCGCGAAGCTGGAAGTTCTCCGAAATGACCCGAGTTCACTTGGGCCGTTTCGGAGAGCTTCCAGTCTTGCGCAAGTACGCAACGAGCGAACTCGGACATTTTCAAAGTGCTTGCAGCCTCGCGCAGCCGAGGGCAAGTCCCAGCTGGCCGGGACTTGGGCTCCCAAACAGTGATTGTCCCGGCCAGAACCGGGACTGTGGTAAGGCTAAATATAGACACAAACTGAATGCAGTGGAATGTACTTTTGAGTAAAATGCATAAGACTAGGCTGCAGATTTTCCATTGCTTAGGTTTACAGAGACCTTATTCAGGATCCAACGAACCATGGAACTAGTTATAGCCCAAGGGGGGCTCTTGACTCATTTCTCAAAACAGTAGCCCCCACTCTCCCAAATGACAATGTATGGAAAAATGACAATTGTAACTGTAGTAGAGCATCTGATACCTCACCGGGGGGGGGGGGGGCTGCTGTTAAGAAAAAACATACAATCTCATTAGGCTAATCAGTGCAAGCCCTTGAGTAAATGTAAAGTAGCACCTTGGATCCTAGAGTTAGTTTCTCATGTTGGAACATTCTCTACTCTTAGCCATACTGTATGGTGTAACACATGCACAAGGCAAGACCTTTAAGTCCAGTGTCTCATTTTGAAATGTGCAATTCCCAAATAAGCATACAAACTCACTGGTTGCTTCAAATAGTTAAATATTAGTTCTCAACTAAATAGGGTCTTTATTCAACATAGAAGAATAACCCAAAGCCTTTGTTATGCTGCTCAGGTGCATTGCAGGACTTCCTTAAACAAAAGACTTCTAGTTGGCTCTCTGTACACATACAAGAATGATCATTTACTTGACAGGCTAAGACTGCAATACTGTGCACACCTATTTGAAAGTCCCACTGAACAAAATGGAAGGAACATGACAGAACAGGCTGAAACCAAATGTTCAGAGGCATGGAAAAGTACTGGACAAAATAGCATTTTTCCATGAAACAAAGTAAAAACTATCCATGTTCTTTGGTTAGAGTCAAATACACATTTGAGAACTGAACACATGGTACAGAAGTTAGAGGGCTTAACACATGCCTGGCAATATACAGGATTGACATTCTGCATCCAGTAAAAGGTCAATAAATATGACAACAAAGTTTTTGTTCTGCTCTTAAAAGGATCCCTTCTGTTCATGGAGCAAACTCTAGCTCCAACCCAATATAATTTTAAATCTTATCCCAAAGTCAGATTTTTTTTTCTCTTTCAGCTTGGAAAGTAGACTTAGCACTGACCTCCTCAGTCAGATTGTTCTCTAACTCAAATCTATCCTTTTAAAATAGATTGTGTTTTCAATAAAGTCTTTCATTTTTAAAATATTTAAAATAATTTTTAATCTACCCTATGTTTCTATCGGAAAAAGGGTGAAAACCTGCTAGTTAAAGCTACTTTTAAGATCTCTGTTGACACTAACAGGAAGGAGCATGTCCACTAGATCACTGAAGTTAAGTGCCTTCTAGAGCAGCGGTTCTCAAACTGTGGGTCGTGACCCACCATTGAGAACTTTCGCTGCCCTGCCCCCTTAGGGAGTGGGGACAGCATGGCGGCGGCGATCTGGGGGATCACCCCCGCTGCACTTACTGGGGCTTCGGGGAGGCCTGTGCGACCCTCTGCAGGCCTCCCCCATCTTCGGATCGCTGTTTTGCGGCAATCTCCGAGCACTTCTGGTTTAATCCGGAAGCGCTCGGAGATCGCCGCAAAACAGTGATCCGAAGATTTGGGGAGGCCTGCAGAGGCGTAGGCCTCCCCGAAGCTCCCGGTAAGTGCAGCGGGGGCAATTTCGGCAGCAGCGGTGGCGATCCCCAGATCAATGCCACTGGCTCCGCCCCCGCAAACACTCAAAATTCTCCCTGCCTTGCAGGGAGATCTTTGAGAACCGCTGTTCTAGAGATTACTATAATTTGAGTTTTTAAAAGGTTTCCAGTGTGCCTATTCACAGTTCAAAAAAGCATTAGACACAAAATAGTGTGTTGGGTGTTGCAGGTGTATTAGATAATCCACCTATTATATTTTGATACTACTGGAAACATTTTTTTAAAACCAGATGTACATACCTGGAATTCAAATACTCTTTTACCACCACACACACAGTTTGGGATGTCTGTTTCCTGTGGAATATTTTTTGCCGAAATCCAAATGGGGCCTTCTCCATCTCTACAGTATCTGATAATCTGAAATTCAATAGATCAAGAAGCTGGAGACTAAATTACACAGACCCCACTCCAGAGAAAGTGACTTGACATTCAGCCCCCTTGAAACCACATTTATTTAAATAGCATTTAGGTGCACCTTACTTTTTCTGGGTTGGGGATAAAGGATTTATTGAGGAGGCTGTGATACAGTATTGAGCAAGAAGTCCCTTCTCTGGAATTGTGCTGTTGGTCACTGCACTCATGCATAAGGCCTTTTTATTCAACAAATAAAATAGGTAGCGAACATCCTAATAATGCAATAAATATGAACTCTCATAAAAAGCCCGCTATGAGTAGAATCCAGACTTTTTGTGTAGCAGTGCTTTATGACTGGAAGAAGTCCTTGTGCTTGCTGAATGCTCTCTCTCAAAGGGTCTGGATGCTGCCCCTTATAAACAACCAGCCACAATTGAGCATCCTCCCTGGTAAACATATTTGCTTGCCTTACAACCTCTAGAAACAATCCTTGAATTATTTGGGAGCTGTAACATTCCATTTCTGATGCTTTTGTCTTGTAATATTTTTATGCAAAGAAATGATAATGTTACAGTTAGGCCCTAAAGTCAATTATCCTATTTCTACACTAAGGTCTCATTTGGACTAAGTTTCTGGTTTCCCACCCCACATCCAAATATGTATTATGAAGGCCCAATGTAAGAAAATTGTCTATACTGTAGGATTCTGAATTGTATCACTATCACATCTCTGACAGAAACACCTCAAGGTTAGGCATTCTTACATAAATATTAAAATAGCACTAGTACTTTAGCTAGGGAGTGAGGAAAATGTATGTTTAAACCTGTTCTGGTTCCAAAGATATTCTCTTCTTAAACTTTTGAAAACTTTTGTCATCTTGGGTTTCATGCTTTGCCATTGTTTCCAACAAGTTCTCATCCAAGGATTCAGATGGTTCATCTAAAAAGTAAACAGACCTAAACACTGGATGCCACAAAATCTATAGAAAGCACAAGCAAGAAATGAAGAACCCCATAATCTGAGATTGGGATTTAATTTGGGAGGGTAGGGAGCAATAGTGCAGCTATACCAGGAAGGGGGGGGGGGAGGACAGAATTGGGCTGAAAGTAATACAAAATATGGTTTGGAGCACACTCATTCCTATTATTTGAATTAAAGTCAAAAGAGAAATCCGATGACCAAAGAAAAGGCGGTATATAAATACTGATTATTATTACTACTACTACTACTACTAACGTGTATTATCTGCAAATGTCAATTCTTCATTTGTGTCCAGAGCTTCCTGTTCTGTTTCACAGATGTCAGAGGAGACCCGTTCTTCAGGTTCTATTACAATTTCATACTCCAGAAAAAGAAATTGATGGTCTAGAATCACATTAGTCTTCTGAGCTATGAATCAAACATCCAAAATGGTTTTGGTTATTTTTCCATATTCATGTTTAGTATTATATAATAGCCTATTTTAAAATGCTTTTTTGAAGAAGTGGGCAAAAATTATAACTAAGACAACAAATATAGAATGGAATCATGAGAAAAATAAAGACTGGACATAGTAAAAATAAAATTGTTTTGTTTTGTAACACGCTGTTACTTCCAAATGAACTGAAATTCTTCTAAAAGAGTTGCATTCAAAAAAACTCTCAACTATCATACTAGATCAGTTCCATATACTGTACAAGGTGTAACAATAAGAACATAAGAACATAAGAAGAGCCCTGCTGGATCAGGCCAAAAGCCCATCTAGTCCAGCTTCCTGTGTCACACAGTGGCCCCACCAGATGCCTCAGGGAACACACGAGACAACAAGATACCTGTGTCCAGTCGCCACTCCCTTGCACCTGGCACAGAGAAAACCCACTTCTAAAAAAAAACCAGGAGGTTGCTTATGGCTTGTAACCTGTGATGGTCTTTTCCTCCATGAATTTGTCCAAACCCCTTTTAAAGGCATCTAGGCCAGGTGCCATCACCACATCCTGTGGCAAGGAGTTCCACAGATGAATTACACGCTGGGTAAAGAAATATTTTCTTTTGTCTGTTCTAACTCTCCCTCCACTCAATTTTAGTGCGTGTCCCCTAGTTCTGGTGTTGTGCGAGAGGGAGAAGAATTTCCCTCTATCCACTCTCTCCATCCCATGCATAATTTTATAAGTCTCAATCATGTCCCCCCTCAGGTGCCTTTTTTCTAGGCTGAAAAGCCCCAGACGCTGTAGCCTTTCCTCGTAAGGGAGGTGCTCCAGCCCACAAATCATTCTGGTCGCTCTTTTCTGCACCTTTTCCAATTCAACTATATCCTTTCTGAGGTATGGTGACCAGAACTGGACACAATACTCCAGATGTGGCCTTACCATCGATTTGTACAAAGGCATAATGATATTGGCCGTTTTATTCTCAATCCCCTTTTTAATGATCCCGAGCATGGAATTGGCCTTCTTCACAGCCGCCGCACACTGGGTCGACACTTTCATCGACCTGTCCACCAGCACCCCAAGATCTCTCTCTTCATCCGTCACAGACAACTCAGAACCCATTAGCGTATATGTGAAATTTTGGTTTCTTGCCCCAATGTGCATCACTTTGCACTTACTTACATTGAAGCACATCTGCCATTTTGCTGCCCATTCTCCCAGTTTGGAGAGATCCTTCTGGAGCTCTTCACAATCCCTGCTGGTCTTTACCACCCGGAAAAGTTTAGTGTCATCCACAAACTTGGCCACCTCACTGCCTATCCCCAACTCCAGGTCATTTATGAATAAGTTGAAAAGCACCGGTCCCAAGACCGATCCTTGGGGCACACCGCTTTTCACCTCTCGCCATTGTGAAAATTGCCCATTGACTCCCACTCGCTGTTTCCTGGTCTTCAACCAGTTCCTAATCCACAAGAGGACCTGCCCTCTTATTCCCTGACTGTGGAGTTTTCGCAGGAGCCTTTCATGAGGGACCGTGTCAAACGCCTTCTGAAAATCCAGATATATAATATCCACGGGTTCGCTCGCATCCACATGCCTGTTGACCTTTTCAAAAAATTCTAACAGGTTTGTGAGGCAAGACTTCCCCTTGCAGAAGCCATGCTGACTCTCCCTCAGCAGAGCTTGTTCTTCTATGTATTTTAAGATTTTATCCTTAATGAGACTTTCCACCATCTTCCCTGGAACAGATGTTAGGCTGACCGGCCTGTAGTTTCCCGGGTCTCCCCTCCTTCCTTTTTTAAAGATTGGCGTGACATTAGCTATCCTCCAATCCTCTGGCACAGTGGCCGTTTTAAGGGACAAGTTGCATATTTGGGTCAAGAGGTCAGCAACTTCATTCTTGAGTTCCTTCAGAACTCTTGGGTGGATGCCATCCGGGCCTGGTGATTTATTGATCTTTATTTTGTCAATTAAGTCTGAGGCATTGACCAGTATCTAGTATTTTTGCCACTGTGAAATATCACTTAACATTTGCAGTAGTGGAGTAATTTGGTGCTATGAAGTTTTTACGTCAGAGTATAGAAGACAAACGTTCATTTGATCTCTGATGCAAACATTTTTATCTTGCTACATATAGCTCAATCTACATACATTAAACTAGCAGCAACAAGAGTGCTTTGAGCTTAACTTGGTTTTCCAAGCTTCCCAGCTATCCTCTTTTCCCCCTAACTTTCCTTAAAGCTACGTGAAACTGGTAAGAGGGATTAACAGGATATAGATAGAAATTAAAAGGCAAATATGAACAAATGATCTCCCTCACACATGCCTTCACCTCACTCCACATCTTTCCTAGATGGAAGGAAAAGGCTCAGTGAGGCATTGATCTCCACCACTGCTGCCCAGGAAAAGCCTGAGCCAGAGAAACGCACAAATGACATAAGGAGGGTCCCCACCATGATTTCCCTCCTCTCCTGACAAACCATGTCATATTGTAAAGAGGAGGGAGGAAGCAGAGGTTGGGCGTGTTAGCAGACCCCTGGGGACACAACTTGGTCCCTCCCCTTCAGATGCTCTGTTGAAAAAACTGGTTACTAGGAAGGGTCCTGTTTTGGACACAGTTATTATGTCTCCATTATTTTTAATTTCTTCAAACCCCAGCTTGTCTTTAGGAACAAGAATTGCATCCGAACCCTGTGGACTGGTGTAGGCCACAGGGGCCAAGATGCATATTTAGCTTCTGAAAACACACTTGTACCGCGAGTTAGGTAAATCAGAGCATTTTTGCTTGATCTGATTTAGTTCCACTAACCTCGGCAGAGCTAGAATTTTAATCCTAAACCCTAAATCCTAAACAGTGGAAGTAAATTGTTTCAGAACTCACAGGCCAACCATCATCAACTCAAGAGCTACACATGCATTGGCTTGGGTGCTTATTTTTATGGTGTCCTTATAAGTATCATTTTGGGACACCCTTGTATATAGATTAATATGGATATCTGACTTTCAAATCACTTACCAGACTGTGTGCATAGTTGCTTGTGTCCTGCTTTCCAGTCCCTAACCTGATGGTCTTTGCTGCAGTAATGAGCGTTGTGACATTTGGAACACGTTTTGGGAGCCAAACACCCACAGACTCTGCATAGCTTTGCTCCACATTTCAGCTGTAGATTCACACCAGGCACCTCTCCTAGGGGTGGTTCTTCAGGTGGGGGCTCATAAGAGTAAGTGTCATTCTGCCTTGGCAACTGATTCCTAAAAACTTGAAAGAATTCAGAAATAGATGATTAACTATTTGAAAGAGAGAATATGACAGGTTTTTGTTCTATGATGTCAGTCAAGTGTCTTTAACTGGACGTTTTAATCTTGTCCCTTAGTCCAAGCAGATTACAGCAGATAGTCTTGTGACGCCTTAAAGACTCCTAACACCCATCTTTTCTGTGAAGCTTTGGCACAATGCCTTATAATCATGCAATTCTATGCATGTGTTCAATGGAACTTACTCCTAAGAAAAGCATATACAGGACTGCAGCCTTACTTCTCTTTCCCTCCTGTAATTCTCTTTCCCTCCTGTAACTATGCTTAAGCATGTGTAACGGAAACAATGGCATATTCCCTTGCTTACCCCATCTTCACTTCCTGCCTCATCTTCCTTGCCTCACTTTCTAGGGTTATAATAAGCCCTTCTGACCTCTCACCTGTATAGACGGATGGAACTATATAAATAAGAAACAACAACAGATTTATTGTCGCATAAACGTTTCATGGATTTTTAGAGGACACTTTCTGAGTTGCAAGAAGTGTTATCCTCCGTTTGGCAGACACGGATATGAAGAAAAAAAATGTATACAGGATGGACGGCCAAAACGTCACAAAATGCAAAAGATGCAAATGTATACAGTATAAGCTTTGCATAGAAAATATGTCACAATCTGCCACTCGAAGATAACGTTTTTCATGCATCTCCCACAAGGCTTTAAAAGCACAACCACAACGACGCTCTTTCCACCGTTTGTCCCGCGCCACTGTCAGATAACCCCGGACACGCAATTCAGCCACGGCGAGTCGTCTTTGCCCGCCGTCTGCTTACCGCGCAGGTTGCCCGGCGCGGGGCCAGCGGGGCGGAAGCAGGAAGGCTGGCGGCAGGCGAAGAGGAAGAGGCTTCTGTGGAAGGCGTCGGGCCGGTCTTGGATGGGCGCGTAGAGCTGGAGCAGGAAGGCGCACGGCTGCTCGCACACGCCGCATTGCAGCTCGGAAGGCCCCGGTAAGCCGGCCTCCCCCAGCCAGGCCGGCCTCCCCCCGACCTTGCAGGGGAACTGGTCGCTGCGCAACCGCCACTCAGCCGCCTCCTCCACGAAGCCCAGCTCGACCCGCCGCGAGCCCATCTTTCTTCTTCCCCTGTCTCTCCCGGGCAGCACCGGGCGCGCGATCAGCCGCGACAGCAGCAGCACCAAGTCCCCGGCTAGGCAAACAGCGCCTCTGGTGGAGCGGCGGCTGCTACTCGGGCGGCTTCCTCTTTCGTGGCCGGATCATCGTTCCCCAACGGATCCACGTGAAACCCTTTCCCTGCTCCAGGCAGATCACCCGAGTACTGTAAGGCGGACCAGGTTTCTTCCCCTCCATTGTGAAGGAGCTTATTTATTCTACAGACACCGAATTCAGTCTGTATGTCCGGCCAGGACGTACGGTCTGATGTCTGATCTTATGTATGTGCGATGTTTACGAGAAATAATTGTTTCCCTCTACAGCTAGAAACTATTCATCCCACCTTTTTAGACAGAGAGAGAATGAATGGCGGTTTTACACGTTCCACCACTCTACATAAATTGCTGGTCTGTAAGAAAGTGAAGAAGAACTAAAGAGACTCTTGATGAGAGTGAAAGAGGAGAGTGTAAACGTTGGCTTGAAACTCAACATTAATAAAAACTAAGATCATGGCATCTGGTCCCATCAATTCCTGGCAAATAGAAGGGGCAGAAATGGAAGCAGTAACAGATTTTACTTTTTTGGGTTCCAAGATCACTGCAGACTGAGACAGCAGCCATGAAATTAAAAGACGTTTACTCCTTGGAAGGAAAGCTATGGCAAACTTAAACAACATAATAAAAAGCAGAGAGATATCACCATGCCAACAAAAGTTCACATAGTCATGGCGATGGTGTTCCCAGTAGCAATGTATGGTTGCGCGAGTTGGACCATAAGGAAGGCTGAGCGCTGAAGAATAGATGCTTTCGAACTGTGGTGCTGGAGAAGACTCCTGAGAGTCCCTTGGACTGCTAGGAGATCAAATCAGTCAATCCTAAATGAAATCAACCCTGACTGTTCCCTGGAAGGACAGGTACTGAGGCTGAAGCTCAAATATTTTGGCCACCTAATGCGAAGAGAGGACTCTCTGGAGAAGACTCTGATGCTGGGAAGGATTGAAGGCAAAAGGAGAAGGGGAAGGCAAAGGATGAGATGGTTAGACAGCATCACCAATGCAACGAACATGAAAATGAGCGAACTCAGGAAGATAGTGGAGGAGAGGAAGGCCTGGCGGGATATGGTTCATGGGATCACGAAGGGTTGGACACGACTTAACGCCTGAACAACAATGAACTCATTCAAATCACACAGAAACGCAAATCTGAGCACAACATAATAAGAACTGTAGTGTATCTAGTCTTTATTCCACGTTTTTAAGTATTCTTTATTATACTTTATTATACAGAGAATACTGTGTGTTCAAATGCTAGTATATGGTGATACCAGTGAAATAACTTCATGGGTAACAGCTTTTTTATTAGGGTTACAACAACAATTATTCCACAGCAATTCTGCTCTGTGGCTTTTCCAGCTGAATGACAAACACCCCTCACTTTGAAGCCTTGTAAGATTTCAAAACAAGGTTTTCATCAAGCACCCTGTTCTCAAAGAGCAAATATCTTCTGTACACAGCTTTTGATTAATTAAGCCTGATCCTACTGTTATATACTGTACGTTCATCATACCCCCCTTTCCCAAGTAACAAGGAATGTGAGTTCAATCCTATGCCTGTTTACTCAGAAGTAAGTCCCCTATAGTCAATGGGGCTTACTCCCAGGTAAGTGTGGATAAGATTGCCACTTAACAGCCCAATCCTAACTCTCAATGCAGCTATGTAGTGGTGCCCGCTGTATCCCATGGCAGAGGTTTCAGCCTCCAGTAGCCTCCTTGGAGTAAGGGAGCATTTGTTCCTTTGCCCTGGGGTATGCCTGTGCTGTGCCACTGGGTCTACTCAGACCTGCACCAGCTGGTACAAGTCCATGTGGGCCTGGGGGTCAGGGGATCGAGGCTGGGAAGGGGGTTAGGCTTCAGCAGATGCTGCTGCTGAACCTGCCTCCTTCCCAGTCCTGAGGCCCCCTCTCCCCACCCTGTCATTGCCCCCCTGTGCACACTTAACTGTGCCGGCAGGCAGGCAGGCAACCATCATCTGTTGGTGTACGGAGCCAGCCGCTCGCCCCTTCCAGCCTTTTGCATGTTGCTTTTTGCGACAGCTGGAAAGCACATTATGTCACCGGAATGCTTGTTGACTGTGACCTGTGTTCAGGCATCCTTGTAGAGAGATCACTGGAGGCATATGATCAGGGATGTATCTAAGTAACTAGGTCACGAGTGCGAGTGCGAGTCATTTTTGCAAGAGTCCGAGTGCGAGTCAGTGTCAATTTTTGGGCAAGTACGAGTCAAGTGCGAGTCATTTTTGCACGAGTTCGAGTCGAGTACGAGTAAGGCCAGAAACCACGAGTCACAAGTCAAGTCACTTTGGGGAAAATGGCTTTTCCCCTGAAAATGGGGTGGGTGGGTGTCTGTGTGTGGGGGGGGCTGTGGGGACCTCTGAGACTTTTAAAGCACCCACTTGGCTCCCCCTATGCCCTTTCCCTCACCTCTCAGTCTTATCACCACCCACCTGGTTTGGGAAAAACAAGCATGTCTACATTCAAACCATTTATTATTCCCTCCCTGCACCTTCCCCTTGCTGAGCCAAGCATCCCTTGGGCTCGGAGTTTTGGTCAATGAGGAAGAACTGCTGCGGCAGCTTCGCCTTCCCTCACTCCTCCCCACCCCTCGCGCTCGGAGTTGTGGCCAATGGCAAACAGACAGCAACAAAAGGCCTGAGGCCCCCTCTCCCCACCCTGTCATTGCCCCCCTGTGCACACTTAACTGTGCCAGCAGGCAGGCAGGGCCAGGCCAGGCTTGCTTTCCCACCCCCTTGAAAACCCTTCCTCCCTGCTGCCCTCCTCCTCTGAGGTCTCCACTGCGCCTGCCTGCCTGCCTGCCTGTGTTGATGCCGGCCATTAAAGGAAAATGACTTGGAAATGGCAAGTCGTTACCCCCACGAGTGCAAGTCAAGTACCAGTCCCGTGGGTCACGAGTGCGAGTCAATGGGTCACGAGTAGAAATACAAGTACGAGTCGGAAAAAGTGGCTAAGTCACACTTGCGAGTCGAGTCATTTGACTCGAGTCCCCATCACTGCATATGATATGGTGTCTTTGTAATATTTGTTTTATTTAACATTGCAGGGACTTAGGTAACATGTTTTCTGAGCATGAACTGCAGCTGCTAGTTTCCAGCTCCTTCTATTATACTCAATTGCACTCTCCCCGATCCAATTCCTAGCTTTTTGCCTCTTTCAGCATTTGCCTTTGTCTTCTCACTACCCAAGAGGAGGAGTGAATCACCTGACCCTCTCACACCTCATCCCAGGTGCCTATTTGATTTATAAAAGGCCTCCCATTCACAGGGCTTATAGGACTTGTTAATCCCCCTTTTCCGTCCTATACCAGACATTATTTGGAGGCAGAGCTTGAGTGTCATTTCCTGCTACCAGCCCTTTGTACATGAGAGAGCCAATATTCTGCATTAAAAAAATCAGGCTAATATTGATAGCTACAGCTCCAAAATCCATTTCCCCATTCCATAACAATATGCACATTTAGTTAGAAGCCCCCATGAGGGTAATCGGACTTATGCTCAAGTATGCGTACAGAGGACTGCAGTCTCAAAGAAAACAAATCCCTAAGCATCAATGTTGTAATGTTCAGAGATGAGCAGGTGGTAGGTTGGGATCTACTGGGAGTTCTCTGGGTGATATGTAGCAAATTCACAAGGGTTGACTCCTAGCTGGTTAACTGGCTTCAGTTGGTGGACCTTTGGGGTTCTAGAAAAAAAAAACCCAACCCATGTAGATTCGAAAAACCTGATTTCTGTCCGCACCTGACATAAGGGAATCCATTCACAAAGATCACCATCACTGGCAATATGATTTTATAAATCTTCAAACCAATACGCAATTATCACACTGAAATCATGCATTATACAACCGTTGTAAGCACACAAAATTATTTGCCTTGTTAATGCTTAAAAATGCTTAGAGAGTTGCATGTACAAATCTTTTGTTGTTGTTGTTCAGTCGTTAAGTTGTGTCGCACATTTTTGTGGGAATTAGTCCATGAAAGGAACACCAATCTTCATAAATTCAACAACCGATGACTTTTTCCTTAAATATTGCTTTTAATGTTATTTCTTTAGTTGCTCAGTTACATTTAACAACAAGATAATTATATAAAACCAACTGTGTCATTATCATGACAACCATTTCAGACGTTACTGTGCAATTCTGTCAAATGCTAACTGTGGATGAAAGGGGGAAGGCAATGTTTATTACAGAGAACATATGTATACAAATAATCCTAAGCATCAATGCTGATAAAGTCTTTAGAGCGGTGATGAAAACATTCTGACTCCAGGAATTCTTCCCACACCTGTAGCAGGAACATTTCAAGGTGGCAGGTGTGTGCTTTAGTCTTTTCACTCTACCCATTATTTGCTTTACTTCCTATCGTTCTCCAGTTACAGCGTACGCAGGCAAGTCACTCAAGACGTTGCCAATTAAAGTCTTGCAGCCAACAGTTTCCTTACAGGTATCCTAGATTCTAAAGGGTAGGGATACAGAGCATAACAGTTCTAAGTTAGACATGTTGGAAGGACTCTCTACATTTCTTTATCACACTGTTAGAATAGCAGTACATACATGGGGGGGGGGAATCACATAGTCAAACTGAGGTAAGTGATATGAAGTGTTAACATTTTGAGAACTACTCATTTGCTCAGGCCCATATTTTTCCCAATTCCGAGGCATTCTTTTTCACTTTTTCAAATTCACCAACACCTTGGTTAACACCATCTCATTTATTTCCTTTACTTGTCCAGCTGCTGTCCAGATCAAAAGTGAGGCAACAAGGTAGGAATCATCAGTGAAGTCAAAGGATTGGAGTTACTGAGGGATTTCTAACCCACCCTCCGGACAAGCACATATTATGGGTGGGACACTGTGAGAATGTAGCAAGTTGTAAGGAAAGTTTATTCCATAGTTTAGTGGTTCTACAAGTACTATCTAATTACACTGGACAACAAATTTTAACAAAGGTCATGCTCCCAAGATTAAATTAGTCATTTATTATAGATTTGAACACGAATTTGACAGTGGAAATACAAAATTGGCTACGGTTTGTGAGAGATCCACAATAGATAGTTTCATAGACATGTACAGTACTGGTAAATTCCATGACGGCACTTACAACATCTATGTAAGCAATGCGGACTGCTTCTCCTAAACTAGAGTCAATCGACAGATTTTATTGTCATTTTCGTTTTCAGCATGTCTAAATTAGTAAAAATTAGCTCTTTCCATTTCAGGGCCAATTTTGTATTGTCCAGTGCTATATAAAACAGATTCATTAGTTTACAAATAGGAAATACTAAACATTATTAAACAGAAAGCTATGAACATCATTATATCCAATTTTCCAAAAGTCTATAAAAGGACACCATTCAGCTACAAATTTTGGTTATTTTGCAAAGGCAGGGCCAGACTGGGGAACGGGACACCCTCCCACGGGGAGGAGACTTCGTTCAAAGCTGACCCTGCCTTCCAGGTGGGAGGGGCTAACCCAAGTGTAAGGAATGACCCCTTCCTCCTTCCAGAGAACGGGAGGCCCCAGAATGGAAAGGGGATTCAAATCCCCTCCAAAGGGGGATTCAAAGGGGATTTAAATCTTCCTTCCCAAGCCTCCTGCCCTGCCCTCCCCCGCTGGTTACACCGGTGGTGTACGTTGGATAGGATTGCACTGTCAATTCTGTTAACTATGTTGTTTTTGTAAAAAAAATACCCAAAATAATCATCCCAGTGAGATTACTTTAAAAATTGTTTTAATAGAAAACAGCTGGGGTCTAGCAGATTCAGTGCTCCAAAGGAAAAGCTTCAACGCCCTGCATCACTGTCCCCCCAAACCATGATTTCTTATTTCCTTTCTAACCCCCCCCCCCCACCTGTACCATCTCAACCCACATTCCTAATACATCAGGAGGCCCGATGCAAATAGGTTACCTAAGGCCCTGTGCCATTCAAAAAAAAAAAAAAGCTCTCTCAAATTTCATAGTGCCCAACTAATAACAAATATACTTACCAAACATTCCTGCAGTTTTACTCAAAGCCTCTTTACTTACACTGTAAGTGAATCCATCAGCCCTAAGGAGGGAAAAACATACACAAAATAAGCAACAGAGTCTTCTAGTTATATATCCAAAAGAAATATGACGAAGTGAAGACCACCACTTTTAGCATATGAAAAACAGCACAGCAATTTCTCTTAAAAGGAATTACATTTGCTGTATGTACACTTTATACCTTCCAGGATGTCATTAGGGACTTTGGCATGAAAAAGGATTGCCAATATTCCTTTGGCCTATTAAAGTATTGATAAACTGTATGCCTAGTTAATATCACCATGAGAATTTCAAATTCTGAGAGTCTTCTATCTTTTTATCCAGAAAAGGCAAAAAGTGATACTCTTGATTGAAATCTGGAAAAGCTTTGCTAACAGTGGTCAATTTATTGTCTTATGATCCTATCCCATAAAAACTCTCTTCTAATCATTTTACAGAGGCATTCACCTCACTATCATATTGCCAACTTTCCCAAGTGATGCAAGTTTGGGTCAAGAGGACAAATGCTGGTGTTATTCTTGGTTACCATATACAGTAACCACTAGATCAACATTTCTCAAAGATCTCCTCCTGAGTAGGGGAAACTTTGAGTGCTTGTGGGGGCGGGGCAATGGCGGTGGCAGCGATCACCGGGGACAAAAGGGGTATTTTTAGACTTACCAGGGGTTGCGCCGCCCTCCGGAGGATGCGGAGGGCCCCCGACCCACCAGGTAGGTCTCCCAAAGCCTCCAAACGGCTTCTGGAGGCAATTAAAGCCCACTTCCGGTTTACTTCTTGGTTTCCCCATAAACTGGAAGTGGGCTTTAATCACCTCCAAAAGCCATTTGGAGGTTTGGGGAGGCTGCAGGGGACCCGCACCCTCCAGAGGGTGGTGCAACCCCTGGTAAGTCTAAGAATACCCTTTTGTCCCTGGCGGCGGCACAATCCTGGGATTGCTGCCACTGCTATTGGGGATCGCAATGCCCCTTAAAAGAGGCAGCACCAGCTCCCACCTGGAGTGGTGGGTCACAATCCACCACTTTGAGAACCCCTGCACTAGATTAATGCAGAAATTGTAAATTGCTTCCTGCCAGGAGCAATGGAGAATGAGGACAGCATTAAATTGGCCCTCTTCAATTCACCAGTTGCATACATAGTTCAGGGAGAAAGAGTCCCAAAGATTGTCTAAAAGGGTGTTCCATCATCACACATATCCCTAGAAACTTAGCAAAGCCAAAGACAAAATAGTTTTTAGAAGCTAAACAAGCATGATCTTTTGATCTGGATTAGTTTTTGTTAGGGAGACAATATAACTAGTAAAAGAACTACCCAAAATTGAAGTTCATGAGCATTTAATTTCATTGTTTGCAAGGCTTTTTGGAGGTTGATATTTTGCAGTAAATGGAAAACTCTGTACAACTGGAGTAGACCTTGCACCCTAATTTTCTTCTGAACCATTCTGAGAGTTGGAGATTCCCACTTTTTCCTGTGAGCCCCAACCACATACTCACATTTTCATTCTCATCACCACACCAAGCCGTACAAGAGCTGCCAAGGCATTTCTCTGCATATCTGAAGACAGCACCTCGTAACACTGAGTGCTTCCTAAACAGGAAGAGGAGCAGCAGTTAAGACTGCAGTCTTTGTAGCCAAAATCTAACCGAAGGAAAAAGTCCCGCAATGTCCAAACAACACACACCTGTCTCAAGAAGCTGGGAAGCAAAACTTCGGACTCCAAATATAAATTTCTTCTCAGTAAAGTCTTCATTTACTTCCTTAGAAAGGTACTCGCAGATTATCTAAGACCAAAAAAATCCTCGTAAACAAACATTTTTTGTTCAGATCATCGGTCATATCAACAAAATCATACCCAAATCATCATCTGGCTTTCATAAATAATCCACTGGGAAGGAAAGCTCACCATAAAAACACAACATTGGAGCTGAATGACCACAGCATTTTAAAGAGTTTTTAAAGAACTAATTTATGAATGCCCAATAATTCAGGCATGCCCAGGAAGGTTTTTTTGCACATACACCCAGTTATAATGAGGACTGTATCCTAAGTGTTGCAAGCACTCTCACCGGGTTTTTGTAAAGATTACATCCAGATAATATTCGTGCAGTGCTCTGCACAGAAAGGACTACCCCAATGTTTAATTAGGCCAGGGAGAGACCAGACTGCAAAGGATACCATCTGGAATGTAGTTGTATTTATATAGGATTGTAAAAAAAAAAAAAAAAACCATTAGGGGGGTTGGGAAAAGCCTGCCCATGTAAACCTCCTTGGATTAAAGTCAGAGGAGAAATCCAATGACCAAGAAAGGCAGTATATAAATACTATATCATTATCATTATCAATTAGCTTTAAGTGCTGGGCTAAGACTTGTAGTGTGGAATCTGATGCTGCTATGGTTGTATTTGATTTGTATGATTTATGGTTGCCTTTATTACTTAGCTGCTGCTTTTAATGGTAGGATCCAGAATTGCTTGCTCTGGAAGAAGAAGTTTGGATGCTACCCATTGTTTAAAAGGGAGATTAATATTTCAAGGTGCCTTGAAAATTATAAAACAGATACATTTACAGTATAAATACATCTCATCACTAACCATCTGTCACTGAAGTCCTGTCTTTGACATTTACCATCATTCCCCTCCCCACAACAGGAATGGAACAGAGACTAGGGAAAAGAATTTTGTACAGGAGTTAATTTTGTACCTGGTAACCTTCCAGAAAAGGCCGGAACATCTCTGTCAAGAAAGAAGTGACAATGCTTCCTTTCTCTGTAACAAAGATTTTCTGTGTAGCGACTTGAATTGCATCGCATTTTGTAAGCAGGAAACAGCCTTCTTCAAAATCCTAGTGATCAAACAAAAATAGGTTATTTTTTCCCTAGTGGACAAGATGCCGCATTAGCAACTATAGGCATGCAGCGCCCATATTTCTACCTAATGAGATATAGTAAATGGGTCTATTTCAAAATTACATCAAAACATATTATTAAATTTTATTTCAGTAACTAGGGAGTGAGGGAAAAGGTTGGGATTGTATTAGCTACTCTGAAAAGTGTGTGTATGCACATTAATATTCCCCTGTAGCTCCTTGCTGATATCAAAACAGTAATTTGAAGTGTATGATAAACTGCGTTAGACGGTATGCACCTGAGACAGAGTAATGCAGTAGAAATGGAGTATAATTGCACAATTCCAAATCAAAACCTGTTTTTCAAGATAAGGTACGTAAAGGCATCTCTCTGCCTCACTGGATTAATAAGTACTATCACATTCATAATGATTTTTTGTTCCTATCTCAAGACCTATTTATTCTCCTGGGCCTACTCTAATTCACTGCAATTTTAATATAATGCCTCTTCCTCCACTGTCTCTCCTTATCCCCCCTCTTCCTTTTCCTTATACGTTGATTTCGATTGTAAGCTTGCAGGTAGGGTCTTCCCTTGTTAATCTTATGGGCATACAGTGCTTTTTTCTTCTTTTTCCAGTTGTTTAAGAAATATTATTTCCACTGCGGTAAACAAATTAGAAAAAAAGAGGTAAAATTCCATAGATCCTTGGGTCACAACCCCAACCCCCAATTACTCTAATTTTGCACAAAATATTTCTTTTATGTTCAGTGAAAACAAGAGTGTATGATGGAACCTGAAAGCTAACACATTTTATAGCATAAGCTTTCATGGGCCATAGCACTTTTGGTCAAATGCATGAAGTGCTTCTCCTCAGTTGTCAGCTCTCTCGCTCTCTCTTTTTCTATCCATGCACACATTGGTACAGATGGGAGGGGATGTTTACTAAAAAGGGAGGCTGGAAATCCAGCCATGCTAGAGATAGGTGTATCACATTTAGTGTAAGTCAAAGAGATCCAATCAGTGCTAAATGTGACACACTCAACTGGTAATGAACTGGGAAAATAAGATTAATAGTGTACATAAACATCTTAGAGCCAATGGGAGCTTTTCTCCTTGGGCAGCCATTAGTGGAGGCAATCTGGATTGGAAACCATGGAAGGTAAAAGGCTAGAAAGTCCTTCTCCCATCATGCCACAGTCCTAGGGGTCACACACGGCTGTTATATACATTTGAAAAAATCAAGCACACAACCCCGGTCATACAATAGACAAACAGTCTAGTTTGGACATTTACTGAATGTCCAGGGAAATTAAACCAGCAGATTCTGCTAGTTTCTGAGTGTTTTTAATGTGCAATTTGTTCTCTTGTATAGAAAAATCCAGTTTGGCCTATGCAAATAGGAAGGACATTGTTGGCACATACAGTAATAGCATGTATTTGACTTCAGGTTTGTCACTCTCATTCTCTATCCCAGTACATAAAGTAATTGTCCCTCTTTAGGTGTTTATGTACATTATTGATCTTGCTTTCCCAGTTGGGCATGGGTCATACCCATGTAGTATGGGTATTGGCCTGACTGGATCTTATAGTCTTTGGATTGGAAATTTATGAGCTCCATATAATTAGACCCTTCCACCTCTTCCAATAGGAAGAGCCTAAAATAACCAAGCCCCTCCTCCTTATTTACATGGGGCTTCCAATGCCTGTGAATGCAATGAAAAATATCCATTGACATCAACAGATCAAGCCTGCACAGGGTACTTTACCTTCAGGGGTATTCCAGGAAAAAAGATGAACTCATCAGAAAAAACATCACGCCAGAAAGTAAAATTGTCATAAAGTTCATCTGAAAAACAAAATCAACTGCTCATGATTAAGTCTGTTCTTCAAAACTGTTTACTATTATAAGAAACATTCTGCAAGACACTATTTTTAAGAAAACACTAGATGAAAGAAAAACTGAACATATACTGTATGCGTATTCACACACACAAATGCTAGGGTCATTTGGAAATGGTAGAAACATTTGCATACAATAACCATGTTAAATATTACCCTCATTGCACTGAAGGATTTACATGCACCAAAAATTCTTTACTGCCATTCCAAATGAAAGGCCTTCTCCTAGTCCCACCATGGACAGAAGCTTGGGACCAAGTCACAAGTGAATAGCCCCAAAGTCTCAGCACTTCCTCATAACTGAATAATGGGAGTACATCTAGGGGTTAGTTTTCAGATTTGTGATACAGTAAAGCGAATTTACCTTTCCTGGAAGAGAGTGTCATTTGCAGGGCAAGCGCTACAAGGGCTGGTCGCACAAAGATGTTGAGCAGTTGGTTCCTGTAGGATCCGCACAGGAGGACAGAGAGGGCTTGTTTAAAGACAAGCTCATCAGTCACTCCAGGTCCCACTTCTTCGTCTTTGAGAACCACCTGACCGTTGACAAGGCTTACGATGTTGGAGTGTACAGCAAGGCTGGATCTCACTGCTTTGTTGGCACACAAGTTATCTGGGAAGAAGAACAAAAAACTGTGAATAAACGCCAAAAATGCATAAAACATACTTTTGCGACCTGTTGTGTAGTGAGAATATCAAAGAAAGAAGTGCCTGGAAGGACAGCTAGACCATTTCAACTAACGATGGATACAAGCTGCCCATCTCAATTTGGAACGGACCTGGTCCTTTCCTGAGAATTCTCCAAAAAGCCTCGAAAAGCTCCACCCTTTGCCTGTGAGTTGGCCTCCTCCCCAAACTTGCCAATATAGTGGGGGGGGGGGAGTGGAAGAGAAAGCACAGCTGAGCCTGAGACACCTTGCTAAAGCTCTTCCTAAATTTTCTGGTGTCTGCAATTTATTTAATACATTTGTAGACTACCTTTTCCAGACTAAAATCTGTACAAAGCTGTTCACATATGAACATAAAAAACAATATAAAATAAACAGCCACACACCCAGCAGTATAAATCCATGTCAGCTAAACTTACATGCTAACTCTGACATATCAGCTAAAACTGATATACAAGTGGTCAGCTTTTGCTGGTACTTCCTAAGGCTCAAGCAAAACAAAAGTAATCCCAGAAGCCTAAAATCTGTCCAGGATAGTCTGCCCAGTCTGACTGTAAGGGACTGAATTGAATTGAGGCTGGGTAAGCTTCTTGAATACCACGTCTACTGAGGTCCCAATAAGGCCATAAATCACTTCAGAAAAAAGTCGGTGGATTGCAAGATAAACTGCTGAAAATACACGATGATCACTTACAATAGCATCTTTGTATTTAGAAATGACTATGGTTACATGGTATGACTGTGGTAATGCTAATGTATTGAAATAAATGAGAGCGGACGGTTGCATCCACACCTTAGCAGAGCAGAGCTCTGCCACCCAATGTTTCATCTGTAACTGGAAGGAGCATTTCATTTGTGCAAGGAGTCTATGCACAGTCCTTGTGGAGGCAGAACACTCCTCCTAGTTACAGAGGGAGCATCTGACGATGGGGCTGTGTTCTGCTAAAGTCTTTAATGCAACCCACAGGTTTTAGGATTCCCCAGAGAAAACTGTACGGCAGTAAGTCTTGTGATCTGCTGTCCCAAGTTAGACTAAAAAAATGACAAGTTACATTGCCCTTAAAAAAGAAAATACATTTTTATTATATATATTGATATTCACTGCATACCAGGCCAATCAAGGAACCCTCCAAATGCCTGGGTTAAACCTTTCAGCCAAAGTGTCTTTTCTACCAGAAGCTCAATGTCTATGGCTGGTACATTCTGGAGTAGTACAGTAGCAATTAATATCCATGGGCTCAAAACCATGTTTTCTATCTGTAGGAGCTCCATTTTGTAGGCTACGTCACTGACACATTTCTGGATTTCCTCAGATGGCTTTTGGGGAATATGCCTAAATGGAAAAAGCCAGTTAGCACAGACAGACATTCTGTGAGCAACCTGCATTCCCCCCCCCCCCTTGCAGATTTTGTTTGCTTCCTTGAATTCACAGGGAAGCTGTTTGAAAGAAAGGGTCTCTGAGCCATTCCAGAGCAAGTTATCTTCAAACCAATTGCTCCTGCATTATTTTGTATAGCTAAACGAAGCAAATCTGGTACCTTCTGAATGGATTTTATGACACATCAGGTTCAGGGGAAAAGTCATCAATTAAGAGTACAAGCATATAAGCTTATAACAAACATTCCTGAGAAAGAAATAAAAATTGGAGAGGCTTCTTGATGTGGAGCGTTTCTAAGCAAAATTTCCTGCTGGAAAGGGATTTACAAAATACTTCGGAAATAAAGCGCTTCAGGCAAAGACTTTATGTGTGGTTCTCTTACTTCTGCATAATCTTAATGGACTGCCATTTTTTTACAAAACAAGCTTTAATTAGGACAGGTCCTGGCTTTCCACAAATTGCATTTTCTTGTAGCCAATATGGGTCACTTCACAATATCAGCAATGATGTTTGTATGTTAGAAAAATGCCATATTGCCAAAACAGAAGTGCTTCTTAAGAGAAGATTGTCTGGATCTAACATAAAGATGTGCATTTGGTTGTATTATAAACAGACTATCTGAAAACACTTAGGTAGCAGGAAATGCAAGATGGCAACATTTAAGGGAGAACCAAGATACTGCAACTGCAATTGCTCATGAAATCATAAGAGACCTATGTTCTGCATCATGTGTCGCCACCAGAAATAACTGTATTCATTCCTACTTTCATCGCTTATATGTTATTACAAATATTTTGACATTCATATAAACAAAGCTAATTTAGCCCTCTTAATATTTACATGGAAAGGAAGAAATGATTATTTCAGACATATTTTTTTTAGTTTTGGGTCAGTATACCCAAGATGCACTTAGGTTAGATTTTTCAGACACTGCAACATCCCTTCAACATTGAGTTCTGGCCAATGCTGGAGACAAGGGATTGGGATGATGAACTGATCTAAAATGATACTTTAGGCCGGGTTCTTAACTATAGCATAAGAGAGACTAGACAAAAAACCCTCACTGTCCAGGTATCTAGCGATTTTAGAATCTACTAAAAAACAGAGATAAATGCCAATGCTGTTCATAAACTCCTAAGAAATCAAACATCTGTACCTTGGAACCAAGTTATATGGACATCTATCGATCCTCCCATCTACCAGTGTTCTGAGTGATACAGGCTGTCCAAAGTACACATGTATACCTCCAAAATCTTCATTCAGAATTTTCCTGGCTTTTAATAGTCCCTATGGAGTAAAGGATAAAATTTATCTTCAGGGATTCTTTCACTCGCAAAACAGCCCCATCTGTGCAAATGGAGGGTCATTTTCACCAATCTCTCCTTCCCATTGCAACCCCTTGCACCTCCTGAAAACATGTTCCTGAGAGTTGGGGAAACTCTCAAGAACAGACATTTGGGGCTGCAGAGGGGAGCAGAAAAAAATAATCACCCCTCCCCACTTGTACAAGTGAAAGACGACCTTAGGCTACATTTATTATTGTATCATTGTTTCTATAGCATCACTTCTACAGTTTTCACCGTGCTTTCTTCTTCCCCCATTCATCCACACAATAACCATATGAGTTATGTCACTATTATTTCTATGTTTTAGAAAAGAGAAAGAAAAGCTGGGGGGGGGGGGAGAGCAAGTTGTCCCTGTAGCAACATTCAGACACAACAAACCATAGTTTGTCATTATAAGAACAAACTTCGGGTTCACACACTCCCTGCTCCTCTTCCCCTTGTTTCACACGAGGGGAAAAGATTACAAAATTTCCAAGTCTAGTTTGCAGCAAACCAGTTTGCTGCTGCATTCAAACATGGCACACTGTGTTTTCTGCAAATCATAGTTTGCCATATTCATAATGAAAGACAATTTGATGCAAACTAGAAGCAGAATCCTCTCATTCCTCTACACACAAACGAGGGGGCAAGGGGACCATGTAAGCCAGAGGCTCACTGCAGCTTGTTCTTATAACACAACAAACCATGGCTTGTTGCATCTGAATGTGGTCAGTGAGTTTATGGCCAAGCTGAGTTTTGAACCTAGCATAAAATGTCCAATGTTCTATTCTACGCCCATATGAACCTGCTTGCCTTACCGATGTTGTTTCTTTTGGTTTAGGCACTCCTAAAAGTTCATATGCATAAAGAATTTCTTCCAATACCCTCTCGTAGCTGATACTGATTGGGACAAGGTAAATGTCAAACACTTCCCTTTTAAGAAATGGATCCAACACAATATTGAGGAGACCTGTAAGAAGAAGAAAAATCTATGTTTTAAATGAAAATAATCCTCATGTAAGAATTAAGCCAAGTTCAACTGCTTTTACGGCTCATGATTTCTAGCAAGACCTTTCACGTTGAATACATTGATCACTCCTGACTAAGCATAAGTCACCTAATTCACCAAAGGTTGTAATTTTCTGACAAACATACCGAACTTTGGAGTCAACGTCTTCGCAGTGCGGCTTCTCGTTCCTTCAAGATAAAACTCAATGGGGGCATACCCATTCTTCAGGATAAAAAAAATACACACACACACACATATAAAGGTAACAGTTAGCAAAACAAGTGAAATATATATATATTTATGCTAAAATAAATCTCTAGGGCTGCAATCCTAAACATACTTGCAGGGAATAAATCCCATTAAACTTAGAGGGACTTGTTTCTGAGTACAGTAGACATATTTCGGAGTGTGCTTAGAGATGTTTATTTTTGCCAAGGTAAACATTTGTTAACTACAGCTATAAAATCCAACATCCACCACAAGCAAAACAAGTGGCTAGAATAATCAAATACAAAAACTAATGGTAACAAGCCTGAGGTACAAGATACGGAGACAGTTTTACATATCACAGTGACCAAAACTCCTTAAATCCAGTTAATCTTAAAATTAAGTTAAAGGCAGCATTAATGTTATTTACCTTTAACATTGTTTTTACATATTCAGCAAACACTGCCCAATAAAGTTTGTTCCCGCCAAATGTACGTCGCATGAAAAAGGCACCCGATTTTCGTAACAGCTCGCCAACCATCTTCATTCCCAGGAAATCTAGCAGGGCACAGAATGTAGAACGGAAGGCAGAGGTCAGTCATGTCCCTTATGTGGTTATTTCAGTAAGCAATATGAAGAACTGCATGAATTCATTTTAGAAACACCAGTTTAAGTAGTACATTAAGCAGAAAAAAAGAAACATTTAGTATACTAACAGCCCAATTCTATTCTCCCCCCGATGCAGCGACGCCAAAATGGCTACCACAGCATCCTGGGGGGGGGGGCAGTGGAGGAGGTCTCCTCTAGGTAAGGAAACATTTGTTCTGAATTGTTGATGACTAACCAGGAAAGAGGTCTTGGGGTTGTGATGGATTCCTCAATGTAAAATGTTGACCCAGTGTGCATCAGCTGTGAAAAACGCAAATTTCATGGCAGGGATAATTAGAAAAGGGATCAAAAATAAGACAGCTAGTATTATATGTCCTTATGCAAATTTATGGTGCAGTCACATTTGGAATTCTGTGTACGATTTTGGTCACCACACCTCAGGAGGATATGGGGAGGGGGGACTCAATGTCATCGCTATACTTGGTGGGCTGGGCTGAACCTGCAGCTCCACTTCAGAACAGAAGAAACTGCCCTGTAAGCAGAGACCGAGCCCTTTAGAAATCCTAAACACACAGCGAAAACCTGAAGAACTACTTGGAGCCCTGTGTACTGACTAAACACACAGCGAAAACCTGAAGAACTACTTGGAGCCCTGTGTACTGACTAAAAGCCTAGTTCCTGAAGCCTTTGGAGAGGTGAAAGCCAAGACAGTATCCAGCAACATGAAGCAGAGCAAAGAGGAGGCCTGCAGCAAGTAAGAAAGGCTCTGTAGCTGTAACTACATCAGAGGACCAATCTGGAGGAGGCTCAGAACTGGAGGAGAATGTGGCTACAGTCCCTTGTTCAACAAGCTATACAGGATATAAATATAAGAGTATTTCTACTTAGAAACAACAGGAGAGCCTAATCTGGCTTTTGAAACAACCACAAAAAATATGTCAGAAACCTTCAAAGAGTACATCAGTGTTGGAAAGACAAGCTCAATGATTTTGAAAACCGCTTCAGACATCATAACCTGCATCTTAGAGGGTTTAAAGAAGACTCCGAACAAAATCATACTACACAGGCTTTTATAGCTGAGAGGCTTGCTACCACATTTGACCTGGAGCTGAACGGCTAGAATGTGCTTTTCATATCACGTAACGTTTCATACCACGGTGGGAACCAGGATTCCTCAGGGTATTAACATAAAATGTGTGGATTACAAAGGCATAATACTGAAGCAGAGCAGAACTAAATCTGCAGTTACCTTTCATGACCAACATATTACAAGTTTATCTAGATCTCTCTATGGAGACACATCAGCACAGAAGATATTTAAAACTCATTACAACAACCTTGCAGAAAAAGAGAGTATGTTACAAATGAGGTTTCTCCATCAAACTGCTTATTTCCTAGAAAAACCAACTGCTGTTTGCCAGATATCTAAAGAAAGGTTGTGTGCCTCCCTTCCAAAGTTAGGGATAGAGCTTCAGACAGGGTGCTGACCAGGAGACACACTTGACCTACCAGGTGGAAGGAATGCAGACGAAGAGAACAACAAGGTCAAGTAGAAGCAAGTGCATTTGAAAAAAAGACACAGGTGGTTAACACTGGAAACCAGAAAAAGAAGCAGCAATAGCCTCCTCTGAACACAGAACCAGAAGGAAACCAATATCACCTATTCCCCTGCTGCATGTGTGCATGAGACAGTACAGGCTCTATGACTGCATATTTATCTTAAAAATTGTTATATGCAACTTTAGTGCCGGGTAAACAGGAGATGCAGAATTCATTTCCTTCCCCGACAGGTGTCCCTAGAGGTTTCATAATCTCCTGTAGGAGTTTTCAAGGCTGGCAAAGGTGTTCAGTTTTAATACTGGTATATGAGCTGGGGGGATGGAAAGTTAAAAACAAGTAAAAGCTTCCTGAGAGGAAGAGAGGAGCCTCTCTAGCATGCAGGCTGCTTGCCGCTTCGTTGCTATAAGCTGCAGGCTGCTTACAGCATTTGGGTTAAGCAAGAAATGCAGGGGTTTGGCGCCAGCTCTATAAAGAAAAAAAGGTAAAGGGCACACGGGGGGGCTGCGGGGATAGCGTTCCCCCTTATCCACGGGTTCCCGGCATCCATGGGGGGGGCGCCAGTAACCTATCCCCTGGGAATACTAGGGTCCTATTGTACTTCTTCAAATGTATAAATCAATGGATTTTGCTACCATAAGATGCGGTGGCAGCCACCAGCTTAGATGGCTTTGAAGGGTGAATTAGACAAATTCATAATTAAAATATTTTAGGATGCTTTATGTACAAAATGTTTGAACTATTTGTTTAGTAAAAACAAGGAAAAGGCATCTGTTACATCCATGAATTTCTAGACCTTTGCTAAAAGGTTATTCCAAAGTGTACGCTGCTCCATGATATAAAATCTCAATATTCTTCCACAGTATACCGTTGCTTTTGGCAGTGTAACAAGAGCCTCTTTTTAGGTCATGCCATCGTTTGCCTCTCACTCTTGCAAATGCTTACAAACTCTTGTTTGTAAAAGAGCCAGCCTGAAGATCAGCATGGGTGATCCAATTCACAGGTCTGAATAACAAAAGCCACTAAAAGGTTTTCAAAACTGGTTCCTGTACATTCTACTGTGGAGCAGAACTACATTCAGCAGTCTTTACAATTTTGGCTGCAGTTCCTAGTTGTGAAAAACCATGTGATATGTTGTAAGTAAACAGAAAGGGACATTTTAAAATCTTTTTAATAGAAATCACACCCAACCCCCTACTGGCCAAGCCAGTTCAGGACAGCATAAAATTCTGGATGTCGTAAGAATGAATTGTTGAAGGAAAGGCTTACCTATTCCTGCAGCAATGACAGGCAATGCCAAGTCGTAGGTGTACAACACATAAGATAACAAGAGAAAATCTATGTAGCTTCGATGGCTGGGTAGCAGTACAACTGGATGCTCTTGAATTGCCTGTTGTAACTAACAAAGAACAAAATGCAATTTACCATCAAGGCTGGTTTTGAACGGGATTTGTTTTATTTATTCATTTCAGTACACATTTTGCACCAATGAAGCAGCACCTGTAGTGACAAGGGAAACATCAGGCTGAGAATTTATTCAAAGCAACTGTAGAGACCTACTCTTTGCCTGTGACACCACCACATGGGGTGAAAGGGGGGAACACAAGAGAAGGGCCTCCACCGGCGCAGGAACAGTGCCCACCGGAGGCAGGTGAGCTCCACGCCAGGCAGTGGGGAGGACGAAACAGGGGTGAAGAGGGGGTGTCCCAGGGAAAGGAGGAGGGCGGAACAGGCCCGGGAGGGGGCGGGTTTGGAAAAGGAGACCGCCGCTGAACTCTATCCCCCTTCTCAGGCTTGGAAGTCCAACACGGAGCTGCTCGGATTTGCGCCGGCTATTTTGCTGGCACACATCCAAGTAGCTGCTGGGGCTCAACACAGGGTAAGAGGATGAAGTCCCCTTACCTTGAGGAGGTGTTCAGCAACCTCCAGCCCCGTTCTGGATACAGCGGAGCCTGCTGCTGCATCCCAGCACGGGGCTTTGGATAGGATTGGGCTGCGTGCTTAGTATCAGCCTAACTATTACAGTACAGGTGGGCCCCCATATCCACTGATTCGCTATCCACGGTTTCAGTTATCCACGGATCGTGGGGACCCCCCCCCCCAGGCTTTTACTTTTTTCCCCAGTAAGCTTCGTTTCTTCCTTAAAGAAACAGGAGAAGCAGCCTCTGGCTGCTTATTACAGGCAAGTAGAATGAGACTAAGTACTAGAGAGGCTCTTCAAGGTTAATAGAAACCTTGCAGAGCCTCTCTAGGACTTAGTCTCGTTCTACTTGCCTGCAATGGAGGCTGCTTTTCTGTTCGTTTTAAGGAAGAATCAAAGCTTGCTGAAAGAAAAATAAGAGCTGGGGGGAGGGGCAAGCATGCCTGCCTGCAGGGGAGGCCCTCAGGAAACCATGGAGGGGGTGTTCGCTCTTATCCACGGTTTCAAGTATCCACGGAGGGGCCTGGAACATATCCCCAGTGGATATGGGGGCCCACCTGTATATCACTTTATATTTAATCATTCACATTTTTATATCACCCTTCCACTAAGGAGATCAGGGTGATGTTCATAGTTCCTTCCTTCCTTTTGTTCTCACAACAACCCTGTGAGGTAGGTTAGGCCGAGAGAAAGTGACAGGCCCAAGGTTATCCAGGAAGCTTCAAGGCTGAGTGGCGATTTGAACCTGGATCTTCCGTAAGTTCAACTCCCAAACCACTACACCATCCTGGCTCCTAGAACATAAAGAGGATATGTGGCCAGCTGCAGCTTTCAGCAGAACCTGTAGCTGACTTTGGGTCAAGGAAAACCAGCTATTTGCTACAAGCTAGGAATTACGAAGTTAGGAATTTGGAATTGGAGCCACTTGGTCTGCCCAAACTGTTGCAAAGTTGCCTCGGGTGAACAGGTGTTATACATTTATGAGCTATAGATCAAAAAACAGTCCTTACGCACTTTTATGACCCATGAAACAAATGGCTGTGTAACTTGAAAAATGTCCTTCTGTCTGTAAATGCTTCTCTCAGCCTCATGGAACTTTTAAATGAGATAATTGTATGTTGAGGCTCAACATTCTTCTGTGTAGCATTTTCAGAGTGTGGACTAATTCTTATGTTCATGCGCTGTGGAATGAACATTCCTGTAACTATTCTAGCTATTCTGTATTACTAATAACATAATATACGGCGCAATCCTGTGTAACTCTTGCACCGGTGTAACAGTAGATCCACCGGTGTTAGTGCACTTATGCCAGTGTAACTTGCCGTATGCCGACGGACACCAGCATAACCCCCCTCGGACACCGCACATGCGCAGTTTGGACGCAGGATGGACTCCAGCGCAACTTCGCTGGCGCAGGGGGTGGAGTTGCTCTGGAGTCTGTCCTGCCTCCGAACTATATATACGCGGTGTCCAAGGGGGTTTACGCTGGTGTCCGGCCTGTGTATGTCGGCGTACGGCACGTTGCACTGCCATAAGTGCACTTACACCGGTGGATACACTGGCATAAGTGCACTTAAGAATCTACTGTTACACCGGTGCAAGACTTACACAGGATTGCGCTGTAACAGTACTAAGGACTTAGTTTAGGAGGTCCTTGAAAATCCTTCAAGAAGTGTGTCTGAAAAGAGTGCGATTGGATGTTTCCCTAAAATAATGTCAAGTTTTACACTGGGACACTTGCCTTCTTTATCTTCTATCATCGCAACCAAAGATTATAATGCTTCTAAGAACTGGTTGCCCAGCAAACAGAACCTCAATGCATGCATTGCCAAAGAAAAATTTGGTTCAAACCATGGTTACTTGTTTTGCAACACGATTATTTCAAAAAGCTTGGTGTGGCTAAATAGGGAAATGGACACTCCAATATCATTTTGATCCTTGGCCTTTCATATCTTGACGTGACGATCAACAGGGCTTGACTGCCTAGCGATTCTGCACAGCAATTACTCAACTACGGGTAGCTACAATGTTCTGGAAAGGTGTCTTAAGCAGCCACCATTTCAGGCTGTCATGCAATTAGTGGAATCAGTATGGCCAGAAGCGGCCCTTCCATGAGGTGAGGTGATAATTTTAATGTATTGTTTAAACTGATGTATTATTTTAAATTATGTATTTTCATCTTTGTTGTAAGCCACCTTGGGCATTTACCTTCGGCATAGGATAAGGCTGGATATAATTTTTTTAAATAAATAAATAAATGGATCACAGGAGGGCGAGAGGACAGTGGATTCTGGGTGCCCTTCACCCCGAGTCTGCCACCACCACCTTCCTCCAGCCCACTGTGGATGCAGGCCACATTGATCCACTTTTCATCCTCTAAAACTGAGCAGAAAGTGGACCATCTGCCTCTTTACACGTTCCTTGTATGGTTTCTTCAAATGCGGAAGTTCAGGATGTCCGGTTTCATTCACAGGGACTGCAGAAATGAAGGAGCTCCTTCATTCATGTGGTCCCTTTAAATAAAACCAGAAGTCCCACACTTCTGCATTTGAAGAAACTGTGTGAGGAGTCCGGTAAGGGGCTATTTTCAGTAGCGTAGAGGTGGCAGACCCAAGGCAGCACTGGGCCGTGTTCTTGGGCCTGAGTATGATCAACCCAAGCATTAATGCATATAATTCTAGCTGTTTATATAAGTGTTCATACCAGTACTTACTTTCTGCATACCTTCTTCATTCACATAGACGCTCTTGAAAAGGCATTTAAATATTTTGCTCAGCGAGAAAGCAAAAAAACGTATAGCACCCATATGCATGCTGTGGCCCATCTCATCCAGAATTTCTGCTGCTTCTTCTTGTATGATGTCAGGTGATTCACCTGTCTCTTTTGATAGCTAAGCAAAAGATGAACAGCAGTAGTGAATACAAACTCATAGACACTATAAAGACTGTGAGCACTCAGTGGCTTAGAACATTAACCAAGATTGGAAATGGCTATTCATCCAGTTTCCTGTGGCAAGTAAGAATTGCTTTGAGGCAACCAGGCCTTTAAATGTTGTTGTTGTTTTTTCTCCACTGCCTCTAGCTCACAAATGAGTAACATAGGCATCTGTGGGGATGGAGTCATAGCTCAGTGGTAAAGGACATGCTTCCAAGTGGGGCAAAGAAAATGTCCCATCTCAAACCTTGGGAGTGCCACAATACCAAGGGAGATGGACCGAGGATCTGACTCACAGCACAATCCTAAACGCACCACCCAATGGCGGCACGCCTCCCGCGCTGGCGCTGACCGCCATAAATCAGTCTGCGCCAGTTGCAAAAGCCTCCCCAACAGCACACTGGTCAGCGTGCTGCTGGGGATGCCAGCGGGAAGGCCTGCGCCTTCCTAGTCACGTCGGAGGAACTCCAGGCGCGCGATGGAAAAGATGGCGGGAAGGCAGAACAGGGGTGGGGAGGGGGCAAAACTGGGCGGAGAGGCTGCGGGATGGGGAGGATCCATCGCAGAAGGCCCACACGGGATCCTATCCCCCTTCCCTGCAGTCTCCCCACCCCTTTTCTCTCCTCGGATTTATGTTAGCAAAATTGCTAGCGTAGGTCTGAGGAGACCCTTTGCGGGCTGTGAGGCTGATGCAGGGGTAAGGGGATTAAACATCCCCTTTCCCTGCAGAAACCTCCCGGCCCCACCCACCGCACAAGATGCAGCGGCTGCCATTTTTGCGCCGCTGCGATGTCAGAAGGGCCGTTGAATAGGATTGGGCTGTCAGTATAAGGCAGCTTCCTAGGATGTGCTGCAACACTTAGTATGGCTAACTCTTAATTTCAGAGGTACAAAAACACAAACATTCAACGCATCCTGTCAAAAGTTAATGTAGTTAAATATTTTAGAAATTAATTTCTGATCATCTAAAATTTGTGTATGCTCACATCTCTGCAAAATACGTGTAGGATCAGGGTATTCACAGCATTACCAACCCAAGCACAGTGTGAAAGTGACAATTTGCTACATTAGCCCATTAACTAGAGCCTGTCTGCCGGTCTTTTCTTCTTCCCGACTCTTTTCAGCCTCAATGCTGAATTCAAAGTACCATTATCACCATCTCCCAGCAGCAATCTTGGAACCAAGCTTACTTTTCACATCTAACCTTAAAAAAAAACTGGGGGGAAAAAAGAACACACCTCTATATCTACAAAAAAAGCTCCTTAACAATAAGGTCAGTTTTCCAAAGAGCAAAATTTGTCCTGCCACACAAACAAGAACCTAGTTAGCAAAAGGCAGATCTGTCAAATGTCTCTCATATAGACAGTCTCTTTTCAATTAACTTGCCAAGGGGGTAGGACTTGAAAAATAGCATTGATTATCATCTTATTTGAAGAGTCTCCGCTATCACGCCTGAAAAAAAAAATACTTATCACTCTTGGAAAAAGCCTCATAACTGGAAAATAATTGTCTTACATTTGGTAGTTTAAAAGGATGCTGCTCAAGCTACTGTTGTTAGAGCGCTACAAATACATTACCGATTGAAAGAAGATCAGCCAAAATGTTGCTCACCTCTCCAATAACATATTGAACTTGTTCAGACTGTAGAACAATAGTTTTAAGGGCACTTGGCTTGCAGGGAGAAAGTCCTTTATAAACAACAGGTGTGTAGCATTTCATTGCATATCTGAGATCACTGGACTGTCGCCTCTCCTCCAAAATATCTTCAAAGTCATCTTTCTTCTTCGATGTGAGATTCTTCTGCTGGGAAGATAATGAATGAAGAATTAGAAAGTATCTTAAGTCACTCAATGGCTCTCTTAGGCAGGTCAGAGAAGTCTGACTTCTTCTTACATAGTACAGAAGATATTATTCTGTATTAAGTGACAGATACAGGCGTCCCCCCGTATCCATGAGGGATACATTCCCACCCCCTGCGGATACCGAAACCGTGGATAAAAAAGAACCCTATGCTTACTGTGGCGCCAAGCACTCATGTCTCTTCCTTTGCAGCCTGTCACAGAACGCTAGAGGAGGAATACAAGAAGCAGTCAGCCGGAACACTAAAGGAGGAAGCAGGAAGCTTTCTGCTTCCTGTTACCGTTCTCTTCGTCTTCCTCCTCTAGTATTCCGGCTGACTGCTTCTCGCATTCCTCCTCTAGCGTTCTGTGACAGGCTGCAAAGGAAGAGACACAAGTGCTTGGCGCCACAGTAAAAGATGACAAATAATGGACACGCAGGGGGGAGACAATCACGGATAAGTGAATTCACGGATATGGGATCTGCGGATACGGGGGACACACACGGATGTACAGAAGATAAGCAAATAATACATGATGATACAGAAGATAATAAGGAAACATTATGGAATGTTTGCTTATCATTTGTGAGAAAATTTCAGCTCACACAAATGAGCCACAAGCTATAACTAGGTCTTACAAGACCTGAAAAAACCTCTATTGGTACTGTTACCGTACTTCCTAAATAAATCCTTGGCATCAAGCACATGGATCAGCTACCAACAACAGAGTTGGTAGTCCAGAACTGCAAGTTGATAGCATACACTCAACAAACAAATAGCAGCCAACATCTAGAATATCTGGGACGCAATCTACCAAGGCCCTTTATAAACCAACATCTTAAAATGTATGAAGACATGACAAAGATAGTAAATCAAACCCTGTCAGCGCAATCCTATCCAACTTATGCCACCAGCTGAGCTCTGCTCAATTCTATCCAACTTATGCCACCAGTGTAACCAGCGGTGCAGTGAGAACGGGAGGCCCCAGAACGGAAAGGGGATTCAAATCCCCTCCAAAAGGGGAATTCAAAGGGGATTTGAATCCCCTTTTCATTCTGGGACCTCCCGTTCTCACTGCACTGCTGGTTACACCGGTGGCATAAGTTGGATAGGATTGCGCTGTAAAACACATATCCAAAGCATTCCCATTGCCTGCACCAGATCAGTTTGTTGTCACTATCTCAGCATTTGCAAACTAACCAGCAATTTACTGACTAAACTAAAAGCCTGCAGCCAAAGAATTTCAGAATTCAAATCTGAAATTCAACTCTTATCCCTCAGCCTCCTGCTCCTTGGTTCCTAAGGGTTCTCATCAGCTCCCAATGCTGCTGAGACAGTAGAAGCTGCAATCGACAACATTCCTCCTTGATACAACTTTTAGTAGGGTCTAAACTGCAGATTGAGCTACCCATCAGAGGCGCAACATGCCGGGAGGGCGCCCTGGAGCGAGGGGGCGGGGCCAGCGTCGCAACGCGCCCTCGCATCACGTAGACGCGCCCCCCCCACCCGGTTTGGTCTCATTTCAGAGCCAAACGGACTCAGGGTGGGCGGGAGGGCCCAACCACAACGCTCCTCGGCAAGGTAAGATCCCCGCCCCCCCCCCGCGGTGGAGCGCCTGGAGCGCCTGCTCCACCCACTCCACCGTAGTTCCGCCGCTGCTACCCATTGCCTCTTTGCCCATTCTTTTGATCCTCTTTACATCAAGAAGCCACAGCTTAGCACCTGGACATCCCTCCCCTGGAAAGTGTTCTTGGCTCCCTTGTCACACTTCCCAGTTCTCCCTTTTGCCTTAATCACACCCATTCCCTTCTTCAACCTCTCCATGGAGTTCACTGAACTTTGGCTACCCAGCCTTGCGGTTCTCCCTCGCTTCACGTTCCTGACAATACCATGACAGCAGATAATGTACTTGGCTGCCAAGCCCTTCTCTAGCTACCTTCTTACCCCACCCCCATGCACAATCGATATAGAGTTTGGCATTTATTCCCTGGTCTCTTTACAAAGTCTCTGTTCTCTTTTCCAGACTGGAGCATGTACATAAGAACATAAGAACACAAGAAGAGCCCTGCTGGATCAGGCCAAAGGCCCATCTAGTCCAGCTTCCTGTATCACACAGTGGCCCCACCAGATGCCTCAGGGAGCACAAGACAACAAGATACTTGTATCCTGTCGCCACTCCCTTGCACCTGGCACAATGAAAACCTACTCCTACAACCAGGAGGTTGCTTATCCCCATCATGGCTTCTAAGCCGTGATGGACTTTTCCTCCATAAATCTGTCCAATCCCCTTTTAAAGGCATCCAGGCCAGGTGCCATCACCACCTCCTGTGGCAAGGAGTTCCACAAACCAATTACACGCTGGGTAAAGAAATATTTTCTTTTGTCTGTTTTAATACTCCTTCCACTCAATTTGAGTGGATGTCCCCTAGTTCTAACGTTCTGTGAGAAGGAAAAGAACTTCTCTCCATCCCATGCATTTCTTCTGTGAGAGTTTTATTAGATCTATTTTTCACCAGCGAGAGCAGGAGCCCAGACTCTTTCTTCTGGGCTCCCATTTGTACAACCCCCTTAACCCCACCTATCAAGTGGGCAAAGTATGGGCAATGGAACAATGCTACATGACAGGGAAATCACAAGCTCCCCACTGTGGATGATTTTTTGCTGAATATATCCAAACTTAGGTTGCTCTCTACAGCTCATTTCCAAATTATAGATGCCATGCTGCTGCCAAATCTGGGCTTGGTCTCCCGTTTCATTTTAGCTTAGTCTTTAGCTTGTTTTCCCCTTCTGTGGACTCTGAACCCTTCTCTCCCTTTCAGCCTACTTACCACCTTAATCTCCAATGTCCTTCCATGAGTAGCCTGCCTTCCCCCTCTTTCATTTTGCAGCTCTCTATTCCCTTCCCCCTTAAGTTAGACGTTTCCTTGCAACTTTATTTTATCTAGTAACTGATGCCTCTAAGGCTTTAGCTGTAGTATGCAACCATGTGTGACTTAGTTGCACAGCTTTTTTAAGAACTGATATTGCCTTTTACTCCTGACTCCCCCTCCCTCTTATTGTACAATTATCCCCCATAATAAACATATCAATATCATGTCTTTTTTGTCCTTGTTAAATGCCCAGTTCCACTGAGGTATTCGGCTACTATACATATGGTCCCTGAACAAGTGTTTGTTCCTCCATGTGCTTGTTAAGAACATAAGAACATAAGAAGAGCCCTGCTGGATCAGGCCAAAAGCCCATCTAGTCCAGCTTCCTGTATCACACAGTGGCCCCACCAGATGCCTCAGGGAGCACACAAGACAACAAGATAACCCGTTTCCCATTGACACTCCCTTGCACAGAGAAAACCCACTTCTAAAACCAGGAGGTTGCTTATGGCTTGTAACCTGTGATTGTCTTTTCCTCCATGAATCTGTCCAAACCCCTTTTAAAGGCATCTAGGCCAGGTGCCATCACCACATCCTGTGGCAAGGAGTTCCACAGATGAATTACACGCTGGGTAAAGAAATATTTTCTTTTGTCTGTTCTAACTCTCCCTCCACTCAATTTTAGTGCATGTCCCCTGGTTCTGGTGTTGTGCGAGAGGGAGAAGAATTTCCCTCTATCCACTCTCTCCATCCCATGCATAATTTTATAAGTCTTAATCATGTCCCCCCTCAGGTGCCTTTTTTCTAGGCTGAAAAGCCCCAAACGCTGTAGCCTTTCCTCATAAGGGATGTGCTCCAGCCCACGAATCATTCTGGTCACTCTTTTCTGCACCTTTTCCAATTCAACTATATCCTTTTTGAGGTGTGGTGACCAGAACTGGACACAATACTCCAGATGTGGCCTTACCATCGATTTGTACAAAGGCATAATGATATTGGCCGTTTTATTCTCAATCCCTTTTTTAATGATCCCGAGCATGGAATTGGCCTTCTTCACAGCCGCCGCACACTGGGTCGACACTTTCATCGACCTGTCCACCAGCACCCCAAGATCTCTCTCCTGATCCATCACAGACAACTCAGAACCCATTAGCGTATATGTGAAATTTTGGTTTCTTGCCCCAATGTGCATCACTTTGAACTTACTTACATTGAAGCGCATCTGCCATTTTGTGAAGCGCATCTGCCATTTTGTGATTACACATCTTGTTATTACACATACTCTTCTAGAGCATGTCTGATAATAGCATATGCTCTACCAGTGAGCTACGGCCCCAGCTCCTCCTATCCTCTGACACAAAGGGCTTCTTCAAAGCCTCTTCTTTCTTTAGTACCTGCCAATCTCCTGACAGCATTGTTTGCCAGACACTTGTAACATTCACACAGTGCAGTCAGTGTCAGAGGCTTTACCTCTGCTGCACAACACAACTAGATTAGCCCAGAAAACACCACACATGAAAGGTCTTCTGACTTCCACAGACAAGAGTGCTGTTCATTTGAAAGTGCTGCATAAGCCAAAAAAAGTAAATTTACAAATTGAGTATCCTTTGGGGAGGAGCCGTACCTCAGTGGTAGAGCACGCATTTTGCAGGTAGCAGGCCCTGATGTTAAAAGGTTCCAGTTAAAAGGATCTCATGTTGCATGGCTGGTTGAAGATACCTGCTTGAAACCTTGGCGAGCTACTGCCAGACAAGAGCAGACATCACTGAACCAAGTGGACCAGCTATGCAACTGGATATTAGGTTGCTTCATAGATGCAAGGTATACAATTGCCACTCACACGGCGTAGCCCCCAGGATTCATAGTTCCATGTTGGTGAACCAAAGAACACCCCTGTGGATGCCTGGTTTCTACACTAGCAAGGAAGGCACAGCAGTGCAGGAGCACCAAGCCTTCCTAGTTTTGTTTCAGACAAGGGCAAGAGACTTGCAGGAAGCAGAGACTTGCAACACAGAGAAATATAGTAAATCCCTTCTGCTGTGATCTTTGAAGTGCACACACACACAGCCCAAGGTGTTGGTGTACTTTACAAACATGTGCACACTCCACTTCCATAACATGAGAAAAGGCAACTAGCACTAGCTAGCTTGGTTGAGTAAATGAATTAAAGCACTATCATATTGCCACTACTGAGAGAGTAGAATGAAAGAGCGGTTGTGTGGAAGTGTTATTTTAACAGTTTTCCTGGTTTGTTAAGCCTTCCTGTTCTGGAAAACCAAAGATTATAGTTGCGGCAACTTTGTTGTTGTTGTTTTGGTGAGAATTTCCTTCGGTAGTGCAACAAAAAGAGATGACCAAGACTCGCATAAAAACTGAGAGTATCCTTGGTTGCTACAGCCCCTTTAGGAGCACATGTATCATTCTCATCAAGACCCGGGGTGCATCCATCCATATTTTGGCCAGAATCATTCACTCAGTTTTGACAGAAAGTTCAGATGACATTGTGGGGGTAGTCTGTGTTTTCTGAGCAATCTGATGTTTTTTCAGATCTGATTTACTGTGACTTTAAAAAAAGAAAAAAAAACCAGAAACCATTGCAATGGCATCCCTGTTCAGTGCAGACAGGCAACTGACACACTCACAGACCCACTGTTGCTTTGGATGAACAGAGAAAGAGACAAGGAAAAAGGAGGGGGCCTCAGGAAGGAATTCATTTCAGGCTTTACTAACAGAAGATTCATAGAAACATCCTCCAGGAGCTCACTGTGGCAGCAACGATATCAGCAGCATCTGGTTTCCTTCAGCTGCTACAGTAAGCTGCCAGGGATGGGGGTGGTCAGGGATTAATATGCAAATCAAAAATAAAATAATGAAGGATGAAATGACAATAGTCTCTAGAAAAAGTAGTCAGCAGCTGACCTTCTGGCTCCAAAGAAGAGAGGGGTCAGGTAAGTGTGTACATAAAGAGTGTCCTGCTGCTCAGACATCTCTCTTTGCAAAGATGTAAGGTTTTAAAATCTGATGTTTCCCCCAAATGGCAGATTTTTCTACTTTGCTTCTTTTCTCCCCTCCCACCGCACATTGTAAAAGTAAAGGAGGAGGAGGTGGCAGCAGAGAGAGAGAGAGAGAGAGAGAGAGAGAGAGAGAGAGAGCTGGTATGTACTCAGACAGACTGGAAGAGGAACCTACTTGCAAACCTGATCAGTTTTGCAAACACAGTATTTTTTTTAAATCATTTTTAAGAGGAGGAGAAAATGGTGAAATTAAGGAAGTCATTAAAAGAAGGAACAAATGTTTTCAGGAGAGGGTTTATTAAATGACCAAGCAGGAGTCTTAAGAACTTGAAAATGGAGCCACATGAAACCACACCAGCCCTGATTGAAGGCAGCTAAGCACACTTTCTATGAAGTCCCATTGAACAAAGTGGGACTTATACTTTTGAACAAACATACTTAGGATTTCATTATAAGATTGCAATCGCAAGTCAGTAACACACTCCGCTCCCCACTTTTGCCTTTGCGCCATGGATGAGCATTATGGGATTGTAATACGAATATAGCACACTACTAAGTGCCGCATGCAACCACAGTTACAATTCCACTTTCAACAGATTGCAGAACACCAACGCGTGGCAACCTCTTTACATTCTTTACATTTTGGAGGTGTGGTTGGCAGTATTATGTTACACAATAGAATACCTACCAATCACAATCATCCACGTGTAGACACACACAGCCACTATCTCCAGTTAAGAGGAAGGCAGGGACATTTATATGGTCTTGACAAATCAAGTATTTGGTGTGCTGAAACTAGATCACACAGTACTCGCATTTTGTAATCCTGCATGGAAAATGAATTGTCTAAAAACAGCAACATCTGTAGTAAAGATTTTTGTTTTAGGGGAGCATGGGAAGGAAGACAAGGGAATGAACACTTTTGCTGTCTAGTCTAGGGCAGTATTTTTCATGTTCCTCTTCTCTAATAAAAGAGTCCAATTCACAATAAACCTCATGCCAGTGAGGAAGTCTCTATCTATGCAACTTGTCCAATGGGTAGGCTTAAAGTACTACCAAATCGTTTATATGTGGCACACCACCTTACAAAGAGTACACATCCTCCTTTGGACAAAGGTTTCACACTGAGGCTTGAATGAGAGCTTAATGACACATCCTCCAAGTAAGGATGCTTAAGTGTGCAGCTTTAATATTAAACTCAAAATACTATTTACTTGTACCCCAGAGAGTATGTTTTTATTTTTTACTTTTTTTAAGATCACAACATTTGTACGTTTACAGCTGCTGTTACACTTACACACCGTTTCCATGAAAGCTTTTCAGAGCAGCAATCTCCAGAACTCACACACTGCAGTACCCCGATAATAAGACTTTTGGGTCTGCGAGCTCCAGAATACAGGGTGCCCTCTTTGTTTATGGAGCGAGGACCCTATGCTGCCTTTAAAAGCAGCTGCCATACAGCAGGTGCAGTTCCCGTATCTCCATGCCGAGGAGAGCAAGCAAGCACCTAGTGAACTGCTACCTGCACCCGCGATCCATTACACACGGATCCCCCATCCCTAAGCAAGAGAGCCCCACCACAGTCACCCAACATGGACGTGGAGGCTGCTATCCCGAAGAAAAAGCTGGCCCGGTCGCAGTCTATTCCGCGGGGCTCCGAAACACTCGACCTTAACGAGCCGAGGAGCTCAGCCGCGCCTGCCAATCACGAAGCTGCACCGTCGGTCGCCTGAGGTGCTGCTGACCCCGCCCCTGGCGGACAGGAGGCACCTACCGAGTACATGGGGGTCCCCCGCTGGGTTCTCCCCGCGACCGCTGCCGCCATCGCCAGCTTGTCTTGCCAGTGGCCGTTACGCGCCCCAGGAGCTGTTCCTTATCTAGCTCCCTTCGCGGTCGTGGTGGCGTCCATTAACCCGCCCCTGTTGCTCACTGACTCCCCGCCTAGCAACTCTTCAGCCGAGCCCAAAAGAAAGAGGGAGGCTGTTGTAGAAGGGCGGAAGTACCCTGTGTGCGCCGCCATCTTGGTGGGACGGTGGTCGCACGAGGCCAAACCTCCTTTTGCGCGCAGCTTTACGCCCTTTGAGATGGGTGAGTGAGTGGGGAAAGGGATTTTAGCATGGCGAGAAGTCCGGAGGATGAACCTACGTCGGAGGATGAGGGCGACGGGGCTGGCTCCGCAAGCTGCCTGCTGGACACGGTCTTGAGTTCCTTGTATGACTTTGGTGAGTAAAGGGAGCGTGGAGTTTGTGCTCTGTGCCCTGGCTTCTTGTGATGGTGGTGACCCTCGTGTGATGGTCTGGCTCACGTTGATTCACACTTGGTTTGGTTGAGTTTCTTCTCTTCTGCTAAGCTAAGCATGTGCTGCTGCTACAGTCATCATGAATGATTCTTGTTTTCAGTTATTTATTAAATTACCATTGGTTTGGTTATACAAACACTAGGAGTCCTCCAGTCTAAGACGGCACATTTACGGAGTAGTTACCCTCATTAAATTCAGTAGGACTTCTGAGTAACCATGTTTAAGATTGGCCTCCAGGATTAATTCCCTGGAAGAGCATGCCATATATAATTCAAAGAAAAAGAGTAGTACTGAAACTACAAAATATACTGCTACACACACACACACACACACACACACACACACACACACACACACACACACACAAAATATATATATTTACACTCCGTAAACTGCCTTGTGAGTTTCTTTTTTTTGCTGAACAGTGGTATATATAAATATTTTGTAATACACTGAGTCCCTGAGGTACGGACATCCGAGTTAGGGATGGTTGTGTTAGCGCTTTTTTGGAGGCACAGTCTCCAGTATTGTGGTACTTCCTACAGGCATGATAGCGCTGAGCTAGCAAGAACCAGCGGAACATTCTGACTTCCAGACAGACCTCCAGAACAGAATCAGTGCATAACATGGGGACTTATTGTAATAATAATCGTAATTGATAATAATGCTGTTTGTCAAGAGAGCACTGGAGGCAGTCTGTTTCACAGATGTGAGACTAAGAATGGCTTATTGAGAGTGATTATTTTCCCAAGTCCATATGTGAGTTTGTGGCTCAGTAGGTAATTGGAACCCCTGGTTTGCCTTGTCCATGGCTGCACTGGACCATAAATTGATCTATATAAGAACATAAGAAGAGCCCTGCTGGATCAGGCCAAAGACCCATCTAGTTCAGCTTCCTGTATCTCACAGTGGCCCCACCAGATGCCTCAGGGAGCGCACAGCCAACAAGATAACCTGTTTCCTACTGCCACTCCCCTGCACCTGGCACAGAGAAAACCTACTTTTAAAGCCAGGAGGTTGCTTATGGCTTGTAACCTGTGATGGTCTTTTCCTCCATGAATCTGTCCAACCCCCTTTTAAAGGCATCTAGGCCAGGTGCCATCACCACATCCTGTGGCAAAGAGTTCCACAGATTATTTTAAAATAAATCTATATTTTAATCTTTATTGTGTGTGTTTGTGTAGAAGTATAAATTTCTGTGCATATTCCTGTGTTCTGGAGATGTTGCTGCAGGTTCATTCTTCTATCAAACAGATACTTGTCTCTCAAGCAGTATCCATACACTGCTACAGTCAGCCATTGTTGCATGGTTAAACTTGAGGTGGCCCTGAGCACATGATACTTACAGTTTCTTTTTGCATTCCTGGCATTCACAGTTAAAATGTCAAACTTGCATAGATTAGGATGCTCATCTGATATTAAAATAGGCTCTTTCCCCTTTTCAACCCTGTGTTAACAGTGTAGATGATGGTCAAGGCTATAAATGGTGTTCTTGGAGAGTAACGTGTGAAAATACCATTTGACTGAATTGGGAGCTGGTTCTTTGTAAGTAAAGCACAGATACTGTATAATGAACCAGACACTTTCCATCAGTGGCTATCAGTTTTGCAGACCAATTCTATGTATGTTTACATCAAAGTAAGTACAGTGGTGTTCAATAGAACTCATTCTAAATTAAGTGTGTGTAGGGTTGCAATCCAGAACTAAGAGAACTGCACCATATCATAACAAACAAGAGGCAACCTTCTTGTGCTGAACAAGACTGATTGTATTTTTAGACAGTAGCTGAAAAATGTTTTGGAGTACTTGAAAAACCGTATAGAAGAGTGTAATTACTAAGGTCGTATTTGTTGTACCTACAGTGGTAAAATACATAAAGCTGTATCTTAGGCATGACCATTGAAATGTTTGATTTTCTTTGGAAAAAATCCTATGCCATGTTGGAAAAAATCCTATGGCATTTGGAAAAAATCCTATGCCATGTTGCCATGTTGGAAAAAATCCTATGGCATTTGGAAAAAATCCTATGCCATGTTGCTTTGGAAAGTATCCGTAGTTTCAGAAACTGTGAAACTGTTTGCCATGTGGAATGGAGGGCTGCTATTTGAGAGAAACCAGCCCGAAGCCCACCTAGATATATAGTTGTACAGTTCTGATTCCAGTCTACTGTTATTATCTAAACTTTAGCCAACATAAACATATGAGTCAACATAAGACCTTCCAGGTCCAGCGTTATATATTTATATATACCACTGTTCAGCAAAAAAAATTCAGCAATTAAAATTCATTTTAAAATTAGTATTTTTGCCACCGTCCATCTATTGACTTGCTAAATTACTTGCACTTAAAAGATTGTTTTTTTAAAAGTGGGAAATACCTTTTTTGTGCTGCTTACATGCTTTCTGAATGCATCTGTCAATATAAAAGTGAGTAAATTCTAAATTTCAAAACAGGCACATAGCATCCAAACCCCTCCACTGTTCTTGTTTATGAAGAGACTGACGAACATTTCCTTTTAAACTACAGGTGAACCATTACTGGTTGGAAACAAAAAGAAAAAAGGCAAAAAGAGAAATCTACAAGAGTCGGGAATAAATGCCAGCAATCCTTTATCAGAAGACAGAGGAGGCATGAAGCTTGAGTCTGACTCTGTAACCCAAGGCAAGAGGAAAAATCCTTCCAGCTTCTTTCAAAACCTAAAAGATGAACTGGCCCGTGACTGTATTGCTAAGAAAAAGTCTGTCCCAGAATCTAGTACCCCTAAAACTGACCTACCTAAACCGGCCCAACAGGGGAATGCAATACAGATTGAAGTTGTGACATTTCATGGTCCAAAGAGAAAGAAGAAGCCTACACATGACATTGCTGACAATGATGGCTCCAAGGTAAGGTGATCAGCTTCAAATTAAATGAGTACAGAAGCAAAAAATGGAAAGAAGCCGAAGTTGCATCCTCAACAATGTTGTGATGAAATCCAAGAGAGTTGCTAATTTACCTGTCCACACAGTAATTGTGGGCACTATGATAATTAGACATAAGGGCTCAGGATGCAGCGGCTAGCAGCTGGTACCCATTTCCTTGCCCATCTTGTCCAAAACGAGGTCGGTAGTTCTTGCAGCCACTACCCAAGGTGAAGGGAAACCAAACAGAAGGAGACTGCCTTGAGGAAATGTACTTCTCAGAAAACCAGAGAGCCTCCGCCCCCGATCTCTGAAAGCTGGGCAGTAGCGAAGGTAGGACCATATTGTCTGAATACACTAAACTACAAAAATTGTAGGGAGCTATGTTGGTCCATTAGAAAAAAAATCCAAAAGCCCTGGAGGGGTAATTCCTTTACTAGGATGAACCAACATTGCATAAAGTTGCGAGCAGCGAGAGTTTCCTAGGACTGGATCAGACTGGATGATAAAGCAAAAGAGTAGGTGGAGGAGAAATCCCAAACTCTGCCTTTCGTAAGAGTCTTAAGACAGAGTTATGCAGATTAAAGTGGATGGGCTTTGCTCAGTGTGAGATGCCTCTCAGGGTGTACATAAGGCTACTGGGGCAAAAAAAAAAAACCCGACAACAATATTGCCACTCCATCTTTTCTTCATCCATAAGACCCACATTTAATCCATGGTTACACTTTTGCCATCTGAAGTTATATGGTGGAATTTCAAGGGCTATATTAGCTGTGGCATGAAAAACTGAAATTAAACTGAAGTGACAGTTTTGATATATCTACTTCTATACTGTGTTGCATCAACTCATTGCGAGCAATTTAGGTGCAATCCTGTGCACACTTTCCTGGGAGTAAGCCCCATTGAACAGAATGGGACTTACTTCTGAGTAAACATACATCGGCATGCATTGCTAATGATATACCCACTTGCCAAGCTTCCATGGTCCAATGCTTCGCTCCAGCCCCTTGTTAAGAAAGTGTTGGTCTAGTTCTAGCCAAGCTCTATCTGTATGTGTCTTAATGCTTCTACTTACTTATTTTAAAATATTCCACCTTTCCCCATCCAATGAAGGTGTCCAAGGTGACTCAGCAACATTACAACATAGTACAATATTACTATATCTAGTATGGTTGTCTTCAGTCTTTTCAGGTCTGGGATCAGTTTTTAGCCTCCACCACAACAAAGTCTTGTGGTGCCATCTCCTAGGCAAGTTGCTTCAAGAGGTGGTTTAGTGGTATGAAGTGACTTGTTCTAGGTTGCCAAATATCGGCATTGCCAAATGGATGTCGTTTCAGAGATGTACTATCAGCCTACACAGGCGAGTTCTTTGGACAGATGCTTAGGACTCATGCAATAGTGACTCATCTTGTGTAACGCTTGCAAGTAGCCTTGGAAAAAGCACAACGGAATTGGACTAAAATAACAGTTTGAAATCCTGCAAGGAAACAGCTTAGTGCACAGTGCTGAGCATTGCTGTTCCCATTTGGTTGGTTGTTTAAATTGAGCCAGTTTAGTCACCACAGAGTCTCCCGCCGTCATTCCTCTTTACCAGAGCACATTTTGTATCATGTCTCTAACTGTGAGCTGTGAACCATGAGCTTTGTAATCACAAATGAGGCATATACTGTAGTTGAAGCAGCCCAATTATGCCTTTTGTTGCCTGCCCAATCCCCGAGGCTACGTGGAAGTTGCATTTCTTTTTTCCTTCTCATAAAATATTTGTAAGATCTACCTTGCGGATCCCTGTTGTTCTCGGTTACGGATGAGCAACTGAAGCTGAGACTTTCCTACTGGCTAAGTGAGACTCGAGTGGGGCATTTAAATTAGGTTCCAGGTCAGAGCTCAGCATTATATTGATCTGGTACCTGGATAAACAAAGTCTTGTGGTTTACAATGGCTGTCGCTCAAGTAGCCACCTCTCTGCCTCCAGTCAGAGAGGCCACAGCATGGGTGGAAGGTTGCCATGCATGCACCTGTTACAAGCAGATATCGCCCCATATTTAGTGAGTTTGTTATTTGTAAATAGTGGCAGAACTCTGATAATAGCTCTGTCTCTTGAGCAAGATTGATTACATTTATATCTCTCCTGTTCCAGAAACGTTGTATACCTACACAAGTTGACCACATAGTGAACAAATTATTGTAGCAATCAATAACACTGGATTAAATACAGGGTTGGTTTAAAATAGGTTTGGCACAAACTGTTCCCCTCTACCCACGTGATTAAAGAAATTATCCCCAAGGCAAGGAGGAGTCAGGATGTATGTGCATGTCTGTTACTGTGTGCGACCAGTTTGGGGGGGGGGGTAAAGTATCATCTGAAACAACTCACTATTATCGTAAAATGCCAACCCCCAAGTTAACAACGATAGAGCAAGAGTAACTAAAATATATTTAAGTACTTTAAATAAACAACCACTGACAGTCAATCAACATACCTTACAACTGTAAGCTTGGGCGAAGGTGGCTCTCTATTGGAAATAAATGTCATAGACGTGGGACTGCAGCTGAGAAAGCCCTGAGGGGGCGTGGGGAGGGCAGAACGGGGGTGTAACGGGGCGGGGGAGGGCAGAACGGGAAGTGGATTAGGCCCGAGAGCGGGGCGGGATCAGTGGAGGAGGCCTCTACCGTGTCCTATCCCCTTATCCGAGGTCTCCTTCCCCTACACAGGGTGGTTCAGGTCTGCGCCAGCAAAATAGACCTGGCGCAATCCCAAGTAGCCCCATAAGACTGACTGGGGCTCTACCCAGGGTAAAAGGATATAAGTCCCCTTACTCCGAGGAGACCTCCAGCCTGCCCCAGGTGCGCATGGGACATGGCAATGGCCGCAATGCCATACCATGTGGCGCCCGGATAGGACCGGGCTGTCTGTCAAGTTGTTTTCTAATCTTTTTGCTTGGTTTGCCAAATTGCTTGGCAGTGGTGTAGGCCAGTGATTCTCAAAGTTCTCTCCGCAAGATGAGGAGAACTCTGAGTGTTTGCGGGGTTGGGGCCAGCGGCGGCAGCTATCCCAGGAAAAACACCCCTGAAAATGCCATTTTTTTTAACTTACTGGGGCTTGGCAGGGCTTCGGGGAGGCCTGCACGACCCTCCGTGGACCTCCTTGATCTTTGGATCACTGAAAATCACCGTTTTTTGGCGATCCGAAGATCGGGGAGGCCTGTGGAGGGTTGCGCAGGTCTCCCCGAAGCCCCGGTAAGTAAAAAACTGGTGTTCGGTGCACGTTTTCAGCGGCGGCGATCCCTGAGATCACTGCCGCTGCTGCCATGCTGTCCCCGCCCCTTAAGGGGGCAGGGGGCAGTTTGTGGTCTCAATGGTGGGTCGCAACCCACCACTTTGAGAACCACTGGTGTAGACAACAGGAATCTAATACATCATTTACGTTATAATCCTGCTTGGTTACAGTAAATTTTAGGTCCTAGGCATCTCCTCCAAGGTACTAATTTTCCTTTTTGATAAATGATTGACACAGTATTGGATTTTGTGCCTGGCAGTACAGAGAACTTGAAATTTCCTTTAAGCAGCAGAGACGTGATTAATATACTGTATAGCACCGCAAGAATAGAGCATTGTCTGATGGCATGCAGAATACTAGTGCCAGTGTCCTGCCACACAAAACAAATGCTTACAGCACAAGCCTGCGTGCATCTACTTAGAAGTAAGCTCCATTGGGTTCAGTGGGACTCTGAACCGTACCGTAAGTGTGTATAGAATTGCAGCACCAGTCTCTTAATTTCCATTAACAACTTCCTTTTTTGACCCTTATCCTTAAAAGCCTCTACGCAAAATCCATAAGGATTTGCTGGCACATTTAAGAATTCAGTAGTCAAAGTACAAGGGACAGTTCGGATTTTTTTCATTTTTCGGCATCCCAAGTTCACTTTTTGTAAAAGCGTAGTTTCCTTTCCATGCTTGCTGATCTTAAAGGGCAGAACCCTGTCAAAGTCAATCACATTTCAGTCGTCTTCATTTCAGCAGGAGGGTTGAGCACGTTATGCTGTTCAACAAAGAATGTCATTGTCAACATCAGTGCCAGCTTGAGGGGACCCGTCAAGTCATTCATTTGAGCAACTCGCCCTGCTGTTGCTTGCCAGCTGTCTGGGGGCTTTGGGGGGGGTTGGCTCATGGGCCCCCAGCTGCCTGAGGGCCCTCAGTCAGTGCCCAATCTGGATCACCTCGATGCTACCTATGCCAGTGTCCATGCAACTGCAAGCAAAAGTTCTAACACTTCTACTTTTCTTTTATGGAACAGTGCGCCCAGAATGTTTATCTTGCCAGAAGCACGTGAAGCAATGCAACTACTGCATAAATACAAAGCTAGCGTTCATGTGTATCCCATTTTCTGTTTAATGAACTGTCTTTGTTCTTTTTTCATAAGAGCTGTAATAGAAATGAGCACAATTTTTATTGAAGGCTCATAATCTGCTCCTTTCCAAATTATTGTTGAAATTCAAAAAATTACATTGAACTTAGGCCATAACAATGATATCACTTGGCTGGTCTTATTGTATCACATTAGTTTTGAAATGAAACAAAATATTATTGGGTTTGTTTGTTTTTCCCTCCCAGTATGCACAGGCAAAACCAGCTGTTCAAGAAAAGCATGTTGATCCCCAAGAATTTAAGCTGGAGAAAGTAAGTCATTATTTTATCCATTTAAATGCTGGCAGATTATCATTTTCCTGCAATAACGCATCCCAGAATTCATTATCTAATAATGACTCCTCCCCTACCCTCCAAATGCTTACTCTGTGTCAGATCTTTGAGGAGTGCAATATTTTGGTAATTACTACTAACTGGTGATTGTATTTGCAGGTCTTGGGTTTTCAAACGTTCATGGCGATGGTTTCATTTTGGGAGGCCCACTCCATTTTCTTCTTTTTAGGAACTAAGGGAATGTACACTTGGGAATCCTTCCCTCCCCCCGCCCCCCCAGTACCATCCCTTGGTATCATGTTGTCTTGTGCTGTTCAGACTAATTCTGCAGTTCTGCCAAGGTCCAAGGGATTAGCAAGGAATGTGCAAATGTGGCTTATGGAGATGGCATCCACAGAAATTGCACCTTGACATCCATGAAAAGATGCTCTGTGCAGAAACCAAAGCAGATAATTTGCTTAGCAGCTCTCACACTTGTCATGATCCTGGGACAAAGCTCTTCCTTTCTAGGGTCTCCTCCTTCTAGGCAACAGTAGAAACACCTGTAGCTGGAGCAATACCCTGGTTGTCCATTTCAACAGCTGCAAAGAAATTGTGCTCTCAACACATTTCAGTGGTGTCCTCCTCAAGGGAAACTGACTCCAAACATCTGCCCTACAAAGCTGTATGCTACAGTAAGGAACTTAGGAACGCCACTCTTCACAGCTGGCCTTTCTGTGTGTGTTTCTGCGTCTTTGTACAGCTGCTTGTGATCCTCCATGTGGTTAGTTCAACTTGATTGCTGCCCTGTGGTTGTGTTCTGTAGTGTGGGTGGGACCACATTACATAATTTAGCCCACCAACTTTATAACACCCCCTGCTCTGGCAATATAGCTTTATTGAATGCCCAAGCATACATCCCACCCCTTTCTACCCCAGCAATAACATCTTTCCCAGTTAGCTGGTGTTTCTTCTGCATCTTTTTAATGGTGAGCACTTGAGGGACAGGGAGCCATTTATTTATTTATTTTGCTATGTTGATGATAAGCAGTCAGACTCCATTTCCATGAATATGTGAGGAATAAACTAGTTACAGGTGGCAGGATGGGTTTCTTCTTTCTACAGAGTTCCACGTATGTCTGAACAAGTCCTCTTGGAGAAGGTGGGAGTTGGCTCCTCCATATCTCAAAGAGGAAGATACTCTCCAGGATTGGGTGATACTTTGCAACATTAAGGCAGTAATAGTTAGCAGTGAATGCCCCATTACGACAGCACACTAAGCAGATTATTTTTCTACTACATGTTGAATATTCAGAGGTTTAGTGCTGTTTCTCTGAAAACACAGTTACGCCAAGGACGTGTTTGCAAACGTTCCATAGAGTGTTTCTTCCTTTTTGGAATGCATTAGGCCCGCTTGGAAGTGCACCGGTTTGGAATCACTGGATTTGAGAAGAAAGAACAGCGGGTGCTGGAACAAGAACGGGCTATCATGTTGGGCGCAAAGGTACTATGTCCTCTTTTCTGTTGCGAAGTGACGGAAAAAGAACAAAAAGATGACTTTTTTTCTATTCCCCCCCCTCTCCCATCATCATGACTTGGGATGAAAATAGATGTGAGCGTGGCAGATCTGTGGCGTCAAACAGAGATCACTGCCATGGACCAGAAAAGAAAGAGTGATTTTCCAGAGGAGAAGCAATGGGTTGAGGGTTGGTAGTGACCCCTTTCTTTGCCTACTTCCCCCACCTTCCAGACTCAGACTTGTTGACGGGGCACAGTGGTCTGCAGGAGGAAAATGGTTGAGGGTCGGATCCAGCATTCCATTCCCACCCACTACTTCTCTGCTGGAAAATGCAAGTCTGCTGCTGTTGGGTTCTAGGACTCGAGCCTGGCCAGAGCTTGTTCCTATTATTGTTAGTTGGACTTCTTCAGGGGTGAGGGAAAGGTACTCTGCATGTGCTCAAGAGCATTCTATATTACTACTTCACATGTTCAGGACTGAGCCCGCGCATTCAAAACAGTTTCCAGGGTTCATCCCTTTTCAGTCCATGGTGCCTGCAAGACACACACTTTTTAAGTAAGAAACAAGTGTGTATTTCTCGTATTCCTGACAAATCAATCCCCAACTCACTTTTGTCATGGGTGTCCCACTGACTTCAATGAAACAAATCGGAGTGGTTTGAACATTGTAAACCGTGTGTGTGTGTGTGTGTGTGTGTGTGTGTGTGCGCGCGCGCGCCTCAAGAGGCCTGTTCTTAATGGTATTGACATTTAGAGAAGTCTCGACACCTGCTGTTCTAGAGAAAGATACCACTGCCCAATCCTAAGCGTGCCGCCTGATGGCAGTGTGCCGCCCGTGCTGGTGCTGACTGTCTTAAAGCAGTCAGTGCCAGTCGCAAAAGCCTCCCCAACAGCACGTGGATCAGCACGCTGCCAGGGATGCTGGCGGGAAGGCTTCTGCCTTCCCAGATACGCCGGAGGATGTCCGGACATGCACCAGGAAAGGTAAGTCGGGAGGGGGAGGAATGGGGGTGGGGAGGCCACGGGAGGGGGAGGATCTGTCACCGAAGGCCCATGCCGGATCATATCCCCCTTCCCTGCAGTCTCCTTGCCCCTCTTCTCTCCTCGGATTTATGCTTGCAAAATTGCTAGTGTAGGTCCGAGGAGACTCATTGTGGGCCATGAAGCTTATGCAGGGGTAAGGGGATTAAACATCCCCCCTTCCTCCCGCGCCCCCCCCCCGCACAGGATGCAGTGGCTGCCGTGTGTGTGTGTGTGTGTGTGTGTGTGTGTGTGAAAGTTAGGATTGGGCTCACAGTCTGTTGGCAGTTTCCTCTTTAAACCACTTTTGCATTTATTTATATATTTTTGAAAACATAGTGAAGTGGGTCATTTTGCAACTGTTGTTGCAGGCTCCAAGAAAGGAATATTTGAACTACAAAATTCTCCAAGAGAAAATCAAGAGAAATAAAACCATGAAGAAGGAAGAAAATGTGATGGTTTGTATGAAACGTTTTCCAAACCCCAACCCTTTGTTGGGCAAAACTCTCAGACAAAATGGCTTCAGATTTCCACATCGCAATCATTCCAGTGTCTCCTGCTGTCTTCAGTGTAACCATTTTCTAATGAAGCCGCAGCAGTAGCTGTTCATCCCTGGTTGTATTTGGGAGCCTTGTTGTGGTTGAATAAAGAGACCATTAGGTGGCCTTTAAAATATTCTTATTGCTCTTCACTAACAGGAAATTAGATCTGATTCTCAGAAGAGGAAGAAGACAAAAGGGCATGAGGAGAGGTGAGCCAATACTTATAATACTACAGTACTTAAATTGGTAATACAGTCTTGTTAAACTCCCTGTACTCCAAAAAAAAACCTGGCCGCCTGCTGAGGGAGAGGCTGCAGTGAGGGGATTTTACTCCAGAGAATCTGCTTCATCACCGTTTAATGCACCACTAGCATTCCTGGTGGGCTCTATTTTTTTTGAAAACAGTTTTTGCAGACAGCAGCAGCCTTAGCAGCATTTGACGTGCCGATAGTGCTGCTGCTTGGTGCCTTTTTTTTTTTTTTTTCAGACGGGCGGGGAATGGGCCTACATCGTGTTGTAGGATCATTTCCCACCTATCCTAAAGGGGTGAAAAAGGCAACTAACAGGAGCTGACTGGCTGCCAAAGGTGCTATCAGCATTTCAAATGCTGTGAAATTCTTTATTCCGACAGAATAAAGTCCACCAGGATAAAGCCCACTGGCAGCCACTCACCTGGATATGATTCAAGGTTGTCAATGGTGACTGGGTGAGAAGTTAAAGATAAGGTAAAGGTAAAGGTGACCCCTGACAATTAAGTCCAGTCGTATCCGACTCTAGGGTGTGGTGCTCATCCCCATTTCAAAGCCGAAGAGCCAGCGTTGTCCGAAGACGCCTCCGTGGTCATGTGGCCGGCATGACTCTCCTTGCCGCAGCGCGTAGCATGCGGCTGGAACACGGAGCGCTGTTTACCTTCCCGCAAGCGGTACCTATTTATCTACTCGCATTAACATGCTTTGGAACTGCTAGGTTGGCAGGAGCTGGCCAAGCAACGAGAGCTCACCCCATCGCGGATTCGAATTGCCGACCTTTTGATCGATAGATCATGATTCAGCGGTTTAACCCACTGCGCCACCCGCTGTCCAAAGATAAGGCTGACGTGGTAATAACCTGGATCTTGTTTTAGTTTTCCTAATCAAATAAACTCTAACTAGATGAGTCTGGGATTCAAAAACTGACTTGAGGCATGCCTGTGAGCCTAGGGATGTATGACACCTTATTTGACTAGCAAGCCTCTATGCCATATTGCAGTCTGTTTTTGAAACTTCTCTCCATTAAAAATGCTTTGCCATGAGACAGAGAGAGCTGCTGTCTGAGAAGTGCAAAGTCCCCTTGTGTGCGCGCAGAGCTAGGGGCGTTGTTCTTTGGATTCTGGCCTCCGTTTTTACCTAAGAAGTCCTGCATCTAACCGCAGAATAGTGTGTTTGGAACACACAGCTATGGCCTCTTCAGTGAAAAGCTCTGATCCGGTTTTCGCTATCAAACATTTTTATTTTCTAAACAGGTAATTTGGGGGCATCGTTGGGTTCTGATTAAAATGTACCCATTTTAAAGCATGTTTTGCAAAAGTGAAAGATGCTTAGTAAAATTCTTCCTTTTTGCCTCGTATAATATTTTATTTTCCCTTCAAACTAGAAAATTGAAAAAGAAGACAAAGCACAGCATACTGCCAACGGGGCAGGTTGGAACTTTTAAAAATGGGACTCTGATGCTTCGTAGAAGTGACATAAAGAAAATCAAGTCTTCCAAAGGGATTAACTGATATTAGTGCATTGAACGGAAAATTAGATGAATAAACATTGTAGTCCAAGAAACGTCTATTTAAAGCTTTTTATTTTTTAAAACCCTGATTGGTCACCACCTGTTCTGCTATGTAGAAAAGAATGATTGTAGTAGATTGTACGTCCTTATTTTAATTGGGAGAAACAGCTATACTCCTATTGATGTCACCTGATTAAACAATGTTCTTCACTTCACAAAGCCGATTGTATGGGTCTTCCGGTTATTTATTAAGTAGCGCACAGTAATAAGAAACACTTCCCTAAAACAAGCTGTTGAAATGTTATCTAAATTATTAGATTCTGTTCCACCTAACATGTCAGCAGAGCACACGTGCAAAATACACATTTCATCGGGGAGTTCTCCATTGAACGTAGTGGAGCTTGATCAAAAGGGCTTCCTGGTAGCTTGTCAGTTTGAGTTACTATTTGATCTACATGCAGTTCATCTCTCCTGACCCCTCTGCACTGGAAACAGCAATGCAGGTACCTAAAAACTCAGTGTGCCCTTCAGATAAAAATTAAAAACCTTGAATCTTTAGGACATACCATATTTGGATTCCCACCAGATGCTCTTGGTCCATTTCTCAGAACTTTGCATTACACACTAGTCCAGCGTTACTCAGGAAGAAGTGTATGTCTCAATCTTCTGTTTCATTTCTTCAAATTAACAGTTATACAGAACATCTGGAAATGCTGGAACAGTTTTTCTTTTGTAAGGAACACCCAAGTTAGCTTTATTAGGAAAGAAAAAACCTAACCACAAAAAAGGTCATGTGATGCTCTTCTAGAAAGCCATTGATGATATATGGAGACCAACTGAGCTCAAAATGCTTGTTTTGCAGTCTCTGGGTGCAATTCTATCCAACTTATGCTACTGGCTGAGCTCTGCTCAATACTATCCAACTTGTGCCACCGGTGTAACCAGCAGTGGAGCGAGAACGGGAGGCCCCAGAACAGAAAGGGGATTCAAATCCCCTTTGAATTCCCCTTTTGGAGGGGATTTGAATCCCCTTTCCGTTCTGGGGCCTCTCGTTCTCGCTGCACTGCTGGTTACAATGGTGGTATAAATTGGATAGGATTGCGCTGTCATACAAGTAGACACCCGTGACATTTTTCTGAAAGGATTTTGTTTTAGCTTCACATATAATTGAATTAATTTGAAAATTTGTGTTCATGGAAAATTTGTGTTTATGGAAACTTATAATTAACTTCCAACAGTAGTCATCTCATTCACTTTGCTGCATGTTCAGGTAGCATTAACAGTGTCCATCTGTGGTAGATGCTGATATTCCAGATGAAACAATTTGTTTTAATATCCTCCCTGCCTTGATTGTAATGGGTAGAGGAAGTGTGCTAATAAGCTCTGCTTTCTACAGCCAAGTACCAGCACATCATTGACATTTATGTACCAAGACTGCAGAAAGGACAGTACAGGACAAACCTGCAGAAACCTGTCCTCCCTACAGAAGGACAAACCTGTGCAGTACAGGACAAGCCTGCAGAAGAGATTCCTATCTGAATTTTTGCTGAAGGAGCTCTTAGTAAAAATATTTGTGAAGTGTTGAGGAATACAACTGATCTCTCTCCAAGAGGCAAAGGCACAACCAAAACGTCTCATTTTTCATGTTGTCTCTACCGGGCCTTAATGTACAGTTTTAAAAAAGCTTTTGTTTTTAAGAACACCATGATTTCAGAGAAGGCCAGACTTGTCTGCAGTAGGTTAAGGCAACTCCCAGTTTAGTCAGCTCTGCCACTTCTAAAGAGATAAAATTAGGTATTTGGAATCCATGTCTGCCTAATTCCATTGATTTCTGTCAGAAATTCTTAATCCAGGTTTACGGTTCCTTTCCAGCCCAAGATCAACAGCAACCCACAATAAAATCATGGATTTTCCTGGGTTGTTTGTGCAACGACAATGGAGCTATGTCTCGCCCAAGCAAAGATATAGCAAATATATTCTTCCTGCTCCTCACCTTTGTGGCATTCTTTCCCCTCTATGTCTCAAGTGCTTCACAGGAAAAAAGAGTGGGGAAAGCATTTAGCATCAGCTTGATTCTGCTAAAAAAGCAACAGCCACCAGAGTCACTACTGGGGTTAGACAAAAACAGATGTAGAAATACAGCTCTAGATCTGTGGTTTTCATGCAGGTTCTAGAAACGGGGGGATTCCTTGAAAGCTTTTCAGACATTCTGTGATTGGAAGATAGGGAAACATGCCTGTTATTACTTGACATACAACTTTCCATGGCTACTGAGCTATCCCTATATAGTTTTGTGCAACTGCATGTAAACATTGTGAGCTTTCTAGGACACACTCTCCGTTCACATTGTGTAACATCCAGCTGCTTCTCGCCCACTTCTGGGGAAGGAGTGTTGTTTTTGTGAAGCTACTGCTTGTGTTGTGTTGTGAAGCTACTGCTAGGTCCCTTATGAGTATACAGTGGAGGTGAAGAATAGATTTAGGGCATTAGACCTGGTAGACAGAGTGCCTGAAGAACTATGGACGGAAGTTCGTAACATTGTACAGGAGGCAGCAACTAAAACCATCCCAAAGAAAAAGAAATGCAAGAAAGCAAAGTGGCTGTCAGATGAGGCTTTACAAATAGCTGTGGAAAGAAGGAATGCAAAAAGCAAGGGTGAAAGGGAAAGATATAAACAACTGAATGCAGAGTTCCAGAGAATAGCAAGGAGAGATAAGAAGGCCTTCTTAAATGAACAGTGCAAGGAAATCGAGGAAAACAACAGAATGGGGAGGACTAGAGATCTCTTCAAGAAAATTGGAGATATCAAGGGAACGTTTTGTGCAAAGATGGGCATGATAAAGGACAAAAAAGGCAAGGACCTAACAGAAGCAGAAGAGATTAAGAAGAGATGGCAAGAATACACAGAAGAACTATACAAGAAAGATCTTAATGTTCCTGATGACCACGCTGGTGTGGTCACTGACCCAGAGCCGGACATCCTAGAGAATGAAGTCAAGTGGGCCTTAGGTAGCATTACTAACAACAAAGCTAGTGGAGATGATAATATCCCAGCTGAGCTACTTAAAATCCTAAATGATGATGCTGTGAAAGTGCTGCACTCAATATGCCAACAAATTTGGAAAACTCAGCAGTGGCCAAAGGATTGGAAAAGGTCAGTTTACGTTCCAATTCCAAAGAAGGGCAGTGCCAAAGAGTGTTCAAACTACCGTACAATTGCACTCATTTCACATGCTAGCAAGGTTATGCTCAAAATCCTGCAAGCTAGGCTTCAGCAGTACGTGGACCGAGAACTACCGGACGTACAAGCTGGGTTTCGAAGAGGCAGAGGAACTAGAGATCAAATTGCCAACATGCGCTGGATCATGGAGAAAGCACGAGAGTTCCAAAAAAACACCTACTTCTGCTTCATTGACTACGCAAAAGCCTTTGATTGTGTGGATCACAACAAACTGTGGCAAATTCTTAAAGAGATGGGGGTACCAGACCACCTTACCTGTCTCCTGAGAAACCTGTATGCGGGTCAAGAAGCAACAGTTCGAACCGTCCATGGAACAACTGATTGGTTCAAAATTGGGAAGGGAGTACGGCAAGGCTGTATATTGTCACCCTGCTTATTTAACTTATATGCAGAGTACATTATGAGAAATGCAGGGCTGAATGAATCACAAGCCGGAATCAAGATTGCCGGGAGAAATATCAACAACCTCAGATATGCAGACGATACCACCCTAATGGCAGAAAGTGAAGAAGAACTAAAGAGCCTCTTGATGAGGGTGAAAGAGGAGAGTGCAAAAGTTGGCTTGAAACTCAACATTAATAAAACTAAGATCATGGCATCTGGGCCCATCAGTTCCTGGCAAATAGAAGGGGCAGAAATGGAAGCAGTAACAGATTTTACTTTTCTGGGCTCCAAGATCACTGCAGACGGAGACAGCAGCCATGAAATTAAAAGACGCTTACTCCTTGGAAGGAAAGCTATGGCAAACTTAGACAGCATAATAAAAAGCAGAGATATCACCATGCCAACAAAAGTTCGTATAGTCAGGGCGATGGTGTTCCCAGTAGCAATGTATGGTTGCGAGAGTTGGACCATAAGGAAGGCTGAGCGCCGAAGAATAGATGCTTTTGAACTGTGGTGCTGGAGAAGACTCCTGAGAGTCCCTTGGACTGCTAGGAGATCAAATCAGTCAATTCTAAATGAAATCAACCCTGACTGTTCCCTGGAAGGACAGGTACTAAGGCTGAAACTCAAATATTTTGGCCACCTAATGCGAAGAGAGGACTCTCTGGAGAAGACTCTGATGCTGGGAAATATTGAAGGCAAAAGGAGAAGGGGAAGGCCAAGGATGAGATGGTTAGACAGCATCACCGATGCAACAAACATGAAAATGAGCGAACTTAGGAAGATAGTGGAGGACAGGAAGGCCTGGCGGGATATGGTTCATGGGATCACGAAGGGTCGGACACGACTTAACGACTGAACAACAACAACAACTGCTAGGTGCTGGGTTGTCTCTAGGATTGCGCAGTTAGTTGTCTCCCTTGGTAACCCCTAGTTTCCAAGATTTCATCTGGCACTGCCCACAAGCTTTCAAGCATCTCTTCACAGTTTAAATGGCTAGAAACGTATTTCCCTTTTTCTTCTCTTTAAGGCCATGAGATTCTAAGGCTACGGAATACAGTGCCAATTGGAACTGCAATTCCTTTTATTGAGCCACACATTGAGGATGTCGTACCCTCAAAAGTGTCTTGGTGAGTGCCAAGCACACACAAACATCAAACCATTGGAAACTGCACCTGCACAAGCTCCATGGAAATGAATGGATGTTGTTGTGCAAGAGCATGGTCCAAAGGAGGTGGATATAACACCATCTCTGACTCCGAGTACAGTATTCAGTGGACTGAACTAGGCAGGCCTAGGTTTGTCTAGTTGTGGACCAGGATGCCACCTTGGGAACCTTTATATCCTGCGCTGAGCTTCCTTTTAAGGGAAACGGGGATATAAATGTAATAAATAAAACAGGGATGACCAAGTTTTCATGACTAGGGTGTTGGTACTTTTAGGAGTTGCATAGAACAGGCCACTTCAGGATGCGCAGGCACCCCGCCATATGCTGCAGGCTTTGAACCAGCTGCCCAAAAAGATTGATCAACTCCCGTTCATTTAAATAAGACTTAAACCGGAGGCGTTGCCAGAAGGTTGTGTCCATAATCCTTATCATGAGCCGTTAATAAATGTTTCGTCATCAACCGATCCAATTCGGAGAGTACACAAGTGCAGTTGTGTTTCAGCAGAAAATAAGCGAGGCAATGTCATGGGAATTTGTTGGCAGTGTAATAAGAATTTATTTAAAATCTGTAAAACAGCATAAACTCATATTTCATGTTTTTCAAAAGGGTAATACACAAAAGTTTGACTTTTGAGACAATAAGACAAAAAACGTTTTGTTTCCAATTCAAAAAATACAAACTTTGCTACAGGTAGAAAATTAGAAAAAGTTAATTTTTTTTGTTCTCCCTTCTTGCATCTGGTGCTATATCGAAGCGATGTACATTCCACCAGGCCTAAGGATATAAACTATGGTACATGACAAAAAACAAAACAATGTCATGATTAGGGAGAGAAACCAGAGGAAATAATTATTTTTCTCTTACTTAACCAGACCTGAACATAAGTATGACTTTCTTTCCAATTGTTTTTGCCAACATTTAAATTAATGACTTTCATGCTCTTTATCACAACTCGAGGAAAAAAAAAAAGAACAGCAGTTCTATCTCATGCATTAATTCTATAACATTTTCATCAGACTGTGTCTTCTGGCTGTGCTTCCATTCACAAGTTTTTTTGTGTGTTTTTGTTTTTTACAGCTCGGTATTTTTATTGACAGCATTTATGTAATGCAGGATTATCCACACCTGCAAAGCCCCAAAGGGTTTCCATGGCTTACTAATATTGCATGACAGAAAGAAATTCCACTGAGCTGCCTTCCCCCATCAGAGTGTTGCAAAATGACAAGGAATGCATGACTGTCCTTCTGCCATGAAACTGTCAAAGGTCACCTCTGAGAGCAAATCCTCAGAAGCCTGTAATGAGCGCTCATTCACCACTTCCCAAGAAGAGATTAACCTGATATGAGTCTCAGGGGCGTGAACACTCCTGCCCCCACTGCAAGGAGAAAGCAAGAAATGGACGAGGGTATACTGTGTTCTTTGGACACAGTATGTTCCTGATCAACTGATCACGCCCGCTTATCACGCCTGATCACGCCCCCGTATCAGGTGGTTTTAGGGGAGAGGGGGGAATGCAAAAGCCTAGTTTGTAGTGGTTTGAGAGTCCACCCTGGAAAAGTAACATGTGGCACAGACTCTTAGGCTTAGATGATGAGTATTCTGTCAAAGTTCATGTAGGTAAATGATTATGCACACCGTTCTTGGTTTTAAAAAGAGAAGGTTCCTAAAATCTCCTATGTCGGATTATTACTGCCAAAAACACTGATGTCATGCTCTGCATGTCATGCTGATGTCATGCTCAGCATCACGATGAATGAACACTCACAGCAGCTTCTCCATGTTGAAAGCATTAGTGATATATGAAGGAAATGTTGCGGGTCCTATGTAACGCTTTTCCACATGGTGGCAATCGTGCGGATGCTGCTTTTAAAAGTCTATGTGTCAGCTTCAAATAGGACATTTGGGAAACAGAGCTGCCCGCTGTCCATTAGAATCTCTTCCAGTTAAATCGCATGTGCTACTTTGCAACCAACGAAGGTTTACAAAACTTGGGCACTATATGCATCAACATATTTTAGAACCCCATACTTCTCTGGCCCACGCCTCACAGTCTCTCCTTTGCCTGGACTCACATAGGTACATGAAACCCATCATACAAATGCATACAGAGAGCAAGAAAATTTAGATGGGGCAGTAGAGAGAGCAAGGAAATCTTTTGTCTACTGCCATATCTAAAATCTATTGCCATATACCCAATTGCTGTCTCTGTTCTTATGCCACAGTTTGTCCCTGGCACTATTCTATACTGTGCTGAAAGCTGATTCCAACATTATTTATTTATTATTTTAACGAGTTTCCAGAAATCGGCATCAACCTCTGTGTGACTACTGAAAAAAAATCCTGGTGATTTTTAAACAGGGCCTCCGGGAATTTTCAATATGATATCAAGTTGAGGGGAAAAAAACCTCCAGGCATAGCTTCAATCACAGTTGGCAACCTACAGGCCATCATCCATGTAGATGAGCTGGGCCAATTGACGGGGCAGGATGGTGTAGTGGTTTGGGAGTCGGACTTAGACCTGGAAGATCCAGGTTCAAATCCCCGCTCAACCACGAAGCTTCCTGGGCGACCTTGGGCCACTCACTATCTCTCAGCCCCACCTACCTCACAGGGTTGTTGTGAGGACAAAAAGGAGGGGAGGAAATATGTACACCACTCTGAGCTCCTTGGAGGAAGGGTGGTATAAAAATGTGAAAAATAAATAAATTGTGAGGGTTTTCCTCTCACCTATGGTATCCTCCCTGTTTGTGCTGATTGCATGTGTGTGAAGGCAACTGCAGCAGTCTCTATATGGAGGTTGTTGTGTTAGAAAACACTCAGTATATAGGTTAATGCAGAACCAGGTGCAAAATTGCTTTAAATGAAAGACATTAATTAAATCCATCTTCAGTTATGGTGCAGGGGTGCAGATGTCTTGGTATATATGTGTTCTCTGGAGTTCTGCATGGTTTATCAGCCTGAAGAAGCTTGGATCTGCTTATTTCACTTGAAATAAAATTTGTGCTTAACAATAGTTTCACTATTTTGCTTGATTCTCAAATAAATATTGTCAATAAAAATAGGTAACTGTTCATTTAAAAAAATAGGTTAAACATTAGCAATAATGAGCCCCCTTTTACCTCCCCATCTTCTGTTATCAATCTGATTTGGTAATTTAAACTGTGGAAAGACTGACTGAGGTTATGGTTATCCACTGCATTTGCTACCTTAATGTTTTGGTTTTCCACTGAAGGATGCCCGGGTGTTGCGTGCGGGCAATGAACAGGCACACCCTGCCCCCCTTTCCTTTACTTACAAAGAGTGTGGCATGCAACCTCTCTGCTCTGTGCTGTTTCTGTTTGAAATAAACGAGAGCAGTGGATGCTGGGAATGTCATGCTCTTTGTAAGAAAAGGGAAGGAAGGGGGCAGGCTCCAAATTGCCCCTGCCTATGCAGTGCTTTGTAAGCACCAAGCAGGCAGGGAGAAATGACTTGGAGCCATGGCAGCTCCCACCCCCCTTCTTCTCCCGCCTCTCTCCAGCAGCACTGGAGGGAGAAGGGGGCCACCACCGCCGTGATCCTCTTTGACTTGCTCTTGGAGCCCCCAGTGGAGCAGAAGGCTGAAGAGAGCAGTGGATATTCACCTTCCATTCACCGCCCCTACAAGGGTGCCCAAGGGTCAGGCGCGTCGCTGGGCCATGGCGGGGTGGCTGCCGTAGGGTGACGCGCGCACCCCCACGCGCATCACCTCCCCCGCGCGCGTCGTCTTCCAGAGGCTCCGAGGCCGGGAGAAGGCCTCGGAGCATCTGCCCCGGCTGCCGGTCCAGGGCCTTCTGACAAGGCCCAATGCGTTAATACACAAACTTTCACCTTTTCGCGCATGCGCACAGACGTTTCTAAGGGCAAAAGGGCAGCCCTTGCCCTCAGAAACGTCTGTGCGCATTCGCGAAAAAGGTAAAAGTTCGCGTATTAACACATTGGGCCTCGTCAGAAGGCCCTGGACCTCCGGAGAAGGAGGATGCACCTCTGGAGAAGGAGGACGCGAGCGGGGGGTAAGTCCTGGGGGGGTGCATGGGGCCTGCTATTGGGTGATGCGCGCAGCAACGCTTCTGCCAAGAGTACCACTCCATGTGATTGCTTCACAGTAATTGCAGGTTGTTTCATAGCAGAACCGGCCCTGGAGAGATGCTATGAAGGTAATCAAGGCCCAGTAAAGGCCTAACATACCTCTGGATTAGATATGGCCTCATGGATTAGGTCATACTATTACTCTGTGCTCTGACTGCTTGCTGCAATCTCATGAGGAAGCCATGCATGGAAGAAACACATAAGAATCCTATCAGAATTCTAGTATGTTTTTGCTCTGAACCTCCTAAAACCTAAGACCCCATTGGATGAAGATCCTCTTTCCACAAGCAGAAGAGAGTAGGTGTGCACACATTTCTCCCCCATTCCATACCCATAAAGTAATGTGTGAAACCTGCACTTCATGCAGTGGCCCAATTTTTGTGGTTGTGATCACCACAAAAAAAAAGAGGGGGGAAGGTTATGCAAAATGTGCCTGCATGGCATGCATATGGGTATTTTGTGTGTGGTGAAGAAATGGAGCACACCTAGGGTTGGCAACCCCCTGGGATCAGCCTGGAGTCTCCAGAAATCAGCATCAATCTCCAAGAGACTACTGCAAGCAAACCTGGAGATTTTAACATGGACTCCAGGAATTTCCAACATCACATCACGTTGGGGAAAAAGGTCCCAAAACAGCTTCAGTGAGAGTTGGCAACCCTAGGCACACCTCTGCTCCTCCATCACGCAAAGAGGATTGTTGGTCCCACAAGTGTGTAAGAATCTGGTTTACCTGTAGGCAGAGCAGAGCCATGGTTGCTAAATCCAATAGCCCAATTGCAGCTACAAGCAATTTACAGTGTCTTGCCCTGCAGTGGATAAGCGAGCCTTAATCTTGTTTCTTTAATTATTATCCATATTAGAAGAGGAGGATAAAAGTCTAAACTGCACATTTCTTCTTGCTCTAAAACATCTAAGAAACTTGGAAACCAAGTGCTCTTTTTTTTTCTTTCTTTTTGCTGAACACAATTTAAAAAATCTACAACACTACAATGGAACCTGACCACTGACCAATAACTGACTACGCCAGTACAACACAATGCATTATTTACACTAAGATGGATTGGTATGTATGTATACATAATACATTACATTACATATTAATACTTCTCCTCTTAAACTCTGATATAGCACATCTCACTTATTTTTGCTCCGTCCAATATATTATTAGGGGCACAATCTAACAATGAGTTAGGCACACTTAAACGCATTGAAATGTATGGCTTAAGTATACTTAACTGTTGGATTGTGGCCTTACTCTGTATAGTACCTTGCTTTTTCATTATACAGTGGGAACTGACATGTTCTTTGGCCTGCTGTTTCCAAATTTGAAAAGTTTAGTTTCTATACAGACCTGGATTGCTCATTCAGTCACACTGTTCTTTTTTTATATATAAAGGTCCCCCCCCCCCCCGAGAAAACTAATTTTTCCATCAAAATCAGAATGAATGACAGATTGTCAGACAAAATGGCATCAACAAAACTTCAGGTTAAGTTTTTTGGGTGGTTATTTTCTTAAGCTATCGGAAGCAACTGCATAGTCCTACAACATCCGTATCATTTTTCCTAATTCATTACACCACATACAATATATGGGCCACTTTTATCAAGAAAAAAAAATATTCAGAGGAAGAATGGTAAAGGAGAAGTCTCTGCGAGCCCAGTCTACTCAGAAGTAAGCTCCACTATAGTCAATGGGGCTTACTCCCCAGGTAAGTGTGGACAGGATTGCAGCCTGCATTGCACAGAGTCATGTTTGCAACGAAAATAGTCTTACAATTTTCCAAACATATCCTTTTTTCTTCCTCAGGGATAAAGACACTGCATGGCAGATGATTCAGTGTTCAAGGCCTTCGTAAAAGCATTAAAAAGGTACTGAGTTTTGTCTTCAAAATCCTCTTGCCTATTTTAACACTACATCTTCTGAAAACTACATTTAGGCCTGCAAGGTGAGGCAGCGGTGATGACGCAGAGTCCTATCCCAGTGATTCATATGGTGCGTAGTGAGAGCAGGAACGTCACAGGGAAAACTTTTCTTTGACGAGCTCTTGGGTCACCCCAAGACCTCTTAGCACCTGAGGCAATGTGCCAAATACTCTTCCACTTTATCGGGGGATGCAGCTGCTGTCACCTCCCTTGCTTTTCTTCACCCTGTTCCCTAGACCAGTGGTTCCCAAACTGCCAGTGCCACGGAATCCTCTCGGAAAACAGTGCATTGCCAATTGGCAGGCATCAACATAATGTAATGGGGAGCCACGGCCAACGGTCACCAATGATCACGGGAGCCGCAGGTCGAAAACATTTGGGAAACACTGCCCTAGACTTATAAAGGCAATTTATAGAGCATCAGAGACACTTTAGCCCCTTACTCTCCTCTCCTCCGCACTTCCTCTTCCATTCCATTCTGTTCTTCCTTTATAAATCTAGGGAGCAGAAGGAGAAGAAACCATGGAAGCAGGTACCTCTCAGCAATCTGCTGCCTGAAGTGACCGGCACTTTGGTCAGCCTCCTGGGTGGGCCAGCCCTGGAAGAACGTCTGTCTGCTCATGTTAGATCTGTCATAGATAGACTGGAAGAAGGAGAAGAGCATCCAGATCAACAAAGGAGAACTAACTCTGTTCTGTTACCCAGTCCTATTGTTTCCCCAGAGCCAAATTTCTGTCTTTGTGGCCTGAACTGTTTACAGGAGGAATTTGATGGTGTTGCACCTCACGTTACTTACGGCATGATCCTGGGTAACTCTAGAGTGGCGGGGCGCACGCTCCACCGCTCTAGAGTGTCACAAATGGGCCATAAAATGTGTTTGCGACTACTTTGGAGCAAGGGCCGCTGGCGTGAAGGCCGGTAGTCCTCACTCCACCGGGGGACTGTCCCTGCACCTGCCGGAGAAGGTAAGCCCTGCACCGACCGGTGCAGGGGGAGGGCGGACCAGGCAGCAAGGGAGGGTGGCCATAGGGAGAGGGCGGGGATATCGGTGGCAAGCTCCACTGATATCCCAAGCACTCTCCTGGCCCGGTTCAGGCTACCTCCCCCGGCTCGAATGTACGCCAGCTTCAGAGCTGGCATACATTCGAGGAGGCCCATAGGGCCTCGCTCGGCTTGCACGTGGAGAAAGGGACAAGAGTCCCCTTCTCCTTCTGTCCTCCTGGGCTGTCCCTGGGCAGCCGAAGGATACTGCGGCAGTGTGGCCGGCCCTTTAGGCTGGCCAGGTATCCTTACACAGGATTGGGCTGCCCAGGTTGCATTTAGTCCTATCTCTGTCTCCAAAGGTTTATGCTAGGAAGTTCTGGAGGAGCAAACTAACTGCCTGCCAGCACCAGCCACAAGAGCCAACACTGCAAGTGGCATTGCCCCATTCCATACCCTACCCACTGGAGCCCACCAGTTTGACTCCCTGCTCCACCCATATCACCTCCACACCAGGGGGGGACTAGAATTTTTAAAATCAAAAGTTGGCTAACCAACCACCACATTTACTCAAACATGGGACTTAAAGAGCTTTCAAGACTTTCAGCAGAGCTCACATATTTCATATAGATGTTTGATCTTCCCAACATTACAATGATGCATGTCCTCTGCCATTTTCCACCTTTTCCCCTACATATGTTTTCAAAATGTGAGTAAGGAAAAGTAACACCAGTAGCAGACCTGGAAAGGTCAAACACCCCTCTTGTTTCAAGTGCAAGATTTCCAGTTAGTTGGGAAAAAAAAAAAAAAGATGGAGCCTATTGGACTTAGCTCATGTGAATGTTCTCCGGTCATCTACCAACAGGTGAGTGGACTTCCCCCCACCTTTCTCAGATTTTACTGGCTTTAAATATACATAACCACTTACTTAGTTTATTATTGGCATACCTGAGATACTGAAGTCTATGGGAATGCAGAAAGCGTATTCAAGGCAGGGTTATCTTATCATTATTAGGCAAACAGCCAAAAGGACCTGCTTCAGCGTGCAATTCTGCCCAGCCGCTATGCCGGTAACTGCTGCACAGGCCTAGGGTGTCGCGAACATGCCGTAAAGAGCACATTCGTGTTATGCTGTCCCGCTTGCTCCAGTGCAGGCCCCAGCATGGGCCAGAGCGGGTAAGGGTAGCCTGGAGTGGCACAGGGACAGAGCGTAACAGGAGTGTTATGGGGCGGGGGAGGGCAGATCGGGCCTGGGAGGGGGTGGGATCAGTGGCAGCAACACATGTCGAATCCTATCCCCCTTACGGGGCCTTCTGTCCCTACATGCGCCTCCCAGGCTTACGCCAGCTAAATAGCTGACGTGGATCCAAGGAGACCCGTTGGCCGGTGCTGCTCTACTCGCCGCAGATCTGGAGCTGTGCCCGCCGGGGAAAGTAAGTCCCCTGGCGGGCGATGTAGGGATGTAGGGAAGGCAGAACGGGGCGTTCCAGGGGGGAGGGATTGGTCGGCCGGGCCCGGGAAGGGGGAGGGATCGTTGGAGGCCTTCTCCGCCGTATCCTATCCTTCTCGGGCCTGGCCACTATTACACTGTACTCTCAAATGTGCACCAGCAAAATAGACCCATCGGGGTGACTGGTGCTCTACTTGGAGTAAGGAGATGAACATCCCATTCCCCCAAGGAGAGCCCCAGTCACTCCGGCACTGCGTCCTATCTGGATAGGATGCAGCGCGGGCTCTACGCCCACACTGCAGTCTGGTTAGACAGGATTGCACTGTAAGGCTGCAATCCTATGCACACTAACCTGCAAGTAAGCCCCACTGACTATAATGGGACTTCTGAGTAAACATGCATAGGATTGGGCTATTACAGTGTAATCCTATGTTTGTCAACCTGTTACAGTGTAATCCTATGTTTGTATCCAATGGGGCTTACCCCCAGGAAAGTGTTATAGGATTGCAGCTTAAAGCAGCTGCATGAATCAGCCAACATTTTGTGCCCTTATGGATATCTGGATATAGATGGGGAGAAACGGTTTATAATTAAAGATAAGTATGTTATCATGAGATCCAGCTTTCTATCAGCTATTTTTAGTTCTTTGAGCCTCATTGTACTTCACATTGTTTAGGTGTACACCTGATATTTTATAAAAGTATACCTGGAAAGGTAAATATAGCAGAGATGTTTAAAAACATGTGCACCTTACAGATACACTTGTCAGGGGGCTGGAACTAGCTGTTTTGAAATTATTTGAAATGTCCCTGTTTTATTTTTTGGGGGAAAAAGGTGGCCAAGATTGTAGCCAGTTTGCTCCTTTCTTAGAATTTAAGGAAAAACAGAACTGAAGAGACTCACTTGTGTTTCCACAGCTACAACGGATGCCCCAACTTACTATATGCAACTTCTCCAACACAACATGGAATACTACCCCCCCCCCCCAAAAATACAGACAGAAATTATGAAAACCAGAAAGAATCCAGCAGTATTTTAGGTGTACAAAAATTGTTGCACAACCCTTTTAGAATTGGATTGCAAGGATTTAAGTTGCTAGGGATCACTTGGGGTGAAGGCAGAATTGCATTCCTACAGCCCAATCCTGTCTAGCTAGGCTGCAGCACAGGCATAGAACCTGCACTGCATCCTGCCCAGATAGGACCCAGCACTGGCGTGGCTGGAGCACTCCTCGGGGGAAGAGGACATTCGTCCCTGAGTACAGCCCCAGCTGCCCCGATGGGTCTACTACTCGAATGTGCGCCAGCTACTTTGATGGCACACATTTGAGTGGTCCATGTAACGCCCCCAGAACTTCCTCCCCCTGCCTCTCTGCTGCCCGGTGGCGAACCTACCTTCCCCGGTGGACACTCCGCTCATTCTGGGGTAGGTAGAGCGGCGCCAGCCCCGACTACTCACAGGGTGCCGCAAATGTGCTTTGCAGCACATTAACAACACCGCTCCACCGGTCTAAATGTTGCACAGGATTGCACCGCTAATGTCTTAAACAGTGCTTTTTTTTTTCTCTAATAAGAAATGTCAAGTGCTTTCTGGTACTGGAGTTGTATAAAAAAAATACACCATTTAAATGCAATATTCACATCCACCAGTGATTCCCAAACATTTTACTGAAAGGAACGTACACTTGTGGGAACATTGTTCCATAGGCCTATGGTTGCTTTGGCCTTGAACCCAAAGCAAAGTACTCTTACAGCCTAATCCTATGCATGTCCCATTATAGTCAACAGGGCTTACTCCCAGGTAAGTGTGGATAGGATTGCAGCCTTAGTCTTCTGTCAGCGCAATCCTGACTAAGGATCCGGCAGGTAGCCCAGGGCAGCCCGCCGGATCCTATGCACAGGCTGCCCAGCACGCGCAGGGCTGGAAGTCTACTCGGGGGATGCTTGTCCCCTTCCCCGGGTGTAAACCAGGGCTGGCCCTATCAGCCTCTTTGGATTTCTGCCAGCTAAATAGCTGGTGGAAGTAGAGGAAGCCATGTAACAGAGTAGCCGGCCCAGCGGGGATGGGGATATGGCCGATGCCATCCTCCTCCACCTCCCGGGCCTGCTAGGTCAATGGCCCCCCTTCCTCCCGGGCTGAACTGCCCATGCGGCCGGCGGCGGAGGACTCACCTTCTGCTGCTGGCCACACGGAGATCCAGCGCCGGAGTGAGGGAGGCCGGCCTTGCGCTGGTCTCCCTTACTCCAGTGTCGTCGCGAACGTGCTTTTCAACACGTTCGCGACGTCTTCCGGCGACGGAACGCTTGTTCCATCACCGGTTCCGGTGGATTGTGCCCTGTGTCTATTATCCTCAGCCCCCTCCACCTGTTGACTCAACCCAGAAGGCTCTTGTGACTCAACTGCCTGTTTGCGAATCACTGCCATTTGCTGGCCTACTAAGAAGTACTCCAAAGTCAAAGTTATCGCTACAACTTAATAGACGTTCACAGTGAACAGCGTTCATAACATACTAGGTGAGGTAGGCTTGAAGCTGACCCTGCTAAATTAAAAAACAAAATCCTGGCCAAAGTATGACAACATTTTTAAAATAGAAAACAACAAAACAGAACATAGTTCTTTGCTACTTTCCATACAGCACAATTATATAAAGATTTTCAAATTAAACGACACGACCCTAAAAAAAACCACCAGTCTTAGAGACCAGTGTAGGAATAATTCTTAGAGAAAAGAATAATAATAACAATTCCAGCACCTTTGTTTGCAAACTTAATCAAAAAATTATTTTCATCATTATTCTTTCTTTGCCCACCTCAGTATAAAAAGAAACCCCATTGGTGTGTGTATGTGTGTATGTGATTAAAGGAGGAGGAAGAGGAGGAGATATTTATTATTTTTCTCCCTATTTCTTCACCATGGGTTATCCAATGACCCCCAATTTTTAATCCCTCCCCAATGACTCTTTGCTTCTACAGCACTTTCTTCTATGTTAATGGAAGATACATTTGAGTTCTGTATCAAGACCTCTTATGACAGGGATACATTTGGACCAGTTTCCATTAAATACCTTTGTGGAATTATAGTAATTGCTTGAAGCCCTGTCATATGTGATAGATGATGTGATGCTGTGATGATGTGGCAGTTACAGATTCACAAGAGCATCGCAAGCAACTTGCATCTCAAAATGTATGATTGAGATGTATAAAATTATGCATGGGATGGAGAGAGTGGATAGAGGGAAATTCTTCTCCCTCTCGCACAACACCAGAACCAGGGGACATGCACTAAAATTGAATGGAGGGAGAGTTAGAACAGATAAAATAAAATATTTCTTTACCCAGCGTGAAATTCATCTGTGGAACTCCTTGCCACAGGATGTGGTGATGGCACCTGGCCTAGATGCCTTTAAAAGGGGTTTGGACAGATTCATGGAGGAAAAGACCATCACAGGTTACAAGCCATAAGCAACCTCCTGGTTTTAGTAGGATTTCTCTGTGCCAGGTGCAGGGGAGTGGCAGCAGGAAACAGGTTGGTTGGCTGTGTGCTCCCTGAGGCATCTGGTGGGGCCACTGTGTGATACAGGAAGCTGGACTAGATGGGCCTTTGGCCTGATCCAGCAGGGCTCTTCTTATGTTCTTATGTATGCACACAAAATGCATACCACCAAAGATCTCCATGCAGCTAAATCTTTACCTGTGATCAAAGGTATATTCAGACCAGGAATAATGGCTAGAACCCCACACATATGGCTGGAGCGGAGGATGCTTGTCACATGGTTTGGACCTTTGCCGAACAGCACATTCCTGCATGCAGTGATGCCTCGCCTCTGTGGTCCTGAGATGGTGATTCAGATGTTATGCCAGGCCACTTTCTATCCTAGTTGAAGAAGTTGTCACAGCCCCTGAAACATGTGATTCGGGAACTGCAGCAATTTCCATGATCTCTGATACTCAGAAATGTATGCTGGAGATTTTGGAAGTTGCTGCTGTATATCCATAAAATCCCATCTCATGCATTGCATCTCAAGTGATGCAGATGTCAGGATAATCCCAGCCCTATTTAACATCTGAACTGACCAAAGTCTATCCCAAAAAAATAAAAATTCTACTGATAGTTCCGTCCCATACTCAAGGATCCATACAAGACAGGCATTTAGACTTGGAATTTGTCAAGTTCTTGGGTGAACCCAAGACACATGTGCACACGTATAAGAATTAAAATGGATGGCCAGAAGCCTCCTATGATGTATCTGTTTCTGAGCTGTTCTATTTCAGACAACTGAACACTTGTCCACCAAACACACTCCCCATACATATAAACCTAGCATGTCAGAGTGAAGGTTCTCTAGACAACCCTTTTACAATAAGGAGTTTTGTATGTGAGGTAGCAGTCCAACATTGTCTCTCCCACCTGCAATCCGAAATGGTACAGCTCAGCAACCGATTCATGCTGAGAGTATGTTTTAGCTTTCGAGCGCACAGGTCCATAGACAAAGAGCAATATAAATAGCAGTATTAGAAAGATAACCATCTAGTTTAAATAATACTATGCAGGCAGGTATGGTGAAGTTGTATAAGGACATGGTATCATCTTGATCCAGAAACACTTTTCTGAAGTCCAAGCTCACTCATATGCTTAAAGTTAAGCACACCATTTCTTCGTTTGCTCAGAGGAGGGCACAGACCTTGCTATTACGTTCTGATAGCTTCTGTTGGATTCTGCTTTAACCAACTGGTTTGTTTGGTCCTTGTTGTTCGCACAACACTATACTTGGATGGAAGGAAAGTGAAGGAGTGGCTGCATATTGTTGATGATGCATCCCATTCCCACCACAGCTTAGCACTTTTGTTAGCCACTTGGACTGCAACGGTCACTCATCATCAGTGTGATAGTCGTCTACAACAATGTTCAGAGATCCACTCAGCTGGCAGCGTGAAAAGCCATGAAATAACCCCAAGGGATTTTACTGCAGTCCAGCAAAGCACATGAATGCATGCTTAAATTTAAATAGTAGCGTTGAATACCATGGTAAAGCACACATGCTTACATGTTAACGACTTGCTTAAATGCCTTCTCATTTCAAAATACTGGGGTGCTTTTCACAAGCTCTTATCCTAGGAAACACTGTTACAGCCTGATCTTAACTATTTACAACAGCGGAACACAGTTCTACTGTTGTAAATGGCCATATGGAACAATGTTGGCAGCTTGCTGCCTCTACCGTCTACCCTCAGGAACACAGGTAAGCCAGCATAGGGGACTAGCAGTGGGAGGAATCGGGCAGGGAGGGGGAGGAACGGGAAGCTTCTGGGTGGGGAGGGGGAGGGCGGGAGGTGGAAGAGGGGAGAGAAGGGGTAGTTCCCAGCAGTACCGGGCATGTGCAAGGATCCTATCCCCAATCCCTCTTCCCTTCCCTCTCCCATATGCTCCTTGGACTTACACCAGCTAAATAGCTGGTGTAAATATGAGACCTATTGAGGAAGCAGAAGCTTACCCCAGGGTAAGGGAACAAATGTTCCCTTATCTTGAGAGGCCTCCGTGACTGCCCCCCTACTATAGGATGGAGCATGTGCCCCATTGTTGTAGCTCTATCGGTGCTGGGGGAGTTAGTTAGGATTGGGGCCATACACTTTGCAGCGAGTCTGAGGTGGAATCACTGGTTGGTTGCTCTACTTCCCGGTTTGGTTGCAGGACAGAGAATTCGTCCTTAATGGTGTCTTGCATCAACCAGCTCTTTTCTGGGAAGAAGATCAAGGGAATGTTCTCCTCCTCTTGGAATATTCTGCTACTGTTCTCTGCAGACGTGTAGTTTACCCTTGTAAAGACTTGCAGAGAAGGACTGATGAGTGAGAGCATCAGAATAGCATTAGACCAGACTGCTATTTTGCCAAATTTGAATGGGGTGGGGGGTAGTGGTATAATGATAAAGCAGCTAAGGGAGAGAAACTGTGGGTAAAGGGAGACAGCACAGAACCACATGAACCAGATGTTACAGTTTTCTTATTATGAAGTGGATCTGGGAGCTATGCTGCTCCTTATCACCAAGTCTGTGCCACAATGAGCAGGTCTTTGGTCTCTTCCCAGGATCTGCTGTGCCTGCAAATTATTTGCTCAAACTGCAGCATATCAAGCACTGCATGAGCTCACAGTCACAAGCTGTCCAGTTATTCAAATGTTGCAGGCAGATACCCCAGTGCAGATACTTAGGATCAGGACATTTAGGATCAATGTTGCAATCCACCAAAACTACTCTGGAACAAGTGGTTTGAGGATTGCGGCATATATTGCTTTAAAAAATGAAATCCTTTCTCACAGTGGATTCCGTAAGAATTATGCTACGGGCCTCAGTGGGATCACAGACCTCATTATTCCTGTTTCTTCATTCATGTCCCCATTTGGAGAATGAAATTGACCTAAAGAGGGTAACTTAGTCTGAACACCAGTACTGAGGCAGAATCCTCTGTACTCAAACAAATTAGCCCATACAGTCTCTGGGCTGTAATCATCCACACTGATTGTGCATCACAACCAGAGACAGATGGAGCACATATCCACAATGGGTTAAACCCAAAGAAGGTTAAGGTAATTAACTCCCATTGTAATTAATGGAGCGTAAGTCCTGCTAACTTTCTCATAGGTGGCTGTAGGGGAAATGAACTGTGAAAAGGAAAATGAGGTTAAAAATTGAGGTTATGAAAAGTGTTCACAAATGTGTTTATCTTTACGTGGGCAGACCAATCCGATGTCACACACGGACCTAGCCAAGATGCACAGCAAATCCGGTGATACGTAAGAACTCTTGAAACCACATAAACATTTAAAAGGCATGTAGACTTAAAAATAATCATCAGGTTAGCTACAACTAATAAATCCCATTTCAATTTTGATCGGGACTAGGAATGCTATTTAAAAAATGAATTTATGCCAAAGAATTCTAATTTGAAAAATTATAAAATCCAGTTTAGATTTCTGGAGCAGGAGTTTAGTTACTCGACAACTTTGGTGGTCTTACAGTGTGTGGTATCTCAAGTCCTGTGTGCAGAGTCACCTGCAAGGGGGAAAAGAGAAAAAAGAATTTAGAACTCGCAATTAAAAATAATAACGAGGCAATCCCAGGAACAGCATCGGTTTTATAGTACTAGGCACCTGTTAACATGAAATATTTTTTTCATCAGTGTGGGACACAAGAAATGGATCTTACATTTCCTACCAAAGGAAATATCCTGTGTGATGCTGAGCAATTTCTGCAGGATTTTATTTTCTTGTCTTTCAAAAAATAATAATTTTACCTGCACATTTCGGTTGAGGCTTAATGCAGGCATGAAGACGCCCTCCACGTTTTCGAAGGCTGGAGGTCCTTGCTGCTGCCCATTAATGTAAAAGGTCAGGGTGTGCTTGTTGAGGTCCAGAAGAACACCGACAGTTGCACCTTTAGAGACACCCCCTTCTGTCCTAAGAATCAGAGACCAATAATGGCCATGTGAGTTTCATCTAGTGGTCACATCATACCTCTCTTAACGCAGGAATTTCTGATGAAACCTCAAGAACAGAAGAGCCATCCTGCATCATCATCATCATCATCATCATCATCATCATCATCATCATCATCATCATGACTTTGTCTAGCTGAAACAAATATTGGTCCACGCTGAAAATGGAGCAAATTCCTTAAGTTTAAAATCATTGTTCAAGTTTCACAAATCTTGCATTTCAGCATTGAATTGGGACCCACAGAACATGTGGGTTTTTAACAGCCCAATCCTATGCATGTCTACTCAGAAGTAAATTCTAGTGAGTTCAGTGGGTCCTACTCCCAGGTACGTGCATAGGATTTCAGCCTTAGTTGGTCTGCTGGTGTTTGGATTTCATACCCAAACAAAAATGTTATGCCAAACCTCAAAATTAAAAGTGACTGATTTTCTGATTTTAACGATGTTTCCATTTGCAACACGGTTTTGCATCAAGTGGGCAAAAAATATCATATTGATGAGCTATTGCAACAGCAACTTCTATCATCTCCAGAATTTATTTTTAAAAACATCAACTGAGAGAGTGACGAAGCTCCTCCACATGGAAGTGGACGTTGGGCAGAAAGAAATGCTTTACCCTTCCTCTACCAGCCTGTTTTCCTCGAAACGTTTCCCAACAGGTTTTATCTCCTCCAGTGTTCTGGACCCAGGTTGTCCTGGCAAACACCGGTCTAGAATACCAAAGGAAAAAAGCACCTTGGGAGGGGATCAGAGGGAAAACAGGCTAACAAGGGAAGGGTTAAGAAGTTATCCTCAAAGTGACAGACATTGAAAAGGGTCGGTTGTAGAATGACCCTATTTGATTTCAAAAGAGATGTGGCACTTAGCTCTTTAAAAGCCCTCAAGCTGGAACTTTCAGCCCATCACTTGCAGCCCATCATGAAGGCAGCAGATTTGGGGTGCCCTCCACCCCAAATCTACTGCTGCTGCTGCTGCTGCTGCCATCTCTCTCTCCCCCCCCCCCCCAGCCCTGCCATGGGTGCAAGCTTCATTGATCTGCTTTAAGCGGAAAGCGGATCTTCCACCTCCTTATCTTGCTCCTGGGGTGGCTTCTTCAAACGCAGAAGTGCAGGACTTCTGGTTTGATTTACAGGGACCGCACAAATGAAGGAGCTCCTTCACTCGCGCAGTCCCTTTAAATCAAATACAGAAGTCCTGCACTTCCGCAATTGAGGAAATCATGCAAGGAGCACCGTAAGGGCTTTTTAAACATTATTCTGCAGAGGCAGCAGTGGCAGCAGGGGGCATTCTGGATTGCACCACCCCTGTTCAACATCTCTCTTGTATCTATCACAGCCACACAGGTGGAAGTTCTTTACAAGAATTCTTAAAAGGGACCTGCTTTCATTAAAAATACAATCACCCTAATTATATGCTATATATAACATGATGCAATTTGTTTTTGTAAAATACAGTATATTATATTTTGATTTAAACCAAATAGTGTGTGTGTGCGTGCGTGCAACTAACCTAGTCAGGATGAAAAAGTGATGTTTAAGGAAAAATTAACTCACTATTTGTTATTAATAACCCGGTTAGATGACCAAGAGCCGCTATTTCAGTGATAGGCTCCAACTATGGTTATGGATTCAGCTGACTACTACATGCAAGACTAATTTGACATCATTGCACTTTTCCTCAGGGGAGTTGGGGTAGCCCAGCAGTATAGTATATAAAACCACTGAGCCAGAAATCCACTGAATGTGTGCATTGACCATAGGCACTTAAGCTTTGTTAATGTCACTGGAGTTTTGCAACAAAATTATAACCTGACATGCAAGGCATAGTTTTAAGCATCACTGTAAATAGGTCTATTTCAAAAGGAAAAACAAAACTCTCCGAGTCCCCTACAATGTGACATAAAATGTTCTAATTTATGAAAGCTTTACTCTACCCAAAATGTTTTAAGCAACTATATAACCTGTTAGCTTCAAAGGTAAAGGTAAAGGTGACCCCTGACAATTAAGTCCAGTCGTGTTCGACTCTAGGGTGTGGTGCTCATCCCCATTTCAAAGCCGAAGAGCCAGCATTGTCCGAAGACGCCTCTGTGGTCATGTGGCCGGCATGACTCTCCTTGCCGCAGCGCGTAGCATGCAGCTGGAACACGGAGCGCTGTTTACCTTCCTGCAAGCGGTACCTATTTATCTACTCACATTGACATGCTTTGGAACTGCTAGGTTGGCAGGAAAGGTGTGCTAAGCAGGCGCTAATAAGCATTGGATACTTGTAGCGTTCCGTATGATGATGATTATAGGATTGGATCATACACCGGTGCATCTACTGTTAGGTAAAGGTAAGACGCCTCCATGGTCATGTGGCCGGCATGACTCTCCTTGCTGCAGCGCGTAGCATGCAGCTGGAACACGGAGCGCTGTTTTATCTTCCCGCAAGCGGTACCTATTTATCTACTCGAATTAACATGCTTTGGAACTGCTAGGTTGGCAGGAGCTGGCCAAGCAACGAGAGCTCACCCTGTCGCGGATTCGAACTGCCGACCTTTCGATCGACAGCTCATGGTTCAGCAGTTTAACCCACTGCGCCACCTGCTGGCCCTTTTAGCTTCAAAGCCAATGATAATTATAAAATGATTTCATCTACAATATATTCAAGTAGGAGAAATGAATATTAGCAGCCAGCATGAATCTGAAGAAACCATATTATGGACTAGTTACACATGCACTGAAAAGTGCAATTAGATCAAATAGGATGTTAGCTTTAACTTCCAGATCAGGGTTTGCAACGCTATAAAGCATGTTCTGCCACCGGAATGCTAGTTCCAGCGGTGTCAACACCATATAGGATTGGACAGTTAGTTAAAAACCTTAAGCCATTAAGATGAAGAATGAAATAACATTCTTTTTTTTTCTCTTACGCTATGAATGCATCAATAATAAGTTATGTACTAGAAGATGTATATTCAAATATAAATTTTCTTATAAGAAAATATTTGGAAGTGGAAAATAGTTTTAAAAGACAATGGGAAAAGTGATAGTGCACTGCGAAAAAGAGGGATCCTAGAACTGTACATTATATTGCCAAAAGAAATGGAAAAAATACCAGTAGAATTGGAAATGGGAGCAGCTTCATTCTTGACACATTTCAAATGAAACCAATAGTTCTCAAGGGAATTAATACACTTTTCAAAGAAAGATTCAAAAGAACCTCAGCAGACAGAACCTAAAGCCAGCCACCTTACTGAAAAATGAATACTAGAAATACAAAAAAAAAAAGGTACGAGTGATATAGATGAGACAAAAAGAGACTTGGAAAATAGGTTGACCTAATGAGAAATAAGATTATTGGATTTGGAAGAAAGTAAAAAACTCCCCATGCAGCATGTCAAGAGAATAGATACAAAAAGAATAAGCAAAACAGAATCCAATGTCACATATGCAGAAGCCTCACAGATTGACAGCGCAATCCACTGTATGGATCCGGCCGGCGGCCCAGGGCCGCCCACCGGATCCTGAGCTCCGGCGGCCGTTTTGTCGACGGGCCAGAGGTCTACTAGGGGAAGGAAATGTTCGTCCCCTTTCCCTGAGTGTAAACTGGGGCAGGCCCTATCGGCCTCCTCGGATTTCTGCCAGCTAATAGCTGGTGGAAGTCGGAGGCCGTGTAATGGCCTGGCCACCCGGCGAGGGCCAGGATATGGCTGAGGCCATCCCCCTCCTGGGCCAGCTAGGCCAATGGCCCCCTCCCTCGCCCGCCAAAATGCCCCAGTTCCTGCTGAATCCTGACTTACCTGCATCGCGGTCCCGCCGGGACTGCCCCCGCTCAGCAGCTCCTGCATTCCAGAGAGCTTGCACAGACGCTGCCTCACAGATGTGAGTCTCAAAGACGCTGAATGCCCCCTACAAGCATTCCGGAGACGTCTTACTCGGACGTTTCTGGAGAGCTTTCAGTCACATTCAGCGCCTGCGCGAGCCTCACATACGCTGAATGTGACTAGCGTCTGTGAGGCAGCATCTGTGCAAGCTCTCTGGAACTGCTGTGCGGGGGCAGTCCCAGTGGGGCCGCGATGCTGCCGGCCCGCGGGACGAAGAGTGGCAGTGGCAAGTGGAGGCGGCAGCAACAACAACGCGGGATTTAATACTGTTGTGTCATACCAAAAGCATAACAAAAGTCAGGTATACAGAGTCTCAGAAAAGAATGGTGGAGGAAAAGGTAGTTCCAATACAGTCAGATGCTGCCAGTCATAAAAGCAAGAAAAGTATACTTATAAGTTCAGGCTGCTGGCTGTCAGCATCAGCGGTGGCAAGTGGAGGCGGTAGGCAGCTTACATGCTTAAAAAGTTTTTTTACTCAAACAGCACTGTTAAAACTAAGAAATACGGCATGTGTGTGTGTGTGTGTGTGTGTGTGTGTGTGTGTGTGTGTGTGTGTGTGTGTGTGTGTGTTCCCTTTGCATGCTCTCCACATAATAGTTTTCTACAATTGTGCTGTTTCACAAAATGGGCAACGTGCCTAAAACCAATTTTCTGGAACAGAGAACACACACTCATAAAATAGGTTTCTAGGGCATCAACTGCATGCTGCCATTTTGTAAAAACAACAACACAAAAACAAAAACTACAGTGGCCTGAAAGCAGCAGAGGCTATGTCAAAGTGTTCTACATTTGGTGCAGATTAACATGATTTCTGCTCTAAATCTAATCTAGTTTTAAAGGGGCAGAGATTAGTGCTTCCGATTTATATTGTTTTTAGGGATCTATTACTCTCTGCTGATTTATTCCAAACAGACTAATGGAAACAGAAGCACTCTCAATAAGCCTAGCAGCACTTGAGTAGGCATCTATATCTCCAACCCATAATAATAATAATAATAATAATAATAATAATAATAATAATAATAATAATAATCTTGGTCATTGGATTTCTCCTCCAACTTTAATCCAAGGCGGTTTACATGAGCAGGCTTTCCCAAACCCCCTAACGAGGATTTTTACAATTATGTATAAATGTTCAATCTTGCATGAACAACTTCATTCTAGATGGTTTCCTTCTCAGTCTGGCCTCTCACTGGAGGAACGGAATAATGATATGGAAATTTTGGCGCGCAGCGTTACATGAGCAGGCCTTCTCAGTGACGATCCCCCAAGCTACGGAACTCCTTGCCTCTGGAAGTGCAGCTGGCTATACCTTTTTTGCCTGAAGGCCTGACTTTCTTGTCCAGCCTTCAAAAATTTTGTATAATGTTCGCTTTACATTTTGGTCGTCTTTTCTCTGTTAGGTTGTTTTCTTTTTGTGCTAGCTGTTATCTTGTTATTTTGGCTGTATATTACCTTTCTTTGTAAGTTGCCCTGAGTGTTTGTTAAGACAGGTAGAAAATACATGTTTAAAATAAATAAATAAAAAGCAAACGGGTAAGGATTTTTCTTCTTCTGTGCTACGTTCCTATCTATTATTTGTGAGTCTGCCTAGCCAACGTAGTACAGCAAGTCCTCTCTTAACGTTGTTGATAGGTTCTTGGAAACTGCAACTTTAAGCGAAGCGACTTAGTTTGGAACCTAAAGGGGGAAATACAGCAAGTTGGCTAGTTGGAGGGACCATGGAGACCTGTCTTGTCCCCGTCCCCCCAGTAAGTCTCCTTTTAGTGTGCTGATTGCTATTCTCAGACTGACTTCCACCACCGCCACTACCACCTCTCTCTCTCTCTCTCTCTCTCTCTCTCTCTCTCTGCTCAGCTAGACAGACAGGCTCTCTCTCTCACTCTCCTACCCAATTATGCAGTTCCTTCAATACAGTTTTTCCTTTCATTATAACCACAAGCCCGGCAGAGGTCTCCCAAAACACGCTGCATAAACCAGCCGTGCCAACACGATTTAGGGAAGAGGCTGGCAGCAACTACAGTTTATGGGACGTGTTCTTGACATGATGGAAGAGACTCCTCACTGAAGGCACTCTCACACATGTGGCTCTTGAGGAGGATAAAGAAAACTCACTCAAGCATGAGAGAAGCTTCTGGAACACTTACCGGTTGGTGTGAGAATTGCAATGCATGAACCAACTGCGATTGTTGTCGACATACATAGCCCATGCCTTGTCATCCTTTCCAAGCATCATGTCCTTGACAACATTAATCCGAGCAATTCCAAAGGCTGGGTCTGGGTGGTTATCGTAACGGTCTATGTGCAGTTCCCAATAGTGGACTCCTTTTGAGAAAGCTGCTGTGCCCAGAATGACACGGTCGTCATAGCTACTGCAGGTCGCTGTCTGGTTGTCATTTGACAGGACTATGTCCCTATGGGCTGAAGAGGGATCAAATGTAAACCAGGCCACTACAGAGAAAGGAAGAGTTTGACGGTTAGAAGGTGCAATAAAGCCTAGTTCATGATGTTCCATCTAGAAACAATAACATTGTACTGACAAGTGAAGACAGAGCATGACCCCACCAAATGTAATCGGCGATCGCATCTAAATTCCATTGATCTCAATGACTGGGAGTTAAGCACATGCTACTTCGGCATTATGCTTTCCAGCATCATTCTCAGGCTGGAACTTAGATGTTATGGCTGCAACGTGAATGCCACCAAAGACAGCTGCCTGGCATCTTCTCCTCCTCTATAATGTCCAGTGACAATAATACGGGTCGTGATGTCATTGCATTTCCTTGCGAGGGCGGGAAAATTCACAGTACTGTATGGTGCCTTCATGATTCTGTATCACTAGACATTACGAGCAGCCACAACATCATCATCATCCTTATCAAAATTTTGGTTAATCACAGCCCACCTGACCTGATAGTGGCTGGCATTTTCTAAATATCAAGTCCTTCCTAAGGACCTAGGATATTTAGAAGCATTTGCGTAAAATATGTGCAGCTCCAAGTAGGGCTGCTTTTTGCAGCTCATATGTGGTAATTTCATTTACACCTAAGGTGTCTAGGTGTTTTCCGGTATGGCGCAAGTTGTGCTGCCAGATAACAAAACTGATTTGAGTTTGGAAGCAGATCTTTATTTTCTCCCAGGTTCAAATTGTTCATACTGGGAATTTAGTTCTAACCTACCCCTTAACTCAAACTGCATATTTTGTTTTACTAGTTACACCAGGTTTAATATAAAATGAGTACTATTCTCTGCAGACTTTTAAAGAAAGGATTCTTAGGAACAAATGGCTTTTCCTGACATGGCCTGGTGTAACACTAGTATGAAGAGGGAATGTGATTCACATGTGTTTCATGATTCATGAACGTTAAGTATCATTGATCAAGATTAATTTATTCGGTTGCCCATATGGGTAGCAAGTGTAATTACATGAAAGTGAGGCATGAATTATCCATATTTTATAAGACACTGTGAGGAAATTATTTCCACAGAGAAAATGTCACTATGCCCTGGAATTCATTGGTGGTGTAAAATGGAGAGTGCTGCAAAATTAATAGACATCTCCATCAGTTCCGCATGTGAGCTGCTGATGAGCAGACTTCAGAGCTCCTCTAGACGCCCATAAAATGGGATTGAAATTCATTATTTGTTTACAATCAGACTGTAGCTCTATAGCAAAAAAACCAAAAACCAGAAAACACACAAATAGTAAACTTCATGCCAGAGCTTGCTAAGTACAATCCTATCAGGTTTTGTAAGGGAAGGACAGAGGCCAATATGGGTATAGCACCTCCCAGTTAGCAACTGGCCCCCTGCCCCCTGCTTCAACTTCATTACTGGGTAAACTGGGATTGGACTGGGGAAAGGTAGTTTTGCTGCCACTACCCAAAACTAGAAAGCTCAGACAGAACAAAGGTGCACTGGGAAAGTCTCTCTCCCCGATTAACGGAGAACCCCAAAATCTGAGGGATCTCCATAACACCAAACAATAACAGAATATGGGCATTCTATGTAAACTGCCTTGAATAAGTCTGAGGAGAAATCTGATGATAGAAAGGTGGTATATCAATAAAGATTATTATTATTATTATTATTATTATTATTATTATTATTATTATTTTAGATGGGGCAACCCACTCCCTCCTGAATGAATGGAAACTGTAAGCATAAAAGAAGTGTTATTAAAAGGGTGACAAATCAAAACATTTGTTGCGAAAATGCAAGAGAGAAAAACCAAACACTGATCACCTGGCAAAAGGAGAAAAGGGTGGGGTTGCAGAGAGTGGCAAGGATGCTAACAGGCAATTGGAAAATAAAACAAAAGCCCTGACATGACTGACTGGGTGCTTTCCTGGTTCTATGTATCCTGCACAGGTTCCTGGTCCTAGCCTGGTCGTTTATAGCAAGGTGAGTGGACCTGAACCCAGGAAAATCAGAACCTGGGCAAATGCACAGAGGGTTGTGGGTGACCCCACGTTTTATAGTCTCTGGGCATTAGACAGGTTTCATCTGTGGGACTATCTTGGATATGGGGGGGGGGATGGTGTCGCATGGGTTCCTGAATTTCCTGCTCTTTGGAACAAGGTGGGTGGCACAGTCCAATGATCTGGCTCAGAGCCAAGTATTTGTGTACTAGACAGTTTGGGAAGAAGGAAAAGGCTGCCAGCAACACCCCAAAGGATGACTTAGCAGCCTCTGGGATACTACCAGAAGGTCCAAAACTGGAGAAAAATAGACCCAAAAAATAGGGGCAAAACCTGGGATTTTCACCACAGGTTTGAAGTCACAGTTGGATAAAATAACTTCAAAGTCCAAAGGTGCCTTGACTTTTGGGGAGGTAGCCTCCGATTTTTAGGCGGCAGTCCTAGAACGAGGGGGCACTGGGCAAAATCTCCCCTTTCCTAAGCACCAACATGTCTCTAGGACCACAGGACCTACTTTTTCCCTCAGTCCTGTTTGAAGTGTTGCTAAATATTGAAAACCAGAAGCATGCTTAAAACACCAGATAAATTAACCAATTTGACAAACTGAAATGTGGATGTTTATTATACTGAGCACCACTTAAACGGCTCTTGTTGTGTCAAATACCCTCCCTTGCAATCACAGCCAGCCTTGCCAATACCATCTTAGTTGAAGTGCCAAGGATAGAGAATTTTCAAACGTTGAAAGATCTGACTGATTTATGGGTTAGGGTTGATTAGTTAGAAGGAAGATGTCACTCCAATTTCATTTAATCAAGATTTTAGTGCCATATTTGGGATTCTGTCTCAATCTAATTGGCACCTCCCAGAATTCTTTCGCAAGTTTGGCAAATTCTACAACATTCTCAGGCCATGTTAGGCTTTGTACTCATTCCAAGTTCCAGAGGCATGCATAAATATACAGTGGCAACCTAAGAATGTCTCCAGCCTTCATTAGGCTTCACTGAAACATTCTAGTGCAGGGGTTCTCAACACCTTCCCAGCTGAGTACCACCTCCGGTGCCACTCTTCTGCTGTGTACCACCGGAAGTACTGGCGATGACATCATTGACAGTTACTTCTGGGTTTTCAGGTTTTTGGAGGTCAGAAAATGTAGGCAGGAGGCTCTAGGTGGGTGGGAGGGCCCTTCTCAGTGTTTCTGAGAGACTCTGCCAAAGGCAGGAGCCTCTCGGAAACGAAAACATGCCGCCGAAAGCACCGTGTAGGAGTGGGGGTCCAGTGGTCTAGCAGTCCGAGTATCTCCAGCAGTCAGCTGAAGTACCACTGGTGGTACTAGTACCACTAGTTAAGAACCCCTGTTCTAGTGCATCTCACAGCAAGTCACTCACTGACCCACACCACATGCTGGAAAGCTCTGTCAAAAACTGCAAGGTGTAGTGGTTGACCTGGACTCTAACATAAGAACATAAGAAGGGCCCTGCTAGATCAGGCCAAAGGCCCATCCAGTCCAGCTTCCTGTGTCACACAGTGGCCCCACCAGATGCCTCAGGGAGCACAAGACAACAAGAGCTTGGAACAGTGATTCCAAAATCCAGTTGAATCTGGAAGGTTTGGCAGATGCCAGATATGGAGAAATCTCTAATTTGTGCATTTTTCAAGTTACGCACCATCAGAAGTCTGTAAAACAACAGTCTTGCTATAAGGGCCCACTCCTGATGAATTAAAGGCTTTGACTCTTGCATTGTAGGTACTGTTGAAATGAAGGCCATCAATAGTGCATAGCGTCTCCTTGCCAACATACACTTCCTAAACAACAAAAAAGGCAGGAATAGAGTTCACCAGATTCTTGTTAACAATGCATACAAACTCTTGTATGGTCTCATAATAAAAACCTTCAAACGTGAACTATTTTGTGTGACAGGCAAATCGCCACAATAAGATCCAGCAAATTTAACTCAAGGAAAATGTGGCAAGCATGCACTGGCGTCACTACAGGGGGGGGCGGAGCTGTAAGTTCTTCCGTGATCGGAGCCTCCGTTACACGGAAGAACGAAGCGCCCCGCCCCCGTGCCTTCTGGAGTCTCCTGCGCGTTGTTTTCACTGCTTTGAATGGGTCGGAAGGCGCGGGGGCGGGGCGCTTCGTTCTTCCGTGTAACGGAGGCTCCGATCACGGAAGAACTTACAACTCCACCCCCCCCCTGTAGTGACGCCAGTGCATGCATGTGTGATTAGAAAAGAAGCTTTGAGAAGGTGGTGTTTCATTTTTTCCCCCAGAGGGGCAGCTTCAATTTTTTTATCTGAAGTTAGAGAGAATCTTATTTTGGGGGCTCCAAAATACACAAATTAAGTGACTAAATAGAAAGATCAAAGAGTTCCCCAGCTCTGTTAGTAAAACAGTCACATGCAACCAAATAATCTGTAATTACTTTTTAACATACTTATTGTCCCAACACATCATGTCTAGTACTTGAATCCTCAAAATTGTATATTATTATTTATTAGATTTTTATCCCACTTTTCCCCTGTAGGGAAATGATATATTCTAATCATTTTTAAACAGAATACATTTATCCGTATGTCTCTGTACTACATTTCATCAATAGCAAACACATAAAATGTGTTGAGATGCACAAACAGACAAAATTATGCACAGCTTCCCTCTAATGGTACTAGCCACATGATGAATGTCCTTCCAAGGCAACAGAGGACCCATGTGTCATTCAGCCCTCCTCGTTATTTATGTTTGACATACTTGGACAAATTCTTGAACACAAAACATTTTCAATTTGATTCTCAACTCACTATATTCAAGAATTGGTCCAAGAATGTCAACCATAAATAGTGTCCAGGACACTTGAGAGACCACCTTATTCCTTAGGTTTCTTCCCACTCATTGCCACAAAACCTCTTGGAAGTCCCACCATCCATCAGACTGGTGCCCACGGCTGAAATCTATTTTTCAGTGGTGGCCCCCAAGCTTTGACATCAACGAAATGAGGAACAAAGGTCTCACTCGGAATTGTCCACCATCTCCGTCATCCAATTCCAAGATGTAACCCTCCACTGGATTGTGGCTAAACGGTGGCATCCTCCAGGCAAGTGTCACACTGTTGTTTCGGGTGCAGCACTTCTCCAGCTGCAGTAGCGGGACTGGCGGCACTGAAACAGGAACTAAGCACAGATTAGTGCAACTCTGCCCTTACCCATCAGGCTGTGCGACATGCAGCACCATGCTCCACCAAAGTAGCACCTGTAGCCCAAATCTCTGAAGCTGTAGCCCTTTGGGGCCCGTTTGCCAGTTAACTGTCTGTTGAATTTGTGTGAAACAAGGGTCTCAAGGACTGCGGTCTTATGGCCAATTCACAAAATTCAGACAAGCCTTTTATCTTGGTGAATGTTCATTAACTGTTACTGGCAAGTGGTGAGCAATGAAGCTGCTGCACAGCTGTCATCCGATCATTTCACCACATCTCTACATTTGTTCATGTGCCTCTCAGCCCATCTCTTGGACGATTTTATGTAGAATAGTTAGTTGCAATATGGGGCTGGGCACATGATAATGCCACTGGACAACAGCTTTGATATGCATTCAACACTCACCTTTCACCCAGTAACCCACATCTAAATGAGTACTAAATGGTACTTAAATGGTCCTGGGACTCAGCGCATAGTCGAGATAAACTCGTCTCACTTGTATCCATTTGACTCACACACTCTTCTACAAAGGATGACTTGTGGTTGCATCCACTTAGCTGGAAGAGCACTTGATCCGTGAGAGCATAGCTCTTACTGGTTGGCAGAAGGGAAAATGTCACTTTGATTGATGAGCAGGCTGGCATTCGAATGGTGTAAAAAAGTGTAGTGGAGCATCCAGGCATGTTTCCTTCTGGGTAAATGATGCCACAGTGAATGAGTGTCATGTATCTGTAGACAAAATCCTCACTACAAAAAACCCAGTTAAGGTTTTTAGCGTTATGTGTGAAAGTTGGTGTCACGACTCCTGCCCTAGACAAAGGAGGCATGAGACCCTCTTTGAAATAAGAGGCTGAGGGAGTAGTTATCCGATGAGGGATACCTGGAGTTTCAGATGAGGGAACTGTGGCGTCACAAGTGAGTGTGACTGGTGTGGGCCGCACTAGGCATTGCACCCAGGAGAGGGTCACATAAATCTTGGCACTCACCGTGGTCCTGCTGAGGCCCAGAGCGGTAAAAGATTGGCGAGCCCGTGCGTTTGTTTGTAGCACGCTGGAGGGGCCCTCCCGCTTGCTCTTTTAGCTCTAGAACGCTTGAAATCACAGTGACAGAAGCAATGGGCGGTGATGCGATGACGTGATGACATCACGCATCACAGCCAACCTACTTCCAGAGTGCTGTGCTCAGCACCTGTGCACCCAGCGCCATCAACCTCCGGGGACACCGCTGATAGGGAATAGCTGCCATGTCCTGAGTTGTCTGTGTGTGTGTGTGTGTGTGTGTGTGTGTGTGTGTGTGTGTGTGTGTGTGTGTGTACATACAACAGAAGTGTGTTATACAGACTAGGATTAGGAATAGCTGAGTTCCAACCTCCATTCAGCCACGCAGCTCAATGCGCATGGATGCAGGAAGCTGGGTCTCCATAGAATGCGGATTCCCGTTTGTAAACTGGCACCTTGGGCTAGTCCCTATCTTTCTGCCTCACCCACCTCATGGGGTTGATAACATGGGGTAGGGGAGGGCTTTGTATGCTGCCCTGCATTATTTCAAGAAAGAACAAGGTAAAAATGTGATAAATAAATGACAAAACACGAAGCGTGTGTCGTCTGTGTACTCTGGTCCCACATGATCTGATCACTATAACGAGTAATCCAGCACTGTTCATATCAAAGCTTGGACAGCACAGGAGAGCATTTTGAAGTGGTCTCATTTCCTTTCTGCGCATCTTCAGAAATGAACCTTATTGAAAGCAGAGCATTGCTTAGAATGGTGACGAGCCGCAGGAGGGAAGGAAGCCCTCGCCACTCTGCTGCGTTCCTTATTTATGTGCCATCCAAACGGAGGCTATCAAAATGATGAAAAGGTTTCCACACTAGCAGAGGCCTTTGCAAATACAATATATATACTCCGAGAGGCGTCATCAGATGCGTTTTAAATCTTAAATCCTCCTCGTTCGCTTCATCTTTTTGGGCTGCTTAAATTGTTGATGTTGCAATTTACCATTGTTCTTGCAGCGACTTCATTAATACAAGCCATTTAGGTCAAGATTCAAAATCCTTGGGGGGGAGTAGAGTTTTGCCCTTTAACTACTCATCTAAATTCAAGCGTTTTCTGTTGTTCCTCCAAGGATTTAACTGTCAAATTAGCTGGCCTAATTGCCTTAGACTGAGCCTTCTGAGTTCAGAATTAAGCCTACTGCAATCAAATGAACTTTGGTCTTAGCCTGAACAGGAATAATAATTTATGCACAATTCTTGTGGAGATAAATAGCGAATGCAGTTATCTGTGAACCATACAGTTCTTTCAAGCAGAACTCTCCCAGTCTTCTCTGATTCAGCAAAGAAAATAAATGCATCATTGGCCCCATCTTCATTTTATTCATCTTTTTTTTCCATTTCATTTTTATTTATCCTCTTTGTTCCTGTGCTGGGCACTTGCATTGGTCATGTTCAAAACAATGATAGTTTGAAGAATGATCAAGAGATAGGAAAAGCTAGGGGAAAATAACAGTTTGATGCAGACACTGATGAGTAGATCTACTCCCAAGTAGCTGCTGCAGTGTATTGCTCCAGGCAGCAAACTTCCAAGGATAACGTTCCTCGCAATGTCTGTTTAGAATTGCAAAGGAATGTTGGAACAGTTGGTATCTTTCTACTGAGAGACTAAGGGCCCAATCCAACGTAACTTCGCGCCTGCGGAGCGTGCATTCCACAGGCGCCGGGTGTCGTAATTGCATTGTAAAGCGCTTTTTCAACACCCAGAGAGTAAGGGCCGCTGGCGCGGAGGCCAGCAACCCTGACTCCACCTCCCCCCAGATCTGGCACCCACCGGTGTAGGTAAGTCCTGCACCAGTTGGTGCAGGAGCAGGGGGAGGGAGGGCCAGGTAGTGAGGGAGGGAGGCCGTTGGCTGGCCCAGGCCGGGAGGGGGTGGGGATATCAGCAGCGAGCTCCACCGATATCCCGTGCCCGTTCCCAGCCTGGCCTGGCCTTACCCTGCCACCCCAGATGTACATCGGCTCCAGAGCAGACGTACATTCAAGGAGGCCCATTGGGGCCAGGCAGCCCTACACCTGGGGAAGGGGATGAATGTCCCCTTCTCCTGAGGTGTTCCCGGATTGCGCCAACATGGCCCAGGAAGGGCGTTAGATACTGCAGCCGGCCTTTTAGGCCAACCGCGTATTGTTACGCAGGATCAGGCTGTAACTCTTGGGACAAAAAGGAGAGTCCTAACTAGGGACACACTTTGGAACAAGCAACAAATTATACCAGCTCATCCAGAATGCCTTGAAACATATCCCAGAAGGAACACAAAACCAGGGACAAATTGATGCCCAAGATTTTGCATATCAAAGGAAAATCCTGCAACAAGACCTCTTGCTTACAAAGCTATACTGTCTGTGGGGTAAAGAGCCTCAGCCTCTAAGTTAGTTTTGCCTCTGCTTCTGAAAACCTCTTATATTCAAAGGCCTTAGCTCTCTCTCTCTCTCTCTCTCTCTCTCTCTCTCTCTCTCTCTCTCACACACACACACACACACACACACACACACACACACACACACACACAAACAGAGTTTCATACAGATTGTCCTTGTTCCTCTTACCATGTCCACATAAACCGCTCCCTTTTCCCATTTTATAATAGAACTAACATGAAATTCTGGAGAAAAACACACACCTTACAATAGAATTTTGAATTCAGCATTTCAAAATTGTAGTGTGTTACTTGCTGACTTTTTTGGCAAGGTAAATAGCAAATGCTATAAGCAGTAACCTATCAACTGTTGGGATATTAGCAGCGTTTGGCTGCTAGGACCTTGGAGGGCAGTGTGTGTTCCGGTCACCTGCAAGGACCTTCACCTGGCCCCTCCTGTCTGACCTGGAAGGGGCGTGACCCTGACCTTTCCCATCTTCCTCTCCTTCTCACATGTGCTCGCTCTCTTTGCTTCTGACTCCACAGGGGAAGGATGTGTTTTCTGGGCTCCTAGCCTGGAAGCCATTTTCCCACCATGTGTGTGCCAGCTTTAGGTGCATACCGTCCGCTTTATGTATAGAGTACCTCTGGTCATAACCAGATGATTGTAACCTATGATACTGAACTGTAAGTAAAACTACTTTTCTTTTTTACTATACAAGCCTCAGACTCCGTGTCTCATTTCATTGCTAATGATAGCTAGCTAGCCTGGGTGCTGGGATAACTTTACTGGTTAAATAAGAATAAGGTCTTCTTCCGTTTGGAAACTCTGCTTATTTGAACCCCCTAAGGTTTATGATATAACCCCCCAACATCAACTACTGTCAGAATGTCAACAAGAGCTGTCAAATATTGAGTACTGTTGCAAGTCAGTTATCAAATTCTGTCCCAAACCAAATGCTATATCACATTCACCACTACCACTGAAAAGTGAATACTATCAATCATCAACACAGTAAATATTAATATCAGCACAACTATCAAACTCGCCAAATACTAATTATCATTGCATGTCAAGTATCAAATATGCTAAAATACTAATTTAATATCAAATACCGAAATCAGAGACTGTCATATTTAAAATGCTGACATAAATTGTATACAGTATATTAGAGCAGTGTTTCTCAAAGTTCTCCCGGCGAGGTGGGGAGACCTTTGAGTACTTGTGGGGTCAGGGACAGTGGCAGCGATGATCCCGAGGATTGCCGCCGCCGCTGCCGCCATGCTGTCCCCACCCCTTAAGGGGGCAGGGGAAGCATCCAGTTCTCCTGGTAGGTCGCACTCGCAACCCACCAGTTTGAGAACCGCTGTATTGGAGAATATGCAATCCCAAAATGCACACAGGAGAATTTTGGGGAAGACATTAATTTCAATTCTATATCCATGTACTTCTGTATCCATGTAAAATGTGGCTTTACTATACAGTTTAGGGGTGATCTGGAATATGTTCCACATTTGCCTCCCTCCTCACTTTGTACATCTGGTTTGACAAAAGGGAAGGAGAAGGAGACCATGGAATGACGCCATGATGAGGCCTCCATGCCAGAAGAAATGGGGACCAAACCCATATTGAGCAGGTTTAGAGACACTGTCACTTTAAGGCACTCTTTGCTGTTTCTATGTATGTCTGCCATACATTTGCCAGCCATGATCTTCCCTTTCTGGACACCAGCCCTTATCTTCTTGCTTTGCTCCTGATCCTTGGCAAGCCTTCTTCCATCCAGGTGCAACAGGCTCTGTCGCCATTCTTGTTTCCAGGCGCAATCTGGTGCTGATCCCTACATGATCATGATATTGGTCTTGATGTTGGTCTTGTTGGCTTGCTGAGTCCTGAACCTGCTAGCGGCCAGTTTAAGACATTGGCTCAATTGCAAAAACCACCCACATTATTTCTGTTCCTTCAGATCCAACATTTAAGTGCAAAAAACTGCACTTTAACTAGCCGAGAGATTAATATAATTTAATTTTAGAACTCAGATTTACCCATCCTGGTTAAAGCAACCTGGTACGTCCCTTAACTTTCGTTCTTTTGAATTTATGGGGAAGTAGGAGAGCAGTTTTTATAGAAAGATGGTCCAGAATACCAGGTCACAGGGCCCAAGTAGACATGATGCAGATCTGTGAATAGGATCTCCTACATGTTTTTTTTTTTTTAATTTACAGCCTCTATGGCAGGGGTAATTGAGAGTAGAAGAATGGTTCTGGAGGATGGGGGTTTAACCATCCTCTTATATATTTTGCCCTATGGCACAAATAACATTGGGAAGATTTCAGTTGCAAAAATGATACAAAGGGAGAGAGCGAAAAAAAACAACAACCCTCCTCTACAGCCACAGTCATGTTCTGAAAGAGGATACATCCAGCCACTGTTGTCTTTGAATTTTAAAAACACCACAGGGGATACTAATTATGGGTCTCCCATGTCATGTCTTTTTGGTCTGTAAAGCCTCATTCTCACTGTGATGGTAAACCTGTGTCTGGACAGTATGACCAGGCTACGGGTGAGGGTGCATATGAATGAATGCTCCATATAAAACATTCGCCATACATTGAAAACTATACCAGAGAGAATGCTCCGTATGCCATGAGATCTGATTTTCTATGGGAAAGGATTTGTGTGTGAGTTCGTTCGTTCATTTGTTCATTCATTCGTTCATTCATTCGTTCGTTCATTCATTCGTTCATTCATTCTACCTGCACTGTGAATTATTAAGAGTCAAGACAGCTTAACCACCTCATAAAAACTAGGTTAAAGCTTCTCTTACTACATTAACATTAAAGACCTTTTTGCCCATGAGCTTTAAGAGTTTATCCTGGGCACTCTATCTATTGCAGTTCTCCACTACAGCAATTGATCGAGAAGCTCCACCCTCTCCAAAGAGGAATATGAATAAACAGGAGTGCCTGTATGGAGAATTGATTTCAATTACTGCTACCGTTGCTGATCTGTTGTACTCCAAAATAGAGCAAAACTGTTTTTTTAAGGCTGATAATTTAGCAAACATCTCGTTTTAGAAAAGAACAGATGGTACCAGTCTGAGGCAGTTTATCATCTCAGATGTCTACTACGATCTAAAGCTACTGCCTGAGCTTGTTAGGGTCATGGGAGGAGAAGCATTTCCCAACACAGAAATGTCAGCTCATATCTGGAAAAGAGATGCCCTGTTCTACCCCATCTCTGCCTCACCATCACCACCGCTGTTTGAAATCTTAGTGCAAAGGAAACAGGAAAGACAAGGAAAAGCAATCTACAAAAGCTCACCCCTACATTTCATCTGAATGAAGTCCAGCTGGTGAATGGACTGCAGCAATGGTTCGCTATCCAAAGTCAGATCAAATTCTGCAGATACTTTTGGCTCCAGAGCTCCTTTCACCCACTGCTCCTGAGACACTTGAACACGTTTGATTAAAGCATCTGAAATCTGAAGAGGAAACATTTGAGCTTCAAAAGTACAAGGCAAAGACGCAGAATAATCAGATAAAAGGGACCGCGACTCAAGGGATTGGGGCTGCAGGCACTCCAGGGGCCAAGACAACCTGGGCTGGTCCAGAGCTGTTGATGATCACTACCAGATTCCAAGACTGGTGGGTTTCACACAGAAGAGAACACCTTTCTCCCTTGTTATCTGGCTGGAACTACACTTTATGAAGGAAACAGGGGCAGAGGCGTTCCTACGGTGGGGGCGGTACTGTAACTTGCGCCCCATCCTAGTCCCCATTTACAAGCCGGCACGAGGCGGCCCCACCCCCTCGCCGTCAGAGTCATTCCGTGCAGAGAAGGCAACGGGCAGGAGACTCCCTGCCTGTTGCCTTCTCCGCACGGAATGGCTCAGACGGCAAGGGGGGCAGGGCCGCCTCGTGCCTGCTTTAAACGGGGACTAGGACCGAGTGCAACTTACAGTACCGCCCCCACCGTAGGAACGCCTCTGAACGCAGGGGGGGGGGGTGTTTCCAACTTCATTGTTTCTTCATAAAGCAAGTACAGGGAACACTTGTAGGGGGAAAGTGGGATCCATAAGGGGATGCTTCCCTGGCATAGCCTATTCATTCTTCCTAGGAGTGCCTCCCAGACCCCCAGGTTTTGCATCAAGACATAAACCTGACTGAGGAGAAACCAGCCCAGGGTAGCAATTGTTAAGAGAATTGATGGGCAGGGAAAGGTTTAAGCATCTAATACGATTTAGAATTTTCATGGCCAGCAACAATTTTTAAGGAATACAATTCTGACGGCTAAAAAGCCATGGTATAAATTCTTAAATGTAAAAAATGGTAAAAACAGGCAAAACACAAGAAATCCACATGGGAAAAAACTGTGATGATTTAAAAACATTAAAAAAGCGGTTTAAACGTTTAAAAAGTGGTTTAAAAGCATCACATTGAATGTAAAACGTTGAAAATCCAGCATAAAACCTGTGAGAGTCATCCATTTAATAGCGACGTTTTGCTCAAATTTCATTGAGCATTTTCAAGCCAAAACCCACATGCAGCAGGAAGTGTTACCAGTCTGATCCACAGACCCACTACATCCACTTCTTCTAGTGATGATGCTCAGTTCTATAACCAACCAGACTAGAGTGAAAATCTGGGTGGTCTGTTTTTGTCAGTCCCTTTTGGAGCCTGTGCACACACTGCAGACTCAGAATGGGGCCCATAAGGCTTCAGCCATCAGGAGCAAGCTGAGACTGTGATCCTCACCAATGTGTAATTGGTCAATTTTCAAAACAGATTAATTTCAGACATCCAAAAGACTCCTCTCAATTAATCCTATGTAAATACATCACTCAAGGGCACCCTTCTATCCCAAGTTTCCTCTATTAGAATGGATGGAGGAGCCCATGTACGAAAGCATGAGGCTTGCGTGCACATCAGAAAGTATGTGGGACTCTGGATTGAGCTGACCAAATAGATCACTTCAGGAATATATACAGCACAGTCCTATTCAACTTACATCACTGGTGTAACCAGCGGTGCAGCGAGAACGGGAGGCTCCAGAATGGAAAGGGGATTCAAATTCCCTCCAAAGTTGGATGTGTAAGTTGGATACGATTGTGCTGATAGTCTGTAGCAAAATATTGCTCATATTGCTGTAGCAAAATTTGCCACAAAACTAGAAGATCATACCTGCAAAAACCCAGAAGGATCATTTTCTTTTATTACTTCAAGACAATACTCCATAAGCCCTGTAGACTGACGCAGTTTCAGGGTACAGTGATTTATCTGGTCCCACACAACCTGGGGAGAGAAAAACTGCATGTGTAGTATACTATATAATCCAGCTTTCACTGTATATGATTCCAGAAGCAACAGCAGAAAAGAGAAGAAGAGGTTCATTGGAGCTATATCTGCTCTAGCAGCCATATGGCCATTGCCCCATCTGCATCAGCTGCACTTATTTGCTCAGGATTGTAAATGCTGATAATTAGTTTGGCAAAATGTCATATGTGGACAAACCTCAATTTGCAGAGGAGATGAAATGTTCAGGACCTATTTCTGTTCACAGCTGAATAATTGAGACCCTAATGGGTGTTGAATCTGTTGACTTCAGAAGCACTGAATTTCAAGCCTTTAATGAAAGTAACTGAATATGCCAATGTATTACTCCAGATAGCTCCGACAATGAATGCTGCACAAGCACCAACGAAGAACTCCAAATCAAACCTGAGCATGACTTACGTGCAAGAACCTTGACATCATGCTATTGGCGCTGGAGAATGTGAACAACTCATCCCTAAATATGGGACAATCCATTCAGGCAATGTAAAACTAACCCAATGGAAATGGAAGCATCTCACTGGCTATAGTTGTTGGAAGCTCTTATTTACCCCCCCCCCCCTCTTTTTAAAAAAAACAAACCTCACCTTTTAAAGCAGGGGGAGTGGAACTGGCAGGGAGGGGAAGGACATGAGAAGGAAGGGGTCCGCTGACCAGATAACCTTCATGATTGGATTGTTCTCACATATTGTTGCTACTGAATTGGTGTCATAGCCAATCTCCTTTGGTAGGTGGGGCAGTCACATTATCAGGTGAGGTTTCAATTACATGAATGGGAAATTAGCAGGGCCGGCCCCCAACAACCCCCCCCCCCACGGCTGAGGTGGCAAATAAAAGCCCCTCTCCCATCCCACCTGTGCAGTGCGCGTTGCTCTTCCCCCTCTCTCAATCCTTGGCAGGAGAGTGTGCCACTCACTCTTCCCCCATTTCACCTCTGTCTGTGTCACACAGAGCACAATGCTCACCCCTCTTGTCTAACCCTGCCATGCCATCCGCACTGGACAAAGCCAAGCAATGCCAAGACTCATGGACAATTGAGAGATCTAACACTGAGCCTTACTCGGCAGAATTCCTCATCTACCCTCTATTGCTTAGGTAGGAGACAGCAAGGAGAGTGGATGAAGGGAGTGAACTAGCAGTGCACTCTGACTGGGAGAAAAGCAGGTCCCTTGCCCTGCAGTAGGGGAAGAGTGCAGATCTTTTCAGTGGGGATCCACCCAGACCTGCTGCTAGCAGCCCTGCAGGACAGATGTGCTTTGACTCCTCATTTGCTCATGCAGAAACCCTTCTGCAAACAAAGTATTAGTAATCCTGCAATGACCCTTTAGGATTTAGCCAGTTATTTTCAGTAGGGATCCCCCCCCTTGCCCCAACTCCAAGGGTTTTTCAGGACTTTTCAGGTAGGAATATAAAAGGAGAGCATCACTTCAATACAAGCATTGATTGAATAAATGCAAGCAGATTTATTGATTCTTGTGTCCCTCTTCACCCCAGCACGATGTCTTTTCCAGTGGCTGTTGCTGGTGTCTCTTCTGTATTTTTTTAAGATTGTGAGCCCTTTGGGGACAGGGAACCATTAATTGATTGATTTTACTATGTAAACCGCTTTTGATGATGATGATGATGATGATGATGATGATGATGATGATGATGATGATGATGATGATGATGACGATGATGATTGGTCTCTGGGTTGCTCATGCATTATTTTTTCAGTGATGCCAAAGACAGGGCTCTCTTCCAGCATTACCTCCCCAAAGTTCTACTCAGGGTGCGACTAGATGTTACGAAGGAGAGGGGTTCCAGTCCCTTACAAAGCTCATGCAGGGTCGGGGCAGTGCTCAGTGGAGAGATGGCTACTGCTGACAGATGTTGACAGAGGCTTTCACTCACCTTTAGCTTGTGCTCACGCTCTTTGGTCACCTTTGTGAGCAGCTTTGCCTTCTGACGAGTCAAAGCATCCACCAAAGCGTCGCACTGAGCCACCAGACAGGCTTCGTAGTCCAAGCCGTTTTCCTTGAAGACACAAAAAGCCACCTTCACGTCTGCAGCAGCAGCAGCAGCAGCAGCAGCAGCAGCAGCAGCAGCAGAACCTGCTTTCCGGGATGCGTTCACATTTCATTTCCAAAGATGCTCTTTTCGGAAAGCTTTGCCAGGTCATGCCGCTTGTATGATTCGTTACAAGCGGTGGCATTAGCTGCTTGCTGTAACATGTCTGCAGGGGGTGCTGTCATGATGATTATGCCAGAAGATTGACATACTGTAAACCTATAGCATTCTTCCCACTTTGGAGGAAATGTATTCTAAAACTATTAGGCATTTTTCTGCCTCCATTAGGAATCTTTTCTTTGGAAACTCCACTGATATGAAGGGGAGCTCCATAAGAACACAACTGTGATTATGCCCAGCTCCTGTTCCTTCAATGGGGCTTAAGCAGGAGATGTTTGTGGTGGTGGGGGGGGTGGACCCACTGCCCTCAAATTTGCTTCCATACGCCCCACTGCAATCTGAGATCAATTTGCAATTGCAGTTTACAACTAGAATATATTTCTGTTTGATTCATTTGTATTTATTTAGCAATGTTTATCCTGCCTCTCTGCTCCCAAAGGGGCCCTCAGAATGGCTTACAATAAAGGAGCATCAACATAGTAATTAATAAAAACTTTTTTAAAATCAATAATTAAAACACAATTATTTATCCAAATTATCTTAACTTGTCAAAAGAAAGAGAAGCAAAAAATATTTTTGGATGCAGTACCATGTATATTGTTCTAAGGTAACAGCATATGGCTTAACAGCCCGATCCTAAGTAGTATTGGAGGCATCTATGACAGTGGAGCAGTGTAATGCTACACTATAGTAAAATGGCTGCCGATGGCGCTCACAGCCCTCCATCAGCGACCATTTTGTGCACACTGCCACAAAGGGCAGCAGTGCCACAGCCTCACCGCTGGAGCCTGATGTGCCTGCCAGAGCTGGTAATCCACCAGTGGGGATGGGAGGTGGGCAGAATGGGGTTGGGATCAGGGCCTCGGGGGGGCATGTCATGGATAGGTATTGGCAGAGCCTTCTCCACTGATATCCTGACCACTATTTTGCTCTCACCACTCCCCCTCCTTGGGTCTGCTCTGTCTTGCGCCAGCAAAATAGCTGGGGCAGATCTGAGTAGACCCACTGGAGGCCACACAGGCATGGAGTAGGGTAAGAAAATCTTTTACTTACCTCTCCACACTTCCATGGTCTCCAACTGCCCACAGGATGCAGCGGAGTCTGTGCTGTCGCTGCTGCATCTTGTGGGCAGCATTTAGTTAGGATTGGGCCCGTAGTATGTTTATTCAGAAGCAAGTCCGGTGAATAGGCTGTGCGGGCATCAGGTTTCTTTTCAATGATGCCCTCAATTCCATTATGGTTTGATTTTCCAGAAGGACAAACATGATAATGCATTCTTCTGTCAAAACATTTAGGCCACATATAGCTAACACAGAGTTGGGCATTGTGCTGGTTTGTGGCTTTTAACATTTACACGCTTACCTGGCAGTAAGTCCCAGTGAATTCAATAAAACTTACTTCTGAGTAGATATGCATAGAATTGTACTGCTAGTCTACTAATTTACAGCCCAATCCTAATTGCCCACGCAGCGATGCAGCGGCACCAACACGGCACCCGCGGTATCCTGCAGGGGAGTTTTGGCCTCCGGAGGCCTCCTCGGGTAAGGGAACATTTGTTCCCTTGCCCCAGGGTAAGCCCCTGCCAGACCACCAGATCTACTCGGACCTGTGCCAGCTCTGTAGCTGGCCTGTGAAGGCGGATCGAGGCCAGGAAGGCAGTTTGGATTTGGCAGATGCCACTACCACTGAACTTGCCCCCTTCCTGGTCCCAATCTGCCCTCCTCCCTGACCCCGTTGCCTCCCTGTTCCACCCACCCCTGCCTCCCTCCCTCCCTCCCACCCCCCTACTTGTACTTACTGGGGCCAGTGGGTGTCCAGAGTCAGCTGTCACGTGGAGCTGGCCACTTGCGGCGGCTGCCAGCCCGCACACTCCAGTATGTTGCCTTTTGTGATAGCGTCATATGGGGCCAATAGGACTGGGCCATTACTCATGGTTGCTCTGTACTAAATGCATAACAAGTGTATTTAAAACAACTAGAATCCTGCAATTATTTACCTGTATTTGCTGTAATATGTTTTTCAGTTGCACCAGAAATTCTTTTGCTTCCTTTGCTTTATCGGAAATGCCATTTAAAGCCTGAGACAGTTGTGCCTGCAAGAAAGAAGTCCAGGGAAACAAAACGTAAAACAGGTCATTATTATTTCTGACAATTAATGCTCTGAAAAGACTTACTTTCTACCCCAAGCATTCTGACACTTGCTAAAAGTGAGGTTTTTCTTTCAAAAAACAAAAGGGATGTCTTCAAACGGTGATATGCCCCACTATGCAGACAGGTGGCCTTTCGTCGCTCTTTTCGGTCAGGTTCTTTGGCTCCAGCCAGTGCTGGGATCAGGTTCTGGAGGGCCTGTGCTGAACCCCCCCCTGGTGCCATGGCATGAATTGCGGAAACGTGCAGGGGGGGGTCACATTCCTCGCTCACCCTGAGCGGTTTGGACTTTCCCTTCTCAGGGCTGCTGGGGCATTGAGAGAGGAGCAGCCCAAATCCTCCCCTTGAACCTTGCCAGGTGACTGGGAAGGTAAAGAGAACCCATCTCTCTGCATGCGACTCCTCAGGGCCATTGGGGTGCTGAGGGAAAAGTGTTCAGGGGCCGCAGCTGCCCAGAGAAATAAAGACACAGTGATTCACTCGGTAGTCATCTCTCGCCACCCTCCCTCCAGCAAATGGGCACCTGCCTCAGAGGCACCTGCCTCACCCAGCCCAGGAACTTCTGAAGAAGACCAGTTGTGGGTGGAAAGGGCAGAAGAAAGAAGGCAGCCAAGGAAGCCAATCCCTGCCAGCAGCAGCCAGGAGCTTCATGGGTTGACTGGAAGGTCCCTGTGAGCCTGTGAACCCTCGAGCAATGTGCCCTTCCTGGCCAGCCCCTGACACTGCCCCTGGCTCCAGCAGTCATTATGGATCTCTACATGCTGGGCAGCCCGATCCTGCCTAACTATAGGCCGGCGGAGCAAGTGGCACATTTTCGGCACCTGGAGAGTAAGCGGCGCCTGCATCACTCACTCTGCTGCCATCCTGGACCCGTGCCGGCCACCGCAGGTGAGTGCTGCGCCGGTTGGTGCAGGGGGTGGGTGGAGGCATGGGGAGACTGGCAGGGGTGGCGAGGGAGGGGGGCCATTGACCAGCCCGGGCTGTGAGGAGGTGGAAATATAGGTGCTGGGTTGCGCCGATATCCTATGCCCCCTCACAGCCTGGGCTGGCCTTACATGGCCTCCCCAGTTGTGTGCCAACTTCAGAGCTGGCGTGCATCCGAGGAGACCCTTTGCGGCCTGAGCCGCTTACACCAGGGGAAGGGGACGAACGTCTCCTTCCCCTGAGGTGAGCCCGAGCCGCGCCAGTGCCAGTTGCAATGTGCACAGGATGCAGCAGCCAGCCATTTAGGACGGGCACACATAGTTACACAAGATTGCGCCATAAGTCAGAGCTATTCTTTGTGAAACAGTTGGCTTTTTCCTTCCAAGATTGTAACACATAGGAATAGCAACCTATTATTATAACTTGTTCTCTCACTGGAAAAGCATTGCCTCAAATTTCAGTTGTAAATTTTAGGACCAAAGTACACATTACTTGCTAATGCATGTAACTAATGCATGTGACTGCAACCTGACAGCCCATTTTATAATCCTGAAAAGCCACCTCTCCTTTTTGCAACTAAAGAATAGTGGGGGGCATTTAATATGCATTTGAAACCCCATGGGGGAAAAGATTGCTGGGGATGGGTGATTTGATTTGGAGTGGTGAAACAAGGGCTGGGAAAAGGAGTTTAAGCATCACCTCCCTCCACTGCTTCTTGACTTTTGAAACAGCTTTTCAAGCCTAAAAAAAAAAAAAAAAAAAAAAACAAGACTGCCAAACTACATAACACACAATTACATGTGATGTAGATTGGTCCTAAAAAGGGTCGGTAATCAATTTATGATGTGCAGGGGTTATATCAGCTTTGATTTTCCAAGCAACTACATTAGTTGGACAATATTGCACTAAATGCCTCTGTTTGTACCAATTCATAAATATCTGTGTTTTTTTATGTCGGGGGGGGGAGTTTTGTTATCGAAATATGTCTAAAACTTAGCACCAACAAAACGTTCATAATGATATAACGGCAGTAAGTCACAACACTTACGTCCACAGTTTACCACATGACATGACATCGTATTTTGAGTACTGAGTTTTCATTCACAAAAGCTGCAACCAATTTTTTCCTCTCTATCAGAAAGCTTGCCAAACCCTCTTCTTCCCGCCCCACAGCAGATGATGAAAGAAATAATCTGTTGGGCTGGGAGGGAAGGCATGCCACATTAATCTGGACACCACTCCCTTCAGTGGATGAGGTCATGCAATCTGTTAGGTTGGGTTGGAGCAGGTTTCAGAGTGCCTCTGCCCTGCCCAGACGGTGTTGTAACAGGTGACTGGATTGGCAGGGGCTCATGGAATCATGAATGGCTTCCTTCCGCCTCTTCTCTCAAGTGCCCCGCCTTCTTAAAGAGGTAGGCATATTGCTACGCATTCCACTGTCCCTATTGATCTACTTGCCGGCCTGTTTTTGATACCTTCTCTGTTTCCGCAAATTTGCAGAAAAATTATCTACTGTCGGATACGTTTTCCTGCATCTTGACAGACAGGTGTGAACGTTGTATAAAAGAAAACATTGAACTAACTGCCACACCCTTGTAAATCCTCATCAACATTCCCTGCAGTCCACAAGTTCTTTCACACTGTTGGAAGAGTTTTCATTGAAGCTAAATTGTTACGTTGCAAAACTCATTGACTAACGCAATTAATAATTCCTGGCGGTGGCGGCAGCTAAGATTTCTCTTCTCCACTTGCACCTGGATCTGTCAATAGCATAGCATGCAGGGATGGGTTCCTCATTGATTTTACAAATAAGCATCAATCCTACTGTTCCTTCTCAGGTAAGAGTCCATTGTTTATTCTGTGTTTAATAGTGATAGCAGGTTAATATTGATTTCCCTAATTAGATCTGATTGCTGACTGCAGCTGAAGGGGCTTACACGTTGCTGGGAATGCAGGGCTTCAGGATTCTTACTTTTTAAGAGACTCTCAGCGCAATCCTATCCAACTTACACCACCGGTGTAACCAGTGGTGCAGCGAGAACGGGAGGCCCCAGAACGGAAAGGGGATTCAAATCCCCTCCAAAGGGGGATTCAAAGGGGATTTGAATCCCCTTTCCATTCTGGGGCCTCCCGTTCTCGCTGCACCACTGGGTTACACCGTGCCGTCTGACTCCTAGACACAGGATTCCTTGTGCACACATGCAAGGTGGCTGCTTCCCCCTCACCCATCCCCACACACACTGGCGTCACTGCAGCGTGGCGGGCGGGGCGGGCCGCCGGGGGGTGATGCGCGCCAAGGGGTGACGCGCGTCACCTCCGCGACGGCGTGCGTCACCCTCCGGAGGCCGGCGCCCCAGGGCCTTCTGAAAAGAAGAGGCCCTGGAGCGCTTGCGTTAAAACGCGAACTTTGAAGATTTTCGCGCATACGCAAACCCTTTTCTGAGGGCAAGGGCCTGCCCTCTTGCCCTCAGGAGGGTCTACGCATGCGCGAAAATCTTCAAAGTTCGCGTTTTAACGCAAGCGCATTGGGCCTCTTCTTTTCAGAAGGCCCTGGAGCGCTTCCCGGCCGGCTCCCGGAGGGTGACGAGCGCCGGAAAAGGTAAGTTTCTGTAGGGGGTGGTGAGTCGGGGGGGTGAGTCGGGGGGTGACGCGTGTCCCCCGCTCTGGGGTGACGCGCGTCACAGTGACGCCACTGCCCACACATACACATGCACACAACCCCTCAGCTCACATCAGACCGTAAGAGTTTCCTTGCTAGAACAGGCCAAGGTCTACCTAGTCCAGCATTTTGTTTTCAGCAGAGGCCACCCAGAGATCTACGGTAAGCTCACAAGCATGATGGTTGAAAGCTTCCGTTTACGTCGATCTGCCTCAGTATTGTCAACCGACCGGCAGTGGCTCTCCAGGATTTCAGACAGCAATCATTCTCTGTCTTACCTGGGGATTGAACCTTACCTGGGGATTGAACCTGGGACGGACCACTCTACCTCTGAGCTACAGCCCCTCCTCAGAGGTGATAGTCATCTCCTTTTGTTTGTCCAGAGCATATCCCAGCACATGGTATGACAAATGCTGTAACTAGTTATTTCTATGCTCAGGAAGGCCTAGTTTTCTACAGTCAGCCAGCCACATGCTTTTGGAAGGCTCACAAGCAAGCCATGAAGATAATAACACCCCCCTCCAAGTAGCTGGTCTTCAGAGGAATATAACCTTTGAACCTGACCGTTCCATTGACTACCATTAGCTACCAGGGCTGATGCTCACTGATCAACCTGTCCATCATAAATGTGTCTAATCTCTCAAGTTTGCCACCTGTCTCCCCTTTCCTCGTTGCCTGCTCAGGCACCAACTCTTGCCCAGTGTCTCCAATCTTCCGGATTCTCCAGCACTGTCTTTTCCATAGAATGACATTTTGGACTTGAGTACTGCTTGGGCTTCTATGGTGAATGTGCCCTTTAGATGATTTACTTTTTGGACTCTGATCCTAAAGAAAAGCTACCATCAGTGATCACAGTCCAGCAAACAGTGACAGTCCCCCAGAGAGTGACTGGACATGCTGAGCATGGCTGGCTCAAGACTTCCTGATGCTCTGTTCCCTCTTCCTTTTCCAATCCAGAAAGTGGGAGGAGGAGCAGTAGAAGAGAATGGGTGGTCAGAGGAGAGAGCCCCCTCACCAAACTGCTGCCTGAAGCAACCACTTCAAACAGCCTCATGGTCCATGGATAGGCTGGCTCTGATACCGATTCATAGTATGAGTAGTGCAGTAGTAGTAGCCACAATTGCAATAGCAGCATTTGTAAGCTGATATATTACTAGAGGTGTGACTGCCTCAGTCAAAGTCAGACCCACCCATTATTCTTCTGGGTGTTGAAATAAAACCCTTTTTGCTGCTTTAGGACCCACAAGTTTCATAAAATGAAAAGGACGGAGGCAACTAGCGGCACAATCCTGGGTACAAATGTGCCGGGGGACCACGCGCTCCCCTGGCGCAGGGTGTCGTAACCACGCTATAAAGGGTTTTTATGGCACCTGGTGAGTAAGGACTGGAGCAGGTAAGAAGAAGAGCTTTCAAGAGCTCCAAATGCAAATAAATTGATGTTTTTGCCTTGATTAGACCAACTTCACCTTGATATATCTATTGGGTGTTACCTGCTTATTATATATTAAACAACCAAACTAAAGATTAATAGCTGCATTAATTCTTTGTTGTAATCTAACAGATGTAACAGAGTCTGCAATTATTTCTATAGCAACCACTTGTACTATTGAAGAGGCAATTATTTTACAACGGTGAAGTTTTTGACTCTCCAGAAAGTGGCGGAAATTTCCAAAAGTTTCAAACAGTTTCAACAGTTTCCTCTATTATTTTTACCATGATCTGGGGAGGGGTCACCTGAAAGGGCACTAGGGACCACTGAGGATCCCCAAGCAACCCTAAAGTCCTTGTCTAGCTTGGTGTCCCTGGTCAGGATCTTCTCTGCCCCAAAATCCTATAACTGCATTGTTCAGACTATAGCTTTCACAAGCAGATAAACAGGTGAGACTAAGCCCAGTCCTATGCAGTATTGGGTTGGTTGTACTGCGGAGAATTTTGTGATAGCGCCAAGACCCACTGTTGCCAAATGTCTGCTGACAGAGGGCAGAGCAATTTTTCAGAGCAGATACAGAGCTGGTGCAGGTCCAAGGAGACCCATTGCAGAGTGGGAGGCTTATGGAGGGGTAAGGGAATTTAAATCTCCTTTCCCATCTGAAGCGTCCCAATCTCCCCCCCCCCCCGTTTGCTGGACCTTTTTGTTGCGGCTGCACCAGCGGGGTGAGGGGGATAGGATTGGGCTCTAAGGTTCCCAATGATAAAGGTGGTTTTGGGATATGGACTTCATTAAATACATTGCAATAGTCAAAGAATTCTTCTTCAGCATTTAGAACACACATTTCCTGTTTAAATCTACATAGCTCAACTGGAGCTATCTACGCTAAACTGCCCCATTTGAGGACATGGCACTCAGCCTATTCATTAAATGGCTTCCAATGTATTCGAAAGATGTTTTAGGCATAACAAAAAGGCTGGCTTCTAAGACATATGGGCAGGAGGAGGACTCCGTTTGCAAAATAGTTGTGACTAGCATATGCTCATAATGGGTGAGTGCTCTCCGCCTCCTCCACAACCCAAATCTATGCAGGAACACATAAAACCTGATGAAATGTGCAGCCCAGCTCAGCGCATGGCACTTTAATTTATGATTTAGCCGCTATTATGGGGCTCAGGAGGCTGCATATCATGATGAAGTGCAGCATGCAAAAAACTTGCTGAAGTCAGTTTCAAATGTGTGACGTTTAACATGCAATTTATTTGAAAGAAAACAGGCAATGAGGATGCTGACTCAGTGAAGTCACATTTACACCCTGCCAAGGTGTAATTAACAAAGAAGCAGAAGATAATCACTGTTATCACAAAAATTTGTTAATTGTGTGTTTATTTTTGTTTCCTCTGCAGCATTTACAACACGAGGATGAAATAACACTGGGAAAAGTGCACATGCTTCCAAAAGCAAAGGGAAGAAACAAAATCTGAATTCTTATGAATTCTGTATTCTTATGTCCAATTTTGTAATTAAAATTGAGGAATTATAGGAAATGGTCCCCTGATCAGATAAGCAAAGCCCTTTGTCCAAGACATGGTCAAAGATTTGTTGTCTCAAACATTGCTCAAGGTGTACCGTATATACTGTACTTGAGTATAAGTCGATCTCATGGATAAGCCGAGGGCAAGTTTTAAGCCAAAAATCATGGAATTTGCTATGACCTGTGGATACGTTGAGAGGGTAAAACTTAGGATTGTATGAAATTCTTTTAATTCTTTGAAAACAACTTATTAGTAATTGTTGTGAAGCAACAACAGAAATTTTCTAAACAGGAAGAAAGGTGAAGGAGCTTATGGGAGTTGTAGGATTTGTGAGTACAGTACAGTACTTCCATAGCAGCCCTTACAAAGACTACAACTCCCATAAGCTCCTTCACCTTTCTTCCTCTTTGAAGAATTGCTCTTTCTGTGCTGCTTCAGAACAAGGTAAAATAGCTCTGTGTTTTTTTACCCACCCCCCTGTGTCCCTCTTCTCAGCCCAGTCCCCCCCCCCAACTCACCAAGCAGCTACTTTTAGAAGACCATGTATAAGTTGACCCATGTTTTCAGGGTCACTTTTAAGGAATAAATTTTTTGACGTATACACGAGTATATACTTATTCGTGTATATTGTAGGTAACTTATATTGTTGGCAATTCCTGTTGAAAGCCATCTACTGTTTGATATTGACGTCATTTGATTAACAACTTACTAGATTTTCAGGGCAATCCTGCGTAGGATTAGGCCGACGGAGCGAATGCTCCATTGGCCTATGGTGTCGTAAACATGCCAGAAAGCACATTTCCACCACGCTGGGAGTAAGCGGCGCTGACGTAGAGGCCAGCACTGGGGAAGGGGGGGCAAAGGAAGGGTGGTGAGGGAGGGGGTCATTGGCCGGCCCAGGCTGGGAGGGGGCACGGATATCAGCGCTGAGTTGCACCAATATTCCGAGGACCATCGCAGCCTGGGCCGGCCTTACATGGCCACCATAGACGCATGCCAGCTCCAGAACTGGCGTGCATCCAAGGAGGCCCATTGCAGCCTGCGCCACTTCCCCCGAGGAATGCCCCCTTCCACTGAGGTGAACCCGGACCACGTTGGTGCGTCCCACAATGGGCCTAGGATGCAGCGGTCGGCCCTTTAGGCAGGATTAGGCAGGATTGGGCATTTTAGGCAGGATTGGGCTGTTTATATACCGGTAATATTTTATATAATAAACTAATCATGCACATAGCATTTTCTGCTGTATATGCCGCGCTCTCAATCTCATTTATCATCATAGCATTCCAATGCAGTAGATATTTATTATGTGGGTATCTGCGGCATAATTACTTGTCCAAGGCCATGGGAGTTTAAAGAGGAAGAATGGTGTCATGTGAACTGAGCTCTGCAGTGCTTAACATTAAGGGCTTTCAAGTGTCCAATATGCTTCACAAACACTCTCACAGCGGAATCCTAACCAACTTCCAGGAACCGGTGTAGCCATACCAACAGGGTGCACACTGCATTTTGCAGTGCAGGGGCAGTCATGGAGGCATAAGAACATAAGAAGAGCCTTGCTGGATCAGGCCAAAGGCCCATCTAGTCCAGCTTCCTGTATCTCACAGTGGCCCCACCAGATGCTTCCGAGAGCACACAGTCAACAAGATAACCCGTTTTCTGTTGTCACTCCCTTGCACCTGGCACAGAGAAAACCTACTTCTAAAAAAACAAGAGGTTGCTTATGGCTTGTAACCTGTGATGGTCTTTTCCTCCATGAATCTATCCAAGCCCCTTTTAAAGGCATCAAAACCAGGTGCCATCACCACATCCTGTGGCAAGGAGTTCCACAGACGAATTACACGCTGGGTGAAGAAATATTTTCTTTTGTCCGTTCTAACACTCCCTCCACTCAATTTTAATGCATGTGCCCTGGTTCTGGTGTTGTACGAGAGGGAGAAGAATTTCCCTCTGTCCACTCTCTCCATCCCATGCATAATTTTATACGTCTCAATCATGTCCCCCCTCATGCGCCTTTTTTCCAGACTGAAAAGCCCCAAACGCTGTAGCCTTTCCTCATAAGGGAGGTGCTCCAGCCCACGAATCAGTTTGGTCGCTCTTTTCTGCACCTTTTCTAACTTAACTATATTCTTTTTGAGGTGTGGTGACCAGAACTGGACACAATACTCCAGATGTGGCCTTACCATTGATTTGTACAAGGGCATAATGATATTGGCCGTTTTATTCTCAATCCCTTTTTTTTAATGATCCCAAGCATGGAATTGGCCTTCTTCACAGCCGCCGCACACTGGGTCGACACTTTCATCGACCTGTCCACCAGCACCCCAAGATCTCTCTCTTGATCCGTCACAGACAGCTCAGAACCCATGAGCATGTATGTGAAGTTTTGATTTCTTGCCCCAATGTGCATCACTTTACACTTACTTACATTGAAGCGCATCTGCCATTTTGCTGCCCATTTTCCCAGTTTGGAGAGATCCTTCTGGAGCTCTTCACAATCCCTGCTGGTCCCACCCGGAAAAGTTTAGTGTCATCCGCAAACTTGGCCACCTCGCTGCTTATCCCCGACTCCAGGTCATTTATGAATAAGTTGAAAAGCACTGGTCCTAAGACCAATCCTTGGGGCACACCGCTTTTCACCTCTCGCCATTGTGAAAATTGCCCATCGACACCCACTCGCTTTTTTCCTGGTCTTCAACCAGTTCCTAATCCACAAGAGGACCTGCCCCCTTATTCCCTGACTGTGGAGTTTTCGCAGGAGCCTTTCATGAGGGACCGTGTCAAACGCCTTCTGAAAATCCAGATATATAATATCCATGGGTTCGCTCGCATCTACATGCCGGTTGACCTTTTCAAAAAATTCTAACAGGTTTGTGAGGCAAGACTTCCCCTTGCAGAAGCCATGCTGACTCTCCCTCAGCAAAGCCTGTTCTTCTATGTGTTTTAAGATTTTATCCTTAATGAGACTTTCCACCATCTTCCCTGGAACAGATGTTAGGCTGACCGACCTATAGTTTCCCGGGTCCCCCCTCCTTCTTTTTTTAAAGATTGGCGTGACATTAGCTATCCTCCAAGGCCTTGAAGGCCTCTTCAAGGTGAGGGAACATTTGTTCTCTCACCTCGGGGCTGCATTGCGACTAGTGAGTTCATATAGTGAGTTCATGGCAGAGGTGAGATTTGAACCACGAACCAGATTCACAGCCCAATCCTGTGTAACTCTTGCACCGGTGTAACAGTAAATCCACCGGTGTAAGTGCACTTATGCCAGTGTAACTTGCCGTACACTGACGGATGGAGGACGCAGATGCAGGACACATGCCAGCACAACACCACCAGTGCAGGGGGCATTCCAGGTGCGTCCGAACAAGTTGCAGCAGTGTCTGTCCCATGTCCGAACTGCACATGCGCGGCGTCTGAGGGGGGTGTACACTGGTGTCCGTCTTCCGTCCGTCAGTGAACGGCAAGTTACACTGGCATAAGTGCACTTACACTGGTATCTACTGTTACACCGGTGCAAGAGTTACACAGGATTGGGCTGTCATTTTACAACCATTACACCTTTAAAAAACACTATTTTTATTTTAAAAAATAAATAGTTGCCCTTTGCCCTGCTAACTGAGCAAAGAGGCACCTTTTAAAAGTGGTGTCCTCTTATATCTAACAAGGGGAGAGTAACTGTCCCTCTTTACCCCAGCATGGTTTCTTTTCCAGTGGATGTTGCTGGTGTGTCTTTTGCACCTCTTTTTAGACTGTGAGCCCTCTGGGGACAGGAAACTATTTATTGATTTGTTTTGCTATGTAAACTGCTTTGTGAACTACTTTTTGTTGAAAAGTAGTATTTACCGGTAAGCGACTGGACTTAATTGTCAGGGGTCACCTTTACCTTTACCTTTATTCTTAATAAATAATAATTTAAAATATAAATAACCAATAGCCATTTTAGCAAGCGAGCAACTAGCTCTCAACATTCTGCTATCTGAATTGCACCAACTGTTCTCAAAGGCCTTTCATTCCAAATCAGATTCTGCCATTTCCTTAACTGCCAATCATTCTGGTGTGTTAAAATCAAACTCTTTCCATCTGTATTAGAAACAAGGAAAAATTATCTATGTTAACTTCCCCAGTACAAGTTTTCACTTACTGGAAACCACCCTGGAGAACTGTGCCCACATACAAGGAAGTGGAGTGACCTCCGTACTGCTGTATAAACAGGAAGAATGCTGGCAATTCCACAGTTAACAAAAACTCTGATAACTCCGATTCTGTTACCACAATTGTTTGACTGGAATAAAGAATTATTATGCTGAAGCTGGAAGTGATATTTTTGTTTGGATTTATTTTTTGATTTGGAAGAATTGGAAATTTCTATTCCATTTTCCCAGGAAAAAAAAAGGAATGCAACTCCTAGAAAAAGGGAGGGGGTAAAAACATAGGTTAACATGTTTTAAATTAGAGTATCATAGGGCAAGACATGTAGGTAGGAACTCCCAACCAACCAACAGAATCCTTGCAAAATCCAGTTAGGGAATTGTTTCAAATATTAAGAAAAGGCATATGTCACAATTCACAGGGAGCTGTACCACCTCAAAATACAAATAGCTGGTCATTTCTGAGTGCTCTCCTATATAAAAATATCCTCACTCAAAACTGGGCACATGTGGGAGAAGCCTAGACTATCAGCAATGTCTCTGACTTGCTAATTTTGCACTTGCACGGAAATTAGAAATGGAGGGTCCCATCAACGTTGTTGCAATACCACATGTGCATATCTGAGATAGCGTAGTCCCCTGAGAGTGATGCCATGTGTAATGTGTGCACATTATTTAGCAATAAAAAGCGTTTCATCAATGTGCAGTATGAATAATCAATAGAGACTTGGTTGGCCTTGCTTCCCAGCAAGGATGAATTATGGACTTAATTGGTTTTCAGATCAATGTCATGATCATCACGTTCTATTTAATAGTAGAGAAAAGATCATTGCATGTATTATAAAACACACCAGAGTCATACCACAATTCTATCTATCAGATGAGATGAGGGGCAACCATTCCTCTGTGATGTAATGTCAACATTGAAACAATTTGGTTCAGATTCTAAAGCTTTAATGTGGCTAATATTTAGATGAGCATCAAATACAAACTAAAGAAGGGAATACTGGTGTAGTATAGGCCCATTCTCATTTATTCCCATTGTCCATGCAAATTATCTCCATAACTTAAGTAACTAGATAACTAGATAATAAGAAATTCACACCTTACCCATCTTGGTTAGCCACTAGCCATGTGAAAGAGCTACTGAAACAAACATTATTGTTATGTTAAAAAAGAAATAACCATATGGTTTGTGTGGATTGTTGTTGGTTTTTACAAAAGCGTGGACTGGTTCAGGATTGTGGACTGGTTCAGGATAGCTGCGAGCAGAAGTTTCCCCCAGGGTGAAAAGCTTAGTCAGCTTTTGACAAGCTCCATAGGAACAGGATGCTAGTGAGAACCGTCTAATCAGGACGGAGATATATCGAATATAATTTTTACCTCTCACTGAGGTGGCCTTGAAGACATCAAGCCTTTATTCCCCATCTAGGGGATTATTGCAAGAACAAATGCAATAGAGATTGCAAAGAACAATCGTCTTTAAAATGTTTGGAAATGCAGCGCAAACCTTACAGCACAATCCTAAATGCCTACTCAGAAGTAAGTCCCATTCAGTGGGAAGTGTGTCTAGGATTTCAGCCTTAGAGAAGATCCTAGGATGCACACTCAAAATCACTTTGTGTCAGTTAGATATCCCCTGCATGCCTTAAACAACCTGTTACGTACTGTACAGAATCAGGCTGGTTAAAAGGGGCAGCGACACATTTCTCAAATGAGAGGCGCCAGAGCTCAGTCCAACCTGGGAGATGCATGCAGTGCTGCAAAGACCAGGCCCCTCCCCAATCCAGTCGCTTTCGCACCCTTAGTACTCTTTTGTACACACAGTACACACAGGCACTCTTTTGTTTACAACTTGCATGTATTCCAGGAGCTGCATGCTGGCATTCAAACTATGTGCAATTTTAACATAGGCAGTGGGGGTGGGGGACATACTGCAAGCAAGCAGCTCATATCTTGCTGCCCTCCATAGCTGGCTGGCACCCTGTGGTTACTTGATGGAAAGGCACTTTTTGCATGCTCAGAGTGTTTTTTCTTTATTATCATTGATCTACAAAACAGTACATGCTTTATATGTATAAAGCATCAATAAATATAAGGAGCAGTTCCCCATGGCCTCACTTGTCACTTCAATTTATTTTAAGAATATTAAACATTAATGGTGCAATAGCAATATGCTGTTATTTTTCTTTTAGAAACTTCTAACATGTGGGATAAAGTCCTCCATAAATGCACTTTGCCTTTTCTGTGCCCTCCTCTTCCCCCCCCCCCCTGATTTTTAGGCTGAAGTTAACCTCTGCTCAAGTGGACCATTCAAGACTCTTTCACTGCTTGTTGCTTATGAGTGGTGTAGGGGTCTTCAGCTGCCAGTAGAGTGCTAGAGGGTGGTAATAATTCCGCATTAATAAACCAGGAAGGAAGAGCTGTGATTTTTAGCACCTGGCCTTATTCAGCCCTCCTCAGCGGGTTGGCCAGCAGGCGGTGCAGGTGGGGTGAGATGAGGATCAAAGGTCGAGACCTGCCCCGGCCCCGGCCGCCCTTACCTTGTGCTGCTTCCACATGGCCCCCAAGGCCTTCACCTCGTGCTTGGCGTGCTTGCCTTCTTCCAGGCACTGGTAGCAGACGGGGGTCCGGCAGGTCACACAGTACATGCTGTAGTTCTCCAGCTCGTGGTCTGCGCAGGTGGGCGGCTTCCGAGCCGCCCCAGGCGCCTTGCTTCCTCCCCCGCTGCCGCCAGCACCTCCGCCGCTGGCCCCTGCTGCGCCGCTAGGGGCGCCCTGCTGGCTGGGCGGAGGGACCAAGCGGTGCTTGGCGAAGGGCCCCCGGGACGGATGGCACTTGATCTGGCACGCAGCGCAGTAAAGCACCTCGCATTGCTCGCACATGACGGCGGCCGGCTCGGGAGGCGTGCGGTCGCACAGCTGGCACTTGGCGGCGGCCGAGGCGACGGCCCGGCTCTGCTGGTAGCGCTGCACGATGGCCTCCAGGAGCCGGTTGCGCTGGAAGCCTCGCAGGCCGCGGTGGTCGAGAGAGGCGCTGCGGTGGCACTGGGGGCAGGTCAGCGAGGAGCTGGTGCCTCCGAGTCCTAGCCGGGGAGCCGCAGCGGCTGCCGCAGCCGACGAGCCCGGCGGCGGCGGCACCAGAGGCAGAACTCGCACGCCGTTGGGGGACTTCAGGCTCGGGGTGTAGGAGCCGTAGCCACTGTCGGTCTCGCTGTGCAGGCTCAGCTTGTCCGCATGGTCCACGCCACCGCCCCCTCCGCCTCCCCCGCCACCGGCTCCGCCGCCGCAGTCATAATCGAGAGAGGCCGGTCCGGCAGTGGCCCCGGCTCCCGGAGTCGCTGCGGCTGCAGGGCCCCGGGGGTGCAGCATGGCGGGCAGGTGCTGCTCGCTCTCTGGAGTTTGCACGGCGATGGTGCGGGCGCACGGCAGGCAGACATTGTGCGAGCAGGGCAGGATGATGGGCTCCCGGAACAGCGAGCCGCACACGGGGCATTTCAGCTCCTCTTCCATGGCCGCGGGCTGCTTTGTGTCCGAACAGCAGAGCGGGGAGTGGGCTGGGGAGTGGGGACTGAGCTGGACCCGATCAGCACCTATGCAGCAAGGGACAGGCAGGCTTAGGATGGCTGCTGCTCTTACCGGCGCCCTTACCCTCCATATTCCACAGTAGCCGCCGCCTCTTGCTGCTGTTCTTGCAGCTGGAAAGATGTCGGAGCGGAGTCAGATTTCAGCACCTCAGTGGGGTGGACAACTCCTTGCTGTGCGGATGCCGCTGAGCTCAGCACCACGGCGAGAATGGACAGCTTTTCCAGCTGTGGTGTTGTTCTTGCTCGGTTCAGCACCGACATGGAGATGGACAGCTCCTTTCGGTTGAATTGAGCGGCGCTGCTGGGGTTGGCCGGCTCTTCATGGTGTGCAGCCGCTGCTGAGTTCTGCACTCATGGAGAGGCTAGACAGGGTTGGGAGGGGGGTTCCAGTCTCTGCAGCTGCTGCCGCAGCGGGACTGACCTTGTCTAGTAGCAGCCAAAGGGATGGAAGACGGCTATTGTTTATTGCAAAGGAATTTCCTTGCCCTCAGTGTATGCAGTTAGTATAGAAGTCCGCTTGCCTGAATTTTCCTTGCATAGAGTACAGGAGGGAGAGAGGAGGAAAAAAGAACCGTAAAAGGGGGCGGGAATAGCCTTTTCAGCAAATAGGTGAATGCTTGCTATGTGACTGAGAGGAGAGAAAGCGTTTTATTTAAAGGGAGATGTCTTCATACGTTAAAAATCCATTATTTATAGACAGGGTTAAACATGGTGGGGTTTTTCTTTATCTCTAATAGCTTTCTTCCCCCCAGAGAGAAGAAAGGGATGTTCAAAATGGGGAAAATTGAAAGAAGAGAACAAGCCCCAAATATGTTTTCCTTGCCACATCTCTTATCACATTGAAACACAAATGCAAACCACAAAATGTCAGACACTGTTAGCTAGAAGAATGAAAGAGGGATTTTTAACAACAAAATTTATTATTATTATTATTATTACAATTTTAATTATTATTATAGATGGCACACAGGCTAAATCATGATTGGATGGTGGTACGCAAGAGAAAGACAATGAGGATGGAGTGGAAATAGAATGCACTACATCACCAGGAGCCAAATCCAAATTTGCCTCAAAAACAAATCAAAGTTGACAGCTGAGTGTTTTGTGAGTTGGAAGCAACCATCATTACCAGAAAGCATTAGCAGTGGGAAATCCCCATCTGCCTTTTCTTTCCTGTACATATGTTTAGGATGGATTGAAAGATGGACTGTTAGAGGGGGGAAAAGAGATTATCAAGAGCCATTATTTTATGATTTTGTACAGATTACAGTGGTTGGATGGTTATAGTGGTTAGGTGGTGCTATAGTCCTGGTGAGGAGGGTAGACTGATGTCCTAGGGCAGGGAATGGGGGAAGTGAGGGCATTGCTACTGAAAGAGTGATGGGTAGAAGGTGGTGGGAAGAAAGACAGGTCATGGGGGGTGGGTGGGAAGGATTCACCAAGTAATGACTATTCCTTTTTCCAGTCCTCTTTCCAGCCAATTAGATCTTGGTTGCTCTATTATTATTATTATTATTATTATTATTTATATACCGCTTTTCAACAAAAAGTTCACAAAGCGGTTTACAGACAAAATCAAATGATTAAATGGCTCCCTGTCCCCAAAGGGCTCACAATCTAAAAAAGATGCAGAAGACCACCAGCAAACAGCCACCAGAAAAGACACTGTGCTGGGGTGAAAGGGGAGCAGTTGCTCTCCCCCTGCTAAATATAAGAGAAGCACCAATTGAAAAAGTGCCTCTTGCCCAGTTAGCAGGGGTGAATTTTATTGGAGGCCTCCTGTGGGTTGGTGGTACAGCTGCTAAATGCTAGATCAATCAATAATAAAAAAACCCTGGTCATTCAGACTTGATCCTGTATGAGCAGGCTGATCTAGCTTGTATTCATTCAACTAAGACCTGGTTAAATGGAGAGGAAACAATTGCTTTTTCCCAGCTCTATCCACTGAGTCTCAAGGTACAACAGCAACCCTGGAATGAGGAGGTGGAGTTCTGGAGGTCTATTGTGAGTCTATCCTGCTATCTTGGTGCCCTATTCAGCAGTCCTCATGTTTTGAGTGTTTGTTCCCAAAGCTGGATGTTTGAAACAGGATTGGGATTATGTTGGTGAACCACCCAACAGTTTCCCTACCTTAACTGACCAGGGTGGTCTCAGGTGTGACATTGGAGTCCTCTAGGCTAGTAGTTCTGGGTAGGCTTACCATATCCAAAGGGGGACAGGGTGCCTACACCTTTAACCATTGTAAAAAGAAGAAATTTGGGCAGGTGCAGCTTGTTGCACCCTTCCATTATGAGCTTCACCTGCCCAAATTCCCTCTTTTTACAATGGTTAAAGGTGTAGGCACCCTGTCCCCCTTTGGATATGGTAAGCCTAGTTCTGGGGGACATCAATGTTCATGTTAAGGCTCCTACCCTAAGGGCAGTTCATGGTTGCCATGGCAAACAAGGATCTGTTTCAGTTTATATCAGTGCCCAAATATTTGTTACAGCACACTCTGAACTTGCTGCTGGGCAAGAAGATGATAATTTGGCAGTGGAGAAGATTAACATCTCTCCTTTGCCTTACAGTGCAATCCTAGGCAGGTCTACTCAAAAGTAAGCCTTATTGTGCTCAATGGGGCTTACTTCCAGGAAAGTCTGTACAGTGTAGGATTGCAGCCATAGTCAGATCACTTCTGACTAAGAGTTTAGATAAATCAGAGCTCCTAATCTCGGTAAGGGTAGATAACCTAGTAGGTTGGTCCACCCTTAGAGGCTTATGGATCCTAATGGATTCCTAATGGTACTGGGAGTTTTCTTGTTACTATGGCTGGTGGTCCTGTTGAGGCCCTGGTTGACCTCTGGAATGGGCAACATGTCCAGGGCGATTGATACAACTGCTCCTGAGTGTCCTCTCCCCATACACAGAGTCAGAATGGCCCCTTGGTTTTCTTCAGAGCTGCAGGTAATGAAGGAGCTGCACAGAGACAACTGGAGTGACAGTGGAGGAAAACTCATGATTAGTTCAGCCAAATTAGTTCTCACTCACTGGCAGGCCTACTCTGTGGTGGTTTGGATCCCAGGCTCTCACATATGACTGAAGTGCCAAGAGTTGGCTGGAACATGAACTGAGTAACCTTCCTCAATATGGTTCACCCTACTACTTCAAATCCCACTCTAAGGGCAGAGCCAGGCAGCAGCTGGCCACACAATTAACTGAGCACTCCTAACCTTTCTTGCATGAGGTGGGGTGTCAGCATCAGCTCTTGCACAATTTCTATTTGTTTTAGACACGGATCACACAAAAGAAATCCCCAATCGATTGTGTTCTAAAAAATAATTATGCAGGCCTACTTGAGCCGGAAGCAATGCCAAATCCAACAATCAAGGACTGTTTCATGACACCTAGGCATCCTCATGTTCTAGGCATCCCCCCAAACTGGAAGCATAGAGTCACCACAGAGTAATTAGTACTAGATCCTTCACATTTCTCAGGATATTTTTTAATTCCAGTGGAATTCTTTGGTGGTCATTAAAGTGGTTTCCGGCAGCTTCATAACCTCAATTTGCCTGTATGGTTTGGTTCTTTGTCTTATAAGCTAACATACCACAGCACATTGTGCTTGTTCATATTCTCACACACACAACAGGCTCTCTAAAAGATTGTCATCCCTGAAGGAAAATACCTGCTGTAGAGCAAGGCATTTTCCATGGCCTTAACATTCTTGGCTGCCTCCTATTCCAGTGAAGAAGCAGGGACAGGGGCAGAGGCGGTGTATGGCGCCTAATGCCATATCCTGGAAGCAGCCCCATCATCCTAGTGTCAGTGCACAGGCAATTTAGTGCTGAAAGTGGGTGAGAGCAGAGGTGAACAGCACGGTCCCATTTGCCTTTTATATGATGCTTCTTCTGTCTGCACCTTAACAGCAAGCTAGAGCAGGGGAAGATGGGGCTGCTGCCTCCATGAAATGGTTACAGCATAGGAAAGAGGGTGGAAAGAAGCGGAAGAAAAACCATCGTTTTTCTCCCCGACACAGATAAAAGAGCTTGGGAAGCAATGAGGACCCTTCTCACCTCTCCTCTTACCTTGCCAGCAGTAGCACCTTCCTCCTTGAGCCAGTCACTTGGGGAGGCATCCACTACTGTAGCTCCTAATGTGGGGCTTTCTGGGCTCTGTTTTGGCAACGGTCTCAAGCCAAGAGTTCTGGGCCAGACTCCGCAGTTTCCGCAGCTGTTTCCCTCTTATCATCAAGTTCTTCTTTGGAGAAACTCCACTGAAGCAGCAGATCCTGCATGCATCCGTGAGAAATGCCAGCTCTGCTTGGCGTGGCCCATGAAGAGGGGCGTGGGGATGAGGTCAAGTCTGAGCTAGGGCTCAAGGCAGCTTGGAATGAGGTGAATACAGTGCATAGGGAAGCTGCCAGGCAGCAGACGGAAGACTGGAGAAGGCCTGCTATGGCTCAGCAGCTACCCTTCCTTATTGCTTGACATAGCTAGTCTGGCTTGATAGGAGGAGGTGATTCCTGAAGAAAGAGACCTTATGTCTTTATTCTAAAATGTATAATAGACAGCCCAATCCTAGGGGAAAGCCTCCGCCGTCACCATGGGACTCCTCGGATCTAAGCCTGCTATTTAGCAGGCGTAAGTCCAAGGTATGTTACGGTGGTGGAAAGGGAGATGGGGCTAGGACAGTGTTTCTCAAACTGTTGGTCGGGACCCACTTGGTGGGTCACGACCTGACTTCTGGTGGGTCCCAGGTGATGGAAAGATCAGATAAGTAATTGCCACAAGCCCTGAGGCTATTCAAAAATCAGATAGCTGCTAATTACCCTCCAAAGAGCTGAGCTCCTGCACTTTGCAAGATAGCTGCTAATTACTCTGCAAGCAGCTGAGCTCCTTACTTACAAATAAATAAATAAATAAATAAATAAATAAAGTTTCCTGCAGTTTGCAATGAGCTGAGCTCCTGCAGATTGCAAGCTTGTTTAAATATAGGGAGACAAATGTTTGAGCGTCTCGTAAAGCTAGGTGGGTCCCGATAGAGTGTCATTTTAAAAAATGGGTCCTGGTGCTAAAACGTTTGAGAACCACTGGGCTAGGATATGGGAGCATGCAAATGTCGCCAATTCCATCCCTGGTCTGCCTCCCTCCCTGTGCCCCGCCCTGCCTGGGAACTCCCCTGTTCTAGCTCCTCCCTGCCCTCCTCTGCCTCCACTGGACATACCTTTCCTGGTCTGGCAGCAGGCCTCCTGCACTGCTACCGTTTGCACCAGCGCGTGTGAAGTGGCCCCCAGCCCCATGCACAAGCCATTTTACAACAGCAGAACTCTGTTCCACTGTCATTAACCCCTCCATGTGCTGACCCAATCCTGGATAAGATTGAGCTGCCACTGTCCTACCATTTCACCCAAAGGAGTTTACAAATATTTCAATATGAAGCAATACACAGGATTTCGCCAAATCCCTACTTTAGTCAGGCTTAAACTACATGTGATGCTAAATAATCTTCATGTCATTTGAGACTTCCCTCAACTCACATGTAGCAACCATCTCCATAGGGTTGCAGTTTGGATAAGGACCATGGTGTGGAGGAAGGGGGCATTTAACCATTTCTGAACCGTTTCTCAGCTGAAAATCATCCACAAAGTGGCTAATTGACAACACAAGTGTCATTATAACAAAAGGACACACCCCTCCACTGCATGCTTTCACACAGGTGTTTTTGCAAGTGATGCCACACGAGTAAATATTGTTCATATGGAACAGAAAGTGAAAGAGATTCTCAAATCAAATGTATTCTCAGATCAAATGTACCGGTATATTCTAGCTAAAGCAGACTTTACAATCAAATCACAGACCTGGAAATGCTAACATTGATTTAAATGTTCAGAACGCTGCCTCTGCCCTGCAGTGAATCCGGATATGTTTCAATGTATGCCTTTGTGCTGTAGTTTATGACTCTGGAAACAGAACTTATGGCATAATGGATATATTTTGAAGAAACCAATCTCTCATGTTGTCAAGATTCCGTTTCTATATTTTATGTGTGTGTTCATTCAGGGCTCTTTCTGGAGGTTTGAAAGGTCAGCGTTATACATTTAGGCCTTGGCAGAATGACAGATAAGTCTCAGCAGGGTGGAGTAACTTTAGCATGATGCATGCACTTCCGTGAATATTTTACTTGCTTACTTAACTCTCAGGAGCTTTTGATTCAGAAGAATTCCAGAGCACAACTGCACTTTCATTCAGCAAGAGAGGCCGGCGATGGGCATGCCATGACAGGCAGCAGAGCAAGAACCTCTCCCCCTTTGGCAGGGAGATGCACAATTATCATTCCATTCGAAATTCAGAGGTGAAGGATTACAATCCTGCTGTCATGTTTAATGCTCCAGAGCCCAGAAGAGAAACTAATGAAGCCAAAGAGGAGGAATGGCCTTCTAGCCTAAGAAAATACTGCCTGTAAAATCCCCAGGGAGAATACCCTGATATCCTTACTGCCATTTTCTTGCAGCAATTTGATAACCCAAAATGCTACTGTTGGAGACAAAGGTTCATTCATTCCCTGTGCGCTCTGTGTGTGTGTGTGTGTGTGTGTGTGTGTGTGAGAGAGAGAGAGAGAGAGAGAGTTCAGCAGGACAGATTTAAATACCCAGATTTGGTGTTAGGAGGAAGGAACCAGTTCATTTATGCAGGTGGGTAAGTCCTTCAAGGAACACATGCACTGAAGTCTTTCCAAAGCAGTTTATAGAAAAAAAAAATCAAATGATTAAATGGCTCCCTGTCCCAAAAGGGCTCACAATCTAAAAAAAACATGCAGAAGAACACCAGCAAACAACCACCAGAAAAAACACTGTGCTGGGGTGAAAGGGGGCAGTTACTCTCCTCCTGCTAAATATAAGAGGAGCACCAATTGAAAAAGTGCCTCTTGCCCAGTTAGCAGGGGTTAATTAATGTGTGATTAAAGGTTGAGGTGATATATCATGAATCAAACCAACAAACTGACTGCAGCTTGCAACCTGGCATTTTGCAGCTGGGAAAGGTGAAATTGAGTGGGAATGACTTCCCTGAGACCAGCCAGAAAATTCAGGGCTGTTAAAGGCAGATTTTTCAGTTTCCAGTCCAGCATTATCTCTAAAGAATACTGAATCTCAAAGAAGATAGATTCCAGGCTCACAGTTGGAAATGCGTGTTTTAAAGTTTTACAAGGCAAAATAGCCAACACTTTCATTTCCAGTCCTTTCTCCCTATAACCTCCTAGAGCTTTGCCTGACATTTCTCATTAATGCATTTTTTTAAATAGCTGAAACATTCCACGGGGTGGGGTGTATTTCCAGATGACTATTTCATTGTACAGAGATTGCTCAGTACTCATTAAATCATTGCAGGCTATCCAAGCATCTTTCTGGTAGCACAAGTCAGTCACCAATTCCACATCATATCTGATCATACCATCTAATTCTAGCCTGATGAAGAATCCTATAGGATTCAAAAGCTTCCTGTCTGATGCCTTGCTAGCTTTTGATTAATCCCAATAAAGGTATTGCCCTACTTTGGACCATAGATTTTTCTTTGAATGGGACCACACAGCCCCCTGTGGTTTTTTGCTGTTATCTGTAACAGTGATTCACTTACTAGCTTCAACAAGCCTCACTTCTCTCCCAACCTTCTTCTCCCCCTGGGCTGGCACTGACCATTACATTATAAAATGCAAAGGATGCAAGAATCCCCCCCCCCCTTAGAATCACTCTTCTTATAACAAGCTCCTTTCCTGTTCTAGAAAGAAACTTTTGATCTGATATCTTGCCTGGAAAGCCCTGTTCTGGCAGCTAAAGCTTTGATCCTGAATCTCTCCATCTTGTTCAATAAATGCCTTTCTATTCTTAGAGTACTGCTCCCTGGTCAAATTTCACACTCAAACATACATGCACCAAGACAATGAAAGTGGAAAAAACCTAAATAGAGGAGAGGGGAATCCATGATCAAGCATGCAGCAGATAAGATTCACAGTGCTCGCTGCAACACCATGACACCCCCCCCCCAGATCCAAATGAGCTTGCTGCTTACTAGCTTACCTGCTTTTAGTGCCTCCCCTCCCTTGCTTCCTTCTCATCCTTGCCCATCATATCTTGCAGTCTCTTCCTACTTGCTTCTTCCTGACTCTTGCGTTTTTTCTAATCCATGTCTTCTTCTCACTGATTTTTATTTTATTTATTTTATTGAAAGAGTTTTTACCCGCCTTTCTCCCGACAGGGCAATCAAGGCAGCTTATAGGATTAAAACATGTTAAAATATACAAATACAATAAAAATAATTAAAAACAAGGTAATTGAGACAATTAAAACAAACACCAGTGGGTCACCTTACAATTACATTTGATTAATTTGTTTTATCGAAAATATTTCCACTCCACATCTTTTCTGCAGATTCAGGGTGGTTTATGTACCAACCATAAAAAGAGTGCAATTGATGAAATCAATTTAAATTGGCAGTAAAACAAAAACAAGAGATCGGAGACAAGAAAGCAAGCTCAGGAAAATGGGAAGAACAGAGTCAACCAATATTCATAATAAAAGTGTGAATGCTTGCTGGATGAGGCAGGTCTTTAATCAGCATTGGAAAAGTGGCCATGAGGGAGGCTGCCAAATGTTGCAGGACAAGGAGTTCCACAGTATGTGGGCAACCACCAAGAAGGCTCTATTATGGGTGGCCACCAACTGTATTTCAGAAGGCTCTAACAGGACAGGAAAGTTCACAGGGGAGAGATAATTCTTGACAGTAGTGTTGCCCCATGACCTTTTTAAATGAGAATGTTGCCAAAAGACTTTGATGCCAATGACTTGGGAGCTAGAATGGAACATGTGCCAGACCGGACTGTATTATGACACAACGCGAGGGTGTTGTCACCTTCGCTGCGTGGAATGGCTTCGACAGCGTGGGGCGGGGCCTCCTCATTCCGGTTTGTAAACAGGGACTAGGACAGGGCACAACTTACGGTACTGCCCCTACCGTAGAAACGCCTCTGCTCGGAATGGCTCTGACGGTGAGTGGGCGGGGCCACCGTGCAACGGCAAGTAACCTGTGTGCAACTTACAGTACCACCCCACCCTCTAGGAATGCCACTGGTTCTTGATATATTTTGGACCTAAGCCATGTAGGGCTTTAGGCAATAACTAGCACCTTGAATTGTGCCTGGAGGAAACAAATTGGTAGCCAATGCAGCTGCATCAATATAGGTGTTACATGATCTTACAACTGGTTACCTGTCAGAACCCAGGCAGTCACATTCTGTATCAGCTGAAGTTTCCAGAGGGGTTTTCATGGGCAGTTCCACATAGAGTATACTAATCTATATGCAAGATAACTAAGGCATGGGTAACCATGGTTAGGTCTGTCTGAGACAGGAATCAGTGCAGCTGTACTGTACGTTCACTGAAAACTGAATCAGATCTGCAACATTTTTGAAAATATTCTATTTGGATGTTTGTTTGTTTCTCCCCTATTAAAAGAATGAACATGAGTTTAAATTCTTTAGTACTGCAATGTTGGAACAAAATGTTAAGTTCCAGAATGCAGGCCTCTTCATTGTGCATATTGGTGGAAATGTATTTAAAAAGCTGGTGGGTAAAGGAATATTTTAGGGCAATTCACACAAGCAGTTAATGGAACAGGACTTAACAGTTTTCTGCATAATCAGTTATCATTCATGTGAAGTCATTATCACTGATCTGTTACAGAGGATTATTCTCTCTTATCACATCAGTGGACTGAAAAAAAGCATTAGAATGGGGAAAAATGTGCAAGATGGTCTCTGAAAGGGTGTCTATGATAACAGCATCACACAGAAAAGCAGTCAGAGAATAGCACAACATTGGGGTCAACAATTCAAGATCACAGATCTGCCCAGTCCTGGATCATCCAGAGTGGGATAATATCTTAACTGGGAGCAACCAAAAGTAACAACGTCAAGCTTTCAAATCCTATTCTTCAGGCCCAGATGGTTACCTCCCCCCAAAGTGGGGGAGAATAGTGGTGACATATTGTTCACTACCCAAAGCCTGCAGATTGAAAATAAAAAGATGGCATTCATGAAGTTTTTATGTAGACTTGAATCTACATCTACAGTTTGGGCATTAGAATGGTGTAAAAATTGCTATCAGAGATGCTGTTTGTTTCTGTTCTTACTATTAATGACATCCATATTTTTTTTAAAAAAAATCAGGTTTGGGCTCAGCTTGGACTTTTGGTGATCCTCAAAAGGCACTACTGTTATAGGATGACATCATACATAAGGTTTCTGGAGAATAATTCACACCTCTGCTGTCTTGTGCAAGCAGGATCCAACTATATGTCGCACACACTGAGTGACAAAAAGAGAATTCTCAAACTGGTTCCCAGTGAAAATGTATTGAATTGATCCTGCAACAGAATATACCAGCTGAATGTTATTTTGTGCTACGTAACTCTTATAAATGAAACGATAAATAAACTTATATGTTTTGAGAATACAACTCCTAGAGCAGAGACAATAAGTTGTCTTATCCTAACCATTACCATGGAGACACACTGCAGCTACAAACTCTTTCCATGCATGATACGTTGAACTCATGTAAAGTGTCCATAGAAGACCAAGAGAACATATGATGCTGCCTTATATATACCGAGTCAGACCATTGGTCCATCTAACTCAATATTGTCAACACTGACTGGCAGTGACTCTTCAGGGTTTCAGACAGGGGTCTTTCCCAGCCTTACCTGGAGATGCCCAGGCATTAAATTTGGACTTTCTGCATGCAAGACATACTGTATATTCTCTCTAATGAGCTGCAGTTGGCTTGTTGAGCGCATAACAATACAACCTAGTACCAGTTGAGGAGGCAGGTACCTGGTTACTTTTGGCCTCAGAATCTTGAAAAATTGTATCTTGCAGGTGTTTTCTATAGTATGTTGCTGCCTTAGGAAGGTGCTATTTTACAAATAGAGTACTGAAGATTAGTCACTCATGATGAGGCAGTAATGTTAAGATTATTTTGAGTGCAAATCCCACTGGATGGGGCCCCATTCTAGTGCACAAGCCCCAATAAGAGTTGGCGCAACAACACAGTTGGGCAGTGTGCCAGTTATGTAATCTGCAAGGTACACTGGTATTACTAAAAGGCAAATGTGTCTACAGCAATGCTTTAACTGCTCATTTGACTTTTCTGTTAAATACGTTGCAGCGGTAACATATGGAAAATGTGTTTTTTTTTCCTAGAAAATCAAGCATTTGTGTATTAATTTAAATACAGTCTTCTAATGTTTCCTGGTGGGGGTGTTTGGCTGGGGGACAGCTCCCCCCCCATGCTGCTTTCATACAGAGTTCTTGCAACATCTGCTGCCCTTGCATGTAATCCTCAGAGTTGTCTCAGATTAAGTAGTTGTTAGGGGACAAATAAAGACTTAGTCCTTCTGTTACTTCATCATCATGCTCAGAGGTCTCAACCATTCTCTGTATTCAAGATAAGCAGAACCCCTCAATGTCATATGCTGCATCGGTTAGATTTGCCACCAAAATATATTTCTTTCAAAAAATTGAATGCAGGTTGAATAGGCTCCAGCCCTTCTGAATCTAGCCATCCTGAAAATGGCCATGCTGTGCACTAACCTGCCACATGCTCATCCTGGAACAGAAAGCATTCGTTTCTGTCGCCTTTACTTCTAATAGTATTATTTAGCTTTTCATGCCAAACCATCTGCATTCTTAAAGTACTGTACTGCATGACAAACAATGTCTTGTGTTTATGAACCCTTAAAGTGTCTTATGATGATACATTTGAGTTTACAAAAAAAAAAAAAGCCTAATCTATCATACCTGGGCCTTGAACAACATAATACTGAAGCAATGGCAGTGCAAACAAAATGGACCAATAAGCAGATTCTTTGCAGAAAACTGCTGCCTGGGGATAATAAAATGGAATTCTTTCTGCAGGGTTAGTTAGCACTAGTAGTAGTGCAAACAGTGACACAGCCTGCCATAGTTAAAACAGCAACCTGCACTTAGCAGCTTCTGGCTTACTCCTATTTACCATGCAATCTTTTCAAAAATAGAGAGGAATAGGTTCAGAGCTGCAACAAACATATTGGATCAGAGGCTGCTCAATGGCTTTTTATGATTATATCAAGCTGTTTGCACAAGCAGCTCAGCTTCACACGTTGCACTTCTGTATTATGGCTTAGTTTATCTGTGTTTGATATTTTAGTCCTGTAAAGTTCATGTAAACTGTCACTGTTTGATTTGGGGCTAGCATTTGGCATTATGTTTGCTGGCTGCCATAAGCTAGTGATTTTTCATCTATCTTTCCATGAACAGGACATCTAAGGCAGGAGTTCTCAACCAGTGGTACTAGTACCACCAGTGGTACTTCGGCCAACTGCTGGTGGTACATGGACTATTGGACATTGGGAACCTTGCTCCGATGCAGCGCTTTCGGTGGTGCATTTTCACTCCTGAGAGGCTCCTGCCTTCGGCCGAGCCTCTTAGGAATGCTAAGAAGGGCCCTCTCACCCGCCCAGAGCCTCCTACCTGCGTTTTCTGGCCTCCACAAACCTGAAAACCTGGAAGTAACTGGTGATGATGTGTCATCGCCAGCCACTTCCGGTGGTACACAGCAGGAGAGTGGCACCAGAGGTGGTATTCAGCCGCCTTGGGCATTTGCCTCGGCATAGGATAAGGCGGGATATAATTTTTTAAATAAATAAATATTTGGCCAGGAAGGGGTTGAGAACCTCTGGGCTAAGATATAATCCAAGGAAATGAGTCAGAAAATAAAAACGTTTCTCATTTACATACATGGTTAACAGATCAGATGAAGAAAGGTACTTAGGAAGTTTTACTGTTTACTTCTGTTCATATGAAAACGAAATCTCTACTTTCAACATACTTTGCTTAGCTGTCTTTCTGGTGGCATCTGCTCACAGTGCAATCCTATGTAACTTTGCACCGGTGTAACAGTAGATGCACCGGTGCAAGGTTACACAGGATTGCGCTGTCAGTCTGGGAGCCCTGTGAATCAGATGTTGACCCCCTGCTCCCTCAAGGCTTAGCAGAAAGGGATAAGGAACAGTGCCAGCTGGCGTATTTACACCAATCACAATCCTCCTGACCTGGGAAGTCAGGTGACTGTCGGGGGCCAATCTGGTGCCACTCTCTGCTATAAAGCTACTGCCTTCTCTCACTCTGAGTAACTTGTTGCTCAGGGAGGTCATGAGTCTGCTAATGTAGGATTGCCTGCATCCTGACCAAGGTACTCCCTGCCCCCCCCCCAGCCTGAGCATCTCATACTGTCCTCAAACAGAAGGCCCTAAAATTCAAACCTTCCTCTGGACAGATACTGGATTCCTTGTATTATGCCAATACCCTTTTAAAAATGTTTACTTTTATGTTTGCCAGGAATAGCAGAAAATGAAAAACTGCTGAAGGGAACAGATAAGAGATTTAATTGCCACCAGACAGCATTCTACCTCAAACTGTGTTGGCTGGCAAACTGCCCAGAAATCCCTTAGACCTTCCCGGGTATGTAATTTTACTGCATGGAAACTGTCTTTTCAAAGAAAAAAAAAGTGTGTGTGTGTGTGTGGTTTTTAAGTCTAGGAGATCCTTCCAATGGAGGAGTAGGGATTAAATACTCTTCTAGCCCTATAATGTTTCTCATTTCAGTTTTTTAAAAAATGGGGTTTTTTTTTTCCATGCATGCAGCAATGACTAACAGAGGGATCAATTTCTTGAGTTATGACAGGATAGGATCACTCTTAAATGTCACTGATAGAGAACACCCTTATGCCAGTGGGGAAAAATGTGCTAATATAGCAAAGCACAATCTTTTTTTATGTTTGTTTTTTTATGTTTATGTTGTTATGCCTCTATGTTTAAAGAACTAGGAGCACATGACTCTGAACGTTTGGGTGATGGGGCATTCTTTCTGCCTAAATGGAGAACTTTGCAGAAACAGGCAGGAAGAACAGAAAAAGAAGGGATAGGTGAATAACTCCTGTCTTCTCAGAATCCTTGCAGATACCTTGCCTTGATTCACAAGCACCCACCAGGAATCCCGACTCCATCTCTGCAATTTTCCACAAGCTCAGAAAACAATATGGCGTTATTCCGTGTCCAATTTCGACCCTGTCATCATGCAGCACATTATGTAGTCAGAAGCCCCCTCAGTGAGGGTATGATTTAACTGAGTAGGAGATCAAATCAGTCAATCCTAAATGAAATCAACCCTGACTGTTCCCTGGAAAGACAGGTACTGAGGCTGAAGCTCAAATATTTTGGCCACCTAATGCGAAGAGAGGACTCTCTGGAGAAGACTCTGATGCTGGGAAAGATTGAAGGCAAAAGGAGAAGGGGAAGGCAAAGGATGAGATGGTTAGACAGCATCACCGATGCAACGAACATGAAAATGAGCGAACTCAGGAAGATAGTGGAGGACAGGAAGGCCTGGCGGGATGTGATTCATGGGATCACAAAGGGTCGGACACGACTTAACGACTGAACAACAACAACAATGTAACACCCTCAGTAAGCCTACAAGCCCCCCCACCTCCCAATCTCCCTTCTTGCCTCAACTGGCCATTTAATTTAAATCTCCAGACCGCTATGCCAAATAGAGAGAGGGAACACAAAAGAAAAACCTCTGTAAAGTACAATACTTGAAGAGGGGAGGGGGGGGAGATACAGTATAGGAAGTTAAATGATTTTAAGAAAAATTATTCTGAGCACATAATTTATTTACATCTGCCAAAATAAGTTTATGCTTTTGCGCCTTGTTTATATCTCCCATTTTACAATGTAATAGATTCAGAAGTCCAAGACGCAAATTCTGCTAACTTCATTTTCCCTGTCCAGACATCCTCCTAGTCTAGCTGTCTTTCTGCAATTTCTTTGACTTCTTCCCCAGTTTGCTTTGCAGGACTCCTTTTGACCCTGTGACAGGAGAGTAACCTTAGGATTTAACTGGCTCTTGATTTTGTCTCTCTTCTGGTGTCTTTCTTCTGCAATGTAACCTTTGTGCTCTGTCATAGTCATTTTTCTCCTGATTGCCCTTCGTGTCAACCATCATCATGTTAATCCTTCTATACTTCTTGTCCCCTTTGAATTATAACATGTTTGGAAATGTTTGGAAAATAGAGTTTCATGTTCTTTATCAGTTGCAGCTAGAGAAATCTCCAACTCATTCAGCAGCATAGAAATCTTTTAGGTAAAGGAAAACTCAAAAGCTGCAATCCTATCCCTACGTTAGTTGAAAAAAGGCCACACTGAACTTAGTGGACTTACTTCTGAGTAAGAATGTATAGTATTGGGCTGGAAGTATATAAAATCTCCTTTCATTAGATGTTAAGAGCAATAGTCTCCAAACCATTTTTTTTCTAAAATAATCTCATTGAAGAAGACCCACTTAAACAAATTATCTTGCTCTGGATAAATTGCATTAAATTATTTGAATTATCCAGATGCTTAACTATCATATTTATAGCACAATCCTATCCAACTTACACCACCGGTGTAACCAGCGGGGGAGGGAAGGGCGGGAGGCTTTGGAGGGGAGGGGAGATTTAAATCCCCTTTGAATCCCCCTTTGGAGGGGATTTGAATCCCCTTTCCATTCTGGGGCCTTCCGTTCTCGCTGCACCGCTGGTTACACAGGTGGTGTAAACTGCATAGGATTGTGCTGCTAGTGTGTTTTCAGTAGGAGTGGAATAATCTCAGGAGAGATCAAAACAATAACACGGTATGTTTTGTAGTTCTAGAAACAGGAAGTTGAGGTACATGTGTAGCAGCTGCATTTTTACTGGGCATAGGCTCTGTGCCTCTAACACAGGGTGACAAGGAAACCGTCAATAGGTGCAACCTTTTCTGGCAAGGAGATCCGTGACAGGGAAAGCAATATCTGTGGAATCTCTGTCATTCATCGGTTAAAGGCACAGACTCTATGATGTCATGAAAAAAGGTGTCAACTCTAGCAAAAAATGTGCCACCCTAGCAAATCTTGTAAATGAAGTTAAAATTCACCTTTTCTTCCTAAAAGAAATTCAGTCTAATGGTGACAACAGGTTTAGCTTTTTGGCAGGGGGATGCGGCAGTACAGAAAGCTTCTCCTTGGGCATTTTCTGCTCCTAACTCAGCTAAGCAGGGGCGTCGCGACGACGCGCGACACCCCTGAGCGGGGGCGCGCGTCACCCTTAAGGGGGAGGCTCCTCCCCCGCGCGTGACGTCACGCGCAGGAGCGGAGCGCCCTCCCCGCTCCGTTTTTGGCTCATTTTGGAGCCAAACGGACCCAGGGGAGGGCGGGCGGGCCCACCTCCACCGCGACAATGTAAGTGAGGGGCGCCGCGCGTCACCCCTATACGTGCGACGCCCCCCGGCGGCCCGCCCCCCCGCTTCCCCCCGTCGACGCTAGTGCAGCTAAGCCTATTAAAAGCACAGGAAAAAAAGGTGGCACCTCTTTCTTTCTGCTATTAAGGGGGAGGGTGATTGTAGCAATCCAACCCATGGATTTTGAGTCTGTTATTATGAGGGCCGAAATAAAGTATCATTTTAAAAATCCTTTCTGCTTAAAAGAAGAATTTGTGAGATTCCCTTCTTAAATCTTAATACTGAGGTTAGGAAGCTCCATGTTCAAATCTTTGTCTCTGACATGAACTTATTTAGTGATAAGCCGTTAGGCTTAGGTAAGCCGTTCTCAGCTTCTATCCCACCCACCCCCACCCCCAATCTTTTCAAATTTTATACTGTATATTCTGCCAACTGAGGCATCTGAAGCAGGCTTTATTCCATGACCATTTATGTCATAAGAAACCTTTTAGTCCAGGGGTGTCAAACATAAGGCCCACGGGCCAAAGTTCTAGTATCTGGCCCATGTGATAATTGGGCTCTCCCAGGCTGCCCTTTCAGCAGTTCCGCTTCTACCAAGGCTCTGGGAGGGAGAAATGGAAGGCCTCAGGAGGCAAAGAACACTACGGGGAAGGGGCAGACCAAGAGGAGTGAGAGAGGGAGAACAGAGATGCTGCCAAGGCGCTGGAAGAGCCCAATTATTATGCTGGCTGAACTTTCAGCAGCGCCACTTCTGCCAAGGCATCCTCTCTGCCAAGAACCCCTCTCAGCTGCTGTGCTGTGAAGTGACACCTCGACAGAAGCGGCACTGCTGAAAAGGCAGCCTGCATGATAATTGGACTCTCCCATATCTTGAAAATATGATCAAGATTTTGCAGGTTTCTATGTGAGAACAAAGTGCTTATTTCTGGCCATCATCTGCTCAATGACATCACTTCTTGCTTGATGATGTCACTTCTGGCCCTCAGCAGGCAGGCACCATGAATACTATTCGGCTCACTGTATGAAATGAGTTTGACATCCCTGTTTTAGTCTTTAAGGTAACACAAAACTCTTATTGTTGTTGTTGTCTTTTCTTGTGTCCTGTAGAGGGACTCTCTTGTTGTTTTTTGTAAGACTGTGTTTCATGGGAGAAACAAGAGATGAGCTGTCTCTCACAGAATAATTTGTTACCAAAAATATTCTGTCACAAACAATAGAAAGTTCTTGTACTTTATCAACAACAACAGAGCCAGACCTATGAAAATGTCAGTGCCATCATTGATAATAACCCAATCAGAAAGCTGCTTCCACTTGAAAAATCTGGACAGTGTTGGGGGGGGAGGGGATTAATCAACACCTTCACAAAGAGGAAATGTACTTCCTGTATCAAAAGCTAATAAGTGTAACTGCTTTGATCACCAAAGAGTAAATTGGTGCGGATCAAAACGAGTAAATACCCCAGGAAAGCATTTGAAACAAACAGTAGGGGCTTGATCAAAGTAAGTCAATTGATTATTTGTCTTCCTGACTTGATGTGACACTGAGTAAATAGTATACAAGGGATATTTTGAGGTCATTGAGTAAGTAACTACAACTGAAAAACACTGTACAAATGGGAGTTGTCTTCTCATTGTGAAAGCAACTACTCCTTGTGGCTATTTGAGGGGGATCAAGAAAGATCTATCTTGGCCACACAGCAACAGTCAATTGGATTTGGAGTGATGGAATTCATTTCAAAGCTAACTCTCCCTCTAAACTTAAGTACTGTAGTACTTCCTCACCTGCTCTGCTTAATTCTATTTTTGTGTAATTGTACTAGATGGATACAATCTAGCAATCCAGTCCTTATACCCAGAGGCGTAACAAGGGTGGAGCGAAGGCAAGCAGTTCTGCAAGACTCCGTTACACTGGAGTCAACGGCCCCTCCCCCTTGCTGTTAGAGCCATTCTGGCAGCAAATGCAACACACAGGACACTCCCCTGTTGCTGCTGGAATGGCTCCAACAGCAAGGGGGAGGGGCGCTGACTCCAGTGTAACGGAGTCTTGCAGAACTACTTGCCTCCGCTCCACCCTTGTTTCACTCCTGCTTATACCTTTTAGGTTACCTTTTCCTCTATGCTTCTTCATAATTTCTTGCTGCTGTTGTGCTTCAAAGGGGAGGGGAAGGTAGGGGTGAGACGAGCAAGCAATAGGGAACTGAGCAACCTGCTGTCTAGGGGGCTAGGGTACAGGGTAGTGAATGCTTGGAAGCATGGAAGTACTACTTCTGAGCATGAGAATAGAAGTGACATTTGTCATTTATATCATACACTTTGGATGTTTGAAATGCTTTATATGCTTTATTTCAGTAACCCTTACAGGACCCATGCAATGTAGTTCAGACTCATGTTACCCTTATGGTGCAAAGTATAGGGGCTGAAGCTGGGAAAGCAGTGAGCTCAGGGCAGAGCATTTGAAGCACAAAGTTCCTGACCTGAGTCACTGCTCAGGGCTAAGCCACCTATGTTGATCCACCAACAAATCCCAACTCTGAAAGCAGCTTCAGGAAGCCTCAGTTTGGGTTGGGATCATGGCACTGAGGGAAGAGTTGACCCATCCAGTCCCAAGCTATTTCTCCAGCTGAAATCTCATCCACCCCCAAAGCTGCTTTGCCATGGAGAGGGAAATAAAGGACAGGTGTCTGTCTTCCCCCCTCCCCCTTTGTGACTAAGAGCAGCTTTGGGGAAGGGGTGGATTTGAATCAGGGCCACGGTGTAGGAAGAAAGGGTTGAAAATGCCTGCCCTGGTGCTGTGGCCTTGATCCAAATCGGAACCCTCCGAGCAGCTTGAAAGACAATTCTGATGGACAATCATAGCCATTGCGTAGTATCAGTTATGGCCTTTGTGCTTGGACTCTTAGCACTAAATGACACCAACTAAATGACACCAACTCTTGTGACAATACAGCAGCTTGTGCTAAAAGGTAAAAAAAAAAAAAACCCAGAAAAGGAGCTCAACAACTTAACAAACAGAGTGGGGAAGGGAGGAGTGCCTCAGACACTGAGCGTTGTGTCTTTCTTTGTATTCTTCCTTGTCCCACACTCATCTTCCAGTTCCTCCACTGGCATCCAATTCCCCCTCCCAATCCCACTGGGTTTCTTCAGCACGCAGTTTACCGCCGGTGCTTATTAAGGTTATATAGCAGCAGCAATTTCTATTCACTGCTCCTCCAACCCCCAACCACCAGCTGTTGTGTCTTGGACACGCTTCCCCCTTGTGCTCCTGCCGCCGCCGCCGCCGCCTCCTCCTCCTCTCTCACCACCGTTGTCTGTGCTGCTAGTAGTCCCGACTCTGGTTTTCTAGCTACTTGCCAGGCCTGTTTTACTGTCCATCTGTAGCGGGGTTCTTTTCTTCCTAGAGACAGAATAAAGGTAGGGGGCACACATGTGAATAAAGAGACCATGAAAGCCCTCCCAAGCCTACAGATGGGCTTCTGTCTCTCAGCTATAAATCTTCCTCCCACTGAATCATGGAGCCACAAAAAGAGGGGGTTTTTTCCCTGCAGGGTAACCAAAAGCAGCCCTCCCTGAGTGTCGCTGAGCAGTTTCGATGGCAGAAAGAACAATGGCTCTTTTAGAAAGAGAAATCCGGCCTTCCAGTCTGACCCATCCCAAGGAGGAAGACTGCTTTTTGTGTATGTTGCGGATAGGATAATGATAGTAGCCGGACTGATTCAGGAGATGGGAATTGATTTTTGTCCATTGATTTTGAGATGGGGAATTGATCTAAGCCGTTGGCAATTTTGTTTGCAAGGAGAGAACAGAATCCCTTGTGCGCTAAGGTATAGATTTCTACAAGGGTGCTCAATGTTGATTTTATTGGGCAAGGAGACTACTGCTGTGCAAGTGAGAGTGATGGATGGTGATGGGGAGGCTGGACGAAGGCAGAGAGCTAAGCAGGAAAACCATTTTGCTTGTGTGCAATAATTCCGCAAGCTCCTCCGGGGATCCGTGCCAAAAGGTCCATGGCTGCTTTACTGACAAGGGCTTCAAGGCGAGGAATTTGTTTGTTTTGTTTAAAATATTTCTACCCCACCTTTTGGTTCCACAGAGCAGCTAATGATGACAGAAACAAAAACCAGTTATTAAACGATAACAAAATAATGTAACCAAATATCAATAACAAAATCCGGGCTTGTTTGTTTGTTGACATTATTTACATATTGCCTTTTAAATGGTAGCTCACAATATGAAACATTTAAAACAACAGAAGATTTTAATATATAATGCCACTAATGAACAATAGAAGAGCAGCAGTCTGTAAATGTACAGTTCAAATAAAAATATAAAAGCAGTACTCTAAAAACAGGTTAAAATTCACTGATCTATAATCCAAAACTAATAGGTCTTCAACTGCCATATAAAAACAGAGAAAGAGGGAGCCTGACTTATCTCCCTGGAGAGAGAATTCCACAGGTATGGGGCTGGCACTAAAAAGGCCCTGTCCCTAGAACTTGATAAGCATATTTGAGTTAAAAGTGGGTCACCTCTGAGGCTGATCTAAGGACCCAGGCAGGATCTTACAGGAATACATGGTCCTTAAAGAAGCTGAGAATTGAGCCCAGAAGGAAATCGGAAATCAGTGTCATTGATATAATGAAGGTGTGATATATGGAACGTTTGCCTGGCACTAGCCAACATCTTCCCTGCTGCAACTCTGCATTAACTGTAGCTTTTGAACTGTCTTAAGGGGGAGGTAAGTTACCACTACTTCCAAGTATTCTCTAGGAAAGCAATGTCTTTACCTAGGAAATATCAGCAACGATAAAAGCTGTGGGAGCCAGTGCTGGCATCAGGTTACTAGAGCCCTGGGGCAAGGACCTGTACTTGGTCCCTATGGTGTCCCCACCCACCCCTGCCTGATGTGGCATTGGGTGCTACCACTGCCCAATGAACTGCCACTGGTTCTGAGGGTTCAGGTATTAGCCTGGCCCAGTGGGCCTTCTAATGGATCTCAGCCAGTGTCCCAACATGACCAGCCTCACCACCATGGGCGGCGACAGGGGGAAGCGCGCGGGGCGGCCCGCAAAGACTTACAGGGGAGTAAACGCTCCTGTAGGACTTTCAGAAACACTGGGGTAGAACATCAGAGCACTCTCCTCCCTTCCACTTTTTCTCTTCCCTTTTGTCCCCCTCTAGCTTTTCTAATCCAGGCAGTGAGAGCCGCAGAGGCTGGCACATCATCGGGTAAGGTGGACAGCATTTGGTGTGCTGCCTCAGGTGCCAGGAGGCAGCGACGGAACTACGGTGGAGCGCGTGGAGCAGGAGCTCCAGGCGCTCGCGGGCGGGGGCGCGCTCGGGGAAACTCACGGTGGGCGCGCTGGGGGAACTCACCACTTGGAAGCGCCGCGTTGTCTGGGCCCTCCCACCCTCCCTGGAGCCGTTTCGGCTCCGAAATGAGTGAAAAACGGGCGAGGGCATCAACGTGATGCGAGGGCGCGTCGTCACGCAACGCAGGCCCCGCCCCCATGCGCCCTGGCGCCGGTAGGGTGCCCGTCGTCTCTTCCAGGAGGTCTTGGGCTGGCCCCATCTTTGGTTCTATTTGGACCTTATAACACAAGGACACGACAGAGAGGAATAAGACAAAGTAATATATAGTGTTACCTTAATCTTAAAGAGAAGATTGGGTTTCTGCCACATATTGGCAGAATAAGTGCCATAAATTTCAATGGACATTTACTGGAGGATTCACAGTGAACTCGCACAGCATCTATGCCTCAAAATAATGATTCATTGAGTCTTCATGCAGTGATACTTTATGGGTGTGACAACAGCTAGAAATGTTGCCAAAGTATATGGAAAGGATACATTCTGAAGGAATTGGGCAAGGAGTAGATTAGGCTATCGTCTCACTTAAGAGGTGCCCATATCCCATAGCTGTGGTCTGTCACTCTTTGGTCAAACATCATTTGAATAGATAAAGGAAATAGAGATCGCAAAGAAATAGACAACGTGCAAACCTTGAAGCGATCTCTATTTCCCAACAACAGTCAAAGTTCCTTATTAATCGTCAACAAGCAGAGGCGTCGCTCCGGTAGGGGCGGGGCTGTAAGTTTTGCTCGGTCGGAGTCCCGTTTACCGAACGAGCAGGAGGCGGCCCCGCCCCCTCACTGTCAGAGCCATTCCCCTGCGGAGAAAGCAGCAGGCAAGAGACCCTACCGGAGCGACGCCTCTGTCAACAAGAAATATCCTATCTTAATAAGGTATGGTTGCCTTTGCTGCATAAGTCTTTTCAGCAACGCAGTGAAGCAGGAGAGCAGAACACGAAGGAGAGTTTACTCCAGGTCACAGAGGAATTAACAGCTTCTGCATCTAATTAACAATCAGCGGCTCTTGCGCTGGTTCACATGCTTTCAATGAATGCTTCTATATCTGCAGAGACTTCTAGGGCAAGGTTATGGACACCTTCCAGCTTGTAGCTGGGTTCTCTTTTTGCTTTCGAAGAAGCCCCTAATGCCTGGGGAGAAACGTCAAGCACAGAAGACTTTAAAGATTTCAGCGTTGCCAGCTTTGGATAATCCGTCCTGCTTGCCCGCTCCATGTCGCGGTAGAATCAGGAAGTGGAATTTCAACTGACAACTGTAAGATCGATCTTTATTTCTTAAATTTTAAGACCTGAAATCACATGGCTGAAAATCCCTTAAATATTGTAACCTTGAGTACTCTCTTATTCTACATCAGTTTCATTAGTTGCCAGTATGCTTCTGGTTTCAATTCAAGGTGCTTGTTACGGCCTTTTGAAACCCTCAATAGCCTGGGATCAGGATAATGAAGACTTAATGCAAACCAGTCCAGCTCCTAATGCTCAACTGCGCTACAAATCAAATTCTGTTGTTCCCCAAAAGCTATCCTAAGTTCAGATTTTAAACCAAGATTCTGTGTGGTTGCAGTAGCAAGTAGTTCCACTAGAGGCCTTTCTGCAAGGCCTCTATTTCTCCCTGATGCCTTGAACACTGCAACAGCAGCATTCCAGGTACCAAAAACCCTGGGAAACATGGATTTCCAGGGTTATTATTTACAAAGTGCCCCAACATCTATATTAATGACTCGGGTGTCCTGGATAACTACATTTCCCAGAGTTCCTAGCACCTGGAATGCTGCTGTTGCAATGTTCAAGCCTCCAGAATGCAAGTGAAAAGGAGACATCAGAGAAAGACCTCCAGCAAGACCACCTTGATACCATTGCTACCATGTCAAGTGGGAAGGGGGCACTAAGTTATGGCTCAGGGGCTCATGGCAAGTTGGGATAGGTGTTCATACCCCATCACATGCTCAATGTCATCAAAGGTATGATGAAGTCCAAACGTTGGAACTGCGTTTAGAATGATAGTGGGTTAAGCACTGCCATGCCACTGCCACCATACTGGGGATTCAGGCCTGGTAGGCCCTCTGATTTGCTTGGGCCCTTGGCCGTGACCAATCACACCACCACCCCTGTATGTAGCCAATCCAATATGGTTGTGTGATAATAATGCCATTGAAGAAAAGTGAAGTCAATTGAGAACGAGAGCAATGTACATTAATATGTGAACATTTTTGCAAGGCGTACTGAAATTATTTTTTTAAAAAGATTTTTTTTTCTACTTGTTGACAATATTTATATGAAGAACCATGGGTAGTTTTGGCTCAGCCCTATTCAACTTATGTAAACTATGCTTGTGGTTATAGATAATTGTTCACAGGTAGACAGTTTGCTGCCTGAATGTGGTGCAGAACTATGGAGAATCCATAGCCAGCCACAGACCTTAACTAATTTTCACAACAGCTTAGAATGATCTGCAAATGAAATAGGAAACTCTTTCCTAGTCACAGGATATTTGACTCAGGAGTGACAGACTACAGCTATGGGATTAGGCACCTCCTAGACAGTTGAAAATTCTAAGCTATTCTCTGGCACATATCTGAAGATTTTTTTTTCCTTTCCCAGTAATTTGCTTCAAGTGCACGCTCAATCATTTTTAATATCCCATTGCAAAGCCGTCTCTCTCCACCTGCCACTCCAGGTCCCTATTTGTATTGTGCCTGTGCAGCCATAATATTCACTATCTACTTCATGCACCTGATGAAGTTGGCTCTTGACTATGAAACCTTGTGTCACAATAAATTTGTTACTCTTTAAGGTGCCGCAAGAGGGTTCTTTTATGGGTTTTGTTACAACAGACTACACAGCTACTCAGGTAGAATCTGAATTTTGTCGCCTTAGACATTTTGAGGCCTTGCCACAAACAAATCCAGGAGGATTATAACCTATTTTATTGATAGATACCATCCCTTCACCCTGTGTAAGATTTTTTAAAAACCAGATACAAATATCACGTTGTACCAAGTGGATCACAAAAGAGCACTCGCATATACCTCAGACGTTTCACCCCAGTTTCATCAGACATTCACACTGGATAAAGAGCAGCCATGGTTATCCATTCCACATCTTTTCCAGAGCAATTGCCCATGGCCAATTGTATAGTTGTTTGGCATACATCAGGAGCATGCACTGCTCTGCCCTAAAGCGCATGGAGGGACAAGCTTCTGAAGGCAATTATGGTACGCGTTTAGCAAGTGTTTTTGGTATATGACTACCTACCCTTAACTAAAGGCCCAGTCCTATCCAACGTTCCAGCCAGCACCAATGCAGTCGCAATGCAGCCTCAAGGTAAGGGAACAAATGTTATCTTATCTTGAGAAGGACTCCATGATTACCCACCCACCGCAGGATGCAGCAAGTACCCCGTTAGCATGGCTACATCAGCGCTAGAAAGTTGGATAGGACTGGGCCCTAAGGCTGTGCCACCTAGGCCTGGGTTCAACCTTCTGTTTGCTTCCAAATCTTATATTTGCATTCCCCTTGCAGAAATTATGAAAGAGTTCGTGACAACAGACATTTTATGAATGTTATCGCTGCACGGCTTCCTGTGCCAATGAGGAGCAGTTCACAGGGAATCCTGCAGAAGATACTACAAACCCTGCATGAAGTCCTATGGAGAAAACACGATCCGCAAAGACTCCCGCAGTAGTTTGTGTCATATGAACATTCACAAATACTTCAAATAATTATTTCAAAGTCAATAAGATAAATCAAAGTGAGACGGAGCAAAGCGTTAAAAGCAGTTTGAGCAACCTAATAAAATCTCTAGATGAAAAGGTTGTTGAAGCTGAAAGGTTGCAAGTATGATATTAAACTAACCGTAAATCGATACTAAAATGGTGCACAAGACCAGCTTGATTGCTCTACCCAGCAATTGATGGGCAATATTTTTAGGGGCACACATAAGGAAGCATGCAAAGAAGATGCTAAGATGCAGCTCTCAGATTGTGGTGCTCATCCTAAATAAAATTAAAAATAAAATTGATCCATCAGTATCTTTTTAAATCCTGATTTCATCCTGTTAAGATATTATTTTATACATCTTCTTTTTAGATTAACTAATGATACAGTGTTTTAATCCTTTGTGTGCTTTAGATTTCTAAATAAGATCAAAGAAACACTGGATCTGAAAAATAATTGCACCCTTTATTAAAACTGAGTGTTATAGCTACTAGATTATCACAAGACATAAATATGCTACTTCGAATGCTCTTGCACACACTATAATTTTAGACATCAGTAAAATTAAAATTTGGCAGTTCTTCCTCTGCCTACTCATTTGTGTTTACACTTAATGTCTTTGACATCAGTAACAAAGGCACAAAATGCTGCGTTCTTGCTGGGAGAGTTAACACATGGAGCCCGGTTCAAAGCAATCAGTCCATAACGCTATTGCAAATTGAACTGAGAGGAGCTGCCTAAAGGGAATTGAAATTAGCTAAGCCGTTCTGCTGTTGCCATCTATGAAGTCCTGGAAAGGGGATGCGAGGGGAAATATGCCAATGTGTACCTACACAGCCTTCTGAAACATACTGCCAGAGGGGCTAGGCTTTTCTGGCCCAAGCTGTCCCCCCTCAAATCACATTAGTGCAGCTGGCTGAAAGAGTAGTGGGGGTGGGGAGGATATAAAAATGAAGATCTCCAGAGGTTGGTACACCTCTCTCGTCTTCCTTCTTGCCTTTCAGTTAGTCCAGTGTGTTACCACCGCACTGGTTGAGGGACAACTCTTAAGCCTCCTCATTTTATTCCATTACGGGGTGCTTATGATTTTTGAATTCCCAAGTTGAAAACATCATCAGGCCACCCAAGGTGACCTATGCCTACAACCCCTAACAGAACTGCAAAAAAGTAGTTGTAAAATTAACAAGTGGTTTGGATTATTGCTAATAATAATTTAGTGCTTTTATTGTGCAAAGGGATTTTACAGCTCTCATCTTGCTTATTCTTCTAACCACCCAGATGGCTGATTACTACTATTCCCATGTTTCATGTGAGGAAACATGTATCATGTATCATAGATGGGGCTCTGTTGCTCATTGAACAGATTAGTGGAAGAAGCATCCATTTATTGTTTTTTTTTATTTTAAAAGCCTTACTGGTATATACACTGCCCTTCTTCAGTAGGACGTAGCATGGTTTACAATTTTTAAAAGGAACCAGAACTAATACAGAATGACAATAAAATCAACAAAGCAATAAGAATGTGATCAAAACAGCAACCAATCATTAGAAAATCAGGAAGGTAAAATCAAACACAACTAAGGTAGAAATCCTATGCACACTTTGCTGGGAGTACAGTAAGCCTTACTGGGACTTGTTTTGAAATAAGCATGCACAGGATTGGCTGTAAGATTGACTCTTGAAATATCAAAGCATCTGCCAACATCAGAGGTCTTCTGGATTGGCTAAATGCCCAGCTGAAGTGTGGTGAGGCGAACACCAGAGAGAGAGGGGAGGGGGGAGCTGGACTGTGAAAGAAACATCTAGAATGAAGGGTTCTACAAAAGATTAGAACATTATTGTATTGTAAAAACCCCTTGGGGTTTAGAAAGCCTGCCCATGTAAACCGCCTTTGAATTAAAGTCGGAGGAGAAATTTGATGACCAAAGAAAAGGCGGTATATAAATACTGGTTTATTAATTATTATTTGTGTTGGTACCTGTCTGAACCGTGAAGGGAGAGCGCTCTACAAAGCCAGAACTGCTACTGAAAAGGTCCTGCCAAGCTTCTGAGAGCCTGGGCACTTGAAGCAGGGCTTCAGATGATGACCTGAACATACAGAAGGGCACATATGAGAAAGAAAAGGAAGTCCTTTTACACATGAAGTTACACTGAAGGATTCCGCACACTCAGAAAGCAAAATATAAATGTTAAGTGTTAAATAAAAAGGTAAAGGTATCCCCTGACAATTAAGTCCAGTCGTGTCCGACTCTAGGGTGTGGTGCTCATCTCCATTTCAAAGCCGAAGAGCCAGCGTTGTCCGAAGACGCCTCCGTGGTCATGTGGCCGGCATGACTCTCCTTGCCGCAGCGCGTAGCATGCAGCTGGAACACGGAGCGCTGTTTACCTTCCCGCAAGCGGTACCTATTTATCTACTCGCATTGACATGCTTTGGAACTGCTAGGTTGGCAGGAGCTGGCCAAGCAACGAGCGCTCACCCCGTTGCGGGAATCGAACTGCCGACCTTTCGATCGACAGCTTATGGTTCAGCGGTTTAACCCGCTGCGCCACCCACTGGCCAAGTGTTAAATATGATTATCATTATTGGTTAGTAGTACTTGTGTCTGAGATTGAAAACGCAAAAGATGCTCCTGACATCATGTTCACAGAGGTAAGACCAGGCTATTACGATATGGCAGTCCAGAGTTTTTAAAATGGTTCATTATTAGTTGGCTTTGCCCTAGTTAAAAGGTAAAGGTATCCCCTGATCGAAAGCCAGTCGTGTCCGACTCTAGAGTGCAGTGCTCATCTCCGGCCCCAGATGTACCCACACAAAAGGACTTCTAGGTACTGATGGGATGCAGGTAGGCAAGTGATGTTGCACTGCAAGATAAAGGATTCCTTTCCGTTCCGAAAGGGCGCTGCTGGCCCTTACTCTCTGGGTGTATGAAACGCACTTTATGGCATGTTTAAATGGCGCGAGCTGCCGGCCTAGGTTGGAGGAGCGACACGCGGAGCTGGCGGTAGCCTGAGAGGTGAGTAGGCCGGCAGCTCGGCCCAACGGGCCAAGCTGCCAGCCTAGTCACCTCCGAGGCCGCCGCCTGCTCCGCACATCGTTCCTCCAACCTAGGCCGGCAGATCTTAATGCCATTTAAACATGCCATAAAGTGTGTTTCATACACCCAGAGAGTAAGGGCCAGCAGCGCAGAGGCAAGCAGCCCTTACTCCGCCTCCCACTGAACCCTGCAGTCGCCGGTGCAGGTAAGTCCTGCACCGGTCAGTGCACGGGCGGGCAGAGGGCGAGCTGGGTGGTGAAGGAGGGCAGCCGTTGGCCAGCCTGGGCCAGGGCAGGGATATCGGCAGCGAGCTCCGCCGATATCCCATGCCTGTTCCTGACTTGGGTCGCCCTTCCCCCGCTGCCCCGGATGTATGTCGGCTCCAGAGCCGACATACATTCGAGGAGGCCCATTGTGGCCAGGCAGCCCTACACCCGGGGAAGGAGACAAACGTCCCCTTCTCCTGAGGTGTTCCAATGCGGCCCAGGAAGGACACAGGATACTGCGGCTGGTCGCATATCCTTACACAGGATCAGGCTGCCTATGAGTTAAATTTTCAAAATGTTTCAGACATGTTTTAACTGTTGTCAAAAGATTTCTACAGAACGATCTGCTCTCCTGTTTTCCTTCCGCCCTGGGACAGCAAACATCTGTACATATGGAATAGCCAAGTAAAACATGTCTTGGCAGATCAACATTATTTTTAAAAAACACAGCCTGAGGAGGAATCCTGTTTGACTTGAAAGTTTGCATCCTGCATTCCACACTAACCTGTTTCCCAAGAGAAAGGTTGTCGCACAGGAAGAACAGCAACTGTTCTTCCTGTGTGACTGTGCAATGGCAGTGCACATTGCTTGATCCAAGCACTGTGCACTGCCAAAGAGAAACGTCCCTGTTTTTAAAAGCAGGTTGTCTAGAAGGAGCCATTCTGCCAGGATTACTTCACATAATATTCAGCACCAAACATTTTTTTGTCACCAAGTGTACATGCAGCAGGGCACTACAGCAACGGCATGCTATATTTTAATATACACATATAAGCATATTTTTTGGTGTACACAGAACGTAAAAATCATGAGTTAAGCTGTTTCCACTGGCTTGATGCTGCTTCTTTTCTGGGACCAACGCAGCTACTAAGACAATATATAATCAGATTGTCTACTATGCTGCAAATGCTGTAGCTAGCATCCCCTGTGAAGGGAAATGCACTGCAGCTGTGGCAAGATTCCAAAGCTGGCACATTTCCAAAACATACAGCCCAGTATCCTAGCCTGTGCATGGAGGAGAAAAGGATGTGAGCCTGAGTAGTTTCTACCTATAAAAGTATTCGGAGCAAGGGCAAGGAGTAGGCCTCACATTTTTTTTAAGAGCAATTATATTTCTAAACATGTAATTTGGGAATGCTAAGAAAAATCTGATTATCAGCAGCATGTACAGCAAGCTGAGAGTGTGTTTGGTGATTAAGACTGCAATTCTATGCCTACTTTCCTGGGAGTAAGCCCCACTGAACGCAATGGGACTTTATTCTGAGTAGACATGCATAAGATTGTGCTGCAAAACTGACCCTTACAAAAAAAAAATGACGTTATTTCCCTTTGATATGTTTTTTTAAAATATTTTTGATCTACCTAATTTTTTATAAAGCCTATAAAGTTTAGTTATTTGGGGGAAAATGCTGGGTTTCCTCTCCCCCCCCCCATGATGGTTTACAGAAAATAATACAGGAACACAATTGTATTTACCAAAAAGGACCACAATATTCTTACAGACAGAACAGTAAATTATAATAGTTATATAATAAAATTGCAGATCGTTACGTTGGTCCATTAGAAGAAAAATCCATTATTCAAAAGTAGGGAAATACTTTTACAGTATTAGGATCAACAAAAAGTCATAATAAGAGCACATGTGAGCAAGTACAGAGTGCATTTCCCCCACCATTAAACAACTACAGTTCTTTTCCATATTTCTGTTTTACAGTGGTGTCGATACACCCCCCAGGGGGGCGTCGGCGTGACATTCCCCTATGATGTCACAAGCTCCGCCCCAGGATGTGATTTCACAAGCCCCGCCCCTTTCAGCAGCAATTCGGCAGGCGCGCCAAAAATGCACACACACCTGGCAGTTTTTCGGCCTATTTTAGGCCGAAAGCAGCCCAGGAGGACGAATTCCACAGCTGCACAGGGCCGGAAAAACGTGGGGGGTTGTTGCTGAATCTGACGGCAAGTGCACCCCCCTGGCGCGCGTTGCCCCTGCCACCGGGGGTCACCGCCCCCCAACGCCGCCTCTGTTGTTTTAAGTCCATGCATTTCAATGAAAGAATCGAGCAATTATGATGAGATCTCATCTACTGAAATCAATAAAGCTTCATCTGGATTGGGCCCAAGGGGTTGGACAGTAAGGCTCTATCTCACTGGGTTTGCAAACCTATGCACACTTACCGGGCTGGGAGTAAGTATCTATCTCTGAGTAGACACGCATAGGATTGCGCTGTGGGTATAGGATGGTCTTTCAGCTGACGAAGCACAAATCATTGTTCACACTGCTTCACATACTCAAGATCAAACCAGTAGTCCCACAGCCAGTAGGAACAAACAAGTACCCCACCCTAACTGGATTGTGTGGATAAAAGCCTGTGTGTATTTGGGGCACCAATTCTTTTATAGGTCAGCAGTTTACCTTGTTCAGTAGAATTTAATTTCTGGCCTGTAATTTATCTACAGATTTAGAGATTAAGCCTCTACCTCAGATAACCTCTGCTTGGCCCAGAGGCCTGGCCCCCACCATGACAGACCTCCCTGCAGAGAAAGGTCTGCTCAGTGTCACTGGGATAATGAGACAAATACCTTTTTAAACCCTGCAGCTCTTATCTCCTTGCTTATCTGCTTTCAGTAATCAGATTCTCCAAGGCTGCTACTGTAAGTCAACCTGCATTTCTGACACTAAAGAAGCTTGTTGGGTCCAGCAGGCGAGCAGACTGATATGCTAAATATCTCCTCCAGCTATCACTTTGAAGAGGCAAATGGCTCATTTCACCCCAAAACTGCCGGAAACACCACCTGCTGCTGCTGCTGTACAGTAGTTTCAAAATAGCAGGAGGAGGCGCCATGAAAATGGTCAAATGGCCAATTATGGCCAGGCATGGGGTTGGTTAGCTTCTTCGCGATACTGTGTTTAGATTTTGTTAACGTTTTCTACTACATAATTTGTGCTATTATTGTGCAGTGGAGGAGTGTCCGCTTCTCCTTCTGGATGTAGACAGGGGGGTGCTTATTTTCATAAAAAAAAATTGTAGACTCTTTTTCTGTTTAAAAAATAAATAAATCACAAAGCAGTATACAAGGCATAAAAAGCCATACAACAGAGTATCAACAAAACAATACTAAAACTATACTTTTATTAGATAGTGTATATATAGTATAAAGTATGGAGAGAGAGAGAGAGAGAGAGAGTATAAAGTACGGTATATAGTATACTATAAGACAAGCTGAAGTCAGAACTAAAAAAAAAACCAAAGCAGGATGTTGATCATAGGGTGTTATCTTTCTCCTCCCTTCCAACTCATATGGTTATGATGAGTTGTGGAAGGAAAAAAAACCCACTAAAGACAAATAGAAAACATTAAACAGAGTTTTTATCTAAAGCTGCTATCCTATACAAACTAGCCTGGGGGGACTTACTGAACAGGACTTTCTTCTGGGCAGATATGCATAGGGTTGTGCTCTTTCCTATTTTAACAGGAAACTGGTGACAGCTCTACCAAAATACAAAAGGTTTCCATCATCTTCCTGTGTGAACAGAAATAACACCCAATCTGAGTTAAAGTGCAGTATATAGTGTGGATTGAGAAGAGCTGAAAAAGAGGGTGCTTGGTGGCAGTCTTTTTTGATCAGGCTTTCCACAGTGCAGGCATTACTACAGAAAGGGCCTTGCTTTGACCATCTCTCTACATTTTACCCAGGCCCCACTTCTTGATCTCAGGGTTCAAGGATAATCACAGGGGGGGGGGGGATTGCTTCGATTTTGTAGCTAATTCCTGATGATCAGAGGACCCCTGACTATCAGATGGTAATAAGATTGCCTCACCTCAGGGTTTGGGATGCTGGGACTAGGCAACTCCTATCTCCAAGAAGACATTTATTTTGTTATATGTAAAGGAATTAAGTTTATCATATGAGGAGATGCAAAAATGAAACAAAATAAAGCTACATGGCATGGAAATGCCTGGTTGCAATCCTCTCTAGAGTGCTGAATGAGGAGTCATGGAAAGGCCTCATTCCCTTACCTCGGGGCTGCATTGCGGCTGCACCGGCGCTGGAACGTTGGTTAGGATTGCACTCTTAGTGGCACAAAAAGAGGCCTGAAACAACTTCTGTTTTAGACCAGGTAAAGAAAGCATCTACTCATTATAAATTACAAAACTGCACCTGGCTGCCTCCCACCGTACAGTCACAGCAGGACTGGGAAAATAGTTCACATTCCAAAATCATATCATAAGTTAAAGCACAAGACCTGTATAATGTTGAAACAAATATACAGTGTATAATAATTCCAAGGCACACAAGTATCATATTTTTCAGGCACCTGGGATATTCCCAGCACTTCTCGAGGTTCTGTGGAAATCAATATGATGCACTAACCTTCGCTATCGCATTTCACAGACCAAAGAATGCTGTAACTCCTGCCTGGAAAGCTTCCTTCACATCATGCTTACTGTTACCAAGAGGTCAGACAAGGAGAAAGCTTTGCATACCAAGGGATATGCCTATGATGAACACACTTGTACACTATTCCATTGCCTTGAGGTGGAGCTATGTGCCATCTCAGCAAATGCTGCCTCTTCCCAAATCCACGATTGCACTTGCAGAGAGCCAAACTATGTGGTATGTTATTTGCAGTATTGCCCCTGATGTGCTTGATTTTTCTTGCTTAAACAGGAGCTGGGGGGTGACCCAATCTGGCTGAGCACCCTGGTGCAGTGGAAGGAATCTCTAACCCTTTGTCCACTGTTGGACAACTCCTTGGCTGCTGTTTCCTCTCGGGGAGCTTCCAATGGGTGTTTCCTCCTGGGGGAAAGAGCAGCCAAAGATCTGTTTTATCTCAGCCAGGAGGGGTGGCCCGTCCATGGGGCCAGGTGAAGAGGTGGCTTTGCACAGCATGCTGAGAGAGGTAGTGGTGACGAGTGCCCTGTGCCTGCCTGCTACCTCCCCCAATCTGCCACCTGCCTGGCTGCCTACACCTGGTTCCTACCATGGTGCTGCCCCATCCTCCTTTCACTCGCTCTCCTTGGAGTGAGAGGAGGATGGGGAGACTTTCCTCCTCTTTCAACACCACTGCAGCGGCAGACCTGAAGGGCAAAGTGACAGCTGCTGAGATCCTGTTCCCAACCACTCTCCCAGATCAGAAAAAGGACCTCCACCATGTCTGCTGCCCATTGTTTCTTTTAAACTGGCTGGGCAAGGAAGATTCTGGGAGCAGAACCGCCCAGGATCCTCCCTGCCCCACAAGGTTAGAAGAAGCAGTGGGTGGTGGAAAAGGCAGAAATGTGGGGCTGAGATGCACACACACTCATGCAAATGAGCGGAGCTTGAGCACCCAGGCAATGGGTCGGGCCTTGTCTCAGCTGCAGTTAGTGAATTATCCTGAAACTCCTGCATTGTTGGTACTTTGCTTCTGAATGAAAACATCATATAAGCAGCTGATCTCACCATTGCGTTGGTGTAGCTGTTTGGATTCAAGCACATTCTTCTACACATGGTGGAGCTGTGATGCTGTGGCAGGCTTCTGGTTACACATTTTCCAAGAAGCCTCTAAAATGATTGACCACACCATTAATCCAGAGCCTAAGTTTGTCAATTCGGGGGCAAAGCTCAAAAGGGAGCTCTCAATAAAGAACTCACTAGCTGTCTCTTGATTGCTGTATTTTATGGGAATAGTGCAGCTCAGAATGGTACCTGATCTACATGTATGTCAGTTACAACATTGGTACATTTCTACAGTAATACCTCTCATAGCACATTCTGGAAAGTTGAGCACTGTATGAAACAGCGCTATAGAAGATATTAAAGTTAAGGCCGGAAACTAGCACTGACTGGCCCCTGTGCTTCCCAGAATGCACTGTTCCCATTGTCTAGAATAGCTGTCAATCACACAGGATAAAGAGTGCTGTAACATACATGCAAGTTTTCATGGCTTGTTATTATACTCAAAGACACAATATTTATGGGATTTCCAGCCATGTAATTTCAGCTCTTAGAATGAAGAATAAAGAATAAAGAAGTAAAAAAAATCTTTACTTCTTCATTCTAAGAGCTGAAATTACATGGCTGGAAATCCCATAAATATTGTGTCTTTGAGTATAGTGCTGTAACAAATCAGCACTAAAGGGCAACGTTATGGGAGGTATTACTGTACATGACACCTATCTCTCTATTGGATTTGATTCACCACAGGCTTGGTCAGACCTGATCTCAAACTGTACAGAAGATTTCCCTTTATATTAACCATGGCCCAATTCTTCCCAATCCCTTTAGGCTGCAATCATATACGCACTTTCCTGGGAGTAAGCCCCAATGAACACAATGGGACTTACTTCTGAGTAGACATGCATAGGCTTGTGCTGGAATTCATCAGTGTTTCTCAATAAGTGTATGTGCTTATACCTTCATTTTTAATTTGCTGGTCCTATGACTGTGCTATATACATGTCTCAAAAATGGATGTGATATTTGTTAATGTATTCATTTACTAATATACCATGCATTGTGTGGGAGGACACAGAGTTGGACAAAAACATTTTGGTTCCTGAGTGCCCCAAGGTAGTAAAACTCAATAATTTACTACTATTTGTTACCCTTTAATGGCACTTCAAAATCTACCTCCCCACTGTACCTTCAAGTAAGTTTCTTTTTCTCTAAAAGGGGCAGATAGTATATAAAAGTATGCAAGACAACAGTTATGGGAGAGGGGTTCTCTATCTCTCTGCTCCCTCCCCATTCTAGGTAACTGGAAATTTGTTTTGTAGTGCCAGCGCAACATAGAAATATCACGTGCACACCACTGGGTGCTGGAGAGCTTCCTTGGTCTGTAACTCCCTTTATGCACAGGTGAGTAGCGGGAACTGTTTCTGCACACAGGTCGGATGGATCCGATACATTTAACATGACAATAAATCACATACAGCTCATATTCCCTTGCTGACATCCCTTCCCCTCTTTTCTTTTACCAATATTTCTCTCTTTTTTTGCATTTTTAACATTTCTAGTTTTCCACATTGTGAAACTGCTCAGTGAAATGAAACACCTGTTTCTGAAAAGAGCTACGCTATTGCTGCATATGTCTTTTTCTCAGTCCAAAACAACAGATTTCTCCTGACCTTTTATCTATTTCCTGCTACAAGACATCCAGATCCCACAAGTGTCACTGAAGTGCTGTTTCCTTTGTTTCCTGTGACATTGCTGTTCCTGGATTTCCTTTAAGTGACGTTATCCAAAATATATGATATGTCTGATGGCTTATGTAAAACAAAAATCGAAGTCACACATTTAGCCAGGTGTACATGTAATAGATTTTAATGGCATACATTGCCATCCTAAACTAGGTCCATTTATTTTTGCATGTGGGGTATTATTTATTTATTAATTTAATTTATTTATTTAAAGAATTTATACCCCGCCTTTCTCCCAGCAAGGGCACTCAAGGCGGCTTACAATAAAAGATTAAAATACGTATATACATTAAAATAATTTAAAAACAAATAATTAAAACAAACAACCCCAGTGGGTCACCTATATTTACATTTGTTAAAAGCCATTTGTTAAAAAGCCAGCCCACCATGTCAGACATCAAATGCTAACCTAAATAAAAACGTCTTAAGGCCCCGCCGAAAGGTCTCTAAAGAGGGAGCCGTTCTTAATTCCAGGGGGAGGGAATTCCATAATTGGGGCGCCACTGCTGAGAAGGCCCTATTCCGTGCTGCCATCCCCCTCACCTTCGTCAATGGCGGCACGGTTAACAGGGGCCCCCCTGATGACCTCAGAGTACAATTATTCTAGCATAACTAGCTCTTAATGGAATAAAATCTTGCCAGAATGAGCAAATGTGAGATTTATTTTATTTAGTTATTTATTTTTCACATTTTTATACCGCCCTTCCTCCAAGGAGCTCAGAGTGGCGTTCATATTTCCTCCCCTCCGTTTTGTCCTCACAACAACCCTGTGAGGTAGGTGGGGCTGAGAGATAGTGACTGGCCCAAGGTCACCCAGGAAGCTTCGTGGCTGAGCGGGGATTTAAACCTGGATCTTCCAGGTCTAAGTCCGACTCCCAAACCACTACACCATCCTGGCTCTCAGATTTAGCAGAGTTCCATTTTTATTTTGCTTTAGAAAACATATATGGTGGTTGCATTCACTCTATTTCAGTTATCACAACTGTGAGCAACTATGATGTTTTAAAAAAGGTACTACCACCATGTTTTAAACCAATCTGAATTTTTTACTTCTCAGGAAAATTGGAGAGTCAAACAACAATATAAAGTAAATGGAGATTTCTAATCACGAACCAGGGTGCACAGGTCCTCTCTTTGTTCATCCAGACAGCTGACTATAAGGCTATTGGGGAACTAGGACAGGCCATGCAGTCTTCACAACCCTGCCTATGGTATTAGACTGGGGATTTCCTGGCAGATTAGACTGGAGATCTCAGGTAACTGGGCTGAAAAGCATTGCCAAGCTTAACCATTCTTGTTGTGCTTGGAGTGAAAATGACATTCCACAACCACTAACAGCACAAATCCTATGTATGTTTACTCAGAAGTCTCAGTGCATTAAATGGGGCTTACCTCCAGTAAGCCTGTATAGGGTTGCAACCTAATTTCATTAACAATGCAGGTTAGAGGTCAGAAAATGGTGCCCTCTTTGACGTAGCCTGCTGCTTGATGATCATCCCCAGCGAGCAAAGGCCTTGGAGAAACGTCGAGAGCCTAGAATAGATGAGACTAGACAGAACAATGACTGGGCACAGTCTGATTTATAAAGCACTTCCTTATACAGTACTGTATCTAATATTACTACTGGGATATACAGTAGTACGTGGGGTAAGCCAGCAAAGTACACAAGATGGAGAGATGCTCAAATGTTTCTGGGTCATCATCATGGTGCACACTAACTTGGCACTGCAACAGGAGCAGGAGAGGAGCCAGAGCAGTATTTAGCCCTTTCATACCTGAAAGAAGCAAAGAAGCAGCTCTTCACGCTAGAAAAATCACATGCTGTTTCCCCCCCCCCCAGCTTTTAAAGGGGATGTACCATCACTTCTCGGGCCAGCGGGTGGCGCAGTGGGTTAAACCGCTGAATCATGAGCTGTCAATCGAAAGGTCGGCAGTTCGAATCCGCGACGGGGTGAGCTCTCGTTGCTTGGCCAGCTCCTGCCAACCTAGCAGTTCCAAAGCATGTTAATGCGAGTAGATAAATAGGTACCGCTTGCGGGAAGGTAAACAGCGCTCCGTGTTCCAGCCGCATGCTACGCGCTGCAGCAAGGAGAGTCATGACCACGGAGGCGTCTTCGGACAACGCTGGCTCTTTGGCTTTGAAATGGGGATGAGCACCACACCCTAGAGTCGGACACGACTGGACTTAATTGTCAGGGGTCACCTTTACCTACCTTCACTTCTCACTCACAGCAGCATCAGGTATGTATGTTCTGGTTCCCATATTCTTGTATGAATGGTCCTGAGTATTGTTACTTGTGTTCCTTGGGGGGGGGGGGGAGAGTGTCAGGTTTTCTTCTCATGTACTTTTGTTGGGGGGGGGGGAAGCAAGACAGCTATATATTCTTTATATGCATTACTGAAGACAATGGGCTATTATTTCTTCGCTCTCTCGTCAGCCCCCCCCCCCCCAAGTCAGTCCCGCGGCGCTGACCTAAGTGGGTCTGACTTCTGCGGAGGCTTGCGCTGTCTGTAACCAACTGCCGTTTTCCCCGAAGAGGCCTCCATGCCATGCCACTTTTAAGTCTTAAGAAGCAACCGCTTCATCATCATCTCCTTTATTTTATATTCCTTTTTTTCCGCCCTGCCCTTTTGACCTCATCTGAAAGAGAAGTTTCGCTTCTCCGTTTCTCCGAAGGAAAAGCGTTTAGAAAAGAACTCCGCAGCGTGCCCAGATTATATCACTTTGGCGTTTTCAAATTGCCCTTGACACAGACACGCTCCGCTCCTATTTTTCCTCCCCGCTTCCTGAAGAAACTGAACGGGCTTTTCCTTTTCCCTGATGATGAAGCGCCCCGCGTCGTTCCACCCGGTATCATTTTGCATCGTTTACACAGCCTCCGCTCCAGCGCCCCGCCTCCGCCTCCGCCTCCTCCTTTCTCGCCCGGTCCCTGCTGCGAGGGGAGGGGCGGGGCCGGCTCGGCTCGGCTCCGCTGAAGGGGCGGGGTCGCCAGCCGGACACAGGGAGCCTTTTTGCAGAGGTTGGCTGGGCAGCTCTTGTTGTCTCTCGCTCCAGGTTAGCTGCGCGCTGGCGAACGCTTGCCCGACCGAACAGCATGAGCGGGTCGGGGCTGCCCGGGAGCGGCGTCGTTGGCGGGTCGGGCTTGCCTCCGCTACCCAAGAGCCTGAGCGGGCTGCTGAATTCTTCTTCCAGTGGAGGTGGCCCGGGAGGAGCCGGGGGGCGCTGGCGGGACCTGGAGCGCCTCTACGCGCAGAAGTCTCGTATTCAGGACGAGCTGAGCCGGGGCGGAGGGGGCCGAGGATCCCCGCGGCCGCCGAAGCCTCCCAACCTAGACGCCGCTTTGGCCCTACTCCGCAAAGAGATGGTGAGTCGTGAGGAAGCCGCCGGGAGCCCCCTGCGCACATTGGTGCGAAAAGCGGGCAGTTCCCAAGTTGGAAATAATGGGGGGGGGGGCTTTTTTTAACTTCCTCTCCTTCAATATGTGTATTAAGTGCAGCCAATCCCCTCTTTCGCCCTCCCCCCAGGCCCCAGCTGCTTAATTTGATCCAGAATAGAGTCCCAGGTTTCGAGTACAAACACAGGACTCGACTCGAGAAACTGTGCTGATCTCCGTCCGGCATTAGTGATTCTGCACATGTGTAGAGTTTAGTTCCCTCGCTACTGACGGCTTTTTCACACATGACAGTAAAAACGGATTGTCTATACGCGTTGGGCAGGTCTCTGCTCCCTAGTATATACGCCAGCATACAATGCACGTGGCTGGAAACCCTCGTTTGTTGAGTACACACCCTTACGTGTTGCGTGCGTGGGCATTTCAAAACGAAACATGAAATGGTACCGAGGAACTGCAATGACGGATGTTCAGGGAGACGTTCCTGGCTTTCAGGCAGGCTTGATCCCTGTGATCTCTTCTTTTAATATAAACTGAGCGCTTAAAATAAAGCTAATTCTTATCTAACAAATGGTAATTGCCCCTAGTGGATAGAGTAAACTTTTTGAGGCACTCACAGGGTATGTACTGCATTCCCTTTTCCCCCTTGATGATCCATCCAGGCTTGCAGTGTGTGAATGCATGACGCTGCTTTCTGCAGAGTCTGAGCATTGGTCCATGTAGCTCAGTATTGCCTACGCTGGCTGGCAGCAGCTCTTCAGGTTTTTGGATAAGGGGCTTTCCCAGCCCTACCTGAGGATGCCAATGGTTGAAGCTGGGACCTTCTGTGTGTGTGTGTGTGTGTGTGTGTGTGTGTGTGTGTGTGTGTGTGCGCGCGCGCGCGCGTGCGCTGTGACTGTCAGTGAGTTCTGTATGGATGTGAAATGCTGAGGGCTCTTATGGACCGAACACTAACATTTTCATTATCATTGAAAATGTTCTGCCTCCCAATCTTGCCCCCAGTTACAATGCTCTGTTAAAATGTGCCACCAGTACAGTATAGCGAACAGCACAATGTCTAAACTTAGTGCAAGCTGTGAGGAAGTCATGAATTCAAATATCGCCTCCCTTGTGAACTCAGTCAGTGGCATTGAGCAAGTCTCTTCCTCAACTTCAATCTCATGTTTACACTATGGAAAGAAGTATACTGTTCTACTTTTGGGGGCTGTTTTGTATGAGACGTGCTCTGAATCCTTGCTGTGTTCCTGCCAATATAAATGCTATGGTAGATTTCAAGGACCACATCATTGCCCTGAAAATGCAAAGGGTACTATTTTCTAAACAGGTAATATTCTAATAGGAGAGGAATCTGGAAGCTTTGGGCATGCTTGGGTAAATATTTTGACTTTGAGCAATGGGCCCCAATGTTTTGTGTGTGTGTGTTTATTTAAATGCTTTATATCCCGCCTTTCCTTCCAAATAAATGGAGCACTCGAGGCAGCGTACAACATAAAGAGAAAACAGTAACATGCCAAAATAGGAACAAAATATAAAGTGCAATAATCTTAAAGAATAGTGCAATAATATTAAAGAATAGTACAATTAAAACAAAATGCAACCAGTTTAAACTGTTTTTGAAACATTCCTCAGATTCAAAGGTGGTTTGCCATGAGACAGGCAACACTGCTGTTGGAGAAACACAAACCCAAAGCCTCTTTCTGCATGCGAAACAACTTGTGCTCTTCTATGGATCTAGGCCTTTGATGGTTATCCAGTTCCTATTATCCCATTCATCCTAGCCTAGGGATTATGACTGAAACATTTCTCCTGTGGTAGAAAGGTATAACTCAAAATGAAAGCAGCTCAGGAAGCCAGAAAAAAACTTAGCAGGCTCCTGATAAGATCTGAAGGATGTGTTCAGAAGGCAGTCTCGAGTAGTATCATCCCAGTTAAAGCCCATCACGCTTTCCCTGTCTTCCGTTTTCTTTTAGAATAATAAATGTTTTAAACACTAAGGATGTAGTTTAATATATCTGAGTTCCTCTCGGAGATAAGAATTTAGAAAGAAGGCCTCTTTCGTTCATGTCTCCTCCTTCAGTGTCGATAGTTTCATATTGCTTGTGAACACACATGCACAGTCTACCTTCAACACTGGGATTACAAAAGTGTTTTTGTTCTGCTTCAGAAGGTGGAATTTGACTATTTCTTTCCCACTCTTCATTCAGCTTCTTTTCTGAAAATGTGACTGGAGTAGCTTGATGGGCTTTTGCTTTGCACAACATTGTTTTTGGGGCTATATACCAGACGGCTTAAGCCGAAGCTACATTGCACACATTCGCGTTCCATATGCGTCTGGTGTCCCGCCCCCAGGTCAAATAACGGGCTCTGATTGGCCAAACATAACGCAAATGCAGCCAAAGTTGAGCTGGGCTCGACTTTGGCTGCGTTTGCATTACGTTCGGCCAATCCGAGCCTGTTTTTTGACCTGGGGGCGGGACACCAGATGCATATGGAACGCGAACACGTGCAATGTAGCTCCGGCTTTAAACGGGTCAAATTTACACTGATTGTGAATTTGATGGCACAAATGAAAATTGAACAACTTTTCCCAGACTGAAAAGAGAGATTAGTGATGGACAAACTTGTTGATTATAAAATGGGTTTAAACTCATTTTGAAAATCAAACATGGCTTTTAATATAAACGACATCTAAGCAAGTATTTTCGTTCTCTCACAAAAAAACCTTGAAAAATTTAATTCTCCAGTGTTTTCTCCCTTGAAGTGGCATGCATATCTTTCACAAGAGAGACAAGCTTAAAGGAAAACAAGTTCTTTGGCCCTTGGTGAAATAAGCCTTAATTGTTAGGTACCCAACACATTTGTTTTGAATCTGTGTGACATGATATTCCTAAAGGCAACAGTGACTTCTGCCAGTCTGACGCACCCTTGTCAGCACTTTGTCTGGAGTGTTTCACCTTCTGGAGGAAGGAAGTTGCGGTGACTCAGTGATAAGCATCCTGAGAATTAGCCTGTCAGAGCTCATTAATATGCACAGCGTGTGATCAGTCTATATCTGGCTATTTCACGAGGCAACTAAAAGGCATTTTTCTCTTTGCAGTATCTGGTGGCATGGTGCTGTCCACCAGTTGGTGGTCCTTTCGAAATATAACCTGAAAGCACCTTTATAATATAGCATCGCTTGGAGTCTACGTAGGATGCAACACACTGTAGTCGAGATGCTATGCATTGCCGGCAGCACAGCGTAACAAGATCATTCTAAAATGGCAGAGAATGTAGTAAGCAGCTCCAACAGGGCAACACTACCAATACCCTGCCAATTATGATGTACCAGGTTGCTGATGTTCTGTCCGTAGCCATGCATGGAAGAAACCATTGATATGTTGGGATGCTTCCTTGATGGCCTGTGTGGTGGGAGACAAGATGTAACTTAGCAGACACCCCTTCTACCACTCAACCCTACAACCATCCTTTTGACAGGAAGTTGTATAGGAAAGGAAAGATGGCGGTTCTTATTATGCAGAATTGTATGGATGTTGAGGGAATGGGGAAGAAGTTATTTTGAAGGGAGGTGGGAAGCTAGACACCAGGACAAACACTAGTGGAAGCTATAGCAACATGTTCACAGGGAACAATCCTGTGAGTTCCCCAATGGTTGAGCAGGAAAGAGTACTGGAAAATAAGAGCAGAAGGTTTGATCCCACCATGGGGAGTTAAGGCAACCTTTACCTTTCAGATGCCTAGCCTGCAATGATCACGTTGGTGGCAAAACAGAGCGGGAGGAGAATGGTCTAGCACTCCACATAGCAGCTGTGATTCCCCAACAGAGACGTTTGTGTTTGGTGTTGCCTTTACCTGTGTGTGGTGGGCATTTACCTGCATGTGGAGGTTTATGGTCAGCAGGGCCAATCCACACACCCCCCTTTCTGAACAGTGCATGCTTCTCCTTTGCCTGTTTTATGTGGCGATACTACTGCTATTAACCTTTGAGGGAGGAAGAGCTCTTCAGTTGACGCAGTTTCAACATATCACAGGGGGAGCAGAGGAGTCAGATGCAGCAGATCTATTCCGAAGCATGGCATTCCCCTGCCCTTCTTCCCTGTGTGGGGTCCTTTGTCCTACCTCCTCAGGTGCAGAGGCAAAGTTGAGAATCTTGCTCGGTGTTTGCCTCTGGAGTCCTGAGGCAGTCTGCCTACAGTAGTTTGAGAAGCCAAGTGGTAGCGAATGTTGGAAAGACGTGCCATGATAAGATCAGACTGGCTTTTATTTAGATAAGGTATTCCTTTTTTATACCAAGTGTCATTTCACTTAAGGATGCTTACAGACTGCACTTCTGCTATGGATTTTGAGGTTCTGCTTCACTGGGTATGTTTATTGGAACAGAACTCAAAATGTAAGAAACTGTTGTTCTTTCTGAGGTATATTTTTTGAATTTTGCAACCTAGGTCGGGGAGGGGGGAATTCTGCTCTTTTTCTTCAGTTTATACATATACATAAGTTAGTGTGTGTTGTTGTTGTTGTATATAACAAGTCAGTTATTGAAAAGAAGCACTTTCTCATTAAAATATATTAAACTGTTTAATTTTCTTTTTTGGGTGTAATTAAAAAAACAAACTCTTAAAACCCAGACAAATGTGTTTTCAGTAGGGGCCAAGTATCCTAGGGGATTGGTTCCTTCCCCCTTCCCTGCGGATACCGGGAACCCGTGGATGGGGCGAGCGCTATCTTCCGTGCCCTCCCATGCCCCCCCCGTGCCCATTACCTTATTTACGTTGCACTCACTGGCACCAAGCAACCATGTGCTATAAGCAGTAGCCTTCTGCTTATAGCACAGCTTGCGACTCAGTAGAGCCGGCAGCCTCAGTGATAGAGAGGCTCCGACGTTAACAGGAACGTCCGGCAGGAGCTTCCTGTTAACGTCAGAGCCTCTCTAGCACTGAGGCTGCCGGATCGACTGAGTCGCAAGCTGTGCTATAAGCAGCAGCTTGCTGCTTATAGCACTTGGTTTAAACAAGACCTGCGTTTGCTTGGCACCAGTGAGAGCAATGTCAATATGGTAATGGGTGCGGGGGGGAGTCGCGGGAGAATTCTGCAGCTGCGGATAAGTGAATCCACGGATGCCGAATCAGCAGATTTCCCCCCCCCCCCCGGTATTTACCTTTTTTTTCTTCCAAAAATGGTGGGCAATGTTGCATTTTAATTACTCTTGTAGGAGTACATACACAAAATCCTTAAATGATGTATTGACTAATATCCTAAATTGTTCCAGGTTGGCACAACCTGGAGTGCCGCCACCACACCTCTCCCATCACGCTGTAGAAAAGAAAAAGTTTCCTTATGCTTCATGCACGGTTTCAGCAAATCTGGAAGTGCGAGTCTTCCATTTTTTTATTACATGGGACAGCATGTGCTGTCCCTATAAATAAAGCTGGAAGTCCTGCACTTCTGGCTTTAAGGAAACTGCACGGGGAGCAAGGTAAGGAGGGAGGGGGGTGATGATCCTTTTAAACGTACCGGTATATCCCTTCAGACAGCAAAATTGAAGTATAGTAGGATGATGCTGACATGTGTCTGCTTAAACCTACAGCTGTAGATAATCTTGTGGGCTTTAGCAACACCAGTACAGTTAAGCAATGTTGGATTTATGGGATTTTGAGCCAACTCCTATCCCCTGCCATGCTATAGCATGCAGCCACACCAATGGAGCCTGCATTGCATGCTATAGTGTGGGTGCAACCAGAAGGCCAATAAGGGGTAAGTAAAAGCCCCCTTTTTCTGGTGGCCTATGGATCTCCTTGGACCTATACGAGCTATGTAGCTGGTGTAAGTTCAAGGAGAGGAAAGGGATGGGGCAGGCTGAAAAATTGGGGATAGAATCCTGGTGTGAGTTGCTTCTGCTGGGACCCTGGCACCCTCCCCTTCCCTACCCCAAGCCTTCCCCTCCCTGCCCATGACCGGCCCCTTTTGCTGCCTTCCCCCCTTCTGGTGTGGCCTGGGTTGGCCATTGGCCCATGTGGGAAGCCACCAGTTGCTTCCACTGCCAGCTCCCTTGTGCTTGGCAGTGGTGCAGAAGGCGATTACTGCTGTTAGCGAACCATAGCATTTGGGCTGCTAGACTGGTGTGCGGTTTATGTTACAACCTCAGCATTACAACCTCATCAAAGGTGGGATCACACCCTCTACTGTAAAGCTTATTGGTATCTTTTGAATAGAAAAGGAAGTTGCATCTCTCAAAGGAACACACAAATGTTATTGGCTAGATTGCATCTCTGATATTTAGCCTCCACATCTTCCTTGCTCATCCTACACCATCTCTTGTTGTTCTGGTTCTTAGGCTTGCCACCCCCTCAAATACCTTGGTTTGTTCACCTGTGATGCAAATGCTCCCTTATTTATTGAACAGATTTATATCCCGTCTTTCCATTGTTTTGGAAATTATTCAAAACATGTTTGTGTAACTAGAGGTGGGAGGAAATAGTTTTATTTTTTCACAGATTTTGGTGTTTTAACAAAAATGAAATAGCAGAAAGCTGTGTTGTGTGTTTTTGTTCCGAATGTTTCCCAATGTTTTTATCAATTGTAACTGCTTTAAAAGTGTACTAGGTAGGGGGTATAGGTTGTACAGTGTCAGCAGTTGAAGACTGATGCAAAAATTACATGGTTTTATTTTGCATTTTTTTAGCAGAAAGTGGTGGTGTGTGTTTATTTCGTTATCGCCATTTTCTCCTGCCCTTACTTTTCACAAATATGTTTGAAAAGTTTTTCCCTTTACAGCAAGGGTGTACTTCCATATATAGATTTTCACCCTAGAATAAAACCATGACCTTCCACCTTCCACTTGGATGGTTTTGATGGCAGTTTCAATCCGCACATGAGGGGACATGATGGAGTTGCCTTCTCCCCTCACCAAGGATGGAGCTGGCTGCCCCAACCTTCGTGGTGGTACATAGAGGAGCAGGCTGTCCCCAGAAGCTGCTGACCCCCAAGCCAAATGTGACTGTGGAACAGATAATCTCCAGGTCAGGTTCCTGCCATGCAGTTTTTCCCCCAGTCAGCTTGCTCAACAGCAGTTACTAAATCTACCTTTCCACATGTATATAAGGCGGTCGGCCTTGCAGGTTAATTTTGTCCATTAGCCGGAAGTGTGTCAATGCCTCTGCCAGGTTGCCGGGGGGCCCTGGGGCAAAGTCCTGTATTAGGCTTCCCATGGTGCCCACTTCCCACCTCCTGATGGTAGCGCCCAGTGTGGTCTCAGTAGCCTTCCTCCTGAGGTGCTCTCGGGCTGCCCAGGGGAAGCCCAGGAACAATATAGGATACAGCAGTAGGCCCTTTAGGCCGGCCGTGTATCCTTACACAGGATTGTGCTGTGTGTTTAGGAATGCCTTCCAAATGTATCCTTTTGCAACTCCATAATATGAAGGAGTACTATGATGACCTTTGACACTGCAGTGTAGGGATTTCCATTCAGCAGAAGAGGTCTTCTCTATGTGCTTCAGAAGCTTGCACAGAGGAGCATTGCAAAAGCATGGGTTGATGAGAGTTATGGGAGAGGATGTGGTGGTGTGTCCTTGGAGAGTGCACCTCCACCAATGTGGGGTGAAGATAGTTGATATATGGCTAAAAAGAGTTCTGCAGAAGACCCATTGACAGCTAGCTTCACCACCATACCTGCTGAATGTTCATGTTGTACTTGAAACAGTACAAAGTATTATGCCTAGTTTTCTTTCACCATGCCCCCCCCCACTGCCACCTCTGTGTAGGAGTCATATGTAAAGCAGCCCAGATAAGTGCTGCCTTCACAAAATAATCAGCCTTTGTTATACCTTGGATAGATTCTGTGTTTTTAATTCAATTCCATAAGAGATGTGGTGTGTGCTTCCTTTTTGTTTCTCGTTGCTAGTCGCATGTTGATGCAGCAGAACACTTTCTCAAAATGCTGTGAGGAAAGATGGAGTCATGTGACAGAAGTGAACTACTGTGATCCATTTGCTCCCTGTGGAAGGAGGGACACAATGGGACACACACAACAAGACACAATGGGAAGAGGAAGAAGAGGAGGCCTGTGTGCCAGATTGGAGTTGGTTTTTCGTAGAAGGTGGTGGGGTGTGTGGAATTTAAAGTGTAGCCTGGATAGGAGGGGGGTGGTGAAGCTTTCTTTCCAACGAAGCTGTTTCTTCACAACTTTTTGGCTGTGGCTGACCCCTGCCACACTTTAAACCGCACTCATCCCCTCCCTTAGGAAAATCTGTGGTGATCTGATTGTGACACGGGTCTGCCCACATTGTGTCTAGTTTCCCTTTAAAGCAGGATATCTGCCTACGGTTACATAGATCTGTTGCTGTTAAAGAGGGCATGGTACCATGACTTAAGCATCAGGAATGTTTTGCCACACTGCATCTGTGTAATGCTGCTTTCTCCTACAGATGCTGTTTCTTGTTAGTTCAGCAGGGTGGAATCTCTCAAGGAATTTAATTATCTCGCTGTGGTGTATAATTGCCAGGTACAACGCTGATCATCTGGCTTAAGTCACTGTAGAGAAAAAATGTGCAAGAGCCAGTATTTTAGAAATAGAAATGCCATAAATACTAACATGTGCTTTTGTTTTGTGTCTCCCCCCCCCCCCAAGGTTGGCCTCCGGCAGCTAGATATGTCATTACTGTGTCAGCTCTACTCCCTTTATGAATCTATTCAAGAATATAAAGGTGCCTGCCAAGCAGTATCAAGTGCAGACTGTGCGTATGCTCTGGAAAACGGCTTTTTTGAGGAAGAGGAAGAATATTTCTAAGACTATGGATCCCAGGGCGGAGCGAGGATGGGGTCTGCAGCTGCGAGATCATCGGTGTCCAGTGGGAACTCTTAAGTGCATCTCTGCCTTGTGCTGGGGGAAAGATGCTCTGTTGCTGTGCAACCCACTTATTTCTGGCACGCTGTCAATCCAGGTTACACATTGTGTGAGTTCTACTTCAGGAAAGCCATGTGCCACAAACTTTGAAGAGTCCTTGAGCACTTCTGACAGGACGTGTCAGTATAATTTGTGCGTTGGGTGTTTCCAACTTGCACATGATGGCAAATAACATTCTATAATTGTAACTTGGATCAGGCAAGAAAACAACTGCATCCTGAATGTCTGGGCATATAAAATGGTAGCTACTATAACTATACGGAGTCCATGCATTTGGGAATATCATAAATCACATTTGAACAGCTGTCATCTTCTCTACTCCAGTAATGTTCTGGATGGACTTTACAAATATCTTCTAAGAGCCTCTTTACCATATTTTCAGTCCCAAAGTTTGCACACATTAATGTGTGTAGGCTTTCCCACCAGTATTCCAGTTCACTTTCCCTTTTGCTACAAAGTGTCAGTATGAGTTTTAGTTATTTAAATCAATATAATCTAAATTTGTTTTGTAACACTTTGTATTTTTACTCAAACCATAAAGGCAAGCCCAACAGTCTGCCTCATGTTGTGTGGCCTGTAGTAACGCAGGCTTACACATAATTTAGTTAGTTTACAACAGGTAGTAACCTGAGGAAATTTCATACAGACTTGGTAATCTTTTCTACTAATTAAAATGTTTGGAAAGTAAGCTGTGAACTTGTTTCTTATAAATCAAAAGAACCTGCATAAAGAATTTATAGAGTATTATAGGCAGTCTTTTGTTTTTATATTACCATAATTGAAAGAATTCAAGCTTGAACTATAATTTATTAAACTTCTTTACATTAAGTTAATCTCTATGTGTGTTTGTGTGTAATACATCTGTATTTGAGAATATAAATTTGTGCTTGGAAGTAACTAAGGACTGTAGCTAACACAAAACACCAACTCAAGGGTCCCCATTTGTGAGAAACAAATATTTGAAAGGTTACATGCAAAACGCTTGGCAAGGGTTACATTTGACACACTGCTTTTTGTGAGGTTCAAAGATTTAATTCTGAATTTTGCTCCCCTGTGTTAGCTTCTACATATTTTTAGTGAGGCACAACAAAGAAAAGCATTCAGGAATGGTATTTTTCTGCTTTAGCCTGCAAGACGAAAGGATTCTGTATGAACGTGCAAACTATTATCATTTAAGGGGTGCTGCTTAATATTTTTTTCCTATTTATTGGGACAAAAGGTCACATTGCTAGAATCTAGAAAACTTCAACTTACACTATAGAGCAGTTGGAGATCAACTCTTGGATTGAATGGCAATTACGAACATGCATTAGTGACCTTTAAAAGCCTGTCTCCACCCTTAGATGCTTTGTAATAGTTAAGAGCTGGATGTAATTGAAGGTTTGGGATTTGTTCATGACAGAACAAGCAGTTACTACAAAATATTTCTTCCCTGCCATTTCGAAACCAGACAATATCGAATTTCCTGGTCTGCTGTGGAGCTCCAAGCTTTAAAATGTTGAGCGACTTGCAAATTGTTTCATGTCCTCTGTGCTGTTTGCTGGAGATGATTTCATCTGTTAAAAGCATTCTTCTCCTAGCCCAAATCAGTGTCAGGAATGTGGTTGTCTGCTTGTAGACTGCTTCAGGAATCAAGGCAAGGAATCAAGACAGTACAGCAAGTCTCTCTATGGGCTGGCTCTTTTTATTTTTAAATTTTAAATCAAAGTATTCGCTAAAAATTCTTTTAAAATCTGGTTTTAAATGAAATTTGAATTTAAGACAAATTTATAGTCAAAATTGAATTATGAACCTCTTATTTGTAAAGGCATTTTCTCTCATCAGTCTTCATACAGCACAATAATTCATGTACTTGCATTATGGCTTGGTACTAGGAGCAAGAAACTGGCAAGTTGCCACATGTGTCACCCATGGATCCAGCTGGAGGATGTTTTTTCTCTTCTGGTTAGTAAAACTACCTAATGTCTGCAGTTGGTGTAAAGTTTTAATTACAAACATGTATGATTCTACTTAAGGCTAGCGGGTGGTGCAGCGGGTTAAACCGCTGAACCATAAGCTGTCGATCGAAAGGTCGGCAGTTCGATTCCCGCGAAAGGGTGAGCGCTCGTTGCTTGGCCAGCTCCTGCCAACCTAGCAGTTCCAAAGCATGTCAATGCGAGTAGATAAATAGGTACCGCTTGCGGGAAGGTAAACAGCGCTCCGTGTTCCAGCCGCATGCTACGCGCTGCGGCAAGGAGAGTCACGATGGCCACGGAGGCGTCTTCGGACAACGCTGGCTCTTCGGCTTTGAAATGGAGATGAGCACCACACCCTAGAGTCGGACACGACTGGACTTAATTGTCGGGATACCTTTACCTTTTTATGATTCTACACTGCTCAAAAAAATAAAGGGAACACTGAAACAACACAATGGAAGTCCAAGTCAATCACACTTCTGTGAAATCAAACTGTCCACTTAGGTAGCAACACTGATTGACAATCAATTTCACAAGCTGTTGTGCACATGGAATAGACAACAGGCGGAAAGCACAGGCAGTTAGCAAGACATCCCCAATAAAGGAGTGGATTTGCAGGTGGTGACCACAGACCACTTCTCAGTTCCTATGCTTTCTGGCTGATGGTTTGGTCACTTTTGAATGCTGGCGGTGCTTCCACTCTAGTGGTAGCATGAGACGGAGTCTACAACCCACACAAGTGGCTCAGGTAGTGCAGCTCATCCAGGATGGCACATCAATGCGAGCTGTGGCAAGAATGTTTGCTGTGTCTGTCAGCGTAGTGTCCAGAGCATGGAGGTGCTACCAGGAGACATGGAGGAGGCCGTAGGAGGGCAACAACCCAGCATCAGGACCGCTACCTCTACCTTTGTGCAAGGAGGGACAGGAGGAGCACTGCCAGAGCCCTGCAAAATGACCTCCAGCGGGTCACAAATGTGCATGTGTCTGCTCAAATGGTCAGAAACAGACTCCATGAGGATGGTATGAGGGCCTGACGTCCACAGGTGGGGGTTGTGCTTACAGCCCAACACCGTGCAGGACGTTTGGCATTTCCCAGAGAACACCAAAATTGGCAACTTCGCCACTGATGCCCTGTGCTCTTCACAGATGAAAGCAGGTTCACACTGAGCAGATGTGACAGGGTCTGGAGATGCCGTGGAGAACGTTCTGCTGCCTGCAACATCCTCCAGCATGACCGGTTTGGCAGTGGGTCAGTAATGGTGTGGGGTGGCATTTCTTTAGGGGGCCGCACAGCCCTCCATGTGCTCGCCAGAGGTAGCCTGACTGCCATTAGGTTCCGAGAAGAGATCCTCAGACCCCTTGTGAGACCATATGCTGGTGCGGTTGGCCCTGGGTTCCTCCTAATGCAAGACAATGCTAGACCTCATGTGGCTGGAGTGTGTCAGCAGTTCCTGCAAGACGAAGGCATTGATGCTATGGACTGGCCCGCCTGTTCCCCAGACCTGAATCCAATTGAGCACATCTGGGACATCATGTCTCGTTCCATCCACCAACGCCACGTTGCACCACAGACTGTCCAGGAGTTGGGGGATACTTTAGTCCAGGTGTGGGAGGAGATCCCTCAGGAGACCATCCGCCACCTCATCAGGAGCATGCCCAGGCGTTGTAGGGAGGTCATACAGGCACGTGGAGGCCACACACACTACTGAGCCTCATTTTGACTTGTTTTAAGGACATTACATCAACGTTGGAATCAACCTGTAGTGTTTTTTCCACTTTAATTTTGAGTGTAACTCCAAATCCAGACCTCCAGGGGTTGCTACATTTGATTTCCATTGCTAATTTTTGTGTGATTGTTGTCAGCACATTCAACTATGTAATGAACAAAGTAATTAATACGAATATTTAATTCATTCAGATCTAGGATGTCTTATTTCAGTGTTCCCTTTATTTTTTTGAGCAGTGTACTTACCATGCAAAGTACATGAACATTTCAATTCCTGGGGAGCACAAGGCCAATAACTGCTGGGGGGAGCAGGGCAAAGGAGAAGATGACGACTAAAAAAAAGAAAACACAGGAAAGAAACATCACTTTCTGGTACTGATTCCAAACAGCATCTGCCTACAAAAACCTGTCATGGCTAAAAGGTGTAAAGAGACCCACTATTTGGGAATACAGTAGGTTGCAGAAATTTCTTTGGTTGCATTAAAAAGTGGCAAAAGTAATCGGTACAATAAAGTTGCAAGTTACAGCAACCAATTAATATGCACTTAAACATAGGACATATCTAAATAATTAATGGAGAAGGTTGATATAAATCAATGACTTTAATAGAAAATGTTGATTTAAATCAATGACTTAATTTGGCCTTTTTCCCCCCTTGGAGACTATTTAGCCTTGATTTAGCAATTTAGCCTTGATTTAAATCAATCCACCACCCTGACTTGTCATATGAAATTTCTTATACTAAGAAAACTCTGAAGTCAGTAATGGCAGTATTGACTTTGGCACAGAATGTTTAGTAATTGAACTTAGCTTAAACTCCTTGCTGGATGAGACCAAAGGTTCATCTAGTCCAGCACTTTGTTGCCAACATTGGGAAATTTCTAAAGACTTTTAGATTTTTCCTAAAACGTCCAAACAGTTCATAGTATTTTATTACCCTTAGAAGCTCACAAGTAGGACATCACAATGCTAGTCATCTGTTCTTGTTTGTCCAGAGCATCTGGTAATTACAGGTATATTGTCCTTGTACATGGAAGTTAAATGGTTGAAGAACTGCTGCACTCAACAGTGTGCTGATATTGTGAGACCAATAAGTACCATCTTTCACAATAAAAACCAAGGTCACTTGCAGACTGAAAGAAGTGAAAACTGAAGCTCCTTCCTAGAAAGGAGCCAATAACATTTCCCAAAACATTTAAAGGGTTAGAAAATTCTTTTCCCTCTCACACAACACTAGAACTAGGGGACATCCACTCAAATTGAGTGGAGGGAGTATTAAAACAGACAAAAGATATTTATTTACCCAGTGTGTAATTGGTTTGTGGAACTCCTTGCCACAGGAGGTGGTGATGGCACCTGGCCTGGATGCCTTTAAAAGGGGATTGGACAGATTTGTGGAGGAAAAGTCCATCACAGCTTACAAGCCATGATGGGGAGAAGCAACCTCCTGGTTGGAGGAGTAGGTTTTCTTTGTGCCAGGTGCAAGGGAGTGGCGACAGGATACAGGTATCTTGTTGTCTTGTGTGGCATCTGGTGGGGCCACTGTGTGATACAGGAAGCTGGACTAGATGGGCCTTTGGCCTGATCCAGCAGGGCTCTTCTTATGTTAAAAGTTTCTTACTCTATCATTCAAAGCATCTCATGTAATAAATAACTCCAGATAGAATTTGCTTTTAAAATGCTGTCTGAATAATAAAAAATAAGAGAGAGCCACAGGGTCGGCCCAACCATGAATCTACATGATGCGGCTTGCATCAGGGTAGCTGGTGGAAGGAACAGTGGATTCACCCCGAGTCTGTTGCCACCTCCCTCCAGCCCACTGCTGACGTAAGCCACACTGATCCATGCGCTAAATGTAAGCAGGAATTGGATCATCACCTCTCCCCGCGCTCTGTCTTCACATGGAGTATTAAGGGAATGCAGCTCTTTAAACCCCGCATGAGGGCAGAGCACAGTGAGGAAGTAAAGCACCTTTTTTCCTGTTCTCCTTCCAGCGCTGCTGAAGAAGGGGATCACCTCTCTTTGCCTACCTGGTGCTTATAAAGCAATACATAGGCAGGGACAGGCGACTTGGAGCTCCTCCCCTTTCCTTTAGTTTACTTACCAGGAGCACAATCTGACTCAGATGCCAGGAGGTCTTGGGCTGGCCCTGGATAGCCAAGTAGCGTATGTTGATGCCTGACCCTAACCCCCCTCCCCCTACACACACACTTTGCATTCAAGGGCTGGAAGGGCCTGAACATATGACCAGGAACTGTTGTGCATTAGGCCACATTCCTGGGTTAGAAAGGCAGCCTGTTTTTCACTAACTAGTAGCAGCAGAGTGATGATGGAGATGCCATCGACCAGCTCCCCCCTCTCCTGGCTCTCATTTGAAAACACAGAGAGGGTAGAGAAGGGAGGCAGAAAATAGAGAGGCTGTTCTAGGCCTTTAATCTCCTCTTCCAACTTTACTTCACCCCAGCATGGCATTTTTCCCAGTGGCTGTTGCTGGGGTGTCTTCATGTTTTTATATATATATTGTAAGTCTTCTGGGGACAAAGAACCATTTATTGTATATAAATAATACTTCCTCCCTCCTCCCTGCCTTTTCAAATGGGAGGGAGAAGTTGGCAGCATCAGGAAGGAGAGGTAACAGGGTGTTGCTGGAGTGGGAGAAGGCTGGAAGGAGGGGGGGGGTAATCCAGGGGCAAGAAGGAAAAAGTTTGCATCCTTGGTTTGGAGAGTTAGTTTCGTGTAGATCCATTTTGATTGGTCTCTTAGAGGTTTCCAAGTCCTGGCATATGGTGATGATGTGACATCCCTGAATAATGCAAAATGGGGGCAAGCGGAGAGGATCCTTTTTGCAATATGCAGGTCAGAACAGTGACTGAAGCTTGTATGGTGCAAGGCAGGATCTGAAGGCTGGATAGGTTTCCTAGATATCCAACATCTGGGAAATCCATTTATTTGAAATTCTTTCCAGAGTAGAGGTAGGGGGAATTGGGCATCTGCCAAACTCAACTTGAAATGTGTAGATTCAACAAACCTACGGAGAACATATAGAGGATTGTTTCTTTAAATAAACTACGGTAAATGTTTTAGACTGTTACCCACTTGTTTATTCAGCTAAGGCTGGAAAGACCCAGTAGTTTACACTCCGCCAAAGAAAGCAAAAGAATTACTTTCCTTAAATGACATACCAACTTATCTGTAAAATGTAAATCCTGCTGCTGTTCCTGTGAAGCGACACAAAGTTCAGCTGGCTCAGCTTGTTGTTTTGGGCTGTTCCACATTCATCTGGCATTCTTCAGAGAATATCAGGGAGGCAAAGGAAATGGATTCTGCAGTGGATTTCCTTCTGTAGTCCAAAAATGTCAATGTTTTAAAGACAGTGGTTTGCATTTCTTTTGCAGAGAAATGCAACTGCAGATAATTCATTGGAGTAAGTGACATTTGGTAATTATTCTACTGGTAGCTTTCAAGAATCATGAAAATGTCAATGTAAAAATAAAGTAACTTTCCAGTTTCTCTACTGCAGGGGCGGGGAACCTTTTCCCTGGCGAGGGCCGTTTTAAATATTAGAAATTTGCTTGAGGGCCGGCTGTAAGGCCGGGCGGCATTTTTATTTATTTAATTAATTTTTGCCCCCGCCCCCATCGGCCTCTGGAGGCTCCGCGCTCACTGTCCGAAGCCGCCGCCAGGTCCGCGCGTCATCTCCGGCGTACCATGCCGATGAGGGCAAGAGCTTGCCCTCATTGGCATGGTACACATGTGCGAAATGGCCAATGGCCTGGTGAGAAGGGGTCGAGGTGGCGGCCGGGGAGGACATGCAAAGGCCCTCTCCCGGCCTCCGGAGGTGACGCGTGGACCCGGCGGACCCTCCAGGGGCCAGTTGGGCGGCCTCCCGGCAATCTCTCTGGGGGCCGGACCGGATGGCCTCGGGGGCCTGATCCGGCCCTGGGGCCCTGAGGTTCCCCACCGCTGCTCTACTGGAAACAAAAATACTAGATGGGGGATACCATTCAATGTCAATTTTATTTTGCAAGATAAGCCTTCCCCTCCTATCCAAAAACAGTGATTTACTACAGTAGTAGGACAACAAAGGAGAAAGAAAAGTGAAGGCTATGCCTAGGTCAGGCAAATGCCAACACCTGGAGGAATTTCCCACTGTGCTAATAAAGCTACCATTTTAATTTTGTACTGGGCTCCTAAGAACCCCAGTTGTGCAAGAGAGCAGGAACAGCTTGTTCACTTCTCCACCCCCAATTCTTCAGCAATAACATCTCCCTACGTGTGCCCAAGTCATTGAGTGCGTCTACAGATCTCCTTGGACCCTGACAGCAGCATGTTTTTAATCCTTGTCAAGTGTGCATTTTCCATTATTTGGTTGCTCATCCTGAATTCCCCTCCTGCTGTGGCTGGTTTGATTAAGTATTCCCTGAGTATTATGCACTGTACCTCACAAAGATGCCTTTCCCATCCACAATGTCCTTTTACATGGAAAAGAGTTTAAAGTTTTTATTCTTCTTGAGTTTAGCCGATCTGAAAACATCAACAGACCAATCCTGCCTAAGTGTCCAGTGGGCGGCCCACCGGATCCTATCCCCGTTTCCCTGAGGTCTCCTCAGGGGAAGGGGACGTTCATCCCCTTCCACCGGGTGTAGTACGGAGAGGCCCCAATGGGCCTCCTTGGATTTCCACCAGCTATTTCGCTGGTGGAAGTCAGAGGCCGTGTAATGGCGGGAAGGGGTCGGAGATATGGTGGCCGCCGTCCTCCTGGGAAGGGGTCAGAGATATGGTGGCCGCTGTCCTCCCCCTCCCCCCGGGTCAGCTCACCCAACAGCCAGCCTCTATCACCCTAAAGCAGGATTGCACCCTAAAAGGAGTTCATGGAAGTAACTATTGGCTTATCCCCCCCTTACTCTTTGAAGTACAATACCTGAAGGTAACACAGTATAGTAATAGGGACTTAAATATTTTGCCGTCTTGCATCACCATGCTCATATAACTAACCTTGCAAAGCATCTACGCAAACATTTCTTGGTTGAACTAGAAAAGCACTTATCTTTGTTAGGAGTCTCAGCTGCTTGAAATTAAGCACTAATAGTAAGTGCCAGAGTTTTAGGTTGTAGTCGCGTCAACAAAAGCAAACAGTGCCAAGTACTCCTACAGCAGTTGTTGAAAGTAGGTAGGTCTTATTTCTGTATTAGTCGTAACAGTCATATACCTTATACAGACAAATTAATGTACCTTAAAGTTCCATTCCTAAGCCCATGTTCTTGGATGCAAGCCCCACTCAACTCAGTGGGACTAACTTCTGAGACAGCATGCACTGGATCAAGCTAAAACTGTGTTTAAGATTCTCTGTTTAAAACTAAGTCACTATTTTGAAGAAGAAAAACATGTGACAGAAAGCTCTTTTCCTTCACTGCGTCGTCAGGTTTTCATAGCAAAAATGGTAGAGTAGAAAATAGAAATGCCTGCGTTGACACTTAATACTGGCACGAATTTACAACTTTCAAAGTGAAGCTTTTAACATGGGTGGGGCACCCATGTGTTACGCGTTCATGGTTCAAAGACACCATTTTGTGGAGCTGGAAGTGTTGGCACATTTGTAATATTTCAAGATTTCATTTGAGACTTTCAGTGCTAGGCTCTGTCACAAACAATAATTATGCCTGTCTGAACTGCGCCAGCTCTTGCTTAAACCGTTTTGACTGGTTAAACAGAAGAGCCTTTTAAATCATTTAGAACAAGGCAGAGTTGCAGTAGCCATATACAGGCTCTCTTAGAAGACGCCAAGAACAAGGGAAAAATTGCATTATAATCTTCTTGCACAAGAAGAAAATCATTTTATCTTAATCACTTGTTGGACATTTGATTTAGGATTAATTTGATGGGAATTCAGCTGAAGATTTAAAATTAATTATTTAAATTTAGACTGGGAATGAGAATTAAATAGCACCTTTCCAGATATATGAAATGAACAGGAGCTTAATAATTATGAAAAGCCTAGAAGAGTATTAAAAGCAAAAGGTATCCTTGTACAAAGCTGGAATGCAGAACAAGTGACACAATGCCTTTTATTAGACTGGCTTATCGATAAAGAAACTGGAAGGAGACACTTGGACTACATGTTTTTAAGCAGGCTTTGGTGTCCAGAGGAAAACAATTCATAAAATAGCATATTATAACCATAGTGATGGTCTGGCCTTGCAGCAGGAAATTAGGCCACACAAATCACTCCCCAAGATAATGCAGTGAAGAACTTCAGCAACAGACTCCAGTGGGCTAGACATAGTTGCCTCTTGTACAATTTGGTTTGGGCTGCAATCCTATTCACACATACTTGGAAGAAAGTGACACAGAATTAAGTGAGATTTAAAAAGGTAAAGGTGTCCCTTGACATTTAAGTCCAGTCGTTTCCGACTCTAGGGTGTGGTGCTCATCCCCGTTTCGAAGCCGAAGAGCCAGCGTTGTCCAAAGACGCTTCCGTGGTCATGTGGCCGGCGTGACAATACGGAACGCTGTTTACCTTCTCGCAAGCAGTACCTATTTATCTACTCACATTAACATGCTTTCGAACTGCTAGGTTGGCAGGAGCTGGGCCAAGCGACGAGAGCTCACCCTGTCACGCGGATTCGAACTGGCGACCTTTCGATCGACAGCTCATGATTCAGTGGTTTAACCCACTGTGCCACCCCACGGTGGCCACATATTTACTTCTAAGTAAATACAAAAATAGGAACGGGTTGTAAAGGTTCAGATGATTTGCAATTCATTTCACTTGTAATTTGACTCTCAGTGACCTTTTACTGGGCAAATTACACATCAGGCTGTAACACTCGGCAAAAAATATTTCCTACACGAAGAAAAGGAGATGCCAGGGAGAAGAGTTCTGGTCTACCTTTCTTCCTGATGTGCTAGTTTTCTAGGTAACGGGATTTTTTCAACAAGGGAGAGAAAGGCAGTGCTTTATACTTATTTTTCCACAAACAGCAGCCCCCTCCCCACAACTGGCATTGGCAAACAGTTTTTTTAACTGAAGGAAACTTCAGAAGCAGTTTCTGATATGGCAGAAGGAATGTATCATTCAAAGTCAAGAATTACAGAGACATCACAAGCCCCCTTTGGAGACTCTAAACAGCTCTGGGGCCCCAGCCAATCTTTATTTCACCACATACTGTATTTTGTTAGCTATCAAGATTCAACAATTGCCAAGCTACTTGTTAGTTAACCTTTTATTGATTGCCATTATGTTATCACTTAGCTTTGCTTCATTTGCATTGTACATTTTCTTTTATTTAGTGTATAAAATATATACACTATAAATACACTGGGTCACATCCAAAGTAAAGCTTCCACGAACGCAAGCTCCTTCTGAGAACGGAAAGAGCAGTCTGCTTGCACAAAGGTTCCTTGCACAAGTGCAATGCTCCTGTTCACAGAGAGAGCAGGTGACAATGAAAGCATTATTCCAGATGTGACCCACTACACTTTAAACAGCATAGAAAAGCCATAAGTAATTGACCAGCAAAGATAGTCATCAACACAAGTGTCACACAGTTCTGACATTTTTAGCAGTGTGAATAGGAATATTTGGATCGCTCAAATCAGGGAGCAGGTGCTCCTCCAGATTAATCAAAGGTATGAGCATGTTTGATTGTTTTAGCTAATTATCCATCAGCAAGATTAGTCTTATCCAGGTTTATATCCTGCATCTCTATCATCTCAGCTGAAACTGAAATCACACTTACTGATCACAAAGTTTTACCGGTAATTAAAAGTCATTGGATGAAACTCTTTATATAGTGATATAGTTAAGAATAAAAGAAATTGAATTGTCTTACCCTGGAACAGAACAGTAAAACCAAACGTATCTTTTATTCTGAATTCCAGGTGGCACCTTAAGCAGCTTGGTTGGTTGGGGGAGAAGGGATTAATAGCATATGGCTTTCTAATGACAAGCTATTGCTTTCTCACTTGGCAAGAGGGCAGTTAATAATTTCCCAAGAAGAACTGTAATAATCTATGTTCCAGCTAACTTTTATTACTATCACCCAAATAACCATGGCATTGGCCAGAAAGAGAAAGAAAAAATCTGGCAACATTATCGGGCATGAATCCTGAACATGTCCAATTGTTAATCATCTGTCATTAGGAATCAGAAATTTAGCTGCACCCATTTGGAGCATATTTGATGCCTGTTTTGAGCTATAGAAAAGTATCTAAGCTAGGATTTTCATCTCACTATCTTACGCTCTATGTAGAGAGCGCTTAGATGTACTCTAGTTTTTTTCTGCAGTCATCCTATGTCTTTTATATAAATGTATATTCAACAGAATTTTAGGGGTGGGAGAAAAATCAGAAAAAAACAATTTGCCTGAAAGAGCACTCTCTATATACTGACTTCCTTTCCCCCTCACCTGACCAACGAGAGATAGTTCAGGTAACTCATCCCAGATTGTGATCGTTTGTACAAACTGGAAGGGCTGAAATGTATTATCTTCAAACACTTTCATCAAGAGTGACACCTCTGCTCAGAAGTAAGTTTCACTGTGTTCAGCAAAACTTACTCCAAAGGCGTGTTAAATTAGGTTTCTTTAATATTTAGCTCTTTTATCTTCCTAGATTAATATGGACTCAGACAAGAAAATAGTTTTCAGTCTAGAACAAGGTTCCAATATTTGAAGCTCTGTGAAAAATACTGCTCTAGAGACACAGGACTGAATATAGTACTCCAGTCACTTTCACTACATACTTTAGAGTCAAGCATTAGAATACATACAAAGAGGTTAGTAACCAAGTCAGTGAAGCTTTGAACATCACACGTCAACAAAAGTACAACACTAATAGCACAGGCCTATCCCTGTCTACTCAGAAGGAAAGCCTAGTCAGTTAAATGGGACTTATTCCCAAATGGGACTTATTCCCAGGTAAGCATCTATAGGATTGCAGCCCAAACTTATTTTTTAACTTTAAAAAGAATTTTAGATTTGGATTTACATCAAGATACCAGTCCAGAGTCTTTAGCCTGGACTACCTATAAACAATAAATTAAAAACGATAACTCCCCAGATAGAAAATATTTCTAGTGGCACAGCTGCCACCACCAAAGTGGAAGGCACATAGTGCTGCAATCTGCATACCACACATCCTAAATACGTTGTTTGCTGCTGAAAAGTCTTACAAGTGGAGTTCGCTGCGCCAGCGCGCAGACCCATAGCTGCACGGTGTTGCGACTGTGTTATGCTGCCACCTCCGGACATTTGGTGATTACATCATCGCCGAACTTCTGCATTGCCAAGCTCCACACTTAGAGAGAACAGTGTTTACAAGCAGTCTGTTAGTGAAATTTGACACTTGACTAGAAATCAGAACCTTTATTGGCATTTGAACTGAATACAAATTTGCAAGGTATTTTGAAATACCATTTTGTCTCCTATTCACAATGTGGTCATTTTCATTTTCTTCATCAGGAAATAACTAATCAGGCTTCTTTTAAAGTAACAAACTGAATGGTATTTTCCAATTTCCTACTACAAGTAGATTTATAGGACAGCAGTAGCACCAGCACTAAATATCTTTTTGGTTTTTCAAAGGTAGCAAAGGAGGTTATAAAATATCAGCATATGTTTCCAGGTTGGCTTCAGATCGTCTCTTCTTAAATCTGAAAAGGTTTATTTACATCAGTGTTTCTTTACCATTATATTCACAACAATGGGATAATAAATTGTGGCAAAGTAACCTTTGTCAATGATTTCAAAGATGCTACTTTCTGTACATCTTCAAAGAATTCCATCATTAGCAAAACGATAACGGATGGCTTCAAACATTCCACCCTATCCTTTGGAACAAATAGACGATCCCATTTTCCAAGATTAATCCACCCATAACGGTCATCAGACTAAGTTTGCGGCTTGCGTTCAAGGTAACTGCAAAAGAAAGGAAAACATGAAAGTGTTCTCACTAGAAGTGCTACAGTGGTAAATAAATGCATTTGTCTGGACACATATTTGTGGGTATGATATCGCAACTATAAATAAAGGCTAGGTAAAGGTAAAGGTATCCCTTGACAATAAAGTCCAGTCGTGTCCGACTCTAGGGAGCAGTGCTCATCTCCGTTTCAAAGCCAAAGAGCCAGCGCTGTCCGAAGACGTTTCCATGGTCATGTGGCTGGCATGACTCAACACCGAGGTGCATGGAACGCTGTTACCGTCCCGCTGACGCGGTACCTATTAATCTACTCGCAATTTCTTGCTTTAGAACTGCTAGGTTGGCAGGAGCCGTCGCACGGATTCAAACTGCCAACCTTTCGATCGACAGCTCATGGTTCAGTGGCAGTTCTGCTGTCTGCTGCTCCTTCCATGAACAAAAACTCCCAAAGTGAATAGGAAGAGTGTTGTGCGCATGCAGGAACTCTTCTGCTTGCGCAAACAACCCATTGTGTGAGCAGAATGCTCCTTCAATTCACAGTGGGAGCTCCTGACAGCAGAAGTACAATTTGGGATGCTATCCAATGTCTACAATATTTGGAACAGCATGTAGTGTTAGACATTATTACCAGGGTTGCAAATTTTATTCAGTCATAAGAACATAAGAACAGCCCTGCTGGATCAGGCCAAAAGCCCATCTAGTCCAGCTTCCTGTGTCACACAGTGGCCCCACCAGATGCCTCAGGGAGCACAAGACAACAAGATAACCCGTTTCCCGTTGTCACTCCCTTGCACCTGGCAAAGAGAAAACCCCTTCTAAAATCAGGAGGTTGCTTATGGCTTGTAACCTGTGATGGTCTTTTCCTCCATGAATCAGTCCAAACCCCTTTTAAAGGCATCTAGGCCAGACGCCATCACCACATCCTGTGGCAAGGAGTTCCACAGATGAATTACACGCTGGGTAAAGAAATATTTTCTTTTGTCTGTTCTAACTCTCCCTCCACTCAATTTTAGTGCGTGTCTCCTGGTTCTGGTGTTGTGCGAGAGGGAGAAGAAGTTCCCTCTATCCACTCTCTCCATCCCATGCATAATTTCATACGTCTCAATCATGTCCCCCCTCAGGCGCCTTTTTTCTAGACTGAAAAGCCCCAGACGCTGTAGTCTTTCCTCATAACGGAGGTGCTCCAGCCCACGAATCAATCTGGTCGCTCTTTTCTGAACTTTTTCCAATTCAACTATATCGTTTTTGAGGTGTGGTGACCAGAACTGGACACAATACTCCAGATGTGGCCTTACCATCGATTTGTACAAAGGCAGAATGATATTGGCCGTTTTATTCTCAATCCCTTTTTTAATGATCCCGAGCATGGAATTGGCCTTCTTCACAGCTGCCGCACAATGGGTCGACACTTTCATCGACCTGTCCACCAGCACCCCAAGATCTCTCTCTTGATCCATTACAGACAACTCAGAACCCATTAGCGTATATGTGAAATTTTGGTTTCTTGCCCCAATGTGCATCACTTTGCACTTACTTACATTGAAGCGCATCTGCCATTTTGCTGCCCATTCTCCCAGTTTGGAGAGATCCTTCTGGAGCTCTTCACAATCCCTGCTGGTCTTCACCACCCGGAAAAGTTTAGTGTCATCTGCAAACTTGGCCACCTCACTGCCTATCCCCGACTCCAGGTCATTTATGAATAAGTTGAAAAGCACCGGTCCCAAGACCGATCCTTGGGGCACACCGCTTTTCACCTCTCGCCATTGTGAAAATTGCCCATTGACTCCCACTCGCTGTTTCCTGGTCTTCAACCAGTTCCTAATCCACAAGAGGACCTGCCCTCTTATTCCCTGACTGTGGAGTTTTCTCTGGAGCCTTTCATGAGGGACCGTGTCAAACGCCTTCTGAAAATCCAGATATATAATATCCACGGGTTCGCTCGCATCCACATGCCTGTTGACCTTTTCAAAAAATTCTAACAGGTTTGTGAGGCAAGACTTCCCTTTGCAGAAGCCATGCTGACTCTCCCTCAGCAGAGCTTGCTCTTCTATGTATTTTAAGATTTTATCCTTAATGAGACTTTCCACCATCTTCCCTGGAACAGATTTTAGGCTGGCCGGCCTGTAATTTCCCGGGTCCCCCCTCCTTCCTTTTTTAAAGATTGGCGTGACATTAGCTATCCTCCAATCCTCTGGTACAGTGGCCGTTTTAAGGGACAAGTTGCATATTTTGGTGAAGAGGTCAGCAACTTCATTCTTGAGTTCCTTCAGAACTCTTGGGTGGATGCCATCCGGGCCTGGTGATTTACTGATCTTTATTTTGTCAATTAAGTCTGAGACGTCTTCTCTTTTAACCTCTATTTGAGTTAATTCTTTAGTCAGGGGAGACCGTTCCGGCAGCGGTATTTGCCCGAGGTCTTCTGCCGTGAAGACAGATGCAAAGAACTCGTTTAATTTCTCTGCAGTCTCCATGTCCCCTTTTATCACCGCTTTCTCTCCCTCACCATCCAGCGGACCAACCGTTTCCCTGGCAGGTTTCCTGCTTCTAACATATTTGAAGAAGCTTTTATTATTCCCTTTTATGTTGCCTGCCATACGTTCCTCAAAGTCTTGCTTAGCCTCCCATATGATCTTTTTACATTTCTTTTGCCACAGTTTGTGCTCCTGTTTATTTTCTTCATTAGGGCAAGACTTCCTTTTACGGAAGGAAGCTTCCTTGCCTTTTATAGCCTCCTTAACTGTGCTTGTTAGCCATGCCGGCACCCTCCTGGACTTAGTCGAGCCCTTCCTCCTTTGTGGGATACACTCCTGCTGGGCCTCTATGACTATTGTTTTAAACAGCCTCCATGCACTCTGGAGTGATTGGACTCTTTTTACCTTCCCTTTCAGCTTTTTTTTTAACTAGTCTCCTCATTTTGGGGAAGTCTGCCCTTCGGAAGTCAAAGGTTTTTGTGTAAGATTTGCTAGGCACTCTCCCCCCGACATGCATGGTGAAACAGATCGCAGCATGGTCACTGTTCCCCAATGGTTCAGTAACATTTACCTCCCTGACCAGATCTTGAGTGCCACACAATATCAAATCCAGAGTCACCTGTCCTCTGGTCGGTTCCGTGACAAGCTGCTCTAAGGCACAGTCATTTAACATATCCAGTCAACTAAAGCTTTAGTTGAATAGGATAGGGGTCTCACCAATTAATCAGTGGCGGTAAGAGTTAAAATTGTACTTGTTTGTTTTTCAAAGTTTTTTTTCCCCAGGTTTGGTGCATTGCTGTAATAAAATGAATAAAGAAAATAAAGATAGACTTTCCTTCAAGCCGTGGTGTGGTAGCTGTTTATTAAGTTTAAACTAATTTCCAACTCCCCTCTTTAACCCCAAAGGCACCGGTATTAGGGCCTTGATAGTATATAAGTTTATTCTAATAAATGAATTAGTTCAAGGGCAGAAGATGGATCAACAAAAAACAAACAAACTATTAGTTGCTCTAATAATTATCGATGTGCTGTGTATATAATAAAGCCTGTGTCATTCAACACTACATACAGCCAGCCAGGGGGAAAATATACAGAATGTACACATTCTCATATACCCGTATTTTTTTGCTCCATAGGACGCATCGGACCATAGGACGCATGCATCCTATGGAGCAAGAAATAGGGATAACATGTGTTTTTTTTAATAAAAATAAAAATAATAAAAAATGTAAAGAAAAAAATACTTACCGGGGCTTCGGGGAGGCCTGCAGAGGCTCGCGCAGGCCTCCCCGATCTTCATTTCGTCAAAAAAACAGCCATTTTTGGCCACTTCCTGTTTGCACTAAAACAGGAAGTGGCCGAAAATGGCCGTTTTTTTGCCAAAATGAAGATTGGGGAGGCCTGCGCGAGCCTCTGCAGGCCTCCCCGAAGCCCCTGTAAGTATTTTTTCTTTACTTTTTTATTATTCGCTCCATAAGACGCAGGCTTTTCCCCCCTATTTTTTGGGGGGGAAAAGTGCGTCTTATGAAGCGAAAAATACGGTAGACTGATAAGGTAAATGAGGACACAGCTGTCCAGTATATTTTGTTATGCCTTATGAGACTGTCTTTTGTTAGGACTAATAGTGAGACTTGAGCAGCAACTATATTAGAAACACATCATAAACTGAGCAGCAACTATATTAGAAACACATCATAAACTGGTCCATAAGTTGCAACACATTTATAAAATGTTATTCAAAGTGGAAGATGACGAATTATTGATTACGAAATTATTTACAAAAGGGATCTAAATAAAAAAAAACTTCTCCTAATGAAGAATAACTACTTATTTGAAAGACAGGATGTAACGCCTCCATCCGCGTCAAGTAATACCTTCTTTAAAATATTACATCAGTGGTCCTATATGCTTTTCAGAGGGTCCATAACATTCAGAATAATCGGATTGTATGCCTTTGATGCAATGCAAGCTTCCTCACACAACTGGTGAATAATAGACACGTGTGAATAGTTTAGAAGAAAGTAATTGAGAATTTCAGGGCAAAAAGAAGTATGAAACTTAATTCGTATGAATAGATGGATATATTACATACACGTCGAAGCCAAAAGTATAAACAAAAAATCTCTTATAGACCATTTCTGTGTTTTCCTATCAAAATAGAGCCGCTTTAGCAACGTCAGCTCTGCTAAACCCAAGCTTTTAGCCTAGGCTACTTTTTGTGTACAATAGATGTTTCACATCTGTCCTCTCTCTCTACAAGAGAGAGTTTGCCACTCTCTGAATAAAGTTTTCATTTCTGAGGTTTTATACCTTAATGCCTCAATGAGATGGGGCTGAAATGCTGAAGTTAGCACCACAAGCACACAAACATGCCAAATCCTAGCCTACTTTTCAGTGTTATTATGCTAGTAGAATAATATGAGAAGAAATACCTCTAATTGCTTGAGAGTTTGATGTTAAGACAAACACTTTAATGAGCTTGAGGCACAAATGAGTATAGTCATGTTCCCAAATAACAGCTGGAATCAGCAGGAGCTTTCCATAGCTAGACAGCAGCAGCGCTTTCAGAAGTAAGATATAATCTGCTTTGGTTTTCAGGACTGCGGGTCTTGCTAACCATACAGCAGTGAAGATGCCAATCAAAAAGGCAGTTTGCTCTGAATGAAAGATAGGAATAGGAGAAGACCAATCTTGAGAAACTGCTGCGGATTATAAAATGTTCCATAAACTATCAGTCATAAAAACAAGATGTATGTATAGTATTTTACTGCACATATTCATAAGGTGCCTTTAAGTGGCCCTCTGTGGAATGAAATACCTTTTGGACTGGATTATAAGAGACGGTAACTGTACTGAGGAATTTGAATATGGTGTGCCAAAGAAATAATCACCTAACGTTACTACCGGTAGTATCTAGAGGGTAAAACCAGTATCCAAAAGGCAAGGTTGCTTATGCACATATTGTACACCAGAATTTTTCATGTTCCCTCTCCCTACTGCAGCATCTCTAGGGTTCAGAAAAAGCCACTCATGAGGGTTGGGTGTGCCCCTCCCAAGAGTGTGGCAACTGACAAATTGCAAAGGGTTTTAGCTGGAAGCAAACACTTGCAAGATCCCCTGGGCATGAACTGTGGGGTTCTCTGGATCCCAGGGTGAATGTCTAGTTAGAAAGCAGCATTATTTTTCATAATTTTTTTTTTTAAACACAGAGTGCATATTTATAACCTTGGTCTCACTCACACACAATTATGCTGTCACGTAGGTTGCTAAAATTCCAATTTTAAAGAGTATTTTTAGGGCTAATCAGGAGGCCCGTGGTTGAGCAAGAATTTGAACGTGGGTCTTCCAGACCCAAGCTCAACGTTCTCTGCTGGAAAAAACATTTGCTCTCATAAATGTCTTGCCATTTTTTTTCTTCCATATGAAGCCATCCAATCAGATGGATGGAATGCCAGGATCTTTTGATTGTTCCACATCCTCAAACACATCATAATTAAGCAAAGTCAGTGAAGTGAAGAGAGAGATAATGGAAAATGAATAATACATCCATTCTGCCCTAATAATAATTTCATTCACATTGGTTTAAAATGCTTTAAATGATTGTTTTTAAGAAAGCAAGAGTGAATATTTGGCAGCAATAACAAATAATCTCTGATCTTACCCAGAGATGCTATTCCAAACATTCGATAAAAATCCCATTCCTTGGCATATCTAATTAAATCATCGGGGTCAGTGCTTTGGCTTGAATCCTGTAGCTGCAACCACCTGAGATAAGCTTCACAAAGCAAGCAAAATATGCAGAGTTTCCCATGAATCTGAAATATGAAAGAACATTAGCATCTAAAGCAGGCACTTCATTCCAAATAATCTTTTAGCAGCTATAGGCCCACTAGCATCATGACCTTACCACTCTTGTTTACAATTGTAAACATGGTGTTTTTGCTTAGTTCTATAAAAGGTGGCTGGCTGCCTACATCACCGTATCTCTCTCATGCTAAGAAATGCAGGATGTTGGAAGAAGGAGGGAGTGCTGTGCATGCAACATAAGGACCTCCCTCCCTTCCCTTCTGCTGGTTTTGAAGCACTTTGACAGTGCAGTCCTATCCAACTTCCCCCACCGGTGCAGCCAGCGGGGAGAGGGCAGAATGGGAGGCCCCAGAACAGAAAGGGGATTCAAATCCCATCCAAAGGGGATTTAAATCCCCCCTCCCCTTCAAAGCCTCCCATCCTGCCCTTGGTTGGATAGGATTGCGCTGTGAGTTGAATCCCAAAAGAGAAATGGGGGAAGTGAAGTGGTTCTTTGCAGCACACAGACCCACCTCCCCTTCACCTCTGTGCATAGATCCAACTGGCCTTTAACTACCCAACTGAGTGTTGAACCTGAAGCAGGAGATTGGGGGAGTCTGAGCAAAAGGCTGGAGAGAGCAAGTATGGAAAGGGGAATGAATCCTCCCTACACCCGAAAATGCCGACATCTATTCCACCCATGGGCAGTGTGTGACTCTATGCCTCCTGAATTTGTTGCCCACGCTTACACACACCTGCCTGTACCCCTCCCATATAGGGAGGGTTGGAGAACGAGTGGGCATGCTTCCATCCCCCTCCCCCCATATTTAAAAGCACATGTTGTGCAGGTCTTCCATGTGACCTCTTCTGTTTGAAATGAACGGGCACAGGGGACGCTGGGAACCCAGGATCTCCTGCTTGTGATCACTGGAAACAGGGGTGGAGTGGGGAGGCTGCACGCGGCGATCTTTGTGGGTACAGGGAAGAGGTGGGCAGTCAGGTGAGCTCCAAATCACCTGTCCCTGCCTACTTGGTGCTTTGTAAGCGACTTAGAGTCGTAGCAGCTTTTTTTGTTTTCTCCTCCCTCCAGCAATGCTGCCGCTGCTGCAATTCTTTTCCGACTTGCTCTCAGCAAATTGCAATGCCCAGCGGAGCGTCAGGCTGGAGAAGGTGGTGGATGGAAAGGCTGGGGCTTGTCCTTCACCATCCCCTAAGGCAGTGGTTCCCGAACTGGGGTGTCGCGACGCCCCGGCCGGGAACAAAGGGTTGCTACACCCTTAAGGGGCGTGGCAACCCGCAGCGGCGACGACGGCGCGCTGGGGATCGTGCCGCCGCCACCATGGCCGAAAACGTCCGTTTTACCTGCATTGGTGGGCAGTGGATGTCCAGCGGGGTGTGTGGAGAGCCTGGGGAGCCCTCCGCAGGCCTCCCCAAGCGTCGGAGCAGTGCTCCAACGCGATCGCAACCCACTTCCGGTTTCGGTTTTCACTTCCGGAAGTGGGTTGCGATCGCCAGGCTCCCCACACACCCCGTCGGACATCCACTGCCCACCAATGCAGGTAAAATGGACGTTTTCGGCCGTGCCGGTGGGATCCCAGGCGCGTCGTCGCGACCCCTGGGAAGGCCCCGCTGCCACTTAGAGCAGCGAAGGGCCTTCCCAGGAGTTAGGGAACCACTGCCCTAAGGGTACCCAAGGTGCAACTCCACACGGACACCTCAGGTGGCCTCATGGATGTTCATGGCAGCGGCTTCCTCACGAGGGAGCTGCTTGAATCAGCATATAAGGTGGCTATGCCATATCTCCAAAACGAGAGCTGATAGGGCAACACAGATGCCAGTTTTGGAATCAGCACCCCAAATATACCGAAGAACAGGTCTTTTAAGGCACCAATGCGTGCGTTGGGTTGTGTTATTATTTGTTAGCATATTATATAGGCATAAGAGTGATTTTCGAGAGACATCACTTTCTGAACATACATAATAGTCAAAACAAACTTTAGAATAAGAAGCCAACTAAATATTGCTAGCATCCAGAAACGAAAGAAAATCAGTTCCAGGCTACAAGAGCAAATCTTTTCATTATATCTTTTACCAACTTATGATATGCATATCTTTGAGTAAATTAAGACAAGAAGAAGAAGTCCCAGGGACTTACATTTATCTTTGTATTGAAGAGAATATGTCTGTAAGCTTCTGCTTTGCATAAGATAGCATTAATTAAAATGATAACAGGATCATATTCGATGTATTTGTCCACTGGTTTCTGGCAGGATTTCTGAAAGTAACAAAGCAAAAGTTTTTATAAAAAGCATTAGTATTACACTGACACATCTCTCAAGAATTTCACAAAGCAGTCACTATCTGGGGGATAGAAAGGGATGAAGATGCAGAGCAGAACCTATTGTGGTTTTCGTTTGAAATTTTTGCCCTGGTAGTACAAGCAAAGTCTGATTCAAACTTGGCCATGGTGTGAGTTTAAATTGTTTGCAGGCATTGTAAAGCAGGCTGAGATATATAGCCAAGTTCCACACATAAAACAATGCACTGGTAGCTCATAAAATCTCATTGCCAGGGCTATATATTTTTCTCCACATAAATAACTTGAACTTGTTTCAACACTTGATTGCATGCTGTTCAAAGACAGGATTTTAGGATTAACTCTAAAATATTTACTAAATAAGAACACAGTCATGTGGTTTACAAGACGATTTGGGAGGATCATAAAAATATGATCCAGTCCTTCAATGCATATTGGCATTTCAGAGTTATAGCCCACAGGGAAGTTACGTACTACAGCAGTTTAAAAAAAGGGAACAAGAAATCAGTGTTACAAAAAGGGACTGAAAATAAAATAGCTAGTATTATATAAAAAAACCCCATGATGCTGCCACGTTTGGAATACTCTGTATAGTTCCTAATGCTTTACCCAGAAAGCATATAATAAAGCTGGATTAGGTACAGCAAAAGGCAACTAAAATGCTCTGAAGGTTGTAGCATCTTCCCTATGAAGAAGAAAGGTTTCAGCAATTGGGATTGCAATCGTAGACTGTTGAGTAGACATCACCAGGATTGTTCAACAGCCCCCCCCCCCTTTTTAGGTAGAAACCAGACCTATAAGGGCAGGTTAATAGAGAGTTGTAAACTACGGATGATGGTGAGCAGAAATAAATTGCCCTGTCAGAACTTGCAGTAATTCAACAAGACTGAAGGTCAACAAATATAATCAACAGATCACCAATGGTGATCAGAAATTTTAGTTCAGGTGACCAGCAGGGAAAGCTTCTAGTATCACAGAGGAACCCTTTTTTTAAGCCACCGACAAAAAGAAAGAGCTAGTATTTTTTTCAACTGCTTCTTTGGGGCTAGGATACATCATCAACAGTGTCATGGGTTAAAGGGGAAAGGTTGCTACAAGCACACAAAATATACATAGCTCAACTGAAAACCCCCGGTGCCAAGCAAAAGGTTTAAAATTGAAGCCCAACCCACACCGCACGAGCTGTGCCGAGCTGTGTGGAGCTGTCTGGTCACCATTTGCCCATGTTTTGAGGGGGCGGGTTCGTGGAGCTACTGCAGCCACCAATCAGATGAGAGGGGGAGGAGAGTGGTTGCCTGCCAATCGGAACTAACTTCCAATCACCGTGGAGGTTTATTCCAAGAGGATTAATTGTAACAAGAAAGAGTTCTGCCTAGTTTTCCGGGCGGCGGCACCTCCTTCCTCCTCCTCCTGCTGCTGTCACCCTGGAAGCCAGAGCTGCCAGATTTGAGCTAGGAGCGCGAGCTGGGCTAGGTTTCCCCGGGTGCCGCTGGGAGTGCCGGCGCTCCAGATGCCAACGGGCTGCCTGCCTCTCAGTGCCAAAGAAGTGCAGAGCCTGAACGAGCTCACTTGCGGTGTGAAGCGCCATTCAGCAGCTCCTCCAACGCAGGCAGGTGATTCTGCCAAGCACAATGAAAAGAGCCCCTTCCTTCCTTTTCAAACGCAGTGCAGGGATAAAACGAAGGAGGGGGGAGGAAAACCATGCAAGACTGTGAGAAGCAAGCCTCCACGCCGGAAATCGCCTCCACGCCGGAAATCATGCGGTGTGGGTCAGCCTTGAAACATTGAAGTTGCCTCTGTGGAGCAGGAAGTAAGAAAGCCTCACTGGCTTCTCGAAAAGCTACTTTGCCAGTCTGTAGACCCCCACTGATTGCTTTAGGTATGTGGAAACAGACAAAAGGAATCCTTTCTTCATCAGGATTTATAGAACCGATTGCCACACACTCTATGACAAGGGGTGGCCAAACTTGCTTAACATAAGAGCCACATGTGATAAACTTCAGATGTTTGAGAGCCACAATATTTAAGAGGCATTTAAATTCTTAAATATATCTACTCACCATAAACATTAAACTTATGTTTTAATCCAGTGGACTCTCAGTTTATACCCAGTAAATAACCATAAAGCTTGAAAATGTCTTATTTATCTTTTATATTAATTGTGATGCAAAAATGAGCTCAGCCAACATATTTCTGAGAGCCGCACATTATATGTCAAAGAGCTGCATGTGGCTCAGGAGCCACAGTTTGGTCACCCTTGCTCTATGATAACTACTAGGCTCAGCTGGCTTTAAAACAAGATTAGAGAAATTCATTATCTAGCAACTGTCATTAACCATAACAGCACAAGATGGAACCAAAGTGTTCAAAAGCAGGATGACACTCCTTAGTGGATGGTGTTGCATACGTGTAACAATGGGGAATGCTCATCACCTTCATGAAAGCTCAGGAAAAAAACTCAGAATAGGGATAACCACTGAGCATCCTACAGCTGGGATAGAGAAGCAGGGCACAACACTGTTAAGTCAAATAAGTAAAAACTAGTCAAAATTTGACTCCAATCCTACCGTAGGATCTGCTGGGCGGCCGAAGCCGCTTGCTGGATTCTGTGCTCCGCCGTGGGCAGTCTCCCCTGCGGCGGAAAGTCTCCTCGGGGAAGGGGACGCTCGTCCCCTTCGCCGAGTGTAAACGGCAATGGGGCCGATCGGCCTCCTCAGAATTCCGCCAGCTATTTTGCTGGTGGAAGTCGGAGGAGGCCGTGTAACGGCTCAGGCGACTGGCGGTGGACAGGATTCGGCTGAGGCTGATCCTTGCCCCCTCATCGATCAGCTGGGCCTATCGGCCCCTGCTGTTTGCTCCCGAACTGCCCCCCTCTGCTGGATCCTTACGTGGGTCCGGCGGCGGGCTGGCGAGGCTTCAGGCAGTGGAGCAGGGGAGACCGGCCTTGCGCTGGCCTTCTCTGCTGGGAAGTAAACGCAACATCTTCAATTTAGAAGAGGACTGCGCAGTAAACCATTGAAAACTGGCATTAAACCACCGGTCTTTGCTTGGCTTCCATGCTCATCTAAAAGTTATGCAATTCGTCAATGATTTTCTATGCAAGTAGATGTTAGTTACAGCTTCAGAGTGCAGTATTGCTGAAATTGCTGAAATTCTGCTTTTGTCCAGAAGACATATAATATCTAGTGAGAACTATAAAAGTGACCTCCATTTTAGGTTTTATACTAGTTTTAGTGGCTGGAGGATAATAAACTGCTATTAAAGGACGGTTTGACATTGAAGCAATCTGTTTTTATTCCCTCTTCCCACTGCAGCTGCTTCTATTTTATTTATTTTAAAATATTTATATCCCATCTTTCCCTTTTAAAATAAAAGGCCCAAGGTGGCTAACATATAAAACAATACAGTACAAAGTAAAATAAAAAATTATTAAACAACACACAATAATACAAGCAGTGACCAAAAGCACAAATCATGAGAGAGAAAGCACCCATGAAACAAAAACGACTTGAGTGGGGGCTCAAAGAAGGTCAGCAGGGAGGGGTCTGTTTGGAACTGAACAGGGAGTTCCAAATCTGGGGTGTCACTACAAAGAAGGCCTTTCTTCTTGTTGCTGCCAGCCAAACCTCGGAAAACAGTGGCGCACACACAGGACAGCCTCCCCAGATGACCTCAGGAAAGGGCTCTCTCATATGGGAGGAAGCTTCCTCCATAACAAGGCCCAAACCATGACGTGCTTTAAAGTCAAAACCAGTACCTTGAATCGGACCTGGAAACAAACTAGCACACAATACAATAGAAGGAGCAGGAGTCTAATGGAGTCAAACCATCTAACTCACATGATTACACAAGCTGCTGTAGTCTTCTACACTAATTGCAGGTTCCGAATAGTCTTCAAGGGCAGCCCCGTTAAAGTATAACACAGTTGTCAAGTTTTGATGTCACCAATACATGGGTCACTGTGGTCAGTTCTGACTGATGCAGGTATGGTCACATCTGGCACACCAGCCTAAGCTGGGCAAAGATGCCCCTGGCCATCACTGCCACCTGGTCATCCAGGAGCAGCAAGGAATCTAGGAGGGCACCCAAGCTATGAATGGCTCCTGCAGAGGAAGTGTAACCCCATTCAGAACAGGTTGCTGATCCAATATCCATATCACAGATCTCTGGACCTTGAGGACCTCTGTCTTATCCAGATTTAATTTCAGCATTTTATTCCTCATCCAGTTCCCAACAACCGCAGGAAGTGATCTAGAATTTCTACAGCTTCCCCATCATTTAAAGAGGAAGGGGGAAGAGAGAGATGGAGCAGAGTGTGATCCACATATTGACCAAACTCCCAAATGATTTCTCCTGGCTCGCATCCAGGAAAGTGCGTATAGAATTGTGGCCTTAGTGACAGGAGGGCACAATTCATGGGGATAGCTTGAACATCCTGCAGTCCCAAAGATTTTGCTAGAAAGATAGCAAAATGAGGACAACCAGCGACTAAAGATGGCAGCCAAAGAATGAACTGCAGATTGGGTGGCAGGTTTCTATTCCCTGGGCAACAGAGAATACTGAAGGGGTTTGTACAATTTTTTTAAAAAAATGTTTGCAAATCAAGGCAAGTCACAAAAAGGGGTACTTGATAAAAACATTTTGGAATTCCTGCTACAGGGAATCATCACACGTTTTGAAGGAAATTGAAAAAAAATTAAAAAGAGAGACCCTTTTAATCTAATATTCTAAAACATAGATGGCCAACCGGCGGCACAGGTGCCACTCTGTGGCACGCCAAGGTCTGTCGGGTGGCACGCAAAGATTCCAGCATGCCCCGTTCTCCAGCCGACGATCGGAAGGCGCTTTGTTCCTGAGCGCCCCTCTGATGGCCTGGAAAAGAAAGGACGGGACTGAAACGGAGGCTGAAAGTAGCATGTGACTTGTCCTGTGCTCCTCCCAGCGTGCAGCTCAACTTCAAAGTATTTGAGCAATGGCTGGGGCCAGGCAGGCGCTGTGAGGAGAGAGGGACTGTGCGGAGCTCACCTCACGTGCAGCTCAGCCTGAATTTTAGCCTGGAAGTAAGCGGTCCTGAATAAATTAGGAGGTAAGCTGGAGGATTGTATACGGGGGCAGCCACGGCAGAGACTGGGTGTGTGTGCAGCTTTCCTCTCACTGGGGTCTGTGAAGGAAACGGGAGGTGCCAGAGATGGGGGGGGGGAAGAGGCAACCTGAAAAAGTAACTTTTGCCTGCAGAAATGCTCTGACCAGCCTCGTCATTACTTGCAACAGCCCAATTCTAGGCCCATGATGTGCTCCTTCATGTCCTCTCCCTCTTTGCTGGGTTGTTTCGCCCTCCTTAGTGGGGTGGGGTGGAAAGGCAAATCTGCCTGCAGAAGCACGGTCTTTTGCCCTTCTTAGAAGCTGATCAGCTCAGTTGTGGTGTGTGTGTGTGTGTGTGTGTGTGTGTGTGTGTGTGTGTGTGTGTGTGTGTGTGTGTGTGTGTGTGTGTGTGTGTGTGTGTGTGTGTGTGTGTGGCAGCAACCCAATTCTGGGAGCGTGACGCACTCCATTCATCTCTCCCTCTTTCCCGCCCTTCTTAGAAGTTGTGAGGTGTGTGTGTGCGCGCACGCGTGCGCTTGTGCGTGGAGAGGCAAACTGCCTGCAAAAGCACCCTCGTTGTTATTGTGTGTTACTCATAATAGCCCAATTCTGGTGCTCCATTCATCTCTTCTCCATGCTGGGTTGTTTCGGCTCCCTCCCTGCCGCTGCCACCCTTCTTAGAAGCTGTGCAAAAGCACGTGCTGACAAGCCTCGTAGTTACTCGTTACCCTCGCCGTCGCCCTTTTCAGAAGCTGCTCAGCTGTGGTGTGGTGTGGTGTGGTGTGGTGTGTGTGTGTGTTACTCATAACAGCCCAATTCTGGTGCTCCCTCCATTCATCTCCTCTCCTACTTTGCTGCCCCCCGCTGCCGCTACCCTTCTTAGAAGCTGTGAGGTGCGTGCGTGCGTAGAGAGGCAAACCAAATACTGGGCCTGCTAATTTTTTTACATTACGTAAAAAACGTAAAAAAATTAGCAGGCCCAATACTTTATTTCAGGAAATCCACTGCTGTGAGAGACTGTTGAGGCTTTGGTGTGTGTGTGTGTGTGTGTGTGTGTGTGTGTGTGTGTGTGTGTGTGTGTGTGTGTGTGTGTGTGTGTGTGTGTGTGTGTGTGTGTGTGTCAAATATTAGGTGCAGTACATTTGGAAAGTGTTGCAGGAGGCTGACAGACAAATTCTATTCATGTCTACTCAGAAGTACGTCTCATTGAGTTCAGTGGGACTTACTCTCAGTTAATACACTCAGGATGCAATTTTATAAATTACATTTCATCCTACTTGCGCCACCGTTGTAACCAGCAGCGCAGCGAAAACGGGAGGCCACAGAACGGAAGGGGGATTCAAATCCCCTTTGAATTCCCCTTTTGGAGAGGATTTGAATAACATGGTTATTTAATAAAATAAATAAACACTATTTATTTATTTTTGTGGCACGCCCGAGATACAAAAAACCTAAAGGTGGCACATGTCATAAAAAGGTTAGCCACCACTGTTCTAAAACAACAACAAAAAAATCAAATATGGCAATTATTCAGAAAGGCTCAAGACTATATTTAAGACTCAAGAAAGTCCCCTCTCCCAGGGTTTCAAAACCTTTACTTGCATTAAAAAGAAAAAGGTAAAAGTATCCCCTGACAATTAAGTCCAGTCGTGTCCGACTCTTGGTTGTGGTGCTCATCTCCATTTCAAAGCCGAAGAGCCAGCGTTGTCCGAAGACGCCTCCGTGGTCATGTGGCCGGCATGACTCTCATTGCCGCAGCGCGTAGCATGCAGCTGGAACACAGAGCGCTGTTTACCTTCCCGCAAGCGGTACCTATTTATCTACTCGCATTGACATGCTTTGGAACTGCTAGGTTGGCAGGATGCATTAATATACTGTAGTGTAATCAAATATATAAATATGAAGATCCTGCTGCCCTATAATTACATTTTCTTATATTTAGTTAAATTTTATATATTTGATTGCATTAATATACTCTAGTGTAATCAAATATATAAAATTTAACTAAATATAAGAAAATGTAATTATAGGGCAGCAGGATCTTCATTTTAGATAACCGAGGTATAGATCATATTTGGCTATCAATATTAACTAACTTTTTTCTCTGCTAGCGAGCTTAAACCGATAAAAATCCTGCAAAAAGAATCCCCATCACTCAAACATTTTAGGTATACCCCAGTTTTATAAAGCTGAACTCAAATACAGCATATTTTACATGGTTTTTCATAACCTTTTTATAGTCTGAAGAAAAGCTTAAAAATAATTGAGAACTAACCTTTGAACACTATGGGATGCCTATGTTCTCCAAATACATCCCATAAGTTATTCAAAGGCATAGGCACTTACAACCGAGTCCCAGCTTAGATGTGCAGAATCATCACAGCAAAACGCATGCTGGGAGCTCAGGCAGACAGCAACTGTCAGAACGACAACTGAACTCCAAAGGACTGCTCTCACATAATTGTGCAAACACTTCAAGAAGAACCAGCACTCTCAATGTTCTTTCTTGAATTGCAACTGTGCAGAGCAAACATTACTCAGTATGGAGGGCTTTTTTTCAATTATACAAAGAAGACCAGCGTTAAAGGACCACCAGACAGTCTAATGCCAGTGAAGCTATCTTTATCTCAACTTAATGACAGGGAGTTGGGCTTGCTTTATTGCCAGTGGATCATCATCATTTATTATTTCTAGAGCACTTAACATGTACTAAGCACTTTAGAAGAAACAAATGTTCTCAGGTAGTTCCCGTCTGCATGTTGAATAAGATAAAGACAAAAGGAATAAAGACAGGGAGAAAACAGGAAAAGCATTACATCCATTTCTCCCACCCCCTGTATACTGGAGGAAGAAGTACAGGCATCCAAAAATTATTTTGCCAGCTCATTGGGATAAGTGAATCTGGTGAGAAAAACTTCCAGCAGCACACAAACTCTCACTCATTTGTGCTATAGTTTGGAGAAAATAAGAAATAGGATTCTGTTTGAAAAGCCTCCAGATAGTTTCTCCATACTCTAGAACAGGGGAGAGAAGACTCTGTCTCTCTCCCAAGCCTTCTGTGCATGCCAGAGGGCTTGGACAGGAGAGGGGGTCAGTGGCAGCCATAAAAAAATGGGCATCTAGTCAGCTACATCAATATTTGTGGACTGCTATTATCACCACAAGAACACCAAACAACAATGTGGTATAAATACTATGATGTGGAAGGTAGTGAGAAAACCTTGACCAAGCAGAGGGGAAATGGCTAGATGGGGGTACATGAAGCACACCCAGACCTATTTCCTGTAACAGACTGATATACTGACAGCGCTCTTGCCAAAAGGGTGGGGGTGGTGAAAATAAGACTCTGTTGTGCCCCAAGTGCTGTGTCCATAAAGGGATCATGCCCAATGTAAACAAAATCCAGGAAGCAATCATTGAGAGTAAATGATGTTTCACCAACATTTCTAAAGGGTCTCAAGGACGGTAGTAGTAGACTTGTGCACGGAATATGAGGAAAACAAACAAACTGGCTACACTTCACTGATGAGATGACCATAATGGCAGATATGGATGGAAAGCTGCAAAACCTATTAAATACACTAAGTTTGATTTTGCAAAAATACAAGCTGGTGAATATCTCCTGGAGTTAGCCTGGAGGTTGGCAGTGGGTCCTTATCCATTAGTCCTCTTCCAGGGGTCCTCCCTCTGGCCTGAAGGGTGTCCCCACAGGGGAGAGATGCACCCTTGTCCTTATCCCACTTCCTGGTGCCTGGGTCTTGGGATTCCTCCCTTCTCCTCTTTCACCTCCTCTTACGTTTTCCTTTGGCTTTTCCCCAGGTCCTTCTTACTCCTCCTCTTCAGCTTCTCCTGGCTCCTTCGTGGTGGTGGTGGTGGTGGTGCTGCTGCTCCTCCAGTTATCTCCCCCCTCTGTTTATTTGTTTGTTCCTCCTCTGCCTGTTTCAGCCCTTTAAAAGGGCTGGTGCCAGCCCTCAGCTGTCATCAATTTCAGCTGCTGAGTATCACCAGGGCTGTCTGAAGCTAGTCTCAGCTCATGGTATCCCACAATGACACACAAAGATATGTGCACACATTCATAAAGCACTACATCTAATCTGAATCAGAAATATTGTAAAAAATCAAAATCTTAGCTATGGCAATCTACATTTGTAGATTCAGTATAATCATGGTTGAATTAGCAATGAACTTAATGGACTAACTACCCTCCACTCTCATTAAAAAATTTAAAATAAAAGTGACACCACTTGTGGTTGTAGAGGAAATTCTGGAAATGGATGGCCTGTACCTGCTCAAGTCTCAGAAACAGAGTTTCAGGGCCAGTTCACACTTCCATATTGAAAATGTGGGTTGAGAAGAAACATCACCTCTCGGAAGCTTGCAAAGAATCATGAATGAATACTGCACAGGAAAACTCAGACTGATTGTTGCATGACTTGATGGAACTTGATCTGCTTGTTGTGGAAAATGTAAGGTGTATGCCTATTAAAAGTACATGAATCATGATGAATGGCTCCTACAGAAATACTTAATGTTGTTCATCTTTACTCGCATCATGTGAACGCAGCTTCAGATATACTGTACTGTACACAGATTTTCTAAACAACCCTTATTTTAAAGAAATAATTATCATTCCAGTACATCACAGCCTAAATAATATACAAAAAGAAGAGCCCAGCTGATTGGCCATTATACTTGTAAAATGAAGACCTCTCTATACTACATCAATCTACATAATAAGAATAGTGAGATACCTTACCTTACTGTTGAATAAATAAAATTAGTAATATTACCTAACCTAAGACTACAGTAAACTATAAATCTACTTAAAAAAAAATTGTTCCTGCAATTGTAGAAGAGACTGTGTGAGTGTGTGCGCGCACACACACATGCACACATATGCATTTAGATCTTAGAGCAGCTCCACTACAATTTAAGCTACATGCCAAGTCGGGCTGCCAACCATGCAGGAATATGATGATTCAGGAACGATGAGGGGTTAATCAGAAAACATTTGAATTCTGAATGCCAGGATTTACATCACTGGACCTGAACATATGTGTTTGCCTTTATAATAAAGGATCCTATATGAGGAATTTTATCTTTTCAGCAACTGGAAGACACACATGGTCAAGCATACTGAGAAACAAGAATTCCCAACCTGCTTGGATAGCCCATTAGATGAACTGAAAACCACTATCTATGCCTGTGCCTGCAGTAGCAGCTTGCTGTGGTAACAAGACACAGAACTAGCACACTGTAAGAAACACAATTTATCAGATTTCAATGCCACCTGGTGGGTTTCCTTCCAGACTTAAGAGCATACTCAGAGTGCACAGCTGCACATGCACACCAAGGATCATCTGGGCACAGCTGACAGCCCTTTTATGTTTCTGTCCACGATTTCTTACTTACAGCATTAGCAACCCTGATGCCAATACACAGATAGAGAAGGTATGCACGCTTTCTATTTATACTATATAGTGTGTGTATGATTTTTTTGCACACTTGATAAACTATTAACAGTCCCCTTTCCCCCCTACCTACCTCCTAGCAGTTGCTTTTCTGTATCCCTTCGGCGCAGCACACCACATTTCCTTACTCAATGTTTCCAATTCCACCTAATACAGCACATGGCCGTCCCCACCTCCGCTCTTTCCCCCATTATTTAAATAACTCACGCAGATTGAGATGCGCAACACGCCACGCTGATAGTCTTTGTACAACTCCGAAGCCTTCCTATTGCACTCTATGCACCTGTAGGCGCCAAGATCCTCCATCTTCTTCCGTACACTCCGTTGCCACAGAAACGGCCGTCCGTCTCTCTTCTTGGCGGTCTGCCTTGTTCGCTTCCGGGTTCGGTTGCGAGATGCGGAGAAAAGAGAAGCCGCAGAGCATCTTGGTGTTTGTAGTTGACGAGCTGGACATTATTCCGTAAAGGCTCTGTAGATTGAAACTACAATTCCCAGGAAGCTACGCGTTCACCCGCTCCTCGCCGGGACTCTGAAGGAAGGAGAAGCAGGAAAGGTAAGTTATTCTGCGCAGGCGCGCTATAAAGATGGCACCTGCCGCCGTCTTTTGGTGCTCTTGTCCAACTAACACCGTGCCGTTGTGGCCGCTGCTGTGGCTGGTAGTGGCGGTATCTCGGCCGGTGGTCGCCCTGACTGAGCAGTACCCGACGTTGTCCCTACTCAGGCAGGAGCTCCACCGCCAGCAGGGCCAGGGCGGTAAAGGGTGTCCGGAGTTCCTGGCGGCTGAGTGGGGCGGGGACCAATATGCGGCAGCTGCCGGCGATTGTGGTGAGTGACTGACGGAAGGAAGGAGCCCGCCGGCCCGGCCAGCCCCTGGCGGTAGAGCCGCGCGGCTTCCTCCTCCGAATCGTCACTGAGGATGGAGGACTGGACTGGTTCAGTCTGCCGTGGGATGATGTGTCATCATGCATTTTTGGATGCTCCTTGCTGTAAAAAGATTCCTGCAAATACAAAACGGCACAGCAAAAACCGGCGCCTGGGCAAGACCTTTCTCCCTTTGTGCTAGTCTTCTTCTGGCAGGGGGCTTTTCATGCAGGGGCACATTCAATCGCGACATGCCTCAGCAGTCCACTCTGCCACCTTGGCACTGACATCTCATTCTGTTGTTCTGTCAACCAGCCTTGGAAGCTGAAGGAAAGGCGCGGGAGGAGCGCTTCTTGTGTGAAGCCCTTTGCTTGCACTTGCAGGGCTGCCTCCTGACTCTGCAGGAGCAGCTGGCTGCAAGAGATGTTTGACCAGAGTTTATAGACTATCCTACCCTATTCCTAAGAGCTAGTTTACTGGCAGAATCAAGTGGTCAAGCTGGGGGGGGGGGGGGCTTGGACTTACCACCTCAGAACCTGGTGGTACTGCCCGCAACCCCACCCTTGAACAAAAACATTGCATCGCTGGAAGAAAGCTAGGATGGATCTTTCTCCCTGATATTATTAAGAATATTTAAACACTGCTTTTCAACAAGAGTAGCTCAGAGTAGCTCACAAAGCAGTTTACATACCAAAATCAATAAATGATAAGCTAGTTTTCTATTTGCAGGGAGATGGTGCTTGTTGCTTTTGGCATGGGGGAGGATTCAGGCATGCAGCTCCACACCTGCAGCAAGAAGTGGTACATTGCAGAAAAAGCTTGACCAATTGACTTTGCTAAGTGCATAACCTACCATAATTCTAAATCTTGGATGGGGGAAACAGAAGCCCTGGCATTGTGCACAAAATGGGCAGTGATTTAACATTGAAAGAGTAGAACATAATTCAGCTGATTGGTGCTGCAGTTTACTTATCACCATTACTGGAGTTGTTGTAACTGAAGGGATGAGGAATTGCCATGCATGTCCACCAAACGATGTAACCTGTAGTGTGCGTGTAGTGGCCTCTTACTTGCATGTGCACAGTAGAGATCAATGCAGCTTCCCAAATGGTGGACCTCAGGTGACAGATGTTTAAAAAACAAACCCCAAACCCTTACATTTTCAGCAGTGTGCAAGCAGCACATCCTGATCACTTTAATAGGCTGGGGTACAGAGTGTGGTTTTGCAGCAGAGCCTCTTTAGAGGTAGGATGCAGAACATCCAGGTAACAAAAGTCAGTTTATTTCAAAAGCATTCATAAATCATTCAGTTCTCCATTTACCAGTTAATAAACTGGATAGTCTTCCTGTCTGAATGGCCCCATGGGATAAAAGTTGTGCATGCTCACAATGTGTGCACATTCTGACCCCTCCCCTGAGAGCCAGTTTCCTTAATTGCATGGGGAGGTGGTTCATCCAAATCTGCCCCCTGCACGTGCTGTTAAATTTAGTAAGTTTATCGGCATGTGTAGAGGAGTGATTCAGAAGGCGCGCACACACACCACCCCTGCCACCACCCACTGTGTCAGGAAATTGGTCCCAACTCATCCAGAAGGGAGGGGAGGACATGTGTGTATCATGAACTGGTATACCTTTTATGCCTTGGTCAGGTGCAAAGAATTATCTGAACTGGTCTAACAAGGGCCAGAACTATATGTTGTCAATTGCCATGCCATCGCCTTAAGTTTAGATCAGTTATATAAAACTACACTGTAGTTCCCATCCATTTCTGCCATATGAATCTACCCATCAGAGGAAGCTGTGCTCTATGTGCCATCATTAAGCAAGGCAGGACCAAACCTCCTCTGCAGTTGTCCTTCAGATGTCTTTCAGATGCGGAGGTTCCTACATCAGGGGATTAGGGTGGCACCTCTCTCTTTGCTTTTGAAAAGGCACTCAAGGTGCACTTGTTTCACCAAATGTTTAGATTGGGAGGCTGAGCTGTTCATTTGTCTGGGATGTTGTATTTTGGTTAGACTTGGATTACTTTTCAAAATGTTGAATTGGTTTTTATTGTAAATCATTTTTATGGTTTGATGCTCTTGTTAGACACCTTGAAAATATTCAATTAAAGATGAGATATGAGTGAATGAATACTGATCTAGATTGGCTGATGGTCTGGCTCAGTATGAGACATTTTCCTGTGATCAGAATTCTACAACTATTAATCCCCAAATAGTCATTATGGCATATTGTTCAGTACACAAACCTTTAGACCTTTACTACCATTTAATATTAATGTACTGTGCGCTGTGTGGGCACTGTACAGTACACAAAAGTGAAACACACTTCTTTCCCAGCAGGATCACGATTTACAAAAAATTGAAAAGCTTATTGTGTTAGTTTCCACTTGGGACTTTGGTTTTTAAGGAGGTGATCAATATTTGAACAATTTGTCCAGAAATGTTATTTCCCTGTAATATGTTGTCTGATTCTATTTTCTTCTATGCGCTATTCTATGCACTGTTTTCTTCTGCATTTAAATTCTGCTAAGTGTGCCTGTTTTAAGATGAGCATGCCAATTAATAATGAAAAGCATGCCAATTAATAATGAAAATGTTTCCATTTTAGACTCTTCTTTTTTGCACTTTCATGAGTCAGACTGTGAGCTACGAGGGTCTCCATCTTGTGAATCCCTGCTTTCTCTCAATACTGAAAAACTTTTGGTATGTCCAGCTATTCGCTGTGCAGGAAAAAGCTGCTGATTTTTTTCTAATACAGTAGCTATTTTGCTGCTTTACTTTATGACTATGAAATTTGCCTAAGTATGGTGTAGTGGTTTGAGAGTCGGACTTAGACCTGGAAGATCCAGGTTCAAATCCCCGCTCAGCCACGAAGCTTCCTGGGTGACCTTGGGCCAGTCACTATCTCTCAGCCCCACCTACCTCACAGGGTTGTTGTGAGGACAAAAAGGAAGGGAGGAAATATGTACACCACTCTGAGCTCATTGGAGGAAGGGTGGTATAAAAATGTGAAAAAATAAAATAAAATAAATATTATTGATGCCTAGCTCGTGGCACCCTTTTGTTATGCTTAGCTACTCTAAGAATATTAGCTATTCACTGTATGGGAGTGAAGGAAAATACTAATTTAAACACACAATCTGTTTTTCGTGAATTGTTCTATGTATGAACAATATATTCACTGAAATACTAAAAATGGGAAATATCTAGATAAATTAAAAAAACAGTATTTAGCACAATGAATTGCACTGAAACTGCATTTACTTATTTTCTATAAACATGCTACTTCACAGATTGCTCCAAATTTTCTGAGGCTTCAAGCATTATGTTATCTGGTGCTAAATTTGGTTAGAGTAAAACATTTTGCACATGATCCATCTAAAGTTAAGCATTGTTAAGTTAACTATTTCAGTGGGAGAGTTAATCATATGCCTACTGCTCTCCAATTGAAATAAATGAGATGGTACAGAGAAGCAATATTTATGGGATTTCCAGCCATGTATTTTCCAAAATTGAAGAAATAAAGTTTAGTCCTTACAACTTGACTGGAGAAATTCCTCTTCTTTGTTCCTACCGCAATATAGAAGCAGGCGCTCAGAAACGGATTATCCAGGTCAGCCAAGCGATGAAAAAGCCTTAGATCTTCTAGCTTTACATTTCTTCCCACTCTCGGGATTTTTTCAAAAGCAGATAAAGATTCAGCAAGCACGCTGATAGATGTTCATGACCTTGTACGAAGGCACAGAGTAGAAATAGACACGGAGCGTTAGAAAGTGCGGGAACCGCTAAATTGGTTAATTGGATGCAGAAACTGCAGTTTCCGAGTTGACCGGCAATAACCTCTCTCCTGCGCTGTGCTCTTTGACGGATTTCTTTAAGGAGGGAAACCAAATCCGATTAACAAAAGTCAGTTCCTGTTGGCGGTTCAAAAGGACATTATTTCTTCTCTGAGAAATCAAAATTGCTTCCAAATTTAAGCGCTGCCTATTCCGTATTTCGTTGAATAAAGAACGTGTGTTTTTAAAGTCATGCCCGGTTGCTGCTACATGCGCAGCAACCGCAGATTTTTCCTCTTGTAAGTTTTTGACAGCTCTCAAATGCTCTTGAATTCTAACCTTAATAGGTCGTTTCGTATTCCCCACGTAGGTGCCTTGACAATTTCCACATGGGATTTCGTAAATGCCTGGGTTTGACAGTTCTGGTCTTTTGTCTTTGGGGTTGCCTAAAAGCTGTTCTATTTTAGTAGTTGGCAAAAACACTGTTTTAACATTATATTTTCTAAAGACATAAGCAAGGATTGCTCAGTGATTCCTCGTAAGTAAGGTAAAGACAGCCACTTGCGTTCTTTATTCTCTATTCTCTCTAACTCTGCGTCCTTATTTTTCTGATTGATTTCTTCCAGTGTGGAAATATGCTTTGCTATTTTCATTACTGACAGGATTGCTTATGTCTTTAGAAAGTGTTTTTGCCAACTACTAAAATAGAACAGCTTTTAGGCAACCCCAAAGACAGAAGACCAGAACTGTCAAACCCAGGCGTTTACGAAATCCCATGTGGAAATTGTCAAGGCACCTACGTGGGGAATACGAAACGACCTATTAAGGTTAGAATTCAAGAGCATTTGAGAGCTGTCAAAAACTTACAAGAGGAAAAATCTGCGGTTGCTGCGCATGTAGCAGCAACCGGGCATGACTTTAAAAACACACATTCTTTATTCAACGAAATACGGAATAGGCAGCACTTAAACTTGGAAGCAATTTTGATTTCTCAGAGAAGAAATAATGTCCTTTTGAACCACCAACAGGAACTGACTTTTGTTAATCGGATTTGGTTTCCCTCCTTAAAGAAATCCGTCAAAGAGCACAGCGCAGGAGAGAGGTTATTGCCGGTCAACTCGGAAACTGCGGTTTCCGCATCCAATTAACCAATTTAACGGTTCCTGCGCTTTCTAACGCTCCGTGTCTATTTCTACTCTGTGCCTTCGTACAAGGTCATGAACATCTATCAGCGTGCTTGCTGAATCTTTATCTGCTTTTGAAAAAATCCCGAGAGTGGGAAGAAACGTAAAGCTAGAAGATCTAAGGCTTTTTCATCGCTTGGCTGACCTGGATAATCCGTTTCTGAGCGCCTGCTTCTATATTGCGGTAGGAACAAAGAAGAGGAATTTCTCCAGTCAAGTTGTAAGGACTAAACTTTATTTCTTCAATTTTGGAGAACACACATGGCTGGAAATCCCATAAATATTGCTTCTCTGTACATAATAACAAGCCATGAAAATCTGCATGTATTTTTAAATGAGATGGGCAGCCCAGTCCTGTTTAGCAGGACGCGGCAGTGCACATAAGGCACCCGCTGCATCCTATCCAGGATTGGACCTGCCCCGTCGCAGCTGGCAGTCTCCTTGGGGTAAAGGGACATTTGTCCCTTTACCCTGAGTAACGTGCCAGCCGCCCTGATGGGGCTACTCAGATGTGTGCAAGCTATTTTTCTGGCACAAGTCCTAGAACCCCATGTAACAGCAGCTAGGCCCAGGAAGGGTGATAAGATACAGCGGAGGAGCCCGCTGCCAATCCCTCCCTCTTCCCAGGCTTGACTGACTAATCACCTCCCTCCTGGAACGCCCCGCGGGTGGGGAACTTACCTTCCCTGGCAGGCACAGCGGTGACCAGTGTAAGTAGAGCAGCACTGGCCTCCCAGGGTGCTGCAAACATGCTTTATGGCACGTTTGCAACACCCTAGACCAGTGGAGCGGTCGCTCTGCTGTTCTATTGTTAGACAGAATTGCATTGTTAACTTTTTAACTTTGGCAGGCTCACACCCTTAAACTTTATTTTGGTGTTGCCAATTGACCTTATTAAATGTTTTACAGAGCCAAGCAAAATCACTTGCAGAACAAAAAAGATTTCCGTTTGCCACTGATGATGACAATACAAATGAAGAGTTGGGTAAGATACTAATTTCAGACAGAATACCTATGTTGCAGCAAAAATAATAAAGAGTCTTGTAGCATCTTAAAGATTAACACAAAACAATGCATCCTGTACTTGTAACTGAAACTCTGCAGTTGTTGTGCTGATGTTGTTAACATTTTACGCAGCAATCTTAGATCATGCATGCAGTTTTGGATGTGTGCACCAAAAATAAGCATGTTTGCCCATTTGAACTTGTATCTACCTGGTGGTAGAGAGATATACACAGATGAAAAATAAACCCAGACCTGCACATGTGAATCTACCCATGCTTTCTTTCCTTAATGTTGCTCTCTGTGGCTTGTTGAAAGGTCCACTCCTAAGTCTGTCCTCAATGCCAGTGATGTTCTTCCCTCCCGATCCCCTTAGCAGTTTTCTTTCCACACACACTAAATTTCAGATACTTGCTTTCAATGGTACTTCCAAAGATGGAAGTAAACATATAGTTGGAGTGATTTTGTGTGTGTTTTTCAAGGAAGTCTCTTAGGAGTGGCTTCTAGGATTTTGCTGCATAAGTGCACCTTCTCTTGGACTAGACCAGGCAGTTGTGTTTGACTCTTCCTATATCCCAGATATCTTAAGGCATGCAACTCTGTCTTAATAATCTTAGGAAGATTGCTCTTAATCTTTCATGCAAATACTTTGAGGATAGACTTTCACTGGAGAAGTTAGGACTGCTATGTGTTCCAATCAAAGAGTCAAAAGCTTCTCCCAGGATTACACCTTGGAAGAGCAGGGTGTGGTGTTGCTGCTGTAATTTGTTACCTCTTTAGTGCTTTCTAATTTACAGCCCAATCCTGTGTAAGATGCGGTGGCTGGCCTAAAGGACGCCCACCGCATCCTATCCTGGAACACCTCGAGGGGAGGAGACGATTTAGGATTTTAGAATTCACTGTCTCCTATTCAGCTCTTTGGGGCTATGCAACAAGCCTTATATGTACCGGTAAGTTTGAAATGCAGATTCAGTAACCACTGACACTGTTTTTTAGCTATCGCTTATGTATTGATTGGCAGTGGCCTTTATGATGAAGCTATACGACACTTCTCAACAATGCTCCAGGTAACTTTTCAGTCTTCTAAAAATTTACTTTAGGCTTCCATACTGGATGTTTCTAAAGTAGGACACTTGCCTTCCTAGTAAAGAGAATGCATATTCCACTGGCAGGAGGAGGCCAGTGGAATGTCGTTTTCACTGGCAAGCGCAGCAAGGTCACCAGCGCAATTGCTGGCGTCCAGGCACGCTGACTGGCGGAGATTACTCTGTCTGCCAGCACGAGTTGAGGGGGGGTGGGTGATGGAAGGGGCAGGGGAGCTGGGGAGGTAGACGGAATGGAGGAGGAAGGGGTGGGGTCTGTGGCACTGGTGTTTGCTGGATCCTATCCCTCTCCTTTTTCACTGCCGTTATAGTCCTCGGTTCTGCGCCAGCAAAATAGTTGGCGCAGGACCGAGAAACACATTGGGAAAGCGGAGGCTTTCCCCAGGGCAAGGGAACAAAAGTCCCCTTACCCTGAGGAGACCTCTGCAACTGCCCCCCCACCCTAGGATGCAGTGTGTGCTCCATTGGTGTGCCTGTATGGGTGTGTGTGTGGGGGGGAGTAATGTAGGATTGGGTTCTTACTGTAGCAGTTCAGTCAGAGCATGTTATTTCAAAGATAAAATAACCTTGTTTAAGCATAATTTTGCGACTTCATCTTCCACTGAAGAGCAGTTAGAAGGTTTGGTGGAAAGTGGACACACACCCACAAAACCCCATATACTGTGTATTCCAGCAGTGGCTTCCCTTTTAAGCAGTTCTCATGCAAAACTGTTCACCAAGCTGCTTTTGAAATGCATACGAGAATTGAAAGGAAAGCTAAACAACATTCAAAACGGAACACCTTGCTGTATACACAGATGGTATGCATACTCCCCAAATCTTGGCTTATGTTGGGAATGAAAGCCTTCTGACATGTAGGATGTCTGACTGTATTAAGACATTATATGTACAGGAAGGAATCTTGTAAAAAAAATTTTCTCTGAATAGGAACAACCAGAGCTTATTAGTGCAATTTATGGACGAGGAATAGCCTATGGGAAAAAAGGATTGCATGTGAGTATCTAACATTTCTGAAACTGCATGCAATAAATTATTTTAATAGCCACAGTATATATGCATTAGTAGATGCCCTGCTGAACTTGAACATTTGACCCTTTTTAGTCTAACATTGCCAATGGCTAAGGCTACCATGTAAATCACAGTTATTACAGGATGAATGGTAAATTCTTGTTCTGAGATGCAGAGCTGGCAAATTCTCTTTGTAATATAAATGTGCAAAGATGTATGCACTCCAATTGTAAGAGGGAGTTTATAACTTTTGGCCGTAGAGCTGACCAATTTAACAGAAAATCATCTGAATTCTAGCTGTGATTTCTACCAGCCCAATCCTATGCGGGGACAGCACGTGGGATGCGGGGCCGCTGGCGCGATGTCTGCTGCATCCAGCGCGCCATTCCAGTGGAGAGACCAGTCGAGAGGGGTGGGAAGGAAAATACTTACCTGGGTGTTGGCCGCCACATGGTTCCCTATGGGATTCCTCAGAGCTACACCAGCTCTGTCGCTGGCATAGTGCTAAGGAGCCATGTCTAGCCCGGGATGAGGGTTTGGGATCTGGCGGTTGCCAGCTCCACCTGGTCCTGCCCCCATCTCTCTCCCTGCTCCTTTCCCGGCTCTCCGCTGGTGGGTTGTGCCAGCAACTGGTCTTCACCCCTCTGTCAGTGGTGCATGGTTTTCTGGCTGCTGCACCAGCTGCCATGCATCAGCCGTCGGCAGAGGGGCTGCCACAACAGCAGGGCCATATTTGCACTGGCATACCTAGCAGTACACTGGCGCTGCCCACCAGTAGGATTAAGCTGTACAGTATATCTGTATTACAAATGCTCCTTCTTTCCAGCAAACACACATTTTTCTTCTTTGTTCTGTTTTCTAACTGCTCGTTGAAATTCTGCTGGAAACTGCATAATGAGAATAAAAGCACTAGGTCAGTTGTTTCATGTGTCAAGTTGACTCTAACATTGAGTAGGGCTGCAATCCTGTACACACTTACCTGAGAGTAAGCCTCATTGAACTCAGTGGGACATACTTCTGAGTAGACATCTATAGGACTGTACTGTAGATGTTGCAAGAGAGACAGAGCTGCTGCTGTTCCATATCTTTTTCTCCCACCCCTTTGTAATATGACAACACGGTGCTGTGTGTTGCTGCATCCCTGTAGCTGATAACCAATGGTTTGAAGAGGGCAGGACAATCCACAGCACAATGACATCACCTTGCCCATTGTGTTTACTTAGCCTTACCAGCGTCCCGGAATCGAGGCTGGCTTCAGCCTAGAGCGGACCCAAGCCACTCCCAAGTGTGCACCGCGGCAGCCCAATGGGGTTCCGCTTCCGGAACGTCCGGACAACAATGCAACCGCCGTTGGACAGCCATGGTGCACACTTGGGAGCAGCTCGGGTCCACTCTAGGCCGAAGCCAGCTTCGATTCCTGGACACTGGTAAGGCTATGTTTACTGAGCATTTTCAAGGAAGGTAGGAAAAAATAGGAAGCAGCAGAGCAACATGTATCTTTTAACATTTTAATTGAGCCCTAAGTTGAACTCTTACAACAGTGGTTCCCAAACATTTTTGACTCGTGGCTCCCTTGACCTCCCTCGCCGTTAGCCGTGACTCCCCATTACAGTGCACTGAAGACAGGCATTCTTTACATGCTCAGAGGCACCCTTATATGTATGTGTATATTCCCAAAATGAGCCCTAAAGTGGATTTTCCATGCTTATGCTGAGCAGCAGCTAAGCCAGGAGTGCACAGAGTGGGGTTGGGATGCTGCCCTCCCTCCATTGGCAGGCCTGGGTAGAGGGCACTGATGTCGTCTGCGTTATTCATGGCAAGAGAAACATCCAAGCATGGGAGGGAGGTCTTTTTTTCCCCATTGGTCATGCCCCACCCCAGTTGCACGAGAAAGAAAGCTCCTTTAGGTAGCATCTTTGCAAGATGAAAAACAGATTCTTATACTGCCTGGCAGTCTCCAATGGGGGGGGGGGGAGGTTGTCCCAGCAAATAGAGTGGGGAACTAACTTAGAGGTGGGTCAAAAAGGAAGAAGGAGAGAAATCCTAATAATTAATCAACCAACCAAACAAACATAGCGGCTGCCTCCTCTTCCTCTGGCTTAAACAAGGGAGACATCTCTACAGCAAGCAACTTTTTCAAAGTTTCAAAGACTGTAAAGCAACTTTTTCAAAGTTTCAAAGACTGTAAAGCAGAACCTGCTCTGCACCATTTTCAATTGCAGGTCTTGCATTTGTTTTGTGTTTGCTTTCTTAAAAACATTCAACAGAAAGAAACTACTTTATTTGCAAACCTGCAATGTCTCAGGATTTAGCTTATCCATTGAGTTGTTAATTGTTCTTTGACATAAGATAAGCACAGGCTTCGCTCACGCTGTGGTTAAAAACAAGATGTGGAAAAGCTGCCTACAAACCTGAAGTCTTTTGAAGTGAACTTTGAGTGACCCGATGTGAAGAGGCAGCTTTTCCGGGTCTTTGTTTTTGCTCTCTCTCTTGCAAGCAAGAATATGTGGTAATTAAAAGACTAGCCCGCAATGCCCCTGGCTGCTTTCCATGACCCACTTGGGAGTCACGCCTCCCAGTTTGGGAACCTCTGTCTTACAACCTTGTATTGTGGACTGAGAGCTGCAGGATTTAACCCCTAGGTTTGTAGCATGCTGGTCATTTATGAAGCACTTGGCAGGCTGCAATATATGACTAGCATACCGCAAAGGAAGACAATCATAGCCCTGTGCTGCACCCTTCCCTGTTCTACCCTGCTTGTAACATAGTTTTCCTAGTGCCATCAATAATGTTGCAGTACAAATAGTAGCTAAAGCAAGTGCCAGCTGAAGGAAACACTTCATCCTCAGTAATATTTAGAGGTCATCCTCAATAATATTTTGGAGAACACTGAAAAAAGTGAACACTGAAAAAGAAGCATTTCAGTTTCTCCATGTTGCTAGCTTGTTGAGCTAATGTCTGTGGTATAAAAAGCCAATTTCTCTTAGCACACATCAAAATATCCCATGATGGTTTGATTCCGTTTTGACTCTGTGCAGCCTAAAAATGGTCAGCCTAGCCTTACAGTGACTAAGCATTTACTGCTGCTTACATAAATTATTTTCCATTTTTAAGGATCTTAAAAATGCAGAACTTGCTTTGTTTGAACTGAGCAGAGTAATCAGTCTGGCACCAGATCACCCTGAAGTATTTGAACAAAGAGCCGAGGTAAAAAAAAAATTCTTTGAAAAAGCTTTTTGATTTCACTACTTTATATAAGTCATTGTTTCGTTTTGCTGTTGTACCTGAACTTTTTTCTGTATGTCTATTACTGAAATTTCTTGTCTTAAAACAACACATCTCTTATTTTAAAATCATGCATAGTATTAGAAGGAAAAGTGTTTAGAAGTATTCATGACTCTTTAGGATTTAAATTAAGATTTTACGTACACAGATGCACAACGCAATACATTAAGGAAGAATGTATTTAGTTGTAGAATGCTTTGAAGACCAAATTGTACTTGCAAAACATGTTTAAGCAGAAATATTGTGTAATCAAACTGAACAGCAAGTTGTAGCTGCTGACATTTAAAGGGTGTGTGAACATGTCATCAGCTCCTCATTTTGTGTGTGTGTGTGTTCATGGGTAGAAAGTGATAATGGGTTGTTGTTTTCCCAGATTTTTTAAAATAAATTCTGTAGGTGGACTTAGAATAATTTGAGTAATTCAAAATAATTTGAATATGTTCACCATAAGAACACAATTATTTTGAAAAATGAAAGTATATTTTTATGTGCTTATTAGGCTAAAAGTATTACTTTGGATTTATAGATACTTTCACCTCTGGGTCGAATTAGTGAAGCACTGGCTGACCTCACAAAAGCTATTCAGTTAAAACCTTCAGCAAGACTCTACCGGCACAGAGGTACTCTTTACTTCATATCTGAGGTTAGTTTTTCAATTAGACACTTCTAGAGAATGAGTTAGGGCAGATGTTCAGTCTTGTGAGCTGCATTTGAAAGAAACCTATCATATACTACAAGTTAATACATATATCTGTATGGAGAGTATACTTTGGGAGAGAGGGGAGATTCCCCCACTTCCCCTCCCCCAATGCCCTGTCTCTAGCAATAAGACTAGCAATATGATTAAGCGCAATCCTATGTAAGGATCCGGCCGGCGGCCCAGGGCTGCCCGCTGGATCCCTGAGCATTGGTGGTCTGGCTGTCGCCAGGCCGGAGCTCTACTCAAGTTTACACGCGTCCCCTTCCCCGAGTGTAAACGCAGGCCGCCCTGACTGGCCTCCTTGGATTTCCAGCAGCAGAATTGCTGGCGGAAGTAGGAAGAGGCCATGTAATGGCCCAGCCACCTGGCGGGATCCAGGATATGGCCGAAGCCATCCCCCGCCCCCTCCCGAACTGACTGGGCCAATGGCCCCCCCTCCCTCGCCTGGCGAAACACCCCTACACCCGCCTGATCCCTGCTTACCTGGTCCGGGGGCCGCAGGGGCACTCCGTCTCCGGAGCAAGGGAAGCCAGCCTCTGCTACGTCCTCCCTTGCTCACGAGTCGTCGCAAACATGCTTTCTGGCATGTTTGCGACATCTCCCGGCTGGAACACTCATTCTGGCGCCGGGAGCAGCAGCAGGATTGCGCTGTAGCTCAGAGGAGCCAGAGGTATTTCCTAAGAGAGGGGATCAGGTGCTTTAGAGTGAGAGAATATTTGCCAACTATTTGTTTTAAAAGGAAGGGTGTGCAATTTGTGGTGATCAAGTAATGCTAAATTTGAAAAACTATCAGAATTTCATTTTTGTTACACAAATAAAAAACATCAGTTTAGTATTCTCATAAGAGACCACCTCTGTGACTTGTGGCACAATCCTGTGTAAGATGCAGCAACTGGCCTAAAGGCTTGGCCGCTGCATCCTATCCCGTTCCTGGGATAGGCAGGGACCATCTCGGGAGAAGGGGACCATCTCCCTGGGTGCAAGCTGGCCGGGGCCCTATGGGCCTCCTTGGATATATGCCAGCTATGAAGCTGGCGTGAATCTGAGGTGGTGGAGTAAGGCCAAACCGGGCCGGGAAAGGTATCCTGGTTGCTTGCGCAACTGCGTTAGTGGTTTTGCTTGTGACTTCTGGACACCCCCCCCCCCCGATGTGCATCATCCCATGACTCTGTGGAGGATCCCTGGCCCACAGCAGCAGCTTTTTCCGGGGAGGGGGGTGCTTGGGCTTTGGAAAGGAGCAGCAAATTAGGGAAGGTGGCTTGTGTTCACACAGTTATGCAAGTGTAAGCTCAGAATGCTATCTATTTAAGAAATCGTTGTTCCAGATACTTTCCTTGGCTATATTATCAATCTAGTCCCTTCACTCACTACACCTGTTTCTGGCACCACTTATATTATAAGAATAGATAGAATGTATTTGTCTTGTAGTTCAGTTCTATGCATGTTTACTCAGAAGTAAGTCCCACTGAATTCAGTGAAATGCCTATGTACTGTAATTCTAGGATTGAAACCTAATGGACCGATCCTGTCTAGCAGGACCCAGCGGCTCAAATAAGGTGCCCACTGTATCCCACGTAGGATTGGGCCTGCGCTAGCGCAACCAGAGGCCTCCTCAGGGTAAAGGGACTTTTGTCCCCTTATCTGGAGTAGAACCCCGGCTGCCCCAATGGGTCTACTCTAATGTGCGCCAGCTATTTTGCTGGCAAACATTCGAACCGACCGTGTAACACTGGCCAAGCTCAAGAAGGGGGAAAGGATTCATCAGAGCCACCAACGATCCCTCCCCTGTCCCAAGCCCAGCGGGCCAATCCGGCCCCCCCAGAACACCCGCTCCTTGCCCTCCCCCCTGCTGTGCTGTGGGAACTTACCTCTCCACCGCAGCGCTCCACCATTCTGCGGCACCGGCAGAGGCCTCTCTGCCAGCACAGCTTACTCGTTGGGTGCTGCAAACGTGCTTTCCGGCACGTTTGTGACACCTTAGACCTGCAGAGCAATTGCTCCGCCAGTCTAAAAGTAGACAGGATTGCACTGTTAGTCTGTCAAGACAATGTACAACTGGTTGTCCTTTTTAAGAATTACAGTTTTTATGATAAACTTTTAATGATATGACAATTCTGTGTTATGCAACTACATAACTATATAAGTGTTATGCAACTACAGGGTAACTTCTGTCACCTTTATCTGTTAGATCTAGCGGTTTCAATTGCCTGATTGAAATTGTTTTTGTCACAGGACTATGCAACAGCTCATGAAGATTTTCAGAACTCTCTTGAACTGAATAGAAACCAGCCAATAGCCATGCTTTACAAAGGTTTAACATTTTTTCACAGGGGGCTTTTAAAGGTAATTATATTGAGTGACTATGGAATTTGTCAGGTCCCCCCCCCCCCACTGTGTTATATCCTAACTTGTGCAAGTGGAAAAGCATTTGTGCAAGTGATCTTCCCCACCCCATCCTCCCTACAGCATCTCCCTGAGCTCCCTCCTTTCTCACAAACTTCTGAGGATTGAAGAGACCCTTGGGGCTGCAGTAGGAGGAGGGAATCCCCAGACACAGAACACAGGCACCTTCCACAAGATTGCTCTCCCCACCCCTGCGCTGTGTGGTGGGCGTGTTCCTGGTCCAGCGCGCGTCACAGCTTGCGTCGCACTCTCCCCCATTTCCTGCGCTGTTGCAACGTGCCTTATGGCACATTTGCGACAGCTAGCGCCGGCACAATGTGTGCTGCACCAGCACATTACAAGGTTAGGAGTGTGCCATTAGAAGTGCTTCACCTGCCTGGTTTGTGGCAGTTATTTTTTTAATTTTGCTAGTTGTAGTACATTTGGAAACATGACAGTTGAAGAACTCCTGAAATCTCAATAATTCAAAATATTTTACCAATAACTACCTTATTCGATAAACTCGATAAATTTCATTATAAATAAACTGTACTCGATAAACTTCATTATAACTCTATTGGATTTAGATAATGAGATTTCTGTAACTTCTCAGTTTGCATTTCATCTATTGATGATGCCCATGATTAAAATGCCTCTTACAGACATTGCATAGGTTTGCAGGAATCTAGAAAATGATATAGGCAATTAGCCTTCTTTTCTCATGTTCCTCAATTTAGTTCTTTGTTAAGCTTAATATTTGGTTGCTACAGCTCATGCAAATGGTATGTGTTATCACAGTAATCTATGTTGTATGCTTTGATGGTGGTATCTGCCCACAAGACTCCAACAGTAGTCAACAGCAGGCATATTAGACATTTCTTAATTGGTCTTAAGGGACATTTTTGAATTAATTCAGTGAAGTTATTAGCTTTTTGCTCATGTAAGCCATTGTTCAGGCCTTCCATAAAGTATTAACATGATTGTTCTGACATCTCAGCAGGAGTAAGTAATCTCAGTAGGAATAATTAACAATACAGTAGTTAATTGTTTGTGCTTTACACAGGAAGCTATTGAATCTTTCAAAGAAGCCTTGAAGCAGAAAGCGGATTTCATAGATGCGTATAAAAGTCTGGGGCAGGCCTATCGGTAAGCAATTTAAAATGCTTTACTATCATTGTTTGGCCCTCAGATTTGAATTTTGCAAATCTCCTGGGGAGGGACTGTATCTCAGTAGTAGATTTGCATGCTGAGGATTCCACAGTCTATACCTAGCATCTCCAGGCAGGACTGGGAAAGACTCCTGTCTGGAAACCCTGGAAAACCCACTGCCAATCCATGTACACCAGGGGTCTCCAAACCTTTTGGGCAATGGGCCACATTATATTTTTTTTAAAGGGACTTCACGGGCTGGAGAGAAAAAAAAATCAGAAAAATACCCTACTGTGCCATTCTTACATTAAATTCCAAATTAAATAGAAGTGAAGAAAATTTGTCAACATATCAAAAATCTGTTTTTTTATTTAATATATATTAAAGACATTATTAATGTAATTCACAATTTTGGATCACACAAATTTACTTTGATATTATTTCAGGATTAGTGAGATGTGGAACTGGTGTAAAACTTCATCCCCAGGCCTTTCCTGGCATTTTCTGTCTGTCTGGAGGAGCCTCCATCCAGTCCACCGGTGCACACCCAACCAGCCTCATCCTGGGCTGCAGCTGAGGTTTTAAACTCCTGGCTGCATTCTGCACATGCTCCCTTCCCCAGGCCCACCCCTTTGTTGCTACTTGGTGTCCCCATCCCTATGGAAGTGGGGGTGCCACTTTCTGCCTTGTGGAGCCACTTGGGAAGTCCCTGAGCAGCTGCCATTGCTTGAGGCTGGTTTGCCTGCAGTGCAGCCGGCAGCAAGCCCTGGCTTCACTGCTTGCTTTGCAGAGACAGGGCGGAGAATCCCAATGGGGAGGAAAAATCAGCCACAGTCCTTGGGCCAGACAAACCATCACTGTGGGTCAGATCTAGCCCATGCGCTGTAGTTTGGAGACCCCTGATGTACACAATCCTGAGCTTGTTGATCCAATGGTCTGACTCCATATAAAGCAGCCATTCATTCATGAGTATGGAGCTTCAAGGAAAAGGAAGTTTTTAGTCAGTGCATTATGGTGGCCTACTAAACCTCCTGGCTGTTTCAGCAAATTTTGCAACAAATATTGTAATATTAGGTTGAAAAATGTCTTCAAAAATTAAAAGTGGGAAAAAGTGTTTTTAGATTTGAAACAAAATATTGCCATTGGTTAAAATAACTTGTATATTTTTTTAAAAAAAATTCCGATACTTTGTTGGTGACTTTTTATGGTTCTGAGTATTAAATTACCGTATATAAATTATTTGTGATATGATACTGATTTTCAGAGGCCAGCGGGTGGCGCAGTGGGTTAAACCGCTGAACCATGAGCTGTCGATCGAAAGGTTGGCAGTTCGAATTCGCGACGGGGTGAGCTCTCGTTCCTTGGCCAGCTCCTGCCAACCTAGCAGTTCCAAAGCATGTTAATGTGAGTAGATAAATAGGTACTGCTTGCGGGAAGGTAAACAGCACTCCGTGTTCCAGCCGCATGCTACACGCTGCGGCAAGGAGAGTCATGCCGGCCACATGACCACGGAGGCGTCTTCGGACAACGCTGGCTCTTCGGCTTTGAAATGGGGATGAGCACCACACCCTAGAGTTGGACACGACTGGACTTAATTGTCAGGGGTCACCTTTACCTTTTTTTTTTTACTGATTTTCAGAGCCTGTGTTGATTGCTTGGTTGTTAATTACATTCAAGGACTGCTTTACTAGAAACAAATATCTTGCTGTTATCTCTTAATTACATACATTAGAGAACTTGGGAACTTTGAAGCTGCAACAGAAAACTTTCAGAAGGCGTTGATGCTAAATCAAAATCATGTTCAGACAATACAGCTTGGGGGAATGATGCTTTATCATCATGGTAGCCTACATGAAGCTCTGAAGAATTTTAAGGTAAGCACTGATGCAGTTGTAAAATACTAAAGTTACTGCCTCTGTGCACAGATGACCCCTGAGAGCAAGCCCATTGGTTGCCATACGAGTCCCCACAGCCTATAGAACTCTTTGTGCATCTTCTTTGTGATTTTCTATAGGCTGTTGCAGCTGGCACCGCAGCTTCATGGGGTGGGCCACCTGTACATGAGTGAAGAGTAAATAAATAGCCTGTGATCCGTTTATATCGGTATCTTCACACAGTGTTTTGAAGTTATTTTAAATCGTTGGTCTGTTTGAAATAAACTACATGGCATCTTTACCTGTAATTCTAAAGTCTTGGATGAGCCTGTGATCTATTTATCTGAAAACTCCTAGTTGTCTTGGATTTCTTTCTTTTCAATTTTTCTAGAGGTGCCTGCAACTGGAACCATATAATGAAGTATGTCAGTATATGAAAGGTCTCAGTCATGTTGCTGTGGGCCAGTTTTATGAAGGCATAAAAGCTCAAACTAAAGTGATGTTAAATGATCCTCTGCCTGGTCAGAAAGCTAGTACAGAGTACCTGAAAGTGAAATACCTCAGAGGTAAGTTGCAGCTAACAAATTATTCACTGGCTTTGCACCCAAAGAGCTACATACATGTAAGCATTATATTTGTGATCTTTTTAACGAACCTTGTGCTGCTTCTGCTCTGTGCTGTGTGCAGCCTTTACAGGTATCTTGGCTCTTACCTCAAAGGTACGTAAATCAGAAGCATGACTTGAGGCCTGAATATGATTGTAAAAAGAATATAGTGGGCCTGCATCTTACGAGCATTTTATTTGTGCGAATTCAAGTAGATGCGCTCAGCAAACAAGCAAAAAGAAAAACTGTTTCAACTATACACGATTTTGCGCTGACTTCAGAACCTAACCCTTGTGTAAGATGTGGGTCAACTGTATATACATTGTTTAGGCTTGTATATTACAGTATATGTGGAATTAATGACTCTTAAAAAAGAAACATACGGAATATATAGTAATGTATAAGGCTACTTCTGTTTTTGTTTGACATAAATCTGTGATTGTCTGGATAGTGGACCACAGTCTAGGTTTTTAGGATACAATCATATTGGCTGTCTTCTTCATTTTACATTTCTTCATCACTGTACCAGTGGCAATCTTCCTGTATTTTTCATACATGCACATTGCTTTCTCCTGTAATTAGTCTCAGGGTATTTTTTTTCCTTAATAAAGATTGAATTTGTATGCATCCATACCCTGTTACTCGTCACAATTTTCAAGGGGAGAAGTGTATTTCAGGGAGAAGGAGACATTGAGGCAATTTTATTTAGTCACTAAATTTAATAGTTGAGATGGTGCAGATGTCTCGCTAAAAAGTTCGATTCATGAGAGAAATATTGAGATAATGACCAGGAAGAGAGAGAGAGCATGAGATTTCTACTGGCCAACTGCACAAAGGCCTGTACCACTTTGGTGAGTAACAGCCATTTTGCATAGGGAAAAAACTTCCAGAAATGTCATTGAACAGTTGCAGGGTGTGGATTGTACGTCTTATGTGACTTTTGGTAGCAGATTTTATGAAAAATGTTTGATCTGGAAATAAAGTCAAGTTTAACTTGACTTACAGGAATTAACGTTGAGGATATATATTTCCTTCACAGAATATTCTCGCTATTTGCATGCTCATCTTGATACTCCACTTACGGAATACAATGTAGATACGGATCTTCCTGGAGCATTTAAAAATCACTGGGCCAAAAATCTTCCTTTTCTCATAGAAGACTATGAAGAACAGCCAGGATTGCAGCCTCACATAAAGTGAGTGGCTAATTGTTACTGCAAAGTGTTGGGATTTTTTTACTGGATATTTAGGGACTCAGTCTTCAGCCATCTGCATAAGCGTAGGGTATTTCTGTGTTGTGGTGATTTGTAACAGCTGCATATTCTTGGTTTTGTTCACCTAACATTCCAGGATAGAAGAGATTAAATTTTACATTTTCAACCCTGTCCAGTTTTGATACAGCTTGGAAAAAAAAAAGAAATAGTGACTGTGACAGAGTGTCTTCTTATGGTTTGTTTGTTTTGTTTTCAAACTGAAGAAGATTCTTTACTGCAGTAATGCTAGAGTCCAAGATGATGAACAGTTAGTACAGAAAGAGGCTTTACTTGTTGGAATGTGCAGTATAGAGCAATCTGTGTTTCTAAAAATGACTTGTCTATACATCTCTGAAAATTAATTACTTTTTTTTTAATTTTGCAATATTTCAATATTTAGTGTTACACCATCTCATTGAGAAGTATATTTCGAACAGGTTGACCTCTCTATATGCTGCCTTTGTAGATTTAAAGGCAGTATTTGACTCTATTTCACAAGTTAAACTATGGGAGAAGCTGGAAGCCACTATAATTTATTGGCGCCTGTTAATTCTCATTCAGACCTTACATAGAGGTACCTCGCTTAAGGTGAGATGTAGTTTACGATGTCATCTCACGAATGCTGTGCCAACACAGAAGGGGGTTAAGCAAGGATGTATCCTGGCCCCGCTTTTATTTAATTTTTACATTAATTCAATGGTAGGCCAGCTTAATAACAGTGATTTTCACCCCCCCAAAGATTGCAGGGAGACATATTACTACCTTACTATATGCAGATGATGCAGTGATTCTTTCAAGAACTCCTGTTGACCTTAGAAGAGCCCTGAGAACCCTGACTTTATTCTGCAAAGAGAACCAACTGGTGATTAATTATCACAAAACTAAGGTCATGACCTTTTCTAGGAGACCAAAGATTCGCTCGTGGAAGATTGATGATCATATGATTGAGCAAGTGACCCACTTTAAATATCTGGGTGTAATCTTCCATTCGAGTGGCTCTAGAAAAGCTCATGGGGAACATGTGGCCTCAAATGCCCAAAGAAGTTCTCTTGCTATTTTACAATTTATGCGTACAAAAGGAGGCCATTAATTTCCCGCTGCTCTTAAATTATTTCAAGCTAAGGCATTAGCTCAACTATTTTATATGGTGTCCAATTGGGGCCCTTACCCAATATTTTGACTTTGGAATGTGTTCAATCAAAGTTCCTTAGGGCAGCCCTTGGAGTGCCTAGATGCGTCTCTAATGCAGTGCTTCTCAATTTTTTTCTGTCATGCCCCCCCTAGGAAGAAAAAATTTCGCGCCCCCCTAATATAACTAATGCAATAGTTAGTGTATGCTTTGCGCCACTTAACTAGATTGTAGGAGCCTCCAGCGACGATCTACTTCACCGACGATCTCTTCCGGGGAGCAGATCGTTCCTCTGCTCCCCGGCGCGAACTCTGTAACGCGCCTAGGAGCGCTCTGCAGAGTTCACGCTGTGAATCACGCATGCGCAAGACGACGATTGGCAACATCGTCGTCTTGCGCATGCGTGAACTCTGCAAAGCGCTCCTAGGCGCGTTACAGAGTTCGGTAACAGAGATCGTCGGTGAAGTAGATCGTCGCTGGAGGCTCCTACAATCTAGTTAAGTGGCGCAAAGCATACACTAACTATTGCAACGAGCCCCCCTTTACGGAGCCTCGCGCCCCCCCTGGGGGGCGCGCCCCACTATTTGAGAACCGCTGCTCTAATGCAATGTTGCGTTTAGAGACTAGTCAGATTAAGATCGAGGCCAGAGTGTGGATAGTTATTTTTTGCATACTGGCTAAGATTGCACTTCTGTTCAGCTAACCTTGCCCCTTTAATTCTTCGAGATGATTATAAATCTAGTTGGACTCAGTCAATTGAGCTAAAGTTGGCCTCTGAGATTTTCTCTGATGAGCTTGCTTAGCATGGGCCTGGACCAGGCGAAAGCGATGATACAGCAGCGTGTTCTTGATATCGAGCAACAGAAAGATCTTAGTAATGTAACAGAATTTTGTATTAGTGAGGAACTTAAATACATATTGTGGCTCTAGTATCTTATCTTACCCAGTTGGAGATCCCGAAATATAGACGGGCATTTACAATGGCTCGCTGTAGTGGATTGCCCTCAGCAGTGCTAGAGGGTCGCTACAGAAAGATTCCTTTTGCAGAGCTGCTATGTCCTTGTGGGGCAGAACAAATAGAAACTACTGAACATGTTCTGCTGGACTGTATGTTATATAGCGATATACGTACCACCCTTATCTCTCCATTGCTGGTTAAGCTGTACGAGCCAGTTCTATAGATTTGTTTCTATCAGATCCCAATTCTGCTGTTACATACAGTGTTGCTAAATTCTTTGCGGCTGCAATAAATATCCAAAGAAATATGGTAAATTGTGGACTTTCTAACTTGGTATAGGAGACCTCTGATGTGATGTTTGTTATGATAGTTGACTCTTATTTCTGTTCATTTTTATTATTCAGAGCAAACCTTTTATCTTAGATTTTATAGCATTAAGTATGGGTTGATTGGTGGCCAGGGGTGGGTGGGTGTCTATTTTATTTTAATTTCTTGTCTTAAAGTTGTTGAAACTCTTGCTGATAAGTGGGGATAAGCAATTATTTCCCCTCACTATAGCCATTGGACCCCATCAGTAAAGAAATAGCTTTAGTTGACAGAAATTGCCACAGGACACACTTCAGTTAATTGCCCCAATAGGTTTTTATTTATTTATATGTATAAAATAAGCATGAAAGTTGCCATAAAGCCTTCCTTATTTTAGACAGCAGTCATGGACCTTAAATTTTATTTTTTCAATTCTGTTATTTTTCCATTTTGTCCATTGTTTAAGAAATACTGAAATAATAATAACAAAAAAGCAACATGTGTGTGTCTATGTGCTATTGATGGAATCTATTCGAGACTTCCTATTCGAGACTTCCTAGGAATCATCTTAATCATTTAATCTCATCTTTGTTAATGATTTTAAGGGATGTGCTGCTTCAGAAATTTGACAACTATAAGCCTGAAATACAGGAGATGATATGTGTAGCTGATCATTTGGGTTCACTGATGCAATATGAAACCCCTGGATTTCTTCCAAACAAGAGAATACATAGAGGTATGCTGGAAAAAAACAACAACCCATCAATATAGAAATAAAACCATAGTGGTACTATCTCTGATTACAGTTGGATATTTAAGTTGAATCACTGTACAGTAAACATGCTTTGTTTGGTTTGTGGTTCAGCATGCATTAAATAAAAATGCTAAGGTTTATAAGCTGTCAAATGTATAAAGTTTCAAATGTGCATGAACTTTAAATGGTAACCTGCTTTATTTATTGCTCAGCAATGGGGCTCGCTGTGCTAGAAGTAATGCAAGCTGTGCAGCGAACATGGGTGAACTCCAAAGTGCGGATGAATGGGAAAACCAGGCTGATGCAGTGGAGAGATATGTTCGACATTGCTGTGAAATGGAGAAGGTAATAAACGAGGAACACTACCGAACCATTACTTGGTGAATTTTGTTAATTTGCTATCAAGAGCACTGAACTGAACTGTAGGCTAAGCAATTATAAAAGCAGAGGCAGAATGAACTGAGGAACTGCTCAATATAGATTTCTATGATCAGTGGCATCACTGCGCGTGTGTCACCCGATGGCAGGGGCGTGCTGCCTCCCGTGGCCCCCCCAAATTTACCCCTGCTCCAGAGAAGGAGAACTTACCCCCGCTCCAAGCATCCTCCTTCTCCAGCGGTCCAGGGCCTTCTTACGAGGCCCAATGCATTAATACGTGAACTTTTTGCTTTTTCGCGCATGCGCAGACCGTTTCTGAGGGCAAGGGCTGCCCTTTTGCCCTTAGAAACAGTCTGCGCATGCGCAAAAAAGCGAAAAGTTAATGTATTAACGCATTGGGCCTCATCAGAAGGCCCTGGACCGGCAGCCGGAGTGGATGCTCCAAGGCCTTCTCCCGGCCTCAGAGCCTCCAGAGGATGACGCGCGGGGGTGCGCGCATCACCCTTTCCACGCGTCACCCTCTGGCGGCCCTCCCACCCCCGCCACGGCCCAGCGACGTCTATGCCTATGATTCCTACCTCATTTCTTCTGCAGTTGAGTTTACATCTTCTGTATCAGATAATCTGTGGTCAGATCTGTGTAAGCACTCCATCAAAACCATCTCAGTTCGGTTTAACTTCATCCAGACAGATCTTGAAGTTACAGTTTGCAGTACAATATCGTAGTTTAGAAAGAGGCAATTCAAAAAAGCTTCCCAGATGAAAAATTTGGAACAATTGAATCAGAATCTGTACAACAATTGAATCCATAACCATGTTGATGCAATGTATCTTCATAGGATAGCTGACCCAGACCAGCCAGTGCTATGGTTAGACCAAATGCCAGCTCGAAGTCTTAGTAGAGGCTTTAATAATCACATCAATCTAATCAGGTAGGACACTTTAATGCATAATTTTAATGCAAACAAGAGTTCATTAATCATGTATTCTGCATGACGAAATTCATACTGTGTGTGTTAGAATTTTTGACCTAGTCATAACGTTTTTACATTTCAGTGAAACCTGAATGTATAATATGTTTTCATTACAGTGTCTCTTGAGATATTTCCCAACATTTTTCTTGAGCAACTGGAGTTTTATAATCTATGTTGTATAATCTAGAGTTGTATAAAAACTACATTACCTTGAAATCAAATAATCTTCAAAAGAATCTCAGTATTTATTTTTATTCCTAGTTGAAGTACTTATATTTGCTTATACTTGTAGTAGTTGCTAGTGGGTAAATCAAGAAAAGGTGGTTATGCATAGGCTTACCAGATTTCTTCCTGGGACAGAGTGTAGCCTTTTAGGAGAAGGAATGTGGGCAGGTGTAGCTTGTTAAACCTTAGAGCACAATCCTAGGCATGTCTACTCAGAAGCAAGCCCCATTGAACACAATATTGCGATGTGTTGTGTCACAAGAAGTACTTCCTTTCTTCAGATTACTGTTGTTTGTCTTATCTTCTATACTCTACATAACAAGAATCCATGCATTGGACCACCTATGAAGGTGGCAAAAACGTTGTCAATCATAGGGGTTTGCGCTGAGAAGTGCATGCATAAACTCCCAATTGTTCTTTATTTTTACTAAAAAGTGCTGAATCCTTGCTTTGGCTTAGTTCTTTTATTTTTGAATTTAAGTATCTGAAATGAGAAGTGCTGGGTGGGGAGATCAAATATAGTCCCTAGGTGCAATCAACTATGGTACAGAACCCACATGACACCTCATTAGCTTGAGTTTCAGCTTGAGTGGAAGTATTGCTAATGGATTATGCCCACATTGACCAACACTGTCAGCAAAGCAGAATAAGCTCGTCATCTTGATACTCTAAATGTATAATATCATTTTGTTGTGCTTTTAAAAGCAGTTTAGTCAGCTGTCTACACTTTATGAAAAATGCCTTTGAGTTCTTTTCTGTCTAATCTTTACCAAAGTATTATCCTTTCAAGGTGGTGATTGTTTTGATTATATTTCTGCTCAGTTTAGTCTCTTTTGGAGTCGGGCAGTAGAATTCTGTGCATGGCTATTCAGAAGTAAGTTCCATTGACTTGATGAGACTTACTGTCCAATCCTATCCCCTGCTGCCGTGCAGCGCGGTGGCTGATGTATCTTGCACACCAGCAGGGGATCAGGCCAGCCTGAAGAGGTAAGTAAAGACAAATTTTGCTTAGATCTCCAGCCACTGCCTGGTCACCTGTGGGCCTGCTCAGATCTACGCCAGCTCTTTTGCTGGCATAGATCTATTACGCTGAAGGGGGGTGTCAGGCCTGGAATGGAGGTATAGGATTCAGTGGCTGCCAGTGCCACCAAGATCCACTCGTAGCCTGGCTTGATCCCCACCCTGACCTGTCTGCACCGCCAGCAAAACCACGATGGCGGCCTGCTGCAGGGTGGTGTTGGCAGCACGCGCTCTTTTGAGCCTTGCGCTGGTAGCAGCACTCTGCAGACAGGCTGCCATGACGGCATACTGCACAGATAGGATAGGGCTGTTACTCCCAGATACATGTGTTTAGGATTATAACCTTGTAGTGCAATCCAATACATGTTTACTCAGAAGTTAATTTCACTGTGTTCAGTGGGACTTCGTCTCAGGTAATTGTGTGTAGGATTGCAGCTGTAGTCTCCTTGTGTTCCTTATCTGATCCATGCAAAATCGATCTGAGAAAATTGAATTTATTTCTGTGAGTAAATTCAAGATTAAAATCTGCTGGACATAAAGTGGGATATAGGCTGTTGGTACCACCACCACAGGGCTACAAATGGACATTCCAAAAAGCCTTTGTCCCTCATGAAACTGAGGTAGCTTCAGCTACACTTATAGAATCATTGTACAGTATTCTTATTAGAAATACCAAGAGACTAACTTCACTTTTGAAATTTAAAAATTAAGAGAAGAACACAGTTATTCATTTTTGTAGTTTGAAACTTGTTGTCACTGGCATAGAGGTTGTCTGATATGAGATGGTGGGATGTATCAAAAGTATGAATAATTAAATTGGTATCATGCTTCTCATTTGTCCTTCTCATTTGCCTTTTACTGCTAATACAGTCCTTATTTTTTGCACATCTGCCCTGCTTTTAGACTTCCCCTTGTAGCCATTATTCTGCAGTTCTTGTAGTTTGATTAAAACCAATAGAGTAGTTAACTATATTTAACTACATTTAAAGTACTTTTAAGTACAAGAAAGTCAGGTAAATGGAATTTGAGATGGGTTATGTAATTTACCCCTGTGATTGACAAGTAGGTTTTTTTCATTAGTATTTGCAGCTACAATGTTTGCTCTATAAAATCTTGTTTTGTAGACTGGGAAATGAGAAAGGACTTCACCAAACACAATAATGATATGCCCTATGAGTTTGCCCTATGAGTAGCTAGGTGTGTGTATGTGGGGAGGGAGAGTGGTCTTGCATTTCTCAATTGTTGGCATGTGTTCCAGTGGTGGTACATGAGGTGGATGTCTGTTGGTACGCATGGCACCCACGGACACCCACCGCCTGGCAGCGATAACGCAACGCAACGCACAGCAGTATGAGGCTCGGCGGGCAGAGCTCCAGTGCGTGGTTTTCATGCACTTGAAAAAGCCCTCCTGCCTGCCCTGAGCCTCTTACCAGTGTTTGCAGTGTTGCGTCTGGCCTCCTAACCTGGACGTAACGTGATGACGCCATCGCCATTTACTTCTGGTGGTACTTTGGATGATTTGGCCCTAGGAAGTGGTATGTCAGGGGACAAAAGTTGAGAAACACACAGCGCAATCCAACTTAACTTTTGTGTCGGTTTAACCAGCGGCGCAGCAAGAACAGGAGGCCCCAGAATGGAAAAGGGATTCAAATCCCCTTTGAATTCCTCTTTTGGAGGGGATTTGAATCCCTTTTCCGTTCTGGGGCCTCCAGTTCTCGCTGCGCCACTGGTTAAACCAGCACAAAAGTTAAGTCAGATTGCGCTGACCGTGGTGTCAAACGTAAGGCCCATGGGCCGGATACGGCCTGCGAAATCTCTTTATCTGGCCCACATGATAATTGGGCTCTCTGAGTGCTGCCCTTTCAGCAGCGCCACTTCTGCCGAGGTTCTTGGAGGTAGAGATGGAAGGAGGCCTTAGAAGGCAAGGAACGCTATGGGGGAAGGTGCAGACCAAGAGTGGTGAGAGAGGGAGAGGTTGCTGAGGTGCTGGGAGAGCCCATTTATCAAGTGGGCACCCTTCCAGCAGCGCCACTTCTGCCGAGGTGTCACTTTGCATATGTTCTTTTCTGTCATTTGCAGCTAATCAGTTTCTATGTGAGAACAAAGTGCTTATTTCTGATCATAATCTGCTTAATGATGTCACTTCTGGCCCTCAGCAGGTGCCATGAATACTAGTCGGCTCACTGTATGAAAAAGGTTTGACACCCCTGGTTTAGATGGATCGTTTAATCAGTAGTATCTGATATACTTGTACACACCTTATTAACTCTACTTTTAGCACACATGTGTTGTGTTTAATTGCTTCATGTGTTTGTACTGCTTGTAATGGAGAGATTGCAACATTATAATTTAAGCCTTAAGAACTATTCCTTCCAGGTGATCCTTGAGCTTGGCCATAAAGACATTCTAATACTGAAGATAAACTTTTTAAATTAGAGTTATATAAATTAGAGTTTATGCACTTTGTCACTTTTGCTTCTAAATAGCAATAACAATTGCTGACAATTTCTTCTTTTATGCGTATAAAGATCCACAAATTGTCGGAGGCAATACCTCTGTGCAGCGTAGTCCACCAGTTGTAAGAATCCTGCTGTAATCCTGTTAGTTTCAATTAGAAGGCATTAAATTTAGTTTCTGTACTTCTCACATCTGTGTGCTAGTTTTCAGGCTCTGTCTAGGAGCTTGACACGAGTTTTACAAGTTAATCTGTGGTAATGAGCAAACTATACCAAAGATAGTTTGTTTGCCATTATCAGTCTTCCCCACAATGTGTAGTCACAGTGGAGTATGAGGTGTGTGTCTGACAGTCCTCTCCTGATTCATATGTGGCAATGGCTAAGCCTGACAGGTTTTGTTGGAGCTCAGCACAGATTGAAAGCGTATGCATGCTAGAACATGCCCTCTGCAATGTAGAGAAATTTCACTGTAGAGAATGTAGAGAAACGACCGATCTGAATTAAAATAGTTATTGAGGGAAGTTTGTTTTCTTGCTATATAGAAATTGCATACATTTATTAAAATGTTGAATATTCTGTTGTAAAAATGTTCTCATCTACAGGGGACAGGTTATTAACATGAGATATCAGGAGTATTTTGAAAAGATGCTTCATTTTATCAAAGACAGGATCCTTGTTTATCATAGGTAAATGAATTCTTCCTCTATGTTTATATTTATTCATATTACATTCAGTTATTGAATTAAGAACAAATCCTATTTGAGATTGGACTGCATAAAGAAAAGGACAGATACATGAAAGGAAGGGGGAAAGAGGAGAGATTAAAGATGAAAGGGAATGGAGAACAGTGATGCTTTCCAATTCTGTTTAAATGATTGCAAGGAGCAGGAGGCGTGGATGTCGGGAAGCAGTGAGCTTGAGAAAAGATGAAGGCAGTACATCGGAGAAATAGCCTGAGGTTTACTCAACAGGGAAGTTTCAGCAGATCAGAAACAATGAGAAGGCAGAGAAAAGATAGATGAGAAGAAGCCATAGAGTGAAGGGCTTGAAAGCAAAAAGTAGTGATTTAAACTGGATCCAATACAGAAATGACTGCCAATGAAGGTCTAATAGCAATGGGCAAAGGAAGATGCTGGAAGAAAAAAAAAAGTGGGCAGAAGGACTAAGAATGGGAGAGGGAGACCTCCCCCCCCCCAAAAAAAGGAACAACTTTAACAATATCTAACATTTGGAAGCAGCAAGTGTTTGTAGTAGCTTCATTACAAGAAGAAAGAGGAATTAAAGAGGACTACAAGATCCCATGGTCAGGGAGAAGGAAGAATAGAAATGTTACCCAGAGTGAGAGACAAGGAAGAAGGTACAGGCCGATAGCTCAGTTTCAGATAAATGAAACTTATAATAATATAGTAACCAGACAGAAATGGCGACAAAGAGAACATATCAGAAAAAGAAAAATAGAGTTTTGTGACTCACACAGAAGTGATAATGTTAAAGAATAAATGACGGAACCAAGAGAAATGTGATAGACAAGAGAACTCAAGACAAAAATGTTCCACTGAAGAACTCTAGTGGAAAGAAGGTTAGAAGCAGGAGAGTTACCATTAATAGATACAGAAAAAGAATGGTAAGACAAAAATGAAACAAAAAAAAGGTGCCCACCAAAACCCAGAGAGTATAGCAAATGGTATCAAAGGCTGAAAATAAGTTAAGTAAAAGAAGATTGTTTGAGGAAGGGCAAGTTACAGCTATAATAGATTGCAAAGCAAATATCTCTTAGAAGAGCACCATCTTCTGCATGTCTGCTCAGAAGTGAAACCCATTGATTTCACTGGGACTTACTCTCAGGTAAGTGTGTATAGGATTGTAGCATAGTTTCAGAATAAGTCTTAACAAAAGGGAGAAGTGATCAGGAAGGGATAGAGATAGACAAAATGATATATAAAATGTATTCAAAGACACAATATTTATGGGATTTCCAGCCATGTAATTTCAGCTCTTAGAATGAAGAAGTAAAGATTAATCTTACGCTTGTCAGTTGAAATTCCTCAGTTCTGCCGCGATGCAGAGTGATACAGAGCAGGCAAAAGGATTATCCAAAGCTGACAGGACAATAAAAAGTCTTGAAATCTTCCTGCTTGATGTTTCTCCCCAGTCAGTTCAGAAGCAAAAGAGACTTAGCCACAGGCTGAAAGATGTCCATAACCTTGTCTTGCATGCACTCAGTTTAAATAGAAGCAGGCTTTAGAGGCTGATTGCTTAATTGAATGCAGAAGCTGTCAATTCCTCAATGACTGGGGATGACCTCTCCTTCGTGCTTAGCTTTCCCTGTTCGCTCCGCTGCTTGAAGGATTTGTTTAAAGACATACAATTCACTATGGAGGTAGAAAAAGAGGGGGTACTACCTTTTCTGGATGTAAGGGTGACAAGGGAACAAGATCTGTCCTTTAGTCACACTGTCTATAGAAAGCCTACATTCACAGGTAGATATTTACATCATTCTTCAAATCACCATCCGGCTCAAAAAAATTCACTAATCAACTCATTAATTTACAGGGCCATACATGTATGTGACAGGGAATCTTTAGCTGAGGAAAAAACAGCCATTACAGAAACTTTGCTGTCCAATGGGTACACAACAAGACAGATTAACCAGGTGTGGGACAAACAGTGGGAAAAAGCTAATTATATTCCCACTCCAGATGAAATAAATAAGAAAAATAGGGAGCTAGAATTAGAAATATTAGAAAATAAAGAGCACAGATGGTTGTCCCTACCTTATTTACGTGGGGTAACGGATAAAATAGCTTATGTGTTTAGGCAATATGATGTGAAAACAATATTTTTGCCTACAACCAAAATTGAACAATTATTAGGTAACCCCAAGGATAAGAGACCAGAATTAACTAACCCAGGGGTTTACGAGGTTTTTTGTGAAGATTGTCAAGGCTCATACATAGGGAATACCGAGAGACCTATCAAAACCAAAGTTCAAGAGCATTTGAGAGCTGTTAAAAATGGCCAGGAAGAGAAATCAGCTGTAGCTGCTCATGTTAAAGCAACAGGACACCAGATTGACTTTCAAAGAACCCGTTCTTTATTCAGCGAATCAAGAAACAGACAGCGCTTGAATCTTGAAGCAATCTCAATAGCCCAATGACAGCCTAAATTTCTCTTTAATCGTCAGCAAGAATTATCTTACATCAATAAAATATGGTTGCCTTCTTTAAACAAATCCTTCAAGCAGCGGAGCAAACAGGGAAAGCGAAGCACGAAGGAGAGGTCATCCCCAGTCATTGAGGAATTGACAGCTTCTGCATTCAATTAAGCAATCAGCCTCTAAAGCCTGCTTCTATTTAAACTGGGTGCATGCAAGACAAGGTTATGGACATCTTTCAGCCTGTGGCTGAGTCTCTTTTGCTTCTGAAGAAACCCCAACTGACTGGGGAGAAACGCCAAGCGGGAAGATTTCAAGACTTTTATCGTCCTGTCAGCTTTGGATAATCCTTTTGCCTGCTCTGCATCACTCTGCATCGCGGTAGAACTAAGGAATTTCAACTGACAAGCGTAAGATTAATCTTCTTCATTCTAAGAGCTGAAATTACATGGCTGGAAATCCCATAAATATTGTGTCTTTGAGTATAATAACAAGCCATGAAAACTTGCATGTATATATAAAATGTATTGTGAGGATACTAAGGCTGCATACCCGATACACACTTACCTGGAAGTAAATCCCATTGAACTCAGGGGCACTTACTTCTGAATAGGGCTGCACTGTTAAGCATTAATATAAACGCTAGAACTAAATTATGATATATTTAGTTGAAATTGTGTTAAAACCTTACTGTCTGACTTTTAGTGCTAATAATCACAAGGAACTCTTAGACGTTCGAGAAGCACTGGATCAGGTGCATAAGTTAGAAGACCTTCTCCCTATAATGAAGGTAATATTTTTTTCTCCAGCTGATGTTTTGATAATGTTAATGATAATTAACATAATAATGTTTTGATAATGTTAATCTTAAGATTTTGCAGGTACAATAGTTAGGGAAGAATTGAAAACTGAAAAGCCATTTCCTATGTTAGTCCTAAGATTTTAACCGTCTAATAAATTGCTTATAGATTTTTTGATGAAACAGAATATCCAGCTGTCCCTTCTAGTAATACAATACAGAGGAATGTATTGACTGTTTCGGACATCACGTTGCTTTGCAAGAGCAGAGGAAATGCAAATGCTGCTATTCTCATTTCCTGTGTTCTAAATGAAGTGGGAAATGTCGCATCTTCCTACAGAGATATGTGAAAGTGCCAGATTTGCGGGAGTGTTTTGCACAACTCACTATGTAGAGTTCTGCTTCTTTGTGCTTCAGGTATTATGCAGGAAACATGAATAGAGGCACTCGTGCTTCCTTTCCTCTGTCCTCTAACAATGTGTTTTAATTTGGGACCTGGGGTGGAGTATATTCGCTTTTCTGGGCTGCCTCCTGGCAATTCTTAGTTCCCATGTGACGTTTTGCTTACAAGACTGAAATACTTGAGACAATAAGATACAAACAACATTTTATATGAGTGCATGTATGGCACTTGAATGTGTGGTTTAGCATTCAGGTGCACTAATGTTCATGTGAGGGGGGGAAATGGACCGCTACCTTATTAATCTTAATGTGCCTAGTGAACGTGCCTAGTGAACGTATGAAGGTTTACTGTTGGGGAGGTTATATTGAAAGGGTAAAGCATATGATATACTACTAGACTACAAGCTAAGTTCTAGGTGTTGCAGTCTCTTCTAACAGAGCTATTATACGTTTTTAATTGTGTCTCTAAAGGCTGACTTCCACCGCACGAATTCCGTTGCACTTGCGGCTGGAGACACGCGAGCGTAGGGGTCAGGACGCCCTGCCCAAAACGCTGCCCTGGTCTCCACCAGTTTTCTTCATGCAAATAGTCCCTCCTGATTGTTCTGCCTTCTAATAAAGCTCAATGGTGATTGGCTGAAACACGAGTGCTCTCCGATTGGCTGAAAACTCCCTCTCATCCCATTGGTCAAATAATTAGCTCCGCATCCCGCCCTCTCAAAATCATGAGCCTGGTCCACGGCTGATCGCAACGGAACTTGGGAGAGCACGGCTCTCCCACATTCCGATTTGATCAGATGACAAGGAAGCCACACAGCTCCGCACTCTCCACACGTGCCCAGGACACGCCGGAATTCGTGCGGTGGAGGTCAGCCTTTAAGCTGGAATGGTATATGTTAAAGAATACAAAACTGTCTTTGGTGAAGAAAATTAACTCCTTGGATGTTATGGTATTATAAGAAGAGCATTGTTGGATCAGGCGAAGCACTCATCTAGTCCAGCTTCCTGTGTCTCACAGTGGCCCACCAGATGCCTCTGGGAGCATACAAGACAACAAGATACCTGTATCCTGTTCCACTCCTTTGCTACATTCAGAGATAGGTTCCCTCTAAAAACCTGGAGGTTGCATATAGTCACCAAGACTTGTAAAACTGTGATGGACTTTTCCTCCATAAATCTGTCGAATCCCCTTTTAAAGGCATCTAGACCAGGTGCCATCACCACATCCTGTGGCAAGGAGGTCCACAATTTAATTACACTCTTGGCAAAGAAATACAGTATTTCCTTTTGTCTGTTCTGACTCTCCCGCCAGTCAATTTTAGTGGATGTTCCCTGGTTCTGGTATTGTGTGTGAGGAAAAAAAAAACTTCCCTCTATCCACTCTATCCATCCCATGCATAATTTTATATATCTTGGTCATTTCCCTCCTCCGGCACCTTCTTTCTAGACTGAAGAGGCCCAAACCCTATAGCCTTTCCTCGTAAGGGAGGTGCCCCAGCCCACTAATCACTTTGATCGCTCTCTTCTGCACCTTTTCCAGTTCTGTTATATCCTTTTTGAGATGTGGCATCCAGAACTGGACACACTATTCCAGATGTGGCCTTACCATCAATTTGTAAAATAGCATAATAATATTGACTGTTTTATTCTCGATCCCTTTTTTCTATGATTCTGAACATGGAATTGGCCTTCTTCACAGCTGCCACACACTGGGTCAACACTTTCATCAAGTGTTTTAAGCATTCTTTGCAAAGAACATTTCCATTAACACATACTTTATAAATTGAAAGATTTAATTAGTATGGAATCAAAGAAGTAGATAACTTTGAACAGAAGCTTGACACTTGATATTTTGTTAGAATGGCACTTAATCATATGGTTAAATTGTGGCAGAATTCCTCTTTAAAAAACAATTTTTCAACTGAAAATAATCTCTTCCCCCCCCCCCCATGATAAAGGTTGTCCAGACCAGAGCATATGGAGTGCTGCTTTCTATTTGTAGAAGGCACTTGGCTGAAGAATTCAATAGCTCTCTAAGGGTTGCTGACAAGATTATTTTTCTATTCAGATATTGACTTCCATGTAGGAAGAAGCATGTTCACACACAACTGATATATGAGTAGGAAAATGTGAAGTTGCCTAAATATAAATATTACAGCATAGGGAAAAAACTTTTACCACAGGTGTTTTGGGGCATGTGTACTAGTGCTTCACGTATTCCCCCAGACACACCAGTCAGTTGTGATACTCCCACCTCCCAAACTGGTACCAGAGAAAAAAGGAGTCAGAGCCTAGATGTCACTGAAATGCATACAGAGTTTATTGAGAGGATTACTTATCATAATTGGGGGGGGGGGAGAGAGAGAGCGAGAGAGAGAGAGAGAGAGCGCACATGTAAAGCATTAGAGTAGGAATAACTGAAACTGGCTAATGAAACCAGAGCTGCTCTACTAGAAGAAGAGCAAATACACTGTCCATGGGGGGATTTGTGAGAGGTGTTGCTCTTGTGACCCAGCACATATGGAGAGTTCTGGATTTCCCAGGATTCCAACTTATCAGGCTCTTGGGTGAGCAGCAGGAGGGTAGAAGTAACCTATAGATGGCATGAAGAAATAGGAAAGGTTGGCAGAGATGTCGTTGAGGGCAAAAGGGAAGCAACAGCTATCGAACAAATAGCCTGCTAACCTAAACTTGCAGTTGGAGAGTTTTCTCTTGGCTGGCTGGCATCCTTGACTAATACTCAAGTCTCTCAGTGAGACTGGAGCAGAACCAAAAATGAAATCAAATGGACCTCTGAGTCCTTGCTAGATTGGTCAAGAGGACCAAATCTAGGAAACTTGAAAGCAGATCTCTGGACTCCCACCCTAATGGATGAAAGACTACAAGATCATACTGCATGCGTGACTGCATACAAGAGGGGAAGATTAGGAAAAGGGGGACAAAAGGTTACCTGTTGTAGTCTGCTGAGTAGGTTTCTAGGCAGAGGTGTTCCAGGGAGAGCAAAGCTGGTGAACTCAAGGCACAGAGCCAAGTTACTAGGGAATCCCGGCCAAGAGCCAGGAAAAGGGATGACTGGATCAAAAGTGGGCACTTGAGATACTTGTGAAGGTGGTGACTTACTGCGGAAAACGTGTGGTTAATGTCTACAGCTTACTTAAGGAAAGTGGGACAAGTGCAAGGAAGGTGCTTGGTCAAGTGCCAGCATGAGAGGTTGGGATCCAGAGTGACTGTGAGTTCAAGTGCCAGGTGTGGAGGCCAGGTTCACTTTGTGTCTCTGGGCAGCTTTTCATGGTTTTAACTCTGAGTCAGCTCAGAGTGGCAGTTCAGTTTAGGGATGCCTTAATGCAGGCACAAGATGAGTGCAACTCACAAGGAATCCGAGAGTTAAGCTGGGAACGCTAGGGACAAATATAGGGGTTCTGGGGCTTGAAAAAGTAAATTCAGATAAATCGGGGCAAATAAATTCAGATAAATCGGGGGTGGGAGGGCAAAGGGGACATTTTTGCACATAGCTGAGAGTAGCCAGGCACAGCCACTTTGGCACCAGAGTAGTTAGTAGTTAGTCTTGAATCTTGTTTTTACCTGTTAAGCAGGAGATTCAATCATGAGTTCAGTAAAGAAGTACACTTTATGGATTTTTCAGCCATGTATTTAAAATTGAAGAAATACAGGTAGATGATTCACAAACTTGCCAGGAGACAATCCACATCTACCTGTATTTCTTCAATTTTAAATACATGGCTGGAAAACCCATAAAGTGTACTTCTTTACTAATTGCAACAAGCTATGAAAATCTGCATGCTACTCAATCATGAGTTCATTTAACATATACAATAGAAAGGTCTGGGAAGACTCTGGGTAGAGAAGGCGTTGTAAGCAGGTTTCCAGACACTTCTAGGCTTCATTGATTGCATTAGGTTGCAATCCTGTGCACACTTTCCTGGGAGTAAACCCATTGAACACATTGGGGCTTACTTCTGAGTTAACATGCATAAAATTTCACAGTTAGGGCCCAGTCCTATCCAACTTTTCAGCACCGATGCAGCCATGCCAATGGGGCATGTGCTGCATCCTGCGATGGGGGGGGGCAGTCATGGAGGCCTCCTCAAGGTAAAGGAAGGTTTGTTCCCTTACCTCGGGGCTGCATTGTGGCTACATTGGAGCTGGAAAGTTGGATAAGATTGGGCCCTTAGTTACGATAGCACTCTGCCTGTTAATATCTGGCCGTTCATTGTGGTGAGGCAAGGCATTAATAAAGCTCACTGAAGCTTTAACTGTGTGGCCTGCTCCACTGAGGCAGGGGTCCCTGGGTGCAAATTCTGGCCATTTCATATACACATTTCCAAAATTGTGTATACAAAGTAAGCTGGGGGAGGTTTCTGGGCAACAGCATTTAACCTTTTCTGTGTTTCTAGCATGATTCGGTAGTGATTATAATTCCATTGCAGGTGGGGGCCCACAACAAAATCTTGATAGCTGCTAACAGTAATGTTTCTGTTCAGTGTACTGGCTTACCTTGAGCCGATGTTTTGCGTCTCTGGGCTTGCAGTGAAGGAGAAATGTATCAGGAAGGGGGTAAAGGAAAGCTTTCTTTTCTATCCTTTTGAAACCTTCCCCTGCTCTGTTTGTTATATATTCTGCTTGTTATATATTCAATATTCAGAAAGTTCTAGAAGCTCACAGGTCTTTGGTAGGCAGTTCAAAGGGGATATTTAGAAACTGTTTTCAGATTGCCCAATTTAGTTTCCAAATTGATAGGCATAGGACTCCCCAAGATTGTTGTTTGAAATAATTGTATTGCAACAAAGCAAATTAACTGGTGTGTGTGTGTGTGTTGACATTCAAGTATTTGTATGTTTAGGGTTGTTGAAGTCCAAACGCAACAACTTCTGTCCCATTAACAGCCCTGAGGAAATTCAACAGGGAGAGAGAAAACTGCTTATCTTGGGTGCTGCCCAGTTTCAGAGCTATTAAAGGGACAGAATCCCTGTAATTTTAGGAAAATAGAGATTATCTTAAATACACTTTGTCCTATATTACTATTGTATCATACGTTTTCCCCACTTTTTGGTGTTTGTTTGAAAGCAGCTTAACAGTAAAACAAGAGATGGATTCACTGTCAACACCAAAGTCCCTAGCCTCAAAGATCCAGGCAAAGAATACGATGGATTTACTATTACAATAACAGGAGATAAGTATGTTAAGCATTTATTACATGTCATATAACTACACTAGAAATTAAAGCTTACCAATCTTTTTTTAATTAACACTTCAATAAACTGGTGCAAAGTTCTTACAACCAATGGCTTCTTTCTCTATTAAAGTTTCTCTGTAAAGTAGCTTTTTCTGTGTTTTAACGGAGTGTTAAATTACTTTATCTGCAACTAACATGGTCTATGTAACTATGTTAAGTGCCCTAACATCTTGTCCAAGGTTTACTTGCAGGAGTGTGCATCGCTATAGTTTTATCTTATTCTCTATAGGAGGAGGCCTCTTGCACAGAGATAGTTGCTGAGTAGGAGCATTTTGTTAATATAGCAGCATGGCAGTAATTTAAGCATGTGTAGAACAACACTGTAGTCATTTCATATATTGTACAATTTGGTTGTTTGTGTTGTGGAGTATACTAGTTCTTCATTTCTTTTGTGATCTCGTACAGACTCCTGTTCTGTTGAAATGAGTAAAAGCAACGCTTGGTGGATGGCATCCTTGGGTGCCAGTGTCCAGATAAATGTAGTCTGCACCACTCAAAAAGGAAGATACATATGAGTGTCACTTTGAATTTTCTGTGCATTTCCCCTGTTGAGTGGTACCAACTAAATTTATATGGACATTGTAACACCTGAAGGTGCACTCCAGCAATCACTGCTTCTGTTCACTCTTTCTGGTCTATACATAAAAGCATGTTTTTTTTTTAATTTAACCATTATTGTACAATGAAAAGAAATCTGTAAAAAATTCTCAGTATTGCATTTTAACATTAGAGGTTTGAGTCTAAGGGGAAGAGGTTGTTATATTGCATTCATTTCTACATTCAGCTGGAAGTCATTGGAATGAATTTGAGGGACTGATAAAGCCCCTCAAAAATCCATTCCAATGACTGCCAGCTGAATGTAGAAAATGCAATATATATCCAAATATAAATATAATATGTATATATTTATTCACATGTATTATATTTCATATTTTTATATATGCATACTCGCACATATATTTTCAGGATTGGGAACATATTATTTTCAGTAGAAACACAAACAACTGAAGAAAGAACACAACTGTATCATGCAGAAATAGATGCTTTTTATAAAGATTTAACTACCAAAGGAAAAATACTTGTTTTATCTGCAGAACTTGGGGTAAGGCCTTACATTCCTTAATTATTTTTAATGGCCAAGATCCAAAGAACTAGTTCCAAGGGGGCTTTAGACTTGTTTTTCTCCAACAGCTGTTCTGCATTCCACATGACAAATTGTATCTGAAACTAACCGAGGTTTCAGAAGTAATTTGTGATATGGCCTGGGAGTCATCAGCTCAAAGGGAAAAAGTAAAAAATTCCACTGGCCTTGCACAAGACCTTTCTGTGAGCTTAAGCAACTCTTGGGACTCTATATTCCTTATTAGTAAAAATACATTTCACTTCTGTAATTATTAATGTATTCCTTTTTAAACAAAAACAAAAATATTCAGTTATAGCAAACGACATATACAGGGTGTCTTAAGAAAATGGACACACACTTTATAGTGTCAAATTTATTATGCTATAATTCACATATATACTGTAATTCACACATGTACTACATATGGTGTACACAGAAGCAGTTGCTTGACCCAGTTAATGAATTAGACCAAGTGCTCGAAATATTCTCCATTGGCGTCTATACACTGCTGAGATTGGTGGATGTCTGCAGATCCCTTGGTCAACAATGTGTGTGCTGGGGTGGTTCCCCACATATCTTCAGTTGCTTTCCTTAGATGTTCAGGTGTTGCAAGTTTTCTACAGTGAAGTATGTATGAATTAGAGGTCATTAAATGTGCATACATATTTTGAGACACCCTGTATTATAAACTGTCTTTCATAATTGTTTTTCCTACCAAAAATGTTATAATGTGTAATGAATGTGATTACATTTTGAATAATTTGTTTTACCCTGTTCTGTGTATGTGAGTGATTTACAGTTTTCATGCTTAAAGGCATGGTTTTATTTTCCTTAGGAGGCAGATGCTGTGTGTAATCTAATCCTGTCTCTTGTGTACTACTTCTATAACTTAATGCCTCTCTCCAGAGGTTCCAGGTTAGTATCTTTCTTTATAGATAGTAACTATATCCATGGCTACTCACATTCTGCACAACTGTTAAGGGAAGCACAAACTTTGAAGCTATTGTCACCAAGTTATTTATTATTTAAAATATTTACATGCTGCCTTTTGGTCCCACCAGAAGGACCACCAAGGTGGCTCAGAGCAACTCAAAAATACATGAAACAATACAAATCAATTAATAATAAAACCAAATTATTCAAGCAAACCACAATTAACAAACAAAAAGAAACAGCAAGCAAGGCAGAAAGCAATAAACCAATGATAAAAGCAAATTCAGCATAAGATCTCATGGAACAAAAAAGTATTTACTGCTTGCTTAAAGAGGGGCAACATTGGTGCCAAGTGGGACTCTTGGAGGAGAGAATTCCCTGCTCAGGGACTGCCAATGAAAATCAAATCATAATCAATGGTAATAGCCATGTGAAATGTGGCAAATATGCACACTTCACCCCATGAGCACAGCGGTAACTTCATACGATCCCTGAAGAAATGCCCAACTGACTGCAGATTGATATGTCTGACATCTCAGGACTGTGAAGTGTCTCTTCAGATTGAGGCAACTACCTTGGTGACCTTCCCGTGTGCTGTCCAGTGCTCTGTCTTCTGCATTGGCACCAGGGGCCAGTGGTCTCTGAGACACAGTCCTGGGCCCCCTTGTGCACATGTTCCATCATCTCATCCCATGTGCCTCTTCCCTCAGTTTACCCTTCCTCTCCCCATTTTCTTTACCTCACTTCCAATTTGACTCACTTTGACTTCCCCCTGGCTTACCTGGGGGCTAGGTGGGTTGCAGGCTCTCTGTGGTCAAGTGGGGGCAGTTTCTCCCGCTCCCACCTTCTCGTCCTGCAATGCTTCCTAGTGATGGGATCATCTCCTGGGAGCTGTTTGCCAATGGGGAGGGTGGAGGATGTTTTGGGGGGCGTTTCCTCCTCCCTTCCCTCCTCGTACTCCATATGTGTAATTTCGTTTCTCTGGGATGTTGTTTCTTTTCTAGTGTAGTTGCTTACTCAATAGTAATGGGAGCATTAATGGCAAGTGGAAAAGAAGTATCAGGAAAAATTCCTAAAGGAAAGGTATGTTCTGCATTTCACTCCTGTAGCCAAAATCCTCCTCAAAGTGATATATAGAAATAGTTGTGATGCATGTAATATTGAGATTCTGGAAGGAGTTTGGGAGAATCAGTAACTTCTCAAAGGCAGATATGACTTTCTGACAAAAATGGGGGCATTTCTGTTTCAGTGTAGGAAGCAGACCTAAGGGAAATGAAACTGTCAGTATATAGTAGGGAAGTAAATGAATGAACTGTATGTCATTCCAGAGGTATTTGCCAGCTCTGACCATTATGGTATGTTCCTTCTATCTTGTAGCGAATGCTAGAAGTGATGAAGTGTGTGAATTTGCCTTGCCACTTCATCCCTCTAAAGGAACATAGTAAGCTTTGTTGAGAATAATATAGTCATACCTTCTGTTTACTATCATAAACAGTCCCCAATTTTTATGTTTCAGATGGCCCTGAACTCAGTGATCAATAATCTCTCCCTTGTGCCTTTCAATAGGAGTCTCATAACACTGGACAACACACTGTCGATTGGCTCTAGTTTAGGAGAAAGCAGTCCGCATAGCGTAGATCACTGGTTATCAAACTGTGGGTCGCGACCCACCATTAAGAACTTTTGCTGTCCCCTGCCCCCTTAAGGGGTGGAGATAGCATGGCGGCGGTGGCGATCCAGGGGGCCGCCGCTGCCAAAGTGCCCAAAATGCCCCCCCGCACTTCCCGGGGCTTGGGGGAGCATTGGGGAGACCTGCACGACCCTCTGCAGGCTCCCCCAATCTTCGGATCGCTGTTTTGCAGCGATCATCAGGCACTTCCAGTTTTCGCAAAAACCGGAAGCACCCCAAGTTCGCTGCAAAACAGCGATCCGAAGATTGGGGGGCTGCAGAGGGTTGCGCAGGCCTCCCCAATGCTCCCCCAAGCCCTACTAAGTACAGGGGGCGGTTTTGGGGGCGGTTTCGGCAGCAGCGGTGGCGATCCCCCGGATCGCCGCTGATGCTTTGAGAAACACTGGCATACATAGGTGTTCTAAGTGCCATTGGACATTTACCTGTACATGTCTATGGAACTATCTATTGCGGATCTCTCACAAACCATAGCCAATTTTGCATTTTCATTGTCATATTAATGTTCAACATCTATTAAGAAATGAATAATTTCTTATATCATCTTGGAGGTATGACCTTTGTTAGAATTTCTTGTCCAGTGTAATTAGTCCTTGGTGGTGGTCCGTAAATTGAAAATAAATGTTCTTCTGAAATTATACTAGCAGCTCAAGCACTGCAGCTACTACAGTAGCACCATGTGCAAAGGAAATCAGACAAAATAGTACAGCTCTGCCCCACACGCCTTTTGCCCTGCATCAGTACACTTTCTTGATGGTGCTCAATATGTGCTTATGCTCCCACAGCCCTTAAACCTTATTTTAACATGTAATTATTGTGTTGTGTGTGTTCCAGTTGGTTGATTTTGAAGCCATGACAGCACCTGATTCAGAGGCCTTCAGTAAGACAGCAAAAGATTGGCTGAATCTGAAAAGGTAGTACTGTATAGTAATGTCAGCATCAAATGGTAGATAAGCTATTATGTACCGTAGAACGTATCTTACTTTCATCTGAAATATCCTCCTTACTCTGAAATGTCCTGTTCATTCAAATGTATTTTTCAAATAATGATTATGACGATGTAGCCTACACGTTTAAAGATTCTATCATATGGCAGCTATTCTGTTTCACCCTCTACCAGTGGTGTCACTAGCCGGCGCGTCCCCCCCCCGGTGGGACGGGCGCGTCACTAGGGGCAGGAGGTCAGCACGTCACCACCACCACCCCGCGCTGCCGTGTCACCACCACCACCCCGCTGCCACCCGGTATGAACCTCTCGGCGCTTGCGCCGGGAGAGGATGACGCGCCTGACGACCGCTTGCATGGCGTCTTCTTCGGCAGCTCGGCCGCTTCTAACTAGGCCAGGGCAAGGCTGAAAGTGGCATGCGCACAATGCCGCTTGAAGCCTTGCCCTCAGAAGGGCCGAACAAAGACCCAATCCCGTCACCCCCTGGCGGCCCGCCACACCCTAGCAACGCCACTGCCCTCTACACTTCAGCCTTCAGTCTTGCACACGAGATGTATTAACATACAGGAATACCTGTTCTTTACTTGTAAGACTCCTTAAGTGTTTAACAGTATGTGTTTAGCCCTTGTTAAACTAAAGCCACTACATCCAATAGCACTGGTTCCCTATATGTGGTTCAATACTGAAAGTTAAGCGAAGCTATGGACTGACCTAGAGGAAGTGCTATGTACTTATGCAGAAAGGTGAAAATTTGAGTTTGACCACACCATAGAGGTCTGCATGTATGGAATTTTACTTGGTGAAAGAAGGAAAATGGATAAATTTACATTTGATTTCCTCTAGTCTATGATATGCTAGAACAGAACTATTTCTATAATTAGCTTCCTTGATTAACATCCATGCTAGCTGTGTATGTAGCATTGTATATTGTAAAATAATGTTAAAGGGCTTATATAATTGACTACTCATGTGAGTCTTAAGGCCGGAAGATGCCATTATTTCATTCTGAAGACAAAACCCTTCTGTAGTTACTTGCACAAAATTCAGGTAATAAAAGTTACAGGTAAATATTGGACCCTTAGATTGGCATTCTTGGAGTGCTTAACAAAAAAAAATGCAAAATAGGAAGTTTAATTCAAGCAGATCTATGACCGCTATTTGTTTGCACTTTCCTTTTGCAGCATTTCACCTTCTTACAAGAGTCTTCCATTGGTATCGGAATCCTTTCCAACATTACGAACCATGATTGAAGCATTGAGTACGGATTCATCTCATTGCCTCAGAAGGCTTTAGTTGCTATGTAACTTATACCAATAAAGAACAATTACGGTACCTCTTCATTTGTGTTTGTTTTTTTAAAAGGAAACATTGTGATTAGTAAATGGATACTCATTTCTGTTTTTTTTTTTTTTTTTTTTTTTTGGAAACTGAATATTTGAATCACTTTATTTTAGGGCATCAATAGAAAATGGAAACATTTTCAGTAATTAAGAATTATTGGAGAGAAGTTGGTGATCTGATATGTTTTATGCATGTTAATGCCACTACATCCTAATAGCCAATGTACTTCAGAAATTAGCAGCCTGATCCTGTGAAATCAACCTGTATAGCTGCACCTAATTTTGCATAGGATAAGGCTATGAATCAACAATTCTGTATACTCAGTGTGGTCTTCTGCTTGTCTACTCAGAATTTCCATAGAGTTTAGTGGGACTTACTCCCAGGTAGGTGTGTGTAGGATTGCAGCCTTACTCTCTAATAAGTCCCACTTTCTGATGGTATCATTGCACAGAAATTACTTCTGAAATGGCTACAGATCCATTGACGCCCCAAGTTACAGATGGCTGCGTCAACGCTTTTGCGCAGGTGCAGTAGGTCCTTTAGAAGTGCTTTTGCGCAGGTGCGATAGCACACAGCTGGTAAGAGCTGGATGTTTCAAGATATGTATGTTTTTATTTCTGTGCAGACCTCTGGAATGTAGTAGGGAACTGAGGTTGCAATCCTGTCCACACTTACCTGGAGGTAAGCCCCATTGACTACAAAGGGGCTTACTTCTGAGTAAACATGTATAGGATTGGGTTCTTAGTGTATTTGTTTTCAAAGGATGATTTCCTTTGAAAAGTCAATACCTTGTCTTTCAACCAAAAGTCTTAAAACCTAGATATGAAAATGTTTTGGGTAAAGGTATCCCTTGACAATAAAGTCCAGTCGTGTCCGACTCTAGGGAGCGGTGCTCATCTCCGTTTCAAAGCCAAAGAGCCAGCGCTGTCCGAAGATGTTTCCATGGTCATGTGGCCGGCATGACTCAACACCGAGGCACATGGAACGCTGTTACCGTCCCGCTGACGCGGTACCTATTAATCTACTTGCAGTTTCTTGCTTTCGAACTGCTAGGTTGGCAGGAGCCATCGCGCGGAATCGAACTGCCGACCTTTTGATCGACAGCTCATGGTTCAGTGCTTTAATCCACTGCGCCACCCGCTGCAAAATGCACATCTGCAAAGTGCACGAATCTTAATAGTTCTGTTTTAGAAATAATTTATTGCCTGACTGTTACACTTCTAAGAAACGTGGTTTCAAAAACCTAAAAATAGAGTTTTCTTTCAAAGGGCATGACATTTAAATTAATTCTGAGCCAAACAGAGAGCATATTATGCATTTTGGCAGTTTTTCACAGTCTGTAATAATGCAAAATAGTATGAAAATCTTTCCAGGAGGTCCCATGTAAAGGAGAAGAGGGAAAGCATCCCTGTTGTTGAGGTAGGTAGAGTAGCATTCCCTGACCTCATGCACTTAGTGGAGACAGAATGGGGATGGACATTCAGATATGTGTATTCTTATCCACCATCTGCTCCAGCTTGTCACATATAACAATGCATGACTAAAGCTGGCTTTGGGGGGGAAGCTTGCTGTGGGGAAGGGCCACAGCTCAGAGCACATATCTTGGATGCAGAAGGTCCCACGTTCAGTCCCTGGCACCTCCATAGTCAATCAGTGTAAATAATACTGATCTAGATGGACCAAGGGTCTGATTGAGTAAGGCAGCCTCCTATGTTCCTATGCAATGATACTGCTAACAGTATGGCAAAGCAGGGAGAATTAGACCCCACTGAGGGCAATGGCTATGGCTTTGCATTCCTCCTCATTAAGAAATGTAGTAGGAAGACTTTGGAATCTGGCTAAGCGGTGGTGCTAATTTAAAGCTAGTTACTGTATTTGGGTTGTATGGGAAGGTTCAGTATGCTAATGGAAGGTTTTCTGAAAGGGATGCTAACTTTGGCATAGTTTTGTTTTGTTCTCATCATCTCTACTGCTCAAAAACGGCAGTCATTTAGAATTTAAAGTAGTTGTTGTTCAGTCGTTAAGTCGTGTCCGACCCTTCGTGATCCCATGAACCATATCCCGCCAGGCCTTCCTATCCTCCACTATCTTCCTGAGTTCGCTCATTTTCATGTTCGTTGCATCGGTGATTTAAAGTAGAATAGCATAGTATTCTGACAAAGTTAGGAGTTTGTGATGTTGAGTGTTAGTGGCTTTGATCTATATATCTTTGTAAAGTTGATTTTTAATTACTGGGGAAAAGCAACCTCCTGGTTGTCGGAGTAGGTTTTTTCTGTGCCAGATGCAAGGGAGTGGCGACTGGACACAGGTATCTTGTTGTCTTGTGTGCTCCCTGAGGCATCTGGTGGGGCCACTGTGTGATACAGGAAGCTGGACTAGATGGGCCTTTGGCCTGATCCAGCAGGGCTCTTCTTATGTTCTTATGATTTCTCCCATTTTTTTAAAAAAATGTTTTTGGTCTGGAAAATGTGACTTCATCTGGGTGAAGGAAATCGAGAACATTTTCACACTTAACTCTATTTTACTAGCACGTTTGCATAAACTGATATATGATTTATTTTCAGTGATAAGGACTGTTTTAATCCTAGAACTAACCCCATTGTCCAGTGACCACTGGTTCTTCAAAGTTGTGTGGCATTTCTGATATTTGTTTCAACTAGGATTTAACACTAAACTACTAAGGAAGCAGCGGTAGAGAAACTTCCCATGGTAATTAAAAGAATAAAGTGCTAGTGTAACGTATCCAGAGCCACAGAAAGTCTTGACAAAGCTGATTTGTATTCCACAATTTGGCTTTAAAATCTACCTTTTGGTTTTTAGCTATCTTGCCAGGTTTCTTTGACAAGTTACAGAAAAGGAAGCTATTCACGCAGCTGTGGCGAAGAGGTGCAAAGTTCAAAGGAAAATCACTTGCATTGTTAATGTGACTTCCTTTTAAACACCCTAACATTATTTCCAGTGGGTGCAAAAAGCTGATGATCGCGGACACTTTTGAAATTGGGGTCAGCATCTGCTTGGCTACTGTTGTACATGGGACTTTCTCCCTGTGATGTGGCCCACTTAGTTTCCATGGGGAAGGAAGGCAGAAGGGAAGATTTGAGAGTGCTTCATTTTCATTCAAGCATTTATTCTTCGCCTCTGTCTCCTCCTGAACAGGTTCTTAAACTGCAAAACTGTTTGTGCTGCTGTTCATTGTGTTATACTCATCTTCTAATCTAAATCAAAAGAAATAGTATAATTAGATTGTGTTCCAGTAAGTGTCTGATGTATGTCCCAGAATAGCAGTACTCTCACAGTATTATGACAGGATTTCCCATCAGAGGGAGCCAATCAAACTGGTCTAACAAACCCAACTGGGTATGTTTTGAGGACTGAGGTGGAGAAACCTAATTACCTGGTGAGGAACATTCAGTTGCCTCTCCCATATTAGCTGATCAGCAGTATCTGTTTTTCTTATTGATAAGAGGCAAAGGCTGTACGAGTGACGTTTGAATGATGTAACAGTTTGTTTTGTTGTAGACCCATTTCATCACCATCCTTGCACACAAAGTGCACATGTGCTCATTTGATGCATACGCTCTTTCATTTCACTGACCTCTCATTTCCCAAGAACTTGAAATAGAATACCTTCTTCTACCATGAAAAATGCATTTGTTTGTTCATGTTACCATCCGTTACCATTTCAGCATGGAACAGACTTGTGTGTTTGTCGTCGGCACATGTTGGATCTGGCAAAGGAAGATGACTTCGTTGACTTATCCAACTAGCTTTGCTGAAGTTTTAGAAAATTTATCACTATATTGCACACAGGCTGAACTGTGATAAGAACGTTGCCCTTTGTGCTTCCAGTGGATTAGATTTTTCACTCCCTCATATTTACCAGTACTTGCGAGAGTTCAAGTATACACTTTCACCAAACAAAACCAAAAAGCGATAAACAGATTCTGCCCGCCATTCCACTCGCCAAGTGTGTGCCCCTGAGTGAATGGGAGATGGGAGAATCAATCTGCCCTCAGTCAGTCTCAGTTCTTTGCCACTTGTACTTTTTAAAGAGACAGTATGTATTTTTCAGATTTAAGGGATTTTCAAGGTAATTTTCAGTCTATGCGATTTTTCTCTTACGCTCTGACTTCTGCATGTAATCCTCATATAAGATGTGGGCTACTATATTATCTTGTAAAAGCTATAGTTTAATGAAACAAATTTCTTCATAGTCAATTATTTTATTTCACGATGGACATGACAGCGGCACACATTTACTCATTGATTACCGTAGACAAGCCATTAGTTTACAGCCTATATCTTTCATGTCTAGATATTTTAATACAGGGTTCTTCAAAAAGGATGGTACAACAGTAAAACTGATTTATTATTAAATGAACTGACATACCACAACCATCGTGACAAGACAGAAAACTGTCCAAGTTTCACATGCACATTACAATGTTCGATATGGGCACTTGGTAGCTACAAGGGGGGGGGGGAGACACAAATGCCCAGAGTTGACAGCTGTGGTCTCCTCACGAGGTACACTTAGGTATGTAATGTGAAGCTATCATCACATTGATCACTTAATGGAAACAAAATGTTATTACCAGGCAGCCCAATCCTATCCTATGCTCAGCAATCCAGCTACGCCAGCATTGGTAATGCTGGATCCTGAGCAGAGTAGGCGGGGTTGGAGGTCTTCTTGTGGTAAGGGAACAGGTTCCCTTACCCAGGGTAAAAAAGCCCCAGCCTCGCCAATGGGTCTCCTCAATCCACGCCAGTTATTGAACTGGCGTAAGGCCAAGAGGCCCATGTCGGGAGAAACAGGCCTGGAAGGAGGATAGGATACAGCGTGCACTGCTGCTGTTGATTCCGCCCCCCCTCCTGGGCCTGATCCACCCACCCCTGCCCAGAAATGCCCACAGAATGCCCAATGCTGTGTAGTCTAGCCACAGCTTACCCTGGACCACACGCCATCCAGATATGGGCCGCATGGGCTGACACAGGCATCTACACCAGCCTAGGGCAACTGCTTTACGGCAGCTTTTGCGACAGTCCTGGGCTGGCACAGAGGTCCTATGCCAGCCTAGTGGCTGGATAGGATTGCGCCCTAAGAATAGCATACCTTAACGTTAACAAAATTCTTGTATCATGAAGCACTTTAAATTTTGTGGTTCTATCCATCCCAATATCTTTCTTCTGGGTGATTAGATGCCTTCTGCAAAATGACATGGGTAGATGTAACAAGGACAGATATCCTCTTATAGTGTACCTTTTAATAATCAAGTAGGGAAGCGAATTTTGGTGGAAGGAGTTTTCTCAAATCTGCAATGTTTTGTTAAGACAAGCTGCACCTGCTAAAATAACTCTGTCCCCTCTGGCATCTACTCACCCTATTCCTGGGTGGCAGCCAGTCTTCAAGGATTTGTAGAGGGCTTCTTAAAGTTGTTGGCAGCTGATTGTGTCATTTTGACCTGCCAAGTATTATATTGCATTTATTTTAAAGAACCGCAAGGCTTTTACTTAGCTTGTGCCAATAAACCATTTTTTCCTTGGAAGGAAAATAAAAGGGGAAAGGTGAAAGGATAATAAAAGCAGCAGTGAAAGAATGTAATTACTAGTTTTAGATTTTGATTTTTTTTAATTGTTGCAATTTGTTTTGTTTGCCGTGATTGTTTTACGCAGTTAGCTTTCCTATGCTTTGGAGGGGCAAGATGATAGATTAGTTAAACAAACAAAATGGCAATTCTAGAAGAGAGAACATCTGAAGCCCAACAGCAGAGGATAAATGGAAACAAATGCAGGGACTCCTACAAAGAGCAGCCCACGGCATAAAATCCACAGAGTTTCTCCATTAACTCCTAACCATTTGCTCCCAGTCTGGGCTATTAACCAGGAATTGAATTAACAAAAGAATGGTCAGCCAGTAGTGATAGCAATATAAAGACTTTGGCCATGATTGACAAGAAAAGTACTAGGAAAACAGAGAGCGCTGAGATTATTTCTGATCCTACGATTCCATAGGACTTATTTCTCAAGAAACATCAGGTTGTCAGTCGCTTCACCTGACCACTAGATGAGGAAAAGAAAACCAATGCAGAATTAAACAGATGGCTTGGTCCCATTCTAGACACAACAAATACACCTTGATGCGTTTCTGCAGACTTCGTCAAAGCTTGGTAGACTTCTGCTCCCTGTGCATGCCCTGCCACCATCACAAGTGCAGTTGGTGGGAATGTGTAAGAGGCCCTTCCCTGGGGCTGCACCCAAGATATGGAATTTCCTGCTCTGGCAGATCTGTTTGGCTCCTGTTTGGCATGCACCTTTTATCACGTGGGGCTAATTCAGAATGGAACGTATTATCTATCTGTTGGTCTAAGGCAGTGGTAATCCCGTCGTTAGGCAAGATAATCTTGAGCGTGCCACTTTAAATCTAAGGTAATTAAAATATTTAAAGCACAGTGTCAGTGCAAAAATAAGGCGCAGTGGGATGCAGAGACCTCCTCTAGTGCCACAGGCTTGGAAAGGTGCACTAGGGTTGAGAAAGGGGGACTTCAGCGTTCAGCTCGAACAGGAACAGCAGTGCGTGCCACTTCCAAAGGCTCGGCATGCCACTAAGTGGCACCTGTGCTGTGGGTTGGCCACCTATGGTCTAAGGGGGCATGTGCTACTATGACCACCTTCCTGAAGTTAAACAGGTCTATCTGGTCAGTGGCTGGATGGGTGACTGCCTAGGAAACTGTAGGACGGCGAGTCCAAAACACGCAAGCAACCGATGTGTCAGAATTCAGATTGTTTTATTCAAGCATATGCATGGTCGCTCAATGGGACTTTTGTCACAAATCAGAGAGCGCACCTTGGCATTGTGTGCATGTACTTTTATACTTCGCAAAGCTGTTACAAAAAGCAAGGAAGCGTGTCACACTATGTCCAAGATGCATTCTATCCTTACATTGGCTGTAGCCTTGTTACTAACCCAGAAGGGCAATGGCGATGCAGCCCTCCCCTAAGCTGTAAGCATTTAGCTTTCATTTCTCCCTTCATTACGCGTCTCTGAGCTGTCTAGAGTAAAGGAAACGTGGGTTTTGCGGTTAAGCTACATCCTCTAGCAAAGGCTGTTACAAGGGTAAATGTCACCTTAATACGTCTCTCTATCTCTGCTTAGAAGCAGATTCTAAATAGATACGTCATGCAGCATACTACAATAAGGAAAGCACTCTTAATATGCTCAGGAGCTGGTGTACCCTTCAAAACCTATGGACGCTCCATGATAGAAGGTGGGAGATTCATTCATGTAATATTTATTCATTCACGTACATCAAAAATCTCTGGGGGGTTTCTGTTCACCTACTCACCCCCACTGCTCTTCCTTCTCCTACCACTCCCTGTATTGGAAAAGGAAGAGGGGAATAGAGAAGAAGAGGAAATGTGGAGGGGAGCGCATGGAGTGCTGCTGGGCTAGTACAACATTGGAGAGTGAGTGGGAGAAGCTGGCACTGGCACATCATCGGGTAAAGGGGGGGGGGTAGCATTTTTGCATGTCTCCTCCTCAGGTTTCAGAAGGTCTTGGCCGACCCTGAATGCTACGAATTCCAAGAAAAGTGCAAAACGACATCCTCTCTTTTTTCTGGGGAAGCCTCAGGCTTTGGGGGTCTGTTTCCAGATCTTGACGCCGCGCTCCACCAACGTGGTATATTATGCCTGCCTGCCTGCCTAAACAGCAGCAGCGTTGATTCAGCGTAGACGACTCGCCTCTTTTAAGGGGAGGAGGGTGGATCGGTAGAAAGCCCGAAAGGGAGGCGGATCCCGGAGGCGGGGAGGAGCAAAAGGCCGACAGGAGGCGGGGAGCAGGGCTGTGTGCTGAGCACAAGAGTCGACAGGAGGGCGCGGTGGTGGCGGCGGCGGGTTTATTTTGTGCCTGCTGCTGCCGCCGCCTTTGCGCTGTGTGCCGGAGCCCGAGCGAGCGGTAGGGCCGGGGTGGCGATGGCTTCCATGGCGGCGGCGATCGCTGCCTCTCGCACGGCCGCCTTGAACGGCAACCGGCCGCTAGACGAGCGGGAGCGTAAGCGCTTCAGCTACTTCTCCTCGCTGAACCCCATGGCTCGCAAGATCATGGCGGAGAAGGAGCGCATCCGCGAGCGTTACGGGCCCGACTGGGAGCGGCTGCCGCCCCGCCAGCAGGACGAGATCATCGACAAGAGCCTGGTGGAGCCCCACATTCAGGCCCGGTACGCGGCGCACCGAGGGGCCGTCCGAGGGCCCCCGGCCCCGGTCTGCTACCCGAGCCTGCGCCTCAACACCGGCCAGAAGGTGGTGCACTTCGGAGACGAGGCAAGTCCTTCCCGATGGGTTACCCATCAGGGCGAAAAAGCTCTCTGTTCCTGCTCAGGGTCACGCTTTTCTTTACAGCTGACTGGCTTTATAAATATTCCAGAACTGAGAAGGAAAGTTCTGCTCTAAATCGGAACCGAAGCCTAGTACCGAGTTAAGAGTGGACGGGCGAGGAGACATAGTAGTGGAAGGAAAAATGAAGGGGAATTGCAGAAAGGTCTGGGATGATGAAGACTTATTCCTAGAAACAGCTTTCAATGCCTGTAGGTTGCCCTGAAAAGTTATAGGGAGTGAGTACCTTTAGGCATGTACAAAGGTCTCGTCCCCTCCCTTAGCTTAACTTGCTCACATATATCAGAGATTTGGGATAATGAAAGGCTTTCAGAATAGAGGACATGCAGAATTATTTGGCAAGTTTGAGCCCTAGCATGCCCCATGATGGAGATGGTTTCTGCTTGGGTATTGTACAGGTGGTGGTATTCTGAACTGTGTGTGTGTGTGTGTGTGTGTGTGTGTGTGTGTGTGTGTGTGTGTGTGTGTTGCTTCTGCGGGTGTTCAAATTACACTGGATTTTCAATAGCTAATATACATTGTCATTGAAGTGTGTTGGCTGTACAAACCGCTGAAACTCTTCCTTTATTGTTGGCGGTGCTCATTTACTCTTTAGTCAAGGGATCTTTTGCATCCACCACAGCTATAGCTGTCATTGCCAGTGAGCATTGTCAATAGTTGTGAAAGGTACCGTTGCTCTGTTTTAAGAAGGCTTCTTGCAGATCCTCACACCAGGAGTGGGAGCAGCCGTGAAGCCGAATGTCATGACTTGGGTGCTCTAAGTGTATGTTACAAAACTAGGTATGTATTTAGAGTTGCCACCCCACCCTGAGACAGGAAAGGCTAATTTGCGTGTCTTAAATATAAACAAAGACATTTTCCCAATTAGCCATGTTAGGCTGCTGAAGCCTGAATGACAATTTTTAAAAATGCCGTGATTCCTCTGGGTCCGTCTGCTAGTTCACTGTGCAACAAGCTTTCAGAGTTTTTTCCTACCTCAGACACACAAAGAGGACTGAGGAGATGTTTGATGGATTTACACCCCTTTTAAATTTGCCTGTTGCCTATTTCTGCACTAAAAGGAGAGGGCCAAACAAAAAGGTCAAATGGCAAACTGTATCGGAGAATGAAAGGTAATGGTTGAAGTTGCAAAATAAAAAAGGTAGGACTGTTTACGAGTGCAACTAAAATGAGACCAGAGTGCGGTTCACACAGTTGGCTGCAACCTCCATGAAATTGTCTTGGGCTCAAGGAGGCACCCAGGGTCATGTGGATGCTTTCTGGTGTGAGCCGGAAGGACACATGTACACCAGTGTATACTATTGTCATGATGGGTGCATGTGTGTGTTTTTCCCGCTCACTGAGCACAGCGATTGCACGCAGTGGTGTATGTGTAGACTTTACGTTTATGCCAGACACGACTGTATCTGCCACGTGGCATACACATCCCTGGTATGACAGCTGTGCATGAGCCTGAGTTGTGATGATGGCATAGCTTCCCAAACAGACTGTCGAGATGCTGCATCCTCTTCAGTTGCATTATTGCTGCTGTCAGGATGTGTCTTCTGAGACGATCTCATTCAATGATCGTTCTTTCTGCTGTAGCTCTGTCTGTGGGCATACAGAATATACCCACCGCCTTTCTCTGTTATACATGTGGTCAGTTTTGTAGGCAGCAAAGCAGTGCTGTGATGATTAACTTCGCTTTCAAGGTGCCACGGAATGCTTCCTCATTTTTTGTCACAACAGACGAAGATGGTGTTAATATGTTCTGAGGTACTGGATTGGCTGCCTCTAAGTTCTTAAAAGCAGGTTAACTGAAGATGCTACCTCTAGAAATGAATATGCTGCACTTTTCATCTGTGCCGATCTTTTGGAGATTGGTAGTAAGGGTATAGCCATAACATTGAATTTATAGTTTTTAATGAAGTGGTGGTGGTGGTGATTATTGTATAATACCATCACCGTCAGTAATCAAGGACAGGCTAAGTATTTCCTCCAGGAGACGAAAGATAATAATAGGAGCCTTGTCATACTTTTCCTTGTAGCTGAAAATTTGTTGGAATTTTTTGCCCTGACTTTTTAACCTTAGAGCAGCAGAAAAACACTGATGGGACTTAAAGTATACAGTACCCCTGTCAGTCCAACGTGGCTGGTCTCTCGAAACAAATTCCTAAATCTCTAGTATCTTGGTATATAGAGGGCTTCATACCTACTTTCAGACAACGCTTCCTACGTGGACTTTGTAGGAATCCCCACAAGTCTTGTCGGAATCCCCATGTGGGCTTGTAGAAATCCCCCTCCGAGTAATGTCTGCTCTGAGAATCCTAACATGTTGCAGACTCTTTTTGAACATGTTCAATGACTGACTCGGTTCACATGGGTTATGGGCCTGGGGCCCATATGAAGGTAAGGTTTGAATGGGGCTATACGGTGTGTGCGTGTGTGTGTGTGTGTGTGTGTGTGTGTGTGTGTTGCATTCGTGTGTTGCTGAGTTTACCATGAATGCTCTCTTGTGGCTGCAGCGTTGCAAGTGGCATGCTTCCTTTCAGGGAAGCTTTTCCGTCATTGCAGATCTCCTCAACAAAAGAGCCTCTAATAATATTCTAAAGAATCACAGTTTGAAAATGTTTGCCTTGGTAGGATATGTTTCCCCAGCATACACAAGTATTCAGGTAGAAAAGAGATCCGGGGTAGTGGTCCATCTGGTTAGCTGTTACAGAATTATAGGTCCAGTTATAGCAGTTGAGCGGCAGATGTGTGTGTCAGCTGGTGTGGATTAGATGAAATGTTCAAGAAAACATGGAACCTATGGTTAGAAAATGTTCAACATAAAATGCTCAAAAACAAAAGAGAATTTAATTCACTGTTTTTTTCTGTGGATGAACTTCTAGAGTAACTTGTTGTAAGGAACTGCTTAACAGCGAACTCGTTTAGCCACAGATGGTAGGAAGATCTTGCCAAAGTTAGAACTGAGGAAATGTTTACATTTCACACAAGGAATATGGCAGTCCTTTTCATGCTTTTTCAAGAGAGCCTGGTGGTTTAATGATTGTGGATATTTCAAGTTCTTATGTTTTTAAGACACCTTCTAAAATTGTGGTCAGGTTTTCCACTGCTGCTATTGAGCCAGGAAAAACAAGGCTGTGGAAAATAAAACTTAATGGTCCAAAGTGTGTTTTTTGGGTGTTGGCAAAGTTTTGATATTTACAGCAACGCCATTGGAAAATGGAGCACGTGCCTCTTGGCAAAAACCAGAAATCTGCATCGCATGCCATTAAAAACACGACAGCATAAAATTGCTTGCATGAAATATGACAGTATGCCTGGGTGTATCCTAAACACTTATTTGGTGGTGGTGCAAATCTTGGGATTGAGCTTGGTCTCTGTAAGGGGATTTGAGCACTGCCCGGCTTTATTACAGCATCTGCTGATCTCAGACCATTCATTGGGTGCCAAGAGCATCTCTTTGCAATTGCTGGTTCCTTAGTGATGACGCTATCGACAGATTTCAGAGTGGACTGGAAAGAGTGCCTTGAACTGGCATAGCACTTGGACTGCAGCTCCCAAGGAGTGTGGGAGTGCAGTGCGCATATGTAAGGCAGCATTTGACACACAGCATTGGTTGGTTTGCAAGGAAAGTCTAACCTTGTTTGGTACCATGGCTGCGTTTGTTTTTTGGCTTCTAGCGCTAGGAGCGCTTGAGAGCCCTTTTTTCGCCTTGTAGAGCACTCGGGTTGCATTTTTTTCCCTCCTTCCAGCCCCCTCACCATGCTAGAAGTTTCAACTCTGAGCTCCAAGCTAGAAAAATGACAGCCTCCTGCAACAATAGGAAGACTGCTTGGCTGCAAAGGAGCTTGGGAGATGTAGTACGAGGGACGAGGAAATAACGATGGCAGCCTCTTGCATAGGCTTACCATCGTCCCGCAGTCGACACTGGCTTCGGCCTAGAGCGGACCCGAGCCGCTCCCAAGGGTGCACTGCGGCTGCCCAATGGGCTTCCGGAACTTCCGGTCAATGACGCGACAGAAGCTGGAACCCCATTGGGCAGCCGCAGTGCACCCTTGGGAGCGGCTCGGGTCCGCTCTAGGCCGAAGCCAGCGTCTATTCTGGGACGATGGTAAGCCTACTCATGCACCAATAGGAAGGTGGGAGATGTAGTGGGAGGGAAGAGGAGCAACAGCAGCCATTCTGATTTTGATCATTTCCGTTCATTTTGGGAGCCCCTGGTAGCAGCGATATCAAGCATGCTAGGAACATCACTGCTTGCTATTTCCAAGTTGAAAAACAAACGCAGCCGAAGGCAACAAACCTTGTTCTTGTGTGCTCCTTCCTTCCTTCTAGTAAATCTCCATATTAGTAGTCACTTCCTGCAACTGGCCAGCTATGGTCTATGCTTGTCCTGCAAACTGGGATTATAAAACGGGACTTGATCCTGGTTTTCTGAGCGAGTAAAAAAACGTAGTTTTTCCTGTTGTAAAGGGGAAAAAAGGGTTTGTCTCCAAACCAGGAGTTAATCAAGAATAGCAGATGAGGGGTGAAGGGAACATATGATCACAGGGCCCATTATGAGCCAGGAGAACTCCCGTAAAGATATTTCTCAAAGTATTCTCAGAGAAGGCTTGGAAAGAAAGAGCCAAAAGCAAAGAGAGAAAAGGGGAGCTTGCCCAGGAGCACGGTTTGAATGTTGCAATTGCAGATCCTTTTAGGATTCCTAGATGCCTTGATTGCAACTATTTTTCAAAATCTGATAAGATCTGAGGACTAACTTCACATGACGTTCAGTTCAACATTGACCTTAAAAAATGTCACTGGGTGGGATGCAATCTGACCTGGAATTCTAGCTCACCTGTTTTGCTGAAAATTGCAAATAATGGCTTCTGCAGAAGATGGCCGTTTTGGGTTGACTTTCTGCACAAAATTAACGGAGGTGGCAATACTGTATTGTCCCGAGTATAAGACGCACCTGATTATAAGACGCACCCTTAAAGTTTGGTGCTATTAAAAAAATTTAATTAAATCACTGGCATTAAATTGCAACAGCCTGATTATAAGACGCACCCCTAGTTTAAAAACTTAAATTAGGAGAAAAAAGTGAGTCTTATACTCACTCACTCACTCATTCACTCACTGCGTGCTGCTGTCCCAGGTTCGGTTCTGTTTCCCCCATGCAACAAATATTTGTTTTTTTATGTAAAATAACCTCTTTCGGTCCAGTTCCTTTCGATCAATGATGTCGTGCATAATTTGGCCTTTTACCACCTGAAAAATCTCTTCCCTGTAAGAGTTAATGCTAAAAAGATACTGTACTTTTAAACCACTGAAGTTCTTGAAAATCTGTTTCACTGTCTGCATGTTGCACCGCATGATTATTAATTTCCCTCTTCTAATTTGTAGTCGAGGCAGCGAGTGTCAAACTATTTCTGCGATTCTCTAGACACGGGGCAAACTTGTTTGCAACTGGACTAATGTAACCACATGCAATTTGCAGTGAGTGGAACTTGATTTAGCTACAGACTGATATCAGTATACAGGATGTTTTTAAGTATGGCTTGAAGCATTTAGACTATAATTGAGAAGCTGTACGTTCTCCCTCCCCTGTGTAAAGAACATCATACAGTACATGTGGTTATGCAGTATGTACAAATATTTTGGCCACCTAATGCGAAGAGAGGACTCTCTGGAGAAGACTCTGATGCTGGGAAAGATTGAAGGCAAAAGGAGAAGGGGAAGGCCAAGGATGAGATGGTTAGACAGCATCACCGATGCAACGAACATGAAAATGAGCGAACTCAGGAGGATAGTGGAGGACAGGAAGGCCTGGCGGGATGTGGTTCATGGGATAACGAAGGGTCGGACACGACTTAACGACTGAACAACAACAACAGATCCAGGAGCAGCTTGAATCTTCCTTGTCCCATACTACCAAAACATTTGAATGTCCTTCTGTATTCTTAGTCCCTTCCAGGATACCAGTAAGTGTTTGACTGTTTGTAGAACTATTTATAGGGAATAGCAGATGCTTGCCTGGTGTGTTGTCTGGGTTTTGCTTTCATCATTTGTTCAAAATGTTATATCCAGCTGAAAAGACTCTCTCTAGGCAGTTCGCAATACATTACAATACAATTAAAATACAATCTAAACATAAAACTCAAAACGTGTTAAAGCGACACTGCAGTTGAATTGCCAGAATAAAATGGGAAATAGTGGTGGCAGTTAACCGGAGTCCTGCCTCAAAAAGAACCTCATAAGAAGAGCCTTGCTGGATCAGGCCAAAGGCCCATCTAGTCCAGCTTCCTGTATCTCACAGTGGCCCCACCAGATGCCTCCGAGAGCACACAGCCAACAAGATAACCTGTTTCCTTTTGTCACTCCCTTGCACCTGGCACAAAGAAAACCTCCTTGTCTACCCTCCAGGGCAGATGAGAAGTCCGGGTGGCGCCCCCTCCCCCTTAGGCAAGGAATTTCCATAGGAGACCCCTGCTACTGCCAGAGCCTTTCAGCCTCCTGCCTTAACATGGGACAGGTGGAGAACGAAGGGTCTTCTCTGCACTCTGAGTCTGCAAGTGGAGACATTTCTTTAGATACCATGCAGCCCTAACCCCTTTCAAGGGTTACCTGACTTTAGAGGTCAAAACCAGCACTTGAATAATGTTCAGAAACCAACTGAAAGGTAGGGCAGTTCCTTAAGAGCAGGTGGGGCATGTTCTCTCCAGCTCAGGGCCACTCGGAGGAATTTTATCAGGGGGTACAAAGTTTCTTTTGGGCCCCTTCTCTTCATGTAAATTTGACTCCTGGGCCCCCCTTTTTTGCTCCTGGCCCCCCTTTTTAACCCATTTTTGGGCCTGGGTACAATTTACCCCCTTAACCTCCCTCTCAGTCAGAGCCCTTGTGCCGCCAACTTGAGTCAGTCATGACATGTTGGACTCTCTCAGCTGTCTGCAAATCAGCCTCTATAAAGTGCATGACATTAGTGTAATCTTGACATTAGCAGGGCATATCGCTATGGGCAGAACATGCCTTTAGTAAGGACTGGCTGTTCTGATGTGCCTCACGACACTACAGTAAAAAGGTAAACATTGACTCCTTCTCAAAACTGCAGACATCCCCAAAAACTTGTTTTCTGTATGTCTAAAACTTGATGCTGGCTTCTAGACTTCTGAAATCTTGTTCCGTTTCTTTACTAAAGTTGCAAGCAAGTGTCTTTCAGTTTTTAACAATCCCTTTTCTTCCAAGATTTTTTTTAAAAAAGTGAGGAAGAATCATTTTGTCTTTTAAATCATGTTTGAGGACAAATTCGGGGATAAATATTTTTTTTAAAAAAAGAGAAGAAAAATAAGTTTGTGATCAGAGTCACTAATCCAGCAAAAAATAATCATGATGAAGTATGTCAATGGGAATTAAATTTTCACAGGTGAGTCCAGTTTCTTTGGGACTTGCTCATGACTGTTTACTGGATTGTACTCCCTAAGGTCTGAAAACAGAATTTGTTACATACTGCACTATCGGCCTGTAAAGGGTTTTGTTTCTCTGTAAAAATCCCAACCTGATGACTAATGGAGATAGGTGCCCAGGTTCCAGTAAATTTGTCCGAGATTTAAATCCTTTGCATAATTTGTGCATGCTTAAAAATTCAATGAGTGCTTTGTGATGCTCAGTTGGAGAGGCCTGTAGGAAAAAAATTCAGTTTGCTTTGGGGGACCACTGGGGAATATAAAACTTTTTATTTTTTGCTTTTCTGTTTCCATAACATTTCCTACAGTCAATTTAATATATTGTTTTACAGTCTTTTCCACTTGAGGTTTCTGTAGGTTAAGAATGGGTGGGGGGGAAGGGGACTTGGTAAAGATAAGATTTAGACATCCTTTGAAGAAATCAAGAACTGGGAAATGTGCTATATACTGTATATGATTGCCCCAGCTCATGCCATGAGTTCTGTATTGTTTGACTGAGATTGTCAGATTCCCCCTGGTGAATGTTAAATAAATAAGACCATACCCTTGGCAAAACAGGATTGTGAACACTTGTTGGGAAGTTGCAATAACTCAACACTAATTTTGACTTCCCAATTTGTATATTCCTAAATTATAGACGCCTGCATTCTGATGCATGCAATGGTATACCTGCATGATGGTTCGTGAAAGTTTTTTTTCCTTTACATTTTTGAGTGAGTGAGAATGACATCACTTGGGAAAAGGAATTTGAAGAACGGTGGTTCGGAAACTCTTTGTACCATTCAAAGTGTGTAAGCTGTCATCGTCTTCGTGTCTTTCCAGTATTGTTTAAAAATTGCTATTATGTAATAGAGCAGCTACTGTAAGATTCTTTAGTTGCCAACAGAGAAATCTTTGTGTTGATTTGGATAACAGAGCAGTTATTTGGTTGTTCAACACTGTTGGATGGATCAGATCTTGGCTTATGTCATTCGCTGTCAGGGAAGAAAGCTATCAGTGTGAAACGTCCCATTTTAAAATTCCAGTCTCATTTTTCTGAAAAAAACTGCCTGGATGTCGTAGTTGGATACATACTTTTATGTGTTTGATGCTTTGCAGCTGGCTGCTGAGGTTAGCTCTGTGACTGAATTCTTGTTTGCGGATGGCATTTTTGTCATGAGTTCAAGTGTGCAGGAACCCGCAGACGGAGAGAGACTCCATCTCCTTAAATATGCTGCAGGGTGAATGAAAGTTGCATGTCTTGGCATCTCTTTAGGGGAAGCGCTCAATTTCTTTGTATGTTTAAATAATCAAGATGAATTTTTAGTTTTTTGTTCTCAGAAGAGGTATTGTAAATGTTAAAAATATTAATTGAGGGGGGGAGTAGTACTTGTTCGTTCTTCTGTTTGGTTTGTTGGGTACAAGTTTGCTAATAATTTGTGTGCTATGTTGGATTTTATCTTTCCAGTAAATAAAACAGCCTAGGTCCAGCATACCTTGAGGTTTCAACATGACGTCTAAGATACCCTGGAGTAGCTACTTGACATTATCATATATGTGCCGAGTCAAGAAACGTAAAGTTGTATAGAGAGAATGTTCTCGGTGTCCGCCCATCCACTTTGGAATTCGTTTTCTCTAGAGACATGCCTAGTTAATTATAGAGACATGCCTAGTTAATTATGATTAACTACATAAATTAGATTAACCAAAAGCGTGAACTAAAAGCATGCAAAGAGGAGAGGGTGCGTGACGGGGGCTGCTTAAATCCCCCCCCAGTTCCACCCCCCCTTACTGTGCCCAGTAGGGCTAGAGGCTCTGTCTCGTGAGGCCCTGGAGAGCCCAGGCAAACCGGCGATCCCTTGCGGTGGTTGGGGATCAGAATACTTGTCCAAACCTTAGAGTGGGGCAGGTTATAAATCAAATCAAGTAAATAGATCGCATCAGAGGGCTGGTTTTAGAAGTTTGGTGAACAGCTTCAGGTTAGGGCATAGGTAATAGCTAGCTTCTTCTGTGTAAATGCCTAGGAAATCAGCATGGAAGAGCCACAAAGAGCCATTTGGAGTTTTGTCTCTAGAGTTAAATCATATGCTGTGTCTTTTGAAGAGCCCGAAAACATATTGGAAAGAAATTGTGACTTAAGACCCTCACATAGTTATATTGGCTAAAGTTTTACAGCACATAAGTAGAAAAATTAAATATTTGCGTAGAAAGAGAGCCGCTTGTTGCAGAGTTACAAATGAGTGCATAAACCGGGCTAGCTGCTATCTAGAATGGTCAAACCGCAGCATTGTCTTCTGATGTGTTCAAGCACATGGTCTGTCCCTCTCTCATGAACTCCCTCATTTAATACTTTCCATAGTGGCGTGACAAGTAGCCACGTGGAAGCAACAAGCCCAATGCTGAAGTGGCATGCAAGAAGGGGGGCTTCAAGTATCCCTATACAGTGATTTGCTGTGTATGGCCAGTCTAGGAAAGTGGTCTTCAGTGGTCGTGCTGTATTTTCCACAGACATCTGTTGAGGCCCTCTGGAGTCTTTGGTATGTTCATCACAGTAATTCTGCAGAGTTTGGTCTTAAGTAGAATAGCACTTCCAAGGCTCTAAAAATAAATGGTCAGTGCAGCAAAGAAAGTAGAGAAGGAAAGACTTCCATACTGCTTCATGTTAGTCACAGCGTAGGTTATAACCAGCTTTTTGTTTGAAGCTCGCATATGCGCTAGAAGTAACTTAAATGGACTCTGCTCCGAGATCCCAAAAACGAGGGGAAGAATGCTTTACTTTTTCAAAATGTGCTTGTTTAATAAGTCTCTGAAGCAATAAATGTTGAATGAAGGCTCCTTTAACATCCCTATAAATAACCTTCCACAGCTCTTAAGTGTATAGAGAGTTCTTTGATATAAAATGATATGGCATCTGTCTAGATACCAACTGTCATACAAAATAGGTATACTTTAATAACATGCTTGTCATAATTTCAGTATTTCAGCATACATAAATTTGTGAATTCTGCAAGGCAGCAAGCAAAGTCCTGTCTCTTTGGACTTTTGTGTTGTACTGGTTGCTTCTTGTTAGTTGTAACTATTTCAGTTCAGATAGCTGACTAAAATAGAGGTTGGTGATATTCAGTTGGCCTTGTGTAGAAGGGCCCACCATATATACCAAGAATGAAACATCATCAGCAGGATTAAGGTCATAAAAACAACATGGAATTTAAAATGTAAGTCGTTTTAAGTTTTAATTACATTTTAATTTCCACGTTTTTATGACCTTAATCCCACTGAAGATGTTTTGTTCTTGGTATATCATTGCCGGTCATCATAGTTTTCACTCTAGTCCCCCATATAGTTCCATCGCTTTGGTGCTTAAGAGTGTGTGTGCTTATTCATGCATAACTTGTTCTTCCATTTTATTTCAGGATATCACCTGGCAAGATGAACACTCTGCTCCTTTCTCATGGGAAACCAAGGTAATTGTGTGAAACCGACTTATTCCTTCTTGATGTTGGGTTACCTTGGGCACTTCTCTGAAGTCTCTTTGTCAACAGGCTTCCATTTCTTTCGCGCCAAGGTCGGGTTGTATCACCCTGGTGATTTAAAAGGGATTCAGTGTAGATGACAACTCTTTCCTCTGGGGAATGTGCTGGCTGTTTTCCTTTGCAGGAAAGTCAGACCTGCCTCTTTCCCCACCGTGTGAGGAAATGTAAAACAATATGCACATTTCTTGAGGTATCAGCTTGACAGCCTAGCTTGTTAGTTTTTTATGCAAATATTCACCAGTCACGGTTGAGAAGAAATTGCCCATTTTACCAGAAAAGCGCAATTTAAAAAGCACCATTTAAAATGAATAGAACTTGAAGAGTATGGTATCTTTCAAACCGTCAGATGGGATGTATTTGTGTGTCTATGCTCTCGAGAGGCAGTTGTTTCCTCCAGCAATAAAACACTTCTATGCAGTGCGCACTACACGCGCACTGTGGGAACCAGAGTTACTACTGGAGGGAACAGCCCCTTTTTATAAGTGGATAGGTATGTACTTGCATTGCTTACAGTTGTTGGAAGAAGCTGAAAGATCCTTTTGGTTCTCTTGCATGGACACACTATGCTATTGTTTATTTCGTATGTACCCAAATCCTGCCTCCACAGGGCCGGTTGTGGCAGTTTCCTTCTCTTTTTGACTTTTATGCAAAGCCCATTTTGTCTTGGAGTGAACATAAGGAACTTCCATATGTCAGGCTGCATTCCTTTGTCCTTTCATAAGAAGCAATGTATGTGTAGTTTTGTGGCTGATGCTGTTCTCTTCTGCTTGAATAGAATGGATTTTGCTTGAGGATGGAAATGACACAACATATCTCAAGCTTCAGGGTCATACTCCGCATTAGTTGCGTGCTTCCTCCCTCCCATTTGATTACCAAGAAGCAACCCCTGGGGTCTGATCAGGAACAGAAAAGCTGGAAGGGTGAGAGGCTGCTCAGCCTTTCTCTCTCTCCCCCCCCCCCCTTTCAGGCTACTGTATTTGCCAGTATTGTCCTTGTTTGACAAGCGGCATGATCCTAACATGGGAGCAGCAGTGTACCGGGCCGAAGCACTAATTACTGATGGCTTTTCACATTTTGGTGGCTTGGTCCATGTTGCTAAACCACTGCTTTCAAAATAGGGCTGGCCAACAATAGAGAGCTATTTCTGAGAAACGTTCCTGTTCAATTCTGCTTCTTGCAGTAGCCTGTGTCGCGACTGCTCCCAAAAGACAATGTATGGCCCACTTGGCTGTCTGATGCAATTCCTGTATTACCCTTGTCTCTTGGGTAGCAGAGGTGGGAAAGGCATCTCTGTCTGAAACAGTGGAGGGCCACTGATAGTTCTACTGAAAGGTAGGCCTACAACCTGACCCAGTAGGAGATTGGTGTATGTATAAATCGCTCCCTCTTCTTTTGTCAGTGGAATTCTAGCTTTTCTCTGAAAAGTCATATGCAAAGTGAAATTCTGTGGTCAAGCATCCATGGGAAAAAATACACTGAAAACAAGATGCTCTGTAGTGACTCCAAACAGTTTTGTGTATAGTCTTAAAGTCTTCATGTTTTAAATGTAGCAATGGATAGTGAAGGATCAAGCCATGTGAATCAGCCCCCACCATACAACTTGTCCCTATGGCACTGTCGATCATTCCTAACGGTGGCTTGCAAGAATGCAGGGACACACTGCAATAGTGTCTATCTGCATGTTAAAACTTGAACACATGGAGACCTGACACACAGAGACAACTTGAAGCTGCCTTGACCTGGCAGTTGTGTCTGTAGAAGCAGGGTTTTTTTTGACATGCATTTGTGTGATTCTATCGCTTCAGATCACTATCTTGTCCTTCCCTCAAACCTTATCTCTTTTGCATTGGATCAGAAGGCAACACCCAGATTTCGGGCTCAGAATACAGTTGCAGTGTTCCTAGAAACAGCTTCTGGATTACTTATCTATTTTTTAAAAATTTCTCTCCCTCTTTCCCCATGCTCAAAGTGGTGTACAACAATAAAAATACAATATAAAATACAATTAATAAAAACATTTAAATTATGTGAATTCCCCGAAGGGCCAGAATATACCAAAGTTGAGGACCCCTTATTGCTGCAGCAAATAGAACATACATGAATATGGGACTAGCAGGAACTCGGAGGCCATTTTGTGTACGGTTTCAGTGCTGCTCTGTTGTCATAGCTGCCTTATACCGTATCAGACCATTGGTCCTGCTAGGTCAATATTGTCAATACAAACTGGCTCTCCAGTGTTTCAGACAGGGATTTTTCTCTGCCCTACCAGGAGATGCTGGGGATTGAACCTGGGACCTTGTGCATGCAAAGCATGTGCTCAACAACTGGGCTCCAGCCCTTCACCACCTTGGTTGGGGTCATCTGTTTGAATTTAGGTGCAATGCCACCTGCAGGACTCTGGGGGGGGCAGTGTACCTTTCAGACATCTGAGATCTTTTACCTGCCCTCTATGATACCTGTAGAAGGTGTGACCCTTTGTGCAGATTCCTTCCTCCCACATGGCCACCAAAGAAGAAGCCATTGCTGAAGAGCATCCTCTCTCTCTCTCTCTCTCTCTCTCTCTCTCTCTCTCTCATGCACACGCATACAGAACAGCTATAGGGTTCCCTGTTCCATAAGTAGTAGACACCTCTGATACTTCAGAAGACTATATGCTTGAGAAACTGTAAGTAAAATATTTCTTTTGGAACCTTAACTGCCTCTGCTCCTGTGTGTGTTTATTGATAGCCACAAACTGGCTGGGTTGTGGAATTTCCCATAGGAAAGGGCTCTTCTGCTGATTACTCTGCTTGGTAGAAACCCTAGAACCCCCTTTTCCAACATCGTCTTGGTTTTGTGTGAAGTTAGAAAATATAATATTTTTGTTGGTATCTTTTCATTAAACAAACTAATGAATGGTTTTCTGTTGACTTAGTATTGTCTTTGCCCTCTTCATACATCAGTGATGAAAACAACATGAAGATTCTGTCTATCAATTTAACCAGTGTTGGCTTCTTATTTTCTGTCTCTTGGATTGGGGAAGGAATTTGCTTCTTGATACCTAGATTGTGCTTAGAGGGATTTTGTGAGGGGTTGTTTGGGTACATTCTCATTTTGCAGGCTTCATTTCAATGTTTGTAGTTTTTTTTTTCTTCTATTTTGAGATTGCAAAGCCAAAAGCTTGTCTTGGCTCTGCATGCTATCTTTTAACGAAATGCTTCACATTCCCAAAGAGTGAATAAGATATACAAAAATAACTCGATGGATTCTTGTGGTCTTTTGGGGCTTGAGTACAGGCTTGGTGAGTGCGATGGGATCAGAGTGTTATTTAACCTTCTTTTGATTGTATCTGGCCTTGACCACCACTGGCAATGACGGTAGAGCTACCTGCAGAACCTACAGAGGACATCTCTGGGAGAGCCATGGGGAAGGGCGTCTTCCTCTTTTAGCCTTGGAACTTGTGCCTCCCTTTCAGGCTAGAAGGGAAATGGAGAGATGCGAATGTGGCGCCATCTTGGTGACCAGGGTAGCATCACAGGGGGGCGTATGATTGGCTGTGGCAGGAGTGGTGTAATGGATGGGGGAGAGGAAATGTGGCTTGAACATAAGTGATCAGCTCCTGGGTAGTAATTCAGTTCTGGCAATAGGGTGCTACCGTCACTACTAGGATTACATTAGGGGCGCTAGTATACCTAACATTGTGGTCAAGTAGCTGACTGCAATCCCATGCATGTTTACTCAAAAGTAAGTCTTAAGTTCAACGGAGCTCATTCACAAGAGTGGCCATCTCTTGGGTTTTATTTACAAGAGTATTCTACCATCTGGGTCTGTTATACAGGCAGCTCTCCATTATGTGGGGGTCACACTGGCAACTTCTGTTTGCCAAGATGGAAGGGGGGGGCAATGAGAGGAAGTGGCTACTGATGTCACTGGCTGAGAAAACAACAATGAAAACAAATATGCCAGTAAGGAAACTGAGAAAGCAGTAACCTGTAGTTCTATGAGCACATCTTCTTTCTCTCTTCTTTAAATCTTCTGCCTTATAGAGGCCCCTTTCCATGCTCGCTCCTCTAGCTAATGGACCACGTTACTTCCAAAGTTGTCAGTGTAAATTAGGCTTCTGGTATTGATTTGAAAATCACGCTATTTCAAAAACTTATAAATCAAGACTGCATGACTCGAGAGGTGCCTGTGCTGTGGTGGATGGGGGGGTTCATAGATATTCCTGTGACATAAGTTTGAAATGTGCCTCTATTATAATGTGCCTCCATCTTGAATAATGTTAACGCTGCATAAGATCAAACTAAATTATTAACCCAGATCCTGCTGTCCTGTGTTTCTCCAGAGCCCCTGAATCACTCAGGGACAGAGCCGCAAAAGATTTGACATTCTTAGTTGCTAGCACTAAACCTTTAGGTGCCTGAGAGTTCTCTGGCTGTAGCTGAGGCATGTAAAAATATCTTGCTGTCAGTTATTTGGAAAATGAAAACAAGTTTGCATGACAGAGAGGCTTTTTTGGGGGGGGGGTAAAGGTATCTGTACAATGTTCAGAGATGCTTTTCTACAAGATTGCAAATGTTTACATTAACAGTCGTTCTCTAAAATATGAGAGGAGGAGATCGGGCTGTTAACGTTTACAGAGGGAATTTTGGAGGAAGATCAGATTGGTGAACTCGAATTCTGAAAACCGGGACGGAGCAGCGTGAGACTTGTGACCCATCTCTGATTTCCCCCCCCCCCCCGCTTCCATGGACCAGTTATTCTGATGAAAGACCTTGGCAGGTCAGCTCCTTCCCACAAGCATTACATTGCCTCCCACGGCCTAAACACGTAGCAAGAAACAGGATATGTGGTTTGTGTGAGACACAATGACTTTCAGCTATCCTGGGCTGAAAGCATTCTGTTGGAAAAATCCTTCTCTTCCGCCCACTTTCTCCCTTGGTTTCTTCACTCTCTGACAGAGTGCACCGAGGGCATTGTTGCCCTTTTTACCTTGCTGCGGGATCGTCTGTGTGTTTTTCCTTCTCCAGAGCCGTAGGGGCCCTTGAGTGACTGGACTCCATCAGAAAGTCCCTGGGAGGCTGTTTCCAACATTCTGTTCTGTTTTTTAGCTTGACTGAGGCCCAGTTTCTGTTTGGAGCAGAATCAAATGGTAATACTTTATGCGGGCTGTATCTAGTGATGTGGGCTGGAACATTTTTCACTACTGTATTTTCCTGCAGAAAATCTTTCACTTCTCAAAATGCATTGTTCCATAAAATTAACTAGTAACATATGAATGGATACAATACCAGTCAAACCGAGCCATTTCAAAGCTGTAATTAATTCTCGTGTGTGTGTTCTCTTTAAACATGCAAAAATTAATACAGTATTCTGTAGTATTCAGTACCTTTTTTCTTTAAAATTTGAAACAGTGTCAGGGCATGTAATGCTATTAAGTTGTCATGTATTTAAAATATTACAAGTATCCCAATAAAAATGTTCAACTTTGAATCTGACAATAACATTTAAAGCACACTAAGTGTACTTTATTGATTTTTTTTCCGATCAAATATTTCAGTTCAGCTACTTTACTTATTTTTTTTACAGCATGTAAAATGAACATGACATGCTTTTAACTTGTTTCCTTTTACTCAAGTGAAGTCAAACATGGTAAATCAAATCCCAGTCAATTTAGGGCAACTTGCACCACTGGCTGTACCACTTCCACCTCAAGATGGAAAATGGTATGTTTTGAATAGTCGCCTGCCAAAAATACTCCTCCTTTTTATATAGAAAGCTAACATGTTTGGTAGGATAATTTAGCCTTGCCTTCTCTCTGGCATATTTTTTTTTTTCCGTGTGCATGGACTCTTTCATGGAACATGCAAACTCCTACTGGCAAGGAGTGGTACAGTCTAATCATGTCTTACCACTTGATTCTGCCACTTGTATCGGTGGAGACCAAAAAATAGAACCTGGGGTGGGGCTGCGATGAGAGAAGCAGACTTGAGTCCAAAGGGGAAAGGAATAGAGAGAACCCCCCCCCCCCCGCCCTAGTGACGTTCTCCAGTACACTCCTTAACTTTCTCCTTTTTAAGCAAATGATTGCTATTCATTTGTATGGGAGAAGTGAAGTGCTGAGCTACAATCTGGACACAAATCCTGCCCAGTATTCCTGGCTGTGGCCTGGTCTTGTCTCTGCCAACAGGGCTCCCTCTGATCTTGGGAAAGAGCACGTCTGAAAGCCTGAAAAAACTCCAAGTTCACTCCCAAGTCTTTTTCCACTTGGTCCAGGTGTTGTCCCAACTAACTCATTGTCCACAATTCCCCAGTATAGTTGGGAGAAGCCTGTGCTCTGGCGACCAGAGGAGGGTGTGTGGGAGCTAATGTTATCACTGGGTGGTTGGTCTTCCTTGTTTCAGTTTTTATAATGACTTTGACAGAGTAGCTGGAAGAGTCAGTCAAACATTTCCCCTGAAGCTGTCTGGACCATTTAGACATGCAGGACTTTCTAACTCGCCTGCCTTCCTGGTGGAGATTCTTGTATACTGTGAGACCACCCTTTACCAGTGATCTATCCATGGCAAAGGATTTGACATGGACTTCCCCATCAACTGATCACCTCATCTTGTTCAGCAACAAAGCACTGAATCCAGCGTTTGACCTGCCATATGTGTTGGCCCTGATATACATTGTGGTGGTCCTGTGGTTGATCCTGTGAATTCCTGAGCTGCTTCCTATTGAGGAGGCTTCAGCCTGGAAATTGAATTCACCCAGGACAATAGATACTGCGGAGTTCTCGATATGTCTGACAGCTCTGTCCAGGAGGGTTTGGGGCTGTGGGATGGTTGATACACCAACAGAATCCCTGTTCTTTCCTAATGGCCCAGCACCAAGTGCACCCACGTGAAACGGCTTGTACCTTGGACTGGGTCTCTGGCAAGCAAGACGTTTTATCTTCATGCTCCGTAAATACTCCCCCTATTCTGTCCACTCCATGCAGGTCTGTTAGAGAAGCGCCATCACTCTGAGAATTATTTGGCTTTCTAAGTGCCTGAAATGGCACTGTTGCTGCTTAGCAAAACTTTCTGTAAATAGCTGCCTCATGAAATAGCATTTAAGCAAGTATGCTGGCAAAAGATGAAAGAAGAAGTTTCTTCAAAATTATGTTTAGCTGATGCTCTCATGAGTTTGGCACTCTGAAACTGGAAAAACAGAGAGATGTTCTGCATCCTCTGGGCTAATTTACCCACATCCAGCAGCACCAGCACTTAGCAGTACCTTACTGTAGCAGCAGCCTAAGCAAAAACACAGCTGCTTTTAGAAAGCTTGTTCTTGAAGAGAATAGATAGGACAGTTCTTCCTGCCCTCTTGGAATGCAGAGGAGAAGCCTTACTGGCAAATGGGAAGCCAGTGCTATAAGCAAAGAGTCTTTAAGCAAAAGAAGTGCTACTCATTGAACAAAGTTTTTTTTTGTGTGTGTGTAGTGCATTTTTCTTTTTAGTTGAAATTGCCATAATTGCTTCATTAAATTTACGCTGGATTCTTATAAAAAATTGATCCTTCAAAATGAGCTAAATCTGTAGGATTCCCCCCCCCCCCAAGGCTAAGAGAACAAATTACGCCAGATAGGCGGGTATATTACCAAATCTGCGTAATTTGCACAACTTGTATAGGCTGCACTGTTCCCCTTTGCTAACTGTTTAATTCAGGTTACGTTTGTACTAAAAACCATGTGCTAAACCGAGCCTTACCTGCAACCAATACATAGTAGTTGTTGGGTAGCTAACAGCCCTGTCTACAGCATCGCATCCCCTCCTCACAATCCTGGTCCCTCTGATCTTATTGTCCCAATCCTCACCCCCCTCGACCTCTACCCCAATATGTTTTGGAATTCATTGTTTGCTTTTAATCCCTAACAGAGTCAGATGGAGTTCAGTATCGCTTCTCTGTCGATCCAGGAACCCGGTGGAGTGGCGGCACCGCAGACTGAACAGAAACAACCTATCAAAACTGCTCCAGGCCCCCCAGCCCCCAAACCTTCACAAGGTGGTAAAATGCCAAGCGCTGATGGGCAAATGTCCGCTAGGAAAGAAGAGGAGTCCTCTTTCTGGAAGATAAGTGCCGAGCGCTCCAAGTGTGAAGGGAAACAATCTGAGTTCTATTCCCTGACCCCCAGCCAGATCAAATCAATGGAGAAAGGAGAGAAGACCCATCAGCCTTATTACAGGCAAGAATCTGGTCTGAAAGAGGCACCTAAAGTGGAGAAGCCAAAACCAGAAAAGCTGGTCGCCCCAGTTCTTGCCACCACATCGATACAACGGGAAAAACCTCCGTCTGGCCAGCCCTCTGTCAGTTCCCCGGATGTCCTTCCTGATCCTGCAGAAAAACTGTCTACTGGGGCAAAACATGAAGATGCTGATGGCAGTTTCCTATCTGACACGCAAACATTTGGTCAGGTAAAGGCCCACATTTAATCCCTTGCTTTATCTGGTAAGACTGCTTTGCCAAAAAAGCAAACCAAAACTGCTACCGCCACCCTAGTTAACAAAGTTGCCCGAGAAGATGAGGGATTCTATGGTATGCTAAACCCTTGCTAAGCTTGTGTTCTTTTTATCCTGCAGATTATAGAAATAAATGTAGCCTTCACATTCATGCTAATGCACTGTCCTTTTCCATAGGGGGGTGTTGAACACTGCCTGAAATCGTGCTCCCTGTTCTGTAAATGGACCACCAGTATCTGTGGGAGTTGCCCTCGTAGCGTTAGGCTGCAAGCAGAGTCTCTGTTGTGTAGGTATCGCTCTGTACTTGCAGGGGCTTCACCCCTCTCTTCCATGAGTAGGGAAAAAGCCCTCTATACACACTAGGTGCCACCCACATCAAGATGTAGTCAGTATTGGATTAACTCAAGCTTGTCAACAGGTTGCCTAAGGCAAGTTTGAATCTCCTTCATGTAATCTGGCTGAAAGATTGAGAGCTTGTTTCTGGCCATCAACGTGTCACAGGTCAAGCTAGTCTTTTAAGAAAACGTTCTCACAGGAACAAAGCTAATTTGTATGCCACCTTTGTTCACTTCCATATAATAAGGGCGGCCGTTCACTCTTAAGGGAAAAACCTTAATGTCCAGCTTGCACTTGAGAGCAAAGTTGCAGAGAGAAAACTTGCCTCCAATACTAGACAGCCCAGTCTCTATTGGAAGCCCACAAATTATGGGTGGCCTCGGTAACAATCCATAATTTCTAATAACCAGTGAGAATTGATTGAGTTGCTTGTTGCACTTATTCAAGTGCATTTATTCAAATGCATTATTGTTGCATTTATTCACCTATAAACATTGTAAGAATAGCTCCTATATTTTGTGACTTTTTGATGTAACTTTAGAATTCTGTAATCCTGTGTTGGGGGGGGGGGACATTTGGCAGTGTCTAGGAGGTATGCACAGGCATACACATTTTTTTTGTTGCGTCAGAGTATACGTCTCACTATTGTTAGTATTAATTTTAATCCTAGATGGCCTTAATTATTCACTTTGTCTCAATTTTGTCTTTTGCAGAACAATACAAGTAATGTAATCTTGAAGACAGGATTTGATTTTCTAGACAACTGGTAAAGAAACGCCAAATTTCAACTCTGTTTTGGAGAAGGAGAAGACGTGTGTGTCTCACTCTTTTTTTTGTGTGTGTGTGTGACTGGCTTCTATGTGTTCTTTAAAAAAAAAAGAATTTTCCAGCTCTTTTAAATGTTGCCTTTGTACTAACACTTTTTGTAAACCGGATGGGTATTTGTATTTTGGAATGGTTCAGTGTTAGAAGTGTCGTGTTTGGGGTTCTTTGAATTCTTAAAATTCTCCTGCAAGATGAATGGTCTTGTTGGGGGCGGACAGGATAAGTTTCCTAACAACTGTGTGTATACGAAGGACAAAGAGTGATAATCTGACTAGAAAGAGAGATGGAGAAGTGGAGGCCACCTAACAGAGGCACCTACTTTGATTTGTACACTAGTGAAAATGGCTCCTAAGCTACAACGTGAATTATTACACGGAGGAAATATTGTATTTAAAAAGATTTAGATCTAAGCTACTGAAGCACAAGCTCAAATACCAAAATTCATTATGCCTCTTTTCAAATAAACCATACAGAAAATAAGGCCACAGATTACAAAAATATTTTTGTATAGGTATCTTTTGTTTGACCAGCTTTTAAAAAACGTTTTTTACCAGTTTGCAGAATTTGAGAACAGCATCGCTGGATAAGACTTTGGCAAAAGGGAGCTCTTTAGAGCAGTACTGTAACTGGACTTGAGAAAATAAATTGCTATGGCTAAAAGTGACATGAAGGGGGGGATGGAAAAATATGGGATGTTGCTGGTCCTTTATTTTATAGATGAAAAATCTCTTAAATCTTTTTGGGGAATAAGAACTCAAAAAGGTAATCTATTCTCTTGATGCTTCTTAGCATTCCTGGTAATAATACTTAGTGGTGTGGATCGCCCTCCCTCTTCGACAAGAATTTCATGCAGTATTCTGCCATATTTATGACACTGCATTGTGAGATGCTTTTTAAAAAAACAACTGTTAATAAAAAAATGTTTTTCTTGAGGAGATGACTATCTAATTTCTGGTGCTATTTCCCGTAGTGAGAATTGGAACTCCAAGATGTTACAGATTCTCCTTAATGTGCTAGATTGTTTTTGTTTTTTGTTTAACTTATAGGAAGTTCCTTACATTTTGGAACACTAAAAAAAAAAAAGGCATTTTCTGCCAGCAGACTAAAGTGGTACAGCCCCATCTACCCCCTCAGGATTCTACCACTTCATTCTGCTGCTTGGGCTCATTCTTGTCTAGTGTTTTAAAACAGATATGAATAGAAACATTGCGTCATTTGAACTGCCGTCTCAGAAGCGCACCACTGTGTTCCCATCCTGCCTCCACACTGTCCCAGTCACCTTCAAGCCTTAATTCCTTTTATGCACAACTAGTGATCCGTTCAATCCAATACCAAAGGTGACTGACCTCCTGCTTTTTAACCTCAAACTGGATAGCCAAAATATCAACCCAGTACAGTGGCTCCGTCGGCACCACATGGAGCGCCATCAGAGTGTGTGTATGTGTTGGGCTATATCTCTGTAGGAGAAAGAGCAAAACTTGCACCTCTTCTCTTCGTATGTAATGGTTCTGTGCAGTTATGCTTAGTCTCAGCCAGATCGGCTGTAGCAACCTTTAATTTTTTGTTGTCTGATGTGGACTAAAACGTTGAAAGTTCAGGTTGCTTCTGCATAAATTGTTCATTACTGTTCTACAGCAGGGAGGGGACAGAATTTGCAGCAGGGGAGGAGGGTGAAACCGTTTGCCCCATGCCAGTTTCCCGAGTTAAATCTACTATCTCAAATTGTTAGCCTCAGAGAACGTTTATGGGCACAAATTGTGCCCGTGTTCTCTAATAGCTAATAGCTTGGGAGGTGGGGGGAGGATGATTGGGGCCTCAATAGATGTGGGGGAAGTGATAGCTCCCCCCCTCATGCTGCAGCTTCAGTCCAAATCATCTCTCTTCCCCCCCCCCCAGAACACTGGATGTTCCCCCCCCCCCCCGGAACACTGGATGTTCCTGTCATGAAACCTCCACGTTGCATGAGAGACATGTGCTGCAGAGCTGTGATTAGTTGTGGCTCCCTGTAGCCTATTTGGAGATGTGCGTCTTCCCTCATCACACTTTGTTCATCATAGGCATCATGTGTGTGCTATGTAACTGTGGTTCCATGTAAGTGTGAATTGACTCTTCGGGTCAAACTACATGTGACGTAAGCCCATCATTGAGAGAGGAGCTTAAAACGGAAAGTGTGTCTCTTGTTACAAAAGCAGTGGTATGTGGGGAGGGGAAGGGATGCAGAGCAAGACTGCAGGGAGCAATGAGCCGCTTCTTGTTGCAAATAGCCGTATGGATGGGCAACTCTGGGGGGGGGGAAATGGCTTAGGAGCTAAATGTCGACCTCTGCTCCCTGTGTGCTGCAGACCAGGGCTCCACTCCCAGCTGTTTTTTGTTGGAAAATACACTTCTGGGGTTATACCTATCTCTTAATGATGGGTTTAATATAATGTGTAGTTTGACTTTTAGGTAGCGTAGCAAGTAGATTTGTGAGTTTAAAAACAATGCTGATGATGGAGCAGTAATGCTGTAGTTACTTGACTTGCATTCCAGGCAGTTCAGAACAGCAAGAGGAGGCTAAAACTAACATGTTGAGGATCCTGAAAGCCTTTGAAACAATTTTGTTCGAAAGCTTTCATGGCCCGCAATCAATACACAATGTTGCAAGTATACGGGATTAGACGCCATGAGGAAAAATAGACTTGTAATTTTAATAGCTTTCCAATACCATTGACGGATCTCCTTGTAGGCAGCCGCCACCGGTACAAAAACACACTAAAATCTAAGGGTACTGACCCAATGTTTCGTTCCGACCTCGGAACCTCTTCTCGGGGTAAAGTCAAAAAGACTAAGATGATACTCTTATGATTGTAAAATGATTGTAAAATTACAAGTCTATTTTTCCTCATGGCGTCTAATCCCGTATACTTGCAACATTGTGTATCCTTTGAAACAGTTTGTTTTATTGCTACGTCAACAGTGTTTAGAGATCACTTGAATATTTGTGTTGAAAAAATTCATAAATGTTCCCAAAGGGTTTTCATTTTTTAAACTTTTTGCCAGGTAAAAGCAACAAATCTGAAAAAGCTAACCTTGAGCACAAGATATTTCTGATTTGCTTTTTTTTTGGGGTGTGGGGGGGATTTAACAGAGAAACTTTATAAACTTATCAAAGCTAAACAACATTGATGTGAATTCTCCAACTTGGGTCCTATGTTCTGTTAAATGACTCAAGATCAAATGACTGAGTTTAAAAATTCCATTGGGCTGGGAAAATATTTCGTTTAATAAATATTCAACAGTTAATAAACTAACACTGTAAGGCTGCAATCCTACAACACTTTCCTGGGAGTAAGCCCCATTGAACACAATGAGATTTACTTCTGAGTAGGCATGCCTAGGATTGCACTATAGCAGGGGTGGCCAAACTTGCTTAATGTAAGAGCCACATATGATAAACTTCAGATGTTTGAGAGCCGTAAGAGAGATGTTTGAGAGCCACAATACTTAAGAAGCATTTAAATTCTTAAATTATATTGAGTCACCATGAACTTTAAACTCATATTTTAATCCAGTGGACTCTCAGTTTATACCTGTAAATAATTTTAAAGCTTGAAAATTTCTTATTTACCTTTTATATTGTGATGCAAAAAGGAGCTCAGCCAACATATAATGGAAATATGTGAAAGAGCCACATGTGGCTCACAAGCCACGGTCTGGCCACCCCTGCACTGTACATTTCTTGATTTGATGGCTCCAGGGGAGAATGCCCAAAGGCCAGAATCGACTTATTTGCTAAGATCTCAGATGGAAAACTGACCGAGTGGTAGTATCTGTGTGTGTGTTCCCTTTGTTATACTTCAGAGCCTTGTTCATGGAGGGCATAATCTTGCTAATGTTCTTTTGCACAGCTCTCATTCATTTCAGTGAGGCTTGTGGAGAAGAACTTCTTAGCACGTTGTAGCCATTGGAACCAGCTGGCCCATGTATGTTACAGAACCTGTACTTGTTGCATTCAAACTTTCCTGTACTGTTCTTTGATGGCTAAACCTGATGCTTTCCCCCTTTCTTAGATATGTTTTTACCAAAGTTTGTACTCAGAGTTGTACTTGGTCACATTTTATATAAAACTACTTCTTAATTAAAGTCACCTGAAGTCAACCAGTTGCACTGCCTCCTTCGTTTTAATGCCCTTTCCTCTCCTGTCTTTAGCCGGTTGTCCTGTTCTTGATGCAGGCAGCACCACATATTTTGTAAATGTTTGGTTTGAATGGACTTTCGTGGGGTGAGAGCTGCTTTTCACCAGTCTGGATAAATAAATTCAAGCTAGGGTCTTTGTTATGTTGCATGGGGTGGGGGAAAGAATGGAATGGCAGGCAAATGAAAAATGGAAAGTTATAGGGAGGTGATCTTGCTGTATAGCATCAAACAGTGAGACTGGTCTCTGTGAAAGTCAGTTTGAACAGACTGCTCAAGGGAAAGAGGTAAGAAGCTCTCAATCTTTTGCATAACAGACGTGTGAGTGTGTCCCACTGAGGTAAATTGGGCCTGCTTCCAAGTATGCATTCAAGAGGACTACAGCCTTGCATTGCAACTTGCCCTGTTTAATGAATTCAGGCCGTAATCCGATCCTACTTAGGCTGCCGTTGTAACCAGCAGTGCAGCGAAAACGGGAGGCCCCAGAACAGAAAGGGGATTCAAATCCCCTCCAAAAAGGGAATTCAAAAGGGATTTGAATCCCCTTTCTGTTCTGGGGCCTCCCGTTTTCGCTGCACTGCTGGTTACAACGGCGGCCTAAGTAGGATCAGATTGCGCTCTTAGTCTGACATGTATGCATATTTTGGATTAGCTTCAAGGATCTTTGCTAGATAGCCATACCCATCTCTGATCCTTCTGAGATTGAAAAGAGTGGCATTTTTTTTTTTTTTTTGGCCATTTCTCCCTCCCCCTTCCTTGTATGGTGGATGCTGGTAAAATACTATGGGCTGAGATTCTACCCTGCTTTGGCACAGCACCTGTGTATATGCCCCAAAGGGGGAGAGTGTAGCATAATGCCCCAGTTTGCCTAAGGGCATTTGTCTTAGGCAAGCCACTCCCTTTTGACCTCAGCCCCTGCAACTTTAATGGGGATGATCATACATACTTCCTTTACAGGATTCTTGTAAGATTCTAAGAAGAATATACATGTGAAACAATTGTATGGGCGTGTATGTTGCTTGGGACGAAAGATTCACGTGGCTTCCATAACGCCATCCAGCCCCATCACTTGTTCAAGGACCATGAGCTGTGATTGGAGGGCTGTGGCTGGATCTGGAAGGCATGCATAAATCTTCCCAGTAACAACATGGTACGCTGCATGACCAGGCACATGTGTGAAGAGAGGAATATCGGACTACAGGAGTCTGATAGGAGCGGCCTAGCACCTTCCTCCTCTCCACCTCAACTTACCCTTTATTCTAAATCAAGAACAAAATGGTAATCAGTGCTACCAAGGCTAAAACCAGACCGGGGGGGGGGGGCTATCTTGAAGTTCCTTCCTCTAAGACACATACTGGGACACACACAATGGACGGACTGGCATAGGGCTAGAGGTCACAGAGGTGAGGCTACATGCTTTATGCTGTGTCGACCAGACCAGGCAGGTTATAGATCAAAATAAAAGGGAAGTTTATTCTAATGGGATAGCAGGTATAAAAAAGGATAGAAGATAATTATAAGTAGATGCAAAAATAAAAAAGAGATAATATAAGTAGATGCAAAAATAAAAAAGTGATAGAGGGCCTAGGCACAGTTCTCACAACACAATGACAAAGACAAATGGGTAAAAGGGAAACATGGAAAATAAAAATCTCAAGCAACTTCCTAAACTAGGCTGCGATCCTATGGCCTAGAAGTAAGTCCAATTGAACTAATTTGTACGGAAGACTGTGCGTATTAGTTTCCATGTCAGGTTTTCACTGCTCTCCAGTTCCAATCCAAATATCATGCTCTCTTCAGTTGAAACACCCATTAAGAGTATCTCTCGAGGTACTAGGAAAATTCAAGCCTAGGTCGCTGGTGTGCAGATAGCAAGCTAACTTTAAAACCAGCAGGATCGTCTGCCTATAAATAGAATTGGCTCATTCTGTTCCTAAATTCGTGTACAAAAACTCATCTATGAATCCATCTCTTTGCAACGTGGTGAAAACAACTTTTTTAAAAAAACAAATAAAAATAACTTTTCTGGTCAAACTGATCAAGGTCTTATAAATTTCAGCCAAGAAAACATAGACCGTGTGCTGTTTATATCAGGAAGAGACAGAGCTGGGTTTTTTTTATTTGTCAGCTTACATTTGCTGGCATTTTATATTGTAGTGATTGTAAGGACAATCTCCAAAAGTCCTCAGACTGAGTCAGTTGTGTTATGTAACTACAAAGCAACTCTAGCTATATTTTTGTACAAGGGACTTGTGGGAATTATGATCTGATTAGCTTATCTTGATAAAGGCTCTTGAGAGCACCTAGCAGCTGAGTACTTGAATGAAATGAAAAGCAGGAGGCTGCTGGAAGTTGTGAGATGGACAAGAGGGATTATTAAGCTCTCTCTGAATGGCTAAGCATGGTCCAATGTACCTAGCATAACAGCGGTACTCTCCCCCATAGGGGAGGATTAGACGGGAAGATTATAGAGCAATGAGAGTGGCCCCATCATTTAGGACAGTGTTGGAACACATGCTCTGAATTGCATGCATTGTGCATGTATGCACACTCCCACAAACTGTCACCATAAGAAGTGACTGAGTCTTGGTTAAGGAATGCTCTGTTTTATAGAGGGTGGGGGAAACATATATTGGGTGGGGCACATGGAGCCGCGGTGGCTTAGTGGTTAAGATGCTGAACTGCAGACCAGGAGGTAGGCAGGACAGCAGTTCAAGATCTGAGTGCCACGTGACGGTGTGAGCTACCGTCTTTGACTCCAGCTCCTGCCAACCTAGCAGTTAAAAAGCAAGAAACTGCAAGTAGATTAATAGGTACCGCCTTGGCGGGAAGGTAACAGTGTTCTGTGCACCTTGGTGTTGAGTCATATTGGCCACATTGACCACGGAAGTGTCTTTGGACATCGCTGGCTCTTTGGCTTTGAAACGGAGATGAGCACCACCCCTAAAGTCAGTAACGAATGGCTTTCGAGCAAGGGGAACCTTTACCTTTACACCTACATGAGGGCCTGCAATTAAAATTGCAAAGAAAACAAGCGGCCTATCATAAATAAAGCTTGGGGAAAGGAATTGCCACTGAATTGAAAGGGATACCCCAGTTATTTGTAGCTCTAACTGACCATTGGGTGATGAGCGCATTCTGACCTGGCTTAATGATCAGGCACACTCCAGTTGTCCAATACTGCAGTACTGTAGAACTCCTTATAATTGACATCTGGCTTTTTTGGCAGAAGGACTTCTAGTTTCAAAGGGTTGTGTGAGAGTTCCGGTTCTCAGACAGCATAGTGTTACTGGGTGTGTTTTTAAACACCTGTTAACATGCACGCATGGGAAAACTCTCTCTGAGACTAGAAGCTTGTTTTCCCTTGAAACCTTGCAAGAAACCAAAGTTTGGTTGAAGGGTTCCAGCAGTCCATCCGGGGTTTACACGGTCTTGCTTGTTCAGTGCTTTTTATATCATTATAAAACTCAATATTCTATTTGTTGTAAAATCAAGAATGCCTTCATGCCTGCTAGCATTAAATTTGGTGTGGAGAGTCAACGGGGGGGGGGGGAATGCTGTGGTGAGATTTCATAAAACAACCGAGTATCAACAGTTTTCTTTGAACTGCAGTGGTCTCAATGGTTGCCAAAAAAAATTTCTGACCACAAAAACACTCAGTTTCTCCTTTTGCTGGTTTAGGTTATATCAAAATGCAAAAGTATTTAAAAAAAAAAAGGTTGGCTTTCCAGTGGTTTGGTGAAAGTCCAGTGTGGATTTTTATAGTTATAAGGTTTCAACATCTCATTTAAAATAGGTAAGGTAAAGGTGTCCCCTGCTCGAAAGCCAGTCGTTTCCGACTCAAGAGCACTCACTTCCAACTCTAGAGTGCTCATCTAGAGTGCTCATCTCTGTTTCTAAGGCCGAAGAGCCAGCGCTGTCCGAAGATGCTTCCGTGGTCATGTGGTCAGCATGACTGATATATATACAGCATTTATCTACCGCCTTTCTTGGTCATTGGATTTCTCCACTGACTTTAAATCCAAGGTGGTGTACGTGGGCAGGCTTTCCTAACCCCCCTAATGTTTTTTCTTTACAATATATAAATGTCCAATCTTTCCTGAACAACTACATTCCAGATGATATCCTTTTACAGTCTGGCTTTTTTTCCCGCTAATGGAACGTTGTTACCTTCCCGCCGCAGCAGTACCTATTTATCTACTTGCAATTTCTTGCTTTCGAACTGCTAGGTTGGCAGGAGCTGGGACAGGAAACGGGAGCTCACTCCGTTATGCAGCACTCGGGTCTCGAACTGCTATCCTACCAATCTTCTGGTCTGCAATTCAGCGTCTTAACCACTAAGCCACCGCAGTTCTGTAGGTAAAATAGGTAGCACATCTATTTAATTATTTCACTTCTATCCTATTTTTCTTCCATCATGGAACTCAGGAAAGCATAACAAGGGATTCCCAGGCCCTCTCACATCCAGGGCGGACCTCGACCTGCCTAGCTTCAGCCTTCATGTACTGTACCTTTAGACCAGTCTGGCCCAATCTGCTGGCAAATAGTACAACACACGTCTGATAGGAGTTATGTGGCAGTAGCTGAAGAGGGTATGCTGGCCAATGCAGTGCGTCTAACTGGCAGATGGAATCTAGGAGATCTTCCAAGAGTAGGTGGAGTCTAAATTGTAAATAAGCACAAGCAAAGACCATAGAGTGTGTTTACTGCTTGGCATGGCATGGGAATTAAGGCAATTTACAATAGCCATCATTTTTGGTGAATGAATTTGCAAGCACCTTAACTCTTCTCTTAAACTGATGTTTGTTTTCTTATCCAAGAATTATATTCGCAGGCTTATGTGGAATCCTCTGCACTTTGCGCTTTGTGTGGGTTGTGCAAAGTGGGAAGGAGTGTGTCCAAAAACATTTTGGATTTCTTAGTTTTTCTTTCTTTCCAAAAACAATAGGGCTGAACAGCTAATTCAACTTATTGAATCATTAGTGTAAAAAGGGCCATCTATTTCTGCAGTCTGATAAGTTACAGGATACATTTTGTATCATACATTCAGAAAACGTTTGCATAATCTCAGTCTATCTGAATGGCCAGCTGTATATAAAGCTGTGTTGCTTCCAAGCTATTAAACTGATTGTAGGGCTGAAATAATATTTTAAAGGTTCATATAGTTTCTCCTTTTTGCTATTCAGCAACTTTAGAAAGCCTCCCCCCCATTTAGGGCTCATTTTGCAAATAAAATAAAAAACACATTTGCATCAGACTTTAGGGAAACCAAGTGTCAGCCAGATGTGAACTGGAACTGTTAACATATTAAAAAAAGGAAAATCCAGGACAGCCAATTTTTGAATGGAAAAAGCCATTCTATTTTAATAATACAATGTAGTCCTTTGATATACCATAAATCTGCTGTTGATTTCACTGTTGGACAGATCCCCATCTTTCAAAGTCTTTCCATCTGCCACCCACTTATCCAAAGAGATTGCTGAATGGCTTTGGATTTTGTGTGTGTGTGTGTGTGTGTGTGTGTGTGTGTGTGTGTGTGTGTGTGAGAGAGAGAGAGAGAGAGAGAGAGAGAGAGAGAGAGATTTCTGTTGCACTGAACATTTTAAGTTTCCTTCTTTTGAGAGCCAAACTTAAAGCTGATCTAAACTATTAGAATTGCCACATTATTAAAACACACACAGGCAATTTAATCACAGATGAATTGAGGGGGAATTTTGAGATGGAAAGGAAATTACACATGATAACGCACTTATATAATTCAAAATATTATGTGAATATCATCTAACCATGACGAAAGCATCTAGTTTATACTGGGTTTTAGGTATTCTGAGCAAATATATTTCTATAGGTTTAATCAGGAAGAGAATTCTCCCCAAAAGGAACTCACCGAGAAATTGCTGGTTGCTGCAGATTGGTTTAGGGGAGGAGTCATCTTTATGTTAATAATCTGTGATGCCAAGAAAACCCTTACATTGACTAGGAAGGGATATTTGTAATGCAAATGAACATTTTGGCCAATATGGGTTTACATTCACATTACAGATCAAGTTGAGGCAAGAGCTGCTTGAAGCGTCTTGCATTAAATTGCTGTGGGGAAAGCACCTCTGGAGGTGGGAGAGGTAAGTTATAAAAGGACATTGTTATATTTATTTTACCCAAGCCCCCTTTTGTCTCTCATTTCCTGTTGACTTGGGATAATCTCCTTTGATCCCTCATTTCAAATATGCTTGCATATTAAAATGTGAGCCCCCCCTCCCCCGTGTGCTCCTGGTATTATTCTGGTAACAGAGTTCTTCTGGGAACTTCCCAGAGTGGAGATACATACAAAACAGATTTGACAATTGCATTATATAAGCACAAACAAAATTATAACCATTATAACAAATGTTCATAGAATACTGGATTCTTTGGGGGCTGATGTGAATCCAGCCATAAAATTTCGTCTGTGAAGCAGAACGAGCAGGAAGAATATTCTGGATGCTGGGATGACAAATAATATACAAAGCCATGTTTTTAAGTGTGGTGTCTAACTGTCGAAGGGGTGTTAACGTCTCCCCCCCAAGAATCCCCTGTGTTCTCTTACAGAGATGTTTTCATTTCTTCCAGATACTGGAAATTTTAAGCACATAAAAGTGTCTTTCTGAGCCAAGGAGAGCTGTGTTAAAAATGCTTGATCAAAAACAGGTGCAAGGCTGCTTGTTTGAACAAAAGAGTTACAGTCCACTTTGAGTAAACTCTCTGAGGGGGCAGGTGGGGGGGGACAGGTGAGGAGAGCATATTCAGAGCAAAAGAAACATGAGTGCAGTGTTACGCTTGGTATGTCAGACTGGAGAATTCAGAATTATGATTTCTGCAGTGAGATTTAACTGCGCTTGAAAAAGCTCTTGAGAACCCCTTGAACTGATCTCAGGAGCAATGTGCACCAAATCAATCCCTCTGCCTCTGGTACAGTGTTGCGCTCCCTCCGTCAATTGAAAACAGACGGCGTGCTGTCTTAGAGGAGGGCGCTACACAGTCATGGCTGATACACACGACCACCCTATTTATGGCAGCGGCTCCCTCATTGTGGCAACTCAATCCTCCATCTTCTTTACCGTGAGCAGAAGCGGCAACTTTTCAGGCTGTGTCCCCACACACCTCCTAAATGTAGCACCCCCCCTCCACCATATGCACCATTTGTTTCTGGGATGATTGGCGCAGTGCATGAACTGAGAGTGTGCCCCAGAATCCTTTGCACCACAAGGGCTAATCACACGTAACGTTCTAAGCATGTGCAGATGTGTATGTATGGTCAATGTGGGGTGCACTCCCAAGTTCATGCTGGGTGTCTGCTGGCCATGCTAGCTGGAGAGCAAGAGTCCTGATTCCACACTGCTTCTGCGTGAAAGGCACGTGATACAAGAACGTACCTGTTTACTAGCACATGACTCCCTCCCAAAAATTTGGTACTGTGCCAGGTAAATGTAAGAGATAATGTAGCTGAGTCCAGACTGAATTTGGGCTGCTGGAATTGAATGGTAGATAACTTGGATAGAGTTTGTCATGGATAGTCATCTTTTTTTACAAAGCTTTCTGTCCCAAATCTCAACATCAACTTTGGCCACTTTTCAAGTCTGGTTTTCCTTTGTTCTGTAGAGTTTTGTCCTTGAAATTTGTCCATTCAAAACTAGTTCACTTTTACCCTGGGATCATTATGTGCTCCTTCCATCCAACAATATCAGCATATGGAGAGACTGATTCTGACATGTCCTGTTAATCCGACCTCTGTTCTATTTCAGTCACACTTGTCCTCTAGGAAATGAATCTGATCAGCATCACAAAGCCACTTCTTTCTGGCACCAGGCAATCTGGTTTCAACCTAAAATGGACTCAAGAAGGACAGTTTTTATCTGTCTGTGATCTGCGTCTTAGGGGTCAGTTAATCAAGGCATAAAGATATGTCGGTGAGGTAGCCCAAAATGTCCAGTTTAATCTCTTGGAGCCCCGTGAGAATGAAGATAATGACACAGGTTGCGATGTCACAGCATAGAAGGTCATGTCACCACAATAATATCCAGAATAAGAACACACTTTTTGATCATCCTACAAAATGTTTCTTATAAGCAGATGGGTTTTCTGCTTTCCAACAAGCAAGTTATAAGGAAATCCTTCTGTCATGCATTTTCAGTTTTTGTGGCGCTGATAAAAGGGAGGGGGGAAAGTTGAGTGATATGATTGACAGGCTATTATAGGCCCTGTTCATTCCTCATCTGTTGCTAGGACAACAACAGAATGCTGGGAAGAAGGAGTTGGCATCCACAAATGGATGGGAGCTAATTTATTCTCTAACAGTGGCTTGGAAGGGCTGACATTAATTCTCACTGCCCCTTCTTGATGGATAGATGGAAATAAAGGTGACTGTGCTCAGCTTCCAGTCCTCCTGCACCGTAATTATGGATTTAGAAGGGTCTGGCTGCCCTGGTGTGAGCTCAATGTGAAGCAAAACAGTACATCTAGATAAGCCAGACGGAAGGTCCTGATGTACAATGTGTCTTTGTTTAGAAGGAGGACCAGCAGAGCCTGCAGATATGCAAGAGGTAGATGAACTCAAGCTACAGTAGGTATAGGGAGACAGTTAAGGATCTGATCACTATTCCTTTCTTCTTCTGTGTGTGTGTATAAAATGATGCATGGTGTGGAGAAAGTGGATAGAGAAATGTTGCTCCCTCTCACAGTAGTAGAACGTGGGGTCATCCACTGAAGCTGGTTGGCAGCAGATTCAGAGCAGACAAATATAAGTGCTTCATTTTAGATTGAGTCACATTTACGGGTAAAAAAGCCCTGGCAAATTATTGATTATCACATTTACTATCACTGGAGGTTACAGGGTTACTGTAAGTCAAACTGCACACTTCATTCCTTGTCTCGCTAACCAATGACTTCATCCGGTTTGACTCCGAGGCTTTCTCTCCCCCCTCCCTTTTATGCTGGATGTGAAAACTGGGTATCATCTTTCCCCCCGACACAGAAGGGGCTGTTTGAGAAAGCTTGATGAGAAAGCTTGATGAAAGCTTGATGGTGCGAAACGTTGCACCAATTGTATTGTTCTTTTTTAGAACTTGTAATCGGATCATTCCAGTTTTTTAAACTTGTTTTTAGCCTGTTTTGCAATTTATTAACATGTTTGTATGGTTTTTAACGAAGTTTTCTCAGTTTTACAATACTTTTATTACTCTTTTGCCATGGCTTTTTTACCAGTAAATGTGACTCAATCTAAAATTATCGCTGGCCGTGAAAATGTTAAGTCTTATAAGTGCTTCAGGCAATTTTTCAGAGCATGTTCTGCCTCAAGGTTGTGGTGGCCACTTGGTAGCTTAGATGGCTTTAAACAAGGGTCAGACACATTCAGGGAGGAGGGGTCTATCAGTGGCTACGTCATCACGGCTGTGTGGAAATGCCACATTCAGAGGAAAGATGTCAAGGACAGTGACTTGCTGGAGAGAGTTATTGCCTTCAGGCCCATCGCATGGGCTACCTGGAGGCATCCAGTTGGCCGCTGAAGGAAAGAGAAGGCTGGACTAGACGGCCCTTCGGTCTAATCTAGCAGAGCTCTTCTTATGTAGGTTTACTCAACCGGCCTTGAGTCCAAAGTTGCATTACCATCAATACAAAATACTGCATGTTGAGCTTGTTCTGTGTGGTCCAGGGACGTGCAGTGTGGAGGCAGCAGGTGAGGCAGAACCGTTGTGCTGGAATCCTCGGAAGATCACTGCAGCCTAACCTGGTGATTGTGCATGTGTTCCACCCCCTTAAAAGGTAAAGGTGACCCCTGACAATTAAGTCCAGTCATGTCCGACTCTAGGGTGTGGTGCTCATCCCCATTTCAAAGCCGAAGACGCCTCCGTGGTCATGTGGCCGGCGTGACTCTCCTTGCCGCAGCGCGTAGCATGCAGCTGGAACACAGAGCGCTGTTTACCTTCCCGCAAGCGGTACCTATTTATCTACTCGCATTAACATGCTTTGGAACTGCTAGGTTGGCAGGAGCTGGTCAAGCAACGAGAGCTCACCCCGTCGCGGATTCGAACTGCCGACCTTTCGATCGACAGCTCATGACCCGCTTACTTGGGTGCAAGTAAGTATGCACGTGATCACCGGGTCAGGCTGTGGTAATCTTCTGAGGATTCCAGCAGGGTGGTTCTGCCTCACCCGCCGCTCTCGGACCGCACATCCCTGGTGTAGTCTCTTCCTCCACTCCATCAGCATCAAAATCAACTGGGCCCCATGCTAAGCCATGCCAGGCTATTCCTGGACTAATCTCCAGTTCCTTCCTAGAGCTCTATTTCTCTCATGAACATGATCTGCACAAGGCAGGCAAAACAAAATATGGACACTCTGGGAGACGGTCATCTGTGTGGCAAGTTTGCTGGGAACTGAAATAATCATGTTTCATTCAAAAACAGTGATTGCTTAGGGCTACTGATGTCATACAACAGAAATGATAGATGGTATTTCACTGCAATACAAATGCAAACTTACCATATGGTATATACACACAAGTACTTATCAATGTTTGTTTTTTTAAACACATTCTGTATAGTGATCGTGATGAAGATAAGAAAGGGTGGGAAAAAAATAAGAATCTCCCATTTGCAACCATGTCATGACAACTTCAAGCTTTGGTTTGAGAGGCACTTTGAGGGTTGGGTCTCTTCAGATGTTCATGGTCAAGTTGATAAACTAATAAAAGGAGGAAAGACCCCATGTTACCATTGAGAAAACCAATCCAGTAGCACTCTAGAGCCAAGACTGCAGCAGCCTCTTCATACCATGTGTGGCCTCTGGCCATTTGCCCTGGCAGCTGCAGCCCACAGACTAACCTTTGTGGGGGATCGGCAGGAGAAGCACTGGAGTGGGTGGGAAGGTGCAGACCTTCCCGCCAGTGCTCCAGCAGCACACAGCCTCCCACACTGCTGGAGTGCCTTTTGCGACTGGCGCTGGCTGCTTTATGGCAGTCAGCGCCAGCGGAAGACCAACAACACAAGGTAAGTATAGGATTGGGCCCTTAGTTTGGCTCTGACACAGTGCTGATTTGACCCAATAGAATTGGGCTACTTGCCTATGGCAACATAATGTCATTATGATTTCTAGTCTGGGGAAAGATGGGCCTTCCCTGCATCCTGTCCCTTGTTTGACATTCAGCTGCAGCTTGGGCCAAAGGCCTGGCCAGACTGTGTCAGGTGGATGAATGACCCAGTGGAGCTCCAGGAAGCAAACCCCGTCAACTGGTTTCATTCACATATGCTAGAAGTAACACATGTCCAGTGAATGTGGGGAAAAAGAGAGGAGGGAACAGACGAGATAAAAGAGAACTGAATAATGAAGAATCAGTTTGAGAATCCTGTACCTAATATTTACTTCCGGTAAGTAAATGTCAGCCTTATGCTCTTAGGTGCTTACCTCAATTATATTCAGGCTAATGCTGTCTCTGTTCTTCACACTTAATGCTTGGAATACTCCTGAAAGAACAATCAGAAGATGACAGATAGATTTTACCTTAATTTCATTTTTGCCCTAAGGATCTCAAGACAAAACTCTGTAGCAGTAAATGTCACGAACTTATTTATTTACAGTATTTCTATCCTGCCTTTCTCCCCGAAGGGACCCAACTGCATTGCATGTTAAATGACTAGTTTGGCTTCTTGTGTTTGTTTTTTTCTAATGTAAATAGCAGTTGCTGAGGAAGGAGAATCTGGATTGGGACCAAAACAGGAGAGAACCTTCTACCTCCACAGTCTCAATCTGGATTTGGGGGGCGGGGTGGGGGGGGCCTTGGTGACTGCTACCTGCCCAGGGGGGGCCTTGGTGACTGCTACTTGCCCAGGGGGGGCCTTGGTGACTGCTACTTGCCCAGGGGGGGCCTTGGTGACTGCTACTTGCCCAGGGGGGGCCTTGGTGACTGCTACTTGCCCAGGGGGAAGCTCCCAGTGATGCTGATGCTGCTTTTCTGTATGCCATTGGAATATGGGGGTTATGTTGCCAGAGAGTGCCAGAGGTAAACCTTCTTTCAAATGAGTACTGTTATAGTTATGAAACAGAAGAGTAGCTCCCATAGCTACAGAATTCCTAGGAGGAGGCGAACGGGCTACCAAACCAAACAATGAACCAAGCCAATGCAGTTAGCACTTGATACTCACGGCTTGCATTTTCAAGGCGAATGAGGCAGTTTAAGAAGTCATCAAATTCAATCTGATACTGGTCATCGGAGTATCTAAGAACCATCAACTGAAGCAGGTAATTGTTGAGCTGAAACCCTTAAAGAAACAGAAATAAGTATGTCTTCAATAACTCACTGCAACTACTACTTGTCCACCACCACCCTCTACTAAGTGTGGGTTGTGGCATTACTGTAGAATTTGGCGTCTTGAGAATCTGAGTTCTCTTTTTTAAAGTCAATTTTTTGCTTTCATGGTTGTGAAAAACAGATTGGGTTCATGTTCAGTGAAACCTGAGGGAATAAAAGAGGGGCTCTGGATTGTGATTTCAGTGTCCTTTTAGATTTCTTGTTATCCCTATATACATTATACTCATTCAACCAATGCCCTGATCTCCATAATTCTGCCTTTTACTTTCTATCCCCTTCAATGCTTGCTCTTGGCCAGCCGGTCCTGGTCAAAAATTTCCACTAAAATCCTGATTCTTGAGAGCAGAAAAGGTGATGCAGACAGCTCTGTGTTATTTACTGATTTTATTCTGAACAAAGGATGTGGACTATCTGAAGGAACAGAATAGTACCAACATTCTGCCTGCACCATTAAATTAGTGCATTTGATACCTTAATTCATTCTACTTTGTCATTCTGATGAGGCAAGAACACTGGATGAGGGCTTCCAAATTGGGCACAACAGAAGCACACCTCCTGTTGATGGGCAGGAGGTGTGCTTCTTTCAAGTTGCTCTTAGCCAGTATGGGGAACAGAGTTAAACTCTCTCATGTCATGGCCCTGATCTAATTTGGGCTCTCAATTTTACAAAGATCCAGTCATGGATCTCTCTCACTCCACATGGGACCTGTTTGTCCTTCAGTGAGGCCAGCCTTGCAAGGCTGCTGTTTCTGCTGCTCACTCACTGGGTCCCCTGGACTCCTTGGAGGTGGTTGTGTTCCTGCTGCTCTCTTTGCCTCCTACAAAATGCTGTCCTATGCAGCCACCTAGGGTCCACCCTGGACAAAATGTGTACCTGTTGCTTTTAAAGCAAGTCGAAGTTCATAGGAAGACATGGTGCCAGAGTGGTCTGAGTCAAAATGAAGGAAGATACTCTGAACAAGGAGAGAGAGAGGGAGAGTTCAGCAAAAATAAATAAACACATTCTGTCAAGCACGGAATTAATTTCTAGGTGTCTTTCTTCAGAAGTGGCAAGTTTGTAAAACTGTACATTTTTTTTTTGAATTACTCTGAACAGGATTACTTCTGAATAAGAGTATAGAAAGTGCCAGTTTTGTTCATTTGCTGTAGTGCAATTCTCACTGAAGCGAGCAAGAGTTCCATTTGTGCCAGGCACAGTAGATCTGGGAAGACCTTTGTTGTGCCCTGGAAACCAGAGGTCCTCTTTGCACATTATGCAATGTGTGCATACGCATACTGGAAATACATTTCAGTGCACATACTGCAAGTTCACATACAGTACTGGAAGTACACTCGGCAAGAAGCCACAGCCAGTCCTGTTCAAATGAGCACATATGTATGAATGATACATTTATTTCCTAAGGATTTGTCTGCACTTCTTGGTCACACTTTACATGTCAGGAGTCTTGCTCAAAGCTATGTGTTCCTGTCCTAAACGCTAGTGATTTAATTGGATCTGGACAAGAGAATGGTAGTGATGCTTTGCAGTCAGTATATATACAATCAATAGGAAGGTAACAGAAACATTGGTATTGTATTTGCAACACACACACACACACACACACACACACACACACACACACACACACACACACACACACACACACACACGGCCTCTGAGAGGAGGGTTAAGGGGGTAATTTGTACTCGGGCCCAGGGCAAAAAATGGGTCAAAAAGGGGGCCCTGGAGCAAAAAAAGGGGGCCCAGGACCCAAAAGAAACTTTGTACCCCCTGATAAAATTCCTCTGAATGGCCGGACACGGACACGGACACAGACACGGACACACACAAGTTCTGTGGTCAAAAGAAACAGTGAGTGACCCATCAAGAGAAAACTATTTGTGATCCCTGGTGAGCAAGTAGGCCGTTTTTATGGATCACTTAATGATTGCAGTAATCTAGATATGACATCCAAATGCTCCTCTATATTTGGGGTTTCATTTGCTGGTGCATTCTCACTGGCTACTATACATTTCATTTGTTGATTGGAGAAAATGAGCATCAGAAATAAGCAATGGAAACTCAGTCACTCATCAAGAGTGTTTTCTCCTTCTCATGAGACAGGAGTTTTTTCTTGCCTGTACTAAAAGCTGCGTATTATGTTCAAGATTTATTTTGCTTGGCCTCCCTCTAAGGAACATTTCTGACCTGCATTACCTCAAAAATAGTTTTTGCCCTACGTTTAAAAGAAAATAATGTTTCCTGTAAACTACTGTGGTTTGCACTATAGAAAACAAAGAATGTTTCCTAGAAATAACTAATTTGGGGGGAGCATCCTTATTAAATCAAAATGTTTTGCTTCTTCATAAATTGCTGCTCCAAAAAAATGCTTAATAAAACAGATAAAACAAGAACGATTACATCACAACTTACTATCCACTTCTTCAGCTTGTCCCAGAAAATTTTGAACTCGTTGAATTCCAGTTTTCCATTGCCGCTGGTCTGATGCAGTCCACATTAAGGGAAAATACTGGTTATGTAAAACACCATGTTAGCCTAGATTTCTGAGTTATTTTCTTTATGCAGTCAAACTTACGTAACTAACAGGCTGGTCCTATAGATTTGCGTTAGCTGATGCATAGTACGCAATGTCCTTCTGAGTAAGTCTAACTCAATAGTCTAAGTCTAGTCTAAGACATCTTCACTGCTGTGTCTTATACCTGACTATTGAGTTAGACTTACACTATGGTGCTTCACTTGGCCAAAGCTACTCTCCCTGACTACAGAGGAACAGGGGCACAGAACTACAGCAATACTGTCAGACCTGGGATTGGTATATGGCTCATACGATTTAACATAAGGGCTAGCGCTAAACTGGCCTTTATTGTGGACTGTGTACCACTCCATTTATCTACTCACGTTAACATGCTTTGGAACTGCTAGGTTGGCAGGAGCTGGCCAAGCAACGAGCGCTCACCCCGTCGCGGGAATCGAACTGCCGACCTTTCGATCGACAGCTTATGGTTCAGCGGTTTAACTCGCTGAATATACATTTTAATGTAATATACATTTTAATGTATATATGTATTTTAATGTTTTTATTGTAAGCCGCCTTGAGTGCCCTTGCTGGGAGAAAGGTATAAATTCTTTAAATAAATAAATAAGTGTGCTGTAATCATAATGAAACAGTGTTATATGAAGCAGCATTATAAGAAGTGTTACTGTACAGCAAGTCCTCACTTAACGTTGTAGATAGGTTCCTGGAAACTGCAATGTTAAGTGAAACAATGTATAATGAAACCAGTTTTCACCAGCGGGCTCTGGCGGACTCACTGTGCGCTGCAAAACTGCTTCTGGGTTGCGTGGGACCGTGACCCACTTCGTTGGTTTTGTTCTCACCTCAGAATGCCTTGCAGAAGCTACCTGCAAGACATTTTGAGGCACGAATAGGACCAGGAAGTGGGCCCAAGCCTGGGGTGACCCGGAAGCAGCTGCAGTCACGGAGGACGATGTTAAAACGAAACAACGGATAGCAAACTGATGGTAAGCAAGGACTTGCTGTACATGTTTTATAATCAAACCTGACATGCAGTTAGACCTTCAATAGTCTTCTTCCAATGTATATTAATACCCAGCAGTATATTAATACCCAGCAGTTCTTTTATGTTTGAGAAAGCAAAGTCTTGTGGAGATGAATGTAAATTGTTTTTGGTGGTGGTTCCATGTCCTGACAAAATCTGGAAAAAATGTCACCCAAGAGAAAGGAAATTCTCACACCGTTTCGAAGGATACATCCATTAGAGAAATGATGTTTCGACATGAAAGGAGACTAATTTTCTTGAATTTGATGTTATTTGCTGCAAGAGAATTGCCATAACAAATAAAAATGACATTTGGTGTCCCTCACCCCCCGACTAAAGAGACACAAGGGATGGCTTTGGAAGTTTGCTTTTGTGCTGATTGTGTCTCTGCGTGGTGCAGGCGAATGTGTGGTGTTTCCCTGTGAAAGGTGAGCTTTTGGTGGTGCTATAAAATGTTACTTTGTTTGCCTGTAATGATCTGCTTGTATTTTTACTAAGAGCTGCACCTTGGCATTGCAACCACCTTCAAAAGTCCCTTGTTTATTTCTTTCCTCCTTGACTTAAGCAACCCCCTTCCCATCCTATTTTAGTACACAGCTTTTTTTTGTTTTAATCCTACTTCTGCATGTTGTATGGCTGAACGCAGCCTTTGTTTGTTTGTTTGTTTGTTTGCTCTCTCTCTCTCTCTCTCTCTCTCTCGCTCTCTGCAGTGTCTACCCGATGTTGGTCCTGGCATGGGGTAGATCAGGGAAAAAGAGGGAGGCATCTCCCCCCCCCCCATCACCACATACTTTTTTTTAATACGGCATTCAGGACATATTCAAGTTCTTCTGCACTGATCTCCATGTCCTACAATTAAAGGAATAAAAACAGCTTTTAGGTTAGTGTGTTTAAAATAAGATCTATTTGTCTTTATATGGATCTTTTGTCCCCTGTCCAAACTTGCAATTAACAACCATTAAAAACACACCATAAAATGCACTGTAATCAAATCAATCAAACTTAACAAAACAGCAACTTTCTTATGCCGTTTTGGTGAGGAGGAGGGACGCTAACTGAGCGAACTCTGTGGCATCCTCCACTGTATGGGCCCAGATAGGATTGGGCCATAAACAACAGATTTTGGTTGTAGGTTTGTGAAGTTTTATTCACTGTGCAAAGCACATTGCTTTTTGCTCATGTGAACTGCATTGAACAAGGGCAATTCAGTTGAACTTGCAACTCAACTGAAGTTCTGCTAGGATATGATTTTGTTTCTCATTTATTTGTATATTGTTACCTGTCCTGCAATCTGTTGGAACAATGTGCGGAACTGTTTCTCTTCTTCAGTTTCTTGTTGAGGTGCAGTTGGTTCAGGAAGCTAAAACATTTGGAAGATTATAAATGGAGAAATAAAACAGATGAACTGGAATTTGAAAAAGAAGCAAGCTCTTCAACATTTGTTGGACAGGTTGAGGTATTCATTCTTTTCAACTGATGTTCTCCTAAACTCAGATGAAATGAGATAGTCTTCATTAATCTTAGTGCAAAAATAATGTATCCGATCATGCTGATTTGGCCACTCATTAATCTAACGTTGGTAACATACCTCTGGCAGATCAATATCGACATTTCCATCCAATTCCCTGTGAGGAACAAACATGAATTCAAATGAGAAGTGTGATTGCAGCTCATAAGAACATAAGAAGAGCCCTGCTGGATCAGGCCAAAAGCCCATCTAGTCCAGCTTCCTGTATCACACAGTGGTCCCACCAGATGCCTCAGGGAGCACAAGACAAGAATACCTGTTTCCCGCTGTCACTCCCTTGCACCTGGCACAGAGAAAACCCACTTCTAATACTAATATATCTAATAGCTCCTTTTTGCTACATCACTCTCCCCTAAAAAAAGAGTGGAGAAAACAGGTGGGGGCTGCAGGATTCTACTGATAAACAAAACCAATATCAAATGCTTGAATGAAATGATGTCATTCATGTTTTTTTTCCATGATGCCACAATTCTTCATTGAAATCAATAAAAGTTAAGCAACTGGACTTGAGCATGGGATTGAAGCCACTGTTTTAATGAACAAATTCTTCATGTAGGGGAGATACGCTGAGCCAAAGGTTGAAGGAAAGAAGACTCTTTTAATTGCAACAGCTTTGCTTCCTAATAAGAATGTAATTTTTGTATAGAGAATGAGGTCACAGCTGAGTGTTAAAGCACATACGCAATTCCTTTCTTGCATCTCTGGATAGGGATAAGGGAAAACTCATGTCTGAAACTGTGGAGAGCTGCTGCCATCTAGCTCAGTACTGTAGGCAATACTGAGCTAGATGGACCACTGGCCTCTCATTACAAAGCAGTTTCGTATGTTCATATATTACTTTAATCTGTGTAATATTATGTAGTTTCTGCGTAGAGAATGGGGTCATGGCTGAGTGGTATGATTGCAGTATTTATACTGTACCAATTACAGTCTTTGAGTGGTAGTGGTGCTGGTTGTGAAACGGCATCACTAACCTGATATCTACAAACCCCTGCTCAACTACTATTTTTAACAGTGGAACAGTTTGAAGGGCCAGCTAGTTCCCTTTTCCTCCTTCATGAACCACACTGTCTAAAAGGGAGGACACATGTAGGAGAGACCAGAACGCACCAAAAAGAATCTCCTCTCACTGGTATGCTCCAGCCCAAGATGTGCTTCATACATTACCTAGGGGAGTAGCATAGAAGCTGCCATCTTCATACATTACCCAAGAGTTGCCATCTTGCAGGTGTTTCCATGCAACTTTTCCCAGTCTGCAATTTTTTAACTCCAACAATGAAGGCTAGGGAGGACTGCATGGTTACCTGTACCTAGAGGAATCTGGGCACCACTAGCTTGGCTCATAACCAAGCAATCTGACCTTGCCGCATGGGCAGAAGTTTCAGATATTAATGGAAGTAAATTAAGAGCAATCATGTGATGGTGGTAACTGCACCACTCCGGGTAATATATGAAGGAAGCCTTAGTCCTCCTCAATGTACAGCTTCCTCAGAAGGAAGACAGTTGGAAAGTATGGTGACAGAGCAAGCTAGTGTACTCTGAGGGGAGGACAATATCCATCTGTCTCCTTCACTTCAAGCTACCCAGGAGCTGCCCAGGAGGCAGGGGCTGAATTAGGTCGTGGGCCTCCAGATGCCAACCTTAGGCTTTCAGTGGGAGGAAGTGGCAAACATTCATACCTTGAAAATATCCCGAGCAGCCCAATCCAGCGTAAGATCTGCCGTAGCGCACTAAGCACGCTGTGCCGAATCCTTGCCCAGATTGGGCCAGCGCTGGCGGGGTTGGAGGTTGCCTTGGGGGAAAGGGACATTCATCCCTTTCCCCTGGGGAGAGCCCCAGCAGTCCCTATGGGCCTTCTCGGATGTGCACTGGCAAAATGGCCGGTGCAAATCCAGGGAATCCGTGTAAGACTGGCTGGGCGGGAATGGGCTTTGGATACTGGTGGAGCACACCACCAATATCTCCATCCCTCTCCTGGGCCTGGTGGCCCCATCACCCCTCCCCTGCCACCCACGCCCCTGCCCCGACTGGTGCAGGACTTACCTGTGTCCGTCGGCAGCGGCTCTGGCCCCAGGTAGAGAGAGCGGTGCCAGCCTTGGCCTTACTCACTGGGTGCTGCAAATGTTTGCGACACCTTTCCCCAGTGGAAGTATAGTTCCTCTGCCAGGGGAAATCTATGCTGGATTGCACCGTTATACTGGACATGCTAGAAGGTCCTACTTACTTAGTGACAGCTTTCTTCTCAGAAAAGATTCTCAGGCAGAAATCAGCCTCCTGATGTGGCTCAAATGTGGTAGGAACAATCACGTAATCCCCAGGTGGTAGGTGGAATCGGTCCGAGACTTCCCGTAAGTTTATATAAGTTTTGCTCCTGGCCTTGGAAGGATGGTAGCGGAAAAAATCCTTTGTCAAGTGTTCATCTTTACTGGGGCTCTGCAATTGGATTTCAAATGAATCCGTTATTCATTTGTCAGCTTGGCAGAAACATCAGATTGCCTCCTCTCTCCCTGCACAGTTTGAAGCACCAGTTTATAAACTTTGGAGGTCAGATTCGATGTCCAGTCATTTAGGCCACTGTCTTATTCATGAGCTGCCATATGTTTACCTAAGCTACAGCAAAATGAATACCACTCAAAGTTGTACAAGAGGCAGAATATAAGAAAACTCAATAGATGTGGTGCCAGTTCTGTGCCATATCTCGACTCTGGTGAACCTTGTATTTTTGTTAAATATGTGGGGTAGCATCCTGACTAGTGTTTCCACCATCAACAGCTCCCTCTATGAACAAAAGGAGCACTCCGCTTGTGCGAGGACTCCGTGTGTGCAAGCAGAACCTTCCTTCTGTAAATGGAAGTCTTGCCCGTCCCTAATGAGGAAAATTGGATTCATGGAGGAAAAGACCATCACAGGTTACAAACCATAAGCAACCTCCTGGCTTTGTATGCCAGGTGCATGGGAGTGACAGCAGGAAACAGGTTATCTTGTTGACTGTGTGCTCTCGGAGGCATCTGGTGGGGACTCTGTGAGATACAGGAAGCTGGACTAGATGGGCCTTTGGCCTGAGCCAGCAAGGCTCTTCTTATGTTCTTATAACCCTCCTTCCATTTGAGAGGAAGTGCTAACTAGAATTTTACCCACAGTGTTTTATGAATAAAACCACAGTGACTTTAAGTGGACAAGAGAGCAAGGGAAGGATCCACGATGTGTGTCCGCTCAGAGAAGAGCTGGGTATGAGAGCCAGAGCCTGTGGGAAAGTTCACTTCTTCTCTACACGGGAGCCCAGGGGGTTGAAGGCCAAGGCCAGCACTCGTGACTATCAAACATGCAGCTGCCACTGATGAGGTGAGTCATCTCCAAGTCACACCACCCATGTGGACCATGGCATGGTGTGTGCATGTGCTATCCCCACACAAGGATGTATCCTGTCAGGCATCTGGCATGGTCCTTCCAGGGCTAACCCCACATGGTTTCAGAGGGAAATACCTCATAGATAGCATAACCGATGGTTAGCATTTCAGCCCCCACTTTCTTCAGTCTACGGCGGCCTTTTTGCATCAGAGCTGCTATAAATGTGCATTCATCTTGACCGTCATCCTTTTCTGTCAACTGAAGTTTGATCTGTGGATTTGTCCAAAATGTTTCTGGAAATTAGACAATTTTGAGAAAAAAAAGTAGACATGTCAAAAAAATGAGTTTGCAGAGAAAATGCATCTTTCCCCTCAAGCATGTTTTCTTTTTCATGGTCATCACAAACATTCATAAAAAGAATAGGCCTCTTTCAATCAATACTTTATATTTAATCATTCAGTTTACAGCAAAGTGCTTGAAATATGCCATGTGCTGAACCTGTTAATCATTTTTCATTCCTTCTCCTGAAACAGCCTCCTGATTTGAAACAGCCTACCTTTGTTGCCACAAGGGACAATCTTGTCCCTTGTGGCAACAAAAATATCAAATCTTGTGGCTACCACAGTTTTCTGCCATTATTACCATTACCACTAGAATTTCATGTGGACTGCCAGAATAGACCAGCTTTGCTGCTTTTCATTAGGTTTAGTCTGAGGCTGGAAAACTGAAACTTTGAGTGGGGCCTTCAGACACAGTCTCTTCCATGGGTACTTGAAATAGTTCTTGAAATACCGTAGTTCCTGAAAGGACTAGCTCTACCACATCTTTCTGGCGTGAATGAGGGCTAGAGACTTCTACCTCTGCTCTGAGTTCAATCAAAGATACGACTCTAAGATCACCTTGCAGTTAATAATGACACAAGGCAGCTTTCAATGCTAAACAGGCACAGCAGCATCAAAATGATCATTGATGTTTAGATTTGCACATGAGGACATCAGGAGCAGCTTACAGAATATGTTTCTTGTGTTGTGTGTGTGTGTGTGTGTGTGTGTGTGTGTGTGTGTGTGTGTGTGTGTGTGAGCAGACCTGGCCCTTCCCAGTTTCACACCTCCATGGCCAAATGCCTGGTGTCTGATCTAAGTAACCCTGGATGATTAGAAGCACGTTTTGTGGTTATTCTTGTGATTTCCCAGCTGCCACAATTCTGGAAATTGCTGCTAGCCATATGCAAAAGCAATATTTTGCTTACCTTTGCATGAGTATTTACCACCAGGGAAAGCCCAAATTTGAATGGGAACAAAATGAACCTAAATTATTTGGTCCAATTGATAGAGCATCTCAGCCCCAACAAGGTCTCAGTTGGGCGACTGACTGGTTAAGGTTCTTGGTATGTTGGTCGTACTGGTCATGCAATTATGAAGAACGATGGGAAGGGAATCAAGTTTTGTAGCTATCTCTTCTGAACATTTCCCCACGAGTACTAATCACAGTAAGGGGTATGTACATACACACACCTATGAAGTTTCTGCACCCTCCAGCAGTGGCACCCCTCACCCAGCTGCCTTGGTGGACTGTCACCTCCCATTTATGGACAGCATTATCCTCAAGGGCGTCAGGTGTGAGGTTGCAGATCTCAACTTTGTCAAAATGGGACAGGAAGTCGTCAAACTTCATCCTATATAACACGGAAAGAGGACATCCAATGGATTTCTGTAGCCTACACACATATTATTCCCCAAACCATTTCTAAATTGTTATAGCACTGAGTCTGAACTATTTGATCTGGTGCAATACAGAATTTTAGGATAAAATGATGGAAATGTACACCACTTCTATGTTCTGGCTCCCACAACCTGGTAATTCTAGCATAATCTATATGTGTAGCATGTTCCTTACTGTATTTATCAGTTTAAGCATCATATTCATTTACCAGAACTCGCCGTCATCTAGTGCTGTCTGATACAAACGCTTTTTCTCAGATGGGCTGATGGAACGCCATTCTGGGGAACTTGAAGAAAAAGAGTTAATCCTAATTAAATACCTTAAAAATCAGGAATTTTGCTGAACAAGTCTAGTGTTTTCATATTAAAATATTTATCTTTAATATTTTAATCCAGTGGTTGGAGCCTAACGCTGTTGTCATTTGTCCAATTGGCAAAACGTTAACTGATGAGAGCCAAATTAAAAGCTGGAGCAGTAGGTAGGACCAAAATCAGGAATTTTGTTTTTTTTAACAAAGTCTGAAGCCATTTTTGCAAGGTTACAAAGAAATAAACAGCCCAATTCTATCCCTTGCCACTCTATAGCATGCAGCTGTGCCAATGGAGCAGTAGTCTTCCTGGTTGGCAATGTGTCTCCTCAGACTCATGTCAGTGATTTTGCTGGTGTAAGTCTGAGGAGAGAAAGGAGAAATGTTCGGCAGCGAAAGAGGGCTAGCATCTTGGCACACGCTGCTGCTGCCAGGATCCGCCCCCTCCAGTCCCTGCACTGCCCCCTGCCCTTCCCACCCCAAACCTCCCTGAACCTCCCCCAAACCACCGACAACCCACCCTCTCAACGCCTTACCTGGTCCGTCGGTGGTAGGTGCGTGGAGCTGCTGACCGCTCGTGTCAGCAGCCCTGATGCACCTGGCAGCAGCATCGTGCCATTTCTGCTGCCACTGTCATGAGCGCCACTGTCATAAAGGCCCAGTAGGGCTGGTCCAAAAGCCAATTAATAGAATGATTCTACTTAATCAAAGAAGTCTATAGATACTATGGAAGCTTTGGATCTGTACATTCCACAACAAGCTAGCCTTATTTGATATTTTGAGGTTAGGTAAAGGTAAAGGTGACCCCTGACAATTAAGTCCAGTCGTGCCCGACTCTAGGGTGTGGTGCTCATCCCCATTTCAAAGCAGAAGAGCCAGCGTTGTCCGAAGACGCCTCTGTGGTCATGTGGCCGGCATGACTCTCCTTGCCGCAGCGCGTAGCATGCAGCTGGAACACGGAGCGCTGTTTACCTTCCCGCAAGCAGTACCTATTTATCTACTCGCATTAACATGCTTTGGAACTGCTAGGTTGGCAGGAGCTGACCAAGCAACGAGAGCTCACCCCGTCGCGGATTCGAACTGCCGACCTTTCGATCGACAGCTCATGGTTCAGCGGTTTAACCCACTGCGCCACCCGCTGGCCTTTGAGGTTACCTTTAGCTTAAATCCATTCCAGCATGTAAAAAAAAAAATACTTAAAAACCTCAATAGGGTAAAGTATGCTTTTCATAGTAATACATTTGATTAGGGTTTTATAAGTTGAGGACAGTATGATCTGAACTAGCCCATAAGCTTTTGTGGATTCTAGCCATGTCTCTTTCTTCTCTCAGATAACTAGTTAATGTGTCATCAATTCCTCAACTTTTGTCATCTGGTATTTTGTCACCTCATCAGTATCAAGCAATTATTTGTATGGTGCGTGTGTGTGTGTTCCATTAACTTGAGACTTCTTTGGCACACCCTGGAGAGACAGTCTGTTTGGTCTTCGAACCCAAAATACTAACTTGTCACTCCAAGCGCCATTCCATTCCACCTGACCCCACGGATTTCTAACGCGGATGAGCTTCACTTTCCGGCCTTGGTAGTTGACCTAGTACAAAATGAAGCAAGAAAGAGGAAGCGGAATTACTTTTACTTATTGAAATATGTCCACCAGCCCACCTTTCTGTCCACAAAGGTGACTCCTGAGGCAGTTTTAACAATAAAGAGTTAAAACAGGATCAAAATAAAATAAAAACAAAAATTGCAAACAAGCATAATAGAAGCCAGCCTAAAATGGAGAGAGAGGGAGAGCAAATCTCCACTGTTGCCCGTGGCAAAAGCATACTGGAGTAACACCAGGTTCACTTAGCATCTGAATGCCAACAGGGAGAGAGCCAATCTGACACGAGGTGCATTGGAGACTGTGCACTCTTCAGATTGTTGAGTCTAGCAAAGTGTGACTGAATTCAGCTTGTATTGAGAATCTAGACATCCATGGTCTATAAACATGGTCATCATGGTACTATAAACTGAGGAGTATTTAGGGAAGCTATGGCAAACTTAGACAGCATAATAAAAAGCAGAGATATCACCATGCCAACAAAAGTTCGTATAGTCAGGGCGATGGTGTTCCCAGTAGCAATGTATGGTTGCGAGAGTTGGACCATAAGGAAGGCTGAGCGCCGAAGAATAGATGCTTTTGAACTGTGGTGCTGGAGAAGACTCCTGAGAGTCCCTTGGACTGCTAGGAGATCAAATCAGTCAATTCTAAATGAAATCAAGCCTGACTGTTCCCTGGAAGGACAGGTACTAAGGCTGAAACTCAAATATTTTGGCCACCTAATGCGAAGAGAGGACTCTCTGGAGAAGACTCTGATGCTGGGAAAGATTGAAGGCAAAAGGAGAAGGGGAAGGCAAAGGATGAGATGGTTAGACAGCATCACCGATGCAACAAACATGAAAATGAGCGAACTCAGGAAGATAGTGGAGGACAGGAAGGCCTGGCGGGATATGGTTCATGGGATCACGAAGGGTCGGACACGACTTAACGACTGAACAACAACAACAACAATTTTTTCTTCTTCATAATACTGAGTAATTTAGTCATCTCTCTAGGAGACTATTTTGAGGAAGAATCGTTCTTCAAAACTGAACATGAGTAGTTGAACATGATGTGACATCATAAACAAGTGAATCTGTTTTTGGGTACAAAATGATGGACAACCTGATCTGCAGAAACCACACACACTCTGTGTAAAGTGTACAGCCCTATGCAGAAGTTATTGTCTGGGTAATTAACAGCATGGTTGGGTGGGTGGGGGCTGAGTCCGCTGAGAGCATATGTGACAAGCTGTGCCTCCTCCATGACCCCCTCCTGAAGCCCTGACCGTGCTCCCCCACGTGCTCAGTAGTCCCAGTCACAGGGAAGAACCTTTCCTGGGTACTACATTCGTTAATGCAGACAAACACTGTATGGGTGAGAATTGCAGTAGGGGCTTCTGGAACACATTGGCATGGGGAAGGGCTTATTTGTGCACTCTTGGCACCAATAACCACGCATCGTTAATCATGAAGATGATATCTTCACAGGGCTTCTTTGTGGCTTGCTGAAACACACTGAATCGTCTCAGCAAATCCACAGCATGCTGGATTACTTCCCTGATTCTATCACATCTATCACTGAGAACAGGATAGCAAGCTTGGTTTCCAAAGTCATCCTTTAATTTAAAGTATGTTCTCCCTTCTCTTCTGCCAGCCCTCTTTCCTGTAAGAAGATACACAAAGCCACTTACCTCATCAATACCAGTTACTGAATATGCATGGCCCTTTATAAGGCCATATGGGGTTCGAGCTTCTGTCTCTGCTGCACTGCTGATCTGAAACATGGAGTTTTTTTAAAAAACTTTTGCATAATTGAAATAATATGGCCTGTGTATTTACGTGTTGTTTAGGAGTTGGAAGGGACCTACAAGATCATTGAATTCAACCCCATTCAAAAGCAGGCACTAATGTAGTAACTAAGTAGCTTCTTAGTTCTACAGACAGTCCTTTTGACATATCCCTTGCCCAATTTAGCCCAGAACCTCAGCATTCTGAATGCCATGACAGCAGCAAGATAAGATCTATGACTCAGGACTCGGCTATATCATCGTTGCATGATGAAACCATGATTAGTGAACATAGAGGGACTCAGAAAAATTCTCATATGATTGGGAGCACACATGATTGCTAGTGGCTCATGACCCAGCTTTGATCATGTAGAGCTGCGATTTTCAACCGGTGTGCCATGGCACATTGGTGTGCCATGCAAGACCCGCAGGTGTGTTGTGGCAGTTTGGAGCACAGTGGTTGAAAATTGCTGAAAAACTCTTCCGGGTTCTGAGGCTCTGTTTTTCGGGCAACTGTCTGTGGTAACGAATTGTCTGTCTCTCTTCCTCCGTTGGCAGAGCCACAGACAGTTACTACAGACAGTTGCCCTAAAAACAGAGCCACAGAACCTGAAAGAGTCTCCCAGAAGTGACATCACAAGAGCACTAGCGTCACTGGATGCGCGTCACCCGGGATCAGGAGGGGGGATGCGCGTCACCCCCCGCCCCCAGGCGGCTCCCAGCGACGCTCTTTCCAGGGGAGGGGGCCTTCTGAGAAGGCGACCCTCTTCTTCTGGCGTCTGGGGCCTTCTGAGAAGGCCCACGGCGTCGGCGCGCTATTTATTCTTTTTTCGCGCATGCGCAGAATGTTTTTGAGGCAAGGGCTGCCCATTTCCATTCTGCGCATGCGCTAAAAATAAATAAATAAATAGCGTGCTGGCGCCGCCGGCCTTCGCCGGCAGAAGGTCCTGGACGCCGCCAGTTGTGGTGGATGTAGAGGTTCTGGGACTTTCTCCCAGATGGATGTAGAGGTTCTGGGACTTTCTCCGGCTCCGAGCCCGGGAGAAGCCTCGGATCGCCCGCCCGCATCGCCCGTCCAGAGGCTCCGAGCCCGGGAGAAGATCTCGGGACGCTCCCAGGGGCTCGGAGCCTCTGGACGGTGATGCGGGCGTGCGCACGCGGGGCTCAGAGCCTCGGGGCAGGTGCGTGCGGGCGCGCGCCACCCCCCGGTGGCCCGCCCCGCACACCACGCTCCAGCAATGCCACTGCACAAGAGGCAAAGACCATAGAGGTCAGTGTGCTGTGAGAAGAACAACATTGAAAATCGCTGATGTAGAGGTAATGGCATGGCTGTAGGAACTGGTCCTCAGTAACCCAAGTACAAACTAGATGATACCATGACATCATTCCGAAAGGTGTTATGATATCCTAGAAGCAAACTCTGTTTCTGTCCCTCATCATGTTTCGCTGAGGTAGCCATGACATGCAGTAACTAACTTAGGAAAATTACCTACTACAACAAAACAAATAAATCTGCATTTCTGAACACAAATCCAAACCTCAAACTCACCTTCATTATTTTACTTACATCAATAGAACAGCCCAACATTGAACCTCTTTTAAGAGCTTTTTCTAAGATCTCAAAGAAGTTTTCTGGAGCCTTTTTAACTTCATACATTTCTCCAACTCCTCCGGTAAAATCTTCCATGGCTTCTATTGTACTCCCTCCTTTTAGAGCTTCATAACTTCCATTCAACCTGGTTAACATTGACAATTTAAACAAACACACACACAAAATATAGTTAAATATATTTGATTAAGGACCCATCCAAGTATAATGGACAGTATTATTGGTAGTGCTACATATATCACTTCCGATCTGCAAACTGCTATATGGTTTTTGATTACTAGGAAACTACTACAAAAGCCCCAAACGAAGAGTTGCTTCCTTAGGCACTTGCACAAGCTCTATTCATTTTGAAAGGCTTCTGCTGCAGAGTCTCCAATCATATTGGGCCTTGTGTCTCGTTCATTCTCAAAGTACCCAGAGAGACAGAATGATGAAATGATAGTGTCAAAATCAAAAGGCACACTGCCCAAGTTGTGGTACACCAGTGTGCGGATTTGAAATGTTGCAACTTGCATAAAAACTCATTTGCTCCCATTGACATTTCTCAGATGTTCCAGAGGCTATTACCCCCAAATTACCCCCAAAACCTCAGAGGCAAATATGGGTTACAAGAGGATCTTTTCTTACATTGTTACGCCCACTATTTCAAGGTTATTAATGTTATTCAATACCAAATCTATACAAGCAGAGAAATGACCAGAATATTTGTGTCCCCCCCAAAAAATTTTTTAATGATCATCCAGTGACACAAATAAATGAAAGGAGTTAACTCCATATTTCCATTTTCTTCAGTCAACCCCAGTTTCTCTTTCATGTTCCCCTGCACATTCCAGTTCTTTATCAAAACCTTCCTGGAATGAATCTAAACTCATCTTTCTTGCCCCTCCTGAATTACTTCTTGGTGCTCTGTTTTTCCTCCTTACTAATCCCTGACCTTCCTACTCTTCCTGGGTCAAATCTGAGTCACTTCTGTGTATTAATGTGTGTTGAACACAGTGTTGGTGATAAATGGGTGGTTGCAGTAATAGTAATGGGATGAGAAGGAAGAGGAACTTCTTTCAAAATTTATCAGGTACCTTTCTGGAGTAACAACTCTGACCAAGGCGGTACACAATAAAATCAATATAATACCATAGAACATTGATGAGATAAAATAAAAATCAGGACTGTCAAACTATTCACAGAGTAGGAGTAACAACAACAAAGAGAGTAACAGTAGTAAATGATGTTACTACATGGAGAGGCAAAATGCCAGGTAAAATGGGAGCTGATCTAGCTTCTTGTAGAACCTTTTCATTGGCCATAGAGATAATTATATCAGAGGCAAATTTAGACAGCAACAAGGTACAAGTGCTGAGAGTTGAGAAAATGGAGAACAATATCTGGATCACGACATTTGTGTGGCTTACTTGGCATAGGCTTTTTCCAACAATGCGCTCCAGAATTCGTTGTGGTCAGCTGAGTGCAAAAAAACCAAACGGTCCTTGAAAGTGGGCAGTCGGTCATCAATAACAATATCCAGCCACTCATTGTGCTGCCAAAACTGTGCAGTAAAGGAAAATGGGAATAGCGTGATGACTTGTAATGTGCAGTGAGGTTACTGAACTCTCTGACCGGTTCGTTGGTTCATTCTCTCAGTAACTAGAAACATATATTTTCACACAGGAGGTCAATAGGCAAATCTTATCTAGGCTACAATCTGCATATCTAGCAATAACGTGTTCAATCTGCATGAATGTTCCTGCAGCACCAGCTGGGCATGCTGTGCTTCCTTCCCTGTGTTCCTGGATAGGACACAGGTAAGAAAATAGTGTTTTTAACTTTTATGCATGCAGGGCCCAAACCATTGAGGAATGTCAGATTAACACATGAATCCTGACCATAAGGCAATCGGCAGAGCTGTGTAGAATCAATGGTCACCCCAGCGATTGTTTTCTTTACAACAAAGAGGGCCCTTCTACTTCTGGAGTGAGGTGTAGTAGGGGAGTTAGGCGGTGATCGGCAGAAGGAAGCAGAATGCACTGAGAAAATACCCCAGAGAAAATACCCCAGAGTCTTCTCTAGGCCACATGAGCTCTACTATCAAGGAGGTCTTTCTAGGCCACGATCTGACTTGGTACAGAGCCTTGCCAGATTAGAGACAGTGTAAGCTCTTGGCTGGACCCTTCCAACTAAAGCCGGAGCTACACCGCACGCGTCTTGGCCTGCGTCTGGTGTCCCGCCCCCAGGTTCAAACAACGGGCTCTGATTGGCTGAACAAAACGCAAACGCAGGCAAAGTGGAGTTGGACTCCACTTTGCCCGCGTTCGCGTTTCGTTCAGCCAATCAGAGCCTGTTGTTTGAACCTGGGGGCGGGACACCGGATGCATACGGGCCAAGAGGCATGTGGTGTTGCTCCGGTTTAAGAGCCAAGATGACAGCATCAACTCTCGCAGTGCAATCCTATCCAACTTACACCACTGTTGTAACCAGCAGGAGAGGGCAAGGCGGGAGGCTTTGGAGGGGAGATTTAAATCCCTTTTGAAGGGATTTCGTTCTGGGGCCTCCCGTTCTCGCTGCACTGCTGGTTACACCGGTGGTGTAAGTTGGATAGGATTGCGCTGTCAGTCTGTGAAGTTCTTAGTGGAGCTGGACATGGCAACTGCTCCAGCATGCCAGCCATTGGACTGCATGTATTTTCAGTGCTAGAAACTCCAAACACTGAGCCAAAGTCATCCAGAGCCTCTGCATCAAGAAAATATTCCTGCATCCTGTATAAATTAAGCACAACTTTCTTAAGACAACTGCTCTTTGATCGAATCATGCCCATTTACTGTGTTATCACATGAAAAAGGTAAAGGTGACCCCTGACAATTAAGTCCAGTCGTGTCCGACTCTAGGGTGTGGTGCTCATCCCCATTTCAAAGCCGAAGAGCCAGCGTTGTCCAAAGACGCCTCCGTGGTCATGTGGCCGGCATGACTCTCTTTGCCGCAGCGCGTAGCATGCAGCTGGAACACGGAGCGCTGTTTACCTTCCCGCAAGCGGTACCTATTTATCTACTCGCATTGACATGCTTTGGAACTGCTAGGTTGGCAGGAGCTGGCCAAGCAACGAGCGCTCACCCCGTCGCGGATTCGAACTGCCGACCTTTCAAAATGTTGGTAAACTGTTATACCCAGCAGCAATGTAAATCGAATGCAACATCATCGGGATTCAGGTTATAAGATCAATTTTATAAGATGTCAAATTGTAAAAATACGTCAGCAACAAGTAAAATCACATATGCAAGCAAAAACTGCTAAAATCCAATGTAAAAATACTAAAATCACCAGGCAAAATACAATAAAAACATTCCAAAACTGCAGAGCATGACGTTTCGTTTATCATCCATAAACCTTTTCAAATGCTGATAAAAGCCTAAGTAGGCCTTACCATCTTCCTGCCTATTTAGGCTTTTATCAGCATTTGAAAAGGTTTATGGATGATAAACGAAACGTCATGCTCTGCAGTTTTGGAATGTTTTTATTGTATTTTGCCTGGTGATTTTAGTATTTTTACATTGGATTTTAGCAGTTTTTGCTTGCATATGTGATTTTACTTGTTGCTGATGTATTTTTACAATTTGTCATCTTATAAAATTGATCTTATAACCTGAATCCCGATGATGTTAAATTCGATTTACATTGCCGACCTTTCGATCGACAGCATATGGTTCAGCGGTTTAACCCACTGCGCCACCCACTGGTCCATTTAGAATCATGCCCGTTTACTGTGTTATCACATAGCTACATATAATTTGCACATGTGTAGGCTCTTGAAGATCTTCTGCTGAAGGCATGATGTATGCAGTGGGGCCAGAGGCTGTGAGCAGGCATGATCTGCTCCTCCCTCTACGTGCATTTCACAGAATGCATGAAAAGTGCTACAGAGAAATAAATCTGCATAAACAAGCATTAGCAATCTCTCTCAAGCATAACCTGAAGGTTGGCCTCATTTTTGCCCTAAGAATAATGAATGTGCAGCCTAGGTAAAATATACCTGTTTTCCCTCTCTCCATGTTTGGGCTCTGGTAGTGTCAGGTGTTGTAAGATTCCAGCAGTTGCTCCAAACTACCACCCTATAAAGCTATGTTTCCCCTAGAACATTCAGACTTTTTCCCCCCCCAAGAGCTAAATTACCTGAAAATGAAATATTCCAGCATAACCTGGTTCAAAATTTTGATCCTGCGGCACAACTCTTGCTAACGTGTTTTCATTCAAGGTAAGAGATGCGATAGCTGCTAATAGCCAACAATCACCTGGAAATTGCAAAGAACAACCCAGATATTATGCTTGTTGCCTGGTCCCAAACAAGTGGAATTATTTCCAATCCCCATCTACAAATGGGGACCAAAACTCTCATTGGTCCCCTATGAAACAATTCCCATTAAACCTTTCTTGCTTCTGGTTATTCTGTTTAACCTCCTGGTTATTCAGTTTTGCTAATGCTTCTCGTGGTGGCACATCAACAACATCTTAGTTAAGCAACATCCCAGTTGATCCATATATTTTGGATATGCCTTACAGAACATTTGCAAAGATGCATTGCCATGTTTACAATGGAGAAGGCAGCTCGCCCTTATTACCCGTATTGTCCCGAGTATAAGATGTACCTGATTATAAGACGCACCCTTAAAGTTTGGTGCTATTAAAAAAATTAATTAAATCACTGGCATTAAATTGCAACAGCCTGATTATAAGACGGATTATAAGACGCACCCCTAGTTTAAAAACTTAAATTAGGAGAAAAAAGTGAGTCTTATACTCAGACCAATATGGTATTTTGTAGGCTCAACTCCTGCTCTTTCCCCTTTGGAATATGAGCTCCTCCACTCTGTCCCCAACCTAGCAACTATCTTACATGCATGGCAGAGACCTGGTGTGCAAAAGGCAATGGTTTTCACTGTGTTGGGCAAAATAAGGCAAATCCCCAAATCTGACCACTCAGTATACACAGGCCATCCTTGGATGTAGCAAACCAAATGGCAAAACAGCTGACCCACATAGTTTCAAGTCAACCATATGCACATAGTCATGTGCTTGCTAATGTATCGTGTGCAGTGTGACCTTGGCACCTCCCCCCCCACAAGAGAGAGCCCACCTCTCCAACTCCCTCCCCCTCTTGGTGCAGATTCAAATGTATAGCAACATCTGAGTCGCTGTGTGTGGTTTTTTTTCTGTGTGGTATAGTCACCTGCTGTGCCTTGTGGCATGCATTGCAAACACTGGAGACAGAAGCCGACATTAAGTAGGAACATAATGACTAGCAATGTTTTTTTTTTCAAAGTGACTCTCCTTGCCCTGCACAGTGGAAGAATAATACTTACCAAGATCCCCTTGACAAATGTCAGTTCTTGTGGCGCCTCCTAGAATAAACTGTGGGTCTTTAACGATGTCCTTGAAGAATATAGAAAAGAAGATAAGTACTGTACTCTGAACAGTGTATATTGCACTTTCATTGCTGGAACGCTGTGTCTATCCTAACAGGAATCAGACCCTGGGCAATTAACAAATTTATTAAGCTCTGCCAAACTCTGTCCTTTCTCTCTTTCTCTCTCTCAAAACAATCTTCTGAAGGGTTTTTGTTGCTGTGTTCAGCTATATAGAAGAAAATGGCAAATGGCAGTCGCTCTCTGGCGAAGCTACCACTTACAATAGCACAGAACACATATGCGTGCTACATATAATAGACCTACAATGGAATTAAAAGATGTGATTAATCATCTGTTTTCAACCTGTTGGTTGATTAGCTCACTGATTACATTTCAACACATTTGCATACAATCAAATCCAAGAGGGAGGTGATGGGGGCTCAGTCTGTCTGAAAGCTTCCAGATGAGAGAGAATGTATATGAATTTCTCCCTGGTTTTACTCTAATTCTAGCATCTGTGGTTTAACTGTGGTGAGGGAAAAGCACTCTGCAAATACTCAGCATTTAAAAATCACTTCCTTATTTCCGTTTAGAAATAAATTATTATCAGCATTAATATTAAGAATATTAATAATAATAGCCTTTACTCTGCCCCCAAACATATATATGGTGCTATCGCTCTCTCTGTCTTCCTTGCCCTTCTTTTGGCTTAACCAAAAGCTTTAATGATGTTATTCCTTCCTTCCTAGCCTTTTATCTCCCTCATCGCCTTCTTCTCTCCACACCCCCCCCCCCATCTTAGGTTGTAAGCTCCTTGCAGCAGGGCAGGGTTGCCATGTCAACAGCCTGGAGCAACACTGTGCCTCCAAATCAGCCAATGCAGCCAGGTGAGGTGGGTTACTCAGGTACCAGTACTGAGAGTTGACCAAGGGCAAAGTGGCTCCCATGACCCTACGAAGCCAGTAGTTTATTTTATTTAAATTTATTTAAAATATTTATATATACCGCTTTTCTAAAAATTCAAAGCGGTGTTCCCTGTGCAGGAGTCTAGTTGTGCATGGACACCAGTAGACTGGGCTATGTGCTGGATGCTGTCAGCTGGCTCAGACTCTCATGTTGCCTCTTTGAAGCCTTTTAGGGCTCTAAAGCCCTTTAGGGCTTATGTGGAAAGGCCTTGACTTGAGCTTCCCTTCCCCTAAAGGTCCCTCACCACCCCATGTCAGTCAGTTTAAAGGCAACATATTTCTTCAGGTTGTCAACAGGCATCCCTGGGCGGGGACCTGTTTATTTTTTTTCGACTTTCAAACTCTATAAGATATCATATACACTGATGGTGGTGCATATAAATAATACCTCCTCATAAAAGAACTTTACAAGCTGCCATGAGGAGTCCGAGCATTAGCAACCAGATTCTGGAGATAAAGCCCTGCTGAGTCCTGAGCTCAAATTAAGTCCTGGGTAAGCAATGAGACCGAACAAGCAAAACAGGACTTAAAAGGCCAAAATATGCTTCTCCAGAAGGAAACCACTTCAAGAACAGGCCTGTAGAGCAAAACCTTTTTCACAATGGGTGGTCGGAAGGTCAATCATTGTCTACACAGCAGGTAGTATTGAGAAATATCCATTGGCAGCCGAGGCAATTAACTCAGCCTGCAATTCGCTGCGCTAGCTACGTATAGGTTTAAAATGAATACAGGGAAGGCAGAGACTGGCATGTTTTCCCCCAGAGCATTTTGCTGCTTGAAAGGACATGGAATGGTAGAGAGTAGGTGACCTGGCTGCATTCCTGCTGTTCAGCGCCTTTCCGTGGGTAGAACATGACTGAGGTCGGTGTGTCATGATCAGCAGAACAAAAGGCCAGTCAAATCCACACCACCTGCTTGTTCAACACAGCTGCTCGTGTGCAGCTTGTAACGGAGTTGAATAAGTCAAAAGCACTTCTTGGCTCTTGCAATATTATTGTGTAGGTGGACTGGAAAAGTGAGGGATTCTTCTGGAGCCGAAGCTATTCCTTCCTTTAGGCCAGGGTGTGTTTATGTGTATATCTATCTAAGGTAAGTAATACACAGCACATGGGGTGGTCTTCAGATACACTGAGGACATACCGACAGACACTGCGCTAAAACAGGAGAAAGAAAATCAAAGTTGTGTATCAGGAGAATCCAGAATCTGTTACAAGAAAAGCCGGTGAAGCCTAGTGAGTAAGAAACTGAGCTATGAACCAGGAAGTCCCTGGTGTGAAAGAATGCCTCTTCTGTCATGAACAGCAAGCCTCTTCCTCTCAGCTCAGCCCCCCTAACTGTAATACGAGAATAACAGAACTCACCTCATGAGTCATAGGGGGTGTTGAATACTTAAAAGTGCTACACAAAGGTTAAATATTATTAAGTTAATTCCTTCCACTTGCATAAATGATGCACATGAAATACACTTGCTCTTGTTTACTTTTTCCCCCTCCATAATTTATTCTGCTATCCTCAGTGATGGGAAGGATTAAAGTAGTATGTAGGGCACTGAAGCCTGACCCCTGATCACGGCAAATCCTGCATCACCCGAGAACTCCCCAGCCTCTAGGCATTGAGACATTGAGACATTTCAGATCTCTCTTTACAGCCTTGAGGGTTAGAAACGCCTGCTTTTTTAAAAAACAAAACTCGAGATTCTCAAGAAGATGCTGAAGTTTGTATTCAGTAACAACTTTCATACTTAGTACAGCTGCAGAATCACAGCATATACACACAGCCCTGCTTATAACCTAAGGGAACTGGTTATGTGAACTAGATGGAGCGGGTCTAGTGACAGTTGTTCTATTGTAGTGATGAGAAGTAATTAGGCTTGCCAAGTCATGACCCAGATATCTGCCCAGTGTCTTTAAATTCCCCAGTGCCACAGGAGATGTTCTCCTGGTTAAGAGGTGAATCAAAGATGGTTGAATTTTCTTTCTATGGAGGATGGAGAATTTTCAATAGAGAATTTTCTTTCTATAAGAGGATGATGTGGGTAACAAATAATTCATCAGGGAACGGAGCCTAGATTTTCTTGCAGCAGTGTGGAACTGGGATGAGAAATATTCAGAGGTTTGGTTTGATAGGAAATATATGTTAGGAAACATGTTTGTAGGTAAACCAAAGCTGCTGAAATTCTCCTGTTCTAAAACATAGTAATATTAAGGCATTTCAGGTACCTTTATAGTCGAAAGATGGTGAGAAGAAGAAAATAAAAACATTTCCAGTTGTATTCTGTACTTAACATGCATGCTCCCCTCTCTCAAGGGGGACCCACCCTTCCTTCTAGGATCTCGGGACAGTATATATAAGGTTGGCTTCCCACCAATGTCACCCTCACATCAACCCCATGAGGTAGGTTAAGTTGAAAGATAGTCACTAGGCTGGCTGTGATCCTATGCACACGTTCTTGGGAGTGAGCCCCACTGACCTCTATGGGACTTACTTCTGAGTAGACATGCATAGGCTTGCAGTGAGCATCCCAGTGAGCATCATGTCTTGAGTGGAGAGTTGAACCCAGTTCTCTCTGGTTGTAGTGTGATGTTTTAATCACTGCACCCGACCATTTCAGTGGACCGGGTATTGAGAAACCCTGGTCCCACCAAAGTTATTGGGGATTTTGCTATTTTAGTAGATATCAGGCATTCATCAGGGGGCTAACCTAAAATATTTGAGGTGAAAAAGCCAGGTGAGGGGCACCCCCCTCCTCCCACTCCTGTGAAGGAAACCTATAACACAGTCTTGCAAATGTCCTCAAAAGTTTACTGTCCTACTGTCCACAAACATAAATACGTTAGCCTTAAAAAAAAATTAAAAGGACATTTCTCACACTCCTTTCCAGTGTGTTAGCCGAACAGAACAGAGGTCAAGACGAGCAAAGAGTCAAGAAACATGACTGAAGTCTTATAGGGAGGACAAGCAGTCACACAATACGCATGAACTTCTCCACCCTCTTCTCCTGAATGCAAGGCTCAGCACTGCTTGAACCTTTGGTTTGCTGGTATCCCCTTGAAGGAGAGAAACTTGCCTTTTAAAGATGGAAACATCTTGTTTCTGCACCAAATTCTACTTGAAAGATTTTATACTCACACCGGGTCTTTTCCACACAAAGGGGACAGGAGGCTTCTCACTGAAGAAGAGCGAAGAGTCGTTGGCTGGGAAGTCACAATCCTCAAAGAGCGTCCCTCTCTGCTGGCATTCGAGCTTCAGCTCCTTGTATGTCTGGCCAGTGGAGTGTGTGGCACGTGCCGTCTGGGGCACGGGGGGAGCCCGTGGGCCTGAGTCCCGGTAGGTGTAAGGCATTGCTATGTTTCACCTGTAGCAGGTAATTGAGATGGAGGATATGAAGAGAGGAATTTTTTTTTAAAAAAAAAACAAACCCAAATCCCACAAAACAACAACAAAAAAAGGAGATAGGATCAACTAGTCCCTTGCAGCCAGCAAGAAGACCTTTAGGGAAGTGATAAAACCTTCTGTGCAAGCCGGTCCCTCCTCTTTTCCACCTGTTTGAAAGGCAGATTGACAGCCCCATTCACCAAGAACAGTAAAGGAAGGAACACCCTGAGAACAAACAGAAAAGGAAACTTGTTTGGTTTCCTCGGGAGTTCCAGCTGCTCAAAGCCTGGTATGTTAACTTAGAAACCACAATGTGTAGCTGAGAGATAACTCTCTGTTGACCACGGAGTATGAATCTGCTGCTCCACCCAGAAAAAGAGAAGGGGCACTCCCAAACCTGTTCCTTTGTGGCCGGCCGAGTGATAAGGGGAAGGTGTGGAGGCATGAACTTTGCAGGGTGGTGACTTTGTGAAATGTTACTAGGCACAGGCCCCCTATTACCAAGGAAAGGCCATCTGAGAGCAAAGAAGTCCCACACAACCATAACGGATACCCAGAACACGTTCACTTTGTCGCAGTGCTTCAGGCAGTTCTCTAGACCATGTCTCTAGGATGCCTCTTTTCATGTCCTACATCAGTGTTTCCCAAACCTTTTCGACCTGCGGCTCCCTTGACCATTGGTGACCATTGGCCGTGGCTCCCCATTACATGATGTTGATGCCTGCCAATTGGCGTTGCACTGTTTTCCGAGAGGATTCCGTGGCACTCCACAGCTCCCCTGGCTGGTTTCTGTGGCTCCCCTGGGAGCCACGCCTCCAGGTTTGGGAACCACTGTCCTATGTTAATCAGGAGGAGGGTGAAGAGAACCCATTCACATATTATGTGGCCCATTCAAATATGATGGCTTCCACAGATAGCTCCACCACACAATTAAGTGGTTTTTGGTGTACTCTGTGTGAGGGCTGGAATGTAGGACTATGAAGTGGCCCTCAGTGATGCAGAAAAGAAAGAACAGTGTTATGAGAGATGAGTTAATTGTTAATTGGGGGGGGGGCACTGTGAAATTAATTAGTTAGGAGGCACAGTAGTACAGTATGTGGGGCTACTTGGACAGTGAGAAGTTATAAAGACTTGCAGAAAGGCAGGCTGTAAACTGGCTTGGATTTCATGGATGGAGTAAGGAAAGGATTTGTTTACTTTCTGCAAAAATTGTTCTGGCATATACAGTACAGCTGATGTTTAGCCATCAGACAACATTGTTTTTGGTCCATTCATTCTTCCTTTGATCTAAATTGGATGTCATCTTTCTGTTTTCCCTTTCGCTGTTATGGTTACCGTTAAATAAATAGCTGCATCCTTGTAGTAGAGAACACTTTTTCATAATTCTTCTGAGAGGCTAATTAAACTGCAGAGGGGCAATGAATAAGAAATGTAAAACTAGCATGCCCATTATCTTTGGCAGATGAATGAGCTTGCAGAAGGACCAAAGCTCTTAAGCAATTCTTGTATATGCACTAGAATTCTCTTATAGCCAGCAACACTGGGCCCCAAACTAGAGGCTTCCTTATAAGGTAAAAATAGTAAAAGGTCTCTAGCCTAGACCATTCTTGAATTGCCTAACCAGGAATGGGTAGACTTGCAAGAACTAATCATGGCTTAGAGAGGTGGGAGAAAATGGTGTGTGTTTTTCTTGCACATTTCAGTGTTTAACCAAAATGAAATATCAGAAAGCGGTGTTCTGTTTTTATTCCAATTTCCCCCCCCCCCATTTTTATCAATGGTAACAATTTTAAAAATGTACTAGGTAGGTGGTATAGGTTGTACAGTGTCAGCATGAAGAATGATGCAAAATTACATGTTTTTATTTTATTTTATTTGCAGATTTTTTTTAGCAGAAGGTGGTGTTGGGCGCAATCCAGACAAAGCTTCTGGCGCCAGAGCAAGCGCTCCAGTGCCGGAAGCAGTCGCAAATGTGCTGGAAAGCACGTTTGCGACTACTTGGGAGCAAGGGAGGCCGGCGCAGAGGCCGGCCTCCCTTGCTCTGTCTCCATAATGCCAGGGCGGCTGCCGGAGGAGGTGAGTCCGGATCCTGCGGGTGCGGGTGCGGTATGGCGGGCGATATGAACCCATTCACACCCATATGAAAGCTAACGTACCATGCTGTCCAGGATGACAGGATAGCAGTTATTTTATGCAGAGCATACCTACCTACAAAAACAATTCACATTTACACTTCCTGCTCACAAGGGGGCAGACTCACGCAAGAAGAACGAAATCATTGGATCCACATCAGAGCAAAACCAGTTTTCATCCAAGATATTATTTGTGTGTGTGCGCCCGTGCTTTTGTGAATTTAGCTACGATTATGGTAGTATGTGTGACTGTGTGCATGTGTGTTTGTATGTAAGTCTTACATAAAAACACACATGCACACAGTAAGTTAACCAACTCTTCATAATATTCATTACTTATGCTGCAATCCTATACACACTTACCTGGAAGTAAGTCCCATTGAACTCTATGGGGCTTACTTCTGAGTAGTCACATATAGGACTGTGCTGTTCGTTTAAGATAAAGGTAAAGGTGACCCCTGACAATTAAGTCCAGTCGTTTCCGACTCTATCCCCATTTCAAAGCCGAAGAGCCAGCGTTGTCCGAAGATGCCTCCGTGGTCATGTGGCCGGCATGACTCCCCTTGCCGCAGCACGTAGCATGCGGCTGGAACACGGAACACTGTTTACCTTCCCGCAAGCGGTATCTATTTATCTACTCACATTAACATGCTTTGGAACTTCTAGGTTGGCAGGAGCTGGCCAAGCAACGAGAGCTCACCCGTCGCAGATTCGAACTGCCGACCTTTCGATCGACAGCTCATGGTTCAGCGGTTTAACCCACTGCGCCACCCTCTGTAATATTCATAACTCTGTTTAAATGTTATTTATGTAAAGCATCCGTTTTGGGTCAGATATTTGACATTCCCCCCGGGGGGAACATAGTTTGTCTTATTTACCATCCCCTTTCTCACTGACTACAAGACTTGTAAAAAGTGTTCTGGACTTATCTGCAAGGCTGGCTTTTTAAAATAAGCTCCATAGGGCCGGCTCATCCATGAGGGCAACTGAAGCAGTCACCTCAGACAGCAGATTGGTGTGTGTGTGTGTGGGGGGGGGCACCCATCACTGTTCGCCTGCTTACCTCCACTGCTCCTCCTTCTCCTTCCTTCCAAGGAAGAGAGTGCTGAGCTAGAACATTGGGGAGTGGGAGGAGCAGAGGCGGCGGGACATCATTAGGTAAGGGGGGGCAGCATGCCACCTCAGGCGTCAGGAGGTCTGGGCCAGCCCTGCAGCTCCATGACCCGTTTCCCGCACATCGGCAACATGTCCTCAGAGAAGTAGACATGAAAAAGATTTTTGTGTGGAGTTGTTAAGAAATCACGATTGGCCTGGGTCTGCACGCTTATGAAAACAAATGCAAGCCTAACATGGAACAATGTGATCCACTGTCTTGACAAACTTGTTGCTTAGTCAATTGGATCATTAGGTGAGCTGTGCAGATAGAATTTCAACATCCTGCAACCTTTCTCCCCGTGGAATATGACTTTACAAGCTTTCTCCCCTCAAGGTTATGTTTATTTAACAACATAAGAACTGCCCTGCTGGTTCAGGGCAAAGGTCCATTTGTTCCAGGGAAGGGTTGGCCATAGAGATAATTATATCAGGGCCAGTGGTCAGTTAGGTGTCTGTGGGAAGCTCACAAGCGAGGCATGACGGCAACAGTCACACATTATCCTTGAATATGGAGGCTGCATTTCGCTATTGTTCAAATAGCCATTGATAGACAGACCCTTCCTGAATTTGTTATGAAACTATAGGAAAAGTACATAAGAAAAAATAGGATGTTTATTTGGACATATATCCCACACTACTCTGGAAGCGTAAAGAATCAACAATATTGCAGTTTAAAATATCAAGCAAATGTGAGCTTTCCCCCACTTTGAGGTATCGGGCAGTGGCTGTGGGGAGTCAGTGACATATGGTTTCTAAGGGGTAGGGGGGCACGTAACCATCGATTTAAGAGGGTTGTGCACCTGCTTGCCCAATAAATAGCACAAGCCTTTGCAGGCACGCTCAGAAGTAAAATGTCATTGAGCTCAATGAGGGTCCACTTAGATGTGACCTTAATTGCATAACTTGCCACAATCGGGGCTTAGATTTAAACATACATAGGAATAGGAGGGGCCCACAAAATGGGGTGAAACTGCTGCAGGGGTGGTGTGGTTTTAATAGTTTGCCCCATCACAGTTTTCATGCTGATCATGCCCCCCCATGTGTCATTTTTAAATGAAAGAAAAAACCCTTCCATTGACTTTCAATAGGTTAATTTTCCAATTTAAAAATGGCACAGGGGGTGCGATTGAGATGAAAACCGTGGTGGGAGCAACCTTCTAAAGCCCCCCCACCTCTGCTGTAGTTTTGGCCCATATCACACCCCTCACTGCCTATTAATAATCACACCTAAGCTCTGATCGAGGCAGGTTTCTCAATTAAACGTATGTCAAACTAGACACTCCCAGATAGTGTATAGGGTAGTATAGTCCTGCAGCCCAAGACCCTGATGTACTTTAGTCAGAATGTCATTTTGACATCAATGTTTCTATTGTAGTACCATGTGCTTGAAATATTTCAGTAGCTGAAGTGCCAGCTGCAGGAAACACAAAACACAACCCTTGTACATTGGTACTTACAAAGGCTTACTTGACTTGCCATATCCTCAAGAGTGAAGTGTCTTGATTTTGTACACTCATGATGAAATTGGAGCCAGTCTCAACAAGTGGACACCCAACATACCTTCCTGCATGATCTTCACATATGGTTTTAGCTTGTAGGTGTATAGAGAGCAAGTGCAAGCAAAAACAATATGTGAAGTTCATGTGAATTTGATGTTAGGAATGCTTTAACCTATATAAAAATTGAAGATCCAGAATAAAGATCAGGACTGACTCCTAGATTATTAACATACAAAGGCCCATTCTACAAATTTCCATGATAGCAAACCTGGGTTTGTGACATGTGACATGTGTGACATGTGTACATGACATGTGACAGAACAGAGCTGGCCACTTTGGCTCTCTTATGAATATATCTGTATAGTCCTGTTTCCAAGCACATGATTGTCCTACTTGCATATTACCTTTTAGGTAACATATGAAGGATCTAGGATCTGAATATTCACTTGTGCTTGTTGAATCCTGTGCTATTTTTGATCTAATTGATCTGTTCTGAAAGGTACTAGATGGTACTCAGTTTCCCCCACATCTTTTCACAGATGGAGGCCTCCGTAATCTCTGAGGAATCAAACAGCTTGTCCCTTTCATCGTTTATAGTTTGAGTGTTGTTCGAAAGCGGTTTCCCCTTACGTTTGCCAAATCTGATTGTACCTGTTCCTGGAGATTCCCCCCCCCCCCCCGGCAGCATGATGCAATGTCATCCACGATTGCTTTCAGTAAGTTCTTGGAAATTATGCCAATTCCTAGAGACTCCAGGCCAATCCTGGAGACTTGGCAACCCAATTTCCTGCACCCCTTGTCTTTTGGCTTGTGTGCTAAAATTACACTGAAATCACTGCTGCATCCCCATATAATACACACTCTTTTTGAAAGTGGGATTCCGATTTCCCCACCACCACATACACATGATAAGATGCCGTTGCTACCCGGGTGTCTTTGTTCAAGGCAGCATTTCTGATGTGGAGAAATCTCACTTTCCCACCAGCTGTGTTTTGTCATTGGAAAATGCAATATTTGTCCTCCAGTTAGTGCATCAACGGTGGCAATAAGTGCTATGTGGATTGTGAAATGTACGTGTGCTAGAGTCATTGCCACTTGTTGGATAGTGCCTGTGACATCGCTGATGATGAGTTACACCACGTTTCCCCCACTCCATGCCTGTGATTTTTTTGTGAACTTTTAGAAGGTGCATTCTTTTTAAGAAGTGCTAACATTATTCAATTTTTACGTCATGAACATTCTGTTTTTTCAGAAATGTATAGAGGCTAAATGGTCATCTGCTGAATCCAAATTGCTGAGACGAAATGTCTCACCACTTCTCTATTATGTAGTGTCCAAAAGGAAATAAATTCAATTGAAAGTTGCCTGCGAACATACGAAGTTGCCATAAACTGAACCTGACTGCTGGTCTATCATATCCATTGGTCCTTCATGAATCTGGTTAATTTGGCCCAGCACCTCTCCTTAGCTTCAGGTAAAGAGCAGGCGGGGAGGGGCTATAGCTCAGTGGGAAAGCATTTCATTATTTATTGAATTTCTATCCCACCTTTCTCCCCCATAGGGGAACCCAAATTTACTGTGCATGCAGAAAGACCTAGGCATCTCCAGGTCGGACTGGGTCAAGCTCCTTGTCTAAAATGCTTGCAGTTGACATTTGCAAAGCTGATGGAACAATGATTTGAACCTACAGGGAAGTCCATTTAGGCTACACATGATGCTAACTATAAGAGCTGTCTCACATTGGAACAGTCTGCATTATGCAGTTGTGAGCTCTCCTTCATGTGACGTTTTCAAGCAGATACTGGATACAGTCAACACCTGTCAGGAATGCTGTAGCAGTTGCCTGCACTGAGCAGGGGGTTGGACTAGATGACCTCCAAGGCTCGTTCCAATTCTGTGCCTCAGTATAAGACAGTTTCCTATCTTTTCCAACCCTGATCCCAGAGATCCTTTTAACTTGAGATGACAGAGGTTGAACATGGGACATTCTGCATACAAAGTATCGTTTCTATCACTGAACTATGGGCCTCTACGTATCAATTTAATGTATGGAAATGAAGCACTTCAAACAATTGAAAAATGCTATATAGCATACATGCTAAGAGCATCATGGCTGAACTGACTGAACTTTATCGACTCCATTTTTAAAAAATGCGCAGAAAGTGTTTCATTCATTGTAAACTGGAGGAGTCAAAAAGGAAGAACTCCCAAGGAAACAGGAAGATATGGTGGGAAGCAAAATACTAAACATAGCTTGGAGGACACAAAGTCTTCAGATCCACTGACTTTTTTTAAGACCTCAGCTTCCCTACCTGTCTCCACCCCAAATCTGATCATTTGGTTACAGTATCCAAAAGGTGCACTAGAGCAGAGGTTCTCAACCTGTGGTACGGGTACCCCATGGGGTATGCGGACCTCTTGCTGGCGGTACTCCAAGCCCTGCCCCTTATCTGCCCCATCAGCAGCTAATTAAATGTTAATTAACATGGATTTTAAATTTAATTATTTTCGGAGGTACCTCCCCCTTCTGTCTCTCTGATTTTGGTTTTGGGCTTATTTTTGTACTTTGGAAAATGCACTTTGGTGGGGTGGGGGAGGGAAGAGCCTCTCTCTCTCTCTCTCTCTCTCTCTCTCTCTCTCTCTCACACACACACACACACACACACACACACACACACACACACACACACACACAGAGTTAAATAAGACATTTTTCACATTTAAAATTGTTTTAGTACTTTTTATTTAACAATTAATTACCTAATTACTTAATTGATTAATCCAATTAATTAGCAGTTAATTAGCAGGGGGTACTTGAGAAAATTGGACCGTGATAGGGGGTACCCAGGCCTCCAAAGGTTGAGAACCCCTGCACTCAGTCGCGTCGCTACGACGCGCGACACCCTAGAGCAGGGTCGCGCATCGCCCTTAAGGGGGAGGCTCCGCCCCCGCGCGTGACGTCACGCGCAGGAGCAGAGCACCCTCCCCGCTCCGTTTTCGGCTCATTTTGGAGCCGAACGGACACAGGGGAGGGCGGGCGGGCCCCCCTCCAACTAAAAACTGTAAGTGGGGGGGATCGCGCGTCACCCCTATACGCGCGACGCGACCCGGCGGCCCCCCCCCCCGCTTCCCTCTGTCGATGCCAGTGCCTGCACTAGAGGCTCTTTACATAACTTGCAGTTAGGACACATTCACCCCCCCCCCATTGCTTGTACTGCAGGGTTAAAGCCTCATCTGCTTCCATTTCAGATGTGCAAGAACATACAAGGAACAAGGACCCTGAAAAGATAACAAAGACAGCACTGATGAAATGTGCAGCCAGGTCAGTGTTTGCTCTTCTCGCTGGGAAAGGAAAAAGCCACACACTCAAATGGAAAAACACATATCCCGGAAAACTGGGCATAGAGTCAGAGCAGAGGGGCCAGCTAATGTGTAACTTAGGTTAGGCAATCAGGAGACTATAAGATGAACCCAAGTTTCCACTTGGGATCAGTTGCTGAACACAGGAAACCGCGTGGGAATCCCTTTCCAGAGGCAGCAAGTCAAGGAAAGGTGCGTGCTCCTGGTTGCCCTTTTATTGGTTGAGAGGAAGTGATAGACATTCGAGAACAGACGCATCACTTTTGATCATTATTTTCTCATTCTAGTGATAGGACGTATTTGCTAGCGACCAAAGTTCTCCTCCATTGAAAATACCATAAGGTCTTAAGAGTGTTACTCTTACGCTTAAGAGTGTTACTCTTAACACTTAACACTTAACACTCTTAACACTTAAGAGTGTTACTCTTACGCAAAACTCGTAAGACTCTTACGCAAAAGCCTTTGATTGTGTGGATCACAACAAACTGTGGCAAATTCTTAAAGAGATGGGGGTACCAGACCACCTTACCTGTCTCCTGAGAAACCTGTATGCGGGTCAAGAAGCAACAGTTCGAACCGGCCATGGAACAACTGATTGGTTCAAAATTGGGAAGGGAGTACGGCAAGGCTGTATATTGTCACCCTGCTTATTTAACTTATATGCAGAGTACATTATGAGAAATGCAGGGCTGAATGAATCACAAGCCGGAATCAAGATTGCCGGGAGAAATATCAACAACCTCAGATATGCAGACGATACCACCCTAATGGCAGAAAGTGAAGAAGAACTAAAGAGCCTCTTGATGAGGGTGAAAGAGGAGAGTGCAAAAGTTGGCTTGAAACTCAACATTAATAAAACTAAGATCATGGCATCGGGTCCCATCAATTCCTGGCAAATAGAAGGGGCAGAAATGGAAGCAGTAACAGATTTTACTTTTCTGGGTTCCAAGATCACTGCAGACGGAGACAGCAGCCATGAAATTAAAAGACGCTTACTCCTTGGAAGGAAAGCTATGGCAAACTTAGACAGCATAATAAAAAGCAGAGATATCACCATGCCAACAAAAGTTCGTATAGTCAGGGCGATGGTGTTCCCAGTAGCAATGTATGGTTGCGAGAGTTGGACCATAAGGAAGGCTGAGCACCGAAGAATAGATGCTTTCGAACTGTGATGCTGGAGAAGACTCCTGAGAGTCCCTTGGACTGCTAGGAGATCAAATCAGTCAATTCTAAATGAAATCAAGCCTGACTGTTCCCTGGAAGGACAGGTACTAAGGCTGAAACTCAAATATTTTGGCCACCTAATGCGAAGAGAGGACTCTCTGGAGAAGACTCTGATGCTGGGAAAGATTGAAGGAAAAGGAGAAGGGGAAGGCCAAGGATGAGATGGTTAGACAGCATCACCGATGCAACAAACAGGAAAATGAGCGAACTCAGGAAGATAGTGGAGGACAGATAGGCCTGGCGAGATATGGTTCATGGGATCATGAAGGGTCGGACACGACTTAACGACTGAACAACAACAACAACTTAAGAGTGTGCGTTATTTTATGGCCAAAATTTAATAGGGCAATTATTTGCATGCAGAAGGTGAAAAGCAGGTTACTAAAATGGAATGGGGATAGTGTTACACAGATTTGCAGCATAATCCTATGCAGGTTTACTTGGATGTAAGTCCTACTGTGTTGAATGGGGCTTGTTCCCTAGAAACAGTGCTCAGGATTGCAGCCTTACAGCACAATCCTATGCATGTATACTCAGCAGTAAGTAAGCCGCCTTGGGTCCCTTCGGGGAGAAAGGTGGGGTAAAAATACTGTCAATAAATAAATAAGTCCCATTATGTTCAATGGAGCTTACTCTTAAGAACGTTTGCATAGGATTGCACCCTTAATTAGGCTAGGTCATGCTTGGTTAAAAAGAATAATCAGGTTGCACAAAACTTTGACAAATTCAAAAGCTTGCTCATTTCTTTGTGATGTTTGAGTTGATCTTAATAAAAGCATTTCCCCATGGATTTTGGATTTTTTTTTTCTAACAGACCAGCAGGGTTACTTACAGATTGTCTTTGGGGGCAGTGCCCCCCCCCTGATATGACCATCTTAGTCTGCCTCATGGGCCAACCTTGAGAACTGGGGAGAGACCCCTATTCAAATCTCTCCTCACCCATGGAGGTTGATTGGGGACCTTGGGTCAGTCATCTGCTCTCAGCCTACGCAATCACACAAGTTCTTTGTGGGGATAAAAATGGGAGAGAGGAGAACCTGAGCTCCTTGAACAAATGGGGTAAAAATGTAACAAGCAAGTCATCAATGTCTTCCTTTTTTTTTCTTCTTAGACATCGCTGACAATCCAGCTCAACATGAAGCCAGTGATGAATGTGCTCTGTGCCCTTGTGTGCGCCCTCATCACTGCCAACTGCGATCGGGTGTATGTCCACCCCTTCTACCTGATGACCTATGAAAGCACAAGAGGCTGCAAGGAGGTGGAAGCTCGGGGACAGCAGGAGAAGACTTTCATCCCCATTTCCATAGACAGTCACATTGCTTCACCCTACAAAGTGGACTTTAGAAACGAGAGTGACGAGCTCGGAGTAAAACCCTCCGGTGTGAACGTCTTGAAAGGCAACGTTTACGTTCTTGGTGCACGCTTCTATAAAGAGCTGAGGGAACTATACAAGGGAGAAAATATTCTTCTCTCCCCCCCAAATATCTATGAGTCCTTGTTGTCCTTCTACTTAGGGGCCTCTGGACAAACAGCAAGAGATCTGCAGTCTTTGCTGGGATTTCACACCCCATCTAGTGATCCAAACTGCACCTCCAAAATTGATGGGCGCAAAGTCCTTTCTACCCTGAGGGTCATCAGTGGTCCACTCCACCCAGAGGAAGCTGATGGGCGGGTCTTCTCTAAGCATTTCTACCTTTTCTCTGCCCCTGATATTCATTTATACGAGTCCTTTGTCTACGACTTGGCCTCTCCTGACATTAATTTCTATGTCCGAGCTGTTGATTTTACAAATCCTACACAGGCAGTGGAACAAATCAATGCATTTGTTGGAGACAAAAGCACCCATGGAACAAAGAGTTTGCTGACAAATATTGACCCAGAAACAACATTGCTATTTGCAACTTACACTAAATTCAAAGGTAAGGAGTGGAGGGGGAAATCCCCACATGGTAATCCTAAAGGCAGTTCCAGAGGACAGCAGGTTGTTGAACATATTCTTTCAACAGCTAAAGGCATAAATTAATTGCATAACCACACTTGCTTCCAATCATCTAGATCAGGGTTTCCCAAACTGTGGGTGGTGGCCTGATGTCCAGTAGGCCACCCCACCCTTGCGTCCGGTTGGCTCCAAATTGGAGCCCTTCGAAACAGTTGGAGGCTACTTCCAGACTGCGCTGGGCCTCCATTGGCCTCTGCAGGTCTCCAGAAGCAACCAGAAGTCACATCCAGTTTACTTCTGGTTTCATGAAAGTGACTTCTGGTTGTTTCCAGAGACCTGCAGAAGCCCACTGTGGGAGAATGAGGTAGGTTGCAGTGTCTCTGCTGGAGCACCACAGGTGGGGCATGGTGGGACGATGTTTGGGACCACTGATCTAGATCAGAGGTTCTCTTCTTCCAGCACTATTTTCAGGAGGGACCTTTGATTGTCTGCATTATGTATGCTACAACAGAACTCCAAACTTTTGTTCATGTTTTAAATTTCACTTGAGACATTTGTAAAGGTCTCAGTTTCACTTGATAACTTAGCTTCACAATGTGCATTAACCCCCATACTTGAAATTTTGATGGAACTGTTTGTAACTCTCCACTGACTAGCAAAGGCCAGTCTTGTAAATACTAATTCAATATGAACCCATCATGTCACCAATCTGGTAATGTGTGTATTGTACAAAACTGAACAAACACATATATAAATTAGATTCACAAAAGGTGCTTCTTTTGTCATAATAATGAGGCTGATATTCATTGTATGGGGGAGCCATGTATAAAAACTAGTAAGTTTTGAAAAAGAGAAACAATTGGAAAGTTATCAAAAATGTAAGGAATATATATGGTAGGTGCAATTGGATTCACTAAATTTCTACATACGCATGCACAGTCAGCCCGTAACATATGCAAGGGTTATGTTCCGAGGTTGGAGTGTACAGCCAAAATCACATATACTCAAAACTGCCTTGAAAATCCCTGCTATCTGGAAAATGTGTACTGTCTCTTTAAAAACAACAAAACACAGGTGGGAATGGCAACTTCTTTCTCCAATCGCAGGCTGCCTCCAAGGCATGTATTTAGTATGTAGAATGGCTAGCAGAATCGTCCACAGTATATACTTCTGGTTGTTGTTTTTTTATCTTAAATTCAAACTGATTGTGAACTGGGATCTCTTTCCAATTTTTTTTTAATAGACATTTCATGCTACAACTTTTTTTTTCACATGGCTTTATATAAGATATTATATTTATTATTATTAATTATTAGACACCGCTTTACAACAAAGTTCACAAAGCAGTTTACATAGCATAGTAAAGATTAAAGATCTCTGTCTTTAGTATCTTGTAAGTAATACTAGAATTTTAAGAATTTTCCCTGAGCTTATAAAATGTTTTTCACATTCTGTTGCTTCTTAGATATTGTAACGGTTCCCACCTGCAGGTACAGGGAACTGCTCCTGAAGGTACAGTAGAAGAAGATATGTTCCCCTTCCTTCTTGGCCATTATTTCAGCATTGGAAATTACAGCATCATTAAAGCGGAGATCTTTGTCACAATCTGACATAGCTTTCATTTTTCCCATTAAATTAACCAACAATTCTTAAAGATTCCAATATAGGTTATAATGAATAATAGCTTGCAGAGATTGAGGATGAAGAGTAATTGTTTTCTCCCCCCTCTAAATGAAAGCATTGCCCAAAAATGCATATTGTAGTTTGCAGAATATCATCCCAGTGATAGGTCTATGTATATTGTGTGTGTATGTATGTATGTGTGAGGGCACAATCCTGATGATGGTGCCGGCGACGGAATGAGCGTTTCGTTGCCGGAAGCTGTCGTGAATGTGCCGTAAAACACGTTCGTGACAACTCAGGAGTAAGGGAGGCCGGCGCAAGGCTGGCTTCCCTCACTCCGGCGCTGGATCTCCACGTGGACGGCGGCGGAAGGTAAGTGTTTCGTAGCCAGCCGCGTGGGCGGTCCGGCTGGGCGAAGGGTAATTGGCCTAGCCAGCCCAAGAAGGGGCGGGGGATGGCGGCCATATTGCCATCCCCTCTAGGCCAGCTACGCCATTACACGGCCTCCTCTACGGTACTTCCGCCAGCTAATTAGCTGGTGGAAATACAAGGAGGCCGATAGGGCTGGCCCAGGTTTACACTCGGGGAAGTGGATCTACTTCCCTGAGTAGACCTCCAGCCCGGCGCGTGCCAGACAGCCTGTGCACAGGATCCGGCGGGCGGCCCTGGGCCCCCGGCTGGATCCTTAGTCAGGATTGCGCTGTGACTATGATATCTTGTCCAAACAGGATAAAAAAAATTGCATGGAGAAGTGGAAATTGCCATGTTGTTGCTCACTCCTTTAGAAGTGAATAACATGCACAGATATATGCAGATGGAGAGGGGTGGTGGTGAGGAATGTCCAGATTCCAAGAGACTGTAGCGAGTGGAGGAACCCAAACTATTCCCTGGGCTTCATACACAAGGAATAAGAGAAACATGAAAGTATAGAAATGGTTTCTGGAGAAACATCTTGCCAGGTTCATGTCTCCATTTTTCAAGATTCTGTCTCCTAGATATATGTGCCTGATTACCCCAAACCATTCATGTGCTAACCATCAGGGTGCTCCATGTGCTCCCAGGGCCTGGTCTGAAGGCACCTAAGACAGCAACCTGGCTGAAACCAAGCAAATCTAGGTCTGCACATTGCCAGGATATACCCTGGAATTCCATGGGTACCACCTTGGGTACCCATGGAATTCCTCCATTCCTCACAGTGGTACCCATGGAAACCCTGGAATTCCATGGGTACCACCGTGAGAAGAAAGTCACGCTTTCCATGTAATAAACCAGTGGTTCCCAAACTTTTTAGCACCGGGACCCACTTTTTAAAATGACACTCTATCGGGACCCACCAAGCTTTATGAGACTTTTTTTTTTTTTTTTAAAAGGTGATCTAGAAGGAAATATTTTTATTTATTTATTTGCTAGTTATATTATATTATTTGTAAACAAAAAAAACCTCTATCCATTTCTCATAATAAGGCAGCCCTAATGAATAGCCACAAGGCTTGATGGGCTTAGTTATGTGACCCAGCCTTCACCTGTCCCCACTACCCGTCATTGACTGACTTGGAAAAAAACACCCCAGAAAAAGGTGCAGGAGCTCAGCTCTTTGCAGGGCAACTAGCAGCTATCTGATTTGGGAATAGCCTCAGAGCTTGAGGCAATTTGTTATCTGATTTTTCCATCACACATGTTTTCATTGGAGGCTCTGTAGAACCCACCAGAAATCAGGTCGTGACTCACCAAGTGGTTCCCGACCCACAGCTTGAGAAACAATGTAATAAACTAGTATCATTATTATTCATTGGTTAGTCAAATAATTTTTAAGTGTCATGTGCCAACTAAATGGATTCAGCCCCTTTCCTCTAACCACATTTCCCTTTTGTTTTCAGCCACACTGAAGGGAGCCTCCCCGCTGAAGGAGCTTCAGGAATTCTGGCTCAGTACAGACACCAAGATTTCTGTGCCTATGATGAGCGTAACTGGCACTTTTGAGTATAAATGCGATGATGACCTCAATCTTTCAGTCACCAAGATCCCTATCAGCAAGGATGTGTTTCTGCTGCTTTTACAGCCCGCTAACAGCAGTGACCTGGCCAGCGCCGAAGCCCAATATTCCTTGCAGCCGTCTTCTGAATGGCTTCAAAGACTATCATCAAGGTACATTGCTATAGGAACATTAAGACACTTGTTGGAATGTATGAATTACCCTTGAGTGACAGTGTTGTTAGGGTGCCTGCCTACCAGGTGTAGTTGCTGGATGAACAATGCAGACCAGATCAGATTTAGATTCGCCAGGTTAAAACCTAGCATCTCAATTCAAATATCACACACTCCCATCACTTAGACCAGTGGTGGCCAACCTTTCAACATGAATCCTGGACCTTTAAATGGTTGCATAGGTGATGGCATTTCAGCAGGTGCAGCTGCTTTAGCAGCACCATCAGCACTTGCAGCTGCCAAGATTCTGTCTTGTACACAACTCTTAAGAACACAGTAGCCCTAATGGTGGAAGGTTGGCCACCCCTGACTTAGACCCAAGTCGGTATCTACAAATGCAAAACAAGAGTATTTGAGGGCTGGGGAAATGGTCGCTTTACATCCTTTTGGTTTCATGAAGCAAGGCTGCCCATTTTTCTCCTTTGGGCTCCTAAACACTGTATTTGTTTGAGAGCACATGTCAGAAGTTAATTTGGTTTTTAGGCAAGTACGGTAGTTTAAAGGATCCAGGGCAGAATATTTACTGAATCAGGATGTCAAATCAGAGAAATTTGACAAAAAAAGTACATTTTGTGTTAAGACCTGCGTATTCTAAATCTCAGTGGGAGAACTAGTTACCATAATTATATACAGTAGTTTCCTTCTCAAATCACTCAATCAGTCAAGTTCAAAATTGTTCAAATCTGAAGGCAATCAAATTGCTCTTAGACCACTTTACGTATAGAAAATACCACCTGGTGATTTGAGAGGGCTGACCTCATCTAGCTCATGTGATTTTGGGCCAATCATATCATTTTTTAGATGGCTTGGATTCAAATGTAAGTCACTATTTACACTAGAGCAACAACGGCTTGAAGACAAGATGGCAAGGCTTAAGCATGTCTATTTGGTGAAGTGCTCTGATGAAGACTTAACGTTGTTTTGATTTATTATTATTAAGAATATTTATATACCACTTTTCAGTAAAAAACAGTTTACAGGCAGCCCAATCCTACCTATGTTCACCTGCGTCGATGCAGCGGCGCCAGTGCAGCTTCTGCTGCATCCAGTGGGGGAACTTAGCAGGTGGAAGGCATCCCTGAGGTCCCCTTGCCCTGGGGAAAGCCCCAGCCCGCGCAATGTGTCTACTCAGACCGGCACCAGCCATATAGCTGGCACAAGTCCATGTGCACCCGTTTTGGTGGACCAGGCCTGAGAAACAGGTTAGGGTACAGTGCACGCCATTGCCAACGATCATGGCCCCCTTCCCAGGCCCGATCTGCCCTCCCCTGCCCTGTTCCACCCCTCCCCACCCTGCGCTGCTTGACACATACCTTATCTGTTCCAGTGGAGGCTGCTCCTTGGGCTGATGCCAGCGGGAAGGCGCAGGCCTTCCCACCAGCGCTGCTTTCTGGCATGCCGTCTCAAACTGCTTTACTGCAGTTTTGCACTGGCGCAGAAGAAACTTAGGATTGTGCTAACAGTTGCTTACATAGCAAGATATTAGGCTGATGACCCATTACCACCCAAGCAAGGAGGCAGAATAGGGGGTGGCAATCCCATGGAACCATGCCTGAAAAAACATCCAGCATGGCTGAAATGTGGTTCACAAAAATGCAAACATTGTCATATAGGTGATGATGATACCACGTTTCAGCAAAATAAGTTCAACACAGTTTCTATAGCAAACGACATGATAAGGTTCCCTGCCCCAAGGGAGCTCATAATCTAAAGCAGGGGTGGGGAACCTTTTTGGGGTGGGGGGCCATTTTCCCATGGGGAAAATTGGCTGCGGGCCGCCCGTAAGGGTGGCCATAATTTTTGGGGGCCCCCACCGTAAATTTGACCCCCCCGGGCGAATTTACAGCTCGTTTGCCCTCAGAAAGTTTCTGCGCATGTGCAGAAAACCCAAATAAAAGCCAGCGACGCATTCGGCCGGCTCACAAAGCCCTCAACCGCCGAACTGGGCGGTCGCAATGAGGAGGGCTTGTCCCGGCTTCGGAGCGGAGCCTCCGGAAGCCGGTGCCGCGCCGAGTGGGCGCGCTGCTTCCCGGGGGCTCGGCAGCCGGGCTCCGGTGCCGCGCCGCCCCAAGCCCAGCTGCCGCGCCCCCCGGAAGCACCGTGCCCACTCAGCGCCTGGGGCGCAGCACACCAGCTCCCCCATACAAAGAACGCCACTGTCACTAGCAAATAGTTGCTTGGAGGGATGCTGTATTGGGTGGAATAGGGACAGTTGCTTTCCTCTTGTTAAATGTAGTAGAGTCACCACTGGGCATCTCTGCCTAGTCATACCAGAATATGGTATCTAAAGCAGCATATTACCCTTTGTTATACCACACCCCTCCTCCCCTCTCTTGAAGAAATTATCTGAATATGCAATGAAGTACTGCTTCCATCTTCTCCTGACCCCTCACATTTCAGAGGGGCCCTCTGAGGTAGGCTAGGTTGTCCAACAAGGCACAGCATTGTAAACTCATAAACATTAATACCGAAGAGTGCTTTGCCCAAGGCCCCAAGAAAGGCTTTCAGGAATAACTATGTATTATTCAATCATCTATAATTTTCTTTTTTCCTCTCTGCAGACAAATCCGTTTGACTCTGCCAAAGATCTCCTTCAAAAGCATTTATAACCTTCAAGAGCCTCTTGTGATGCTGAAGCTGCCCGAACTGCTGGGAAATACAGCCAACCTCACGATGCTAAGTGACTCTAACGTGACTGTTGGAAAGGTACAAACCCTTTATGCATCAAGCTCCATTTCTTCCCATATCTTATACACGTAGTCCATGTAAAATATAGAATAAAGTTCAGGCTAAGATAACAGCTGATACGAAAGGATAAGCCTCCATCTGGAACCCAATTGGACAGTGACTTTGAGCAGAAAAATGGCTCTCAAGAAACGGGTTAGGCACATAACCTTTCCATCATTTGATGTGGATTCTATGTGACACATACGACCAGAAAACACTGTTGCCAGCCTGGGATTTCACAACTCTTAATCTAAAAAGTATAGAACCGCAGTTTAGCTAATGCAACACAATTCAACCATATTTCTTATAATGCATTTTGCTTTTTTACATTGGTTTATAAACATTTATATATATTTATTTTATTTATTTTAAATTATATCCCGCCTTTTCCTATGCCGAAAGGCAAATGCCCGAGGCGGCTTACAACAAGATTAAAATACATAATTTAAAATAATACATAGAATAAATTTAAACAATACATAACCATACATAAACAACTTTAAAAACAATAAAATCCACTAGGGGGGGTGACAGTATGGAGCAGAGAAGTAGCTTGGCAGAGCACCTTGAGACACAGGAGGCAGACCAAGACCCATCACCCAAACGCTAGACAAAACAACGTTTTGAGCCCTCGCCGAAAAGTCATGAGGGAGGGGGCGGTTCTCAGATCCCCTGGCTGGGAGTTCCACAGTTGTGGCGCCACAACAGAGAAGGCTCGCCCACATGTTGCCACTCCCCTAACTTGCGATAGAGGTGGCACTCGCAGGAGAGCCCCCTCAGATGACCTAAGAGAGCAGGCAGGAATGTATGGGAGAAGGCGGTTCCTCAGATATCCTGGACCTGAACCGTGAAGGGCTTTAAAGGTCGTTACGAGCACCTTGAATTGGGCCCGGAAACAAATGGGCAGCCAGTGTAGCCGCTGAAGCAGCGGCTCAACAGAGTCAAACTGCCTAGCTCCAGCGACCACCCGGGCCGCCGCATTCTGCACTAATTGCAGCTTCCGAACTATCTTCAAGGGCAGCCCCACGTAGAGCGCGTTACAGTAATCCAATCTTGAAGTCACTAAGGCGTGGACCGCCATGGTCAGGTCCAATCAACTCAAGTACACACACACACACACACACACACACACACACACACACACACACACGAGTTTTTCAAGAGAAAGTAGTTTACAAAGTGTTTTACATAGTTGTATACTTTTTAGATTAAGAGTTCACATCGTAGGGATGTTTCATCATGCTGATCTCAAAGTCCTCTCAATTCAAACTTTTAAATACCTTTTCATTTACTTGAACATTCATTTGTCATCTCTCTGTCACGCTCTGGTGGAATCTCAGATTAGAGTCCATTGTGTCCATTTCACTGTGTCCATTTGTACTTGCAGATTATAAATCAGCAATGCTTTGAGCTGAATCCCAGTGGCACAGATCAAGAAGACAACCCTTCTGGACAAAACGAAGACCCTGAGACACTCAAAATAACGCTGAATGAGCCTTTCCTGATAGCTATATATGAAGAGCAGTCAAACACATTGCTTTATTTTGGTAGAGTAACAAATCCCCTGAAAGGAGCGTAATTTAACATAAAAAAAAAATTGTTTCCCAGATTTCCTTTGGAGTTTTCTGTACTTAGCAACTGTTCTCATGGCCCTATTGAGTTATCATGTGAAGTTTTGAAAATGGATGTCTTTCAAACATAAAACCAACACAAGTTGTCAGAAGCATTTTTAAATCTTTTCTTAGCGAACAGAACTCCTGCTACACCAGTACGGACACCTATGGGCCCACACAAACAACTGGCAGTGGTGTGCTTGCAATCACTTGCCGTGCCAGTAAGCCTACAATAAAGCAACATGAATACAGATGGCTGTTGACCATCAGGTAACTACAATGAGCATGTCACTTGACAAGTTGGTCATCTGTATTGTCTTGCCATGTGGGCAGGAAAACTCTTACCACACTTTTTGCACCCGATCAGAAAACTAGAGAAGTGGTATGGTTGGTGCTGTCAGGACATGTGTGTTGTTGTTCAGTCATTAAGTCGTGTCCGACCCTTCGTGATCCCATGAACCATCTGCCGCCAGGCCTTCCTGTCCTCCACTATCTTCCTGAGTTCGCTCATTTTCATGTTCGTTGCATCGGTGATGCTTTCTAACCATCTCATCCTCTGCCTTCCCCTTCTCCTTTTGCCTTCAATCTTTCCCAGCATCAGAGTCTTCTCCAGAGAGTCCTCTCTTTGCATTAGGTGGCCAAAATATTCTGTAGTCTCTACTGAAAGCTATGAGGGGAAGAAGGAACTCTACAGATACCAAATAATAAGCATGACATCTAAAAGACCAGCTCTCGAAACTTGTCAATAAATATAGTCTTTTCCTACAAAGCTGTTTTTCTTGGACATTTTGTTTGCAGCTATTTCACTCTATTGCTTAATAGTTTTACATATTACCATGAACAAATGCACATATAACTGATCTGTGCCATTTTCTGGCGGAAAGCCATCAGGAGTTGGGCAGCATTTAGCTTGGGCTAAATAACCCCGAAGGGACGAGGGTGTAAATGTTCTTCCTCTCTTAGAACGTTAGAATCAGGTGTTATCCAATGATACTGACTGGTGGAAGTTTAGGACAGACAGAAAGAGGTCAGACATAAAAGAGGTACTTCGTCACACAGTCCCTAACTAATCTATGGACATGGTTGCCACAAGATGTGGTGATGGCCACTAGCTCGGATGGTTTTAAAAGGAGATTGGACACATTAATGGAAGACAGGTCTGCCAATGGCTACTGGTCCTGATGGCTATGCATTGCCTCCAGGTTCAGTCTGCGTATACATTTGTATTCTAGTTGCAGGGGAGCAATGGTGGGAGAGAAGAATGCCTCTCTCTTGTTTGTGGCCTTATTGGGCAATAAGAAGCAGCTTATTGTCCAATGTAGAAATGGGATGTTGGATTAGATAGGCTTTTGGCCAGATTCAGCAAGCCCTTTCTTAAGTTCTTCTGTGAGCAAATCTCTAGTGAAAGCCTAGTTTCAGGTCACAGTATTTTGTATTTTTATGGAAACAGAAACATACAGAGTGATGGTTTTTTCCCCAGTGCATTATTTTCTTCTTTTTCATAATTTCCTGTTCACTTATCAAGATAGACCCTAGTGCAGATGTTATTCAATCTCAACATTTAATAACTTTGGGTCTTTTTTTATTAAAATTTTCACAATCCTTTGCATTCACACAATAACCACATTGGGTGTATATCATATTGTAAGATTAATTTGCATGGGTTTTTCTTGTCTGAAATGCCACTGAAGTTCCGGGGGAGGGGGGGAAATCTGATTATTTTTCAGTATCAACTGAACTAGAAAGTTGGAGAACATTCTACTTGAATCATTATTGATATACAGTGAAAACCAAATAGTAACAAAATAGCTATGGTAACGATAGTGAATATAATTACACCCCTCCCCCAGAAAATAGGCATTTGAAAATGTTTAACCATTCTTGTGCACCTATCACAGAAGAAGGCAGAGCTGAAAAGCTTTGGATATCAGGAGGTTAGGAGTGCTCCTGCCCCCATTTAAGATGTAACTTCAGTTACTTGGAGTGGAACTCCTTAGAAGCTGTTAACTTGTCCCAAATGGCAATCATATAGCCAAGCATCGGTATAGAGGACAAAGGACTGAATAGTAAGAGGCAGACATTCCAATACCTTAAAATAACCATACCGCCTATAAAGCATGTCACAACCTCAAGGGACACTGAAAACATCACTGAGTGGACTAGAATCTCTTCAAAACAAACTGTTCAGAGATGATTTTCCTTTGTTAGGATACAAGTCCAGTAGGGTTTTTGCACCCTTGTAGGCCAGGCCTCAGGTTTGTGGAACCCACTTTGTTAGATTTTCATACATTATGTAAATAAAAAGCAGCAAAGAAAATGCAAACTAAATAATAAAAAACACCAAGTCAAACATGTGGGCAGGACTTTGGATATGCACCTTACTCTGGAAGCCATTTCAGATCTGTTAGGCAGTCTGTGAATGTAATACCAGTGACCTCCCATTCCAAACGTGCACAGTCTCTCTTGACTCCATCTTGATTCCTTAGCAGACGTTCCAGACAGTCAGCCAGGGCTTTGCTCTGAAGGGGAGATGAGGCAGAGCTGTTCCTTCTAAATCAAGACTATGCTAAACAAGGGCCATTGATGGCAACGTCTGCTAAGGAACCAAGATGGAGTCATATTCCTGGAAATCTGTATTTGCTGGACAAGTGTTTCTAGCCTTGTGGTTAAGGAAGACTGGAGACATAACGACAGCTGCAATTCTCCATTGTCAAATGAACCGTGGATATTACTGACCTTTGTTATATTATTCCATTTTGAGTTCAGTTCCATACATGTCTCCCTTCTTTATTTTAGCATGCAAACCTTGTCAAAATGTTTTGAATTCTGTGCGTTGAAACCCCCAATTTAGTATTCAAAAAATTAGGCATAGGATGCCTTGAGCTTAGCTCTTCCAGAGCAGGAAGCCTGGCTAATTGTATTCAAGTCTTCTGTTTTCATGGTTTACATTCTGTGTTAAGCTGATAAACGTGGTGGCTCTGTGCGAGAACTGTAAAGGCATACTGCACAGTACTAAGCAAATGTATCTTCATTTATTCTAGCACTACCTTTGTCAGCAAGATCAATTTCAATCTAGAAAACCTTCCTGCCTACATGCGTTTCCAGAAATCAAACAGAAAGCTAGACATTTCCCCATTTTATTACTCAAGGTAATGGTGTGGCAACGTCTAGACCTGGTAGACAGAGTGCCTGAAGAACTATGGACGGAAGTTCGTAACATTGTACAGGAGGCAGCAACTAAAACCATCCCAAAGAAAAAGAAATGCAAGAAAGCAAAGTGGCTGTCAGATGAGGCTTTACAAATAGCTGTGGAAAGAAGGAATGCGAAAAGCAAAGGTGAAAGGGAAAGATATAAACAACTGAATGCAGATTTCCAGAGAATAGCAAGGAGAGATAAGAAGGCCTTCTTAAATGAACAATGCAAGGAAATCGAGGAAAACAACAGAATGGGGAGGACTAGAGATCTCTTCAAGAAAATTGGAGATATCAAGGGAACATTTTGTGCAAAGATGGGCATGATAAAGGATAAAAAAGGCAGAGACCTGACAGAAGCAGAAGAGATTAAGAAGAGATGGCAAGAATACACAGAAGAACTATACAAAAAAGATCTTAATGTTCCTGATGACCACGCTGGTGTGGTCACTGACCCAGAGCCGGACATCCTAGAGAGCGAAGTCAAGTGGGCCTTAGATAGCATTACTAACAACAAAGCTAGCGGAGATGATAATATCCCAGCTGAGCTACTTAAAATCCTAAATGATGATGCTGTGAAAGTGCTGCACTCAATATGCCAACAAATTTTGAAAACTCAGCAGTGGCCAAAGGATTGGAAAAGGTCAGTTTACGTTCCAATTCCAAAGAAGGGCAGTGCCAAAGAGTGTTCAAACTATCGCACAATTGCACTCATTTCACATGCTAGCAAGGTTATGCTCAAAATTCTACAAGCTAGGCTTCAGCAGTACGTGGACCGAGAACTACCGGATGTACAAGCTGGGTTTCGAAGAGGCAGAGGAACTAGAGATCAAATTGCCAACATGCGCTGGATCATGGAGAAAGCACGAGAGTTCCAAAAAAACACCTACTTCTGCTTCATTGACTACGCAAAAGCCTTTGATTGTGTGGATCACAACAAACTGTGGCAAGTTCTTAAAGAGATGGGGATACCAGACCACCTTACCTGTCTCCTGAGAAACCTGTATGCGGGTCAAGAAGCAACAGTTCGAACCGGCCATGGAACAACTGATTGGTTCAAAATTGGGAAGGGAGTACGGCAAGGCTGTATATTGTCACCCTGCCTATTTAACTTATATGCAGAGTACATTATGAGAAATGCAGGGCTGAATGAATCGCAAGCCGGAATCAAGATTGCCGGGAGAAACATCAACAACCTCAGATATGCAGACGATACCACCCTAATGGCAGAAAGTGAAGAAGAACTAAAGAGCCTCTTGATGAGAGTGAAAGAGGAGAGTGCAAAAGTTGGCTTGAAACTCAACATTAATAAAACTAAGATCATGGCATCTGGTCCCATCAATTCCTGGCAAATAGAAGGGGCAGAAATGGAAGCAGTAACAGATTTTACTTTTTTGGGTTCCAAGATCACTGCAGACGGAGACAGCAGCCATGAAATTAAAAGACGCTTACTCCTTGGAAGGAAAGCTATGGCAAATTTAGATAGCATAATAAAAAGCAAAGATATCACCATACCAACAAAAGTTCGTATAGTCAGGGCGATGGTGTTCCCAGTAGCAATGTATGGTTGCGAGAGCTGGACCATAAGGAAGGCTGAGCGCCGAAGAATAGATGCTTTTGAACTGTGGTGCTGGAGAAGACTCCTGAGAGTCCCTTGGACTGCTAGGAGATCAAATCAGTCAATCCTAAATGAAGTCAACCCTGACTGTTCCCTGGAAGGACAGGTACTAAGGCTGAAACTCAAATATTTTGGCCACCTAATGCGAAGAGAGGACTCTCTGGAGAAGACTCTGATGCTGGGAAAGACTGAAGGGAAAAGGAGAAGGGGAAGGCCAAGGATGAGATGGTTAGACAGCATCACCGATGCAACGAACATGAAAATGAGCGAACTCAGGAAGATAGTGGAGGATAGGAAGGCCTGGCGGGATATGGTTCATGGGATCACGAAGGGTCGGACACGACTTAACGACTGAACAACAACAAATGGTGTGGCTGGAGCTTCTCAAGCAAAAAAAGCAAGGTGCTTCTGAAGTTACTTTCATACTTGAAACTTTAGACTAGTATGCAGACCACCATTCAGTATAGATTCAGACAATGGCTTTCAGGTAGCCATGGAAATGGTAAAAAGCACATGGGGGTGCACAGATTGTGTGGTGATTCACTGCAACGTATTTGTACAGTCACACAAACATACAGCTAACCTTCTGAACTCAAGCCACATTTGAAAGAGGTGCTGCTTACCTCATCCTCTGTGTGTATGTGTGGGGGGGAAGGAAATGTCTTTCTGTGAATTTTCATCCACTGTGACTCTGGGCATTCCAAATCACTGGGATCAAACGTCTCCCTGGACATTTTGCAAGGCCAAGCATACCAAACCAGAAAGCAGCAGTAACCCTCTCAACCTTCAAAGTTCGAACATGAGAACGACAACAGTGCAAAACAAGCTTTAAAACTGAAATAAAATCTCATCAGTAGAGCAAAACAAGTAACGACAACATAGGAGAACAGGAACATGGGACCCTCTTAGGAGGCTATACTTCCTGCTCCTCGTACAATGAGGCAGAATGAAAAATCAAACCCCTAAGTTGTGTGCTCCCTGAGGCATCTGGTGGGGTCACTGTGTGATACAGGAAGCTGGACTAGATGGGCCTTTGGCCTGATTCAGCAGGGCTCTTCTTATGTTCTTACCTGAGACAGTTAGATGCTTGAAAAACCTTCCAGACAAAAACAGCACAAGAACTTAAGCAAAGAGACACTTTTCATTTTCTTCACAGGTCTAGGAAAAACTTTCCTGATGTAGAAAAAACCCGTGTGACATCTTTGAGAAAAAGGTTCAAGAGGATGCATTTTCTGGTTTGTTTTAAAATTCAATAGTATCCCTTTGTTTTACTATCTTAATACTACAGTTCCAATTTCTACGTCAAACATATGCCTAGATATCAGTACATGACTATTCTTGCAGGGTCTGCAGACATTAGCAACAACAAAAAGAACTCATGTCTTCAATACATCTTGCTCCCCCCAGTGACAAACATTTACAAAGGAAGACAATGCTTTTCTTGTTTATTGTAATCATATTAAATCAGTGTCCCTGCATGATAAGAATTACAATAAAAATAAAAAGACTTCCATCACTTTGTGGTAGAATGTTTAGAAATATATAAACTGCCTTCCATACAATGGAAAACTAGAGTCAATGCTCTCCTGTGAGGTTCTCCTTTTTGGTGAAACAAGTCTTTGCGTATCTTGAGGTTAGACACATTTAACTTTGCTGAAGCTGCAATAGGAAGGAAGCACTTCATTGCTACATAATATTTGGTGAGAGAACAGCGAAAATTAATCCCCTCCTTTTTGGAAGTCAGATCTGCTCTTCACCATGCAGTTGGAAATCACATTATGTTTGTTCTGCTGAGATCTGATCCCTGGCAGCATTAACAAGCTCGGAAAGAGCTGAAAAGCTTTTGATGTTGCTCAACTGCAATCCCATCTTCTGCATCTAAAAAACAAATCAAACTGCTTTACTATTTTTATAGGCAAAAGCAGAAACCTCTTACTTAGATCACTGTACAATCAGAAGAACTATATGACAGGCGTGTGGAGCCCTGCCTTGCGGTGACAACCACTCCTTTCATTTACTATGCATTTGAAGAGCTATTTTTAGGCCGCTGGAATAATCCAATATTCCTGATTACCTGAGAATCAGACTTGATTAATAATCCAATTATTTATTTCTTAGGTCCTGGGGATTTATTTTGATGTGCACCAAGCATGAAGTCATGCATTGTGTGGAAAACAGACAATATCTGATGAAGCATTCTGTGACGCCTGAATGTTTGCAAAACGAGTATCAGCCTTGAAAATAACTATTGAGATATTAAGAATATTGAGACTAATAATAATAGCAGCCCCCTGCTTTGTTGTTTCTTCCCCCCTCCTGCCCTGCCGTTCTGTGGCACTATCCCAGGTGCCCATCTAGGACTAGTAGTGGGAATAGAGCTACATATGCAGAGTCCTGCCTTGTTAACACAGGACAACGATGACCAAGGCTATATACGGCACCGCCATTCTTTCTTCTGAACATAGAGAACCAATAGCCAGAAGCGAGAATGAGAGAACCAGACATACATTCACCATTGTGCTACCTTGGATTACCTAGACCAGTGATGGCGAACGCGTGGCACGCGTGCCGCTGCCGGCACGCCGAGCCGTTTCTGTGGGCACGCCGCGCCGCGGCAAGCTGCAGCACACCGCCGCGCCGGCCGGCCAGCCCTAAGGACAGAGAGCGCCACCGGACTCCAGAGCGCCCTGCTCTCAGCTGGGAGGCGGGCGGCGCCCGCCTCCCAGCTGAGAGCGCGACCTGCCTGCCTGCCACAGGCGGGGGCGGGTCCAGCTCGCTCCTTCTCCTCCTCGGCAGCCTCCTCCGTGGCTGGGCTGGGCGGGGGGAGGCGGGGCCATTGGAGGCTCTCCTCCTCCTCCCCCACCTGCCCTTAGCCGGAAGTCACCTCCTCCTTCTTTCCGCTAAGGGCGGGTGGAGGAGGAGGAGTGAGGATTCCCACCCCGGCTGGTTGGCTGTGGAGGTGCGGCGCAGCCGGGCCACGGCGCTGCCGCTGCTGCTGCCGCCTAGCCTGCCTGGCTGCCCGCCCTTCCAGTTCCAGTTCCACGGCGGCAATGTGGTAGCAGGCAGATGAAACTCCTTGCACGTGGGAAAGGAGCAGCTGCAGGTAAGCCGGCGGGAGGGGGGCACCCGGGGGGGGCGGGAGGGCCGGAGGACACCCGGAGTCCCTGAGGGTGCACCCCCCCGAAAAAAAATCGCGCGCGGCCGTTAAGATCACTCAAAAGGCGCTAAATTCATTATTCAGGTTTAATTGCAGTGTTGGCACTTTGAAAAAAGTCCAGTTTGGGCACTTGGGCTCAGAAAGGTTTGCCATCACTGACCTAGACCATCTTGATCTCTGTGGAAATGGTAGAAGCAACTGAATACCTGATGCCAATGTTTTAGAAACACACCTCAGAGGCATCGTTGGGGGGGGGGGGGCGCATGAGCCGCCAATTCAGCAGTGCTGTGGCATCAAAATCAGCTGTTTCGCAGGCGGCACAGGTGACAGGAGTCACCCGCCCGCCCGAGCCGCTACTGGCCTGAAAACGGCCAAAAACCACCGGGAGGGTGCTTTTCCCCCTTCTTCTGGCGCAGGGTGGGGCTTGTGACATCACGGTCCTGTCATGCCCCGGGGGTGGAGCTTGTGACATCACATGGGGGGTGTCACGGTGCCCGGTCCTCCCCGAGGGGGGGGGTGTAGCTATGTCTCTCATACACCTTGAACATTTTTCATTTAAAAGTGAATCTGGGTTGTGCTGAGAAATAGAGTTAGGCAACACCAGGGAAGACAGGTGTTTTAAGAATGGAATTACCTTAAGATTGCCTTTTTTGCCTGTCATTAAGGCTTGTGTGTGAAGAAGTACAGTATATGTACTATATACACACACCAAGAAATGAGGAAGGCAAAGAGTAGTTATTTGTCTGCTGAACTACTGGAGGTCCCTCACAGCACAGGGAAAATGACAACTGTTCTCATAAATGTTATGGTCTGTGTGTTGCAACAAAGGTCCCACTCCTGCCCCCAAGTGCTGCACAAGGCTTAATCTGATACTATAAAAAAGGAGAGAGTCAGAGACGTCCCGCTTCATATAAAATTAAAATACGCTGTACAAATTGCAGAGATTGGCATGCCTTTATGAATTCGCTGCTTGACACACTCAGGCTGATCCATTCCAAAACCTAGCAGCTGCTATAGTAAAGAAGCTTCTAGGGAATTAGTTACAAGTGGGCAATTTGTCATTTTGTTCAGACAAAATGGGGGAAAAAAAGGACTCAACTAGCCTGAGGCTGCCACTTTCGATTACATCTTGAAATAGAAGTTGCAACGGTTAGAAGTTACTGAATAAAAATAATGTGCCTTCCTATCTGTTTAATTACATAGTCTGAAAAAAAAAAAAACCCTCTTATGTAATGGAAGAAGGAGCAGCTTTATAGCCATTAGTTTTAATCTTGGTTGTGGCATCTCCCGCGACCCTGGAGAAGTAATTAAAGGACAGAGGGTTTTGTATTTGCAGACAGAAGGATATGTACCTTATAAAAAGGTAAAGGTGACCCCCGACAATTAAGTCCAGTCGTCTCCGACTCTAGGGTGTGGTGCTCATCCCCATTTCAAAGCCGAAGAGCCAGCGTTGTCCGAAGACGCCCCCGTGGTCATGTGGCCGGCATGACTCTCCTTGCCGCAGCGCGTAGCATGCAGCTGGAACACGGAGCGCTGTTTACCTTCCCGCAAGTGGTACCTATTTATCTACTCACATTAACATGCTTTGGAACTGCTAGGTTGGCAGGAGCTGGCCAAGCAAGGAGAGCTCACCCTGTCGCGGATTCGAACTGCCGACCTTTCGATCACAGCTCATGGTTCAGCGGTTTAACCCACTGCGCCACCCGCTGGCTGAATAGTATATACTGATTCTTTTTTAAGCCTAGAAGCTGTCACCAAAAGCAATATGGCAACAGGGTAACAGTAGAGCTAGACTATCAGGTGTTTGCTTGTTTGTTCAGGGCAAGAAGCAACGTCCCAAGGGAGAATAGGCAAGCAGCAGACAAGGGAATTCTGGGTTGGAAAGAACTGCAAGCATTATTTTAGGCCAATTATATCTCAGTGTTCCATTATCTTTATTCAACAAAGAACATTACCTGGACTCCAAAGTGCTCCACATCCAGGGCCAATTGCAAGCGGATTTTGTTATCATCACTCATGCCTACATTTGGAGAGGCGCTATTTGCAGTCACAGTCTTTCTGGCCTGCTTCAGCCTTTTCAAACTCTCTTCCATTTTCTTTACAGAATTCAGAATATCAGATATTGTCTCAAAGTACCTGAACAAAGAAATTAATGAATGGAGGACTAATTCTTACACGAGTCAGACACTATTCAGTTTTACACTGCAAAGCCTCTCTAACACCGTACTCTGAGAAGTCGACAGTCTTCACAGAAATTCCAGGAAATATATTTTGGGAAATTATCAGCAAAATCTAGCCAAAGGTATCAGCAAAATCTAGCCAAAGGTATGCACTTTTAAGCAAAACTGACTTCAATAGGACAGTTAAGCACATTTTTCAGCATACTCAACGCTGAAGTCAATAGGACTTAAAAGTGTTGAACTGTGGCTGGTAATATGCCCTAACCTGTTATAGTTACAACCCCCTTTTTTTAATGACAGGAAGATCAACGTAAGACATCACACCCCAAAGAACAGTTATTTCAAGACTGGATATTTTGTATACGAGACCAGAAGTCCAAAGTGGCTACCAATTCTGGCTTCCCTCAAACATATACACAAGTGGATGCCACTCCTGCTTCTCCTCCTCCTCTTCCTCACTGCACAGCTGTGGCGATGAGGGTGTGAGAAAGGGGAACATCTGCACCATCAAGGGCTTGTCGCAGAAGCAGCTGCCCAAAGCAAGGGAGGAAGAGGCCGAGTGCCACTTCAGCCTCCGGTGAGTTTTGCTGCTCCTGTGTACTATATGCAAACAACCCTGAATTAGGCTGAAATCCTATGCACACTTACTTGGGACTTACTTTTGAGTAGACATACATAGGATTACGCCGTTAGTCTTACTGGCAAAGCACTCCTACTATGCTTCAACATTGCAACAACATTTGACAGTAGGACCACACTAAACACTGGAAAAGTGAACAGCTGTAGTAAGCTATCACATAAATGAGTCATCACAAATATATTGCTCCTACTCCTCAGGTGGTGGGGGTCAAGAGACAATTTAAAAAAAAAACCACCTGATGGCTATTATTGAACTTCACCTGTCAACTCCCTTTGAGCTAGCGACAATTTCTGCCAAGTTTCTAATGCTGAAATAGCCCTATATAGAATTGCATTTCATGTTTGCTTACTTCTGTGTACTTTTACAGAGGGCTCCTTCGAACCACTGCTCAATTACAGTAGGCTTCAATGTATCTTTGTACTCATTCTTCAGCTGGTAGAAGGTTTTAAGGGCACTGTCAACATAGGGCAATGCCTTGGTTGGTACTTCCTGGTTGATGACATACGAGACAAAGAGAAAACCAGAAAGCAAATAGCTTGTTATTTTGGTGTCCAGAGCAAGCAAACCTTAGCATGCTCATAAGCAGTACATGACAACTGACAAACAATATAGTTTATTTGCTCACACAGAGCAGAAGCCTGGGATTATTCAACATTAGCAGAAACATGTTGTCAGATGGATAACTTGTGATAAGTTTCAAGGTTACCCAGACTTCTAGAGAAACGTGGCTGAGCAGCCTCACCCAGACTACTTCCAAAGTAAACCAAGATTACATCTATCTTCCTCCTCCTTTCCCAACAGAATCAGCATGATCACAATACGTAAAAGAAGAAATAAGGCGGTTAAAATGCTTAGGTGATAATCTTTTTTTTAACCTATTAGAGCACAATCCTGCTCTAAATTAGGGTGGCGGAACAAGTGTGAATCTGATATTCTGATATTCCGCCGCGCGGAGTAGTCGCAAACGTGCCGTAAAGCATGTTTGCGACTACTTTAGAGCCAGGAAGGCCAGTCGCTGCCAGAGCCCTCAGCAAGCCACTGGACCCAGGTAAGTCTGGGTCCAGCGGGCAGGGTCAGCGGAGGTGGGACAGCGGAGGTGTGAGGGCGGCCATAGACCCAGCCGCCCCGGGCGGGGGCAGGGGCATGGCGTCCGCCATATCCCGGTCCCCGCCGGGTGGCTGAGCCATTACACGGCCTCCTCCGACTTCCGCCAGCAAAATAGCTGGGGGAAATCCGAGGAGGCCTATCAGCCCCAGCCGCAGTTACACTCGGAGAAGGGAATGAGTGTCCCCTTCCCCAAAGAGACTTTCCGCTGCGGGCTGCCCGCTTCAGGCTACCCGCGGCAGAGATCAGGATCCGGCAGGTGGCCTCGGCCGCCCGGCAGATCCTTATGCAGGATTGGGCTGCCCATCTATTACGTTTGAACATCTTTGCATACAACCCAGATCTCAATTTAGGCCTCTTTTTTAGTCCACAAATGTGATCCTTTAAAAAAGAAAAAGAAAAGGTCTGTTGGATTCCCATCATACCAGATATTAACATGCATTGGAAAGCTTGGGAGAAGGGAACCAGCCCCTTCTGCCACTGTAAGTATGTTAATGGATAGTTAACTTGCATTAAATATGATACGAAAGAAGGGACTTAAATAGATCACTGATGGGTGGGCAAAACACATTTTGGGAAGGTGCCAGTATTCTTCCATTCTTCAGATGCAAGTGTTGGCAGGCTGGACTCAATCTCTGACCTTCATTTAAACCTGAGTCTGTCCCAATCACATATTTCCCTACCATTTTGAGTGCACATTTTAGGGTAGACAGGTGGGGGGCCCCCTAAAGCTCACCTCACTCACCGCTTACTTTCTTGCAGTCTGTCATGCCAGGTGCTTGTCCCCTCAGCCAAGCTCCAATATCAGAAGCAAGCTGGTCTGGAAGAACAAGCCCTGCGGAAGAGGGAGAAGCGACTCAGTAAGCAATGGGCACAGGGTGGATTCAGCTCCCCTTTTTGCTCTAAAAACAGGGCCCCCACCACCACTCAATACATGCTTGTTTAACTCTTGAGTCAACCACAATCGTATATAAATTGTGTGTGGTCGGGTGACCGTTCTGATTTTTGGAACACCAAGTGTGTAGAGCTGAACCCACCCTGCACTCTCCACTTATCTCCATGAAGCGACCCCCCCCACCCCAACAAAGCTGCTTTCTTCCAGCCAGGTTCACATCCAGCATCAGAACTCCGCAAAGGAGACAAGTGACTGAAACAAACTGCAGGGAGGTGGGCTGCCAGTGGGGGGAGGAGTTTAGCATTTCCCCACCAGTACATCCCTTTTGCACTACAATGGGAGGGGGAAATATGTAAACAGGGCACATCCAATTATAAACAAACGCGTCTGCTACGGCCACAGCCTGCAGCAAAGTCATACACTGGAATTCAAACCCACACAATATCCAATACTTCGGTTTCTGTGGAATCTAAAAGAGCCAGGAGCAAAGGCAGAAGAAATGGGATCTATCCCTTGTAAATGGAGCTAGGAAAAGCTGCACAGGCTCAACTTCACTGCAGATGTGGTAGATAGTCAGCAGAAACATAAAGCTGAGGGCACAATGCCCCTCCATTTTAAGTACTGTAGTTCCTTTGCAGTGTCTCAAGGGAGATAATATCCTATTGTAAACTCAGTTCAATTGAAAGCAGCACTTAATCAGTAACAAATGAATTGCCAGGAGGTTGCAAAGGCAAGTTTCTTTCAGCGGTAATGTTGGTTTTCTACAATTTAACAATATGACTGAACTGTCCCTGCAAACAGAACTGCTCTTAGGTGCATCAGCCAAGAGCCTTCCTTGCTAGCCCTTAGCTACAGAATATTTAACACTTCTGAAATGCTTGACAGCTAAGGGAACTAAAAATCTTTATCTCAAAATCACATACAATTGGCTGAAGCAATCCAATAGCATCCTTGGGGTTCTTTGTTGATGTACTGTCAGACTCTCTTTAGAGTTCAAGGGCTGAAACAATGAGCAGAAGCTTTGGGAACAGAAGGGAACGTCCATTTCTGCCCTCGGTGCTCAAGAAGCCGACGAGGTGGGTGAAGAGAAATATATTTTTGTTGGGTGGATTGCCATTTGTGACTGTATGAAGGCCTACAAGTATCAGTTACTTTGGGGAGAATGACAAGAGTTTTGTGAGACTTGGGGCCCAATTCTCTTACCTTGGTGCTGCATTATGGCTGCATCAGTGCTGGAAAGTTGGATAGGATTGCCAATCCTATCCAACTTTCCAGCACTGATGCAGCCATAATGCAGCACCAAGGTAAGGGAACAAATATTCCCTAACCTTGAAGAGGCCTCTGTGACTGCCCCCCCCCCCACTGCAGGATGCAGCACACGTCCTGTTGGCACAGCTGCATCAGCACTGGAAAGTTGGATGGGATTGGGCCCTTACACTTGTTAATTCTTGCCAATGTACGCAGATTCAATAAAAGATGGGGAGCAGGTGGGTTTTTTTTTTACTTATGATGCATACATATGTTAAGGGTGGGGAGGGGAGGGTTGGCTGGGGTTGTGTAAACTAGGGTTGAATTTAGAAATGGAAAGTACAAATGAGGAGTGTGGGCAAGTATTAGTAGGGAGGGACTTGTCCTGACTACAGAAAGGTTAAAAGGAAATTGATAAATGAGGCTACTGTGCTCCATCAGATTGGGGGGGGGATCAGTTGCCAATAAGCGGCCCATACAGCCTACATCGTTCACACAAATATTTTTCACATGTAAAACACACTGACCTTATTGGTTCTTCTATAAAGCCTTGGAACTTCTACAGCGCTTTTCAGGCAACTAAAGCAAGAGTCACTTAAATCCTGAATAATCTTACTGTTTAAGGTTGGCCAGCAACCCAGTAAAGAATCCTTTGAATCTTCCAGGGCTCCTGTTATGGTAAAATGTAATGGTAAAATCAGAGTATCTCAGATCAGACCCAGATATATGTATTTTTCCTCATTTCTTTGACAAAATATAATGAAACAAATGAAAAACACACACTGTTTATTGTGCAATAATGCATGTATATTACATTACATTACATTCATTCACACACACACACACACACACACACACACACACACACACAGGCTTGGTGCAGACACCTACACAACATGTTAGTCCTAATCATCATTAGATCATCAGGAGATCTGGAATCATATATTTCCACCCCCTTCCCTTTCTTATGTGAATTTCCCCACCTGTTTCATTTTCAGAGCTGGTGTATCAGGTGTATCTGGTGTATGGTATATCAGGGATGGCCCAAGACCTCCTAGCACCTGGGGCAGTGTGCCAAATGCTGTCCTTGCCCTTATCAGCTGATGTGCCAACCTCTGTCCTTACAGTGGAAGTGAGTGGGGACGGTGACAGAGGTGGGTGCCCCTTGCCAACCTGCTGCCTGAGGCGACCACTTCAGCTGGCCTCATGGATGGGTCGGCCCTGAATATTATGCTTCCCTGGCATTTTTGCCAACCGTGGTTTGCAACCATAGTTAGAAGTGGATTTGCAAGTTGTGGTTTGGAGCCAACCACAATGAGTGAAAATGCAAGTGCAAACTGGTTGGATAGCTCTAAATATGAAAGGGAGGGGGGAACATTCCCACACAAGGGGGAAGAGAAAGAGACACAAGCATGCAACCCCACAGGCACTCCAGATCTAACTACAGACTGACAAAGAAAAAAAAAAGTAGGGGTAGTCCATATACATAAAATGTAGTACCATTTAGAAATGACGGGGAAGGAAAGAGTCACAAACATGACTTTCAAATTCATTCTCTGCAATTCTAGTGAATTCTCTAGTCACATTTTTTACCTCTATTATATTGTTGCAAAAATATACTGCCCAGTAGAATATGCTTATCAGAACACAACATATACATGTAATGAGAATATATGCAGATAACTGAACTCACTTTTACCTGAGATGCAGGCTATATTTTTGAAGCCAATAGTTTCAAGTTTCAGTTTGATAATTTCCAACAGTTCAGGAAGCTGAATGAAAATAAATATGCAAACCATTATAGATACATGTGAATACATTTTCTCAAGAAGAACAAATTTCCCACGCATTAGAGAGTCCCTTGTGTTGAATTGCAATACAGGTGGGCCCCCATATCCGCTGGGGATATGTTTCAGGCCCCTCCGTGGATACTTGAAACAGTGGATAAGAGCGAACACCCCCTCCATAGTTTCCTGAGGGCCCCCCCCGCCTCCCCTGCAGGCAGGCATGCTTTCCCCCCCAGCTCTTATTTTTCTTTCAGCAAGCTTTGTTTCTTCCTTAAAACGAACAGAAAAGCAGCCTCCATTGCAGGCAAGTAGAACGAGACTAAGTCCTAGAGAGGCTCTGCAAGGTTTCTGTTAACCTTGCAGAGCCTCTCTAGTACTTAGTCTCGTTCTACTTGCCTGTAATAAGCAGCCAGAGGCTGCTTCTCCTGTTTCTTTAAAGGAAGAAACGAAGCTTACTGGGAAAAAAGTAAAAGCCTGGGGAGGGGGTGTCCCCACGATCCGTGGATAACTGAAACAGTGGATAGCGAATCAGTGGATATGGGGGCCCACCTGTATATCTTTAGAGTGTCAAAACCTCCTCAAAACCCCAGAGTATCAACCAAGCACAAGTTACATACAAGAATAAGGAGTTTGTATTCATTGCTCTAGACAAGGGGTCGGCAATCTTCTTCCGCATAGGGGCCAGACATCGGGTCCGTCAAGAGTAAGAATGAATGTGGGTTAAATACGCATGCGTGAACTTCCTAATTCGGCTAAGAAAAAAGAGATGGGCGTGGCATGGAGAGACGCACATGCCCAGACAGAGAATGATGCTCAAAGGAAGCTTCTGCCCTTGGTCTGCTTACACTGTAAGCCAGAGACAGAATTACAAACTTGAATTCTTTTTTAGGACCATTGCGAACCGGGTGGATATATCTTTTTGGAACTACAAGCTGGATGATTTTGGGTGGTGGGCTGGAGGTGGCCTGCGGGCTGGAGATTGCCTACCCCTGCTAGTCTAGACCATCGCAGTCTTCCAGGGAAAATGTCTAGGAGTAATGAAATGGCTGTATTCAAAATAGTAAATCTCTTCTTTGAAGCATTTCATTAAGTCTGAATAGCAAAACAGACCTAAAATTCATACAAAAAACAGAATGGCACAAAGCACCAGGTGGCCCTAACAGCTTTGTGTTTCAAAATGTAGCATTATCAGTTAAATCTTGCTGAGGTCTAAAGAACTAAGCAGTGAAAATGTACACTGCCAAATACATGCACAGCTCACATGCCCCATCCCAAAGCAGTATATATGTGGAGCAGCTTTCATAAGCATTAAGAACAAATGCAGTGGCCTACACTGGGGCTGGATGTACTGTACAATCCTATTCACATCATTGGGAGAGTCACTGACTCTCCATACTTGGTCGGAGGTAGGAAGGAATATTTTACAGTAAATTATATGTAATATTATGTCAACAGAAGAAACCTCACTAAATCTATTCTTCCACTAACATCAACAGCACAAGGATCATGTTACTTTCAGCATTTGGAACTGAAATTCATGCATTATATTCATAGAGACAGTCTCAATACATTTTATGTGAGATGCCCAGATCACCCATCCCAATTCCTAGGGTGCCCCAAAGACTGAAAACGATCGCTGTTACCGAACTAGAGTCCTACGCTGTTTACAATTTCAAAAGCTCCTGCGTAGGATCAACAACAGACGAAGGATACTGGTCTGAAGGCTCCTTATAAAGTACTGGATTCAGTAGCCAACACGCAATCAATCAAGTGTACTAACCCAGGACTGAAGCTTATCCAAATCTGCAGCAATAAGAACTAGTTGAGTGGTAGATATGGATGGTAAGGGCTGCGCCTCTGGTAAAGAGTAGTTTCCTTTGTCCTCAATGGAGCTTGGGTTCAGGGAGGACTCCTTGCCACTGCTTATCAACGGTTTTTTATGGTCCTTTGTACTTTCATTGGAGATGGGCCTGAGTAAAAGCTGTGGCATCAAAAAACAAAAGAGACAAAGAGGTGTGTTAGAGACGTACACAGCACGATGTGTCTCAGTCTATCAAGAGAACAGTCCAAGTTGATAAAATTACAGTCAAACTTTATTGGGCATGTCACGACAGATTTAGTCAATTTATTAAAGATCCACATAAAAGGCTTGAGCAGCAGAGCCATAAAAACACTGCGAAAAGCCAGTAGTTTTCCTCACCTCACTAATAAAAAAAGAGTAGCGTGCTATAATCTGCAGCGAGAGCTTCCACAGGCGATCCGTTAGCAATGGTAGAAACATTTGGTCGGACCAACATTTCTGCAGACTTGTCCACGTCATGTGCGTAGCCAAGAGGCAGTACGGACTTCCAGCTGAAAAGAACAGAAACAGTTAATTACTAGGTACGTAATTTCTATACGAGTTATTTTAAAACTACGCTCATGTCAGACAAAACGCATTACCAATACAGTATATGAACCTATTCAATGTTGGCATCTTATTTTCCAATCATTGGTCTATAGCTGCTGTACAATTTCCATACATTTCAGTGGGGAATGTGCAGACGTTTTGTGCGAGCTTCATCAAAACGAACGCATGGCTCAACAGCAATGCTGGAAGGATTGTGCTCAGCATCCACGAATGTATCTTGTTTGAAGATAAAGAACAGGAAGTAAAAATTAAGAATCCTGGTTGTGGCAAATGTTCCAGCTGCTGGACTAGAACATTTTCATCAGTCTTGATGAAAAGGAAATAGTAGACATCTTTCGTCCAAGCTAATAATGGCAAACCAAGTCTGTGGCTTCCGTCTGCTGAGGAAGGGTCAAGGTAGGAGGTTAGGGTTTCTTCAGTCGTTGATACCTCTTTTTGGAGGTCTGCTTCTCACACGTCTATGTCCATGGTTTTATAAAAGCAAAATAAGGCCAAGATGGGGCTGAAACACATTTTGTCTCTTATTTTATGAATGCTACTGAGATAGTACAATTCTGCTTGTATGCAGGTGAGAAGCCCTGCCGATAACTGAAACCCCAGTATCTCAATGTTTAAGTATCTATGCATTTTAAGTTGCTCATTTTACAATGCCATGCCTTTCTCTTCACTCCAAGCTGCTATATTCTGCTTTCTAATGAATCTTGGTACACATGAATTCATCACAGCTACCCAATTCTTGGCCAGCACAGCAGACAACATTTCTCCTACAGTTATCATCAGCCAAAAGCGGAATATGCTCTTTCTGACGTGAAATCAGAATTCCTTTGTGCTCTTCTTTAGAGACCCTATAAGCAAAGGCACTGCACAATTCTTTTTTTAGCATCACTGCAGTAACCAAGGTCCCATTACATAACAGATACAATTGCAAAGACTTTTAATTTTGTAGTAATGGAAAACGAATGTTTGCTTTTCATCGTCAAAATTTAAATGCATGCTAATTACATGCCTGCTAATTACAGTGAAGTACTTTACCTGGAGCCTCTTCTAGGTCATTGGAAAGAGCTGCTTCTAAGGCCCCTGCTATTTCTCGAAACCTGAAACACACAATATGGCAAATTGCGGATCAAATTCCCCCAAACATACTGTTAACTGGAATACCACATAAGATTCTATTATACAACCATTCTAATACAATGTGCATATATTATAAGCAAATTCTACCATGCCTCCCATTTACACATTTTCTGACCACCTGAAAGGCGGTGGCTCAGTGGGAGAGTGCATGTTTTGCATGCAGAAGTTCCCAGGTTCAATCCCTGGCATCTCCAGGTAGGGTAGGGTAGAGAAAAAATCCTGCCTGAACACCTGCCAAGCCGCTGCTAGTCAATGGCGACAATACTGAGCTATATGGACCAATGGTCTGATTTGGTATAAAGTGGCTTCCTATGATCCTATCATGATGCAATCATACTATCTTCAAGGAGTAGGGTTTGGAATACAGAAATGATAGCCATAGCATAAGAGGCTCCAGAAATGAATTTGACACCATCCCCAAGACATTCATATATATCACAGGAGCAGCTCCTCCTAGGGCCTGGGCAGGTAGGGCGGGAGACGTCTGAAGTAACTAAAGCATCACCACTTGCGGGCAGGGCCAATGCGCCTTCATTCAATACTTGCTTGCGCATACCGGTTGTCAATGTCAGTGCTTGAATGAGGCTAAAAAGGAGGGACAGTGTATTCTGGGGCAAGGAGAACTGGGTGGTCAGTCTCAGATGGCAGGATGGGACTAGTGGAAAGCAAAGCAATGGGAACACCCAACCTTATGAGACCATTTGAGACTCCTGGACAGTCTTTTAAAAAGACCGACAATCAAGGAGGGGTCTATAAGCCTTTCTAGTCACTGTAGTTTACATCAAACCTTTCTGCATCCACTTTAAAACAAAAGCTTTGGGATTTTTTTGCAAGCTAGAACCAAGTTTACATGCTACAGGAGTATGATTAAAAATCTACAGTGATGTTTCTAAAACCTTATACTTTGTTCTGTGCTGGAGGAGGAAAAGCAGCACAGAGATGTGGTCTAGTGCTTAGATTTGTTTTACATGACCTGTGGCTGGGTCTCATGACCGTGGCACCAACAGTTTTCTACATATTTGCTAATGGACACGGGCACAAGGTTCTGCAAACAGTTCTAGAAGATAAAAATCAATAGTTCTTTCTGATACCTTGAACACTTTTGTTTAGACAAAGATAAACTTCAGAAAGTACCATCCCACTCTGCCAAGACACATATTTCCTCAATATAAGCACTTAATAAGTGGTTATTTCTGTTTAACCAAACAGGTGCTCATCGCTACTACTTTCTCTGGATCAACTACTCCCATTGCAAAGAACCCAAGTCACAGCATACAGAACTCAAAATTTCCAATCACTGTTGTGGGAGGTTTGGTTACACCCACTGCTTAGATTTACCTAATCCTGTTCTAAACTCGGCTAAACTCGGCCAGCGGAATGAGCGTTCTGCCGGTCGAAGACATCGCAAATGTGTTTGTGTCTACTTCTGGGCAGGGAAGGCCACCCTCTCCTGCTCCGCTGCCCGGACCGTCTCCCACCCGCCGCCAGACTCAGGTAAGGATCCGGGGGGGGGTTGGGAGCAAATGGCGGGGGCCGATAGGCCCAGCCGCTCCGGGAGGGGCGGGGATCGGCCTCAGCTGACTCCTGTCCCCCGCCACTGGGCTGAGCCGTTCCACAGCCTCCTCCAACTTCCGCCAGCAAAATAGCTGGCGGAATTCTGAGGAGGCCGATCGGCCCCAGTGCCGTTTACACTCAGGGAAGGGGACGAATGTCCCCTTCCCCAAGGATACTTTCCGCTGTGGGGGAGGCTGCCTGCGGCGGAGCACAGGATCCGGCGGGTGGCCTCGGCTGCCCGGCAGATCCTACGGTAGGATTGGGCTGCCCATGGCTTCTTTTCATAGGTGCTGCTTCATTTTTGCACACAAGGCCTTGCTATAAAATGCACAATATGAGGCTGGTCCCTGCTCTGAGAAGACTGCAATCTCAAATTCAATACAGTGAGCCAACAGAACAAGAAGAGGGAGATGGAGGCATAATCAGACAGACTTTATAGCCCCTTTTAGAGGTGGAAAAAAAGACCGTTAACAAAGGACAAAATTTGATCATTCTGTAAATATTACAGAATTGTAATTTTATTTTAATATTTAATTTTAATTATGATTTTTTAAAAACATGAGTTTTAATTGTATTAGTGTTTTTTATGTTGTACACCGCTTTGAATTTTAAAAAAGCGGTATATAAAATAAAATTTTAAAATAAAATATTATCAGGGAAAAATCTGTGGATAGGATAATCCAGTTTAGAGCTGGTTTATCTGGTCACGCCGTTTTATGCTAAAATGGGATGAACACGATAGGTGAAGTGACCTTCTATGCGAGACCAACATTAAGACTGTAGCATCGCTAGGTCACTCCCCCAAACCCATGCATGCATATAACATCCCCACACTAGAGGCCCAAAAATTATGTCTGGTAAGCAAAAAGCACATTTACTAACCAGAGGGAATACAGTAGAAGTGCCTCTGCACACATACAGTACTTTCCCATTCCACTGATCAAATTCAGCCTGTATTTTTAACCCACTGGGTAGCAGTCTGCTCTCTTGTGGCGCAATGGAGCTCTGGATTGCTCATCAAGTAAGACTAGCAAGACCACTACTTCTCTCCTTCAGTGCTCTGTTGTTTAAGCTTTACATTAAAAACAACAACAACCAACAACTTGCTGATTGCGCATGGCCAGAATGGAAGTGTTTATCTCACCATGTTTGAAGGAAAAAAATTATGAATCGCACCATGACTACCTCTGTCCACTATGCAGGAAAAGAACGTCATGGATTGAATCATATGGGAATATTGCACTACATATAGCTTTACATGAGTCAAGCATGGCCCTTAGCCTTCATTTACTTTGTCTGTTCTTAGAACTGAATAACAAGCCAAGCAGCTATCAGCCTGGCATGTAACAAATCTATTTGATTGTTGCTCAGAAGAAGGTGCTACTAATTCCAAATCTAAGATAAGTAATGGTATGATTAAAGATACCATTTAATTTATTCTACATCTTTCATTACGTGGAACCAACAGTATTACAGATAGCTCAATGTCATTCACTGCAATAGTTCCATGTCTGACAAATCATCATGGAAAGAAAAATCTATAAAGACAACCCTGATTCACAGCCCAATCCTATGCTGGCCTCCATCAGTATAACTAGGCCCTGCGCCATCGCAAATGTGCTGTAAAGCACACTGCGCCAGTGGAGGCCAGTCCCGCTGGCGTGGAAGCCAGTCCCGCCGGCAGCCCTCAGCGCAGGGGCAGCGCCTGCTGGAGGCAGGTGAGTTCCGAGCCAGGTGGCAGGTGAAACAGAGGTGGGGAGGGGGCGTTCCAGGGCAGGGGGAGGGTGGAACAGCCCAGAAGGGGGGTGGGTTCAGCAGAGGAGGTCTATCACCCAGTACAGCATTTGCCTCTGCAGACCAGCACTGTACCCGGGAGAGCGGGGATGGGGAAGGCTATGGGGCGCGTCAGTGCCAGGAAGGAAAGGTTGCTAGGGCACTCTCCATTTAGGCTGCGCCTGTGCACACTGTACCCTGCTAATGAAACCTGAACAGGGCTAGGTTCTCCTTAAACAATGTCATCGCATAGGAATAAAATGTACTATAATTGTTAAGTTACCAAACAACCAAATACAGTAACAATGACTGTTCTATCAACATTCGCCTTAATATGAGAACAGCTGACAGAGCAGACAACTGCACAGAAGATGCACACGGTTACTGGTCTACACCAGCCCTAGGCGGTCTTATCAGCAGTGAGATAGTGAAGTACAAGTTCATTGCACCTAAAACAAGGCTACCTTTGCCTGCTACTTGGACTGTTCTGATGAAAAGCAGGATGCACAAATGCACCACATGCCATGACTCTGAAGGGCATTTATCCTACTTCCCTGCCCATTTCAGCCTTTATGATGTGTTCAGCAGGCAGTGAGCAGGGGTATCTTTCAAACACGAGAGATCTGTTTACTGTAGATGAAGTTTTCTCATTCTGGTGCGTATCTGCACATTCCCTTGAAGTAAAACTCTAATAAGTTTGCAAAATGTAAAATAATTAATGGCATGCTTACCTAATTTGGAAATAAACAGGCAAATTCCACTTTTCATTAAAGCTGTGATAGGAGGGATGCAACCGCAGTCTTTTCACGCTGGCTTGCGAACCACACTGCCGTTCAAACTTCCGTACAAAATCCATGCTAATAGTATACTTCTGTAGGATGGAAAGTGTACGTTAAGGCTGCATTTCATAATTACTTAACAGAGTAATATTGGAATGACATGGTTAAACGAGTGGGGTTGCTTAATGAAGAGTCAGAATGGAGATGTTCCTCTACAGCGCTCTGGCAGAGCAGCGGTGCAGAAGGAACACTGTACGGTAGGAAAATGTGGAAGGGGGCTCAGAGAGGGTGGTGCGAGCGGGTGTGAAAGTTTCGTTAAATGGAACATTCAGGTAAGCGGTAACCCCTGTTCCCCGTGTGTGCCAGATAATGCAGCTTTTACTGCATTATGTTCCAAATCATTCTCGTTCCACTGTCAATTATTTCGACTACATTTAATCATCAGTTTATGCATATTTATTCAACATTCCATGAAAAAGAAAGATTGATGTTGGTGCCAATAGGGTGACACACAGCCGCCATGTGTTTGCTTTTGTTTCCTTTGACTAGTCTAATCTGTCTCTCTACACCTCAGCTCATTTTTCTTCTGCAAACCTTTCTGGTTTTGTGCAGCTCTCTGTGGATGCCTTTGGAAGTGTTCGATGAACACAAAAGGTGCACCTTCTAAATTCAGCAGAGTAGAGATTGTTAGCTAAGAGTGTCAGAGGCCACAGGCTCTGAAGTCTGTAGACCTAAAGGCTTGCTATGAACTAGACCGGGGTTCTCAACCTGTGGTATGGGTACCCCTAGGGGTACGCGGACCTCTTGCTGGGGGTATGCCAAGCCCTGTCCCTTATCTGCCCCATCAGCAGCTAATTAAGTGTTAATTAACATGGATTTTAAATTGTAAATATTTTCGGAGCCCTTCTGTCTCTCTGATTTTGGTTTGGGGCTTATTTTTGTACTTTGGAAAATGTACTTTGGTGGGGTGGGGGAGAGAGGAGCTGATTTTGGGAAGTGTGACTTGGAGAAAAAAAATCCTTGCATGTCTCTTTCTCTCTCACACACACACTCACTCACTCACACTCACAGAGAGTTAAATAAGACATTTTTTCACATTTAAAATTGTTTTAGTACTTTTTTATTTAACGATTAATTACCTAATTAATTAATTAGATTAATCCAATTAATTAGCAGTTAATTACCAGGGGGTACTTCAGAAAATTGGACCATGATAGGGGGTACCCTGGCCTCCAAAGGTTGAGAACCCCTGAACTAGACAACAACCATGCTAATGAACCATGATGGTCTCAGATAAAGTTCAGCTTTCCTTGTTTCGGTGAGTGGGGGAAACTCAACGCCAAGGGTGCAGGCTGCTATTTAGGGAAGCATCCGTGTGAACAGAGGTATAATTGGGGCACCTCTGGCCGACAATTGCTCACTACAGTCTCTCCTTTGGAGCCAAAACTAGCCAGGGAGAGGGGAAGATGCCTGGCAAGAAGGAAACACGATAAAACCACAACGAAGAGTCTTGCGTCTTGTCTGCAGGCCTAGTGTCAAACTGCGGGAGGATGGAGAAGTTGTGGTCAAGGGACAGTTAGCAGACCACCTACTCAAAGCCATCTGGAAAATTCCAGTAAACCAGATGACAGGTCCATCTGAAGACAAAACCTACTCGCTAGGAGGGGAAAGGACTTTCAAAAATCAAGTCCCAGAGGAAAAAACGTGAGAGAGATTCAACAACTGTTCTCTTCCCACAGGGTTACTGAAGCAGCTGCCAATGTGATCCATCTCCTGGCTGAAATGTATGCATGAGATGAGTGAATGGAGTGTGGGTGTGAGAATCTAGACAAGCCACAGCCTCTTGGCCTTTGTTGCTGAGCTCTGTATTCAATAAAGCTTGTTTCTACTGGAGTCCCTATCCAGGATCCAAGAGCCCACTCTTGCAGGGGAATTGGGAGCTACTGGGGCTTGTGCAACTTCTCTGGTTCTCCCCCCCCCCCATTCTTGAGGGTGGATGTAATTGGCTCAGAGTCAGTCTAGCCCTCTAACAAGTGGCATTGTTAAAAGCCTGGTACCAAAGCAGACCAGTTGACTCATCATATCTTACCAGATAACATGCCTTTCTTTCCATCAGTATTAATTTCTGCATAGGAAATTATCTATTACACTAAAGGATGCTTATGGTTCATTGTGTCAAAGCTATGGGTAAGGTACATGTTTAGATTACCTCGTGAAATGTATCTGGGTTTCCGGGATTAAACAGCGACGGCAGCTTATCTTCTAAGCCATGAACTATTTGTGGCCACACGGAATTTACCAAAAAGTCATATCCAGGAACAGTATTTCCCTTTTCGCTGAAAGATTAAATTGATATTTCTCTTAGAAGTGCTTTATTTAAAAAATAATCAGTATTAGCACTAATGAAACTCACACCATGTACAGCAGTGGGCTTTGTAACACGGAATTGATAAACTAGGAATATTTCTACCTAGTTGAAGGTATCATGTTCACAGTTTCTAATAACTTTAATATCTATGACACGCTACTATCATGTTCAAACCACTTAGTATCTGCTTTGACAAAATATGCAAGCATTTAAACTATTGTTATTACAGAATATACAGTAGATTTTGCTCATCTGGAAAATATACCCCCAAATCACTTTTCGCTTAGTTTTGAGTTAGCATTTGGAGCATATGGAAACTGGGAGTCAAACTAGCCACATCTGTTGCTCAGGTGCCTGTTCCATTCTTACATAAAGTGGAGTGCATACGTGTGTGAACCTCATTGTAACATCAAAACAGGAACATGGATGGAGGGAGCAGGGCTATCTTCTCTTCCTGCAGACATTCTTCTTAGAATGAACTGGGATAGCAGACTGTGGGAAGCTAAGGCAGGGGAGGAGTAAAGGCCGAAACACATCGGGGGGGGGGGTCGCACACGTTGTGCATGGTGCGTCCGGCACCGCCTGCGTTCTTGCAGTGGGATGTGCCTCCAGCCGGAACACTGAGGGCCACCAGGAGGCACGTTCGCGTTCATGCCTCCCTTGGCCAATGCCCAGGTTTTGCCGTGTTTGTCACGTCGTACGCAACGCACGCGAGACGCATGCGGGACGCGCTCGGTGTGCCTTGGCCTTAAAGGCTTCGCTCTTTTAAAATGTGTGCCATTTTTAGTATTAAAATTGCACATATTGATTATGTGAACACACATGAACAAAAATATGATTACCTGCTGTCTTAGGAGGGAGAAGAAAGAACTAAATTTGTTATCTTCCTCCAAGTGTTCTAATTTCTAAGTGTAATTAGCATTAAAAAACAGATTAGATTTATCTTGTACGTGCTAGCTCAGGAGCCTAGGGAGCATGATGAGGAGAAAAAAATTCTTTATAGTTCTAATTTATCATACAACAATAAATATGAACAATTTCTTCCTATGAAAGAAGGGATTAAGCCTGTTGAGTGATTAAGAGAATTGAAACGTTAGCAAAATATAAGTCATAAAAGGCACCATGTTGTCTGGCTAATTAGAAAAGTATTTCTACGATCTCTAGAGCTAAATCCTAAGCACTCATAATTGCAATAGGCTACTATGTTAACTGGTCTGTTAAGAAAGAAACAAATGGATTCAATTTAGCTGGTCTGAATTCTATTCAGGAAATTTAATTGCAATATGAATTAAGCACTTGTTTGAGAAGACAGCAGTACAAAGTAATATGCAAATCAATCAAACCTGAAGTTCAACTAGACAGATTTATGATTTCTTAGGAAAAACAAATCATTTGTTTTACAAACAAATTAGAAATCTGCACTTTCTAGTAATGAGCTGTTAAGAGTCTGCCATTGGAGATTTAAATGTCACTTTCTTCAACAACATAAAAAGAGATAGCAATCTCATGTGCCGGGTACTGTATGCCACAAGTCAATACGAGCACCTTTTTTGTCAGTCCTGAACCTACTGTCACAATCCATCTCATGATCCCAAGTTCTAGTCTTTTGAGAGGGAGGGAGGGAAGACATTTTCTCTAGCCACCTTCTCTAAACTATTCTACTACTGAGGGTGTGTCAAGGTGTGCATGGGTAGAGCAAAGAGGATGAGAAAAGAGTCCCACCAATATTTTCGTATGCACCTGTTCACTCTGCTTTTGGGGTTAAGCTACAGTTTAGTAGAGTTATAAAATAGAATTATGAGCCCGATTTAGAAAAAAAACCTAAAAATAAAGCTTAAAATTCTTAGTTTATTTAGGGAACACCCAGGGGTTGATAAGACAAGACAGACTACAGTAAAACCTTGGATTGCGAGTAACTTGGTTTGCGAGTGCTTTGCAAGACGAGCAAAATTGTTTTCTAAATTTTGACTTGATAAACGAGCAAGGTCTTGCAATACGAGTACATTGTGTTCTCCAAGAGATCTCTCTTTGTGTCTGCAGAGGAACAATAGCGTCTTCTGGGCAACAAACTGCCCTCCCCCCCAATCCCCTTCTCATGATGGCCCTGCCATTTCTCTGCAAAACCCTTGCTCGTTAACAATGTTCTCCCCCCCAATCCCCTTCTCATGATGGCCCTGCCATTTCTCTGCAAAACCCTTGCTCGTGAACAATGTTAACAATGTTCTCCCTCTGCAAGAGCGGAGGCTCCGTTTGTGCAGAGAATACAGTAGCTCAGACTTTTGCTTTGCAACTTCTGTAGAGCAAATGTCTGAGCTATTCTCTCATCATGAGACATCATGAGAAGGGGATGGGGGGGAGGGCAATTTGTTGCCCAGGAGACGCTATTGTTCCTCTGCAGACACACAGAGAGATCTCTTGCAGAACAAATCATCTGAGTTTCCATTATTTCTTATGGGGAAATTTGCTTTGATATACGAGTGCTTTGGATTACAAGCACCTTTCTGGAACGAATTATGCTCGCAATCCAAGGTTTTACTGTATTATAATATTGTATATGACTTTTTGGTAGCAGCATAGATAAATAGGATACCATCCAGAGAAGGAGGTGCTTATGGTCAGAAGGGGAGCTGATCTTGGCTTAAGGATCCAGACTGGGATAAGACTGGGCTGTAAAATGCTCACCACAAGCATCTTCATTCCCTATTGTAGAACACTAATTTAATGCTGTTCTCACTATTGGAATCAGGATCCTGCTCACATCACTTGAAACATGCAGCTATTAAAAAACAAACATAACAGACATTTACGTTTATATAAAAAAAGTTCTTATTACCTTGAAATGCCTCCCCCTGTTACTTCACGCAAGAGACGGCAATGTAGAGGAACAAACTCTAGTAATTTATTGTACATGGTCTGGAGGCCATTAGGATGAGACTGAACATACTGTTCCACAATCACCTGTCAAAGAGCATTTAGCATCAGACTAAAACAGCATTGAAGAAAAGAATTCAAACTTAAGAAATGGAAAAGTACACACACACACACACACACACACACACATCCTCTTGTATCTACTATCTTAAGTCTATAACTACTGCATTATAAAATAGCAATGCTGAAGATTCTGGGTGGTTGTTTTTAAATAGGAATCTTTACAACTATGTATAATATTAACATCGGATTTCAGAAGCAGGTTTTTTTTCAAGTTGTGTGTGTGTGTGTGTGTGTGTGTGTGAGTGAGAGAGAGAGAAGTTCTCTTAATGTTGTTATGAACTGATCCCAGTACAGTGTGTATAGTATATGCTTTTAGCACCTAAACATTTCAGGGACCTGACAGCTGATGTGCCAAATGATCTGCTTTTGTTATACCCTAGAGTTCGTGCCATTACTCGGTCATTTTTAATAAGCCAGAGAGGACATCAGGAAAGTGAGACATGCATATGAGAAGGCAAAGTACCGTACTTTTACCTGCCAAAGGCTTGCTAAACTGGCATTTCGGACAGAGATTCTGGTAACTGAGTTTGCCGGTTAACTGACTCTTCATTAAGAAGTCACTCACGTACCTGCCTGCCAGCCCCTCTTGCGCTTACTGGACAGGGCTCCCTCTGCAGGCCACTCCACACTCCCTCCCTCCCTCATGCATGCCCACACGTGAGGGAGGAAGGAGGATGCAGCAGCACCACAGAGACAGCCTTGACTAGTAAGTAATAGGTGTGTTTGCCCCTTTGCTAAAGACTGTGAACACTCTGTTAATTAGTGGTAACCTAGTTAACTGTTAAGTGGTAACCCCTATTCCCCACAGATGATGGTTAACAAAGCTTTTACTTTTTCCAGTTTCCACTTACCTCATCTAAATATGGTTTTACAAGTACTTGGCCAACTAATGCTTCTGCATCCCGTGTTTTGTCTATTGTCGCATAGGTTCGCAAGCAATGACGTATTATATCAATGTTAGCAGTTTGAAGGCCTTCTAAAAGCAGCCCTTCCAGGGACTGTTGCAGCATTGCTGTTATTCCAGCTATACGCTATGTTTTTCAAGAGAAATGAAGAGAATTGTCAGCTATTAGAAAGATACACAAATTTTTATCATTTTTATTTATAGTAGTCAACAATATAACATGGGCAGTGCAATCCTGACGTTCGTTCTGGCCCCGGAACGAGTGCTCCGGTGCCGGAAGCCGTCACGAACGTGCCGTAAAGCACGTTCGAGATGACTCAGGAGTAAAGAAGGCCGGCACCAGGCCGGCCTCCCTCACTCCAGCGCCGGATCTCCACGCGGACAGCGGCAGAAGCGCTCCGTCACCGGCCGCATGGGTGGTCCGGCCGGGAGAGGGGGGCCATTGGCCTAGCCGGCCTGGGAGGGGGCAGGAGATGGCGTCGGCTAGATTCCAGTCCTTGCCGGGCAGGCTACGACGTTACACAGCCTCCTCTACTTCCGCCAGCTATTTAGCTTGCGGAAATCCAAGGAGGCCGATAGGGCCGGCCCGGGTTTACACCCGGGGAAGGGGACGAGCATCCCCTTCACCGAGTAGACCTCTGGCCCGGCACACGCCGGGCAGCCGGTGCACAGGATCTGACTGGCGGCCCTGGGCCACCAGCCGGATCCTTAGTCAGGATTGCGCCCTGAGAATCACCAGTGCCAGATGAACATTATCCCTTCTAATATGGAATTTAGACCAATGCCTATCATTGTGGCAGTGAAATAAGACCAGCTCAGTGGCGGAGCCAGCCGATCTGGCAGGGGGGGCGGCATCCTCGACGCCCCCCAAAACTAATTAGCATAATTTATGCTAATTAGTTTTACCCGCTTTTTTCGCCGGTTTTCGGCGATTTTAAGGCTAGAAATGGGTTTTTTAAAGGATTTTTACTAGGTGTGTATGCTTTTACCTGCACTTTAGTGAAATTGGACGGCTCCCACGACGATTTCAAGCCTTCTCCCGGGGGCGCAGCGTCTCCGTTCAGCCGCTCACTTGGTGCGGCACTTGGTGCGCCAAGAAGCAATCTCCGTAGTTTGCGCATGCGCAAAACCACGGAGTCTCCAGGGACGCTCCAGGAAGTAGTTTGCGCATGCCCAGAACGTCCCTGGAGACTCCGTGGTTTTGCGCATGCGCAAACTACGGAGATTGCTTCTGGGGGCGCACCAAGTGCCGCACCAAGTGAGCGGCTGAACGGAGACGCTGCGCCCCCGGGAGAAGGCTTGAAATCGTCGTGGGAGCCGTCCAATTTCACTAAAGTGCAGGTAAAAGCATACACACTTAGTAAAAATCCTTTAAAAAAAAAATTCAAATTTTTCCCGCTTTTTTCCGGAGCCTCCCGCCCCCCTGGACAGCCTTCCGCCCTGACGCCCTGGGGCCCACCGCCCCCAGGCCCCCATCAGCTGACGCCCCTGGACCAGCTAAAAATAAGGTAGTAGTTTCAGCATATTTAGGGAACTTCCCAGGTAAGGAGAAATATATTCATTTGTATTTTTTAAGGCAATTTTAAAATAAAAAATAGTCTAAAATGGACTTATGAAACTTTGAGAGTATCAGGTGTGATGGACAAGCTCTAACTGTGACCAGCTGGCCGGGATTAGGATTGGGGAAATGCATGCCATAAGGATAAAAACCTCCTGCACTATATAAGGACATTTCAAGAGAGAGGAAAAGTGTTATTTTTCTGCTTCTGATAAGGGATTCAAGGTCATAAAATATAAAATTTGGAAGCCATTGAGATCTTTAAACATGGCAATATGGTTCTGAATCGGAAGCAGGAGTTGTCAATAATAGAATATGAACTCCGTCTTTGAGTACGGCTACGCTGAAATATAGTATTCAATAGAGGCTATCAAACAAGTTAGAATACATTGTTATTAGGTCAGGTCAATTACGGTCATTGGCACGTGCCTCTCATTTCTAAGTTTGACTGATGTCTACTGCCTTGTGAATTAGACGCTATTGCTTTAAATGTCGGTTATAGAGTGATTCTGTTAACATCTTGCTGGCTCTTGGCTTGATATGCATCTGAAGAGATTCATGGCCAATGAATGAAACGTTACGCTGTTTTAAGATCTTTTATTGTAAAAATACATATTTTATGACCTTGAATCCCGTGGATATGATTCGTTCTTGTAAGATAAATAAATGTGTTAAAAGGAAGGATTTATTCATTGCAAATTGAGATAATAAGTATCATAATAATTAACACCTTTATGTACTGCTTTCATTGTTCTAAGTACAGTAATCTGTTTATTTTAATAACTACTATATTTTTTAAAAAAGTTCATATGAGCAGGCACAAAGCAATCAGAAATATAAGCTATTCAGTATCATACAGCACACAAGATATCAGACCCCAAGGAGAAGGAAGCCTGCTACGTGGCAAGCCATTTCAAAATCAAGATTTAATGTTTGCATTCTTCTGCTGCCTATTTATCTTGAACATGCTTAGAACAAAAGCATAAATCCTCAAACAGAAAGCACCACTGAAACCTATTAAAGTAACGGTGCAATCCTGTTCTAACTTTGGCCGGCGGAACAAGTGTAAGGCACATTTGCGACGACTCACGAGCAGGGAAGGGCGGCCTGCCCTGCTCCGCCGCTCGGACTGTCTCCCGCCCGCCGTCAGACCCAGGTAAAGATCCAGCGGAGGGGGGGCGGTTTAGGAGCAAACAGCAGGGGCCGATTGGGGAGGGAGCGAGGATCGGCCTCGGCCGAATCCTGACCCCCGACGATCGGCTGAGCCGTTACACGGCCTCCTCCGACTTCCGTCAGCAAAATAGCTGGTGGAAATCCGAGGAGGCCTATCGGCCCCAGCCCTGGTTACACTCGGGGAAGGGGACAGGGAGACTTTCTGCCGCGGGGTGCCTTCCCGCGGCGGAGCTCAGGATCCGGCAGGCGGCCTCGGCCGCCCAGCAGATCCTTACGACAAGATTGGGCTGTAAGTTGATTAGTTGAGCAATGTTTTTGAGAAGCAAGGCAACATACTTACTGGTCTCAGCTTGTCCAAAAGAGGCATTCCTTTGCTCTGTACTGCATGAAACTGTAACTGGTTGAATTCTGTAGCAATTCGCTCCAAAATCTGCCCAGTCAGAAGTGGACTTGCAAAAGAATTGGCACAGATAGAATGTATTTTTAATACATAGTGGCAGTTTTACAAAATTAATACTAATCCCGCCCACATTTATTATTACATCTATTAATCGATTGGTCAACAGACTTCTTACACTTTAGTATGATCACATAACAAACCACAAAATGGGGTTCTGCAGTTAAGAGCAGGCTTGAATTTTAATGGATGAAGTCACTGCAGCAGGGAGCAGGTTTAGACCCTGTCCTGAGATGCCCCCAACTGTCCCCTTTGCTTTCTCATAAGTAAATGAATGGCAAGCATTCATTCCTATAAGACAGGGGTGGTCAAACAGGAGCCACCACATGCGGCTCTTTGACGTATAATGTGCGGCTCTTGGAAATATGCTGGCTGAGCTCCTTTTCGCATCACAATTACTATAAAAGGTAAATAAGAAATGTTCAAGCTTTATAATTATTTACCAAGTATACATTGAGAGTCTGGATTAAAATATACGTTTAATGTTCATGGTGAGTAAATATATTTAAGAATTTAAATGCTTCTTAAATATTGCGGCTCTCAAACAGCTCTCTTGCGGCTCTCAAACATCTGAAGTTTATTGTCAGCACAATCCTATGCATATCTACTCAGACGCAAGTCCCATTGTGTTCAATAAGACTTACTCCCAGGAAAGTGGGTATAGGATTGCAGCCAGTATGACGTTTGGCCGCCCCTGCTATCAGAAAACAAAAACAAAGTACTGTACTGCACTTGAAGAAAATGTTGCAGGGAGGGCAAAACGTGCCGGATTCTGACACTAGGTGCCCCACTCTCTGTCAATGGGAAGCACATGGATGGTGCCAGAGGTGTCTATGGCTGGTCACACACATTCAGATGAGTTTGGGAGAGACATACACGATGTAAGAAAAAACGATATGATTGAGGTTGTGCAAAAAATAAGACAACCGACATTTTCAGACATCGGTGCTTTATAAATTAGAATATGAAACAGGTTTCAGAGCTTATGAAAACACTATAGCCTTAAGTTTTTCTCACACGATAGCACAACATGCACTCATTAAACATGTAAAATGCATACATGTACGTTTCACCGAGGACTGCATATTCCCACCATATTATATATATATACACACACACACACACACACACACACACACACACACACACACACACACACACACACACACACACACACACACACACCAGTAGAAAATATGCCCTATAAAAGTAGTGGACTGCTCCACAAAAAGCTTGTAAATGGCAGCCCAAATGCTGTTAACTATATAATAAAGTTCACTATGCTATCGTGCTATTAGGACAAGAAAAAATTAAGAAAAAAACACTTTACTATCCAGCTAAGATATACCGTATTTATCGGCGTATAAGACACACTTTTTTGTCTACATTTGTGACCCAAAATAGTAGGGTGCGTCTTATACGCCGATACTAAAAAAACTCCCTTCCCCCCCCGCCCGTTTTAAAGCATTTTCGGGCTTACCGCGTTTTTTCCAGAGCCGGAGAGCTCCCTTGTGCTTTCTTCCCTGACTAATCTATCCGATGTACAGATGATTGTCCCGGTTAATTTATGCACGTGCATGAGTTGAGCTTCTCAGCAGCCAGCACAGGGTGCTGTGCTCCTCAGTTCAGTTCAGCTGAGCTGCAGAGGGTGTGGTCCTCCCAGCTCTCCTCCGATGGTGAATGAATGCAGCTTGGGTAAGCTTCTGAACTGGGCCTAGTTGGGGAGACTGTGGAAACTGTGCATAGGTGGGGTGGGGTAAGAGTTGAGTCTGGGGTTTTTTTTTTTTTTTTTGTACTTGGGATTTATGTGTTTTACTTTGGAAACTGTGCATGGGTGGGGTGGGGGGAAAAAGAGTCGAGTCTGGGTTTTTTTTGTACTTGGGGTTTATGTTCTTGTGCATTTTGTTCATGTGTCTTATTGCTGTGTGTTTTAAAAGAGATCCTGGTATTTTTGTGCAATTTATGTAAATTAGCTAATTTAGCGGCCAAGCAGTAAGTGGCCAAGTGGCCCAAAAATGCTTTAAATCTTTTTTTCTTGAAACCCAGGGCCAAAAGGAAGGTGCGTCTTATATGCCGAAAAATACGGTAAGCCGCCGGTGCGTCTTATATGCTGATAAATACGGTAAACAAAACAGGTTGCGGAAATGAACGATTCAAAAGTCAATGCCATACCTGTTTGCTTCTAGTGATGGTGTATCTTTAGAATTTTGGGAGTGCAGAATTTTCTCAATTTTCTCAACTGATTTAATAACTTGAATAAGTCTCAAGACACACATCTGTTTAAAAAGAAAAAAACTTGTCATCTTTCATCTTTGTACTTAACAAATTTGAAGGTGGTTTTTTTTTTTTTTGTAATCCACTCAACCCAAAGATTAAGGAAAGCCTTTTCTCATTTTGTAAACACGGAAGTTGAAAAACGTACAATGTCATGGTGATGTAATCTTAAAGTACATCACTGTGCTGAAGTGAGCCTTGCCACAGGCAGAGGAGCCAGAGCAAATGCTAACGTTCATGAGAGCTAGACAGCATGTCGTTTACTATTAGTGCTCTCCTGCTGCCAGCTAAGACAGCAGTAAGTATAGCCCGTTTCCAGGCATGCCTGGCATTCACTTGGGTGGAGGCGGGTGCGTCAAGCAGCATCTTTTGAAGACAGCTCCCCCAGTAAGCACATTCAAAGAAATATACAAGGAACCATCACAACCACAAAAAAAAAACAAAAAAACACCTCACTCTACTCTTTACTCTAAGAGTATGATACGTTTTTCTCCAGGTTTACCAAATGTAAATGCACTTTGTATAGTGTAAGCAGGAAATGTGATAGGAATAGACAAATCTGAAGTGACACTTAAGATTTGCTGTGATTATTTGCCAGCATGGTGGAACACATACAAAAAGGATACACATTTTGCACTTCTACAATATGCAAAATAGATACATTTGCTTACTGTACCTTTTTTCTTCGTATATCTTCTTGTTTAGCGACACGTTCATCAATAGCGCAAATTCCTTCACTGACACATGACTTAAGACTCTGAGGGGAAAAAAGGGAAAAAATTTCAACATTCTGCTTCACAAATAAAACACTTTCAGCTATTTTAAGACAGCTGATCCCTAAGGCTAGCGGCAAGAAAAGGAAAACTCACGTCACGCCACCTTTCTTTCCAAATAAATCAAACAATTCTTGTACATAAAGAGTAAATACCTCTCTCAGTTTGGGTACATCTCTCTAAACACAACTTTAAAATGCATGAGGAAAATATATTCAGGGTATCTGAATCCTCAAAAACATAAGCTAAAGCCAAATCTCAGGAGAAAGAAACTTTCCATATATGCTGAGCCAGAGCTTTCCCCTCTGCCCAAATATGGACTCCAGGGAAATCCTTAGTGGCAGACTATGCTAGATTGACTGGAATCCTACCTAGCTTTTGAGGCAACTCCCGCCTATGATGTTATGTGGGTTGGTACCAAAAGGGCATTAGGGAAGGTTTACAGTTATAAAGAAGGGTGGACATTGCAGGAGAGGTTACAGTGCTAGCTGGTTCTGGTAATTTCTAGAAGGCATGGTCAAAGACAAACACTGAACTAGTGGTGGTCTCTCACCATTGATATCACTTCTGTTTGCCTATATAAGGCCTGTTCCAATGTTATCTTATCAGTGCGCAAGGTGCTTTCTTCCCATGCCAATCTAGCGACACTGACAGCGCAATCCTATCCAACTTACACCACTGGTGTAACCAGCAGGGCAGGGGAGGGCGGGAGGCTTTGGAGGGGAGTGGAGATTTAAATACCCTTTGAATCCCCCTTTGGAGGGGATTTGAATCCCCTTTCCGTTCTGGGGCCTCCTGTTCTCGCTGCACCGCTGGTTACACCGGTGGTGTAAGTTGGATAGGATTGCATAAGAACATAAGAACATAAGAAGAGCCCTGCTGGATCAGGCCAAAAGCCCATCTAGTCCAGCTTCCTGTGTCACACAGTGGCCCCACCAGATGCCTCAGGGAGCACACGAGACAACAAGATACCTGTGTCCAGTCGCCACTCCCTTGCACCTGGCACAGAGAAAACCCACTTCTAAAAAAAAAAAAATTGCGCTGTCTGGATAGGAATGTCTGAAGTTACATGAAAAGATAAGAACATAAGAAGAGCCTTGCTGGATCAGGCCAAAGGCCCATCTAGTCCAGCTTCCTGTATCTCACAGTGGCCCCACCAGATGCCTCCGAGAGCACACAGCAAACAAGAAAATCTGTTTCCTGCTGTCACTCCCTTTCACCTGGCACAGAGAAAACCTACTTCTAAAGCCAGGAGGTTGCTTATGGCTTGTAACCTGTGATGGTCTTTTCCTCCATGAATCTATTCAAACCACTTTTAAAGGCATCTAGGCCAGGTGCCATTACCACCTGGAAATGCAACTGCCCCCCATGTCAGTGTCATCCCTTCTGGTTCTGGGAACTTGAGAAATTGCAATGGGACTATATTGTGGACTTTTCCCATATGATATGGGGCTTTCAGCAGCACTGGAACACTGCAGGAAGGACACATACTCCAGCAGCTTACACAACACACCGCAAAGGTAAAGGGCCCTTCGAAGTTATGGATGGCAGTTCTACTTTCACCTTCTGTTTGAAAGCATGAACCATATGAGTGACCTCTTACAAATTCCACCTTCCGAGCCCCATTACATTTCAATGGGACCAGTTGTAACAGAGTTTCTGGGGAGTGAAAAATGAAAGTATAACAGCTTCTGGAATACCGAACAGATTAGCAGTGAAGAAAAAAGAAGAACCAGCAGATGAGCAGAGAGAATGACACATGACAACTAATGAAAATTTAATGTGAAGGAAGTTTAGCTGAAAGAGAGCGAAGGCAGTGTTGTTCAGTTCTTGTCTTCAATTTAATTTCACGGGGGCTTTATAGAATAGAAATGTCACAACATCAAAACAATACATTCTGTCTCTGCACACTGGTGGCTCACAATCGTCTTGTGACTGAGCAAGATTTCTTTCCTCTGCTATCATTTCAAGCAGGTATCTCTTCAGCTAACGACTGAATCCCAAAATAAATGATCCTATGTTTGTACTGCAGAAATGTAATTCCATTTCTATTACTTGGGGGTCACCAAACTAATCTTGCACGGCTTGCTAGTTCTTAATAATACGACCTAATTTTAGTGGCATTTGCGCATTTAATCAACGTAGCGCTCCTCTCCTTCCCAACATATAATACATTATTTTTAATTGACTCCACCTAGAACCTTTAGGTTTTGCATTATTCCATTCTCAAAACAAACTAGTTATTGGCTTTTAAAAGCTACTGGCATGCATATTGGGGGGGGAGGCTTGGACATTTCACTTAAAAACAACACCCTAATCTAGTTTACATTACAGATTATGAATATGACCAGCAATAGAAGGCCCATTTCTAGTTGCGCAGTTATTCACACTGGCTCAACTTCCTAGAGCCACATATTCAAATTCAATGCAAGGTGGAAGAGGAGATATATTGATTTTGCCACTACATCAACACCTGAGAAAGACATCTGCTTCCAAAAGGCAGCATATAGGCACCATTCACCATATTCCAACAGGTTCTTGCCTTCTCCAGGCATTCTTTATAAATATACTTTTAGTTCTTTTCCAAAAATATATATTTCAGTTCATCTGTTTTAGCCATGGCCATAACAAAAAAAGTTATACAGCGGATCCTTTTTTTCAACGGATTCGGGACCCGCGGATTCCAGATCCGCGAGGGTCCATCGTTTCAACTGTGAAAAAAAAAAGTAAAAACCCGCAGTATTTTTACTCTTTCAATGCAAACTGCTCTATGTTCTTGCTTTAACATGGTGAAATCGTGCTCTCGAAGGCTCTCCCGGGTCGCACCATTCCCCCCTCCCTCTCCCAAGGTTGCACCAGAATGCATTGCAATGGAGGCCAGGCCTACCCAAGCCAGGTTCTGTTCTCACAATAACAGAGGGTTCCCAAAACAGTCTTTAAAATGTTATTGTGGGAAAAAATTGTTTTTTACTCTGGAGAATCTCCATATTGCAGTCCCCAAGAAGTCTGAGCACAGACTTGGTTCTGTAAAATTTTCAAAACCAGAGCAACTACTCTGCAAAACCCCTTACGCAAATGCCAGCTATGCCAAAGGTTATTTCAGCACATACCATAACTTCCTCTCGCAGCTGTCCCAAAGGCACTGAAAGCTGGTTAAGGGCTTTGTCCATGCCAACCTAAAGAAAATGCCAAAACGTGTTACTTTTAATGAACAGTTGTAACAAATTGAGTAGAAGCTAATGCACAAGTGGATGTAAACTTCTCCTGAAAACAAGTGTAAAAAAAATAGGGTGGGTAAAAATAAATACGTTAGTCTTTTTTAATGCAAATCAGATTTATAAAATTTAAATTGGATTTTAAATTAAAAAAATGTAAACACCAAGTTTCGCTGAAAGTATAATTTGGTTACTATTAAATAAACAGAATATAAGAATGTTAGCTCTAGTCTAGAGTAATTCTTGACATTGAATCAGTGGACTGCAGCATGCCTAACACATGCAGTGTTCTGTAACGTTCTAAAATTAGTTTTTAGGCAACTTGATTTTTACTATACAAAAATATCCTCTCCTACCCACTGTAAATAATACTTGATAATTTACTTTAGTTGCAAATTGACATGGTTTAGTGGCCAGATTTGCATAACTGCCTAGCAAATATATGCTAGGCATATATTTAAATATATTTAAAATTGGTCTTTTCTTCTAGCTGATTTAAATCACCAATTTAAATTGCCTTGATTTAAATGAATGCACCTTGGTAAAAACAAAAACAGAAACCTCATGTCAGTGCTTGAGAGCTTTACTTGTTGTTGTTCAGTCGTTAAGTCGTGTCCGACCCTTCGTGATCCCATGAACCATATCCCGCCAGGCCTCCCTGTCCTCCTCTATCTTCCTGAGTTCACTCATTTTCATGTTCGTTGCATCGGTGAGAGCTTTACTAGCCAGTGCTTTTGCTAATATATGCATACTGTATTCTCTTAATGGCAGGTTGCCACTGCTACATCCCCTGAAATGGTGCTTATAACTTGCTAGCAAACCCCTGGAGGGTTTCCCACAATCCTACCCAAAGTTACACGTGACTCACAACGCAATCCTAACCAGCTCCTCCACCGGTTCAGCAGGCGGAACGGGAGGGCAGAACCGGAGGTCCCGGAATGGAAAGGGGATTCAAATCCCCTCCAAAGGGGATTCAAATTCCCCCTCCCCTCCAAAGTTTCCTGCCCTGCCCTCCTCCACTGGCTGCACCAGTGGAGGACCTGGGTAAGACTGCGCTGTAAGCCTGCTGAAATCAAGGACGACATAAATTGTGGGCGTGAAAGCAGCCCATGTGTCCTGCCAGATTTTTATTCAGCCATATTTGTAGTGTTTAACATATTTACTGTATGACTTCGGGACATTTCAGCATCACTATCTGCACATCAAATTCTTTTGATTAAAAAAACTATTAGGAAATAAGTTATTGCTTTCTAAGACACTTAAAACTACTATACGCTGTAGCTGTTTGACTCTGGGCAAAATGTTTACCTCTGAAATAGACACAAACAGTAGGCAACTGAGTTCTGGGTACAAACAGTTTATTTTATACTATGCTCTTTCTCCTCAAATTAACTTGCTTGAAGCCAGGAGTTTTGTAGATGCTGTGTCATTTGCATGCCCTGCCTGTCTTGCAAATAAGATTCACCGAGTAATCCTGTCTAACTATCCAGCAGGTGGCCCAGGGCCACCCGCCGGATCCTAACCCCGTTCCAGTCCACTCCGGAGCAGCCCAGAGGTCTACTCAGGGAAAGGGGATGTTCTTCCCCTTCCCCCGGTGTAAAATGGGAAAGCCCCAATGGATGCCTCCTCAGAGTTTCGCCAGCTATTTAGTAACGGAGACAGGGATATGGCGGGTGCCACCCCCGCCCCCTCCTGGGCTGGTTCGACCAATGGCCCCTCTCCCTCGCCGCCCAGACCGCCCGCGCTGGGGATTACTTACCTCCTCCGGCGGCCGCAGGGGCGATCCTCCGCCAGAGATAAGTAATCCCCCAGCGGGCGCGGGAGTGGTCTGGGCGGCGAGGGAGGGGGGCCATTGGCCGAGCCGGCCCAGGAGGGGGCGGGGATGGCGTCTGCCATATCCCCGTCCCCGTTCCGATTTACATGGCCTCCTCTTACTTCCACGGTAGTGCCGGCCACCCTTACTCCCGAGTCGTCGCGAAAGTGCTTTATAGCACGTTCGTGACGGCTTTCGGCGGCAGAGCACTTGCTCCACCGCCGGATTCTTGCACAGGATTGCACTGTCAGTCTTACTGAATGGCTCAGAAGGGTCTGTTGAGCTTTTTCTGGATTGGGGACAGCAAATTTACTTATCATGCTGAAATTAATGGGGAAAAAATTAGTCACTTAAATCCCACAGACTTGGGATTTAACAACAAATCTAACTTTCTTTGGATTCGGACTACTTTCTAATACTGCTTTCAATGGTAGTAGCCCCTAAAAGGACAGATTGTTGGCCTTGGATCTGGTAGATCTAGCTTAAATTCTCACAGCTGGAAAATTCAATGGGCAGCTTGGCCTTGAACAAATCATTGTCTCTTGTCTTAACCCACCTCATGGGACTATTTTGAGGATAACTACCTATTTGCAACCCCGCAGTCTCTCCGTTCTGCATGGCCATCCCCTACAGAATGACTTTCTACTCCAGGGGTCCTCAAAGTTTTTAGCACCAGGACCCACTTTTTAAAATGACACACTATCGGGACCCACTTATCTTTATGAGACACTCAAACATTTATCTCCCTATATTTACACAAGCTTGCAAACTGCAGGAGCTCATAAGAACATAAGAACATAAGAAGAGCCCTGCTGGATCAGGCCAAAAGCCCATCTAGTCCAGCTTCCTGTGTCACACAGTGGCCCCACCAGATGCCTCAGGGAGCACACGAGACAACAAGATACCTGTGTCCAGTCGCCACTCCCTTGCACCTGGCACAGAGAAAACCCACTTCTAAAAACCAGGAGGTTGCTTATGGCTTGTAACCTGTGATGGTCTTTTCCTCCATGAATTTGTCCAAACCCCTTTTAAAGGCATCTAGGCCAGGTGCCATCACCACATCCTGTGGCAAGGAGTTCCACAGATGAATCACACGCTGGGTAAAGAAATATTTTCTTTTGTCTGTTCTAACTCTCCCTCCACTCAATTTTAGTGTGTGTCCCCTGGTTCTGGTGTTGTGCGAGAGGGAAAAGAATTTCCCTCTATCCACTCTCTCCATCCCATGCATAATTTTATAAGTCTCAATCATGTCCCCCCTCAGGCGCCTTTTTTCTAGGCTGAAAAGCCCCAGACGCTGTAGCCTTTCCTCGTAAGGGAGGTGCTCCAGCCCACGAATCATTCTGGTCGCTCTTTTCTGCACCTTTTCCAATTCAATTATATCCTTTTTGAGGTATGGTGACCAGAACTGGACACAATACTCCAGATGTGGCCTTACCATCGATTTGTACAAAGGCATAATGATATTGGCCGTTTTATTCTCAATCCCTTTTTTAATGATCCCGAGCATGGAATTGGCCTTCTTCACAGCCGCCGCACACTGGGTCGACACTTTCATCGACCTGTCCACCAGGACCCCAAGATCCCTCTCTTGATCCGTCACAGACAACTCAGAACCCATCAGCGTATATGTGAAATTTTGGTTTCTTGCCCCAATGTGCATCACTTTGCACTTACTTACATTGAAGCGCATCTGCCATTTTGCTGCCCATTCTCCCAGTTTGGAGAGATCCTTCTGGAGCTCTTCACAATCCCTGCTGGTCTTTACCACCCGGAAAAGTTTAGTGTCATCCGCAAACTTGGCCACCTCACTGCCTATCCCCAACTCCAGGTCATTTATGAATAAGTTGAAAAGCACCGGTCCCAAGACCGATCCTTGGGGCACACCGCTTTTCACCTCTCGCCATTGTGAAAATTGCCCATTGACTCCCACTCGCTGTTTCCTGATCTTCAACCAGTTCCTAATCCACAAGAGGACCTGCCCTCTTATTCCCTGACTGTGGAGTTTTCGCAGGAGCCTTTCATGAGGGACCGTGTCAAACGCCTTCTGAAAATCCAGATATATAATATCCACGGGTTCGCTCGCATCCACATGCCTGTTGACCTTTTCAAAAAATTCTAACAGGTTTGTGAGGCAAGACTTCCCCTTGCAGAAGCCATGCTGACTCTCCCTCAGCAGAGCTTGTTCTTCTATGTATTTTAAGATTTTATCCTTAATGAGACTTTCCACCATCTTCCCTGGAACAGATGTTAGGCTGACCGGCCTGTAGTTTCCCGGGTACCCCCTCCTTCCTTTTTTAAAGATTGGCGTGACATTAGCTATCCTCCAATCCTCTGGCACATTGGCCGTTTTAAGGGACAAGTTGCATATTTGGGTCAAGAGGTCAGCAACTTCATTCTTGAGTTCCTTCAGAACTCTTGGGTGGATGCCATCCGGGCCTGGTGATTTATTGATCTTTATTTTGTCAATTAAGTCTGAGACATCTTCTCTTTTAACCTCTATTTGACTTAATTCTTTAGTCAGGGGAGACCGTTCCAGCAGTGGTATTTGCCCGAGGTCTTCTGCCGTGAAGACAGATGCAAAGAACTCATTTAATTTCTCTGCAGTCTCCAAGTCCCCTTTTATCACCCCTTTCTCTCCCTCACCATCCAGCGGACCCACCGTTTCCCTGGCAGGTTTCCTGCTTCTAACATATTTGAAGAAGCTTTTATTATTCCCTTTTATGTTGCCTGCCATACGTTCCTCAAAGTCTTGCTTGGCCTCCCGTATCATCTTTTTACATTTCTTTTGCCACAGTTTGTGCTCCTGTTTATTTTCCTCATTAGGGCAAGACTTCCATTTACGGAAGGAAGCTTCCTTGCCTTTTATAGCCTCCTTAACTGTGCTTGTTAGCCATGCGGGCATCCTCCTGGACTTGGTCGAGCCCTTCCTCCTATGTGGGATACACTCCCGCTGGGCCTCTATGACTGTTGTTTTAAACAGCCTCCATGCACTCTGGAGCGATTGGACTCTTTTTACCTTCCCTTTCAGCTTTTTCTTAACTAGTCTTCTCATTTTGGGGAAGTCTGCCCTTCGGAAGTCAAGGGTTTTCGTGTCAGATTTGCTCGGCACTCTCCCTCCGACATGCATGGCGAAACGGATCGCAGCATGGTCACTGTTCCCCAACGGTTCGGTAACATTTACCTCCCTGACCAGATCTTGAGTGCCACACAATATCAAGTCCAGAGTCACCTGTCCTCTGGTCGGTTCCGTGACAAGCTGCTCTAAGGCACAGTCATTTAACATATCTAGAAATCCAGTCTCTCTTTCATGACCTGAGCATGAATTGACCCAGTCGATGTGAGGATAATTGAAGTCCCCCATGACTACAACCCTGTCTCTCGTTGACACCTCCCTGATTTGCTTCCTCATTTCAAGATCCCCTTCAGGTTTTTGATCTGGAGGACGGTAGCATGCCCCTACTATTACATCACTCTTTGAGCCTGGTAATCTAACCCACAGTGATTCTACGGAGGAGTCAGAGCCCCCCTCCAGCTCTACTCTGGTGGATTTTACCCCCTCTTTGACATAGATGGCCACCCCACCTCCAACACGCCCCTCTCTGTCCCTCCTATAGAGTTTATATCCTGGAATTGCAGTATCCCACTGGTTCTCCGCATTCCACCAGGTTTCTGTTATACCTACTATGTCAATGTTTTCCCTAGCCACCAAACATTCCAGTTCTCCCATCTTTGCCCGTAGACTTCGGGCATTTGCATAAAAGCACTTATATACCTGGTCCCCCAAGAAGGGCTGCATGTTTGCCCCCTTATTCCTGCAGCCTTCTGTCTTGCTAGACTGGCTGTCATGTCCCATCACGCTACCACTCCCAATTCTTACTCTGTTATTACTTGACTGTTCCCCATCCTCTGCACCCTCATTCCCGAGGGATGAGGAGTCCCGAACCGGATGCCCCTCGGCTCCTGTCGGCTTTCCCCCAGGAGTCAGTTTAAAAGCTGCTCTGCCACCTTCTTAATGTTACGCGCCAGCAGTCTGGTTCCGTTTTGGTTCAAGTGAAGCCCGTCCCTCTTGTACAGGCCTGGCTTGTCCCAAAACGTTCCCCAGTGCCTAACAAACTTAAACCCCTCCTCCTGACACCAGTGTCTCATCCACGCATTGAGACCCCTGAGCTCCGCCTGCCTAGCTGGCCCTGCGCGTGGAACAGGTAGCACTTCTGAGAACGCTACCTTTGGGGTCCTGGATTTGAGCTTCCTACCTAGCAACCTAAATTTGGCCTCCAGGACCGCCCGGCTACATTTCCCCACGTCGTTGGTGCCAACATGCACCACAACCGCTACCTCCTCCCCAGCACTCTCTACCAGCCTATCTAGACGAGAGGTGATGTCCGCAACCTTCGCACCAGGTAGGCAAGTCACCGTGCGGTCCTCACATCCGTCACAGACCCCCCTTTCTATGTTCCTGACTATAGAGTCACCCACTACAAGAAGCCTCCTTCCCCCCCTCCCCAGAGGAGTATCCATAGTGCGAGTGGATACGGGCCCATCACCTGAAGAAGGGGTCCCCACTGGGGGATTGTTTCCCTCTTTTCCAGAGCAATGTCCTCCAGCCCTGAGACTCCCATTCCTGGCAGCTGAGGCGCTGGCCAACTGAGGGTAGGACGATGCCTCCACGTCCCTAGAAGTCTCACCCTGGAACCTCTCTACCTGTCTCTGCTTCTCCAGGTCAGCAACCGTGGCTTCAAGGGAGCGAACCCGTTCCCTGAGAGCCTGGAGCTCTTTGCACCGAGCACACACTCATGACTTCTGCCCAAGAGGCAGATAGTCATACATGTGACACTCAGTGCAAAACACTGGATAGCCCCCACCCTTCTGCTGGCTGTCTGACTGCATAGCTTTTGAGTGTAAGTTATGGATTTATCAAAGTTTGGGTACCTTAATGTTGCTGGAGCTCTCCTCTATTCAAGGGACGTGCCGGGCAGTGTGTGGGGCCTGGCTTCCTCGCCCCGCTGCTGAACTCGCCCAGCTGCTTAACTCGCTGTGTCTTTTTTTTTTTTTATCTTGCCACTTTGTCCCCGTGAGCCACTTCGTTCCCGTGAGGCCACTCGCTGCTCGTGCAAAGAGCTCAGCTCTTTGAAGGGCAATTAGCAGCTATCTGATTTTTGAATAGCCTCAGGGCTAGTGGCAATTACTTATCTGATCTTTCCGTCACCTGAGAACCATCAGAAATCAGACTGAAACCCACCAAGTGGGTCCCAACCCACTGTTTGAGAAACACTGTTCTACTCTGTACTGTAGTGACTACCTATCTTAACTCTCAAATGCCTCCCCTTCAGTGTCAGGACTTTGTGGTCGTTTGCATGACAGAGGGTTACGACTTCTGGTCATATGCATTATAACATTAATAGTATTAATGTCATATGCATTAATAGTACTGTACATTAAAAATTCCTCTAAGCACACACAGAATATTCAATACGAACACTTACCAGATTGGTGGAAAGATTAACAAAGTCTGCATAATCCTTGTTTATGAGCTCTACCATGGCAGTTTTAAGAAGTTTGTAGTAGAGCTCAAGGTCATCCCGAAGCTCTTCCAACTGAACGCGTTTCCTGCACTCGGACACAAAATGATCGACATCGAAGTCTGGCTGCACATGAAACATAAGAAAAACACAGGGATTTTCTTTCAGGAAATCTCCATCTCAGAAACAGCAATTCTTGTAAAAGGTATAATATGCTTAATGAACTTCCCTGTGTACCAGACATGAAAGAATATGACTGGCGTATGACAAAAAGCAAAGAACGGGGTCCATGCCAACTCCCCTGGATTAGAAACAAGTTCCCTACAAACACATTTGTAGTTTGTCATTTAAAGCTATTTGGTCTGCAAGGCCTTATTAACTGGCCGCACTGAAATATCATATTTGTATTTTAGACCAGTGAGTCCCAAACATTTTAGCACCGGAACCCACTTCTTAAAATGACACTCTTATCGGGACCTACCTAGCTTTACGAGACTTAAAAAAAGGTGATCTGGAAAGAAATAATTTATTTATGTATTTACTAGTAATAATTGTTTGTTTGTTTACAAAAATACAGAATTGGCTGTTGGAAAATCTCGTCGGGCAGATTAAAAAAACAACTGTCATTGGAGCACTGGAAGAAATAAGAGAGATGATCATTTCTTTTATCAGATTACTTCTTGCATCTCTCTCAAACATTTTTATTCTATTTTGTTTAGTTGGTGTGATATGCCACTGAGATATTAACTTGTGACAGTTCTACAGTGACCTATCTTCCATAAAGATTCCCTTGAGATGTTCAAGATCTCTGAACCAATGTAACTCCCATCCTTCTTATAAAAGAGATTAAGATCAACTTCAATACCTAGTAGTATTTTACAGAATTTTGATAATGCCTTTAATCATTTGATTTAATCGTCATACCTGTTTTCATGAGGCATTCTCAAAGCCCTTATGTTAACTGAAACTACTGAAATCTAGAAAGTAATACTGTAATTATGTATCTTTTTTCTAATTATTTATTAAGCTACACTTTGTTTTTTAATTAATTAGTTCTTGCTGCTGGTGCCAGGAAAAAAGCACCCCAAAACAGTGGTTTTTTACTCAATGGGGCTTCGGGGGGGGGAAGGCCTGCACGACCCTCCACAGGTCTCCCCGATGTTTAGATTGCCGAAAAATGGCGATTTTAGACCACTTCTGGAAGTGGTCCCCGGGATTGCCGCCGCCATCGGCATGCTCCCAATTGCGCCGCAAGGGGGCAGGGGAAGCATCTGGTTCTCCTGGTGGGTTGCGACCCACCAGTTTGTTCTAAAGGAAAAATAAACTTTGCTTGCTTTCTAAAGTGATGGCTTGTACAAGAACAGCAGCAACTGGAACATACTTAATTTCTTCTTATGAATTCCAAATTTTCAGTATGGAAGCAATAAAACATTTTCCAGGATTTTCTTGATATATTTTTTCCCCACCTCGTAACAGTGCAGATAATGGAATCTTGTGCACCTGCAGGCCGTATTATATTTTGTATGTGACGTCCCAACTATGGCTAAGTGCATATGCTGGAAAGCCCTTACTTCCGGACAGCACCATCTATGAGTAGTTCAGGCTGTGTGGCATACACAATGCACAACACATATACACACACAGGCCCCCAGACTACAGTATTATCTGGAGAAAAGAATGGTTCTGAGAGTAAATAAACTGCCCATTCCTGCTGTGTAATATTTGCATCAGTTATCCTACTTTTGCTGGGTTCACAAATCTGAACAACAACAACTGCAGTCACTTTGCAAGTCACGTTAAATGTCTTGCAGTTGCATGGGTCAACAGGCAATCTTATTCCTGCAGTAATAGCGACATGTAACACTTGGATGATCAAAACTGTAGGACAAAGACGAAAGCGGAGGAAAAAACTAAGATACAGTACTGAACACTATCAAAGTATGGCTTTTTTCTATGAGCACTCACAGGGCAGTTGTGGATGTCGTGCACTGCACAAGGGCACCACCTCTAAGGGGGTGCCATTCACATCGGAAAGAGAAGGAATGCCAGCAGAATGTCACTTACAGCAGGAAGGAAGGGGTGCCTTTTTCTAATTTGCACAAAGGCGCCATTTGGGCTAGTGGCAGCCTTGAACACTAATGTCTAGTTGACAGCACTAAGAAATGAAACCGATGATCAAGAAAACATTAATTACATTTTACATAAATGGCAGAAGGACACGGAAAGGAAAGATGGTGCAGCCGCTTCAGAATGGACTAGGAAGCAGCTAGAGAAAAGACCCACCTTCCATTTCCTGGACATCATTGATCTTCAAAAAAGGTTACAGCTCAATTCTGGATGGGTTGCACCAGGGGCACCCCCATCATGAGACTGTTATTATTTTTAAAGAAAAAGCAGAAGAGAAATGGTGAGGCAAAGAAAGCTAGATAAAGCAAGGGAGGTTATGAGCCCTTTGAGACAGGGATCGATCTCCTCACTCTTTGTAAAGCACCACGTGCTTAGATGGCACTAGATAAATAAACAATAATAAGAATGAATATATGCAGAAAAGGTTCCATGTTGCAAACTGGGATTAAAGGCACGGCTCCCAGGGGAGCCGCGGAAACCAGCTAGGGGAGCCACGGAGTGCCACGGAATCCTCTTGGAAAACAGTGCAGTGCCAATTGGCAGGCATCAACATAATGTGATGGGGAGCCGCGGCTAATGGTCACGAATGGTCAAGGGAGCCGCAAGTCAAAAACGTTTGGGAAACACTAGATTAAGGGATTCTCACAACTGGCTGAAAGCTACAGCCTCACATAGGAAGCTATCTGCTAACTCAGGCAATTGGTCCACCTAGGCCATTGCTGTCTACACTGACTGGCAATGAGAGGCCCAAAGTCTTTGTACACCTGAGGTGAGGTGTTCAACACCCCTCAGGGCTTAAAGAGAGAAGAGGCAGGGAGGGGAAGCTGCTGACAGTTTTTCCTCCTTGTCCTGTGCCCCTTAAAAGCCTGCAGGATGCCCTCAGAGTCAGATCCACTCTCCTCCTTCTGCAGGAGGAAGTGGAAGACAGTAATAGGCAGACACTCTAACCCTCCACTCTCTTCTCTTCCTGTTTCAGGAGAGAAGCAGCTGCAGTGATTGAAGAGTGGAGAAGAATGCCGTTTGACATGAAAGGAATGCCATTTTAAAATACATCATGAAAAACATTAAACATGAAAAGTTTATCTATTGCTTCAAGTCTAAAGCTTCCTCCTGATTCAAAAATCATCCCATTCAATGAAAATTTAAAAAAAAAATCCAGGAAAGTTAATACACAACTGCCCCATGTGATCCAAATCATGCTGCTAAAAATGGAGACTCATACAAGCACCATCACTGATAAATCATGCTTTCAGGGTCTTGTGATCTGGAGCCGGTTATGCATCCGAGTGGCAAAAACACAAGGCACAGCCTTTGCCTGAGCGCAACAATGCACATTTCTCTGCAGAAAAATCATTACTAATCTTGATAAAATTGTATTTAAACATCTTGCTTCTGTAGGAAAATCACAATTAAAATGGCAAGCACTGAGTGCCATACGGCCAGTTTTCTCTCACAGGATCAGGGAGCACTTATGCTCAAACACACACAAAAATAATTTGGTTTATTTGTTCTCTCCACAGAGAGAGGAGGGGAGAAGAGCAGACACACACAAGTCACAGGCCCATTCCTGAACATCTCAGGGAGAATTCCAGGGGCAAGAGACTGCCTGAACAGACCATTAGGATGAAGCCAAAAAGGATCAGCTACACATTGCACTCAACACATAGTTTGGCTCTCTCTCTCTCTCTCAAAAATGTAAATACCTGCAGAGGTGCAGATCCAGATCGGAACTGGTATGCATGGACAGTGGTAATTTAATCCTTTCCCCTTAATACTGAGGTCCCAACAAAAATGTTCCCCCTGAAGTTCCTATTAGCCCCAGGAAGGCACCAGTGGGAGCTTCTTCTTCTGGGGCTGATAGCATCTTTGAGATGCCATTTTTGCTAGGACCGTGACGTCAGAGTAATAGGTTCAATACTCCCTACATGATACCATCCCAAATCTGATCAGGCTGCTATTTAAGTGGGGGGGGGGGGGGGAGAGTGAAGAAAAGAAAAAAGGTAAAACTATACTTTTAACATAACGAGTAGTTTGGCCCCGAGAGAGAGAGAGAATAAATATACTCCAGTTTCTCAAACCGAACCCTGCCAAGTGCCAAGGAGAAAGAAAAGAGACCGCTTGTCAGCTGGGGGGGGGGGGGGGCAGCCAGGCGAGCTACGCCGTGGCTGGGCCTGTAGTTCACCCCAGGCCAGGCAGTCTCCCCCACACACACCCGCCACCTGCCCAAACGATCTGCCCGCTGCTGCCTGCCCCACCGAGCAGCGCCAGCGCCGCCGCCCCCTTCAGGGACGACTTCAGCCCAGGACGCCTCGCCTCCCGCGATTTCCACGCACCCCGCTCCCTCCTCCCCGGCTGCCTCCTCCTCACTTTCATGAACTCGTCCTTGTCGAAGCACAGGTTGTCCGGTCCCCGAGGCAGATTCATATTCCGGGGCTCCATCGCGGCGCAGCACCCCAGCCCGGCCCACCGGCCACGTCGCCTTCAGCACTCAGCCCCTCCGCTGACACAAAATGTACGCGCGCAACACTTCCGCCAGCACAGAGACTACGAGTCCCGGCATCGGTCGTCGCTTGCGCTCGAGGGCGGCCTCTAGTGGCCGCCCGCTTCGCTGCTGACACTGGGAAAAGGAGAAGCCGCCGGGGGGTCGGCGTGGGCGTCTTTGAGACAGGGCTGGGTTCAGGCAAGCTGGGACCCTAAACTACATGGAGCTTAACTTAAGAAGCCTCGCTTCCATAACATTACCCAAAAAGTTTCTTATTCTCACAGGGTGAAAGACAACAGATACCTATATCCTGCCACTCCTTGCATCTGGCATTCACAGATAGGCAACCTCTAAAACCCAGAGGTTGCTTTTCCCCATCATGGCTTGTAAGCTGTGATGGACTTTTCCTCCAAAACTCTGTCCAATCTCCTTTTAAAGGCATCTACGCCAGGTGCCATCACCACATCCTGTGGCAAGGAGAGTTCTACAGATGAGTTACACGTTGAGTAACGAAATATTTCCTTTTGTTTGTTCTAGTTCTCCTGTCAGTTAATTTTAATGGATGATCCCTGGTTCTGGTATTGTGCGAGAGGGAAAATAATTCTTTTTCTTTCAGAAATCTAACACATGGGACAAAGTGAGTCACCATAGTTGTCATTGTTGCCTATAGAAATGTACTTTGCTCTCCAATAGCTTTTCCTGGTGTCGCCGCTGCTTGGGGATGTTGAACAAGGACATCAGTTATAGCCAAACAGGTTTATTGGTACTGAGTATTATTTCTTCCAGAGCAAGCAGATTTGAAGCCAGAGTTATTCTGGGTTTTAGCCCAGTGCTCATATGTACAATTGGACATGGTGTGCCTACGTGAGCAAGAATAAGTTGGATCAAAAGAGGCAAAGTGAGGCAGCACAAATCAAGTGGCAGATTTTGGGGGACCATCCAAAAAGCAACAAGACTGGCAGATGGAGTACCCATTCGGTATCCAACCAATCTATATACCAGGGGTGGCCAAACCTGCTTAATGCAAGAGCCACATACAATAAACTTCAGATGCTTGAGAGCCGTAATATTTAAGAAGCATTTAAATTCATAAATATATTTAATCACCATGATTACGGTATTAAACTTATGTTTTAATATTAGTAGACTCTTAAGTTTATACCTGGCAAATAATTATAAAGCTATAAAATTATTTATTTACCTTTTATATTAATTGCAATGCATAAAGGAGCTCAGCCAGCATATTTCCTTTTTTTTTTTTTTTTTTTTTTACTATACCGCCTTTTTTGGTCATTAGATTTCTCCTCTGACTTTTATTCAAGCGGTGTACATGGACAGGCTTTCCTAACCCCCCTAATGTTTTTTTTTTACAATATATAAATGTCCAAACTTTCATGAACAACTACATTCCAGACATTAGCGTCACTAGGATGTGTGTCACCCTGGGGCAGGGGGCGCGCATCACCCTAGTGACGCTACGATATCGCAACGCGGGGGGGGACCCGGCTCCCCCCCGCGTCGCCCTCCGGACACTCCGAGGCCGGCCCGGGAGCCGGCCTCGGAGCGTCCGACCCCGTCGGCGCTCCAGGGCCTTCTGAAAGAAGGCCCAGGCAGCGCGTCCATCCGGGTATTTCCCGGATTTTCACGCATGCGCAGACCTGTTGCGCATGCGCGAAAATCCGGGAAATACCCGGATGGACGCGCTGCCTGGGCCTTCTTTCAGAAGGCCCTGGAGCGCCGACGGGGTCGGACGCTCCGAGGCTGGCTCCCGGGCCGGCCTCGGAGCGTCCGAAGGGTGTCGCGCGTCATGGAGGTGGCTCGCGCGGGGTGCGCGCGTCACCCCATGGCGCACGTCACCCGGGGGCGCCCCGCCCACCCCGCCATGCTCCAGCGACGCCCATGATTCCAGATGGTATCCTTTTGCAGTCTGGCCTCTCCACTGGAGAGTCACCTCCCACGCTCGGCCGATGCAGCTGGCAGCTTTTTAAAATCTCTCCTCACAGAGGGTTTCACAGCTTTTTGTCAGCGGCATGTCTCGAACTTGCCATTCACCGATTTCCAGGCTTGCAAGGCGGCTGCTCTACTGACTGAGCCAGACCTCCTGTCCTAATATTAATATTAAAACAATACATATTTCGTAAGGTTTCGTATAGCAAGCGCGAAGCAATATATCCTGCTAGCATAGTATTTACTATTTTCTACATATAATATCCAACTAAGCCAAAATATCACCAACATTCTCAGCCAACATATTTCCCAGAGCCGCACATTATACATCAAAGAGCCACAGTTTGGCCATCCTTGCTATATACGTTCCTTTATGTCTCACTACCTGGATTGTCTTTTCTTCCAGTTTGGGAAACTGGATTCATTATTTCATTCCATAAGTTTATATTCTTACCTTTCTTTTTTCTATCGTAGTATATTTCTAATTTTAACCTCAGGGCCAAAGCCCTTCATTGCAGTTGTTTATGTTCACATCTGTGGGCACAGCTGCACTCTTTGGAGAGAGATCTCTTTCATACAATCCCTTCAGTTGTGTGAGAAAATTGTGTTTTTCATTACCCCTTAAGGGAGCTTCTAAGTGCAGTCCTTGGGTGGCACCGGATTAATTGATACCTGTCCTTTTGGATGCCCTTGGGAAGACACAGGTGGAGCATCTGAAAGTCATTAAAATTATTTTCTAGTAGCAGAACTGTTACAAATTAAGGTGAATGACAGGAGAGATTTGTAAACAATCTGTAGACTGCTAGTTTTTAAAAGCTGAAATGTTCCTCTAGAATAAAATGTATTACTCTACCTTGATATGATAAAGTCACCCTTTGCTTGATAACTGAGTCATCTTCTCTTGAGGGCTCCCAGTGACTAATCCACTATTTTTTATGTTGACTAATCCCAGTAGAGTCTAACATACATTAGTTAATCAGGGCTCAAAGAACCATTCTTTTGCCTCTCTGCTCTCATTCATAAAGTTTGTCTTGATATGCCTTCTTTCCTAAAGAGCATTTGTTGATTTCAGTAGTAGGCCCAAAATATACCAGCGCATGGAGCATGCAAGGTCAAAGATATTAACACAAATATATAAGGGATGACTTGTTGCACCAAGCATTTGAAGGAAGTAAAAGTAGCTTGAAACATGACCCTAGGCTTACTGGAGTGAAGATGCTGCACATGATGGGGTTGACACAGAGAAGGTACAGAGTTTTGGTCCTGTGCAGCACCATTGCTAAATGCAAGCATCCCTTCCAGGTAAGGACTGTACCATTTGGATCGGCTTTTAAGTTCAAAGGAAAAGAAGTTGTACCCAAACAACAATGCCATTATTGGAAAGGTAGGTGTGTGCGTGCGTGCGTGCGCACTAAGAGCAACTGTGGTCCAGTGCTAAACCTCAAGGTCATGTTCAGGCATATTCACATTTCTCTAATTTTAGTTAACAGGAAGTTTAAAAATCACAGGTGGGAAGCTATGAAGATATCATATGATTCATTTGACCTCAGCCCTAGGTTCCATGGGATTCTCTATCACATCACATCACAAAAAAGGGTCTCCAGACAGACCAGATCACTGAAGCATAAATACAAAGAAGTCTCTCTTTCTCTAGAATTTCTCTACACTCCTTTGCAATCAGCTCTTTTTGGCACATTATTCCTACCACAAGCAGGTTGGCAGAGTCCTTCTTGTCAACACAGTGTGCATGCTTCTACTGCTGCATAACCCCGAGCAGTAACTGCATCTGAGCTGCAGTTCCATGTACTGATCTCTCTCTCTCTCTGTCTCTCTCACACACACGCATGCACACGCACAGTTTCTTGACTCTAGTCTAACCCTCAGGAAGAATATAGGTTCTCTTTCCCTTTTCTCTTTTATTTTTTTCTTTATTCTCCTCTGTGTGTGTAAAGATGGTAGAAGATCACATAGATTTGAAAAGAAGCCTGGGATCTGAATGGGAAGAAAAATCTGAGGCATCTCAGAAAGGGACTGGAAGGAATAAAATATTCAGAGTACTGGAAGGAGCACTGAGATGTGTGTGTGTGTGTGTGTGTGTGTGTGTGTGTGTGTGTGTGTGTGTGTGTGTGTGTGTGTGTGTGTGTGTGTGTGTGTAAAGTTGGGTATTGGAAGAAAGACTAAAATAGGGGAGTAGATATAACAAATAACTTCTGTGGGGTGTAGGAATCATTGGTACAACGAGAGGATTAGACCACTTTGAACAAATTGCCCTCTCACAACTCTGGTAGTGGGCCAAACTTTAATACTTCTGAACCCTGCAGCCCAAATGTGCTGGTTGCTTTCATCTGTGCTACTCCCCAAGTCAGGGCTGGCCTAAGACCTTCTGATGCCTGAGGCTGCCCCCCCCCCTTACCCAATGATATGCCAGCCTCTGTTCCACTCTTTCCACTCTCCAAAGTTCTAGCCCAGCACTCCCCTCCCCTCCATATTTTCTCTTCCGCTCTGTTCACCTCTTCCTTTTCCATACAAGGAGTGGAAGAAGGAGGTGCAGTGGAGGCAAATAGGTGGACAGAGATGGGTGCCCCCTACCAAACTGCTGAGGCGACCGCTTTAGCAGTGGTGTAGGGACGAGGGGGCAGACTGCCCCCTGGCGGCATGCGGGGGTGCCTTACTGGTGGCAATGGTGACAAAATGGCGGTGGCGACAAAATGGCGGCAGCGAACAAGACATCGGCGGCTGTGAAAAAGGCGGAGGCGGTGGAACAGGCCTCAGATTACCTCAGAAGCTGTCCACTGCCTCAGAGTGGTGTTTGTTTGTGCCCCTGCCCGCCAGAGCCCTAATGGACCTTTTTGGCCAGCTGACATCACTCGGGGGCAGGGCGGGGCAGGGCGAGGCGAGTGACATTGGCTCCGTCAGTGACGTCACATGGGGGCGACATAGCTACGCTACTGTGCTTCCGTTGGCCTCATGCATGGGCTGGCCCTGCCCCAATTTGTTACTATGGCTGATGATAGAGAAGCAGGTACTGCACAGCTGGCTTCCTAGACTGAGAGCAGGGATCTCCCAGAGGTGTGTCCAAGCCACAAAACCCATTTTGTAGCATGGGGAATTGCTACCTGGAAATGCCACTCAAAATTACTCACCACAGATTAGTTTCCTACCTAGCCATTATAACAAGTTAAAGTCTTAACACACTTGAACCACTGGGTGGCTAAGGAAAGTTTAAATTCCTCATTTTTTCAATGCAGCCTGTTCACATCTAGTGGAGAGTGATCTATAGGATTGGACTGTTGGAAGGGATAAAAGAGCCCATCTATTCTAATATCGCAAATGGAAGCACTACAAAAACACCCCATTGAACATTAGGCTTGATAAAAGGATTGTTACAATTCCTATCTGGCAGAACTTAAGTCCCACTGACTAAAGCTAACTTTAGCTGGATTGAGGCTTTTTCATCCAGTGTTATAATATTTTTCAACTGAGATGAGTGTATGGAGCTGTTATCAAGAAGAGCGTTTTTCTGATCATACAGATGGAGGATAATAATAAACACCATCTGGTGTAAATGAATTTAGTGTCTTAGAAACTGGATTTAAAAATGCTATTTTTCCTGTTTTCTCAGAGCTAAGTATCTACTGACAGTTTAGTCCTCCTGACCACACTGTTAATGTTAGTGACGGGAAGTGAAATATGCGTACGCATAATAGAGATGATAAAAGATATTATGGTAAATCCAGACAACTCAGGCAGTGGCAGAGTTGCAGTAACTAGAGGTTTGCTTGCAAAGACAACCTCTTCACCCTTCTCTCCAATTCATGTTTCCTTGCCGCTCCTCCTCTGTTCCTTCCATTTTACGTTTTCTTCAACTCATCTTTCTTTCCCTTTGCATTTTCCTTTCAGCATTTCTATCCATGTCTAACCTTGTCATATTTTCTCCAGAGTTTTTGATTTAGAATATGTATTTAAAGGTGACCCCTGACAATTAAGTCCAGTCGTGTCCGACTCTAGGGTGTGGTGCTCATCCCCATTTCAAAGCCAAAGAGCCAGCGTTGTCCGAAGACGCCTCCGTGGTCATGTGGCCGGCAATGACTCTCCTTGCCGCAGCGCGTAGCATGCGGCTGGAACACGGAGCGCTGTTTACCTTCCCGCAAGCGGTATCTATTTATCTACTCGCATTAACATGCTTTGGAACTGCTAGGTTGGCAGGAGCTGCATACCATACCAGCAAAAAGTTCAGCAAAAAACAAAGCAGTGTACAATACGTAGCAAAAGGAATGAGAAAATGGTTACCTGTGCAAAAGGGACTTGCACACCACAAGGGCACCAGCAACAACTACTGGGAGCAGAGGCATAGCTAGAGGGGGGGGGGCGAGCAGTAAGTGCTGCACGCTACTACATGGCGGCGCAAAATGACCCCTCCCACTCACTGTCGGAGCCATTCCGGCAGTGAAGGCAAAGCTGTGATTATACAAAGAGGTAATCTTTATGGGTTTTTTAGCCATGTGAAAACAGCTCTTAACTTGAAGAAGTAAAAGAGTTCTTACACTTAGTCCGTTGAGAAGAACTCTTTTACTTCTTCAAGTTAAGAGCTGTTTTCACATGGCTAAAAAACCCATAAAGATTACCTCTTTGTATGTAGCAACAAGCCATGAAAATCTACATTTGCATCTAAAGCTGTGATTGCTGCTGGAATGGCTCCGACGGCGAGTGGGAGGGGCCACTTTGCATCGCCGTGTAGCGCTGTGCAGCACTTACTGCATGGCTCCCCCTCTAGCTACACCACTGACTGGGAGGCAATAGGCATAGTTACACCTACTGGTACCCATGGCGGCATGTCATCACGTTGTGACATCAGGATGTCACTTCCGGGTTCCAGTGGAACCCGTCACTTCTGGGTTCCAAGACTAAGCTGGGCCGCCGCCATGCACCTCTTAAACACTAAGAGGCACATGGCAACTGTCCCCCTCAGTCTTTCAGCGGCTTCCTAATAGACGTAAAGAAGCTTCTTTGCGCCGCCAAAAACACTAAGGAAGGAAGCCGCTGAAAACACTAAGAGGCTCATTGGAGCTCTAAGAGGCGTATTTGCTCTTTAAACATTAAAATTCATCATGCCTGCCAGCTGTTTGACGCTAGATTGGGGCTGCAATTGCGGCTCTTTAAACTTCAGCGCTGATCAGCTGTGTGGCGTGATCAGGCTCAGCTTGTGTGCTGCTCTTTGACTTTAAATTCATTTAAATTCATAGCGCAGGGGAGCAGCTGGGAGTGACGACGGCTTATGAGGCAGCGAGCCATCTTAGCAGGCATTGCTGCAAGTGCCCCCTCCGGTAGTGGAGCCCGGAGCCGGCCGTACCAGCCGCTTTGCTTTAGCTGCGCTACTGCTGGGAGGGATGCTATGCTGGGATTAATGAGGACAGTTCTCCTCTTGCTGCTCAGTATAATAGAGTCACCACTTGGACAGATGTCTCTTTGCCCAGTTAGCAGGGGTTCTATGTGTGCTGATTGCGGTCTAGTTAAGACTTGTTTGACCTACTGTGTCCTACTGTGTTACTGGAAAAGAATATTTTTCCAGTTACTGAAAGGGTGAATCAGCTACGCTGTTGGTCAGAGTTCAGAAGCCTCAGTGCACAAAAAAGCACGACAAGTAATTGTTAGGCAAATGCAGGGAAAGACAGAATACTTCTTCCAGCAGACAGAAAAGATCCATCTTGATATGTGAACTGGCATTCTCTTTTTCTAAAGGGCATTCTACTCTGGAATTTTTATCTTGCAATGAGGCAATGACTCTTTTCCTCCCATCTTTTAATATTTGTGATTTCCAATATCATAAAGAGCTATCTAATGATGCCACAAGGTTGGCGGCATGTTCTACTGATATTGACTAGAAAGTGGAATGTTGGGTATTATACATCGCATGCAGAATTTCCTCTCCCTCCTGTCTTCATTGAGAGTAATTGTGGTACTTGAAAGACCAACAGATTTATTGTGACTTAAACTTTTGTGGACTTTGTTAGCTGCCTCTTGGTCCTTGGGCTGCTGCCATAGCAGATCAGCACCTGAGGGGATGAATGGGAACCACATCTTCACTGGGGGACTTGCAAGTGGCAGCCAGGGCAAGGCTGTGCAAGTGTGCAGCTGGTGAACTGCTAATTTCCCATTTAATGTGAAATAGGGCTTGAGGATTCTGAACACTTTTGGAGGAAAGCTGTAAAATAATTTCAATTTTGCTAACTATAATTGTTTTTCAACAGCCTCTCTATTTGCTCTTTTGATGTGCAAGAGATTCCTTGGCTCCTGATAGTTATGATTAGCATTTCCTGCAGTGAGGCCACTGAGAAGGCCACTACATTATTAAATCGAAGATAAGCATTTGTTTTTATGTTCCGGGCATTTCTTTAATGCTTCCTCTAACGTAAAGAGGGATACAAAAGAGCCTGAGAGCCTGAGAACATCGACCTAGTTAAACCTGCCTCTTCACTGCCCTAGAGCAGTGGTTCTCAAATGTTTTAGCACCGGGACCCACTTTTTAAAATGACCCTCTATCGGGACCCACCTAGCTTTATGAGACACTCACAGCCCATTCCAACCCAAGTGCTAAGCAGCCCAAGTCAGACCTAAAGTCAGCCTAAGTCGTTTAGGTCGAAGTTAGGTCTGGAACACGACCATTTAGGGCGAAGTTAGGTCGAACTTAGGTCGAACTTAGGACAGACGGACTAAGAACGGACTAAGAACGGCGCACATGCGCACCACAGACGCCGGCACAACTCGGACCTAAAATCGGCCTAAAAGTGGGCGGACCATGGGCGGACCGTGGGCGTAACGGGGGTGGAAACCAATTAACGTCGGATTCCAGACCCTGGCGAGCACAGACACGCCCCCTTCAACACAGAAGCTGACACAAAAGTTAGGTCGACCAAAAAGGTGGTCCCAAATTCGAGGAGACCCATAGGACCCATTTTACCTTACCCAAGCCAGCCCTCTCCTGAAAATTTCTAACACCCTACTCCTGAGTTAGGTCAGAGTTAGGACGGAGTTGGGCCTGCTAGGTCTGGAAACCGACAGAGTTATGCCTAAGATAGGGAGCCTATCAGCACCCAGCCCCACCCAGCCTCTTTCCCACAAAAGCCCAGCCCCAGACCTCCAGTCTCTCTCTCTCTCTCTCTCTGAGCACGTGGCGTGGGGTTCTGTCCCCCACAGCCACAAAGTGGGACTTTGAAAAATTTTCAAACACCCCACTTCTCTCTTCTCTTCTCCTCTCTCCTCTCTGCACCCCTCTCGGGCAGAGAGGGCTGTTCTGGCTGTGGCCAACCTGTTTACAGCTGTGCCTGGGCAGCTGCCTCCATGCAAGTGTTTGCTAACCCATGTCTTTCTCCCAGCCCCTCTTTCCCCCCCCCCACAGGCAACAACACCAGCAGGTAAGAGCAGGGTTTGTGCTGACATGTGGTCTGACTGCTGCCTCTTTGCATTTAGAAATATAGGAAGGATACATGCCTCTTTACCAATGTGTTGTCTCATAGCTGTCTGCACAGCCTGCCATGACATGCCTCTCTACCAATGTGTTGTCTCATAGCTGCCTGCACAGCCTGCCATGACATGCCTCTCTACCAATGTCTTGTCTCATAGCTGCCTGCATAGCCTGCCATGATATGCCTCTCTACCAATGTCTTGTCTCATAGCTGCCTGCATAGCCTGCCATGATATGCCTCTTTACCACTGTGTTGTCTCATAGCTGCCTGCATAGCCTGCCATGATATGCCTCTTTACCACTGTGTTGTCTCATAGCTGCCTGCATAGCCTGCCATGATATGCCTCTTTACCACTGTGTTGTCTCATAGCTGCCTGCATAGCCTGCCATGATATGTCTCTTTACCACTGTGTTGTCTCATAGCTGTCTGCATAGCCTGCCATGACATGCCTCTCTACCAATGTGTTGTCTCATAGCTGCCTGCATAGCCTGCCATGATATGCCTCTTTATCAGTGTCTTGTCTCATAGCTGCCTGCATAGCCTGCCATGATATATAGGATACATGCCTCTTTACCACTGTTGTGTCTGATTGCTGCCTGTAGTCATGTGAGCAGACAATGCCACAAGTGTGGAACTGTTAGCCTTATGTAGACACCAGCTGTTCCCCCCCACCTTTTCTACACAGGGTCTACTGACAGGTCAGTATTGCTAGGTTTGCCATGATAGTGACCCCCAAGTTGTGTTGTTGTCTCTCTCTTTGACCCTTTCCCCTTACAGGATCATGCTCTCCTTATACCCAGGTAAGCAGCCCAGACCATGCTATGTGTGTCACACCTCTCAGCTGTGTTTTATTTCTCTCCCTGCAGGCTTTTGCAACTGACACACTGGCTTGTCTTCAATGGCGACTGCTTCCACACACCAGCTGCCATGTGACTCCCCCTTGTTTTTTGTCTCCCCAGGAACGTCTACTACCACCTACCTTCCTGGGAGCACCCCTGGGCCTGCAGTCTGGTTGCCCCACTGTCGCCTCCCTCGATGCTGCCAGAGGTCAGGGAGCCAGCCCTGCAACCCTCCTCAGCTGCCAGCGCTGCTGCTGCTCCACCTCCCTGGCTGTTGTTCTTGCTGTCCCTCCCCTTTCTATGGAGCAGGCTGTGGTTCCACAGGGGAAGAGCCTGCATCTCCAGGTCCATGGGGCAGGTGTACTGCTGCTGCTGCTTTCAGATTGGCTGCTGTGACTACCCCTGGCAGCCTCGCCTGGCCATCTCTGCTAACGTTCCAGAACAATAAAGCTGCCCCTTGGGCAGAGCGCCAGTGAAACATATGTGCCCAGTGTTTACACAAGCATTGCCCCCCACACACAGACAGCCCCCAGCACTGAAGCCCCTACATGAGTCCCAGCCAGGGACTGCCACGGCCTTCCCTGGGAGAACACAGCAGGGGCGCTGCCAGACCCCCATGGCACAGAAGGGAGGGGGGAGTTGGGGGGGCCTCTCAGGCAGGCAAACAGTGACAGCCAGGGCGTCCGCCCGTAATGCAGGCGCCTCCGTCTAAGGTCCGCCCATAATGCAGCCGACCTCCATCGGTCCACCCATAATGCAGGCGCCTCCGTCTAAGGTCCGCCCATAATGCAGCCGACCTCCATCGGTCCACCCATAATGCAGGCGCCTCCGTCTAAGGTCCGCCCATAATGCAGCCGACCTCCATCGGTCCACCCATAATGCAGGCGCCTCCGTCTAAGGTCCGCCCATAATGCAGGCGCCTCCGTCTAAGGTCCACCCATAATGCAGCCGGCCTCCATCGGTCCACCCATAATGCAGGCGCCTCCATCTAAGGTCCGCCCATAATGCAGCTGACCTCCATCGAAGGTCCACCCATAATGCAGGTGCCTCCGTCGGTCCACCCATAATGCAGCCGACCTCCATCGAAGGTCCACCCATAATGCAGCCGACCTCCATCGAAGGTCCACCCATAATGCAGGCGCCTCTGTCGGTCCACCCATAATGCAGCCGACCTCCATCGAAGGTCCACCCATAATGCAGCCGACCTCCATCGAAGGTCCACCCATAATGCAGCCGACCTCCATCGAAGGTCCACCCATAATGCAGGCGCCTCTGTCGGTCCACCCATAATGCAGCCGACCTCCATCGAAGGTCCACCCATATTGCAGCCGACCTCCATCGAAGGTCCACCCATAATGCAGGCGCCTCTGTCGGTCCACCCATAATGCAGCCGACCTCCATCGAAGGTCCACCCATAATGCAGCCGACCTCCATCGAAGGTCCACCCATAATGCAGCCGACCTCCATCGAAGGTCCACCCATAATGCAGCCGCTTCCGCCCAAAGTCTGTCTGCATAAGAGGCGCCTGTTTATGCATCACCTTCATCTGCGGAGCGCCCCCTGTGTCCCTATCGGTCTCTGCAGACCCCTCTCTCGGAATCTGTCTCCCACCAGCCTTGTTGTCTGTCTGTCTGTTTCTGACCCACCCATGCCCCTCCCCAGCACCCCCTGCCTGCCTGCCTGCCTGTGGCCTCCCCTCCCACTCCCTGATGATGGCTGCTGGCCACCCCCCACCCTGCCAGAGCGCCTGCCGCAAGGCGCCGGCGTCGCCCCATCTGGGGGCGTGATGAGCTGCGTGAGCCCTTCACGCTCGCAGCAGACAAGCCCGAGGCATCTCTCGGTCTTGGCCGGGGCACAGAGCAGCAGGCACGCCGGGATGCCTTCTTTGTGGGCATTGCCCCGGCCCTGGAAGCCCTGGGCTTCAGGCAGCGCACGGGCAAGTCATGTCAGAGGCAGTTCCAGACCTCATGAGACCCCCCTTGTGTGTGACGTTCCCACCCCCCTCCTTCCCTTCCCTCCCCCGCTCACCCCCCAGTGCAGCCTCAACGTGGCTTGGGGGTGGCATCGCCTTCTGCAGGAGGGAGGGGACGGCCACTCTCCCCTGCAGCAGGTGGCTGATGCACAGGGTGCCCTGTGGCGGCTGGGCTCAGGCACCTCGCTCACCTGTCACCTGCCCTGCACCCACCACATGACTGGCGCAACCCCCCTGCCTGCGGTCAGCCCCTTTGTGACCGGGCTGCGACAGACCCTGCGGCAGCTGCCATGGATGGACGCTGACACATGCAGACAGAGGCCTGCACATGCCCGAGCCAGACACGGAGCCTGGAGAAGAGCCTGCCTGCCTGGGAGGTAAGTGTTGCCTGGATCCTGGGGTGGTGCTGGGCCACAGAAACTGCAGCCTGCCTAACTCAGGCATAACTCTGACCTACCTCAGGCATAACTTCTGCCTAACTTAGGCTGCACTTAGGCCACACTTAGGCCTGACTTGGAGAGGAGTTGGGTTGGAATGGGCTGTCAAACATTTATTTTCCTATATTTACACAAGCTTGCAAACTGCAGGAGCTCATCTGTTTGCAGGGTAATTAGCAGCTATCTTGCAAACTGCAGGAGTGCAGCTCTTTGGGCAATTAGCAGCTATCTGATTTTTAAATAGCCTCAGGGCTTGTGGCAATTACATATCTGATCTTTCCATCACCTGGGACCCACCAGAAATCAGGCCGCAACCCACCAAGTGGGACCTGACCCTCAGTTTGAGAAACACTGCCCTAGAGGGTTTGGAACCAAAAGCAAGGGTAATGCAGGAGCACATGTGATAGTGCTTGCACACTCTTGGGAAATCAGCAATACACTTATTTTTTAGTGTTGGTACTGGGGGACTTCAGTGTCCATGCTGAGGCCCCTGGTGTAGGTGCAGCTCAGGATTTTATGGCCGCTATGGGCCTGTCTCAATTAATTACAGCCCTGACGCCTGTTGCTGGGCATATAATGTTGGACATGATATTTACTGCTGGGCAAGTGGACGGGGATCTGGTTGTGGAGGAGATTAAGATCACTCTTTTGTCATGGAGAGATCACTTCCTGGGAAGGCTTAGGCCAGAGGTTCTCCACCTGTGGTACGCATACCCCCAGGGGTACGCGGACCGCAGGTTGGGGGTACGCGGGATGGTCTCCATTATCAGCTGCTGTGATCAGCAGCTGATAAGTGGGAGCGGAAAAACGGGGAAAATGGTAGCTTCCCTTACCTTGAATCCTGGCCGCCTCCATCTTGAATGTCGCAAAAATCTCGCGAGATTCGAGATGGTGGCGGCCAAATCTCGTAAGGGCACATGAGGCAGTTTCCCCATTTTTCCCGGGCTGCGGCACAGCCGGGCGGGTTCTCCCGCTCGTGCTGCAACCCGGAGGGTAAAGCTACAGCCCTGCTGATTCAGCAGGGCTGTAGCTTTACCCTCCGGGTTGCGGTGCAAGCGGGTGTAACCACTTGGCCATGCCGCAGCCCAGGAAAAATGGCGAAAAAGTGTTGCCACATTGTGTGGTCTGTTATGGGAGGAGGTCCATGAGGGTGACACCATGAGATCTCACCCCGGGTGTCACCAACCCTAGTGACACCCCTGGGACACCACTTCTAAGACAAGGGCTGAATTAAGCTCAAACGTATGGTCAAATCCATGCCACAATATGCAACTAGGAGCATGATTCTTTAGGGGAGGCGCAAGTTTTATGTTGTTCTAAAGGCCAAAGGTGTGCTCTTTGGATCTAGACCATAATTTGGACAAACAACCAGACTGAGGGCCCAATCCTATCCTTTCCCTCCCCCGCTGAGGCAGCTGCTTCACCAGAGTACGTGCTGCATCCTGCGGTGGGGGTGGGTGGGTCCTGGAGGTCTCTTCTGGGTAAGGGAACATTTGCAAGCCTCCAGCAGCAGAACAGGTCTACTCGGACCTGCACCAGCGATTTCTAAGTGGACCCAGGATGGAGGATCAAAGCCTAGAAGGGGGGGTAGGATAATTGGTGGTGTTGCTGCTGCTGATACTGCCCCCTTCTAGCCCTCAGTCCACCCCTATTCTGCACCATCTCCTCCCTGTTCCCTCCCCTGGCCCTTTCTGCCCCCCTAAGCACCTCCCTCCTCCTCCTCTTCCACCACCACCACCACCACCACCCCGCACTGACTTACTGGTGCCAGGGGCCATGATTGATCTGTTTGGTGTTTGTGGCGGCAGCCCGGCTGCTCCTGACAGCAGGTTGTATTTGCAGCTGTGGTAAAGCACCTTGTTGTTGTTCAGTCGTTAAGTCGTGTCCGACCCTTCGTGATCCCATGAACCATATCCCGCCAGGCCTTCCTGTCCTCCACTATTTTCCTGAGTTCGCTCATTTTCATGTTCGTTGCATCGGTGATGCTGTCTAACCATCTCATCCTTGGCCTTCCCCTTCTCCTTTTGCCTTCAATTTTTCCCAGCATCAGAGTCTTCTCCAGAGAGTCCTCTCTTCGCATTAGGTGGCCAAAATATTTGAGTTTCAGCCTTAGTATCTGTCCTTCCAGGGAACAGTCAGGGTTGATTTCATTTAGGATTGACTGATTTGATCTCCTAGCAGTCCAAGGGACTCTCAGGAGTCTTCTCCAGCACCACAGTTCAAAAGCATCTATTCTTCGGCGCTCAGCCTTCCTTATGGTCCAACTCTCGCAACCATACATTGCTACTGGGAACACCATCGCCCTGACTATGCGAACTTTTGTTGGCATGGTGATATCTCTGCTTTTTATTATGCTGTCTAAGTTTGCCATAGCTTTCCTTCCAAGGAGTAAGCGTCTTTTAATTTCATGGCTGCTGTCTCCGTCTGCAGTGATCTTGGAGCCCAGAAAAGTAAAATCTGTTACTGCTTCCATTTCTGCCCCTTCTATTTGCCAGGAATTGATGGGCCCAGATGCCATGATCTTAGTTTTATTAATGTTGAGTTTCAAGCCAACTTTTGCACTCTCCTCTTTCACCCTCATCAAGAGGCTCTTTAGTTCTTCTTCACTTTCTGCCATTAGGGTGGTATCGTCTGCATATCTGAGGTTGTTGATATTTCTCCCGGCAATCTTGATTCCGGCTTGCGATTCATTCAGCCCTGCATTTCTCATAATGTACTCTGCATATAAGTTAAATAGGCAGGGTGACAATATACAGCCTTGCCGTACTCCCTTCCCAATTTTGAACCAGTCGGTTGTTCCATGGCCGGTCCGAACTGTTGCTTCTTGACCCGCATACAGGTTTCTCAGGAGACAGGTAAGGTGGTCTGGTACCCCCATCTCTTTAAGAATTTGCCACAGTTTGTTGTGATCCACACAATCAAAGGCTTTTGCGTAGTCAATAAAGCAGAAGTAGGTGTTTTTTTGGAACTCTCGTGCTTTCTCCATGATCCAGCGCATGTTGGCAATTTGATCTCTAGTTCCTCTGCCTCTTCGAAACCCAGCTTGTACGTCCGGTAGTTCTCGGTCCACGTACTGCTGAAGCCTAGCTTGTAGGATTTTGAGCATAACCTTGCTAGCATGTGAAATGAGTGCAATTGTGCGATAGTTTGAGCACTCTTTGGCACTGCCCTTCTTTGGAATTGGAACGTAAACTGACCTTTTCCAATCCTTTGGCCACTGCTGAGTTTTCCAAATTTGTTGGCATATTGAGTGCAGCACTTTCACAGCATCACCTTACGCCACCAGAATGCTAGTTCTATTAGTGTAAGGGCAGACTTGGATTGGGCTGTAAATTATTGCATTCATTTCCATCCAGCCTATAGTTGCTACACATGAAAGCCATGCCATTTTGCTCCTTTGAGGAACTGGATCAAACCACTTAGGCAGAATTTGCTCCATTCATAAAAGCTGAAATCGTTTCTGATGCTTTTGATAGAAACCACCTGTAATGCTCTCACTTGCTTGGCTTAGTCATGATACATTATTTTATCTTTCCTACTATGTATGACCCCCCCCTGGCTGCATGGATGATTCAGACAGTCAATCCATGAAGCATATTTTATATAATTCTGTTTACACTAAGAGAAGACAAATCTCATATGTGCTTCATTTTCCATAATGTTTCCCCACTTTCAAGCGGAGGGGGGGCACAGAAACCAAGACTCTACTGCCCTATAGATTGGTGGCAGGGGAGGACAGAGTGGACAGGATGTGCTGTCTCTTTAGCTATAAGGTTCCCTCAGCACCTCACTCCCAGTGGCGTAGATAAGAGGGGGCTGGGGGTCCAGGGCCCCGGGTTGCCAGGACTCTGGGAGGGGTGTCAAGAGACTCTCCCCATGTGCCACTGGTGGTTGAGAAAAAAGCACTGAGCCACTTCTTCACAACATTGACATTTCCACCAACATGCAGTTTTTACACCAGTTAGTTTAGAGTTACCTGGGGGCTAATACACATGGTTGTGAGCAGCCATGACACTTTTGGCATATGTGAACCCCAAGCGTGACTGATAGGATGATTCATTATTGTTTTCCTACTCCTTCATTTTTAATAAAGCTGTTGGGAACCACTCTTGCAATTAAGCAGTACATTTTTATCTCTACAGAGGCTTAACTATTATTTTTCCCTACAGTATTTTTGTACTAAAGGTGGACATAAATCACCAGTGATGTAGTATTGCACTAAAAAACCCATCCTTCCAGGCATCAAAGGGAAGTCAATTATTATATAAATGGTTATGGGGAGTCGAGAAAACTCAACTTTGCACGCCAACGATAGGTTTCCTGACAAGTGATTAATATTATGATAGCAAAACCTTTGCCTTCCTCCCCCCTTCAATCTCCTTTTTTTTATTTAGAGAACCCATTGATTTTTGCAGAACAATTCTTACCCTAATAAGAGCAGGTTCAGAGGCAGAAGTATAAGGAACATTTTAAAAAAAAAACATAGAAAGAGCAGATAAAAGCATAGAAGTGCAAGTATCAAATGGAAAGCCAGCCCAACATACTTTTAACTGATAACGTTCTTAGATTCTCTCGACGTGTCCAGATTTTAGAGTTCAAAATAATCATTCTGTCGGGAAAACTCCGTCGTTTTCGGTGTTTTCGAAATGATGGAGTTTTCCCGGCAGAATGATTGTTTAGAACTCTAAAATACAGGTGGGCCCCCATATCCACTGGGGATATGTTCCAGGCCCCTCCGTGGATACTTGAAACCATGGATAAGAGCGAACACCCCCTCCATGGTTTCCTGAGGGCCCCCTGCCCTGCCTCCCCTCTGGGCAGGCGTGCGCATCCCCACTCAGCTCTTATTTTTCTTTCAACAAGCTTTGTTTCTTCCTTAAAACAAACAGAGAAGCAGCCTCCATTGCAGGCAAGTAGAACGAGACTAAGTCCTAGAGAGGCTCTGCAAGGTTTCTGGTAACCTTGCAGAGCCTCTCTAGTACTTAGTCTCGTTCTACTTGCCTGTAATAAACTTCTCCTGTTTCTTTAAGGAAGAAACGAAGCTTACTGGGGAAAAAGTAAAAGTCTGGGGGGGTCCCCACGATCCATGGATAACTGAAACCGTGGATAGCGAATCAGTGGATATGGGGGCCCACCTGTACTTTTAACTCTTGCTACTTCAACACAGAATCTTTTGGTTCCTTTTAACAAACTTTGGGTAACTAACTGACCCCAAAGATGCTTAAAGGCCTTGCTGAGGTGGTAAACCTGTGTCAGAACTGTACCACTTCAGACTGCGAGTGGGGACCTCACATGACTGAATGTCCTTCCATACTAAAAAAAGAAAACATACCCCCCAAATCCTTAATAGAATACTACCATATGGGGAAGATGTGGGAAGGCAATCATTGCTCCCCCCCCCCCCCCCGGTTCAAAAATGGTTGGGAAGGATGAAGATTGAGCTGAAGAAGGACCAGAGAGGAATGGGTTTTAAGCAGCCTCTCTTCAGCGTCTCTCCTCCATTCAGACTTATAGCTGACCCAAGATGCTTTGAATTAAAAAAAAAGGATCTGCAGAGGAAAGCATTTAGTTTGAGCCTGAGAACTAGGCCAAAGAGCAAAAGGCTGATAAACAATGTAAAAAGCACTTTTAAGAACTTTTTCTTATTGCATATGTGCAAGGGCTCTATAAGAAATCACTCTTATGCAACACATATATACTTGTATACAATTGTGGTGAAAATGCCGTGTTTTGTCCTATTCTTTCTTGCCTGCGGACCCCCCCCCCCCAGTTCCCCACGAGGTTTCTGTGTTGCCTCAGCATCTTTTTATACTTGTCGTCATTGTCTGGGTCCAACTCAGACAATAACTCCTAGCAACAGCAATACTTGTTGCAATTGGACATGCCAATTGCATGTGGCAGCTCCACTGATGGACCCAGCAAGCACCAGAGCAGGTAAGGTTATGGAGGGGGTGAATCATGGGTGGTTTGGGGCGGGAAAGGGGGAGGGCAGGAGCAGTTCAGGGTGGATCTCAGTGGCAACAACATGCGCCAGGATCCCATCCTCATTTTTTCAGCCCGCCCTGCCCCCTTCCTCTCCTCAGACGTACAACAGCAAAATCATGGGATGGGTCCAAGGAAGTCCATTGGTGACTAGATGGCCTACTGGGAGGTAAATACAGGTGGGCCCCCATACCCACTGATTCACTATCCACGGTTTCAGTTATCCACGGATCGTGGGGACCCCCCCAGGCTTTTACTTTTTTCCCAGTAAGCTTCGTTTCTTCCTTAAAGAAACAGGAGGCTGCTTATTACAGGCAAGTAGAATGAGCCTAAGTACTAGAGAGGCTCTGCAAGGTTAACAGAAACCTTGCAGAGCCACTCTAGGACTTAGTCTCGTTCTACTTGCCTGCAATGGAGGCTGCTTCTCTGTTTGTTTTAAGGAAGAAACAAAGCTTGCTGAAAGAAAAATAAGAACTGGGGGGGGGCAAGCATGCCTGCCTGCAGGGTGGGGGGCCCTCAGGAAAACATGGAGGGGGTGTTCACTCTTATCCACGGTTTCAAGTATCCACGGAGGGGCCTGGAACATATCCCCAGCAGATATGGGGGCCCACCTGTAAAGGATACTTTTTACTTACCTCTTGTTGGCCATCTGATCACCCCACCACCATTGCATGCAGTGCATACTCCATCAGTGCAGCTGATGGAAGATGGTTTGTGATAGGCTGGTCCATAAGGGACAGGAAATAGCCATATGAGAGAAACATGGAGCTCTGTGGGGAACACTTCTCTGAGCCTTCAAGAGACACTGCTCACTCAGTCCCAAGTTGCTCTATGTAAGCATGAGAACTAGAAGTGTAAGTCAAGGAAACGAGAGCTGTGCTTGTTTTTGAAAGGATGTAAAATATAAACATAATAAATAGAACAAAGGAACGTCACCTTGTTTGCTTTGGCATTAGATTATTTATTGCTTTAGCTTTTGCTTTAGCAGTATATGTCAAGAGACAATGTGCATCTCAGCGACTCTGAAGAGGAGATAATGGCAGGACTTAGCAATGGACTGGATTTGGGAGACAAAAGTCCAAGATGGTTTCATGGCTGCATGTCTGAGATAAGCAGGAGGTAGCAGCTTCCTGAATGCCACTTTTAGAGAAAGGCACTCTATAGTAGAGAGTGTGTTGGAGCTGAAACAGAAATCCCTTCATCCTTAATGTCCTCGTTTTCCAAGTGGGAAACCAAGTCTGAGAGAGAGGTAATGGTGCACCCCAAGACCATGCCGAGTCTTTGGGGCTGAGCAGAGATTAGAGGCCAGTTCTTTAGAGATTAGAGGCCAGTCCAACACACTGTTCATATGGAAAACTGGGGAACAGGGGGTGAGTGAATGGAAATTTGGAAGCTCAGTTACCCTTCACTCTGAGTATAGTCTTGATTTACACTAGCATAGATTTGGCTCTTCATATCTCTCTAGCTTAGTTCATGACCACATTCTCTCCCCCCCCCCCGCCACACACACACACACACACATAATACCCAACCTCAGTCACAACCATGTGATGTTATGTATTTAAAGTGCTTCGATTTTATTTATAGCTCCTCTGAAACCAGCATCAGCTCATCATTTCAGCATGGAATGGAATATTTGATCACTGAAGCTAGTTTAAACATTTCCATTGCGTTTCTGCTTTGATTGAGACTCGAGTATGCAGGAACTGTCTCTCTTCCTCCCTCCCCCCCATACACAGGCGCACAATATCCACACAGAGACACAATCAGATCTTGTTTTTAATTTGCTCTTGTTCCCACTGGATAGAGACTTTTTATATCTGAAACTAGGCTTTTTCACTTCTTAAAGTCTCACATCTGAGACTAGGCTCACACTTACATGTCAAAGTTAAACATTTACTAAAAGTGGCAACATGTGAATATCTAACTCATAAACTGTGCATATCCACTACTGGAAGAGGTTACCCAAAATCAGTAACAGCCCAATCCTGCGTAAGGATCCGCCGGGCAGCCCAAGCAGCCCACCAGATCCTGTGCTCCGCCGAGGACAGGCTGCCGCTCAGCTGGAGGTCTACTCGGGGAAGGGGACACTCCTCGGCCTCCTCGGATTTCCAGAAGTAAGAGGAGGCAGTGTAATGGCCCAGTCACCCGGCGGGGACCGGGATACATCCAAGGCCGTCCCCCGCCCCCTCCCGGGCCGGCTGGACCTATGGGCCCCCTCCATTTACCTCCGTTCCCCCCCCTCGCTGAATCCCCACCTGGGTCCGTTGGCGGTCTGTCGGGCGGTCTGTCGGCGGAGCAGGGGAGGCCGGCCTTCCCTGCTCTCGAGTCATCAGAAAACTTTTGCAACAGCTTCGGGTGGTGGAACGCTTGTTCTGCCACCCGTGACTTGCGCAGGATTGCGCAGCAAAAGAAATAGCTCGAGGGTCCCATCTTAAATCTGTCGTGATTGGAGACCATTGGTATATCCTATGCTATGGGTACATTTTGTTAGACTGTCTTTTTATGCCTGATGACTTTCACTATTCATGCCCTTGCACACTCTCAATGTGTGATGTGATATCTCATATTGGATCACACCATTTTGTGTGAAGTATTTAACAAGCCTGAAAAAATGGCCCAGATTGTTTAGATGCAGCCTCCTCAATCTACTTTCATATTTTCAATCTACTTTCAATATATATATATATATATATATATATATATATATATATATATATATATATATATATATATATATAAATCCTGTAATTTTCAAAAACAAACATTAGCCTGGATCCAAAGAACTATGCAACTAGTTCCATGTATGCGAAGAGACTCTGAACATATGCTTCACAAGGCACAACTAGTTGAGATGAAGGGACAGATGTGGTTAACCCTACTGCAGTCCTTTCTAATACAAATACAAATACAACTGCAAGGAAGTTCAGATCTCTTTTTCTAGTGGAAATTACCTCCCCAGTTGCTATTTGCCCCACAGAGCCAAACACACAAGTATTTCAATAATAACTCACATTTTTGACCTCATAGGGCAGTAGTTCCCAAACTGGGAGACACGACTCCCAGGGGAGCTGCAGAAACCAGCCAGGGGAGCCACAAAGTACCACGGAATCCTCTTGGAAAACAGTGCAATGCCAATTGGGGAGCCGTGGCCAGTGGTCGCCAATGGTCATGTGAGCCGCAGCTTGAAAAGGTTTGGGAAACACTGCTATAGGGCATATAGCAGTTTTGGTGAGATTTGGTAGAATTGCAACTGGGAAAATGGCATGAGAGGAAATGGTTAACCCCCCTTTTCCTAGTGCTGTGCCCCCAATCTGGATCAACCCCCCCCCTGTTACTTTTGCCATTTGAAACAAACCATGGAAGATCTGATTTTGGATTTTTCACTGCCTATAATCCAGCTCTCAAACCGTAGCTCCCAGTGCCACATGACAAATGCCCCTTTTTAAATGTTGCAGCTGTGCAGTGGGCACTACTTTCACAAGGGTTCATCCTGCAGTGGGACTGTATCGCAACCACATGGGTGAGGCTAATCGCACACGTCCATAACACCAAATCATGAATGGTTTACATAAAGAGAACGGTTCTCAGAACACATGCCTTGGCCCTGTCCATATGGTTGTAAGCCACACCATGGAATGAACCAACAGGAAAATAGCTTCCATGGCGAGGCTATAACCTTGGGAAAAAGCATCAAAACTCTCCTGAAACTGAGGATGAATTCCAAAAAGGCTAAAGCATGTGGGGAGGTGTTGTCCATTGGTCAAAAAGTCAAAGTTCCAAGCCCAGGCCTTCAAGTGAGCCTAAAGTAGCTCTTTGGAGCAGGGCCTTCATTTCTACCTAGCCTGTAGTTATGCACACCATTTTGCTTCTTCCAAGGAATTGATGCAAAACCACTTAGATCATAACAGCTGAAGTATTTTCTCCTGTTTTGGGGAGAAACTCACTTGTACATTCTTATTTGCTTGGTATTATCATGATACAATATCTTATCTTCCCTCGAGCCTGCCTGACCTCTGGTGGTGTTGATGATTCAGATTGTCAGTCCTTTGATGTTCATCTATTCATACTATAGGAGAAGATACATCTCATATCATGCTTCATTCTTCGGGAATGCTTTCCTACTAGCAGATGGAAAGGGTGTGGCTCGTTGGAGATGCGGCAGCTATAATAAACCTACAACCATACATTGTTATTCCAATGCCATGGTTGGGCTGCGTTTTCAGCAGGGAGTACTAATTCACTGACAGCCCATTCCAACCCAAGTGCTAAGCAGCCCAAGTCAGACCTAAAGTCAGCCTAAGTCGTTTAGGTCGAAGTTAGGTCTGGAACACGACCATTTAGGGCGAAGTTAGGTCGAAGTTAGGTCGAACTTAGGACCGACGGACTAAGAACGGACTAAGAACGGCGCACATGTGCACCACAGACGCCGGCACAACTCGGACCTAAAATCGGCCTAAAAGTGGGCGGACCGTGGGCGTAACGGGGGTGGAAACCAATTAACGTCGGATTCCAGACCCTGGCGAGCACAGACACGCCCCCTTCAACACAGAAGCTGACACAAAAGTTAGGTCGACCAAAAAGGTGGTCCCAAATTCGAGGAGACCCATAGGACCCATTTTACCTTACCCAAGCCAGCCCTCTCCTGAAAATTTCTAACACCCTACTCCTGAGTTAGGTCAGAGTTAGGACGGAGTTGGGCCTGCTAGGTCTGGAAACCGACAGAGTTATGCCTAAGATAGGGAGCCTATCAGCACCCAGCCCCACCCAGCCTCTTTCCCACAAAAGCCCAGCCCCAGACCTCCAGTCTCTCTCTCTCTCTCTCTGAGCACGTGGTGTGGGGTTCTGTCCCCCACAGCCACAAAGTGGGACTTTGAAAAATTTTCAAACACCCCACTTCTCTCTTCTCCTCTCTGCACCCCTCTAGGGCAGAGAGGGCTGTTCTGGCTGTGGCCAACCTGTTTACAGCTGTGCCTGGGCAGCTGCCTCCATGCAACTGTTTGCTAACCCATGTCTTTCTCCCAGCCCCTCTTCCCCCCCCCCACAGGCAACAACACCAGCAGGTAAGAGCAGGGTTTGTGCTGACATGTGGTCTGACTGCTGCCTCTTTGCATTTAGAAATATAGGAAGGATACATGCCTCTTTACCAATGTGTTGTCTCATAGCTGTCTGCATAGCCTGCCATGACATGCCTCTTTACCAATGTCTTGTCTCATAGCTGCCTGCATAGCCTGCCATGACATGCCTCTCTACCAATGTGTTGTCACATAGCTGCCTGCATAGCCTGCCATGATATGCCTCTTTACCAATGTCTTGTCTCATAGCTGCCTGCATAGCCTGCCATGACATGCCTCTCTACCAATGTGTTGTCACATAGCTGCCTGCATATCCTGCCATGACATGCCTCTTTATCAATGTCTTGTCTCATAGCTGCCTGCATAGCCTGCCATGATATATAGGATACATGCCTCTTTACCACTGTTGTGTCTGATTGCTGCCTGTAGTCATGTGAGCAGACAATGCCACAAGTGTGGAACTGTTAGCCTTATGTAGACACCAGCTGTTCCCCCCCCACCTTTTCTACACAGGGTCTACTGACAGGTCAGTATTGCTAGGTTTGCCATGGTAGTGACCCCCAAGTTGTGTTGTTGTCTCTCTCTTTGACCCTTTCCCCTTACAGGATCATGCTCTCCTTACACCCAGGTAAGCAGACCAGACCATGCTATGTGTGTCACACCTTTCAGCTGTGTTTTATTTCTCTCCCTGCAGGCTTTTGCAACTGACATACTGGCTTGTCTTCAATGGCGACTGCTTCCACCCACCAGCTGCCATGTGACTCCCCCTTGTTTTTTGTCTCCGCAGGAACGTCCACTACCACCTACCTTCCTGGGAGCACCCCTGGGGCTGCAGTCTGGTTGCCCCACTGTTGCCTCCCTCGATGCTGCCAGAGGTCAGGGAGCCAGCCCTGCAACCCTCCTCAGCTGCTAGCGCTGCTGCTGCTCCACCTCCCTGGCTGTTGTTCTTGCTGTCCCTCCCCTTTCTATGGAGCAGGCTGTGGTTCCACAGGGGAAGAGCCTGCATCTCCAGATCCATGGGGCAGGTGTGCTGCTGCTGCTGCTGCTGCTTTCAGATTGGCTGCTGTGACTACCCCTGGCAGCCTCGCCTGGCCATCTCTGCTAACGTTCCAGAACAATAAAGTCGCCCCTTGGGCAGAGCCCCAGTGAAACATATGTGCCCAGTGTTTACACAAGCATTGCCCCCCACACACAGACAGCCCCCACCACTGAAGCCCCTACATGAGTCCCAGCCAGGGACTGCCACGGCCTTCCCTGGGAGAACACAGCAGGGGCGCTGCCAGACCCCCATGGCACAGAAGGGAGGGGGGAGTTGGGGGGGCCTCTCAGGCAGGCAAACAGTGACAGCCAGGGCGTCCGCCCGTAATGCAGGTGCCTCCGTCGGTCCACCCATAATGCAGGCGCCTCCGTCAAAGGTCCGCCCATAATGCAGGCGCCTCCATCGAAGGTCCACCCATAATGCAGCCGCTTCCGCCCAAAGTCTGTCTGCATAAGAGGTGCCTGTTTATGCATCACCTTCATCTGCGGAGCGCCCCCTGTGTCCCTATCGGTCTCTGCAGACCCCTCTCTCGGAATCTGTCTCCCACCAGCCTTGTTGTCTGTCTGTCTGTTTCTGACCCACCCATGCCCCTCCCCAGTACCCCCTGCCTGCCTGCCTGTGTATCTGTCTCCCCTCCCACTCCCTGATGATGGCTGCTGGCCACCCCCCACCCTGCCAGAGCGCCTGCCGCGAGGCGCCGGCGTCGCCCCATCTGGGGGTGTGATGAGCTGCGTGAGCCCTTCACGCTCGCAGCAGACAAGCCCGAGGCATCTCTCGGTCTTGGCCGGGGCACAGAGCAGCAGGCACGCCGGGATGCCTTCTTTGCGGGCATTGCCCCGGCCCTGGAAGCCTCGGGCTTCAGGCAGCGCACGGGCAAGTCATGTCAGAGGCAGTTCCAGACCTCATGAGACCCCCCTTGTGTGTGACGTTCCCACCCCCCTCCTTCCCTTCCCTCCCCCGCTCACCCCCCAGTGCAGCCTCAACGTGGCTTGGGGGTAGCATCGCCTTCTGCAGGAGGGAGGGGACGGCCACTCTCCCCTGCATCAGGTGGCTGATGCACAGGGTGCCCTGTGGCGGCTGGGCTCAGGCACCTCGCTCACCTGTCACCTGCCCTGCGCCCACCACATGACTGGCGCAACCCCCATGCCTGCGGTCAGCCCCTTTGCGACCAGGCTGCGACAGACCCTGCGGCAGCTGCCATGGATGGACGCTGACACATGCAGACAGAGGCCTGCACATGCCCGAGCCAGACACGGAGCCTGGAGAAGAGCCTGCCTGCCTGGGAGGTAAGTGTTGCCTGGATCCTGGGGTGGTGCTGGGCCACAGAAACTGCAGCCTGCCTAACTCAGGCATAACTCTGACCTACCTCAGGCATAACTTCTGCCTAACTTAGGCTGCACTTAGGCCACACTTAGGCCTTACTTGGAGAGGAGTTGGGTTGGAATGGGCTGTGATTCTGGTTCTCATTTGACTAGCTGCAAACAGAAAGAATAACACAAACCTGTTTCATGAAGCAAATGGCTTTTCTAAGTATCCCGGATCCCAAATTGGATCCAGTGCTACCACCCAGTGTTTCTGCTTCCCTGAATACAGTAGCGCACATATTGACTATCCTTACTATGAAAAGTAACTAGCTCACCATTGCAAATTCATGCTTCTAGTCCTTACTAACAGCCCAATCCTATCTTAACTGTGCTCTGGCCACTGGTGTCACTGCAGGGGGGGGCGGAGCTCTAAGTTCTGCCGCGGTCAGACCCTCTGTTACATGGGAGCATGAAGCGCTCCCGCCCCCTCGCCTTTGGAGCCATTCAAGTCGGTGAAAGCACTGACCTGAATGGCTCAAAGGCGAGGGGGTGGGGGTGCTTCATGCTCCCATGTAACGGAGGGTCTGACCGCGGCGGAACGTAGAGCTCCGCCCCCTTCAGTGACGCCAGTGGCTCTGGCAGAACGTGTGTCTCTAGAAGCATGAATTTGCAATGGTGAGCTAGTTACTTTCCGCCAGAGCAGGAAAGTATAAGAGCAGCCATAAAGCACAGAGCAGAGCAGCCATAAAGCACTTTGTGACAGCACAAGCTGCCAGTGTGCCAGCGGGAAGGCCGTAGCCTTCTCATACATGCCAGTGGATTGAAAGAAACCTGCCAGCGGAGGTAAGCCCACGCAGGGGGTGGGACAGGGTGGGTGTAGGGCAGGGAGAAGGTTGAATGGGGCAGGGTGGGTGGAATGAGGTGGTGACGGGGTGGGCAAATTGGGCCTGGCGGGGGCGGGATCAGTGGCACATGCCAAATCTTGACCACTCCCCTTCCCAGGCCTGATCAGCTGGCACGGTTCAACTCGGACTTGTGCCAGTAATATCGCTGGAACAGGTCCAAGCTGGCCCATTGCAGCTGCTGAGGCTTACCCTGGGGCAAGGGGATAAATGGCCCCTTACCCTGAGGAGATCTCCAGCAGCCAAAACTCCCCCGCAGGATGCAGCGGAAGTCATGCCAGCACCGCTGCATCGCCGTGCAGGGGTAGGCTTACCATTCATCCCGGAAAAACCGGCACTGTCCCAGTTTCCAGAGCCCAGTCCCAGCCAGCTGGGCCCGGAACCGGGTCAGTCCTGGTTTTTCCGGGTCTGCCCCCGCTTCCAAAATGTGATCTTTTTCTCAGTGCCGCCATCTTGGATCTCGCTTTGCACCCACAAATTTTTAAAAAATCAATCAATCAATCAATCAATCAATCAATCAATCAATCAATTATTTGGGGGGTCCCGGTTTGGAAACGGGGAAATATGGTAACCCTATGCAAGGAGTTAGGTAGGATTGGGCTGAAATACTATTAAATTGCTTCACCTCTCTACTCTTAATGATACCAGTTCTTTGCCACATTTCCTCACGCTTCCATTCTGCACAAAGTCATTTCCTGTTTGTTCTCCCTCTCTGTCTTCTCCTCTTCCCATGTCTTGTCTTTGACCACACAGCTCTTCTTTGTGCTTGGGGTTGCCTTCCTCTTGATGCTCATTAACAGCCACTTCCCCTCTCCTATTTCAAGTCTGCCCTTGAGTGGAAACACAGTTTTTCATCAAAGCTTTCTAAACTCTACCCTTGCTTGCTTCCCATCCAGAAAATCCATCCATCTAGAAATACAGTTGCAAATCATTATTATTATTATTATTATTATTATTATTATTTCAAAAAGAATGGCATTCATAGCAAGGCATAGTTGCACACTTAGATCAAAATAAATGGACCAGTTATGGAGGAAGAGAGACATCACTTCCAGCCTTTTTGCAATAATTTACAAATGGGGTTCAGATCCCACTAATAACCACTACATATGCTACCCTGACGGCATAGTCACCTCTCTATGTAAAAGTGCCAATACTCCAGGCTTGCAGTTTCCAGGTGACTACTGAAAGCCATCCAGGAGATTTTAACAGAGCCTCCTTGGCGGCTCACTGACATTATGTCAAACTGGGGGAAAATAGCTCCAGGATTAGCTTCCGTGAACATTGGCAACCTTCTTTCAATGTGGGAAACTGTTTGTGTGAAGCTGCTTCCATGTAATGTTGGTAATTTTTGCCACATGAACCCACAACATTTTATTCCCTCCCACCCATGGTTAACATTGGCCTGAACTACAGACACTGTTTCCATTCACACACACGGCTGAACCCAAGTGAGATGCCTCCAGTGAGATGTGTGACACCGGTCTGAAGCACATGTACCTCCTTCTCAACATGTTTAGCATAGAGGCAAAGTTGCGGTGGGAAAAGTACTTGTGTGCAGAACAGCCATGGTTTCCTGAAAGTCTTTTGGGCGCCTTACAGCCCATTCCAACCCAAGTGCTAAGCAGCCCAAGTCAGACCTAAAGTCAGCCTAAGTCATTTAGGTCGAAGGTAGGTCTGGAATGCAACCATTTAGGGCGAAGTTAGGTCAAAGTTAGGTTGAAGTTATGACCAACGGACTAAGAACAGCCCATTCCAACCCAAGGGCTAAGCAGCACAAGTCAGACCTAAAGTTGACCTAAAAGTGGGCGGAACATGGGCGGACCGTGGGTGTAACGGGGGCGGCAACCAATTAACGTTGGATTCCAGACCCTGGCAAGCACAGACACGCCCCCTCCAACACAAATGCTGACACAAAATTTAGGTCGACCAAAAAGGTGGACCCAAATTCGAGGAGACCCATAGGAGCCATTTTACCTTACCTAAGCCAGCCCTCTCCTGAAAATTTCTAACACCCTACTCCTGAGTTAGGTCAGAGTTAGGACGGAGTTGGGCCTGCTAGGTCTGGAAACCGACAGAGTTATGCCTAAGATAGGGAGCCTATCAGCACCCAGCCCCACCCAGCCTCATTCCCACAAAAGCCCAGCCCCAGACCTCCAGTCACTCTCTCTCTCTCTCTGAGCACGTGACGTGGGGTTCTGTCCCTCACAGCCACAAAGTGGGACTTTGTCGGTGGAGGGCAAAATTCACAAACACCCCACTTCTCTCTTCTCCTCTCTGCCTCCCTCTAGGGCAGAGAGGGCTGTTCTGGCTGTGGCCAACCTGTTTACAGCTGTGTCTGGGCAGCTGCCTCCATGCAAGTGTTTGCTAACCCATGTCTTTCTCCCAGCCCCTCTTCTCCCCCCCCCCACAGGCAACAACACCAGCAGGTAAGAGCAAGTAAGAGAAGGGTTTGTGCTGACATGTGGTCTGACTGCTGCCTCTTTGCATTTAGAAATATAGGAAGGATACATGCCTCTTTACCAATGTGTTGTCTCATAGCTGTATGCATAGCCTGCCATGACATGCCTCTCTACCAATGTGTTGTCTCATAGCTGTCTACATAGCCTGCCATGATATGCCTCTCTACCAATGTCTTGTCTCATAGCTGCCTGCATAGCCTGCCATGACATGCCTCTCTACCAATGTGTTGTCTCATAGCTGCCTGCATAGCCTGCCATGACATGCCTCTCTACCAATGTGTTGTCTCATAGCTGCCTGCATAGCCTGCTATGATATGCCTCTTTACCAATGTGTTGTCTCATAGCTGCCTGCTTTGCCTGCTATGATATATAGGATACATGCCTCTTTACCACTGTTGTGTCTGATTGCTGCCTGTAGTCATGTGAGCAGACAATGCCACAAGTGTGGAACTGTTAGCCTTATGTAGACACCAGCTGTTCCCCCCCCCCTTTTCTCCACAGGGTCTACTGACGGGTCAGTATTGCTAGGTTTGCCATGGTAGTGACCCCCAAGTTGTGTTGTTGTCTCTCTCTTTGACCCTTTCCCCTTACAGGATCATGCTCTCCTTACACCCAGGTAAGCAGCTCAGACCATGCTATGTGTGTCACACCTATCAGCTGTGTTTTATTTCTCTCCCTGCAGGCTTTTGCAACCGACACACTGGCTTGTCTTCAATGGTGACTGCTTCCATATACCAGCTGACATGTAACTCCCCCTTGTTTTTTGTCTCCCCAGGAACGTCCACTATCACCTACCTTCCTGGGAGCACCCCTGCGGCTGCAGTCTGGTTGCCCCATGGTCCTCTGCCTCGATGCTGCCACAGGTCAGGGAGCCAGCCCTGCAACCCTTCTCAGCTGCCGGCGCTGCTGCTGCTCCACCTCCCTGGCTGCCTACTTGCTGCCCCTCCCCTTTCTATGGAGCAGGCTGTGGTTCCACAGGGGAAGAGCCTGCATGTCCAAGTCCATGGGGCAGGTGTGCTGCTGCTTTCTGATTGGCTGCTGTGACTACCCCTGGCAGCCTCGCCTGGCCATCTCTGCTAACGTTCCACAACAATAAAGATGCCCCTCGGGCAGAGCCCCAGTGAAACATGTGCCCAGTGTTTACACAAGCATTGCCCCACACACACACACAGACAGCCCCCAGCACTGAAGCCCCTACATGAGTCCCATCCAGGGACTGCCACGGCCTTCCCTGGGAGAACCCAGCAGGGGCGCTGCGAGACCCCCATGGCACAGAGGGGAGGGGGGAGTCAGGGGGGCCTCTCAGGCAGGAAAACAGGGACAGCCAGGGCGTCTGCCCGTAATGCAGGCGCCTCCGTCGAAGGTCTGCCCGTAATGCAGGCGCTTCCGTCGAAGGTCCGCCCGTAATGCAGGCGCCTCTGTCGAAGGTCCGCCTGTAATGCAGCCACTTCCGCCCAAAGTCTGTCTGCATAAGAGGCACATGTTTATGCATCACCTTCATCTGCGGAGCGTCCCCTGTGTCCCTATCGGTCTCTGCAGACCCCTCTCTCGGAATCTGTCTCCCACCAGCCTTGTTGTCTGTCTTTCTGTCTCTGACCCACCCATGCCCCTCCCCAGCACCCCCTGTCTGCCTGTCTGTGTGTCTGCCTCTCCTCCCACTCCCTGATGATGGCTGCTGGCCACCCCCACCCTGCTAGAGCGCCTGCCGTGAGGCGCTGTCGTCGCCCCATCTGGGGGTGTGATGAGCTGTGTGAGCCCTTCACGCTCGCAGCAGACAAGCCCAAGGCATCTCTTGGTCTTGGCCGGGGCACAGAGCAGCAGGCACGCCGGGATGCCTTCTTTGTGGGCATTGCCCCGGCCTTGGAGGCCCAGGGCTTCAGGCAGCGCACGGGCGAGTCATGTCAGAGGCAGTTCCAGTCCTCATGAGACCCCCCCTTGTGTGTGACGTTCCCACCCCCCTCCCCTTCCCTTCCCTCCCCCGCTCACCCCCCAGTGCAGCCTCAACGTGGCTTGGGGGTGGCATCGCCTTCTGCAGGAGGGAGGGGACGGCCACTCTCCCCTGCAGCAGGTGGCTGATGCACAGGGTGCCCTGTAGCGGCTGGGCTCAGGAACCTCGCTCACCTGTCACCTGCCCTGCGCCCACCACATGACTGGCGCAACCCCCCTGCCTGCGGTCAGCCCCTTTGCGACCGGCTGCGACAGACCCTGTGGCAGCTGCCATGGATGGACGCTGACACATGCAGACAGAGGCCTGCACATGCCTGAGCCAGACACGGAGCCTGGAGAAGAGCCTGCCTGCCTGGGAGGTAAGTGTTGCCTGGATCCTGGGGTGGTGCTGGGCCACAGAAACTGCAGCCTGCCTAACTCAGGCATAACTCTGACCTACCTCAGGCATAACTTCTGCCTAACTTAGGCTGCACTTAGGCCACACTTATGCCTGACTTGGAGAGGAGTTGGGTTGGAATGGGCTGTTACTGTCCAATCCTATCCCCCACCATTGGCACCAAAGCAGAGGAGTGCATGCTGCATCCAATGGGAGGGGGTGGGCTATCAGACCTACCCCCAGTAGGCTGCCCAATTGCCTATGGATCTCCTTGGACCTGTGCCAGGTCCTGGCATAAGTCCAAGGAGAGAAAAGGGGCAGGGCGGCCTGGGAAAGAGGGGATAGGATCTGGAGCACACTGTTGCTGCCATGATCCATCCCCTCTTCCCCCCCCCAACCCTAATGCCCTTCCCTTCCCTGTCCAGGACACGGGTCCACCGCCAACTTACCAGCACCGGCAAAGGCTTTGGGAGATGCCCATTTGCAGCACTGGCCCAGAAATGTACGATAGTGGCCTGGCGTTCATGCTGCCATAAAGGTCCTTGTGCTGCCTGAACACTCATTTCTAGCCTTGCCCAGGGTTCCATTTCTTGGTCACAGTAGAGTGTGACAAACAGACAGAACCCAAGAATGGGCTCTTAGATACAGGATGATCAGTTTGACAGCTACTGCATGGTACAATTGCAACAAAATTAACTCTTGCATCATTTTCAGCTTGATGTTGTAGATATGTATACATTCTTTGTCCTAATACTGAGAATTTGTCTGTATCTTTTAAAAATTGCAGGTGGGTGTTAGTGACTGCTACAGAACTTCTTTGAGAACAAGTTTTTTTAAGGGTTTTTTTTTTTTGCTATAGTTAATTGCCTATTAATCAGCTTCCATTGTCTCCATCAGCTTGTGGGTTGCATCATGCTCAAGGGAGAGGATTTTTCCTCTCCACTTCATATGGCAAAAGCCCTTAACAGCGTGAAACAAGGTTCCCTAAGGAGGAAGTGCAGGCAGTTGCTAAAGGTAGTGAACATTTCTTCTTGATCTCTCTGACCAGGTACAACACTGTTGCATCTTTGAAAAGCCCAGGTTACAACAAAACTATTCATTTATAACGGATAAAAGAAAAATAACACTGCACACTTTCTGCTCTGATGACTGTGACTTGGAAGTCTGTACCACACCTTATCAAGCTTCTTTCTGCTTTCTCTTGGACTCATCATCCTGAACTGGGCTGTAAAAAGCTCTGTAGTAAATTTGCTTCACCACCATCTCCCCCAGAAGAAGCTCTCAGATCTCTCTTCCTCAACATCATATTGACCTACTTTACAGCGTTGTTGTGAGAACAACAGTGATAAGGAAAGGTTCTTACCTGCCTTTAAGGATATACTGTAAGGCCATGCTAACAACAGAGCTATGGAAACACTTCATCTTAGAAACATGCAACAAATCATCAAAATACTGTGCCAAGGTAACCCAAATTCTACACCAGGAAATGCTAAATTCTACAACCTGTGTAAATGCTGTGCATGAACATAAACCTCTGGCATAAAAACTCTCAGCCTCACATTGCCTCCTACCCAGGGCTAGCCCATTCATGAGGCCAGCTGCAGGGAAGCCTCGGGCCAGAGGCGTCGCTACCGTGGGGGCGGTACTGTAAGTTTTGCGCCATCCTAGTCCCCGTTTACAACCCGGCACAAGGTGGCCCCACCCCCTCGCCGTTGGAACCATTCAGTGCGGCGATGGCAACGGGCAGGAAGTCTCCTGACCGTTGCCTTCATCGTACTGAATGGCTCTGACGGCGAGGGGGTGGGGCCGCCTCGTGCCTGGGAGTAAACAGGGACTAGGATGGTGCGAAACTTACAGTACCGCCCCCACGGTAGCGACACCTCTGCCTCGGGCAGCAGACTGCTCTCTCTCTCTCTCTCTCTCTCTCTCTCTCTCTCTCTCTCTCGCTCTCTCTGTGTGTGTGTGTGTGTGTGTGTGTGTGTGTGTAGCTCATCTCTGTCTGCCTGCTTGCCTCCACTGCTCCTCCTCCTTCCACTCCCTGGATTGGGAGAGGAAGAGGAAATGTGGAGGGGAAGAGATAGAACTTTGGAGGGTGAGAAGAGAAGAGAAGAGGCTGGCAGTTCAGCCAGTAAGGGGGCAGCAGCATTTGGCATGATGCCCCTCAGGTGTCAGGAGGTCTTGGGCAGGCCCTTCCAGTGATCTTCAGGCAGCCTAAAGTAGTCTGTAAGAATAAGATAGGTAAAGGTGACCCCTGACAATGAAGTCCAGTCATATCCGACTCTAGGGTGTGGTGCTCATCCCCATTTCAAAGCCGAAGAGCCAGCGTTGTCCGAAGACGCCTCCGTGGTCATGTGGCCGGCATGACTCTCCTTGCCGCAGCGCGTAGCATGCGGCTGGAACACTGAGCGCTGTTTACCTTCCCGCAAGCGGTACCTATTTATCTACTCACATTAACATGCTTTGGAACTGCTAGGTTGGCAGGAGCTGGCCAAGCAACGAGAGCTCACCCCGTCGCGGATTCGAACTGCCGACCTTTCGATCGACAGCTCATGGTGCAGCGGTTTAACCCACTGCCATAAGATACACAGGGCCAATTCAGATGCTCCAACGCTTTCCTCGTGCAGCAGTCCTGTGGATGTGCAACTATGTGGAGAACGAAACACGGGAGTAGAGCTGACCCAGCTGTTGGAGAATGGCAGCTTTCATCTGCTGGACACTAGGGTGGACACTGGGGGGCAGTGTGTCATCCGGTCACCTGAAAGGACCTGTTACCTGACCCCCCTGTGTTCCAAAGGAAGGGGTGTGGCCCCTGACTCTACTTCCTCCTTCTCTCTTTCTTCCTTCTCCTGATGCCGAGAGGACGTGGCATGCCTGAGCTCTGATGAATGGTGGCCATGATCCAAGCAGACCTCATGCAGGAGGCTCCCAGCTGTAGGGGGAGCTTTATCCTTTAAGTTAGTATAAACTCTGATCTTAATCAGATGCTGTATATATGAGCTGAACCGTGAGTAAACTTCTTCTTTTTGCAACTTAACTCAGCATATGCCTCATGTGTTTATTTAGCTAATAGGAGCCTGCCTGGGTGTAAGAGGGAACAAACTCTGCTAAGAATCTCCTAGATAACCTCCCAAATAGAGGTAATCCAAACACCAGCCTCCCACAGTGACAGGTGCTGTTGCATCCTGATGGGAATTTGCATCTATGCAAAAGTGTATCACTTTTTGCCCTCCCCCTGTTCACATGACTTGTCACCAGGAAGCAGCACTTTACTCTGTGCATTGAATTTCCATTGGCAAACACGTGGAAGAAGGAGGCCTTTTGGGCGGCTGTGGAAGGCACTCCTTCCCTTGGGAGGCTCATCCTCATCATGTAGCTCCTTCTTCCCTTCTGGGCCTTTTGATTCTTTCCCTTCCCTTCTGACTGGTTAAGGCAGATTTATTCTGCTGGATGTTTGAGATGAGACTGGGACTGGGAGTCTTCTCCCAGTTCTTCTGAATCTGTGCTCCTCTTTCGGCACTTACTGCGTGCGTGCGTGCGTGCGTGCGTGCGTGCGTGCGTGTGTGTGTGTGTGTGTGTGTGCGTGCGTGTGTGTGTGTGTGAAATCTTGTTTTTATTGGATTCTAGTCTAAGAAAATTAGTCATGACTAACAGCCCACCAACCCTGTCTAGCTAGGCTGCAGCACAGGTGTAGAGCCCACACTGCATCCTATCTAGAGAGGACCCTGCACTGGCACAGCGGGAGCACTTCTCAGGGTTTCGGCACTTCTGGAGCACATCCCCTTACCCTGAGGAGAGACCCAGCCGTCTACTCGAACGTGCGCACATTTTACTGGTGCACATTCAGGAGGGCCGTGTAACGGCGGCTAGGCCCGGGAAGGGGGATAGGATTTTGGTGGAGCAAAAAATCCCAGGCCCGGCTGATCAATCACCTGGAACGTCCCATTCTGCCCTCCCCACGCCCCTCTACCGACTGGCAGGGAACTTACCTTCCCTGGCTGGTGCAGCATTGTCTCTTGCATGGGAGCGGCGGCGCCAGCCTCGGCGCCACTTGCTCCCAGGGTGCCGCAAACGTGTTTTGCAGCACATTTGCAACACCTTAGACCAGCGGAGCAGTGCTCCACCGGTCTAAAGGTGGCACAGGATTGTGCCATAAGTTTCATTAGCATTAAGGAATTTAAGTTACTCACAATCACCGTAATTTGTTTTATTTTATTTATTTATTTATTTATTTATTTATTTATTTAAAGAATTTGTATCCCGCCTTTCTCCCGGCAAGGGCACTCAAGGCGGCTTACAACATTAAAATAACATATACATTAAAATAATTAACAATTTAAAACAATTAAAACAATTAAAACAAACAACCCCAGTGGGTCACCTCTATTTACAGTTGTTAAAAGCCATTTGTTCAAAGTTAAAAGTTAAAAGTCAGCCCACCATGTCAGACATCAAATGCTAGTCTAAATAAAAATGTCTTAAGGCCCCGCCAAAAGGTCTCTAAAGAGGGAGCCGTTCTTAATTCCAGGGGGAGGGAATTCCATAATTGGGGCGCCACAGCCGAGAAGGCCCTATTCCGCGCCGCCATCCCCCTCACCTCCGTCAATGGCGGCACGGTTAACAGGGCCCCCCCTGATGACCTCAGAGTGCGGGTCGGATTATAAGGAAGGAGGCGGTCCCTCAAATACCCTGGACCCGAGCCGTTAAGGGATTTAAAAGTCAAAACTAGCACTTTGAATTGTGCCCGGAAACGAACCGGCAGCCAGTGTAGCCGCCGAAGCAGCGGTCCAACTGAGTCGAACCGACAAGCCCCGGCAACCACCCGGGCCACCGCATTCTGCACTAGTTGCAGTTTCCGAACAGTCTTCAAAGGCAGCCCCACGTAGAGCGCATTGCAGTAATCTAGTCTAGATGTCACTAGGGCATGGGTCACTGTGGCCAGGTCTGCACGATTCAAGTACGGTCGCAGCTGGCGCACCAGCCGAAGCTGGGCGAAAGCCCCCCTGGCCACAGCCGCCACCTGGGAATCCAGGAGCAGCTGCGCATCTCAATCAATTTTATTGATTTCATAAATGTATCCCAGCAGCCCGACTAGATCCAGGTGCTTAAGTTGATTTTCAATGCTTTAATAATCAGGACTACCTTTCTTAGGATACAAAACCCATTGTATTTACAATTTGGGATCATGTTGACAGCTGCTTTGGGGCTTGGTGCAAATAGTGGCATCGGTACTAAAAAGAAAAAGAAAAGAAAAATGTCATTGTGTCTGCTCATATATTGCTTGTTCCATCCAGTTACATTCACAGGGCTACTCTGCAGGAAGGATTTCAGAAGGTATGAACCAGCCCTTAGACTCTGGGAAAGGATATTGGACAATGGATAGCCACTGAAAATATTCTCTACATGCCCGCAAGGTCCTATTTTTCAAATTACCGTATTGGTCTGAGTATAAGACTCACTTTTTTCTCCTAATTTAAGTTTTTAAACTAGGGGTGCGTCTTATAATCAGGCTGTTGCAATTTAATGGCAGTGATTTAATTAAATTTTTTTAATAGCACCAAACTTTAAGGGTGCGTCTTATAATCAGGTGCGTCTTATACTCGGGACAATACGGTATTAAGATGCTTTTAGCCTTATTCAATATTGAAAGAATGGAACTTGGCACATAGATGGGAAACTTCAGAAGGCAATCCTGGGAATCACAACAAGGTGTGGGAGATCTCTTCAGTCAAAACCATTTAGTATTCTTAACGCTATTACCAGCTACCTGAAATGAGCCCAAGGGGGGGGGGGAGAAGGGCGCCAGTGCAGAAGCCATTTTCCTTCTGCATGCACATCATTAATTTTCACAAGATCAGGGAACGCTTTTTCCCCAGCTAGACTTGTACTCCCTCCTTCAAAAGGCTACCTAAACATCTCCTCACCTGATCTGCACTCTCCTTAGCTCGATGGGGATTGATGGCAGCGCACCGCACGTACACCATGTGCAATGATAAAAACCCTTCTCCCCTCCTTCACTTTTCCTTAGCATAATTTGCTTCTGCCCTTGGCTACTTAGCAGTGCGATCTGCAGCTAAAGCTGCTTCATTCTAGTTTTTAATAATGCAGCCAAGCTGCATTCTGGCATAATCTCAATATAATCACCATAATTCCTTCAGCTTCTGATATAGGTCATGTTATGCTTGATTCAATGAAATCATTCTAAAGCCTCATTAATCTGATAGTACACGAGGCTGTTTCATTTTGACAACAGGCCACTGTTATGTTTATTTGCTTTTTATACACTGGTTGCTTTTAGTATTGAATTCTAGCAAAAGCTAACCTCCCATTTCATGAAGTCACTTTATTAAAATGTTGACTGTCAATTTCTTCTACATTCTTTTGGCTTGTAATGATCATATTTGCTTTCAAATACATAAAGCCTTACTGGGTCGGAGTAAGGCTCCATCTTTGCTAAGTGTCCTATATCAATCTGACATTGGATGGTTTGAAAGCTATAGGAGACGTACAAAAGAACAGATGGTAATAATAATAACTTCAGTCCCTCCGTTCAGTTTCATGAACTCCAGAGACCCTCACCGCCAGTGACAACCTTAAAGTGCAGTCCCAAATGCATTTGGACCTGGTTCACACATGCATGTGAGCCCAGTCCCACTGGGACAGACCTTCAAGTAAATACACAGTGTTATAAGTGATTTGACCTTCTATTCCATCACAGAGCAGGGAATCAAACTGAACCAGAATCTTAACCCAAAAACCAGTTCTGAGGTTTTTTTTTAAAGTGAAATGCAAGTAGCAAAAGTAACATCACTGCGAGCGCAATCCTCCATAACTATCAAATGGCGGAGCGCATGCTCCGCCGTTCGATAGCATCGCAAACGTGCTGTAAAGCACGTTTGTGACTACTACTTTGGAATAAGGCCTGCTGGCGCGCAGGCCAGCAGGCCTCACTCCGCCGCCCTCCGGCCGCCAGGGGCGTCGCTAGCCCTCCGGGCGCCCGGGGCACGGGTTGCCCGGGCGCCCCCCCAGAAGGGCCCGAGCGCCCCCACCCCCCAGAAGGGCGCTCCCACCCGGCCCCCGCGCCCACCCCACCACTCTCCTTACCTTCTTCAGCCTCCTCGCCGCCGCCACCGCTGGCCCCGCGCTCACCTCGGCGGGGCTGTTTAAAAGTCACGCCGAGGTGAGCGTGGGGCCGGCAGCGGCGGCGGCGAGGAGGCTGAAGAAGTTAGGGAGAGTGGTGGGGGTGGGCGCTCGGGGGCCGGGAGCGCCATTGCTGTCTCCTTACCTTTACCTCCACCTCCTCCTCCTCCTCCTCCTCCTCCTCCTCCTCGCCACTGGCCCCGCGCTCACCTCGGCGCGAGTCAGCTCCTTTTAAAATTGGCTGTTCTGCACATGCGCAGAACAGCCAATTTTAAAAGGAGCCGACTCGCGCCGAGGTGAGTGCGGGGCTGGCGGCGGCGGCAGCGCCGGCGAGGAGGAGGAGGAGGAGGCTGAAGAAGGAGGTAAGGAGAGCAATGGCGCTCCCGGCCCCTGAGCGCCCACCCCCATCTCTCTCCCTACCTTCTTCAGCCTCCTTGCCGCCGCCGCCGCCGCCGCCGGCCCCGCGCTCACCTCGGCGCAACTTTTAAACAGCCGCGCCGAGGTGAGCGCGGGGCCGGCGGCGGTGCCCCGGCTGAAGATGGCGCCCCCCGGAAGATGGCGCCTGGGGCCCGAGGCCACAGGGCCCCCCCCAAAGAATGCCACTGCCGGCCGCCAGGGAAGTCTCCTGCCCACTAGCGTCGACGGGGGGGAGCGGGGGGGCGGGCCGCCGGGGGGCGTCGCGCGTATAGGGGTGACGCGCGATGCCCCTCACTTACATTTTTGCGGTGGGCCCGCCCTCCCTCCCCTGGGTCCGTTTGGCTCTAAAATGAGCCAAAAACGGAGCGGGGAGGGTGCTCCGCTCCTGCGCGTGACGTCACGCGCGGGGGCGGAGCCTCCCCCTTAAGGGTGACGCGCGCCCCCGCTCAGGGGTGTCGCGCGTCGTCGCGATGCCCCTGCTCCTGCCAATGGGTGTGGGGGCGGGCCAGGTGGCGAGGGAGGGTGGCCATTGGCCGAGATGGCCTGGTAGGGGCCCTTACACGGCCTCCTTGGACTTACGCCAGCTTGATAGCTGGCAGAAATTCGAGGAGGTCCATTCGGGCTTCCCCGTGCTACACCAGGGGATGGGACGAACATCCCCTTTCCCCAAGTAGACCTCCAGGCCGATCATGATCGGCCCAGAACGGGGATAGGATCCAGCAGGAGCCCTAGGGCCGCCCACGGATCTTTACAGTGGATTGCGCTGTCAGTTGTATTGAATCTGAACAGGAATGGAATCTCTAAACACAATAACTAGTAACAGGTGAAAAATAAAAGCATCGATAATCCGGCACTTCGATGCCAATTGTATAATCAAAATGTTGTATCTTCCTGTTGTTCATCCTGGTATATATATTTTGTTTGTAAAACCCTTTCAAAAATAAAACTTTCCCCCCTCGAGTTAAATTTATACTACAAGTGAGAGAGTTTGATATTGTTCCACATGCAATGTATCCAACATTGTATTCAACGTTTCTGAACACTTTAAAAAAAAAACTTTTTAATTAGTGTCTGAACCAGAGAATGAAAATGTACTGGTGAATCTGAACTTGAATTGAATCATAGAAGAAGGGGGGGGGGGGGTAATAAATATTTTTTGCTTGCTGTGCTTTTTCAGAGAGAAAAAGATTATTGGTGTGTGTGTGTGTGTGTGTGTGTGTGTGTGTGTGTGTGTGTGTGTGTGTGTGTGTGTGTGTGTGTGTGTGTGTGTGTTTAAAGATCATTGCATCCTTTGGCTAAGAAACTATATGCAGCAGTTCTTGTTAGTATAATTGTATATGTTGAAAGCTTCATTATGAAAGAACAGAGAGTACTCAGAGAGCAACAGGGACGTTTTCGCAAAGTGCTAATTTTCAGATGGCAGCCTGTTGGCGTCTTTTTTGGTTCACATGGCCAGGATGCCTGGGACCAGTTTTGACCAGATGTGGACCTTTAAATAACTCTTGGCCACTGATGCCTGTATCATCCCAACTTTGTTGTGACAAACAAAGTTTGATCCTGTGGATGAAGGTCACTTCAAATGGTATTACTAATGTTTCAAGCGAAAGGGAAGGAAGGGTGTATCTCGAGTGTCATGGCAAATACTTCAAATGAAAGAAAGAGTTTTCATCCAGGTCCGTGAACCCTGTTTGAAGATCTGAAGTAAGTGTTAGGAATGTAATCAGTGATGGCAGCCAACGTGTTTATTTGAGGATCACAAAAAGAGTGTATTGGCTCAGCACAGCTGGTGAACCTAAGGAAAAAGGATCGTTTGCCAGCCCTTCGCACATAACTGACTCCTGTGTGCTATTAATTGGGGACTTCATAATAAGGGATTCTCTGAAGAAGTTGTATCACTGAAGCCAGCAATGCAGAAAAAACCTTTTGTTTTTGTGCCTGGTCATCAGGGATGTGGATCAAGTCTCTGACTCCAGGTCTCAAGTCAAGTCCCAAGTCTCTGGGTCCAAGTCTCAAGTCAAGTCCCAAGTCTTTGCCCCCAAGTCCCAAGTCTTTGGTTGCGAGTTGTGAGTCCCTATCTAATGGGGAAATGGGTTTAAACCTGAATAAAATTTGACTTGTCGTAAAAGGCTCCAAGTCTCGAGTTGAGTCTTTCGAGTCTTTTACAATCACTGAGTCAAGTGTCATTGACGCGACTTGAGCCTAACTCAAGTCCAAGTCAATAGACTCAAGTCTACATCACTGCTGGTCATGTTGGGATATGCAGACACAGAAGGCTCAGATCAGAGGCCTTTTCTGTGTAGGTGTGCTAGCCCTTACCTCCTCAAACCAATTGCTAAGAGACCAAGCTGTGAATCAGGATCTTGCCTTAGGCCAGATGTTCCACAGCTGTAATATGGGTTCCCCTTCAGGGGAAAAGGCAGGATAAGAATCCAATAAATAAAAATAGTAATAACCATACTTGCTCACCTTACATGGTTGCGGTAAGGATTGCAACAAGATAATGCTGGCAGCAGAACTACCTCTTGCTGAAACATATTCAGAGGTTGTTTTGCTGAGACCCTGAAACCCAACTCTTCTTTGCTTTTTGAAAGAACTCAATGAAATTCTCCTTCATGGATCATTGCCTTGTCGTGGCGAAGGGGCTTGCGTAACTCAATGAAGCCATGAGCTATGCCGTGCAGGGACACCCAAGACGGACAGGTCGTAGCAGAGAGTTCTGACTAAAAGTGATCCACTGGAGAAGGAAATGGCAACCCACTCCAGTAACCTTGCCAAGAAAATCCCATGAACAGTTCCAAAAGGCTACAAGATATGACGCCGGAAGATGAGCCCCTCAGGTCGGAAGGTGTCCAATATGCTACTGAGGAAGAGCGGAGGACTATTCCAAGTAGACCCAGAAAGAGTGAAGCGGTTGGGCCAAAGCCAATAGGACGTCCAACTGTGGATGTGTCTGAGGTTGAAAGGAAAATCCAATGCTGCAAGGAGCAATACTGCTTAGGAACATGGAATGTGAGGTCTATGAATCAAGGCAAGCTGGATGTGGTCAAAAAAGAGATGATAAGATTGAACATTGACATCTTGGGAATCAGCGAACTAAAATGGACGGGCATGGGCGAATTTAAGTCAGGTGACCATCATATCTACTACTGTGGGCATGAATCCCTTAGAAGAAATGGAGTAGCCCTCATAGTCAATAAAAGAGTGGGAAAGGCAGTACTGGGGTGCAACCTCAAAAACGACAGAATGATTTCAGTTCAAATCCAAGGCAAACCATTCAACATTACAGTAATCCAAGTGTATGCCCCAACCACTGATGCCGAAGAAGATGAAGTTGACCGGTTCTATGAAGACCTACAACACCTTCTAGAACTAGCACCCAAAAAAGATGTCCTTTACATCATAGGAGACTGGAATGCTAAAGTAGGAAATCAAGAAATAAACGGAACAACAGGCAAGTTTGGCCTTGGAGTGCAAAATGAAGCAGGGCAAAGGCTAACGGAGTTCTGTCAAGAGAACACGCTGGTCATAGCAAACACTCTTTTCCAGCAACACAAGCGGCAACTCTACACATGGACATCACCAGATGGTCAATACCAAAACCAGATAGATTATGTGCTTTGCAGCCAAAGATGGAGAAGCTCTATACAGTCGGTAAAAACAAGACCTGGAGCTGACTGTGGCTCAGATCATGAGCTTCTTATTGCAAAATTCAGGCTTAAATTGAAGAATGTAGGGAACACCACTAGACCAGTCAGATATGACCTAAATCATATCCCTTATGAGTATACAGTGGAGGTGAAGAATAGATTTAGGGCATTAGACCTGCTAGACAGAGTGCCTGAAGAACTATGGACGGAAGTTCGTAACATTGTACAGGAGGCAGCAACGAAAACCATCCCAAAGAAAAAGAAATGCAAAAAAGCAAAGTGGCTGTCAGATGAGGCTTTACAAATAGCTGTGGAAAGAAGGAATGCGAAAAGCAAGGGTGAAAGGGAAAGATATAAACAACTGAATGCAGATTTCCAGAGAACAGCAAGGAGAGATAAGAAGGCCTTCTTAAATGAACAATGCAAGGAAATCGAGGAAAACAACAGAATGGGGAGGACTAGAGATCTCTTCAAGAAAATTGGAGATATCAAGGGAACATTTTGTGCAAAGATGGGCATGATAAAGGATAAAAAGGCAGGGACCTAACAGAAGCAGAAGAGATTAAGAAGAGATGGCAAGAATACACAGAAGAACTATACAAGAAAGATCTTAATGTTCCTGATGACCACGCTGGTGTGGTCACTGACCCAGAGCCGGACATCCTAGAGAGTGAAGTCAAGTGGGCCTTAGGTAGCATTACTAACAACAAAGCTAGTGGAGATGATAATATCCCAGCTGAGCTACTTAAAATCCTAAATGATGATGCTGTGAAAGTGCTGCACTCAATATGCCAACAAATTTGGAAAACTCAGCAGTGGCCAAAGGATTGGAAAAGGTCAGTTTACGTTCCAATTCCAAAGAAGGGCAGTGCCAAAGAGTGTTCAAACTACCGTACAATTGCACTCATTTCACATGCTAGCAAGGTTATGCTCAAAATCCTACAAGCTAGGCTTCAGCAGTACGTGGACCGAGAACTACCGGACGTACAAGCTGGGTTTCGAAGAGGCAGAGGAACTAGAGATCAAATTGCCAACATGCGCTGGATCATGGAGAAAGCCCGAGAGTTCCAAAAAAACCACCTACTTCTGCTTCATTGACTACGCAAAAGCCTTTGATTGTGTGGATCACAACAAACTGTGGCAAATTCTTAAAGAGATGGGGGTACCAGACCACCTTACCTGTCTCCTGAGAAACCTGTATGCGGGTCAAGAAGCAACAGTTCGGACCGGCCATGGAACAACCGACTGGTTCAAAATTGGGAAGGGAGTACGGCAAGGCTGTATATTGTCACCCTGCCTATTTAACTTATATGCAGAGTACATTATGAGAAATGCAGGGCTGAATGAATCGCAAGCCGGAATCAAGATTGCCGGGAGAAATATCAACAACCTCAGATATGCAGACGATACCACCCTAATGGCAGAAAGTGAAGAAGAACTAAAGAGCCTCTTGATGAGGGTGAAAGAGGAGAGTGCAAAAGTTTGCTTGAAACTCAACATTAATAAAACTAAGATCATGGCATCTGGGCCCATCAATTCCTGGCAAATAGAAGGGGCAGAAATGGAAGCAGTAACAGATTTTACTTTTCTGGGCTCCAAGATCACTGCAGACGGAGACAGCAGCCATGAAATTAAAAGACGCTTACTCCTTGGTAGGAAAGCTATGGCAAACTTAGACAGCATAATTAAAAGCAGAGATATCACCATGCCAACAAAAGTTCGCATAGTCAGGGCGATGGTGTTCCCAGTAGCAATGTATGGTTGCGAGAGTTGGACCATAAGGAAGGCTGAGCACCGAAGAATAGATGCTTTTGAACTGTTGTGCTGGAGAAGACTCCTGAGAGTCCCTTGGACTGCTAGGAGATCAAATCAGTCAATCCTAAAGGAAATCAACCCTGACTGTTCCCTGGAAGGACAGATACTAAGGCTGAAACTCAAATATTTTGGCCACCTAATGCGAAGAGAGGACTCTCTGGAGAAGACTCTGATGCTGGGAAAAATTGAAGGCAAAAGGAGAAGGGGAAGGCCAAGGATGAGATGGTTAGACAGCATCACCGATGCAACGAACATGAAAATGAGTGAACTCAGGAAGATAGTGGAGGACAGGAAGGCCTGGCGAGATATGGTTCATGGGATCACGAAGGGTCGGACACGACTTAACGACTGAACAACAATGAAACTAAAAAGATAATCTGATTATCAGTTCAGTTCCAGGTGTGACTTGAGGTCAGATTAGGTTCACCCTGATTTAATAAATGGCTTTAACCAACAGGGATTGAGGATATCCATAATCAAGAGGGGATCTGTGGGGCCTGCCCTCCTCAAGAATATTCTAGATGCCTTTCCTGGATTTTCTGCTTTCATTTTTTTTAAGTCTATGTATTTACTATTTATATAGCACTTTCAGAGTGTGCAAAGCTCATATACAGTATATTCTCTTGATACAGTCCTTTCGAAAAACCTTGTAAGGTAAGGAAGTACAGTGGGCCCTCCATATCCACAGGGGGGTGAATTTGGAATCCGCTGCAGATACCAAAATCCACAGGTGTTCAAGTTCGCTGACAAAATGCCATAAATTTGCGTGCACTTGCACAAATTGTATACATTGCCTAAAACGTGCAAATTGCCTAACACATACGTAAATTGCCTAAACTTGCTGTGAAATGGTGGGCGTGAGGCAAATGAGGCTACAGCAGGGTATGTGATTTTTTTTTTAATACAGTACGTTTTCAATCTGCGGTTGATTAAATCCGCGGATGTAGAGCCTGCGGATACAGAGGGCCCGCTGTATTATTATCTCCATAATATAGCTGGGGCAGAATGGCTACACACTTCCCTGGGAGCAAGTTCTATTAAACTCGATGGGACTTACTTCTGACTAAGTAGGCATGTATAGACATGCACTGCTAGCTACTATGCTACACTTGATCCTGGAGATAACGGGGGGAGGGGGAATGTGTGGGTGGTATTCTACCTAATTGTCCAATAAGAAATGAAAACTCCTCCTTCCTCTGTTCTAGCCAATCAATACAAAGGCACTGGGATCCCTGACAAGTGCTTGGGCACTTATTTAAAGATAATAAAATAGGTTTTTTGGAAATGGGTAAAAAAGTGGAGAACTATCTTTCGATTTTTTTTTCTGTTTTGCATTGCCATTACAAGTCTCCTCCCTCCCAGTGTCCCTTTAAATGAAATTCCTAGCTATAGATCTGTTGGCGGTCCATCTGGGACAATTTGGCCCGTGTTGGTTTTGTCCATGAAGCAAAGGAATATTCCGTGCTCTAAAACTGCCAGAGCTGTCTCCATGCCAAGGGAAATTAATATAACTGTTGCCTGATAGGATGTTCCTATTTTAGTTGGTCCTGATGGGTTTTATGTCACTGTGGAACAAAGAAACAAGCTGATGCAATTTCCGATACGGATGAATCTTTAGGCTTCAGTGATCTCCTAGGGAGATAATAATTTCACAGCTTCGAAGTGCTGTCTTTTCAAAGTTCATCCTTGCCAAAAACACACACACACACACAAAATCTTTCTGCTGGTTCCTATTGCCATCTCTGCCTCCCAAAGGAGCAGCTCCACCACCACGCAGTTTTGGAATGCCACATGGACGAGTACCACTCAGAATGCCTAAGGCACTTTCAGGGCTTCATTGATCAAAATGAGGAATAACAGAAATACTGAAAACAGAATAATGTCCCTCCTCCTCTCCAGGTTACTTTCACCCTTCCTCTACACTTCTTTGGAGGGTGCTGAGATGGGCTTAGGTGGAGGCCTTTCACCTGAAATTTAGCCCTGGGTCTACTAGAGTTCCTAAAAGATACAGTATTGATTTTAACATTTTTGTAGTGGGTAGAGAGAGATTATACAGGGTACTCCCCATTTTTTCTGTGATGTTGATGGCATATTATCTGGCTGCTTTTCTTCAGCATGGATTCATGATCAAGAGATACAGTTTTTCCTGGGCTGTCCTTGTTTACGGACTTGTACAAGGTATTTTAATGTATTTGCTCCCTTTAGCTATCCTTCTCCACAGTAGAATCAACTGACTTTTTATTTTATTTAAACCCCACAGATGTAAGGTTCTCTGTGCTGGGCACAACTGTTTGAGAAGCATTGCTCTATCAATCTTGCAAGAAATATATTTGGAAAGTCACTTTGAAGGCAGATCAGCAGTCAGGATTCTTTCCCTCATTTAACTTTCACTCTACCTTTGTGTGGATTTCAAGATCTGGAAGATTTCTAGGATTTGCTCTCCATGAGCTGGCAAAAAGGGGCATTATGATAGTCAACAGAGAAGGATTTGAACTCTGTTCACCCTCACATCATTACAGCTTAGAAAATTGAGTTGAAATGTTCCAAGACTTAGTTTAGAATATCAATCTGATAAAATTTATTGCAGTTGGTGGCTGGAAAATAATTGGAAACATAACCCAAAAAAATCAAGAGCAAGTCCTCACAAAATGATATCAAATTATTAATCTGTAGAAAAGAAATTGGTTTGCTGTTGATGTCTTAATGACTACTTTGCTAAAGCATTAAACATTATAGAGAAATGTGAATTGGCACACTGATCTTTAAATAAAGGCAAGTGTGAATCTGTTTAGGAGTTTGCAGGAAGCTGATTATGTTTTTCTGGAAAAAAATTACAGTGTTAAAAATGAAACCAGGCAACTAAAATATGAACCCAAATTTCAAATTCTTCACAATGAGGTTAAAAGAGTCTCCTTCTGAATCATCTGGGACTCTACAAACAAGCACTCAAAACCATGAACATTGATATCTATGCACATAAGATAATTTATCCAGGAAACTTATTACTTGGTCCTAATTTTAGCTCCTAGTTTAGCAAAGATAGCAGCCAATTTAATTATGTGTGGCTTTTTGGTGTACAAAAACAAAAATGCAGCTTTTGCTCCAACAGAATTCTTTTTCTAAAGAAAACAGAGAGAGAGAGAGAGAGAGAGAGAGAGAGAGAGAGAGAGAGAGAGAGAGTATAGAAATCTTTTAAATAAATAACTTTAAATTGAAGGCAAAAGGAGAAGGGGAAGGCAAAGGATGAGATGGTTAGACAGCATCACCGATGCAACGAACATGAAAATGAGCAAACTCAGGAAGATAGTGGAGGACAGGAAGGCCTGGCGGGAACACGAAGGCCTTCATGGGAACACGAAGGGTCGGACACGACTTAACGACTGAACAACAACAACATTCAGCTGTAGCTTGTAAGGGAGGGCCTCTGAGGCAAAGCCCTATGATGAGTCATAGGGCTTTGCCCCAGAGGCTGAGGGCCTCCCAATGGCCTATGAGGTCCTGCTTATGCTTTGGAGGGGTGTATGCACCAGCTACCCCTCCCCATGGTGCCTCATAACCAGGGGGTGGATGGGTGACTATCCTCCTCCTCTGCTGCTGTGGTTATGGATGGATTTGTGTCCACTGCTGCCACCTGCTCCACTGGGCTGGGACTCCCTGGCTAGCTGATCTGGTGATTGTGGGAAGCAACAGCAGCAGGATTTGCAGAATGACATTGGGGAGCAAAGAGCAGCTGCCACGGCTCTCCACAATCTCCCAGAAAGCCAGCTGGGGCACAGAGCCCAATCAGGAGGCTTATTATGGGGAGGCAGTGGGGAGCAGGCAGCAGCAGCAGACTGTCCTCGTTCTTGCCTGTGTGCTGCTTAACAATTCCCGGGTGCTCCAGCCCCAACAGAGCATCACAGGGCACCAAGAATTGTAAAATGGCACTGGGGGGGGGGGGAGACGAAGCGTTCCACCTGTGGAGCCACCCCACGTTCAGTATCAGCAAAATACCTGGTTGCATTACTCATATGTTCTTTTGCAGTGGCCTGTTGTACCGTCATTAAAAAAAAGCTCAGGGTGGGTATTGTCGATATACCATTCTACACACGTGTGCACACACACACAAGTTCACAAAGCAGTTTGCATAGCAAAATAAATAAATGAATACTGTACTTCTTCTCTGTCCCAAAAGAGTTCACAACCTATACAGAAAAGTGTCTTAGCCCCACTCCAGTGTGGCGATGAGATGGGTGGAGCAATACAGGTAAGGGGGAGTGGCTATGTATACAGTAGGGTGGGGTGGATTCTTCAGACCTTCTGCTAGGTCTGCAAAGCATGCACCACCAGCCTCCCTCACTGTGTAGCAGCTCTCTTAAAGGCTCTTGCTTTGTGGGAGGAAGGGAAGCAGGAAGAGGCTTCTTGACTCTGGCCGGGGCTTGAGCCTCTTCACCTTACTCATCTATACTTTATATGGCAGCAGCACTGTTCCAGGTCTGTCACTGAGGCATGGAGGTGAGCAGAGGGCGGGGCCACCGCTGGGGAACAGGGATGAGCCAACGAAAATGTCAGCCATGGGGTGAGGACTCTTCAGCATAGCACAGTCAGCTTGTAATTTTCAGCCGTAGAGAAGAATGGAGCCAATTCACGTTTGTGGCACTGAGTAAACAAAGGTTTTGGGAGATATTGTTTAGACTGGGGGGGGGGGGGAATCTGCACTCTGCACTCGACAGTGTGTCAGGATGGGCCAGAAGGGTCAGGATGGGTTGGGGTCTGGTCTCAGTGCGGGCAGGCAAGGAACGAGGGGCCAGAGCAGAGGCAGAAGCTGTAATCAGATACTGGTTAGTGGTCACATACTGGATTTGTTGGAAAAGCATAAGAGGACCAGAGGAAAAGTTGGAGGTGGTGGTCAGGTTCTGGAGATGATAGAGATGGGAATGGGGCAACCTGGTCAGAGGAGTTGCTCAGACTGAGTACTGACTCCTGCTGGAGCAACTATATGGACCAAGTATAGGGCCAGCCAAGACCCTATTGGTTTCCCCATATCACCTGGGCTGATTCTGAACTGTAACAGTACTGGTGTTGGCCACCAGGGTGGTGATGCAGCACAGCACAGATCAGGCCAAAAGCTCCCTCTTCCTGGAAGTTCCCTTGGTAGTACATGATGGAGAGTGTCAGCGAGCGCAGTCCTATCCAACTTACACCACCGGAGACTCACAGCACTTTTTACTCTGGAGTCACTAATGCTAAAGAGGAGTAAGCTTTCCCATCACTGCAACATACCCCTCAAAAGGAGTAGGTTCACTTTGTCATGATGAAATAAATGGTAATGATTCACTTCTGCAGGAGAAGACCAAGTGGTGCTCTGAAGGACACTGTGGGTTTGAGTGGCAAAAACCCTTCGCTTGCTGCTAAACCTGGGCAGCTGAGTCTCTATTCACAAGAATTCCAGCAGGAATTAGGCGCTGTGACTCCTGTAGTACATCCTTCCACTGCCGCCTTCTCATAATGACAAGTTGTGCCCCCCCCGAATATATTATCAATGATACCCAGTGCAGTCATCAGAGAGAAAGGGGAAGGGATGTTAAAGGACCCCTGACTCACTTCGCCATAAACAGCTATGCATTATTGAGTGCATTGCTAACTGAACTAGGAATGCGTGAGCAATGTGTTTTTCCATCTCTCTGAACCTTATACAAAGACACTTAAAGACACGCTGCTCTAAAAAAAAACATTCTGCACTACAATGGGTGTTTCCCCCCCCCCATGCTTGTGACTCAACCAGATTTTTTTTTTAAAAAAAGGCAACATTTATCTATGAAATTCTCAAAGGCAGTTTCTTTGTTAAAGTCTAACACGCTCTCTCTCCTCCTGTTTCTCTGCTAGAACTGTGAAAATTCAAAAGACTGTACAGTACTTTCATAGGAATGGAATGTGGATCAAGTCAAGTCCCAAGTCTTTGCCCCCAAGTCCTGAGTCTTTGGTGGCGAGTGGCGAGTCCCTATCTATTTAATGGGGAAAATAGGTTTAAACCTGAATAAAATTGGACTTGTAAAAGGCTCCAAGTCTCAGGTCGAGTCTTTCGAGTCTTTTACAATCGCCGAGTCAAGTCCGAGTCAAGTCACTGACGCGACTTGAGTCTGAGTCCGAGTCCAAGTCTGAGTCCGAGTCAATAGACTGAAGTCTACATCACTGGGAATAACATATGAACTCAAAATAAGTTCCTTTTTGTTTACTGCATGTATCTGAAGTGACCTGTAATGTGCGCAGGGTGACGTGTGCCTGACAAGATGACAAACACTCTGGAAGGGGACACCTGCTTGTCATGCAAAAACAGCGTCTGAAACAGGCCACAGTCCTGATGTACTCTTATTGGTACCTGGCTATTGTGTGTGGTAGATGCCAGTCACATGTCACCTACTCTTAAAATGGTCTGGATAATATAGATTAATCTGTGGGGATCTGATAAACGTAGAATATTGCGTTGGAGGGATGCACGTCATGTGTGTCTTTTTTTTTCACTCCCATGATTCTGTCACATTCTAGCAGTGTTCAATTTTTTTTCCCCATGACTGATGTGGAATCTGGCTCCCATGACATAAGAACAGAAGAAGATGGCAGAGAGAATGGCGCTAGCCTTGGTGCCGGTGCCGCTTACTCTCTGGGTGCCAAAATGAAAACGTGCTTTATGGCATGTTTGCGACACCCTGAACCGGCAGAGCACTTGACAGGATTGCGCCATCTCCCTCCTCAGGTGCCTTTTTCCAAGACTGGAGAGTCCCAAATGTTGTGACCTTTCCTTTCAAGGGAAATGCCCCAGACCACGAATCATTTTTGTCGCTCTCTTCTGCAGCTTTTCCAGTTCCACTAGATCCTTTTAGAGATGGTTAAACCACAACTGGGCACAATACTCCAGATGACGTGACCATTGACTGATTGACAGGGGATCAGGATTTAAGTCCAGACTGGCTAGTGAGAATTGAGATGGCATGTCTGGTCTGATCACACCCTATTTCTGCTCTTTACAGCTTTGGATGTTTTTTTTTTCTTGCTTGGAAACAGAAATGTAATGCAACAGGGTTTTAAACGTTCTTATGTAAGAAGTCTTTTTAGCTGATAGACAATCAGTGGCAAATCACTTTACTGGAGAAATTGGAAGTCGTGGGTTAACATACCCTTAGAAATCCATCTGGAATCCTGGCTGATCCAAGAGGAAGGAGATAAAAGGAGGGGTGGGATGTATTATATCCAAGAAAGTTAACAGCTGTAGTTAGGTTGTCATAGATACAATATTCTATTTACTGTTTCAGGTCTTGTCTGACTATTCAAACACTGGCATAGTAATTAACATAAAACAGGATGTTATATGCAGCCATCCATTAGATTAAGACAGATTTAGGTTTAGCTGAATTGGACTAGACAGATTACTTCCCTTTGGAGTACCGGCAGCTTTGGTAGTGTTACCCAACAATAAGTTGTTTATGGTACATTTGAACTACTCTGAAGAGAATGACTTTCCAGTTTAAAGAAAAACAAATAAGCCCACTGTTAACAGTTTGAGAACTACAGCTAAGAACAGAACCTAAGAAGAGCCTTGCTGAATCAGGCCAAAGCCTCATCTAGCCCAGCATCCTGTTTCTATAGCGACCAAACAGATACCCTCTGCTGTGTCATTCTCCTGCAACTGGTATTCAGAGGCATTCAGCTGGAGCCTATAGACAGACTAGTCTCTCCCTGAAGCATTCGATGTCTGACATGGTGGGCTGGCGTTTTAACAAATGGCTTTTTAACAAAGTACATGCAGGTTGACCCACTGGGGTTGTTGTTTTTAGTTGTTTGTTTTAATTGTTTTTAATTACTGTTTTAATTTTTAATGTACATGTATTTTAATGTTGTAAGCCGCCTTGAGTGCCCTCGCTGGGAGAAAGGCGGCATATAAATTCTTTAAATAAATAAATAAAAAATAGTAGCCATTGATGGACTTGTCCTTCCTAAAATTGTCTAATCTCCTCTTAAAGTCACCTAAACTCTTGTCCATCACAACATCTTGTAGCAAATGCCATCCATAGATTAAGTAAGCACTGTGTAGACACATCCTGCCTTCTGTCCAACCTAGATCTCCCATCAACGAAGCTGCCTCTGTTTTTACAGATATGAGCAACCATCTTAAATGAACTTATAACGTCAACCTTATATAAATGTTTTATTTCTTTGCTCTATTAAAAAAAGGCACACAGTGGCTCACTAACAATGATAGCAAAATGAGATTTATGCTTTAGGTAGACGATTTGTAGCACCCCAATCAAGGAAGAGAGAACCCAAATGAACAGTTTTCTATGTGCATTGACAAGATGGATACTCTCTCCCATCTATATCATGATGCTCTGCCAAGCCCTGTTGGACTGGCTGGATGCATCTTTTGATGCGAGTGGGAAACTAGGAAAACAGACATCCACCTCTGGGACCACAAACAGTGACTCAAAGTGTTGCCTCTGACTATAACTGGATGCGGGTCCATGTAGGTCTGTGGAAAGCCTGGAAAGAGAGACCAGGTTTTTATTTATTTAATTAATTCACGTATATTCCTCCTTTCTTCCATGACGACCATCAATGGGATGTACACAGAGTTCTTAGGCAGCCGCCCATCCATGGCCAGGTCTGGTCAGCTTCAGCAAGGTTGCAGCATTGAGTATCTTTAGTTCCTGCTCCAATGAGCCTGATGGAGGCTGCACACTCCAGACCTGATCGTAGAAGCAGGGCAGCCCTACAAAATAAACCATGCAGTTCAGCTCCAGACCTTATTGCACCTAGTCTGAAAGACTACACTGGAACATGAGTGCACATAAATGACTTGGGAACTGACACTCCGCTTTGTGCAAAATTAGTTATCATAGTTAACTTTTCATACTCACACAGAACAGGTTATCAGCCCAATCCTATCCATGGCCGGCCTGCAGCATGCAGTGACACAGCATGTGCTGCATGCTATGGGCAGGCAGGGGACCAGGCAGCCCGGGAGTGGTAAAGAAAGAAATGTTTTATTTACTGTGACTCCTACACTGCTCCCTGGTCCCACAATGGACCTACTCAGATCTATGCTAGCTATTCTTCTAGCATAAATTTGTTAGGTTCAAGGGGTCATGTCAGGCCTGGGATGGGAGCTCCAGATCTCGTGGATGCTGCTGCCTTGGAGATCTACCCTGACCAGCCCCCAAGCCCTCCCCAGCCCAGCCCAGCCCAGCCCAGCCCAATCCCCTCCCTGATCTGCCCCCAATTTGTCCCCCCTGCCATCTTACCTGCTCCAGCAGCCAGTCTGCTGTCCACTGCTCCTGGTACGGGGCTTACCAGCTTCTGCCCATCATCGGCAGTGAGCCACCTGCCATTGGAGCAGCTCAAGTGATGGAGGTCGACGTGATGTGATGGCGCATCATGAGATCCACCATCACATTACAAGGATAGGGAGTGGGTCACATAACTATCAGTATAACTGCAGTACTCATGCCCACAGACAAACAAATAATATTAAAAAAAAAATTCATTTCAGAATATTTCAGCATGAAAGTTCTTCTTGTTGCAGGCTATAGCGCTATTTTTTGTCTTGCAAATATGATGTAAAAACCAGGGGGGAAAACTATGCAAGAAGAATTAGGCAATTCAGAGCATGAAAATGGAAATTCAGAGCATGAAAATTCCAGAGAAAATGGAATGCTACAATTGTATCCTAAGTTCACTGTGTTCAGCTTCTGCTGCATCTAGAATCTTTCCACACTCTTGAAGTATGTTCTGTGTTCCAAATACTGTATGTTATGCAGTAAAAAGACATCAAGCAATACTGACTGTGTTGTTCTTTGGGTTAATTAATAAATGTATTTCTTTTCTTTTTTTTAAAGATGTCAAGCGAGAATATTTATTGCAGAGGTTGAATGCTGAACTGCATCATCTAATTAGCAATAAACATGTCTTGACTAATCCAATAATGCATCCATTTTGTATCCAGCCACACTCACCTGTTGGTGAACTCAGGCACTCCAGAGGTTAATTACATAATTTAGTAGATATCAATAGATATCAATAGAAGACATTACTTGAAAACAATGGATGTTCCATAAATATGACTGAAATCTTGTGCTCTCATAGTTATTAGTGGAGATGAATGAAAATGGAGACAAAACCTTGCATGATTATAACAGGTCATTATAACAGTGCACCTGGCTGTATCCAGCAAGGGAGATGTATGCACAGCTGATGCACAGGTCTAACCCCCATTGAATTGGCTGAGTTCATTGGACGGACTCCAGGATGGCTAGTTATGTGGCTGTTTTCCCAATAACAATATTAAAATTATTATATCACTATCAATGTACAGTACATGTCACTTTATAAGTACTGTAGTAGAGTAGACAAGTCCTTGCCCCAAGGGGAGAGCCAGGATGATATAGTGGTTCTGGTGTTGGAAGTTTGGCCTAATTCTGTAGGCTCGTTATGCCGGCAGAACATGTGCTCTGCAGTGCTGGCATAACACACTATATGGCAGTCAGAAACACGACTATCAGCGCAATCCTGTGTAAGGATCCGGCGGGCGGCCCAGGGTCGCCAGCTGGATCCCGTGCTGCCGGGTGCCAGAGATCTACTCGGGGAAGGGGACGTTCGTTTCCTTCCCTGGGTGTAAACCAGGGCTGCTCTGATGGGCCTCCTCGGATTTCCGACAGCTAAATAGCTGGCGGAAGTCAAAGGAGGTTGTGTAGCGGCCTAGTCGTCCCGGCGGGGATGGGGTTATGGCAGGCGCCATCCCCCACCCCCTCCCGGGCCAGATAGACTAATGGCCCCCTCCCTCGCCTGCTGGACCGCCCACGCAGCCGCCGCTTCTTCATGCGCTGGCACCTTTTCTGGCACCTGTGAACTTTTAAATGCATTGATCTGCTGTTTTACGCTAATGACATCTGGACAGCTCGCCGTTGTTGTTCACCTAGAAGAAGTCCACAGCAGGGAATGAAACGTCATGATTTTAACTTTAAGACTTGGTCTTTTACGTGTTTTTAACATGTTTTACGTGTATTTTAATGTGTTCTGATGTGGTTTTTAAACGTACTCACGTTTTATTTTTATAAATATATTTACATGGCATTGGAACCCGTATACCCTACCTTGTTGAATACTGCTTATTCACATGAACACGTGTCATATGTGCGCGCGCACACACACACACATACACAATAACTCAAATTGAACCAAATTGGGGGGATTAGCAATACTTCTAGTGCGAGAGGTCAAATTCAGCAGTCGGGCAGTTTTGGGATCATTGACGTGGGTTAGCAATGCAAACAACTTCAAAATGCTTCAAAATTAGGTTACCAGTAACCATGAGACTGAGCTTTTAAAGAATATAGGCAAATAAGAAAAAGGTATGTTTACTTTCAGTTACTTTGCTTAGGAGATCAGTTACAGAGCTTTAAATGGTTGCAAGTGAAAGAAATACTCATAGGAGAGAGAGGGAGGGGAATTATTATGAGGTTTTAAATTATTTATTTTTCAGCGCTATTTTCTTAGTTTTTAAAGGTACTTTTACATATTTTCTTACTTTTTTTTAAGCCGTCCGCTGTTGCTGCTTGCCACTGCTGATTTTCTGCTCGCCCCCGATATCCTGCCGCTGCTTACCGGCTGGCCCGCTATATCTCAGGGCTAGCTGGGATTGAAATGCCGCCCGCCTCACCTAAAATGCCATTCGCCTGCGCGGCTGGAAGCTTCGGAGTCACCTGCACGAGGCTGGAAGTTCTTCGGAAACGTTTGCGTGAACTTGGAGATTTCCGAAGTGCTTCCATCCTTGCACAGGTGTGTGCCTGGATGGTCTTCGGCCTGCGCAAGGCTGGAAGGTCTTCGAAAATGTCCGAGTGAACTTGGACATTTCCGAAGTGCTTCCAGCCTCACACAGGCGAAGAGTGCCTCAAGTAGGTGCGCAGATGGTCCTGGATGCAGCACAGGACCGCTGAAGCGTCCGGTAGAGGCGGTTGCCGGAGTCACCGGGGGATGCTGCTCAGGAAGGACCCCGGAGACTGGGACTGTCCCGGCAAATGGTAAGCCTACCCTGAACTCCTTAGAGGAAGGATGGTATAAAAGTGTGAAAAATAAATAAAATGTAAAAATAAACAAAAGGGAGACAACAGAGGAACAGGTGTGTCGCTGGCCCGCGGCGGGGAGGGCGGGCCCCCGGGGGTGACGCGCGAACCCCTGGGGAGAGCGGGGAGGGCTGAAACTCACGTTTAGTCGATCTGGTCTCGGCCCGCCCACCCTTCCCTGCGTCCGTTTGGGTCCAAAATTAGCCGAAAATGGTGCGGGGGCGCTCTGCGCCTGCGCGTGATGTCACGCACGGGGGCGCGTCATTAAAGGTGACGCGCACTCCCCGCTCCCCAGTGACGCGCGTCCTTGTGGCGTGACTGCAGAGGAAGGGTAGAGAAGTGGAAACAGGGATAAACGGAAAGACAGGATTATTTCATGTACAGTAGGGTAGTTGCAGTAGGGAATGGGAACTGGGGTGATCTGGTACCTGACCATCAGCCCCTGCTAATCTACCTGGTCTCCTGATCCTAAGATACCATGTCTCCTGACCATCATCAGCCCCTCCGAATCTACCGTGTCTCCTTTGACACTTATTCATCTACCTGACCACACGCTCTTCCATAACCACATCTCCTGCCCCTGCCCCTTTGATCTTATCTACCTGCACTGAAATTGGACACCCCTCCCCAGCTACAGCCTGCCTCAGAGCTTAATCAAAGCTTGACAGTTGATCCCGGCTGAGAATGAGCAATTTGATGGATATGTTATGAAGGTTGGTGGGAAATAGCCTTGATGAATTAGATTATCTGCTCATTTAATTACCTATTGATGCAGATCACAGGGAGGATCTCTTCCTGGATACAGCATTTGTCACTGTACTCAAATGCTGTATGCATGGGGAGAGGGGTTTCAGGAGCATATTGATGTGGGGACTGGGCCTGCTGGCACACAGCCCAATCCTATTGGCCGTGGACACCGGCAGAATGCACGTTCTGCCAGCCTAAACAGCTTTATAGCTGTCGCAAACGCAACAGCTCCAGTACACGCAGCCTGGCTGCTGCTGCAAGCAGCGAGCGGGTGAGTCTGCATGAAGATGGATGCCAGATGCCCGCAAGAGCAGATAAGGCTGTGCAGGGGTCTGGAGGGAGGCGGGGAGGGAGTGGGACAGGGCGAGGAGTGGGTGGAACAGGGAGGAGATGGGAGCAGAGAGGAGGGTGGATCAGGCCCAGGATGGGTGCAGGTTCGGCAGCAGTGGTGCCTGACAAATTCTAACCCCCTTCCTGGGCCTGATTCACTTTCATGGGTCAACGTGGACTTGCGCCAGCTTTATAGCTGGTGCAGGTCTGAGTTGACCCATGGCGGCTTCTGGGGCTTACCCCAGGGCAGGGAACAAATGTTTGCTATGAAGTGGGGTGCCCGGAAGCATAAACAAGATACTACTTTTTTATCCTAGAATGAGTGACCCTCTCCTTTCATTCTGTACTAACAAGAATAAGGATTTTATTCCATGCATAAACATGCATCGAAACATTAACCTTTTAAACCACAACTACCCTGGTTATGGAAACAAAAGGGTATAAGCAATCTGCCCTTAAGGAATGCTCCGAAGTCTGTTATCCTTTACACATACCTGGAAGTAAGTTCCATTGAACTACTGTTGTTGAGTAGATTTGCATAGGATTGTGCAGTGAATCAGGTTGAGTGGGTGGTTGAGCTCATTGTCAGGCTGCAGGCTTACTCTATTGAAGCCCTATTAAAAGTATAGCTCAGCATTAGAAGTGAATGAATGTTTCTAATATCACACTGGAAGAATGCCAGTAAAACTGGAACATTTTCCTGGCATTTAGTGGAACCAGACAGACCCCACTTAACTTTTTGAAATCTGCCAGACATTCTAAACATCAAGAAACATCCATTGCTTTGTTGGCATGCAGAATCTAGAGGCATTTGAGCAGGCTCTGCCCTGTACAGCACAGACTAGGGCCTGCCCCAACTCTGTAGAGTGATTCCAGAAGACATGGGACTGAAGTATTGTAGACCACAGCAAACCTGTAGACCATAAGCAACCACAGAGGCCATAAATCTAAGAGGGCTGCACTGGCTGCCAGTTCATTTCCAGACCTAGTTCAAAGTGCTGGTTTTAACCTTTAAAGCCCTTAACAGCTTGGGGCCAGTGTACCTGAAGGTCCACCTTCTCCCATGTAGACCAGCTCATCCCCTAAGCCGGTCTAAAAAGAGGGCCCTTCTTTATGTACCTCCAGTGACTGAAGCCAGGGAACAGCAGTGAGAGGAAGGGCCTACTTTGTGGTGGCCCCTCAAATGTGGAACCCCCTCCCACATTTCAGTTCCCTCCCTAGATACTTTCCAACAAGGTTTGAAGGTGTTTTATTTCAAATGTTTTTTGATGGTGAGTAGGGTGGGGGGAGATTTGATAGGCAGGGATATTGGGAGGGGTCTGCTGGAGTGTTTTTTTTTTAATCATCTGATGTTTGTGTTTCTATGCTTTATATTTTAGCTGTTGTTTTTAGTTTTTTTCTGTGTATGTATGGCTACTGCAGTTTTAGGTACTATGATTTAATTATATTTTATTATGTATGTACGTATGTTATTATGTATGTTGGAAATCCCCTTGGGCACCAAGTTTTGTTACCTAGGGAAAGGTGATATATAAATCTGCAAGCAAGCAAATACACAAATAAACAAATGTTTCTGTGTGGAATAGTTGCAGGCATGCAGCAGTATGGGGACTATATATGCCTCTGGAATGGAAAGGCGATTGTGAGGCCTGTAAATACCATGTCTGGAATGAAGCTGACAACAAAACTTGGAAGTAAACCTGAAAAGTGCCATTGTTTTCTTGTGGAGCTCTGGTAATGCTGGGGAAACTGAGCTCACAAAGTAACAGTGCAATCCTGTGTAACCTTGCACCGGTGTAACAGCAGATGCACCAGTGTCAAGTGCACTTACACCAGCATAAGTGCACTTACACCAGTGCATCTACTGTTACACCGGTGCAAAGTTACACTGGATTGTGCTGTCAGTGTCTTCCCTAGGGCCTCTGAGAGGGATCTTATCAGGGAGTACAAAGTTTCTTTTAGGCCCCTTCCTAGGCTTGCCATATTTGCGCCCCCTCAAACCGAGGCGCCCCCCACAATTAATTAATTATTTTTTAAGTGAACAGGGAGCGCGAAGTGCCCCCTATTGCCACGCAAAGCGCGCCTGGAATTTTAATTAATTATTTATTTAATCTTCAAAAGAAATAAAGAATTCCGCGCAAAGCGCAGGCGCAAATTATAATTATTTATTTAATTTTTACAATACAAATTAAATTAACTTACCCCATCGACGCCCGTCGCCACCGCTCCTCCGCGTCGCCACCGCTCCTCCTGCTGCTCCGAGGGAGCCGGTGAGAGACCGGGCCAGCCAGCGACAGCAAGCCTGGAGCTGCGCGTGCCTCACCATGGCACGCGCAGCTCCAGGCTTGCTGTCACTGGGGTTCCCGCTCACCGATGAGAGACCGGGCGAGCCAGCGACAGCGAGCCCGGAGCTGCGCGTGCCTTGGCGAGGCACGGGTAGCTCCAGGATTGCTGTCGCTGGGGCTCCCGCTCGCCGGTGAGAGACCGGGCTCTTGCTGGCCTACTCACCTGCTCCTCGCTGCCACCACCACCTCCATGTTGAAAATGTGGAGGAACTTAGCTGGGCGCTGCCATTTTGACACCAGAAATCTCGCAAGAACCAAGATTGGGCACCCAAATCTCAGCTCTCACGAGATTTCGGGAGTCAAAATGGTGGTGCCCAGCTAAGTTCCTCCACATTTTCAACATGGAGGCGGTGGCGGTGGCGGCGGCTTTACCAATCGGCCCCCAAAACCTTCCCGGGACAATCTCGGTAAATGGAGGGCATTTACTGGGACTGTTTTTCCGGTACGAATGGCAAGCCTACCCCTTCCCAAAGGGGGAGGGGAGGGCGAAACAGGGTGGGGGTGGGCGGATTGACCCCGGAAGGGGGTGGGATTGTCAGCCTTTAAATAAATAAAATAAAAGGGGGTCATCCCTTGTTTGGGGATGAGGCTTTCAACCGTTTCTTCTTGCTCCAATTGTATAGGCAAGTTCAATGGAAAAAAACTTGTGAACCTGAACCCTCAATCCAAATTGAAATAGCGTTTGTTGACCCCTTCTTCCATTTTCCTCTCGTTCTTTCTTGTCTTGTCTTTTCTGGACTCCTGATTTGTGAGAATAATACATTTTGGAGAGAAGAATGCACACTGACAAATAAGTGCCCACTTAGACAACAGAAGTGAAGCCCTATGTATTGTATGTTCATTAAAGGAGTGGAATCACGTTATCATGAGGGTACCTGTCTCCCTTTGTTCAGAGTGAAAGAATGCTATCTCCCACTTGCAAACTGATTGCAAACTGGTTGTTTGATTAACAAAATAAACCTACCCAGGCCAGCCTAGCCTTTGTTAGCCCAGCCTTGCATTGCAACTTGCCACCCAAATTGTTTTTTCAAATGTTTAGGGCCCATCATGCCACCAGAACGACAGAAATCCCAGCAGGCCAGGGACAGAGCTCACGTCCCTCCCTCATAGCACACAGGTCCCCACAGTAGCGCTGCTGCGCCACTTTGCCTTCCTTGTGGGACTTGGAGGCCAGGACCAGGTTGTCGTCGTCGGAGCCAGCAAGGGCTGCCTATGGCAGGGATCCATATTTTCGCTACATGCAGCGTGCGCCTCCCACAGATAGGAAAATTTCCAGGGGCCTTCCTTTGCCTCCTGGGCTCCCTTTTGGACCCTGGGCCCAGGTATAAATGATCCCCTTTACCCCCTTTACCTCTCATGGACTTATTTATTTATTTATTACATTTTTATACCGCCCTTCCTCCAAGGAGCTCAGAGTGGTGTACATATTTCCTCCCCTCCTTTTTGTCCTCACAACAACCCTGTGAGGTAGGTGGGGCTGAGAGATAGTGACTGGCCCAAGGTCACCCAGGAAGCTTCGTGGCTGAGCGGGGATTTGAACCTGGATCTTCCAGGTCTAAGTCCAACTCCCAAACCACTACACCATCCTGGCTTTGGTCTTCCCACAGCAGCACTGCTTTTCCCAGGAGCTGAGGCGCTTCTGACATGGGCAAGAGCCATGTTGACTCCTCTGGTGTGACATGTTAGTGCAATGCAGGGAAGAGGCATGCTGCAGCAGCCCTTCCACCACTGAAGTAAAACAGGGAGGAGGCTTTAGTGCCACATAGAAACTTCCTCCCCCCAAAATGGACCCCTTGAGGTATCCTTATTGTTAATTATGTGTCAGTACAGACATGTACTTTGAGGTCATTGTGCGCATTTTATTAATTTGAAAAAAAAAATCTTAAATTGATACCCATTAAATGTAGCAGGAAAATTTCACTAGGCTGGGAAACAGGCTCAGTTTCATTTACTGTGGACAAGTAATTCATCCCCTTCGTCATTGATTTTGGCAGACTCCTGGTTGCATCTTGTTTTCTAGCATTCATTAAATCCAGAAGGTGTTGGCTACTGGCATTGGGTGTACACATGGCACAAATCAGTCTATCCTGGGTGCAGCCTGTTTGTGGGAACGTTTGACGCAGTCATTTTGAAAGAAGTTTGAGTTTTCCAATACTTTGGTAACTAGAGTCAGCTTCACAACCTTGGTAACTTCGAGTGCTGGAGATAAAGAGCAACCCTTCCCCTCTTAAAAACCCCCCCCCCATTGCAGTGAAGTACGCTCTCATGGTGCATTAGTGTGGTGCCACTCCAATTTACTCCGACATGAAAGTGACTTGAAGACCTTAATCACAGCGGAGTGCAATACGCGTGGCTGCAGATGCTATTTTCGATGACGGGAAAGTGACAGGACGATGATTATTTGCCAGCCAATTGTCATACACCACAGTTTGTACAGAAAGGCACAGTTTTTCGGATTCTTTTCCTGCTCCTGCTCCTCGGTCCTGCTGGGTCCTGCCGCTTGTCGTCTTCCTATTCGGGCCATGTGCCCGATCTGAGAATCGGAGGCGATTTAGAGCGATCTCTCGGCTTCTTACCCTTGTAAAGTGCATGTTCGCCATGCATGTTCGCCGCGCGAGGCTTCTAATGGAGGGATTCCGTGGGTCGGTGGGCTTCAGCACCGCAGCTGCGGACAGCTCCACGCGAGCGTAGTAAAGGGACCTGGAGCTGGACTGTGGACAACTCTTTCTCCCCAGATAAGAAGTGGCAGAAACCTACCTTCTCTCCCCACCCCCACCCGCAAAAAAGCGCCTTCGGGCGCGTTTGCGCATCATCACTTGGAGTCAGCGGCGTGAAATCTTCTCCTTGTGTGCTTGGCGCAGCCTCTCGCCTGTTTCAAAATCAACCCTGTGATTTTAAACGGCGGAGACCCTCCCCCCTAAGGGGTGGGGAGTGGGTGGGCTCAGGCGTCGGGAGCGCTCATAAAACCCCACCTCTCGTTTTAGGACTGCAGCTATAATTGGCTGGATGAGGCACTGGGAGAGATGTTGAGCTGGCTGCTTCCCCCCATGGCTCTGCACACACACAGGGGCGGGTTGTGCCGGGGAGAGCGGGAGGCTGGGCTCCGAGGTGGCGGAGGCGGTGGAGGAGGAGAAAGCGATGGTAGTGGAGGCGGCGGTGGCGGCGGAGCTTCCCCAGCCTGCTTGCCTCCCTCGGTGACGGAGCCGCTCCTGCTGCTGGGCTGCTGCCTGCGGCCGGAGGACCCGGCCGAGCGGGGACTGCTGCTGACGCCGCCGGGCGCGATGATGGCGGAGGGCGGCGGCGGGCAGAGGCAGAAAGCGCTGTCCCTGCTGGAGGCGGCCCGCTGCCGCTATGAGAGCCTGCAAATCTCGGACGACGTCTTTGGGGAGTCGGGCCAGGACAGCAGCGGGAACCCCTTTTACAGCACCTCGGCCGACTCCCGCTCTGCGTCCGAGGAGGACGAGGACGAGCGCGATGCCCCGGAGGGCGGACGAAGCCACCGGAGCAGGACTGGGGGGCGCCGGAGCGCCACGGCAGCCTCCGAGCAGCAGCAAGTGCAGGGCGGTTCGGAGGCGACTTGCCCCGGTCCCAGGGAGCAGCAGCAACAGCCGCAAGACGGCGGCGACGACGACGACGACGAGGAGGAGGACAAGAAGGGCTGGAGCCAGAGCCTACGAAACACCCCGACCCCTTCTTTCAAGGACAGCAGCGGTAAACTGGCGGCGGGGTGTGGGGTGCGTGCGGGAGCCCACGGAGCCCAGCGGTCTCGGCGTCTGGGTGCGGGAATCAGCCCTTTCTCAGCCTCTCCGGGGGTTGAGTGCGGATGATGGTGGGGGGGGGGCGCGGCAGGGCAGGGACCTTTCGCCCCGCCTCGGGGCACCTAAATTTTCGGAGGACTTCCGGGCGGAACTCCTGGCCAGAAAGGAGCCGGCAGGTTAGGGAGGATATCCTGACCAGCAGCTCGATCTGCTGCTCTCCCCGCCTTGGGTCACGCTTCTTTAAAGTGCTGCGTCCTCTTCATCCCCAAAGCCTGGAGCACTTCCAGAGAGGGTGGTGTGCCGACCGCGCGCTGGTGACTGGAGGGTCTTGTGCGCTCGATGATCAGGAAGAACTGGCTATGTGTGTCGCCCTTTGGGCCACTTCTATGAGCTGAGGAGGACCGTTCCTTCGTCCAATTAGCCATTGCCCCACACGGGATAGAAGGAAGGGAAGGAATGCCTCTTCCTTTCAGACACGTCCCCAGCTGCTCTAGCATTCGGGGTGAGCAACTGAAGTCCAGCCGGAGTAGTACTGTCCTCCTCTGTCACGAGCTTGCTTGGGCCAGAGAGAGGAGAAGGAAGCAGATTTTGCCAGGATGGAGCTTGCAGTCATCGCTGCTGCTGGCGAAATTCGGAAGAGGGGGGCGACGGACTGCTAAAGGATCCTCGCCTCCCTTTAGTAACACGCAGAAGGGAGTCGAAACTGGGGAGCTAATCTGTGTCCCAGGCACCAGCCAGCAGGCACCGCTTCCCTCCCACCGCTAGCGCGACGCGACAGCTTCTGTAAACTAGTCCCCCAGCTCCAGCTTGGCTGTGCTAGAGTCGTTTCCAAATGTCCCCCCCCCCGCTCCCCAGCTACTGCCGAGTTGGTCAGAGCTGCGGTGCATTCTGCCACAAGGCACCTTGGCGTGCGCGATAAGCGTGTTGTTGTTCTATAAAATAAGGCCCTTCAAATATGGGCTACTTGGAGGAAATGATGCTCAGGCTGCTCTCCCCCAGGACTGACTGGCTGCGAGAACTTGGGTGTTCAAACAAACGAGCCAACTAATCGCACCTTGTCAAGAACTGGGCAGCAGCAGTAGCTGCTGCAGGAGCCACCACGGAGCTGACGCTCTCTCAGGTGTCTGCCAGGGATGCTGCTGGATCCCCCCAGCGAGTGCGACAGCAGCAGCCCAGCCCTGAATCCTGTCTGGCTGCAGTCTGGCCTCATTAAAGGACTGGCTTGTAGGGCAGAGTCTACTTCGTCTTCTCTGTTAGTCATTAGGGAAACCAGAGGGGGGGGGGCTGGAAACCAGCTGCACATTAGCAACAGGGGTGAGATGGCTGTTCAGTCATTGCCTCCCTTCAGGAAAGAATATCTAGAGGAGGCTCCTGGGAAGGGGCTTAAGTTTTCTTTGATTTCATTTTAATAAAGTATGGATTAACACAACAGTCAGGTCTGAAAGCTTAGTCATTGGCAGGCAGAGTTTGGCTAGATTTGGAAACTGGCAAGTGACTAGGTGTACCCAGCATACAGGAGGGGTGAGAATGGTTTGATTGCAAGTATTTGTTGTTGCCCTCCTCAGATAATTCCAGGCTGGGTGAACCATCCTCAGTCTCACTCAGTGGCCACAGCATCAATAGACGACTTGCATGTGCAAAATGGTCACCTATCGCACACTGTGAAAAGAACAAACATTTTTTTCCCCACGGCAGTGCCTGTGTTTAGCTGAGTATCGCTGGGGGATGTGTATTGAATGATGGACATGCATGTGTGAATCAGCACTAAGGATATCTCTGGACAACAACAGGGCACATGATGATGCAGGGCTCTCTGGTATTTTGCAGCTTTGCACAAATTGCAGATTCTGCTTCTTTTCATCTAGTTTCGAATGGCCGTAGAAATCAATGACTGTGATCACATAGTGGGTGATCAAGTGGTGTCAGCTATGTCTGATGCGAACTGACTCTGGGCTAGGAAATTCAAAGTTGAACAAAGCCATGGTCTACAAAGTGTGCATCTTTAAAAAATGAGAAATACAAAATTTTATACATATGGGACAGTAGAAAATACTAGGTTTAATTGATGCCTTCTTTTATTTTTGCATTAGCCATTTTCTCAATGCAGTACTCCACAGCTATACTGGATGCATTCACTGTGTTTAGAATAAGAGCAGGACAGTATCAACAGTAACAGGCAGTAGATGCGTAGCCAGGAACAACCACTCAGCTCAGTTCAGAATTAGCTCAATTGAGAATTAGCTCAGTATTTAAGAGTATTCTCAGAAAATGTTTGTCTGAGAATTCTCTCCCAGCTTGCAATGTTTTCAACTGCTTCTTGTAACCAGACCTTTTTTTTGTCTAAATTGAGGACACTAATCACAACTCAGACAGAACTGCAAGAGCCCCCAAAAGCTGGTTTTTAAGACTACAGGTGATTGTGCAGTCAGTAAGCTGTTGGCACAGGGCTCAGAGGAACTCCTGAGTTTGGGAACAAGGGAATTGTGCAGTTCCCAAGCTATGTTACCAAGCTTGGGAAAGCTCTTCATCCTGAATGAACAGATGCTTTTGTGAGGCTGCCTTTATAAACTCTGTATACAACTCTTCTAAAAACTCTTTCTGGACTCTCCCTCAGCCCATTTGCCTGGCAAGAGCCCCATCCGAACTCTTCTCCCAATTCTAACTGTAGTTGCATGGGCAGGTAGGAGGGCTTACAGAGAATACTGTATGTAAAGGAAAGCAGTCGAAGCTTCAACTCATTCATGTCCATGAGCTTCCTAAGTCTGGTCAGACAAGACCAAGGGGAGCACAGTTCCTTTGCTCTCAAGGCTGTGTGTGTGTGTGTGTGTGTGTGTGTGTGTGTGTGTGTGTGTGTGTGTGTGTGTGTGTGTAAAAGACTGCACAGTTCCCTGGAGCCGTAAGACTGCACAGTTCCCTGGAGCCGCAAAAACCAGCCTTTAGGGGGCAGTTACAGAATCTGATCTGTGTCCAAGACTTAAAAAAAGCCATAGACGACATGCAGGGAAACACTTCCCAGTTTTGTACGATTTGCTGAGCTGTTCAATGAGAGGTTCTCCCTTATTGAACAGACTTTTTCGCATATCCCTACCTAGTCCAAAGTATGGCTACTAGATGGTTGACTGGGACTGAATGAGTGGAACAGATCTTGCCAGTTCTTCAAGAACTTCACTGGCTGCTGATCCATTTCAGAGTACAATCCAAGGTGCTGGTGCTGACCTTGAAGGTCCTGTGTGGGTGATCTGGGTGACTGAATTCATCCAATCACATCCGAGTTCATCCTATCACACGAACTTCTCCAAATGCTAATGTCATCTTTTGAGGTTCTTCCATGGGTGCTCCTGCCTTCAGAGATTAACAGCCCAATTGTATCCTTTCCCCCTCCCCTCGTCGCCAAAAGGATAAATGGCGACCGCTGCATCCTATGGAGGGGGGCAGTTGTGGAGGTCTCCTCCGAGTAAGGGAACAATTGTTTCATTAACCGGGGGTCAGCCTCCACAGTGCAGGTCTAAATAGCTGGTGCAGGTCTACGTGGACCTGCACCACAGGATCAGGCCCGGGAAGGGGGATAGGATCTGGCACATGCCAGCGCTGCCAATCCTGCCCCCTCCCGGACCCAATACGGTCATCCCCCGCCCCTGCTGTCATCCTCCCCCACCCTGTTTTGCCCCCTCCCCTGTTCCGCCCTCCCTTCCCCTGCCTCTCCCACTGACTTACTTGCTCCAGCGAGTGGCAGGAGAAGCATTGATGTGGGCATTTCTGGCAGTACGCTAGGTAGTGCGCTGTCAGAATGCCTTTTATGACTGGTACTGACAGCTTTACAGCAGTCAGCACCACAGGAACCCCAGGAACGACATTACAAGGTAAGCATAGGATTGGGCTCTAAGTGGGTGGTGACTAGAGAAGGGGCTTCTCATTTGTAGCCCCCCTCTATGCTCTCACCAGGGATGCTTGCCTGGCACCAGATCTCATCTCTTTCCTGTTCCTCTTTATTTACCCAGGCTGTTCAGAATGATTGTTAGGCCTGCTCTAATGCTGCTATTAGCAATATTTTATATATTCAATATTTTTGCTTGCAAGCTGCCCTGGGAGAACTGTAAGGCAGGGTACACCTTTTTTTTTTTTAAGAGTAAATAGATGGCAATTGTCACAGCTGGTGATGGATGGCTATTTAAAAACAGAGAAAGCATATTATTTTTCACCTGCTGCATCTACCAGGTTCAATTTTCTATACTGTACTATTAGTGGTGCTATCACTCCCCCTATCTGTAAGGTGAGTAACTAGCATGGGGACATGTTGGGTGCCAAAATGGCTGAAGGAGAGGACAGGAAAAGGTCCCCACATGGCAGGATCCCCAGGAAGGAAATACAGGTATGCAGGAAATCCTTGGCTTTTGAAAAACGAACCTTGACTCTCTTCCAAAATGCTGGCAGCAGAGCACAGTGCACAGGTGTGAGCCTTCAGTTGCCAGAGTTGAGAATAATGATGTTTATTTCCCTTTGGCTTCAACCAATTCCCCCCCCCCCCCGATCCTATTAAGCAGGGGAAATCATCCTTGGAGAATGTGGGCCCTTGCACATATTTAGTAGCTTGTCTTGACATTGTAAATAAGAGGAGTTGTGAAGGTAACAGTGGTAAAATCTAAAACGATGGAAAACTACCATAGTATGTGCTCACCCTATCTGAGCCAGTTTTTCAGGTAGCCCAATCCTGCCTAAGATCTCTTAGTATGCTGCACAAAGCGAGCTGCAGTGAATTCAAAGCAGGATCAGGGCTGCACTGGCGGAGCTGGGGCACACCTCGCGGGGAAAGGGATGTTCATCCATTTCCCCCGGTGTCAGCCCCAGCAGCCCCAATGGACCTCCTTGGATGTGCGCCAGCTATTTTGCTGATGCACATCTGGGGAGGCCGTGTAAGGCTGGCCAGGCCCGGGAAGTGGGTAAGGATATGGCGGAGTGCGCCGTCAATAATCCCTCCCCCTCCCTGGCCTGGCTGGCCAATCGCCCCCTCCCACTGCCCGGTGCAGCACTTACCTGCGTCCAGTGGCACGGGTGTCAGACGGCGGTGGAGTGAGCAGTGCCGGCCTCAGCGCCAGCACCACTTACTCCCAGGGTGGTGCGAAAGTGCTTTATGGCACTTTTGCAATACCCTAGGTTGGTGGAGCACTCGCTCTGCCGACCTAACATTGTGCAGGATTGTGCTGTTAGTCTGTGTAGTATCATTTGTAGTATCATTTGGGAGACCCATGAAGTTCCCAATTAGAAGTCCTTTGGTGTCCTATAAAACCTTGGTGGTTTCATTTGAGTTGTTGTAAGTGATTTCTGTTGGCTGCTGGTTGTGGTTTACTGTTTGTGATATTTTTTTGTTTAGTCAGTTGTGTTTATTTTTTGATGTGGTTAGGGTTTGTTGGTGCAATTTGTTCTTACTTTTATTGATTGGTTTTCTGTTTTGACTTTTGCATGCTGTCTCGGGCTGCCCTTTGAAAAGGAAAGGTGGGATATAAATGTGTTTCTAAAAAATGAAATGAGTATATTTGCTGAATGTTATAATTTGCACTGTGGCCCTAAGCCTATTTGATAGGAAATAAATCCTGTTATTTCAGTGTGGACTTGCTTTCTAGCAAGTGTATGCTGGATCTCTGCCTACATTAAAAACATAATTCTATGGAAACAGCAGACGGTGATAAGTGGATAAGTCCCCCCCCCCCCCAAGACATCAGAATCACCCAAGAAACAAACTGTTAGCTGCCTATTCTGGAGATGAACTGATGAGTTCTGTTTTTAATTGGGTAGAGAAGCTGGGATCAAAATAGCTAGAATACCATCTTGCTATTTATCCTATATTTAAGCAGATCTGAAATCTTATTTTCTGAATGGTGGTAAATGGAAGTTAAAATGATTTCTAGAGGAGAGCTGATAAGAGCTGGGGACCAACCAATTTGGGACAGCCCATCCCTTGTGGGTGATGATATAATTTCAGATCCTCAAGTGAGAATAGGGTAGATGTTGGCAAGAAGCCCAGAGAAAGAAATCAAAAACCTTTAGAGAGACCAGTCTTTCATGGGAAACATTTCACACGAAATGGACATTGTGAGACCAACATAATGTATAGGTGTTTGCATTTAATACCCAAAGTCTCAAAGCCAAGATGGCAGATGGGGGGTGCATGGTACTAAAAAATATTGATTATTATTGTGGAGATATCAGAGATCGGGTGGGACAACGAAAATCAGTGAGATGTGGTGATCTCTGGATATAAAACATACAGCAAGGACAGGAAAAGGATATTAGAGTAGAGTTGTTTCCTTTTACTGGTGGTGTAGTGGTAAATTCGGAAGTGCAGGAGCCCTTTATGATGTCTATAGCCACACCCCCATAGTAACACCATGCTCCCGTAGCCATGCTCCACTAAGATGATACAACAGAAAATCAGTGTGAACAATCAAGTTTTAACCCCCCCCTTAGTTAGCGATCCATCCAGTTTTTTCGTTTCCCTATGGCAAGTTACACTCCACCACCCATATTTTGTTTGAAAAGTTATAAAAACATAGGTAAAGGTAAAGGTGACCCCTGACAATTAAGTCCAGTCATATCCGACTCTAGGGTGTGGTGCTCATCCCCATTTCAAAGCCGAAGAGCCAGCGTTGTCCGAAGACACCTCCGTGGTCATGTGGCCGGCATGACTCTCCTTGCCGCAGCGCGTAGCATGCGGCTGGAACACGGAGCACTGTTTACCTTCCCGCAAGTGGTACCTATTTATCTACTCGCATTAACATGCTTTGGAACTGCTAAGTTGGCAGGAGCTGGCCAAGCAAAAAGAGCTCACCCCGTCCCTCTATGCAAATGCACAGAACTGGGTTTGGATTTGCCCAAGTGCTGCTCCATCAGTGCACCAGAGGTGCTGGTGCTGCTCCACCCTGCCCTACACTGCATCTACACTGCTGTTTTTTAATTTGTATAAACGGAAAATACCAGACCCCCGAAGGAACATAGTTGGGAGGCATCCTGTTTTTCTGACCGACACTCTGAGAATGATCTTGAGACAGAGAAATAAATGGTGGAGGGAAAATGAAGAAGAAAATGTTTTAGAAATGGCTGCAATCCTATGTTCTCACATTGACTGGGAAAATGTACTGTACATTCAGCTCACAAGAGAGAAGCCAACTTGCTAGGTGTGATAAATCACTGCACGTTAGAAGGCGGTCATGGCATTCTCTCCAGGAGCACGGTGTTAGTCACTTTTCTCTTTCTAGAAAATGCTTAAAGCAAACCGACCATTTGCTCTTAGAAAAAGGAGCCAGAAGAATGTTAAGAGCATGAAACCATTATAGGTTCAATGAGAGCCCAATCCTAACTCACTCCCCCAGTGCCGATGCAGCTACACCAATGGGTGCATCATGCTGCATCCTGTGGTGGGAGGGCAGCCATGGAGACCTCCTCAAGGTCAGGGGAATTTCATTCCCTTACCTCTGGATAAGTCTCTGCTCCCCCAATGGGTCTCCTTGGACCTACACCAGCTATTTTGCTGGCACATGTCTGAGGAGAGTAAGGGAGAGAGAACAGGGATCGGATCCTGGCACAAGTCACTACCACTAGGATCCACCCCCTCCCTTACTCATTGTGCCTCCTGTTCTTCCCCTCCTTGCCACATTTCTTCCACTGCCCCCCTCCCCATGCCAGCTGATGTGTGTTCTCATCATGGGTAGTGGCCACAGGTTGCTGTCATGACTGCCATTTGCGGCAGTGGCTCGAAAATGGCTGCCGGCAGGGCCCTGCACATACCGCCATATGGCCATTTACAACAGCAGAACTCCCCCCCCCCCCCCCGCTGTCATAAGGCAGCAGTTAGGATTGGTCTGTGAATCTCTTGATCTTTTTCTGAGCCTAAAGCTTCCCCGGATAAGATTCAGTGTATCAGCCGGGGATGGATAGTGTTGGGCTGTAAGTAACATTGAAATCAATGAGATACATTAGCGGTGACTAACTTCAGCCCCATTAATTTCAGTGACTAACAGCCCAATTCTGTGTGCCTGCTGCATCATTGGAACTCGCTTTACGACCGTTGCAAAATGTGACGCACCGTAGAGCACAGCCTGGGTGCCGTCGCAAATGGTGAGCAGCGGTGACCAGGCAACAGTAGCCTCCACAAGAACCCCAACGCCAGTAAATTGGCACTGGAGGCACGGCAGTGGGCGGAATGGGGTGGAGGAATGTGGTGGGGACTGGGGTGTGTCAAGGGTAGGAAGGGGGCAGTTATCAGTGGCAGCGGCTCCACCGATAATCTATCCCCCTTGCCAGCCTCAACCCACCTACCTGGACCCACTTGAACTTGCACCAGCAAAATCTCTGGTGCAGGTCCAAGTAGACCCATTGGGGCAGCAGGGGCTTACCCTGAGGCAAGAGAACAAATGTTCCCTTACTTTGAGGAGACCTCTATGACTGCCCCCCCCCCCAGGATGCAGTGTGTGTTACAGTGGCGCGGCTGCATTGGTGGGAGGTTTAGATAGGATTGGGCTGTAAGACTACGCTCTTCTACACACTTGCCTGGAAATCTCACTGAATTCAGTGGGAGTTACTTTTGAGTAGACATGCATAGGATTGTGCAGTAAAGTTCTTAAGATACAACTCAGTATGTCTAGAGGAACTTTTTTATTGTAGGTATCTTCAAAGTTAACTTCATTTTTATCTTCATCTGCAACACACTTAACTGTAAGCCCCATTCAACATAATATGAGTATATATTTATTTAAAAGATTTATATCCTGCCTTTCCCTCAAAAATATAGGATGCTTAAGGTGGCTTACAATAGAAAAGCAATAAAAAGAGTAAAACAATAAAAAGCAATTAAAACCGTAAAATGAGAAAACATCAATTCAGAATAAAACATCAGAAGAAGCAGGATATCCATAATACACTGCATTTCTAAAAGCACCAAGCACAGAAAATATTTTAAAAATAGAATACAAACAGCAGAGACAATTCAAATGTCAAACATATTCAAAAGGTAAAAGCAGAATGAAGAAACAAACACAAGGTTTGAGTCTCATCAGAAAGCTAGCAAGGTGGGCACAGTTCTTAATTCTGCTAGGAGGGATTTCCATAACAATGGCACCACCACAGAGAAAGCCCTGCTCCTAGTCAACGCCAGCTTCCACCGGGGGTGGCACCCCTCAGCTGACCTCAGGGGATGAGCCAGTTCATATGGAAGGGGATGGTTCATAAAAAAATCCTGGTCTGAAGCCACCTAGAGCTTTAAAGGTCAAAACCAGCACCTTCAATTGTGTTCAGAAATGAACTGACAACCAGTATAGTTGCAGGAGCAGTGGCCGGACTGAGTCAAACTGTTGAGCTTCCGAGGCCACACAGGCCACAGCATTCTGCACTAATGGCAATGTCCGGATAGTCTTCAAGGGCAGCCCTATGTAGCACATGTCACGGTAGTCAACTTTTGATGTCATTACGGCATAGTAGCCCAATGTGGTTGGGTCTCATCAACTCAAATACGGCTGCAACTGGTGCACCAGCCTAAGCTAATATATAAATAAGATTATGTTGTAAATGTTTTTTTCCAATGAGACTCAATCATTTGTTTGCTTTTTAAACATAGTAACAAAGTACGTACAGGCAAGGGAATATCAGCATGATAAAGCAAGGGAAATCATGGAAGCCACAAAGGCCTTCCTTTAAAAGTGGAAGCCTCACAAAAGTGAGGGAAATAAAAAGATGGACAAGCTCTTGCAAAATTAATGTAAGTTGATAAGAAGACAAGCAAAAGAAGACATTTTAAAAACATTAAACAAACAGCAATTTCCTTAAATACATCAGAAGCAGGAAACTAGCCAGAAAAGCAGTAGGTCTGCTAAATGACAACACTGTAAAAGTATTGTTGAAGGTGGATAAGGAGACTGAAGCAAAGTGAAATGAATTCTTACAGCACAAAATGCTGGACAAATACCCAGAGCGGAACCAATTTTTTGACAAGGAGGCGTCTGGAGAACTGTCACATGGAGATGACAAGGGATGCAGTCCTAGGGAAGACTCGCATGTTTAAAATTAGCAAGTCTGTTGGGCCAGAATGTTCTGAAAAACTCAGACATGAAATTGCTGGTCTTCTACCATATATGCAACATCACTAAAACTGGTATCATTGAAGGACTGGAAGATAGTCAGCACTGCAGAACACCAATTTTTCAAAGATGAGTCAGAAAATTACAGGCTTGTTAGTGTAACTTCTGCCCTGGGTGAATGGATGAAAAATATTATTTAAAGCAAGAATGATTAAACAAATAGAACAAGCCTTGCTGAGGCAGAATCAGCATGGCTTCTGCACAAAAGGAAGCTCTGCCTCACTAATCTTCCAGAATCCTTTGTGAGTACTAACACATATATAGGAAAGAAAAAAACTGGTGGATATTATGCACACATAATTTAAAAACTGTTGTCTACAACTCCTAGGTAAACTTGGCAATGGGATAAGATGACATGTTCTCTTGTGGATCAGTAATTGGTTAAATAACAGGTACAGACAAAAATAAATGGACAGTTCTCACAATAGCGGGAAACAAGAGGGTCCTTCAAGTATTGAAACTGGTGCTACTGAATTTATTTACAAATTATCTTGAATTGGTGGTGAGTAGTGAAGTAGGCAAAACATCAAATTCCTTAAGAGTGTGAAAACTCAAGCAAAGTTATTAGGAGGGCGAGTGAAAATAAAACCGCCAATACTATAATACCATTCTGTAAATTTATAATATAAAAGCTTTTGGAATATTTTTGTGATGGTCATGGCCTAACCAGAATTTTAGGGCTCCTGCTTCATTCATTCTCTCTCTCTCTCTCTCTCTCTCTCTCTCTCTCTCTCTCTCTCTCTCTCTCTCTCACACACACACACACAGAGAGAGAATTAGTGTATATGTCACTCAACAGCTGACACTTCAACCTCAGGCAATAATGGAAGCTTCCTCCTCATGACTAATAGCAGATTCAAGTGGAAGGGATCTGTTTGGTTGCAGGAGATCAGTGCTCAATTGCTTGTTCAGCCATGAAGATCAATGGGCCACCTTGAGTAAATCACTGTGCCTCATTCTTCTAATTTATAAATTAGTGCTTTATTATATGGTGGGAATTTCTAAAAAGAGTATGTCAGTTTAGAAATGCACGTGCCTGGGACAGTTCTGAACTGGAATAGCTAAGGTATCGAGATAAACATTTGAGTGGATGATGATAAAACCACCAAACGGTGATCCTGTGTGTGATGACATATCGCAGGCAAAAGTCAACATCATAACTCATACCTCTCCTGGTTTTCACCACAGTTCAAACGGATGTGAGGAGGGCATGAATGTCAATGTCACTACTTGGTCTTAACATGCCAGATCACTCACATGAAAGGTCATCATCATTTGATGTCTATAGAAGTTCACCTGTTAATTACTCCACTAAAATGCAGCATAAGTGTTCATGGAGTGGACCACAAATGCTTATCTGACAATAACAGCGCAACCCTCCGGGAAGATCGGGCGGCGGAACGAGCGTTCCATCACCCGAAGCCATCGCAAATGTGCTGTAAAGCACATTCAAGATGACTTGGGAGTAAGGGCGGCCGGCACAAGGCAGTGATGGAGATATTCTAATCCGCTTCCCCTCTTTACACCCACGGCAGACTGCTTGCTAGCTTACTTGGCTAGATAAAACACACGAGGCACAGGCAGATTGAAGTTGCAAAAAGAAGAAGAGTTTTACTTACAGTTTCATTTGCATATATACATAGCATCTGACCATCAATCAGAGGTACATCCTAGACTTAAGATAGAACCCCCCTAGAGCTGGGGCTCCCTGCATGAGGTGTGCTGCAAGATGGCCACTGGGCTGCAGGAGCAGCGATGGCATCATCTCACCTAGTCTAGCATCAGAAGAGAAGAGAAGTGAAGAGAAGGGAGAAGAAGGAGGAAACTGGGTCTGGGGCCACGCCCCTTCCTTAAGACAATGAGGGGTCAAAGACAAGAGGGTCTACCTAGGTACTTAGGTGATCAAACAACACACACACACCCTCCAGTGTCCAGCATACGGAAATTGCCCAATTTCCCAACAGGCAGGCTGCCCTCACTCCACCGCCGGGATGTCCCCATGGCTGCCAGAGGCAGGCAAGAGATCCCCGGCGGGCGTGGGGGCGGTCTGGGCAGTGAGGGAGGGGGGCCAAGCAAGCCTGGGAGGGGCCAAGCAAGCCTGGGAGGGGGCAGGGACGGCATCCACCATATCCCTGTCCCCGTTCCAGCCAGCTTGGCCGTTACACGGCCTCCTCTTACTTCCGCCAGCTATTTAGCTGCTGGAAATCCAAGGAGGCCCATTGGGCCTTCCCCAGTTTACACCGGGGGAAGGGGACGAACGTCCCCTTTCCCCAAGTAGACCTCTGGATTGCTCCAGAGCGGCCCAGAATGGGGATAGGATTCGGCGCGTGGCCGGGGCCGGCCGCCAGATAGCTGCGCAGGATTGCGCTGTAAATGCGTTAGTCTTTAAGGAGGTGTACAAGACACTTTGTTCTAGTTGCTGCAAAAGACAGACTTTGCTACCCCTCTGGAAGTAATACAAAAGAGACTGTCAAAGCAAAGCAGGTAGCCCCCCCCCAAAAAAAATGGGCTAAGTTGTTGTAGCAGACCAGGGCCATAGAGGGCTCTGTTGTCAGGGGCGCTTGTTGGACCTGAAGGAGGTTGTTGTTGGGAACAGCCCAGTGTCTGGGAAACCTGGAGATCAGTTACTGCAATGGGGTTGCTAGGGTTATACCTTGCACAATGGAAAACTGACTGGATAAATAATGGAAGATGTGAAAATGCGTAAAGTTGAAAAGAGACATTAATACTATGGGTGTGTACAGATTGTCCTTTCAACATGGGATTTGCTATAGTTTTGGTCTCTCACAGAGCAAACCTGTCGTCCTCTCCCTTTGCAATGCTTTTGTTAGATGTACATCTCAGGGAATTGAATGCTGATTGGATAATCTGTCTTGAATCTTTCCCATGCCTTAGGCAGGCTGTCTACTTTTTAAACATACAGTATATAAAATCTGTGCCGCTTGCAAGTTTATCTGATTCTCTGGTGCCTTTGGGCGGTTGTATTTTTGTGGTTTTTTTTTAATCACACTCAATTTTTAAAGAGCTGAAAATGTTGTGACATCACAGTCTCTTAGTAAAGTCGTGATGTCGCAATCCCCCAATTTGAGCAGTGTGCAGCCTCTTTTGCCCCAAACATGCAAAACCCGATTTCTCCTATTTCTATAGGAAAAACATCTCAGACAATTTCACACAAAATAGATTAAACTGAGGGCCAGCCCAGATGTTGCCTAGAAGTGAGGCAGTAACATGATTCTGTGTGTGTGTGTGTGTGTGTGTGTGTGTGTGTGTGTGTGTGATTGACACCGCAACATCGGAAATGGAGGAGGGCATGCAGCTGGAATCCATTTTTTCCACTGGTTTGGATGCAGTTCTTGCTGTTTTGTTGAGAATCGCAAATGGATGGAAACTCCAGCATTTAATCAGGTGGTCTCTTTAATGCCACCAATTATTTTCCGGGACTGGTAAACCCTTTGATCACTCATTAAAGAACTGCATTGTATGTCACAAGGTAGAATGGTTACAGCCAACCCCCCCTCACTTCCCCATAGTGGGGGTGCCACTCGGGGGGGGGTTATAATTAGGGTGCCCAGATTCAATAAGGGACAGGGTGCCTATACCTTTAACCATTGGAATTTGGGCAGGTGCAGCTCATCATGGAAGGGTGCAACAAGCTACACCTGCCCAAATTCCCTCTTCTTACAATGGTTGAAGGCATAGGCACCCTGTCCCTTACTGAATCTGTGCACCCTAGTCATAATGTTGAAAATGGCTGACCATGTAGATAGGCTAGTAATTCACCACTCTTGGAATGACTCTGGAGAAGCACCAACACAGATTTGCTCAAAACAGAGAAAAGGAAGCTCCTGCTAGTCTCTTACTGAGAACTGCAATATGATGTTTTCTTTTCTTCCTCTTATAATGCTTCTTGCCCACACAACCCAGCTAGTTCACTTCAGTGCTCAGAACTCAGGTAGACTCCACAATAATTGAGTCTCACTGCTACTGAATATACCAAGAATCCTTTATGATAAAAAGTTGTATGCATGAATTCTCTGTTCCTCTCCCTCTATGATATTTGTACATCCACTTATGTGGCCATAGGTCATTTGAGTGCTGATCATGTGGATACATCCCTGCTTTAATCCAGGATGAGTCTGAATGAGATCTCTCTCCGTCCCTCTCATGGATAATCCACTCAGTCGTTTCAGCATCCAGAATGGTTTTTCATGATGTAAAACCTGCTGGACAATTGAGATATTCAGTGCTAAAACATTAAGAATGGGTTTCTGCTGATGGAATTCTGGGTGTAGGAGGGATTTATGGTGTTGCACCCACCTGATCAGTTACTGTAACAGAGGATGAGTTTAATACTTTCTATTATTTTTAACTAGGACTCTAAACTTTCACTGGCATACGTATGACTATACTGACCAAGAAAGATCAATGGGCTGATTTAAGGCTGATGTACACCGCACATATCCCGGTGCATCCCGGGCATGTGCGGAGCGGTGAGAGCTCTGCTCTCCCAAGTTCCGTTGCAATCGGTCGTGGACCATGTTCATGTTTGAGAGAGGGCGGTACGTGGAGCAAACAGTTCGACCAATGGGATGAGAGGAGGCTTTCAGCCAGTTAGAGTGCACTTGTGTTCCAGCCAATCAGCGTTGAGCTTTATTACAAGAGAAAGACAAGAGAGACAAAGATCTCTTTGAGATTCCCAGCACAGATGCTTTGTTTGTTTCTCTCCTTTCTGCCCCCCTCGTCTCTCCTCTCCCAAAACACCCGCTCTCTACAAGGCTCCCCCCCACCTATCACAGGGAGGCAACAAGCAGCCAATCAGGAGGGACAAGCGCGTTGAAGAAACTGGTGGAACCCAGGGCTGCGTTTTGGGGTGGGGCATCCTGTCCCCTACACGCGCGAGCCTCCAAACAATGCAACAGGAGTTGGTGTAGATCGACCTTTAGTCTAAGGTTACTTTATGTGTTCAGTTCTCTCACTGAGAATATTAGGGGCCTCTTCCAGTCATGGGGCATTGGCACTCAGCACACACCGGACGTGGTAAATGGGGGGCTTACAAGGATCGGGTTTAGAATGACTGTTCTGCTTTCCTAATGACCTTGTAAGACTTGAATGCATAGCGAACCTTCACTAGGAATTCATAGGGAAATATGTCTGCAAAGTAGATTACTGGATACATTTTGGCAGAAATGACGGACGCCCTCCCGGTGCCCGGCGCGTGGGGGCGGGGCCTGCGTCTTGTCACATCGACACGCCCACCCCGCCCAATTTGTGCCCCCCACCCGAGCGCCTGGAGCTCCTGCTCCACGCACTCCACTGAAGTTCCGCCGCTGCATTTTGGACACAAGGCATTGGGAACTTTTCCTAAGCAAGCTCATTTAAATGAATGAGAGCTGTGCAAGAGATATTGCCCCCTTTGGTAAGAGAATGCAGCTTGGACCCTATACGCAAACCATTCCTTCATCTGGAGATATGATAATCAGCCTGCATGCACTGCTATAGCGCAATCTAGATATTTATGCCAGGGAACTGAGGAGTGCACTTGATTAATGCAGTGAGTTAGTCCCATTTTTTGGGAGCTAGCCAGTACCATATCTGCTAGATCTGCAATGCACTGCTGACCGAACAGAGTGGTGAACATTCGAGATTTTACTCTAAATAACTCTTTTTTCTCAATAGTGGATAAAAGGGGGAAAAAATCAACACATGTATAAAAGGGACTGCTTCTGTAAAGGCACTTTATTCCATTTTTGCTACGGTATTCTTTTGGGCCTTGTCTCTTTCTCCATTAAAATATTCTGAATGGCAGGAGAAACACTGAGCAAGCATATTGGATGTGCACACTGTGTCCTTGATTATGCATGGGACTTTGGCTGTCATTCATCAAACACTCCCCTAGAGGAATGGTAAGCAGCTGTGATTGGCTGGAACTAGCAAAGAAGAGTGGGATCAGGACAGTGTTGCTCAATGAGCTAGTTGCCATCTGACCTGCCATCCTTTCTCCATATATATGCATGTGCACATAGCCCAGAGAAACACAGGGGTCGCCTGGAGTCCAATGAACACCATAGAAAAGCAAAATGGCAATACGTAGTGAGTGGATGTTTAGTTGATTCATCAGGTTAATCACTTATGTTGGCTGTATTGTATTTATTGTGCTTTGTTTTGTTGGTTTTTATGATTGAAAGCAGCCTTGATGCCATTTTATGACAAAAGGTGGGATAAAAAAAATCCTAAATCTGTATTTATTTATTTAGAAGATTTCTAAAACTGCCTTTCCCCAAGCTACAAGCCTGGGGATTCTTATATTGTTATTGGGGATTGTATTGTTAGCAAAACCATTGATATATTCAGGCTTCCAGTGCATTTATTCCAGTGCAATGCATAAAGGAAACCAAATTAAAATGAGAATGGGAGAAAGAATGAAAAGAATATTGATAAAATGTTTTGTCTTAAATGGAGGTGGGGCCAGCCCATCCATGGGGCCAACTGAAGCGGTTATCTCAGGCAGGAGATTGGTGGGGGGGACCCATTTATGTCCACCTACCTGCCTCCACTGCTGCTCCTTCTCCTTCCACTCCCTAGGGTTGAAAAGGAAGAGAGGGAGGGATAGAGAAGAAAATGAAATGTGAAAGGGAAGAAAGTTGTCACAGAAAGAGGGTCCCAGGAGAAGGTCAGCTGACCAAGGGTAGCATCATCTAGTGGTTAGAGCACATGCACCCCTTCCTGCTCCACACTTTCCCTTTAATTGCACCAGCAGCTGAATGGGGAAAAAACCTTGGTAGTTTGTGTCTGCTGCCACCATCGCAGGCTACAGAGACCAGGCACAAGAGGCCATCTAGGGGAAAAAACCTCGCAGGAGAGCACTGCGCCCCAGGATTTCTTATTAAATATCAAAACCACAGTAGTGTCTGCAGGGCAAAGAGACGTGACAATCCACTGGATTACCCATGAATATGGATCAGGCAGACCAAGGGTCAAAATGTAATTAGTTTATTAAAAGTCCAAAAGAAATAAGAAGTAAACAAAACGCGGGGGGAGGGGATGGATAATAAAAGTACAAGCAGGCTGATGGAAAATGCCTGAGCTTGGCTGGAAAGCATACAGAAAAATGTTCACCAAATGGATGCAGAAACCATCCATGTGTCCCTTCCATGTGTCGGGTCCCCCCCCTCCCATGTGTCCCTTCATTAAAAGCAGGGAAGTTTGCACACTGGTTGTAGTCATTTAACAGACAAAGTAACAAAAAGTCCCGGATGATTACAATCTAGCTAGCTAGCTAGTACCTAGCTTAAGTTACTTACTGGTACATTGTTCAAGGAATCCCCAGCCCTTGCACCTGCAGGTGAGCAAGTGGGTGCTCTTTTCTGAGCTCCCAATCACTCAGGTGATTGGCAGAGAACAACCAACACTTTCTGTGGGTTGGGAAATATATAACTTTGCTCTGATGATGTCATCAAGTTACCTGATTGGAGGACTGGAATCACCTGGTCACTCCATCCCCCCACCTTGGCCTAGAATGGACAAGTTTGACTGCCCAATTGCTAAGCACATGCCAGTCTAGAGGGGGTAGCCATTGCAGAGCGGAAGAGAAGCTGAATCCACAAACAGCACACATTTGGGGAATAATGGAGTTTCCAAATAAAGGACAAATACTGTATGCAGGAGCTTCTGTACTTACACAGGGTTTCAAAAAAGGTTAAAAGTGTCCCAAAAGACTGGAAAATGGGCAGAGAGAGAGAGAGAGAGAGAGAGAGAGAGAGAGAGAGAGAGAGCATTCATCACAAGAGTGCTGATTAAACATTGGAGAGTGGGAGGAGCGGAGGCTGGCACATCAGCTGGCAAAAGGGGCAGTATTGGCACCTCAGGCGTTAGCTCCTGGGCTGGCTCTGAATGGAGGAATAGGTTCCCAGCTAGATGGAGAGATACACAGGCAGCTGCAGAAAGGGGAAGCTACTGTGTATGAAAGCCATTGGAGCAGAAGGAGGAGCAAAAACAGCAACAGTCAGAGAAGATCGGCACAGCCATAGTTGCACAAAGGTTTTGGAGGAGACAATGAGGAGACAAAAGGGATGCAATAATGAGGAGAGACGTTTTGACAAAAGCACACAAAGAACTAGCAAAATCCAATCTGAAAGCAAGTCATTCCAATACAACATATGGAACTATGATTAAGTATAAAGGTATTAGTTGCTGTTCTGTAAAACTACATTCAGAGTGACATACAATGTGTTAAAATACAAGTAATACCGGGAAGTCTAAAGCAAGAAGAGCAGCATATTCAAAATTCCTGGAAGTCAGTCAATACCCAAAGAAGGTCCTTTGATCATCAGCAGACAGAAGCATTTCTATATCATTGGAGAGAAATTGCCAAGTAGACTGCCCTGGGCTGGGCTGGGAGTTCTATACAGTAGTAGTCTTGGTCGAGAAAGCCCTACTCCATGCCCAACCGATTTCAGTAAATGGAGAGACATGGAGCAAGGCGACATCCATGCATCTCAGAAGAGACGGACATGTGGAAAGTGTGAATTTGACCAAGAAGGTCAAAATAAAGATATTTATAGGCAAAGGTAAAAAAAACTCATTCATCTTTATTAATTCACTTATATTAAAAAAAAATTAACCTACAGCAGAGGCCCCTCATAATGTGAGGCCCTAAACTGCAGCTTACTTAGCTTGTACATAAATCCAGCCCTGGTGGTGGATATTTCTTCCATTGCCCCAACCAATATAGTGTGTCACCATTCCGAGCTTCTGCAGATAGCTGCAAATCAAGCGAGGCAGGATCTCAAGTTGTTGTCGCTCAGTGACTCCTCTCTCTCACAGAGGGTTATTTCAGCTTGTCTGCGACTTCTGGTCTCCCATCCAGGCATGACCGAGCTTAATCCTGTTCAGCTTCTTCAGGCAGGCAGGCAGCTCAACCACCAGACCACACTATCCATAGGTGGCCAACCCACGGCATGGGTGCCACTTAGTGGCATGCCGAGCCTTTTGAAATGGCACGCACTGCTGTTCCTGCTTGAGCCGAGCGCTGAAGTCCCTCTCTCTTTCTCGACTCCTGTGTACCTTTCCAAGCTTGTGTAGCGGAAATTTTAAGCACATGAGAATTAATAGGACCAGGAAGACTGGTGAACAAGGAAAAAGTATGGGTTTATTTGTTACGCAGCGCAATGGACAGCCCCCAGTTGGGGAACTGACCCTTTGCTACATGTGAACACAGTTTTTATACATTTCCAAGCACAACATCACATGGTTGCTGAGAATGTGCATAGTCACAGAGTCATACAGGAAAAACAAGAGACTTTGGATTTACATTTTACAGAAGACAATGGGAACAATAGTGGGCTGAGTTGGGCAGAGGACTCTTGATGGTCCGATCCTTGAATCCAGGGAGACTTAATTGATTTAGCTCCGGGAGTCTCCTAGCTGCCAGGGCAAGGAGCCTTAATTGAGTTAGGCAAATGGAGCCCCCACCCTCTGGAGGAACCTGAATGTGTGAGGGTGAATTTCCAGAGAGGGGGAAATGTGAAGCTGTAAAACCAGAGATTCCTTCTGTGACTTGGGGAGGCAGATATGGAAGTGTGTAACAACAAGAATATTACCAGAACAAAACCAAGAATAATATTTTCTGCATCACTTGTGACACTAGAGGAGGTCTCTGCACCCCACTGCGCCTTATTCTTCTTGCACTGTCACTGTGCTTTAAATATTTTCATTACCTTAGATTTATTTATTTATTTATTTATTTATTTATTTATTTAAGTGGCACGCTCAAGATTATCTACATAACTCCTTTCTGTTAGAATATTGAACTTTTTTTCCATAATGATATGGAACTGGAACTCTTGGGCTTCACCTAGTTTAAGGCCCCAGCATGGCTTCTTCTGGCCCTGGTGTCTCCAAGGCATGACTGCCACCCACTGCCAGTTAGGCCTAATCAACCCTGGGAGAGTCAGGGGAGGTATTAGTGGTACCCTGATTGGAACTGTGGCAAAGGTAACACGTTCTATCCCTCCCCTGATGCCACAGTCCTGATCTGTACTGGTCTGGAGGCCTCTCTCTGTGGCTATTCAGAGAAGAAAAAGTAATGCCAAACATCCTTAAGGTAACAAACCAGTTTTTCTGCTTTGGGAGCGCCGGGCAATGTTACTTTGCACTTAGTACGCAAAAGTCAGCAAACACTGCAGTTAAGTCTCTCCAAACAGATCTGTAGGTTTATGCAGAACTGTAGTGTAAAGAGGCTTAATAGATCTTGGCAAGTTGACCCTCCCTTATTTAGTGCTGGGATTCTTTAAAAGAGCATCAGTAGAGCTGGAAATTAACTTACATGCTCATAAATCAGGCACAGATCACAGAACAACAGTTCAGAGTAGTTTGTTATACCACCCCACAAATCTGAACTGGAAAGTCCATCTTTCTGTAGGAGAGGTCATTTCTTCTTATCATTCTGGTCTTTGGAGAACCCTGCCCAGGAACACTGAAATATTATTGGCTGTGAAGTGACACCATCGGATTCCTATTCCAAGAATGTTCTTACATTTTACAGGTCAATCCTATATCTCAGTGTTTCTCAAACTGTGGTCCACGCCCTGATTTCTGGTGGGTTTTGGGTGATGGAATGATTAGATAAGTAATTGCCTCAAGCCCTGAGGCTATTCAAAAATCAGATAGCTGCTAATTGCCCTGAAGTTTGCAAGCTTGTGTAAATATAGGGAGATAAATGTTTGAGGGCACAATCGTATCCTACTTACGCCACCGTTGTAACCAGTGACGCAGCGAAAACGGGAGGCCCCAGAACGGAAAGGGGATTCAAATCCCCTTTGAATTCCCCTTTTGGAGGGGATTTGAATCCCCTTTCCGTTCTGGGGCCTCCTCTTCTCGCTGCGCCGCTGGTTACACCGGTGGCGTAAGTAGGATAGGATTGCGCCCTGAGTGTCTTTTTTTTGGTGGTTTTTTTTTTTACCAAGTCTGTCAATGACAGGTAATGGGGGCAGGTGAAGCCCCTCAAGCCTTGAGGCTATTCATTAGGACTGCCTCATTACAAGAAATGGATTGAGTTTTTTGCAAATAAATAATAAAATATTACTTGTAAATAAATATATTATTTCTTTCTAGATCACTTTTTTAAGTCTTGTAAAGCTAGGTGGGTCCCAATAGGGTGTCATTTTAAAAAGTGGGTCCCGGTGCTAAAACGTTTGAGAACCACTGCTATATCTGTTTACCCAAAAGAAAGGGAGGCTGAATTCAATGGGATTGCCTCCCAAGTCCTAATATGCTGTAAGTCTGATTTAACATACACTTTGCCAGCTTGTCCCTGGCTGTCATTGTGCTATTTTTTGTGTGTTTTCCATACCTTTGCACTTCCTTCTATTGTGATTGTGGTATCAGGGTTGCTCTTTTAAATAATGCAGGGTTGTATAATTGCACTGTGCATCTAAATACACTCCAAAAATTTTGATGTGATGCATGGGACAATGAGACATCACCACAGAATTGTCAAGTAGCATTGTGCCATCATGGCAAAAACAGACACACACATACCCTCACTACCACAAGCGAAATCAGTCAGTGACAGATGAATGTATGTAGAGAGGCAAATTCACCTTTTAAACTAGGATAAGGGCTGTGGGATGGGATGTTGCCCAGATTTAGGGATGCTGTGAGACTTTTGTCTAAAATAGGAGCAAGGGACATCAAAAGAAGGTTACTCCTTTTTAATGTGATCTCTTTCATGGGGTGGGGGAATGGGAAGTTCCTTCTTACTCTCTTTTCTGTGTCTGCTTGAGCAAAAATTAGATGATGTAGACTTACAGCCCAATCCTATCAAAACCCACCCACCCCCACTAATGCAGCTGCGCCAACAGAGCACGTGCTGCAGTTGCATCACTAGCTTGCCATGTGGGGGGTGATGATGCATTTTGCATCATCGCCCCACCCCTTCCGTTCCCAGAAGTCTTCATTTGAAGCCTTCTAAGATGTGGGGCAGGTGGGAGGGCCCAGGAAACGTGCCGGTTTTGGAACGTTTCAGCTCTGCGGTTGCAAACACAGCCCTCCAGCTGTTGTAAACTGCCGTGGAGCAAAAAAATCCTGCCATGGCTTCTCCTCACGAGGAGACCGTGGTTGTCACCCATGGGCATTGCATCCCCCTGCCCCCCCATAGCAGCACCACTGATGTGCTGCATCTTATGATGGGGGGGCAGTCACAGATGCCTTCTCAGGGTAAGGGAACATTTGTTGCCTTACCCTAGGGAAAGCCTCTGTTTCCCCTATGTGTCTCCTCGATTCTGCACCAGCAATTTTGCTGTCGCAGAACCAAGGTGGGTGAGAGAGAGGGAATGGGAGAAGGAAGGAGCATAGGATACTGGCGCATGTGAGTGCAGCTGGTAACTGTCCCCTCCCTCCGTGTTCTGCCTCCCCCTCCCTGCCCTGTTCCTCTCACCACCCGCCCGCACTGCCAACTCACCCATGCCAGTGGACTGTGGCCTCACCTCCAGCCTGCACGCACAGCTGCCATCAGCCAGCCATTGTGTGCGCAGCCTCATTGCACTGGCTGGCAGAGCGTCACTTTTGCTGGCATCCTCTCACTTCCGCCAGCAGAATGCGTATTCCATTCCATGGAAGGTGAGGATAGGATTCGGCTGTAAGTCTTGCATCTCGACCCAAATGTCAGACAGGGCTGGGGAGCATGTTAACTTCTTGAAGTTTGTTCTACTCATAATGGCTGTAACAGTGAAAATGCACATATTTTTCATGGATGAAACTCAAGGACTGACTTGTTGAGAGACATCAGGTGGCACTCTTGAGGAAGATACAGGCTCTGTTTTTGGAGAGCTAGATTTGAGATCTCCTTGAAGGTCAGGCTGACTTTTTTGGGCTTTATGGACAATTGATCTAATTTTGTATAAGGTAGTTTAAATGGGAAAAGTGGGTGGTGTGTGGTGATGGGGTTTCTTCTTCTTCTTCTTCTTTGGATTACTTAGACTTCATTTAGCAATTGCATCAGCCAAAGACCATAGCAAAAAGCAAAAATCCATAATATGTACTTTGCATAATACAGATAACATAATAATATGTTCTTATGAGTAATACAAAACAAAATGCTCAAAAATATAACATGGTGAAAGCAGATAATGAAGCCATCACAAATTGCATCTGAAAGGCAGTGGTAATTATAACCGTGGTGTGCGTGTGTGTGTGTGTGTGTGTGTGTGTGTGTTCTGTTTTAGTTACCAATTGTTTCAGCTTTTTTTGGAATAGGTGAATAGTTAGAATGCAGATGAGCCTACAGAAGTGACATTTTCTGTCCATACCTGTGGTAGTTGGATGGATGAGCACAGGGCACAGAGCCTAGCAACTGGCAGCCATTTCCAGCCCATTTTGTTTTCAAACTGGGGTTGGGTTTAACTGTCTAGCGTAGTAGGTTGCAACTGCTGCCCAAGGCCAGGGAGAACCATTTGTCCCCATAACCTTCTCGTTCAGCAAATGGCAGCACCTACCCCACTTGCACTGCCCCACACACCAAGCTCAGTAGGATGAGTGTGACCAGCTTTCTGCCTCCACCTGATGCCTGGATTGGAAAAGGAGATGGGGTGGAAACGGAGGAGATTGGTGAGGAGACCTTTTAGTCCACCATTCTCCTCTTCTCCGCCTCGTTTTCCCCTCTCCAATCCCAGCGAGCCAAAGGGAGGCAGGGGCTATGGGTCGGGCACTCTTATGTCACCAAGCCAGGAGGCAACAGGGGGTGTGAGTAGTATTTGGCAACCTATACATGCTGCTTTTGGCTAGGGAGAGTCCCTATCCCGCAATCCCCATTACTTATAGGGAAAATAAGACAAAGAAAGCTAGGGCGTATGAGTTAACAGGGCCCATTTGTTAAGAGCTGAACTAGATGTGACTGTTACAGGTCAGTGTGTTTAAGCACAGATCTGCCCCAGCTATGTAGACAGAGCTGGGCATCAAAAGGAGCACAGAGGTGCACATCTGCCCTTTGTGATGCCCATAGCCTTCTCCTTGCTTGCTTCTCACTACACCCCTTCTCCTTTATTCCACCCTAATGCTCATCTGGTATTGGGGCAGATCGGAGAAGAAAAGTGCCTGGAGGTGACAGTCTTCAGGGACGGAAAGCTACGGGTGGGGAGAAGGTTTGATTTTCCTCAGCCAATCAATTGCTCAGAAGGCAGAAAATGACAAAGTGTTGCAGCTTCACTCAACCCCAGCCCTCTTGTAATTATTCGGTTCATGAGCACCAACAGTGAAGAATCAGAAAATAGTATTGGCTTTACCCCTCAGAGTGGGTTGTGTGTGTGCGTCATTAGTTTACCACTGCTGTGACCACACTCCATTTGATCTCCCAGCCTTACTTTTTCTCATTGCTCCATGTAAAACAGAATCACTCGTTCTAGTCATTATTGCAACAAGACCCAACCAAGCTATATTTTCCTAACTTTATTTTTATTCTGCTTATTTGAATTAAAAAAAAGAATCTAAAGAAGTTCTTATACCATCACTACTGTCCTTAAAAATAATTTCCACCCTTCTGCGTAAAAGAAGCGATACAACACGGAACTATTTTGGGTCTTCGCTGCACATTCCCTCAGTCCAACTCTCTAGCACTTCTTATGCCACCAGCCTGAAATTACTGGTCTCATTGATACATGGGGCATTATTTTCCTCGAATGTTTGTTTAGAATTGGAACAGCAGAAAGTCAGCAAGGTGTGTAGAAACAAAGGTCATGGGTTGATTGCAAAGGATCAGCAGGTCGATTGTGCAAAATGAAAGGCAGGGCTTCTACAATCTACATCCGTATTAAAGAGTAAGCTGAGGGCATTAGACATGCAGTAGTGTCATCTGAAATTGCCAAAGGCACACGTGTTGAGAAATTTAACATCAGTGGCCCTCTCATCTCACTCATGAATGATAAGTAAAAACAAATAGCATCCTCTCCAGGTTTTGGTAACATCTGAGCCTTGAAAGAGATTCTACTGACGCACCTGGACACTTTGGTCTGTGCAAAAGGGGGGCCTTCATAATGGGCATACTGTATATGCTCATAGCATGAAGTCAGATGGAATATGTGGTGCTGGGCAGGGCCTCTGCAGCCTTCTCATTAGGGTGACCAATCACAGTACAGGACAGGGCTGGTGTACTTTTGCCGACTGTGCAAAGATGACATGTTGGCAGGTGTAAGTAGTCATGGATGGGTGGAAAAGCTGCACCCGCCACAACTCCCTTTTCTAGACAGCTGTTCTGGGACCAGATTTCCTGTTGCTTCCTGTAGGTTAAACAGGAAAAACAAGATTTCCTGTTTAACTTACATCTTACCTTGTAATGATAGTCAGATGTCCTTGTATGTGAAACCGTCTTACAGTGCAATCCTATGCATGTCGACTTAGATATAAGTCTCACTGAATCAATGCGACTTACTCCCAGGTAAGTGTGTATAGGATTGCAGCCTTCAGTTTCCAACAACTGGGTGACTTCTAAGGAAATTGGAGTACAGTACATTGCACCATTAATACGTAGATTGTTCAAGAGGGAATTGTAGAAGATGCAGCTTTTTCCACCCCTGTATGAAAAGCTGCAGGTGCTGAGATTCCTTCTTCCATCCCTGTAGGGCTCCTGGGCTCCTATACCTATGCAGGTATAGGAGGAGCCCAGTCCTCCTCTGCACCTGATCACCAGAGAAATTGTGGAGCTGGGTTTTTTTCTTGAGAAGGGGACAAGCCGCCCTTTCAGTGACCACCGAGGCACACTAACACAAACCTACAAAGGGATGAATGATCTTTGCTCCCCTTAAAGCCTGTAGGTGTTAAGAACACAAAGCACCTTGCAGAATCTAGTTCTCAAATAGGTGGGGGCGGGGGGGGGATGCAGTCATTTCCCAATTTGAAAGCAATGGCTTTCCCTATTCAGGCCATTCATTGTAAACCAGAAAACTGCATCAGATCTGAAGATGCTGAACTAAGGCAGCAGATGCTGCTTGTTAGTTTATTTTAGGGGACAATGGTCAGCAATATGAAAATGACATCGTTGAGAAAATTATTGCTTAACCAAGACATTTCTCTGAGTATCACACTGAGACGTTGAAGGGGGAAGGAAAGCACAAAAGCATTTTAAAAAGTACAACAATATGAAAAGAGGCCCAAAAAGTCCCTGTGGAGCACTGCCTTCTTCCTTTTTACCTTCCCTCATTTCCTTGCTATGCTATTTCTACAAAAGGTTGCCTTTGGCGGGGGAAAGACTGCCAAATGCAGCCCCGATCTTTGCTGACTTCTAATTGCATCTTTCCTTTGTTCAAAAAGATATTACAAGCTAACTTACTAAAGGGAAGAAAGTTCAAAAGAAAGAATGCCTTAAAGGAATAGCGAAGCACATCCTGAGAAAACGGTGCACACTTACGGCAGCATCAATTGCTTACATTCAAAAATCCGTGAAGCAGATATACGGCTGATTTCGCACCTTTATGTGTTTTTGCAAATACTGATAAATGGATTTTTCTCCCTATCTAGAGGATCAAGTGTACATGTGGACATTCTGACGTGCACATAAACTCCCACATGACCAGGGGCTTTCCCTGTTCAGAGTTAGAGCTTACTCTGGTGCATTGCACAATGTGCATGGAGAATTCTGTGACGTTGAAGTTAATGGAGAAACCACTATTTGCTTGGAGCTTCATAGATGCATTAGAGCTTGGGATCTGAGTGGTCGTGTGAATGAGGATACAGTGTGAGCAGTCACCCCTTTCCCTAGGCTGAGAAACCCCCCACTTTACTGTGCAGCAAACATGCAATACCCTACTTACAGTCCAAAGTGATACTGGTCCCAACAGGTATTGTACCAGATAATTAATCTGAATATGCAGTTGGATTTCAAATATGAAAGCTTCACCCACAAATGCCTATGCTAGCCATAAAAAGTCAACAGACAGAGTGAAAGAGAGCGCTTACGATGCTTCCAAAGGATGCATAGACTTGAGGCTGGTGAGTTTCCAGAGAAAGAGAACTTCAGTTCTTCATAGTGTTAGAACAGACTTGTAAGGAGCCAAAGATTTGGGGGAAGAACATTCTCTCTCTCTCTCTCAATTTCATCCAGGCTTTTTGTTTATATGAAAATGGGGGCAAGTATGGTGCAAACAGTGGATGGCATGTTCAGCAATTCAAGTTTACACCTCTGCTAAACTCTGAAGTTCACTGCTCAAGTCACCAGGCCTGTTCATGTTGCTTATCTGGTTCTGTGGATATGGGTGCGTGGATGATGGGGGAAAGGGATTGCACCCATTGGCCCTGACCTCCATTTGTTCATCTGAAGTGCTGAACAGAACCCTTGTGCACATGAGCTTTGGATGCATATATGGAGACGAGGACTGGGAAGGGGGTGGCCTACTTCCCCCCCCCACATGTGTTCATAACCCCAGATACATTGCATGAGTAAACTACAAACACTCACCCTCATCTACCACACCAGATGCTGTTGAGATTAGAATACTGAAACAGTTTATCCATTCAAAAGTGCTACATGAGCGCTAATAACAGACTCATTACATGTATTATATGTTAGGATGACTTTATGGGCCAAGCTAGACAACAACCTATTGTATGATTGGAGTCTTTGTGCTTGATAACTTAAACAGTATGTGCCAGGGACGGTCCAGATAGTAGGGACGGAGGGGGGGGGGCTTTAGCACTCAATCCTGATAAGATTCGGGCCCTCCATGGCTGTTTCCATTGGTGCAAATGGGAGCTTTGTCTGAGGCAAATAATAGTCGCAGGAAGGAGAGACCTGGGGCAAAGGGTTAAAACCTGCACCCCATCCCCACCCCATAGTCCCTATTTCTCTCTCTCTCTCTAACACACACACACACACACACACACACACACACACACACACACACACACACACACACACACAATTTATCTTCATAGATTTAATATTCACGAGTTTAAAAGCCATGTCAAAGATTTTTCCGTAGGGTTAAAAATACACATTAAAATTGCCTTAAAATTCACTGAAAATAAGGTAGAAAAGCTTTAAAACAATTAATCATGCAGTTTTAAAACAACGGAGGGGGTGGGCAACGTTTCATCCACGAACATCTGTGGACCTTCTCAAGCCAGGGCTGCAACAAGCTACCAGGATGTTGTTACCTGGATAGTGCAAATTTATGTTAGAAAATCAAGCACCCAGGCTCCATTCATACATTGGGCATAATATCTTGTTTGGCCCTAAGTGTGTCCCTTTCTGAATAATGTTGGCACCTCTCATTTCTCAAAGGCATTTAAATGCACCAAGCTATTAACGCAACATCCACTGGCCATGTCAGAGATGGTATTTTTAAGCTATTACAGATACGAATGCTCAGAGGGAGCATTTATTTCCTCTACACCTCATATTATCCTGACTGATGAACGTTATCATTCCCTTCTTCCAGTTTGGCTGCCAAACATTTTATTTAATGGCATACCTCTGACTCAGCATAAAATACAGGGAATCAGCTGCCTCCCATGTTTCAATGCCTCTTCCGTTCGCTGCTGTCAGGCCATTGAAAGAGAAAATCGTCATGAGGAAGTGGGAGGTTCTGAATAGGAGTGACAGTGTTTCGGTAAGTAGGGCAAGCATGGAGAGGAGAACAGATGGACAAGAGAGATGGGGAAAGAAAGAAGGCCAGAATCTGAAGAGAATCCAAGAAAGGTGCTGAGAATCTAAATAGGAGGTGAGAGAACGGAGGCATATTAAGAGTGTGGGTGGCTGAAAGAGGAAGACAAACTGAATGGGAGAAATTCAGTCTTTATTTTTTGTTGTCCTTCTTGTCATGGTCCTATGTGCCTTTTTTCACACATCACAGGATCCCACACAAATCACACTGCCCTCCCATGGTGACGACACAGTTCGCTATGTGCTGGCTGTCTTTTATGAGGCATTTATATATTTAATCTCTTTAGACTTAATACTGCTTCAAAGGGCTTAGTGAGAATTAAAATATTAAAAATATAAAAGAACAACATGAACAAAACTACAAAGTATATGAACCCAGGGGCAGCCCAACCATGAGGCGAGGTGATGTGGATTACAGCAGCAGCAGCAGCTTGTGGGGGCAGGGTGGGAGGGTGACGGATTCAGGGTGTCTTTCACCCCAAGTCTGCCATTGCCACCACCTCCTTCCAGTCTGCCATGGATGCAACCGGCACCACAGATTTGTTTTCCACCTGCTAAAAGTGAGTGGAGATCCCTAGTATCCAAAGCTCCCTCCAGGCCCCAGATACGCCGTGTTGGCGTTACTGTGCGCGAGCTCTAGAGTTCTGGCTCTAGAGCTCGTGCACATGCAAGTAGGCTGCTGATACCGGGGGAAGGGGACGATCTGGGAACAGGGCAGCCTGGGAACTCGATAGGATATTGCGGCTGGCCCTTTATTCTACACAGGATTACGCTGTGAATCAGCCTCCATTGATTGAATAAGTAACAACAGAATGCAGTGACCTTCAGTAACTGACAGCGCAATCCTGTGAACAGACGCGCCGGGGGCATGCATGTTCCCCTGGCACTGGGTGTCGTAAACGCACTGTAAAGCATAAAGTGAAACGTACATAAAGAAAAGAGACTTTTATCTTTACTCGAATAACTCGAAGAGCGTAGGTTCTTCAACGTGCGCCGTGTGGCCCATGCTGAATTCTATCCGGGGAAGGCCCTGGCTGGAGGTCTACTCCGGGTAAGTGGGCATTTGCCTGCTTACTCCGGGTAAAGCCCCAGCTGCTGCAATGGCTACTACTCAGTCTCCACTGGTTCTTTAGCTGGCAGAGAATCAAGCAGCCCCATGTCAGCTGCAAGGGCCGGAGGGGGGGGGGGTAAGGATACGGCATCTGACAAGGGGATAGGGTTAGGGTTAGGCTGAAATCCTGTACACACTTCCCTGGGAGTGAGTCCCACTGAAAATAATGGGGCTTTCTTCAGAGTCGACATGCAGAGGATTGTGCTATAAATCTAATCTGTATAAACTAAGATGGTGTGTTTAATTCCCAGATGTAATTGGGGAAATTGATTGTACAATCTTGGGTTTTTTGTGAGCAGGTCATATTTGAATGGTTTGATCCCACATGGGTGTCTGAGCATCTTGGAGGTGAGATAGGAGCACTGGGTGAATGAGAACTGTCCATAGTAAGACCCCAAAAATCCCTGGTAATTTGACTCTATGTGGAAACACTATAATATAACACTATAATATAAGACACACAGCTACGTTGGGAACAATACTTCCAGTTGTTTAGTTGGTCAAATATATCAATGGCATCTGATTCATCTGAATTTGAATGAGTAATCTATAAGAACACAACACTGAATAATAGCTGCTATCAGTTGCTATCAGGTTTGTGGTTTATTTAAAAAAGTAATACTTAAAGAAAATGATGGAATCATGAGAAAATGGTTGTAAATTTATTGGAATTAGATATTAATAAAGTGATGTGGCAAGAAATTGTCATGAAGGGTAGAGTAGTCTCCCCATGCTTAAATTTGAAAGAAAATAATTCTAAAATATTATATTTCTGGTATGTGTCTCTAGCACAATTAGCAGGAATGTATGGGGATACTCAAGACAGTTGGAGCTGTTTAAGATCAGCTCAAATTTCATGAATTGTTGGTGGGACAGCGAAAAAGTGTATACATTTTGGAACAATGTTAATATGATAGCAGAAATTTTAAGGTATTCCCTTCAGGTAATGCCTTTATATACGCTATTGGGCTATATGAAGAGTGCTGTTTGAGCAGAGCAAAAAAAAAACCCTTGTTGGTAATCTTTTAAGTGAAGTTAAAATATTAATACTGTAGCAACTAAATAGCTTATGAAAATACCCTATCAATCCAGGAATGGTTAGATAAAGCTTGGTGTATTGCTTCTGTGAACAAATTTAATCATGTATATAAAGGAATTAAACACAGAATATCCTTTCAACAATATTTGATTGCCATTTGTGCAGTATATGTGCAGTATATGAGCAGGTGTCAAACTGAGATAGCTATAACTATATATCTCGTTGGCAGAATAACAGTACTAGGTTTGACAAACAATTCTGTAGAGATACAGTAGGTAATTTGAAAAGCTCAGGGTAGGTAAGTGTGTGAGCTGCCTAATGTTAATATTTCTAAATGGATTTCTTCCAGTGTGTGTGTGTGTGTGTGTGTGTGTGTGTGTGTGTGTGTGTGTGTGTGTGTGTGTGTAAGGCACTGTAGTGCCTAGGTACAGAATGCGGTAACTCAGTACACTGTCACTGCATGGGCACACATTTTCATGTGTACGCCTGAGCCTGGGTTTATTTTCAAAGTCAATCTGGGGACTGGATCCCTCAATAATCCAGGAGAAAGATGTGATCTGAGATCAAAAACACTGTCAGATTCCCTGGAACAAACACAGATGGGTGTTTTTTTTCCAAGACACCAATCTCAAATCAATGTCCCCGAGGATCCCTAACAGTGAAAATATTCTACACAAAACAAGCTGACTATTTTTACGTCTGCAGCTGTGTGATATTTAAGTGGTACTGAATTAATTAGAAACGTGTGTGTGTATATAGCTTTTTTTTTTTCATTTTAACTTCTCTCCCCCCCCCCCCTTTTCCTGTTATTCACTTTCCAGTTCTCAGGAGTACAGAATGACAAGAGCGTCAGAGAGAAGAGGGAGCTCGCTTTGGGTTTAAAGTGACAGTCTCCACTTGATGTTAGAACCTCCGCCCATACAGTAGAATGAGGTTTCTGTCCCTTGAGAAGTTGGTCTGGTCTCCAATCCTGTCTCCCCCCCCCTCCTCCTTTGAAAGTAGTGCACAGCAGTGTCAAGTTCCTAACAGTTTTTTTTCTTGGTACTGTAGGTGCTGTTCAGTTATGCTTTCTGCACACAGTTACTGGGGATGCTTTTGCAGAGGTGGTATTCTGTCACTGAGGGTCAACACTGCTATTTCCAGATAGTGCTCTGATGGGCAGCACAATCCACCATAAGGATCCTGTGCACCGGCTGCCCAGCGTGCGCTGGACTGGAGGTCTACTCAGGGAAGGGGACACTCGTCCCCTTCCCCGGGTGTAAATCCAGACCAGCCTGATCGGCCTCCTAGGATTTCCACCAGTGAAATAGTTGGCGGAAGTAGAGGAGGCCGTGTAACGGCGTGGCCGGCCCAGCGAGGACGTGGATATGGCCGACACCATTCTCCGCCCCCTCCCGGGCTGACTAGGCCAATGGCCTCCCTCCCTCCCGGGCTGGCTAGGCCAATGGCTTCCCTCCCTCCCTTGCCTGACCGGACCACCCACACAGCCGGCGACGGAGCTCTTACCTTCTGCCATCGTCCGCGTACTGGTCCGGCACCGGAATGAGGGAGGCCGGCCTTGTGCCGGCCTCCCTTACTCCCAAGGCGTTGCAAAGTGCTTTACGGCACGTTTGCAACATAACCTGGCAACAGAATGCTCATTCCATCGCCGTCGGAATTCCCAGGATTGCACCCTCAATCAGATTGTTTTCTGAATTGTGTTGCTGCCCTCATCTGCAAATGTCTATCACCTTCCCCCGTTATCCAGCTACTAAATGCTCCTCCACCTGCTGTTGTAAACATCATTCTGTACATTCTTAGACATGCACTTCTTTATTTGGCCTTGTATACATCATCTGCAGAAGTGGGTGAGGGACAGTTGAAAACCTAACACAAAAAAACCCACTCTAAATATCCCTCACCCCACGCCCAATCCATAAGCTTGGGCAGCAACAGTTTCCACAAATAAAATCTTCCAACACTTCTCAAAAATACCAGATGGGCAGAAACATCTCATAACTGTAGAGCAATCATCCTGAACACTTAGCATACAGATTAAACTTTTTAGAAACATGCAATCATCCTCCACAGGTAAACATAAGGAGCAAGGGGTTCTCGAATGTGTAGAGTATATTATGTTGGGTGCTTTATAATACAAAATGAGCTCTTTAAGGATCAGCTCAAAGTTGTGTAAAAGATTGATTCATCTTGCAGCTGCAGCTGCACGTTTTCGTCTGGCTTGATGCAACCATGGGTATAGCTACTGTGTTCTGGCAGCGAGTCACACAGTTGGAGTGATTGGGAAAATATGCTGCTGCTGTGCTCATGCAAGTAGTCCTTGGGAAGTGTTGGCTCGGAGTCAGTGAGCGAGGTGTAGTGGTTAAAGTACAGATAGCCTGATCCTGCCTAAGATACGGTGGCTGGCCTAAAGGGCTGGCCGCTGCATCCAAATTGGGAAACGGGAAGGGGACGTTTGGTGTAAGCCCCGGAGGCCCCAATGGAGCTCTGGAGCTGGCGCACATCCGGGGAGGCTATGTAAGGCCAGCCCGGCCTGGAAGGGGGGACGGGGATATGGTGGAGCACGCCATCGATATCCCCGCTTTCCTCCTGGGCCCGGCTGACCAATGGTCCCCTCCCTTGCCACCCCAGCCTGCTCTCCCGCCGACCAGTGCAGGTCTTACCTGCGTCGGCCAGCACGGGTCCGGGTAGGCCGTGGAGTGAGCAGTGCCAGCTTCCACGCAGGCGACGCTTACTCCCAGGGTGTCGAAAACATGCCTTACAGCACGTTCACAATACCCTAGGCCGGCAGAGCCTTTGCTCCGCTGGCAGAACGTTGTGCTGGATTGCACTGTTAAATGTGCAAGACCTGGGTTGAAATCCCTACGCAGCTTTGAAGCTCACTGGATGCTCTTGGACCACAGTGACTGTGTTGGTCCATAATCAACACAGACATGAAAATTATATAAGCAACAGAGGTTGAGCCTCCAGCTCTTGCTCCCTCCCCCAGTATGGGTCACATTAAAACCAGTAATGTGAACTGGAACCTACCCACATAAATGGAGATGGGGCCTACAGTACTGTACCTACTCACAGTATCTACCTATGGCAAAAAAAAAAAAGGCATAGGTTCCTATTCACACAAGATGTTAAGGATGGGAATGAGCCTCAGGTTCTCCTACACTTTACTGTGTGTAAATTACGTATATCTTGGCCTAAGGGTGCAATCCAAGGCAGCGTGAGCGCTAGCACAGCACATGCTGCACCGCTGCAGTGCGTGCCATCACAAAAGTGCCGGTTTGAGCTGCCCCACTACTTACAGGGGTTCTTGTGAATATCAGACCAATAACCCCTCTGTGCGTGTTGCAGCTCTTGGAGAAACATCTAAGTGCTCCCTCTTCCTGTCATAATTTCCTGAGCAACCTGGAGGAGAAGCAGGACAGTATGATTTATAATACTATTTTTATCATTAAAACAGGACACATTTTTTTGCGCATGCAAGATGTTCCTTCTTCTGTGTGGCTGGAAGACGCTGTGAAAGGAGAAGGAAGCACATCTCCTATAATATCTACATGTGTCCCTGATGAAGAGCTGTACAGGCTTAAAATGTGTTGGATAATTGTAGAAGATTTATTAAAGGCATTTTATTGCCTCTCTAGACTAATCTCTTTCCTTAGAAAGTTGGGAAGTTTGATTTCCTGGCTTCTAATTAATGCACTTCTGAACTGTAGAGTTCAAATACCATGCTTCCTTTCTTTTTAAGAAAAAAATCTTTTAGGTTCCTTGCACTGCGAAATCAATCAATGAACAAAGCCCCTCGCACAGGTCCCTCACCAGTAAAGCAAACGGCCTGTTTCCCTGTGGCCTGTGATTCTTGCATATAAAGTAGCCATTAACCTCAATGCTTTCAGTGATGTTATACAGGTCACTCACTGCTGATTTTATTTCATGAGCAACAGATTCACTATCTCTTCCTGACCCTTGCTGTATAATGATCCTACTTCCATTTCTTCTTTTTCTAATAAAAGCTAGGAATGGCTGAATGGGTGGATTAATGTTTTTAATTTTTAAAATTAAATATTTTTCATTAGAAGTAAATTTCACATATCGTAATACAGTATATTTGTAATAACGCAAATATAGACACAAGTAACAAAAACAAATAAAATGTATTAATATACCTCTGCTAGTAACAATAAGAGCACTGTATCATCAAATAGTATTATCAATGAAATCCAAGCCCATTAAAAGAGGAAAAAGAAAAAAAGATGTGCTATGGAAATTGAAGAACCAACTACAGTATATGCTTGCAGCTTCCCTACAGTAGGCATCATACTTGTTAGGATAATGCCTTGTCAATAATTTAAAATATGAATTCATCAGTACAGGCTGTTTCTTTGTTATAATAGTTGCAAAAAACAAAATTTTATTTATTTAAAAGTATAGGTAAAGGTAAAGGTATCCCCTGACAATTAAGTCCAGTCGTGTCCGACTCTAGGGTGTGGTGCTCATCTCCATATCAAAGCCAAAGAGCCAGCGTTGTCCGAAGACGCCTCCGTGGTCATGTGGCCGGCATTACTCTCCTTGCCGCAGTGCGTAGCATGCAGCTGGAACACGGAGCGCTGTTTACCTTCCCGCAAACGGTACCTATTTATCTACTCGCATTAACATGCTTTGGAACTGCTAGGTTGGCAGGAGTATACTCCGCCTTTCTCCAGTTGAAGTTGGCTTACAAAATTTTATACCTGTAAATGGCATTAACTTGAGGGTGGCATGGTTTTAATCTGTTGATGCATGGTGTAAGTGCATAGCTCACTAGAAGGGTTGTTGCAACACTTAGAAAGGAAGAGAGAGCTGTGTCTGAATTTCTGAGGTGCGCAGAAACTTCATTGAACATTTTGAACTTAGAGGTTGATGAGTGGAAAGGTTGAGTGGAAAATGCAGCAACACAAAAACCGAGAATTGGCACTGGACCAATATGGACCCCCATTCTCTCCCAACCAGATCACAATAACTGTGGCAACTATCACAGTTATGCCCTGCGTGCTTGGCACATTTTTAATCATTTTGAGCTGTGTTATGTTGCTGCCGACTTCATGCGCATAATGCATTCCATAAGGCACTAGGCACAGAATGTGGGAGGCAAGCGTCTGTTTGGGTGCTGATAATACCAATTGGCAAAGCTCATGACAGGAGCCAGCTACACATGGAATTTAATAACATCAATACTTTCAGTGGTGAGCTTCTTTTTTTGTTGTTGTCCCGTCCCCCCCAGCTCTCCAGTCACAGCATACAACTTTGTTGTTTTGCGTGTCTAAGCACAAGGAACTGTAGTTAATTAAAGTTCAGGTTCTATCCTAAATCCAGAAGAGGAAAGAATATGGGAGGCCACCATGTATGCAGTACCTCCGTAATGCAGAATTTATGCTGATGCCAATACCATTGTCAGTGTGACCCTGCTGTGATTATTGGAAGACTTCCAGCGATTATAATATGAGCCAACTGCTAAACAAACGTCCTAGCCTGGGCAAACTTGGCGATTGGTCTGTCCAGTTGAGTGATAAGTCACATTATTTTTTCTGAATTAATATTGAAAGTGAGCCCCACTATTATATCTGAAGAAGTTTGCATTTAAAGTTACAGCTGAAGGGCAGGATTTACAGGTGGGCCCCCATATCCGCTGGGTATATGTTCCAGGCCCCTCAGTGGATACTTGAAACCGTGGATAAGAGCGAACACCCCCTCTATGGTTTCCTGAGGGCCCCCCACCCTGCCTCCCCTGCAGGCAGGCATGCTTCCCCCCCCCCCCCAGCTCTTATTTTTCTTTCAGCAAGCTTTGTTTCTTCCTTAAAACAAACAGAGAAGCAGCCTCCATTGCAGGCAAGTAGAACGAGACTAAGTCCTAGAGATGCTCTGCAAGGTTTCTGTTAACCTTGCAGAGCTTCTCTAGTACTTAGTCTCGTTCTACTTGCCTGTAATAAGCAGCCAGAGGCTGCTTCTCTTGTTTCTTTAAGGAAGAAATGAAGCTTACTGGGAAAAAAGTAAAAGCCTGGGGGGGGGGGTCCCCACGATCCGCGGATAACTGAAACCGTGGATAGTGAATCAGTGGATATGGGGGCCCACCTGTAATTTCAAAACAGCAACACACTTCAACAGAGAGTGTACTCTCTTGCATACTGTTCGCTTTGAGAAGGAGCCCACCTCTGGGGTTTCCTACAAGTCTGATGCAGGGGGCTCCTGTTTGAGGGAGGCAAACCTCCAAAGATGCACCAGGTCACCTCCTCTGAAGAGGAACTGTCCTGCTGCGTCTCTGCACTCAAAGTGATTGGCTAATCCAATGACAGTTGATACAGAGATGGGCCAGAAATTTAGCAGTCAAGAACTTGTTTTATCTGCAGAACAGCCCAGGTTCAATCCCTGGCATCTCCAGAAAGGGCTGAGAAATGGTCTGACTCAGATGCCGGAAAATTATCTGCTTTTAGCAGGTGCTGACTAGAGGGTGGCCAGGCCAGAGTGACAAGTCATGCAGAGATGCAGCCAGCCGTCCCCTCTGTGGGTCAGTGCTTAGGGTTTATAAGGGCCCAATTCTGTGCCGCCGGAACTCGTGTTCTGGTGGCACAGCGTGCTTTATGGCTGTTGCAAAAGGTGACACACCATAGAGCATGGTTGGGCTGCTGCCACAGGTGGCCACAGCCATGCACCAGTGGCCTGCCAAGGAGCCCCAGTGCTGGGAAGTGACTGGGGGGAGTGCGGGAGGCAGAGGTGGGCGGAACAGGGGGAAGTGGTCAGTGGCATAACTAGAGGGGCCCCCTGGGGGCGCATGCCCCGGGTGCCTGGCTTCTGGGGGGGGGTTGACACCACTAATGGCCTTTGGACACCACTCGAGGGTGCCTTTGGGGTCACTATGGAGGTAAACACTTTCATGTTAACCCACAATGCAGGAGGATCAGTGCTGGTGCCAGAGTGCTGGGGGCCCTGGGGCAAAGGTCTGGACTGCCCCTCATATGGTGCCCCCTAATTGCACATTAAGAGCAGTTAAGTAGTTAAGACGTTAGTAGTTATTAGTTAAGACGCTGAACTGCAGACCAAGAGGTAGGCAGGACAGCAGTTCGAGACCTGAGTGCTGTGTGACGGTGTGAGCTACCGTTTCCTGTCCCAGCTCCTGCCAACCTAGCAGTTCGAAAGCAAGAAATTGCAAGTAGATTAATAGGTACTGCCTGGGTGGGAAGGTAACAGTGTTCCGTTAGTCATCCCAGTCACATGACCACGGAAGCGTCTTTGGACAGCGCTGGCTCTTTGGCTTTGAAACAGAGATGAGCACCGCCCCTAGAGTAGATAACAACTGGCTTCCGAGCAAGGGGACCCTTTACCTTTAATTGCACATTGGGTGCTACCACTGCCACCAGTTCTGAGAATTCAGGGGCCAACCTGGCCAGGTGGGTTTTCTGATGGATATGGGTCTTCTGACCTGGCTTCCCTCTGACCCCACCCCTGTGATATGATGTCAGACCTTCTGTTCAGCAGTTAAATGAGTCTGTCCACTACCTGATCTGGAATTTTAGGATTGTTGCAACTCATGGGAGAACAAAAACAAAAAACAAAGCAAAACATAACAATGCTCAACAACTGGATATTTCAAATATTGATTAATTGGCATGCATATATGGGCAACAATTCATTGCTTAACCATCCTTTAAATCAATTATTACCCAACTGAGTGGCTATTTACAAGCCTGCTTGTCGGGTACGTGAATAATTGCATGGGCTAACATAATTACTAGTCCTCCCTCACAATCATCTATGGGGAAAATACGAGTTTAGAACTGGGAAGGAAGAGGCTTATCCTTGATCAGTCCTGATATACCTCATTCTTTGTTGTTTTATGACACTACAGAGATAAGAATGGAAATGTTTAACCTGTGGAACAGAACCACAGGCAGTGACATTGTCCGAGATATCAAATTCTGAACATGGATTTTTTTTCATTCAGACTTTGCTTGTGCAAGATAACGGTGTAAATTTTCATCGTCCCCAAGATGCCATATGTGGATAGTTTTACTGCCAGCACGGTAAAAGATATAATCGAACTTCATGTCGGTGGGCAAAATAGAAGCAATTCTCTGGGATGGTATTTATGCGAGGCCATAGAAACTGCTGTGTCAGTGAACCTTCTGTTTACCAACCTGTGGTAGGCACAGGCTGTTGAGTCGCAAGAGAATAACCTGAAAGCAAATGTGCTGTGACTGTGTTTGCAGCTCCATTTTGACATTTGGTCAGAGAAGAGTTTAACGTTATAATGAATTCAGTTGTTTTTGTACCATTTGCTTCCTGTCATGTGCAAATGCTTATACTGTATTGGCTCATACTGGTAAGTTTTTATATTGTGTTATAAAAAGACTCACAGCACAATCCTGTGTAACCTTGCACCAGTGTAACACTAGATGCACCAGTGTAAGTGCAATTACACTGGCATAAGTGCACTTACACTGTTGCATCTACTGTTACAGCGGTGCAAGGTTAGACAGGATTGCACTGTGAGTTAATGTTCCACCAGCAGTCTTTAAGCTCAGGCCCACTTTAAACATAACCTGCAACATAGGAGTCACTTTTAATATTTGTTCTTACAACTTTCATGTTGCTTTTTATGGTATAGAGTCGTCCTCTACTTAAGTACAGGTTAGGTTCCAGAGGTGTGTACTTAAGCTAAAACATTATTATTATTATTATTATTATTATTATTATTATTATTATTATTATTATTAACAACAGTATTTATATACTGCTTTTCAACAAAAAGTTCACAAAGCGGTTTATAGACAAAATCAAATGATTAAATGGCTCCCTGTCCCAAAAGGGCTCACAATCTAACAAAGATGCAGAACACCACCAGCAAACAGCCACCAGAAAAGACACTGTGCTGGGGTGAAAGGGGGGCAGTTACTCTCCCCCTGCTAAATATAAGAGGAGCACCAATCGAAAAAGTGCCTCTTGCCCAGTTAGCATGTCTTTCAGTGGAGTCCTATAAAGTTTACTCAGAAGTAAGTCCCATTGTGGTCAATGGAATTTACTCTCAGGAAAGGTGTATAGGATTGCAGCCTTTATCATTTTCCTCCCCTCTCTGTCCATATTTCTTCTGCCTATTCTCCTTCTCTCTCCAAAAGGTAGTTGAGACACCTGCTAGTACAACCCCCCTGGTTGGCAACCAACGTAAATTACCATGTTGTTTTACGTCCCTCCCTACAAAGTGACTGTTGCCTATTCCATGCTGGTGAATATGTGACTTGGGCTGCATAAACGGAAATATTGGCTCAGTCGAGTGGCATTTATTGTTGCTCTTTTCTCTCCCCTGCCAAGTCCTTTACCTTGGGGACCAGGAATTCAAGCTGCACTGCGGGTGAATCACAGCTATTGAGCCGTGTTCTTCTGCCTGGGTGCCTCTGATTCTCTGCTGAGAAAAAAGAGCACGTACTCGTTGAGAATCTATAGCGTCAAAAGTATATTCTCTATGCTACAAAGTGGATCTACAGCAAAACGCCAGTTAAAGAAACATTATATTAGCCATTCGGCAGCCATGAAGGACCTGTTAGTAGTTCTTGCCTTCCATAGCTATAAACAGTTTCCCAGTGGTTTCTGTCACTTCATTATTGTCTTAAATTGCCCTGAAGTGCAATGCAGTGCATTGTGTGTGGGTGTCATTTCTTGTTTTAATTACCAGTTACTGAGACAACTAATTGGAAAAGTCTAGCTAGCAGACCATCAAAGGATGGTCAACCATGGCAAGTATTTTAAATGGTAGAGGAAAAGGGAGTCTTATGCAGTTGCCTGGGTATTCTATGTGGTTAGAAACCCCCCCCCCCCCCCCCGTTCTTATGGGCAAAGGCTACAGCCATTTGCAGGAGGATTTGAATATGTTCCAATAAGAAAAAAGGTTTTCTGGTAATACAGACTGATTTTATTAATTTGTTTAGAGTTGCTTTACGGCCGAATTCTACTCCTCCTCTGCCGCAAGTGGTCTTCCAAAAGTGTGTGGATCCACATGCTTCTGGAATGCCGGCGGCAAGGTTGGAGCAGCCCCACACTCAGCGGCGAAACATGGAGCGGCCGCCGACCCAGGTAAGTTGGTGGGCGAGGCGGGACAGCGCAGGGGGAGGGAAAGAGGCGGAGAGGGGATGGAGGAGGGTGGAACAGGGCAGGGAGGGAGTGGGGGTGAGGGCAGATTTGGTCTGGGAAGGGGGAAGGTTCGGTGGCAGTGGTGGCCGCCAAATCCAAACTTCCTTCCCAGACCTGATCTCTTGACCTGGGTCCATGCGGACCTGCGCCAGCAATTTTGGCGCCGGTCCGGCACATGTCTGAGTAGACCCCCCCCCATGCCTTGGAGGCTTATTCTCAGGTAAGGGAGCCTTATCCAGAGGAAGCCTCCAGGACTGCTCCCCCGCAGGATGCAGTGCAAGCCTTCTTAGCACAGCTGCATTGGTGGGAGGGAAGCATAGGATTGGACTGTTAGTCTCATTACAATGAAGAAAAAAATATGAGGGTGCCTTAAATCCATTGGCTTTCTGTCATGCTACAGATTCAGCACATTCAGTTCCAACTGAGGATATTTTCCCAAGGAATGTTAAGAAGGCATTTGAGAATCCCTTGCACCACAAATGTTCATTTGTGAATTATTGCAGTGTGGTTTATCATACACTGCAGATTCTTATAAGTGCCCAGCAGGAACCCTATGAACTCGTAACACTGTTTTATTGCCTACAGATGTGGCCTTGAGAAGGTACGTGTTATGGCACCTGAAGCATCCTGCACCCCTTAGTTATTTATTTTTCATATTTGTGTACCGCCCTTCCTCCAAGGAACTCAGGTTGCTGTGCATGGGTCCTTCCCTCCTTTTGTCCTCACAGCAACCCCGTGAGCAATGTTTCCTCTAACGTTTATGGGGAGTGCGCAGAGCCCTACTGTGGCTGCAAGGGGGCAGCTCTAGAGCACTCGGTGATGACCAGCTCTGGAGCGCTGAGAGAAGCTGCTTAGGACTTCTAGTCCAGCTGAACGGCTGTGCAGCTTAGAGGGAAGGCTGCCTGCGAGGTAGGCTAAGCTGAGAAATAGGGACTGCTCCGAGGTCACCCAGGAAGCTTTATGGCTGAGCAAGGATTTGAACTCGTATCTTCTAGGTCTAAGTCCAACACCAGAACCTCTACACTGTTGGATGATGGCTTTTTTCTATGGTTGAAGGTAGTGGGAGGAAGTAATTCTTGCCTCTGGTGTAAGAGTTATCACTGTCTGGTAAACAAACACTCATAAAAACATCTTTGATTAACAGCACAATCGTACCCATGTCTACACAGAAGTCCCATTGAGTTCAATGAGACTTACGCCCAAGTAAGCGTGTATAGGATTGCAGTTTAAGGGGCAGAGGAAATGTGCATACCAGCCCTGCTGCTGCTGCTCTGCCACTTTCTACTCACTTAACGTCAGTGGCCAGCTTCAAAGGAAGTGAGCAGTAGACAGAGAAATTGGGAAATGCTACAAGTCAATATACAAAACCATGGTAGCATGGAGATGAAATTCAAAAATTGATCTCGGTATCATTGGTGCATACAATGCCTTAAGAATTGCAGATACTGTGTATCTGAGCACAATCCAAAAATAGGTGTGCCTAAATCCCATTGAAATTGATGGGATTTCAACATGTGCAACTTTTTAGTGGGAGCTAAGCAGGGCTGACTCTGACTGTCTCTGAACTGTTGAAAATACTGTACTAAATGGAAATCTGTACTAAACGGTCTGGACTGTTGAAAATACTGCCCTAAATGGATCAATGTCCTAACTCAGTATAAGGCAGCTTCCTATGTCAATGTTCATAATCAATTAAATAAGTTCTGCAATAATGGTCCTGCAAGGAATTGATTTCTTCATAGTAGGGAATAATTTGCTAAAATTGGAGGAGTCAGGGGGTGGGGTTTGTGGATCAAGGGTCCTCTTGGCTTTTGCCCCAAGCACCACTGGAGATGAGTTAAGAAGTCCATATTTACCAATTGCCACTTCAACCTAATGTCTAATTATACACAGTCTGATCTTCCAAGGACTGGATCATATTTCTTTCAACTTTACAATAAAAATAGACGCCTGTGTAGTGTGTCAAACTCCCTGTTTACCAGACTCACAGCACAATCCTGTGTAACTCTTGTACCAGTGTAACAGTAGATCCACTGGTGTAAGTGCACTTATGCCAGTGTAACTTGCCGTACGCTGACTGACACCAGTGTAACCCCTCTCGGACACTGCACATGCGCAGTTCAGACACAGGACAGACGCCAGCACAACTCCGCCAGTGCAATGGGCATTCCGGGTGTTTAGGCACCCCAGGAATGCCCCCTGCACTGGCAGAGTTGCGCTGGCATCCGTCCTGCATCAGAACTGCACATGTGTTGCGTCCGAGAGGGGTTACGCTGGTGTCCGTCCTGCGTCCATCAGCGTACGGGAAATTGCACTGGCATAAGTGCACTTACACCGGTGGATCTACTGTTACACTGGTATAAGAGTTACACAGGATTGTGCTGTGAGTCTGGTAAACAGGGCGTCTATTTTTATTGTAAAGTTGAGAGAAATATGATCCAGTCCTTGGAAGATCAGACTGTGTATAATTAGACATTAGGTTGAAGTGGCAATTGGTAAATATGGACTTCTTAACTCATCTCCAGTGGTGCTTGGGGCAAAAGCCAAGAGGACCCTTGATCCACAAACCCCACCCCCTGACTCCTCCAATTTTAGCAAATTATTCCCTACTACGAAGAAATCAATTCCTTGCAGAACCATTATTGCAGAACTTATTTAATTGATTATGAACATTGACATTGACATAGGAAACTGCCTTATACTGATTTAGGACATTGATCCATTTAGGGCAGTATTTTCAACAGTCCAGACCAGGCCTGGCTCTCCAGGGTTTCAGACAGGAATTTTTCTTTGTCCCAACTGAAGACTCCAGGGCGTAAATCTGGTACCTCTTACCTGCAGAGCAGATGCATGTTTCCACTGAGCTGCAGCGCCTTCCTTTGTGTGCATTGTGAATGTTCATCCTTCTGCACTCCCTATGATGCATAGATTTTTTGTACTGGAATGACAGATTGTATATGTAGTTTATTGTGTGTGTGTCCCCCCTCCCCCTCCCCGGATGCTGGCTCTAGTAGGACTACTGCAGCAGGCAGTGGCATTCGTGCTTATCAGAGCCAGAACACACTGTACAGAGTACAGGCCTACGAGACTAGGCGCCTGTCATGTCCATTCCTGAATTTAAATCACCAAAGACTCTAATTGGAAGTGGCTGCCAGTGCTGACTTCACAACTGGCTTTTGGGGAAAGGCACTGTGTGTGTGTGTGTGTGTGTGTGTGTGTGTGTGTGTGTGTGTGTGTGTGTGAGAGAGAGAGAGAGAGAGAGAGAGCCCTTTAGAATGGCTTTAGGAGAGAGAATATGTGCTTGTTCACGATGCCTTTTAAAAAAATGGCCAGGAAAGTTCAAGAATATATCAAGCAACTGAATACAGTGTAACTGAAAAACACAGAAATTATAATTGAGTTCATAGTTTTGTAATTATGCCAATAAAGGTGATTGATTGATTGAATTTATATGTAGGGATATGTGTGTTCACAATAGACACACCATGTACCGGGTATATATTCTGCAGGCATGCCCTCTGTGTGTGTGTGTGGGGGGGGTTTTTTAGTAAGTATCAACATTGGAAATGTTGACATTTCCAAATAAGCCTTATGATCTGGACACGGAGGGATAATGTCAGAAAGTTGTGATCTGTATCAATCAATCAATGTCACCACTATCTTTGGGAAATGTCCATTGGTCACCCTCATTTCCAACATGAATAAAGAATATTTAACACACCATGAGTTTAAATGTATACAAGTATATTGATTTCTGACACTGCCTGCTGGGCCTTTTATGGCCTATTCAGATGTGGCACAATGTTTGTCATATCCTAGGTCTGCCTGGCAATGCCATACCTACAGTGCTCTGAAGCCAGTGCAACAAGGGCCGTATGCCAAGCCAGCCCTGGCAAAGCAACACTGGCATAGGCCTCCCAGTAACACTCCCAGCATCCATGGAAACACCAACACAGCCTGTTATCCATGGAGCAACATCCTGACATCATTAGCGCAACTTCAGCGCAACATCTGTCTGTCTTCACTGTGACATAGGCGCGTCATTGGTGCGATGTTTGTGTGTCATCAGTGTGCTGTCCAAGGAGCCAATCATCGCATCCAACCAGTCCCAACACTGGCAGCCAGAGAAGCACCGCCAGGGTGAAGTAAACAGGGGAGCGGGGGGGGGGCATAGGGCCAATGAATGGCCAGTGCTGGGGGGACACGTCCCTACCAGCCACTAGGAATGAGTAACATAGCCACAGGCACCACCCCAACCGTGGGAGATGCCCAAGGACACCACACACAAACACATACGCAGCGTGACACAAGGATGCCGCAGCACCCCTCCCCACAGGTGGTGCAGTGACATCAGCAGCAAAGGGCCAAAATCAGGTGTCCCCCCCATCCCCCCATCCCATAAACACATACATCCAAGGAATGCCGTTGGGCAGAGCAGAGCACAGGTAGAAAGATAGCTCCCTGGTAGAGGGCAGTCATGTGACACAAACACACAAGCCTCTCCATGGCAAGGGTTCGAGTCCCTACAGGGATGTTGTTGCAGTAGCGTACATGGAGATATACTGGCATGCCTTAGGGATACGATTGGGCCGATAGAATCTTAAGAGTTACAACTGGCAAAGGTCATTTTCTGACATTGACTGTAACACACACACGGCCCACATTGGGCCCCCCCCACACACACAAAGAGTGAATTAACTCTGTGTTGTAATGAAAGAAAAATTACTGTTTTGTTTAGTTGCCTTTCAAAGATATGAACTAAAAACAAACACCAGCATATTTATTAAGAGCTACTTTGCTTGATTGATATTGTCTAGAGTTTTTAAAAAAATGATTAACACTCCCTATTTCAAGACTTGGGTCACCGAAGTGGATTCTGAGACACTGGCTGCAATCCTATCCACACTTACCTTGGAGTATGCCCCATTGACTATAATGAGACTTACTTCTGAGTAGACATGCATAGGTTTGGGCTCACTGTCATTTTAGATGGTGTGATGCCTGAAGCAATGCAAAGGCTTTTGGAGGGTGGTTGCACATCTCAAAAAATTAGGGTGACTTTCTGGGGTGCAAATGGGAATCTGTCTTCACTCCAAATGGGCATCTCAGCATCCCAGAGGTGTATGGCGACTCTGAGGGTCTGGATGGGCATTGTGCCCCTCTCCAACAGTGTGGGGATCTGTAGTACCCATGGATTGAGGTGTGACCATGGTGGGATGAATGGTTTTATTACATAAAAAACACATCAGTTTTATATATATATTCATGCTGGCAAGCAGAAATAGTTGCACTCAAGGAACACATTTGTTGAGCAAATGAGCACCACTTTAACGTAATCATTTCTCAGAAAAGAACTGCGCTGGTGAGTGCTATTGAAAATATAATTATGTAAAAAAATGGCAGAGTCTCTCCTCCCCATTACCTTCCTGGTTCTTCTGAAAAGTTGAGTGTGTGCATGTAAGATGGTGTCTTATGAATACAAATGTTTCTTCTGAGGGGAAGAAATGAAGCTTCTTTCCAGAGACACGCAGCCCAGAATGGTAAATGCTGGGGAGCCATTCATAGAGATTTATCACAAGTGCATCACAATTGTTTAATTTTTTGTTGGCAGTCACACTGATGGCCCAATCCTGTCTGGGCCTTGCACCACTGGGACTCTCATTCCGGCAGCATAAGGCACTTTATGACCGTCGCAAAAGGCAACATGCCATTCGGCATGTCCTTGCTACCACCACAAGTGGTGAGCAGGCGGGTCCATGTGCCAGAGGACCAGAGAAGCCTGCCAACACCAGTAAGTTGGCCCAAGGGGTTGGAGGGAGGTAGGGAGGGGGCGGAACGGGGGGGAGGGGAGGAATGGGGCGGGGAGGGGGGGTGGGGAGGATGGCAGATCAGGTCCAGGAAAGAGGCAGTATCAGCAGCAGCAGCGCATGCCAATATCCTAACCCTCTTCCCAGCCTCGATCCCCTATCCTGGGTCCATGCAAACATGCGCCAGCTGTAGAGCTGGCACAGGTCTGAGGAGACCTAGCAGGCTGGCATGGGCTTACCCTGGGGCAAGGGAACAAATTCCCTTACCCCGAGGAGGCCTCCAGATGCTGAAACTTCCCCATAGGATTCAGCGGGTGCCATGTTGGGATCAGAGAACCTGAAGGACCGCTTCACCACATATGAAACTGCCCACCTCCCTGAGAGGGCCTTCTTCCGTGTCCCGCCTTTGACACAGGTGCACTTGGTGGAGAAGTTTGAGAGGGCCTTCTCTGCAGTGGCACCCAGGTTATGGAACTCCTTGTTCCTGGGTGTAAGACTAGCTGCATTGCTTTCACTATTCTGACCTCAGCTTATGTCGATCAGTTCTATCTCCTCCTAGTTGTACGGTTTTGATATTCATTTCTGGTGTTGTATACTGTTCGTTTGTTTTTTGTTGCCAATATTGAATTTATTGTTATTGTATTTTATTGTGTTTACACACACACACACACACACACACACACACACACACACACACACACACACACACACACACACTGTAATGAGCTAACTTGACTGCCTCCCTTGCAAGAAGGGAAACATGGGACACAAATATTTTAAATAAAATAAATAAAGATGATGATGATGATGCACAGATATGCTTGAAAATCTTGGTAGAGATGGCTCTGCTAGGACCAGACTTGATAACACAGCTGCTTTGTTCTGGTCACACCAGTTATCCTGATGCTGTAAGTAGATGTTGACTCACGTATTCTGTGTAGATCAACTTAGATCAAGACTGGGTTGTAAACAGGGCTATGATTCCAGAGGGGTGCAGAAGATGTGGTATTGTAGCATAAGACATCTTCCTGAGAATTTCAGATTTATGTATTTCCTTTTTTAAAAGAAAACGGTGACTTGAAATATATGTTTGAAAGTGCGTTTCTAGTGGTTAGGGGAGGGGTGTCAGTAGTGGAGCAACAGGTTGTTGGGGGCTCTGGGGCAAAGTCTTGCAGTGGGCTCCCTTGGTGCCCTGCCCACCCTTCCCTGATGGCTCATTGAGCATTGCCTCTGGTCCTGAAGGTTCAAGGGCCAGGTGGGCGCTCATATGGGCTTGATCTTTAACCTAGTGGTTCCCAACCTGGGGGTCGGGACCCCCAAGGGAGTCATGAAGCAGTTTCTGGGGGGTCGCGGGAAGTCGGCTGGATGGCCACACCCAAGATGGTGGCTCACTTCCCCCCCCCACACACACACTTCAGAGAAAGAAGTGTCTGATTCTCTCTTGGGGCTTATTTGCTCACCTTGTGTTACTTTCTGCTTGCCCTTCAGCATCTCTGTTAATAGTAGCTCACCCCCACGCCCAATGGTGCTGCTTATGAGTACAACTTTAAAAAAAATTAAAAAGTGTGATTTATTAAACAGTGTAATGACATCCTGCTTACTGACATCACTTCCAACCCTAGGTCTTAAGGGGGTCCCAACAGATTGTCATTCTACAAAAGGGGGTCCCGGTGCTAAAAAGGTTGGGAACCACTGCCTTAACCCAAGCCTGATCTGGCCAGCCCCTGACTCCATTGTTGTCAGTGCCCTGCATAGCTTTATGCTCCCCCCCCCCGCAAAATCAGAACAAAATAAGCTCAATGGTAGAGCACAACGGTAAATGCCTTTGCATTTAGAAGGTCCCAAGTCCAATCCTTAACATTCCAGGTAGGACAATGAAAGGCCCCCTAGAAAGGCATTGCTAGTCAGTGTGGACTATACAGGTGGGCCCCCATATCCGCTGGGGATATGTTCCAGGCTCCTCCGTGGTTACTTGAAACCGTGGATAAGAGCCAACACCCCCTCCATGGTTTCCTGAGGCCCCCCCTGCCTCCCCTGCAGGCAGGCATGCTCCCCCCCCAGCTCTTATTTTTCTTTCAGCAAGCTTTGTTTCTTCCTTAAAACAAACAGAGAAGCAGCCTCCATTGCAGGCAAGTAGAACGAGACTAAGTCCTAGAGAGGCTCTGCAAGGTTTCTGCTAACCTTGCAGAGCCTCTCTAGTACTTAGTCTCGTTCTACTTGCCTGTAATAGGCTGCTTCTCCTGTTTCTTTAAGGAAGAAACGAAGTTACTGGGAAAAAAGTAAAAGCCTGGGGGGGTCCCCGTGATCCGTGGATAACTGAAACCGTGGATAGCGAATCAGTGGATATGGGGGCCCACCTGTACTGACCTCAGTAGGCTGATGGTCTGACACAGTCTAAGGTGGCAGCTGCCTATGTACAGAATAAATGTAGATTAAACCCATTTAATAGGAAGAAATTGAACACAGTGAGTCTAACTTCCAAGAAAATATGCACTGCATACCAAGCAGAAGAAGAAAAGTGATGCAAATCTGCATAATCTATATAGGTCACAAGAAACAGGTTTCCTTGGCACATAATTTTAATTTTTTCAAGCATGGACTGCACATGACTTTGTGACTGTTGACTGTGGTATGTACTGTAGGGAACACTCCTGCCTTTGAGCGTGATGACCTAACTAGACTCATTGCCTTCTCAGCGACGTAATGAGTGTAACGAATAGGGAGGGAAATGAACTTAATGTGATTATTTTTGCCTTCTAGGCCCAACTCGCAAAATGCCACCAACTGCCAGTGCTATGGACTTCTTCCAACTCTTTGTGCCCGACAATGTACTAAAGAACATGGTGGTACAAACAAATATGTATGCCAAGAAGTACCAGGAGCGATTTGGGACTGATGATGCCTGGATAGATGTCACCCTGACTGAAATTAAGGCTTTCCTTGCGTACATGATATCCACAAGCACTCACCACTGCGAGTCTGTCCTCAGCATCTGGAGTGGTGGTTTCTATAGCAACAAGAGCATAGCACTGATCATGACTCAGCCAAGATTTGAGAAGATTCTCAAGTACTTCCATATTGTGGCCTTCCGTTCCAGTCAGACTACACATGGCCTCTACAAAATCCAGCCCTTTCTGGACTCTCTACAACATAGCTTTGACTCTGCCTTTAAGCCTTCCCAAACCCAGGTGAGAGTTAACCACTTGAATGTAGAAAATCTTAGCATACTGTACCAGAGGCCATTTTGTACTAGATCTTCAGAACTGCAGAACATACAATGAACCAACTGCTTGGAAGAAGAGCTGATACAGTAGGAACTCTACAAAATAAAAAAATTAGCCACCTGGGAGTAGTATAACACGTTAGATAGCGCCTACAGTTCCCTTGCTCCACAGGAACTGTACATGTACATTTTCAGAATACATGTTTTACATGTACACTGCAAAATGTAGTGTGAATGTGACAAACATTTGTGGTTGCAAATTCATGTATTTATACAGGGTACACCAGAGCACTGGGACTGGCAACAGTCTCATATAGAGTGTCGTCTCAGGGTGAACAGATTTGCCATGAACTTCTTTCAAAGTGGTTTAGCTAGAATTACTAAGTAACTAGTAAACTGCTGCCTAAAATATGGTTTTAACTACTAGCTGACTACATTTTAATAAAAGTTATTGGAACAATGTTTGTAATGGCTTTGAAGTAGCAAAATCACTTCAGCTACTTCCATCCCTTGAACCTTGAACCTTAAAAAGTGTTAAATTGTTCAGTAGGCCAAACACAGTTTACTGGAGTTTAGGGATTTTAGATCTCTGTATTGCTCAAGCAACCTGTGGAAATGGTACTGTACCAGTTAAATTTTAAAGAAAACATGTGAAAAACTGGGTTTGGCAGGACAGTCGTCTGGATTCTCAATTTAAAAAAAAAACAGTGAATGAGAGTGCAACCCTGCACAACTTCAGAGTGGTGGAGTGAGTGCCTAGCAACCTGCACCAGAGCAGGGGAGCTGGAGTGGGGGGCAGTTCATGGGCAGGGAAGGCGAGTAAGGTGGCATGTTGGGGAGGGGGTGGATCTGGCAGCAGTCCCGCACGCCGGATCTTATCCCCTCTTTTAAAAACCTCCTTACCCCTTTTTTTCCTCTTCAAACATATGACAGCAAAATGGCTGGTATCAGTCTAAGGAAACCCATTGGTGATCAGGCAGCCTACTAGAGGGTTAGTCAAATATTTTTACTTACCTCCTGCAGGCTGTCTGAACTCCCCACCACCATAGCATGCAGTGCAGCCTCCATTGGCATGGCTGCATGCTAGAATGTGGTGATGGATAGGATTGGGGCCCACGTCGTGTACTCAGATGGTTGAATCAGTCTTTAACTGATCAGCAAAAGCCTGACAGAATGGATTGTTATAAATGATCACAATCCTGATTTTTTATCAAACTCTATCTGTCTCTACATCTCTCTGTTTCCAGGTCCTTTTGCTTACAGTCTTTTGCCTTTGTTTGAAACTCCTACACAGTGTGAATCAGCCTGTTATTATCTTGGAAGTCAAACCTCTACCCATATTATACCTGCATTTGGCCCTATCTGGAACAGGCAGCTATTGCTTTCCGGTTGCCTTTTCTCTTGGCTCCCTCCTCTTCCATACCAATGGGAGCGCACAGATTTCAGATTGGCAGATGCTGAAATGGCAGCTTCTGCTCTGGTTTAACACAGATCTCCTATGAATAATTCAGAGACCTTTAGGTTTGGCACCTCGTTCTCTTGACAGCATTTTGGTTGTTGAATTTATTTTCTAATGTACCCAGGTTAACAACTATACATACTATGATGCGTAAAATGCAGAAAGGGAGGGAGGTTGGTCTTAATTTTAGGAAGACTGTCACTGGAAAAAGTATTGTATCGTAGCACTTTGAAAAATGTGGGAATTAAAGTACTGTGGGAATTCAGCACTACTGAAAGTCTTCCTTTTGTTTGAAGGTTGTTGTGGAGAATGCATGCTGGCTCTGAGATTGCTGGGGAATGCAGGACTGAGCCCCCCACCCACACTGGGCAATACTGCTGCCTCTAGGGTTCTTGTACCCGACTGGCTACAATATTTGTGACTATTAGCCTAAAGATTGAGTCACAACACAGGCATCAATTGTGGGTGTTTAATGACCGGGTTTTGAGGGTAATCTTTGCTGACTTCAGCATGACTGACAACTGATAGTCATCTGGGGCATTGTGCAGATTCCTGCACATCCACACGGCAAACAAGGACTGGTATTATCAGGATGAGTCTGGCAAGTTTCCACCAAAGCGTGCAAAGTAATTCCGCCTCAAAACTGCTAAATCCTGCTGCCTAATACCTGGATGGTTGGTGTGAAGTGGCTCCCCCTCTCTGGGGATGCAAGGAGAACTATTGCCTCTGAAAGCCTCACTGGCTCCCTCTGGCTGCTGGTGATGGAAATCTGCTTGCTTCTTTGAAATTCAAACGTGTGTGTGTTTCCAAAGTAGGAGCCCACCTCAGGCAGTAGATTTTGGGGTATGATTTTGTTTGCTGCTATGGAGGAAACCATTTGGATTTTCTGCCCTGGGCACCAATTTTGGGGGGGTCATCTCTGTTGGTAGGTAGTAAGAAATATCATGAGATGGAAAGAACTCAAAGTATATTTGGGACGTTCTGCGGTGCATAGAAATCGTAGCATTACAATGTTCAATTACTTCAGTAAAGTAATTCTCAACTACTCCCAAATAAGTGGTCTGAGTTGGAGCTCTAGGGATAAACCAGGGAGGATGGCAGCAGAGCCATTGTTTAAAGCCAGTTCTGCCCCAATCATGTTGAAAGTGGTGCACGTGTGTATGGGTATGTGTCAATTTTTAGAGCAAAAAGGGTGTAAAAGGGAAGAGAGCTGAGCTGCAGCCTCTACTCCCAAGTATTTTTCTCCCAATGGAACTAACTTCTGGTACCAAAACTCAGCTAAGAAGAAACATGTCACACACTATGGGCAGGTACGCTTCAAGCAACATCAGACTCACCTGCCTTTTGCTCTAAAAATCAGACCTCTACTCCCTTCTCTATATGTGATTGACAGCGCAATCCTAACCAACTTTCCAGTGCCAGTGTAGCCATGCCAACAGGGTGCACACTGCATTTTGCAGTGCAAGGGCAGTCATGGAGGCCTCTTCAAGGTGAGGGAACATTTGTTCCCTTACTTCAGGGCTGCATTGCGGCTGCACCGGTGCTGGAAAGTTGGTTAGGATTGTGCTGTGAGACAGATCCCTATTCAAGCAAATTGTCTCCTGCTGTCATGTCTGGTGTGCCCTGAGACCACATTAAAAGGGCTGTAGGTTGGAGGTCAATCACATGCTTTGCATAGAGAAGGCCCCAGGTTGAATCCCTGGCATTTCCAGGAAAGGCTGGGAAAAGATCCCTGTCTGAAACGTTGGAGAGCTGGTGTCAGTTGCTGTGAGTGTAGAATATTGAGATAGGCCAATGATCCAACTCAGAGTGTAACGCTGCTTCATATGATCATATATGATAGCTATCCATATAATCCAACCATTTGATCCTTATTGAATAGGGGAAAACATCCCATATGCCTAGCTACTTCTGCTTGGATTTATGTTGAGCTTATGATGTCGTTTAATATAGGAGGAATGAAGTTGGTACTTCAGAGAGCTGGCCTGGCTGATGTTGAATAGAGCTTGTGCAGCTCTCCACACCTGCATCTCTTATTTTTGAGTCTAATCTGTAGATTTGGCCAAGGTGCTTTTGGATGCTGTTGTGAATCTTTTACGAGCCATTAAGGGCTTATACGAATGAAGATGCACAACAACTCCAGTGCTCAAAATGAATAAGTACAGGGCTGACCCAAGACCTCCTGATGCCTGAGGTGGCATGCCAAATGCTGCCTCCCTTAACCGAGGATGTGCCAGCCTCTGCTCCTCCCACTCTCCAATGCTCTAGCTCGGCACTCTCCTCCCCTCCACATTTCCTCTTCCTCTTTGTCCCCGCTTCCTTTCTCAATCCAGGGAGTGGACGGAGAAGGAGGAGCAGTGGAGGCAAGTAGGCTGACAATGATGGGCACCCCCCCCCCAACAATCTGCTGCCTGAAGCAACTGCTTCAGTTGACCTCCTGGATGGGCCAACCTTGTATAGACATGACAATGCTGGGGAGGAATTATGTTATAATATTACTCATACTTTGAGTGGCAGGCATATTTGGATTTGCTCAATAGAGTATCAGATGCATAGTTGCATTCATTTTTCAGGGTATACCGTAGCAGTGGTGCAGAAAACAGTGTCAGTCCACAAGGCTTCTCTTGCAATGAATATGAAAGTTGTACATACTAGCGGGAGAGGTTTCATTGATGTTGCTTGGTTTTGGATCTGACCTAAAGTGCTCACCGTCTGGCCTGTTATCTGTGAAGATGATCAGACATATATACTGTATTTCTTCAATTCTAAGACGCATGTTTTTTCCCAATTAAGAATTTCAAAAAATGGGGTGCGTCTTAGAATCGAAGGTCTCCAAAAAGCACCCCCAAATGCTATCTTCTTACTTACTGGGGCTTGGGGGAGCTTCAGGGAGACCTGCGCGACCCTCTGCAGGCCTCCCTGATCTTCAGTTCGGCAAAAACCGGTGATTTTCAGCCATTTCCGGTTTTTGCAAAAACCAGAAATGGCCAAAATTTGCTGTATTTCGCCGAACTGAAGATCAGGGAGGCCTGCAGAGGGTTGCACAGGCCTCCCTGAAGCTCCCCCAAGCCCAGGTAACAAAGGAAATGGCACTTTCTGGCGGGGCCAGAAATGCTATGCAAAGGCAGTGCACTCAGTCATCCTCAGCTGCAGGAGTCATCCTCAGCTGCAGGAGACATGCTGGGGAAAGTTGGTGCTGAGCGGGTAGATTTAATGAAGGGAGGTGAGTCTTACAATGATGGATTTTTTTCCCCCTGCTGGTGGTACTGAAAGTAAAGGTGCGCCTTAGAATCGATGGTGCCTTAGACTCGAAGAAATACGGTAAAAGGCAAAACCCTGGGAGTTTAGAAACTCTCTCCTCCTTCCCAACATAAGCTCAGGTATCAGCTATTGATGGTGATGTTTGTACTCTCTCCTCCACTCATATCATCTTGACGACCAGGAGATTACAACCCAGACAGCCTCACATTTGAACACTGTGGGAATATTGGCCAATTCTCCCAGTTGCCAGTACAAAATGGCTGGTATGAAATTGGAGTATCTATCTGGTGAGCATCTCTTCTGTCATTACTATTGCATTTCTTGACTTCATGATGCTAGGAGATTCTGAGGGTCTGACTATACCTTCCCCATGGTTTCAAGCATGTAGTCACTGCCACGAATGTTCATGACAATCTAGGTCCTATTGGAAGCCTACAGTGCTGCCCACTCTGAAACCTGTCCCTGATACTGCTACATTCCAATAAGGAAGGGGAAAGGGGGTGACAGGGTGGGCTCACATTGGGACACCACAAAAGGGGGTCTAGTCCAGGCCCTGGATTATTTTGCCATCTGAACAGTGTTTGGCAAAATAATCCAGGCCCTCCAAATGATTTATCACGTGGACAGAAAGGATCTACTCATCAGTATCAGTAACTAGTGCTATTAGCAGCAGCCCCAATTCCCTCAGCTAGGCAGATTAAAAATCAATATAAATAAGAGGAAAAAAAGAAAGATATATATCCATCGGTGGCTTTTCAGTTTTCTCTCTGCAGTTATCACTATGATGATAATTGCCCTGTTGAGCTCCGTGAAGCATTGGAGACGCTGGTCGCCTTGAAAGATGCTTTGCAAAACAGATCTGCATTTTTGAATGAGTAATTTTCTTTACAAAGGGGAAACCTCCCGTTTGGCGGTTTCGTGCTGTTGGGTAACTGGAGAAGCGGAACATGGCTGGCAAGAACCAACATGAACTCAGCCAAAGATTAACGTTCTGGAGGGAATTAAAATTACCAAGGGGATGTTTCTCAGGAGGGAACAAACGCATAAGCAAGCTGTTGCTTGCTGCATTTGCAAGGCTACACGTTCACTAGTGCTAAAGAAAACATTGCAAGTAATGATAATGAACCAGGCACCAGAAGCTAAGCAAGGGGAGTGGGAAGACTGTACTTGGCAAGACTGTCACGGGAGCATAACATGGAGCTTCTGAACCCAAAGCAGGCATGACCACCAGGTTTTTCCCATTTATGTATCTACAATGGGGATATTGTATGAAAATTCCCATGAAGAAACATAATCCCAAATGTAGGGGTGTGTGGATGAGCTGTGGTGTTTGAATAAGAAATCTTGTAGACATCCATCCCAGTTGCTTTGGGTTTTGGTGCAACCAACATAAGATGGCGGTTGAAGAGGGTTTTGTTTTTTTTAATTATTTAATCACAGCTATTTTTTGCCTTTCCTACAGAGTACAGGCAGGCATCCCATTTTGCCCTCCCAACTACCCAGCACAGTAGATTAGCCTGCAAGATAGCAACTGGGCCAAGATCTCCTGATAAACCTCATGGCTGAATGGGGATAAAGCGAAGGCTCCCATGTCTTTTGTACTACACTTGAGTCCGAGGAATTCAAAGCACAGCTTCCCGTACAAACACAGGATAATGTTGCCTCTTACCATTCCAGGTACTCCACGAACCTCTGATTGATGAAGACCCAGTTTTCATTGCCACCTGCACAGAGCGAGAGTTACGCAAAAGGAAAAAGCGGAAATTCAGTCTCTGGGTACGGCAGTGCTCGTCAACTGGATTTATCTGCCAGGTAAGAGCCAGTGTGATTGGTCTTAGCTTGATTGCAAGGAGCCACTAGACAAAGAAGTGGATTGATTTGTACTTTGTGACAGTTTCCTACAAGCTAGATGATGAGGCTAGACTAGAGCAGGCCTCTGACCCAGGTAGAAAAAAAGCCTCAGTTCCAAGAGTATGCATGTGTGATCTATGAAAGTTTCCTAAGCCTTCAGGAAGGAGAGACATTTTCAGTGCAACTTGTCGAGCAATCATTCTGTATGAACCAAAGAAACACTGTGTTTTTTTTAAAAAGCGAGAAAGCTTAGAAAAAGCCAAGCCAGAGGAATTCACCCTTAGCCTTCTGTGCCAGTCACTGCAAACACACCTACCCATTGTAAACAGAGGGAACCAACAGTGTGGAGGACTCACTAGAGATTGGAGAGGTCTTGTAGGACTCATCCATAAAACCTGGACCCTCTGGAGTGGGTGGTGGTCTGAGTTTCCAATGTCCCAATTCAATGAAGGTATAAGTTCCTTGCACCCCTAAGCAGGAAATGATGTTTCTGAGCATGTTTGGGACCATCAAGGTCTTTAAGACCCCGAAGGCCTTTCCTATCTTTAGTGAGTCCTTCCTACCACTAGTGTCCGTCCCCCGTCCCCCCGCCTCCATTCATATGGGTGGTTTGTGTGGAAAGCGGAGACAGAATGAGTAGGGGAATGCTTATAGTGGTGACTGCAACCTACTATGAACCATCCCGGCCCAAACTCGGAGGGGGTTTGGACTGAACTTGTAATTGACTGTGGATTTCAGAACTGAGAGAGTTTGTATTCTGACGCTCCTCGCCCCATTTCCAAAATTCACCATCATCATCGCTAGTTACTTCCCAAGCCAGAGTTGCTAGCATAGGAAGTAGCCACATGTTCAACTCCTCCCATGCAATCTTGGGGTTATTTCATTACTGGTGCATTGTTGGATAAAACAACACCCTGGAAATTTCCATGCCTCCGGGGTAATAAACGAATGGGCCTTTCACTTGAGAAGAAAACTGTCTGACCTATATAGACCCTAGCACTGATGGATATGTGGTATAGAGAAAAGCCTGGAGATCGTAAAGCAAATCTGTTACGAATGGAGCTATGCTGGAAAGATTTCATATCTCCTGGGCGCTAAATATAATTTATCTTCTGTCCTCAGTCCATCTCCATTAACATACATCTTCAAACTGTAAGAGTAAATGAAACTGGATGACACTCAACACATCACAGGATCACACTCAACAGCTTGCGTAAAATAATGAAATTGACACTTGTGTTTGACTTGCCTCCAAATAACTTCCAAAATAATCTCAGGAGTCTTTGATGTCTGTGCTCATTGTGACAGCTGTTTCTTCATATTCGAAAGGGTCAGGTGAGAGAGGATTTCAAGAAACTGTGAAAATGAACACTTCAAAGTGTGAACCCGTCAATAGCACGGCTGCAAAAACAGATGTGATTTTCCCCTGCCCCCCTTGGGTGACTATAGACTTAAATACTGCATTCAGCTTTATGTTGACGACCTCCTCAGTGCATTTATACAAAGGCCAAGGAGAAGTCAACCAGTTATTTGGAAGTTGCCTGCTGTTTTGTGAAGGAGGAAAACAATAATTTGCTCAATGCACCAAAAAGAGGCCTGAGTTGAATCTAAATGATTGGTTCTTATAAACAGATAATTGATCTAAATGAGAGGAAATGGTAATTTCTCTGTCACTATCCACACATTTCTAACCAATTGTTTTGTGCAAATGAAGTAGCCTGGTTCCAAAGAACCACTTCAGGTGTGCCCAAGGGCTTTGGTATGCCCAGTGGGTTTTTTGACTTTTTTCTTTGAACAGTAAACCCTCATAAGATCATAAGAAGAGCCCTGCTGGATCAGGCCAAAGGCCCATCTTCCTGTAATCTCACAGTGGCCCACCAGATGCCTCAGGGAGCACACAGGACAACAAGATACCTGTATCCTGTTGCCACTCCCTTGCACCTGGCATTCAGAGATAGCCTACTTCTAAAACCAGGAGGTTGCATATACCCATCATGGCTTGTAACCTGTGATGGACTTTTCCTCCATAAATCTGTCAACCCTCTTTTAAAGGCATCTCGGCCAGGTGCCATCACCACATCCTGTGGCAAGGAGTTCCACAGATTAATTACAGGATGGGTAAAGAAATGTTTTCTTTTGTCTGTTCTAACTCTCCCGCCACTCTATTTTAGTGGATGGTCCCTGGTTCTGGTGTAGCGTGAAAGGGAAAAGAACATCCTTCTATCCACTCTATCCATTTCATGCATAATTTTATAGGTCTCAATACGCCTCCCCAGCACATGTCATATCAAAAGCACATTGCCATATGGTATGTAGATGCATTTTGGAGTTGTGTGTTGTTCACAAAGACATGCATGTCCAAAGTCCACTTGCATGGATGCAGCTAGCAGCAGGGACCACCGCTGAAATCTTTACCATGAAGAAGCTCCAATAAGGGGTCCTTCTCCTATATGCTCAGTAGTGGCGTTTGCAAAGAATCACCATGCGGTATCAAAGTCTAGCAAGACAGAAGGCTGCAGGAATAAGGGGGCAAACATGCAGCCCTTCTTGGGGGACCAGGTATATAAGTGCTTTTATGCAAATGCCCGAAGTCTACGGGCAAAGATGGGAGAACTGGAATGTTTGGTGGCTAGGGAAAACATTGACATAGTAGGTATAACAGAAACCTGGTGGAATGCGGAGAACCAGTGGGATACTGCAATTCCAGGATATAAACTCTATAGGAGGGACAGAGAGGGGCGTGTTGGAGGTGGGGTGGCCATCTATGTCAAAGAGGGGGTAAAATCCACCAGAGTAGAGCTGGAGGGGGGCTCTGACTCCTCCGTAAAATCACTGTGGGTTAGATTACCAGGCTCAAAGAGTGATGTAATAGTAGGGGCATGCTACCGTCCTCCAGATCAAAAACCTGAAGGGGATCTTGAAATGAGGAAGCAAATCAGGGAGGTGTCAACGAGAGACAGGGTTGTAGTCATGGGGGACTTCAATTATCCTCACATCGACTGGGTCAATTCATGCTCAGGTCATGAAAGAGAGACTGGATTTCTAGATATGTTAAATGACTGTGCCTTAGAGCAGCTTGTCACGGAACCGACCAGAGGACAGGTGACTCTGGACTTGATATTGTGTGGCACTCAAGATCTGGTCAGGGAGGTAAATGTTACCGAACCGTTGGGGAACAGTGACCATGCTGCGATCCGTTTCGCCATGCATGTCGGAGGGAGAGTGCCGAGCAAATCTGACACGAAAACCCTTGACTTCCGAAGGGCAGACTTCCCCAAAATGAGAAGACTAATTAAGAAAAAGCTGAAAGGGAAGGTAAAAAGAGTCCAATCGCTCCAGAGTGCATGGAGGCTGTTTAAAACAACAGTCATAGAGGCCCAGCGGGAGTGTATCCCACAAAGGAGGAAGGGCTCGACCAAGTCCAGGAGGATGCCCGCATGGCTAACAAGCACAGTTAAGGAGGCTATAAAAGGCAAGGAAGCTTCCTTCCGTAAATGGAAGTCTTGCCCTAATGAGGAAAATAAACAGGAGCACAAACTGTGGCAAAAGAAATGTAAAAAGATGATACGGGAGGCCAAGCAAGACTTTGAGGAACGTATGGCAGGCAACATAAAAGGGAATAATAAAAGCTTCTTCAAATATGTTAGAAGCAGGAAACCTGCCAGGGAAACGGTGGGTCCGCTGGATGGTGAGGGAGAGAAAGGGGTGATAAAAGGGGACTTGGAGACTGCAGAGAAATTAAATGAGTTCTTTGCATCTGTCTTCACGGCAGAAGACCTCGGGCAAATACCACTGCCGGAACGGTCTCCCCTGACTAAAGAATTAAGTCAAATAGAGGTTAAAAGAGAAGATGTCTCAGACTTAATTGACAAAATAAAGATCAATAAATCACCAGGCCCGGATGGCATCCACCCAAGAGTTCTGAAGGAACTCAAGAATGAAGTTGCTGACCTCTTGACCCAAATATGCAACTTGTCCCTTAAAACGGCCAATGTGCCAGAGGATTGGAGGATAGCTAATGTCACACCAATCTTTAAAAAAGGAAGGAGGGGGGACCCGGGAAACTACAGGCCGGTCAGCCTAACATCTGTTCCAGGGAAGATGGTGGAAAGTCTCATTAAGGATAAAATATTAAAATACATAGAAGAACAAGCTCTGCTGAGGGAGAGTCAGCATGGCTTCTGCAAGGGGAAGTCTTGCCTCACAAACCTGTTAGAATTTTTTGAAAAGGTCAACAGGCATGTGGATGCGAGCGAACCCGTGGATATTATATATCTGGATTTTCAGAAGGCGTTTGACACGGTCCCTCATGAAAGGCTCCTGCGAAAACTCCACAGTCAGGGAATAAGAGGGCAGGTCCTCTTGTGGATTAGGAACTGGTTGAAGACCAGGAAACAGCGAGTGGGAGTCAATGGGCAATTTTCACAATGGCGAGAGGTGAAAAGCGGTGTGCCCCAAGGATCGGTCTTGGGACCGGTGCTTTTCAACTTATTCATAAATGACCTGGAGTTGGGGATAGGCAGTGAGGTGGCCAAGTTTGCGGATGACACTAAACTTTTCCGGGTGGTAAAGACCAGCAGGGATTGTGAAGAGCTCCAGAAGGATCTCTCCAAACTGGGAGAATGGGCAGCAAAATGGCAGATGCGCTTCAATGTAAGTAAGTGCAAAGTGATGCACATTGGGGCAAGAAACCAAAATTTCACATATACGCTGATGGGTTCTGAGTTGTCTGTGACGGATCAAGAGAGAGATCTTGGGGTCCTGGTGGACAGGTCGATGAAAGTGTCGACCCAGTGTGCGGCGGCTGTGAAGAAGGCCAATTCCATGCTCGGGATCATTAAAAAGGGGATTGAGAATAAAACGGCCAATATCATTATGCCTTTGTACAAATCGATGGTAAGGCCACATCTGGAGTATTGTGTCCAGTTCTGGTCACCATACCTCAAAAAGGATATAATTGAATTGGAAAAGGTGCAGAAAAGAGCGACCAGAATGATTCGTGGGCTGGAGCACCTCCCTTACGAGGAAAGGCTACAGCGTCTGGGGCTTTTCAGCCTAGAAAAAAGGCGCCTGAGGGGGGACATGATTGAGACTTATAAAATTATGCATGAGATGGAGAGAGTGGATAGAGGGAAATTCTTTTCCCTCTCGCACAACACCAGAACCAGGGGACACACACTAAAATTGAGTGGAGGGAGAGTTAGAACAGACAAAAGAAAATATTTCTTTACCCAGGGTGTGATTCATCTGTGGAACTCCTTGCCACAGGATGTGGTGATGGCACCTGGCCTAGATGCCTTTAAAAGGGGTTTGGACAAATTCATGGAGGAAAAGACCATCACAGGTTACAAGCCATAAGCAACCTCCTGGTTTTTAGAAGTGGGTTTTCTCTGTGCCAGGTGCAAGGGAGTGGCGACTGGACACAGGTATCTTGTTGTCTCGTGTGCTCCCTGAGGCATCTGGTGGGGCCACTGTGTGACACAGGAAGCTGGACTAGATGGGCTTTTGGCCTGATCCAGCAGGGCTCTTCTTATGTTCTTATGTTCTTATGTTCAAAGAGTTGCAGGTGAAATATTTTTGCAGGAAACGAGAGGAAGCGATAGCTGTGGCACCCTCCGCTGATCTGGAGGCTCATGATGCCTCACACAAACTAATCACCATGAGCAAACATCAGTGTAGACCTGAAAACCGCCAGTTGTGCAATCAACAGCACTAGGTGAATCAATGCTCAAAGTAAAGGAAGGAGAGCCTCTTCAGATGTTCCCTGGGGCATCTGGTGGGCCACTGTGAGATACAGGAAGCTAGACTAGATGGGCCTTTGGCCTGATCCAGCAGGGCGCTTCTTGTGTTCTTATGTTAGAGCAGAAATATCGGGCGCCCTCCCGGCGCCTGGCACGTGGGGGCGGGACCTGCATCACGTGACGTCGATGCGCCCCTCACGTCATGTCGACGCCCCCTGCCCGTTTTCCGCTCATTTCGGAGTGTAACGGGCTCCAGGGAGGGTGGGAGGGCCAACACAACGTGGCGCTTCGCGTCAGTGACTGCCCGCCCGCCCGAGCGCCTGGAGCTTCTGCTCCGCCACTGAGTGCCTGGTTCGAGTGAACCACGCGCTCCACCGTTGTTACGTCTCTGTGTTAGAGAAATGCCATGAGCCTGCAAGATATCCCTACTTATAGGCACAGCCAAAGGTAGAGGTTCTCCTAGCTTTAGCATGTAAAGATGCAAGATTGGGTCATGCTTTCCCCACCAATATTTCACTGTAGAATATTATCTGATCATCAAGGTTGCCGGCCAACTTGGGCAGTACACTTTTGGTGCCCACCCCTTCTCTGTTTGGGCTCTTCCCTCAATATTGGTATACCCACATGAGGCAGTCATTTAGGACAAGGGCACCTGTTCACTGCAAGCTCCTTCCCATGATCCTTGTCACGTGCAATTCATTTAAATTTGTAATAAAACTGCAGCAGCTGTAAATAGAGAACTTCTAATGTCAGGGGGTGTCAGAATTTAGTCAGGTACTACATTACAATTGGGATGACTTTGGCTGTCCTCACATTATGAATAAGCTTATTTGGTCTCTCATTAAATCCTAATTGATTTACCAGTTCTGCTCGGAGAGAGATCTATAAGCCTGGGGTGAATTTCTTTTTCAAGGGCAGCATTGCAGCAGGACGATTATCCATCTGTTTCTGTATAATCCTGTAGCATCAGAGAACTGTTGACTTCCCACCATATTTAAGTTTGGTATGGAAGCTTACTGTAGTTGTCGGAATCCTCTAAAACTCTGGTCCAACGTTTTCAGGGAAGGGTGCCTCCAACTGTTATGTGAATCAGGCTGAATGCTTCACATTGAGATGTGCAGCATCATCCACATTGAATCTGCCTACATAGTCCAGCCAGATTGGGAGAACAGTGGGAGGAAACAGGGTTAAAACACACACTCCTGTGGCCCCAGTCCTAATGTGGCGGGAGGGGGGGCTGTGAATTACACTTACTATTTTTTAAAACATCAAACCAACATCATGTGTGGTTTGATCCCGAGAAACGTTAAATAGGTGCTGTGATAGCTTGTCTCAGAGATATCTGTCTAAAGGAAAAAAATCCAAGGCTTGCATAAGTAAAACCAGATCAGTTGCATTGGTTGGGGCTCCCTGGTGAAGCCTCCAGCAGCAGCGTCCACCCACAGCTTCCTAGGAAGGTCGTTCATTTTCAGTTGGCTGCAGACTTTGAAATAATGCTTGCAGGTTTACTGTTGTCTCTTTTTGGGCATCTGAGTCATCCATGCCAAGTATTAATTAAAGCAGGGCTTCAAGAATATCCATCCACAAGGGTCATGTGGCAAACCTCCCTTGTCAAGCACAGGGCCAAGACATCAATCTGCGCATAGATGATTGCTCCTACTTTACCGCCAGCTCTAATGTCTGTGAAAACAGGCTTGAAAAATATGACCTATGTCCGGGCTGCATTCCTAGCGGCAGTGGCATACAGGACAGTTTCATGCCAGGGACGCGCTGGATTGTCAGTCTAAAAATAGGTACAAAAATAGTGACTTTTAGATGACAGTATTTTTGCAGACAAATGAATTTGCCTTTTGGCCATTAGAAGGCAACAATGCAAGCATATTACATAATGGATATGGGGCAATCATTGGCTTTTCAGTGGATCTTGAATGGAATTTATTATCATCTAGATTCTAGAAAGCTTCTTGGAGGAGCTTTCTACCTATGGGCTCTGCGTACAGGCTGTACGCAGAGCCCATAGGTAGAAGGCCCCTCCAAGGTTTCCTCCAAGTCACTGAGCTCTGGATCTGGCAGAATATTGTGATTGGGAAGCACTCCTTCCTTCTCTGACCTTGACACTAACCCTAGCAGACTAGTGGCTGTTTGCAGGCTGCTGCTGTTTGAATGGTCAGGGGATTAAACCTTGTCTGAAGAAGGTAGCCCTAATGCTTATGGTCCCAGGATTCAGTTGCTATACCCCTGCTGTACCTCCAGATTGCTGTCTAGGGGTCTTCTGGACTCTTCATTGCTCCTGGATAACCAGGTAGCAGGGGTGGCCAGGGGAGCTTTTGCCCAGCTTAGGCTAATGCACCAACTGCGGCCTTACCCAGGTCAGTCAGACCTGACCACAATGATTCATGCTCTGATGGCATCAAGGCTTGATTACTGCAACACACTCTGTGTGGAGCTGCCCTTGAAACCCATCCAGAAATGGCATGGGGAGCTCTGCATTTGATTTGGGGTGACTGAACGGTAGCACTGGCCTCAGGATCATTTCCAGACACAATTCAAGGTGCTGGTGCTGACTTTGAAAGACCTTGATGGCTTGGGACCAGGGGACTTGACAGAACACCTTCTTCCATATGAGACAGCCCAGCCTTAAGGTCATCGGGATGGGGGAGGGGCTTCCTGCACAGGTCACCACCAGATGAAGTTGGGTTGGCGGTGGCACAGGGTCAGTCTTTTTTTCCAGGGCAGCGCCTCAGTTGTGGACCTCCTTCCTTTTGGGAAAACTTCGCCCACCTTGTTGGCCTTCCAGAAGGGGTTTGAAATGCTTTTGTTTCGTCTCACCTTCTCGACTTTTTAATCTCTTCTGTTATGGATTGACATTGATTTCTCATTTTTGTGCTACTTCTGGGGTTATTTCACTGTGCTTTTCTTGTTTAAGAGTTTGATTTTATTGTATTTTATGTTTTCAGTTATTTTCTCAGCTGCCTTGGGCACCTTGGTTGCAAGAGTAAAAGCAGGGTAGAAATATTTTAAAATAAAAAAAAAATTAAACCATAAAATCAATTATTTAAAAATAAATAAACGGTAACCACCTGGGCTATGGCATTTGCTGTCCTGAGGAAGGTCCTGTGGAGGCTTCCCAGCAGTATGTTTGAGCCTTATATGTGAGAGGTGTTACTGAGTACATTAACTGCATGATCCTATGCATGCCTCCTCAGAAGTAAGTCTCACTGAGCAATGGGGCCTATTCCCAGGTAAGTGTTATAGTATTGCAGCCTTAGAGCCCAATACTATCCCCCATCATCTTTCACCATACAGCTGCGCTGACGGAGCATGTGCTGAATACAAGAATGGGGTGGTGGTGGCGGCAACATGATGGCCTGGGAGGGGTAAGTAAAAAGAAGTCTTACTTACCTCCCAGTAGGCCGCCTGGTCACCAAAGGGACTTCTGGGACCCACACCAGCTATTTTACTGGTGTATGTCCAAGGAAAGAGAGGGAGTATATCAGACTGGAGAAAAGGGGATAGCATCCTGACACACTTGGAAGTGTGGATGGTGGAAAATGGTGAGAGGTAGGATTGGGCTCTAATCAGCCTTTATATGGCTCCTCTCTTGATGGTATATTAGGTTCATCTCCCCGGCAGGCCAGAATATTGCCATAGACCTTTTTCCAGACATCGACATTTCTCCCTCCTGGTTTAAATTTTGCGTGTTTCTGCTTTCTTGTTCAGATTTATGTCCACCTGAAAGAAGGCGGTGGGACTGAAGGTCTGGATGCTTTGAAGAACAAAACTCAGCTCCACAGCATGGTAGCCAAGAGCCTTTGTCAGAATGCTGCAGGGAAAAACCACATCATCTTCACTGGCCCCAGCATTACCAGCCTGAATCTCTTTGAAGAGTTTGAGAAGCAAGGTTAGTGATAGGCTACAGTGGTTCCCAAGCTGAGAGGCGTGGCTCCCAGGGGAGCCGCGGATATCAGCCAGGGGAGCCGCAGAGTGCTACGGGATCCTCTCCGAAAACAGTGCAATGCCAATTGGCAGGCATCAACATAATGTAATGGTCGCCAATGGTCAAGGGAGACGCAGGTCAAAAACGTTTGGGAAACACTGGGCTACATGTTGGCCCTGCCCGACAGAAAAGTCCTTCCAACAGGTCTGTTTACTGCTGCCACCTTGTGTTCTGCCTAGGAATGAAAAAGGGGAGACAAGGTTGGCATGGCTGAAGCCATGAAGTCACATGGTGCAGCTTGCATCAGGCTGACTGGTAGAAGGAGTGGCTGAGGTGCCCTTCACCCCAAGTATGCCGCTGCCTCCCTCCAGTCCACTGTGGACACAAGCCACATCGATCCACTCCCTGCTCACTAAATGTGAGTGGGAATTAGATCATCAGCACTTCACTACCCACTCCCTTGACTCCATACTCACATGGCGTTTAAAGGGCCGCTTTCCCTTTAAACCCCACATGAAGATATGAGAACAGAGGCAGTGAGTGAGGGTGTAAAGAACTTTTATTTCTGTTCCAGCGCTACTGTAGGAATGGGGGGGGGGGGAGCCTGCCAGGCTCCAGATCACCTCTCCCCATCTACTTGGTGTTTCGGACCCCATCCATCTTCCCTTTCATTTACTTACCAAGGGCACGATCTTCAGCCTGCCTGGTCCACACCACTTCTGTCTGATATGAGCACAAGCGGTTCAGACTGGGAATCTTGACTGCATCACTTCCCTTTCAAACAGAAGCAAAGTGGACCAGGCAGGCTGCAGATTGCACTCCTGGTAAGCAAAAGGATTGGGGCGTGCACATGCCTGTGTGCGCCCTCCCCATATCCATAGGGGGTGTATGTGCATGCAGAGGAGGCATGGGGTGCTTAGGCAGCACAGGGGCATGCGACCTCAGGTGCCGGGGGGTCTTGGGCTGGTCCTGAGGGCGGGGTGGTGTCACTGTTGGGCAGCTGCCAAGGCCCCACAACCAGGGTTGCCGACTCTGTCTGATGCTATTCCTGGAGACTTTTTTCCAACATGATGTCATGTTGGAAATTCCCAGGGGCCCCGTTAACATCTCCAGGATTGCAGATTAATACGGATACGTGAGGACTCCAGGCCAACCCTGGAGGGTTGGCAGGCAACCTTACCTACAGCCCTCAGAAGGGCCCCCTGCTGATCCCCAAGATCACCTCTGGGTCTGTAGCCTTGGACTTGCTTCACCATAAGAGGGGGCCTGTGGACAGCAGTTTGCCAAGGGGCTCCTGATACGTGAAGCCAAACGTGAAGCCAAAGAAGATAAGAAGAGCCCTGCTGGATCAGGGCAAAGGCCCATCTTGTCCAGCTTCCTGTATCTCACAGATGCCTCCGAGAGCACACAGATTGCACTGCCCTCTCTGGAAGGGAGAAGCTGCCACTGCCCCCTTCCCCCTCTCCTGTCCACCTGGTCCCCAGCTATGTGAGTGGAAGGAAGCATTGGTTCCAGCAGCAGCTGATCTGAAGAGGTGGCCGCTTGCAGGAGCAGCTGACAAGGGGCTTCTCTGCTAAGACAGCCACAACTGCTGACAACTGGACAGATTAATGGGGTGGGATGTCCCAGCAGTGGCGCCTGCTTCTTTCTTTTCCAGACAGAGCATGAGGTGAGCAAAGGTTATGATGACTCTGTGCATAGCTACATGACCTTTCTTCTCAGTAAACATGCATCCGTTTGGACTGCGAATAAGCCTCTTGCTTTCACTTCCGCCTCTTGCCTCCCAGGCTGACGTATTGGGGGTGCAAACATGATACCATCTAAGAAGATACATGTGATCCAGATTTAATTTTTTAAAAAGACCAAACAATGGATCCAGATGGATTTAGTTTTTATTGCACATCACCATAGCAACTGTAAGCTTCAATTACAGATTTAGCCTTTAATCCTTGCAAGTTACATGTGTCAAGTGGCGGCACTAAATCTATTGGTACTGTGAACAGTCACTACTTTCTAGGTTATAAATTAGGGGTGCCTCATTATTTGCATCAGAGAGGCCATTTGTACATGGTTTCCTTTATCCTCTGTAAGATATTTCTTTCCTTTTATAAGCTCTGTGTCTGAACAAAAGAAAATGTTGTGTTTAAGTACCTCTGATCTTTGTGCTTCTAAATTAAATTGTGGTTGTGCTTCTAAATTAAAGGCCCTCTTAGTAAACTAATTTGTGTGGATTTCACACTACTGGAAAGAATTGGATTCCCCCACCATAAAGCATGAGTTTTACAGTAGTTTGACTGACTAAAGCTGCAATCTTATACACACTTTCCTGGAAGTAAGCCCCATTGAACATAATGGGACTTACTTCCGAGCAGACATGCCTAGGATTGTGCTGTAACTGATGGCTTGCTAACTAGGTCCTTAAAATATCTTTCCCACTGAAGCAATTGAGACACCTCAGTTCAACCCATAGTGTTCTGTTCCAAGCTGCAATAATACCCACCTAACACTCTCCAGCTAATGGACTGTACTCACTGGTAATGCCCTCAACAGCTCCTTCCACGCCGTTTCTTTCCTTCTTTTTTTCAGAACCACAGAACTGAAATGCAAGTCTTACACTGGCTAGATGTTGAAGGCCTTCTGTCAGTAACCCAGCATTAAGTCATATACAGCGCAATCCGACTTAACTTTTTTGCCTGTGTAACCAGCGACCCAGCGAGAACGGGAGGCCCCAGAATGGAAAAGGAATTCAAATCCCCTCCAAAAGAGGAATTCAAAGGGGATTTGAATCCCTTTTCCGTTCTGGGGCCTCCCGTTCTCGCTGGGCTGCTGGTTACACAGGCAAAAAAGTTAAGTCGGATTGCGTTGTAAACCAAGTTGATCCTAAATGTTCCCCCCACTCTTCAAAATTCTAGTGACACTCGAGAAAGTTGGGTTATTTTACTGTGCCACTAAAAAAATCCTGTGATGTTTATTGTTGCCTATAAGAATCAGGAGATGCACACCACTAAGGGCCCAATCCTATCTAACTTTCCAGCACCAATGCAGCCCTGAGGTAAGGGAACAAACATTCACTTACCTTGAGGAGGCCTCCGTGACACCCCCCCCCCCCAGAATGCAGCACACACCCCATTGGCATGGCTACACCATTGCTGGAAAGTTGAATAGGATTGGGCTGCATGTTATGTATTCAGCTTTTAGCAGTGGCGTAGCTGGGGGACAACGACATCACCCTGGGCAGCAACCCAGGGGGCATAATGACAGCCCCCCCCCCAGTGGCAGTGGGAAGTGCTCCCTGGGGGATGAGCACAGTGCTTGCTGCTCCAAGCAGTCAGAGCTGTAAACGGAGCAAAATTTGACCCTCCTGCAGGGGTGGGGCTATGATATGGGGTGGGGCTATGACTTGGGGGTGGGGCAGCCCTGGGTACCAGCTGACCCAGCTATGCCACTGGCTTTTAGTCATCGAACACTAATGCTAGTTTGGTTGTATATTATTCTAGATTAAGCAACTGAGAAAGCCCTTCCTTGGCCCTTCATACTTGGTTCTGAATAGGATATCCTGCAATAGGATATCCTTTCAATTCTGTGTGTTGCACAAAGTGTAACACAAAACAAGCAGATCCTTCTTCCCTGATGTTCCTATTTCTAGTTAGTGGTCTCCATTATAGTATTGGAAAGTATGCTATGATCCCATGCATCATAGTGGCCAATTAGCCAGACAATTCTTCTGTGCTTCAGTATACTCTGGTCTGTTTTACTGAGACAAGAAGGCTTTCTTTTGCAAAATTGTAGGTCATTGGCCAACCTATTGGGACAGCTTCTTCCTGCAATCTCATAGGGTAGCAGATTGTGTTCTTTTCCATTCTGGAACCACAAGGTAGCTTGCTAATAGGAAAATATTGTCATATTCCACTTGCAGAGATTTATTGCTGTGGGTTGCTAAGTGCAAGAAAAAGTGACTGCACAGGCCTGCCTCCATCTATGCTAAACAACCCAGATGCACCTCAGGCTCGAGGACAGTACAGGATAAAGATGAAAAGAAATATGTCCCTGATCTGCTGGTATAATAAAGGCTATTTTCGGTTTTTGACCAATGCTTATTCTCCAATTCAACAAGGTGAGCAATCCATGACCTATGAGACTTTATTTTGTGGTAGAAAGGAGCAGGGCGAGACCTAAAATCTCAAGGAAGAAATGTGATGTGGATTACAACCCTCAGGGCAAATCCCTTTGAGAGCTGGTGTAGCACAGTGGGTATGAGCTGCAAATCAGGAACTGCCTGTTTTGAATCTCGCCTCTGCCATGAACTCACTAGGTGGCCTTAGGCACACTTCGGGCCCCCTGTAACCATCGTATGGAGCTAATAATGCTCACTTACCTTACAGAGTTGCTATAACAAATGCCAAGTTGCCTGTGGCGATCCGTTCTGAGCCCCAGGGTGCATTCATTTAATTCAGGGTGCACCCTAATCCCTAGTCTTAATTCCTGGCCCACGCTTTAGTTGCCAGTTGGGACACCGGGCTAAAGAAAACAACACACTTTACTCAAAAAGGTCTAGTGTAGGTGAAAAACCCTTCCATCTCTAGCCAATCACATGAAGAGCAAAATTCCTATCCAGCCCCCGAAGGCAACCAGCTAACTTCAGACTACTTTCCGAGGTTGGCAGGCAGGGCCCCTTTTCTTGCTGGCAACACACTGAGCGACAAACTGGGCTTCAACCCTAACAGCTGCATTGACTTCTCTTCCACCACCACACCTACCAATTCTCTGGCCCTGTTTTCCTGTCTTGCCTATATAAGGGGGGGGGAGGGCGAAGGCCTCCCCCATTGATGCCTTGGGAGATGAGTTTATTCTGCAACCTCAGAATTCTTCAGCCCGATGTCTGCTTCATTCTGCTGCACATACAGACAAAGTCTTGTTAAAAACAAACAAACTGCACACACACACACACAGGCGTCACTGCAGGGGGGCGGAGTTCTAAGTTCCGCCGCGATCCGACCCTCTGTTACATGGGTGAACGAAGCGGCCCCGCCCCTTCGCCTTTGGAGCCTTTCAGGTCAGCGAAAGCAACGCGCAGGGAGTCTCCTGTGCGTTGTTTTCACCGCCTTGAATGGTTCCCAAGGCGAGGGGGCAGGGCCGCTTCATTCACCCGTGTAACAGAGGGTTGGATCGTGGCGGAACTTAGAGCTCCGCCCCCTGCAGTGACACCAGTGCACGCACACGCACACACACATCTGCTCACCTTTGGTGAGCAAAGTTTCTTCTAGGGTGACCAAGGAGGATGAGCTTTGCAAAAATTGGGGTTTATTTTCCTTCTAGGCCACACATGATCAAAAGTATGTCTGGGCAGATGAACTAATAACACTGTGAACTTGCTGGCAAAGTTATTCAATCTGAACCTCCCTCCCTTTAGCTTTACATCTTATTTCCTTCATAACCTTCTTACTAAGATTTTTTTCTAAATGTTTGCAAACAATCTGTATATTTCCTCCTCACCCATAGTTTTCATTTTCTTAAATGAAACATTCCTAAGGGGGGGGGGGAAAAGGAGAATCTGAATGTACTACTCCTGTTTTGAGTAAAACGATTGAAGATTGGGGAATGGTGGCATGACTTTCTGACAGTTTATGAAACGCAGCTGTGTTTGAACCAATATCACCAGTGGCATCACTAGGGTGCGTCACCCCATAGCGGGGTGCGTGTGGGCGCCCGATGGGCGCTGCTCCGGGCGCCCAACAATTTTTGCAGCCGGCTCGGGGACGTCTTCCCCAGCCGGCTGTCCGGGGCCTTCTGAGGAAGGCCCGCTGTGCGAACGTTATTTATAACGTTTTTAGTGCATGCGCAGACCATTTCTGAGGGAAAAGGGCAGCCCTTTTCCCTCAGGGCCGGTCTGCGCATGTGCAAAAAACGTTATAAATAACGTTCGCACAGCGGGCCTTCCTCAGAAGGCCCTGGCGCGTCGGCCGGTGAAGCCGGCTCCAAGGACGTCTTTGGGGGCGACGCACAAGAGGTGACGCGTCACCCCTTGCGCGCGTCACTCCGTAGCGGCCCGCTCCCGTCACTTGACGGGAGCGACACCATTGAATATCACTGGCTGACAACACTAATTGCTGAATGACAACAAATGGTGTTTTGTTTTTAATTGAAACAGGAGTTATAATTAAGAGGAAAAGTGGAGAGATCCCCTGCCCACTGGCAGTAGAAGCTTTCGCGGCTCATCTTAGTTACATCTGCAAATACGACGACAAATACAGCAAGTAAGTGAGCCGGGGGTGGGGGAGGGTGACGACCTTCACAGTGGTGGAATATTTTGAGGAGAAACCAGATTTTGAGGAGAAACCGAGTGCTTGATTTTGCCTTCACTGAATTCACCAATAAAATAGAATTTTCAGACAGTGAAGAAAAGAATCTGCCTGGAGCTTTTCTGTACTGTCCAAAATCCTTTACAATGTACTGTAATAGTTAGCGTTGGACCAGAACTGGGGAGACTAGGGTTAGGATTGACCTTGAAACCCACTAGTTGACCTTGGACCAGTCACTGCGCCTCAGCCTAACCTCACAGGATTGTTGAGAGGTAGATGGGTGAAAAATAATTTATTTTGTCTGGAGCTGCTTGCAGGAAGGGTGGAATAAAAAAAAATGATGTAAACTTCCCTTTGGCTATTTTTATACCTCTCTATACCTCTCTCTTCCTCTCTGTAATAAACCATTTTTAATTAATCAGAAGTGGCCATCAAAAAGGAAACCTTATCAAATTTGCAGCCAACGCTAAACTGGGAGGAATAGCTATAACACCACAGAAGACAGTAGAAGCATCATGTCGCAGCCCCCAGAACTGGGCAAGCACCCTTCTGCTAAGCAACAAACTGATTAGCATTTCAATTAGGAGTTCCAGGAAGGGGAAAGCAGTCTGGCCAGGATTCACAAATTTGTTCCCTGGACTTGACAGAGAAGATTAAACTAAGGAAATGCGGCAAACAGATTCTCCTTAGAAGAACTGGTTCCTTTGCAAGGTCTGTTGGCTCCCAAAATGGAGTTTAAAGGTAAAGGTGACCCCTGACAATTAAGTCCAGTCGTGTCAGACTCTAGGGTGTGGTGCTCATCCCCATTTCAAAGCCGAAGAGCCAGCGTTGTCCGAAGACGCCTCCATGGTCATGGTGGCCGGCATGACTCTCCTTGCCGCAGCGCGTAGCATGCAGCTGGAACACGGAGCACCGTTTACCTTCCCGCAAGCGGTACCTATTTATCTACTCACATTGACATGCTTTGGAACTGCTAGGTTTCTCAGGAGGCAGGTAAGGTGGTCTGGTACCCCCATCTCTTTAAGAATTTGCCACAGTTTGTTGTGATCCACACAATCAAAGGCTTTTGCATAGTCAATGAAGCAGAAGTAGGTGGTTTTTTTGGAACTCTCGTGCTTTCTCCATGATCCAGCGTATGACAAATCCAGGCCCTGACAAATGGCAGCTGCCATGTCAAGAAAGCACAGAATCATCACAGGTTTTACCCTATTATTTTCCCTCTTCCCAAGGAGTAGCTGTGTTAAGTCAGTTGTAACAAAGAATTGCAATGTGTTTGTGGCACCTTAAAGGCTAAAATGTTCATTTTTCCATGTGCAAGGATTATTGTGTGCTTTGGGGTGGTATTCAGAAATATGACCTTCACCTGCATTGTAGTGCAAGAAGAGCTATACAGTGTTTGATTTTCATACTACAGTATTACTAAAATGGATCTTTGGCTGAGCACAAAGCTAGGGTTGTATTCAGCAGTCTTCAGTAAATCACAAGCTGCCCATTTATCTTGAATTGGATAAGATCACCAACCTGTTATAGCGATCAGCTTCCAAATCCAGAACCTCATGCATGACCTCCCCAGCATTAGGAAAAAATGCCTTTGTTTATAGAAGTAAAGGGTGTCCATGGCCATCCTTGACAAAACTTCTTTGTTGGTTTGTTTGCAACAAGACAGCAAAACCTTCATGGAATCCACCAGTGCCTAGCAAAAGAGCTTAGTTGAAACCAGGACATCAATCTGCAGGCAGCAACAACACAGACAGGAAAGGCATCTGAAGGACTATGAGCTTTGTGAGCAGAGTGTAATTGTGGGATGGGAAGTGGGGCAGTTGGCGGGGGAGGGGGGCCTGGCATTCGGGTTGAGTTCTAATGATAGCAACAGGAAAGGACTTGGCAAAAACAAGTTTGGGAATCTCTTCTTTAGAATCTCATTTCAAGGGTCCATTGAAATCCATTATGCAAATCGCTGAGAAATGGAACACACACAAAAAGTTACCCTATAGCCATTTGAGTGTGCCAGCTCAGCAGGTGTGCTCTGCTCCCACTATAACTTGGAATATGCAAGCAGTATAGTCAAGTGAGTGAGTCTCATTATACAGGGTGCCATTTTATTTGCACCAAATACAGAGCAAGATTAGATCCTCTTATAAATGGACCACTTCAGTTGAAGGGTATTCAGATTTAGAGGCATCCAATCAGAGCCTTCACATACACTGTATTGCTGTTTCAGCCATTTAAAAAGATATACCAGGTGCTGGAATGAAGGCCACAGCTAGGAGCTTTTCCACAAGGATGAAGCGTGTGTCGTGCAATGTAAGGCTACATTTGAGGGGTTGAATGTGTTTTTCTAAAGTGATCAGAAAATCTTTTCCCAGAAGAAGCATTTTCATGACAACACTTCAGCTTCTCAGAAGAAGAGCGGGGTATAAGCAATTCAAAGCAGACCCTTTAAGCAGTTAACACAATGCACTCAGGCACGCTGAAAATAGGTAGACTTCATTGAAAAGGAGCAGACCTTCACTTCAGTCATCCTATAAATGGAGAGAGGAGGGAACAGAGTTTGGTCCAACACACCATTCACCGCCACTACATATATTTTCATTAATTTAAAAGTATAATAAACAACAATGCAGTCTTGAAGAAATTGTCATATAAAAAAAACACATGGAGTTTCTGTTCATCTCGAAGGAAGAGTAAAAAGGACTTGACAACAATGCCTTTACTTAGACTATAAAATAAGCTAGCAGAATCAACCACCACGTTTCTCCACCATGCCCAGTTTAGACTGAATCAGTGGCAGTACTGGGTCCATGAAGGTCCTTAGCCAAGGGCCGTTATGGGCTCACAGAAGAGCAGCAGAGGAGCCATGTTGCACCTACCACCTTGACTTTCCAATAAGGCAATGCGCCAGTTGGTGCTGGTGACACCACCAAGAGCAATGGGCGCATTGTGTTAGTGGAAATTCAAGATGGTGGGTGCTAGCAGCGTGGCTATCTGAGGGTACCCTAGATAGCTGCTAAGGTACGCCCTTACAAGGTTTGGGACAAGTTTATGGGTACACAAGTCTTCCCTTAAGCCCTAGGAAGACTACCAGTTCTCTCCTGCTCTCCCTCTCCTTTTTTTTCAGATGGCTCACTGCGAAATGTAAGTACAGCTGGAGCAAGGCGGAAATCCCCCCCACCCGTCAACAGCATCTCCTGAGTGCCCATTTTTTTGGTCTTTATTTATATATTTATTAATTACTGAACGAATTTTGAACCTGTCACCCCTGTATGTGGGTAGGGTTCCAGTTCAGATTCAAGGCAACCAAGAGATTTTTATTTTTATTTTTGGGGAAAAAAACAGCTCTGATCCCGTTTGAGGTTTCAGATTTGAGTTTGCTTAGACTCCCTGAAAATAGCAACATAAATCAGCAAAAATGGACTACACTGTGGCGGCTTGCCATTCGCTTCCAGTCCCTAAGTGTAAGATGTAGAGACTGACTATATTCTGCCTTGTATCTGGATTCTGTACTGTTGAGGACACTGTTCCTCCTCCTTGTTTTGGAAACATTTTTAATGATGAATGTGTTTCTCTCCCCCCCCCCTTCTCTCCTTCTGTGCTTTCTAGGTATTTTATTTCTCATAAACCAAACAAGACCTGGCAACAAGTGTTCTGGTTTGCCATCAGCATTGCCATAAACAATGCCTACATCCTGTATAAAATGTCAGATGCCTATCACGTGAAAAAGTACAGCCGAGTGCAGTTTGGAGAGAGACTTGTCAAGGAGCTGCTCGGCTTGGAGGAGATTTCACCTTTGCATTGATGGATCTTTCCTTGTAGCTTAGGACAGGAGTGGAATGGGGAAGAGGAGAGAAAGAGGTGGAGACTACAACTCTGGGACGCCCAAGTGGGGAGCTTGCAAATTGCACCAACCACCCTGCTCCTCTTGCGAAAACAATGACCAGGGAAGCCATGAGAGTGGGGACATTGCTGAAGGTACTGCTGGTTCTTAAAAGGCCCTTAAAGAGAGCACCACATGAAGGCTGCACGTGTGAATGCTCCCTGGGCACCTACAGTACATCGGAGATGAATTTAAGTTAGCTATTTCTTAATGCTATTTGTCAAACAGGGTGTTAGTTGTCACATGAGCGCCTCAACCTGCCCCCTTCCAAACTCAACAGCGGCTAAACAGATCAAAGTGGTGGGCATGCCAGTAAACCACACGCAGTGCTTAACTGTATGATTGACACAGCGATGCATCTTGCTTGTGGTCGGGAATGCTCAGGATCTGGCTAGGGGTCATGGGGAGGCCTCCAGGAGAGAAAAATTTAAAAATGGATAAATATATTTTGCAAGCCAGTTAGTAGGCAATGACAAATGGGACTTAGTAAACGGGTGAAGATTTTATTTTCTTGCAATGTTTTTGGATATTAGTGGGGAATATAATTTAGGAAGATGTAATTTTTTTTTAAATAATGGAATGGTTGGAAACTCGAGGGTTTACTAATCCAGGCTAAACTCATTTTGCTGAAGTCTACTTCAGCGATGCCATAGTAGAAGCAGAACAGATTTAATTCAATAAGTACGACACACCTTTTCCCAGGATCGCATCTCAGTATACAGGGCAACAACTGCGAAAAAGAGCATCTGAGGCACCAACTTCTCCTTGACATTAGTTGTGTTAGTTTTCTTTTAAGAGTTGCATTAACAAACGTGGTTCACCTTACAAATGTGGTAGCGACCTTTGAGCTTTTGCATTTGTGCAAACTTACATAGGCTCCTACAATACAAGGCAAAAGAAAGCCAATCAAGAGACCTGTATGCGCACAAACAGAGTCACCCTCTGATCTGTGCACCAAATAGAGGGGGGTGGGCTTTCCTGTGCAAATCGTCTCCACATCTAACGTCTGTATTTTCTGTGCATCCAGTACTGGCAGCACATAATACTTTGTTGTGTGAGAACATCTTTGCCTCCCCCCCCCCCCAATGGCAGGACTGATTTTTATTTAATGTTTGCACAAGCTTGGCAGGAAAAAAATAGTCCACCAAACAAAATATGTCTTGTGTTAGGACACTGGGGAAGTTCTATAGGAGTTTAGAAGCAAAGACTTTACATACATTTGTAAATTTGCAAAATGACACATCTAAAAAAGTATTACATTTTTTTTCTTTTAAAGAGCCAAGCTGCTATACATTGACATCACAGAAGCAAAGTAAGAAATGCTTGCAAGTAACCACCTGTAACAGGGAACCCGCTTTGAGTCTATGGCGCCAATGATCAATAGTAACATGACTTCTATGTTAGAAAGTTTTCATTAAGAGCTGAAGGGGAGGGAAGGAAGGAAGAATGAGAAAAAAAGAATTAGAAAAAGTATCCATGGATAAAAACACAAGTTGAAAAGGAGCATCCCTCTTCACGACATCATTAATCACAACTGAAATCCATACTTAAGATGGATGCCTATGTTATTCTCATCATAAGATAAAAGCTGCGATCAGGGACCACTCTTTCAATCACATCAGGAAATACTAAATATTTGTTCTCTCTTTAACTGTATGCTAACATTTTGTTAAAACAAACATGGAAGGGGTCTCTTTTACAAAGCACATGATGCAAGTAATTGTTTATGTGGATATCCCACTGGAATAAATAGAAATACAGAACAGGTAAATCCTGAACTTGGGGCACCTATTGATGTGGCCAGGCAGATGTAGATGGAACCTAAAGTCAGAGCCTATACAAAAGAGAACATGGCCATCGTGGAAAAATTGGGGATTAGATGGCACATTAATAGAACGGCCCATTCAGGCCACTATCTTTTGTGCAGACCCAGTCCAGCAGCACATCCTTTCCATTTCACAGTAAAAACACCTGCCCAGAGACACAGCATTTCTCAGTTCACTGAGAAAGATCCAAATGCAAGCCAGTCCAGACACATTGATGTATCATAGACATTACCATTCAGCCGTATTTGAATAGTGGGTTTAAGCCCTCCTTCTGTTGTTGTCAGCCGTCTTCCACAGTGACAAATTCCAAAAGGGCCGCCACCATGCAAGTCTGTTGAAGCAAAAACAATGACGAGTCTGATGGCACCTTAAAGACCATTAGCGTAAACATTTGTGTAAACATTCATTTACATTAGCGCAGACATTTGTGGGCTAAAGCCTCCTTCTCCAGCTATCCTCCACAGTATTTCCATCAATGCCATGATCATGTGACTCAACAATTGTGGTCCCGTTCCCCTGCTGCTTTGCAAGGTGGACAGTTTGCCGACAACATATTATGGTGGCGGGAGTGGACCATAATAACCTCAATCCTGAGGACTTTATTAACGATCTTCAGGGCATCCTAAAAGCCGCCACATCATGCTTCACACTCACAATAGCACAAACGGTGCCCCCAGAAGGGCCCATGGCCATCAGCCAAATCCCGGCACAAAGAGTTGGTGTACAACTAAAATATGCAAATTCCCTATGGCCCTGCATCCCATAAAATACAGTATTTAAAATGTAGTCCATGTTGCTAGGGGAGATGCCTGTTTCAGCATGAAGTGTCATACCAATAAAGGCACAGAGGATTGAAAACAGCTTCCATCCAATAGGCCAGTGTTTTTTGACCTGCAGCTCCCTTGACCATTGGCCACGGCTCCCCATTACATTATATTGAAGCCTGCCAATTTGCATTGCACTATTTTCCAAGATGATTCTGTGGCACTCCGCGGCTCCCCTGGCTGGTTTCCATGGCTCCCAGTTTGGAAACCACTGCAATAGGCTGTAAAATACTACAGTAATATTTCCTCTGGGAAAGCATCTGTGTGGGCTCTCTGGTGAGAACGACAGTTCTTTCACACCTACTGATCCTATAGCAGTCAAGGGCCAAAGTTGGGCCATCTTACCCAGGGGTTTAGAGATGGATCATAGAGTTGGGGTAGGGTATCAGTGCTGCTCTTTCCAGAAGGGAAAGCAACGATGCTGTGCTATTGTGCACTCTCTCCCCCCCCCCCCGGTCTTAGGGACATGAACTCTGCCCATGTGTTGGGCATGCTCTCTCTCCTCCATATAATCAGGAGGAGTGTTCATGTACCTGCCGCCATTTTCCCATCAGAAAAGAGCCACACAACCAGACTATTCAACCTGCACAGCTAGTCAGTGAACGAGTCTCAGCATCTCACTAGTGTCCAGGAGCTATTCTTGCCTCTCCACCCTCCTGTTCTTCCTCCCACAGGGGTCCTACAAGATGCTTCCTTGGAACTACGCAGCTCTGAAAGGCGAGTGGAAGAAATGAGGTCATGGGTGTCAGGGGATCCACATTTCCCTTTAGCTTACAGCTCCTCTTAACTCACCCGCTCCCCCCAAAAATACATTGTACCTGTAAGTGAAGCCTTAGAGAGGACCATGTGCAAATCCCACTGGAAAAGGTTGTCTTTTCACTGACTTCAGTGTGGGTCATTCGATCAAGACATGCCTTCTAGAAATCTATGGCAACAGCGAGCCAGGGACTTAACAAAAACAAATGCTCTTGTTTTGCCCTAGCTTTGCCTCAGGGATTGGTTCCCGAGTACTTACTCATTTAAGTTAATACTGACAGGGGCCAGCACAGTGATAGATTATTACAGGGAAGCCATTTGCCTCCATTGGGGGGGGGGGGAGAAACGGCTGCAGGGACTTGTTTGGGCAAAGAGCTTTAGTCCTTTGTTGTTTGGGCAATCAATCCAGTTGTTTGGACAATTAAGCTTCAGCTTGATGCTAAATGTGGATCTGCAATCAAAGAGCAAGCAACACAGAATGATGATGGCTCACAACTCTTAAATGTTTCGTCTGGTCATTTTAAACTAAGTGTATCCAGATAGAAAAGCAACCAACAGTAATCTCTCTCACACTCTCATTATTGTTGAAAAGGTATGTTGGGAAATTATTTTTTGTTTGGTGGTTTTTGGTTTTTTTGGGTCTATTTTCTCTTTAAACACTGCAAGTCATTTCAGTGAACTGCTTTTCTTTAGTGTGGTAGTGTTCCTGTTGCATATTCTCCTTGTTGTAAAGTTGCCTTTCGTTCTTCATCCACAGGGAAAACAATGTGATTGTCTGAGGTTCAAGAATCACTAACATCAGGACTGAACTGGTTTAAGTTTCAAGGGCACAAATGCTGACCTTTCATATACTCTGAATGCTATTATGTTTATGCTCTCATTGTCTGTTTCCTGTCGCAGAGGCAGTGCTACAGGCTGCAAGTCCTGTGCAACTATAAGCGCTAAGCTGGGTTTAAACTCCTCACACTCCCCACGTGAATTTGCTTTGATAGCGTGGGGGGGGGGGAATCCATTCATATGCTACTCTTCATCTTGATTTTGTACAAACTAAGAGATGGTTAAAGTGTATCAAGGTAACTAATATATGTGTAATGTTATCCATATCAGTTTTGGGGCGGGGGGGGGGGGGAGAGAGAGAGAGAGACTTATTAACATTCAACTGGATAGCTTCAACCTTAGCCATGTGTGCAGAGCCTTGGTCAGATAAAAGGCAATAGCCTGCTATCAGTTATTCAAGGAAAGAGGGAGTAGGGGATTAAATCCAGCCCCCCTCCCTCCCAAACAACTGAGTGGCAGTCTTGCCTATTATCTGATCAGGGCTCTGCACATACAGCTACGGCTACAGCAAGGTGACGGCCCCAGACGTCTGGCCTTCAAATGCAGCCATACAAAATGTTGGCCATTTGGGAGAGTCTCTTACATTGCCAAAGGATGAATTCACAGTTATATGTCACTGAGATCTTTGCTCTTATCTCTGGAACAAATAGAACTGTAGTAGCCACATGATCAGTCGGCAGGAATTGACAGTTAATTAACAAAGGAGGATCAGATGGGAGGTGATAAAGCTTGAATGCCCCTTAAAACGAGGTTGCCTAAAAGACTTTAGGAGGAGAAAGAGCAAAAGGGCTACCCAATTTCAGTGATTTGTCACCTGCCAAGCACTCTGTTGCCCCAGTCCAGAAAGGGAGATGCATGCATGGAAGGAGCCTGTTGCATCCATAAGTGATGCAGGTGCACATCTGGGTGGATATCTACATTGCATTATCTGGTCCCATTGAACTGGCTGGATGTATCTGTTGACGCAGATGTGCACCACCACCAACACCCATCCAGAGCCACCAATTGTTATGCACAACTCACTGGCGATGACTTAAAACTGGATCAGGGCCTTTGTGTGTTGCAGTTCTGCTACCCTGCTTCAAAGAGCTGTCGAGCAACATAATATGCAAACCACTTTCTATGCACAGCACATTGTCCTCATGTCTTGTGCTTCCATGCATCGTTAAGATGTTCTGTCTAGAATGGTTTGTTATGGAAGGGAACACTAGGTACTGCTCATTAAAGGGGAGCATCAGTGCAGAATGAGTGTTTTGCTGCCATTTAGGAAACCATTCTAGCACCATTTTCGAAAACGTACTAGGACTGCTCATGGGGACACTGACCCCTGCGGTGTTTTCTCTCTCCCTAGTTGTGCGCTGGGCAATTAAGAAGAATGTTGTCTCCGATTCACTTTGCTGCTCTGCATTGCCCAGCCAACCCTTCCAGTCACAGCTTTTGTCTCCTATCCGTTTATAGATGTCTTTTTAGCAATTGGTCCTCCTACATGCACTTCTCCTGTGTCACTAAATAATTGATTTGAGGTTATCATTATTTTACTTCCTTATAAGCCTAACTTATGAAGTTGGACATTTCCAAACTTCTGCAAAAGGAGAGTGCCTCAAAACTGACACCTTTAGACCCTTTGATGCTCCCATTCTGCTGATGGCTTTGTTCTTCTAACAAATGCCTAATGAAATCCTTCCTGACCTGGTAGCTAATGAGCCCTCTTCTGACTTGTTCCTCGGCTTCCTCCAGGTATCAGCCGTGACAGAGGCTTAGCCTGCACTGTATTAGCATTTTGCACTTCTAGAATGCCTGCCATCTGAAGAGTTAAAAAAAAGTACCCTTAAAGCTGCACTGACGAATTACCTGCGGCAACTGACGTAGTACATAAGAACATAAGAAGAGCCCTGCTGGATCAGGCCAAAAGCCCATCTAGTCCAGCTTCCTGTGTCACACAGTGGCCCCACCAGATGCCTCAGGGAGCACAAGACAACAAGATAACCTGTTTCCCGTTGACACTCCCTTGCACCTGGCACAGAGAAAACCCACTTCTAAAAAACCAGGAGGTTGCTTATGGCTTGTAACCTGTGATGGTCTTTTCCTCCATGAATCTGTCCAAACCCCTCTGTCCAAACCTTCTTTACTGGACCAAATCTGTCCAGTAAAGAAGGGGATTTCTGTCCTTCCTAATGTTAGGGTGAGAAAGAAGGTAAGATGAAGTTAAAATTAAGATTTCTGTAAAATGCTTGTTGCTTGGGTAAACAGTCAGGAATACGCACTTATATACCAGATGGGTGGTAGCTAATTTATGGGGCATTTCGCTAGTGGATAAGATCCAGCTTACATCTTGCTAGTCAAATTGTTTCTGTCTGAGATCTGGTGGCATGGTGGACTTTGATAATGGCACATTTCCACCAGAAGCCACATTTCCTTGCAAAAGACCATTCCTTGCCACCTGTTTGCATAATATCTCATTTGAATGGTATGCCAGAGGTAGTTTTCTAGTATGCACTAGAAAACTAGAATGCACAGGGATGAAGACTTCTCCAGACTTCGCTACGGTGGGGGTGGTACTGTAATTTCCACACTGTCCTAGTCTCTGTTGACTCCCCAGTACAAGGTGGGCCCGCCCCCTTGCTGTCAGAGCCATTCAGTGCGGCAAGGGCAACAGGCAGGAATTCCATTGCCTTTGCTGCACTGAATGGCTCCGACAGCGAGGCCACCTCGTACCAGGGAGTAAACGGGGACTAGGACAGCGCAGAACTTACAGTACCGCCCCCACTGTAGCGACACCTCTGGACTTCTGTGATTACTGCCTAAATAAAGCATAGGAACAGGAAACAACTGGGCAACTGTATGTGCATTATGTGCTATAAGTTGTATTAACTTGTCATGCACAATGTTTCACAAAAGCAGCTAGCTCCATGCAGGTTCTGCAGTGCAGTTTTCCAAATGGATAAAATGATTCATGAGTCACTGGCTACCATTGCATAGAAATCTTGATTTAAGGTTCAAGCTCACCCAGAAAGTCTATGATGGAGCCGAGAAGGATGGATTTGTTCCTATTGGGCCCAATCGTATCCAACGTTCCAGCACTGATACAGCCGTGCAGTGGAGGGGCAGTCATGGAGGCCTCCTCAAGGTAAGGGAACATTTGTTCCCTTAACTCAGGGCTGCATTGCAGCTGCATCGGCACTGGAAAGTTGGATAGGATTGGGTCCTTAGTATTGCCTGCTCTAACCACCAGGACAAATTGAATTACACCCCCCTCCCCCCCAAAAAAAATAGTTCTATCAACTTCTTTGTAGAAGGATAACCTAACATGTAGAAGAGGCTCCAACCATGAAAGGAAGGAGAACTATAGCCTGCAAAGCAGGTAGTTTCACACCTAATAACAGAAACCTTTTGAAGTTAAGTGGGGAGTTCCACTATTTCTGCCTAATGAGTTTGTACAAGGTCCACAGCAAAGATGGATGTAGATTAGCTTTGAAAGATTGGATGGAGTGCTGACTTTGGTCTGCCTACTTACCTCCACAGCTCCTCTTTCCCCCACTCCCTGACTTCGAAAAGGAAGAGGGGGACAGAGCAAAAGAGGAAGTGTGAGGAGAGGAGAGTGGCAGCATCTCTGCCACTCTAGCCCACCACTCTCCTTGCCTCCTCATTCCCTATTCTGCTCTCTCCTTTTTCCAAACCAAGGAGTGAGGAGAGCTTGGCACATCAACCAGGTAAGGGGATGATGGCTTTTGGGCCAGCCCTGGTTGGCCATAGAGTTTCCGAATAGCAAGTCAAGGAGGAGGGGAAAGTTGCGATTCAGTGTTAGGAGGCAATGGAAAGTTAACAGTATCCTAGATACTGACACAGGATTCAGTATGCATTTTGAAGAGCAAGCCAGGCCTTCCTAAGGAGACTCATTTACATGTGCCTGAGATGACACAATATCTTCCCTCATTTTTCCCAGGATGTATCTTAGAATGAATTCAGGCGAGCAGCTTAAGTGTTGACCAGCATAGGGAAGCCATCCCAGTAGGCTGTGGACCTCTCTTTTTGCCACAACAACAACATCTTAATATTCTGATGGCTCCACGACGCACATAGCAAGATAACAGCTCACTCCATTTTTGAAAACTTAGTAAAACTGTGGTAAGCCTGAATGTGAAGCACGAACTTGCTACAGCATAGGTAACACATCTTCAGCATTAGAGCCAGTACCCCACCCCACTCATACAAATATCCTCTTAATAGTGGCTTCCCAGAAAGAAGAGAGCTGTATAAATCCACAGCAAGAACATAAGATATTCAAAGGTGCAGCAGAAGCTCTCTGAAAAATGTGAGAACTCCGCACTTATACGAATATAACTACTGTATATTTGCCTTTGAATTGAGTTTACTCCATTTAGAAATGTAACAGCTGATGCCTACAGTTAGGGCCACCCAACTTACTCATTTCAATGGTTTTGGGGACACCCAGCTCAATGTAGGATCACGTTACGGTTGCTGAGACAGGCTATTGTTCCAACAGGACTGACAGTACAATCCTATGCAAGTCTACTCAGAAGTAAGTCCCATTGTGTTCAATAAGGCTTACTCCCAGGAAAGTGTGCATAGGATTGCAGCCTGAATTGTTCCCTTTGCAGCTCAACCCTATGCCTGTAGGCTCAGAGTTCTGTTCACTGGGGCTTATAAAGATTATGGCCTTGGGAGCAATACAATTCCCACCTCTTTGGCTTATTTTCCTTAGCATGGTCAAACATGAAGGCTATTCCTTTGGCAAGCACTTTTTCTCCACATTTAATTGGACAGCTAACTCAGAACTTACCCCATGAACCTGCCCTGGGGGAGTTCACCATTTTTCGTTGACCATTGGCCTAATTTCAGTCTTGTGAAATTCTTTATAATAATCAGCCACAGTTTTCATTGCCTAACTTGACATTTCACAAGATTAAAGTCCAAGGCAATCCTACCAGGCACGTCTTCTCAGAAGTAACTTCTATTCAATTCAGTGGGACATATTCCCATGCAAATGAGTTTAGGATTGTAGCCCTCATTGCTTTATATAATCTTGTGGTTTTCTGTAAATGGCTTGAGCCCCATTTGCAAACTGGTGCATACCACTGGTATTCATTTACGTAGGAATCCCTTCTAGAAGACGAGGGATCTTTTTTCTCTCTCTTACTGTTAAATAATATATTTAAAAAAACTGTATATATTTAAAACCCTAACAAATTTATACACATCAAGTCTTATTTTCAAAGCATTGCTAGTTCTCAAGACTGATGTTTCTCCTAGAGACTTAAAGCCTGATCAAGACAGGGTATACTTATGGCAATCACTGTGATAAGCCCTCACTAGGGCTAACCCAATTGCTTTAAATTATGTGGGCCAACCGCAAAGATATCAGAGGTAGTGCACACACCACTTTACTTATTTACTTTTAACAGCAGCATTTTCCAGAACGCTTATTGCTGCTTGATGGAATCTTGGCAGATTCATGGCATCAGCAGGCCCTACATTAGGCATCGTAAGGTCTGGAGGGACGGGACCCCTGAGCATATATATGCATATCACTCTTTGTGAAGTAGTAACCTTATTAGATAAGGTGGTTTCTACAACTCATAGGTGTAAATATTACTCTCCTCCACCATCTCTTCAATGTAACCTGCCATAATGGATTTTTGCTAGAATGTGTGTACATAATTGGGATGAATTAATCTAATTTGAAAGAAGTTCAGCTTCTTTAGTATCTGGTCATGTCATACTTGAGCAGCAGGTTTGACTAGATAGATGTAGCAAAAATGGAGCGAAGTTGAATTACTTCACTTACAGAGCAATCCTGTGCAAGAATCCGGCCGGCGGCCCAGGGCTGCCCGCCGGATCCTGAGCCCAGACTGCCATTCGACTGCCAGGCCGGAGGTCTACTTGGGGAAGGGGACGCTCGTCCCCTTCCCCAGGTGTAAACCGGGACCGGCCCAATAGGTCTCCTTGGATTTCCGCTAGCTAAATAGCTGGCAGAAGTAGAGGAGGCCGTGTAACAGCCTAGCCGGCCCAGCCGGGACAGGGATATGGCGGGAGCCATCCCCGCCCCCTCCTGGGCTGGCTAGGCCAATGCCCCCCCCTCACCCGCCAAACCACCCCCACCGGATCTGGACTTACCTCCTCTGGTGGCTGCCCAGGCATTCCGGCAATGGAGTGAGGGCAGCCGGCCTCTGCGCCGGCCTCCCTTACTCCCGAGGCATCACGAACATGCTTTACTGCATGTTCGCAACATCTTGGAATGGCGGAGTGTTCATTCCAGTGGATTGCACCATTTATTTTGCAAGCCTGTATGGTTTGGCTACTAGGATACACCAAATTCCTCTGGGCAGAAGGCAGGCTGGGAACTACAAGAATCAAGACACAGGATGAGATACTTTTCTCCCTTCTGTTAGAGCTTCCGAATGAGAAAAGGGTGATGTCATAGGTGAGATGCAGATTGGAAGGCAACACTTCTGTACACCTGTCTCCAACTGGGAAAAATCTCCAGTGAGCCCCCATCTTTCTCAGCTCTCAAACCACTTAGTGCCAACCGGGAGACACTGAAGTCTAATCATTCCAGTGTCAGCCCTTTATGTGCTTGTTCTCCAAATAGTTTTGTACTGACCATCACAGATTAAGCCGTGTCAAAATGTACAACTTAAAGATCTCATGCTTCACCACAAAATGGAAGGCTGCTATTTATGTGAGTGGTGTGGGGGAAGGGGGAAAGATGCAAGCGATTCATTTTTCAATTAGGATCATTCATGGGTTTGGTTTGTACTCGTTTCATGTGCTTTGGCTTTCTGGCCAAATTTTTAATCTGGCATGCACACAAAAGTCTTCTAAAAATCAGGTTAACTGGAAAACAATAGTGGAATTTAGAGATGACAAACCAAATGGATTTTTAACACTGATGGCATTACAAAAGCTTGTGAATTCTGAGGGATTGGAAAGGATTGATTTGGCTGTAGAAATTTCTCGCACCTCTAACCTGAAAGGAGTTTGAAGTTGCAGCTGTTCAGGCTTGGGAACTACTTCTGCAGGTTATTCTCAATTTTTAAAATGCCACCAATACAACTGGACTTTGATAGAGTAGGTCACTACAATTCCCACAAGGCCCTTTTGATGGACTCCATCTCTATCAGTTAGAAAGATACGGCCGCTATGCCATCAGTCCATGCTTAAGTTTACAGCAAGATACAGGCAAAGTCATACTTGGGAGAGGACAGTATATTCCGATAGGAAGCCCTACAAGCGACAGTTTCTTACTGTCTCTTTTTCACCTTTGCAATGTACATTCCATCAAATGAAAATGACTGTACAGAACACTATTGTAGTGCTGTTGTTGTGAAAAGTGCATTCAGCTATCCGTGTGTTAACAGGCTAGGCTCACAACACAAAATTGCAGTTCAGTTGCAAGCTTCCATTTCCTTCCCAAAAGTGTGTTAAAACAAAAGTTCTGTTCAAAGATGTCAATGGTAGATTAAATGTGTGGTGCTGTTTTGTTCACCATTTGGTTTGAAACTTTTAAGATCAATTTTATACATATGTATCTGTTCAGGAAATGCAGGCATGAGGACCCTACCCATGAGGAAGGTTCCCCCCTGTATTGCTGGCTCTGTGGTTCAAGTGAGGACCTAAACTTTTGTGACTATGGTTTTTTGTTCTACACCAAGGCACGCTTGCAATAAAATTTTTACAAGTTTTCTACACCATGAGCTAAATTCTGAGTTCCCAAATGTGAAGTGTGTGGTAACAACAACTGAATGGATTTATAGTATCACTCCGATATCTAGTCATGTGATTTTTTTCCCTGTTTCAAACAAAGTTTGTTTACAATCGACAGCTTTGAAATACAGTGAAATATAAAAAAAATATAGCTTCTTTCTTTATGGTCTCTTTTTTTTTTTACTGGGGTAAGGTTGTGGGGCTGGATTTCCTGTCAATATCTAAGATGACATTCCCAAAATCCAAACCGCCACAAACAGCTGGTCCATCTATAGCACAAAATGAGACAGTAATCTCAACTCTGAACATATGAAACAGTCAGATCCTTGGGATTTCTCTACACCAGTGGTGTCTACACCAGGGTTTCTCAACCAGTAGTACTCGTACCACCAGTGGTACTTCAGCCGACTGCTGGTGGTACTCGGACTGCTGGACCACTGGAACCCTGATCCGAAGTAGCACTTGTGGCACACATTTTCGCTCCTGAGAGGCTCCTGCCTTTGGCCGAGCATCTTCAGAATGCCGAGAAGGGCCCTCCCACCGGCCCAGAGCTTCCTACCTGCATTGTCTGGCCTCCAAAAACCTGAAAACCCAGAAGTAACTGGCGATGTCATTGCCAGTCACTTCTGGTGGTACGCAGCAGGAGAGTGGTGCCGAAGGTGGTGCTCGGATGGGAAGGGGTTGAGAACACCTGGTCTACACCACATGGCAGCAGTTCTCCAGGGTTTCGGGCAGGGGTCTCTCTCTGCCTCACCTAGAAATGCCCCAAGGCAGTGGCATTCCCAGCCCTCCCGGCGCCTGGGGGGGCGGGTTGGTGCGCCCCCCCAAGCAGCCGGACTCGGGGCTGAGCGCCCACTCGGTGCTTCCCCGGCCTCCGGAGGCTCCACTGCGGAGACCGGGGACAAGCCCTCCTCAAAGCAACCGCCTAGTACGGCGGTCGAGGGCATGCGCAAACCCTATAATAGCCGGCGCAACGCGTTCGGCCCTCTCAGAAAGCCCTCGACCGCCGAACTAGGCGGTTGCTTTGAGGAGGGCTTGTCCCCGGTCTCCGCAGCGGAGCCTCCAGAGGCCGGGGAAGCGCCGAGTGGACGCGCTGCTTCAGAGGGGCGTGCCAGCCGGGCTCCGGTGCTGCGCCGCTCTGCGCAGCCCGGCTGCCGCGCCCCGGCGCCCACTCAGCGCCTGGGGTGGAGCACACCTACTCCCCCCATATTAGAACGCCTCTGCATGCGGCTTGAACCTGGGACCATCTGCATGCGGCATATATGCTCTGTCATTGGGCTACCGCTGGGTATCGCCACTAGTACCACTATTTTATGCCCATCATTTTCACTATAGCCATTCTGTCCAGTGCAGAAGAGGGAAGCAGTGCAACACTGGAAAAAGATGGCTGCAGCAGAGGGAGAAGAGAAAGGTAAAATAGAAGGGGATATTGTTGGCTGTGGCAGCAGGCGTAGAGGTACATGCAGAATCAGCATCTTATGCTGGACTTTGCGCATTCCCATTGGAATGCGCATCTTATCTGTCGGGGGGGGGGATAAGACAGGTTCAGGGCACAGCGCCTAGCAGCACTCATTCCCAGCCTGCAAACTCAGCTCAAACTAGGATGGTGCATTACTATCACTACTCAAGCCATGAAAAACCAGACAGGAGCCTTGGAGGAGAGCTTCATAAGAAAAGCCCTGCTGGATCAGATCAAAGGCCCATCTAGTCCCACAGGGGCCCACAAGCAGGTGAGCAAACCATACTTCTCTCCTTCCCCTCCGCAACTGGTTTTCAGAGGTACGCTGCTGAACCTGGGAGGTAGCATATAGCCATCATGAAATCATGATCAGGTAGAAGGGACCTATATCGAGTTCAATTGTCTGCTCATACAGCCCGTCATAAAAAATTTGATTGAAAAACCTGCCCTCCATGAATTTGTCCAATTCTCTTTTAAAGCCATTCAAGTGTATTCCAAAGTCTTATTATGTGCTGAAGCACCATCTCCTTTTGTCTCTCCTAAATCGCCTGCTGATCCGCTTCATTGGATGATACCTAGTTCTGGCATTGGGAGATGGGGCAAGAACATCTCTCCACATCATGAATAATGTTTGAGACTGAGTTTCTCCTAAATTGTCTCCCCCCCCCCCCCCAAGCAAAAGCATCCCAATGCTGTCTTACATTTTAAAGAAAGCCGTTTTAGCTCTCTGATCATTTTGGTTACTCTCTTGCACCTTCTCCAGCTCTACCATGTCCTTCAGGTGTGGTGACCAGTACTGTACACAGTATGCCAAATGTAGACTTGTATAAGGGCAATATAATAATACTGTATTAGTAGTCTTATTCTCAATCCCTTTCCTCATGACCCCAGCATGGAACTTTGTTTCTTCACAGCTGCAAACATGCTGACGTTTTCATTGAGCTATCCACTATTTCACAAAATCAGGAATAAGTTCCATTCTTATCTAAGTGCTGTTTTAGCTAAACAGTGGTTTCCATGGGTCAGCTGTGCATCAGAACAAGCCATAGAAGATTTGAGAATATAGCTAGGCCTTGTAACCTACAACATGTAGCAAGAGAAAGTAAACCGTCATGTTAATTTAACAATCCAATCAGCAACAACCAATCACTTTTAATTAGGAGACCATTTGTAGCTTGAAACCAGGATCTGCCTGTCTTGCGATGCTGGGAAGGCAATTACAGTTTTCTGATTCATACCATCCAGCTAAAAATACCTAACACATTGCAAGAGCTACATTCACAATGTGCTCCTACGGTTGCCAAAAGCAGAAGGAGTCATGCATCAGAGTCACAAATTCAGTGCTGATAAGAGATCTTCATTTAATTGAAAGTTGCTAATTTCAAGACATCACACAGCCAATTAGGTGAACATCATTTCCAATGAATTGTAAACATGTCTTTCAATGGAGCCACTTAATTGCGTTAATTCAATGGATTCTAATTATAATCATGTGTGATGTTGAATTTACCGTAGGTTTAAAAACCATGTCCGCTTCAGCCGTATTTAAGGGGGGGGGGGGAAGAGACCAGGGCCTTCTTTCTCAAGGAAATAGGGGTGCCCAACTGCACAGTCTTGAAGTCTTTTTTCCTAATCCTACCTGTAGAGAGAGGTGTGGTTTCTTGGTGAGAGAAACAGACTATATGCCCATTGGAAGCTATCGCTTCACATACTCAGTGGGTAAAACCTAAAATTCCTGGACTGTCCCTTGGTGACCTGAGTTTTTTAAAAGCCCTGAAGTATTTGTATCTTGGCAATTGATATTCGCTGGCATGTGCCTCTGAGCATGGTAGTTTCATGTAGCTTAAAAACAACCCCCTCTCTTTCTGCCTAGGCAGTTGTGCAGGCTGTGACGATTTTGCACATCAGCCATGGGGGTAGGTTGTGTAGGGCTGGTATGCACCTTGCAAAATAAATAAATAAATAAAAATCCTTAGCAGGTCTAAATAGGATTTTAGATTGTCATGACCAGCTATTACCAAGAAAGAACTATGGGATTTGAAGCCATGGTAGGAATTACTTTAATTGGCTAGAACACGTTGTTAAACGTGCAAACCAAAACGAGAAAGATGTTAAACAATAAAGCAGTAGGTATGACGTTTCGTTTGGCTCTTCTCCAAACTTCATCAGGCAGTGGGAGCAGGCTGGAATACTCTGTTGATCTTCAAAGGAACCGAAAACCATTGTACCTACTGCTTTATTGTTTAACATCTTTCTCGTTTTGGTTTGCACGTTTAATAACGTGTTCTAGCCAATTAAAGTAATACTTTCCTACCATGGCTTCAAATCCCATAATTAATTCTTTCTTGGCCTAAGTTAAGCAGGTCTGTTTTGTATACGACAAAACACACAATGATGTTAAGTTCACTTAATCTTTTACTCCTTGCCTTCTTCAGCTAGAAATAAAAGTTGGGTTAAGCAGCATTTCCAGGGGTCAGAGAACTAAGGTCACAGCCGTGGTCGTAGCTCTTTGCATATCATTATCCTAGTTGCAGAATTTTAAAAGGCAGTCCCCACAGCCTTTCCTAAAAGAGGACTTCAGCATTGATTGGGACTCCTTAAATGTAAGGAATTTCCCCCTGCACTGGACCCTATCACCCTTTCAATTCCTTTCCACCTCTGAGATTATCTTAGGTAAAGGTGACCCCTGACAATTAAGTCCAGACTCTAGGGTGTCCGACTCTAGGGTGTGGTGCTCATCTCCATTTCAAAGCCGAAGAGCCAGCGTTGTCCGAAGACGCCTCCGTGGTCATGTGGCCGGCGTGACTCTCCTTGCAGCATGCAGCTGGAACACGGAGCGCTGTTTACCTTCCCGCAAGCGGTACCTATTTATCTACTCGCATTAACATGCTTTGGAACTGCTAGGTTGGCAGGAGCTGGCCAAGCAACGAGCGCTCACCCTGTCACGGGAATCGAACTGCCGACCTTTCGATCGACAGCTTATGGTTCAGCAGTTTAACCCGCTGCGCCACCTGCTGGCCTCAGATTATCTTACAAGGAATCAAAATAGCCACTATGAGAACTGTAGGAAACAGTGGCTTAAACTGGTACTCAAAAAGGAGCTCTGTTCCCTAAAATGCTTCAGTTTTCAGAAAAGTGTCCTTGAAGAACCTCTGAGCTAAGAAGATTTAGAAGACTAGACTTCCTACAAAAACAGGATGAATTTCTTTCACTAAGTACCCGAAGTAGATTATGCTCTATGCCAACAATTCTATTTGGCAGTTAAATGCAGCATAAAAGCGAGTGAAAATCCTTTGACTTCTGTCTTTTGAAATGCAAACAAAAGGGCTACATCTTGGTCACAATGGTCACATGTGTGTTTTGTTTGGGGCACCAACAGTTTGGTTCATTCTTGAGACATGTTTATTCTAGACCTCAAAAAGCTAAGAACTACAGGAACTTAAAGAACACAAGAATTCTGCACAAACACAGAGTAGCAAAGGAATTTGCATCTTTTATAGTAAATTGAATTCAATCTTGATAAGTCTGCTCTATATTACTTACTGGACAGGAGATATAGGAATCTCCAACAGAACTTTTACAGATTACTGAAGTAGTTTCGTTTAATATTATTGCCTCCTATTTACTGTAATTTGATGTTTATGAACTCTACAGTGCTTGAGCTCCTCTTGTCGTAATATTTTCAGTTCAAGGTTTCTGTAACTCACAAATTCCCTTACCTTGCACTCCAGCAAATCAATCCCCAACATATACTGTACTGCATAGCCAAAACAAAGACATGCTTGAAATTTCTGATCTAGTTGTATGTGATGCCAGAAACTAGGCCCTTGGACTCAATTAGTTCAAAAAAAGCACAATCACTCCCCATATATCTTTACTGCTGTTAGAGGTGGACAGCAAAACTCTATCCTTTCTGTGCGTGGCATTTTAATTTCCTGACTCTGGGAGGGAGGGAGGATGAAGATAACAAGAGGGTATTCAATAACAATGGGTTTTCACAGCAGGCATTGATTTGTCAAGGGTAATCATGTGACACAATGGCATAAGTAGGGAGTGGCAAGAGGCAACTGCAAGGCAGGAATGGATCCACTTGAGATCAGCTCAACAATCTACTGCCTGGCAGACAGGACTACCGTGGCTTAGTAATCTTGCCACTTCGCTGGACACAGATTCTAGTTATCCACTTCATCTCTACAAACTAGCATGAGGTTTGTTTACCATAAATTATAAGGGGTTTGGATAGCATCCACAGTAGCTTGCTCCAAAGGCACGGACACTTGCTCCAGAGAAAGAGCAACTGAAAGCAACCCATGCTTTAAAGAAGTAGTTCATTCAACTTCACAAAGCAGTATGAGCTACGTTTTTTAGATCCAAGTTGTCCTGGACAAAGAAAGGCAAAGTTGTATAATTCCTAATCTCAGTAGCTCAGAGTAGCTGTAAGAAACGCTTGCTAAAACAGACAAAAAGCTTACAGGTTTCTGCTTCAAGTGTGTGAAATACTTTCATGAATTCAACAGCAGCTTTTCTGGAAGCCATTTGTGTCGACACGTTTACCATGTGCTGATTGGACCCAAGGTGAAATCTGTTTTGCTCATGAAAGAAAGCGAGCTCGGACTTCTTTGGCTTGTACATTAATCAACCAATGGAGGAAAACAGCCACATTAAACGTGCATCAAACAGGATTGTGATGTCTAGGCTTGGACTTTTCAAACATTTATAAACAGAATTCTCTAATCTACCACTGAAATGGGAATACATGCAAAATCAAGACTCTTTACAGTTGCAGTTAAAAATTGAATCGAATCAAGTTTCAAATATTGCAATTCAACTTTGTTAAAATTACTAAGTCACCAGAAGAAACTGAAATAAATACATCACATTTCATTAAGGAGGAGCTTTTAACCCTTACGATGCCAACATATCTTCCAACTATGTTTTCACATGCGCAATTCTGGAAGACCCAACAAATTTATTGAAGTTAATCAGTTTGCCCTTGGCTACCTGTTTAGTCCCATAACCCCCTGTTAGCAGGCAAGTACTTTGTTAACCCTTTTATTGATGGCAGGTACTCTGTTAACCCTTTTATTGATGGCAAATCAATACAGAAATAGTTGAAGAGTTTGGTTCACAAGCTCCCTCCCAGATACTGCTTCCCATGAGAACAAGGTAAACATTTGCATCAGGTTGTATGACTTATCTGTGCACAGATAAGCACTGAAATCCTACCTTTGGATTTGAAAAGAAAAGGAAGGTGAAGAGAAGAGAAAGATCCTTTTAAAATTGCAGGCAGATTAGGAATGGCAAGAAAGGGGAAGATTTTTTTTGGGGGGGGGGTTAGAACTTTTCTGGTGTGGAACACAGTACACCATTTTCTTTTCCCATTTATAACAGTACTTCCTAATGGCCAAAGAGTGAGTCTGCTAGTTCTAACCACCCTTAAATTTAGGCAAATACTTCAGGCCAGATGCAAAGCACCAGGCTCCTAATTTCATTCAGTCAAAGGATGTTGGGCTTGTGCTTCTCTAGTAGTAGCCTGCCCAGCTGCCCATGACAAACGGCAAACCTCTCCAGAACCAGAATGATTTTTCCAGACATGTTGTATTATGGCATGGGGCTCTGCTGCCCAAAGAAGGTAAAAAAATCTAAACAATGAACCCAAACCTTTGAATCTGTAAAATTAATGAACTAGATGAGAGATAGTTGGCCAAATAGAAAAAGATCTCAGTTGAAATTTACATACTTTGACCTGATCCTGGCTGAACACAAAACAGAATGACAGCAAACCCTGCTCTTTTATCTATAAAGTATTTATTTTTTAAGTTAAACAGGTGTTTTTTCCCCCAAGGATGGTTTCCATCTATAAAATGAACAAAATACAAGCTCTGTACAGCAGATTTTTAAAAACAAACTTGAAATGACAGTTTTCAAACTATATTTAACTTGCAAAAATCAAACTTGTATGTACCACCTTCATAATTTTTGCTTTGAAGATGCTAAGAAAAGATTACAACAGAAATGACGTTGCAATTTCACGGGTTCCTAATAATTGTAAAAAAAGGGGAGGGAAAGAGATTGGCTATACACAGTCACAATGCACCACTGATTGCCACTACATATCCTTATTTTTTCCCAAAGGTTTTTGTTGAGAGCTCCTCAATGTGCCTCACCGACAGAGGATGTGGGCAACAGCAGAGATTGGTGCACTGTACCTGAAAGCCATAGACTTTAAAAAGAATGAAGTCACAGTAAATAACTTTGGCACACTGTGTCATGTAAACATAGCTAACAAGACATTATCAGATTTTTGTTCTGATCCAGGGACCATACAATACCATCATCACCCATAGCTTACAATCTCTATATAAGGAGATCCTTTTGGCATATCTCCAGAATTTGAGAGGCATATTCCTGTTTTACAACACCACGTAGTAGACATTAAGACTTTTTTTTTTTTTGGAGTGGGGAGAGATTAGGAAATCTTATTAAACCTGGTTAGATAACCATCAGTTCTAGAGCTTCAGCACTTGTTTCAGCGAACTGCTTATGAATCATTACAGAAAATGTTATATTTAGCTCGACTTCATGTTCTCTCCCTAGAAGCATCAGATTAGGTTGTAGCCATTTACCCAGCTACTTTAAGGAGTTCAATGCTTACTCCTCCAAAGAGCACCACCAGTGAGTTTCTGAATTGAATTCCTCAGCTCAAGTCCTGGATTGCTGAAAAGAAACTGAAGCCCAAGAACACAAACCAAATGGTTTTGCTTTCTTTGCTGCCAAGATCATATTGAAACAGGATATACCTGGGAGCTTTTACTAGGAAGGAAGAAAATTTGGCGTGGAATAGGAGGACCTATCCATCCGAGGACAGTACTGAGGGTTCAAATCACATAGAGTTCATATGACATTTCCAAAACAGTACCTGAAGAGACCACAAGCATGCCATAAAAATCCTAACGTACATTGGCCTATTTGAAACAGGGAACTGCAGAACTAAAGCTTTTATAAAGGATAAAAAGATGCCCACTTTTTACGACAACTACCGCAGCTCAAGAAAAATGTGTATACTGTACTTTCAGACCTCTGTAACCAGAAGAGAACACTGTCAAGACATGATTGATAATTTATTGTCTGGGCTGTATCCCAACTTGCATGAGTGAAAGAAGGCTCACACAAAAGGGCCTTCCCACCCCCCTCCTCCCCATAGGACCCCCTGTACACCCTGAAAAGACTCTCCTGGGGGAACCTCAGGAATACAATGGCATGTGGCAAGGGGAGATTGCTGAAACTTGGACCGAGGCATCTTCTTTGTGAAGCTCCACTCATGGAAGTTATTTCAGTGGATTTCCTTCTCCTTCTGCAGCCTCTGACCTTCAGGAGAGACTTTTCAGGGTGCACAGGTTTTAACCCTTTGTTTTACCCCTTTGTCCTTGATAATCACCAGAGGGCACCCTCAGAATGCTGCTTTCATTTTACTGTTTAAAAACTTACAGGAGCTTTATTTTGTGGGGTGTTTTTAAGTCTATGTGGACCAGGAAATACATGCCAAAGATGGTATCAAGTCATCTCCAACATTGTTTTGATATATAAAAAATATATAAACTCCTGCTTCCGATGTACTCCTGGCACCAGACTGTTTCCTACAGGCCAATTTGAAAGACAAGCTAGAAACAGGCCTAAGAGAAAACTCAAGCCATCATACCCCAAGAGCAGGTGTAGAACAGCTGCAATAGCTGATACTTAGGAACTGCTCATGCTTCCATGCGAAGGCTATTGCGGTCTTGTGCTATCTAAGTTCTGTCACTCTGAGAACTTTTAAGAAGGTGAAAAAGAAAGCCATAATGATAAACACAAACTAAAAAGACTAAAAACCTCATAGCTGCATTTTTTTAAGAAAGGACAAACTATTTTAAAGACATAGTAGTCTAGAATTGTCCAACACAAATACTAAGCTTACAGATAGTCAGAGAACACGGCATGAATTTCCCAACCGGAGGTGACAATGCTGGTGAGATGAAGCATGTGAGCCCAGAGGTCCGAGGTCTCCCAGGAGAAGGAAGCGCAAGAGAGGGCACACTTTGCGAAGCAGAAGCATCCAGTGTTTGCATGAATACGACCCAGCAGCACAAAACTGCATCTTCACAAAGCTTTGTTCCTCTGCAACTGTCCAATCTACTTTCCAGTAAAGTGTAAATTGTTTTGTTGATCATTTACAGGATGATGAAAAATTGATAGAAAGTTGTAAAATTTGACAATATATATTATATATGTTTATATTTAGATTCCTGTCATAGAAAAGTCCATGGTCAAATATACCAAGTGCACATGGCAAAAATCTTCAAAATGATGCTTTGATTTCTGGGAACCACAAAACACTGATTTCAATGTAAATGGAGATTGCCAATGATCTTCTCCAAGCAATTTACTCCCCTCCCAACTATTCCCTCCCTCCCCTCCCTCTGTGTTGAAAGCAGTTTTCTACTGTACATCTGTTGTTTCTACGGATGTTAATCGTCTGCTGTGTAAGTACTAGCTTGAAGCTGGAAAGGAACTGGTAAGCCTTTATAGTGGAAGGGAGTGAGCTGTGCTGCAGCTTATAGTCAGACAACGGCAGGGTCCCCAGTTCACTTGCTTCCCTTTTGTTCACTTGAGTTGTTGCCGCCTACTTTCAGACAAAGATGGAATACTGAGGTATATAAAGTATCAGTAACGCAATCATCAAAATGTTGCCCAAGGTTTAGGAAATGAGACAGTACTTGTGTGCAAGCCCTTCTACTGCTGCAGATTAAGTGTGAACTTCCACTGCTGCGATAGCAAAGGACTGCAGACTTCAACAGTCAGACCACCATTTTTGGCATTTCGGCTGTCTAGACACAGGTTGCTGCCCACATGCCTCAGTTTGGCATTGCTTTCAATTTGTTCCCATTTCTAAAAAGAAAAAAAACAAACACACAGTTACTCGAATGAAACAAACATAAGATATAAAAAGGCCAGTGTTTTCTAGACTACTCTAACATAGAAAATTCTTTGTATCTATCTGGAATGCAATTCGAACTCCTTAAAAACCTCAATTTTCATGCAAGCAAAAAGATTTAGGCTGCCATGGTTGTGGAAAGATATTGAATGCCACCAGCTAACATCAATTAGCAGGCAAAGCAACAGAGCTTATCAGGATAACCTGCTCCTCCTCCTCCTCCATACACACTCCCCAAGAAGATTTTAGTTCCAAATTCACAGAACCTACCAAAGTAAATTTGATGAAGCAGGCAGAGTATTTACAGATAACATAAATGTCCTAAGAACAAGAACTGACTAAAAGGCTAGCATCAGCAAATAAAAGTACACACCGAGTCTGTAAAATAGCAGGAAAGAAGGGATGAACTGAACATCGGAGAGGCAAGCTACGCAGCCTCCCTCTTTTGAAAACTCTTCTCTTCTTCCCTGGGACCACTGTTGCAAGGAAATGTACGGCCCACTGAATTAGGGCAGGGAGAAGAAATCAATTTCTTTTGCTAGGTAAGAATGCCTGGAATAAGAAATCCTGAGAGTCTGCAATCCAGAGAACTGCAAAGACACACAGAGCTTCTGTCCCTCCCTCTGCTTCCTGCCCAGCTCCTAATTGGATCCTTCCTGTCAACAGTTGAAACAAAAAAACACCTTGTGCAGCACAGGAAGTGCAAGGCGGCAGGCTGCTGCTTGGGGCAGGTGGCGTTTCTACTGCATATGCAAGCTTATGCATGTGTATAAACGAGCTGCAGCAACTTTCTGATGGAATAAGATAGTTCATTTAGCTGGTATAGTACAGCTGTTGTTGCTTTATAATAGTGTAATAGACACCCCCCCCTTCGTTATCAGATAGCCCGAGTACATATACATACTTTGCCCAATATCCTCCTTAAATCTGGTGAGCTTCTGTGTTTTAAATATAAAAATGTTTAAAGAGGAATTTACACCGGCTTTGTAGAGAGAAGTTATCAATTCAACCATCCAGTTTTCTATGTACTTGGTTAAGACTATATGTGCATGTATCAATACAATACATAAGAATTTAGGGCATGCAAAAGATGCAGAGGGTAGCATGTTACCAGAGATGCCAGTCAACTGTATTATTACTATTATTATTAATCCCACTGTCTATAGGCATCTCAAATGGATAAAGGCATTCAGTACAGAAAAATGGTATTTTCTATTGCATAGCAGAGCTTGCATAGGCCAAAATTCAGAGTAGAGTACCACAGTGCTGTAGGGAGGAGCAAACATTCATGTGGGGTGTGAGTTATAGTGTGTCCTCTGAACCATTTGCACTGACCTGTCTACTGTCATTTTCCCTGCAGCCCTGAAGTTTTATTAGTGAGCCAGGATTTCGGTCCACAACCGTAAGGCACAAATCCATGTGTTTCACTGACTTGTCCTTTGTTAAGGCCCATTCCTGGAACAAAAGCAAAATGTTACACAGTTGCATGCACATTTTCAAGACAAATACATTTTACTTTAATATGTCCACCTGCCAGATTCAATTTTTTTTAGAGAATACTTTCTTAGCCAAAAGGCCGAGAAGACAACATGCTCAGATAACAAATGTCTTGGTAGGCACATCCCAGATAGCGTCTTTATGTAGTGAGAAATATTTAAGAACATTGCCATGGCAATTTTAATATGATCTTTTGGAAGCTGACTAATAGTTTTGGAAACTTAATTTTAAAACTGCATGAATGCTTGAAAGCTAAACACTTGTCCTATACTCCCCCCTGCTGGTCTAACAGCACAACTGTATTTAACTAGCTAAATGTCATAATGCTCACATTGTGAGAATGTACATAAACAGTGTATTTGTGATTATGGAGTAAAAGGAGTGATAAATGTTGCTGCATCCAAAATAAATTAAGAAATAGGACAGGCATGGAAAAATCTGCAATGTCTCCATCTTTACTGTAAAACCTGTAATAGGTTTAGCATAGGTAAGAGGTCATTTCTGCTATATAGTCTTCCCCTCCCCATGCATATCAAAGGTCTGTGACTTTGTCTGAAGTGCCATGTTCTGTCATTTGAGATCATACCTATTGTACTTCCATCCCCTCCTTGTAGGAACTATAATAACCAACATGTAAACATTTGGGACAGGTTCCCCATAAGGCAACATCATTCCACTTTCAAATTTGATTTAAATGAGCATCCCCTATTCCAGTTTGCCATTTATACAGCATCAGGGGAGCACTTTGTTAGAACATTATGTCTCCTAAACACTGCTGATTACTACTATACTAACCTGGTTTCCCCCAGCATTATGACATTCATAGACGCCAACAACGCCATCTGCAAAATGGCCTAAAGTGTCAAGGCAATTGGTTCCTTGCTGCAAGGCCCCAAAAGCTATATCTTGGTGATCAGGCACCCTGAAAAACAAACACTGTTAAGTGCCAATCGCCTTTCAACATTCAACCCGTTGTACCTTAAGAGCAACTTAGAAGAAGTGTATGTTTGCAACATGTCACAATTATTTTCCAGACTTCCCAATTAGCAGCTCTCTTAGCAACTCCCAAACATGTTTAAATTCCCTTAAGTTAAAAGTGCTATTTGACAGAGGTGCAGCCAACTGAAGAGACAGCTCCTCAATCGGCTTCAGAACTTAGGGGAGGGTTAAGCACACATTGCTGGGGGCAGGGTCACTTGGAGACCGGCTAAGACTGAAATGCCAACAGTAACTCAAATTGCAGGCCTCTGCCTTGCACCTTTTTCTTTTAGCACCCAAATGATTTCTCCAAGCCATATCTCCGCCACATGATAATGCCACGGATGAAATCAAGAGAAAATGCACTGCATCTAGAACGTCATTTGGCAAGAACGGATGTTACGTGGCATAAATCAGTTAAGTGTTATTCACTTCAAGACCTAGGGGAAAGGCCAGGATGCCCTTTTAAAAACTTTGGAGGCTTAGCACATTTCAAACACCCTTTTGTATCCAGGGAAGAATCTGAGATGACTGAATCTTCCACATTACACTAAAAAAAAAAAAAGATATGTTAATGTGGAATTTTTCTAAAAATGCAATTTAAAAAATTCTTCAGGCAACTCTTGTACCTCTTTGGAGATCCATGACTTGAACCAGGAACTTCATGGCTTGGAAGCATGCCGAGTAAGCTATCCTACTGTACATTATGCACACCGAGACCTCAAGGTCCTTTTTAGGTGCACTTGACACCAGAACTGTCATCAGCAGCTCTTCTAACTGGCAAGCAGGAGAATGACTCTTGAGTGGCCAAACCTGAAGTAAATACTAGAAATGTCACCTTCTGTTCTGGCCAACAGCAATGAACCTCCTGCCTGCTGTACACCAAGCTCCAGATGGGATTCTGGCAGCTGCCTGCGGTCACCATGCAGCTGAAAGACTCCCTGGGTATGCTTAACCATAGCCCCTGCCTGGTCCTTGAATAGAGTCTTCAATAGGCTACTTATTGCTCTTTGAATGAATGCAACCTAAAACAGCTAGCTTACACCTGACAATACTTCTGACACACATCCTGATTCATGAAGACATTACAGAAAAGTCAGAGTGAAATGAAGGTTTCCCAAGGCAAAGCTGAAAGCAATTTCCCTAGGCCGACATGAGTGATACACACCTCGCCCTGTCATATACAATAAAAGACTCACCTTAACTCAGGATACACATTTTCAAGATACCACTTGAATGGTTTGCAGTTAAGTCGTTTTCTCAGCTCCATTCGGCTTTGAATACTATTGAGAAAAAGTGGTGTTTTTTTCTTTAAAGACAGCTGTATTTCAACCGGCACAGTCTAAAATTATATTTCTATAGAAGATATGACTTAAGTGGGGAAAATATAATCATATGTTCAGTTAACATGCATATCTTTTATAAACCCCAAATCTGTCTCCCCCCCCCCACGCCAGAGTCTGAAGTCTCAAAATAAAATGTAGGAATGTCATGATCGGACTTACTTGCCATAAGGTACATTTCTGGCTGAAGGCACTGCTGCATAATAGAAATTTTTGTATTCATCCATCCAGACTTCTGCTGCCCTACGTGTGTTTCTGGAAATAATTCAAGATGTGTTATTTGCCATTATCACAATCATGAGGCTCTCCAATACCTTTGCTACTTAAAGTACTGCAGATCCTTTCACATAAGATGCAGAATAAGATGTACCAATGATGCCCCAAACCTATTCAAATGAAAATTATGCCACTTCCTATTCTAATCCTCAACTTCTTTGGTTTGGGAAAGTTTGCAGAACTCCACGAGAAAACCTTTTGTTCCAAATGGTGCCATTTCAGCCCTGAGGTAGGGAACAAAGACGTCTTAAAGAGAGGCTGAAGATTAATGCTTCGAATGCTATTTCAGGCACAGAAGTAAGCTATTCATTCAGACTAAAAGGTTTTTTTCAGTGTTCTTTTTACACCCCTTTTCCCCACTTCCTTCATCAGCAACTGCCCAAAAGCAACCAAAAGTTGCTGTAGACATTGGGAACGAGAGCATCCCATGTTTTTCTTAGCAGTTTCACCTACCCAGGATTGTCCCATTGAGAACTATAGGGTTTGATTACTCGAGCGACCCTTATAGCAGCATGCTAACATGCTCCATGTTCAGACTCATCGTAATACAAGTTAGCATCTTTAGCAGGCATTTAGCACACTCTAAATCTCATTAGAGGGACTTCTTGTGTTAGAAGTTCTAAAATGCGTGAAGTGCTGAACTATGGACGTACCTCAGCTTCTTGAGCACCACAGTTTAGTAGTCACATATGATAGTTATGAGCAGGGTGCCCATATCCAAAAAGGGACAGGGTGCCTATACCTTTAACTAGCCTTACCAGCGTCCCGGAATCGAGACTGGTTTCGGCCTAGAACAGACCCAAGTCGCTCCCAAGTGTGCACCGCGGCTGCCCAACAGTGGTCGCGTTGTTGACCAGAAGTTCCGAAAGCAGGAACCCCATTGGGCAGCCGCAGTGCACTCTTCGGAGCAGCTTGGGTCTGTTCTAGGCCGAAACCAGTCTCGATTCTGGGATGCTGGTAAGGCTACCTTTAACCATTGGAATTTGGGCAGGTGCAGATCATGGAAGGGTGCAACAAGCTACACCTGCCCAAATTCCCTCTTCTTACAATGGTTAAAAGGCATAGGCACCCTGCCCCTTTTTGGATATTGGGCACCCTAGTTAGGAGTCATTCACTATAGTGACTTGTGTAGTATTCTGAATATAGCAAGGCTCAACAGTCCTTATGGCTTGAATAAATGCCATTTTTACAGCAAGAGGGAGCTAGCCAATTACACTAGGGGTATATTTTTGGCACACTTCTGGAGACAGCTCAGAACGACACAATGGCACTACGTGCAATTACACTGGTAACTCATTTCATACAGAATTAATTCATTTGAGTTCTGACGGTTGTTCGTCTACTGAAATTTATTTTATTCATGATATATCGCCATCCATGTACATGGTGCCTTACAGTAGAAGAGAAGACAGGTTACTGTCCTGAGGGGTTCACAATCTGAAAACAGATAAAAGAAGACAACAGAGGAAGGGGGGGTGGGGGAACGGACCTAGTTCCAGCAAAGATGGGGAAGACATGCAATTGCTTCACATACTTAGATTTAGTTGCCCTTAGTAGGGTAAAGAGACTAAGGGATAGTTCCAAAAAGCTTCATGAAAAAAAGCTTCATCAAATTATTTTGAGGAGTAATTTGAAGGAAGTAAGAGGCATCCCATAGGTGATCTGGGAGGGAGCTCCAGGCACAAAGGGGCAGCAAGAGCAGAACTGTCTGAAGGAAGAGAACTTCAGGTAGCAGGAGATCACGGGCACAAATGTAGTGAGATATGAAAGAAAGGAAGCAAGAAGGGGAAAGACCATGAACAGCTTCCGTCACTCTTGTAAGAAACAGTTCAAAACCAACATCAAAAGAACGATTGGCAAGATTTTACTGTTTGCTACTGCTGCTTGCTAGAACTTCTGGTAAGGACTCAATCCCTAGTTTTATCACTTTAGTTAAACCAGTCGCCCAAAGTTACCTTGCAAACACAGTACCGCTTCCTCCTGGGAAGGTGTAAGGATGTTGCTTGCGAAACACATGGCCAACCCTGCTGCATGGAATTATTTCGAGGCTCCCACCACACTGCCAGACCCGGAATGAAATCTCTGTCAGCGGGAAACAAGCATTGTCATTGTCAGCACATCGGAAATCATTAAAGATGGGCTATTTTCATTTCAGAGGCAAATTGTGTGTTGTCCAGTAAAATCAGACCAATTCCTGTCCTCTTACAAAATGAACAGAAGTTTGTGTTACTGATACACATTACTAAACAGGTTTTCAAAAAGCAGTAGCACATCTTACATTTCCTAATCAAGAATATAAAACTGGTAGATGAACATGACTATATGGGCATGCATAGTTACTGGATTCGTACATAAACACCTGCAAACAAGGGTCAATAATTACAGCATCAGCAAGAGAAATCAATCCATGATTCTATAACAGAGCTATAAAAATCACCAATTGATGTTTAGGCGCCAACTAGTATCTACTAGGATCAACAGTCAAGAATTAGCTTAACTCATAAGTATTTTATAAAACAGATTCCTTAAAGTACATTCACATGCAGACTAAACCCATGAACCCTGTGTTCTATTTGAGAAACTCAACTGTGTGAAACATCTTAAAAGCCCCATTAAATGCCAAAGCTGTCTTAGCAGCTGCATTTTAATGAGTTTAGTTAAAACGTAACTTTAAGACTAAGATGCTTTAATTTTTAGAACATTTTGCTGATCTCTTATACAAAGGCTATTTAACTCTCCCCCCCCCCCTATTATTTTTCAACATAATGGTCAGGTTTTAGAAATGCAGGCTTGTTGTGCTGAATTTTTGCCAATAATCCACTTAAAGTATTAACTGTCATTTTAATCCTCTCCAGACAGAGATCTGAAGGTCATGAACTCAAAAAAAGAAGAAGTTAAAGTATGATTTACTTTTCTGCAAAAGAATTATATGAGGAAAGATTAATACCTAGATTTTCTCCACCCCACACGTCCATCATCATATCATACTTTCCTAGTTCTTCAAAATAAAATTTGTCCATCACAAAGAGTCCGCCAGCAATCATTGGTGTTCTGAAGAGACAAGGGAAAGGGGTAGAAACTGTACATCAGATATCTGTGTAGAGAATCATCAGATATTTAAACTTTTCAGCTCAGTCTTTCTAATCATACCTTAAATAAAGCCAGTCACTGGAAGACACTCTCGCATAAGTAAATATAGCCAGATCCAATACTTGGTTAACCGCTTTCCAAGTTTTTTAAAAGCAGAATTTCACAATCTACTCCAACAACAAATGTATGACTTGCGAAACATGTGGCCAACCCTGCTGCATGGAATTATTTCGAGAATTATTTATGACCTTAATCCCACTGAAGAGGTTTCGTTCTTGGTATATCATTGCCAGTCATAACAGTTTTTGTTCTATTTTAATGTATGACTTACTAATTTGAGCAAGTTTTTTGTTCTCTGAAGTTCCTGAGGTGCTTCACAAAACATGCTACTCTACCTCCTTCCTGTACTAAATATTTATACTTTTGCATAGCTTGGATTATTCTGTATTGGATATTCAAGAAAGATAAGGGGCTATATAGGACATACAAGTTCAACACCCCTTAGGTACTTCTCAGATTCCCCTCCGACTTCAAAGATGTCACCAAGCATTGCCCACGTAGTCAACCTTAGCTTTCTGCTCCCACTACTCAAATTTGGCACTTGCATGGAATACATACAGCCTCCGTAGGAATGAATGCATATAAGCGTATGTCCATTTAATAGCAATAAAAACCAAACTGTGTACACAAGAATAATTTATGTGCTCACTTTTGTGATACCCAACAGCCCGCTATTCCAAACAGCCCGCTATTCCAAATAGCTTTCTATCCACTCTAGTGAGCACCACACTACTTAGGGAGCTTGCAGTAATTCATTTGTTATACTACATTCCTGCTGTGCTGGGCAATCCAATTACTAACGTTCATGTAGAAAAGATTTCAATCCCTCACAAGTTATTTAATCTCTTCCCCCCACCCCTTTTTTGCAGGTGATGCAGTTTCATCTTACATGTGATGCTCCACCTTTTATATTTCCCAATAATACATTTCATATGGTAAAGCAACACACTCATACCATGACAGAACGCCCAATTTGTTATAAAGACAATGATAGAAGACAGTGATAGCCAATTTCTCCATAAACCAGCCTACAACATCTTGAACCCATACTTGAATTTTACAATAATTTCTCCATGCACTTTTCTAATGTGCATGGAGAAATTATTCAAGGGCAGTCTGCCAGGTGCAACAAGAAATGATAAGTGCAACTCTTGAGTTACCAAGAACATTGTTTTGCATGTAGGAAAGGTGTAGGTGGGTACATACTTTATGGGAGCAACTGGGTTTCCTTGCCGTGCTCTTCTTTGCTCAGGTGTCATGTAATCCCACTTGAATACCAAATTCCAATCAAAGCCTACAAGGCAATAGGGAGAAAAGTCATAGCACCATAAGGTTAGACATTAGATAAATTAATTTCCTTTACTGTTTAACTATCTCCAATTTCAGAGTTAGAACACAAGTAGAGCAAAAAGTAAACAATTGAACAAGCAGCAGTTCTCAAAGCACGTGGCCCCATAGCACACATCACTGAGTTACCTGGAATTCCTTCACTACTTTACATACCGGTAATTTGATACATTACATGTAAAAGGATATATGTCAACAGTCCCACTGGTTCCTTGGATATTATCAATGTTTAAATTACCATCCTTCAACATGGCCACATTGTGATAACCTCAAATTAACATAAGAAGAGCCCTGCTGGATCAGGCCAAAGGCCCATCTAGTCCAGCTTCCTGTATCACACAGTGGCCCCACCAGATGCCTCAGGGAGCACAAGACAACAAGATACTTGTATCCTGTCGCCACTCCCTTGCACCTGGCACAAAGAAAAAACCTACTCCTACAACCAGGAGGTTGCTTATCCCCATCATGGCCTGTAAGCTGTGATGGACTTTTCCTCCATAAATCTGTCCAATCCCCTTTTAAAGGCATCCAGGCCAGGTGCCATCACCACCTCCTGTGGCAAGGAGTTCCACAAACCACAGTCATTTGCTGCCACAGACATTTGAACCCAATAAGAACATAAGAAAAGCCCTGCTGGATCAGGCCCAGGGCCCACGTAGTCCAGCATTCCGTTTCCCACAGTGGCCCACCGGCTGCCTCCGGGAAGCCTATAAGCAGGAGAGGAAGGCATACTTCTCTTCTGCCATTATTCCCTAGAAACTGTCATTCAGAGGTACACTGCTGCTGAACCTGGAGGTTACGTTGCGTAAATAATTCATGAATAGACCTGTCCTCCATGAATTTGTCCAATTCCCTTTATTGTCCAATAAAGTTGGCTAATGATGAATTTTTCTAAGTTTGCCTTAATGGTGGAACATTCTATTTTCTTCACAGAAGGTACACACAACAGACACTGGGAATGTACAATAGGCAAGTCACAGCTAAGCCTGGTCCAGAAGCATTACTTTTAATGTTCTACAACTTTAATTATCGTGCAAGACGCCATTTGATGCCTTTAAGGTCAGAAGACCCAGACAATACACAGTGAAAATGACCCTCGCTGGTTAATGGTGACAGAATAACTTACAGAACTTCAGCTGAAAACTGGAGTCTATGACCTCCTTTGTTAATGAAGTCCAATGACAAAGTAACCTCTCGAAAAAGATGTGTACACCAATAGGCTTCCGATAGTAAAAACAAATGAAAAATAAAGACTTCTACAATCTATACCCCTCCTCTCCAGCTTTAACAGATTTGTAAGATATCAGAAATGACACACCAGTTACAGCACATCAACTGCCTTTGCATCATATTTAGATCTTTTCTCTCAAAAGCATTTCGCATAGTAACATTACACTGCAGTATGTAAGAGCCAACATGCCACAATCTCCAAGACATCTTTTAAGATAGTAAAGGTTTCATGGCAGAGAAGACCTTTAAATTAACTAGGAAAATAAAAGCAACTGCTCCGTAGTCATTACTGAGACAGAAGTAGCATACACCAGAGCAAACATTAGGGGGCTCTTCTGCAACACAAATCAAAAACAGAGCACAGATTCAACAGGATTAAGGAAAACTAATCTGATATGAATGCAACAATCCAATTTGAGCAGACAAATTCTACTTACTGTGCAGTTAATAGCAAATAGTGATTAAGATCATTTGCATAGCTCAAAAAAACACCCACCATAGCAAAGATTACGTATTTTCCTTCTTTCAACAAGGAAGTTATCACAACCTGCTTTTAAATAGATATTTCAATTTGCCCTCTTAGGACCAGGGAGGAATGCACTCGATCCCCAATGCAGTCGCGTCGCTATGACGCGCGTCACCCCAGAGCGGGGGCGCGCGTCACCTTAAGGAAATAGGCTCCGCCCCACGCGTGACGTCACGCGCGGGCGCAGAGCAACCCCCCATGCCGTTTTTGGCTCATTTCAGAGCCAAACGGACGCGAGGGCGGGTGGGTGGGCCCAGCTCCAACGAAACTGAGTACCAGGGGGACGCGCGTCACCCTTGTGCGCACGTCGCCCCCGGGCGGCCCGCCCCGCGCGCTTCCCCTCGTCGACGCCAGTGCCCCAATGTGACCATGTACATCAGCATGTGGAGAAAGCTACCTTGTGAATTGATGGCTTTGCTCGCTAGCCATTATGGCACCCAAAAGGGATACTGTTGTGATCACAAAAGTTAAAGGATCTGTAAAGCAGCCACACATTGTCACGCAGCAGATACATGAATCAGTGTATGAAAGTGTATCACCTTTCTCCAAGTGATAGCATACTCAAGCAGCAGATAGCAGTGATGTGAAAAAATGTGTGTGTGAATTTGCTTGGCACTACTGCAAAGACTACCTGTACAAATACACAGCTTTTTCCTTTTGATTTATTTTTCTGATTTTTACAAGCATATATAAATGTTGTATTTTTTAGAATCTAGGAATTTTACAGATTTGCTACACTTATCACAGTTCTTTAGACACAAAAAAGCAGAATATCATCCAAGAGGCATCTTTTAAAGTAAATACTATCAATTCAAGAATTGTTCCCGTGTGTTCTCTTCCATCCCCTTTACAAAGCCATCATTGCTATGAAACTTGACCTATTATACCATTCTAACACACTACAGATGTGGCTAACTCTGTTCTGAGAATTAAACCAACTTCTTACAATTCTTTAAATGTCAAATGTAAGTTTGCAATACCTATAATACCATAATAAGCTACATGCACACAAACATCCCTTCACATGTTTTTGGGCTGGATATTGGAGTCACCAATTTCAGCAGTTCTGTTTGTGGCTTTCAGGGAGATAAGAGATTTCTGCTCCACCCCACCGTAGTTATTATGCTTAGTGCTTATTTGTATAGTGGTCTGGTGGACACTTGAAATGCACTACATGGTAACAGTAAGCAGTTTGCATTTTAGTGATTTGTATTATAAGTAGCTTTGAGGGCCTATTTTGAGTCAGAATAGCGACATATACGTTTGAAAAACAAAGTCTTGCCATTTTCACCATAGCACTATGAGAAAAGGTCTGTGGCAGTATACAAACAGGAACTAATGATACATGAATGGCATGGCATGTGAAGCAGTCTCCACACAGATGCATTTCAAACAGCTACCATGCTGCGATTTATTTGAAGTATTTATATCCCACTATTCTTGTCCCTGATGGGTAAGCCAATGCAGCTTGCAATAATACACATTAAAACATAATTTAAAATATATGAAAATGCACCTATGTAAAATGACTGATCTAAAAGAGGGTAAAAATGACCAATGATCAAAAATCTGCAGCCAGGAGGCAACCAATCATAACTTAAAACAACCTGGGGAAGGCCATAAGATCTCATTAATAAAACCGAGACCTAACAAAAAGCTAATTGGAATAAATGTGACTTGAGACCCCGCCAGAATATCATCAAGGCAGTTTGCAAATCTGCAGAGAGGGGCAGAACCTGCAAGAGGGCTCTCTGATGATCTAAGGGGGGGGGGGTTGGATTGTGTGAAAGAAGCCGGTCCTTCAGGCAACCTGGTCCTAAGCTGTACAGGGTTTTAAAGGCAAGTACCAGCACCTTGAATTGGGCTCAGAAACAAATCAGCAACCAGTGCAGCAGCCCGACAGAATTCAACTGCTGAGCTCCAGTGACCACATGTGCTGTCCCATTCTGCACTAATCACAGTTTACGAACCATCTTCAAGGGCAGTCATACACAGAGCGTGTTGCAATAATTCAACCGTGATGTCATAGGGCATGAACCACCATGATAAGATCTGACCAACTCAAATATGGCCACAGCTGGCACACCCGCCAAGCTGGGCACAGGCATAGCATCCCAATATCGTTATCTCCCCAACATTCATTCCAGAGCCAGCTATGAGTAACTTACCCAACAGAGTGGCTGTGAATGCAAAGCAGAAAACTTCCAGGCTCTTGTACTGACAGAAGTTCTATGTTTCCATAGATGTTAGGCTTAAAATTGCTTGAATATTGTATGAATGTGAGATCGCACTCAGTACTCAACGTCCCCTGAACATTTTGTTCTCTTATTGCGTATTTCCTTACATTTGTCACGTAAATACCTTGCATCAGTTGTGCTGGACATATCTTTCAAATTATACAGCCTAACTTCTGTATGTCCAGAGTTTTAACTCAAGCGCAGCAATAAGGTATATACCGTATTGGTCTGAGTATAAGACTCACTTTTTTCTCCTAATTTAAGTTTTTAAACTAGGGGTGCGTCTTATAATCAGGCTGTTGCAATTTAATGCCAGTGATTTAATTAATTTTTTTTAATAGCATCAAACTTTAAGGGTGCGTCTTATACTCGGGACAATATAGTATTTAGAAGCCTGCAACATAAATATAATATTCCACTAGAGCAATCTGATTCTCAGAATTTCAACAATGCCAATCAAGAACAAATACTATAGTAACAGGGTGTTTTGATGTATTCACATTTGGGGAAGTTATAAAGGTCTTGTATTCTAGTACAGATACATACCGCCTTTTAAATCAGCCGACGCCCCCACATAATGGAAGTTGTCCATATTAATTACATCAATTATGGGAGACACAACTCTGGTCTTGTCCTAAAATAAATATTGAAACAAAAGTCGGTGTAAATATTCAGACAGGGAAGACGATTGAACTTTGATAGGGTCCTGTGAACAGATTTTCCCTCCAGATGTAGGTCACAACACAACATTTACACAAAAGGCATTTTATTCAACATTTACACAAAAGGGCATCACCCTTCCTTTTAAAGGTATTGCAAAAAAAAAAAGGTCTCAAAGCTGAACTTGACAGCATCTGCTACTTGAATTCGACTTGCCACATTCAACAGAAAACCATTGTGCTATTACAGATACTGCACATTTGCACAAATAGGAGACAATCATGCTACTAAGCCCACTTATCTACTCTGAACCACTGATTTGGACTGCACAAGAAAAGCAACAAGTGGAAGTTACTGGCAGTTCCACTGGACAGGAAATAAATCAAACTGAAACAAAGATGCCTCTGGTGTAAAGAGAATGTTATTAACCAAAGACTATTGACAAGTTTGAGGAAAGGAGATGCCAAAAAGCAGAGTTAGCTGTCCAAGGCAGGATGCTGCCACAGCTGTACACTTGGTGAATACTCAAGAGGCAGTGGACATTCCAAATGAAAGGGTGTGGCATGGAAGCACTTGATGTCCCCTGGTAAAAGACCATCATGCTTGTGCTAAGGTCTGCTGGAGATGTGAAAGTGTGCATCCCACAAGTCTATAGACATCATCAATTCCCCCTCAACATTTGCAAGGAGGAACGAGACCATGCCATATGTTCTGGACATGATGAATGAGTTTAGATCCTAGTGATCTAAAATGGGTTACACAGAACTGTCTAGTTTCAGGATGGTAAAGAACCCCAATGAATCTGCAACTGTAAAACCCATTTCTGTAGAAGAATTTATTTCCAGTAGTAAGTGGGAAAGGAGGTTGCAATTTTACTATTCTTTGGGGTGTAAGAGTAAGACTTCTATTGCATATTCTAGTGAGGTCATAGTGAGGATCCAGGAATAGCTTGCAATAGATTCCTATGCTTCCATATGGCATCAGAGGAATGGCACAATGCTGAAGGAATGCTTCTTGGTCTCCCATGCTTTGGTTTGGAAGGTGGACTTTGATTGTATAGAACTTCTTGCAAAAAGTGGATGATATTGATTTTTGAAATGCCAATTTCGGCAGGGGATGGCTAGTGTTGTGTCCTGAATGGGATCTCCATTTTGCCTTGTATGGTTTACTGGTCACGCTGAGGAATTTGGTCATGGTTTTTGTCTTCTAGACTTTTCAAGGTATTAGGAGGTCTATATGGACCGCGGTGGCTTAGTGGTTAAGACGCTGAACTGCAGACCGAAAGGTCGTTAGGACAGCAGTTCGAGACCCAAGTGCCGCGTGACGGAGTGAGCTCCTGTCCCAGCTCCTGCCAACCTAGCAGTTCGAAAGCAAGACATTGCAAGTAGATAGGTACTGCTGCGGCGGTATGAATGACGTGCAGAAAAGAGAGCAGTTCAGTGTAAAAGCCTACATGCACTTGGAGCCTGCTGGAATCCTTCCTGCACAAGCTTCTACCAGACACCATTATGAAAAGGCAGCTGAGAGCAAGCACTCGAGCAGGTGCACAGAATAGCGGTGGTCTCCAGACAGCATAAGACCGCTGCGGCAGGACAAAAACCGGACGTTTTTCCGGTTTGTGCTCAATGGGGCTTGCTTCTGAGTAGACATGCCTAGGATTGTGCTCCAAGGGTTTAACAAGCTACACCTGCCCACATTCCTTCTCCTAAAGGTCTAGCATTCTGTCCCGGTATGGATCTGGTTAGCCTACCCATAGTCCTCATGACTAGGAGTCATTGATAGACCTATCCTTCATGAATTAGTCCAATTCCCTTTTTAAAGCCATCCAAGATAGTGGTCATCACCACATCATGTGGTAATGAATTCCACATACACTGTGTAAAGTTAGGCTTACCAGATCTCCAACCGGGACAGAGTGCTAGACCTTTAGAAGAATGTGGGCAGGTGTAGCTTGTTAAACCTTAGAGCACAATCCTAGGCATGTCTACTCAGAAGCAAGCCGCACTGAACACAATGGGGCTTGCTTCTGAGTAGACATGCCTAGGATTGTGCTCTAAGGTTTAACAAGCTGCACTTGCCCACATTCCTTCTCCTAAAGGTCTAGAACTCTGTCCCAGTTGAAGATCTGGTAAGCCTATGTAAAGTACCACCTCTTTTTTGTCTTTTCTAAATCTCCTGCAATCTATTTCATTGGATGATCCTAGTGTCCTATTGTTGAGAGGGTGAGAAAAACTTCCCTTGTAACACTGCATATAATTTTATAAATCTCAACCACATACCCCTTCTATCCAAGCTATAAAACCGCAAACCATGCCATACACTGGATTGACATCATCATTGAGATTTTCCTTTCATTCATTCACTATGACCAAAGATCTCTTTCATGGTTTGTCACAGAAAGCTCAGATCCCACCAATGTATATCTGACGTTGGGGTGTTTTGTCCCAACATGCATCACTTTACACTGAACCACATTTGCCATTTGGGTGCCCGTTCACTCTGGATGGAGAAATCTTTTGGAGCACTTCACACTCTGCTTTGGTTTTTACCACCCTTAATACTTTGGTGTCACCTGCAAACTTTTGCCACCTCACTGTTTAACCCAGTATTTGCTAAACTTTTTCGACCTGTGGCTCCCTTGACCTTGACGACCATTAGTGGCGGCTCCCCATGACATGATGTCGATGCCTGCCAATCGGCATTGCGCTGTTTTCTGAGAGGATTCTGTGGCACTCCGCGGCTCTCCTGGGAGCCAAGCCTCCCAGTTTGGGAACCACTGGTTTAACCCAATGCCAAATCATTGATGGGCAAATGAAAAAGCACTTGTCACAGCACAGACTCTTGAGGGACCCTATTGCGCTCCAGTGTGAAAAATTACCCATTTATTCATTTTCTCCGCTTCCTGCTCTTTGACCAGTTACCAATTCATAAAAGGACCTATCCTCTTCCATGACTGCTAAGTTTACTCAAGAGTCTTTGGTGAGTGACTCCTGGGTGGATGCCATCAGGACCCAAACTAACAAATTACAGTCAATTCTCACCATTCGCACACTCCGTTGTTGTGGATTCGCTTATTCGCTGGAACAAGAGTGTTACGACACGCCATCTGCTGCTGTTCTTGGCTATCTGCAGCCATCCTGATGCTATTCACTGCATCCGTGGCCATTTTGGAGTTATTTGCTGCATCTGCGACGGCCATTATGAAGCTATCCGTAGCCATTTTTAAACATCCACAGCCATTCTGAAGCTATCCGCTTCTGGCATTCCTAACCAGGTTAGCTACACCTCCCCCTAACCTCCCTCCATTGATCCCATAGGATCAATTATTCGCTATCTGCGGATTCGCTATCCGCTGGGGTTTCCAGGAACCTAACCCCAGCAGATAAGAATTGACTGTATTAATACTACCTGTTAATTTGCTGTCCTGGTCACAAATTAGTGACCAGTGGTAAGATTAAGAATGCCTCTGTGCTGGTTGAAACAGATTCCTCAAATGAGTATTCTAGTCAGTAGCCTGGGAATTCTTTTGGAAGTACTATTTAACACTGAGGATTAAACAACAACCCACATACTTCTCCAAAGGAGAACAGAATTCAAGGAGGTTAATTTTTATGGTTCAGTAATCCATGTTCCTCTTAACTAACCTCAGCTACTCTCTCCAGAAGAGGTTCTAGCCAGTGCTCATTGCATTCACAATGACTATCCAAGAAAGTCAGTACTTTAGCTTGTGCTGCATCTGCCCCACGGACTCGCGAGCGCATCAAACCTGAAAATCAAGAGCATATGTTAACCAAATACTTGCACATTCAAAATTTAATTAATGTTCATTGTTCAGTCAAAGTCCGTCACTGGCAGAAGCAAAATACAGGCAAGTTCTCTTTCTCTCTCTCTCTCCTCTGCAGCAGTAGTACTGGCCACTGTCAGACAGAGAAATACCAGGGTAGGTGGGCCACTGGTTCCGATCCTAATAAATCCGCTGTTTGTTCTCATCACAAAAGCAACAAATTTTTTCCAAAGCAATGTCACTGAACTTCATAATGGCCTGGTTTAGAATAGAAATGTGCACTCATATGTACCAGTATTGTATTCTGAACTGGATCATTTTCACCCATTCTCCACCTTAGACTAACTGGAATAGGAGATGACCTTTCTCTTTTACCTAGTGACAGGACGACGACACTCTCACGGTGTTTGGAATGCTTCTATGGCAACTTCCCATACACCAGAGATACAGGGAAATGCAGTTTTCCCTTCTTCGTCCCCCTCCTTCACACCCCATCCTCTTTGTCTCCCTTCCCCGACTTGAAAAGTCTGAGAAGTGGATAGAAAAGGATGTGTATGGAGGAGAGCCACAGGCCTGTCTCACTGGAGATGCTCTAAGCCACTGCCTCCCCTCCTTGCGCTTCCTGGAGTAGCAGCGAGGAGGAGGAAGCAGCAACACCACCACCAAGAGCCCCCTGCTTTCTCTTCCAGCCCCACTGATGAGAATATATGCTCACATCTGTGGTGCTGGAGGAAGATGTGAGTCGCTGTTGCTCTGATCTTCTTTGTGCTCATTCTCAGAGAGTGAAAAGAGGATGAGAGCACAGGGTGAAGCATCTGGGTGGGCAGCAAGCTGGGCGAGGTGGCATGCAGGTGCAGGTACACGCCACCCCTGCAGACTCACCACCTTCTCCAAGTGTTTCAGCCAGACTCATGGTTGGATGGAAGCCAGACTGGTGGATGGAAGCTCACATGGGGCCTGGGATTCAGACAACACTGCACTCCCAATGGATACCACTGGGAGCATAAAATTGGGCTCACAGTGGGCCAAGCAATTTTCCAGGGGGGCGGGAGGAATGCAGCCGAGGGTGGGATGCCCATCGCTACATTCTTAGGACGTTGCTGTAAGCCAGCAACTCAGGCTGCTGTAACTCTGAAGATACACACTTTCAACAAACCTGGGCATTTCATTTCTTCTGTCCCTATTTTTACACACTCAAAACTAACAGTAGCTAAGGAGGCTCCTTTTAAATAGTGGTGCTCTTTTTAGAGCAGGGACAGAACCATTTGCTGGTGTTTCATTTGCGTATTTCGGGGGATTGTGAGCCCTCTGGAACAGGAAACCATCTTTTTTTTTTTTTTGCTTTGTGTAAACTGCTTAGTAAACTTTTTCTGAAAAGCAGCATATACTGTACATGTTTCATTATATAGTAGTTTTGAATTACAGTGCTTATTTCTCTTTCTACAACACATTGCACTTTGATCATATATGTGTGCAAAACTTCATATAGAGCTGAAAAAGACCACCAAGCTCCATGATTAATTACATCTAAGCACACACTCTAGTGTAATCCTCATTACTTCCAGTCTTTAATTCTTATGTGTTAAGCAGTTCCTCATGCTGTAAAGCAAAGAAGAAAGGAAACAGCACTTTCAAAAGAAATTGTGTGGAAATTTGATTCCTTAAGCCTCCTACGCTTGAATAAGAGAAGTTGAATAAGGAGGTACTGTGATCATACAGACCTGGATTAAGCCCCAGTTTAAACAGAACGAATGAGATGCATTAGAAATTAATGCTACTTTTAAGTAAATAATTTACTGCATAAAATGACAGGGCCAAGATGCTAACCACCATGCTGCATACCTCAGATTTAGAGGGGTTAAAACTTGAAACAAGATTACATTACTAGAAACATTTCTCACAAACTGTGTGTTCCCTTAAGGCTACTGCATATATTACATAGTTCAAACATTACAAGATGCAACATTTAAGAACTATGCCACTGAATATAGTATTTATTCCAAATTCATAATGATTCTGCAGATTTAACTATTTTTGTGTTCTGATGTACAAAATAAGTAAGATTTAAACTACTTCTATTTCTATTGCCACCTCATGTACACGGTGTATGTTTATATGAATTTCTTAGAGCAGCGTTTCTCAAAGTTTTCCCCGCGAGGCGGAGGGAACTTTGAGTGTGTGCAGGGGGCAGAGCTAGCAGCAGCAGCAGCGATCCGGGGGATCGCCACCACTGCAGTCAAAACCACCCCCGAAATTGCCTTCCCGCACTTACCAGGGCTTGGGGAGCATTGGGGAGGCCTACGATCTTCGGGTGTGAAAACCGGAAGTGTCCGAAGATCGCTGCAAAACAGTGATCCGAAGATTGGGGAGGCCTGCAGAGGGTCACGCAGGCCTCCCCAATGCTCCCCCAAGCCCTGGTAAGTGGGGGTAGTTTCGGGCACTTTGGCGGCAGCGGCGATCCCCTGGATCGCCGCTGCCACCGCCATGCTGTCCCCGCCCCTTAAGGGGGCAGAGAACAGCAAAAGTTCTCAAAGGTGGGTCGCAACCCATAGTTTGAGAACCAGTGTCTTAGAGGACATAATTGTTACCAAGTACAGTATAGGCACCTCTTGTTTTACACAGGGGTTACATTCGTGAAAATCAGCGTGTATTTGAAAAAGGCGTCTCTCTCTCTCTCACACACACACACACACACACACACACACACACACACACACAGTCAGCCAAACATGTAGGAACCCCAAGAATTTACCATATTATTTCAAAACTTAGCACGTGTAAATTAGGTTTTGGTATTAATTCTGATAGCACAATACTTCAAAAACATGTAAATCAAGCCCGAGTAAAACAAGAGGTGCCTCTATAGTCTAGACATCCACAGAAAATTAAGGATCAGCTGCTCTGAAGATCCTTGCTGTTTCATAAGTCAAACGTTTCTTTTCTTGTTACACAGCGCAATCCTATTCAACTTCCCCCACCGGTGTAAACAGTGGGGGAGTGCAGGGCAGGAGGCTTTGGAGGTGATGGGGGATTTAAATCCCCTTTGAATGGGATTTGAATTCCCTTTCCGTTTCGGGGCCTCCCGTTCTGCCCTCCCGCACTGGCGGGGGAGCTGGATAGGATTGCGCTGACTAACACACCCAGGTCAATTTAAAGGATCATTCCTCTACCACTAGAGGAGAACACACTAGCATACTTCATAGGTCTTGAATGCATTACTGCTTGCTTTTTCCAGCCTGTGTCAGATACCTATGATTCTAACTGTAATTCCAACTCTCACTGGGAAGACTGGTATCCCTGTCAGAAATGCTTCAAGACAGACACCTACCTATATAGTTCACTTCAGGAGAAACAATTGTCAGGTTCCAATGCATAATAGTACAACAAAGCAATTAGACTGCTACCTTTCTGCACCTAACCTTTAAAGCCTTTCTACACGGTAAGCTGTTGATTTAAGAAGGGCTCCAGAACCGTGAAATGGGAGTATTTAGAAAGTGATTCAGAAGGCAGAATAATAAAGGGCTATCAGATTAAATAACGGCCTCCTTTGTACAATTTATCACATTTCATTTCTTTCACAACTGATGCAGCTGCATATAGTCTCTGTAGCAGGAGTCATTTGCTTCTATTGTTAACAAAAAATAACTCTGCCTGGAATTTTATTCTTCATATTTTTCCTAGCACTGTTACAATTCTTACCTTCCCGGCGATCATTTCGAAGTATTCGCACTTTTTCTATTTTACCTAGGAGAGCACCATCTTCAGCTGGGGGAGGGGGGAAAAGACAACACAGGGTATATATTTGTTTATCATTTATTCATCTTGTCTCAAGAAACAAAAGATGAAAAGTTGTTCTTTTCTGTCAAACCACCTACACCTGTCAAACTTGGGGACTATGAAAAACCTGACTTGCCGCCTTCTTTCTGGGACAAACCTGCTTTACATGACCAATGTCTTCTCACGCGGATGAGAATTTCAGCTGAATACAGCTGGAAAAGATGGATGACACTCAGTTCATGTGACTAGCTCCATTTTCACATGTGAACACAGCTGGTTTCACTTGTGACATAAGAAAGCAAATGCTAACTTAGGAAGCTGTAGGCAAGGTAAGACCTTGACAAGTATGTACCAACCCCAGTCAAAGAAGAGAAATCCGCCAGAGGGATTAACAAGCCTTTTCGTTTATTGCAATGAAGGCATCCGAAATTTAAAGGCTCTTAAGACAGCCTGACAGGAGCAGAATCTGTACTTACGATCATTGCTGTAGTCATCTACCAATATGATTTCCTTGATAAGATGTGATGGACTTTTTTTGAGAACGCTAAAAAACAAGAGTTTAGATTAGTGATCTTGTAGCATTTAAATATACCACCACATTAAAGTGGTTCTTTGTAGGTGAAGTAGTGAGACAAAAATACCTGACAACTGTTCGAAGCAGAGCTGATCTGGCCTCATTGTGAAAGGTGATTACTACACTAGTAGCTGGCAAATCTATCCGCCATTGTTTCCGCTGACACCTTAAAAAGGGACAAACATTTTCAAATGTTAGACCTCTATGTGCAGCAGCACCAAAGCAGAGACCTCCATTAAAAAGATTCACAGCATTCTTCCATAGGATATCTAAGAGAGCAACAATGTTTGAACAATCGGTTATAAAAACGGTGCAATTTCATATGCCAACAAAATTACAACTCTTAAAAGATTTGGTTTGAAAGAATGGAGTCTATTTTGGAGAGAGGTCTGGGCTGTCTTATTTGGGTGGTATTTTTTTTTATTACTGCTTCTTATGAGCATGTCAGAGAGCGTGGATTCTGCAACAAGACTAATGTTTGAAGGACACGCAAGTATAGGTGCAAGATGGGCTTGTGATCCTGGCACTGGGGACAGGTCAGGATGCCAACTTCAATTACCAAGTCTACATGCTGTCCCTCCTCTGCCCATTTGTGATCCAAACTGAGCTACGTTTTATCACTCCTGCAGGGGCTGCCATTTTAGTCAGAGTCAAAACTGTGAAAGAAGAAATGGCTCAGATGATGGTTCTTGACAAAGACAGAATTGGGGAGGGTGCATAATCTGCACTATGGTGTTTTAAAAACGAGTTTAAAAAAGTATAACAGTCAATAAGTGTTTTGTGACCAAGAGCAGTACAGGGCAACAGTCACTTATGTTTAAAATCCAAATCCTACCAATAACGGCAGAGTAGTCCATCTAAAACAATTCATTTGCTCAGTTTTAACAGCAAAGCTGAATCTCGGTCCTAGTGAATGAAATCCCAAAATACTTCTAAACCTGCAGGGCCTATATAAACTTAAGCTGCTTAAAAGTCTCATTGGCAACAGGACTGAAAAGCCTGTTTAATCCTTTGTTTATTCCTCTCCAGAATTAATCAGAGCAGGTGAAAGTTTCATACATTTCTGGATCTCTTAATACATGATACAAATGCAGAGAACTTAAAAATTATCCTCTGCCATACATAAACCAGGTACTTCTATCTTTAACATACCGGTAATTTGTACATGCTACAGATCCTTAGGTATTTTTAAACTTTTCTGCACGGTAGACAAGCCTGCTTTGAGACACCAATAGATTGAAAACTGGAACACCAGACAGAACACGAAAGGAGGCCAAATTTCTGTTTGTTCCAAGCCTGGAAGTATCCAAGAGACAACTGTTTCAGCAAGAAACAACAATGTGCCCAAGAACAAGGAAATACAAGTACCTCGTTTTGTTTTTGTCACACACATAAGCCTGGGAAAACCAGAGTTTGAAATTCTGTGGATAATCTTCCTTGCTAACTGGGAAAAGAGGCACCCTTCAAAGTGTTTTTTTTTTTAAAGATTGTGAGCCCTCAGGGACAGGGAACCATTAATTGATTGATTTTACTATGAAAACCGCTTTGTAAACTACTCCTGTTGAAAAGTGGTACTGTATATAAATATTCATCATCAGCATCAGCATCGCACCTAGTTTCATGCTTATATGGGGAGAATAAAAGGGGGAAAGAAAACTATGTATCACTTCAATGAAGAGGTTTGACCTGCTGAGCATATTAGAATTACTAGGCTACTACCTTTAAAAAAACAACTCCGCCTAAATCCCCTACAATAAACACACTTCAATTTAAATGTCTCTGCTCCATAAACATAACTCCAAGATTTTATTAATGAGATTAGATTCATTCCACCTGCTAGGATTGTGCCCTCTAGACTAGCAGCCATTCTACCATTATAGGCATGAGTGGCAGCCCCAGCCCCACAACTTCAGAAACTTGTGTGTTTTTCCACTTTAGAATTATAGCACAAATAGAACGTTGATTATAACCACACCAACGGATGCATCTGAAACCTCTCTCAGACATCATTCACTCTTAGGGGAACTTACCACAGACACGTTTATAGCCAAAAAAGAGTTGCATAATACCTTATTGTCCAGAGTATAAGACGCACCTGATTATAAGACGCACCCTTAAAGTTTGGTGCTATTAAAAAAATTTAATTAAATCACTGGCATTAAATTGCAACAGCCTGATTATAAGACGCACCCCTAGTTTAAAAACTTAAATTAGGAGAAAAAAGTGAGTCTTATACTCAGACCAATACGGTATGTCAAGGTTTCCTCATAGCAACACATTTTATTTTATTTTATTTTATTTTATTTTATTTTATTTTATTTTATTTTATTTATTTATTTATATGCCGCCTTTCTCCCAGTGAGGGCACTCAAGGCGGCTTACAACATTAAAATACATGTACATTAAAAATTAAAAACAAGTAATTAAAAACAATTAAAACAAACAACTAAAAACAACAACCCCAGTGGGTCAACCTGCATGTACTTTGTTAAAAAGCCATTTGTTAAAACGCCAGCCCATCATGTCAGACATCGAATGCTTCCCTAAATAAAAGTGTCTTAAGGCCCCGCCGAAAGGTCTCTAAAGAGGGAGCCGTTCTTAATTCCAGGGGGAGGGAATTCCATAATTGGGGCGCCACTGCCGAGAAGGCCCTATTCCGCGCCGCCATCCCTCTCACCTCCGTCAATGGCGGCACGGTTAACAGGGCCCCCCCTGATGACCTCAGAGTACAGGTCGGATTATAAGGAAGGAGGCGGTCCCTCAAATACCCTGGACCCGAGCCGTTAAGGGCTTGAAAAGTCAAAACTAGCACTTTGAATTGTGCCCGGAAACGAACCGGCAGCCAGTGTAGCCGCCGGAGCAATGGTCCGACTGAGTCGAACCGACAGGCCCCGGCAACCACCCGGGCAGCCGCATTCTGCACTAGTTGCAGTTTCCGAACATTCTTCAAAGGCAGCCAGACGTAGAGATGTCACTAGGGCATGAGTCACTGTGGCCAGGTCTGCATGGTCCAAGTACGGTCGCAACTGGCGCACCAGCTGAAGCTGGGCAAAGGCCCCCCTGGCCACAGCAGCCACCTGGGAATCCAGGAGCAGATGCGCATCCAGGAGAACCCCCAAGCTGCAGACCTGCTCCTTCAGAGGGAGTACAACCCCATTCAGAGCAGGACGATAGTCCAGTACCTGAGTCGTAGACTTCTGGACCAGAAGAACCTCTGTCTTATCAGGATTTAATTTCAGCACATGTATACAGGATGGCCACAGAGTCCCTATGAAGGGTAAAATTGCTTCAGTCCCATGCAGAAGGACTTTGTGGCCACGCTATATTATATAAATATAAAATCTACAGCTCTACTGTGGGGTTAGAGCACATTAATCTACTTTAGTTTATTATTCTGCAAATTAGCAAAGCACAAGTGATGTTAATATCTAAACATTTAGTTCAATCAATAAGGAGCACGACACCATGAATATCAATGTTTAGGTAATATCAATGTTTATCCTACGACTATACAAGGGACACCAAGCCTGACCATCATTAAATAAACTCCAGGTGCAAAGCTGAAAACATTAAAAAGTTAAACTAAGAATATTTTCACACCACAAAGTCTAGTTTGAGCGATGAGACAAATACAAACACCTCCATGTCCATTACATGAGGTGTAAAAGCAATAGGGCAAGAGAGCAAATGGGTGAGCCACCAGTGGCTTTTCATGCTGATGGTGTCAGAAGCAAACCCACGCCACTTTGCTATTTTGCGAATAATCGACTAGTTTTATATGCCGTACATTGTGTCCTACTGTACAGGATGCCTGCACGACTCCCTCACCACCGCTTGCTACCTTTCCTGGGGATACACCGCACCCCACCAATGGAAGAAACATCTCCTCTCAACTCCTTTTCTATAGCCTGCCACGTTGGGATGCTCTGCACGGGAAAAATAGATGCTAGGCTGTCTGACTCTTCCAACCGTGTGCAAGGGCATCAGTGAGCACTCCTATTTCTAATTAGCATGAAGATAGCCAACATTTTGTATAGCTCCCTAGCAAGACACACGCTTTCTTAACATATTGCAAAGTAAGGCTTGATAAAAGGTAAATGTGACCCCTGACAATTAAGTCCAGTCGTGTCCGACTCTAGGGTGTGGTGCTCATCCCCATTTCAAAGCCGAAGAGCCAGCGTTGTCCGAAGACGCCTCCGTGGTCATGTGGCCGGCATGACTCTCCTTGCCACAGCGCGTAGCACGCAGCTGGAACACGGAGCGCTGGTTACCTTCCCGCTGGTGGTACCTATTTATCTACTCGCATTAACATGCTTTGGAACTGCTAGGTTGGCAGGAGCTGGCCAAGCAACAAGAGCTCACCCCGTCGCGGATTCGAACTGCCGACTTTTGATCAACAGCTCATGGTTCAGAGGTTTAACCCACTGATAATACGGGCTTGTTTTGCATTGTTACAGTACAATCACTCAGCCTGGATGGAAATGAAAGTATGAACAAAACTCAAGCATTTACTGTAACAAAAAATGAAATTATGACAGGTGTTTGCCAATACTTGTTTGCCAAGACAGAGCATACTGTTTAGTTTAGGGACTACACAGTACATGAAATCTATTTACACAGCAATTTGGTACTTACTGGTCATGTCTAGTATCTGGTACATTTCTGTCCATTCGAAGTTTATCACTCTCCACTTGATTAAACTTATTCCGGGCATATGGGTCTTGACCAGCTCTGACCATGGTAACTCCAATATAAGCTTCCTGGTCAAAGTCTTGCCACCTAACTTTTCCTAAGAAAGAAAACAATGGTGTTAGGTTCAACACAAAATCTGGTTCTCCTATAAAACAACCTGCGTTTCAAACAAAATACAAGCAAAGCCTCAAAAATTGCAGAAAGACAGGTAGCACATCTTTCCTTCAGAGTGACTGAAAAGGATGAACTTCCAGCCACACAAAATCTGTGCAAACCAAGGAACACGGACAAGATGCCAGCACTGCACTAGGGAGGTATCCTTCCATGTTTCAACGTGTACCACGTGCTTAGTTCTAAGGAAAGCACACACTAAGCAGCTGGTACACAGATCAAAAATCTAATGCATTTGCTTGTGAAAAACTAAAAGGACTCTATACCAAACCACTGTTGCTTAATACTAACTTAGCAATGAGCCACTGAAGTGCCTTGATTTAAAGCCAGCTAAGTCACTTGATCATGATGCAACTAATCTGCTCAAATCCAACTACACTAGCCTTGCTGATTCACTGAATTTCAGCTGGCAGAGCAAAGCAAAACAAACTACCAATACATAAGATCCCACTTGAACACAGGAATACTATGAACAGATCTGAGGCATGCGTATGGTTAAACTGTATATTTCATTTATGGTTGGTCTGATGCATCTGAGAACTATTTAATTCAAGAGGGCTTCTTCCACAAGCTTCGACTCCCCAACAGCCCAGTTTCACAACAACAAGCACATTTGCGATGACTTAGGCGTAAGGGCCACCGGCACGGAGGGCAGCAGCCTTCCCTCCGCTGCCCTCTGAACTGTGCACCCACCGCCAATGGTAAGTCCTACACCGTTTGGTGCAGGAGAGGGAGGGCAGGGGCAGCCATGGGGTGGCCATTGGCCAGCCTGGGCTGGGAAAGGGCGGGGATATAGGCAGCATACTCTGCCGATATCCTAAGCCCCTTCCCCCCCCCCCAATTTGGCCTTACACGGCCTCCCCGGATATATGTCAGCTTCAGAGCTAAGGAGGTCCATAGGCTCCGGGCTTGCCTACACCCAGGGAAGGAGACAAACGTCACCTCCCGAGGTGCTCCCAGGCTGCCCTGGGGCAGCCTGGGAACGGCATAGGATACAACGGCCAGCCCTTTAGGCCGGCCGTGTATCTTTACACAGGATTGCACCATAAGAATCATAGAGTTGGAAGGGATCTACAAGATCAAGTCCAAACCCTTGCCAACACAGGCAGTTCACAACTACAACAGCCCAGATAGATGGCTACCCAGCCTCTGCTTAAGGACCTACAACAATGGAGAGTCTACCACCTTCCAAGGCAGTTCCACTGTCAAGCAGTTCTTACCATCAGGAAGTTCTTCCCAACATTTTAAATCTCTCTTGTAGTTTAAACCCATTTCCCCAGATCCTACCCTCCGGAGAAGGACTTCTAATTGCATTTTCAGTCGCAGTTCTAACACAATGGAGACGGATACAAAATTGCATTCCAATTTCTCAGATAATAGTTACAGTACCACTCAAGACATGGAGTTGATATCCCCGCTCGCAGTATACTGGACTTTCCCTAGAAGTGGGGGATATTATACCTGTTTCTCACATAGATTTCAATTACATCTGCCAGGTTTAGACCCAGAGTCTATGCCTGCAGCTTTCAGAGTTCCAGGGCAGCAAGGCAGAGCAAAGCAGCAGTAGCAGAATCTAGAAAGAGTCCACGCCAGAGTAGCTAGACCAACGCAAAGCTGAAAAAGAATGGTAGCCATTGCATTTCTCACTAGCACAGCGACCCAGTCTAAAACTTCTGCTGATTTAGAGTGAGCTCTGCACAAGAGGCTGGAACACAAAAGAGAACATTAAAGGCCGCTGCAGACCGCATGAATCTCGGCTCGTCCCGGACGCCTGAGGAGCTTAGTCGAGCTGGGGTGTCTGGTTACCACAGCGGAGGCGAGCGGTCTCCCGATTTCCAGCACAATCGAAAATCCTCCTGGGCCATGTTTGAGGGGGCCGCACAGCGGAGCTACTGCAGCCACCAAGGGGGAGGAGAGTGGCTATCTGCCAATCGGGTGTGTTAGCCAATCACCGTGGAGGTTTCTTCCAAGAAGGCGGGACAAAAGGAGGGACTATTTGCGGGAAGACACTCCTACTCCTCTCGCGCTCGCTCGTCTCGGCGCTCGTTCGTTCGCCTCGGCATGCGGTCTGCAACAGCTCTTTGACAACACCCATCAGAAGTGTGTAATGGCTCTGTAACAGAGACGTTAGGATGGCAGCTGCATGGCAGCCTGGCTGGTTGAAAGAACAAATCAGTCTTCTTCCTGGTATAAGCAATGCCACAGATACATACGAACATAACTGAAAATTCCAATGTCGCTACAATACCATCATAATTTTCTTTTAGCAGTTGTCGCGCAAAAGAAATGAGGGTCTGCATTCATACTTGGCATGTACTTACTAACCCTCAGTTCCATTAAGAATCCATCTCCAAAGGAGTTACAGCAAATGAACAAGACTCAAAGTGGCTTTTCCCCAAGTTATACAACTTTATCAGGTGCTAGAACAGGACCAAAAATCCATTGGCACTGCAGGTGGGGCCTTCTGGGATATAAGCACACAACTCAGTTTTTTTTTTTCACTAGTTCTATACTGCTGCAATTCATATAGCAATCAATGGGCATTCTCGTAAGTCTCTGCATTATGGCAGGGGCATGGGAGGAAAGCCAATTGGCTAGTGGGCTGGATACGAAATGAAGAAAATATTGTGACTCAAAACATTGAGACTTGCACAGCATTTCCTCCTCTCCCACTACCCCCGCCTGCTAAGTAGGGCCTGGTTTGTGCTGGAGTGGGGGATGGACTTGTCACCAAATCATACCAGAGGCATCCAAATGAGGAGTCATTGTGGTCCACAGACATTTACTGAGATGAGCCTTCTGAAAGGGATGAGCAGCTATACATAAATCTCTCTGCATTTTAAAGAGCATTATTAACTAGCTGAACATACTACATCAGGGGACCAGTACTCATAAGATGGGCAACCCAATCCTATCCAGTGCCGAGGCTTCAGGGCCGGCCAGCCCACATTGTATCCAGCACTGGAAAGGAGCAGGCTAGAGATCTCCTCGGGGTAAGGGGACATTCACCCCCACACACACACCTGGTAAAGCCCAACAGGGCTACTTGAATCTGCGTGAGCTTAATAGCTGGCACAGAACCTCGAAGTCTCATGCAGGCAGAAAAGGCCTGGGAGGGAGGCATTGGATTCGGTGTGCTTCAGCGCTGCCAATCCAACCCCCCATCTCTGCCATCCTACCACCCTGTTACGTCCCCCTGCCCTCTCCCAGCTCCCGTGCCACAAAGAGCAGATCTTACCTGCTCCGACATGTGGTTATCCTGATACAGGGACGGCACATGCCTTCCCACCAGTACTCCCTCCTCTCGGGGTGTCGCAATGTGCTTTATGGCACATTTGTGACATACTAGGCCGGTGCAGCATGCACTACGCTGGCCTGCTGGGACCATAGGATTGCGGCGTTAGTTATGCACATAACAAGAACTCAAGTTCATAAGCTACAGTACACATGGTGATGGAGCTACTTTTCAAAGACCAGAATTATTAAATAGTCCTGCTGCCAATGCACAGCATTTCACAATTTCAGTAAATAATGACATACAAATACTAAGTTATACTGTACATATTTTGATACATCTTAGCATTACTGAAGTCCTCATTATTTGCCACTATAGCAAACTATGCCAAGAACTAAGGCACATACGGTACGCCCTTGTACCAACTACTGGAAGGAAGACCCACATGCATCTTCTACTCAACCAATGAACCGACTTAGAAGTTAGAGTAGATTGTACACAGCATAATCTGAAATGAGGTTATTTTGATATAAGTAAATTACAAAAAGCGACTCTGAAATCTGAAATATATATTCTGCTTACAGAGCACATTTTATAAGTGCGAGGACAACTGGATTTCAATACAAAATATGATTTAAGAACCACTTATTTAATAGAATCTCCATTAAGTGGAAGTCTGTTACCTAAGATTTGTAGAGACCTTCTGTTTTACCATGTCATGGTAACGCATTCGTTTATTTCAGAAACCAGTAGAAAAATAGGTCATTCACTGAAAAATGGGTTATTGCTTAATACTAGCAGGCAAGGGGTCTACATAAGCCAGAGTTTTACTTATTATGACACACCTCATTCGCATGACATTTCAACATGTAATGTCTGTAGTACAGGTATAAACATGTATCTATTGCATAAACCTATTCCAATAAAAGGAACTCTGCCATCAATAGTTATAACACAGACTACTGTTGCAGTGTGGATTGGGAGTCTATTCCACACCTGCTATGGATATGTAGTCAGCAAGAATGAGACTAACTCCAGTTTTAATACAAGAGGGAGCTACACTCACTCACACGGCTTCAGGCACTAAGCATCTAGTTAACTGTACTGGGGAAGACTCAAAAGCCTTGATTCATCCCTGAATTCAGGTTGACAGACTTGAAAAGAAGAATTTGGGTCAGTTATTGCTAGTTGCAATTTCTTTGTGTCAGCAAAGAGATACTGCAAACACCTGAGAGAGAAAAAGCATATTTGTTCATTTCGAAGAGGATGTTTCTAGGGAAAAAAAGTCTGAATGGCAACAGCAACACTGATATTGACTCTTTATACCTCCCCCCCTGCACTTATAAGACTAGGTAAAGGAAGTCTCTAAGTAAAAGCAAGAGAAACTGATAAGATCCAAAACAGAAGAAAAAGTGTTCGAATACTAATGAGTTGCGGTAAAGTAAGTAAGATTACAAAAAAGAAATGTCTACATTAGTTATTAGGTGGGTGTAGATGGAGTAACCTTGTGCTAGGAAAGCAGAAAATGTTTGTGATAAAGAGGCCTGAATTTGGTTTAACCTGTTAGTCTTGGCATCAGTTTTATCAATGTTTTTCACTTAATGAACAGAAAGATTAAAGTTTATTAATTACTACTTTATTAAAAAGGTAGAAAAAAAGGACGGTCATAAATTGTTAGCACAATTTAAAGAATTGTACTGGCACATATGGCTGGGGCAAATGAATCTGCAAAGCTGGATATAAATCTTTTCTACGTTGAGTACCAGGAAGCAAGTTCAGGTTTTGATCTCATGCAAGGAGCTGGAGTGAGCTATAATCCTCATACCTTACTAACTGTAGTAAGGTTGTCAAATATTGCAGGATGCAGAAAATTCTGTTTTGAATGTTAAAAAATCAATACATCCTTTCAAATTTGATGGCTTTGCAAAGCCTACATTCTTTATACTTACTCATGGATTCCCCCCCCCCCCCCCGCTAAAGCATCAAACTGCATATACGAACAGATTTAGGATGCTCTGAAGGACAACATTGGACTATTACCTTTGTTGCCAGGTTAGTGAAAAGAGTAGGTGGACACGTCATTGCAAATTATTCCAGAACATTCTTACCAGTGTAAACAAAGAGTCAGTCAAAATGTTACTCTGACAACTAGATAGCTGCAGCTCCTGCAAGGTATCACAGCAGCCCATGCCCACTCAGCATAGTCCTTGACCAGATTCTTAAAAACACTAGCCCTCATGTAGATGCTAAGCAAGACTGTGAATCCATATGTCAAGCTGTTTTAAAAAATGCTACAAAACCCATTCTGAGCCCTTGGAATATAACATATATTTAAGTGGATTCAGCGGAATGGCAAGAATATGCCGGTAATAGCCTCAGAAGAAGTTGCTGAGGCAGGATAAATATTACTATCACCAAAATAATAGGCCCTCCTCCTTAGCTGTAATAAAAAGCTACATCTTGAAGCAGATACTGCATAACAGGTGTGTCTGCTATTGTGTAGCATATATTGCAGTCCCTCTAACAGCTGTGTACCAAGTTTGTAACAGCTACTCCAGAACAACCACAGGTCTGACACTACAGTTTCCAGAGAGCTTTGGCGTGAGAAGCATGGTAAACCCATCTTACGAGGAAAGTCTTCCAGTCAACCACAAAGTCCAGGAAAAATCCCAGTATTCGCCAATACCACAGCTTCAGACACATCATGAGTTGCATGCTTATGAAACACTTCTATTTCAGGATTCTTTCCACAATCATGACAATGAGAACATTTAACATACTAAGAATTTCAGGATCATAGCTTTCACTGAAAAATAAATTATCACCATTGTACTGAGCTTAACACTGGCCTGATTGGCTAAAAAGCTTGTCAAAGAACAAGTACCATATTTATTGGCGTATAAGACACACTTTTTTGTCTACATTTGCGACCCAAAATAGTAGGGTGCGTTTTATACGCCAATACTAAAAAATCCCTTTTCCCCCCTTGCCAGTTTTAAAGCATTTTCGGGCTTACCGCGTTAGCCAGAGAGCTCCCTTGTGCTTTCTTCCCTAACTAATCTATCCGATCTACAGCTGTTTGTCGGGTTTAATTTATGCACGTGCATGAGTTGAGCTTCTCAGCATCAGTTCAGCTGAGCTGAGCTGAGCTGCAGAAGGCCTGCTCTTTCCAGCTCTCCTCGGAAGGGTAAGCTTCTGAACTGGGCCTAGTTGGGGAGGCTTTGGAAAATGCATAGGTGGGGTGGGGTAAGAGTTGAATCTGGGTTTGTTTTTTTTTGTACTTTTATGTTGTTTGGAAACTGTGCATGGGGTGGGGGAAAAGAGTTGAGTCTGGGTTTTTTTTTTTGTACTTGGGATTTATGTTCTGGTGCATTTTGTTCATGTGTCTTATTGCTGTGTGTTTTAAAAGATCCTGGTATTTTTGTGCAATTTATGTAAATTAGCTAATTAAGCAGCCAAGCAGTAAGTGGCCCAAAAATGCTTTAAATCTTTTTTTCTGGAAACCCAGGGCCAAAAGGAAGGTGCGTCTTATACGCCAGTGCGTTTTATACGCCGATAAATACGGTAGTTCTCCTTGTAAAAGTTCACTAGGTTGGGTCCCGCCACATCCTACCAATCAAAACCATAATACTCACTTCTCCCTCTTCACAGACTAGATTATTCATTAATACTGAAAACCTTTCCCCATCGTTACTAAAGATACTAATTTTCACTGACAGTCCTTACTTTTCAAAGTAAGGTAACAAGCAGTATTTCAATACCTGGAGGTAGCGTCTCCATGCTTTGTGATTTTTCATCTCCATTGCTACTGTGTTGATCTTTCTTTTTTAATGCATTAATGCTATTGGGGTCCTCCTGGAGAGAAAAACAAGTAGATGTCATTAAATCAATGCTTTCAGAAGCTTCCCCAAGGAAACAAAAGGCTACTTTTACTTCTCGGAATGCAATTTTTCTCTTTTAGTACAAACTTAAAAAGAACAATCTCAGTAAACAGGTAGCATTAGCAAGCAATAGAACATGTATTCACTCTTAAAATGTGTAGTTACAGAAACAGAAAGTAGGCTAGCTATTACCAAGAACTACCATAAAAGTTTTCCTATTTACATAAAACAATTATGTAAAAATCTCTAATTCTATTGGAACTTGTAGATACCCAATTAGGGCAATAGTTGGCCCACATATCCAATAGCAATCCATGATTAGAAGTGTGAGGTAACACATGACATTGTGAGCACTGTTTATATACCGTAAAAACTGGGAATTGCAAATATCCATGGCAATTTAAAAAAAAAAATCCTCTTGCCAATACTAGATTTTAATAGGTTCTGTTCACAGGAAGCTGCCTTATACCGAATCAGTCCATTGGTCCATCTAGGTCAGTACTGTCAACAAACTAGCAACCAGCTCTCCAAGGTTTCAGACAGGAATCTTTCTCTCTGCACTCCTTGGAGATGCTAGAGACTGAACCTGGGACCTTCTGAATGAAAAGCAGATGCCTTTCCACTGTGCCACCCCTTCCCATGGTAGTGTTCTAATCAGTGTGGAATTTAAGTAACAATGCTTACTAACTTTTCTGATCAGATACCTATTATTTATCCTGTGCACTATGGAAACTAGAGGGCTCCCCAAAAGTCATCCCTTCCTTCAAGTAAGGATGAAATAAAGAAACAAAATTTGAACATAGGGCTTGTAACAGGAGTCTATGGTTTTCTGTGTCATGACACTCACTTGCCATAGAAAGACTTCGGCAATAGAATTTTGAATAGCTTGTAGTTCTAAAATGCCAACATTAAGTCTGCATTTTCTTAGAACTAAGCTTTCTACCAGGACGTTACAAGTGGTTCATAACCACTTATGTGTTTTCCCTCCAAGTTTCTGGCATTTAAGGCTGAGAAACATGCAACAACATAGCCACCTGACAGGGGTGTCACTAGGGTTGGCAACAGTGCGAGATCTCATGGTGTCACCCCCCATGGGCCTACTCCCAGACCATATGATATGGAAGACTCCTGGGAAATGCAATCCTCGCCCAAGTCGCAGCAGGGATCGGGAAAAATGTAAATTCATTTTCTACCAGTGGTGTGTTTTCGCACCACCAGTAACAAATAGAATAGAAAACCATTTTGGTGTCACCCCTCCCTGGGGTGACACCAGGGGTGGTCCGTCGCACCCCCAACACTCCTGTCACTTGACACTAAGACTGATGGGACTGGGTAGTCTCTCTTCTCTCAGGTTATCTTGATTCTATTCCAACGTCCTACCAGGAATTCACTTGTCAGCAAAAAGCATATTGTTTAGTCCAGTGGTTCACAACCTTTTGGAGACCGCAGACCATTCCTGCAGCTCCCAGCCAGCTCTTCAGTGGCACGCCAACTGAGGCCCTATTCGCCTCTGGGCTACCCGAGATCATGCTGGAGCTCACGGGCTACCCCGGAAGTGATTGCCTCACAGGCAAACCCAATGTATTTTTTTGAGACCTTGCAGACCACTTTTCAGGTTCTCACGGACCATCTGTGGTCCGCAGACCACTGGTAGGGAAGCACTGATCTAGTCCATAAATTTATTGCTATCTTTTGTTAGCACCATTTGCAACCTCTTTAGAGATGCACTATTCTACCATATCAGCACAATCCATGAAGCTCTATAAATCTTATTTTCCTACTATTTTCTCAACTAGTTTAGCAACCAACGTTACCACAAACACCTAGTGTCTCTAGTCCATGGATTTACATTCTCTGATTTTTCCTTCACCTTGCATATGAACTGTTCCTTATAGTCATGCTGCGGCCTATGCCCATGATATCTTCTCCCATAAATGTTTGATTTATCTCTGGTGAGATTAAGGTGTTGATATTTATGAAATAAGCCTATATGAAAAACAAAACAAAGTGAGAAAGACACCTAATCAGTTTGATGTCTTCAACTTAGAATTTTAGTCACATGAAGTTTTATTACACACACTTAAAAACATTATGTAAAAAAGTCAACCTGATAAGAACGGCAGTCGCTCAAGTTTACTTTCCCCAAAGACAGACAATTACTTCCAAACAATGGGTAGCTCGTTTTATTCAAGGGGAAACAATGCTTTTACAATAACCTTAGCTCTTAAATACTGTACCTCTTAAATCAGTGTAGCATACTAGAATGAGGGACACCATGTTGGGGTGTAACAATATACGTACAGCACAAGGAGATGAAGCCCACAAGCTAGAAGGCAGTTAGGCATAATTAAATTCTATTGAGCTCAAGGAGACTCAAGCATACAACTCTGTTGGATTGTTGCTAGAGTATCTCATTTATTTAAGTTAATTTATACTTCAAATTTCAGTCGAAATTCGACACACATCAGCTTACTATTGTACAATAGTACGATACAAGTTACAGGTAACAGGACTGTACAAGGCTAATTCTGCCAATTTCCGGACGTGTGAGCAAGCGTGCACGCATGGACACAACTTCGCTGGGGTGATCATACTGGGCTCTACAAACTAGAGCTAGCTGCAGGGAAGTTAAGCATCAGGGACACCAGGTGTGAATGGCAATTTCTAAGGGCGAAGCAAAAGGGGTCCCTTTTTTGTTTGCTTTGGGGTTTGTTTTTTAAGAATAGGCTTTGACCTTTGAGAGGCATAGCAACTAGAGAACAGAGTTGTGAACAACTTTGAAATTTTAATTTTTCCATATTTCTTAAACTTTCTAGCAAACCAGAAGCTTCTGCGCTGTTGCAGCATCATTGAAGCAGCCAAGACATCTTTCTGCAGTAAGTCCTGTCATCATAAGCCTTTATGAATTCAGTGCCATTATAGAAGAGCCCAATGGCATCCCAGACAAGTACTGTACTGTCTTTACATCTGAGCTCTCTCAGAGACAAAGAACCTTGGCCAACCCTCCTGCTGAGATTGGCATGTGCCCACTGACTGGGCAGCCAAGCACACCTGGCTAGCTAAAGGGGTGAGATGGAGTGGCCAGATGGTTTCTCCTCATACAAAAAGATGACCCTATGACATCAGCAAACCTATTTGTTAAGGACACACACTGAACTGCTTTAAGTTGTTGCCTTTTATGTTTATTGCTGATGGGCCGTGTCATAAGAACGTAAGAAGAGACTTGCTGGATCAGGCCAAGGGCCCATCCACATATTATTGAAAGTCACGCCCGCCCACCCCAACAGGATGCAGGAACTGGACCCCATTCCCCTCCTTCGGGTCAACACAGTTAAAGGTAGGGAAAATCTAGAAACTTGTGTTCAGGAATTTGTTGACTGCTAGTCTTTTATACTCTTGTGAACTCAGTCAAACCCTATTTTAGGACAGTCCTGCTTCCTTTTGACCTGCGTCATGTATTTTGATTGTCTGTGTCTCCCTCCCATTTCTTTCATTTGTCTTGCTAACCCAATCTTTTTACTGTCTGCCTGGTCTCCATTCTTCAAACTATGGCTTTCCCAGGCTGTTCAGTCTTTGCTATTGTTTCTTTTGGGTTTTGTGCAAGTGGGGATCCCCCAGATTTTGGGAATCCCTCTACAGATCAGAGGTTTCCAAGGTGACATTTCTATCTGGCTTTCCCCCGCCTTAGTGGTGGCAGAAGCAGCCTACTGAACTCCCCAAACACCCCCATAGATCAAGCAGTAGGAAAAGGGCAGAAGGGATGTTGCCAGCTGCTACGCGTTGTGCCTGTTTTGCCCTCCACCCACACATACCCTCTTCCTCCACCACAAAGATAACAGTCAGCAGCTACTTCTCAAGAGCAGGCTTTAGTGAACAGAGTAGTACAGAAGCCAATCTACCAACTCAAGCCTGAAGGAAAAATACAACAGGAAGTAATAACTATTTAGATTAAAAGACAGCATGATGCATAAGCCTCAGAGCTACTAATCCCTGCCTGCAGTGCGTGGTGTGTGTGTTTTTAGCAATATGCTTACGTAAGTATGTGTACAAAGTGGCAGATATACCTACGCAAACTCTCTACTACATGACTATTCACATGTGCAACATCAGAGAAAAATTACAGTATGCTGTTCAATTAGGAGTGCAAGAAACTCAGAACGTTCTTTCTCCTGCTATGCAGTTACTAAGCTAATAAACACTTCTTGACTTGTTTCCAAGGCATATGCAGCATGTGTCTGGTGGCACAGAGAACTCAAGGTAGAAAAAACACCATTTTTGGTAGAAAGTGATCTTTCAAAACATTGATTGTTCAAGTTCCTGCAGATTTTGTTTTCCAAGTTTAGGTTTTGTATGCCACTTTCTACTATACAGGTAAAACACAGGCCTTCTCATGAAGGACATGAGAAGCAGCATCTTTCTAAATCCAGGAATCAAGTATATTAACTATGCCCCAGATATATTTCTATGTTTCTCTAGAAATTGTAGCATCTGGAATCAAAAGCTGAAATCACTGCATAGAGAGGCTTATGACTACCGATTTTATGACTGCTTGAACTGCTCTTATAATATGCAATTGCTGCAATGCACTCTACATGTGGCCGCCTGTGAAGACGACCACTGGAAATTGGGGTTAGTACAGTTAGTTGGGTAAACTGGGGTTAGTACAGAATGCTGCCAACAGGTTCTTAATCAATGCTAGGGGTCCTGACTAAGTCACATTCCTGGCATATCATTTTCATTAGCAGCTTGTATGTTTTTGGGCACAGTTCAAAGTGCTGGTGAGATGACCTATAAAGTCGTAAATACTGAAGGACCATCTCTCCCCATACAAATCTGCCACCCTAGTATAAGGTCATCTAGGGAGGATCTACTTTGGGTGCAGTCACCATTAGAAATACAGTTGGCAGCAACTCATTATAGAGCCCCCTTTGTGGTGGTGCCCACCTGTAGAATTCCTTTCCTCAAAAGGTCTCCCTTTCCCTCTGTTGTTCCAAAAGGCTGCAAAAACTTTTGTTTCAGCAAGGCTTCTGCCAATTTAGTTTGTTCTCTGCTCAGTGAATACGCAAATTGGGTCTTGATCATTGTCTTGGCTGCTCTGGTTTTAGTTATTTAACTGTTGATATAGTGCTGTGACTATTTTATTGTTTTAATGTTTATTGGTCTTGAGTAATATAAGTGCAAGCCACCATGAGCTTTCCCATCAAGTTAGGATAGAAATAAAATCTTATAATGTTTGTGTCAACTCCTAGCAGCAGGGGCCTGTCGTTTTTTCCTGCCCTTTTTGTAAAAGCCCCATGTATACCGATGGCCCAACAGTCATAGTGGTGCCAGTAATTATTATTTTACTGTCACTGGTCTGACTTAATATCATTTCAGTCAACTATTGCCAACACAACCACCACACTAACTAGATTTGATATCACAATAAGTATCTGGTTATCAGAAAATGTGGTGCTGTTTCGAAGTGTAAATAGCAGTGATGTAGACTTGAGACTACTGACTCAGACTTGAGTTGGACTCAAGTCGCGTCAATGACTTGACTCGGCGACTGTAAAAGACTCTAAAGACTTTACTTGAGACTTGGAGCCTTTTACGACAAGTTGAATTTTATTCAGGTTTAAACTCATTTTCCCCATTAAATATATAGGGACTCGCAACGGGCAACCAAAGACTTGGGACTTGACTTGAGACTTGGAGTCAGAGACTTGATCCACATCCCTGCAAATAGCTGCTAAAAATGTCAGTATTTGTCCGCTAGAAGCCTGCCTATCTTTATATCCAATACCAGGTTTCCCCTTCCATCAGTGGCTTCTGGCAAGACATCAGAGGTCACGATGAAGGTACTTCATGTTTTGAGCTCGTCCATGCAGCACAGAGGCCACAGAGATTCTTTATACATACACAAAGAATATATTTAGGCATACAATAATAGAAAGTTATTTGTGCAGAGAGCATTTCAGAATCCATACGAGCCAAAGAAAAGAATGACGGTTTTATTTATTGTTGTCTGGCAAGCCAACTAAGCTTTCAGGAGATAAAACCTGCAAGAGCGGGGGGGGGGGGGGTGTATGTGCTTTATCATCTAGATTCCTAAAGTTTGAACTTGTTTATATTGCATAAAAATGTGTAATAGTTCTTCAGTGTGGGGTGGGGGGGAAGAGAATAAATTGGTCCATTTGATCATTAGTAGTATTAGCCTGGTAAAACAATTTAAGTAGACACACTGGATCAGATATAATTCTAAAACCACCACTATTTTGTGAAAAGCACCACCAAGAAAATATGGTAAATGCTACCTCCCCATATGACTATCAGTAGCTACTGGTATTTTACAATTTATATCTATACTAACCCATCACCAATATACTCTGCAACTTAAATGCTTTGCACAATTTATTGCAGCAAGATGTTCAGTTGAGGGTTAAACTTCACTCTCTTCTTTATAATTGTATCTAAAATGAGAGTCATCCCATATCTTAGCAATTATATATAGACAGCTGGCTGGCTACTAGGCTTGCATAGCTGAATTTCTCAAGACTGCTTCGAATACCAATTACACTTTATTATTTTATAGAAGCCAATGTATTCAAAGCCATTACCATTAGTCTGCATAACACCCATGAATTCCGTTTTAGAAAAAATATTCCCAATGGATTGTTAAAAAGGATAGTGCAGGAAATTTGGAGGCAAACAGCATGTTATCTGCACAAGAGAAAGGAGTACGGTAAGTTACAATGCTGCAAAGAAATCATCCACAAATGAATCCCTTTAATAAAATTGAAGGATACAATTAAGATCATGCCAAGCAATTCCTACTCCCATAACAGTAAAGTCAAGCAACATGGTGAATGCAAAAATCCCCAAGCTCACTACTGTGTTTCTCTTCCCGTCCTAGCAAAAAAAAAAAGGGGGGGGGTAATTTGCAACATATTAATCAGCTTTGGCTTTGTGGAGGAGAGAGATCCCTCTGTGCACTTAGGAACTCTAAAATTAACTCTGTCCAGAAAGCACATAACTGAAAGATGCGGAGGGGGGGGGGACTGAGGAACTATGAACTGATCCAAGTAACGGAAAAACCAGGTGCACTACAGAAAGCGCTTTTGTACTCTAATAAAACCTCAAAGACAAAGGAAACAATGTTCAAATGACTCTCTCTAGAGAAGGTTCACTATTAAGACTATGTTATAATGGTTCTTATCAATTCAATATTGTAAACAAATTCTTTGAACTTTTTTCCTGTTGACTTCCAATGTTACCAAGGATAAACTTAATCATCCATTTTAATGTTTCCTAATGAAATACGCTATACAAAATCAAAAGCAGAAAGACAACTTAGTTGAATGAGATGGTAGATAACTACAGGTCACTTTGACAAGATGCTAACTTAGCTATTCAGCAATGCACTAGAAAATGAATACCAACACTAATCTCATGAAGAAAATTGGAGCCAAACTCTCTTGTGGAAGTCGTGAATGGCATTTAAAAGATAGAGCGAAGAAGACAAGGGAAAGAAACTTCAGTAGCCTAGTGTTTGTACAAACATCAGTATTCCAACAGCATACACTATCAAATCTTTCTCCAGTTAGTTTTTTCCTCCAAAACCTTTGGGGGCTTCTAAGTATAAGTGTCATGACATCAAAATAGTAGGAGTAAAAAATTACACCCTCGGAATTGTAGCCTTAACTGGATGAATATTTTCATCTTTCCAAGAGGAAAGAGAAGCGGAATGAATTCAGAGAGCCAGAAAGTTCATGATTAAATCTGTGGATAAGGTTTTGTGAGGTTGCAGGAGGTATATTCAATCTGTGACATGTAGTGATCCTCAAGGCACTACAAAAACAACAATAACTCGGTTACTTTTCTTCCTCCACTCTTTTATTTCGTAATACAAGATCACATGCTACTAATTGTAGGAAAACAGATCCTGCAAGATCTAAGGAAACACCAATCTGAACATCTAGCACAAAGAGACAGACTGAAGCTATGTGGACAAATTTAAAAGCTATTTTATCTTCTCTAGCTTCCCTTAAGAAAATGAAAACTTGTGTTGCAAGATTTCATAACACTTTCCCAAAAGAATTAGAAAGAGGACAAGGAAATTGTACACTCAACCAAACCACTGGCAGGACATTTTTGCAACATGATCCTGCAGGCTTTTATGTTAAGCTATCTTTAATGATGATATCCAAAAGTTTACCTCTGTTATAAACAGTGTTTATATCAGATTTTGTTCAACAAAATTATCTATGCCACGTCAGTCTTTGGAAAAATAAAAATGAGTTGTATGTTATGACAAACAGAACAGCACAGGATATGCTGGCACAGAAGACTCACTAATCATGTACAATGTCAGAGAGAAGAACTCATTAGAATGTTCTTCTGTATCGTCTTGAAACAGATGCACATGTTCTCTTAAGTTGAGAAAGTGCTTTCCTTTGTAAACATTTGTTGGTTCTTTGCCTCTTGGAGTACTGGACACTTAACAGTCACTCTAGGACCAGATTCACAACAGGAGAGTTTAGCCATGGTTCATAGTGGCAGCAATGCTTAAGGGAAATTTGAAGATTGACTAACAGAGATTGAAGACCAGATAAACTAAAGCTCTCTCACCTGCAGGCAAACATTAGTTGCTCAGCAGCCAGACCTGGTTTTGTTACTTGATAGCATCCAAATAAGCACCTGTAGCAATGTTAACCACAATAAAGGCTAACCACAGTGGGCTTGTAACCCAGGATTTGACGGGAACAAGGGCACACACAGTGCAATCCTATCCTGCTCCTCCACCGGTGCAGCCAGAACTGGAGGCCCTGGAAGAGAAAGGGGATCCAAATCCCCTCTAAAGGGGGATACAAAAGAGATTTAAATCTTCTTTCCACTCCAAAGACTCCCGTTCTGCCCTCCTCTGCAGGTTGCACCGGTGGAGGAGCTGGGTAGGATTGCACTGACACAGTAGTTGGGCAAGGGAATTAAGGAGCACACTTGGGTATGCAACTGAAGGAGGAAGAGAAACAACAACACAGGAACTGTAAATTCACTCAAAGAGGTTTCTAAGTTGGGAGGGAGACACAGAAGAGCAAGTTGACCTAAAGAGGCACCATTTCATAAAGCTCGAGACTACACTAGCGTAAGCAATTAAGGCATCAGACATCTGTTATTAATGGTCACTGCTGAAAGTAATATCATCTGAAAGACCTAAAAGACAGGGAGCCAGCACAAAAAAAAATTACAGCACTTATAAAGGTACAAGGAATCTAGTAAAGTCTTTCAAATGCTATTTTGCTGCCTTAAAAAAGGTCATCTTTTCCCAACAAGAAGAAAGCAGTTTTTTTATCAACATAAAGCAGAATAGAGAGACACTTTTCTCCTTATTTTTAAATTACAGTTTTGTCAAGCCAATTATCCTTGATGTTCATAATATTTTCATACTGTTCTGCACCCGATTCAGACCTTGTATTTAAAAGTAGTTTTGATCTCTTGTTTACAAAACTTGAAGAGCAAAAATCAGATCAAACACATCCCAACTGGTTAGGATGGCTAACTGCAACACAGTGTTTATGTATCTGTCTAATTAAAATTGTTACTGAACCTATGTTATGCATCTTCATTACAGCTGACTTAAACACTTTGCTCACAGTAGTGATGTGTAACAACCTATACTAACTAGAAGGGAAAAAATACAAACAAGTGGATACTTTCAAAATTTTACTAGCTTTTCTGGAAATGTCAGTGCTGCAGTGTTAGAATAGGAAAGTACAGTACAGAGACCATGAACTAAAAGGCCATACACATTGTTCTTGAATGCTTTTCTGTTCTCCCCCCCCCTCAAGCCCCTTGTACCCTTATTCCTAAAAAAAAGACTTGCTCCTGTGGGCCAGGGTATCCTCCAGAGTATGTATCTATATTCTACTAGTTCTGTTCTAAAGAGGAAGAGCTCAGAATTGCTAACAATCATAAAAATTACACTCTCTCTCACACACACACACACACACACACACACACACACACACACAATATAGCAGCCAATTCCATTACAGGTTGATTACCCATCAGAAATCCAGACATTTTGGGGGCTATTCAAAATGTTTTTCCAGCACCTGGCTGTCATAGCGCAAGGCATGCTGGGGCACAAAATTATTTAAAGTATTTATAAAATTACCTCCAGGCTATTTGTATAAGGTGAATATGAGACAAATGAATTCTGTGTTTAGATTTGGGTCCCATTCCCAAGATCTCATATTTATGCAAATATTTCTGAAATCCAGACAAATCCAAAATCCAGATAACTTCCCGTCCCAAGCAGTCCGGATAAGGGATACTCAACCTGTATTAGTAAAACCCAAGAAGCATAAAAAGACAACCAAGAACCACCAGAGCCAAGAAATGCCACAACACAAACGCAAAAAAAAAAAAAAAAAACACTAAGGAGAAGAGATGGGCTTTCAACTGCTTATGGAGCACTGGCAGGGAGTGGCCAAATTGATGTCATTTGTCACGGAGTTCCATTCGCTGGGTGCCACTACAGAGCCATCTTCTTGTAAGTTACTAAATGAACTTTTAAAGAGAGTTGTGAGAGAGAGGGAGAAATCTGATCCCCTCGTGTGTATATGATTTCCTCTCAGTCTCACACATGGGACTCTGGACTGTGCCCGAAGGACACCAATTTTGCCATTTCAACCAGAAGACAACGGACACATTGGATTAACACAAATCCCTTTGTCGGCATGAAGACAATTAGATGGGAATCGAAAGACATATTGAAAAGCAGCCTTTTATGGACAGCACAGAACTACACTTTTCTAGATCCCAAGAAATGAGAGGGAGCTGTTGTCTTGGCAGCCTCAGATTCTACTGCACCTCGAGTGCAGGCATGTCTAAAATGAATTTCTACCATCCCACACAGAAAGCAGCATTACACAGATCAGACTGCCATATTTTTACTGAAAGTGAAATAAATACATTTCTGCCGCCTTCCACCATCTCAAATCTCACATTTGAGAGCTGACTCAGTCTGGTTCAAATAGTTTCCATCTGCTAAATGTGCTCTGATTCTCAATTAATAAAAATATATTCTGAACACAATATTGCTAAAGAAGTTGAAAATAAAAGCCATAAAATGATGTGGGGTCTTGGAAAAGTTGAAAAGACTTTATACAAACGAGAAGTTCTGGGAACTGAAACTGAACCATAGCTACCAAGTGGGGGCCCCATCCAGTAAGATTGGTCCCACCTAACTTTTTCCCCCCCTCTCTTAAGAACAGCTCTGGTAATTAAGAACCATGAAGCTAGTAAGTATTCTATAGCAATTGTTCAGTAACTAGTCAACTGGCTCCCTTCTACCAGAGCTCAGACCAGTGACTGCAATGTCACTGGAATGACCAACAGTCCTTAGCTTCATTAGTATCTGAGAAACATCATATACTGTTTCAAATCAGATTGCTGAATACTGTTTATGCATCTCTTTAACACACCATGCTTAGCTTATAGTTTGATTTTATCAGTTTCATTTATATGGTGAAAAAATAATTATTATTAAGAGGAGAGCACGTTCAAGTACCAGTGTTTAGGTTTCGACTGTTTCACACCACCTTGCAACGTCTCCTAGGATATTCTTGGGGCCCATTTTCAACCACAAATATCGGGCTCAAGGCTTAAATTAAAATTTCTTATGAAGAGAAATGGAGAAGTTTCAGACACAATTATGTTGAAAAATATGAGCTGTATAAAAGGGACAGGCTCTACTTAAACTGAAATGGAACTTGACAGCTGGCACTTATCAAAAAGGTCGCAGAGCAGCTTTTAAACGAACGCCTGGCAGAAACTGGCACCATCCGGTTTGGGCCAAATCATCCCAAGCGACAAGGTTGTAAATGTTCCAATTGTACCATTTCTCCTTCTGGATGGCCTGGAAGTGAACATACAATAGGACAGGACAGCCGGTCTAAGACATGTCAACAACATTTGGAAGAGAACACAACGTATAGGTGCTTATATGCAAATGCCAGAAGCCTGTGAGCCAAGCTGGGGGAGCTAGAGTGCTTGGTTGCAAAGAAAGAGAGATACAGCAGTCATAATGGAAAACTAGTGAAATGGAGAAAACCAGTGAGGAATGGTTATTACAAGATTCAAAGCACTACAGAAAGAACAGGAAGGGGTTATTTGGGGGCAACATAACTCTGAATTTCAAAGAGTATAGAATTCAACAAACGATTACACTTAGGGGGACCACACTCCTCCACATGCGGTACCCAGGACCTAGTGCGATATACCTTGAACCAACAGGAAACAGTGACCCTACTGCTATCCAGTTCAACATATGGAACTAGAACGTTTCCAAGGAGGCTCACACAGACATGTTTGACTTCAGGCAGGGATTGCTCAAAAATGAGGCGACTAGTAAAAAGGAAGCTGAATTGAAAATAAAGAGGGTCAATTCTCTCCTAGAGAGCATGAAGGTTATTTAAAATCACATCAGCAGAAACTCAGAAGTTACATTCCACTAGAATGAATATAAGCAGGAAAGGCACCACCACGACCTATGATGCAACTACATTTGGAATGTCAAGGACAGGTCTGGTCACCGCACCTCAAGAGGGTTATTGTGGAGCTGAAAAACATATGGGGGGGGGGGGAAGGACAACCAAAATTATCAGAGGGTCGGAACATCTCCCTAATGACGAAAGGCTAGAATGGAAAAAAGGCTAGAATGGAAAAATTGATGATCAAAGGGAGACATGATTGAGGCATATAAAATTATAAGAGGTGTGGAGAGAGAAGCTTTCATCCCACTCACAATACTAGAATCAGGGGTTATCCCATGAAACCTGCCGACAAGAGACTTAGGACAGACAAAATAAAGTTCTCACAGTGCACGATTAATGCATGGTTATAAATGTGAAGATGATCACTAGTTTGGATGGTTTTAAAAAGGTGCTGGACAAATGGTCTATCGATGGCTACTAGTCATGCCGGCCATGCTCTGCCTCTAGGATCAGCAACAGCATGCCTCTGAATTTCAAGTGTGAGGGAGCAACGTGGGAGAGAAGTACGTCTCTCTCCTGCTTCTCGGCTTTGAGAAGCAGCTGGTGGGCAGTCCTGAAAAACAGAATGGTCTAGATGGGCCTTTGGCCTGACCCAGCAGGGATTTTCTTATGTTAACTGTACTGTTTACAGTATATGTTCATACATATGGACAAATAAGTTTACAGTTGGAATACTCCTTTCCCACGGTTCTGCAATTTCAAAGGAAGCACGGCTTTGCATCTGCCTGGCGAGAGAGTTGACAGAACTGTGACTCTAAAGTAGATTGCTTCTCTGCCAACCTTTTGTTCACTTAATGGCCCAATATTATCCAACTTTCCAGTACTGGTGCAGCCATGCTAATGGTGTGTGCATTGCATTCTGTGATGGAGGGGCAGTCACGGAGTCCCTCTCACCGTAAGGAAACATTTTGTTCCCTTACCGCGGGGCTGCACTGCAGCTGCATCAGCGCTGAAAAGTTGGATAGAATTGGGCCCCATGGAATTAAGACTTCACTTTTTTGTTGTTTAGTCGTTAAGTCGTGTCCGACCCTTCGTGATCCCATGAACCATATCCCGCCAGGCCTTCCTGTCCTCCACTATCTTCCTGAGTTCGCTCATTTTCATGTTCGTTGCATCGGTGATGCTGTCTAACCATCTCATCCTTGGCCTTCCCCTTCTCCTTTTGCCTTCAGTCTTTCCCAGCATCAGAGTCGTCTCCAGAGAGTCCTCTCTTCACATTAGGTGGCCAAAATATTTGAGCTTCAGCCTCAGTACCTGTCCTTCCAGGGAACAGTCAGGGTTGATTTCATTTAGGATTGACTGATTTGATCTCCTAGCAGTCCAAGGGACTCTCAGGAGACTTCACTAGTGCAGACTAAAGAGCGGTCTTTTTTTAATCAGGCATAATAGGTTTACAATATCATTGGCAACCTTCACAGTCTTAACTTTTCAAATATAAAAATCCTACATTTTTCCTTAAAGTTGATTCACAGCTGAAGAACTCCAGCATCAACATCAATTGGTAGAAGTGAGCTGACAAGCCTGACAAGCTGACAAGACATATTGCAATCTCACCAATATGACGTTTGTTTAGCATTTCACAGTTTTCAACAGTCACTTCAAGTCTTCACAGCTGCAGTATATGAAACTATGACAGCAGCATGAGTGGAATTCTTGGGCTTCTAGGAATACATATCCAATATCTGTACACCAAGAAGAATCTTTGAGAGCCTGTATATGGTATTTGGAAGGATCTGAAAAATATCAACATATGCACTATAAACTGAAATGTTTCCTTCCCTTCAAAAGCTAGCACAAAAACAAACCAACAAAACTAGTTAAGAATGTACAACTCCAGGGGAACCAAAGTGGGAACCAAAGTCTCAGAAAATTGACAGACCAGAGTCTTGTGAATATTTTTATACCCTAAAGGATGTCGAACTGTAGGGCAGAGAAAGAGAAGGAGTAAGTCTCAGTTTTACTAGCAAAAGCTGAAGCTCCCTGTTTTTCTGTGCTGTGCTAACAAAACTGTCATAGTGCAGCAAGACAGGAAGGGTAGACATGAAAAGTATGTTGAAATATGCATCTTGGAGCAAGTCTTCCATACATATTACTCAATGCAAATCCTGGTGCAACTAGAGCTGGGTCAGGGCTTTAGGGCAAGAGTAATGAGACTTTGGTGGATCTCCCGTGTAGCTCAATCCAATTGGCTCTGCGATACCATCATATTCAATTACCTGATTTGCTGATCTCTCGATCTCTCACACACACACACACACACACACACACACACACACACACACACACAGCACTGAAAATATCTGGAAGAGAAATTCAGACTCAAGTGAACCCAGACATGACACAGGGAATACGCTCAACCCCCTTGTACCCAACCCCAATCCCCCCCCAACTACCTTTGTCATGATATGCAACTGTTGCCAAACCAGATAAAAAGCAGTACACACACCTAACTTAAGATCAAATCAAGATATAGATTATGCTGTTGTTACAAAGCCGAGCGATACTGACCCATAGAAACGCCCTGTGTGCTCTAATTAGTTGCATAATTGGTGGTTAGTTTCATAAACACAAGAGTCGGCAGAGCATAGACAATTAAATTCTTGCTCAATTCAGAAATACCACTTGCAAGTTTAAAATATAAATGTAAAAATAAAAGCAGCAAAACATGCACAATTGTATTTATGTTATTAGAGAGCATTTCAGAAGTATTTTTTTTACCCCAGTAAGCAAGTCTAAACCTTAGGGTAATAATGTCAGCTAAGATATTCGAGGCCTGCTGAAGATGATATACTTTTGCAGAACACACACTGCTACAGCTCAGCCCTTCACAGACAGAGGAAATTCAAGTTATATATTACTGCAATTTGCCACAGTATTTAAGTCACGCAGAAGTAACTGTCTCCAAAATACTAACACCAAAAGTACAGGCTGTTTCATGACACAGTTAACAAGAGATTCCTCATTAGACAATGTTCTGTCAGACAACACTAACAGCCTGCAACACCACACTGCATCCTTTATTGGTCATAAGACAAGTTTAAACCCCTTTCTCCAAACAAATTCAAGTTAAGATCAATAAAACCATTGTTAATTTCAAACAAGGGCACTAATGTTTTGGTAAATTAGAATTTCTGCTTTCAGGACAAGGAAAACAAGCAACAAGTGATATTAAAAGCTTGTTTCAACTACTTTGACATTTAGAAATCCATTAGTCTCACTACAGTTTCCTCTCAAGGACTGTATTATGAAACAGGTAAAAAAAAAAACTCAGTTTAGAACAGCCCAATCCTGTCTAACCCTCGCGATGCAGCGAGGCCAGTGCAGCATCTGCTGCATCCAGGGCACAAGACAGGAAGCCGGAAGGTCACCTCAGGGGAAGGGAATGCTGCTCCCTTACCCTGGATAAAGTCCCAGCTGCGCAAGCTATTTTGCTGGCGCAAGTTCGAGATGCCCGTGTAACAGTGGCCAGGCTCAAGAAGGGGGATAGGATTTCGGCGTAGCTGCTGCCGATCCCTCCCCCTTCCCAGGTCCGGCCAACCAATCCCCCAATCCCACACCTTTTCACTGCCCAGCAGGGAACTTACCTGCACTTTGTCTGTGGCGAGCAGGACGGCACCAGCGCAGCCTACTCACTGGGTGCCACAAATGTGCCTTGTGGCACGTTTTGCGACACCCTAGAATGGCAAAGTGGTCACTCCACCAGTCTTATGTGAGACAGGATTGCACCATAAGTCATTCATACAGAGTAGTATTGGAGGCCTTGAGATACATACTATTTTGCATGTTAAACAACTATTGCAACATTCAATAGTCGTCTAGAAGCAGCAAGTTCTTCAGGAAGATTCAGGCATTCTGTTAACATCAATAAATCAAGAGCATACTTCGACTAGTGCCATCGCTGTACTTTGCCCATTATTTTCATGCTCTTCTAACATTCGTAGTATCATGGCTGGAAGAAGGATTCATGTAAAATGAACATTGATAATTCATAAAAGGAAAATAAGTCTGGCTTCTTCCTTTTCAAGTTTTAGGTGGTAGGTTAAGACCAGCCCTTTTTCACCAAGCCTTTTTCACCAAGCCTTTCGAGAAAACAATTGTTTCTGCTTCCAGCTGCTCATTTTTTAGGCCTGCCATTTGTCTGTTCTGCTTAGCTGCCGAATCATTTTTATACTGTAATGCAGAAGAATAGTCTATCTTTTTTAATCTGCAAGTCACCTTGCAAGTTCTTTTTGATGAAAAGGCAACATATACCGGTAAATATTTAAATAAACATAAATAGTTCCTTGAACATTCTATAGTAGAGGTAGTGCTCATCTGCCAGTTGTCAAATGCACTCAAAATACAAACCTTTTGCTCCAAATCACCAAAAGGACAACCCAGTGAAGACATCTCCTCTATTATCAAACTTAGTCAAAAAATTGCATGGATTAGCTCTTTTGTCCTCTCTTCCATTCTTCTTAGCTGTTGCTCCCCCTCCCAACACAAGTCAAGATCCAACAGCAGGGGCACGGACAGTTCTTCCACTCCTTCCCATCATTGCAAAGCCTGTGGTTTCACTTGCCTGCAGGAGTTACTTTGATAATCAGCAATAGTATGGACATTCACTCTATTCCTGCAGACTACCATAATACATATATGGAGAATTGTAGAAGGTGTCAACCGAAAATTGGTGAAGTGATTAGATTCTTTCGTGTTGGAGGTTTTGTGGAGAGACACAGACCCTTTTGTAAGTAGAGAGGGGTGCTTAGCCAAGCATCTTAAAGGCTGATCTACACGACAGCGTCGCGGCTCCGCCGTCGCCTCTGCCTGGCGCCTCCACGCTGGAAGCGGGGGGAGTGTCTTCAAGCCTGTTACCCCTCATGTTGTCCCGCCTTCCTAAGAAAGCGCAGTTGTGATTGGTTAAACTCTTCCCCCCCCCTCTGTGATTGGTAGGCTGCAGCAGCTCCGCGAGCCACCTCCAAGCTCTGCCGTACGCCCCCTAAAAAATAGAGCACTCGACTTGGAGTACGCGGCAGTGGGGCGGAGGTCCGGCGGCTCCGCCGGATTACAAAAACGCTCCGCGACGCTGTCGTGTAGATCAGCCTTAAGAGATGCATTTTACACCTTTTGATTCCTGTTGGAAGGGGACTGAGGGACAGAGGACTCCAACTAGGAAAGAAAAGAAAATCATAAGTAATGCCTTAGCTTGTGGAGCAGTGCAAGCCACGTGCTTCAAGCCAGCTATCACTGTTGTCCTGTAACTGATAAAAATTGTGAAGTATAATTTTTTTTTGGGGGGGGGAATAGGGTGGGCTTTACTAGGAAAAATATGAAAACTCTTGAACATTAGAATATACTAGAATGTTGGTACACCTTTTGTCAAAGAAGAAAATATTACAGAAATAAAATGCAACCTGTTTTTGTTTTTTCTAAAGAGTCTGAAATAGCCTCCGTGTGAAATGGTATTCAAATGTTGTATTCAAAGACTGTAAACACAATACTTTAAATACATACAGAGAGCACCAAACAGAACGTTTCAGGAGTGTAACCTTTGTCTTTTCCAAGCCAGCAGTCCTTTTTATGGCACTGCAGTAGGTAATAAATGTATGTTCCACATTTTACACTGCACCCTCAGTAAAATATATTACAGAAAGGCCGGCAGGGGAGCCTTATGTTGCCAAGAATTCCTTTAGACCGCAATTGTGCTCTCTCCAGTTCTCCTTGATTGGCTTATTCTTCACCTTCTCCATGAATAAAGTCCCTGAATATTTATGTCCAGTCAAGCTAAAACTGGTGCAGCAGCACTCATAACAGATGGAAAAGCTGTGCTAAATTGTGCTTCAGAGTATTTTATTTCTTCATGAGTATTTCATTTCTTGGGCAAAGGGTGAACAGGTGTCACTTCATGCCCAATTCAAACAGCTGTTCAAAGTTTTGTCATTTTAAGACAGGCAGCAAGGACATATCCAACAGTATTAACATATTTACTTGAAGATTCAACTAAAAGAGCTATAATCTCCAATCAGAAGAAAAGCAAATTTAAGTATTTATACCCTACTTTTCAACAAGATGATGAACCAAAATATCGAGCTAATGTGTATTTTATCAAAGAAGAAATCCACTGAGCAATTAAAAAGAAAAAAACATTTTAGTCCATGAGCATGCTCTTCCCCCCCCCCATTTTTTTTTATTTGACTTGAATCTATGCCGTCTGTTTTAGAGCCTGTAGCAAACTGTTTATAAAATGTCATGCAAAAGTCAGATAATGGGAACACTGGAAGGAACCTGAAGAGTCAGCAACTCCAGTCGCCTGCACTCTGCCAGGATTCCCAGCAAGGGGGATGACCATCAACCATGGTATTCTTCTGGAGGACAGCTCCAGGCTGGAACCACCACTCCTACAGAGTAGATCTCAGAAGACGGTGCTAGGCGACTACTGTTCCTCCCCCAAGGAGCTGTTATGCAGGGTTCCTCGATATTCAATGCTGTCTCCTACCCTTTTTAATCATCTACATAAAACTGCTTGACGGAGCTCCATGACACCCAGCTCCCCCCTCACCTTTCATAAGATCCAAGTGAGGCAGTCGTCTCTCTAAATGCGACTCTAGGATTGAGTAAAGATCAATCTATCCATGTGGAACATAACCGATTATTGATGAGAACCTATAGGCCTATTTGGCTAGAGAAGTTACACATTCTGGACATATAAAATTATGCATGGGATGGAGAGAGTGGATAGAGGGAAATTCTTCTCCCTCTCGCACAACACCAGAACTAGGGGGCATGCACTGAAATTGAGTGGAGGGAGAGTTAGAATGGACAAAATAAAATATTTCTTTACCCAGCATGTGATTCATCTGTGGAACTCCTTGCCACAGGATGTGGTGATGGCACCTGGCCTAGATGCCTTTAAAAGGGGTTTGGACAGATTCATGGAGGAAAAGACCACCACAGGTTACAAGCCATAAGCAACCTCCTGGTTTTGGAAGTGGGTTCTCTCTGTGCCAGGTGCAGGGGAGCAGCAGCAGGAAACAGGTTATCTTGTTGGCTGTGTGCTCCCTGAGGCATCTGGTGGGGCCACTGTGTGATACAGGAAGCTGGACTAGGAAGCTGATGGGCCTTTGGCCTGATCCAGCAGGGCTTATGTTCTTATGGACAAGGTCACGTTCTCCAACAGATCCAGTGCCTAACTTGCTCCTGGAATCCCAGGTATTCGTGCTAGTCCAGAATGCCTTATCGGCTTCAGCAGACAACACCAGCAAGTGTAAGAAAAAGATCTGGTCACCATCAGTAATGCTGTGGTGACTTCTAGATTAGACATTTACAGCACTCTACATGGAGCTGCCCCCGACTTCAACGAGTCCAGAAACTTCAACTAGTGCAGAATGCTGCTACCCATACTGCAGAATGCTGTTGATGAGCATGAGCTGATATATTACAAATACTTTGAAACTTTGGCACTGACAGACAAATCTGTTTCAAGACTCAACTCAAGGTTTTCACCTTCACTAAGTGCTTATATGGCACTAAGCAAAGCACACATGTGGGCTTCACCTTAGAGATATACAGTAATATGAATCCAAAGAATTTGATTATAATATTATTTGATTATAATATGAATTGCAATCATTTGATTAGGTTTTATTATGATGCAAGTTTTCATTATGCAAATGAAGTTCTAAAGATTTGAGCACATTTTTGCATGCAATAACTTCTCTGAAAGCAACTCACTACCCCCCCTCGCCCAGTCAAGCAGACAACCCAAATACAGTATTCCACGATATCACAGTAGCTCAGCAAATGCTGGAGGGTGAAGGGCGCTCCAGCAAGAACGAAGACAGTTGTTCTTGCAGCCAACAGCCATTTGCGAAGTCTCCAGACTACAGTTTAACAACATCAAGCTTTCAGTTTGAGACTGTGGTTTTGATCAGATTGTTGCAAAACTGCACATTCATCACTGCCGACAATGATAGCCAAATTATGTTTCCAATAGCAGTGAAGTTTGGTCTTCTTGTATCTCAGACATAAAATGCTCCTCTTTCAGCTCTTCTTTGTCTGGTAAAGAGATTTACAGGGAAGAAGCAGCAAAGTATATTTGTAACAATTCTTGCCCTCAAACCTATGACACCAGTGCTGTGTTACAACATGACATTTTGAAAGAGGTACACAACGCCATCTTGTGCTGTCAGTAGCTTTAAAAAGACTGTTACTCCTACGGCAGAGTGCACTAGAGCAGCGGTCGTCAACCGGTGGTCCGTGGACTACTGATGGTCTGCGAGAAAATTTTGGTAGTCCATGGAGGGGTGTCCAGTCAATCAGCAGCAGTTCAGTCTTCCGAAGAGCGGAAAGGTTGGTCACCACCCCCTGGACCTGTTTTCAGCCACTGGCGGGACGCTGACGTCACTTTGGGGGGGCCTTCGGCTGATGACATCATGGACCGCAGGATTCAAAATTGTGTCCATGAGGTCCGAAAGATTGGCGACCGCTGCACTAGAGGACCTCTGCTGGTCAACAGAATTAAATAAATAAAATACACTCTCACTCCCAAGTTTTGACATAACAATATATAGTCCTGGTAGTCAGTCATTTCAACCTGTTTTGAAAGGACTAGAAATGTATTTGGTAAATTACACAAACTTTACACTTAGAAAAAAGCCTACAGACACTATAGGTAACTCAGTGCAATTCTAGGCAAGTCTACTCAGAAGTTAAGTCCCACTAAGTTCATGGGGGACTTACTGAGAAGTAAGGGTGCAGCTTCAGTAACTTAAATTGACACTATTCAACTGACAAATCCAAATGACAAATCCAAATCCACTCTTCGCTTCTGTGCAGGTTTTTGGCAAAAATTGTCCCAAGTGAGGCAGTTTTTAATTGCATTCTCCCTTTCAGGGCAGAATGTATATAAGAGCAACAAAACTCTTTCACAGAATCTTCATGGGTTGAAATACCTAGGCCCAAGAAACCTGAAGACATAGAAGAGCCAAAACTTGGAGGGAGATGTGCAGATTGGGAAAAAAAAAATCAGGAAAGCAGCCAGGGGAGACAAGCCACCTTCACATTGTCTGGCAAGAGTTTGTTCAAGTCATGAAAAGCAACATTCCTAGATACAATAAATGACTATTGCCTTAATACACAAGTCATGAAGCCGACTATAGGCAAGGCGATCGCAAACTTAATTCTCCATAGCACCCAGGATCTGTTGCAACATGCAAGTATTACCATTATATGATGTGACCATGGCACTATCAAATTCAACACATGTAAATAGAAATTGCCTGTAAGGCCAGCAGAGCCACACTTAATTTCAAGTAAGAAAACTTATCAAAAATGAAGGGAATTGTCAACCAGCAGTTGAAAGTCAGGAACGTCAAATCTCTTCAAAACCCTTAGAGGGGATTTGAAACCACTATAATGTATAAAACAAATTAGAACAAAGTGCCAACAATTCCAAGGGGATGGTAGTGTTGTTAACTAGCTATGAGAGGGAGGTCATAAGGAACAAGGAGCTTTCTTTTCAAAAAAAATGGAAATCTTGCCCATATGAAAAATTCTAATTTGAAAATGTAAAGAAATTGAACTTATTGTTGAAGAGGCACTTTTTAATACAGAAGCAACAGAAAAATACTCAGTGGTCAAGGTCCCCTTTGAGGTCCCTTCTTATTGAAGGAAGATGGAGAAATTGCAGAGAAACTCAAATAATCCTTTGCACTGGGGTCTTCACTGCAAAAAGGCATTGTAGAGAAGGTTGTAGAGAACCATAAGGCTGGAAACCCAAAAAGGTTGTAGAGAACCAGATCTGAATAACTGAGGGAGGAGAGGAAACGCTGCAGAGCACAGCTAGCTACCAATTCGGTTCTATGCGATCTAGAAAGCAGCATGGTCCTAATTCCTCTCTGGAATTAACAGTTGGGGAGAAGATCTTAAGTCCTGCAAAAGAGAATTCATTCCATAGAAAGGAAGAGGAAGTCAGAATGGGGCAACAGGACCAAGCGTGTGCTCTCTGACTAGCAACATAGCATGCTGGCTTTTCGTCTGGTTGCTATTACTACAGTCCAAGTTTTGCCTTTTTTTCCTCTCTTTTTTTAAGGAGATGTTCATAGTTTTCGCCTCACTGAAGCAGCCCAATAAATCAGGCTGACTTTGCAACTTCTGGCTGATTTTTGAATCCAAAATAACTGCAGGCCATGTACCACAGGAAAAAAAAAATCTGAATGACCCAGTCAAATAGAAGTGACAAAAGGTCTTGTGCAATGGAATGAGAAAGTCCCTGGAGAGTTGCCTGCCAGTCAGTGCACAAAGAAATCTGAACTCGATGGACCACTCGTCCAACTCAGTATGAGGGAGCTTCATACATTCGTATGACATGAAGTTCTAGGGCGAACTAACAAGCCACTCTGATAGCATATATCCAAGAAGTGAATCCGCAGAACAAAAATAGGCAATTTGTAAACCAAAAGCAGCCATCTTAGCATAGGATCGGATTGTAGTCAACCTCACACCTAGCTTGCCTCACAAGACTGGAAGATGAAATGAGGTTACCTCACATTTCCCCACCCTGGATTCCTTGGAAGAAAGGGATAAAATGTGACAAATGCAGAACAGCTATACAGTACTTGCATTCAAAGAGCAATTTAGAACTGCCAGTATTGATATAAGGAAAAGATTGCTATCTTGTGAAAAAATGCCATCTCAATAATTTCAAAACTGTTATAGCAATTACTGCAGCCAAGGGTCATCTAACATTGTTCTGCCTTCTTAGTACCACAAACTTCCTCAGCTAAGCACAATGTAGCAGATGCATATCTACATAGCTTTATTTCTATACAGTATTTCACCGTCAGTGCTCAAGACTCGGAGGACACAAAAGCAGAGGGTTGAGAAGGGTACAATAGGGTCTCTATACCCTTTCGCTTACAGGAATGTGGTAGGGGGGCCTTCTGACCACCAAGGGCTTCACAAAAAATGTTGCAGGGGAGGGTTGCACATGCACACTTTCCTCAAGTCAATGGAAAATATCCTCAGCAGCAGAGAGGAATATAGAAGTACTAGTTCTCAGGCTGCTGAAGCAGTGGGTTGGGTAGGTTCACTATCCACCTCCACAAATAATTTCAGGGTCAAAAAGAAGGGAAGAGGGATTAGTCTCAGATCTCTTCCATCCTTGCCCCCAACTCCTGAAATCTCTTTGGCGGGGTTGGAAAAAGGCTGCTTCTGCAGATAAAACAATTGAAGGGGGACAGGTGGTCTTCTCGGAATCAAGTCTCACTCTCTGTGTAACAAAATTGAAACAATTCATGCATAGTTGAGTATGTTAATCTCTTATTAATTTCAGTGCGAGGATTTAAAAAATGCCGCTATTTTTGGCATAGCATCAATAGTTCGGCCACAATTTATGCTACTCCGGGAGAGGTTACAACCTCTTGTCGCGGCCATGTTTGCCCTGGTGTAAAGGTGAATGACAGATTCAATACCAATACAAAAATTTAACTAAAAAAAATGGTACAAAAAACCCGCCTGTCAGGCAGATGTGGTGGGATTGGCTCAGGGCCTGGGGAGGCAGGACTAGGAAGCTGGGAGAGGTCTATAAGGGATGCCTGGCCGGCTGGCTGGAGAACAGGATCGACAGCCAAGCAAGCCTCCTGCAACAGACCTGAGGAGGAACCGGGTGCCGCAACCACCTTCCCTGGGGTCCCTCTGAGGCCTCTTCTAAGGCATCCCAATATGTCCCTGCGGGCTCGGACTGGAGGTCTCCCCAGAGCCCAGTGCACCCCAAGACTCGGGGTCAGCCCTTGACACCCCGTTGCCAGGGTCCCCACCACAGACCCCCTTACATCTAGAATTCAAGTTAAGCATCCATCCAGAGAAACTAGCTCTGATGAAGTTAATATAGCAATTTTACAAAACAGCTCTAGACTCTTATTAAAATAAAAAGATATTCCTGTGCCTCGTGTCAACAGGGCTTCTCTAAGTGGGTCTTGCTAAGTTCCCTGAAACATGTACTGATGAATTCTCTCTGATGGGTTAAGACACTATCATGGAGGAAAAGGTCTACTACTATATACTGTACTTTATGTATCTGCTCCTATTACTTACTCACAAGCTAAAAATTATGGGGAAGAACAAGAAGAGGCTGACTACAAACAAATTTATGCTACCAGCAGCCTTTGCTCTACCATTCAACCTCCAGCAGCTTAGTGAATGGCTAGGATTTGATGAAGCCCCAGGTGATAGTGCACCTCATTAAAATGAAAGCCTGCCATTAATCTCCCCAAGTTCCTTTCATCCCAATGTGTCAAAATTGTTCCCAGCACATGAATTTACCTCTTTCTTCTTCCTGGCTGCCCCACAGACTACTTGGCCCTTTGCCTTGCTTTTCCTCCTTCTATGCTTTTTGCGGACAAAGGAAAGTAGCAAACAATAAAGCAGGAAGGGCAAAGAATAAAGAAGCAACGAGCATCCTTTAATTTACCTTCGGCAGTTCTGAAGTGAAAAGACACATCCCAAATTACCTTACTGTTGTAAAGAAGTTCGGTTAGGGTTAGGGTTCTTCTTCTCTGCTTAGGTGACTCTTCATTGAGTTCTGCCTGCATCGAACATTCAAGGACATGCAAGCAGAAGGAATCAACTACCATCTTGCAATATTACACGCAACAAGGGCCAATTCTTATGTTATAGGTGCGCTACGGTACATTACCACTCCCCCACAAGACATGTTCCCTCTAAACCATTCATCAGTGCAGTCATATTGGCAAAGCCCAACAACAGTTATTTCCAGAACTCACTCTGGCCCAACACGGGAAGGTGCAACACTTGCATAACAACTATTCCATCACCCCTCCCACATGACTTCACCATTTCAATGCTACCAGGGTGGCACAGCACGTGACTGCGGAGGAGTCAAGCAAGAACTAGGCCTTTATCTTATTGCGATTAACAGGTTTAGAAAAAATGTAACCAAGTTCAGGCTTCAACAGGTATCCTCCTCAAGTTATTACAAGGGGAGAAATAATGAACACACAGATTCTAGACACTGTCAAACTTGACCCATCTTAAACAGGCACTTTTATAACAATTTTAATGGATACATTGAGCGAAACATCTCGGGATTTGGGTTATAAAACTTCAATTTATAAAATATCAAAATGTAAAATACATCAGCAAAAATCAGTAAAAACACAAAGTAAGCATATAATGCTAAAACCTCATGTAACAAATACTTTTAAGATCACTGAGTAAAATACAATAAAGACATTTAAAAACTGCAAGGGCATGACGTTTCGTTTACCAATCTGTAAACTTTTTCAAATGCTAAAAAAAGAGCCTAAGTAGGCAAGAAGATGTCTTCGATCACTTCAATTTTAATGTATGTAGGTTATATTATAATGTATTGTTTCTGGTACTTTATTATAACCAGCCTTGTGCTTATTTTAACAGGGAAATGCTGGGTAAAATTAAAATAAATGCCTCCAAATAGGCACGTGGAAGGCTTTCATCACTAGAACAGGCTTGAAAGCAGCCTTTAATATGACTAAAGCGAAGACTGAATGCCTGAAGCTCACTCCAGGTTCTGAGAAACGTCGTGCCTGCACCGAATCTTAAGTTCCTTTTTAAGAAACTTTGACAGAGGGAGTAGGAAGTCAGGCTTGCATGGCAGTCCAAAACTCCCTGTTCCTGAAAGGGTTTTTTTGTTTTGCTCCTCCAAAGTCTTCCACTGCCTTGCACTTTTCACAGACTAGGGAGGGCATAAATTAAACATGCTGATGCCTCCTTAGATTTTTTTTGCATATATTTATATTTTATTGATATATTAAAACAAAAACAATACATATTTCATAAAGTTATAGCAAGCACGAATACATCCTACTAGCATACTATTCACTATTTTCTACATATAATATCCAACTAAGCCAAAACACCCACATTCTATTCATCAAATCCGCATATCACATCATTCTTCTCTCTCAAAAAAAAAAAATCGATAAATGGTTTCAAGTTGTTCACGAAAAGGTTAACTAACTTTTCCTTAATTAAAACTGTAAGTTTATCCATTTCAGCATAGTCCAAAACTTTCAGCCACCAATCTTCCAGCGAAGGTATCCCCGAATTCTTCCAATATTGTGCATATAAAATTCTTGCCGCAGTTATCATATATAAAAACAAAGTTTGAGATTTTTCGCCCACATGATCATCCCTCATACACAACAAAAAGGTTTCCAGTTTCATTTGAACCTTAATCTTTAAAATCAACTCTCTGTTTATGAGTCTGAGTCCAATACTTCTTTGCTTGGGGGCATGTCCACCACATATGATAAAAAGTTCCCTCTTGCTTTTTACATTTCCAACAGCTATTCATCACCTTCTCATACATTTTTGCTAATTTGCTTGGGGTTATATACCATCTATAGGCCAGCGGGTGGCGCAGCGGGTTAAACCGCTGAACCATAAGCTGTCGATCGAAAGGTCAGCAGTTCGATTCCCGCAACGGGGTGAGCGCTTGTTGCTTGGCCAGCTCCTGCCAACCTAGCAGTTCCAAAGCATGTCAATGCGAGTAGATAAATAGGTACCGCTTGCGGGAAGGTAAACAGCGCTCCGTGTTCCAGCTGCATGCTACGCGCTGCGGCAAGGAGAGTCATGCCGGCCACATGACCACAGAGGCGTCTTCGGACAACGCTGGCTCTTCGGCTTTGAAATGGAGATGAGCACCACACCCTAGAGTCGGACACGACTGGACTTAATTGTCAGGGGATACCTTTACCTTTATATACCATCTATACATCATTTTATACAGATGGGGATATATTCCTTAATATTCACATTTAACGTAAATTTCAACTGTTTTAACCATAATTATTCCCATTGCTCCAGCGATACCTCCTTAGATCTATCAGGTATGCTGAGATACCTTCGAAAGTGGTTTGATAACGTTGCAAATCTGAATGTTCTGTCCCGAAGAAAGCAAGTCTTTTTGTATGTGTGTAAAAGATTGATTCACATATTAATTTCATGGTCACTGCTTGAAAAGGCCTCCTCCTGGCATCTCCTCTTCCATGTTGTTCCCTTAGCACATAATGTCTCTACTAGGAGGCATGAAAACTCTCTATGCAACGTGTCAGAACCACACAGAGCTGCACTATCTGTGCAACACAACTGAGAGCAATTTACCCCAAAGTAGCAATAGGCAAACTTCTCTTAGCATGACTAGAATTGAATCAGGAACATCACCAAGAATGCTTTTTTAAAAAAAAAAACACATTTTTACTCTAAGAGTTCCAAGAATTAAATTCGACTCAATGTTGGTTACGCTTCAGTACATTGCATTAAAATGTAATCCTTTTTGGTCCTAGACACTAATCTCAGTCATAATAAAGATACGCAAATATTCTCTCAAAGGGTGATTTTTAACGTTCCAGGAACTGGCAAGCAAGCCCAAGGATGCTCCCAAGTAAGCCACACAGGCTGAGAGTATCTGACCAAAGTTTGAGGATCCAAACAGCCTATAGCTTATGCAAAAGTTTTTACTAATTGCATTAAATATTAATACTTTTCTCCCCCATCTGTTTTTTCTTGACCTCTAGTTTATAACAATTCCAATTCATAACACATGTGACCATTATAAGCTAGACAACTTCAAAGTTAGAAACTTTGGCACCATCACTATTTGGAGCAGTGGCTTTAAAAATGGGCAGCCCAACCCTGTGTAAGGATACCCAGCTGGCCTAAAGGACCGGCCGCGATATGCTGTGGCCGTCCCGGGCTGCCCCAGGGTAGCCCAGGAGGACCGTGGGAGAAGGGGATGCAACTTGGCCAAGGCCCTATGGGCTTCCTTGAATGTACACCAGCACTGAATCTGGTGTACATTTGAGCTGGGGGAGGTAGGCCAAAATGGGCCGGAAGAGGGTTGGGATATTGGTGGAGCTGGCCATCGATATCCCTGCCCTCTCCCCGTCTGGTTCGCCCAATCAGCCCTCACCCTCGCCTCCTGGGCCGCCCTACCTCCACCGGTCTGTACACGGCTTATCTTCTCGGTGGGCACAGGGATGGTCCACCGGGGGATTAAGGGCTGCTGGCCTTCATGCCGGTGGCCCTGACTCCAAAGAAGTTGCAAACGCGCTTTACAGCGCATGTGTGACATCTTACAGCGGCAGAGCGCACGCTCCACCGCTCTAGGCCTGCGTAGTATTGCACCATCAGTAAAATAAGTATACAGAAATAGTTCAGGACAACTGGAGAGTGCAGAGCTAAAAGTAATGAAGATTCAATGCCCAGAAATGCAACAATTTATCATGGCTCAATCACCTGAGAATATTTGATGCCACCAGAGTATTGCCACCAGAGAACATTTTCTTCTTCTCACAACTCTAGAATCACATCCAGTTTCATTACAGAAGGCCAACATTCAGGGAACCAGAATACAAGTAGGATTTGCAGGTTCACTGGCATATTCAGATAGCACAACACTTTGCATCACTACAGAAAATAATCTGGCCAGTTCATACATTACACGAAGGCGGAATAAAATGGCAGACACGGTTATTGTTTTGCAGTTACGTTGTATGCCAGTCCCACTCAGTATCTTAGTGTTGCAGATGTGGAAGTTGAGTTTAGGGGCTGGAGAAGTGTGGTCCCTTTTCTTATTCACGAGGAATCTGACCTGCCTGTGTAGGCCAGAGGAAATATTTATCGTTGGCACAGCTACATCAGCACTGGAAAGTTGGATAGGATTGGGCACCAAGAGTCCTATGAAGATTAAGTGCTGGTTTCTCATGTCAAACCTGATTCTGTTACAGTGCAAATCTCAAGGACAGTTCTGCCATTTGCACAGCTCAGAATCAGAAGGGGAGAAGCAATGTGTATTCATTGCCTGCCCAAGAGGGGCCTCTCTCAGTGGACGAGTGCACTGTGGCAAGAAGATGGCTTGTATCAGAGGGGAAATGCTGGCTCAATGCTGGAGGCAAAGCCTGGATGGATTTCAAAAGTTAAGTCTATCCTTTGAACATAGGCAGCATGGCAGCGCTCTTGGCACAGGAACCACAACTGGACGATATAATTATCTAGTTATACTACTCTCCATTTCATGCAACAGGAGCACCATAGAAATCTTGAATTTTGATACCATGGAACTGCCTCTATATAGGGCGCTGGTACACAGATATGTTTCAAGTACCAAAAATACAGATAACTTCTACCATGACAGACATTTTATTTTAATTACTATATCATCTTAAAGTAAAGTTACTATTAAAAATAATCTGCTAAATGTTAAGCACAGTTCTGATCATTCACAGCAGGTTATTTACTGTATTTTTACAATTATTTTGTCATTCAGCTGTCACCTAGAGAATATAAGAAAGCCAGATGTTTCATTAAAGGAACTGAAGAGAACAGTTGCTAATTAAAGCATTTAAAAAGTATTGTTAACTACTGCACTAACAGCTGGATAAACTGAGAAAAAAGACAACTGTCAATTTGTTCAAGCCACAGTAAAAGCTGCACCCTTTTCATGATAATGCGATGTCTCACTATCTACATTTTTGTTAAAGGCCATGAAACGCTTTTAGCACCGTTTTATTAATTAGACAAGTGATGTGGCTTCTGTATGTTGTTTGTATATTATAAATGGCTGCGATTTGCTCCGAATTCCCAAAGAAAAGTGGGATATGAAGAAAAATTAAAAACCTCCACTAACAAGATTCCACCGAAGTTGTACATACCATAGTTCTATAAATACAATAGTATATAGCTATTTCCTATACAATAAGCTCAACACCACGTGTAGAAAAAGCTTAACCTTAATTTGATAAACTCCCTCTTGTTAACAACCCAATCCTAAGCACACCGCCCAATGGCGGTGTGCCTCCCACGCTGGCTACCATAAAGCAGTCGGTGCCAGTTTCAAAAACCTCCCCACAGCACGCTGGTCAGCATGCTGCCAGGGACACCGGCAGGAAGGCCTGCACCTTCCCAGCCGCGGCAGAGGAACTCCGGACGTGAGTCAGGAAAGGTAAGGCGGTGGGAAGGCAGAAGGAGGGTGTAATGGGGGACAGGGAGGCTGCAGGAGGGGGAGGATCTGTTGTGGAAGGCCTGCACCAGATCCTATCCCCTTTCCCTGCAGCCTCCCCGGCCTGCACCGGATCCTATGGGACTGGTAAGGTAGTTTCCAGCTCCTCACAAGAGCATCATGGCAGGTAGCCAGCAAGCAAGCAGCGTAAACTACTAAAACTAACTGCAACTTGTTTCATGCAATTTGGAGAACAGGAAAGGCACAACTTTAGAGACTCAACAAACCTATTAAAATGACCGAACTCTACTTGCAAGAGAGTAAATAGGTTTTTAAGTCACGACTCAATTTCATAGATACTTCTTCCCATTTGGCACCTCAGTGAGAGAGTTTTAAATAGTTACTTCAAATGTGAAAAAACTACACTCATAATAGAAAAACTACCATGCTTTCTTACTTCTGATCTGTGCCCGACAAGAGCTTCTACTAGCACTAGAACACTGTAACTGCTGGATTTTACATTCTAAAAAGTGGAGAAACAATCTTTGCTTACTGTGCTTTCCCTTGGTGCAAACTGAGATCCTGCTTAGCACTAAGTGAGGTTCATCAACACGAGTCTGTTTAATTCTTCCTGCACTCTACTTTAAGACTATTAACAAACTGCAGACTGGGGGGGGGGGGCCTCTAAAGCTTGCGTAAGATTTTTCTGCGTTGGTTCCAACAGATGTATTACTAAGGTGCAACTGTTTGATGTGTTTGGAATATGAACACTCATTTTCAGTGAAACATTCAAATTATGTTACCTATTCTTTTAAACCCAGCACACATTGAAACACTGCAAAAAATACATCTATCATTTTACTAATCTTTATTGACCCTCACTGCAAGGAGAAAAGAATGAGAACAGTATAAAACTAATTTACAGTAAGTGATCTTTAATCCGCTCTAGGTAGCTAAAGCTCCTGATTAAATCATTAAAATAATTTAATTTGAGAGTAAAAATAAAGACAGTGGTTTGTCCATTGTTCACACACTTTTTCTACTGAATCGCTCCTGCATGTAAAATTACAGATAAGTAACTGCAGCAGTAGTAACCAAACTTACAGCACAATCCTGTAGAGCGCGCCGGTGACAGAACGAGCATTCCATCGGCGGCGGCAGTCACGAACGTGCCGTAGCACATTCGCGACTACTCTGGAGCAAAGGAGGCTGGCCTCCCTTGCTCCGTTGGTGGTTCGGCAAGTGAGGGGGGCCATCGGCCTAGCCAGCCCGGGAGGGGGCAGGGGACGGCCTCGGCCATATCCCCGTCCCTGCCAGGCCGTTATATGGCCTCCTCTACTTCCGCCAGTTATTTAGCTGGCGGAAATCCAAGGAGGCCAATGGGCCGGCCTGAATTTACCGGGGAAGGGGACGAGCTTCCCCTTCCCCGAGTAGACCTCCGGCCCGGCGGCACAACAGCCACCGGGGCTCAGGATCCAGCGGGCAGCCCTGGGCCGGCGGTCAGATCCTTACACAAGATTGTGCTGTTAGCTTTTTAAACCACTGCTAAATATTTACCATTCATCAGCAAGTTACAAAGCATGTGCAGAAGGAAGATGTAACAGGGGCAACATGGAACAAGCACCAAACATGAAAGACGAAAAGAATTCAGTGAAGGTTCTCTTTACATGAAATAATCTATTGGGAGATTTATAAATTCTAGTGTTGAAGTAATAGGATCAATCTTAAATTCATTTTCTATTTAATACCGCAAGTTACAAAAGAGTTTTTCCTCTGATCTCCCGAAAGTTTTTCCTTTCCCCCCCCAAAGGAAAAGATTCAATCGTCTTTGCAGGGTTCTGGCAGACTGCCAGGTCCGCCTCATTCAATAAGCTACTGTCCACCTGTCTGGCAAACATCCATACGAGAGGCACATAAGTCACCAGCATATAGCAGGAATGACAAGTGATTCATCAGGTGATTAAGTAATTTAAATTTTTCATCATCAGGTGATTAAGTAATTTAAATTTTACACACAAAAAGGTACACCAATTTGCAGCTTTCCCATTTAAGTATTTTAGTATCCTATTTAGTGAGAGCTGTTCAGTTTGGAGGTATGCCTTTCAAAAAGGAGACTCTCCCTAGTACATAATATTCTAGACCAGGATCCTGGTTTCTAGGACCACAGTCTAAGGATCCTTAATGGACTGCTGGCAGGAAATGGATTGCACCTCATGAGATCTGGGGAAAATGTGTTTGGCAGAGCTGTTCAGTTCTGACAGAGCTGTTCAAATCCTGGGGGAGGGGGTCAGAGACAAAAGCCCAAAAGGTAGGTACTGAAGGCAGAGACTTGGGTGCTACAAGATAAAATGCTTTGTGGGGCTGCCTAGCCAATATCCCACAATAAAATAGCAAGAGACACAATCAGTGCCAGCGTAAGGGTGCTGGGGTCCCTTGGGTAGAACCTTACACTGCCCTTATGATGGCCCTTGCCTGTCCCCCAGATAGCACACTGGGCACTATCACTGCTGCAGGTACTGATGGTTCAGGGGTCAAACTGCCCAATCTGACACTACCCTCTGAAGCATAATGGCCATGGTTTGCAATGTCTATACAATAATGCACAGAGTACTATACAGAAAGAAACAAACCAACAAGATGAGCTTCAACGCCTAGTACAGGAAAGTAAATACAACTTCCTAAATATTGGTGCGATGATTACCAAGATTGGAATACTGTATCATTCAATTGCTACTTGTTCAAAAAGAATGACAGGATAGCACTCTTCAAATACCTGTAAAGCTATCACATAGAAAATGGCAAAAATCCAAAGGGCAGGTCTAGATAGGCTAAGTTATAGAAGGGTAGATTTCAGTTGCACATGCAGAGAAACTCCATAGAAGTAATTTGACAAGGGAACCAATTACCAGCATGGGTGGGGAGTCCCTCATTGGAGGTATTCAAGGAGCAGCTGGGCAATCATCTGCTGGACTTCATAGCTCTGGAACTCCTGTATCAAGCAGGGAGCTGGACCAGATGGCCTACAAGACCTCCTCCAACTCAACGAGTCTAAAAATATCCCCAAGACGTTTTGTATAAAACCAGGTCTTAGGGTAGGATATCATCATAGCCGATTCAGATCTTCAGCCAGTCAATCATCATGCCCTTGATTTATTTAAAGAGAAATATTATGTTATATTTAAAGAGAACTATAACTGAAAGAGACAATGATCCTACAATCTGGTCATCTTTGAAGTAACATAAAGCAATTCTTTCTCCTTTGAAAACAGAACTACAAATCCTAGAATAACTCAGGGATGTAAAGTTTTTCTTGTGATGAGGAGCTGCTTTGCATCAAGACAAATCAATGGTCTATCTTGTCTTGCATCAAGACAAATCAACCATCACTGAAGACAAGTCATGCAGTACGTAATGTTTCCTTTAAAAAGAGAAGCTTGTAACAACTCATCTTCGGTATGACTCTTCTTAACCGACCACTGTCCCGGATTCTTTCTACTCAGTGCATGTTTCCATTACATGATACAAGCTGAATCATGATTTTCCTTGGAATTAATTCAATTACACATTATTTCATGTTAAAAATCCTATAGTGTTTATTCCCCAAAGACAATAATAAAAACTGCTTATGAACTCAAATGGTGGAATGACAGAAACTGTTGTGTCCCAAACCTAAGTCAATCCCTGCTAACTGGGAAAGGAGAAACAACCTTTTCAAGTGGTGAATCTCTTCTATTTAGTAGGGGGATAACAACTGTCCCTATTCAATCCAACACAGAATCCTCCCCTTGTGTTCCTCTTTACTATGGATTCCTTGGCTTAAACAAAATGTAGATGTTATCTCTGCCCCAAGATCTTTCGATGCCACCAATAGACGTTAACCATGGCATAATGCTCTTATGCCTGTATAGCAATCCAGAATGTCAGGATCAAAGCAACCTATTCGATTAAGTGCAAGCATGCCAGAGCCAGCATGGTGTTGCACGTAGACCAGGAAGATCCAAGTTCAAATTCCTGCTCAGCCACGATGCTTCCTAGGTGACCTTTAGGCCATTCACTATCTCTCAGCCTAACCTACCTCACAAAGTTGTTGTAAGGACTAAAGGAGAGAAGGAACCACATACACCACCCTGAGCTCCTTGGAGTAAGGGCAGTAATACAAATGTGAAAAATAAAATAGAAAGAAGAGGTACAAATTAGACATTTATGAAGTAAAAACTATAGTTGTAATATTTCCATAAAGGTAAGTCAGCATATTGATTTGGTTGTACACTTATATTCACAAGCACAGTCTGCACAAAGAGCTTGATATTATAAAGAGAAACAATGAAGTCAATGTGTCTGTACTGGAAAAAAAACTGAAATGCTTACAATTGTTCGATATGAATTCAGCCAACTCTATAATAGTCTCAGAGAAGGACACACCTCAACTGACAAAACCAGGTAGTACTTCTTATTCAAACCATTTTCCATCATCTCAGTTTGGTACAGTCTACTACTAACTAGAGGCCTATATCTTAACCCCCATCTCCTCCTTCCATTTGTATTTTTTTCCTGCTGCTCCCACAAGATTTCACATATTCTTATAATATACAGTACAGTAAGAAAGCAATGGCAGAAACTGAGACAACAGGAAGGACAAACAGCATAAGAATATAAAGGATGTGGGTGAGAGAAAAGGAAAACTGGGCCAACTGATTAAATTAATGGACTAACACTCCATATATATGCAACTTAATCTTCACTAAATAGGTCATACCTTGTAAACCTGTAATCCAAGCCTTCAGCCTACTAAAGTCAGTATTTCACAGTAAATGACTTGGTTTTGAATTAGAGTAACAAAAAGATTCAATGAATATCCTCTTCAGAAAAATCAGGATTTCTATTCTCCCCCCACCACACACACAGTTCTATTTTAAGGTCTGACATTCCACGTTAATGAGCCTTTTACAACAATTTCAAAAGCCATTACATTTACACACCTCTTCCTCTACTAACAATTACTAAGCCATTCTAAAGGTTGGGATTAAACGTTATGCTTCAGTGAAAGAAAATAGAATCCTAAATCACCAACCCATATATAATTGTTCATTTCCCCCCCCCCCCCCACACACACACACACACACACACACACACACACGGTCACAGTTCTTCACAGCCCTCCCTGGGCCATTACTTGAATCTTCATAATTCCATTTTAAGTTCCCTGTCCACTTTTATGAACTTTATTTCTACGATATTCTTCATGTCTTATCCCCTAAAATGGCAGGTATATTAAAATATGCACTCATCATAAGGACCAATGACAGTTCTTAGCAATGCCCAGACAATCCTGACACGTTTATTAAAAGCCAGTAAATATATTCTGGAAGCATTGCATCTAACACCTCTAGATCGCATTCTTCATCATTTTGACAATTTCACTAAATATAGTTCTTGGCTCTCAACGAAATTCAAGATACTGGCACCACCAATTCTGGGCACACAGTCAGTTGGCTGAAGGACCAAGGTAAAACAAACACTGGAAGCCAACAGATTACTGTGTACTTCTGTAATCAGTTGAACAACGTTTGAAGTCATGATCTATTCTAACCACATACCGGGGAGAGAGCTGGTATAACCATAGTGGCTAAAATACTGAGTTACAGATCAGGACTTCCCAGATTTGAATCTTTTCTCTACAATTAACTTATCAAGTGGCCTTCAGCAAGCCACTCCCACTGAATCCCAGATCCCCCGCTACAATATAGCTCGACACCCAATAAATAACTACTTCCGCCAAAGTAGCAAGAACAGAGAACAATTCCTGCCAACGTTCCCTAAGCCCCTGTAGGACTTATTGCCTTACACAGGGTTGCTGCAAGGATTACATGTGAAGAGTTTTGCACACTCAGAAAGCACTATACAGGTGCATGGGGGGGGGGGTTCTGATACCCAAATGCCATATTTTGTTTTTATTTCCCAAGACAAAAAAAAAGAACCTCAATCTTTTTAAAAGCAATGGTTTAGGCTCTCTTCTTATATTCCAGCAATTTGCAATACTGTATAATAGGAAATCCTGGCACTCAATGCATTGCATTATTTTTAGACAAGGTAACATGTCCATCATACTGCTCTATTGTACAAAATAAAGATTGTCAAGTCTTTGAGCTGAACTCAAAACATCAACACTTGAATGTTAATGAATACTCATTGTTGAACCAACAAACTTAACTCAAGAACACCTACTGCGATCAACATATATTGCCCAAAATAATCCCTGTCCAATGAACTAATAATGAACCGGGAGGGGGGGGGGTCAACAATTCAGTATATGTACATATGAGCAACCATTTCTATGTTGCATATATTCAGCACTATCCAAATATGAACAGAAATATTTAACGAAGGACCCGGCACGGAAAAAGTCATTTCTTTTTGACACTCCAGACCAAGACAACAAGCCTAAACAATACCTAGAAATAAAGGATATTTGATCCTAGATTAACCATACAGTACTTCTGTTCTCAACACAGCACGCACAGGCGGGAGCTGCATTATTGCCCCTTATCTAAGAAAGAGGAAGTGGATGTTCTCAAATATCACGTAAAGGGGGTGGCAGGAAAAAAGTAAACTTTGATCCCAGCATTTCTAAAGCTCGACACCCCATAAATAACTACTCCCTCCAAAGGAGCAAGAACACAGAACAATTCCTGCCAATTTTCCCTATTCCCCTAATAACACTCCCTCCCATACTAATTTCCCCCACAAACTGCGACGTGGCTCACTCCTGTTGGCTTGGCCGCGACTCGTGCAAATGACGAGTTGCAAACCAGTCTGAAGTCCACAAAGAAGCCATCTGCCTTTTAAAAAGAATGAGCTTTCGGCGCGGGGGCAGAGAGTCAGGCGAGCGGCTAGTAATGGAAACAGGACACAGACAGATCCCTTAGGTTTGGAGGGACGACTTCTTTCATTCGTCTCTTGAGAACGAGGAAGGCAGCGTCTCACCTCGTGTCAATTTCTGAATGGGGGTGGAGACGGGAAGCGGCGGGCGAGTAGCGCTGGAGGGGACCACGACGAAGCGACAGCTTCAACCTTCCAGACAGGCACCCATCCCTCCCCGAGAAAACCTTGCCTGCGACGAGGAGCAGCTCTCGCTCTCTCTCTCTCGCACCTTCTTCTTCCCCACGTCTGTGTGTGTATATACACACACACACACACACACACACGAGAAATCCCTCTCTCTGTAGGGTAAACGGGCAGTAGCCCCGGCCATATTTTACGAGAGAGGAACGAGAGGAGAAAAATGCTGCCTAAATTCGCAGACTCCTCGCTGTAGGCAAGAGGGGGGCGCGGGAAAGAGAGAGGAAGGAGGCTGTCTGGGCTTTCTTGTCCACTTCATAAAAGGGCGGGGGGGGGCAAAGAGTGCAACAACCCACTACCCCAGCAACAATCTACGTGAGTAGGAATGGGGGGGGGGGGTCTGACGGGTCTGCGGCGGGCAGGACGGCTGGCTGAGGGCGAAGGGATGCAGCTCCTGCTCAGGCAAGAGCAGAGGCCGGCTCCCGGAGAAACCGGGGGGACGGGACAGCCAGCCTCCAGCGACAGCCGCGACGGAGCCCGGGTCGTTCCCTCGCTCGTCCGCCTCCCAGTTTCCTTCCTCCTCGCTCTCACCTTCCTGCCGCCTCCGGCAAGCGCGGCGCTTCCCCCCGAGTACATGTAGTAGGCGATGCCTAGCACCCAGAGGAAAGCGAAGCAGAGCAGCATCCGAGACCTGCGCCGCATTCTCCCGCCCGCCCAGTGCTGCAGCAGCGGCAACAGCCGCCGCCAGGCCAGCAGGAAACGGGCAGCAAGCGCCGCCGCTACCTCCACCTCCGCCGCCGCGCAAGGTCAGGGGGCAGAGGGCGAGCGCCCACCCCCTGGCCAATCGCGAGCCGCCCTGGGCGGGGCTATCTGCGTCGTCATGGCAGCAGCACGCTAAGCCTCCTGGGGTCCCTCCCATAGTCGCCGTGGCTTTGCAAATGACATCGGGGTGGGGGGGGCGGTTCTCCCCCGGCGGGAGGCGGTGTTGAGGATCGGAGCTCCGTGTATGCTGCTGCGGAGAGAAGGCAGGCGGGTTGGGTCGTTTCTTCTGCTCGTCGTAGCACCAGCTGCCTTAGTAGAAATGGCTTTCACTCACTCACTCACTGGGCTTTCCCCAGCTGCTTCTGCAGATACAGAGCTGCTGCTCAGAGACACACGACGAGCCTGTCTAGTATCAATCCGAGAACAGCTGAAGCTCGATGCCTCGAATCTCATTGGGGGCCCCAGATCTATACTGGGAGTCAGTACTGGTCTCCTGCTTTCCAGAAGAAGGTTGCGTGAGAAATCTTGTTCAACGCTGTACTCGGTAGGGCCCCAGACTTTGCTCGAGGAGACTTACTCCCAAATCAGTGGGCGTGTGGGAACTGCAGCCTTAACAAGTGTTTATTCAGGGCACTGAAGGAAGAAAGGTGTAAGGTTAGTGAAGCAGGGCGGCCTGACACTAGACTCCAAGTTTGGCAGCCTGGTCTGGACTGGTGTGATGTGAAGATGTCCAGTTTGAATTCGTCTGGCTTGAATTCTTGTTATTGTGTGCCATATTTTTCATTTGGTTTGTTATGTTTAATTGTTAATACATAACTCTACATGTCATAACAAATAAAGAATAAGTTGAAAAATATTCTAACAAGTCTGATTGATGACCTAGATTGAAAACACTATCCTGATCTAGCACAAAATTCTGTCGGCGGAGCAAGGCTCCACCAGCCTAGGGTGTCATTCAACACCTTGGGAGTAAGCGGTGCGCGCAGAGGCCGGCATCACTCACTCCGCAGCCTACCTGGACCTGTGCCGACCAATGCAGGTAAGGGAAGGGGGCCATTGGTCAGCCAGGCCCGGGAGGGGGAGGTGATATCGGCGGCGTGCTCTGCTATATCCCTGTCCTGCTTCCAGGCCGGGCTGGCCTTACACGGCCTCCCCAGATGTGCACCAACTCCGGAGCTGGTGCGCATCTGAGGAGGCTCGTTGGGACCTCCAGGACTTACACTGGGAGAAGGGGCAAACGTCCCCTTCCCCCAAGGTGAGCCCCATCCGCACCTGTGCAACCCGCATCCCAACTTGGGGTGCGGGTGCCTTGGATGCGGGTTGCTGTGCACTAGCCATGGGTTGCACTGGCCGCCTTGCACCAGCTGACTTGAATGCGGGTTGCACCTTTAGGCAGGCCGCTGCATCTTAGGCAGGATCAGGCTGTAAGCCTCTGTTTTGTGAAATTTTTTCTCTCCTCCAAGGAACCTGGAACAGAACAATCCTATCCCACTGGATGAGATGAGTGCATCCTAAAACCTCCACAGTAAATTACTCCACAGGAACTATTATTTATTTATTTATTTATTTATTTATTTATTTATTTATTTTTATTCAAAACCTCACAAAACACAGTCAAATAGATAAAAAGTGTCATTGACTGGTGATAATAATACGGTGGCTAGTGATGCCGTGGCCCCAGCAGGCAAGAGTGTTGTTGTTGTTGTTCAGTCGTTAAGTCGTGTCCGACCCTTCGTGATCCCATATCCCGCCAGGCCTTCCTGTCCTCCACTATCTTCCTGAGTTCGCTCATTTTCATGTTCGTTGCATCGGTGATGCTGTCTAACCATCTCATCCTTTGCCTTCCCCCTTTCCTTTTGCCTTCAATCTTTCCCAGCATCAGAGTCTTCTCCAGAGAGGACTCTCTTTGCATTAGGTGGCCAAAATATTTGCGCTTCAGCCTCAGTCAGAGACGCCACTAGGGGGCACGCTGCCCCAGGGCGGGGCACGCGCGTCACCCTAGTGACCCCTCCCCCCGGACACACACCCTTAGCCGCGCCGCGATTTGGGGAAGGGGGCGCCCGACCGGCCGCCGCTCCGGGCGCCCGCTCAATCGTTGCAGCCGGCTCGGGGACGTCTTCCCCGGCCGGCTGCCCGGGGCCTTCTGAGGAAGGCCCACTGCACGGATGTTATTTATTTCCCTCAGGGACGGTCTGCGCATGTGCAACAGAACATTATAAATAACGTTCGCACAGCGGGCCTGTTGGAGGATGGGCAGCGTTTAACTGCTGGACATTGGGGTGTGGTGTACTGCCTGGTCACATGTAAAGACCTCCTACTCTAATCCCTCTGTGTTCCAGGAAGGGGTGTGGCCCCTGACCTTTATTTCCTCCTTCTTGCCCCTCACTCAGTCTCTTCTTCTCTTGATACCCACCGAGCAAGATGATGCCATCACTGCTCCTGCAGCTCAGCGGCCATCTTGCAGCCTAACCCCATGCAGGGAGCCCCAGCTCTAGGGGGGTTCTATCTTAAGTCTAGGATATACCTCTGATTGATGGTCAGAAGCTATGTATATATGCAAACTAAACTGTGAGTAAAACTCTTCTTCTTTTTACAACTACAAAGCAATGCCTCGTGTGTATTCATTTAGCTAAGCAAAGCAGTCTGCCTGGGTGGAGGAGGGAACTCTGCTAATAAGTGGGAACGCACCTCCCAATATATGCCAGAGAGCATCTAGTTACCCCATCAGGTTATGGGCCCAGAATACACAAATGCTGCGCATAAAGGATTAACTCTGAAGAGAGAGAGGGGGGGGTTGTCGTTGTTTTTTCTCCACCCATTGTAAGGCAAAGACTTGCTTAAAGCTAACTACCCAGAGGTCAGTACGCCAGCAGAAGGGGATACAGCCGGGCAAGAAGAGCTGGAGGAGCCAGATGTCGCTGAAGCAGACCAGGTTCCAATAGCAGCACCAGAGCCCAGACGGTCATCCCGTGAGAACAGAGGCGTACCACCTGCACAGCTGGGAATAACCTACCTCGCAAGGTCGTCGTTGCAGCGTGAGCCAGAATCATGGGAAGAGATTGAAAGAATGCCCGCAGAAGAAGCAAGTGGAGAGAGGCAGCACAACAGGAAATCGACGCACTACACGGAAACAAAACATGGACACTGACCACATTGCCACCTGGTAAGAAACCAATTGGGTGCAAGTGGGTGTTTAAAATAAAACAGGATGCAGAAGGGGGGATTGACCGCTACAAAGCAAGGCTAGTGGCTAAAGGATTCTCACAGAAATATGGGGAAGACTATGATGAGACGTTCGCCCCTGTAGTAACGCACACTACTGTGAGACTGCTCCTAACCGTGGCAGCTTCTAAACAAATGAAAGTCAAACATCTTGACGTAAAAACTGCCTTTTTATATGGAGAGATATCAGAACAGATTTTTATGAAACAACCACAAGGTTTTATAGACAGCAAAAATCCAAATCTTGTGTGTAGGCTTCAAAAAGGACTTTATGGGCTTAAACAAGCCGCTAGGGCCTGGAACGAGAAGCTACACAAGATGCTCACACAACAGGGCTTTAAACAAGGTGAAGCAGATCAGTGTCTGTACACAAAATGCAGAGATGGTGAATGGATTTATATCCTGATTTATGTTGATGATTTGATTGTCTGTTACAATAACGACAGAGACTACCAAGAAGTAGTCAAACACCTCAGCAAACAGGTTCAACTGAAGGAGCTCGGAGATGCCAAATTTTATTTGGGCATACAGATTGAGAAGGATCGGGATGGAGGATATCTTCTCAGCCAGAGAACTAAGACTTTGGATCTAATAGAGTCACTTGGACTACAGAATGCAAATCCAGTGGCCACACCTATGGTAACAGACTACTTCAAGCAAAGTGGAAAAGGTGAACCGCTACCTCCTGACAACAGGTACAGAGAAGTTATAGGAAGACTCCTATATCTTTCAACTACATGCAGACCCGATATAACAACTGCTGTCGGTATTCTAAGTAGATGAACCAGCTCTCCCACGGAAGGAGACTGGGTTGCAGTCCTAAGACTGGTTAAATACCTAAAGGGGACAGCAGATTACAAATTAAGACTGCCAGCTTGCAATAATCCAAGGCTGGTTTGCTACACAGATTCTGATTGGGCCGAAGACCCCTCAGATCGCATATCAACTAGTGGACACTTGTTTATATTTGGTGATGCGGCAATTGGTTGGGCAAGTAGAAAACAAACCACTGTCGCACTATCCACCACAGAAGCTGAATACATATCAGCATCTGAAGCATGCAGAGATACATTATGGCTCTGTTCCTTATTGCGGGACATGGGAATAGACGAACAAAGGCCCATACAGGTTAAGGAAGACAACCAAGGCTGTATAACATTGATACAGTCAGAGGGCCACAATGCACGCACGAAGCACATAGACACTAGATACCATTTTGTGCGCAAAATGTATAAGGAAGGTCTTATTAGGTTGGACTACTGTCCAACACAGGACATGTTGGCAGACGTGTTAACCAAGCCTTTGCCAAGGGACCGATTCTAGAGTCTGCGAGCAGAGATGGGCGTCGTAGACTGCAGTACCTCAAACGCTGAGAAGGGGTGTTGGAGGATGGGCAGCGTTTAGCTGCTGGACACTGAGGGTGTGGTGTACTGCCTGGTCACATGTAAAGACCTCCTACTCTAATCCCTCTGTGTTCCAGGAAGGGGTGTGGCCCCTGACCTTTATTTCCTCCTTCTTGCCCCTCAGTCTCTTCTTCTCTTGATACCCACCGAGCAAGATGATGCCATCGCTGCTCCTGCAGCCCAGCGGCCATCTTGCAGCCTAACCCCATGCAGGTAGCCCCAGCTCTAGGGGGGTTCTATCTTAAGTCTAGGATGTACCTCTGATTGATGGTCAGAAGCTATGTATATATGCAAACTAAACTGTGAGTAAAACTCTTCTTCTTTTTACAACTACAAAGCAATGCCTCGTGTGTATTCATTTAGCTAAGCAAAGCAGTCTGCCTGGGTGGAGGAGGGAACTCTGCTAATAAGAGGGAACGCACCACCCAATATATGCCAGAGAGCATCTAATTACCCCATCAGGGCCTTCCTCAGAAGGCCCCGGGCAGCCGGCCGGGGAAGACGTCCCCGAACCGGCTCTCCGGGCCTGGCGAGGCGGGCGGGAGGCCCCCAGGCAACGCACGCGTGTGCGCGCAGGGAAGGCGACGCGCTCACCTTTCTGCGCACGTGTGCACGCGTCACCTGGGGGCCCCCGCCTCGCCATGTAATAGCGATGCCCCTGGCCTCAGTACCTGTCCTTCCAGGGAACAGTCAGGTTCCCTGTCCTTCCAGGGAACATGATTTCATTTAGGATTGACTGATTTGATCTCCTAGCAGTCCAAGGGACTCTCGGGAGTCTTCTCCAGCACCACAGTTCGAAAGCATCTATTCTTCGGTGCTCAGCCTTTCTTATGGTCCAACTCTCGCAACCATACATTGCTACTGGGAGCACCATCGCCCTGACTATACGAACTTTTGTTGGCATGGTGATATCTCTGCTTTTTATTATGCTATCTAAGTTTGCCATAGCTTTCCTTCCAAGGAGTAAGCGTCTTTTAATTTTATGGCTGCTGTCTTCGTCTGCAGTGATCTTGGAACCCAAAAAAGTAAAATCTGTTACTGCTTCCATTTCTGCCCCTTCTATTTGCCAGGAATTGATGGGACCAGATGATCAGCAGGCAAGAGTACACAGAGGCAAGGCTGATCATCACCATTTCTGTGCCAGTTCAACAAATGAAGCCTACAACTGCAGGTATGACTGTTCCTCTTTGGTGTTCCTCCCCCCTCCCCATTAGGGCTTCAATCCTATACACACTTTCCTGGGAGTAAGCTTCTTTGAAAACAATGGACTTCTCAGTAGACATGCCTAGGATTGTGCTGTAGGATTCCTGTGACTTTCCTGAGCAGTTGATGGGCAGTAATGTAACAGGTGGAAGGTTTTCCAGCCTGGAGATGCCAAGATGGAGAAAGCTGCATCCTTCTGTCTGTTATGCACCTTTCAAAGGCAAAGAGTCCAGTCAAGAACAAAAAGGTTAGCTCCATTCCTCTGTGATGTCCTCAGCATTCACAGCACAACCACTCCTGTGCATTAAAAGCTATGACTGACTTGGCCGTATCTCTCTTCACTTGATGGTAGCAGAAATATGGCACCGCTGCCATCTCTCGTTACCTCAACTGTAGCCTGCCTCCATGATGGATCTCCCCCCCCCCTTACACAGACAGGGGTGGGGAGGGTTCTCCACCACAACAGCTCACCTTGGTTGACAGTCCACATCCTCAGGACCAACCCATCCATGAGGCTAACTGAAGTGGTTGCCCCAGACAGCAGATTGGTGGGGGCACCCATCTCTGTCCACCACTTGCCTCCACTGCTCCTCCTCATCCTCCCACTCCCTGGATTGAAAAAGAAAGAAGGAGACAGTGAGGGAGAGGAAATGTGGAGGGGAGGAGAGTGCTGAGCTAGGACATTGTAGAGTCAGAGGAACAGAGGCTGGCGCATCATTGGGCAAGGGGACGGCATTTGGCATGCTGCCTCAGGCGTCAGGAGGTCGTGGGCTGGCCCTGTGCATTCTCCCCATGGCATGGTCACTGATGCACTTGTAACAGGAATAGGGGAGGTTCTACTCAGTTAATGCCCTTCCGTCAAACTATTATTGCCATCAGGACTCCCAAAAGGGCAGTGCAGAGTGGGATTCAAACCCACATCTCCTATTTTCTACTGCTTTCCCCTTTCCCACTAGCTACTAGACAACTCATAGTACCGTATTACTTGTTACTTGCAAGCTTGTTGTACTAGTATCTGTTCTTCCTTGCACACATGGCAAGGAACCCTTCTACAACACACAGAGACAGCAATACAAATATGCTGCATGTTGTGTTATAGAAGGGCAGCCCGATCCTAACTGTCTGTGCACTGTGCAGCGAGGCCAGTGCAGGCAACGCTGCATCCTGCACAGAAATGGAGAGGTAGGAGGTCTCCTCGGGGAAAGAGAACTTTTGTTCCCTTCCCTCAGGTAAATTCCCGACCCCTGCATCGGGTCTCCTTGGATCCGTGCCAGCTATTTAGCTGGCACACGTTCAGGAGGCTCATGTAAGAGAAAAGGGCCCGGGAAGGGGGATAGGATTTGGCGCACACCACTGCCACTGAACCCACCCACCCCACCCCCATCACCACCCCATTACACTCCCCCCTGCCCCATTCTTCTCCCTGTTTCGACTTACCTTGCCTGGAGAGTGTCCCATGGTGCTCCGGTGCGGTAGGACCAGTGCAGGCACTCTGGTGCGCTGTTGTAATGTGCTTTCCGGCACGTTTGCGACAACCCGATGCCGGCGGAGCCCTTGCTCTGCTGGCATAACTTTGCGCTGGATTACGCAGTTAGTGTGTGATTCAGAATAAGCAGCAGGCAAACCCTCATGTGAAAGGAATGATATGCACCGACCCATGTGCACATGCACATGCACACACACTCTCACAAAGGTTTTGAGGGAAGAAGAGGGAGATGCATTCCTCCTGTTGCCACTTTGTTACATGCAGGCCCTCTGATGGGGGGGGGGCTGGATTGAGAATGAGCACATAATGTGAAATGTCTACACTGCATTTGGCAGAGACACAATTTGGATGTTTTCCCCTTTAGACAAACACTGAGCTTAAATAATGATTGTATACACCCTGAAACCAATGATGAGGAACAGGCCCTATCACGTTGGTGAACTTTTCTTATTGCATATTTGTGCCAAGAGGTTCCTTGAGAGGCGTGCTTTTTCGCTCTTTTATAGCTCCTAATAAGGAGGGACAAATGAGATGTAACAGCGGAGAATCCATGCGTTTAAAGCCAGATCTACCTCAATCACTTAGAAAACAGGTAGTGGGATTCTGATCCAGAAAAAAGGGATCAAATCCTCTTGCTCCCATCCAGTTTATCTCCCTACACTGTCCCCCAAGGTGATTTTCTCCCAGCCAGGTTCACATTTAGTATTCAAATCCAGCTGGACGAAAATCACTCGGAGGGGAGGGGAGGTAAGGTAAGATGCATGAAGAGGGGAGTTCTGTACACTTTCTGTGGTTTATTTCAGGCACCACCCCTACTTTCACCGTGATTGCGAGACATATCCAGGTTTAAATATACAGATCTGACAATGTCAATTCCCATTTGGTCCTCACTTAATAGAGCGGGGGGGGGGGAGAAAAGAGGGAGCCGGAGCCGTTTCCAGTGGTTAGCTGCCCTGGATTTTCATGTTTTTGTAACAACCAAGCCATGCCCTGGAGTGATGCATCTGAAAGTCAAAGCTATGTCCTGAATAGTAAATCACGTTGTTATTCTTTTTCTTTCCAGTCATTCAGTGTTTTTCCAAACACTGTTCTCTTCTGGGTTGAAAGACCTCCTAGTCCAATTGGAGTGCTGAAACTTATCACACCAATAGGTCTCAAGCACAAGATGTTAATAAAAAGAAATAAACATTTTCAGTCAGCCTGGAGTTTTTGTGAGTGAGATCACAGTACTCAGTTGCTGGATTGCTGCAGTGTTTCCCTAGTTTTTTCAACATGGGTCCCCCCCCCTCCTTGGATCAGTTGCTTGTAAGCATGTCATGTTCTTTAGTGACAATAACAAAAGGAGGGGTGAAATGAAACAGACTGTGCCATTTGTAAATCAGAAAGCACAAGGGTGACCAGATACAAAGGGGGGAGGAGCTTCTGCATCTTTCAGAATCATGTAGAAAAGGGAATTTCCATATGTGCAGGTTTTTCCAGCCCGTATGACAAGCCACTGCACTCACCCAGATAGTGTCAAGCAGTTGTTTTCAAACTTCCAGCTCTTGGGGAACATTTTCCCTGTCAATGTGCCTGCCATGGAACCCTTGCAATGGAACCTTGTACAATGCAGAGGATTCTGGAGCTTGTACACACTGAGTCTATGCACAGTGCTGGCTAGGCCTACTGGGCTTCCCCATTCCTCAAGTGAAGTAAGAGTTTGTTTAGAACACACTCAACATTCCTCTGAAGTCAAAACTGGTTGGCCATAGACCTGGTGCCCTGAAAAGACGTGCCTTTGGCACCTGCTCCTTCCCCCCCCCCCAATTTTTGTGTACCTTACTTTTTATTACATGCGTAGTCCTTCCATGATTTTGATGCATGATCAGTATGAATGGTTTGTTCCTGCTATATATATGACAATAAATTTGTACCATGTGGAGCTGTCCATCTGTATTTGTTCATGGCATGTATAAGCAAATAATAGCAAAGGCTATTAAATAGCAAAAAATATAAATAGCAAAAAAAAAAGCAAAATAATAAGCAAAAAATAGCAAACTGAGCCAGGACGTCTGGCTCAGTTGGTAGAGCGTTTGTCTCACAAATGCCTGAAGATCTGCAGCAGTTCAAGATGGCCGGAAGTCTGTCAGAGAGCTGCTGGCACACCGAGCTGATAAGCTGCAGAGCCCTGTGGGGGAGTGGAGCTGCAGCTGAAGCAGCTGAAGCTGAAGCGTGCTGAGGCGAATGCCAGAGAGAGAGAGAGAGCTGGACTGTGAAAATAACATCTCGAATGAAGGGTTCTATGAAAGATTAGAACGTTATTATATTGTAAAAACCTTTTGGAGTTTAGAACAGCCTGCCCATGTACACCGCCTTGAATAAAGTCAGAGGAGAAATCCAATAACCAGAAAGGCGGTATATAAATACTGTATATTATTATTATATATTTCCTGTACTCTTATAGCTGTCTACATTTTAAGAAGAATTTAAATGTCCTGCACTCCTCCAGCCATAAGCCTGACACCCCACATGTGTGCCTGGGTCATCTGCTCCTAAATCTCGCCCCACCCCAAACTGGACATTGCATTGCAAGATCAATAGTGGAGGAAAGCTCATTTGCCAGTACCAATCTTCTCATAAAGAAACTTTCATGGGAACCCAAGATTCCCTGGTATGCAGTTTGAAAATCACAGGTGCTAGAATCGTGCATTGCTTCTTAGCAGGGAGGTTCATTGTGGGTGCCTTTGCCTGTGATGGTAAAGCTCAAGCAACAGCTCTATGGAGCCTGCATGCCGTCTGCATGCCCTCCTCCATGTTGGATTTCTCGTCCTCTCTCAATAACAGCAAGACCCAATGGACTTTGGCCCTGGCCACCATTCTCAGGACGAAATGTGTACACACCCCTAAGAATACTCCAAATATGCCACTTGAAGCAGAGCCTTCAGCTTGTCTCAAATGATGCAGCTGGCCTTAGTTTTTCTTATTTTCTTTGGATCACCATAAACTCAGAATCTACAACACCACATAATAAGTCCATGGCAGAAATGGAATCTGAACTCAGGTTTCCCATATCCAACAGGGATGTATTCCCTGGTAAGTGTGTATATAGGATTGCAGTCTTACTGTTCCATATATGTAACATATCCACATATGAAATTTTGCTAAGTGGGCAAAGAGGCACCTTTTTAAGTGGTGTATTTAGCAGGGGGAGAGCAATTGCCCCTCTTCTTCACCCCCCAGCATTGTGTCTTTTCCAGTGGCTATTGCTGGTGTCTCTTCTGCATCTCTTTTAGACTGTGAGCCCTTTGGAGACAGGGAACAATTTATTGATTTGTCTTGTAAATCGCTTTGTGAACTACTTTTTGTTGAAAAGCAATATATAAATATTCATAACAACAATATAATTGTTAAAAAGAATTTGCCATTTGCCTTTATCTAAAGGACTTTAAGGCTGCCTTTTGTCCCAACAAAGGGATCCAGCCTGCAATAATATACATGTAGTTGGGCTTGGGCCTCCTGGGGGAGGAAATTCCATAAGTGGAGGGCCCTAAGAAGACCTTATTGAGAAGGCCCTGCCCCATATCTCCACCAACTGTACCTCACATGGCGGTGGGGCCAAGTAGCATAGCTGGGCCAGCTGCTACCCAGGGCTGCCCCACATCATCGTCCCGCCCCGCCCCCACTCCCGGAATGGCTCCAATTTGGAGCCAAATGGAGACTGAGGGCAGGCGCGAGGGCCAAACATTGTGCTGCTCACCGCCCCAACAGCTCGGAGCAGCAAGCGCTGCCTCCCCCAAAAGCATGCCCCCTTGGCCTGCCACCCGGAGCAGTGGACCCACCACCATCACCCAGCTACACCACTGGTGGGGCCAGAGCAGGGCCTCAGATGAAGATCGCAGAGTGCAGGCAGATTGGAACAAATGGTTAAGCTTTGATAGCAGAGCACTTATGCAATTTTTATTCTTGAATTACTGTGCTTTTTTCCAGCTGTTTTACAAGTGGCATGTGATTATTCATCTTAATTATGCACACTTTCCTGAGAGAAAGCCTCACTGAACAAGGTGGGGCTTACCATACATCTGAGTAAACATGCTCGAGAGCATGCTGTCTGAGTAGTTTTCTACCAAACGAACCCCCCAATATTCCCAAGTTCTTCAGCAAATATCAGACTGTTACTGAGGCAACAGGGCCAGTACTTTTCGAAGGTCCCAAGGGGAGTGTTCAGTTTGTTTATCCATGCACTTGTAATGGTTCCACCTCCCAAGGAATTGCACAACTCAAGCACTGAAATGGAACATCTGTATTTGCAGAGCTGGCAAATGGAAAAGCATTTATTTTGTGCATGATATCTGAAGAATGATACAGACAAGGTTTTTTTAATTAATATACAATACCATTCATACATTCTCTGTGCCAAAATGGGACCTATACTGGGACTGAAAGTTGTAATATAAATTAAAATGTAAACTTCATTCTTCCATTATTACTTATTTTGTTTAAACCCTGACTCATCAGCGACATGCCAGGTAGTATCGTAGTCCAGTGCTGAACTCAGTGGCATCACTAAGGGGGTGTGGACCACACCGGATGACATCCTCAAGAGGGGTGACACCACTAGTGGCCGAAATTGTGGAAACCTTTTGGAAATGTTGTATTTATGAATAATACCATAAAAATATATATCATTGGAAAGGTAATTTAATGCAGAATGTAATGAAACAAACAGTGTTGAAATATCTGTATTCTATCAAAAGGTATGGTCAAAAGAAAACAGAACTGCCTTGTGTACTGTAACAAAAAGTGGATTTCCTTAACCCAAAACTGACCAATGAGACTGATTGTTCCGAGAGCCAATGAGATGTTATTATGACACAGCATGGAACCAATAAGGTGTTAGTATGAGTCAGCTCTCATTTCTGTGTATCAGAGCTAATCTATCATTTAAACCCATGCCTCCTTGGTGTAACTTCACTGGACATGGTGAACGGGTATGGAATTCAGGAATTTCTGGGGTCCTTCCTCAATCTCTGAGTTAGATTTTGGATCTGTAGAATCCAGATGTGCAGTTGGGGGAGCTGTGTGGGTGAAAGGATTGCAGAGGTGGCAGCCCAGAGGCAAGGATGGTGGATGGGACCCCTGTGCCATCCAGTTTATCAGGGGTACAGATGACCTGGGACAACCCTTCGATCAGTGATCCATCTCAAAGATGACAAGGACCGGACTTTTAGGCAGAGGTCAGATGAAAATCCTTGGTGGAAAACTCACCTACCTGCCATTATAAAAGCATAGGGAGTCTATTGACCTGTCACCGTAACACCTTTTGTACAACACTTAATTCCACTTGACATAACACAAACTGACAGAGATGTGGCTCACTGTGCTACAAACATTAAGAGAAAAACGTGGCCAGGAATTAAAACAAAAAACAAAAAGGCTAAAAAGCAAAGGAGAATGGCAGATAGCTCCAGAAGCAAGGGGTATTATTTTGGCAGTGGACTATATGGATGATGAGGATCATATCAGTAGTGGTAATTATGCATGCTTGAGGTTAAGCATACTTCCAAGCCAGCATTGCATGCTGCCAAATAGTTATATTCTACCTTGGCCTGCAGAGAGGTGTGTTTATTGGTTTCTCTAGCTACATGCAGGAAATAAGACTGGCTTGGCTATTACATGTCCAAAGTACAGTACAAGCCATGGAAATGTTTTATTTGTGCTGAGGGAGGTTAACGTTTAAAAACATTATTACAAAAAGGCATCTCAGTAAATGAATCATTTGCATGTCAGGTAAAGGTGGCTCCAGGAAAAAAAAAAACCAATATTGGAGGAGAGCACAGAAGGGGGAATGTGCATTTCTGAGGAGCAAATCGTGTCCCTGAGATTGCATTAATACTTCTGTCTTAAAGATAAGCAGAAATGAGCCCAAGGGAGCAGCTCTTGATAGAGAGATTTGGGGGGGGGGAGGGAGACTGATTGATTGATTGATTGATTGATTGATTGATTGATTGATTGATTGATTGATAATGATGATAAGGTATTCTAAATATGCAAAAAAAATAGCCTACAGAGGTCCAGCAATGTGGATGTTGCTACAAGGGTGAGCTACGTGTCGGGAGGGGGGAGTCATCCTTCCTGCTGCTACCTGTGCAGGTGCTATTGAGCAAGAAATGGTAACACAATGGGACTTACAGATGCTTGGAGTTGCATACACAGTAAGACCTAAATGTTATGCTCCCTGCACATAGTCTTGGCATGTGTAAGGACTTTCCTGTAGACAGAACTGGGGTAAGTTACATCTCAAGTGGCCCATAGACAGGTGCAATTTCCCTGGGCCCTTTAGGTAAAGGTATCCCCTGCTCGAAAACCAGTCGTATCCGACTCTAGGGTGAAGTGCTTGATAGATTTGTGAGAATAAATTTCTAGATACAATAAAATAACATAGAAACACTAAATTCATATTATTGTATTGGGGGGGGGGATAACAAGTATCATGGTGCCCTTGTAGTAAAGGTATCCCCTGCTCAAAAGCCAGTCGTGTCCGAGGGTGCGGTGCTCATTTCCGTTTCTAAGGCCGAAGAGTCAGCGCTGTCCGAAGATGCTTCCATGGTCAGGTGGCCGGCATGACTAACGGAACGGCATTACCTTCCCGCCGCAGTGATACCTATTTATCTACTTGCAATTTCTTGTTTTCAAACTGCTAGGTTGGCAGGAGCTGGGACAGGAGATGGAAGCTCACTCCATCATGCGGCACTCAGGTCTCGAACTGCTGTCCTACCGACTTTCCAGTCTGTAGTTCAGCATCTTAACCACTAAGCCACCACGGCCCTGTACCAGCTCTCAAATGGGATGGGGGTGCAGGTGGGGCATAGAAGGAACTGGGAGAAACTTGTGGACACCATATCTTAACCCCCTTCCAGAAGAAAGGAACTCCCCAAACATCACTTCAATGTTATAGCAGTGTTGGAGCTGGCATGTCTAAATGCTCCTATTGAAATCATAGAGAGCACAAAAGATCAGCCCACATTCCCCATGTCCCCTCTTCCCTCCCCCCTGCCCACTCTGCTGTGCTGCCAGAACTTTGGATACAGACTAAATGTCACTGCCAGTCACAGCACACCCTCACCAGTATCTGCCCTGGAGACCATCCTTCAAGCGATAGGGTTCACAGCATGTGGCTATATACCTCTTTAGCACAAGCAGCTGGGTGTCCTCACAACATTCATGGCAAAATACTTTGTTAACACAAGTCCTCTCTCAGACATCTTATTGCAGGTACTTTACCCCAGGAGGTCTCCACATGCAAACACCCAACGGGAACTTCCACTCCACACCCCCAACAGGTGATGCAAGGACAATGCACCCCACAGAAGTAAGGGGTGGGAGAGCATGAGTGCTGCAAATGCTGTCACCCCTCTTGAGGGTGTCATCCGGTGTGTCATAGTGGTGTCACCCCTCTTGAGGGTGTCATCCGGTGTGGTCCACACCCCCTTAGTGATGCCACTGAGTTCAGCACTGGACTACGATACCACCTGGCATGTCGCTGATGAGTCAGGGTTTAAACGAAATAAGTACCTAATAATGGAAGAATGAAGTTTCTTCCCTTCCTGCCTTGGGTATTATTAAATGTGTCTTTGCTATAAAGCGTGTTGGCTAAGCTTCCCCTTCCCTTTCCTCCCAAACAGCTGACAGCAGTGGAGCTCTGCTGGGATGGGATCATTGGCAAACCCACTCATATGTCCCTCTTTCAGATGCTTCTCCACTGCCAATGCTGCTCAGTGAAAGCTTTGACGTCATCGCAGTCATCATTACTCTGTTAGCAAGTCTTAGCAGGCAGGGAATCCTTCCTCCCTGTGCCTGTATAGGGAAAACTCAAGACATTCTGCCCTTGCTCTGTGAAAATCTCAACCGGATCTTTTCTTCAGAAAATGTTGCTTGCATGTACCAAGCTTTATTCTGGAGCTGCAGTGATATTGGGGTGACCTTGATTAGTGCTGGCAGTCACTTATTCTGAAACTACTTGGGCTATAAACATCCTTTTTAAAAAAAAAAAAAAGCTAAATCTGACACCATTATAATAAAACACTACCAATATTCTGCACTGGAAAGCCAGATTCCATTCTTCTAAGCACAATTGCTGTGACGTAGATTTCTAGTGCTGTCTCTTACAATAAAGGACTGAATGAATAGTGGTGGCTGATCAAAATTAGTTCGGTAACAAAACCCAATAGCATTAGACAAGAGAGAAAAAAAGGGTATGTTTTTCAGGTCTTCACCACTATCTTGTTTATAGGTGAGCTCTTACAAATATTTTCAACACTCTATATGTTGAATGCCACATATTCAGTGGTGTCCCCTACAGTGGTGCGGGGGGTGCGGACCACACCAGGTGACACCCTCAGGGGGGTTGACACCACTAGTGGCCAAAATTGTGAAAACCTTGTCTTTATGAATAATACCATCATGTCATATATCATTCAATGTGTAGTTTCATGCAGAATACAATGAAACAAACCATTTTTATTTGTATTCTATCAAACGTTATGCCCAAATAACCGGAAACAGAAAATGTAACTGCCTTATGTAACAAAAAGTGGATTTCCTTAACTCAGAACAGACCAATGAGACTGATTGTTCTGACAGCTGAGTTGGTTACTGATTTGTTGGGTGACCTGTACTGTTATATATTAAAATAAATAAAGTTAATGGGGTGACACCATGAGTTACTGGACCGGGTGACACCAACTCTAGTGACACCACTGTTCAGGAGTAATCTGTAGAAATACATAGTCCTGCCTGATGGGCATATTTTGTAGAACCCAGCTCAGCCCAACCTTGTTTTTCCCTATTCACCTCTGGGATCCATCATGGGGGTGACACACTGACCTCCTGCACTGGGTGATGCAAATCCTAGGAATGCCTCTCTCTCTCTCTCTCTCTCTCTCTCTCTCTCTCTCTCTCTCTCTCTCTCTCTCACACACACACACACACACACACACACACACACACACACACTCTTCCACTTTTACTGTAAGGCACTTGGAGGGCAAAATGGCTACTGTAGATTGAGACCAGATTGGATGAACTGATCGATAAATTACTGAAGAGGAGGCAAATTACTGAAGAGGAGGCACAGGCCCATAGAGGAGATCGGCAATATTCTAGGTCAGGAATTTGTGACTGTGCCATAACCATTTCTGAATTTACCCTTGGTATCACGTGAAATAACCCAAATTTTTCCCATCTTTTTTCCCATCCCAACTACCTGCCAGTGCCAAGATTGTCTACAACACCTGGAGGTGTTGATCATGTCGGGACAATCACTGGCATTGCTGGAGGTGGGGCGGAAAACTAAGTTCTGCAGCTTTCCGCCCCACCGTTACTCTCCAGCATGAGGCGCCCCGCCCCCTTGTTGTAGGAGCCCGTCAGTGCAGGGACTCTCCTGCGCGTTGCTTTCTCTCCGGTGACGGGCTCCTATGACAAGGGGGCGGGGCGCCTCGTAATGGTGGGGCGGAAAGCTGCAGAACTTAGCTTTCCGCCCCACCTCCAGCGACGCCAGTGGGAACAATAAAGGGCAAGGTTATTGTAAATGAAGTGAAGGCCTTGTGTGCCTTTGGCTGCATAAACCTATCCAAATGTACTTCCCCTTCTTCTATTATGAGTCACAGCACAAGAGCTCTGGCTCACTGGCTGAGTTCGACTAGGGCAAACGTGGGCTTTTGTGCAAGGAAGGGCTGCCCCATTCACTTCAGTATCCTGGTGGTGTGCTGCCTTCAGAGAGTTCAGTTCAATCTAAACCAAAAATCAAACTGATCCTTTCCCCCCTAAACAGAACAGAACCTGAACTATTTGAAAGTCTCTATTGAACCTGAATCTGGACTTTAAAAAAAAAAAGTACAAACAGAAATCAAGTGACTGGTGCAGGATATGAGTTCAACTTCAAAAAAAAATTATAATGGCCCTAACCATTAGCGTATAAAAGATAATATCTGGGAAGGGTGTTTTTTTTAAAAACATATTTTGGGTTCATCATGGCTTCATAAAATGTTCCTTTTTAAAAATAAAAACAGTAGAGTACTTTACTCCACCAGCTCTAGTAAGGAAGATAATCTATGTTATAAAATGTTAATCAGATGATGAGTCACATCACTTGACAAATGTGCTGAATTAAGGTCAGTCAGTGGTTTCTGTCTTCTTAAAAGGCTGGGAAGCAGGAGCTTGGTATCAAATGCCATGCCCCTTAGGCTAGCACATCAGCCACCCACCTCCCTTCCTCCTCCCACTCTCTTCATTCAAAAAGAGGGAAATAGAACAGAAGAGGAAGTGCCCCCCCGCATCCTCCCCACTCCCCTGTCTGAGATGTCCACCTCATTCAGGGCACAATCCTGACTAAGGATCCGGGCCCAGGCCCAGGCTCCTGTGCACCGGCTGCTCGGTGTGTGCCGGGCCGAAGGTCTGCTCGGGGAAGGGGATGCTCATCCCCTTCCCCAAGTGTAAACCCGGGCCGGCCCTATCGGCCTCCTCGGATTTCCGCCAGCTAAATAGCTGGTGGAAGTAGAACGCTCCAAAATATGTGAATAACATTAATATTCCCCTTGCAAGAAATCAGAGCATAATGAGTTCCAGAAGTGTATTGAACCAATCAGTGGACTTTATTCATTTGAACCAACACCAAACTTGAATACCTTCCGTCACATTTGAATTTGACCTGGAACTGAGCCAAAAATAATGGGCAACCCAATTCTATCCCCCATCAGCCATGGTACACTGTGCCGCTGAAAGAGCATGTGCTGCATGCTATGTTGGGGGGGGGGAGGGTGACCAGACAACCCAGAAGTAAAACTATGTTTTTATTTGCCTCCCCATGGCAGCTACTGTATTTAGCTGGAGTAAGTCCAAGAAGAGTTAGAGGGCATGTTGGGCCAGGGAAAGGGGGATAGGATTTTAGCATGCACTGCTACTGCTGTAGATCCTCCCCCTACCGACTCTGAACCATCCCTGGCCTGGCCTGGTCCCCGACACCAAACGACCCACAATCCTCCACCAAAGCAACCCCGTTGCCACCTTACCTGCTCAGGCAGGCAATCTGTGGCTTGCCATTGGTGGCATAGGGGTTCCCGGCTGCCATGTTGTCGCTAGGGGGCCACAGAATGGCGACAAAGCCAGGGCAACAGTGAATTGCGTGATGTGCTGACAAATTCTGAGATCCATCAGCATATTGCACCCATAGGATTAGGCCGTAAGGATTTTGACATTCTGACTACTTGTCTGGTCCTCCATCATGAGATTCTTTGTACTTCCATAAGCAACTTTGGAGTTCGACATTACTATTATTAGTGCTGTTAGAGCTGTATACTTCATTCCTGGATGCAACACTTCCTCTGCTAATTATGTAAAATAACATTTACACTTTTAAAAAAAAAACTGATTATCTCAGGAGCTCTTTGAGCAATTATTGTAATCATCCACACAGAAGATGAGTCAAACTTATCCTTATCATTTAAATTTAAAGGTAACTCTCTCTCTCTCTCTCTCTCTCTCTCTCTCTCTCTCTCTCTCTCTCTGAACTCTTCAAGGACATTAAAAACCACAAACCTGAAAAGCCACAAAATGGGCTTTGAACCTATCAGTTTAATTGATGCTGTGGACAGCAGAAGATATAGCCATTTGGCTAAAGATGCACAAGCCCAGGATATGGCAATGGGACCTGCTCTTTTTGTTGTTGTTGTTCAGTCGTTAAGTCGTGTCCAACCCTTCGTGATCCCATGAACCATATCCCGCCAGGCCTTCCTGTCCTCCACTATCTTCCTGAGTTCGCTCGTTTTCATGTTTGTTGCATCGGTGATGCTGTCTAACCATCTCATCCTTTGCCTTCCCCTTCTCCTTTTGCCTTCAATCTTTCCCAGCATCAGAGTCTTCTCCAGAGAGTCCTCTTTTCGCATTAGGTGGCCAAAATATTTGAGCTTCAGCCTGCTCTTTAGGCATCGATTAACCTGCATGCAACATCAAGCACAGATGTACTTCTGCCTATCATAAAGTACAGGTTCATTTGAAATGCAATGTGTATGTAAAATCCGAACCACTTTAAATAGTTTGTGTGAAAAATTGTGTGTGAGTTCCTCTGCAAAACTGGAGAGGTGTTCAGTACCCCCAGTTTTAGCTAGCTGTCCCCAACCATCTCAAAGACTGCTGCTGGTTGATGTGTAGTTAAAGAAGAAAGCCATGTGCTATCAGTTCTCAATCGTAAGAGTGCACACACCTGACATTTGAAATTGGGAGTAAAAACTCACAACCTGGTCCTGAATACCCTACCAACACACACAAAAATTAGTCGCCCATGTCACATTTCTTTCAACCACTTTCACCAAGTTTTTTGACATGCATTTGTATGCTCCAGAAAGACCCACCATTGACATACAGGCTGGGATCTTGAGGGAAGCTGAGCTCCGAGTCCTCAGTTTAGGTTGTCTCTGTGTACAGATCCCTCTTCAGTACTATCGCTTGAATTCTGCAGGCTTCCTTAGATGAGGATCTGTAAGTCAAAACCCAATGGCTAGTACTTGAGTGGATGGGGGGGGGGGTATGAGCTGGGGATTTTGCGGTGGAAGACTGATGGTTGAGAAGTGATGGACGAAGAGACATTGATGGTGTTGTGGGTGCTGAGTGGGTGTGGATGAAGTTGAGAATGTGGACAAGTGGAAGTGAAGCAATAAAGGGTAGGAGGGAGAGGGACTGGAGACTGAAAATGGGTGGGGGAGGGAAATGGAAGTCTTTCCCCCAAACACCCACTCCCACCTTTTACCTATCAAATGTTTCATGTCTATAAGTTGTATTTAGTTGAAGCCACATATTGCATATCCAGTAGAAAACTAACAGCACAATCCTATGCACATTTATTCATAAGTAAGTCTCTATATTATAAGTTATGTCTTATAATGGGGCTTCCTCCCTGGAAAGTGTGCATAGGATTGCAGCCTGACAGCTCAATTCTATTTGGCCATACCGCTGCCAGAACTAGTGTTCTGGCGGCAGTATGCATGTTAGGGTGTTGTAAACACCAATCCGGAACAACGCATAGCCACGCGCTTCTGGGCCACCACCACAGATGGCAGGGAGGCCCCCGCACACGGTGGCTGTGAAGTGGAGCCCCACTGACACTGGTAAGTCAGTGTGGTGCGTGGAATGGGGTAAGTGTGGGAGGATCAGAGTGGATTAAGGAATTAGGCCAGGGGCATATTGGAGGCAGGGGTGGGTGGCACCCAGTGCAGGCAACTTGTGCTGGATGCTATCCCCTCTGGAGCCTCCCGACACTCCCCTTTTGTCTCCTCAACCTTGGGCCAGCTAAAGAGCTGGCACATGTCTGTGGAGACCCATTGGCAGTCAAGGGGCTTACAGAGGGGTAAGGGAAAATATTTTCCTTACCTCTCCCAGGCGTTCTGATCGCCCACCCCCCACAGCTTGCAGTGCAGCCTGTTTTGGCGTGGCTGCATGCTATGGCGGGAGAAAGGATAGGATTGGGCTGTGGATCTCAGGTTTCTGAAACCCCATCTTACCGATTTTTGTTATGTGTCTCCCCGAGCTTCACCAAAGCAACATCATGGATTTATGCAGGAAGCACTTGTTATCCATTGCAGCAGGGACCAGATTGCACCAAGAGCTCCCAAATGCTGCCCCCTTATTTGGTGACATGCCATCTTCTGCAGCAAATGGTCACTGGAAAATATGGCATGGATGTCATTTGGGAATCCAAAGTCAGAGTTGGACCATCTAAGGGCCAAATTGAATGTGATTGTAATTGTGTCCCTGTCCCCTGGTATGCTTGCTTTTTCTTATCTTATGTAAATAGTATGCACACAGGGGAAGGGCAATCTGGAATGGGGCTGTGGTTGGGAGGGTAGAGAGGGCTTTCAGCTATTTGTCATTAAAAAAAAATGGCCATTGTTTCTAGCTTTTCCAAAAAGATTTGTTGTGATCACTTTTTAAACTCTTCATAGTGAGTAAAGATGAGTAGTCACTACTAGTAGTAGTCACATGTGGCCTGAAATGGTGAAGTGGGGGACAACTGTCCTCTCCAGCCTTCCTAAATGGTGTCTCTGTGTAGGGGTGAAGACCACGAGCTTTGTCTTCCCTGGGACCCACCACTCTTCTTGAAGGGCCTCCTGAGATTCCCTATAATATAAATAAGAGCTAATCCTAACATAAGGATCCGCCGGACAGCCCAGGCCGCCCGCCGGATCCTGAGCTCCGCTGCGGGCGGGCACCCCGCAGCGGAAAGTCTACTCAGGGAAGTGAACGCTTGTCCCCTTCCCTGGGTGTAAAGGGCGCTGGGGGCGATCGGTCTCCTCAGAATTCCGCCAGCTATTTTGCTGGTAGAAGTCGGAGGAGGCCGTGTAATGGCTCAGCCGATCAGCGGGGGACAGGTTTCGGCCAAAGCTGTCCCCCTCCCCAACCAGCTGGGCCTATGGCCACCTTTCTGCTACTGCTGGACCGCCCCCCTGCCGGCTGGATTCTTACCTGGGTCCACCGGCGATTCTTTGGGCGCTCCGTTGGCAGAGCAGGGGAGGCTGGCCTTGCGCCGGCCTTCTCTGCTCGTGAATCGTCGCAAATGTGCCTTACGGCACATTTGTGACGTCTTTGGCTGGCGGAACACTCATTGGGCTGCCAAACTCCTACCTGATCTCGGACACCCAAGCTACTCTTCCATTCACAGTGTCTGAAGGAAAAAAAAAACCTCCGACAAAACATTTCTTCCTCTACTTTTGGAGTCTTGTCTGTCTGTCAACACAAAACATATTCCTCTCTCACCTCTTCATTTTTCCTGCCACCTCTTCTGACCTTTTAAGCTATTCACAGTGATGTGCTACCAAAACTGCTGGCAGCTTAACGGAAAAAGAAAAAAAATCTGATTTCTTCAAACCTCAATTGACTTTAACTATGGGTTCTGTTTCCCAGAAATGCCTTCTTCAGCAAAACCGAATGTTCAGGGGGGACTGGTAATAGAATACAGAGGTTCATGGGCTTTCACTCTCTCATGGCTTGGTAATTACCCAAAATTGTTACTGTCTGACAGTAAGTGCTATTTGGCAGTCTATTCAGGATTGCTCATCTAGAGGAAAAAAAGTGTAGTGGCAGTATTCATTCTATTAACATGTTGTCATTTAATTGCAGGCATTTCAAGGCCTCTTCAGGCAGTCTCATGCTTGCAAAAAGATAGAAAGCAAGGGCCTATTTGAAAATATAAGAAATGCTTGTACCATCACACTGCTCCCTTCTTACATTGGGGCAAATCCTTTTGTCCAGGGTAAGAGAAAGCCTTTGTCCTCTGTACGCCTTCTCTGTACACCTGTAGGCCTTCGTCCTCTGACTTCTGCTCCTAAATCCCTTCCATGGTGTGCGCACCTTCCTTTTGCCCCCATTATATTTCTGCCTCTTACTCCAGTTCCATTTAAATATTACTGCACATGGATAGACTGAAAGGCGGATTGGAAAAATAGTGCCCAGAGGAAACAGCCTTTCACCTTTTCTCATTTCTCTCCTGAAAGGCCAAACTCCTACATACCGTATTGTTCCGAGTATAGGACGCTCCTGATTATAAGCCGCACCCTTAAAGTTTGGTGCTATTTTTTAAAAAAATACATTCATGGAGGAAAAGACCATCACAGGTTACAAGCCATAAGCAACCTCCTGGTTTTAGAAGTAGGTTTTCTCTGTGCCAGGTGCAGGGGAGTGGCAGCAGGAAACAGGATGTGTGCTCCCTGAGGCATCTGGTGGGGCCACTGTCTGATACACAGGCTTACCATATCGCCGACTGGGACGTTCCTTTTTGCCCTTAAGGGAGGCGGGCGGAGGGGCGATAGAAGCCGGAGCATCGCTCTGGCTTCTATTGCCCCTCCCCCCGCCTCCCTTAAGGGCAAAAAGTAACGTCCCAGTCGGCGATATGGTAAGCCTGCTGATACAGGAAGCTGGACTAGATGGGCCTTTGGCTTGATCCAGCAGGGCTCTTCTTATGTTCTTATGTTCTTATTTTTAACTTCTTTTAACTTAAATACACACATTAGTAGAACAGTACAGCTTTAGTACAATTAAAGGAATAGGCACCCTGTCCTTTATTGAATCTGGGCACACTAGTATTAGTAGCCTTCCCAGATCCAAAGGGGGACAGAGTACCTACCTTTAACCTTTGGAATTTGGGCAGGTGCAGCTTGTTGCACCCTTCCATGATGATGAGCTGCACCTGCTCAAATTTCAATGGTTAACAGCACAATCCTATGCATGTCTACTCAGAAGTAAGTCCCATTGCATTCAATGGGGCTTACTCCCAGGAAAGTGTGCATAGGATTGCAGCCTAAAGGTAGGCACTCTGTCCCCCTTTGGATATGGTAAGCCTATGCAGGAGCTCAGCTCTCAACTTTCAAACTGTACTCTCAACTTTTAAACTGCAAGATCAATAAATATCTTAGTTTCCACAGAGTCCTGGGGCTGGAACTTAAGGGTTATTTTTTTCAAATGCTTCTTGAGGGTAGAGGCTGCTGAGAGATAATTGTTTTTGGCTATTTAGCAAGTGATTAAGAGGCCAAAGAGAAAGAAAAAAAAGCCCCGTTTTACCTTTGAAAGAGGAGAGACTCAGAGAAGCTTGGCTTTGAAAGCGCTTTGCAGAAAATGCTAGGCTTTGATTGTAGGCCGCACCCCTACTTTAAAGACTTGCCTTAGGGGAAAAAGTGAGTCTTATACTCAGGCCAATACGGTATTATGTGGGAGATCAGAATTGGATTTTCCATCTTTTGACAGAAATTTAAATGCAACAGTGTGTGAGTGTGTGTGTGTGTGTGTGTGTGGAGGGGGGGCACCCTAAGCTGCTGTTGGCTTCATTTTCCTACTTATGGCCCAATCCTGAACTGGAAAGAGCATTCTGGCAGCTTAACTCACTCTCCGGCTATCGCGAAAGGCAACATACTGGAGCAGGCAGGCAGGCTGCTGCCAGAAGTGGCGAGTGGCTGGCTCCATGAGGTAGCGGACACCGGACACCCAGATAGGATCGTGCAGGGGGTGGGAGGCAGGTAGGGAGGTGGTTGAATGGAGTGGGGTAGACAGAACAGGGGGAGGCGATGGGATGCAGCAGACGCTGCGTTGGTGCCGCTGCATTGCTGTGTGCGGAGTTAAGCAGGATTGGGCTGTTTGTTCTCTTTGGTTCAGCACTGCTGCTGGAACTCATCTCATCTCCCCAGAGAGCTTCTTCCTGCTTGCTTGGGCCCCTGGTCAGTATCATGCTTACAAGCATCGTATTCAAAACAGGAGTCAGCGCAGGTTTTTCTCTCCTTGGTTAAGCCTGGCTTTCTCCTGCCTTCAGCATGTAAATAATAGGTGAACATGCCAGCAATTTGAATGCAGAGTCAACTGTCAGTTATGCCCATCCTGCACTGCTTCAGGTAGGCTGCCTGCCCTTTTCTGTTTTTAAAGCACCATGCAAATGTTTATTGATATCAATATTAATTCATTTCCTTGTTTTGCTTTTTACAAAAAGCCACATCAGTTTTTAAATATTTCAGAACCCTTCTGGAACAAGGGAGGAGGTGGGTTTGGGATGCCCAGGTGCCAGCCAGTGAGAACTAGGCACAGTCCGGTTCTGTAACAAGTTTCTGGTACACTAAATGTAAATGATGACACTAAACTTTTCCAGGTGGTGAAGACCAGAAGGATATTGTGAAGAGCTCCAGAAGGATCTCTCCAAACTGGGAGAATGGGCAGCAAAATGGGAGATGCGCCATAAAATTATGCACGGGATGGAGAGAGTGGCTAGAGGGAAGTTCTTCTCCCTCTTGCACAACACCAGAACCAGGGGACATGCACTAAAATTGAGTGGAGGGAGAGTTAGAACGGACAAAAAAAAATTTCTTCACCCAACGTGTAATTAATCTGTGGAACTCCTTGCCACAGGATGTGGTGATGGTACCTAGCCTAGATGCCTTTAAAAGGGGTTTGGATAGATATATAATAATAATATACAGTATTCATATACCACCTTTCTTGGTCATTGGATTTATCCTCCGACTTTAATCCAAGGCGATGTACATGGGCAGGCTTTCCTAACCCCCCTAATGGGTTTTTTTTTACAATATATAAATGTCCAATCTTTCGTGGACAGCTACATTCTAGATCGTATCCTTTTGCAGTCTGGCTTTTCTACTGGCTGGTGCCTCTCACACTCGACCGACGCAACTGGGAGCTCTTATCTCTCCTCACGGAGGCTTTTCACAGCTTTTTGTCAGCGGTGTGTCTCGAACTTGTCATTTGCGGATCTTTGGGCTTTGCAAGGCGGCGGCTCTACCGACTGAGCCAGACCCCTCTGCCCCTCTAGATTCATGGAGGAAAAGTCCATCACCGGTTACAAGCCATAAGCAACCTCCTGGCTTTAGAAGTAGGTTTTCTCTGTATGCCAGGTGCAAGGGAGTGACAACAGGAAACAGGTTATCTTGTTGTCTGTGTGCTCCCGGAGGCATCTGGTGGGGCTACTTGGAGATACAGGAAGCTGGACTAGATGGGCCTTTGGCCTGATCCAACAGGGCTCTTCCTATGTTCTTATGTACCAGTTTTCCCCGAGTTCACCTCTGGAGAGAAAGCTGATCATTTGAACAGATTATATTCAAACTGCTTCCAGAGCTGCCCCACAGGTAAAATAAAATGAAATACATCTATATATTCAGCCAATTTCAGCTAATGATTTCTGGGATGACTCTAGCTTAATCTTGGCAGCCAGTGTGGAGCAGTGAATAGTATGTTGGAGTGGGACTTGTGAGGTGGGAGTTCAAATCCGTACTCAGCTGTGAAGCTTACTGGGTGACCTTAGGCCAGTCTCTGTCACACAGGTGTGGGAAGAATACAGTGAGTTGACCAGATTTAGGTCACCCTGAGGTCAGAGGAAGATGGGATAAAAATGTGATTCACATTCAGTCATCATCATCTTACCCAGTGGCATTGCTATGGGGGGTGGGGGGCAGACCGCCCCCAGGTGCATGGCCGGGGGGTGTCAACCCCCTGCATCGGCGATAATTCAGCAGCAAAATGACGGCGGCAAGTTATTTTGTGCCGCTTTGCGGGGCGAAAAAGGCTTCTGAGGCCGCAGAAGCCTCTGTGTGTGCCGGCGGCAGCGAGAAATGTTGCCCCTCCCTCCCCACCCAGGGATGTTTTTGCGCCACGTGATGTCACTCAGGGGCGGGGCGAATGACGCCTTGCCTCGAGTGACGTCACAGGGGTGTCACAGGGGGGTGAGCCCCCCCCCTGCAGGGCGTAGCTACACCTCTGATCTTACCTGCTTCCCCATTGCTCCAGTCTCGATTCGTCTGTCTTTACCCTAACTGCACCATTCCCACTATTGGTTCCCTGATCCCTTCCCTGAATCCTGGCTTTCCTACTTAGTGTAGACAAGTCCTCATGCAGGGGCCTTAGTCTGTGTTTGGTACAGCACCACTAGCACCCAACAAATGTTTAACAGTAGTAATAGCCCAAGCAGCCCAGTATCCACAGAGCCTGCTCATTTATTCCCACTTTTGTTGACATATTTTGCAAAGCTCTTTCAGAGTCCACCCGAGCAGCTCATAAATTATCGATATTCAAAACATTTTGGCAGGGCAGCCTGTGAGAGTGCAGCAGCCGACTGTTAACTTTATGGCGCTTGTTTAGTAATGGATTGCTGCTTCCTTTTGAACAGTCACATTGGAGAAATACACATTATCCAAGACTCATTATCTCGCAGACCACATTTAGGGCTTAGGTATTTTCTAGAGATACCAGAGGTCCCTTTTTATAGGAGGTTTTGATGTTTCAAAGGAACAAAATACTTCAGGAATTATAGCTAATCAGGTAGCTATTTTGCTACGGCAACTGAAGTTGATGCCAAGGTTTCTATTATGTAACCCACAATTTGCTTAAAGTTTATATCATATGACGCAGTCATTCCAATGGAATCCAAGGAGAAACCTGCTTGACCAGATCTGAAAAGAGAAGGCAATTTTAAGTTAACTCTTCATTACCTGATTGATTGGCTCCTAGATCAGACTTGCACCCACTAAGATTGAGCACTAACTGCAATAATTGCAGAATGGGGTTTGTTTTTTGAAGATTTGGTGCAAAGGAGGCAGCACCTGCCTAACATGGCTTTCACTGGCTGCATATATCATATAAGGAAGTACAAACAGTTAATTCATGTACCCAAACCCCTGGTCAAACTGTAGCTGCAAAATGTGCATCAACGGTTCTGTCGTACTTGTGGCTATCAAATCCAACAGCTAAAGCCCAGGAGAATGTTACTAGCCCTCATGGTTGTAAGGAATGTGTTTTAAAGCTAAGTACTTTGGTACCAATGAGGGCCCTGGCATTTTTGACCTTCCAGGCACTTATATCTGTCCTCCTCACTGACCCCGATATGTGCGCTTAAGCTACGTTCCTTCCCGGACCAATCCTGGAGTATAGTTAGCCACTCACAGCATGAGGAAGTAGTGCTATGTTAAAGTTTAGATGAGTAATACTGCCCTATACTACTGTCCCGCCACTGCCATATTTTGGTAGTAGGGCAGATACATAGCCATTGCTAATATGGGAAGCTTTTGGCTGATGCTCAGTGGAATTTATATCCACAGTCTTATAAATATATTTGATTTAGTAAACCATACAAGAAAGGTTTGTATATATTGCATACATTTCCTGTGTTACCTGTGATCTTGCAAAACAGGTTTCTTGGCAATTGGATTTTGCAATGCAGTTAAATGTATTTGTGACAGACAGTTCAGACGTTTGCATGGTTTCTCAGAAGAAAGTCTCACTATTTAAGTGGGGCTTGCTTGCTCCCAAGTAAGTGTGCATAGGATCTGTGAAGATAGATGTAACATTTTAACAGTGGTGAAAAGACAAAGGGCCCTTCATGTTAATCTTTTACCTTATAAAAGGTTGTCCTAAAACAGTTGCAAAACTGCTCTGGGGATTAGGGGTTGTTAATGTCTCAGGCACCAGCCACCAGTCATCCTCCGCAAACAACTTTCTCCCCAGTTCAAACTGAACCATGTTGAAATCTTGTAGAAGTTGTTTCGCAAGTCTCACTTCAGGACAGACAAAGGAACATTTGTCTCGAAAACACTGAGGACGCTTTCAAACCAACCATACTGCTCTAAAAATGCAGGGCCAGTGCCAGCAGGCAGGCCTACCAGAGCATGTGTTGGGGGCCATGATGAGTGACCCCAGAGGAGCCCACCTCTGGATGCTTCCACCCCACTGGCCAGTGGGGAAGAGAGTGCAGAAGAAGCACAATTGCTTCTAGAACGCATGCCTCCAGGCTGGGCTCCTTTTGTTTCCTCAGGCTGAAGGGCTTGATATTTTAATGACAATGAAAGCTCTCCTTGAGTTCTTTGCAAGTGCTAATTGAGGACATCCTTGCTCTCCCCCCCCCCCCCCCACACACACACACAGGAGCCTAGAATGTAGGACATTCTGGGAAAAAGAGGACCTCTGGTCACCCTGTCCGATGGGAACATTGCTCCCAAAAAGCAGCAGCTAATTGGCCTGTACCTTAGTAGTGGATAATGTAGGGAGCTGAGTTGCCAGGGTCAGAGCAAGGTGGCTGTACCAAGGACGCCATGATCGCTAGAAAGATATACCAATGTTTGCCCAACAGGTCCTTCTGTGGCCAGCCTCAGCATTTTGACTCACCAAGGTGTCGTTGCTGACAAATTGATTGGCCTGTTAATTACGAAGTGAACACAAATAGAGTAAAGGTGACACCAGTTTTCAGTCCACAAAGGAAGCAGAGATGGCTTTAGTAAAAGGAAAATAAATCAAAGCCATTAAGAGGGCTTTTCTACAGTCTTCTAACAGGCAAGTAAAGCAATTCTGTCCCTGGAAACAAAATTATGCCTGACAATAACATTTGAAATAATGTCTAGCAATCTGGTCTTGATTGTACATTTTATTATCAATCCGTGCTTCCTTCCTACCCCAGAGTCCCTTTCTCTTTCTGAGTAATTCTTTAATCACATCTGGTGCACATTCATTCTGTGTTGTGTGACAGCTTGAACGTTGTCTGTGGCTTGTCTTATACCTCTGCCAATGCAGATGGAAAGAGAGACCCATCGAGGGCCACAATGCAATGAAAGGCCTCACTGGAAGGCTAATTCTGGAAGACAGCACTGACTGGGGTCGGTTTTATAAGAACCAAATAAAGAAGGCTACCCAACAAGCTGCCAGACTGAGGTGTGGTTGTTGCCCCAGAGCAGAGGGGAGCGGTATTCCATTACTTTGGGAGCAGCTGAAGCATTCCAACTCCAGGCTGGGGTCCCTTCACCTGCATGGAGGCACAAGGAGCAAGAGCAGGCTGCTCCTGTGGTGGTCACAGGCTCTTTGTGCGCCTCCTGAGGCTGCCTTGTGAGGCTGAGCAAGAGGCTCAGCTAAGAGTTCTCCATTCTGTGCTTCAAGGAACATAAGAAGAGCCCTGCTGGATCAGGCCAAAGGCCCATCTAGTCCAGCTTCCTGTATCACACAGTGGCCCCACCAGATGCCTCAGGGAGCACACAGCCAACAAGATAACCTGTTTCCTGCTGCCACTCCCCTGCACTTGGCACAGAGAAAACCTACTTCTAAAACCAGGAGGTTGCTTATGGCTTGTAACCTGTGATGGTCTTTTCCTCCATGAATCTGTCCAAACCCCTTTTCAAGGCATCTAGGCCAGGTGCCATCACCACATCCTGTGGCAAGGAGTTCCACAGATGAATTACACGCTAGGTAAAGAAATATTTTCTTTTATCCGTTCTAACTCTCCCTCCACTCAATTTTAGTGCATGTCCCCTGGTTCTGGTGTTGTACGAGAGGGAGAAGAATTTCCCTCTGTCCACTCTCTCCATCCCATGCATAATTTTATACGTCTCAATCATGTCCCCCCTCAGGTGCCTTTTTTCTAGACTGAAAAGCCCCAAACGCTGTAGCCTTTCCTCATAAGGGAGGTGCTCCAGCCCACGAATCATTCTGGTCATTCTTTTCTGCACCTTTTCCAAATCAACTATATCCTTTTTGAGGTGTGGTGACCAGAACTGGATGCAATACTCCAGATGTGGCCTTACCATCGATTTGTACAACGGCATAATAATATTGGCCGTTTTATTCTCAATCCCTTTTTTAATGATCCCAAGCATGGAATTGGCCTTCTTCACAGGCGTCGCACACTGGGTCGACACTTTCATCGACCTGTCCACCAGCACCCCAAGATCTCTCTCCTGATCCATCACAGACAGCTCAGAACCCATTAGCGTGTATGTGAAGTTTTGATTTCTTGCCCCAATGTGCATCACTTTACACTTACTTACATTGAAGTGCATCTGCCATTTTGCTGCCCATTCTCCCAGTTTGGAGAGATCCTTCTGGAGCTCTTCACAATCCCTGCTGGTCTTCACCACCTGGAAAAGTTTAGTATCATCCGCAAACTCGCTGCTTATCCCCAACTCCAGGTCATGTATGAATAAGTTGAAAAGCACTGGTCCCAAGACCGATCCTTGGGGCACACCGCTTTTCACCTCTCACCATTGTGAAAATTGCCCATTGACTCCCACTCGCTGTTTCCTGGTCTTCAACCAGTTCCCAATCCACAAGAGGACCTGCCCTCTTATTCCCTGACTGTGGAGTTTTCTCAGGAGCCTTTCATGAGGGACCGTGTCAAAACACCTTCTGAAAATCCAGATATATAATATCCACAGGTTCGCTCGCATCCACATGCCTGTTGACCTTTTCCAAAAATTATGCCTGTTGACCTTTTCAAAAAAAACCACAACCTTTTCAAGAAGCCCTTTCCTCCTCTGAACCTGGAAACTTCTGGACCTGGCCATGTCTGTACACCAGCTGCTCTCCTCCTCTGGCTTTTCCCCTTCTAGCCTTCATGACATGATTTCAGTGCACACGCTCTCACCTTTGGAGGAGGCCAGGAGGGCCGCCCCCTCCCGCCATGCTCTGCTCTGATCTCTCTCTCTTGGGGCTAGAGAGAGAAGGTGAGGCTTTGCTCAGTCTTCTTGCCCATGTGAATCTGCACAGGGTGGGAACTTCAGGAAGATGTTGGGGTGGAGAGGGGACGACAAGGCCATGAGGCTGGAGGAGGAATGCACCTCAGCTGGTTGGAGCACCAGAGCCTGAAAGGTAGAGGAGTGGGGCAAGGATATTGGGGGGGGGGGTTTGCATAGGAGTCAGAGAGGGAGCATGAGATGGGGGGAGGAAGAATGTGTGCACATGTATGAAAAACGACAGTAAGCATGGGATAGGAACGCATGAGCAAGAAAAAGAAAAAGGGAGGGGGGTGGCCAGATCTATTCTCTCATAGTGACCACTCTGACCAAAAGGAGCAAAGAATGGTCAGTAGATGCTGTAGCTCTTTCCCCATAGTTCCTCCTTGCCTTGGTCCCCTCCCCTATTCCTTTCTCTTCCACATGCAGCATCGGTGGGTTTACCTGGAAGCAAAATTCCACTGTTCAGTGCAGTTTATTCCCAAATAAGGTGCAGAGGATTGCAGTTTCACACAAACGTCTCCCTTCCTTCCTCTATGTTTTTGTGAACTTGTCCATCTCCTCTCAGTGTAATATTTCCTATTGCTTTCATGCCCATTATCCCTCTCCCCCTCCCCTCTTATAATGTTGTGGTTCACATTCCTCTTGCAACCCATCTTTCCTGTTACTTTGCATAGGATCCATCTGTAACTCAGAAGTAGGTCCTTTTGAGTTCAGAGGATCTTTAAATACGCATAGGATTTCTCCTATTTTATTCTTCTGTGCCATATCAGACCCCTCCCACTTCTTTGCCGCCTGCTTTAATGAGGCTTGCCTCTCCAATTTCTGCTGCTAGTCTAATGTTTTCGTTCCCCTCTGAATAAGAAAGAGCCTGAACGCTTCTGAGAGTTTTTGTATTGTGTTTACTAAGCACTGAAGGAAAAGGAACCTTAGCATGCTTAGTAAACAACCCCCCACCCACCCATCCATCCATCCCCCAAGAATAATAGAAACCCAGGTGAAGCTCTATCTGGGACACACCTTAACCCTGTGGAATGTCAAAAATTCTAAAGTTCATTCCTTTTATGTGTATTAAGTTAGTGGGCGTGGCTATGGGGTGGCCATCAGGCATCACGGAGACCACTTGCACTTCACAATTTACCGCTGTACCACAGCTGTCAGGCAACAGAGAAACTGTGAACCTGCTTCAGGCCTTTAGTTGCAGGGGAGGCTACATCATCGACTAGTTTGACAGGACCCGCAGCAGGTTAAACCGCTGAACCATAAGCTGTTGATCGAAAGGTTGGCAGTTCGATTACCGCGACGGGGTGAGAGCTCGTTGCTTGGCCAGCTCCTGCCAACCTAGCAGTTCCAAAGCATGTCAATGCGAGTAGATAAATAGGTACCGCTTGCGGGAAGGTAAACAGCACTCCATGTTCCAGCTGCATGCTACGCGTTGCGGCAAGGAGAGTCATGCCGGCCACATGACCACGGAGGCGTCTTCGGACAACACTGGCTCTTCGGCTTTGAAATGGAGATGAGCACCACACCCTAGAGTCGGACACGACTGGACTTAATTGTCAGGGGATACCTTTACCTTTACTTACCGGTAGTTTGACAGGCCATGAGCATGTGTTATCAGAGCATCATGGGAGATTCATGCTTTCCTGTGGCCCAGTCTCACACTGTAAGAAAGAATGACACAAGTCAGCTAGATGTCATGGTTCCCCCACACACCAGCATTGCCCAGAGCATCTGCCAGATCCTGATTAGCCAGCTGTAACTGGTGCTCATGAAACTGATGCTCCCTAGGTGAGACCACGAGTTGCTTCTCCTGCTGCTGTTCTTCAGGACCCTGATTTGGTATTCCTCCCAGCTGTTCTGTGAGCTTCCCAGCTCCTGTATTCAGCCCTTTCCTCATTAGATTAGTTCTGGTAATGACATCTTGTTACCATGACGTGGATGTTTTCTGCTATTGGTTGTCATTTGGCCTGACACCTTGTGGCTCTCCTGCTCCTCCCTAGCAGAGGATGTGTGTGTTCCCCAAAGCTCTGATGTTCCCCTCTTTGGTTCGAATTGGGGTGGCGGCTAACAAGGACTGTAACTCAAGGCAGGGATGCAGATATAACAAATGAGTAACAATAGATACCGGTAAGTGCAGTTTCCACGCCTCCAAGGCAGAAAGCGTTGCACACCTACTGGATTTCTGCTTGTCCTGTACCTAGTAAAGGCACAGAGACTCTATTGGGTTAAAAAAATTAGCAATCCTAGGCAAGGAAGGAATTTCTGATGACATTGTTCTCTTAAGGCAGATGGCGGCACAGAACCAGCCCCATCCGCACAACCATCTTGGACATTTGGACATAACCTTTTATCCTGAGCGCCCGACAGACAGTGATACTGTGTGGGGTTTGCCCTACTTGCCAAGCCTAGGAACCACATCAATCAGCACAAGCCACTCTTCATGACAGCTGCTGCGATGTGTATATATAATATGGACACCACGCTGTATGAGCAGCATAATTAAGTGCAGCTGCAACTGACTTGCAGAAAAATTATATTTGTCAGTGTAAATGAATAAAAAAAGCCTGAGGAACTTCGTTTACTTGGCTTACTGATTTGTGAATATCAAACCTTGAAATTGGAGCTTGAGGAATGAAACCTCGCTGGGTTCTTGTCATGGTTCTTGGCGGGGAGGGGAGGTGACAAGAGACAAAGACTGCAGTCCTGTACACACTTGCCTGTCAGTAGGTCCCATTGAATTTAGTGAGCCTGAAGGCTGTGACACAACACCCGCGGCACAGTGCTGTGTGGCGCAGTGCGGCGCGAGAATAGCCAGCGTGTCCCCTCGCCTTGCAATGCTTCCTGTCTATACAGGCCGAGAACCTAAAGACTCAGCATATAATCACAGACAGAGATGGCCTTCCCCACCCCCTTCTCTGCTAGCCAATCAGAATCGAGTCTTTTCAGACTCAAATCTGATTGGTTGTTTGCGCCCTGTCACGTCACACCCTGCCCCACTGCACCAAACACGGCCTCTGGACGAAGTTCGATTTTTCCAACTCTTCTTGCGCGGCAATGCAGCTCTCCTGCGTTGCTGCATGAAGTACGTAAAAGCAAGACACACAGAACACTTCACGTCACATCCCGATGCTTGCCAGCACTCCGCACCGCAACACGTGCGGTGCCTTGACTTCTAATGAGACATGCATAGGATTGCAGTGTAAGCATGCCATCCCATGCACACTTACTTAGGAGTAAACTCCACTGAATAGGGTGGGACTTACTGTATTCAGTAACCATGCACAGAATTGCTCTGCATGAGTGTTAGCTACACAGCATAACTTGTATTAACAAGCATTACCTCTGCCCAGGCAATCTTTGGACTGTATTTGGGGGGGGGGGGAATGAGAAAAAGGAAATGCGGAACAGCTTCGCTGGATCTGAACCACTGATTTGTTCAGTTCAGTGACTAAGGTTGCAATCCAGATCACACTTAACTGGGAGTAAGTCCCATTGAACTTAGGAGTAGACGTGCATAGAATTGGACTGTGAGCCAATTGGGTAGGGCCAGGACTTAATCAGGGTATAGTTCTACAACCAGTATTCAGTATAAGGGCTACTGTAAGTCTTGGGAGATATGGATATGAAGTAAAAGAGTGGCTTGATCACATTCAGCTATGGTACTTTTACACCTCAAGTGCAATCTTGGAGTTGGGGCTGTTTACTCACCCTCCTCACTTCCCCTACAGTTTCCCTACAGATAGTGGCAAGAAGGAGCATTCTTGTAGGTCTCCTTTTGTGGGTATGTCTATGTATTTCCTCTCCTAGATGTTCTAAGGACAGGAGATAGCAGCTGTAAATACATAATGCTGGGGTTGTGGTGGCAGCAGCAGTTACAGAAAGGTGAAAGGTTTGGGCTCCCATGGGTCAAAAGATTGCAGTGTTGGAAGGAAGTAGAATACTGCTGGCAGCGTCTGCTGAAAAATGATCGTAAAGCATGCTCCAGCAGCACGCCAAGTAACATGCTGCCTGAGGGCCAGCGGAAAGGCCTGAGCCTTCCCGCCTGCGCCAACGGACCCAACAGAACATGCCAAGGCAGGCGGGGAAGGTGGTGAGGGAGGATGGAATGGGGGTGGGGAGGAGGAAAAACTGGATGGGGAGGGGGAAGAACGGGGGTGGGGAGGTTTCAGGAGGGGGTGGATCTGGATGTTATGGAGCGCGCCAGATCCTATCCCCTCTGGCAGCAGCCTCCCACCCACCCCCTATCTCTCCTCGGACTTGCGCCAGTGATTTCGCTGGCGCAGGTCCAAGGAGATCCATGGCGGAGCAGGAGGCTTATGGAGGGGAAAGGAGATTAAAATCCCCTTTCCTTTCCAAAGCCTCCCCCTCCGCCGCCCCCATGCTAGATGCAGTAGTATTCACCTTTCGGTGCAGCTGCACCAATGGGGGGGGGGGAAGGATAGGATTGGACTGTAAGGCTACAGTCCTATACACATTTTCCTGGGAATAAGCCCCATTGAACACAATGGGACTTACTTTTGAGTAGACATGCATAGGATTGTGCTGGTAGGCACAAATGCATATATTTTAGAAAGTACTTGTTTTAAAACTATGGTACAAGCAATAGCGCACACTTTGATCTGTCCTGTGCTTGGTCCATGGCAGATGTCTGACATTGAATGGATTTAGTTACAGCAGCATTAGGTTATTAGAGGACATTAATTTCAATATAGCTTATTACAGGCCAACTGCTTGTACTCTGTAGCCATTCTCTTTCCGGCACGTGTCCAGAACTGTCCATCCTTTGCAATAATATAGCACTGGAACGGAAATATATTCAAGAACCCTCTTCTACATAGCAATTTTGAAGCCGTTTTGGCTCTGAAAGTTAGACAGATTACAGGTTACAATCCATAAAGCTTTGTTTTTGGATCCACTCCAGATGAAGTCATCCTCCAACAATCCCAGATTAAATCAGCATTCAATTTGATGAATGCAGCAATGCAGAGATATTTGGGAAGGGGCTTGTTTTTCACTCCATCATCATTGTAAACCCCCCCCCCCCCATCGAGTGTTGTAATTTCATGTGCATTTAGATCTCTGGCAAGCATCAGGTGCCTTTATATCTCTGGCAAGCTCAGAGGTTCGTTGTGCTGAGTGACTATAGAAACATATAATTAAAGGGCTTATATACATGAGATATGCATGCTGAAGGGGGGAAAAGCCTTTGCTTTTTAAAGAAAGGGTCACGTAACCTGTTGTAGTAACGTTGAGGTATAAAAAAACACAACAAATGCTTTTAAAAGACATTATTTTTTGCAAAGTGACTTTGAATGAATCTGGGAATCATTCTTTGGACCATGCCGAATCTTACTCTCCTTCCCCTGCAGCTAAAATCTGAAATGGTACCTCTGCTAACAATAAACCAAACCTCAGGAAGAGCTTTTCAGGGGGAGGTTCAGGGGGCTGCAGTGGAGAGAAGTGGTAGGAAAGATCGCTTGAGCAAGCATCATTCCACTTGTGCAAAACAGCAAGCTGGATCCAAGCCACTGACTGTGCGCTTTTCAAAATTCTCTCCATGACAATGAATGCTAGCAAATTACTTAAAACAACAGCGTAAAGTGAGAATGTCAAGGTCAGCTTCCAGATTTCATGCTAGAGAATGCCAGCAGTCTCCTTGCTGTGTTCAGACTGTAATTCACCCTGCTTGAATTATAGTCTCACCAACATATTCAAATTATGCTGTTATGTAGGTTTAGAGCCCATCTAGTCCAGGGGTTCTCAACCCCTTCCCGACCGAGTACCACCTCTGGCACCACTCTCCTGCTGCGTACCACCAGCAGTGGTACACCAGTTACTTCCAGGTTTTCGGAGGCCAGAAAATGCAGGTAGGAGGCTCTGGACAGGTGGGAAGGCCCTTCTCAACATTCCCGAGAGGCTCGGCCAAAAGCAGGAGCCTCTCGGGAGTGAAAACGTGCTGCCAAAAGCAGGGTTCCGTCTGAGCAGGGTTCCGGTGGTCCGGCGGTCTGAGTACCACCAGCAGTCGGCCGAAGTACCACTGATGGTACTAGTACCACTGGTTGAGAAACCCTGATCTAGACAGCTCTCTTGCTCCAGAGGAGCTTGTTTGAGTGTGCCTGAACAGATCCTTGGGAAAGCGATCTCCTCCCATGGTTGCATGGCCATTTCTAACTATCCTGCTAAGTCACAAAGTCAAGAAGGGCTCTAAAAGGGCAACCAAATATGGGCTGAATTTGAAAACCACTTGTTGCCCTGAGGCATCTGTCCTCCAGCCACCAAAGAAAATAAGAATGTAGTTCCAGGTGTCTGTGTGGCTTCGTAGATACTTGTAAGAACACTTGCAATCCTAGTGAGGCAGGCCAAGAAAGCGACTCAAGGATGGCATCAGCTGACCTCATTCAAGATCAGCTTGAATGAGTCCCATCTCCTCCTTAGCTGACCAAGAAGGTCTGCTGCTGCTGCTAACTCACACGTGGCCTGACGGGATGCATAAAATAGAAGCGGAGCCCATGCCTGCCCGTGATTTCCATTTTGTTTTGGCCACACTCTGGCATTAGGAATAAAAATCTGTATTCAGGCATAGTTGCCCTGTGCATGCTGTCAGTCTGAGCACTGACATGATGTGGAATTAGGGACCTCAAAGGCTGGGCCGCCTTTTTCAGTTTAATCCAGAGAAATGGCTCCTTGCAGAAGACAGAAGAAGAAGCAATCAACTGACCGCACGTTTCAGGGTTAAGTGCAGCCCACTTTGTGTTAGGATTATTTGAAAGCGATGGCATTTTTAAGGTAGGTGTCTTTTGAATCTCATAAGGAAAGTGGGGGTAAAAACAAAGACAGTATTTTGTGCTGTACTATTGCATATTATGCATGTTAGGCCAATAATGATTAAAACTGAACTGAGCTGTAGGGGGGAAATGGGGTTTTTTCCCGCCTTGTTAAGATCTTGATAGTTTACGGTTTCCTGCTGTTTTGTGTGTTTTCTTTTTTTCTTTTTAAATCCCCTGTTCCTCCTCATTTCGAATGCCTTTCTTCTCCCAAAGCAGCATTTGCTTGATGTTGCCGAAATGAACGAGCAACAAGTTTAAATTCTGAATTATTGATTAAAAGAAAAAAGATGGACCTCTTGCAGAATAGCTAAGCAGTGAGTTCTTAAAGTGTGTGGATTTAAGCTTGTACAGATTAGAATATTTGAGGGATGGTCAGCATAATTCCATTGCACTCACAATCGTTGGTGATGATGCAGAACAGGAATTTTGCTTCCCACATACAACCGCAGCAAGAGACTTGCTGCTCTCTGAAAGGGTGGGAGGTTCACTGTTCCCACACAATACCCTGAGTTGCTTTCCTGGAGCCATTCAAGTAACAGATGCAGCCTCCTGGGTCTGGAGCTGGCAAGTCCCCTCTAGGTTCTGTTCTTCAGGTTATTTCTGTATTAACTGCTTTGTTTCACTGGTGAAAGATGTCACTCGCTCCTACTCGTCTGCATTGTTTTCACTGAACTTGTGCCTAATGAAGTGGACTTTAGTCCAAGAAAGCTTATGCCATAATGAATCAGTTAATGTTTAAGGTGCCACAAGTCTCTCTGTTAAACACATTTCTGTAATCCTACAATTGCAGGAGAATATTTGAGAGCTTTCTGTATTCCAAAGCCCATAAAAACTGAAGACAGACTACTGTCTATAGTGCATGGTGTGTGTTTTTTTCAGAGAGCTACAGGCAGAATTTCTGTTTCTGGTATATGTACCCAGCTAGGCTTTGGTCTCTAGTAAACAGGTTTTGCAGGTTTTTGAACTTTTCAAAAGCTTCAAAACCTGTTTGATCAGAAGGAAGAGCAAGACAAAAGAAATGTATGTGTACACCATGGAAAGTGATACGCCTCTCAAATGACAATCAACTCTCTTCAAAATCCTTTTCTGTCTCTAGTCAAAGTCACTGAAACTTGACTAGGGGTCAAACTGTATATGACAATTTGTCATACAAGCATGTTTTCTCTGAGGTGTTTTTTTATTTTAAATATGTAAAGCAGCTGTGGGGAGGTACAATCTGGATCAAAGGTTTGCACTGGGGAGAACTGGTCTCTGGTCTCCTTCCCAGGGGGCTGTTTCGTGGTCAAAATTGCCCCCTTGTGCCCTGTGGATGAAAAAATAAAAATATTTAACTTTTTTTCCCAGAGAGTGAAACACTCATTACAGTAGTTTTTCACTATAAAGTGAAAATCAGCTTGCACAGAGTAATTTTGATAAGAAAAACAGTCTTCAAAGAAAGAGATAACTTGTGATCCTTATTGTAGCTTCCTAGCTTCTTTATGTTAAATTAAATTTAAAAAAATACATAAACATGAAGGTCATTCGTTGTTTGACCCTATTGCAGAGTATTGTGGGTATGCAGCCTAAGAAGACTATTTGGAGGCCGCAGCTAGAATGCTAGCGAGGGGGTTGCAGGGAATTGTGTACGTACTGTCCATATGCACACCAGTACTTTGCGGGGGCGGGGGGAGCACTATCCCAGCAGTGCCAACGCCAACGGTAGCTGCTGTGCCAGAGTCAGGTTCACCCACTTAGGCTAGCAGCACCTGACACTCTTCCATTGAATCCTCTCTGAGCCTTTTCGTTAGTATGGTTCTCGTAGGATTGGGCCATAAATGACCCTTCCTGGCCAAACCAACATTTTAAAAGCACTTATTTGAACAAAGCATAGCCACGTTTGCCTGGGAGGAACTGCAAACACTGTCGACGACAGGTTAAATGTGCAAAATGACCTCAATCGACTAGAGAATTGGGTAGAGAGCCACAACATGAACGTTATATTTATCCTTGTTAGATTGCATTTAACAGGAATATGTGTAACTCTGCACATTTATCTTTGCTCAGTGAACGCTAACAAGGATCAAGCGCTGCACAGAGTCAAAACCAACTTTACAAATATGAAGGGTGGAATAGGGACACACGCACACAATGTTCTTTGTATCACCATTTCTATAAAAAGAATATATGACAGGTTACAATAATGTGTGTCACATTGAACATCAATCAAAAGTGGTGTGATAGTGTGGCTCCAAAGGCCAGCATCCAAAAAGGTTGTATCATCATCAACATGCTGGATGTTGTCCATTGTTTCCAAGGCTTTGGAGGTGTTCTACATAGCGCTAGAAAGAAGACCCAATAGGGGAGTCCTCCATTAATATTTGGGTAGCATAACTCAAGAGAGTCACTGACAAGTTGAACGTATAAAGCTGCCTTATATGACATCAGGGCATTGCACAATTGGTTATATAGCCCACAAATGTCTGTGCTAGCTGGGAGCAGTTCTCCATGGTCCCCTAGGCAGACATGTTTTTTTTTTAACCAGCTGTGCCACATGAGATCCTTTTAAACTGAAGTTGCAAAGGACTAACCTGAGATCTTCTGCATGCAAAGTATCTGCTCCCCACCTTTGAACTGTGGCCTTTCCCCTAAAGTACGGAACTTAAAGCTTGCCACAGGACTCACTGCCATATATCTCCTCTTTATGGAGTGCAGTTAGTACCACTGGTGTACTCCATGACTGTGACCAGTATGTATACCTGATCCACTAACACTGATTATGTCAATTTACAGTGTGTATTTGGGACCTGAGACTAACAACGCAATCCTATCCAACTTACACCGCCTGTGTAACCAGCCAGCGGTGCAGAGAGAACGGGAGGCCCCAGAACAGAAAGGGGATTCAAATCCCCTCCAAAGGAGGATTCAAAGGGGATTTGAATCCCCTTTCTGTTTTGGGACCTCCCGTTCTCGCTGCACCGTTGGTTACAGCGGTGGTGTAAATTGGATAGGATTGCGCTGTAAATCACTGGGTGCGCCAAATGGAATAAATGACTATATGTCCGGTCCAGCCTTAGCAGCTGCGGGGCCCATTTGGAAACATTTTTGTGGGGCCCCAGGTTCACAACCAACCAAACAAAGCACAGTACACATGCCAGGAGGTGGAGAACTAGAGCAAACCAGGACCAACCCTAGGGAGGGAGTAATGCGGAGGGAAGGAATAATCGGGATGCCTCCTTACAACACAGTAAAGCTCAGGTGTGAAAGCCTACTTTGTAGGAGCTAAAACCACAAGGGAATACAAACGCATGATGCTGGGGAGGGAAGGACAAGAGTAAACAGGCGCTTGCGTACAAAGGCAAGCTAATGTCAACCTTGCCAGCCAGAGATTCCAGCGCAGGCAGCCACAGCCGGGCAGGTTTCTTCCCGGCCCTCGCTTTTGCCACCCATCCCCTGATTCTCCCCTGCCCCACAGTATTCTTCATTGAGGAAGCTACCCCACTGTTGGACACAGAAAGGGCTCAGGCAGGCTCCAGGGGCGCCTGTCTGCACAATGCACATGCACGCTCAGCTTTCCCCCTTCCCACCACCATTCCCAGATCCCCCAGCAAACCTGCTCAATAGGCAGCCGGAGCTAGACAGATTACCCTAGCGGGACACCCTTAGGTACAGAGCCCAATTGGGAGCAATTAGTCCAATTGGTTTGAAGCCGGCCCTGCTACACTTTGTTGTAAAAGGACAGTGGTGGCTTTTTAATGAGTGCAGTGGAACCTGTCGTCAACAATGACTCATATAGAGTCCGTGATAATAGACCACCAAATGGTCTTCTAAAATATCTGGAGCAGAAGTTAGTCGGAGAGTGCTTTAAAAGAAAAGATGATCACATATACATATTATATATCTATATATATCATGGTTTGATATTTTGTGCAGGCTTCAAAGTTTGACATTCCCAATGTCAGAGAGGCCAAGCCCGGCTCTTATTCTCCTTTGTTCACTTTAACTCTCGCAGCTGGAAGATGTATTTCCATGAAATAATGAACTCACCAACAGAGCTAACAGGATCACATGCTTTCCTAAGTATTCCTAAAACAAATCCACCAGGCAAGCCTGGAAAAGTTATTCCAACTGGGCTCGCTTTCAACAACTAGAATGACAACTGCAGCTGACTGGCATTGATCCCATATCCTCTGCGCTCATCACCCTGTTGCCAGGATATGTTAAATGCCTTTGTAATAGGGAAGACATTCTCAGAAAAGTAATGAAAACTCAGCATCGAAAACCTGTTAACCAATTACTGTAAGGCATATCAAACACAATGGAAATCCAAACGCATTTGAATCGAAGGCAGCGGTGGAAGAAGAGAGCATGTGGACAAGAGAGAGGCTGCTGAAAAGCACATTAGGAAATAACAAGATCATGTCTAGGTGAATGTGAGTTTAGCCCTCTGCTCTGGCACTGATTTCCTGCATGTCTGGCTCTGGTGCATATGATGGAAAATCTGCCCTGGCCATTCTTCCGATGCAATGCACATTACACCTGGCCATCAGCAAAGCTGTTGTCTGATCCGGCTGTGCAATGGTGTATGGAAATGACCACTTTATTGAGTGCGGCACAAAGTTCCTGCACCTTAAGGATTCAAGGGAACTCATTCAAGAAAAATCCCTTCCCAGCTCCATTTGTTCAGTGGTATCATCCTGGACTGGCTCCACTGTAAAGACAGATGAGGCAGTGCTTAGGATAGGGCAACAGAAGGGGCACTCATCATGCTAGAAGCAATATGGGAATCCACATAAACGCATAAGAACATCCGTAGAGTCTTGATGGACCAGATTGAAGGTCCACCTAGTCCCACATTCTGTTTCAACATAGCCAGACAATATGGTTACTCTCCTGTGAAAAGTGTGTGCTTCAGAATCTTCTGCAGGATGTTCTGGGGGTGTACTATCATTTTATGTGCCAACCGTGGCCAACCTCCCCCCCCCAAAAAAAGCCCTTTATACTAGCACTCTTGAATCATGTCCCCTTTTAACGGAGTTACTGGCTGCTCTTCACGTGACAAATCTAAGGTGAAGAGGATAGAGAATTGCTCCAACATCCTTCCAGGGAGACAAAGAGGCTTTCACTATAGTGAAAAACCTTTGATGCCAAACTACTTTTTACTGGGCAGCAGCTAATGTGGCAGAGGAGCATCTTTGCAGGCCAGGCATTAAGCAACCCTGAGCAACGCCCTTTCATACATCCCCTTCCAGACGTTAGTTGAATTGCTTCACAGATGATGACTGATATGTTTTCAGGAACCTAAGAGTCATGTTCAAGACTTGGGTGAGATGATTTCATGTGTTTGAGGCTCTTACCCCCACCCCACCCACCAATCCACTCTGTGGCTGTACAGCCTGCTTAAGCAGACACCGGGTTGCACAGAGTTACAGTGAACTGTACATATATAGTGTTGGTGTGAGAAGATGTGCACCATATAATACCTTCATTCCCCACCACAACTGAATCTTACACTTCATGTTTTGCGTTACATCGTGAAACACAAAAAATAATTTATCATCAGAATTTTATATTGCTTTCCCTGTTATATTCTTTTTGCGTGTACTTAAAACAATGGAAAAGGGGCATGAGGATCTCTCATGCAGACATTTCTGTTAAGCAAGAAGCAGCAGCAGTTATGTGTTTGCTGAGATGTTCGTCATGCTGGATCCTTCATTTACTATATGGCATTTGACTTTCAAGACAAAAAAAGAACTGTCATTGCTGGGAAACATTCATTTTTCTCTTCTTGCCACATCCAACATCCCCTTGAAAGCAAATCTAATAATTCTAGTAGAGCACCACTAATTTCAAAGGTGACACATTTCTACATAACTCCAATGACAAGCTAATGCGTCAACCCCCCGTGCCCTATCCACCATGCATTATGGTGCTGCCACTCATAAGTCCCACAAATAATAATGCTACCGTCCCTGTTCTAAGGCTGACAGTGCAATCCTATCCAACTTGCACCACTGGTGTAACCAGCAGGGTAGGGCAGGGCGGGAGGCTATGGAGGGGAGGGGAGGTTTAAATCCCATTTGAATCCCCCTTTGGAGGGGATTTGAGTCCCCTTTCAGTTCTGGGGCCTCCCATTCTCACTGCACCACTGGTTACACCGGTGGTGTAAGTTGGATAGGATTGCGCTGTAATTTTCCTTTTGCAAGTCCAAGTTTCCTTTTCCCATGACAGTGCCAGAAAATTATGCCTAAATAAGTGTTCTTGTCAAATCATTGTTTCATCTTATTTCTGCTGCATGTGGTGGCTAAAACAATTAGTTACATTTAGAATGAAATACCTAATCAACATTAGTGGTTCAATCATTTATCATCATCAGTTCCAGTGTCAAGTTGCCAGGGGTCCTGGGGCAACGCCCTGCACTGGGCCCCCTACAGCACTTTTTCTACTGTCTGATGGCACATTGTTGGGTGCTATCACTGTTACTGGAAATGAGGGTTCAAGGGTTGGCCAACTTAGGTAGGTCCTCTGACAGGTGTGGGCCCTGGTCCAGGTTCCTATCTGGCCAATCCCTACCACTATCCCCGATCATCACCGTTATTACAATGTATTAAAAATGTAATTGTATACATAATTACTCAAAAGTAACTCCCACTGTGTTCAGAGGTGTTTATTCCCAGGTAAGTTGTGCATAGAATTGCAGCCTGGTGGCCCAATCCTAATTGGGGCCTTGTGCCACCGGAATGCTTGTTCCAGCAACATAAGGTCCTTTACGGCTGTCGCAAAAGACAGCAGCCATTTGGCATGGCATGGCCTCTGCTACAAGCGATAAGTGGAGGGAGCGGAACAGAGAGGAGATGGGGCCAGGCCAGGGGTGGTATTGGCGGCAGCAGCACACACTGGCCTCAATCTCCTGACCCGGGTACATGCAGCCTTGTACCTGTATAGAGCTGGCACAGGTCCGAGTAGACCCAGTGAGCTGGCATGGCAGGTTTACCCCAAGGAGGCCTCCATAGGCTGAAACTCTTCTGTGGGATTCAGCGGGCGCCATGTTGGCACAGCTGCATCACCGCATGGGGAGTTGCAAAGAATTGGACTGCAATTAAAATTGCAAAAATTGTCCAAGGGTTTTAAAAATAGTCGTGGCCCTGGTAAACCAGATTACAGACTGAAGCAAGGGGAAGGAGCGGGAACAGATGCGAAAAGTTCAGGTATGCTCTATTTATACATGCTCATCTGTACTGAGTGCTTACATAGACTAGGCACTCCACAAAGATTAAAGATGAATATTGTCTCCCTTGCCTGCAGAAGGAACACAAGACAAAAGGAAAGGAAAGGGAAAGAGAACGCCAATCCTAGGAGAAAGCCCTGAACAAAAGATGAGTCTTGAAATGCTTTTGGAAGATGTTGATGGACAGGGTCAGGTGGATGCGGCCAGAGTCTCTCTTTAGGAACCCCAGCTGCTCTGCTAAGAGCTGAGGTCAGGGTCCTTCCATTTGTGGCACAAATGCAAATGGTTATATGCTCATGACAATGCTTCAACAAATGTCAGCAAATAGATTTTGTAAAAAAAAAAAATGTATCTTTGAACAGTGACAGATATTGCCATGTGAAAATCTGTGTATCTGCTTATGGTAAAATCTATGCATAATGCTGTAATCCTATGCACACTTACCTGGAAGTAAGCCCCATTGAACATAAGATAAGGGGACTTTTTTCTGAGTAAACACATATAAGACTTTACTGTTAGTCTAGAACCTGGTTGTTGTTTTTAAGGTGGATAATTACAGACAACATTTACTCCATGCATTGTTATAGTGATCTGCAGATTATTCAGAACTCCAGCTTTTCTTTATGGTATTAAGACATTAACAGCCCAATCCTATCCTTGGAAGGTCCATAGCATGCAGTGGTACCAGTGTAGGCTCCACTGCATGCTGTGGGCCAGCAAAAAGTAAAAAGAATTTTGTACATAGTTAACTACTCCGCTGCACCATGGTACCAAATGGGTTCACTCAGATCTGCGCCAGCCCTTTGGCTGGCGAAAGTCTGAGTCAGCCCAAGGACATGTTGAGGTCTGGAAGGGGACATTGGATATCGGCACTGCTGCTGATATCCACCCCCGTCCTCCCACGACATGCCCCCAGCTCCCACCCGGATCCCCTCCCTGTCCACAGCCCACCCCTGCTGACACTGGCGGTGGCTTGGTGCACCAGTGATACACACGTAGTCACCAAGCATTCATGCTGGCAACCCCAATCCGTGTACCATATTGCTGCAGCACCAATGGCCCAGACCTTCCACTGAAAGAATGCAAGTTCCTTCAGCTTAAAGCCCAGATACGATTGGACCATAAGGCTGCAAATCTATACACAGTTACTTGAGAGTAAGCCTCACTGAACTCAATGAGACTTACTTCTGAGTAAACATGCATAGGATTGCACTGTAAGAGCCGTGTTCTGTTCACTTTGAAGAGCCTGTACAAGTTTGAGATTTCAGTCTATGCCTTTGGCTTACTTAGACAGAAAATACTCAAAGATTCCAGCTGACTGATGCTTTTATATTTATGGTCAAGGGAAAAACTGAAGATATTGTACTCTATACTTTACATTATTCTTTATATATAATGCTTACAGAGCCAGTCAATGTCCTTGAGAGCTATTCCAAAGTGAGGGTTATGGATAATATTTGTTTTTTGTTCTGTGCTCTGGGTAAATGCATTACCAAGAGGTGTATTTGCTTGCTTTGGCAACCTGTAATTTTCAATATTGATACAATCTGTTACTCTTCCCAGCCATGCAGATCATTTAATATACAGTAATTATTAATCAGGATTTTGCCTGACGGGAAGCTCAATCCTGTGTAAGGATACCCAACTGGCCTAAAGGGCTGACCACGGTATCCTTTGGCTGTCCCGGGGCAGCCCGGGAGGACCACGGGAGAAGGGGATGCTCGTCCCCTTCCCCGTATGTAAGGCTGCTGAGGCCCTATGGGCCTACTCAAATGTACGCCAGCTTTGAAGCTGGTCTACATTCGAGCCGCAGAAGGTAGACTGAACCGGGCCGGGAGAGGACTTGGGATATCGGTGGAGCTCGCCGCCGATATCCCTGCCCTCCCCTGCATGGTTCACCCAATGGCTGCACTCCCTTGCCACCTGGTCCACCCTCCAGGGTGCAGCTGCACCAGACAGTGCAGGGCTTACCTAGTCTGGCGGGTGCAGGGACTGTCTCCTGGCGGAGTGAGAGATGCTGGCCTTTGCCCCAGTGGCCCTTACTCACCAAGAATCACAAACGTGCTTTACGGTGCGTTTGTAATGCCTTTGAGCGGAGGAGTGCACGCTCCGCCGCTCGAAGTTTACCCAAGATTGTGTGGTCAGTATAATAAGAAAATGACCTTGTTGCTTTTGTCCATCTTTGATCACTCGGTTCTTGTTTTCTTGTTTTCCTCTGTATTCTTGGGCATATGGCATTTTTGGGGTGACTTTTGTGAACAAATAAACATGACAAACAGAGGTGGATATGGGAGGGAGAGTGGCATTTTTTGATAAGGACGTGCTAAGGAAAAGACATGAAATGAAAGATCCTGAGTTTAGGATGGAGAGTATTGGCATACAAGGAAAGAGGGCAAGAAAGCAAAGAAGAGTCAGGCCCGCTAAGAGTGGTCAGTATTGCCCCCGGAACGTACATTCCAGCAATGCAGCAGCCCCAAAGTATTGGGCTGTAAAATACCGATATATTTGCCAGTAGTCTGAGAATGTATTCATATAGAGCTGGACAGATAGACAACCTGCACTTGGGTTGTCTATCTGCACAGATAGACAACCCAAACAATTGTTTTGGATGATAATTTCTTAAGGGTCCCAATGATTGAGTGCACGGTCAAAGCCTCTTGCATTGTCACAGAGGATGCTGAAGTGTCTCTCAGATAAAGCAGTGCAGATGCTTGAAGCAACACAATTTCTGAAGGTTGCCTTATGCGGTTTATTTCAGCTCAATCTGGAATGGAAAAATAAAAAAAACATGTTTCATGCAACATGTTATTAGTACTATATGCTTGTTGTTATTGCATATTTATAACTCAATGATAACAAAAACCAGAGCATATGCTGCACTTCTGTTATTTTGATATCAGCTACAATTTGCCAAGTGCTTTGTTTGTAATGGTGCAATGCACAGTTTTTCTTTACAACAGGCATTTTTATTTTTCACCATTCTTCTGAGCATATTTTACCTGACGTTTTGCCTGCCAGGATACAAGTTTTCAAATGTCAGATGTTTCCCCCCCCCCTTCCAGTATTTAACAGTTTATGTATCAGTCAATTGGATTTAAATGCTGGCATTTAAAAACCTGAGATGCAACTCCTGGGATCAGGAACCACCTGACAATGTGGAAGGGCTTCTAATGAAGTGCTGTCATTCTGTTGACTCTCATGGATAAAAGTCAACACAGCGAAAAACAGTTTAAAAGAGGAACAGAAACTGGAATCGAGTGGTAGGAAAGGAACTAATGACATTTTGAAATACTGTAAACTGAAAAGCAAACACCTTCTCCAGTGCAGGGGAAAGGACTGGTATTCCTTCCTGCTGCTGCAGCTCAAGTGTGTAATGAATGAATGCAGAACTGCTATGAAGGCACCTTATATTGTGTCTTATTTAGTGACTTGGCGAATGCTGATTTATGAGGAATAAAGAGGCCGCCTGTAAGTCCAACCAACCCGCCTGGGCAGGGACTAAGACTAGCATGTGGGTGCAGCAGGCGAAGGAGGCAGTTCCAAATGCAAACAGAAAAAGAAGAAATCCTATGTAACCTTAGGCTGGTGGAGTGAGCACTCCGCCAGCCTAAGGTGTCGCAAAAGTGCCATAAGGCACTTTTACGGCTCCTCTGGAGGAAGCAGCGCTGGCACGGAGTCCAGCACCCCTCACTCCGCCATCTGGGACAACCCGTGCCAGCGGACCCAGGTAAGTCATGTGCCGATCGGTGCAGGGGCATGAGGAGGGCAGGTCGGGTGGTAGGGGAGGGAGCCATTGGTCAGCCCTGCCTGGGAGGGGATATTGAGGCTGGGTGCACCGATATCTCAAGCCCCTTCCCAGGCCAGGCCGGCCTTACACGGCCTCCCTGGACGCTCGCCAGCTAAAGAGCTGGCATGCATCCAAGGACGCCCATTGGAGCTCCCGGGGCTTACACCAGGGGAAGTGGACAAAGTCCCCTTGCCCCAAGGTGAGCCCCTGTTGTGCCGGCGTGGCCTGCATCCTGCCTAGGATGCAGTAGCCGGCCGTTTAGAACTGCTGCAGAATTGATGGCGTTTTGAATTAATAATTTGGATGGAGTGCAAAGCTCTCAATACAAATGATACAAATCTGGCAAAAATTGCAAAAAAAATGTATTCCTCATGATACTACAACTGAATGGCAGGCTGTACATAGCAAGCCTACAATCATATTTCAATGTACACCTCAGAGAACAAAACCGAAGACTAGAATGCATTGTCTAAATATGTTTTACCTTCAGCTCAGCTTTTAAGTGCACAGGAAAGAAAGTGGGCGGCTGAAGTGACAACATATTTTAAAACCTCTATACAATCCATTTTCTCCCCCTTGGTGGACTGCGACTGATAGCTTCTTCAATTGATCTTCCTATCATTGAGCACCACACTAACTTATGCAAAGCCATGACACCCACTCCCGTGTGTTTATGCATTAATCATCCTTGAGGTTATTTTTTTCTGCAAAATAGACTTGACTTATTGAGCTCCTGTGCAAAACAATTTTAAAATGTTTTTGCTGCATATGATATGCTCAGAGCTGGATTAACCAACTATGGTATGGTATTTTGATGATTGTTGCTGTTATGTTGGCTATTTACAGGTTACACTAGGAGAGAGAACTGGTCCAAGGTTACTCTCATGGCCAAGTGTCCAGGCTCACATTCCACCAAGTTGGCTCCAAACCCTCGCTTGCGGAAACGCTGTCTCCCATTCATGTAAGAGGGGAAGGGGTGTGATTTTCAGTGCTTCCACCTTCTTTCTCCAGCCCCCTGAACAGTATACCATACGAATATACCAAAAATCCCCCAACTAGAGTTGCCAATTATGGTTGAAGCTCTTCCTGGAGATTCCCCCCCCCCCAACATGAAATTATGTTGGAAATTTCTGGAGGCCCTGTTAAAATTTCCAGGATTGCTTTCCTTTCCATGCAATCCTAGGCGGCAACTTTCCGCAGCTGGATTAAAGGGCCGGCCGCGGTATCCTGAGCCCATTCCTGGGAACACCTCGGGAGAAGGGGACATTTTTTCCCTTCCCCTAGTGTAGGGCTGCCTGGGGCCTATGGGCCTCCTCAGATGTACACCAGCTCGGAAGTTGACGTACATCCAAGGTGGCGGAGTAAGGCTGAACTGGGCACTGCTGATATCCCCGCCCTCTCCTGGTCCAGTTCGGCCAGTTCTGGAAATGCAGGTTTACAGCCCAATCCTCTGGGCCACTTACTGTGGCAGAACTCCCGCTTTGTCACTGCAGCATCATAAAAGGCGTGCCACTGCCGCGCACTTCGGGGCTGCTGGCGCAAACAGCCAGAGGCCCCATGTGTGTGGTACTGGCCATGCCAGTGCAGGTAAGATGGCAACGGGGGCATTTTGAAGGCAGGCAGGGAGGAGTGGGGCAGGGAGCAAGGGGCATTTTGAGGGAGGGATCCCAGTGGCAGCAGTGCATGCCAGGATGCTATCCTTGTTTTCCCAGCCCAACACATACCCTGCCTCTCCTCAGACTTACACTAGCAAAATAGCTAGCATGGATCTGAGGAGACCTATTGATGACCAGGTGGCCTACTAGAGGTAAGTAAAAATATTTTACTCTCCCAGGCCATTTGGTCGTCGCACCACCACCACAGCACGCAGCATGTGCTCTGTTGGCGGCTCTGCATGCTATGGACTGGCGGGAGATAGGACTGGGCTGTTAGTGTGCAAGGGTGTTTCTTTCTCCATAGAGCAAATGCAGCAACCTATTGTTATGTGCTCCCTCCAGCAGTGAGAGACATTTTAGCGGGACTGTACTTTCTGGGTTTTGTCATCCATTGGAGGAGAGATCACTGGAGACGTATGGTGTCTTTCTCATATTTTCTTTATTTACAAATGCACATGTTGACTATCAAGTGGAGACAAGCAGCATGCACTCCTTGCTATCAGCTTCCCAGAAAGAGGCCCTACACTCCAAGGTGCCTTCCAGCTTCCAACTCTCATTTGCTTCTCTCATTCAGTCCGTATCTTTGTGTGTCTTACACAGAAGCTGCATGCAGAAAAGGCCTGTCTCTTCATTCACAAACCTTAACTAGATATGTGTCACCTTACAAGCTTGCGTCACGCTACAAGGCTCTACATTTGGAACATTCTTGAGAGATCTCCTAACCATTAGCTCACATTACGAAATCTCAGCTGACTTCATGGGCTATTAACCAGGAACAACTGGCTGACCAGTCTTGGGAGCACTATAATTTTATTTATTTATAGATTTCTATACAGTACTGCCCTTCAACAATGTTGCCAGGGTAGTTTCCCCAAAAAAATCACAGTAGCAATCAAGTTACAATACTGAAATATATAAATACAGTAAAAATGTTGTTATCCAGCACACACGGGGAATGGGTATAGTTCGGTGCTTCCCAAACTTTCTATTTTCACAATGCCCCTAGGCCAATTGTAATTTTTTCATGGCGCCCCTCTCTGTGTTTCCCTTTATCCCATGGCACTTTTAAATTATCCTATTGCACCGTGGCACCCCTTTGAGTTTGCTGCAGCACTCTGGGCACCACGGCGCACAATTTGGGAACCACAGATATACAGTTACCCAAATATGCTGGTTAACAAAGCTTTTGCCAGGCTTACAATTAATTCCCCTTGACAGGGCTCCCTCTGCTTCCTAACTTACCTGACAGGGCTCCCTCTGAGGTGCCATTCTGCCCTTCTGCAGTAGGGCCTGCTAGAAATTCTACTTTCTTCCCTAAGAGGGCCTTGTAAGGAAGGAAGTAGAATGTCTCCATTCCTAGAGGAAGGAAGGTGGAGCAGCACTGCGGAGGGAGCCCTGCCAGGTAAGTGAGGGGGGGCTGGGGGACTTGCTTAACCAATGCGTTGTTAAAGCAGGACACTTGTTACAGTTTAACCAGTATCTCTGCCCACCTGAGGCGACGGGTGACGATTCCAGTTAACCGAGTTTGCCGCTTAACCAAGTGCCAGATAACACAACAGTTACTTTGACAAACACAAAGACATCAAAATGGAGCAGGGGGCACTGGGACAATATCAGGTAAGCACACAGGCTGATTGTCAGGAGGCACCCACCTCCACCTGTCCACTCGCCTCCATTGCTCCTCCTTCCAAACCCTGTATTGGACAAGGAGAAGAAGGCAGAGTAGAAGACAAAGTGTGGAGGAGAGAATGGTTGGATAGGACACGAGAGATCCTAGCACACCACTCTCCTCCACACTGCCTTTTCTGCCCCATTCCGCCTTCCTTTTCTAATCCAGGCAGTAGCGAAGAGCAGAGGCTGGCACATCACACCAGGTAAGGGAGGCAACATTTCTACCTCAGGCACCAGGAGGCCTTGGGCCGGCCCTTGGTAACTAGAAGAAAATTAGGAGGAGAGAGGATTAGTAGTGGCTCTGATTGGCAGAATATGGCAGCCCTGTCCTCATGATAGTTTTCTTTACAATACATCCAATACACAGATCCTAACATGGCTGCTGCAGTTGACAGTCACTTCCTAGCCAGTGTTCCCCCTAAGCTGCATGGCTATGTGTGGCTCCATAGCTCAAAGTCAAACCCACAGTACAGCACAGAGCTCGGCAACCTGGAAGTTTGGCGATGATACGCGATGTCATTGCTGAGCATCCGGAGGTGGCGTTGCAACAGGCAGTTGAAGAGGTCTGCGCACTGGCAGATCTTACAAGGAATATAGTTCATGGCTCTGATATTGCTGTTCCTGGCAGTCCTCATTCAAATCTCTTGTTTCCCTCCGGAAGAAGGGAAATCTCTGTGCAGTTTTTTTTTTATCTCCCAGGCTGACCTCCTTTCAGATTACCTTTTGGCTTGCCTTATGTTGATTCCAACCACAGATTGCCCAATCCATTTCTTTTTTATTGAACTGTATTTTACAATGTTATGTTGACTTTCATTCCGAAGGGGAGAAACAGGAGACAGGAGAAAGTAAAAAATGGTTTATTCATTTGTAGTAATCCCAAAATGACTCCTCAGATTTTCTGAAACGGTGCAATGACAGCATTTGAAAAACATACAGGTTAGCACATGTCAAGTAGCAATGAATTACGTCCCTGGCAAGTGTAGAAAACTGTGGTTCAAATACTGGGAGCAAACGATACTTTCTGGAAATACAGTTCAATGGGCAAAGGGGTCAAGGTGGATTTCTGAGCAGTGACATGCCACAACAATGTAGTTTCACTTTATCTAATAGGGAAGAAAAGATGATAGCGTGGCGTGACTTTTAAAAATAAATTAGAGAGACTTACAGCCCAATCTTATCTACCCCCCCTCCCCACCGATGCAGCTGCGGCTCTGGAGGACGTGCTGCATCCTGACGGGAGGGGCAGTTCTGGAGACCTCATCCAGGTAAGGGAGCATTTGTTCCTTTGCCCCAGGGTAATCCTTTGCTGCCCTGATGGGTCTACTTGGACCTGCATCAGAGATTTAGCTGGTGAATGTCCGAGTGGACCCAGGTAGGTGGATAGAGGCTGGGAGGAGGAATAGGATATTGGTGGTGGAGCTGCTGCCGCTGGTATGTGCCCCTTTCCCACCCTTGACACAGCCCTGCTCTGCCCCAGTCCCTGTTCCATTCCTCCCCTCCCCATTTTGCCCACCCCCACCCACCACCTGCCTCCCTGTGCCAACTAACCGGCACCGGGGCTCCTGCAGTGGCTACTGTCATGCAGGCTCAGCCGCTTGGCATTTGCAGCAGTGGCCCAGCTGTGCTCAATGACGCGTCGTGTTTCGTGACGGCTGTAAAGTGCGCTGCACCACCAGAACGGGCATTCCAGCAATGCAGCACCTCAATAGGACTGGGCTGATCATTTTATTTTCCTTTGTGATTTCGGGGGGGAAAACCTCACCTGCACTGTTCCTGCTTCTGCCATTATCTTCCCACTCACTTATCCCAATATATAGACTTTTACCACTACTGTGTCACCCTCCATTGAGGAGGGGCCATATAGTGCAGTGGAGCATCTGTTTTGCAGGCAGAAGCCCCCAGTTTCAATACTGTACTTGGCATCTTGAGGAAAGGCTGGGAAAGACCCTTGGCTGAAGTCTGGAGAGCCACTGCCAGCCAGTGTAGACAGTATTGACCTAGATGGAACAATGGCCTGACCCGCTATAATAACTTAAGGCAGCTTCCCATATGTTATGTCATATCTTGCATACAGTACATCTTAAAACTGCCAGAGGGGCAAACTGGAGTACCGAAGCCCCAACCCAGGTGAGGCAGCATTCACTAGATGCTTGTTTACCCAGGATGGGGACCCAGGATTGTTTACTGTGCATGAGGACATGAGATGCCTGCTTCCACCAGGTCAGGAGATGGAGGAGGAGGCATGGGGCAGCAAGAGCCATAATGTAATGTGCTTTTTGGCCTTGCAAGATGCTGGAACCCGAACATATAACCTGCTTTTGCTGCCTTACAGGTACACATATATTTGGCACTGAGCAACCTGATTGATGAATGTTCAATCGCAACTTTGTGTGAATCAAAGTTTCCCCCCTTTGGTAGAGTGGCAGCCAGTGTCCCACACCTGCTTCCTTGAGCCAAAGCCTCAATATTATGGCTGCAACCCTTTGCACACTAACGAGGGAGTCACTTCAGAGAATAGCTGTGGCAGTCTGGTGCCGCAAAACCAACCAAGACTTCTGTGGCATCTTAAAAGGACAGCACATTTTTCGGGGGGGGGGGGTTAACATAAGCTTTTGTGGTCTGAAGCTTATGCTATCATAAATATGTTACTTTTTAAAGTGCTCCAAGACCCTTGGTTGTTTTTACTAGGGAGTAAGTCCTTTGGAACGCTATAGGGCTTATTTCTGAATAAAGATAAGCGAAAGTGAGCATGAGATAACGTGGGAAACTGTCTTTTGCTCCAGAGAGAAGTGACATACTTGCCTTGCCTTTTGTGGTTATGATGACTCATATCAGTGAAGAATGTGTCTTTGTTATGTTAAATCTTTCTTCCCTTTTTGTAACTTTGATCCTGTCTTTGGTAAGGAAATCTAATATTTGTAAAGTCAGGCAAACTGTTTCAACCTCCTTGTACAGACCAGGAGGCTTTGTACTGGCACAACCTGAAAGTATCCCGATCCCAAAACCTAAATGAACCTGACAGTATTGGTAAAGCAAGGGTACTTTGTGCACCCATTAGCCAATCACCAGCATTTGTGCATGTTTGCCTATGTTTTGACAACAGCTTCTTAACCCCAGAGTTGAATTATTTCATTTCACCTCTTGAGCGGAGGTGCTGCCAGATCTCAGTTGCCCACTTATGATACAGTAAAGCCTGGGACACACCACCTGCATTGGGGTGTGTTGCGTCCTGGTGCAGAACAAGAGTAGCTGACGTGTCGCAGTGTACCACAGGGACGCCGGATAAGTGTAAGATGTCCTGCCCCGCCCCTGCTCTCTGTTACAGAGCTCTCTGTTAGCCAATCAGAATAGAGTCTTTTCAGACTCGATTCTGATTGGCCAACACGTTGCTCCATGTACTGCCCCCACAGTACCAAACGCGGCCTCTCATTGGTCGAAGTTCAAATTTTCCAACTTTGCTTGCACCGCAACACAGTAGAGCACAGCTCTCCTCTCCTGCGTTGCGTTGCGATCTGACAAAAGATAAGACACACTGAGATTTTCAAGCTGTGTGCAGACACAATGCAACGCGTCCGGTGTGTCCCCGGCTTTATTAAGATAGGAGCACCTATTCAACCATGAGACAAGAGGAACCTTGAGAGAGTCTCTGAGAATTTTTGAAGAAAGTAGTGTGTGATAAGAGTGAAGTGGGAAAGGCAACAGTATCAATCTTGAGTGTGGACAGCACAAGGAATTGCCTGCAAGGGAGCAATTAAGAGGCAACAATCTTCTAGTTGCTAGAAGAACAAGGAAAGGCATGAAAGGTTTTCTGTCCATTGTCCCTGAAAATTCATTTAAAGAAGGGTTGCAGCAATATACTTTTTTTTTTCAAGGCACCTGTTTTCTGCATTATCAGTTCTTTGCAATGAAGTATGTTCCTCTGAAGGCAAGGGACATCTCATAACTGAGACCTAACTGTAGTTTTTCCTGCCTGGAAAGTCTCTTCCTTAATGGTTTCATTGATCCATGTCTTTCCTCTGTTCAAAATGCCATTCTGTCCCATGCGATTGCACTGACTCGGTACTTCAACTCTGGGTGCGCAGCTACCCGAGCAAGAGCCCTGAATCATACTGCTATAAAATTGTCAGTTGGAAATAGGTCAGGTATCTTGTTTCCTACCTTCTACAATGTATTTAAAAATGTTTTGGAGACAAGGAACCACGGAGCTGGGTGCAGAAGAGAGCAGGCATAGCAGCAGAAATGTCAGGCATCTGAAACAGCATCATCCCTATCACACATCAGTTCCTGATATAATCATCCTGTGGCAAGACACTGTGGCCTGATTTTTCACCTCTGAGGGTGGTCCTGAGGCAGCCACGCCACACCACCAGATTGCACTATCCTGGCGTGATGGCAGGACCTGGTGTGCGGGAATACAAACCCAATCTTCTTGGCTCAGAGGAGATTAATTTGTCTCATGCATCATTTTCCCTGGATATTCCTACCCAAAGGATAGCCTTCTTCTCAGTACCTAAACACAAAGGGAGGAATGAAATGTTATGGAAGACACAAAGCTGCTTCCTTCCATTCCCATGTCTACTTCACTCCCGTAATGTCTAGTCTAGTAAAACTCCCTGTGCAATGTTACATTGTCATGCAGTGACACTTTCCCAGCCTGATGATGCAAAGTAAGGGCAAAGAGAAGCTCAAAGTGCGTTGATTGACATCAAGGCAAGTGGTGTCACGTAACGTAGTGGTGATAGAAAAAGGAGGGGGCGTTTTTGTCATGGCAGCAGCACCCAGCATGTGGAACTCCCTGCCATGGTAGGTTTGTTGAGCTTTGACAGCATTCCACTGCTGATGAAAAATCTACTTATCCCACCACGTTATTGAGATTCTGTTGATAATGCTATGTTGCGCTTCCTCTGAATCATTTCTTTCCCTGAAGTTTGCTTTTCATTTTTTGAAATGGTTTTAAGTATTTGGTATTCTTTTATTTTGATATTCGAAATGATCCTCCATCTTAGGGGAAGGGCTATAGCTCAGTAGTAGAGGATATGCTTTGAGTGCAGAGGACCGTAGGTTCAATCGTCTCCAAGTACGGCTGGAAAAGACCCCTGTCTGAAACCCTGGGCAGTTGCTGCCAGTCAGTGTGGGTCTGATATTCTTTTATTGTGTTTGCTTTTTATTAGCCATTTTGGACTTCTCTGCAAGGAAGGGAAAAGCAGGGTATAAGTTTTTATAGACGGACAGAAAGACATGGGAATACCGTTTGCAACAGCCCCTTGTTTTCCATGGCATTCATTTATCACTAAAAGTGCTTAAATAACTTAGAGGCGAGCCCAATCTTATGCCAAAAAGGCGCACGCTGTATCCTGTGGGGGGTGGATCAGGAGGCTTTAGCTGGCGCAAGCTTGAGGAGAAAACAGGCGGGAAGGTTGAAGAAGGGATAGGATCTGACACATGCCATTGCCACTGGATCCCCCTGTTCCTCCCCCTCCCCACCCAGTTGCGCCCCTCCTCGCCCTCCTCCCACCACTATCTTACCTGGTCCGGCAGGTGCAGCAGGGTCCATAGGCGTAGTTGCAGCGCTGCCACCTCTAGCAGCATTTTACAACAGCGGAATTCTGTTCCTCTGTCGTAAAGCCTTCCACACAACAGCTGTTAGAGATTTTTAACCCATAGAATCCTTAACCCCACAGTGTCAGGCTTGGAGAATTGAGTGTCCAAAGTCTGAGTGTTAAATATTGGAATGGAAGGATTGGGGTCAATTTTCAGCTCAGCTATCGACTCAGCGGGAGGGGGGGATTAATAACACTTTTGTGATTATTTTTGGTACTAGAACTCAAGTATTTTATCAACAGCAGATGTGTGGATGTAGATTTTTTCCCCTTCTTTAAAAAAAAAAACCTTGTAGAAAAATAGCTTCGCTGAATTGCACAAAGAAAAAAAAGACACATGCTAATGCTTCTTTGTATTTGGTACATTCAGCAGTTTTTCCCAAGTAAAGTTCACAGAAAAACTCACACGAGTAAAGCATTTTTTAATTAGGTAGCACTCTGAGAAAGAAAGTGAGAATAAATAAGAGAGTGAAGAGAAAGATTTTAAGCAGAGCAAACATTTACATTTCCTAAAGCACTCCACCTCCTGACAGCTTGTCATGGATCTCATGAAATGTGAAATAAGTGAATCTCCCTGAGGGTGTGCCATGTCACCATAGGGTGTGTGTGTGTGTGTGTGTGTGTGTGTGTGTGTGTGTGTGTGTGTGTGTGTGTGAGAGAGAGAGAGAGAGAGAGAGAGAGAGAGTGAGTGAGTGAGTGAGTGAGTGAGAGATGTAGCACTGTTAGAAGTTTAGTGGGATTTTGGTAGAAACAAAATACATCTTCAAAAAGCACATGTTATAAATATGTGTGCTTGCTAGGGTTGCCAGGAAACAGCATTAATCTCCAGGTGACGACTGAAAGCAAGCCTAGCGATTTTATCAGGGCTGGCTTAAACATCATGTAACATCATGTTGGGGGACAAAAAAATATCCAAGAATAGTTTCAGTCACAGTTGGCATCTCTAGAGCTGGTCCCGGTTTTTTGTTTGTTTGTTTTTTAGTAGCATATGGGGGAGCACATGCAACACGGCAGGGATGGAGAGCTTTAACACTTTGCTCCTGTCCAGTTCCAATCTGGATCACATCCCTACATGCTATTTTAATTAGGAAAAAACCTTCAGTTGAAAGCCAGTGTTTAATTAAAATAACCTTAGACTTCTCAGCTTATGGTCAGCAGCTTGATCTGCAGACCTGAGCTGGTGAGTACACTTATGCCATGAAAAGCTTCATCAATTAAGGTCTGCCGGTCTAGCTGCTATTACAGGTGAGGAGCAGGCCAAGTGGCTTTCTGATCAGTTGGCAGCTTTCCTTAAAATGCAAGCACATTTATTTCATAGCTGAGTTCTTTGGTGTTAGCTAGCATGACACAACATATCATGGAGGCACTTTCCCAAAACGGTTTGTAGAGAAAAGGATCCAAAAACTGCCAAAGAAAATGCTTCTTTGTGAGGTATGATGTACAGTATATCAGTTGCGTGTCAGGAGGCAGGAATGGCAGAAAAGCTTCCAGCTGCTGCTTTGCCGGGCACATGTTTCAGGCTCAAATCTCACTAGCTGCAAGTTACAAAGAGGCACGCATTGCCTGCAGCCAATTAGCCATTTCCCATGGGCACGTTCTTCAGAATGTGAACAAAGAGATGTGTTGTCTTTGTATCTTGACATATCCCTGGAACAAAGGTATAAAAATTATGGTGACCCTAAGCTCTTCTTTTGCCTCAGTAATCCACTTTCTCTTCCTTTTGTTATTTTGAGTGTGTCTAGGGTAGGGTGGGCAGGGCACATCAGGCTGGTTGATAATGACCTTGCTTTGCCAAGGCTTCTAGAGAGTATCAAGGAATGATGCTTAATACACATATCACATTCAAGTCTCACTGAATTCCAAGGACCTTATTTCTCAGACCCAAACTGCACGTTACAGAGAGAAACACAGAAACCACCAACCCACAACTCCCTAGTAATGTGTAATTGAAATTCTGTTAGTGTTTCCCCAGCTCTCATCCTGCTTCCTTGGCTGCCAGGGGACTGCTAATGAATGCCATCACATCCTGTGGTGTTTGCTTTTCCAGCGACACGTGACAGGAGAGTTGGGGACTGGTGGCACCCAGGCATTTCCCTGTAATGTGTGGTCTGAGCCTGAGAAGGAAGCTCTGTGAGACCTGAACGTGATCCTGCGCTTCAGGATCAGACTTTTACAGCCAGATCTATACTACGGTTCTGGCGCCGGAGAGAGTGCTCTGGCGCCAGAAGCCGTCGCAAACATGCTATAAGGCACGTTTGTGATTACTAGTGAGTAAGAGAGGCCGGTGCAAGGCTGGGCGCCCTCACTCCAGCGCTGGGACGTCCATGCGGCTGGCGGTGGAAGGCGGCCGCATGGGCAGTCCGGGAGGCGAGGGAGGGGGGCCATTGGCCCAGGAGAGGGGAGGGATGGCATCTGCCATATCCCTGTCCCCGCCAGGCCGGCTTGGCTGTTACACAGCCTCCTCCTACTTCCGGTAGCTATTTAGGTGGCGGAAATCCAAGGAGGCCGATTGGGCCTGCCCCAGTTTACACCCGGGGAAGGGGACAAATATCCCCTTCCCCGAGTAGACCTCCGGGTCGCAGCAGCATGGCCCAGAGCGGGGATAGGATCCGGCGGGTGGCCCTGGGCCGCCTGCTGGATCTTTAGTCCGGATTTCGCCCTTAGAAATGTAATCTGGGTATTAGGTGCTAAAATGGCAAAAGTGAAAAGGCATAGCCAGAACAATATGAAGTCCTATGATTCTTTCGGGGGTGCTGGAATACTTGAGAAAACAAATGCTCAAAAGAGTTAGCTGAAAACGGCCTGGTATTTTGGAGCCACCTTTATGGAAGATACTATTTCCTTTACTGGACGTTCTTTGTTTTAATGGCATTTGTAAACCAATGGCCTCTCTGAATGATCTTTCAGATAAAGTGAACATTGATGTTGTGAAATTTCCAGCAGTCTCTAAAGGTTAATGTTTGCTTAGCGGGTAATAGTTCTCAGCAATGCCTTAGGGTAGAAAGAAATGTTTCCAGTATACTAGCCTGTGCTCGCAATAGCAATAGATTACAGCTCTGGTGGTGAAGTTTAGCACTGAAGTCAAAGAATTAATGACGTATGGAAAGTTAATTCCTCTTCCTGACCAACAAACGGTCCCCAAACTACATCTCTGAAGTGTTTCAACTGTGATTAGAAAATGTGTTCACCGTGACCATGGTCAGCCTGTACCTACCTGGTGAATAAAGTGGAAGTCAAGATCCATTGCAGTTAACCCAAGACCTCTCATAAGCTTTATGAGGAAAACAGAATAGGAAACCTTTATTTGGTTTCAGATTATATACTGTGTTGAGGGAGCCTGCTGGAAACTGTGCTATTAGCCTATGACTATATAATTCACTAGAGAAGCACTAAGTCAGGCAGTCTGGACAGAGAACAAGCATTATTAGCACCTGAAGAGGCCCGCCGATGCATCAACTGCTAATTATTCTATAATGAGTTCTAATTATAATTAATTTTGTTAGTGGGGAATATGCTATCTAAGATTGCTTTAGTGGCAGATCTCGCATGAAAATGCCATGTAGTCCACAGAAGACAGAGCATGATGGAAAAATTGTCCCGTTCCCCCCACACACACACACTTCTTTCACATATTTTGAATACACAGATAATGCTATACAATCCCTAGTAAAAGGAAGGAATCATTTCATAACAGCGGTCTACTTAGGGCCTGATGGATTGGGCTGCATCTTCCAAAGAGCTGTATTTCAGCAACTCTGTGAAGAGTATGCTCCACATTTTGAAGGGACTTTTTTAACCTGAAACAGTAGACATTGTTTCAGGTAAGCAGAGTAGACAATAGACATTAGACACAGTAGACAATAGACATTGTTTCGGGTAAGCAAGTTCCCACGGTATTAGTATTCCCTGCATGGTAGGGGCTCAAAAGCTAGTTATGAATGCCACTCAGCCAGAGGCCTCCGATTGGAGGATGAACTTGGTCTAACAGAATTATTTTCTCTGACAGAATTAATTAGAAGACATATCAAGTGAGAGAGGTGTGAAAGTCAGCAGAATTACTTCTTCCATTAAGAGTCGTCCCCCGTCATCGTCGTCCCACAGGCCTGCCCTGACTCAGCTTTCCTGCAATCTTCTCATGAGGGAATATAACAGGACTTTATGCCCAAACTGTTCCCCATCGACTTCCCAAGGTACATCTTGTGAAATGTATTTTGTGGCACATTCCACGTGGCACTTTGATTGAAGGCTGACCTGCTACACACACACACACACACACACACACACACACACACACACACACACACACACACACACACACGGCAAACCAATGGGCATTGCCCTAGGCAAGGGGTCTAGTCCTTCTGTAGGCAAAAAAAATCCCAAAGCAAGGTTGCCATCACTGAGAAGCCCTCAGCCTTACGCTCAGCAGCCAAGATGACCCAGAGCAAGGCCTCTTCATAAGGGTACATGGGGAGGCATACCAAGGAGGTGTCCCTTTTGATATATCTAGGATCAAGAGCATTTAAAGCTTGGAAGTCTTTGCTGAATTCTGAACCAGTTGCAGTATCCCAAAACTCTCCCAAAGGCAACATCTTGGGTTACTACTGCAACCTTGAGGCAGATGTCAAGGGCCAGAGGAGGCCGGGTCTTCAATAAAGGATAGGAAAGAGACGGGCAGGTCTGTTGGCTGTCTTCCTGCCAACAGCAGACAAGCAAGGTCTGGAGTTTCCCACAGCATACTGCTAATCACTGTACAACACTGCCTCTTCCTTAAAAGGCAGTACATTCTGAGGGTAGATTGCTGCAGAGCAGAGCAGAAACCTTAGCATCCAGAAGCAAGAGCTGATGGGGAAGAGGCGACACGTCATAGATATAAAAATACATAATGAGGATCCCACATAAACTGTACTCACATAACAAAAAGCAGTTCTAAGAATTAATTCCTCTGTGGGGGGGGGGGGTTGACTTACATTTGTCCTCATAAATCTTGTAACCTGATAAGAACAAACATCGTATTCTTTGGGTTTTGGGGCATGTCTCTTTAGTGCCCAGTTTTAATGATATCCCAAAATGACCGGCAACTGCTTGTTTTTGTAATAGACAGAGCTATCAAAGTATTCGGATAAGATCTAAGAACCTGCCTCTGGAGTTTTCTTCAGACCTCATGCAATACTTCATACCTGTTTCCTACACAGGGGTGTATGCATTTAACTCCTGTTGCGTATATAAACCCTTGGGTAAAAATGCCTTAAAATGGCTGTATAACTTTGTCCAGTAGATTTTACTCCTGCCTGAATCCTGCTTGGATACAAAGTCAGAAGCCCCACAGAGACACAGCAGGTCTGTTGTCTTTTGGAAAAGCTTCAGCCAAGTCATGAAGACTGTTGAATTGATGCCCAAGTATATACAGTATTCCAGTTCCTAAATATTTATTTTATTTATTTATTTTTCACATTTTTATACCGCCCTTCCTCCAAGGAGCTCAGAGTGGTGTACATATTTCCTCCCCTCCTTTTTTTGTCCTCACAACAACCCTGTGAGGTTGGTGGGGCTGAGAGATAGTGACTGGCCCAAGGTCACCCAGGAAGCTTCGTGGCTGAGCGGGGATTTGAACCTGGATCTTCCAGGTCTAAGTCCGACTCCCAAACCATCCTGGCTCATAGCATTAAAAAATAATTGCTATACTATGACATTTGTGAAAGTTAAAAGTTATAGCTATGGTTACACAAGTATATTACCGGTATGAAATCTATTGTCTGCTTAATTGGACTTTTGGAGCTCTGGCTTAGAATAATTCAGACAGGCAGCCATCAATATTGAGATGGGGCTTTGTGCCTTTAAATGCTGCATGACAGGCAGATATTTTTCAAGTGCAGCTACCTCCATCACTTCATCTATATGACTGTTAGAGCTATACCTGTCAAATTGCTGCCTGCCTTGCAGCTGTTAGACGTATATAGCCTCTGTCAGGAAAAATGGCAGCAAACCTGGTGTGTACCTGTCTCTGAACTTCAAAAAAAGCAACATTTGCTGATTCTTTCTAACAGATTGTGTTGAGTACCAAATATGGTTTCCAAAGATGGAAAACAATATTTGTAACTCTGATTGCCTGCCAATGGGGAGGAAAATCTTTCTCCCCAATTCACAGGGGCTAATTGGACTTGGATGGCTTTGTTTACATGAGTTCTTTAAAAAAGGGAAATACTCCAATCAAAAAAGCCAAAGGTGCCATAAAATCAATCTATTCTGTACGCTTAACTATAAATAGTTGCTACCCACTATGTTAATCATGCAAAATATGTAATGCAACCAGCCAGTAATGCAAGAAAAAGGAAGGCTCTTTTGCCCTCCCAGCGAGAGCATTCTTTCAAAGCTCCAGCACAGAAAGCAATGTTCACAATACAATGGCTTCTTACCTGCATAATAAAGTGTTTGCTATTACTTCTTAAATTAACTAAAGATCCAGGGACTGCAATGTATCTCCTCTCTGCTAATGGTACATCATAGCCTAGATAACAGCTCTAGTATGATAGTAGGGAGAGGTGGCCTGATGACCCCTTTTGAACAGCAATGTGTTTATACAGTATATAGTGAATGATGGCCCAGAGGTTTGGTAGCATTTCCACAATGACTTTCTTAAATCTGAGTAGCTATGACTGTATACTTCATGATCTAATTCATCAAACCATAATAATGGGGAGACTTCCAGAGGGGTAGAATGGGAGAGACTAATCCAGGGGTGGCCAAACAAGAGCCACATAAAATAAACTTCAGATGTTTGAGAGCCATAGGAGAGATGTTTGAGAGCCGCAATATTTAAGAAGTATTTAATTCTTAAGTATATTTACTCACCATGAACATTAAACTTACGTTTTAATCCAGTGGACTCTCAGTTTATACCTGGTAAATAATTATAAAGCTTGAAAAGGTCTTATTTACCTTTTGTATTAATTGTGATGCAAAATGTAGCTCAGCCAATATATTTCTGAGAGCCGCACATTATACGTCAAAGAGCCGCACGTGGCTCAGGAGCCACAGTTTGGCCACCCCCGAACTAATATTTCGGTGGAAAAACAGGTAGGTAGTCTTCAGTCCCAAGGCTGAAGCCATTTGCTTTGCTTGTAGTCACATTAATGCTGCCAGTTCTTACAATGTTATCACAAGAATCAAAGTGTTTTTTGTCTCATGCCTACTCGGCACAACTAAGCAGAGTCAGGGTGTTTCTCTGGTGAGAATCGTATCGTTGGTGGATAATTATAGAATCAGAGTTGGAAGAAGTCTCATATGTCATCCAGTCCTATCCTCTGCTTAAAGCAGGAATCCTAATAAAAGGTTATCATCATGTGCCCACAGACCGCTCCCCAATAAATCATGAGACAAGAAGATTTGAACTGAATGGGTCACAAATGAATACATTTGTAAATGCAGATATACAGTGGGTCCTATCTTCTGACACTCCAACACATCTTCCATGCGTGTGGAAGAGACAGCCAGTTAATGTCTATTCCGCCTTTTGAGTGTTTCCACCCTGACTCAAAGCTGTAAACCATCTACTGACAATCCCAGTTTCTCCTTGTCAGCCCCCCATAAGGGGTCAAGGAAGCTGGATTGCACCACTTCCCCCAAGCCGAGCAGGACTTTGAGGTTGATTTTGCAATCCCAGGCAGAGGGTCTCCAGTTGGCATCTCTGAGCCAAACCATCTCGGCAGCACTGGCGTCGCTACAGGGGGGCGGAGCTCTAAGTTCCACCGCGTCCTGACCCTCCGTTACACCGGTGCACAAAGCGGCTCCGCCCCCTCACCTTTGGAACCATTCAAGGCGGTGAAAGCAACGCGCAGAAGACTCCCTGCGCGTTGCTTTCACCGCTTTGAATGGCTCCGAAGGCGAGGGGGCGGGGCCGCTTCGTGCACCGGTGTAACAGAAGGTCGGACCGCGGCGGAACTTAGAGCTCCGCCCCCCCTGCAGCGACGCCAGTGCTCGGCAGAGTGGTTCTGGGCCCCTCTCAAACAATTTGCTTACCTCAGGATGTACACCAATCCCTCTTCTGCATCCCAGCCTTATCCCTGCCAGTCATGACCACCCTGGCTAACAACACCAACACTACACAAGCAGTCTGGAGGAGGCACAAAACCCCTTCGCAACAAGCCACCCATGTGAAGAGCAAAACCTTCCTACCTGACCTCAAACGGCAGCCAGCTAATCTTAGTGACCTCCCTGGGTGGGCAGGCTACACTCAATGAGCCGACCCAGATGAAATGTCTGATGCTGTAGACTAGAGGAACTGCAATGATGGCTAACAAGGCTCTATCCTCAGGATACTGAAACAAGCTTTGGGCTGTCATGATTCTCAGACCTTGCTTTGTACCAGGAGGACAGGGCAAAGCTGCTCCTACTTGCAAGCTGATTGGTGGCAAGTGATATTCCTTCAGTGACAGACACTTGAGATATGGCTGGGATTGGCCACTGGTCATCCAGGCAATAGTCCTGCTGCTGCCTTCTGGAATGAGTACACTAAGGAAACAAATGGGCCAAAGCACATTACATTAAATGCCTGTGCTGGTCCCTTTGTTTTTGTTCTTTTTAACAAATAGTGCTAGAGGAGAAGATGCCCAAAACAAGGCAAAACCATTTGGGGTGGGTTAGGGGGTGTTATAATTTTGTCCTGCTGCCATTTTGATCCCAATGACACACACACACACACACACACACACACACACACACACACACACACACACACACACACACAATTTTAATGAGGAAAAAAAACCTTCAGTTGAATGCTTGTATCACCTGCATAACAGGCCTGATGGTGATGGAGGTTCTGTCACAGCACAGTTTAGGCAACCTGTTCCACTCTTACTGACAGAAAGACACTATTGCTGGCTAGTCTGGCAGGGTATAAATTTTAAGAATAAATAATACATAGAATTTTTTTCCTTATGTTCTAGGGTGCAGATCAAATCCATTATTTATTGCATTGTCTACAGTAGAAAAGACTGACTCCTTTCTTCCTGCACTTTTTGTATCACCCAAAATCTCTCTCTCTCTCTCTCTCTCTCTCTCTCTCTCTCACACACACACACACACACACACACACACACACACACACACACTTTATCTTAATATACAGTACAGACAACACTACTAATGCATCTTACTGCAAGACGATATGGAGAAGCTTGGGAAACAGGAAAACCAAGGCTTAGCCTCTTATGCTTCTCCCCTGTTTCCACAAAGGCCAAAACAAACGGCCCCCAGCCCACGTTTAAATGTGCAGCCAGGCGAGCATGAAGATCTTCGCCCTGTCATGCTGCACTCGCAGCATCATGTCCAGGGTCTTGCTCTTAAACAGAGTTGCCTTGCTGCCCCTACACGCACTGAGCCCTCCAGGGGTCCACAGCCCAGGCAGCTGCTGCATTGGCATGCTAACGTTCTTGCCCACCTGGCATCATGGATCGCTAAATCAGGCCTTTATGAAAAGGGGCAGAGAGGTGCCTGCCAGCCACCGCCTTCGTGGCCATTCTTTGGAGCCCTGTCTTCTCTCTAGTCAGCTCCACAGAGAGGATTTGTCCGTAAGGCCCTAGTCCTGTGTGCCACAAAGTTGTCAGGAGCTGAACACATGAAGCTGCCTTTGACTGTGTCAGACCACTGAGCCATCTGAGTATTTTTTACACTGACGAGCAGCATTTCTCCAAGGTTTCAAACAAGGGTCTTTCCCAGCCCTACCTGAGTTGCCTGGGATTGAACCCAAGACCTTCTCCATGCGAAGTATGTGCTCTACCACTGAGCTATATGATGGAAGGTGGTGTGGTTTCCCAGCACAAGAAGGCAGCCACAATCCTAGACTGGATTTGACAATCCTAGACTGGCCCTCAAAACCTGCAGCCAGCCGTGAATTGGAGTGTTCCGTTGGCACAGGTGAAAGCTCTGCTAATGCTAGCAAATGATTCACACACACGGTTTCAGTGATAATTACCTCCAAGTTTATCCCATTGTTGGGCAATGGCATGATTTAATGACTTAGGCCGCAATCCAACAGAAAGGCATATGTGATTAATGTAACACAGAGTTCCTTTATACAATGCAGCTCTTTCTCTGCAAGGGCTGAGTCAACATTCCTCTGGTAGATGTTTACATAGATAAATGTAATATGTGAATCAGTGGATCACAATCCTTGTAGTCATCATGGCACCTTGATAAATTTGCACGGGCAAAGGAGCTGACCCCAGGATGCGTGCTCTAAGCAGTGCTATTCTTTGCTCACAAGACTAGATAGTACTCTTGGAAGCATTGATTTTTTCTGGAAAGACTGATAAAAGGGTCAGATTCAAATTGTCTTTTTTATGAGAAACTCTTAATAATAGCCTGTAATGGATTAAAAAAAAATAATGGTAGTAAATTATTTTCTTCCTTTTCTCCCAGAGTTAAAAATAATTTGGGGGAATAAAAGAGGAAAAATTGGTTTCTAATTTTGCTATCTCAGAGCATTTAGCTGTTTTCCCCTTTTGAAATCTCATTTCCATGAAACATTTCTGCAGAGAGCACATTTCCTGAATTAGAATTTCTTAGTAGACTTGCTCATATGAATGGCATAATTCCAGAGGCACAAAGAGAGCCCAGCGCTGAAGGCCTTTGATGGCAAGAGATTTCCAAAGTACCCACAACTGAGGAAGGAACCACCTTCTTCCATATGAACCAGCTCGTCCCCTGAGATCATCGGAGGGGACCCTCCTTATGTGCACCTGTCCTAGGTAGGGTGGGGTGGCCTTCTCTGTGGCAGCACTATAATTATGGAATTCCCTCCCTCTTGAACTGAGATCTATGACCTTCCTGTTACCTTTCCAGCAGGGGCTAAAAACCTTTATTTTTCTTTTGGCTTTTTAGTCATAGATTTAGGGTTTTTATTTGTTTGTTTGTTTGTTTGTTTGTTTGTTTGTTTGTTAAGGTTTCTTCTCTTCGTTTTGCACTTTTTGTTTTGGCTGCTGACATGTAAAGGCTTTTAATATGTTTTTACTTCTTCTCATGCCTTTGGCTTCTTATTGTTGTATGTATGCGCTGCTCTTTATATTCTTTCTAGCGGCGCAATCCTGTGCAACTTTCCGCAGCTGGCCTAAAGGGCCGGCCGCAGAATCCTGAGTCTGTTTCCGGGCTGCACTGGCACAGCCTGGGAACTCCTTGGGAGAAGGGGACATTTTCCCCTTTCCCGAGTGTAGGGCAGCCAGGGATCCAGCTATGGGCCTCCTTGGATGCACACCAGCTCTAAAACTGGCATGCATCTGAGGCAGCAGGGTAAGGCCGGGCTGGGAAAGGGCTGGGGATATTGGTGGAGCGTGCCGCCTACATCCCCGCCCTCTCCCCACCCGGTTTGACCAATGGCCCCCCTCCCTCGCTACTCTGGTTGGTGCAGGGCTTACTGGTCCGCCAGGGGAGTGAGGGCTGCCAGCCTCCGTGCTGGCGGCCCTTACTCCCAAGTCATCACAATCGCACTTTATGGCGCACTTGCGACACTTTAAAGTGGCGGAGGGTGTGCTCCGCCGCTCTAGAGTTAGTGAGGATCGGGGTGCCCATTAGTCTATATAGTATTGTATTTTATGACTGCTGTAAGCTGCCTTGGGCACCCCTTCATGGGGGAGGGGCAGGGGAGAAGCAAGATACTAAGTTTTAAATAACGAAACTGCATGCACTCTGAATAGCTACAACATAAATGGGAAGCAGAATGACAGCAGCAGGATGGATAAGGCATGCACACACCCAGCAGGGATAGAGACATGCCTTATGGCATTTCGAACATTATTTTCCTCCTGTCCAGAAAAACAAATGGAGCCATCCCTTTGATTTTGCTGTTCTCAATAGATTTGCGCCAGCACCGGGAGGGGTTGGGGGACGGCCTTGGTTGTATCCCGGTCCACGCCAGGCGGCTGGGCCATTACACAGCCTCCTCTAAATCGCTGGCAGAAATCCGAGGAGGTCAATCGGCTGGGCCTGTGTTTACACTCGGGGAAGGGGACGAGCATCCCCTTCCCCGAGTAGACCTCCAGCTGAGCGGAAGCCTGCCCACGGCCGAGCACGGGATCCGGCGTGCGCCCTGGGCCGCCCGGCGGATCCTCACGCAGGATTGCGCTCACACACACACACACACACACACACACACACACACACACGTTGTATAGCTGTGGACAGGGCCAGCCCGAGACTAAATGGAGTCCCAGGTGAGGAATGTCAAACATTGCTCTCCCCCATTTCTTCAACTTTTGAATATTTTTTAATTGCGTTCGTAGCTTGAAAAAAATCCTCATTTTTAAATTGTATTTGTAGCTCTTTCAATGACTGTGATGATGCATGACCTGTATGCATGATTTATTTCTAATAAGGCCATACATCTGCACACAATAACACATGGATTTGCGAACTTATATTTAGTCACGCCTTATAGAACCAAATCCAAATATATTTGTTTCCTCTAATCTTATAGAAGTTTTTTTAATTTGAAGAATAACTGAAATACCCAGTGCGCCCCCCCCCCCGGTCCAATGCCCCAGGTGGTCATCTGGCCACTTCCTCAAAATTTGGCCCTGGCTATGAATGCTTAGTTAGTTGACATTAAGGATTTGTGTTGCAGTGCATGCTGGAAGGTTGTGTGACTACTGTAATGACCACAAAAATAGCCAAATAATTGTGAAATATATGGGGGGAGAGAAAGAGAGGGAGGGAGGGAGGGAGGGAGGGAGGGAGAGCTCTACATGATGGTTAACAGCTACACTACAAGAAGAACAAGAATAGCCATGCCCGTGGTGGTTGTTAAGGACACACATCGAATTCCTATGTTGTAACAAAATGATGACATATTGCGATAATCTGTAAAATGTGTTTCGTTTACATATAAATAAATGCCAAATGAATTTTAAAAAAATAAAATAGCGGATTTGTAAAAAATAGGATTTTTAAATGACCTTTTTTTTCCCCTGTCCCCCATTGCAGGATGGTTTTAACCAGACGTGAAATAAGCAATATTTATTTCATTGGTTAAGTGTTTCACAGTCCATGACATAAAACAATTCCGTTTATTTGGGCTAAATACTGTGTCAACCAATACAAGTAAAGATAAAAGTCTCTTTCTTTATGTACGTTTCACCCTCAGTCCGTATCGGCCGAGCATCATCAGACGTTCTGGCTGTAGTAGGACTGCTTCTGGTCTGGACAGATACAGTGCAAGTACCCTGTACAGCCAGTCAATGAGTTTGGCCTCTGGTCCCATAGAAGTGCATAGAAGAACTGACATGAAATCCCAGACACAGAAAGCAGCATCCAAAGGGCATTTGTCACTCATGTATCATTAACACAGAGACTTGCCATTTTGCTTTGTCTGGCTCTAAGTCAGGCAGCCAGGAATGTAAGTAGTTTTGTGAAGGAAAAGGAAAAGAGGGCAAAATGGTCACAGTCAATGACTAGTGGTGAGTGACTGCCCTTTCTCCCTTGCTCTCCCATCTCGCTCTTCTTACTGGTCAGACTGGGATTTAACTGTTATTTTATTTATTTATTTATTTACAATATTTATATCCCGCCTTTCTCCCCGAAGGGACCCAAGGCGGCTCACAACAGAAATACAAAAAATACCATATAAAAAACATCACACTTTAAAACAGTAAAAACAATTAATAACATTGATAAAAACAATAACTAAAAATCAATTAAAAAGATCATAGCGACAGTCACAACACGAGCATAAAAACAGTAGCACCCCCACCTATACCTGTGAGATGTTAAAAAAGGCAAGGGCTCAGAAGGCTTCTTGAAACAAGAAGGTTTTTAGGCCTCGCCAGAAAGTGTCCAAGGAGGGAGCAGTTCGTAGATCAAAGGGGAGGGAATTCCATAAGGTAGGTGCCACTACTGAGAAGGCCCTGTTTCTGGCCGCCGCCCCTCGCACCTCCCTGGGCGACGGCACCCGCAAAAGGGCCTTCTCTGATGACCTAAGGGGACGAGCCGGACTATATAGAAGTAGGCGGTCTCTCAAATATCCTGGCCCCAAGCCGTATAGGGCTTTAAAGGTCAAAACCAGCACTTTGAATTGGGCCCGGAAACGAATTGGCAGCCAGTGCAGCCGTCGGAGGAGCGGCCCGACGGAGTCGAACCGCCTACCTCCAGTGACCACACGGGCCGCCGCATTCTGCACTAATTGCAGTTTCCGAACCGTCTTCAAAGGCAGCCCCACGTAGAGCGCGTTACAATAACCTAATCGTGATGTCACCGTGGCATGGATCACCGTGGTCAGGTCTGCATGATCCAAGTACGGTCGCAGCTGGCGCACCAGCCGAAGCTGGGCAAAGGCCCCCCTGGCCACCGCCGGCACCTGGGAATCCAGAAGCAGCTGCGGATCCAGGCGGACCCCCAAGCTGCGGACCTGCTCCTTCAGAGGGAGTGCAACCCCATTCAGAGCAGGACGATACTCTAGTACCTGCATCGTGGATTTCCGGACCAGGAGCCTGGTTATGGCGCAATCCTACCTGCCAGGAGCGCCGGTGCTGAGGCCTCAGCGCTGGGTGTCGTGAACGTGCTGTAGCATGTTCGTGACACCCGGAGAGTAGGCTATGCTGGCGCCAGGGCCGGTGCCACCACTTCACTGCTGGGTCCAGCGCCCTGTGCCACGGAGCAGGTAAGTCCTGCACCGGGCAGCATGGGGGCGGAGGGCGGGCGGGGAGGGAGTGTTACGGAGTGGGAGGAGGGCAGAGAGGGGGCAGATTAGGCCTGGAATGGGGGTGGGACCAGTGTCCTCATTGGACACCTTATCCTATCCTCCCAGGCTTTAAGCTCCGACACAGCGCTTCTCGGGTTAGCACTGCCGAATTTGGTGGTGCTAATCCAAGTAGCACCATAGTGGAGGCTGACGCATTACTCGGGGTAAGGGGATGAACTTTCCCTTACTCCAAGGAGACCCCAGCCCTCTCCTCTCCAACGCTGGATACTGTGTGGGCCTGATGCCCATGCTGCATCGGTGCTGGATAGGATTGCGCTTCCCGTCTCTTCACTGCCACCGTCCAAGACTAGGATGCCCAGACAGAAAGAAGCTGCCTTGGGAAAGTCTTGCAGAAGAACCGAGTCCCTGCAACTGAGGAGTACCCTTCAAAAACAAACAGTAGTGGAATATGACAGTCTGGGAAATGTGGCAACCAACCCCCACTAGAATGAACTTGGACAAGGCAGTAAAAAACAGTAAAAAATATAAGGAGTTTATTAAAGGGCTGAAGGAACACACTGATCAAAGGAGGCGATTTGCAAACGAATCAAGCAAGGTACATACCAAACCAAGCAGAAGTGTTCCAAAGGAGGTGTGGTTGCAAAGGGATTGGCACAGAGATGAAAAGGCAAGCATGAAAATAAGGCAGATTTCCCCTAATATGTTTAGCTGAACACTGTACACCTGTTCTAATCTACTCATGCTGTTCCAGGAACTGGTCCATGCAACCACAGTGCTGCAAGATAGGTGAGTGCACCTTTTCACTAAAACAGCAGTTGTTCTCCAGCAACACACACACACATTCATCTTTATGAAATCTAGGGTTGATATTGTCATAGCTTCATCCAATTGGCTGGTTTATGATCACCTGGGCATTGCAATGGCACTGAATGGCGTTTATGATCACCTCTTTGTAGTGGCGCTGAATTCAAAGAGTCTCAGGACCATGACAATTGCAGCAGGGAGTCTTAGCAGCCTGTTAGGAGGCGTCCAGAAGCCTCTGAGGGTTGGAAGGGTCAAAAAAATAAGGAAAAATCAGGGATTTTAATCACACACTTAAACAGAAGGAACAAAAAGCACTTAAAGAATATCAATCAACCTCTCATTTTTCTAAATGTGAGGGGGAAGACGTCCTTGTGGCAAGTTTGTACTGAACCTAGTGAGTAGTGAAGTGATGCTTGGGCACGCACTGCACTTTTGCACACAACCTGTCCACTGGTGGCAGTAAGGTGGCCAATTCCTTTTCTGACAGGGCTCCTGTGCATTTAATGGTTTTCTGACATGTAGACATTTAGCTGCTAAAATTTTCCCCATCACTTCATCTGCCTGTGAGGAAAAGCCTTGCTTATCACAACTCTGCATGACAGGCAAAGCAGGAGCAGGGCCAGTAAAAAATCTGGCAACCCTAAGTGTCAGTCATGCCATCATATGCACGTCATAGAGCAACCACATTCCCCCATCTCTAATAATATAAGGTGCTGGTAATGACCTTTAAAGCCCTCCACGGTTCGGGCCCAGGATATCTGAGGGACCGCCTTCTCCCATACATTCCAGCCCGCTCTCTTAGGTCATCTGAGGGGGCTCTCCTGCGGGTGCCACCTCTTTCGCAAGTTAGGGGAGTGGCAACACGTGGGCGAGCCTTCTCTGCTGTGGCACCACAACTGTGGAACTCCCTGCCAGGGGATCTGAGAACCACCCCCTCCCTCATGACTTTTCGGCGAGGGCTCAAAACGTTTTTGTTTCGTCTAGTGTTTGAGTGATGGGTTGTGGTCTGCCTCCTGTATCTCAAGATGCTCTGCCATGCTGCTTCTCTGCTCCATACTGTCGCCCCCCCCCCAATGGATTTTATTGTTTTTAAAATTTGTTTATGTATCGTTATATATTGTTTAAACTTATTTTATGTATTTTAAATTATGTATTTTAATTTTTGTTGTAAGCCGCCTTGGGCATTTGCCTTCAGCATAGGAAAAGGCGGGATATAATTTTTTAAAATAAATAAAATAAAATAAATAATAGTCTAATGTCTGATGTTTCTGCCCTTGTTTTATTTCTGTATGGCATACCCATGCACCTATATTTGTTCCCAGTAGATATATTATTCATTCCTGCCACGGGATTTGGAAGAAACAATAGCGCTGGTACACAAGCTAATGAAGGTGTGACTTGAATATAAAACAGCCAGGCAAAACTTATGGAAAATGGAAACACAAAAATAGCAATTACCTAATGGGTCAACTGGATGGCCCAGGAGACCGTTGAATAAAAGGAAATGCCTGCAGTTCACGACCCAAAGCAGAGTGAAGATCTTAAAGATCTGAGTAACTGGGGGATTGGGAAGCCAAAAGGCACTTCCCTGCAGAGAAGGGTTGCTTTTTATCAAAGCCAAATTCTCATTTGATCTAGGGATCGACCTGGAGAAGCTTGCACAGTGGTGTCTCACAGCTGTCAGGACCAGCAAGACGTGAGTTATCGGTAGGCTTATGTAAAACGCTCTCGCAGTGTTTGCAGTAGCAGGGCAGGAAAAGACAGCCGGGTTGATTCCAGGCAGGGTGGCAGGCAGCAGGTTTCGGCAGAAAGCAAAGCAGGTTTCCTTTTTTTTTTTTTTAGTATATATTTATATTTTATTGATATATCAAAACACAAAAACAATACATATTTCATAAAGTTATAGCAAGCACGAAGCAATACATCCTACTAACATACTGTTCACTATTTTCTACATATAATATCCAACTAAGCCAAAATAGCCACGTTTTATTCATTAAATCCGCATATCATCACATCGTTCTTCTCTCTCTCTCTCTCTTAAAAAATCGATAAATGGTTTCCAGTTATTCACGAAAAGGTTAACTGACTTTTCCTTAATTAAAACTGTAAGTTTATCCATTTCAGCATAGTCCAAAACTTTCAGCCACCAATCTTCCAGCGAAGGTATCTCCGAATTCTTCCAATATTGTGCATATAAAATTCTTGCCGCAGCTATCATATATAAACACATATATAAACATATAAACATTTTTTCGCCTACATGATCATCCCTCATAACCAACAAAAAGGTTTCCGGTTTCATTTGAACCTTAATCTTTAAAATTAACTCAATCTGTTTATGAATCTGAGTCCAATACTTCTTTGCTTGGGGGCATGTCCACCACATATGGTAAAAAGTTCCTTCTTGCTTTTTACATTTCCAACATCTATTCGTCACCTTCTCATACATTTTTGCTAATTTGCTTGGGGTTATAATAATTTTATACATATTTTATACATCATTTTATACATATTTTCTTTAATATTAACATTTAACGTAAATTTCAACTGTTTTGACCATAGTTGTTCCCATTGGTCCATTAAAATAACATGACCTACATTTTTCGCCCAATGAATCGTACATTCCTTAACCTGTTCTTCTTCTGTCTCAAACTTCAAAAGCAATTTATACATTTTTGAGATTACCTGGTCTTCAGATTTTAATTGTACCTCCAATATTGATTCTTCTTCTACAAATCCATATGCCTTCTTGTCCACTTTAAATCTCTCCAAAATTTGAGCATATACAAACCATTGGCAATTAAAGTCTTCTTCCATTAATTTTTCTCTTTTCCAGACTTCATTGTATAATCTCCTTGTGAAAAATTTAATAAATTTCTGTATAGTAGTCCTTTCTCTTTTGGCACGCTACTTCCACCAAAGTGTGCTTCATATGGTGCAACCCATAATGGTATTTTCTCATAAAACCTCATTTTATATCTATTCCAAATTCTCCATAATGCATGTCTAACATAATGATTTTTAAATTCTAAATTTGCTTTCACTTTATCATACCACAAATACCCATGCCAACCAAATCTCAAGCCAGAGCCTTCTAACTCCAATAATCTTCTATTTTGTAAATACACCCACTCTTTCAACCACACAAAACAACATGCTCCATAATATACTTTCAAATCCAGTAGTCCCAATCCTCCTCTCTCCTTTGCATCTTGAAAGATCTTATATTTCACCCTTGGTTTTTTCCCTTGCCAAATAAATTTAGAAATGTCTTTCAAAGCAAAGCAGGTTTCCAATCAAGTGCAAAGTCAACAGGACACAGTTCTAGGAAGAGCAGGGCTCACAAAGGCAGGCAGACAAATAAGCCCATAGCCTCCCCTCTATCCACATCATCTCTCTGTTAAGCCCTCGTTACCTTTGCTTCCTCCCCTGCTTTCTTATTGTTGCCTCCCTCGATGGTGAAATTTAGAATGCAAGCTCCTTGGGGCAGGGATCTGTCTTTCCTGTTAATGGCACTACTAAGGTTGAACTATGTATTAGGAGTGTTGAGCTTGATTTTTCCTAAGTAAATAGCAGTTAGAAGATCACCCCCTATAGATTGGGCCCATGGTATGGCAGGGGCTTTAACCCCACCATGGTCTCACTCCTCAGCCCTCCCTCACTGCTATTTATCCTGGGAGGGAAACTCTGATTGATACCATTGGGAGCTTCCCTCCCAGGGTAAATTGTCATGGGGGCCCAATCCTGATTGAGATTGTAGTGGGGGCAGTTAACTCTCTCTTCCCTTGACATCATGGTCCCAATCCACAGGAGGACCAATCTGGCTGCTATTTACTTAGGAAAAATCAAGCCCTAAGAATGGGTTAGTTTTTCCTTAACTAATAACAAGGAATTCAGGCAGATAGCAGGCTCAAGGGACTGGTTCACAGCCAGCAGAGAGCAAGCAAAAGACAAACTGCAAAGCAAGCTTAAGACTTTGGACGTGTTAATAGATCTGGCAGGCAGCTTGTCCAGGGTTGGGATATGACAACAAGTAATACTTACAAGCACGTCGAATATGAATTTGTCTACTAAACACTACATGGAGATAGGTCTTTAGATTTCCGCGGTCGGCATAGATAATCGCGTTAAAAATGTCAGGGTTAAAAGAATATTATTAAAAGAAAACTATTAAAAGAATAAAAACAAAAAAGATGCGACTCAACTGTGTTTTTATTCTTTTAATAAACGGTCAGAAAACCCTGACATTTTTAACGCGATTAACTATGTGGAGGGTTTTGTGAAGGTGAAAATGTATTGTACTAATGAAACTTGAAATGTTTATAGAGTTGGTTTGGCAAGTAGGAATGCGATGATGAATGCACACGATTTCCGAGGAGTCATTCTGGAAGTACTGGAGGATAGCAAAAGGGGTGGTACGCGGTGGATCATGACCTGGCAGGGTGCTTGTCTTAACATGAGTCTAATCAAATGCGAACATGTCATTCCTTCCTTGCCAAGAAAACCTGCTTACGTGTATCTGACTGTGAGGCATTAACAGCAAGTCCTCTGCTCTGTAATTTGTGGAGTGCTGACGTGTTCCTTTCTGTGAAGTTAACTGGACCCTGGAATATGTGACTCAGCAATATAGTGCTCAGAGATTAGCCTTTATGAGGCACTAGGGAGGCTTCTTGTCACCTTGGCTGTTATACATCCTGATCTGTATTCCTGCCTTTACAATAGAAAAACAGGTTTGTAAATGAAGATGTGACTCATTCACAGTGTCTGGTTACATAAAATTAAGTCTCATTGAGTTCAGTGGGTCTTAGGACCAAGTAGGCCTGGAGTAAAATAATAAACATATTCTGCATAATAAAGGGAATCCAGATTCTATTCTCTGCCTTTGCACAGAGTTGTTTTATCATTTGCATCACTTATTCTGGGTGCAGTCTTCTGATTGCATAGAATTCAGTGGGCTTTGGCATGAACAGTGATAAAGGACAAGGAGGGACAGGCAACACCATTGCAGGTGAAGCACAGAAGCTTACAGGCAAAGCTTGTTCTGCCATACAGATAAGATGATGGGAAAGATGCTCTGGTTTTATTTCATCACGTGGGGCTGCTTATCAGAATATGGTTGCCAGCTTTTTTGTTAGCCTTGCTCATGTGCCAAACAGCAGCCAGACATATAGTCACCTAGCAATGAAAACGTTTTCCTATCACCCTGCCAGGAATAACTTTATCTGCGGAAAATATATGTGTCTGGCAGCTGTAAAGAGCACAGAGACTCACCCCGTACAAAGGGGTTGTCAGCCTCATGTGAAAAGCATGGGAGCATCACCAGAAAAAAAAATGTCACCCTTAGTTACAAACTTCTACATCATCTTACAGATGTCTGCTTCCACACAGGTAGCATTTTCCAGTCTTGATTTGTTAGATTTCTGTCACCTTTGTGTCTATTAAAGGCTTCTCTACCACAATAGTGATCATGTTATCAAATCATTACGTGAGCAACTGAAGTAGATTCCAAAAAGGTTTTTTTTCCCTCACCAGTAGCTGGTAATTCAGAGTAGCTTTGCTAACCATTCATGTGGATTATTATTTTTCTAAAGAGAAGACCCTGAAATGAGCGTAAATCGGATGACGCTGGTGCATGATGTGCGCACAATTCAACGCTTTGCAAAGTTGCAGCTCCCTCGCGGTCATTTGCTGAGATGATATAGAGAACTTGACGTTTGTCATTTCTGTCCATCCCCTGCTGCAAAAGGCAGCTCTCGGTGGCTCAGCGTATTGGCACTGACTGAACTCCAAATTCCGCTTGGCGAGATTTCAAGTGACAGAGCTTAAAATAGCTTGGTGACTATGATAGAAGAAGCCGTTGTGATTAATTTACCCAGGTCTATGGTTGGCACATTTCCTCTGTTTGGAATATGATTTGATTTCATTCGCTCCGTGGTAAGTTCAAGAATATGTTGAAGGAGTCAAAAGTATAGATGAATTGTTGTTGTTCAGTCGTTAAGTCGTGTCCGACCCTTCGTGATCCCATGAACCATATCCTGCCAGGCCTTCCTGTCCTCCACTATCTTCCTGAGTTCGCTCATTTTCATGTTTGTTGCATCGGTGATGCTGTCTAACCATCTCATCCTTTGCCTTCCCCTTCTCCTTTTGCCTTCAATCTTTCCCAGCATCAGAGTCTTCTCCAGAAAGTCCTCTCTTCGCATTAGGTGGCCAAAATATTTGAGTTTCAGCCTCAGTACCTGTCCTTCCAGGGAGCAGTCAGGGTTGATTTCATTTAGGATTGACTGATTTGATCTCCTAGCAGTCGAAGGGACTCTCAGGAGTCTTCTCCAGCACCACAGTTCGAATGGGAGGAATCTACTGCCCAAGCTGTGTGTGTATATTCCCAATGTGGGATTTCGTGTGTGTGTGTTTGCCCTTGACCACATACATTAGAGGAGCAGAGGAGATAGAGAAGTTTGGGTCTGGCAGAAATCAGAAGAGGAAATTGTTGGTGAAGAAGATGGCTGCCTTGCCCCTCTCAGGCACTCTCCTGTGGTGAACTGAAGTGGCTCGTGCCTCTGTAGGAGGGTTTATTATGAAGAGGTTTCTTGCCCCCACCCTCTGTCACACCATACAAGACTTCATTGCTAACTAAGGCTCCTTTTAAGAGGTGGTTCTCTTATGTTTCTTACATTTAGCAGAGAGGGAAAGCAACTGTCCTTATTATTCACCCCAGCAGAGTGTTTTTCCAAGCGGCTGTTCAATGGTATCTCTTTTGCAAGCTCTTTTGGGACAGGAAGCCATCTTTTAATTTATTGTATGTAAACGATTTCATGAACCTTTTTTTGGTTAAGCAGTTATAAATATTTTTAATAACAATTCTGAGAGCAAAATCCCACATTTTTGAAGCTCTAGGGAAAGGCTTCTGAATTGATAATCTGCATTTGCTTCAGACATTATTTGAAACATTAGGGCCAAGCCAGATGATACATAGGAGGAGAGGCATAAATAGCCCCCCCCTTTTGTGTACTGAAAAGCATCGGAGGCTCTTTCCAGTGAAGACACAGCAGGGGGTGAGTACCTGGAGACCCTTCACCCTAATAAAGAGGTGTGACATGGTGCTGGCTTGGATGAGTCCACTTGAGCACCTCCTCCATTTTGACCTCCGTAATTGCCATGGCCACCAGAAACAGAAAGGCTTAAATTTTTGAATTAGGCAATCAGAAGAGTAAAATATCGATCCCTCCCAAATCTCATATAAGGAGAGTAAAATATCGATCCTCCCAAATCTCATAATCCCTTATGAGGAAAGGTTACAACGTTTGGGGCTCTTCAGTCTAGAAAGAAGGCGGCTGAGGGGGGACATGATTGAGACGTATAAAATTATGCATGGGATGGAGAGAGTGGATAGAGAGAAGTTCTTTTCCCTCTCACACAACACTAGAACTAGGGGACATCCACTAAAATTAAGTGGAGGAGTATCAACAATAACAAGAGCTATTGCCCCTCACTTCCCAACAGACAGCTTTGGGGTTAACTCTTCAAATTGTAAGTGTAGGTGTTATAGAGTTGGGGCTGGCCAGGCTAGGTGGCTTCCTGGATCACTCCTATTGCAACCAGCTTCTATGCTGAGGAAACCCTGGTAATTGGACTCCTCCCTTAGATGGGAGATGGAATAGGGAAGGGCAGCTCCTATGGGATCTTTCCCCCTTCCTAGTGGTGGCATCCACCCCTTTTTTAGATGGTTCCTCGTTCCTCCTAGTTGCCTAAGAGGTACCCAAGGGGGCGTGGTCAAGTGCCTTCCTCCCATCCCTGCAAGGTAGACTATTGCAGCCATGCACCATTTGCCCATTCAAACTTGTCCTCTCCAAATTGCTTTACTTTCCACAGGGCGAAGAGATTCATGACCCTAAATTTTTTCCTTCACATGTGGGAACAATTGCTCTGGGTGTGATTTTTAGTGGAACATCAGAAGAGTAAGGGTTAAACAGCCTCTTCTCTCTACCAATATTAACCCCCTCTCTGGTGGTTTTCAGTTTTAACAAATCAGGAGACTAATCCTGCATCTCCTACTATGTGTCGTGTAGTTTGGTTCTTAATATTGGCAGCATCACGAGATTTGTGTCCCCTGCCCTGCTCACAATGCCAGCTGGGATGAATCCCCTTTCATAAGGCACTAGTGTGGCTGGGATAGACAGAACGTATCTTTGTCTGAGCTGCATTTGCTCAAGCAAAAATACTTGGGGGGAGACAAAAAGGATTTGTTCAACAAGCCCAGTGACTTTCCCAATTAACTGCTATGCTTTTTCAGAGCGGCAATTAATGCTTCGTTTGATTAATTGCACTGATAAGCCAATTAAGGCTACAGCCCTGAGCATAGTCACTAGGAATGATGTTCTGTTGAACTGAGTGGGATTTTTTTTTTTAATTCATTGAATTACAAGGGTTCAGAATTGAGCTGCACTGGGTCCAGGAAGCCTGCTTCACGTTTCAGGTGGCTCAATCAAGGGAGACATAGGCTAAATCAGTGGTGGCCAACCCGTGGCACGCCATGTGCCACATTTTATGTAGATAATCTTGAGCGTGCCACTTAAATAAATAAATAAATAGATAAGGTGACAGCGCAAGAAGAATGAGGCGCAGTGGGGTGCAGAGACCTCCTCTAGTGTCACAGGCTTGGAAAGGTGCGCTGGGGTCGAGAAAGAGAGAGGGACTTCAGCGCTCGGCTCGAGCAGGAACAGCAGTGCGTGCCACTTCAAAAGGTTCAGCGTGCCACTAAGTGGCACCTGTGCCGTGGGTTGGCCAACTATGGGCTAAATCCACTCGGAGAGTTTTGAAAGGGGCTGTGTCATTGGGCAGCAGATGCCTCCTGTCCTGCCCCCCTTCCAGTTCTTAGGCACTGAACCGCTTTCATTGCACTACTAATCGCTTCCTGTCTCTCACAGCGCACGTTGCATGCAAAGCAAATGCAATTGTGAGATGTGCTCTGGCCACGCAATGACAAAAGCGGATTTATAGTGACTGAGCAAGAACTGCTGGACATATGCCCCCCTGCACTTTCAGTTTGGTGCTCAAATGCCAAATCACATCTCTACTGTGTTCAGCCCTTGCCGCAAGTAAAGATGACAGGAGAGAACTCCAGCTCCACATCTCCCGTCCTCTGGGAGGTCAACCCTTCCTCTTGACTCCTCGAGCCTTTGTCCATGCCAGAGAGAGCATGGCAGGCACTTTTCAACATCAGCATGTAGCTAGGCACCCACCTGCCTTTTCTGATGGAGAAAATAGTTGGACGGTCAGCTGGACAAGTCAGTGATCTTTAGGCTTGCCAACTTTTACAAAACCAGTTTCTGCCCTGCGCCTTTCATAGCAGCTTGATGTGCAGGCATTAGCAGATGATCATGCTGATCTCCATGCCATGGAAAACTTCAGCTGATTCCTGCATAGCAAGCTGGCAACTGCTATAAAAGGTAGGGGAGTAGGCCAGGCAGTTTGCTCTGGCCAGTTGGCAACACTACTTATGTCTGGCAATGTATGATGGCTAGCAACATACTATAGGAGATTTCACACATGAGGCTTTAAGTGGTTCTTCAGATGCAAAAACAGCGTTGTCTGGATTCTCTGTAAAAAGTGAAGGGAAAGGACGGCCATTCCAGGAAACTGCCCAGTGTGGAAGCAACTGTAGTGTCCATGATTGGCAGGTGGGATGATGTAGGCATTTGAGTAGTGACAAGACGACCCAGCAACCAGGCTCTGGTGCCAGCCTAGCCTCCTGTGCTGCCAGGATTGTCTTCCTGCCATAATAACCCTTGCAAACTGAACTGTGTTTTTAAACAGCGCCATCTAGGCTGCCCTACAATACTTGCCCCTCGATTTAGTACTCAGTTAGATTTGTTGTTGTTCAGTCGTTAAGTCAAGTCCAACCCTTCGTGATCCCATGAACCACATCCCGCCAGACCTTCCTGTCCTCCACTATCTTCCTGAGTTCGCTCATTTTCATGTTCGTTGCATCTGTGATGCTATCTAACCATCTCATCCTTTGCCTTCCCCTTCTCCTTTTGCCTTCAATCTTTCCCAGCATCAGAGTCTTCTCCAGAGAGTCCTCTCTTCACATTAGGTGGCCAAAATTCAAACTCTCGCAACCCTAAACTAAACACAAATCTGCTTGGTAGAACTTCTGAACAGCTGAGCAACTTGTCTCTCTGGAAGATATATATATGCCAAATGACACCTTATATATATATGCCAGCTAAGGATGACCTGCTTGTATGCTAAGCTTAGAGAGGAAGGCTTGCAATAGGTTGCAGAAACTCTACAGCACGACCTGTCAACTCTGAATGATTTAGCGGACTACTGTGATCTCCTTGGCTTGTTAATTTAGCTAAGTGTGTTAAGTGATTCAAGGAGACAATTTTTAGCTCCTTCTGGAATGACACTGTTTTGGTTCCTCCCCAGTGGCTTTTTGCCAGAGTTCAAATCCAGCTGCTGCTGGAGCGAAATCTTCTTCTACCCTTAATTGCGTTTGGGCTGCCATCATCATCAGAAGTGCCAAGAGGAGCCTCCCTCTGACATCGCTTTTGCAGAGGAGTCCCTGCCGCCTCTTGCACACCTCATTACTCGGAGCAGTGGGAAATAACCTGCTGCCGCCTCATTGTGATGTGCACCTTGAGCTCTGTTTCTTCCACAGACCTGCGTAGCGGGTAAAAAGTAATTGCTGGCATTAAAAACTTAGACTCTAATCCAGGTTTTAAATGAGGGCTTAAAATCAAGGACTGCAATGTATTGGTAATGTAATGTATACCACTGTGGCTGAGTAGTATTCTGCACCAACCTAATATGGGGAGGGGAAAATGTTAAGGGGGTTGCCCTGCTAACTGGGAAAGAGGCACCTTTTAAGTGGTGCTTCTCTTATATTTAGCAAAGGGAGCGCAGCAGAGCATCTTTTCCAATCAGGATTGTCCCAAGACCTCCTGATGCCTGAGACAGCATGCCAACTTACCTCATGATGTGCCAGCCTCTGCTCCTCCCACTCTCCAGTGTTCTCAACCAGCATTCTCCTCCCCTCCACGTTTCCTCTATCCCCCTCTTCCTTTGCCAATCGAGGGAGTGGAAGGAGAAGGAGCAAGTAGGCAGACAGAGATGGGCATCTTCCACCAATCAGCTGCCTGAGGCGACCACTTCATTTGGCCTCATGGATGGGCCAGCACTGCTTCTAGTGGCCTGTTGCTGGTATCTGTCTTGATTCTTTTTTAGAGTGTGGGCCTTCTGGACAGGGAACAATCTTCTCCTTTGTTTTGCTTTGTAAACCATTTTGTGAATGCTTTGTTGAAAAGCAGTGTAGTCTGGAGTTGTTTGCAAGCCTGGAGTGCCCTATCCATCCTCAATGGTCCCGCAAGGACTGAAACAGGGCCCTCAGTCTCCCTGAAGGGCCATGCAGAGACACTCAGCATGGCTCTGTGCTGATCAGCCTCCTATTGCCATGACAACCCCAGTGCTACATCCAGGTGACACAAATTAGGAAGGAACCATGAAGGACCAAGGGACCATGGACATGATGAGGATGAAGTTCTTCAAAAGCACACAGCAGCTCATAATCTGATCTCCATCATGTACATTATGGAAAAATCTCCACATAGGTCAGAAAACCCAGTACACTGAGCTCTGCAGACAGACTTTGGCTCACAATCACTCGTTTATTTGGATTTTCCCTTCAGTGGTGGATGATTTAGGTCAGAGGATGAGACTGTCTTTGTAAAAGAAATGGGTCTGAAAAGGTCTCCCGGTTGTAAAACCACATGCAATATGTTATGTATGCAGGTTCTCCCTCTGTAGGCTGCACACACCCCACCCTTCATAATGGGCTAGTAAATAACTTGGAACCTTTCCAAATGATCCCCCAATCTGCTCCCTATTTGCTAGTAGTGCTGCAGTAGTTCTAGCCCTGACCTGGCACCTATGTATGGCTAGTCTCGAGATGCAGGAGACAGGCTTCTTCTGTTGGGGATGTTTACTCCAGCACTGGAAAGAGGGAACACTCATCCTCCAAATCAAAACAACAGGGAAAAGGCTTGTTTTTTCCACATTTTGAGTGTAGGTGCAGGAGGGATTCTTGGCACACTTTTTAGGAACATCACAGGCATGAATGCCCATGGTACTAGCACGTGCACGCACGCACGCACGCACGCACACACACACACACACCATACATTAACGCAGGACTGCGGAAGCAAGAATTGTTAATTTCCAGCAACTGGCTTTAGCAGATGGTGCTAGAAAGACACAATCTTCCTCCTTGCCACAGTAGGAGCATCTGCAGGGTCAATGTTTTCTGAGTGACTTAAGGCCCAATCCATTATACCCTAAGGCCTAAGCCCATCCTGACAATGCCACTCCGATGGCACACCGACACCAGCACAACAAGGGCCAAATGCCAACCCTGTCCTGGCAAAGCAATGCTTGTGCAGCTCTTCCCACTAACACCCCCAGCACCCATAGAAACACTGACACCGCCTGTTATCCACAGAGCCGTGTCCTGATGGCAGCATGTGATCACTATGACATCAGCTCATCATCTGTGTGATAGCCATGTGTCATTGCCGTGTCATCAGTGTGATGTCCAAGGAGCCAATCACTGCATCCAATCAGCCCCGACACTGGCAGCCAGAGAGGCGCCACCAGGATGAACTGTGTCCGTGCAGTGGTGCCCTGTGGGGCTGAGATCTTGGTGACTTGGAACATTACTTGTCCCTCTCAGCAAGGGGGGCTGCAGTGAAACTTTGCAGAGGATGGTTGTTCAATCCCTTGTGACCCTGGTGCAGTCCTGAAACACAAAAGTAGTCCTGATGAATGTTTGGCCAGCAGTAGCAATGGTTGGAGTCTCTGGCATTCCCTGAAAAGGAGCAGGCGCTCCCAGCTCTTAACCGTTGCAAAACGAAGAGTCGTTCAGGCAATACAGTTGATAGGTAGAGGTATCCCCTGCTCAAAACCCAGTTGATAGCAGAGTCAAATTTGATAATCCTGGTGTGTCAGAAGGGGGGGGGGGAGTAGAGACATGAGAAGGAGATGCAGCATCAATACATTGCAGCATAGAATTCCTTTCCCTCCCCCTTTACTTACCTGTCTGGGGTCCATACCTCCAAGATCGCTGCAGATGGAGACAGCAGCCATGAAATTAAAAGACGCTTACTCCTTGGAAGGAAAGCTATGGCAAACTTAGACAGCATAATAAAAAGCAGAGATATCACCATGCCAACAAAAGTTCGTATAGTCAGGGCGATGGTGTTCCCAGTAGCAATGTATGGTTGCGAGAGTTGGACCATAAGGAAGGCTGAGCGCCGAAGAATAGATGCTTTTGAACTGTGGTGCTGGAGAAGACTCCTGAGAGTCCCTTGGACTGCTAGGAGATCAAATCAGTCAATCCTAAATGAAATCAACCCTGACTGTTCCCTGGAAGGACAGGTACTGAGGCTGAAGCTCAAATATTTTGGCCACCTAATGCGAAGAGAGGACTCTCTGGAGAAGACTCTGATGCTGGGAAAGATTGAAGGCAAAAGGAGAAGGGGAAGGCAAAGGATGAGATGGTTAGACAGCATCACCGATGCAACTAACATGAAAATGAGCGAACTCAGGAAGATAGTGGAGGACAGGAAGGCCTGGCGGGATGTGGTTCGTGGGATCACGAAGGGTCGGACACGACTTAATGACTGAACAACAACAACTGGGGTCCACTGTCCTTTCCCTGCTGGCAGAGGCGAAACTAGGGCGGAGCAAGCGGAGCACCGGCTCCGGGCGCCTTCTCCCGAAGGGCGCCCCGCCCGCGAGTCGGACCGGACTCGAGTCTCTGAGTTGGAGACTCGAGTCCGACCGGCCCCCTCAATCGGGAGAGCCGGCTCGGGGACGTCTTCCCTGGCCGGCTGCCCGGGGCCTTCTAAGGAAGGTCCGCTGCGAGAACGGTATTTATACCGTTCTTTTTGCGCATGCTCAGACTGTTACTGAGGGAAAAGGGCTGCCTTTTTCCCTCAGTAACAGTCTGAGCATGCGCAAAAAGAACGGTATAAATACCGTTCTCGCAGCGGGCCTTCCTTAGAAGGCCCCGGGCAGCTGGCCGGGGAAGACGTCCCCGAGCCGGCTCTCCCGATTGAGGGGGGGTGCCCGGTGCAGGGTCCCGCCAGGTCGCCCCCCCGGAGCGCGCCGCCCCCCTCCAGAGCGCGTCCCCCCCCTCCGGAGCGTGCCGCGGCCTCTTGGCCGCGGCGATATTTTATTATAGGGGCGCCAACCCCCCCTTGTTCCGGGCGCCAACGGAGGCAGTTACGCCTCTGCCTGCTGGGGTAGTGAGGTAGAGATCCCAGTTGGATGTTTGTGTGTGGAGACCTCCTGGGGCAGAATACCTGCCATCAGAATTCTGAGAAGAGTTAACACAATATCTTGCCACACATGTTGTGAGGGACAAGAGGTTATTCGTGCAAAGTGCTGCCTTTGTGCGCCAAGTGCCCTTTCACCATCACCCAAGTTCCCCTTTGAGAGACCAGAGAGGTCTAGCCCCATGCTGCGCATCTTCTCATCTGAGATGTAGTCTCCCTGGCAGGGGCTTTAGTACTGGGGTTGGAGTGCTGTGATTGGCTGCCCAAAAATAATTTCTATCCTATGTTCTGTTGTAGGAAAGTGTTGTTTGGTACTAATACCACAACACAAAGTTAGGCAGGTTTCCCACTCACTTCAATTAGTTTTTACATGCATAACTCTGGGCTTACAACTAGTTTAACCATGTTGATTAATTCAGTGGCCCACAGAAGCACCACTTCTAGTTGTTGCAGGCAGAAGCACAAAGATTTCAGAGGTGTGTATGCATGTGCATGCATGTGCAAGCATGTGTTGGGGAGAGAGAGTCACAATAATTTTCATATGGTCCTGGATTTATTCAAGAGTAAATCCAGCATCCGTGTATTTTAAAAGTGTTGGTTGTGTTTACTTTTGAATACCTCTTAATAACCAGAAATATAGGCGTTCCTGAGAAATAAGCGCATGTTGCCTGTAACTTAAGAGGGGGGTGTGCGCGTGTGTGCACGCGTCTTCTCCCTGATCTTCTACTGGTGTTCCTGGGTGGCCCAGTGGAATTAGACACCTACATTCAATCTCTGTCCTGCTAATTTCAAATTCCTGCTCAGCCACAATCATGCTGAGTTGCCTCAGGCAAGTCACTACCTTGCTCATTCCTCCTCTGTAAAATAGAGGCAATCGTGTCTTAAGCTGCCAGGTTGTGTTACGGACAGATAAGATAAGGTATGGATTGTAAACTCTTTGGCACACTCAGGGTCTTTCTGCAGTCTGGATTGTGTTTCTGAGAACTGGGCAGCTGTCACTAAAAGCCCAATCCTGTGCTCAAGATATGCCAGTGTAACTCCAGGTATGATGGTGCAACAACAACCTCGCCACTGTTGAAGCCCACCCGCCAATCGATGCACCATAGACTCTGGTGCAATGCTGGGAAAAAACGCAGTGCTGACGTGGATGTCAGCTGGATGCCATCACAACTCTGCCAGCAGAGAGGTCAAAACAGGGAGAGTTGGGGCGTTATGTGGGAGGGATGAGGAGGAGTGAACACTTTATGAGTTGTATCATAATCCTAGCACATGCAGAAAGAACTTCCCACACAGGAAGAGACCCTCCAAAGCCATATGGGATGCAGCACGTGGGGCTGCTGAGAGGAATTGGCTAAAGTTGTCCCTGCTTGTGCAGACTGAAGTGCCTTCCAAGTTTAGGAAAGAATGCTTCATTTGGCTCTATGTGTTTGGCTTTACTTTTAATAGCCGGGGGGGGGGGGGCTGTGAGAAGGAAAAGTGAATGGAGAGAGCTATTAAATCATACTTTCAAATCATACTTTTAATAAATATTGCTTATTTGAAGCCCAGGAAGGGAAATTTCCACTGGCACCAAATGCCCAGTAGTGTAGTCCGGGGGGAGGGGTTGACACGGTAAGTGCTGCACGGCGTTACATGGAGATACAAAGCAGCCACTCCCACTCACCTTCGGAGCTAGTCTGGCAGCAAAGGCAGTGTTGCCTTCATTGCCAGACTGGCTGCAACGGCAAGTGGGAGGGGCCACTTTGCAGCTCCATGTAACGCCGTACAGCACTTACCGTGTCGCCCCCCCCTCTGGCTACGCTACCGCAAATGCCCGCTCTACCCCCATTGCAGTCCTGATCAGTTGCTACTGTTTATCTGAAGAAGAAGAAGAAGAAGAAGAAGAAGAAGAAGAAGAAGAAGAAGAAGAAGAAGAAGATGATGATGATGATGATGATGATGATGATGATGATGATGATGATGATGATGATGATGATGATGCAAGACCAAACTACATGTGTGGTTTGGCTCTGGTCATTATCCACAGTAAGTCACCATTTTTGATCCCTAGACTGACTTTATCTATCTACACAGAAAGCACAGCAATGAGACAGTCTGCCTCCACACAAGCAAGGTCATCACTATGCATGCAGGATAGCACCACTTGGTAGTGAAGGAATTGCAGGCTCTTTGGCTTTGCTCTGCTGCTCAGCCATCCATATAAGTATGCCATTTGATAGCAAGCCATTATTAGAATGCACAGCACATCAGAGAACCAGCAGAAAGCTTGGCTTTGGGAAAAGTGAATGGCACATTGTTGAATTGATCTGGCAGGCAGGCATTGGTATGTCCCAGTGACAGAGCAGCCAGTGCCTCCTAGGCTAGGAAAATTAAAACAGCAAAGATGACAGCCTGAAGGATCTTTACATCTCTCTGCTATTCTTTTTGAGGTCCCTCTTCAAGGTGACTTTGTTACTACGGTTCTACACAAAGCCTGTCCTCCTGACACACGTGCCTTTCTGAAGGACCTCAAAGATAACAGACATCAACAAGCATCCTTCTGAGTCGCAGCTTCCCCTCAGGTGGAGCATTCTAGTTAACATGTCCCAAAAGGATACAAAGGTCAAAACGGAACGTGGAAAAAAGGCGAGTCAAGAGAATTCAGAGCTGATAGACCATGGCAATGATCCGGAGAGGAGCCCCATTAAGGAGGGCAAGGTTAAGTATGCTTTCAAGGCACACTTACTTAACAGCATGCTCTACTGAGGCCAGTGGTTCTGACATGGGTAGGAAGAGTTTTAGCTTCCCCTACTAGAACACGAATAGCAGGTTCCTTTATGACAGAGTTCTCTTCACCCAGGATTAAAACCATATTTGTAGCAACCTTTAGCAAGAGAGGGAATGAGAGCAAAACAGAAAGAGTTGATTGCATAGAGATGCAAGAGGCTAGATCTTGCCTAGCTTCATATCAGTCGAAAAATTACGCAGATAAAAAGTTCTAGTCCTGCTCCTGTGAGATGTTGTTTGTTTCACTGACAAGCTCATTGGTGTACAATAACAACAGATATGGGGGCTATTAGGGCCAAGAGGATTCTGAAATACTGTACTTTGGAACGGCTCGATGCAAATGGAGCCTACAAGATTAGAAACCATTCCTCTGCGAAGAGGAAAGCACAAAACTGAACCAGTTTTTTTCAAGACAGACCTGACAATGTGCAGCTCAATCTCAACCTTTTCACATGTAAAAAACCAAACAAAAAAACCCCCAGCCTTTTATTCAGCAACCCACCTGGAGAGATTTTCCCACCAGCTTCTGTCTAAGGAGATGAAAGGAAAAGCCAAAGTGACCGATTAATCGTGCAGTTTTTGTCACAAAAGCCTTGCAGAACATTCATGATTTTGGATATTATACGGGATACAATCCAGCCAAAGCTAAGTACCCGTATTTCTTCGAGTCTAAGGTGCCATCAATTCTAAGGCGCACCTTAATTTCAGGAACACCAGCAGGGAAAGCCGGAAGTGGCCGAAAATCGCCATTTTGCTGAACTGAATATCGAGGAGGCCTGCAGAGGGTCGCGCAGGCCTCCCTGAAGCTCCCCCAAGCCCCGGTAAGTAAGAACATGGCTTTTTGGTGTGCTTTTGGAGACCTTCAATTCTAAGACGCACCCCATTTTTTGAAATGCTTAATTGGGAAAAAACATGAGTCTTAGAATCGAAGAAATACGGTACTTTAAAAACACATTGATTTCAAGGAGGGGCGTGAATGCCAAAGCAAATTCTATTACTGAATTTAATATGGCTTAAAAGTGCTTAACTCTAGTGGGATCTTGCCCTTTTTTTTCTAAATGTCAAATGAACAATAGCTTTGAGGTAACGCATAAACCAAAGACCTTCAGCAACAACATAAGAAATATAATTAAATCCTCATTCCATTGCAGTCATTCACTGTCATCACCAATGAAATTAACACCTGCCAGCATGAAGTCAGAATTTCACCCCAAATACCTGTGCCATAGCTTCTGCCCTAAAGAGGAGAACTGTTTTTCCAAGCAAAATCCATTAACACTTACTCAGATTAAAAATGAGTGCTTGTATAGATAAAGCTACACGGCCAATTCCTATTTTGCAATCCAAGGGCAATAAATCTGTCCATATAAACCACAGTGATCCCATATGTTTTTGTTTAAGATATCTATACATATACAAGATATAAATGGAATAGGGAACTAAAATGGGGCAGGGGTGAAACATTCAATCAGCTAATGGATTGCACACAAAATGGGCTAGCTTTGAACATTCTTTTGGAAAAGCAAGTATTTCCATGGCAAAGGCATGATTAAAGTATTTGACCAAAGCTAAAAAAAAGGAGCTTGAAAAAAACTGGGCATGATCCAGCCACAGTTACAAGTCTCATTTGTTTCAGTCGAAGAGTCAAGCATGTGCTGAACTCATTTGTATTGAAATCAGCAGCTTGGATCCTCCTAAGTATTTTTTTTTTCTGAAAGTGTAAGACAGTTTCATTCATGGGGGGGGGGGATTTTGCCAATCCCCCCTTCCCTCTGTAGCCTCTATATTACCCCCTGAAAATCTGCACCTGAAGTTTGGGAAAATCTGTAACAATACTCAAATTACAGAGGAGGTAATTTACCTTTTGTGCTGGCCCCCTTAGCTACTATTGTTAGAATGCTCCAAGTGGCATCATTTGGCTAAATTGGGAGTACAGTAATCTTGAGGTGAGATCTGTGGATTTTATTAAGGGCCCCTACCTTTCTCCCCATAATTTTAGTAAAGCATAAATACTGTCCATGGAAGGTTCTATAAAAAAAAAAACATTCAAAATGCAAAACACTGGACAATGATGCTTACTCAGCAACATTTGGCAATGTTTTCACCATGAGTATTAATAATATTTTATTTATAGTGGCAAAAACTGAGGACAATTTAAGGAATACCCACGGGCAGCCGCCCAATCCTATCCCCTGCCAGCCCATAGCAAGCAGTGCAGCCAACAGAGCATGTGGTGCATGCTACAGTGTGTGTGTGTGTGTGTGTGTGTGTGTGTGTGTGTGTGTGTGTGTGTGTGTGTGATAAATATAAAAATATTTTTACTTACCTCCCTTCCTGTAAGCTGCCTGGCAGCCAATGGGTCTCCTGAGACCCACACCAGCTATTTAGTTGGCATAAGTCCAAGGACTCTCAGGGGGCATGTCAGGCTGGGAAAAGGGGGGTAAGATCTTGCCGCTGACAGCCACCCCTTCCTGCCCCCGGTTCGGCCCACTCCCTGCCCCGATCGTCCCCTGAACTGTCCCCACCACCACCTTACCTGCTCCAGCACAGGTTGGGTGAGCTGCTAGTATGTGCACGGGGCCTCTCCAGCCATTCGCACTGGCAGTCCCACAGCACACAACAGTGGTGCGGCTTTTCCAACACGAGCCTCTGACTTATGGCAGCGGATCGTGAGATCTGCTGCCGTAGGCCCTCAGTAGGATTGGGCTGTAAGACACACAGCCATCCGGATTCTTCTTGATGCAGGATTAAATATTTTCTATGTGGGACTTTTCTAGTCTCAATTCCAGTGTGCTATCTACAAATCTCATTCTCCCTCTGCCCTCCTCAAACCGACAACAGAATTTAATGCATTCCATTCAACAGCGTGTTCATGTCATTTATTCAGTGTCAGACAGGTGTCACCCATCAAAGATGTTGCAGTTGAAGTACCTGGCAGTGCTTTCTTTTGAAATGGCTTCTCCTAACTTGTTTATACGATTACTTATTTATACAGCAGCATCAGCACCACTGATGGGCAGGACATCCCCATGTCTTTTGTTCTAGGTGCTTCTGTGACATTCATAATAATGGTGGGTATACTAGCGGGTGGCGCAGCGGGTTAAACAGCTGAACCATAAGCTGTCGATAGAAAGGTCGGCAGTTCGATTCCCGCGATGGGGTGAGCGCTCGTTGCTTGGCCAGCTCCTGCCAACCTAGCAGTTCCAAAGCATGTCAATGCGAGTAGATAAATAGGTACCGCTTGCGGGAAGGTAAACAGCGCTCCGTGTTCCAGCTGCATGCTACGCGCTGCGGCAAGGAGAGTCATGCCGGCCACATGACCACGGAGGCGTCTTCGGACAACGCTGGCTCTTCGGCTTTGAAATGGAGATGAGCACCACACCCTAGAGTCGGACACGACTGGACTTAATTGTCAGGGGATACCTCTACCTCTACCTATACTAGCAGTAGCACCTGATAGGAGCACATTTATAGACTTAACTAATGGCTGTCATACATTTGATTCTTCTATCTTATGTCTTTTCTATGGGCAAAAAATGAAGCTTGGCTCAAAGCTTATTTTGGGATGCATAGTCCAGTTTCATGACCTTTGGTGATGTATCAATGGCACTCTGAGGAATCCACTCGAGAGTGGTTTGCATCAAAATGAAGTTTTATGCTGAATAAACTGCTAGGGTACCCTGCTGGACAGAGTCAGTCAATAGTAGGGACATATGATACATACCGGTACTGTACCAATGACAATTCTTCCTGGGGCAGTAATCGCCAAAACAAAGCTTTCATCCAGACATGGTGCCATCATGGCACCTAAAGTTGAGGGCACAGTTTGCCAGTGGCATGGATATATATATTACAATGGCCTAAGGATTATTGGGGGGGGGGATCTGTGTGTGGGTGGGTGGGTGTGCGTGCACACACACACACGTGCGTAAGAGCCAGTTCCTTGTTGCAAGATATATCTCCAGTGTAAGGAATGACATTCCTGGAGGCAGCCTGCTTGGGTCAGACGTGCTTGCTGGGCACTCCATTGGGCACAGTCTGCTGGTGGCATGGATGATGGTTCAGGGTGACCGAGAACGTCTTTCATGGGGCAGTGCCCAGTTCCTCATTTGTGGGTGAATTATCAGTGCAATTCTTAGAGGCAGCAGCCCGCTTGGTTCAAGAGGATGCTTTGCTTCAAGAGGATGCTTTGAGCAGGACACGCTCCCAGGCACCTTGTCAGGCATGGCCTACTTCTGGCATTAATGTGTGGTTTCAGGTGGCCTAAGGCTGATGTTGGAGTGCAAAAGCCAGTTCCCTATTTGTATGTGCGTTTCCAATGCAAAGCAGTGTAAAGCTTGAGAGTGTGCTATATACATAATGTCAACATTCTTTCCCTCCTGCACTTGAGAGCTAGCAAATTAAATTCTGTACCTTTGGGCTGGCCTTATGTGTCGCATGAAATTACTTCAGGTAAGGATGTGCCTATCTAGTGTAAGCATTATAGCAAAATATGTTCGCTAGTCTTCAAAATGCTCCATTTCTCAGGCTCTGCTTTCTGTGCGTCATCTCCTTTTCCAAGGTTCACTTTGATGGCTGCCCTGAGATTGTCACATGTTAGGATCTCACACTAGAAACGTTATCTGTCTCTCTGATCTAAACTATGACCACTGAGCTTTTCAAGTCCAGCAATCACCTATGCCTTGAGCAAAGCCTGTGCGAGCTCCTTGGCCACCACACCAGTATATAGTGCAGTGCAGAGCAGGGCAAGAAGTTCAGGCTGCTGAATGAAAGTTGCAACAGATCACAAGGTTCTCCCATGCCAAGATGTCTTTCCCTTTTTAAGAAAGATCTCCATAATTGTATTGCATTAAACTTTCATCCCACATTTCTTCAGTCAACCTCCGGGCCGTCTACATAGGACACCCGGGTAGTCTCCCAGCCAGGTGCTGACCTACACAGTTTCAACAAGGCTGCTGCCATAATCCTGGCATATATTTGTTTAGTTAGAAGCAGCTGCCTCATGTTCTGTGAGACCAATGATCCACTTAGCCTAGCATTTCTCTATTCCAAACTTGCAAAAAATACCCTCCATCTACTGAATGCTAGGTATTCTGTTAAAATGGTAACAGACCCTCTGAAAACACAGATTTAAAGCACAAGCCTATGCATGTCTACTCAAAAGTAAGTCCCTTGTGTTCAATGAGACATACTCCTATATATATATATGTATAGGATTTCAGCCTTAGACTCAGGCAGCCCAATCCTGTCTGGCTGCAGCGCTCAAATGGCCAAATATCAAAGCAGCATCTGAGGTGAAGGTCAGTTATATTATGCAACGCATGCATGCATGTTGCACGCATGCACACACACAAATAATAATGTAAACACAATACTGTTGGTGCTTTCTTAGGGTATTCTGTACAATGGTTCTAACAGGTCCAGTGAGAGAGGGTAGGAGGTATGTGTGGTACATACTGTATCTCTTAAATCAAGAAGAGTGTGGTGTTGGACAATCTGGAGTCAATTCCAATTGTAACACTTGTAGGCATTTGCACTCCACTGCAGTTACGTTCTTGCAAGTTGGTTGCACACAAACAAATGTCAGCCACAAAACTAGTAAATGGCACAATGCAGATGATATGGGTCAACTGAACATCAATGGAAAGCTGACCCACACATTTGCACTAAAGGAGAAACATCTTAAGATAACACACAGAAGATGCTGGATTGTAGCCTGACGAAAGAAACATAAATATTTTAAAGATAAATCAATTTTTATCACAGAGCTCCGGAAACTCCTGAAGAAATGATAACCCTTCTTCCAGCAAAATTGTGCTGATCAAGCCAGCTTCTACATAATGCTTAGGCATATAAAATGTACAGGTAATATTGAACACAAAAGTATTTTCTCACTATGCCGGGGTGTCTTGAGAGTAATTCTGCTGAAATAAATGGGATTACACAGACAACTACGGCAGCAACGGTGAAGTCGATGATGGCGGCCACAGCCACGGCTGGCGGCAAAGGCGGCGGCGGAATGGCGGCAATGGCAGTGGTGGCGGGACAGGTAAGGAAATTAATTAATTTGATTATAAATAAATAAATAAATAATTCAGGCACTTTATTTTATTTTATTAATTATTTAAATAATTAATTGATTGTTGGGGGGGTGGGGTCCCGGTTTAGAACTTGGAAAATCTGGTAAGCCTACCTATGCCCATCCTGCCCCCTGACTTGTAAGCCTACAAAAGACATTACAAAAAGTTTATTTCTTTCCTGCCTTTGCATTTTTTTAAAGAGGGCCTCCTAGCAACTCGAGGGTGGATGGCTAGACCTTGTCAACATTCACTTAATCTGACAGGGCTAGCATTCATTCGTAACAGAAATTGGTTCAGAAAATATGAAACCGTCATGAGGGGTTAGTGTTCCAGTTGATCTTAATAGCTATATACTCTAAACAGATTATGGTGCCTGGATGCTCCTCCAGGGGAAAAGGGAAGGAAAGCCTGGCTGGACTGTGCACAGACAAGAAGCCAGAAAGGATCCTAAATGCATTTCTAAGGATGGGCAGATTTTTAACACAGAAAAAGCCACGATAAGAGCTTTCAAGATCAATGAAAGGGAAAAATTGGATTTGTGGCCTTTATTGCTTCTTTCTCTTGTACGTAGAAGGCCCAACAGGGTTTCCCCCTGCTTGGTCTGTCTGTTTTGCTTTCTCTTATTAAAGCAGCTACTTTCCCCATTTAAGTTCAGTGGGCCTGTGGCATCATTCAGTGTATCTCGGATCACACTGGTTTACTCCACATTAATTCAGAATAATTAGAAACCTCTCCATCTCTAAGCATGCTCTGAAAAGTTGGGGGAAACCAGTCCTTTGGGGACATACTGTATAGTCTGCATGACAGTGTGGTTAAGAAGCACTGGGAACCTTTTCTATTTGTTGGAATTATGCCTGAGCACGAAATACAGGAAAACAGAAACATTTATGTACAGTACTGACAATATAAATTATTGCTTTGCAAGGAAAATGCATGGCGGAAAAGACTTCTTATCATTCTGCTGCTTGAGCATGTTCTGCTAGCAAAAGCAGACATGCAATTCAGAAAAAATGCTGTTTTGTATGTACAGTATATTGTTTCAGAGTAGAAAAACAAAATATAGGAAGCTGCCCCCGTTTATTGTCAAATGCCTATTTATATGCATACACATGCATTTTATTAGGCTTTTCTCTTCATAGAAACTTGTGCTGCAGTGCACTGGCTTTCATGACATGAAAAGTTACCATTTTCGGGGTGGGGGTGGTAGGGAGGGTTGATTAAAAACTCTACATTCCTCACTTTGGGCCAAACTGTTTTATGCCTGTTTATAGCTGTTCTTCCCTGTTCAGCTGCTGTTTTGGCTCCATTTCTATTATTTAAAAGGGCTTTTCTACTGCATCATCGCAGTCAAATCAGTGATCTCATAGTGAACATGAAGATGTCACAGCACTATACAGCCAATCAGACGTGTCTTTATGATGATCTCGTTAAGGCTGATGAAGGCCTTGCATTATCTTCTGCCTGAACAGAGGAACCACATGAACATTACCTGGCAAATTGGCCAGTGTCCCTGATCTTGCCTCACTATGTTGTCAGTTTCATTAGCAGCCATGACAAATCTTTTGCCCTGATTGCATATGATTAATTGGAGCAGAATGAGGATGTGCAACTCATAGAAGGTAATGCGGTGCAGAGAGACAACATCCACATTTGGATCTTGGTTCTCCTTCTTCATCTTGACTCCTTGCAAACAGTTTCACAACCTGCATAATAAATTGTTCCCGGAGGGGGGGCACATTTCAAAGGGGCAAAATGTTTGCAAAATAAGTTCCTTCCTCCACCACAATCACCACCACACTCTTGGGGACTGTGACAGTTGTAGAGTTAAAGTGGAAAGAGGATTATATGGAAGAAATATTTTGCTGTAGTGGCATAAGAAAAAAGTGAGGGAATTGGAACAGCATAATGAGAAGTGAAGTAGGTAGTAAATGAATAGATGGAGAGAATAAGCAAAACAGAATGACTTGCTAAGGAGAGGAACACCCGGACGAGGACGATTGTTTCTATGGCAATGCAAATTGGAAGCTAAGATTACAGAACTACCGGCTGCAAGCAAACGTATTTAAAATGGATAATGAGGTAACGGAGGTAACAGAGCAGCAGATTGTGCCAATCATTCAAAAGACACAATGTAGCCTGTAAACCTCTGACACACATACCCCAAATGCCCACACCCATTATTCACCAACCATGAATGTCACCTAATGAACAGAATGTTGGACGTGGACCAAGGAGCTCTGAATCCACATCTCTGCTCTGTCACAAACTCTCCAGGTAGCCTTGGGCAAGTCATATGGTCTTAGCCCAAGCCTATTGTGAAGATGCATAGGGTACAACAAAACAAAGTGTTTTGTATACTATAACATGAGATGCGGATTCATAACCATCAATACATAGAACAGCCTGCTGTCCGGGTTCCATCACATTCTGATGCCTCACCCTTTCTCAGGATATCCTTATCCTGGGTTCTTGGTGTTGTGCCTATCTCTGTCCAAGGCCATACTTGCCTCCACTCCTTCCACTCCCTGGATTGGCAAAGGAAGAGGGGGACAGACAGAGAGGAAGAGGAAATGTGGAGAAGAGTGCTGAGCTAGAAGAACATTGGAGAGTGGGAGGAGCAGAGGCGGCCTCAGGCATCAGGAGGTCTTAGGCCAGCCCTGAGCATGAACTTGGGGTTTGGTCCCTTCCAAGACCTTGACGTGCTGGGACTAGAAGCATTGTGGTTCCTTTCTGACTACCTGGTTGTACATTTTGTACGTGTGCGGTGAGTTTCTATTGGGTTAGATCAGAGGTTCCCAATCTTCGGAGGCCCACGTACGCCCTATGCAGGCTACCAGCTGCCCTGCATACCCCCGGACAGAGGCGTCGCCTGATAGGGGCGGGGGGCGCCGCCCCACCCACCTCCCGCCCGCCCGGCGCCCCCTCTTATTTTTTCAAACGTTTTTTTTTATTTTTCTGCTTTTTTTTTAACTGTTTTCATGGTTTTTTAAGTCTTAACGGGGCATCTGTATGTATATGTATGCTTTCGCCCACTTATCGTGTTAATGTAAGGCTTCCAGCGACGATCTTCTTCCAGCTCCCGGGCGCATCTTCTCCCTGCGCCCGGGCGCGAGCTCCTTAAAGGCGCAGAAGGTCGGCTGGAACAGCTTCGTTGTTCTGCGCTTGCGCGAACTGGGGAAGACTTGTGCATGCGCAGAACAACGAAGCTTCCAGCCGACCTTCTGCGCCTTTAAGGAGCTCGCGCCCGGGCGCAGGGAGAAGATGCGCCCGGGAGCTGGAAGAAGATCGTCGCTCTGGAAGCCTTACATTAACAAGATAAGTGGGCGAAAGCATACATATACATACAGATGCCCCGTTAAGACTTTAAAAACCACAAAAATAGTTAAAAAAAGCAGAAAAATACGAAAAAAACCCGAAACCTGAGGAGCCCCGCCCCACCCCCTGAGCCCTAAGCCCTGGGGTCCCCCGCCCCTATCAGGTGACGCTTCTGCGCCCCGGACCTTAGGGAGGCCCATGTACCCCCACGTACCCCACCAAGTACCCCTGCATACCCCCACATACCCTTTCCCTCCAGGTTGCGGCGCAAGCAGGAGGGCCCGCCCGCCAGCACCTCAACCCGGAAAAAGTCCCCAAGATGTCCCCAGTAGCTCCTCCTACCTGTTCTTCGGGGGGCGCCATCTTGGATCTCATGAATTGGGCGCCGCCATCTTGGATCTGGCAAGATTTCATGAGATCCAAGATGGCGGAGCCCCAAAGAACAGGTAGGAGGAGCTACCGGGGACATTTTTCCAGGTTGCGGCACGGACAAGCGCCCGTCCATGCCACAATCAGGAAAAAATCCCCTTTAGCACCTGTCCCTTATCAGCTGCTGATTGCAACAGCTGATAAGGGACAGCATCTCGCGTACCTCTGGCCTGCGGTCCACGTACCCCTAGCGGTATGCATACCACAGGTTGGGAATGCCTGTGTTAGATTATATCATGGGATCATTTGGCCAGCACCATGTGCTTTCCTTGCTTGGCTAAATATAGGGCTATTGTTGGCTAATATACTGCACAGGTGTTGCTCCACAATTGTCATGCTTGATAGGTGGTGGCAGAAACTCAAGGGACACGGTGAGAGTGGCTGGCAGCATTGCTACATTAGCTTTTGATCAGCTGTTTGTTGAGCAAAAGCCATGACCATGTTTTACTTGTGTTAGGTCTGGCATACTGGTCAGCTGGCATAATGACACCATAGGATTGCCCTTCCTAGAAGTTGGATTTCAGATTCTTTTGTAACAAGAGTCCTATTCAGGCATTCATCTCTCCGTGGAGACTAACACACGAGGGCATCCTGGGAGTGCTCCAGTCTGGGCCAACTTAGCCATATGGCCAATTGAAGTGCCCATTTCAAGTGGTGAGTTGGAGGGGTGAACTCACGAGGGGTGCCCTGCACTCCACATTTGTCTACTGCCCCCCTCCAGCCCACCACCTACCAAGCGGCTTCAGTCAACTCTCCAATCCTCTTCCCTCTGTTGCTTCAATTTAGCTTATTTTTTGCTTATCAGTTCTAAACGTTACAAGAGTTCTAAGTGCCAGACGTGAGGCTAGAAAAATGACTAATCCTGGTAATATTTATGAACCACATTGTTCTTTAACATCTTGAACTGAGCCTTCAATTTGCAGTTTCTGCCTAATTAAACTTTAATCCAATTAACTTCATCGTGTTCCAGGATTTCCTTGGTCCCTGAGCAGTCATTTAACAAAACAGTAGATGTGAGCACAGAACTACACATAATATATATCTGTTGGCATTTTAAAATTTATTTCTTAACTCTTGCGTCTGAGAACCGTTATTGTGGGATAGCAGCAGCAACAAATTAAAATATGAGACTTCACTATGCAAGTGCCACCATCATACATTTGCTGACTTCAGCTGTCACAAAGCCGGTCCTTTGAATTCCTGGGTTAACCGGGAAGTGTTTTGTGACAATTATAAATACACCTGATGGGGGGTAAACATGACGTTCTTAGAAAATCTGTTGTCAGAGAAAATGTCATCCTAGGACAGAGGCATAGAAGAAAGTGCTGGTAAAAACAATTACGTGGGGAGTTTGGCTTGGATACTTGTTCCTGGCCCCAATGTTGTAGATTGAAAATAGTGACATTTTCAATGGTGAAAGTAGACATTTTGGATATTAGACAAGCATCATTCCATTTGGTTCAATAGAGCCATTCAGGACAGCAGCCCTCCAAGTTCTCAGGGAAGGGGCTTCTTCTTCTTCTTCTTTTTTTTCCTTCCAGCCCTATTCTCTGAACCTTTCAGCTGCAGATGCCAAGGATTGAATGTAGGATTTATGCACACAAGGCATGAACTCATCACAAAACTATGGCACAGTTCTCACATTGTCAGTGTAGTAAATCCAGAGATTTGAACCCTCCATTCCTAGTTGTCCTGCCTGCTGCTGAAAACATCATGTCAGTGAACCACACTTTCCGATCTGTTTACAAGTGTAGGAAGGAAGGATGGTAAATTGACTTGACTTTCAAAATCAGTTGCACTGTTTTGCCAATCTTCCAAGTTTGAGCTGTTGTCCTCCCCTTAGAACGGTTCTTAAGCTTCTCCCTGCAGAAGACTTCTTGGCAGCCAAGTCTTAAATCCAGCTTCTAATTAAAACCCCACATGTTCTGCAATCAACCCCAAAAAACTTATTAATTCATCGATGTGCTTATGTTCAAGGGGCAATGCAAGATGTTGAATTGGAAACAGTTCCGTGGGGTGTCTCAAAGCTGCCTCTTTCTGCCCAGCATTTCATACCGTAGAACTGTGCTTATCATACGCTTAAAAGAAGGGAAGAAACATGTTTAATAGGAAATTAAGGCGAACAACCATGGAAATGTCATCATAAATAAGATGGGCCACTAGGATATCATACAGTCAGTGGAATGAAGGGCTGTGGAAATTCTTGTTTTTACTGATATAGCTTCATCTGTTTTATTATTTAGAACATGTCTATTCAGAGGCAACAGACCTTAATATTTCATTGGGGATTTGTGTAGGTTTGAGAGTTGTTGTTTTTATTTTTGCTTTGGACAAAATATCGGGAGAAGAGAGAAAACTGCTGATACTCTTACTGCTTTCATATAAAAAAAATTAAAATACTGTCTATCCCCATCTGTTTTCAGATATCACAAACATTTTGTTGGCTATTCATTGTATGGTTTTATTATTAAAATTTTATGACTTGGATAAATTTGGTCAAAGACCACAGCACAGATTCAACGGAATATGACAGTGCAATCCTGTGTAACTTTGCACCAGTTTAACAGTAGATGCACCGGTGTAAGTGCACTGATTTAAATTAGATTGACCATTTTATACTGTCCCCTACAGTGGAAGTGAGAGGTAGTCACAGAAGCCAAATAGGAAAATCCAGGGCTTTCCTATAGCTGTGACTGACCAGTAAATAAGAGGGGAGTCCCTGCTTTTTCAAACTGGTCTTATTTCATGAGGGAGGGGGGTTAAGGGCTTTCAGCTTTAATTTACACATTAAAAAATTAGCTATTAGAGTGATAGCTAATTTGATCCTGATCATTTCGAATTGTGCAGATGTGGGGAGCTAAGGCAGAGCAAGTAGTTGTTGGTCTAAGTAGGGAGATTGTGGCTGAGGAAGGTCTTGAATCAGGAACAGCATATTCAAGCTGTAGACACATTAAGCTGATCATCATTCAGCTAGGGGAAAAACTTAAAGGAATCAAGCTGATGAGATAATATTGCATCATTGAGCCTGTTCAAGAAAGAGGGACCCAATTGTCCACTCTCTGTGCCAGTTGCCACAACCCCTGTTCTAGTAGAGCAAAATCTGTGTGCTCTCCCTGAGTGCCATCTTTGTTTGTAGGTTAGTATTTGTTTTCTAGAAAACCAGCTACGCCAGCTGATGCAACGTTGCGCTCGACTATTGTTCTGTGTGCTCCTATTTCCTACTGTATTGCGAGAGCTCTGATGTCCGCACAGTGATTTTGGGAGCAGGCCATTTCTGAATGGCTGCCAAAGCTTTCATTGCTCTTGTTCATTCCACAGCTGGTTTCCTTTCTTAGGCAAAGGGGGGGGGGAGAACTTTCATCTTTATCGTCAGTCTGGCTTAGGCTCAGAGGCATAAGTCTGTCTACAGAACAGAGCGGTTTTCTCCTCAAGAATTGCTCTTATTGAGCCTTCTCAGTCAGGCTCCGAGAAGAGCCAGGTAGCCCTCAACGTATTTCTCATAAGATTAAAGAAACTTTCAGGGATGTCCTACGACTCCCCATGTCTAAATACAGAAGCCTTTGAGAGATGTTAAGAAGTTCAACGGTTGTCTTGTCTATGTTTTTGCCTATTCACAGCAGGTGACAGTGCAGCCATTGGGAATCTCTGAACTAAAAGCCAAAAAGGAAAATACAACACAGCCAGTTCAAATATTTAGAAAGAGGGTGCGCTCACCTCAGAGTGCACACGAGCATTTGCTTGCTTGAAAACGCCTCTATGTTCAAAGCTCCTCGTGTGTGCAAAGTCTGTATGCCCTGCGCAGCCATCCCTGCAATTTGCTATCTGTACCCCTGCAGGAGGTTTGGATGATCACATTTGAATGGAATCCCCCCCCCACTTGCGTTCCGAGTTGACAACCCTTCAGGGTTGGCCTGGAGTCTCCAGGAATCAGCATCATTCTCCAAGCAACTAATGAAAGAAATCTTGGAGATTTTAACAGGGCCTCCAGAAATGTTCAATATTATATAATGTTGGGGGGAAAAACATCTCCAGGAATAGCTTCAGTCAAGAGCCGGCAACCCTGTACATGGCTGGTGGGTTGATTGCAGTTTTGCAGTTCACAAATTGGGCAGGCCTTGCTTAATGCTTTATATAGGTTTACCATATACCCTCCCAAATTTTGGGGTCTGGTCCTGGCATCCCGGAAGGTATGGCGGCCATCCCGGATTGCGCTACCGCCGCCGCCATTTTCCTCCTGGCTTGCCGCCGCAATTCGCGAGCGCACAAGCGGCCTGATAACCCTTAAGAACGAAGGGCTCCCAGGCCGCGTTGTGCGCATGCGTGTGGCCCACAAAATTTGTGAGCCGCACGCATGCACACAAGCGGCCCGGAAGCCCTTAAGAATGATGGTCTGACTGGGAGATTCTATAAATGTTTAGAAGATGTAATAAGTATTCCATTACAACAGACAATGAATGATATCTTACAAAATAGAAAAATGCCAGATTCATGGAAAGAGGCGAACATAACTTTGATACCAAAAGAAGGACAAGATTCAAGTAGTATAAAGAACTATAGACCTATATCTTTGCTTAACAATGACTATAAGATATTTACATCAATTTTAGCGGAGAGAATGAAGATGTTGCAAAAATTTATACATGAAGATCAATGTGGTTTTCTACCAAAAAGACATTTGAGGGAGAATGTAAGAATTGTTGTAGATACGTTGGAACATTTTGACAAACGTATAGATAAGCAATTAGCATTAATATTTATAGATGCTGAAAAAGCTTTTGATAATTTGAACTGGTCTTTTTATTAGAAGTTTTACAAGAAATGGACTTCGGGGAAAACTTCAATAAATGGATAAATTCAATTTATATGACACAAACTGCAAGAGTATTAGTGAATGGTGAGCTGACTAAGACATTTGAAATTCAAAAAGGTACGCGACAAGGATGTCCGTTATCACCATTGCTGTTTATATTGGTGTTAGAAGTTTTGAATAGAAATATTAGACAAGATGAAAGAATATATGGTGTGAAGATTAAGAAAGAAACATTCAAGTTAAGAGCCTTCGCAGATGATTTGGTATTAATGCTGGAAAATCCGTTAAAAGATACAGAGTTGTTGATGAGTAAATTAAAAGAATTTGGATCTCTTGCAGGATTTAAAGTTAATAAACAGAAGACAAAAATAGTGACTAAAAATATGAAGATTCAAGATCAACTGAAACTGATGAATAAAACAGGATTTAAGGTGGGAAAAAAAGTTAAATATCTGGGAATTGTATTGACGAGTATGAATTGTACACTATTTCAAAATAATTATGTTAAAGTATGGAATGAAATTAAGAAAGATTTGTTAAGATGGGAAAGATTGAAATTGTCTTTACTAGGAAGGATATCAGTGATTAAGATGAATGTATTGCCAAAAATGATGTTCTTATTTCAAACGATACCAGTGATTATATCTGATGCACCATTTAAAGAATGGCAGAAAGACATTTCTAAATTTATCTGGCAAGGGAAAAAACCAAGGGTGAAATATAAGATTCTTCAAGATGCAAAGGAGAGAGGAGGATTAGGACTACCAGATCTGAAAGTATATTATGGAGCATGTTGTTTTGTGTGGTTGAAAGAGTGGGTGTATTACAAAATAGAAGATTATTGGAGTTAGAAGGCTCTGACTTGAGATTTGGTTGGCATGGGTATTTGTGGTATGATAAAGTGAAAGCAAATTTAGAATTTAAAAATCATTATGTTAGACATGCATTATGGAGAATTTGGAATAGATATAAAATGAGGTTTTATGAGAAAGTACCATTATGGGTTGCACCATATGAAGCACACTTTGGTGGAAGTAGCGTGCCAAAAGAGAAAGGACTACTATACAGAAATTTATTAAATTTTTCACAAGGAGACTGTACAATGAAGTCAAGAGAAAAATTAATGGAAGAAGACTTTAATTGCCAATGGTTTGTATATGCTCAAATTTTGGAGAGATTTAAAGTGGACAAGAAGGCATATGGATTTGTAGAAGAAGAATCAATATTGGAGGTACAATTAAAATCTGAAGACCAGGTAATCTCAAAAATGTATAAATTGCTTTTGAAGTTTGAGACAGAAGAAGAACAGGTTAAAGAATGTATGATTCATTGGGCGAAAAATGTAGGTCATGTTATTTTAATGGACCAATGGGAACAACTATGGTTAAAACAGTTGAAATTTACGTTAAATGTTAATATTAAAGAAAATATGTATAAAATGATGTATAAAATATGTATAAAATTATTATAACCCCAAGCAAATTAGCAAAAATGTATGAGAAGGTGACGAATAGATGTTGGAAATGTAAAAAGCAAGAAGGAACTTTTTATCATATGTGGTGGACATGCCCCCAAGCAAAGAAGTATTGGACTCAGATTCATAAACAGATTGAGTTGGTTTTAAAGATTAAGGTTCAAATGAAACCGGAAACCTTTTTGTTGGGTATGAGGGATGATCATGTAGGCGAAAAATTTCAAATTTTGTTTTTATATATGACAGCTGCAGCAAGAATTTTATATGCACAATATTGGAAGAATTCGGAGATACCTTCGCTGGAAGATTGGTGGCTGAAAGTTTTGGACTATGCTGAAATGGATAAACTTACAATTTTAATTAAGGAAAAATCAGTTAACCTTTTTGTGAATAACTGGAAACCATTTATCGATTTTTTTAAGAGAGAGAGAGAAGAACGATGTGATGATATGCGGATTTAATGAATAAAACGTGGCTGTTATTTTGGCTTAGTTGGATATTATATGTAGAAAATAGTGAACAGTATGCTAGTAGGATGTATTGCTTCGTGCTTGCTATAACTTTATGAAATATGTATTGTTTTTATGTTTTAATATATCAATAAAATATAAATATATAGATATTAAGAATGAAGGGCTTCCAGGCAGTGTTGTGCGCGAGGCTCACCACAGTAAGGGGGCAAATAATTTAAAAAAAAAACATTCAAAGAAAGCCAGACCAAAAGACCCAAAAAAAAAATTGCCCCCCCCCCCCCCAAATCAGGGTGTGTGTATGTGTGTGTGTGTCCCGGATTGGGTCACCAAAAATATGGTAACCCTCGCTTTATAGGGAGTCCATGTGCTGTCTTGAACTTCCCGCTTCAGGCATGTGTGACCCTAGCTGTGGCCCCAGTGGTGTAGGGAGACAGGAGAATCATTTGAGCTCCCCATTTCATCCCTGTGATGTTTGACAGCCCCTGAACAAGGAACGGAATATGACTGCAGGTTATTATATGGCGCAAAGCTAGGCACTAAATATTGATTCTCAGATTTGGCTTGTAATTAAGAAGCTTGATAATAAAACCTTGCATTTAATAGCATCTTCCAACCCACAAGAGCCTGAACATTATACAGTGTAAACAGCAATCACTTCACCCACCATTAAAAAAACAAATGCATTTACCTTTGTCATTAAAGGCGCCTGTCTAGTGCCTAATGATAATGCTCAGAGCAAGGAACAAATACTTTTGGCCTCCTTGCATTCTGCACCAGCAAAATTTCAAATTCTACAGGCACAGGTATTATGCAAATAATAGATAATCTGGTTTTAACTTACATTTAGAATTTCTTTGGCAGGTGGTTTAGTTAAAATGCTTATTAAAAAAAACATAGTGAAAGAGAGGAGAGAGAAAAGCCAGGGGAAAAAATACAGAAAACTGGAAAGACTATGGAGGCTATATAAAAGGAAAAGAGAGCAGAGGGAGAGAAGAAAATGAAGAGAGTAGAAAATGAAGGTCACACCTGAAATTAACAGAAATACAATAGGACAAGGCTGTGGTCTGGCTGCACCCAGATGGCATCTGCCACCCCTGCTGGCTGTATGATTTATTGCTAAATCAGACTTTAGAACCTCCCAGCACAAAAATAAGCCAAGGTCGTATGGGATTTTGTGCAACTGCCCCTCTAAAGCTGTGTCATGTTTAATTAAAGGAGGGGTAGTGGCGCAGTGGGTTAAACCGCTGAACCATGAGCTGTCGATCGAAAGGTCGGCAGTTCGAATCCGCGACGGGGTGAGCTCTCGTTGCTTGGTCAGCTCCTGCCAACCTAGCAGTTCCAAAGTTAATGTGAGCAGTTAATGTGAGTAGATAAATAGGTACCGCTTGCGGAAAGGTAAACAGCGCTCCGTGTTCCAGCTGCATGCTACGCGCTGCGGCAAGGAGAGTCATGCCGGCCACATGACCACGGAGGCGTCTTCGGACAACGCTGGCTCTTCGGCTTTGAAATGGGGATGAGCACCACACCCTAGAGTCGGACACGACTGGACTTAATTGTCAGGGGTCACCTTTACCTTTAAGGATGGCACAAGGAGAACATGTTAGCCCCCTCACCCTTTCCCCCCTTAAAAATAGCATGCAGGAGTGGTCATGATCAGGATGGGGAAAAGGTTCTCGTCCTTCTACCTGCCAGCCATTTTAACACTCCAAGTCCTCGGAGCCCACAAAAGCATTCGTTCCCCTACTCCAGGCACTTGTTTGTGAGAATCTGAAACCACTCTGGGAGAAAATCAGTTGGGTGACTCTTTCAAGTGGGAAATTGACTGACTGGAAAAGGGTTGTTTGTTTATTATTTATTTATTTATTGAATTTTTATCCTGCCTTGCCTTCACCAAGTGAATGCCCAAAGCAGCTAACAACATTCATAAAAACAATAAAATACATAGAACAAACATTACACAATAAGTCCACAGCATAAAAAAACCCCACACATACCAGCAATAAAACAATAGAGGAAAAAATAAATAAGAGAGAACTCCCAACAGCATAAAACACTAAAATTCTGAAATAAAAAAATATAAGCAGCAACCATAAAATAGTATAATGCAAATTAAGAGGCACCATTAAGCACCCCTCACCCTGTGGGAAAGTTTTCCAGTGAAAACTGCCCCCTCCTTCCTTTTTTCAAACATATTTAAAGAAGTTGCATGCATGTACATTTATTTGTACATAGCTAACATGGCACTTATATGGGCTCCCTATTCTATAGATGATTGTCTGTCTACTCTAGGCAGTTAGAGCTACTGTGCAATACGTTTTCAGGATGTTACTCACTCCATCACTCCATGATGTTTAATGGTCTCCAGAACGCATCCTTAATATACTGCCAGAAGGTGGCTTTTCGGGTCTGGGTTGAATGTTTGCCTGTAAAATAAAAACAAGGTGGTCAAGATTATTATAACTCCTGCACTAGGTTCAGCATCATTAAACTTTATTGTTCAAGTCAGTGGACATAGCAAAAATGTACATATACTGTCCCAAATTATGAACAGAGAAAAAGGAAAACAATAAAAAAATCCATTTACAGAAAACTATACAGACAATCTGTAAATACAGACAATATAGGTCAGCGGGTGGCGCAGTGGGTTAAACCGCTGAACCACGAGCTGTCGATTGAAAGGTCGGCAGTTCGAATCCGCAACGGGGTGAGTTCTCGTTGCTTGGCCAGCTCCTGCCAACCTAGCAGTTCCAAAGCATGTTAATGCGAGTAGATAAATAGGTATCGCTTGCAGGAAGGTAAACAGTGCTCCGTGTTCCAGCTGCATGCTACGCGCTGCGGCAAGGAGAGTCATGCCAGCCACATGACCACGGAGGTGTCTTCAGACAACGCTGGCTCTTCGGCTTTGAAATGGAGATGAGCACCACACCCTAGAGTGTGACTGGACTTAATTGTCAGGGGTCACCTTTACCTTTACTTATACAGACAATAAGGAGAATACATGTCCAGTATTATCACTCCTTTTTTAACTATCTCAACCATTCTTAACCCATGTTTGTCTAATTTAAGTGGCAGCCAACACAAAGACAATTGTAAACAAGGAGTTAGTTTGGTACAGTATTATTCGTTTTTTAACTGTTAGCAACCTGAACCCATTCTTGCACTCTTAAAGCAAGCAAAAGGACCGTTTCACACGTTGCACAGAGGCAACCTTAGGTTTACCTTAGGTAAACTCAACAAAGAACTGCAGCCAATCACTGTACCTGCACGATACCCATATTTGCAAACACGTTTGTTGCATTCACAACTTATATTTTCTAGTGTAAAGTCTAAAAACATCTGATGTATATGTTTAAAAATGCAATGCGTGAAGTAAATTTGCCACAGCCAACTTCTTATAATACAGGGTTATTCCAAAAGGATGGTGCAAAGGTAAAGTTGATTTATTCTTAAATGAACTGACATACCACAACCGTCATGACATGAAAAGACAGAAAAACTGTCCACGTTTCACATGCACATTACAAATGTTTGATGCGGGCACTGTTGGTGACACGGCAGATGTCAAGATGGTTGTCCAGTTCTGTCCAGACACGTCCCAGCATATCCTCAGAGATTCCACTGCAACAGAGATGCATTGTTTCAGTTCTTCCAATTCTTGTGGCAATGGGGGTAGATATGCAACGTCATTGATGAATCCCCACAAAAAGAAGTCACAGGGTGTTAAATCTGGTGACCATGGAGGCCAGGGCTCCATTGGCAAATCCTCATCTCCAGCACAGCTAATTCAACGTCCTGGTAGGGTGTCATTGATATCCAAGGATATACTGGGATGCATTTGTAACCCATACTTTTTCCTTTTTCACCAGTCTTCCTGGTCCACCATTATTAATTATCATCTGCTTAAAATTCCACTACAACGTGAAACTTGGACAGTTTTTCTGTCTTTTCATGTCAACGATGGTTGTGGTATGTCAGTTCATTTAGGAATACATCATCTTTACTTTTGCACCATCCTTTTTGAATAACCCTGTATTACCAAGAAAAGCAGAATCACTACTGGGAGGTGGCAGAAGACTTAGGAGAGAATTCTATACAATGCTGACTATGTATGTTCAAATGGGCTTTCTCCCAGGTAAGTGTGCATAGGACTGTAGACTAAGGCTGCAACCCTATGAACACTACCTAGGAGCAGAGCTTAGCCCTGAGTAACAATTCTATAAATTGGTTAAATGGAATTATAGGACAATAAAGGAAGCAGCCCAGCAACTTCTCTGTCAGCTGCAGAGCATTCTTTGTCTTCCCTGTTTCTGTCAGCTCCTGCTCTTCTTTACATCTCACCTTTTAAATTTAGCCAGAAATGTGTTCATATGATTGCTCATTGGAGATGCTCACAGAAAAATGCATTCAGCTTAATAAAGCCAGTGAGCGGGCAGGAAGGAGAGAGCGTTTAATTAGCGCCATTAATGTTCACAAGCACTTTGAAGATTAAAAGGGTGCAAGAGCCAAGGGTGAAATGCTGGTCTTGGAAGCTGACAGAAGCCAGTGGCAGGATTCTCTTTTGATTGAAAGAGATGTTCTTTAAGTCTGCCTCCAGGGCGCAGGGCAATCTAGGCTGTGTCTCCAGATGCAGCATTGGGGGCTTCTTCTTTTTCTGATGAGCGAATAAACAAGTTTGCTCTGTGGGTAAGTCTCAGGTGCCCACAATGGTCTGACTGCACAAGGAACTCACACACTCCACTCCAGTAATACGTTTAGGTTGCCAATGTAGTCTCTGATTAGTCATGTTGATGCCAATGAGCAATTTCCTCTCAGGGCAAAGAACAACTGCCGGGGGGGGGGGGGTGTCCATCCAGATCATGACTGTGGAGGGGCAAAGGGCTAAAGAGCACCACTTCGCTCAAGCCAGAGAGACTGGCCCCCCACTGCTATTTACTGAGATAAAACAAGCATGTCAGCCTTAGCAACAGGCTCAACATAGTCCTTAGACATTACAGCTCACCAGAATGCAATGGGCTAATAATAGAGGGGGGTGCAGTTTTGAGGCCTACTTTTCTCTTAGATGCATTCTCTTGAGGGGCAGATTGTATCCTCTCATCATTGTGTTAGGCTATTAAATAATTAGTTACCAAAGTTGAAAATGTCAGAGTATGGAAATGAGTTAGTAGCTGTTCTCTCTCATCTACATACCTGTCCTGCCTTCAAAACACTTGCACGTTCTTGAAGGGCCTCAGCCGGAGGCGTAGGCAGCTGAGATGGCAGTAGAAGTAAGTGGGAAGATTAATGTGGAGGAGGGCAAGGAGACAAAATGCATTTTAATGAGAAAAAAGTTAGGAAACAAGAGAAATGGTGTATATGTGTGTGCGTGCGCATTGCTTGGCCGTTTCAAAATGTCCTGGGGGTTGTCAGCTCAGAAAAACAGGGCATGACAGTTGAAAGAGGTTTAAAATGATTATACTGCTGAACAAGTACACGTTCGCACAACCATTACTGTGTGGTAATTTCCACCCACACTTCACAGTCACTTTCTGGTACTGCAAATGCTTCCTGTTCTTGAGGTGCACCAAAAGCTGTCATCTCCTGTATGCATTCTGCGAGTGACTATAATGATATAGGTTGCATTTTTACAGTGTTTTCCATCCAAGAACATTAAGGCTGAAATCCAATCCACAATTTTCATGGGATCACGAAGGGTTGGACACGACTTAACAACTGAACAACAACAAAGCCCCACTGATTATAATGGGGCTTATTTCTTAGTAGATGTGTATAGGATTGGGCTCAAAGGCTCTGAAAGTCTTCCATCTGGGGTGGACCAGGGAAGAGGAATCTTGGATGATGGAGCCAGGGCTAGCCCAATCACGAGGCCACAGGCAGCAGAACGGCAGAGGGTGCCCACCTACATCTACTCCTCCTCCCTCTACTCTCTGGATTGGAAAAGGAAAAAGGGGACAGAGCAGAAGAGGAAGTGTGGAGGAGAGGAAAGTGGCTACTTCCTCTTCTTTCACACTTCCTCTTCTGTTCTATCCCCAGCTTCTTTTTCCAATTTAGGGAGTGGAAGGTGCAGAGGCTAGCACATCATCAGGTAAGGGGGGGGGGCAACATTTGGCATGCCCCAACAGGTTCTGCGCACCATGGAAAGGTGTGGCAGGACTGACTTTTCTGGATAGGCATAGCTTATAGCAGCCTCAGAGGCATTTGACTGTTCACCATTGGAAACAGAACATTGGACTAGAAGATGGAGACAAGACGAGATAAAAGACCCATATTCCAGAACTCTTACTCACTTTTTATTGCACTCAAACAAACATGCTTCTTTATTGCTGGGAAGAACACAGAAAGGAAATTGCAAGGATAGACTCAAATGTCATCCCATAATAGAAGGTTCTGATAGTTAACTCTTTAATGACCGTGCCCCAAAACACTGAGTACAAGGCAGGCATGGGGTCCGAGCCCCATATCATCAAACCATCCCTTTCCCCATCACATCTGATCTTGCAACATGCCGGTAACTTCATTTTACAGAAGGCAGCCTACCAAGGCTGAAAGCCACATCACTTATTCGAGTCCACAAAATGAATAAGAGATAGAGGTGGTGCAGTAGACTGGACTGTGGTGGTGGAGAGCCGGAGCTGTGAATCAGAACTTCCCTGATTCAAGTCTTACCTCTGTCATGACGACTCACTAGGTGACCTTAGATAAGCCACTCAATCTCAGCCTCCCCAACTATAATATGGGGATAACAATACTTACAGAACAATCCTATATACATGCTTACTTGGAAGGAAATCCCATTTTGTTCAATGGCAGTTACTTGTGGGTAAGTGTGCTTAGGATTGCAGCCTTACCCACCTTACAGGGTTGTTGTAAGTATTCCATCAAGATAATACTGTACATACAAAGAGCTTTGTCCACTCAGAAAGCTCAATACAATTTATCAATACTTTTATCGAACACCCCCAAATCATTTCTCTGTCAATTAGCTTACCCTCAAGTACTAATTTTCCATGCAGGTAGCTCTAAATAAATGTCTGATCCCCCCCCCCCCCAATCAATTCCTCTCTAGTTGATTTACTACTATAACACACATTTTCCCCCTTGCTTCCCCAAGGAAGAAAACCCTTTAAATCCAAATAATGGCAGGCATCTACAGTGCCATTTTGTGCATGTCTTGTTGTTGTTCAGTCGTTAAATCGTGTCCGACCCTTCGTGATCCCATGAACCATATCCCGCCAGGCCTTCCTGTCCTCCACTATCTTCCTGAGTTCGCTCATTTTCATGTTCGTTGCATCGGTGATGCTGTCTAACCATCTCATCCTTTGCCTTCCCCTTCTCCTTTTGCCTTCAATCTTTCCCAGCATCAGAGTCTTCTCCAGAGAGTCCTCTCTTCGCATTAGGTGGCCAAAATATTTGAGCTTCAGCCTCAGTACCTGTCCTTCCAGGGAACAGTCAGGGTTGATTTCATTTAGGATTGACTGATTAGGACTGACTGATACACAAGCCCCTTCGCCACGACAAGGCAATGATCCATGAAGGAGTTGTGCATGTCTACACAAAAGTAAGTCCTGTTAAATTAAATAGGACTTACTAGCAGGTCAGTGTGTTTAAGATTGCAGTCCTAGTGCACTACCCTGTCCAGCCAACCCCCATTGCCCCTCCAGGAGCTCTCCCTAACAAGGACATAGGCCCCAGCTAATGCAGCACTCCAGTTTTCACTGTAGGGGACAGGGCAGTTAGGGAGTAAACTCTTTTTGTGTCCCTCCTCCAATATGCTGGCACTGAAGTGTCAGCCACTTCAAAAAAGAACCCTACTGCTACCTCAAAGAGCAAAAACAAAATGGCAGATGGATTTTTCCCTCATAATGACAGTTTAGTGGCCTGTGTGGTTTGTATAGTACTCTGCGAAGGAGAGGTTTGCAAGATTAAAATCTTTTTCTGTGGGCAAAACCCATTCCTGACAGCACAGTAGGCAATCAAAGAATTTTGCTCTAAGTCATAAGTCTTTGCATTGCAGCCAGCTATTGGATAGGGAATGCAGTCTTAGCCTAAACGAAGCATTTGTGTTTGTACAACTATGAAACATCAACAGCTCCTGTCAAATGGGAGCTTGGTATTTCCCATGCTGAGCAGTGATGCCATTGATTTTTTTATTTTTATTTTTTGCTATTTATGTAGCAAAACTTTTTATTAGTTCAGGAGCTTTGTTTTCTCTGCTTCCTTGCCCAGAAAACACCCACAATTCATCAGTGCGCAGGATCCAAACTGGAAAATCAGTCACACATCAATTCTTTCACAGAACTTCTCTCATCCCTGAGGTTGCTTTGCCTTTCTTTCTCCAGGACTGGCTGTACAAGGAGTCAACGCACGTTGAAAGTATTTTTCAAGTGTTAGCGGAACTGTTTCTCAGAGAATCTCAACACAGTTATTTGCCACCTCCCCCCCCCCTTATGCTAAAGGAAGGCCAGAGTTTCCACTAGCATGTGTATGCTTCCCTCGAGCCTTTTGCATGGAATAGGGCTATAATTATCTCCAGTAAACCCAGCAATTAATTCCTGATACAGGAACTATGAAATAAAATGTAGCGTGTGCAGAACTGTATTGCTTCTCAGATCAAACGGGCCATTGCTGAGTTTGAAGTTAAAACTCTTCCTGCCTATATACAAAACATTAACAAGGGCATTACCCATTACAAGGAATCATTTATATTCCTATGTTTTATGTCCAAAATATTCTATAGTCTTCACTGTATTCATTGTCAACTACTGTACAACCTTGCAACGTTATCTGTCACTGTTATCCTCATTTATTTGATGAGAAATGGGAGTCTGTGAGTTGTCCAAGGCCTTCTGACCATTTGGAATTTCAGCCAAATTTCCCAAGTCCAGGACCTTAGCTAGCATAAACTCAGGGCACAATCCTCCGGAAGTCCCCAGCGACGGAACGAGTGGTCCGTCGTTGGAAGCCGTCGCGAACGTGCCGTAAAGCACGTTTGTGACGGCTCTGGAGTAAGGGAGGCCGGCACAAGGCTGGCGTCCCTCACTCCGACGTTGGACCAGGATGCGGGATGCGGCTGCCGGAGGAAGGTAAGCCATTGGTCTAGCTGGCCTGGGAGGGGGAGGGGGATGGCGCCCGCTATATCTTTGTCCCCGCCTGGCCGGCTAGGCCATTACACAGCCTCCTCTACGTCCGCCAGCTATTTAGCCGATAGAAATCCGAGGAGGCCTATTGGGCCGGCCCTGGTTTACACCCGGGGAAGGGGACGAGTGTCCCCTTCCCTGAGTAGACCTCCGGTCCACGTTCGGACTGGCAGCCTGGGCTCACGATCCGCCGGGCAGCCCTGGGCTGCCAGCCAGATCCTTACATAGGATTGCGCTGCCCGTGATTTACCCTCCTTGCCTTTACCCTCCATGGGTAAAGCTACCACTGAGGCAGCTTTAGCTTTTCCTCCCCATTCCTCCCCCCTCACCTCCTGTAATGATGATCAGTGTTGCCTGATTATCAGTTTGGAAGCCGCATCTTCGGCTGCAATCCTAGTATACACACTTTCCTGGGAGTAGGTCCCATTAAACTGAATGGAACTTACTTCTACTTACCACAGTGGACATGCATAATTTTGGACTGTTAGAGACTCAAAATTCTTGGGTGTCCAGATGACCATCATCATTAGAACCTTTATTGGCATAATTCAGTTACAACAATACATAACATAAAATACATAAAAGGGACCCCCCCTTCCTAGCCTAGGGAACACTAATCATAACTAAGTCGCAGTTGTTGGGTGTCACCAATGAATTACGGCTCCTTATAATCAGCTTTATATAATTTGCTGCCGCCACCTCCGATAGCCCCTCATCCGTACCTCTAAGAATATATTGGATTTTGTCCAGATCATTCCAACCCAAATAAATAAAATCGAGGTCAGATAGGTTGTTCATAAATCCTGATAGAATAGATAATAGAATGGCATGTGCTGGATTGTTTCTACACACCTCAGCCTACATAGACAAATTTTCTCACCAGTTGGTAACCCTCTAAACCGGCCAGATAACAACTCCGAGGGGATGACATTACACCTCGCGAGGGTAAACGCCCTTAGCTCCTGGGGACATTCCAAAATGTATAAATACTCAGGCCTCCTTCCTGCCACAACCGGGAGTTGGAAAAACAGTGGGGAGCAGGTCTTCAGGGCCTTAACATGCAGGTCTTTCTGTTCTATATCAAGAAGCCTGACTTTCAAGGCTCTTAATCAGTGGTTCCCAACCTGGGGTTCGGGACCCCCAAGAGTAGGCTTACCGGATCTCCAACGGGGACAGAGTACTAGACCTTTAGGAGAAGGAATGTGGGCAGGTGTAGCTTGTTAAACTATAGAGCACAATCCTAGGCATGTCTACTCAGAAGCAAGCCCCATTGTGTTCAGTGGGGCTTGCTTCTGAGTAGAAATGCCTAGGATTGTGCTCTAAGGTTTAACAAACTACACCTGCCCACATTCCTTCTCCTAAAGGTCTAGCACTCTGTCCCGGTTGGAGATCTGGTAAGCCTAGGTTTTACTTGTAATTCCGATATATACTGTATATTCTGTCAGGGAGTGCTACAGGGGTACCATCAGTGGCGTAACGCTAAGTTCCGCACTGTGCTAACCTCCGTTTACTCTCCGGCATGAGGCGGCCCCGCCCCCTTGCTGTTGGAGTCATTCAGTGTGGCGTTGCTCCGACAGCGAAGGGGCGGGGCCGCCTCATGCCAGAGAGTACATGGGGGTTAGCACAGTGTGGAACTAGCGTTCCGCCCCACCTCGAGAGACAACAGTGGGTACCATTCTGGTCAATGTAGGCAGGCTCATGGCAGTAACTCGCAACCAGTCTCTTGATTCTGTTACAAGGAAGCTTGCTCCTTCATGCAAAATCTGCACTTACCCATCATCTTCAACATTCCCTGTGAAGTGCCTTCTTCATGCAATCCAGGAAACCGGGGTAGCAGGTAGGCCACATCCAAGTAACAGACACTTCTAGGATACCAAAGCTCATGAAGTAATGTATGTCGGGTCCCAAACCAGGCCAATGAGGTGGTGCCCAGAGTCTCTCTGCAGGCTGGTTCCTTCCATACTGTGGAGCAATTTTCTGTTGGGAAGAAACAGCATGGTGTGTGGTGGGAGGGAAGGGAAATCAGGCTGCCTAAGTTGTTACTAGCCACACACAACAGTGACTGTAGACGCATTCACTTTAATATGCATCTTGAAGAATCACAGCAGGTAGCATATTCAGCAAAGCAGCTAATTAGAATTGCTCCCTATTGACTTCCTAATCCCTGGCACAAACGAACTGTTGGCACAAACAGGAAATTACTCTGGTTTTTATCACTTGCCAGAGGAAGGTAGCTCCATAGCTGTGTGCAGCCATCAAGCACCTTCTCTGGATGTGGCCTCACCACTCAGACATGGTAACCCAGGTGTTATTGTTAAGGGGACACGGACACCACATCAGTCTAGACAGTGTCTTCTCCAGAGAGGGAAAGTTAATGTTACACCTGGAAACACCATTCATTGTGTAAACTAATGACAATCAATGAAAAGAATTTAGAACATAACTGAAATCCAGTCATTTATTTGGAAGGCATAAGGCCCTTTGGGTTTTAAAAGGAAAGCATTTGACCAGCGTAACATATGAGTGATAATTCTCAGAATGAATCATGTTGAAAAGAAAAACTTAAACAGAAAATCAATAGCCTGAAAAGAAAAAGGCACAAGCATGATATCGAGGCACTCCAAAATGTGGAAATGAAGACAATTTCAAGACAAAGTGGTGACAAGGGGAGTGGTACCAATATTTAAAGAAAGTGAGACGCGGGCAGTGAGAGGGCGGATAGAAGTGTTCTATGAAAAACTAGAACATAATGTAATGTAAAAACCACTTTGGTTTAGAAATGCCTGCCTATGTAAACCACCTTGAATTAAAGTGGGAGAAGAAATCCAATGACCAAGAAAGGCGGTATATAAATACTGGTGGTATCATCATCATCAAGTCAATGTTTTTATTGAACTGTATCAATGGTAGAGCGAAAAGGAAAACACAGGTGGGGCTGCCAACCATGTCATCTCATCGCACCCCAATCAGGGTCTTGTGCCTTTGCAAGTACTGTAGTATGACAGCAAAGTAGCAAGTGTCAGTGAGGTTTGGCTGCTGCACCAATTATATTGCTGTCTGTCCATGGAGATTGGAAAGCTACAGGGGCCTAGTAGGCTAGCAACCCCACAGAGGAACAGCTGGAGTTACACTAGTCACTGCTGGCAGGACTGTCGTGGGCTTCCCTTGTAGTCCGTATGACTGGCCACATGGAGTGTCCTCTGCTCTCTTCCCTTGTTGGAAAGTTGCCTCTGAAGAGCAAAGAGAAACACAGAGAATGTAGCAAGACATTGATAGCTGTATTATCGTATCAGCAATGCATGGTCTCTACATCAAGAAGCATGCTCAGTGTTTGTGGCTGAAAACGGTGTCACCTGAGCACACATGCAGTGCCCTGGCAGTGAGAGCACAGCACTTGAGACATGATCTTTCCTCCCCTGTTGGCAGTGGTGTCGCTAGAGGGGGGCGGTACTGTAAGTGGTGCACAGCGCTACTCGGCATTACATGGAGGCCCCACTTACTTGCTGTTGGAGCCATTCCAGGCGGCGATGGCAACACACAGGGAGTTATTATTGTTATTGTTGTTGTTATTACCGTATTTGCCCAAGTATAAAACTCACTTTTATCCCCTAAGGCAAGTCTTTAAAGTAGGGGGTGCGTCCTACAATCAAAGCCTAGCGTTTCTGTCTAGTGTTTTATGCAAAGCGCTTTCAAACCAAGCCTCTCCGAGTCTCTTTTCAAAGATAAAACGGGACTTTTTTCTCTCTCTCTTTTTTTAAACTGCAAAGCACTGTGTTTTCAAGCCTTTCCTTGCAGTTCTTAATCACTTGCTAAATGGCTGAATACCATGAGAGATCATTATCTTTCAGCAGCCCCTGGAAGCATTTGAAAAAATTAACCTTTAAGTTTCAACCCCAGGACTCTGTGGAAACTAAGGTATTTATTGATCTTGCAGTTTAAAAGTTGAGAGTACAGTTTGAAAGATGAGAGCAAGAGCTCCTGCATAGGCTTACCATATCCAAAGGGGGTCAGAGTGCCTACCTTTAGGCTGCAATCCTATGCACACTTTCCTGGGAGTAAGCCCCATTGAATGCAATGGGACTTACTTCTGAGTAGATATGCATAGGATTGTGCTGTTCATTGAAATTTGGGCAGGTGTAGCTCATCATCATGGAAGGGTGCAACAAGCTACACCTGCCCAAATTCCAAAGGTTAAAAGGTAGGCACTCTGTCCCCCTTTGGATCTGGGAAGGCTACTAATACTAGAGTGCCCAGATTCAATAAGGGACAGGGTGCCTATGCCTTTAACTGTACTAAAGCTGTACTGTTCTACTAATGTGTATATTTAAGTTTTAAAAAGTTAAAAATGTATTCTTTAAAAAATAGCACCAAACTTTAAGGGTGTGACTTATAATCAGGAGCGTCCTATACTCTGGACAATACGGTATTATTCATGTGTATCTCTTCCTCCAAGTTGCGCAGGGCAGCATATGTGGATTACCCCCTTCCCTTTTATCCTCACAACAACCTGGTGGGGTCAGGGTGACCAGATACAATGGAGGACAGAGTGCCACCCCTGCTAACTGGGCATGAGGCACTTTTTCCATTGGTGCTCCTCTTATATTTAGCAGGAGGAGAGTAACTGCCCCCCTTTCACCCCAGCACAGTGTCTTTCTGGTGGCTGTTTGCTGGTGGTGTTCTGCATCTTTTTTAGATTGTGAGCCTTTGGGACAGGGAGCCATTTAATCACTTGATTTTGTCTGTAAACTGCTTTGTGAACTTTTTGTTGAAAAGCAGTATATAAATACCATTAACAACAGCAGCAGCAGCAGCAATATATCTTTAACCATTGTATAGAAGAGGGAATTTTGGCAGGTGCAGCTTTTTGCAACCTTCCATGATGAGCTGCACTTGCCAAAATTTCCTCTGCTATACAATGGTTAAAAGGTATAGGCCAATGTTTCCCAAACTTTTTTGACCTGCGGCTCCCTAGACCATTGGTGACCATTGGCCTTGACTCCCCATTACATGATGTTGATGCCTGCCAATTGGCATTGCACTGTTTTCAGAGAGGATTCCGTGGCACTCCTCGGCTCCCCTGGCTGGTTTCTGTGGCTCCCTTGGGAGCCACGCCTTTCAGTTTGGGAACCACCGGTATAGGCACTCTGTTTTCCATTGTATCTGGTCACCCTGGGTGGGGTTAAGGAGGACTGGCCCAAGGTCACCTCCATGAGCTTCCTGGCTGAGTGGGGAGGGGAGTCAAACACAAGTCTTGCTCTCACCACTACACCACACTGGCTTTCCAGCGTATTTCTCCGAAATACTCTTTTACTGCTTTTTCACCATGAAGCAATCAGCATCCATTAGGCAATTTAATCACAGCCACAAACCAAATCTGTGCCTGAGGCAGGAATTCCTAAACATGCGAGTCACGTGCTTCCTGTCTCCTCTCAACAATCTGAAATTTGAAAAGAATTTTTGTTATTATTATTATTATTTTTGCCTCGCTGCATTGCCCAGTGTACATCACTCCCTTTTCAGGTCCCCACTCTTCCACTAGAACTGCCATTCACCATTTGCTCAAATGCCAATAGAAACAGGGCTTCTCACAAATCAGGTTTTCTGGAAGCTGGTTGCTGTTTTGGAAGGAGTAGCAGTGCTGTTTAGGAAATATAATTTTGCACTGGATTCTTACTGTGGTCTCTTGTCAATGGCTCCCTCTGGTGAGACAATTGCTATATTGCAATAGGCATCAGTGAATTATAAAATGTTGGCCTCACAGAATGGAAAATACAGTCATTTGCACATACACCTATGCCTTTTTAGTATTTCTCTTCTTTTTTAAATCGTTATGGTCTCTAAGGCTGTAATCCTATGCACACTTTCCTAAGAGTAAGCCCCACTGAACACAGTGGTCCTTACTTCTGAGTAAATATGTATTGGATTGTGCTGTTAGTATAGTCTCTCTTTGGTCCTTTCTTCATAGTACCCACAGAAACATACAGATCTACAAAATATTTACATACAGGCCAAAAAACAGAAACTGAGAATACTGCTCTATATTCACCTCAGGATGCCCTGACTGATCCATATCATGATTACCAACAAACACGATACGCTCAGTGAGATGAAGGTTGCAATCATATGGCGACCAGAGCATATGCACCGCCAGCTCTGAGTAACAGGAGTGAAACAGCAGAATGAACTGTACATCATACTACAGGAGACAAAATCACAAATTCTAGTTTCCCTTCTTTGAAAGAAACCCACAAGTTAAAAAAATTAGCACATTGGAAGGGGATTGTCTTGATTTTACATGGAAATCCCTCAGTGGCAGTCTGAAGGGGCAAAGTCATCTCTACCAGCTCAAGAGTCTATCACCTCATTCTGCTGCATGTATAGATCTAGGAGAATTTGATACAGAGATAGTGGTAAAAAAATAAATTAATCGGGATATATCCCAAGGTTTCCTGCTTTCAACAGAAGGAGCTACAGCCAGAGGAAGGCACCCACTGAAGGACAGAAACCTTCAGCGGCTGAGATGTTTGCATTAACTGGTACATTGATAAAGGTTCTATTTGGCGTTCCCATCCTTTTTCCTTGCAGTCTTAAGGCATGTTTACATGATCAGTTATGCCCAGAATAGCAACCTCATGACTCACTTCAATTCCCTGTATTTGTTTAAATGTTGATGGGATGATTCAAAAGCTGAAGGGGGCAGGGGTGGTGGCCTTTGTAAAATCAAATATTTGATTCATCCCATCTCCGAGAATAATCAGTCATGAAAGCACAAGGAGCAATATAATCTGTGGTATATACAGACGGGTGAACCAAAGAGTTCTCCGAAGGCACAAAAACATATGAATAATCTGCAATAATTGGCAAGGATAAAACACTGAAGCATTGCAAAATTGCCTGGGTATAGGTTGGAGATGTTAACCCCAAACCCCTCAACTTCTGTACTACAAAAACAATACCTTAAAGTTTTAATTAAAAGTCAGGTATTTCTTTCAATTGTCAAGGGTTTCCCAGAACTGCTAGCCAACAAGCCACCAAAATATTGTTAGAAAAATTCATTAAATGGGTTTTTGGTTCACACACAGTCTGGTTGATTTTTTTGCCATTGGGAAATTAATTTTCCTCCAGGTGAGATCATTATCCTGGAGATTGTTTGCCTTTCCTGTACATGTTTGACTTTGCTCAGTTGCTTGAATCATCAGCTTTTTGCTTTGCTTGTTCTGCCTTGTGGATTCTATTTTCTGCTTGACCCTGATAAGCATCATCAAGTAAAGCCAGGAGTATGAAGCAAAAAACATTATTCTACAATTAGCCAAACCGTAGTGTTGTGACACTAAGAACTCAATGCAAGATTTACTTTCAAAATGACTGTGTGTAAAAGTTTCACAAACAGCATGAAGGGCATTTGGAGGTGGGTGGGACGTTTCTTTGCACCAGGCCAGCTGCCTTCTCAGCTTCCTTTTCCAGCACTCCCAAAAAAGGGGCAGGGAGCAAGAGGGAGGGATGGAGGGAGGAAAGACAAACCTGCAAAGCTCTGTGACTTGTGTGTTATTGCACTCAGGGTGCAATCCTACACACACTTACATGGGAGTAAGTCCCACTGAACTCAATGGAGCTTACTTCTGAGTAGACATGCATAGGATTGTGCTGTCAGAGAACTCAAAAGTTAAACCATTGTGCTTTTGTGACTTAGGCACAAGAGGGCAGAAGAACCTAAGAAAATATATTTGGCAAACATTTCTCAAAGTGTACAGAATGGATTTGTAAAGGACTGCCAGTGGATAAAGTGTTAGACTTGAACCAGAAACATCTAGGTTCAAATTTCGACTTGGCCATGATGACATTCACTAGTGGATCATCATGGGCCACTTCCTGCCTCTGAGGTTAACTTACTTTGCAGGGCTGCTATAGAATAAAGTGGGCTACACCATGTACATGGATGGCTCTGTAGCAGGATGTGACAATGTGACAAATGATGATTCAGGGTTGCTCAGAATGGTTACCCACCCCCTGCTCCCTATTTCCCCCAATCTCCTTTGCCCTCCCCCAGCTACCCTTGAAAGGCAGGGGTATTCAACATGAATGCTCCTGGTCCTTTAATGGTTGTACAGGGTGAGGGCATTTCAGCAGGTGCAGCTGCTTTAACAGCACCATCAGCACTTGAAGCTGCAAAGATTCTGTCTTCACACTACTCTTAAGAAAGCAGAGGCCCTAATGGTGGAAGGTTGGTCACTCCTGCTTTAAGGCAAGAGAGATCTTGAAGGTTCAAACACTGTATATAGAGCAATGCTGCAAGGGTAGCATAGTGAGCAATCATCTGCTCCCACAAGTGTCACATTACAGGCCAGTGGCAAAATGCATTTATGCATGGAATAGCAGAATTCTAGACTGTACTTCACTAGAATCCATGTTTGATGAACAAGAAGAGACACAATTCAGGTTATTTTTTAAAAAAATCTCAAGTTTAACAATTAGTTATCCGGGTTAATCATCTCACAGAGTAACAAAAACTCTCGGCATAAATATAAAAACACAAATAATTAAAAAGAGACATATGTTTAGTACAAATGATGATTGCTTGCAGCTGGATTGTCTCCTGAGGGCTTGGGCAAATACAGTACAGGAAGGCAACTTCAGGCAAAAGGAAGGAAAGCGATCCCCACCTCTGTTATCATGAAATGCACAGCCAGCTCTGGATTCCTGACATCACCTTGTCTTCATGGAACTAGTCTCTATCCTTACAATGTACAAATATTTTTAATATTACTTTCTTTAAAAATATTTCTTTTAACAAATACATTTTGCCTACAATCCTGGGAAGGGCCTAGGTTTGACACAGTCGCCAATGCAGAGGGAAAACTCCAGGCATGCCTATTGAAGTTGGCAAGGTTCCTGGACTTCAGTTCTACCTCAAGTGCCATGAGCTAGTACAGAAATCCTTAACAGCAGCAGGTGCTGGTTGCCTTGAAAGAGGATCCTCCTTGAGATTCTGGACCAAGAGGAGGGGTTGCTCATGCGGTGTACTTTTCGTCCCCTTGCTTCAGAGCTTTGTGGTAGTGAGCATAGTCCCGATGGAGCTCCTTCAACACTTCTCTCACTCCCATGGGGAGAGATGCATTGAGGAACTTGATATCACGTTCAATGCACAGATCCAGGATGTGATAAATCCCCTCAGTGAGATGTTTCTTTACAGCAGGGTGCAAGGTCACCTAGACAAAATGGATGACTCATTAAAGCTTGTTACCACTGCTTAAAAACAAACAAAAACACACACAGTGATCCCCATAGTCCTGGATATATCATTTTAAGTGTGCGGTAGCTCTTTACAAGTCGGTCACAGGCAGGTCTGTGTATGAAGGCTTTTAAAAGCAACTTTGGGCATCAATCTTGGCTGAAAAGCAAGGTATAAACACAGTACATGATTTAAAAAAACTATTTTCATCCATGTTACCCAAGGCTCTCCACTAAAGAAACACAGAATTCTCCAGCCTGTACACAGATCAAGCACAGTTGCATATGTTTTAGCACAGGGAGAAGAAAACTCCTGGGCTGGGCCACCTGGCCAATGGAAATCCCTTTTCACTTCCTTTCAGTCCAGCTATTTTATTAAATATTGTCCACACTCTTTCAATTTCTCTTCACAGTGGGAAGTCTTGTCTAAAAGCCCTCTATGCTTTGTTTGTTTGTTTGTTTTTAAAAAAGGAAGCAAGATTCTTCAAAATGATGAAGTCTATACCAACTACCAGTTTCTACAGCTGTGCTATATGCTCACACAGAATACACAGAGTCCTCATTATGATGGGTGGTCTAAATTAGAACTAAAAAGCTAGTGCAGCATATAAGCTAAGAACATGAGCTGGATTGCCCTGGTTCCAAATCTTGTCTCTGTGATGGCCTCACTAGGTGGCCTTAGGCAAGTCAGTCAGTCAGTCTCTTCCTCTCCCCACCCTCATCTGCAACAGAGGAATACCACCACTAACCTACCTTACAGCATTGTTGTAAAGATCAGTATGGCAATGTACACAAAGCATTTAAATGCTGTTAAACCACTATATAAAAGCAAAGTATTATTATTATTATTGCTACTCCTCTTCCTGGGCCCTGGCCAATGTGGTTTAGTGGTTAGAACAAGGGAGAGAATAAAAACAACAGTCAAATCCACACTGAACTATGACGCTCACTGAGGGACATTGGAACAGTCCTCTCCCTCTCCCCCTCTCTCCCTCTCACCTCCCTCACGGGGTTGTTAGGAGAGAACCTAGGAAGAACCTTGTAGACCATCTTGGAGGATGGAAATGTCAAATAATAAGAACAATAATACAGCAGCAGCAACATTAGGAGTAAGCCAGAAGAGTCTCCAGGTCCCCCGTGGGTGTGGGCCACCGCCATACGCCCCGCCCCTGGGGAGTGTGTCGGTAACGTAGCATGCCTCCACACACGCGGACACCCGCCTGGTGCTTTTTGGATCCTTGTTGGAGCCGAACGAGCGCAAGGGAGGGTGGGAGGGCCCAACTGCAGCCGTTCTCAGCTGCAAAGAGAACGAAGAAGCGACGGGTTCGCACCGCACCCTGGGGCCCACCGCCCCAATCGCCCCCGGTGGTGTGACGCCTCTGGAGTAAGCAATGCAAGGCCCATAATTCTCATATACCCATCAAGTCTCCAACCCTGTTCTCCTCAAATGACCATTCTAGATGCATCAACTTGGGGCTGGAAAGGCCAAAGACCTGTTTGACAGACCAAACAAGGCCTAGAGCCCTTACTTTATTTGCCATGATCCATCTGACTGAAATACCAGAAGCAATTCTACCTTTACACTATTGCAATCCCTCTAACAGCCCAATCCTAACTAACTTTCCAGTGCTAAAGCAGCCATGCCAATAGGGTTCACACTGCATTCTGGGGGGGGCAGTCATGGAGGTCTTCTCAAGGTAAGGGAATCTTTGTTCCCTTACCTCAATGTTGTATGGTGGCTACATCGGTGCTGGAAAGTTGTTTAGGACTGTAGATCTCTTAATTGTTAGTGACACAAGAAGCTGCCTTCTACTAAGCCAGACCAATAGCATTGGTGACACTAACCGGCAGCAGTTTCAGGTAAGGGTTTTTCCAGCCCTGCCTGGGAGATATCAGGGACTGAATCTGGGACCTTCCACATGCTAAGTATGTGTGCTACCACTGAGCTACGGCCCCACTCATAACATTGGTTATGTAAATATTCAAGTTTTTAAAGCGAGAGATATTAAGAAATACTATAGAGCAGGGGTTCTCAACCTTTGGAGGCCTGGGTACCCCCTATCACGGCCCAATTTTCTGAAGTACCCCCTGCTAATTAACTGCAAATTAATTGGATCAATCAAGTATAGAATCCCATCCCAAATAACAGAACATATTTTCAGCAAGAGGCCCATTCTGAAAAAGAGTTCTTTTCAGCAGTTTTTGAGAATACATCTTAACTGTTTCATCACTACACAGGGGCATCACTGGGGGGGGGGTGCGGACCACACAGGGTGACACCCAAATGATGGGGGTGTGAAAACTCACCACTTGTAGAAAATGGGTTTTTCCTGATCCCTGCCACAACTTGCACAGGGATCACATTTCCCAGGAGGCCTCCACATCATGTGGTCTGATATGGGAGGAGGTCCATGGGGGTGACACCATGAGATCTCACCCCAGCTGTCACCAACCCTAGTGACACTCCTATCACTACGTGCCACAATATACAGTAATCAAAACTGAGATCATGGTCCACCTTAGTAGATAGGACAAGAGATGTAGGACAAGAGATGTAGAACAAACATTTTTCACTGGACCATCTTGGCTCTATTATTCCAACACTATTTTTATTCCAAAATTTATTCCAACACTAATCCTGGCTGCAAACCGAAATACCTTACCAAGGAGTTAGACCTATTGAACACAGTGGTACTTCGCTTCAAGTAATCTTATGCATGTTTACATGTGCACACATGCACCTCTGCATCTCATCAGGCAAGATATGCATTCATTTCTATTATCCCCTGAATGGAGGAAACCTAAGCATCAAAGCTAAAAGCAGAGCTGGAGATAAAACCTTCTCCACCACAGCACTGGCTGTTTCCTCCAGTCTTCCCCACAACAAAATGTCAGCCCCAGCAGCATCTTCCTGCCGAGGCAAGCCTCTGGAGATCATGTCATTCTTGCTATAGAAATATATTCTCACTCTTTTCCCCCCCCAAAGCCCAAATTAACATCATGCTGCCAGACTTGTCATTCTAAGTTCCTAGAACAGTGGAAATTAAACTAGAGGCTGTCATCAAAATCCAGGCCCTTACTTCTCTTCCTCAGGCAAGTCATAAACTATTTCCTAATTAGGTGAACTTTGAATCACTATGACATGTTATACAGCAGTACTGGAGAAGAGGGAACTGCCTTTAAAGAATAAAATGATCAACACTGTCATCCTCATCCTCCTCCATGCAAGGGGGGGGGGAACTCAACATCACAAGGCTTCAAATCGGTCATTGTTCTCACCCCAACCAAGGAGGTTTCCTCTTGGTCACCCCTTAACCTGCTTTCCTCAGCTTTCCAGGCTGACAGCAAGAGTAATCTCCGGTATCTTCCTGACCTCAATGCCTACCTCTTTACAAAGAGCTGTTGCCCCCAGTGGGATGAGAACTGGCAGTGGAGGTAGCCGAGACCACAGGTCAACAGCTGCTGCCATTCCACTCCCAGGTCAGCCCTGGGTGGTGGACCTCTCCCCACCTTGGTCCCGAGTCTGCTCTTTCAGATGCTCTTCCTCTGCTACACCTTCTCTCCCACCCTCCATCTCCTTCCTCCCTTGCTGTCACCCCAAAGCCATTTTTAAGGCTGCTATCAGCCCTGGGATCCTGCTTCCTACTGCTTTCCATTCCACCAGCCTCTTGCAAGGTCAGATTGTCTTGCAGAGGCGTTCCTACGGTGGAGGTAGTACTGTAAGTTGCGCCCCGTCCTAGTCCCCGTTTACAAGCCGGCACGAGGCGGACCCACCCCCTCGCCATCGGAGCCATTCCGTGTGGAGAAGGCAATGTGTGGAGGCAACTGCCCGTTGCCTTTTCCGCACGGAATGGCTCCGACAGCAAGGGGGCAGGGCCGCCTTGTAAATGGGGACTAGGACGGGGCGCAACTTACAGTACTGCCCCCACCGTAGGAACACCTCTGTTGTCTCGTTGCCCAACAGTGCTCCCACACCATGCCATATTGCAGCATTTCTCAAAGTCCTACAACGGAGTTTACTCCCCTGTAAGTCTTTGCAGGGGCAAGGTGATATCAGCAGCGGCACTCAAGGATCGTACCCACCGCCGACCCGAAAACACTTTTTTCATCATACCTGGTTGTTCTGCCAGCTCCTTGAAGGGTCCAGGGGGCCTGCGGTTGCCTCCACAGGCCTCCCCAAGGCTCAAAACAGTGGCATTCGCTGCAGGTAGCCATTATGTACCCTGCAAACTTAGGAAGTAAGTTCTACTGATTTCAAAGACATTTGCTTCGAAGCAAGCAACATGAGGATTGCAACATCTTGCTCCATTCTCTATTCCTAGGCTACAGCAACAGTTAAGAGCCTAATCTTAAATGAACAGCGAACTTAAATGAACTAGAACAGTGTACCGCTGAGCTAAGGTATGGCTGGGATGCAACTGTTCAAATCCTTAGAAAAAATTACTCAAATTGGAAATGTTTTCCAGAGTCTTTTTGCAGAATACTGCAGTTGCCTTATGACATCTGATGTGTGTTAATCATGTAACTATTTTTTCCTTCATCTTTTCTAAGATAAATCCTTATTTTCTAAAATTAAAAAAATACAGTGTCCATAGGATAAATACTGGTCTTTACCTTCTGCAGTTCAATCACATACTGGGCCACAATGAAGGCAGATAATATCGTGAATTCTTCTGTTTTTGCAGCAATGTAGCTATACATTCGCTCCACCAAGTGGGCACATTTCACTATAACTTCAAATTCATCCGTGTTTCCTTAAAAAAAAAAAGTTTAACATCTGAGATCAAAATCTATATAAGTTAAAGAAAATATCTGATAGTTTTCCTCTTGCAAACACAGGAAGTAACTCAAATCAGTCTACCACAGCATTGCTTCTTCAATTTGTAATAATGTTTTATGAAGGTGGCATGCTGTATCCAGTGGGGGAGCATGCTGTTATTGGGGGGGGGAGAAATCAGGATGCTTCAGAGGCGAAAGAAAATTTAAACCCCCTTACCCCTCTGTAAGGGATCCCACTTAGCAATACGTCTCCTTGGACCTGCACCAGCTCTGTAGCTGGCGCATGTTCGAGGAGAGAAAGGGGGCGGGGAGGCTGCTGACAAAGGTAATAGGATCCGGCGTATGCCATCGCTGCCAGACCCACCCCCTGCCGCAGCCTCCCCACCCCCATCCAGTTTCATCCCTGCCCCGCCCCGTCACTGCCTTACCTGCTCCAGCGGTCGCATCGGGGTCCGACAACAGACAGGGAGCACTGCTGCAAGAGGCAGCGGCGCTCCCACAATGGCTGCTGACAGAGCACTCTATGCACTGTTGGTGGCCATTTTGCAACAGCGGAACTCCATTCTGCTGTCACAAAGTGCTCCAGATAGCAGTCCAATCCTACATAGGATTGGGCTGCAAGTTTACTCCTTCATATTAATTTTTAGAAGAGATTGTGTCATCTTAATTCTATCCTAATCAGTACAAAGTAAAATTCTGCTCTGTTAATTTAAAAAATGCAAAGAATAAACATACTGTACATGTGAATATTCTTGCATATTCATTGATGGAATAAATGAGATTGCAGAAAAACAGGAACTTTTACAATTCATGCTTTGGTAATTCATGTTTTGGTAAACACTCCCCAGGGAGTGAAACAACAAGCCCTGGTTAGAAGGGAAGAAACAGGCAATTGTCCCTTCCGACTGTGTGTTACCAGTAGCATAGCCAGGCTGAGGAGGGGTGCCATGCCTCCAGGTGACAGCAGCAGTCTCCTCGCAAGGAGGTGCCACAGCAGCAGTTTTCTGCTCTGCAGCTGCTTTTTTGCAGCTGGAGTGGCTGTGTTTGCAGCTGCGGAGCATTTTCATGCCATTTTCATCTCTTGGGGGGGGCCCTCCCGCCCATCCCAAGTCCTAAAAGGCTTCAAATTAAGTCTTCCAGGAGTGCAGGGTGCAACTCCCCTCCAGGCAGGCTAGCAACACCACTGTGGGTTACAGCAACGTTTTTCAACATCCCAGCGCGTCGTATCACTTCCCACACCATGGACCTCTCCACATACCATCGGATGTAACTGGCGATGAAGTCATTGCCAGTTACTTCTGGGCTGGAGATTGCAACTCTGCAAACGCTGGTAAGAGGCTCAGGGCAGGAAGGAAGCCTTTTCCAGGGGCGCAAAACCTACGCGTTGGAGTTCTGCTCGCCGAGTCTCCTACCAGCGTTTGCAGAGTCATGTCGCAATCCCCATGACATGAGGTAGGTGTCCGTGGGTGCTGCGTGTACCACCAACACCCACCTCGCATACCACCGGTTGAGAAACACTGTGTTACGACTTCAGTTGCAGGTTCCTATCCAAAAATACACAGAAGCTCCAGTATATACAAGGAACTCTTGCATGTGCAAACTTTCCCATTCAGCTCAATCTTGGTAGCAGCTTTGCAACACTGAGATGCATACACAGATTTGCCCCAACTTTGTGCATACAAGAGGTTGGTGTGTACATCTGAAATTCTGTGCATACACAGACCAACTAGTCTGGCTGTGGGCAGCAGCAATAAAAAAAGCAATACTGTACATAGCAGACCTCTGTCTCCTTTCTGTCTTCCTTCATGCATAATAGAAACAACCAGTCTATGAAAGCTGTTCAGGAAAGATGAAGCTGCTTTTAACATCACCTGAAAAAACAAATATGACATTGTAGGACTTTAGCAAAAGAAAATCTCTTTATGAAACACATCTAATATTATGCCACAAACCTACATTTCAAGTTTAAGAAGACAAGAACAATGGAAGAACTGTCCCTCCATTACCTTAGGGTGACACTGTAATATGGCAAAGAGAACTTCGTGAATTCCCAAAAAGATGCTACTGTAGTCCTCAGTCTTCAGATGGTCAAGAGGAGCAGTCAGCAGAATGTTGAACACAAGAGTAACATGATGAGGGTTGGAGATAATCCCTTCTCCTTGCCGCAGAAGGACTGCGACTGTCTCCAGTATCGGCACAATGAGGATCGGAACCGTCCCCTGGCCTTGGGAAGCTTCTCTGGCTAGCGTCTATATCGGAAGGAAGAAAAGAAGCAGGAAAAAAGGAGGGGTGTGTGTGAGCATATTTCTCCGCCTCAGAAAGCTTTCAAGCAACGAAGAAGGGCTTCCAGAAATATAAGTGCAGTAATGCCAGGAAATGCATGCCCCGACACATATCGGCGTGAAGAATTAGCCCAAGTCTGACTTTGTATAAGTTCATATATGATTTTTGACATTAGTCCATGCCAAATATGACATGTAGGAAATTAAGGCCCTTCTGTACTATAATTTTGTTAGCCCAATAGAAGTTACTTATTTGTTGCACAGACTCCAGACATCTGAAGGCTGGCTGCACTTGGGCAGCAGGGATATTGCATTTTCCCAGCACCAAATAATTAGATTTTGTACCTAGGATAAAGTAATACTTGCCCGAAAAGCACAGCTGTTGGTCCAGCAGTTGCACAACTGTCAGAGAAACCTACTGAACAGTGCCTGCTGCAACATGTGGCAAGTGATTCCATTTCCCCCACCCCTGCACCCTTTTGTAAACACTTATTCACTTTGGATTTATGTTACTGGTGGGTGTGAACTCCCCCACTGTGAAACCCAAATGCTGAAGTGGTCATTCAGTCCCAAACAAAAAAACGAACAACGACAACAATAAGAGGGCAACAAAATTACTCTCTCCTCCCAGAACTACTCACCTCATTTTTAATGAGTCCCTGTGTGACTGCACATCCAGTCTCATATATACAAAACATTAAAAGGTTGCACAGAGCAACAAGGCTATTCCCTTCTACATATGCCTACATTTTATGCAAATTTTTCCTGATTTTTTTGAGAGTGGTCTGCTACCTTTTCCTTGTGGAAAAGCATGAAAGGAAGATTTCTACTTTCCACCCACTACACGGCCTGGATATTACATCACTGCCACTGGACTGGGGCTTGTGGGAGTGCCATACTTGCACTGATAAGATATGACTGCAGCGCATTCCTTTTTAGATAAATCGTCACAGGATAGAGATACTTACAACTAGAGCCGTGATTATCTGTGGACTGGAAAGCCAGAACACTTTCTCCTTTTCCCCACTTAAAGGGCATCCAAGCAGCACTTTGAGTAGAGTAACAGCCGACAATATATCCTGGACAAAATGAAGAAGAAACCCACAATAACTGGAAAATCCTCCCTCGGAATAAAAGATGTGCAGAATAGTTGAAAGTGGGGAGTTCAGCCCTCAGAAACTTAGGCACAGCAAGGCCTCGTGAAGATCAATGGAACTGAAGCATGGAACCTAAACGGAACCTAAATGGCCAGTCGTTGCATCCTGTGCAGGATGTGACCCGTGCCAGGGCGGCCAGGGCTCATCTTGGAGAAGGGGACATTCGTCCCCTTTCCCAAGTGTAAGCACTGAGGCCCCAATGGATCTCCTCAGATGCACGCCAGTTCTGGAGCTGGCGCACAACCAGGGAGGCCGTATAAGGCTGGCCTGGCCCGGGAAGGGGACGGGGATATGGTGGAGCGCGCCACCGATATCCCCGCTCCCCTTCCAGGTCAGGCCAGCCAACGGCCTCCTCCCGAGCCACCCCGGCTCACCCTTCACACGCCCTCCCACCCAAGGACTTACGTGGGTCGCCAGAGCAGGTTCAGGACAGCAGCCTTGCAAGTGGTGCTGGCCTCCGCACCGGTGCCACTTATACTGGAGGTGCTGCAAAAGTGCCTTATGGCACTTCTGCAAAACCTTAGGCCGCCAGAGTGCACGCTCCGCCAGCCTAGGTTTACACAGGATCACACCGTAAGATGGGTTTGTGTCTTACATATTCAAGCTTGGAAGCTACTCAGTTTGGCTGATCCAAAAGCACTTCTATATCAATTAGGTTAAAGATGATGGATCCTTTCCCTGGCCAGCAGAAAGATCGTTCAAAGCCTGCATTATAAGTTTTACTTTATGAACTACGTTGCAAAAGAGATAACATGTTTTCAAGTGAGGTGTTTCTTTTATCTGCAATTCCCTGACAGCATTCTTATCAGAAACAGTTCTGCACGTTTTGCAGAACCCTTCATTGTTACAAACAATCATCATCTTACTACGCTATATTATCAGATTAAACTACAGTACTTACCAGTACAAAACCTTTTTAATGTCATGCATTATCACTACAAAGTAGATTAAGTCATCTGGCAGTTATAATCGACTGTAGAAGAGGTGTAGAATTGTGTTAAATTAAAATTGTGTACACAAACACACAGCAAGTACCCTATTTGGAATTACAGCTATGCTACCATTTGATAAACCATGCACAAACTTGCATATCAATGTAGCATGGAAGTTTTCATGGCTTAGAACGATTTTCAACGAAACAGGAAATATGGGTTTGACAGCCATGTAAATTTTTGAGAACGAAGAAATAAAGATACTTTAATTTGCACCAGTTGTCTGGAGTAAAATCTTTTAACCATCAAGACATACACATAAAAAACAGGTTTCCAGCCAAAGGCAAAAAAAGTGTCTTTAAATCTCTTGACAACATTTCCTCCCTCAAGTGGGACTTTGTCAAGGCGAGCACAGTTTAGCAACTGTTAGATGACATTGCCCCTCGAAGAAATACACAAGTATTTTATACAGCCGAAAGCGCGGGAATAGTTAATTGGAAGCGGAAGCGCTCGTTTCCGCATTGACCGGAGGTAACCTCTCGGTCGTCTGCCACTTTAATGAGTGCAGCCGCGATCTGTTTAAGATGTTCATATAGGTAAATTTCAAAGCTACACACTTGGATGTCTCCTCCCCAATGTGGCAGTAAGAAAACCCTTGTAATGGAAGAGCAGAGAAGCAGGATGGGGATGGATCACCACAGATTCATAAGAGGCTACACACCTAAAAGAAAAGGAAACAAACAAAATGTCCCCTACCTCAGGATTTTGTTTCCAAACATTATGAACCTCTAGCCCCTCAAGCACCAGCCTTAACATGATGCAAAAGTCATCTGTGGTAGAGTGCCCCATCAGCTGGGTCATCAATTCCATCAGTTGCGTTTCTAGATCTTGAATCACTTGCATTGAGACTCTGGGACCTGCAGGAGTTCAAGAGAAACAATCACCAGTTTAGACTTGCAGAATACGGTTAGGTGCGTCTTAAGAATAACTTACAAAATGGATTTGGATGCATCTTAATGCTGCTTTTCAGGCGCAGAACACCTCCCACCTCCACTCACCACACAGAACCACATTAAAAGTAGCAATCAAGCATTTTATTTCTTTCATCATTTATTTAAGCATTCACCCACCTAGATACAGTGACTACCTCCTTATCGGGGTAGGGGCCCTTTCTTTCACAGGCCTAATATTATTAAGGACATTAGTCAGTGTGATATGATGGACAGTGTTACCAGTAGAACTGGGGGGCCCTGGGTCCAAATGCGTCACTGGACCTGCCACTTTCTCTCAGCTAAGGGAAGAGCTGTAGCTTAGTGCGAGAGCACATGTTTTACATGCAGAAGATTCTAGGCTCATTCCCCAGCATCTCCAGGTAGGACTGGGGAAAGACTCCTGCCTCAAAACCTAGTACAGTACTCCCCCCATTTCCGCTGGGGATATGTTCCAGGCCACTCCGTGGATACTTGAAACCATGGATAAGAGCGAAACCCCCTCCATGGTTTCCTGAGGGGCCCCCACCCTACCTTTCCCTGCAGGCAGGCATGTGTGCCCCCCCAGCTCTTGTTTTTCTTTCAGCAAGCTTTGTTTCTTCCTTAAAACAAACAGAGAAGCAGCCTCCATTGCAGGCAAGTAGAATGAGACTAAGTCCTAGAGAGGCTTGCAGAGCTTCGCTAGGACTTAGTCTCGTTCTACTTTCCTGTAATAAGCAACCAGAGGCTGCTTCTCCTGTTTGTTTAAGGAAGAAACAAAGCTTACTGGGAAAAAAGTAAAAGCCTGGGGGGGGGGTCCCCACAATCCGTGGATAACTGAAACCGTGGATAGCGAATCCGTGGATATGGGGGCCCACCTGTATCTGCTGCCAGTCTCTACTGACAATACTGCGCTAAATGAACAATGGTCTGACGGGCATAAGGCAGCTTCATATGTTCAAGCATATTAAGGAGACGAGTGGGAAGTCCAGCTTCTCCTGCCTCAGGACCTTTGAAGATGTTCAGATTTGTAGGTCTCTAAACAGCTCCCAGATCCTGCATAGGGGTCATAATCTGCAATCTGTGATGGAACTGCAAAAACGTTGGTTTTTTAGAAAGGTGGGCTACAGGGACAAGTGCCAGGAAACTTCTACAGGAAAGATGCTGTTAAGATATGCCAGTGTTGTCCACTATTGCAATATTTCTGCCGTAACCTTCTCGGCCATCATCAATCTTTCCTTGATTTGGCAGCCAAGACGCATCTGAGTCCAGCATCACTAAACAGACCTTCTTTAATAGTTTTAATTTGCCATCGTGCACCCATATTTGACAGACAGGTGGAGAAGTAGGGAAGATTGCAATGCCATACCTGCAAGCAGTTTTCTGATGGAGTGAAATACAGCAAGGGAGGCTTCCTGTTCAGGATACAAGTCTGGCATGGAACAGAAGACAGTTAAGAACTGCAATGCAGAGGAAAGGAGCTGGACATTGCCACCTGCCAAGTCAAGTTCTCTCAATATCCGAGTGTAAAATGTTTGGTACAATTCACCATGTGAAAGCTGCTGGCATCGTACTGGCTCCTTAGGACCGCCCTGCTTATCCTCCCCAGCCGCAAGGCCTGCTGTATGTGTACAAGAAGAATCTGCTTTCAGGAGAGTCGTAACACAGGGTATGAACGCTAAAGGCAACGGCTGTCCTTTTGTGCTCTCTCTAAGGCAGAGCTGGATGGCTGCTCCTGTCCGGAGCACTGCCTGTTCAAGCAAGACAGGAAGCATTCCTGAAGCCTGCCATTTGCCATGCTGCTGCTGCTGCTGGAGGTGCAAAGTCAGAACATGACACTGTGCAGTTAGCGCCACTAACAGAAGCTGGTCAGCTGCAGGGCTCCAACTCTCAGAGTGTTTATCTCGGACTGCTGACAGCCGGCACGTTGCCAGGAAAGACATGACCTTTTCCATGTTCTGTTTCACACTCTGCCTCCTTTCAAGAATGACCTGAAGATAATGTTCCAAAAAGATTTGGATCCTGTGAAGGAATTCCTCCCAAGGAGCGGCCGTTAAAACACTGGCAAATGTTTTGCAGGTGGCGAACATGGAGGTCAGGATAGCTTCAAGAACATCACTGGCGTGCCAAACCTTAAAGGATGCATTTACACTTCTGCCGGTCTGTAGGCATGCTAGGAGGTGAAAGCAGGTTGCCAGAAACTTCAAAGATACATCTTCACTACAAGCCACATTTGCTCTGGTGTTGACAGCCAAAGAAACCAGCAAAACAAAGCACCGAGCGTGGTCCAAAGGAAAGAGGCAGCCCAGATTCAAGGATGAAATGATCTCTAGTAAATTCATAAGCCTTTTGATGTGCTCCTCTTCCAAGGTAACAGAAGATCTCTCTTTCACTAATAACAGTATATTCTGAGCAACTTCCTCCAATGTTGTCCAACACATGGAAGATTCATCACTAGATTCGGAGCTGGCAACGTGGCCACAAGGGCCGACATCGCACCATGGAATGTTTTTTGCAGACAGCTGTCGAAGAGGTTGATGGGCAATGTTCTGCACAGTAGGGTACAGCACACTAGCAGAACGCTGAACAATGTGGCTTATGAAAGCAGAGTGTAGCACCCGCATTTCTGGAAGAAGAGGACTGCGTAGAAAATCTTCAGATACTTTTCCAACAGTGATCAAGGCATCATCATTGTCAGCAGAACCCTCCTGCACTGGGTTCACCAATAGTGTCTTCAGCAGCACATCTGCGACATATAGCGTATCGTTCAGGGAAAGACAGGGAAACAGGATTGGAAGATTTGAGACTACAAGGTGCCAGTGCGCAGCTGGGTAAGTGTCGCTATTTACAGTGCCTGCATTGCCATCCCAGGGTTCAGGTTTCTCTCTCTTCATGCAAAGTTTTCCAGAGTGAAGGATGAAAGCAGCAGCACGCTGCAAAGTCTGACATGATGCCTCTGTCTGAGAACTGGCATGCGTCAACACCATCTTCATTTTCTGAAGTACCAGCCACTCAATGCAATATTTACTTCCTGAGAAAGAACGTCCTAGAAGCTTAGTTATCTTGTCCCAGTATTGTGCTTCCAAGCCAGGAAGAAAAACCGAGAAATCCCAGCAGTTCATAGTGGAATCAGCAACAGCAAAGGCTGTTTTGGTTAATGGGGAGGCATATTTGCTGCAGTTTAAATCAAATACAGTATCAGTCGCTACCCAGGTGCAACAAAGGAGGAGAGCCGAGTCGCCAACTTTCTCTTCCCAAAGCTCTAGTTTGGCATCCTCTGCTTGGCAATCCTTCAGCAAGTTGAACAAAGCCTGGATTATCTCTCCCCGCATCATTTCCATCAGACTCCGAGTACGACATACAACAGGTAATGGAGTGGAATCATCTAAACTCCTCATATTGAAGAGAACAGAATGCAGCAATGCAGTCATGGAATGAAGCTTCAAGGCCATGTCGGAATCGCCTTTGACTTCTGGAATAATGAAAGTCTTGCATTTCTCCAATATAAGAGAGACGATGTCCAGTATCTGATTGGGTGGAAGATCCAGAAGGCAATCGCAGAGCTTGGTTCCGATACCAACAGGCAGAATTGGGAGCCTCAATTCTTCAGCAGCAGGACGGCAGACGACGCTTAGAACCTCTTGAAAGAGCTTTTGGAACTGCCTCAACTTGGCATAGGTCTGGAAGAGAACATTAACAAGAGCCTCCTGCGCCTTTTTTGTACGTGGCTCACAGACCTCTGCATCAATCCAAGCGGAGGCCACCAAGTCATCCAAATCAGGCTCCACAATCAAATGATTTAGTGAGATCAAGGCCTTGAGACACCTAAACCAGGCAGGTATGGCAGCCTGCGAGTGATTCACCAGCATCTGTGCCAACAGGCGGTAAAAGTGAAACTGGACTTCCTTGTGCCGAATCCGGTCAGCAGCAACGTTATAGATACCGCTGCTAAGAACAGAGTTCAGAAGCTGCTCCACTGCAAGGAGCTCTGGGCTCCATTCTGAGGGAAGAAGCTGATCATTCCACAGATGCTCTTGCAGGCAAGAAACCTTCAGGCAGCCAAAAAGTCTTGTGAGCATGTGAAAACAAACTAGGTGGTTTTCAGCCTTACTATAAGACTCCAGAAAGAGCTTAAAAAGCAGAGGCACTGAATTTGCTACCACTTTCCCATGAAGAGCTGGCTGACAAAAATCAGCATCCCTTAATGCAGTTTGGATTGTGCTGACTGGCAATAGGAGATTTTTCAAAGCACCTTTCTTGAGGTTGTGGGATTCCTTCTCAGGCATCAACTCTTCTCTGTAGGACAACAAGAGCTCTGGCTGGAAAACGCCATCCCTCAGCAAAGTCTCTACACAGTTGCGGATCTCCCTGCTCACGTGCTGACGGATGCAGCCATCATCTGCCTGCGTCCACACTCCAGCTGTGAGCAAATACCTTAGAAGCAGACAGGGCTGAAGCAGGTGTTTGGTCACTTGTCCAAATACACGGTTTGCATTGGCTTGCTGCCTCTGAATCAAGAGATATTGCCTGAAGGTCAACTGCAGGACTTCAAACAACTGGGAGGACACAGCATCTTCCGACGACAACTGCCAACATGTTAGCCAGGACAGCTTACTTAGAAGATCCACCAGCAGCTCAAATTTTGCAGTATAAACTATAGAGAGAGGAGGTATAGAAAGGATGCTGCTACAACAACTTAGCACCGTGCCAATGTTTGTCACGTTTTTTTGAGTGTAAGCAACGGAAAGCCTTTCGTTTATGACCTGAAAATTAAGAACAAACAATTATTCATGGTCAATATGCTGCAACAGAAATTTTGCTCCAAATGACAGTGCCTTCTTGCATGATATTTGGCTTTGGTTATGCACATCTATTACAGCTTATTTATTTTGTACTAAGTCACCCAATTGAGTTCCATTGTCTCTCCCCTCCCAATTTCAATACTGATCTTTTAAACCCAGAGTACTCAGATAATCTACTGAGGCTTTGTGTGAACAGGTCTTATGTGAAAGTAGCTGGAAGGGGTCTCGGAGAGCCCCAGGGCTCCAAGAGAACATTTTGAGAAATACAGCTATAGATGGAGAAGAGGGTTCAAGGTAGGATCCAGGCTTTCCGAAAGTGAAATCTAGCACAGAGTCCACTAATAAAGATATCTGGGTAGTGTCGTCCCCCCCCCCCCAAAAAGGAGATTCCCTTCTCTTCCTAGCATGGTCTAGGTTTCTCAGACAGAAAATTCTGCCTTGGTGATGTTTTACTCTAAGCTCAACAAGTAACTCTAAACTCAGCAAGTAATGTCATTTGTGCCCTAAAACCATAAAAATGTGTTCTCAAAAAATTACAAAATTAGCTTTCCCACGTGTCAGCTGAATTTCTTGAGTAAGAAGAGTTTACCAGAGCGATCCTCCCCTTACCATGGTGTTCATCCTGAGAGGCAGGGGCTGCAACCTCCCATGGTCCTTTGGCTGACAGTAGGGGCCAGAAGAGGCCTCCAATCACTTCTCCAGCCCACAGGCTAGTTTACGTATACACAGGAGTGGGGGAAATCATGTGCGTTTATACCACTGCACTCATGTTAGTTAGGCTACAGCCTAATATCATAAAAGAACACAGCAGTCAGAGACGACAACAGCAAGCAAACATGAAGATCAGCAGAGAGAAGCGTTGGGGAGATTATGATGGGAGGCAAGAGGCAGGGCTCAGCAGCATCAAGTCCACACATACTGTCCTGTTCTGTAAATACATATATACACATACATCTTTAAGTTACCTGTGCAATTGAAAAACGCAGAGTGATTGTTTTTCCATCCTTGAAAAGACTCTGCAGTTTTTTGCTACGAAGAACGTTGTCCAGGTATAGCCAAAGCTTCTCAATTATTTCGTCGGACAATTTAAGTTTCTTGTAACAAGAAACCAGAGTATGACTCACCCAGTCCAGTAACACCTGTGTTCCAAAAAATAATTATAATTTTAGATCATCTAAAGATGGAAAGAAGTTTCAAGGCATACGATGCAGCATTATTGCTGAAAGGAAGCGGGGTTTGGCTCTGTAAACTACCTGGATTTGAGATTAAGAGTCATATGTAAGCCACCCCAAGCCTTTAGGAAAAACAGCCTGATAAAATAGATAAATATTCTGGTACTGGCATTTGAAAAGCTCCAAAACCAGAATCAGGGGAACTGTGCTCCACATGCTGTGGTATCATTTTAAATCAACAAAAGCAATTTCTGTAGCAGAGGATATTGCTGTTCCAAGAAAAAAAAACTTTTGAAGTTCCATTGTCAACCTCCAAGACCTTCAACCTCTTTCGGGAACACAAGAGATTAAACAAATGGAGGGATGAAACTCTCACCAACTTTTAGGTCTCCAACCATGGCTACTGAATAGATTCATTTATTTCATATTTCTTTTCTTTTAAAAGGCTATTGCTTATGTTTTTCTACAATCTGTCAAGACGTTCTGCACTTCTCAGAAGAGGCACCAAAAAACAAACAAGCATATAAACCACAACAAAATATTTCACTGCCTGCTATCATGTGAAATAACATGTTGAGCTGGTTGGACAACTGCTCTGACACGAATGCACTTGCACTAATGCAATTGCTCTGACACCAATACACTAATGGGCCAATTCTATCCAGGGCCTAAGGCAGCAGAACCCATAATTCGCTGCTGTAAGTCCCGCTCTAGCACCACAAAAGCCGCCCCATTGTTGTGCACTTCAGGGCCGCCAGCAGCACAAACAGCTGGAGGCCCCGCACACACGCCACAAACTCGCCCAGCCCACGCCGGAACAGGTAAGGTGGCAGCAGGCGAGGTTCGGGAGAAGATCAGGACGGGGAGCAGGCCAAACCGGGACAGTTTAGGGAAAGGAGAGAGAAGATCTCAGAGGCATATGCCAAGATCCTATCCCTCTTTTCCTGGCCCAACAAGCCCCCTGAGGCTCCTCAGACTTATGCCAGCTAAATAGCTGGCATAGGTCCAAGAAGATCTCATTGGTGGCCAGGTGGGGAGGTAAGTAAAAATCATTTTTATTTACCACTCCTGGGCCATCTGGTCACCCTGTCCACCATAGCATGCAGTGCATGCTCCGTTGGCACCGCTGCATCACACAAGCTAGTGGGGGATAGGATTGGGCTGCAAGTCCCTTACTTAAGTACAGGTAAGGTTCCAAGGGTCTGTACTTGAATCAAAATGTACTTAAGTTGAAACATCTGGTTCTTGCCAGCCCACTGCTTACGCCTGCATGAAAGCACCACCAAAGGATGTGCTGCACTATCTCTAATTTGGATGTCCATAACTCAGGGAGTCAGTGTATAGATTCGTAAGTTATAAAATTCTAAGGAAACAAAATTGTTCTGAGATGGGATAAAGAGGAAAGAACTGATAACACAATGTTTTTACACTTGTGGTTTTAGGTACTTTATAAATACGGTAATAACAGGAAACATTACAAAAAAATGTTAAGCTAGTAGCCAGCCTTCAGAAAGGTCTGGAAAAAGAACTCTTCCCTTTAGAGAGGAAGCCTTTAAAAGAGGGGGTGAGAGAAAAGGTGGTTGGTTGACACAGTTGGGAAGGGTTTTTCCAGGCAAATGAAACTGCATGGCAGACAGTCAAAGAAAGAAAGAAAGAAAGAAAGAAAGAAAGAAAGAAAGAAAGAAAGAAAGAAAGAAAGAAAGAAAGAAAGAAATGGACACTAGCCTTTGACTCTGCAAAGGGCAGAGGGAACAAGAAGTGTAATAATAGGAAAGGGGGCAATAATACATGTTTTGTTTCAAAAAAGACAAACAACAATAATAGCTGGAAGACCAACTGTGCAATCCTATCCAACTTACACAACCGGGGCAGCGAGAATGTGAGGCCCCAGAATGGAAAGGAGATTCAAATCCCCTCCAAAGGGGGATTAAGATCTCCCCTCCAAAGCCTCCAACCCTCCCCACCCCCACTGGTTACACTGGTGGTGTAAGTTGGATAAGATTGCACTGCAAATTAGCTCTTCAATTTCCCATCAAGACAAATTTTCTACAGAATTCTTATGCTTGTTACAATCTTATACTGAACTGTTAGAATTGTTCTGCGAAATGACAATTTTGTTAGACATCCTAACAGTCCCCTGCAACATGTCAAATATATGTGTAGAAATACTTGCGCGGGGTAGGCGAGGAGATAGCGCTCACTAGTCCTTTCCCCAAACCTTCATAGGTTCAAGATTCTATCTGCAGGGGGTTCTACATGCATGCAACACAATGCATGCAGAATCTGAACATGTGATCTATATCTGAATAAATGGAAAGTACAAGTCATGCATTTGGAGCGCAGACATGTTGCAGTGTATGACTAGGCACCTCTGTAGACAAGGCCTTGAACATAATGGAGGTTGGCTGCAAAGGGGCAGGATCAGGATGACACAACCCAAATCCCTCCCCCCTCTACAATTGTGAGCATGTCAGTGGAAAGGCAGAATATAAATCCAATAGACAATAGACATTTTAGAATCAGCAGGCTCAAACTTAGAGGTATACTGGAGTATCATCCAGGTTTGAAAATAAACCCACCAAATTTGCTAGCCCACTTGCCCACACACAGTAAATTAATCATTTCTGACACAGTGGAAGGCTGGGGAAAAAAATCAACTCTTTTTCAAATTACAAAAGCTCTGCCCGGTTTCTGAAGATATTTTTATCTTCTACCCGTAAGCAGGCACGTGGCCATTTCCAAGCATGGTATCATGACTATTTGAGAACTCATAAATCCTGTTGTTTTAGGGTACAACAAATAAGTCACAGGTAACCTGACATGCCCAAAATATTTTTAGTCTGTACAAAAAAATTATTAGACATTGATAGAAACTCAAGTTTCCCAGAAATGATAGGCGTGTTTATAGAAATATGCCAATAATGGGTATAGCATTGGAATTAAAACAGTTTATGACAAATGTAATAAAATAAAACATTCATTTCATGCAAGGGATTGTTAACAATAGTTGCTGGAGCTGGATAAGAAAGAGAAGAAATAAAATGTCTATGTATTACATGACACATATATAGTACATGACACAGCTTCTTATATACAGAAACCATTTCAAACAGCATTTTTGAAACATAACTCTCCCCCCCTTTTCTCCCTGTTAGAAAAATACATTACTTGTTCTTTGTTTGGAAGAAAACACTGGTGAGAAATCCATGCAAACTGAGCCAACTTGAGCTTGTCCTCCCAAGATGTCTTTGAGCTTTTCAGCTTCAGGTGAATGCCAGAATAAATTGCAGCCATGGTGATAATATCTAAGATCAAACATTTGTTAAAATATCATATTAGTTAAAAGGTTATCGTATTTGTTAAAAAGGTTCAAAAGAGAAGAGCATTATTTGTGCTACAAATACATAATTTATTTTTATCGCAAGAGCATTTATTTCAAGCCATTTGATATACACTATTTATTTTGGATTCTACAATCAACTGAAATTTACCTAGGCTAGGTGTGAACTAGGAAGTCCCTGGGTCAAGTCACACCTCATCTATAAGTTTATTAGGTGGCCCCAAACAAACCTGTCTCAAGCCCTTCTCCCCATCTGCAACACTGGAATAAATAAATAAATAAATAATAATAATGCTCGACCTCACAGTGTTGTAAAAATTACTAATTGCGCAATCCTATGCCTATTTAAGGTAAAGGTGACCCCTGACAATTAAGTCCCGTCGTGTCTGACTCTAGGGTGTGGTGCTCATCCCCATTTCAAAGCCGAAAGACCAGCGTTGTCCAAAGACGCCTCCGTGGTCATGTGGCCAGCATGACTCTCCTTGCCGCAGCGCGTAGCATGCGGCTAGAACACGGAGCACTGTTTACCTTCCCGCAAGCGGTACCTATTTATCTACTCGCATTAACATGCTTTGGAACTGCTAGGTAGGCAGGAGCTGGCCAAGCAACGAGAGCTCACCCCGTTGCGGATTCGAACTGCCAACCTTTCGATCGACAGCTCATGGTTCAGCGGTTTTAGACACAAATCTCATAGAGTTCAGTTAGACTTAGGTAAAGGTATCCCTTGACTATTAAGTCCAGTCGTGTCCGACTCTAGGGAGCGGTGCTCATCTCCGTTTCAAAGCCGAAGAGCCAGCGTTGTCCGAAGAAGTTTCCATGGTCATGTGGCCGGCATGACTCAACACCGAGGCGCATGGAACGCTGTTACCATCCCGCTGATGCAGTACCTATTAATCTACTTGCAATTTCTTGCTTACTCCTGGGTAAATGGGTATAGGATTTCAGACTAAGGTACTGTATGTCAAGCGCACTGAACACTCAAAAAACACTATATAAATACTACTTGTGATGCTCATGAAACTAAATTAGAAACTGAAAAACAGAGTAAGAAAAAAGACACACCAGGAGAGGTCTTGGCCACAACCACATAAGGACCCTTATGTGGACCCACATAATAAAAAAGTGGACATTCTTCCCCAATCAGGATGAAGCCCTAAGCTGACTTCAAAACAATCATCATAGAGATAAGGATGCAGGTGCACTTTCAGACAGCTGAATTGGCTCACCCAGCACATCTGATCCCAACAAGCCACAAGACGACATCCACAGTTGTCTGAAATAGCCCCTCACCCCAATCACAGCAAGCTGAGAGAAAAAAATAAGGGCAGCAACATTGACTATGGGGTGCATCTCCATGAGGGATTCTCCTGCACTGTAATAAATTATCTTTTTCAAGTGACTGCATCCCAGACTTCTGGGTTAGTGCTGAACCAGATGCATGGGACACTCCTCCTATGCAGGCCCTTCCTAAATTTCTGCCCCAAATAATGAACCAAGACACACAAGTCAGTAGGAGACAGCTCCAACCTACAGAACAGCTCCAGTCCATCCTATCACCACATTTAGGAGAATGCACTAAAATCCATCCTAACTGTACATCCAAAGTTCATTTCTCCCTTTTTTCCTTCTAACAGGCAATCCAGGCTTGCACATGCACAAAAGAGTTCCTTCAGTTCAGATCAGCAAATTTAAATCTGACCAGAGCGCTAATGGTATCTCTACCCAAGTGTAATAGTTTTAGCCCTTCTTATTGAATGTAATTGGTTTACTAAGCTCATATGACCCCAGTACGCCACAGTATATCCACAGATGTCTGCAGCTGTGTCTGTTCCCCATGCTGTGGTACCACAGCAGCAATACTACGAATAGGTTTGAGAGGCTGCTCGTACTTCACACAGATGCTCACGGAGCAGCTTTTTGGGTGCAGCAACACCTTCCTAGCCCGATATAAACTGTCAGAACTACAATGCGGATTTGGCCATTGAACACGTACAGAGTGCCCTTCCTGAAGGCACCGACCACCGAGTAATGACATCCTACACGCTAAAACATGAAGAAGCAGGAGTTTCAGAGTAGATGACAGCGCTTCCAAATGAGTTTTGGCAGACCTTTCTCACACAAAATCAATTAAATATGTTGACACAGAGTCCTTCCCCAGCGTCTCACGTGCCACTGGGGCGACGCTCCTATAAATACTTAAGAATAAGTCCCACAGAACTCAGTGAAAAATACTTTTGATTTGAATAAACATACTTAGATTGGACGGCTGACAGTGGTAGCTTTGTTCGTTCGTTCCTTCCTTACCACCACTACTAGTTCATAGACACCTACATCACTCAACCTGCCGAACTCACGCGGTAACGCTTCTTCCTTTGAGCTCCTCGCCTCTACACTTTGGCTCCACCCCCTTTCCCCGGTCCCTCGTGCACGTGCTCCTTCTTCCGGCTCATCCTTGCGCTCTCCTCTCCGCAACCTTTTACCCGAGCCAGAGAGCCGAGGCCATTCACAGGCATTCCTAGCCGAACGCCGAGACAGGAAGTGTTCTCATTGGTTAGAAGCCCGCGCCTGCGTGGACGTCCTTCTTCTCCCCCCCTCGCTCTCTCCTCTGTGTCAGTCCATCAGTCATGGAGTGGCTGCTTCGAGCCGCGGCGGCAGGAGCAGTAACAGCAGAAGCACCATCACCAGCCGCAGTAGTGCTCGCAGTCCGGGACGTTCAAGATTGCCTTTTTAGCAGCAGACGCAGCAACACGAAGAGGCTGCGCGGACTGCGCGCGCGCGCCGGGGTCCGCAGTAGCGGCAGCAGTAGCAGCGTCTCGCGCCACTGGACTCAGTGACTGACGGCGCGAGCCCAGGAATTCCATCTCGTGCCTGCAGTACGAGTCACACACAGCGTCTCTCTCCCCGCCTGCGATGCTCCAGTGAGTGCTCCTCTCTTTCTCGGTTTCCCCCCTCCCCTCTGGCATGCAGCAGCGCCTCTTCCCGGGCGGGTGGAGCGGCGGGATGAGCCGAGCCAAGTGTGGCGCGCGGAAGCGTCCTCGGGCCCTCCCTGGGTGGAGGCGGGCAGCCCTCCTTCTCCCCTGCAGCTGCCGCTTCTGTCCATCTGTACCACGCAGAGCTGCCGGCGAGGAGAGCTGGGCTTCAGCTTGCCTTTAGACTTGCATCCTGCTTCCCGTTCGTCTCTTTTTCTCCACCCCTTTCACCCTGAATCTTCTTTGCGTGTGCGTTGTGGGAATGCCATGCAAGGGAAGCGATGCCTTCTGCTCATCTTTGCACTGATCTGTAAAGTTGGGAGCAAAAGGTGGGGGAAATATTTCATTTTTTAAACATGTGGCCCAGAGTTGTGAGTGTAATTCCTATATGTGACTTTTGTTGGTTATGGTGTATGAGTGAATGTTATATCTCTTACAGTAAGGTTATACAGTACTATTACATACACAACCAAATGCTAGCATTGTTTCCCAGTCTCTGTATGTTTATCATTTTTTGCTTCTAGTAAAAATCGAGAAGAGATGAAGAGCTGCTCTGGTTGTATGCACACAAAGCAGTGAATAGAAAGTGTTATTCTGTTGTTCCCTAATTACATGTGGAATGTGGTTCTATGCTGCACACAAGACTTTCAGATCCTTTGCTCAGTTTGCAGGTCACAGACTGCAAAATCGGGGAATAAATACATTTTTTGTCTTTGCCTGTCTTTGCCTCTCATACGCAGTTATAGCTGTCTAAAGTGTTGCTGAGGGCATAATTTCAACTATAGTGTGTTTCAGAAAATAGGAAATGTAGTTAGCAGAATAGTGAATGATTTTTCTTTCTGAATAAAAGTTGATGTTAGAACTATGCAAATGTTAGTTTAATTGGCTTGACCTAAAATATGTGGTGGCAACACTTTCCAAATACAGCGGCAAAACTGGAGTTGTAAGTAAGTTTTGTTTTTTCCTCCTCCTCCTTCAGTGGGACTTCAGACTTGTTCAGTAATACGTTATGGTCCATAAACTGAAATCAGATTTGCTCCTGATGGACCTAACCGGCACGGAAGTAATCCATGGCTAACTCCCAGCCTTTCTGTGTTCTCAGTTTGTATGTAAGAACCAGTGCTAGGGGAATGATCCAAAGGCACATAATGCAGCAAGCTTGGTGAAGCTAAGCAGGCTTGGGGATTTGTGTGCCTGGATGGAAGACTGCCTGAGAATGCCATGTGTGCTGTCTTAAGCTCCTGGAAGGAAGGCAGGATATAAATGTAATAAGTAAGCTACTGTGGGTGAGCAGAGTCTTCTCAACAGTTCTCGTTATACCCAGAATGCTTTTCTGTTTCACATCACCTCATGCACATTTCTGGCTTTCCATATAGTTTAATTTACTATCAAGTTGAGTGGTGTGACTTTCACCTCCATGACTAATGCAAAATATTAGAACTTTGTAAAAAAATGTTATTAATCTTCAGGCGAACAATGACACCCGTTTTGCATTATTAGGCATGAAGATGGGTTGTACGCTCACGTGATCTTTTAAAAAAATGATTTGGAAATAGAATCTTTAAAACAGATTTACATTTACCAGCAAACTATGAAACCTAAAGAAGAAAAAGTGAACAAAACTGAAACTAACTTTCGATTTTTCAGATTACAGACCTGAGAAGGGTTGAGGAAATAGTATAAATACTGCATAGTTTTATAAACTGGTTTATAGAACTACAGCTGTTTAGCACCCATAGTATGCTAAGCATACTATGGGTGCATAGCCCCCCTGCCAGTGGGCTTATAGTTGAAGTAACATGTTGGGAATGACCCTATTGAGACTGTCTAAAGTAGAAAAGATGAAGGTAAACATCTAAAGGCAATGATGCTGCTGAAATAGTCACAATAACACCTGTACCAGCATTGGGTCAAAGTTTTACCAGGGCACCCATAATTCAAAACTTTAATTATTCATTTGTCCTGCCTTTCTCCTCTACAACATTTTAAAAGTACAATACAGTTAAAGAAACCTACAAAAATATACAAATGAAAACAAATCCCAGTCAATCCAACTGAAAAAAAGAAATTGATATTAAGAGCAGGTAAAACACAAACTACAGCAGTGGAGTGAGAATTAACACCTGCCTAAAACACCTGCATGGGGCTCCAATTCCAGCTTTGTGGCTGTGCAGCTTAGAGGGAAGGCTGGTGAGGGAACCCAAATGGCCTCTAACGGAAGAGAGTTTCAGAGCCTGGGGGGTCACACAGTTGAAAAGACCCTGCCATGCCATTTGCCTCCTAACTGAGCCTCAGAAAATTAACATGGAGCAGCCTCCCCCCCCCCCCAATGTTGAACAAAGTGAGTGGGCAGATTCATATGGGGAGATGGTCCCAGGCCATTAAGAGGTTTAAAGGTTATAACCAGTACCTTGAATTGAACCTGGAAACACTGGTCGCTAATGGAGATAACTTAAAATGGGAGTTATATGGTCCTGTGCAGGGTATCCCACTAGGACCCATGCAGCAACATTTTGTATCAACGGAAGTTTCCAAATGCCCCACGAAAAGCACATGGCAGTCGTCTAATCGGCTGACCTACACCAAATCTGTTGGCGTCTGGGTCGTGAGTGTAGGGAATGGGACGCCCTGCCCCGAGACGCTGCCCTGGCTCCACTAGATGCCTTTCCCTCCAAGTGTCCCTGCGTGTCCCTCCTGATTGGTCGCACATGTGTGCTCCGATTGGCTGAAACCCCCCTCTCCTCCCATTGGTGAACGCGTCGCTCTGCGTCCCGCCCACACGGCCAGACATCGGCATGATCCACGGCTGAGCGTGCCGGAACTCTCTCCCACGTTCCATTGCGGTCGGTTAAAAAAGAAGCCACACCTGGGACGCGCCGGAATTCGTGCGGTGTAGATCAGCCTTAAGGCATGTGTTACATTAGCTGTATTGCCTTTCTCAGAAAGGGGCACAGGTGGCACGCCAGTTGAAGCTTCACAAAAGTACTCCCTGCCACAGCTACCACCTGATAATTCAGAAGCAAGGCCAAGTCAAAGAGCACTTCCCAAATGGGAAACCTGATCTTTCAAGCATCTTAAAAGGTACTTCATTGCCATAAACCCTATTTCTCTCACTCAGACTTCCATGTAATGCTTTTGAGATTCGAGATATCAGTTTCCGGTAGCATGCAAGTATTTCAGTGTATAGGTGAGATGTGGTGCATGTTGTACTATATCAGGTTTTGGAATGAATAGTGCTGGCTTGCAGCTTACTTGCAGATTTCTAATCCAACAAGCCTGTTTTAAGAAATTGCTGTATAATCTCTCCACGATCTTGTCATTTTTTATGTGATCCCCAAACCGGCTTTCTTTCTTTTGGAGGTCATGAAACGTGTACGTACAGAACAGATTCAGATGGCAGTTTCCTGCTACCTCAAGCGCAGGCAGTATGTCGACTCAGAAGGCCCTCTGAAACAAGGGTTGCGCCTGTGCCAGACTGCAGAAGAAATGGCAGCTAATCTAACAGGTAATTATCAAGAATTTCTTACAGGCTCATAGATATAGTGGAAGGCCCATTCTTATGTATCCACACATTCGTTAATAGAGTGAAATTTCTGAGCAATCAGTTGGAAAGGTACTGAAACATAAATGGTCATGTGATACTGTAGGGTTCCAGTTGGGACACGGGTATGTTCAGAGTTGTGAATGGGCAGCAGGGAAATAAGATCTCCAGCTTTACTAGGGTTAACCCCAGGGACAGGCTTGTATAAAACTCAATGAAATTTGCCATAGGCAAAATGCTATGAAATCACCCAACTAAGAACTACTTAGTTAAATTATTAAATGCAGAATTACTGCTGTGATTGAGCGCGGCGATCTGGCAATCGGCACGAGCGCAAGCGCAACAGTCTGGCAATCGCAGCAGGGGCAGAGCTGCAGCCCACGTGGAGCCAGAAAAAGTGCCGCTGGGTCAAGGCGCTCCTCGCTCCCTCCATGAAGCCTCCGCTTAGAAGTTGCCTGCTTCCGAACGCCGCAGTTGGAGAGCAGTCAGCCAAACTGCTCTGTTTGAAGGAGAGCAGCCGGTAGGGACGGGGGGGGGGGAGAGAGCAGGCTTCGTAAAGGAGATGGGACTCAATTCCCCCACAGCAGCTGCTTTGCCCACCCTCCCTCCCTCAGTTTTACACACACAGCCACTTCGCCCACACACAGCCACACAGAGTTAAAGACGACATTTTTTCACGTTTAAAATTGTTTTAATACTTTTTTAACTTTGGGGACCTCCGTCGTATATGTGGATGATCATCGTTGAGCGTGAAAGGGAAAGATATAAACAACTGAATGCAGATTTCCAGAGAATAGCAAGGAGAGATAAGAAGGCCTTCTTAAATGAACAATGCAAGGAAATCGAGGAAAACAACAGAATGGGGAGGACTAGAGATCTCTTCAAGAAAATTGGAGATATCAAGGGAACATTTTGTGCAAAGATGGGCATGATAAAGGATAAAAAAGGCAGAGACCTGACAGAAGCAGAAGAGATTAAGAAGAGATGGCAAGAATACACAGAAGAACTATACAAGAAAGAGCTTAATGTTCCTGATGACCACGCTGGTGTGGTCACTGACCCAGAGCCGGACATCCTAGAGAGCGAAGTCAAGTGGGCCTTAGATAGCATTACTAACAACAAAGCTAGCGGAGATGATAATATCCCAGCTGAGCTACTTAAAATCCTAAATGATGATGCTGTGAAAGTGCTGCACTCAATATGCCAACAAATTTGGAAAACTCAGCAGTGGCCAAAGGATTGGAAAAGGTCAGTTTACGTTCCAATTCCAAAGAAGGGCAGTGCCAAAGAGTGTTCAAACTATCGCACAATTGCACTCATTTCACATGCTAGCAAGGTTATGCTCAAAATTCTACAAGCTAGGCTTCAGCAGTACGTGGACCGAGAACTACCGGATGTACAAGCTGGGTTTCGAAGAGGCAGAGGAACTAGAGATCAAATTGCCAACATGCGCTGGATCATGGAGAAAGCACGAGAGTTCCAAAAAAACACCTACTTCTGCTTCATTGACTACGCAAAAGCCTTTGATTGTGTGGATCACAACAAGCTGTGGCAAGTTCTTAAAGAGATGGGGATACCAGACCACCTTACCTGTCTCCTGAGAAACCTGTATGCGGGTCAAGAAGCAACAGTTCGAACCGGCCATGGATCAACTGATTGGTTCAAAATTGGGAAGGGAGTACGGCAAGGCTGTATATTGTCACCCTGCCTATTTAACTTATATGCAGAGTACATTATGAGAAATGCAGGGCTGAATGAATCGCAAGCCGGAATCAAGATTGCCGGGAGAAACATCAACAACCTCAGATATGCAGACGATACCACTCTAATGGCAGAAAGTGAAGAAGAACTAAAGAGCCTCTTGATGAGAGTGAAAGAGGAGAGTGCAAAAGTTGGCTTGAAACTCAACATTAATAAAACTAAGATCATGGCATCAGGTCCCATCAATTCCTGGCAAATAGAAGGGGCAGAAATGGAAGCAGTAACAGATTTTACTTTTCTGGGTTCCAAGATCACTGCAGACGGAGACAGCAGCCATGAAATTAAAAGACGCTTACTCCTTGGAAGGAAAGCTATGGCAAACTTAGACAGCATAATAAAAAGCAGAGATATCACCATGCCAACAAAAGTTCGTATAGTCAGGGCGATGGTGTTCCCAGTAGCAATGTATGGTTGCGAGAGTTGGACCATAAGGAAGGCTGAGCGCCGAAGAATAGATGCTTTCGAACTGTGGTGCTGGAGAAGACTCCTGAGAGTCCCTTGGACTGCTAGGAGATCAAATCAGTCAATCCTAAATGAAATCAACCCTGACTGTTCCCTGGAAGGACAGGTACTAAGACTGAAACTCAAATATTTTGGCCACCTAATGCGAAGAGAGGACTCTCTGGAGAAGACTCTGATGCTGGGAAAGACTGAAGGCAAAAGGAGAAGGGGAAGGCCAAGGATGAGATGGTTAGACAGCATCACCGATGCAACGAACATGAAAATGAGCGAACTCAGGAAGATAGTGGAGGATAGGAAGGCCTGGCGGGATATGGTTCATGGGATCACGAAGGGTCGGACACGACTTAACGACTGAACAACAACATCGTTGAGCGATCCGTCGTTAAGGGGGACACACCTGTATAGCCAAACTGTGGGTCCAGCTTTATTTATGTAGAATTTACAAGAAATCATTTTAGTTCCCTGCCAGTTTTGTTGTGATGCTTCACGCTACGCCATCAACGTTCTCTTCTGCTCTGGTGGATACTTGATCATCCATTATTTTCTTCTGATTGAAATCCTGGTTACTTAATTGCATTCGATGAAATATATTTGCTGAGCTGGGGCAGCCCTTAGTGGCGAGCATGGGCAGCTCCTCTTGCCCCTCTGGCCTCAGCAGGGCCAGAGCAAAGGAGACATGGAGGGGGCGGAGGCCTGTGCTAGGCTAAGGCACCACCATTGTCGCTTGGACAATGGTTCCTCAGGAGCTTGGAGCAACAGCCAAACTCGAACTGCCTGGACATGAGCTCACCACGCTTCAAGCCACTGCTGGCTGTTTTGATGCCTGGAATGCCACACAATTGGATGCTGGATTATTGGAGTTTTATTGTATTAAATAAATTATAAGTAATCATGTTTCTATTCAGAGGTGGCTACTACTCTTAAGCCTAAGAGTGATGGTGGGCACTGTCTTTTAAAACTAATATAGGTTTTAGTACCATCAGTGGATGAAATGGTCTTTTTCCATTCAACACACAAAAATGACAGCTTTGTTTGTAAGTCTGTAATAAGCTGAATCTTACAGAATTGGGCTAAAAGAAATGGAAAAGGAGCATTACATGTAAAAGAAAATTGATTTTGAGTTAAGAGACTAGAATCCTGACCCTGTATATTTTTGCCTATGTACCTGCTTGCATCACCCCATAACTTGCTCTGTGATGAGCATCTGGAACCGGCAGTTGGTATGCCTTATCTTAACACTTTTTTTAAGTCTTTGGATCAGGCTGTAATAAATTCAAAGTAAGGAAAAGTGCAAACATAAGACAATGAAAAGATAGCTGGAGGAGGACAGTGGAAGAAATAAAGGCAAAAAACTCTAATCTCAGCTAAACAAAATTTAGAGTCAGGAACATTTAAAACATCAGTTCGATAATTCTATTATTCACAGACAAGGTTACTTATTACCTTAATTCTACCTAATTCATGACTATCTCTAGAGGGGAACAAAACCACTCCTTGTCTTTGTTTTAACTCATGAAGGAAAAGGAATGGCGTTTTAATTTAGCCATCCTCTTTAATTTCGTGTATGATTTTGATTGTGTGAGCCCTCACAAATTTTGGTTGTATTAGCTCAAATCATAGAATTATAAATGACTGAAGTGGTTTAAGGCATACGCTAAATTTGTAGTTCAAGCAGGCTATATTTGTATACTCCTAATATGACAAGTCGTCTCCATTGTTGCCAACTGTCAAGTAATTTGCCTCAAAAGTTCACTTCAGAATCCCTTTTTATGAAATCCCAAGAATGCTGATGGCTCTTACAATGAAAGCAAGCAATGATCGGGCCTGACAGAGCTTAATTGACTGTGGATTTCCCAATGTAAGTAGAGTAAAGGGTGGTGCTGGGCTGTGGTAAAAGCCACAAGGAGTAGTCTGCTCATACAGTAGTAAAGGTCCGTATTGGAGGGAAATATTCATAGGTGTGAGAAGTATTCATTGCCCAACATTACCAAAGAATTATGCAAAGGCTGGTGCACAGATCAGTGACTCAATTACTCCACAATCTGACTTTCCAATGAACACAACGAATGGCTTCAATTGAAAGTATTGTTTGAGGTGACGCCAGGGGATACAACATCTGTGGCGTTGGTTTTTGATCTCTGTTTCTGACACTGAAGTTCTCTCTTTGTGACTTGTTTGGTTGTGTATGTTAACTTGTCTTGCATTGCTCAGCAAAACGTTAGTAGATAGGTAGCATGTTCACTAGTCACACCCCAGCTTACAGTGTGGCTATGAAATATAGATTTTAAAAAAGTAATTTGTATTATCAGTGAGCACGTGAAACATTCTAATAGGTCCAGCACTGTTGCTTGTGCTGTTGAGATGAACAAATGGCCCCTTATTTACTAACGCGGGAATAATACTGTTTAGTGACTTTAAAAATACTGTATATTAGCGTGCAGACAACCAGTGCGTTGGCTGGGGCAGAGGGCATCAAGCTTTAGATGCAGTCTTTCTCTCTTGCCTGTGGCGCTATTAGGAACTCCTGTTTTTGCATAACTAGTTTGCCAAAACAACTTGGTATATGCATGTTTCAGTATGAGAATGGTAGTGTGCTGCACTGTGACGTTTTAGTGCCTTCTGGAAGCTAATTTTCTGAACCTTTGCTTCTTTCCTCAGTTCAATCTGAATCGGGTTGTGCCAACATTGTCTCTGCTGCACCTTGCCTAGCAGAGCCACAACAATATGAAGTACAGTTTGGGCGATTGCGCAACTTTCTTACAGGTGGGTAGCAACCTAATTGGAAGTGTTTGTGCATTAAACTTAGAACTGAATGGGTGTATGCCACAGTTTGGGAGACCTGGCCCCAGAAATTATTTTCCCCCAGTTACGATCTGCAGGGAGCAGGAACAGCTCTCCTCTCCAGTTGCTTCTGCAGCATCAGTTTGTGAAGCACTTACAGCGAGGTCAGCAACCTACAGCCCACAGGCCAGATCCTGCCCCACTGCCCAAAGTCATCTGGCCTGCATGGTGCTTGGCTTGAGAGGCGAAACCTCCTGCCCAATTTGTTGTGCGCTGGACACGGAATAGCAAATTGGGCGGGAGGCTTTGCCTCCCAAGCTGAACTCCACGCAGCTGTTTCCAGGAGCTTGGCAACCTGGAAGTTTGGCAATTACATGATGACGCCATCGCCAAACGTCCGGCCTCTTTGCACAAAAAGGTTGTCAACCCCTGTCTTACTGTTTTCATCATGCTGAAGACTATTCTCCACTGCAAAGGTGAGAATGAAACAATGAAGCAAAGCACCAGATATGGTAACATGTGATTTAGAGGTGCCTAGCATAAGCTGAGATGATATTTTATTTATTTATTTTAAAAAAATTATATCCCGTCTTTTCCTATGCCAAAGGCAAATGCCCAAGGCGGCTTACAACAGATTAAAATACATAATTTAAAATCCATAAAATACATAAACAAATTTATTTTTTTTGTCACCAATAATGGGGATACGTTCAGAGGGGAGGGTACAGGTACAAGTGGCTGCTTGTTTGCCTGCTTGCCCCTCTTTCTGAACCTGCTATTTTCTACCAATAGTCTTTCAGTGCATTTTTCTTCTAGGCCTGGAAAAAGAGCGGGACCACTATGAATGCTGTTCTATTCTAACAGCCCGGAGAAAGGATGTGCGTAGATACTGCTAAAGTACTTCCTTTTAGACTGTAAAGAACACCACAGAGTTCTCCTGGCTTCTACTTTGGGCGTTAAATGGTCACGTTAGTCCTGCACAATCCTCTAACAGGGAGTCAGCATTGCAATTGGATGGAGAGGGAAGAGGGCTGCAGGCTTTGCAAACGGTTTGCAGGGCAGATGGAAGAATGCAGGTTGAGTATCCCTTATCCAGACTACTTGGAATGGGAAGTTGTCTGGATATCGGATTTCTCTGGATTTTGGAATATTTGCATAAATATAATTGATAACTTGGGGATGGGACCAAGTCTAAACATGAAATTCATTTATGTCTCATATACACCTTAGCCTGAAGGTAATTTTATACAATATTTTTTAAAATGTTGTGTTCCAGCATGCCTTGCGCTATGCCAGTCAGGTGCTGGAAATAGGTTTTAAAAAAAAAGTCATAGCCCCCAAAATGTCTGAATTTCGGAATAGTCTGGATTTCGGATGTCCGGATAAGAGGTACCGTAATCAACCTGTACATTTACACAGCAAATAAGGTGCCGACACTTTCTTGTGCTTCCTGAAAGTTGGAAAAAAGGCACTTGATAGGAAGAAAATCTTAGAAATATAGGTGAGGGAGTGAAGGGGACACAGAAGAAAAGTACTTTTTAGTGAAAAGAACATATTTTCAATAACCTAAATGAATCCTTTAGAGATTTTTCTGCTTTCTAGCAAATGGGGGAGGGGGTCCTGATTCTCATATATAATCTGCTAAATAGGGGAAGAAAATAGCCCCAAGAAAGAGGTAAAATGAGGTGGGGTGGTTATGCAGACTGATCTACACAGAACAGTGTATCCTAATCAGGAGTTCATTACACTGTGTTCCTAGAATTCCCTTTGGGGTTTACTTTGGCCAAGAGACAGAAAACAAGCACGCAAAGACAGAAATAAAACTGTGAAACGCAGCATGTTGTAGTACAATTCAAAAACCAACTGCTTGCAGCTTCATTTTCATCCACTCCCAGGTCCACGGCTTGCTCTTGAATCCAAAGTTTAAAAAACAGGCTCCCTCTCCCCCAATTGGGATAATTATATTCTAAATCTCATCTTGACTAGATAACCCCATACAGGATTAAAAGTAAAGTGTGGCTAAGAGCAGGGATGAGGGCTCTTTCTTATCAGAGTTTTAGAATTACTGTGTGTGTCTTGGTGAGTTGAATGTCACATCACATTGAATGTCATGTGCTGTGTAAAGACATAAACAAAAGGCTATCCCCCAAGTGCCCTAGATTAGAAGATGGCTTGTTTTGCTTTCGTTGTAGTGGTAGTGAGAACTGAGGAGGGCAGAACAATGATTCTTTGTCTTTGTCTTTTTTAGATTCAGATTCCCAGCACAGCCATGAAGTGATGCCTCTTCTGTATCCTCTTTTTGTCTACCTCCATCTTCATATGGTCCAAAATGGCCTAAAGAGCACAGTGGACAGTTTCTATAGTCGCTTCCATGGGATGTTCTTGCAGAATGCCAGCCAGAAGGATATCATAGAGCAGTTACAGACCACCCTAACAATTCAAGACATCCTGTCAAATTTCAAACTCCGGGCATTTCTGGACAACAAGTACGTCATCCGTCTTCAAGAAGACAGCTACAACTTTCTCCTTCGCTACCTCCAAAGTGACAACAACAATGCTCTCTGCAAAGTCCTCTCTTTGCACATTCACTTAGATGTGCAACCAGCCAAGAGGATGGACTATCAGCTGTATGCTAGTGGTGGCTCTTCCCGCAGTGAGACCAACGGCCTGGAGCCTGCTGACATGCCTGCTTCCATCCTGCAGAACGAGGCAGCCTTGGACATACTGCAGGATAGCATTAAAAGAGTCAAAGATGGGCCTCCTTCGCTCACCACTATATGCTTCTATGCATTCTATAACACTGAGCAGTTGCTAAACACAGCAGAGATCTCACCGGATAGCAAGCTGCTTGCTGCTGGCTTTGACAATTCGTCTGTAAAGCTGTGGAGCTTGCGGTCCAAGAAGCTGAAATCTGAGCCTCATCTGGTAGATGTGTCCCGAATTTGCCTGGCTTGTGATATCTTGGACGAGGAGGTCAGAATGTCCTATCACCCTTTTACTGATTGAGGAATGTGGGTGGAGTGCCTTGTGCTCGTAATGAAAGGGTTTACTTGTTGGTTTCTCGTAGCCTGTCATAGCGAACTTCCCAAATGAAGCCAAAACAAACTGCCTCATCAGTGCTTTCCACCTGTCCCCCAGTTAGAGCTGCCAGGCAAAAGGAAAGTGCTCGGGAGCAACAGTTCTGGCTGGGTGAAGGTTTAGGTGAGAGTTGTGGGTGCCGATGCTCCCATCTGTGCACCACTGATTGGAATGTAGCAGATGAGTCCTCTGCTGCTTATCTCAATTAAAAAGCACACACATTCACTTCTTTGCTAGCAGTTGCCCAGGCCTCTCCGGCTGTGTGCTTCTCGTGGGTTTTAATTACTAATAATCCAAATTTCAAGGGTAGAATGAGGTAGTTCAGGCTCAGGAAGAGAGAAGTGGAGAGTTACAAAGATACTTTGACTGTTACAGCGCAATCCTAACCAACTTTCCAGTGCCGCTGTAGCCGTGCCAACAGGGCGCACACTGCATTTTGCAGTGCAGGGGCAGTCATGGAGGCCTCTTCAAGGTGAGGAAGCATTTGTTCCCTTACCTCGGGGCTGCATTGCGGCTGCACCAGCGCTGGAAAGTTGGTTAGGATTGCACTGTCAATCTCCTTTTAAAACTGTATGTTCCGTATTATTATAAGATTTTTATAAAGCACCACCTTCTCCCTCTGCCTGTGAATGACCCATAGTGCTGAGGGTTGAGTATAAAATAGGCACAGTCCAGGAAGATGCTTGACTAACCCCACTAGTATTTCTTTCCCCTTCTGTACCTGAATTATGGCACAATCTTATACTTAGGAGTGCCAGCTCTGGACCTCGGCGCCGGTGCCAAGTGTCGCAAATGTGCCATAAAACCAGGTGGACCTCCTCATGGAAAGTGTCTGTGCTGGATTTTCAGGATTCTACCTTTTCAGTGGAGCCCCAAGATCTGCATCTCCCACCCCCAATGGTGGCTTTGGGGGGTTGCTGTGGAGACAGTGAGTGGGAAAGATTCCTCACATGAGCTGCATTTCACTTGCACAAATTTAGATCTGACATGAAGTATGGTGTTTAAGATCTCCTTACTGGGCAGCTGGGGCTAGAAAGAACAAATACCTAAGCATTTGGTGCAAGCTTCTATAATATTGATGGTGGTGCCTTGGAGCTTGAAACATTTCTGGTAGCAAAAGTTGTTATACCTTGGGTAAGCATTCCATAAACAGCCTTACATAGTACATAAGGCTACTCTTCTCTTGCTACACAGAGTTACCTGTTTTGGGGTTGGGAAAACGTTCTTGAATGTAGACCTCAGGTTTTTCACCATTATGTGCACTGGACAAATAGACAAACTGTCTTCTTTGTTGCTACATCCAGGATGAAGATGATGATAACGTGGGTACAGAGATGAAGATACTCCGAGGGCACTGTGGGCCAGTATATAGCACAAGGTTTCTGTCAGACAGTTCAGGACTCTTGTCCTGTTCAGAAGACACCTCCATCAGATACTGGGACCTCGGATGTTTTACAAACACTGTGTTATACCAAGGGCATGCATACCCTGTGTGGGATCTGGACATCAGTCCTTGCAGCTTGTATTTTGCCAGTGGTTCCCATGACCGCACAGCAAGACTCTGGTCATTTGATCGGACGTATCCGCTGCGGATATACGCAGGCCATTTGGCAGATGTGGACTGCATTAAGTTTCACCCCAATTCTAACTACTTGGCAACAGGATCCACAGACAAAACAGTGCGCCTATGGAGTACCCAGCAAGGAAACACAGTACGCCTGTTCACAGGTCATCGTGGCCCTGTGCTCTCACTTGCGTTTTCTCCAAATGGTAAGTATTTGGCTTCAGCAGGTGAAGACCAGCGGTTAAAGCTGTGGGACTTAGCATCTGGCACGCTTTACAAAGAACTAAGAGGGCACACAGATAATATCACCAGCCTTACTTTTAGTCCGGACAGTAGCTTGATTGCTTCTGCATCAATGGACAACTCCGTTCGGGTTTGGGACATTCGAAACACATACTGCAATGCCCCCGTAGATGGCTCTTCCAGTGAGCTAGTAGGTGTATATACTGGACAGATAAACAACGTACTGAGTGTACAGTTCATGGCCTGTAACCTTCTTCTGGTGACTGGAATTGCACAAGAGAATCAGGAACATTAACTTTTTTTAAAGGGGGGTTGTTATTGAAAGTCAGAGTCTATTATAAACTGAGATTATATATAATTGACTGTGAAAAAATGTCTCTGTCTCTCCCATTGGTGGACATGTCCAGAAAGATGGAAAAACTGTACTTGAAGATGTCTTGCATTGTTGCAAAAAGACAGGGCAGGGAAGGCAATAGAGAACTTCATTGTAGTTGTATGCTAACTAATAGTGCAAGGGCAGGTAGCAATGGGGGCAAGCCAACAACCCATGCTTATAGGAATGCCCAAAATGTGGTCCAAACAACTAAAACCATCAACTTGGCATTTACACTTAAATACCTTGCGTTAATGGGTACACCCTACTTAACTGCTTTGTGAGGTTTGTGTTTCTGTATCAACTATTTAGCTCATTGACTACTTCCCCACTGAATTTTCTGAGGTACTAGAGTCCTTGCCATCATATTGAAAAGAAAACTTGTTTTGTTACAGGGATGTTCCCAATCATAAGCAACACAACAATAATGTTTTAAAATAGCTTTAGGGCAGGCATCTAGCTTGCTAATGAGACATGGTATTTTTCTAATTCAAAAATAAGGTTATCTGAATGTGACAATGCCCTGTCTCTAGAAAAAGAAACAATTTGGATCTGATTTTTTACACTGGCTATAATATTTGTAGCTGTTCTTAGGTCAGAAATTGTGGGTTTTTCCAAGTCTGGTTGCACTGTGATGGGGTACAAAACAGCAGACAGTTGTGAGTGGGTAATAAGTAGCATGCCTGCAGAGAACAGCTAGCAAAGCATAGCATATTTGGACTTCTAATAGGAATGGGCACACTTCACCCCATCATCAGAAGTATTTTCTACAAATGAATGTTGGCAAAGATGAGAACATTAGAATTCCTAAATTATTAATGGTGAGAAGATGCAGCTTTGCCAATTTCTGATTTTCCATGGAATACTGAAGCAAGTTGTTTCATGAGGATGTCATACAAGAGTGTGAGCATGCAAAACCTGGGGGTGGGAAAAGCAAACTCTAATTTTGTCATTCAAAGAAAAAATATTTCTGCTTTCAGGAAAGAGATTTTGTATTTTTGTTTTGTTTTCTATTAAAGCATTTTGTTTTAAAGAGAGAGGCTTGGCATCTCTTTGTGGAACTGAGTAGGTTGTAGGCGTCTGTAGGAAGCCAAGTGTAATTTTACCTTGCAGGTTGCTATTGTGTGCTGCTCAACCAAGGGAAACATGCTCTTCTGAAGATGCATTCTGGAAGAGTTTTTGATGCTCTCAGTCACTTGGGTTTACAGAGAAGCTGTGTGCTTGCAGACACAAGTGTTAACTAGATAGTAAAAACCAGGATTCACTGAGGGCCCAATCCTATCGAACTTTCCAGCGCTGATGCAGCTGTGCCAATGAGGCGTGCGCTGCATCCTGCAGTGGGGGGGGGGAGTCACAGAGCCCTCCTCAAGGTAAGGGAACATTTGTTGAATAGGATTGGGCCCCAAGTCCTCCATTAAGGCTGAACACCAACTCTGATTGCGTTTGGAGGTTCGCGAGCGTAGGGGACAGGACGCCCTGCCCCGAAACGCTGCCCTGGGCTCCACCAATTTCTTCAACGCGCTTGTCCCTCTTTGTAATAATGATCAACACTGATTGGCTGAAACATGTGTGCTCCGATTGGCTGAAAGCCCCCTCTCATCCCATTGGTCAAACAGTTTGCTCCGCGTCCCGCCCTCTCTCAGTCATGAGCATGGTCCACGACCGATCTCAACGGAACTGCATTCCATGGCGATCAGTTAAAAAGGAAGCCACACTGCTCCGCACGCGCCCGGGACGCACTGGGATACGTGCAGTGTAGATCAGCCTTTAAAGGCATTCAGATAATTAGCATTCTTAACACTATCATATGCTACAGCAAGACATTTCTGACCCTTTTCTTAACATCTAGAGGCCAAACTATGGTTGGTCTATAAGCACAGACCAGCCACAGCTGTCGTCAAACCCAGGACAGAGTAAAGATTTTGAGCCTGATCTGAGCCAAATTGAACACTATAGTATATGGCAGTGGTTCCCAAACTGTGAGGCGCGGCTCCCAAGGGAGCCGTGGAAGCCAGCCAGGGGAGCTGTGGAAGGATGGCTTCAGGTTCCCTGTGGAGGGAAGAAGGGGGTACCCCAGTCAACATACCCCACATCACTTCTGATTGGACCTATAGAAGGGGGAGAAATGACCTTCACAGAAGTTATTCACAAAGAGGTGAAATTGGGGAGAAAGCTTCACCTTTTGGTTTTCTACCTGTCACATAACATAATGTAATGGGGAGCCGCGGCCAATAGTCTCCAATGGTCAAGGGAGCCGCAGGTCAAAAAAGTTTGGGAAACACTGGTATATGGAGTTTGCATAGATGCTTAAAAGCAGCTTGAAGGGCTACATAGAATTCAGGGGGACCATGTAAATAGGAGAGATTTGTTGAGATTTCTTTCAAGTATTAGGAGCAACAGGAGTAACTACAGTGACCATTGTTGGTAACTCAAGAAAAGTGGAAGTGAATGTGAAACTAACCAACACTGAGGAGTCTCTGTCCAGAGGTTCTTCAGCAGTAGCAAGACAGTATAGTGCTAGGATTCTGCAGGGCAAACATATACAAATGCAAATTTCTGAATACAGCCTGCAGAATTCAGCTTTTCTTGGTATTAGAATTTAGGCTAACACAATGTCTGGAGATCTTCTTTCCACAATATGCAAATATGGAATCTTCTTTCCACAATATGCAAACACTGAAATAAATGAAATAGCATTCATTCATTGTGCTGATGGGACAGCTCAAAGATGTTTAGCTAATTAATTATCTTAATCTGAGTAGGGTACTTTGTATTTCATTATGTTAACATTTATAAGCTGCTTTTTTAACCAAAAAAGACTGTAAAAGTAGCATGCAAGAATAAGCTTTTTTTAAAATTAATGCAATTTTTAAAAAAAACAAATCTGAAGCAGCATAAGAGGGTAGAACCAGTCAATCTCAGCAAAACACCACCCATTTTGACTGACGCAATCTGGAGGTGATGTACATGGGTCATCAGAAAAAAGCTGTCTTTAATATTGGCATTACCCTCAACTCATGATTCTAGCGTGTCTAAATAGTAAATTTTATGAAACATAATTTCCAAGCAAGTATATTTTGGATTGAGGTATAAGATCTAATTATGTACTTTGTGATCATGGAATGTGTGTGCAAACCCCATATACTTCTCTATGCACAAATGCCCTAGCATATGATTCCTCCTTGAAAAATTAACATGATTCAGATTGTCACCATGATGAATTCTCAATAAGGCTAACGGCGCAATCCTATCTAACTTACACCATCGGTGTAACCAGCGGGGGAGGGCAGGGCGGGAGGCGAGGGGAGATTTAAATCCCCTTTGAATCCCCCTTTGGAGGGGATTTGAATCCCCTTTCCGTTTTGGGGCCTCCCATTCTCGCTGCACCGCTGGTTACACCAGTGGTGGTGTAAGTTGGATAAGAAAATTAAGATTTGAAGAAGCCAAAAATCCTAAGCATGCATGATACATTTGAACCCAAACTTGGAGGGCCAAGTAAATATAGTTTACTTATACGTAGTTATATCTATCTTCCAAGTAAATATAGTTAGAATTCTGTTAGTGTTTCCCTTCTTGGTTTGGCAGTGGGAAGGAAGCTGATTCTGAACCAAGAAAAAAACTTCTTGCTCATCAATCTTCAAGCTGCTTTTAGCGTGTTTTAACATTCGTGTAATGTACCCTGCATAATTTACCTGCTTGCTTTCTAAAAAGCAACAGCAACATGGACTAGTGTTCCTTATTAGCTTTAGTAAGAAGTGTCTTATAAAGAGTGCTGTAGCTTAAACACTTGTGTGTAAAGAGATTAGAATTCATAATCAGGATACTTTGTACTTATAGCACATTTCAAAATGCTTCACAGTAATCATCTATTTGATACTGAGAAGTCACTATCCTGTGGCCAAAATTAGACCACTTGTACTTTTCTGAAATATGGTCAAAATTACAAATATTAAAAGTAAGGTTTTGTGTGCGAGTGAACCTATCTTAAAACTGCTTCCCATCCTGTTTAAGATGAGGGTTTTTTTTTTACCGTTTTTGAGATGTCTGTAAAGGCTTCAGGGCATAATTCTATTCCATTACAACTGTGTTACTAATGTCAGGCACATTCTTTGAGGGTCATGAAATGGCTGTCTTTGTCTTACATGTCATATTGCTTGTGCTGAGCCAAGCTCTAAAACTGTACCATTACAAGTGTTAGCCAAAATGCTTTTAATTTGGGGAATAGCTTTAAATATAGCAATTTGGCATGTTTTGGGACCTTTAGACCTATGTATACCAGAGTCCAGCTTTTGCAGAATTCCGTTTTTAAATAATATTGAAGACACACGTGGTTGCTTTCCAAAAGTTTACTAAATAATTCAGGCGAAAATCATACAGAAATACAATCATACAGAGAACTAGGAAACTTAGATAGAGCAGAGAGATATCAGGTTCTGGTTTTACTTGGGTTATAATCACCTTAACAATCCTGGAGAATTCACCTTGGCTGTTGCAAGTGTTGTAGTTCTGGCACAACAGTGAATGAAAAGAAGGACTAGCAGATTGGGTCTGAGCTGGTCAGACTAGCAGAATGACTGAGAACGAAGTCAAATTAAGAGTGGGGGGTATTGGGAGAAGGGGGAGAAATAAAATGATTCCCAGGTTCTGAACAAGCTGGGTTCAGGAACCAAATCAGTGACTAACTGAGGAGAGAAGGGAGGGAGGGTTGCAAGAGATAGGGAAGAGGAGGGGGGGAAAGGGAAAACCAGATGGAGCAGAGGAATCTCACCAGTACCAGTCCAGGAGGAAAATGAAGAGCCAAGAGAGGGTTTCCAGTCTGTTCCTGCCTTTTATAGGGACCTGAGCACATGTCCAGGAGGATCCCCAGGTACACAGACAAACAGGAAAAAGAATTCCTAGATAGGACACCTCAGTGCACCTGGGGTAAAACAAACAAGTGGGAGGAGGGTAGAGGAGACAGTGGGAGGCTGTCTTGATGGTCGGTACTTAAGAGACAAAAGCAAAGGCTGGGTGGAATCTCAGGTGTTCCTCTATTGTTTCTTTTAGGAACATCACAGTGGGGGGGGGGAATGCAGAGTAAATTCTGTGAGAGCTTTTTGGACACATGGCGAAAATGGTGTCAGGCAGCTGGTCAGGTTTTTCCCTCATGCTTCTTGGGGAGACCTTTCTTCAGCATTGCTCATGGCAGGAACACAAGCGGCAGAACCCTCACATTGTGTACAGTCCAGTCTGGCACATGTTCATCCAAAGTCATAGCTCACAGGTCATTAGCATTCAGAGTCTCTTTGGCAATAAACAGTTTTCATTTTCATCTCGCAACACAAGACCCCTGTGTGATAGTGTCAGTGAATGCATAAATAAGCTCTGCCACTGCTAGTCTCATAAGACCACTCTTCAGCTGCAATTACAAAAAAATAAAATAAAAATCGAAGCCACACATGATGAAAATTACGATAGGCTTACTAGTGAGTTAAAAGCCCCCCTGCAGGTGCAGAACTTCTCTTAATAGTTGAGATTAACTACATTTATAGTGCTAGATAACTTATAAAGTGGCACATCCAGAATTGCTTACCATATTGAGCATCTGTGTGACAAACATCTGTATCTGGGTAAACATTTTGCAACAGGACCTATAGGGAAAAATGGATTTTCCTCTTGCCTTGGGTATCTATTTTTACAAAACTGTAATGGTATGTTCTGCTTGAGCCATTAGAAAAAAACAAAATGCCTTACCTGTAAGCCTAGTCATTTCACACGGGCCAGCTGTTTGCTGGATAGCTATTTTACAGCAGAAACCATGGAAAAGCAGTTGTTCCAACAGGTCTGAGAGAACAGTTACAGTATGCAACATCACATTTTTCTTGGCTTTAGAAACTTTCCCCAGCAGGAACACTTTCCATCATAGGGCACTGCACATATAACTGCACTAACATAATATATAGGATAAAAATTCAGGATTAGTAGCACTTGAGAATAACATTTTTTAAAAAGGAAGTAATGTTTCTGCATATTTAAATGATACTGACAGGACATGATAAATGTAATGAGCTTTCTTGTAATCCATACTTTAAGCTTTTATAAATTCTGCCATTTGGAGACATTTTTGCAGGGTTTAGTAGCTGCCACAGGAGTTGACTGTTCAATTTTAATATCCTCATATAATTGCCAACTCCCAACATCTGGCCCAAACTGTAACTAGAATTAGTGTAGATTATAAATCTTTGCAAGATTGTTTTGACTTGCATACTATTCTTCTTTAGTGACAGAATTTATCTTTGTTGCAGGATGGCAGGGGGGCAGTTAGTGTTCATCTACCATGTTGAAAGTTGGACTATCATCAGTTGTAACTGGCCAGAATTTTACTGTGCCAAAGTGTTGCCCTCTTTGCTGGCTTTCAAAATCTGAACATGCATCGCCTAAGTAAATCTATTTTTTTGTGTGCATGTTGCTATTGTAGCCCATGCAGACACATTAATGTGCATAATAAATACCGTACAGCCCTTAACCTTATGTATATGAATTTTGCGTAAATGTGCATGCACTTTGCATGTGGGTGGAACTTCACTCTTTAAGACTTAGTGCAGTGGTGCCTGGTACCATCTTGCATCCTGATAAACTACACATGTTGCTTGATGCTGCGGCAAACAGTCAAGCCAGATCATAGCCATGACCTGACCTATATAACTGCCTGCTGACGTGTGAAGGTGCCTTAGCTGACCTAGCACCTTTGACACTACAGTACATGCATATTCTGAAACGTATGTTCGCAAAGTCCTCAGGGTGGCTTATACAGTAAAAATTGTAATAAATCAAACCAAACACTGCAGCAATCATCCTAATTACTATACGTTTTTAAAATGAACTCCTACAACCACATGAGCAGCCTCTGAGTAGAAGCCAGAATGACCATTAAAAATCAAATGTTTGCCTGCATAAGTTAAAAAAAAATCAAAGGAATCTGACAATCTTGCATAAGAGTGCAGTGTATGCCAGGGTGTAAGATTTCCTTCCTGGATAACTTTGCCCATAGCTATAGGTTATTATTTTGTCTTGCTTTCAAACATTTGGTGTCCTCTTGGAGCAGAAGCACTCTGTTCATGCTCAGAAGTGGAATTTTTTTGAAAACAAAAGTTGGCAATAAGTTGTTCAGACGTTAAAGTTTCAGAGCAATAGATGAAAATGAAAAGAGCATATATTGAAATAGATACACAGACATCTGTTTACAGCTCACGCAAAATATCTTCACTCAGAGGGAAAGATTGTCAATACTGTCTTGAAAGTAAACGCCCAATGAGAAAATATTCGCTTTATTAATCTAGACGAACCAGGTCCAACGGCCTTTAGTAGTGCCTTCCTATTGATTCAGTTGAAGAGATTTGCAATATTTTCTTTTAAAAAAGAAAAGGGGAGGTGCCCGATTTTAAATTTGTTGGAGCAGGCCAATCCAGGCGCTTCGAAGCGCAAGGCCTACAGCGTCAGTCAGTTATCTGAAATCATGAATTGGTTGCGTCTCATGATTCCCCAGAGCCAGAGGGAAGCACGAAATATGTCTCCCTAAGAACAGGGGCAAAGGCGCTCACGAGACTTCCGGTTGCCATTCCAGCGGATAGATGGAACGATCCATGAGCACGGAGAGAGCGGTAAAACACAGAGGAATTGGTGTAAAAATTCAAACACAACAGACAAGGGGAGACGCTCTCTTTCGGTGCGGTTCTTTGAACTAAAATAGTCTACCCGCCTACCTCACAAAGAAGCTAGACAGACAGACTGACAGGGTGATGATGTCTCCACCCCACCCCCCCGGCACGGTTTTTAAATGCCTTGCAATAAGCGTAAGTGCAGTGAACATCAGCGACTAAGTTCGAATGTCATTCAGGCACAGCACAGGAACGTAACTTCAGGGACACCTTCCTAGTTCTGTCGCAGCGCTGGGAAAGTATAGCGTCCTCCTTCTCCAGCCATGCCCCAAAGACGGCAGAAAACAAACGACATAGAGTTGAAAATCTAAAGGGGGGGGGAGAGAGAGGATGACTTTTGTGCCTACGAAAGGCTACTACGCGAGCCACGCATCAGTTCAAGAGATAAACTTTCCTTCCCGTGGAGAGACGAGCTTGACCAGCTGCACGTGGTGAGACTGCACGCTTTTCTTTTCTTTTTTTACAACAAGGGCTTCCTCAGCTCTCATGTCAGCGCATAGATATTTCTATAAACTCTTGGGGAGCCCTTGAACCCTAACTTAAGATAGCTCCTTCCTTCCATTCTGACAGAGTGAGGGTACCAAATTGCACCCTGCAGGCAGAGCCTATCAGTGTTTATTTACTCACTGTGTTTAATGGACTTACTCCCAGGTAAGGGTTCATAAGAGTGCAGCCAGCCTCTTATTCAAGATCAGTTCAACAGTGACTGTGAGCCCAATCCTATGCGTGTCTACTCAGAAGTAAGTCCCATTATAGTCAAAGGAGCTTACTCCCAGGTAAGTGTGGATAAGACTGCATATTTTCTGGCTAAGTACCTGGCAGTGTTCCTTTTAAGCTGTGCACAACATAGAGCTCTGCAACCCAGAAGTTCAGCAATGAATGATGAGTAACATCAATCATCATGGAGCTTCTGGGGACAGTGTCATCATGATGCAGTCGTGACACCACGTCACACCGCACAGGAGAAGGGGTCTGTGCATCGGCATGGGCCTCTTAGAGGGAATATAGGTACCCGGTTATCTTTTTGTTGTTCTTTCTTCGAGCTACCCAACTACAACATCTCTCCCTCTCTCTCACACACACACACACCCTCCCACCCTGGCAAATCACAGCTCCTGAAAGGGGTGGAAATGCAATGGTCCATCCCTTTGCCACTTGGCCAGACTGGCCTGGGGATGAATGAGGCACCCTTGTTCTTTGTAAGTCTCACCCAGAAGCAAACTTGTACACTCCCATGGTCTTGTACACTCCCATGGACCCCCGAGCATTTCTGGAGGAAAAGTCCATCACAGCTTACAAGCCATGATGGGGATAAGCAACCTCCTGGTTGTAGCAGTAGGTTTTCTTTGTGCCAGGTGCAAGGGAGTGGCAACAGGAAACAGGTTATCTTGTTGTCTTGTGTTCCCTGAGGCATCTGGTGGGGCCACTGTGTGATACAGGAAGCTGGACTAGAGGGGCTTTTGGCCTGATCCAGCAGGGCTCTTCTTATGTTCTTATCTGGTGGGCCACAGTGAGATAAAGGAAGCTGGACTAGATAGGCCTTTGACCTGATCCAGCAGGGCCCTTCTTATGTTTTTATGTTCTTGTTGTTTGCTCCATTACACCAACTCCCCAGTTCTTTTCCAACGGCCTGTAAAGCAAGCAGGATCCTCACCCAGCCTCAAAGCAAAGGGACGGGGGGGGGGGGGGACTGGGTCACAGCCTACAACAGGGGTCCTCAAACTTTTTCTGTTGGTGACCAGTTCACTGCCCCTCAAACTGCTGGCGGGCCGGACAGTTGGGGGCGGGACTATAGTCCCCCTGTGCGTTGCTCCCTGCTTGCTGCCTCACACCCCCCGCTTGCCGCGTCACCCCCCCTCGCTGCCACCAGGTACTCATCGCTCGCTCGCCCGCCCAGTGCTTGGTCCTCTTCGGCGGCTCAGCCGCTTCTTACTAGCGCAGGCAAAGACAAGCTAAAGCAGCGCATGCGCAAAACGCCGCTCGAAGCTTTGCCCTCAGACGGGCCGAACGTTCGCGGGCTGTAGTTTGAGGACCCCTGGCCTACAACAAAAGGAAGTCTCCAAAACTGCTCTGTTTTAATTTAAGTTAGTGTAAAACCTAACTCCTGTGTCCTTCTAGTGCTGCATTCTAATAGGACCCGGAAGTTAAAGCTAGATGGTATGTGTTGGTTTATATATATATAAAGCAGCGGCCAGCGGGTGGCGCAGCGGGTTAAACCGCTGAACCATAAGCTGTCGATCGAAAGGTCGGCAGTTTGATCCCCGCGACGGGGTGAGCGCTCGTTGCTTGGCCAGCTCCTGCCAACCTAGCAGTTCCAAAGCATGTTAATGCGAGTAGATAAATAGGTACCGCTTGCAGGAAGGTAAACAGCGCTCCGTGTTCCAGCTGCATGCTACGCGCTGCGGCAAGGAGAGTCATGCCGGCCACATGACCATGGAGGCGTCTTCGGACAACGCTGGCTCTTCGGCTTTGAAATGGAGATGAGCACCACACCCTAGAGTCGGACGTGACTGGACTTAATTGTCAGGGGATAACTTTACCTTATATATATATATATATATATATATATATATATATATATATATATATATATATATATAATAGAGAGAGAGAGAGTTCACATATAAAAATAAGAGTCCTAGGGATCGCTTTGCAAGGTCATTCTCAAGTTATTGCTATTCTCCTCCTCTCTCTCTTCCGATAGATTCTCTTACCCTCACATCCTGTTCTGGCAAGAGAGGAAAACTGTCACAATGCAGCATCTTGAGTTCAGGAAATGTGTGCTAACATATTTGTAGGCAACTAGCACTAACTGTGTGTGTGTGTGTGTGTTTAAAAATACATTTACAGACAGAAACACAGACTCTCTCTTCCAGTTCACCACCACCAGCTGCCCTTCCGACTTACAACTTATGTGCCATCCATGTTCCCCTATCAGTGCTATGTGTGAGTGGTATGTGTGAGTGGTATGTTAATGAGTATCATCATCACCATTATGAATTAAAACTAGCACAAACTACACAGCCAATGAACTTCCTATTAGGTGAGGGGCTAAAGCCCACTTGTATTGTTAGGAAAATGATGTTGATGTTGAGCCATTGATGAGCACTCTTTGTGTACGGTTGTCCAACCAATTGTGACTCTATCAAATGGCTGTTTCATTTAGCCCAGTGGTTCTCAAAATTCTCCCTACGAGGATGGATGGGAGAACTTTGAGTCTTTGTGGTGGTGGGGACAGCAGCAGCAGTGATCCTGGGGATGATGCTGCTGCCAGGGGAAATGTGTTCTCCCTTAACTCACTGGGGTGCGGGGAGGCCTGTGGACCCCTCTGCGGGTCTCCCTGCGCTGTATATCGCTGCTCTGCAGCGATTACAGCCACTTCCAGTTTTTGGACAAAACCCGGAAGTGGTCATAATTGCTGCAAAGTGGCAATCTACAGCACAGGGAGCCCCGCAGAGGGGTCCACAGGCCTCCCCGCACCCTCCGGAGGCCGTCAGGACTACCGGTTAGTTAAGGAAGAAAACGTTTCCCCTGGCAGCGGCGCAATCCCCGGAATTGCTGTCCCACTGTCCTCACCCCTTAAGGGACCAACAAGAAACCGTGGTTCTCCTGGTGGATTGTGACCCACAAGTTTGAGAACCACTGATCTAGCCCATATTTTTGTGGGTTTAGCTTGCTAATCAAGATGTCATCATGGGGAACCTTGCTGAATGCTTTACTGAAATCAAGATAAATGACATCCACAGCTTTTCCACCATCCACTAAGCTAGTAACTTGAGAGATGAGATTTGTCTGGCAAGATTTATTTTTGATAAATCCACATTGGCTTCTAGTAATCACTGCATTGATATCCAGATGTCTAAAGACCGACTGTTTTATAATTTGTTCTAATCCTTTTGGAGCTCTTCACAATTAGTTTAGATTTTCACCATCCTGAATAATTTGGTGTCACCTGCACACTTGCAGCACAATCCTATGCATGTCTTATTGAGATTCAGTAGGATTTATTCATAGGTATGTGTTATAGGATTGCTTTAGCTGCCTAACTGCAGTGCTCATTCCTGACTCTGGATCATTTATGAATACATTGAATAGCACTACTCATGAAGTGCAGCAGACCTGTTGCAGACCCTACTCAGTGCCCTCTCCAGGTTTGAGGGGGGCCTTGGGAGAGTGCCTACCAATAGGTCCCCTTCTACATGGGGGCTCCCTGGTCTGTGGGAGAAGGGGCAATGGGTCTTACTTTGGCATGGCTGGACAGTTTTTTAAAAACTTATTTTAATTATTTGCCACTGCCTACGGTGGTGGTAGAACAAAGTGGTACTCTTGGCAGCCACCCTCTTGGTTGCCCAACAGTGCCTGCAATGCAGCATCATTTTGGGGGAATGTGTGGAATCCAAGATGGTGGCCGTCAGTTAAAAAAAACACAAGTATCCACGGATTCACTTATCTGTGGATCCAAGATCTGTGCCCCCTACACCTCTTACTTATATTTCTTTGGCGCTAGGTGCCAAGCCAGCATGGGTCTTGTTTAAACAGAACACTATAAGCAGCCGCATGCTGTTTATAGCACAGAGCCTGAATGATTCTAGTAAGGAGCCTTGATACTAGAGAGGCGAGGCTCCAGACGTTAATAGGAAGCAGAAACTTCTTCCTGTTAATGTTCCGAGTCTCTCTAGAGCAGAGACTGCTTACTAGAATCATTCAGGTTCTGTGCTATAAGCAGCACGTTGCTGCTTATAGTGTTGTTTAAGCAAGACCCATGCTTGCTTTGCGTTAGCGCTAAAGAAATAAAGGTAAAGAGCACAGGGGGCCTCGCCCCATCCGCAGTTTTCAAGTATCTGTGGGAGCCTGGAATGTATCCCCCATGGATATGGTCCTCCTGTATTTTTAAGGGCCTGTGCATGGAGAAGCTATATGGTGGTAGTAGAGAGTTCAGAAGACAATGCTACTTAGACAGGAAAACTCGTGAGGATCACGATGATTAAGGTTGCAATCCTATCTACGCTTATAGTGGGACTTCTGAGTAAATATGTGTAGGATTGCATTGTAAAGGAAGTAGAATAGTGGGAATTGAAAAGGAGGACCCTTGAGAAGAAACTGGTTCAGGCATGGGACTGAATAAAATGTCACTGGAGGAAAACCTCCGTGAACTGAAGCACTAAGAAGAACTTCCAGAAAGGTATCTCTGGGCGCAATCCAAACCTACTTAGGCCGCCGTTGTAACCAGCGGCCCAGCGAAAACAGGAGGCCCCAGAATGGAAAGGGGATTCAAATCCCATTTGAATTCCCCTTTTGGAGGGGATTTGAATCCCCTTTCCGTTCTGGGGCCTCCTGTTTTCGCTGCGCCGCTGGTTACACCGGTGGCGTAAGTAGGTTTGGATTGCGCCCTTAAGTGTGTTAATGGAGAGTGGATAGAACTGCCTGTTCATGGCTGGAGATAATTCAAATGCTTGAGATAATTCAAATGCAAATTCAAAGGCTGCAACCCTATTCACATTTACTTGTGTGTCAGCCCCATAACACAGTTGGACTATTTTCTTCCAAGTAAGACTGTGCAGATGAGATTCCAGATGTGGGGAGCATTTTTACACATAAAGGGCCCACTCCTTTGAACTGGGATGAGAATGCATGCCAGTGCTTAATTTCTAAAGTGAAACGTTGTCAAGACTTAAGCCTGCCTGGAAGTTGAGCCCTATGGGAAGTCCTTGAGCTTCACAGACTATATACAATACTCGTAAGTGTAAGTCCTATTGAGTTCAACGCGGCTCATTCCCAAGTTAAGTGTCCATAGGACTGCAGCCACAATTTCAGACACGTACAGACGACGGGGTTGCTCGGTTAGGGGTGGTGGTGGAAGGCGGCACTCTATGTCTCTCTTCCAAAAGGCGCTCTTAGATGATTTCCCGTTTCAGGAATGAACTTTGACAATAAGAGATACTCCTCGTCCTATTATCAATTCTAGTGGGACGAGGAGGGCGGACTTGGCCGGCTCCCCGTCCCCACTCCCTGAACTGGGAAGACTGCTGCAGGCTCTGCGCGCTTGGGAAGTAGCGAGCAGTAGAGGGCGCTGTCGGACTCCGATCCTTTCGGGTGAGTCGCTGCCGGCTGGGGATAGCGATAGCAGCAGCAGCAGCAAGCCTCGACCAGGAGTCTTATCAGCGGGCAGCAGGAGAGGATGGGCCGGGCCGGGCCCCCGTTTAGGCGGGCCCGGCTCTTCATGGGGCAGTGCCGCCGAGGACAGTGAGGCGCCGCCCTCTCCCGCTCGGCGCAAGGAAGCAGCAGCAGGCGCCACCGCCATCGGCCATTTGCTCCATGGCGGGCTTGGTTCCCCGCCTGCCCTTGCTGCTGCTGTGGCGGCAACGGCGGCACCTGCATTGCTTCTTCTGGGTTCGCGCTGCCGCGGCTGCGCCAGCCGCCGCCGGCTCCAAAGGCTGGGCCGCGTTGCACTCGGCGGGCAGGTGCGGCGAAGTTGTTTCGCTCGGCTCCCCGTGCCCTCGCCCGGCCACCCCACGCCTGGCCGCATTCTCCTGGTCAGCCGCGGCCGGAAGCCGACCGAAGAAGGCGGGCGACTCTCCAGGAGCCGCGCTGCCCCTGGTTGCCGAACCAGGCGGCGGCGGCGGCGGCGGCAACGAATCGGACGCCAAGAGGCTCCTGGCCCTGGCATATCCCGAGCGCTGGAGGCTGACAGGTATCCGCCCCCTGGCCCAAGAACCTTTCTCCTCCCCGAGGGGCGCCGGACCGCAGAGCCCTCGCAGCGCCTAGTAGGAAGAGCCGGCTGCTGCCAAGCGCGCGGTGCCCCTCCGGCCCCTCCTGTCTTCTCTCTCTTGTTCGCGTCACTCACTGGCCCCCCACCACGGCAGCCGCTCGCCTTTTCTCGGCTCTGCTGCCTGGAGCATTTTAAATCCTTCCTGGGCTCCTCCACCCCCTGCTGGACGCTGCCGCACAAATGCTCATGATGCACCGGCAATAAATGACTGGCGGAGCGATTCCTCAGTCGTAAACACACACGACTGCTCCAGACACTGTCCCACCATGTATCTCCCCCCCACACACACACATTGACTGACTCCCTTCTTCACGAATGCCTACCGCGGGTAATATTCCGGGGTCTGTGTCTTCCACTCTCCATGCACCCCCCCCCCCACTGAGCTTTACCCTTCTCACTACTTTAATGTCACTTCTTTTATCACAATGCAACCAGTTCACTGTATCTTTCCTTCTCAGTTGTTCTGTTCATACACCTGAACGTCGGTAGCCCTGTTCTCATCATCTTCATAGCCAGGTGTGGTGTGGGGCATCAATTCAAGCCTGCAGTGTTGGCCTTGCCCCCAAACTGCACATTCAGCCAAAGGAAAAGCCCCCTTTCACAGCTTCTCTCCGTGAGGAGTTGACACAATGTGTAGAGGGGGGAGTGGATGGATCATGCCTGCTGACTGTCCCATGTCCTCTGCGCATTCAGTGGTAGGTTTAGGGGTTGTTGGGTTTTGTTTTGTTTTTTGCACTCTGCAAAAGCCAAGGCTGCAGATATTTGCAAGAGTATGGTGGTGGGAGGTAACAGGAAACATGTCCCAGCTACTCCTTGACCCAAGCAAGTTAGGTTTACTTTACCAAAGAACCCCTCAAAGTCTTGTTACTCTGCATGGTTTTCAGGGATTCCCCACACTGCGTTCTACAGCACGCCAGAGGAAGCACTGAAGTGGTGCCTTGGGATTGGACACATTATTTTTATTAATACAAAGTGCCATCCATGTGTCCCTGCCCTGAAGAGCTCACAGTCTAAAACCTCCTGAGTAGATTTATTGTAAATATCAATTAGATATCTATTTCAAAAATTGTTGGAACTTGTATTGTTTACATACTGTGATATAACATTGACAGCGCAATCCTATCCAACTTGCACCACCTGTGTAACCAGCAGGGGAGGGCAGGGCAGGAGGCTTTGGAGGGGAGGGGAGATTTAAATCCCCTTTGAATCCCCCTTTGGAGGGGATTTGAATCCCCTTTCCGTTCTGGGGTTGCACCATTGGTTACACCGCTGGTGTAAGTTGGATAGGATTGCGCTGTAAAACACATTCCAAACTAAAAAAAAATCAAGACAAAAAATGCACCAGAGGGGTATTTAGTTGTGTAGAATCTCCCTCATGTGCTGGTCCACCATCAATAGGAAGGCCACCTTTGTTCCCAATGAACATAGAGATTGTTCCCAATTTTTCACATAGCGAACTCCACACACACTCAGTACAGGGAAAAAGGTTCAACTCACACAGTCTTGATCTAGATCTGCCACATCCTGATCCAGCTTGTGGGCCCCACAGCTGCTATTTAAAGAAGAAAAAGGATGGAAATACAAGCATGCATTTAACATCATGTGAAATTTAACCTTCATTTTAATTGCCTTGATTTGTCTCGGAAAAAGCATAATCAATTTTGGAGAAGCTATAGGCAAATTGTCGCCATTAGTAGTGTGAGATGCTATCATTCCACAATGAGGAACATTGTCTATTGCCAGTTTTCCACTTGGAGTTGGGTGCACAGGAGGGAAATGAAAATACAGTTTTCTCTTCATCTTGGAAAGAAAATCTACTGGTATGCATACAGTCAAAATGACTTCAGAGAGGAGGTTGGCTTGAAGGCTCTTCAGATTATTGGCCATGTGTAGCTTCCATGGGTAGCCTGAAACATTATCTTGAAGAATATGGTGGTTTTCCTATCCTCCTTAAAACACTACAGAAGGCCTTTCCACAACAACAGCCCCATTATCTTAATTTATCTCTGTTCAACAGACTCATTTTGACTTGGGTGTTCCACCATACTTTATGTGTCTATCTGATCGTGCAGTTGATGTCTCATCATGCACATTTTTCAAAAGTGATCCGTGTTAGTCTTGCATGTAATTCTGTTAATATTCAAAATAGGCTGCTAAAATTTAACTATAAAGAGCTGAAGCGTTTCATAAAATGTCAACATAAAACATTATTAGTTTAATAACAGAAAAATGTATTGATGTTTTGTTTTTTCTAGCTGCCGTTGGCTTTCTGACTGTTTCCAGTGTCATCACTATGTCTGCCCCTTTTTTCTTGGGCAAGGTTATTGATGTCATTTACACAAATCCTACTGGTGACTTTACTGAAAACCTATCTAATCTCTGTGCCTTGCTAAGTGGAATATTTTTGTGTGGTGCTGCTGCCAATGCAATACGTGTCTACCTCATGCAGACTGCAGGTAATGATGGGAAGGGGGAAGTAAAATTATCTGTCTCCTCATGGTAAGCAATATCACTGACTGAAACAAGGTCTAGCCCAGGGGTTCTCAACCTCTTACCTGCTGTGTACCACCTCCAGCAACGATCTCCCTCCACATACCACCGGAAATAAATGCTGATGATGTCATCGGCACTTCCGGGTTTTCGGCGCGACAGAGCCCTACAAAGGTAAGCTAAAGGACTTGGGCAGGTGGGAGGGCCTTTCCCGAGCCTGGAAACCCAAGCACTTGAGCTCTGCAGGCTTTACAGAGCTGAAGGCATTGGTTCCTGGTCATGGCGGGCTCCCTGGTGGCTGCCATCTGGGGAGCCACATACCGCCAGTTGGCGGTATGCGTACCACTAGTGGTACGCGTACCACCAGTTGAGAACCCCTGGTATAGCCTTATGGCTATACATTCAAGATTATGTTCTTTAGCTCTGAATTAATTAGTCCTCTAGTTCAGAGGTTCCCATCCTGTGGTACACGTACCAATAGTGGTACACAGACCACAGACTGGTAGTATGTGGGCTGCCAGCGGCCAAGATGGCAACTGCCATCTTGACTACACGGCGCCGTGTCAGAGCCCAAAAAGCAGTGGCTTAAGCTCTGCCAAGCCGGTAGAGCTCGAACGCACGGTCTCTAAGCACAGGAATGACCCTCCTGCCCTCCTTTGTACCTTACTTTGTTTTTGTGTGCTTACTTTGTTCGTGCAGCCGCGAACCCGGAAGTAAGTGCTGATGATGTCATTGGCACTCTCGGTGGTATACGGTGGGCCAGAGCCCCAGGGAAAAGGTTTGGAACCTTTGCTCTAGTTCCATTACTAGTGCATGTCAAAATTTCTGTTTATGTGCATGCTTTGGAAGGGTTAGAAAATCTACTTTTGGGCCACTCATCAACCACTCAACAAAATTCAAAAAGCTGATGGATAAATTATATGTGTTAAGAGAATTTGCGAATGTACCCTTGGTAGTGACGAAGGTACTAAACTAAAATGACGGAGGTACTAAACTGTAGCTTTGTAGGGCCTATTTGTATGTTATTTGCATAGCATAATTCTTCATTAAATTTAGATAGATATGTAGCTTTTTTGTTATGTTCATCATGAATATATTCTCCATGACTCAGTCTACAGCTTCCTGGAGGAATTCCTAGTTTTAATGAATCAATATAAAGAATGTCATAACTTCATTTTGTGAGCATTCAGAAAAACCAGTTAGGTTTGATCTGCACTCCATTAACTCTGATAGCAAAGCAATGACATTTTAATATGAGCGAAGAGCGTTTTCTCTAAGAAGATGGAATATGTGCTTTGTTGCTCCTTCAAGACAATATTTTGGAGTCAGCTTTCCTAAGCTGCAGTTTACTGCTCCATCAGGCATATGAATTTGAATGAACAGGCAAATGTTCAAATGCAGTAGTCAGACTGAACTCACGCTAATGCCTAATGATACATGGGTTTAGTCTTAAACAGCCATTTCCATGAATGCTGTATATTTGCTGCCTGTTAAGAGTGTCCATTGGCTTTTTACAAAAGTCAGACTGGGTTATATTTAAGAAAAAAGAATTAATGGACGTCTGACATAAATAGGAATATCATGAAAAAGCAAAGCACATATTTGGGGATGTGTTACCCTTTCCAGCCATTTTGTCAAGATTGATATAGAATATAATTAAAGGGTTTACTTTTGTCTTTGGTCAGGAATTTTGAAAAGTAGTAACTGAAAGTTCCAGTAGTTACAGAAAGCTATTTTTTGAATAATTCAGTGTAGTTGATTTACAGTATTTAAATCAATCTTGTATGTAACAATTTGAACTTGCTGTTGCTTTAATCTGAGGTGCTATGTTCTGTGGCTTGAAACAAAATTAGCCTGAATTTCATCCTGGCTTCCAGAATAGTTCAGCAGACTGAAAATGCACAGTTACGTTTGCTTGGAACACTGTAACAGTATGAAATGCCATTTTCTGGCAAAATATCTTACTTATTCTTATGCCAACATAGGAATTGGCAACAATGAAGACATGTAGGTAGATTTAATCGTTTAAATATTAGTGTTTTTCCCCCCAAATATTTAACAGCTGCAAGTGTTGCAACCCAAATCCCTCTCCCACCACCCACCGTGCCATTCCCAGCATGTTTTCTGTTGATTGCAAAGGATCCGTGGCAAGTACCGGTAACTTTTAGAACTGGCAATGTTGCTAACTTATTTTGTATGTGTAAAATCTTTTCAGCCAATTGTCACACTTCTTGACTCTTATAGGTCAAAGAATTGTGAACCGGCTGAGAGCAACGATGTTTTCCTCTCTTTTGAAACAAGAAGTAGCCTTTTTTGACAAAACCAGCACTGGGGAGCTGATTAATCGCTTATCTTCAGACACTGCACTCTTGGGTCGCTCAGTCACTGAAAACCTTTCTGATGGGCTGAGAGCAGGGGCTCAGGCCTCATTTGGAGTTGGGATGATGGTATGTGCCTATCTGTTCCTATAGCTTTCCCTCATTATGTGCTGCAGATTCAAAGTGCTTTAAGGTGTGAGAGCAAGGATTCAAAAGTCCTCTAATAAACCAATTGTTATTTGTAGACGATACAAATATTAAGAATGCCTGTAATTATATCTGATGAAAGACAACGTGGTCTAATGAACACAGAACTGAGTATGGACTGGGATTCAAATAGTCATGGACTTTTCCATCCTAAGGTGAAATCATATCTCACCACCTCCATTTCCCATCAGTAACACTAATAGGAATAGGGTCACGGCTCCTTAAGGGATTTTTTTTAAAAAAGAACAAAAGATTATAATATATACTACTTCAGTAACAATAACATAACTCTCTTTCCCACTTTACAGCAAAGTTTAAAGGTGAGGAATGGAATGTAGGTCCCTTGATTCTGTAGCCCTTTGCCCTAAATGCACTTTCTTTGTGTTGCTATGGGTGAGGCATCAGAAACACCTTGCAGCTTATGACGAGGTGGGGAGATCACTGGCGGTGTAGGCAGTGATTTCACCTATGCTGGTGCGGGGGTGCAGACCGCACCATGTAACACCCTCCGGGGGGTGAAATCACTAGTGGCCAAAATTGTGAAAACCTTTGTCTTTATGAATACTATCATCATGATATACATCATTCGATGCGTAATCACATGCAGAATGCAATGAAACAAACCGTATCGAAATATCTGCAATCTATCAAAAGTTAGTGAGGATGTTTTTTTCCTTGGGTAACAAAAAGTAGATTTCCTTAACTCAAAACAGATCAATAAGACTGATTTGAGACTGATTGTTCTGAGAGCCAAGTTGGTTACTGATTTGTTGGGTGACCTGTACCGTTATATATTAAAATAAATAAGGTTAATGCTCTCACGCAAACTCTTGTGATGCCTCTGTTTAGGCTGCAAACGTACATTACGCTGTTATGTATAATATTGTAAATTTTAAGGTGTAATTTTGATTAAGCGGGGGGGTGGGGCGATGATACGTTTCCACGTCCACTGTATGGGGAGAAGGTTCATCATGGGGGTGACGCACTGACCTCCTGTACCGGGTGACGCATTACAAATAGTGCCCATGCTGAGTGATGGCAGATCCAGCATAGGTCCAAATGCATTATTCAGCAACAGACTTTGAAATACTTCCTATCACTGTCTCCCACACTCTGAACACAGTGAGATTCACTTCACAGTAAACATGCATAGGATTATTCTGTTATATATCTTTGGGGAGGTGGGAGCTTTCACGCTCTGCTGTGGCAGACTGTTAAGGAATGAATGACACTTGAAAAGAAACTACAAAATATTTTGCAAGATAACTACCCTGCATTACATTTTTGTATTATTTAATTCATAGGTCTAACAGGGCCTTATTAATTGTGCTAAAATGTTGGAATTTTTTTTTTTACTTCTAGTTTTTTATCTCTCCCAAAGTTGCCACATTTGTTCTGAGTGTGGTGCCACCTTTGGCGGTCATAGCTGTGATTTATGGAAGATATTTGCGAAAACTTACTAGACTGACGCAGGATTCACTTGCAGACGCAACACAGGTATGTTTTGAATTTTTAATATAGAAAAATTGAAAGCTAGTGTTAGGCCAGACTCCTGTCCATCACTCTGAACTTTGCCCATGACATCTGCCCTCCAGTGTCTCTTGATCTAGGCGTGCAAGTTCAGTTAACGAAATGACGTAACAGTGGGAGTAGGTCATAGAGGGAATAGATCATTTGTTTAATTCTTCTCCTTTTCAACTGGTTGAGCCAGGGACTTATGTCCCCTTGTTGTAGGTATATAATACCCTTCCCTGTTGCTTTTTTCCAAATGTCATAACTGAGTCTGTGTATATATAAGTGTGTATCCCAAGTAGCTGTTCTGGAAATGGAGGACATTCCATTCCCATTAGTGGGAGGGAGATTTTAACCAATTTCCCCCCTTTCATCTGCATCCCCCTGTCCTCCCCACCCCCCACATCTGCTCCTAAGGGTTAAGGAATTCTCTTGAACAGGATGGCGTGTAGCAGGGGGGGGGCTGCAGCGAGAAGAGGGGATGTGAAAATCCCCCTCCCATGTGAAAGGAAGTGTCTTCCATTCTCAGAAGAACAGTTTAAGATACAAACCATAGTTGTTTGTAGTACCTGGTGTGAGACAGTTCTTTATTGATTTTCTGCCATTGAAAAATGACCCTGTGTGACCTGTACAATGCCCAAATGTTGTGTGGGGTTATTTCAGTCCTTGCTCCCTGTTATACTGGAGGTAAAGAAGCAAATGTTCAAGCACGTTTTTTTAAGTATCTCATTTAAGTACTTCCAACTTATGTAAATACTTTAGCAGAAATATGTATTGGCTGTTGGTATTGTACTTGCATGCAGTCAGGAATCTGAAAGTCATTCTGATTTTGTTTGCATGCACATCAAAATGTTGGCAAAGCCTGTGAATTACACTCATGTTTTTTAAAAAAAAAATTACTGCAGCTGGCAGAAGAACGGATTGGAAACTTAAGAACAGTTCGAGCCTTTGGACAAGAGTTAAATGAAATGGAGAAATATAGGAGCAAGGTTGATCATGTGCTACAATTGGCCAAAAAGGAATCAATAGCTCGAGCAGGCTTCTTTGGAGCAGTAAGTATATGAAGAAGGTGAGGAATCCACAGTGTTTTTGCAATGCCTCTGGCCTTTATGTAATGATAATTTATACATTAGAATCATGCTCATTTTCCATCTGTAAACTCTTGTGTTGCAAATAACTTTCTCTAAAGGCATTGTACATTTTTTAGATGGAAGTTATTCCTCTGAGCCTTACGTGGTCATTTTGTCCACAGGACTTCTCTGTTTGCATTGGCTGTGTTCATGGTACCCAAGCTTTGCTGAAAGTACCTTTTGTTAGTAGCTGACCCAGATAAATTTCTGTAGTGTTTCTTAAACTCCTTTGGGTTTGATAGGCAAATTTGGGAACTGGATATCAGAGTTTTCAAAATGGAAATTCAGGATATATACTGCATATGTGTGCCAGCAGTTTTCCTTTATGTTGCTCTTGTTGTGCCAGATGTGAGTTTCCCTTCTCTTTTATAATATGATTGGAAACGAATGATATATTTCATTAGGAAATTGGTTGAAGAATTTACCAGGGGGATATTTTTGTAACTGATATACATAGAAAGAAGGTTTAGTTCTTGGGATAGCTAGAGCAGACAGTAGATTGAGTCATAGCTTTTTGAGCTAGGCTTACCATATCGCCGACCGGGATGCTCCGTTTTGCCCTTAAGGGGCGGGGCGGGGGGAGGGGAACAAGAGTGCGCCCGGGCGCGCTCTCGTTCCCCTCCCCCGCCCCGCCCCTTAAGGGCAAAACGGAGCGTCCCAGTCGGCGATATGGTAAGCCTATTTTGAGCAGACGTTCCTTCCTCTGCCTTCCTTCCAGCCCTCTCTGCCCCCTCCCCAAACCACTCCTGAGAACTGGAGGAACTTAGAATAATGTAGGGTGTGTAATGGGGAACTGTTGCTAGATGGGGGAATAGATGAAAATTGCTTCCTTGTGCCAGCTGATGTGTCTTTGGAGTCAAGTCAGTATATATTCTGCTATCCTCACAGGTCTTCTAAACTGTGTGCAAGTACTGAAGTTACAGCGGAGGTCCCAAATGTACATTCCTCATATAACTGAGTTGATGTACTGAATATGCTCCTTCTATTATTGCTAGGCTTACCAGATCGCTGACCGGGACGGAGCGTTCGCCCCTTAAGGGGGCGTGGCATGGGGGGCCATAACGCGTCGCGTTATGGCCCCCCACGCCCCGCCCCCTTAAGGGGCGAACGCTCCGTCCCGGTCAGCGATCTGGTAAGCCTAATTATTGCCCCATCACATATTTTATTCATACCAGTTAGATGTTGTCCAGCTGTCAGTACAATCCTATGCATGTTTGCTCAGAAGTGAGTTCCATTGTGTTCAATGGAGCTTACTCCCGGGTAAGTGTGGATAGGATTGCAGCCTGTATCTCTTAAAAGAATGTGTCCAAAAGTGTTGATGCCTTCAGTCTTTACTTTTGGCAGCCTGGGTAGTGAGGATGCTTTTTTCCTTGTATATCACATGGCTCTATTTTAGGCCAGAGGGCATAGGTTTTCTGACAAACCTTGCATCTGAGAACACTTTGGCATAGCAGATGCAGCTGTAAAGGATTATATTAACAGAGGTGTGGCCTTTTCTTCTTTCTCAGTCTGGACTGTCTGGGAACTTGATCGTGCTCTCTGTTCTATACAAAGGAGGATTACTGATGGGCAGTGCCCACATGACTGTTGGTGACCTGTCTTCTTTCTTAATGTATGCCTTCTGGGTTGGTGTCAGCATTGGAGGTATGTATCATTAAATGTACACCTGAAAAGAAATAACAAATTTAAAATAGTATAGGTCTAGGCAATGGACATTTAAAGTATGCTAGTGGTATTTAAAGCACTCTCTTGTTCCAAACATTGTAAGCAAAGAGTTTCCTAAGAGACTTTTGTCTGGATTTAGAACTACTGAGGATCTGTCTGCTTAGCCCAGTCAGTGCTTGCTAGTGCTACTGGCTACCCACAAAGTTACTACAATCCCTTAGTCCAGAGATTCCCAAACTCCCAGGCAGAGCTTTCCGTGCTGCAAGTTGCTGCAAGCCCCCCCCCCCCCCGACAGCAGCAACAGCACTCCAGGGATTGTGCTGGAACCGGGGGAAAAAGGTTTTCTTTTACTCACCAGGGGTTGTGCTGGCCCGCTAGAGGGTGCAAGGGGGGTGCGGACCCCTCTGCGGGCCTTCCCGCACCCCAGATTAGCTTCCAAAAGCAATTTAAAGCTACTTCCGGTTTTCGCTGAAACCAGGAAGTAAACCGGAAGTAGCTTTAAATCACTTTTAGAAGCTAATCTGGGGTGCCGAAAGGCCCACAAAAGGGGTCCGCACCCCCTTTACCCTCCAGAGTCAACCCCTGCTGAGTCAAAAAAGCCCATTTTCCCTGGTTCTAGTACAATACCAGGAGTGCTTTTGCACGTCACTGAATGTTGCCACCCCCCTAAGGGGGTAGCAACCAGTTCTTCCCGGCTGCAACGCCCCAGTTTGGGAATCTCTGCCATAATCTGTTAAAAGTATTTGCTTCAGTAATTAACCTTGACGGACCATGTATATACCGGTAGTATGATTTATGGGAGCCTGAAAAACCTGCAAAATTCAGTAAAGTCACAGAGTTTGCAGCCCAGGCCTGTACATATTTACTCAGAAGTAAGTTCCTCTGTGTTCAAGGGGGCTTACTCTCAGGTACGTGTGTAATGGATTGGAGCCTTGCGTTTCCTAAGAATTTCTGCTTTAAATTTTTTCTTTCTTTTTTAAAAGCAAATGTCTAACTCCTGTGGCTGCAAAGCTACATTATGTCCAGTGGGCGTGGGGTGGACACTTAGTCGCTGTTCTTAGCATGGTTGTACCTTTCATTCTCTGTAGTGCTGTGACCTAGCATAGAAACCAGTTTTTCAGGCTATTTCGCCAGGAAGTGTGTCTCAACTGCAGTTTCACCAAGCATGGATGTTCCAAGCTGTAATCCCCGCCTCCGCCTCCAATCTAATTTCTCTCTCTAGTTCCCAGACACCATTTTCAAATGTTTGTTCTCATCACTTTTGCTAGGATTCAACAGCCTACACTTTTATCATATTTTTCTTTTTTTAAAAAAGTTTTAGAGTTCGACCTCTTAGGGCTCTATGGGAACATATTTTCATTTGGCTTCTGTAGCATTGAAGGAACTGGTGATTTGTTCTCCTACAACAACTACAAAAGAGAAAGCCATGAACAATGTTTCATCTTACTTACTAGATAGAACAAGTGTGTGGGATGAATACGTAGATTGCAATCTTGTGCAATCAGGATTGCAGTAGATTTTTGCAATCTTGAAGTATGACACAGTTGTTGGCCCCAAAGAAAAATGGAGGTGTTTATAGGCAAGTGGGAGAAGCTGCTTCTTCATTGGACCTGTAGATGTGGACGGAGGAAGCAAATGTCATGGGCCTTCACAACAGGAAGCAGGCACACATCTTGCAGAGACTGAAAATCAGAGTTACTAAACTACATTGACCTCAGCAACTGTAAACCTATCAGGAACTGTGATTATTAACATGAGGGAGACGACCTTCTTGCCCACATGACACCACCAGCCATGTCATGAGTGCATTTCAAAAATGAAAGAAAAATAGTTCTGTGCTGCGCACTCACCTTCTCTAGGGCTAAGGTGTTCTCTCCCTCGTCAAAGGAGCAGAAAAGGCAATCTCCCTGCATGATGCTCTTCCCTTCCAGGAACATCTTTGTATTTTATTTCTCTTTTTAAATAGCTAGCTTGTATAGTTAAATAAATAAATCTACTGTTTTTAAAAAGGGTTTGGCAGGGCTTATGGTATCAAACGTGCAAGACTAGTTTTTCAAATTGTGCATTCACAGAGTCATTTGAACAGGTGTTCTGTAGTAGAGGTTATACCTTACCTGTTTCTCTTCATGCATAACAAAATGTTTTTTTCTTGTTTAGGCTTAAGCTCTTTCTATTCTGAGCTCATGAAAGGATTAGGTGCAGGAGGACGTCTATGGGAACTTATTGATAGAAAGCCAGAACTTCCTTTTAATGGTATGTTATGTTCTCTGTTTCATAAATGTCGTGCCACATTTCTCACCAGAAATCTGCCATAAAATATTTTGACAGAGTAAACATTTTGCAGCAGAATCAGCCAAGAGCACCTTGTAGCACCTTGTGGTGATCCAGAGGAGGCATTGCAACCCTCTGTGCAGTGTGTGTGTGTGTGTCTGTGTGTGTGTGTAGAAATCAACATGCGCAGACCATGAACCTGACCTTCTCACACAACCTGGGGTACCTTTTAAACCACAATCCCAAGTAGATTTGCTGCTACCAAAAAGGGAGTTGTCCTTCCAAACTAGGGTAAAATTAGGGTGCCCTTTCTCACCCCACTGTCCATCTGAGTAAGCACAAAAGATGGGTTCTCTCAGCATGGACACTGATGACTAGAGGGGTGACCTAGGAAGCCAAGTGACCAAGCAAACCAACTCTTTAGCATGACTTGCTAGACATAAATCCTGTCCAAAAAGGTGTCTTAAGACTTTTAAATGACTTGGGTGTCATTTCCTTGTTCACCTCCAGGAGGAGCTGGAGGGGCAGACAGCAATGAATAGGTAACCTTTGTTCAGAGCTGGAATGAAAATGCACCCAGATTAAAATGAGTCAGCTTCTTTAATGGTCAACTTCTGGCTCAAGATTCTACCCTTCTGGTTGAGTGTTCAGAGGCAGGAGTCCCCGGGCATCCCCTCTGTCAAGATCAGGTGGGTAGGCTTGACCAATGGAAAGATGGATACCAAAGCTAGTGGCGTGTAGTTGTTTTACTTCCTGGCCCTTATGTTTGTTTATTTATTTAAAAAAATTATATCCCGCCTTATCCTATGCCGAGGCAAATGCCCAAGCTAGCTAGGAACAGATGTCTATTACGCTGGTGTTTTCCATCCATATTTCAGCCAAGCTACTGCTGTGAATGTGCTAGAGGTCAGAATAGCAGAGATGTACTGCTAACTCATCCTAGCCAGCACCGTGTTACACAGAAATAGAGTGTTTCTATTAAGGTGAAGGGTCCCCATTCACCACACACCTTAACAACCAACAAGTCTTTAAGTCTGTCACCAAGAGATCATTTCATCTGATGGTCACTTAAATGGATAGCTATATACCATAATAAGCACAGAGAGAAAAGGATGGCAAACAGGACCAGTCTTCCCATGAAGCTGACTGAAAGGCTCACATCGAGTAACAAGTTGGGAAGTGTGATGGACTGACAGGCTGACAGGCACTCACTGAAAGGCACCTCACGTCTGTCCGCTGTCTCTTCTGGCCTACCGCCAACTGAGCTGCTCCGGTCGTCACTCTGATCCTCTTCTTGCTTGCTGAGAGCCAATGGGAAGAGGATTGGAGCAGGAGCAGCACCACTGGAGGAAGAAACAAAACAAAACCCTGTCACAGCCACCTCTTTGTTCTCCCTGGCCATCCAGCTGCTTAGAAAAGCATCCAGGTGTGCTGGGACATGAAGAAGTGAAGCCCCTTCCCTTCTGCTGCTCTTAGCACAGTTCCTTTCTCCATGCGAGTCCTGTTTCAAATGAACAGGAAGAGCAGAGCATGCTGGGAGTCCAGCAGGCTCCATGTTTCCCGTTCATTTGAATCAGGACCAGTGCAGAGGAAATAATCTGTTCCTGAGAGCAGCAGAAGGCCGGCCAGCCGGCGTGGCTCTTCTTTTCTTACCCATGCAGGGGGCGGGCATGGGGGCAGGGGCAGGCACAAGGGTTTTAAAAAAATACTTTTGTGAGCAAGCTGGTAATTAGATATTTTTGTAGATTTTCACGACGCGACCATATCCTTGAATTAAAAATCCGCATGTTGCCGGGAAACTCCGTCGTTATAGATATAAAAATTTATTTCAAAAATAAATTTCACAGATGTTAAAACATACTTTTGACATTTTGCACACGTAACATTCGTGGCATCATCAGAAATCCCCTATAGTGTTCCTCAGACAGCTTAAAAGACTAGTGCAAGAGAAAACAGGAAGTGGGCACTCCCTATCTGACAAGAGAAGCAATCAGTAACAGCTGATTGTAACCTCTAATCGGAAAGCCAAACATAAAGAAGATAACACTATAAATGCCAGTACAATTTAAAAACTCACTTCTAAATGAAACACAGAACACATGAAAGCACAACAAAAATCCAACTTAACAGAAGCAAACAGAAAGCTGTCAAATAAAGAGGGAAACAGGAGAGGAAACTGCATTAAAATAAGGAATGTTAAAAGATTAATTAAGAGAACAGCAGCAGCAACAACCAGGAAATCAAGCTGGTAATTCTTGACTGCCTTGGGCAGAAGCTGAGCATTGGCCGTGTCTGGTGTCAAGGGTAAGGAATGTTTCTGCAAAGTGAGGCCAAAAGGTCTGAGAGAGAGAGAGGATTGGACAGATTTATGAAGGAAAAGTCCATCACAGCTTACAAGCCATGATGGGGATAAGCAACCTCCTGGTTGTAGGAATAGGTTTTCTCTGTGCCAGGTGCAAGGGAGTGGTGACAGGATACAGGTATCTTGTGTGCTCCTTGAGTAGGCTTACCATTGTCCTGGAATTGAGCCTTGCTTCGGCCTAGACCAGGCCCGAGCCGCTCCCAAGGGTGCACTGCGGCTGCCCAACGGGGTTCCAGCTTCGGTCGCGTCATTGACCGGAAGTTCTGGAAGCCCATTGGGCAGCCGCAGTGCACCCTTGGGAGTGGCTCAGGCCCGGATTAGGCCGAAGCCAGGCTCGATTCTGGGACGATGGTAAGGCTATCCTTGAGGCATCTGGTGGGGCCACTGTGTGATACAAGAAGCTCGACTAGATGGGCCTTTGGCCTGATCCAGCAGGGCTCTTCTTATGTTCGTGTGTGTGTGTGTGTGTGTGTGTGTGTGTGTGTGTGTGTGAGAGAGAGAGAGAGAGAGAGAGGGGGGGGGTTAGTTAGCTAGCTAGCTAGTTCACATGACTAGATCACAAATGAGGACAAAAGAGTAAAATTTCCTAACAAAGTCAGTGTTGATAAGTTGGCACAACAAGCTGAATATTGTGCATCAGTGCCTGAAGAGGGTCAACTGCTTTGTGCAGTGAGCTTGCCACTCCTGGGTAAACATGGTACATTACTGTGAATTCCTCATGGTGCTGTTCATGAGAAAGCTAGCAGCTCAAACAATGGGTTTGAATTTAGTCACTTTTGTAATTTCTAGTCAAGATGGATATACTTCTGAGAATAGTTCTGCATATATCAGCCCCACTGATGGTGAAGTAAATTAGACACACAAAGCTGACTAGAGGATTTTAGCCAAATGTTGTCATTGTTGTTGTGGGTTCACCTAATGTTTATTGTGCTATAAACGGGGATGGTGCTTTACAGTGTACATGGGTGCTTTACAGTGTACAGTGTACACGTGCTTTACAGTGTAAATCGCGTCATGAGGACGCCTAAGAGTATAATTATTAAAAACATTTTATGAATTAGAAAGTTTTATAGTAATGGGTTATGCTATTAGCTCTTCATTTGTTAGGGGTTGTGGCAGTGGTGGGGTGCTGAAGATACTTAACTCCCACAAGCCATTGACAATTGGGGCACCTGCACTGTCTGTCTTAGGAGCTAGCTGATGCTGGTTGCCTTGTGACCCATATTTTAGAAAGCTCAGCTCCAAGAAGAGCCACTATACAGTCAACATGTCTGTCCTTTTAGTCTGTCACATATATGCAGTTTAGTAGCTTTTCTAGTTTGGGCAGAGACAAAAAAATGTGTTTGGGGGTGGTATATCTCTATGTTGCCACTTTAATTTTTATGTTTTATTTAGAGGGAATAGTATTAAAGCAGAATGCTTTCCAGGGTGCCCTGGAGTTCAGAAATATCCAGTTTGCATATCCAGCTCGTCCAGAAACGTTAGTGTTCCAAGACTTAACCCTCAGCATCCCAGCAGGCTCTGTCATGGCACTGGTTGGCCCAAGTGGTTCTGGCAAATCAACTCTTGTCTCTCTCCTTCTTAGGCTTTATGATCCAGGTTCTGGTAAGTGTGTATATGCTAACAATAGTGGACCATCAATTGTATTCGCTGCAGTTTTGAGTTTGGGTCAAAGACTAGCCTGTTTATGCTCTTTGTGCAGAACTTTCATCCTGAGAGAAAGCGTTAACTTGTATGTCTGCCTTGATTGTAGTTATTTCAGAATGAGGCGGCGTGGGAGTTTTGCGGACCTTTGTGGGCTTGCTTGCGCGTATGGGGGGTGGGAATGCAGTATCGGGAAGAGGCATCTGTTGATGGTACTTAAAGGAAAAAATGAACTGGCATGTCCACAGCTGGCCCATCCATGATGCATTCACATTGGGTGGCAGATTGGGGCCTGAGCAGACACCCACCACAAACACCCGCCACCTCCCCTCCACTCTACCGCCACGGATGGAGCCAGCCTCTTTACTGACCCCTTCCTCCGTGTGGCTCTTGAATCCAAGCAGGGAATGCAGGGAGCATGGCCTGCTTTGTGTAAAGAGCCCGCACTGAGGAAGGAATCCTCGGAGCACACTGATCTGGCTCCCTCACCTTCCCCCACTGGGTGGTTTAAAGGAGCTCAGTGGGAGGAGCAAGATCACTCTTTCTCCACACAGGCTCTTTAAACAATGGAGGAAAGGTGAGCACACTGGGAATGATTCCAGCATGCCTCACATGATCTGCTTTGATTCAAGAGTCTGCGTGGAAGGAGGAGCCTGATAAGGGCGGGGGCGGTAGAACCTGCTTTGTGAACTTTTGTTGAAAAGCAGCATATAAATATTCTTAATAAAAATAGTAACTACAACTATGTGCTGCCACCTATTAGGCAACCTAATAGCTTCAGCTGGCCCTGGTTATGTCCTCTTGGAAGAACTTTTCAAAACATTTGTTGCCGAGTCCCTTTTCCTTATCTAAAGAAGGAGAAGCACTATAAAGTGATTCAGGGAAACATGTTAAGCTTGCCTTGTTGTTTTTTCCTCAACTTTACTTGGGCAACATTTCAACTGAGAGAATGACTTCTGTTGTCTCCTGTGAGAGATACTGACTCCTACTTTGACTAGCATGCAAGTTTTGGTGCAGCAGACTTGTCAACAGAAGCACCTTCTGTGAAAACATGGACCCATTCCGCTCACACAAGGGCCCTTTGCACAAGCAGAATTCTTCTTCGTTTCGGGGGGGGGGGGGGTTGTTTCTGCTGATAGGGCACTGCTTGTGCTGAGGCTCTGAATGCTTTCCTTTATATATGTATAATGTGCCCATTCCAACACTTCTCTAAAGTGGTTAGATCTGTCAGCTTGTTGCCTAACTGTAATTTATTGTAAAGGGATTGATTCCTCTGTAGAGGTAATTCACATTGGTGCACAGTGAATTATAAACTTGCCTGGAACATTAAAAGAACATAAAGGAGCTAATGTTTCTAATAATGAACACTGTTTATTTTTATAAAGCATTTTGTCTCATGAATTTCTATGGCATCTAATGTATTTCCTTCTGCTGTTGCTGCTCTTTCTCATGCATCCCCTTCCACCTAGAATATTATCTAACAACAATTTCTTAACATGTTAAAGGAGCTGTCATGGTTGATGGTGTTGATATTCGTCAGCTTAACCCACTCTGGTTGAGGACCAAAATTGGAACAGTAAGTCAGGTAAGGAGAAAAGTAACACATATTGTGTAAGCTTGTTTGTTTTATTTATATCCTGCTGTCTCGCTCAAAACGGTCACAAGACAGCTAACAAATATCAACGCATAAAACAATATAAAAACAAACAAATCCCAAACCAAAAATGTATCATACCTGCAGAAGAATACCCAACAATCCGTTAGAGTTTGAAGGCCTGACAAAATAAATATAGTCGGACCTTTTTATCCACGGTTTTTTAATCCACGGATTTGAGTCCAACTGCACTACATTACCTCTTTTTCAGCGTTGTCGGGGGGCCTGCCAGCCACTTCCAGCCTCTTGCGCGTGTCCAAACCGCTGAGAAATGCAGCCAGGAGTCTCTGGCGCCATTTACAGGTTGCTTCCAGTAGTGGCTTTTGTTTTTTCAGTCAAACAAACTCAGGAGGAGGGAAGTGGCGAAGATGCTGGAAAAAAGGTAATGTGGCACCACTCCCGACCCCTCCCGCCGGATTTCATATAACACTTATCTTCTTATCCACTGTGGTTCTAAGAACAGAACCCCAGCGGATAAAAAGGTCCAACTGTGTTAACAGCCATGTAAAGTTTGGAAGTGAGGGAACCTCTCATGGATGGGATGGGAGTTCCATATTATCATAATTTCTTTGACTCCTTGTAAAAAGAGCTTCTTGCTGTTGTTGTTGTTCAGTCGTTAAGTCGTGTCCGACCCTTCGTGATCCCATGAACCATATCCCGCCAGGCCTTCCTGTCCTCCACTATCTTCCTGAGTTCGCTCATTTTCATGTTTGTTGCATCGGTGATGCTGTCTAACCATCTCATCCTTGGCCTTCCCCTTCTCCTTTTGCCTTCAATCTTTCCCAGCATCAGAGTCTTCTCCAGAGAGTCCTCTCTTCGCATTAGGTGGCCAAAATATTTGAGTTTCAGCCTTAGTACCTGTCCTTCCAGGGAACAGTCAGGCTTGATTTCATTTAGAATTGACTGATTTGATCTCCTAGCAGTCCAAGGAACTCTCAGGAGTCTTCTCCAGCACCACAGTTCAAAAGCATCTATTCTTCGGCGCTCAGCCTTCCTTATGGTCCAACTCTCGCAACCATACATTGCTACTGGGAACACCATCGCCCTGACTATACGAACTTTTGTTGGCATGGTGATATCTCTGCTTTTTATTATGCTGTCTAAGTTTGCCATAGCTTTCCTTCCAAGGAGTAAGCGTCTTTTAATTTCATGGCTGCTGTCTCCGTCTGCAGTGATCTTGGAACCCAGAAAAGTAAAATCTGTTACTGCTTCCATTTCTGCCCCTTCTATTTGCCAAGAATTGATGGGACCCGATGCCATGATCTTAGTTTTATTAATGTTGAGTTTCAAGCCAACTTTTGCACTCTCCTCTTTCACTCTCATCAAGAGGCTCTTTAGTTCTTCTTCACTTTCTGCCATTAGGGTGGTATCGTCTGCATATCTGAGGTTGTTGATATTTCTCCCGGCAATCTTGATTCCGGCTTGTGATTCATTCAGCCCTGCATTTCTCATAATGTACTCTGCATATAAGTTAAATAAGCAGGGTGACAATATACAGCCTTGCCGTACTCCCTTCCCAATTTTGAACCAATCAGTTGTTCCATGGCCGGTTCGAACTGTTGCTTCTTGACCCGCATACAGGTTTCTCAGGAGACAGGTAAGGTGGTCTGGTACCCCCATCTCTTTAAGAATTTGCCACAGTTTGTTGTGATCCACACAATCAAAGGCTTTTGCGTAGTCAATGAAGCAGAAGTAGGTGTTTTTTTGGAACTCTCGTGCTTTCTCCATGATCCAGCGCATGTTGGCAATTTGATCTCTAGTTCCTCTGCCTCTTCGAAACCCAGCTTGTACGTCCGGTAGTTCTCGGTCCACGTACTGCTGAAGCCTAGCTTGTAGGATTTTGAGCATGTGAACCTTGCTAGCATGTAGGATTTTGAGCATAACCTTGCTAGCATGTGAAATGAGTGCAATTGTACGGTAGTTTGAACACTCTTTGGCACTGCCCTTCTTTGGAATTGGAACGTAAACTGACCTTTTCCAATCCTTTGGCCACTGCTGAGTTTTCCAAATTTGTTGGCATATTGAGTGCAGCACTTTCACAGCATCATCATTTAGGATTTTAAGTAGCTCAGCTGGGATATTATCATCTCCACTAGCTTTGTTGTTAGTAATGCTACCTAAGGCCCACTTGACTTCACTCTCTAGGATGTCCGGCTCTGGGTCAGTGACCACACCAGCGTGGTCATCAGGAACATTCAGATCTTTCTTGTATAGTTCTTCTGTGTATTCTTGCCATCTCTTCTTAATCTCGTCTGCTTCTGTTAGGTCCTTGCCTTTTTTGTCCTTTATCATGCCCATCTTTGCACAAAACGTTCCCTTGATATCTCCAATTTTCTTGAAGAGATCTCTAGTCCTCCCCATTCTGTTGTTTTCCTCGATTTCCTTGCATTGTTCATTTAAGAAGGCCTTCTTATCTCTCCTTGCTATTCTCTGGAACTCTGCATTCAGTTGTTTATATCTTTCCCTTTCACCCTTGCTTTTTGCATTCCTTCTTTCCACAGCTATTTGTAAAGCCTCATCTGACAGCCACTTTGCTTTCTTGCATTTCTTTTTCTTTGGGATGGTTTTAGTTGCTGCCTCCTGTACAATGTTACGAACTTCCGTCCATAGTTCTTCAGGCACTCTGTCTACCAGGTCTAATGCCCTAAATCTATTCTTCACCTCCACTGTATACTCATAAGGGATATGGTTTAGGTCATATCTGACTGGTCTAGTGGTGTTCCCTACATTCTTCAGTTTAAGTCTGAATTTTGCAATAAGAAGCTCATGATCTGAGCCACAGTCAGCTCCAGGTCTTGTTTTTACTGATTGTATAGAGCTTCTCCATCTTTGGCTGCAAAGCACATAATCTATCTGGTTTCGGTATTGACCATCTGGTGATGTCCATGTGTAGAGTCGCCTCTTGTGTTGTTGGAAAAGAGTGTTTGCTATGACCAGCGTGTTCTCTTGACAGAACTCCGTTAGCCTTTGCCCTGCTTCATTTTGCGCTCCAAGGCCAAACTTGCCTGTTGTTCCGTTTATTTCTTGATTTCCGACTTTAGCATTCCAGTCTCCTATGATGTAAAGGACATCTTTTTTGGGTGCTAGTTCTAGAAGGTGTTGTAGGTCTTCATAGAACCGGTCAACTTCATCTTCTTCGGCATCAGTGGTTGGGGCATACACTTGGATTACTGTAACGTTGAATGGTTTGCCTTGGATTCGAACTGAAATCATTCTGTCGTTTTTGAGGTTGCACCCCAGTACTGCCTTTCCCACTCTTTTATTGACTATGAGGGCTACTCCATTTCTTCTAAGGGATTCATGCCCACAATAGTAGATATGATGGTCACCTGACTTAAATTCGCCCATGTCCGTCCATTTTAGTTCGCTGATTCCCAAGATGTCAATGTTCAATCTTATCATCTCATTTTTGACCACATCCAGCTTGCCTTGGTTCATAGACCTCACATTCCATGTTCCTAAGCAGTATTGCTCCTTGCAGCATTGGATTTTCCTTTCAACCTCAGACACATCCACAGCTGGACGTCCTATTGGCTTTGGCCCAGCCGCTTCACTCTTTCTGGGTCTACTTGGAATAGTCCTCCGCTCTTCCTCAGTAGCATATTGGACACCTTCCGACCTGAGGGGCTCATCTTCCGGCGTCATATCTTTTAGCCTTTTGGTACTGTTCATGGGATTTTCTTGGCAAGGTTACTGGAGTGGGTTGCCATTTCCTTCTCCAGTGGATCACTTTTAGTCAGAACTCTCTGCTACGACCTGTCCGTCTTGGGTGTCCCTGCATGGCATAGCTCATGGCTTCATTGAGTTACGCAAGCCCCTTCGCCACGACAAGGCAATGATCCATGAGTTCTTGCTGTACTTGATTCTTTTCAAAGCATTGGATGTTGGAGTGTCCTGTTCTCTCATCGCCCTCCATAGAAGAACAGGAACCACAGCTGTATAAACTGTTTTGCTAAAGTAGCAGTGGATGAGACATAAGAACATATGAGCCCTGCTGGATCAGGCCCATCTAGTCCAGCTTCCTGTGGTCCCACCAGATGCCTCAGGGAGCACACAAGACAACAAGATACCTGTATCCCGTTGCCACTCCCTTGCATCTGGCATTAAGATATAGCCTATTACTAAGACCTGGAGGTTACTTATCCCCATCATGGCTTGTAACCTGTGATTGACTTTTCCTCCATAAATCTGTCCAGTCCCCTTTTAAAGGCATCTAGGCTAGGTGCCATCACCACATCCTGTTACAAGGAGTTCCACAAACTAATTATACGCTGGGTAAAGAAATATTTTCTTTTGTCTGTTTTAATACTCCCTCCACTCAATTAGTGTTGATTCAGCCAACCTCTTATATTGAGAGAGAGAGAGAGAGAGAGAGAGAGAGAGAGAGAGAGAGAGAGAGAGAGAGAGAGAGAGAGAGAGAGAGAGAGAAATGTGGCTGTCATATGTCTGATTCAGTGTGCAGTACTTCATATCCCTTTTTGTCATGGTCCTGAGTTGTAGTAACCGATCTGATGCACTTCTGGCCCACTAGTTCAAGACTCTCTCAGTGAATCAGTAGCGCATGTTGCCAGTTCAGTTCTCAGGCAACCTAATCTCGCAAGGGCCCTAATACTCCTCAAGATAAGACTAGGCTACTGTTCTTAATTCATTTCTTATGTATTCTACAGCCACAAAGGCCTTAAATCTGTATGAGAGTACAGGACATAGTTCACAGGCAAATAAACCAAACGTTCAATACAAGTTATTGCACATATCCACCTGATTAGCACAAAACACAGCAAACAGGTGGGTGTGCAAGTCATTAGGGCAACTGGCCCTCCAGTATGCTGCCACCACGCTGTTAAACGGCCAGTTCTCCAGCCCAGGGAACCTGAAGACCTACAGGCTAATCCCCAGTTCTTGCAGACTCTGAACTCCCCCAAACTTCAGGGACTCAAGCCTCAAGACCCTGGTACATTCCACAATAGCAGACTGACAGCCAATACTATTAAAAAACCCACACTCGGATGCGGCGGCACCAGGGCAGGCTCCGCTGTATCCAGCGCTGGGCTGTAGGTCTCCTCGAGTGAAGGGGATGATCATCCCCTTCCCCCATGTCGAGCCACAGCAGCCCCTATCGGGCTTCTCGGAGGTGCGCTAGCAAAATGGCTGGTACAGCTCCGAGAAACCTCGTGTCGGGCTTTCAAGCCCGGGACAGGGATTTGGCGGAGGAGGCTTGACACGGGGGAAGGGGATGATTGTCCCCTTCGCTCCAGGAAACCACCAGCTCCGGCAACTTGAAACGGACATGAGGCAACTTGAAACTGTCATGTGGAGTGGCACTGTTGGCCAAGCCCCCTGTCTGCTGCCCTTTGCTGCCTGATGCTTTGCTGGGCGCTCTGATCTTTGATCACAGCAGTGGCGGCCAAGGGGGAAGGGGGGAAATTGCTTCTCCCTGCTGATGTGGTGCTTGTGAAGCACCAAGTAGGCAGGGACAAGCAATTTGGAGCCTGCCCTCCCTCCTTTTATTTGAAAGACTGCGCTAGTATGCAGCATCCATGGTCCACACCACTTTGCGACATGCACTTCAAAGTTTTCAGTCTTACTTTTACACATCAACTATGAATAAAAGGGTTTTCTTTTTGATCATGTTGCTTGTTGCACAACGCTCCGTATACAGTTTTATGAAGCTACATTACCATGTTCATTGTGTTTAGGAACCTGTTCTATTCTCCTGCTCTATTGCTGACAACATAGCATATGGTGCAGAGGACCCTTCTACGGTAACTACTGAAGAAATTGAGAAAGTTGCTGAGATAGCAAATGCTGCTACTTTTATCCAAAATTTTCCAAAAGGATTCCATACATTAGTTGGGGAAAAAGGTGTTCTTCTTTCAGGTACGACTTTGCAATTTTCAAAATGTATTGATATAGCTTACCGCTTATGTCTTTATTATAATTCCTTTTAAAGATGTACTTCTTCTGCAGAGTTAATAGAGAGCAACTAATTACGAGAGGAAACAGATCTTGTGTTCTAAGTTTTTAAATAGTAGTGTGTGTGTGTTTTTTACATTAGGTGGGCAGAAACAGAGAATTGCAATTGCTCGAGCTCTTCTAAAGGTAAGCCTAAGCCAATGGACTTTTCTCATATTTGTACTTAAAAGGAAGCAAGAAAGGGACAAGGAATCATACATGTGTCAAAAAGGCTATTTATAGTGGACCTCTACCATTGAACTCCAGCCCCTTCCTATTATTGTATTTGAGGCTCTGCACTAAAGCAGTGTTTCCCAACCTGTGGTACACGGACCACCATGTGATGGTACACCAGCACTTTGGTGGCAAGATGGCGGCCGCCATGGCGGCCGGCCACACCAGAGCCAGAACGACGGTAAGCAGTCCTGGGTGGCTGGCAGAGCTCGAGTGCATGGGTTTCCCATGCTGGGAAATGCCTGCCCGCCATGACTTCCTTACCATCGGTTTCAGGGCTCTGTCGCAGCCGAAAACCCAGAAGTGGCTATGACGTCAGCACCACTTCTGATGGTACGCGGTGTTACATGGCACGACAGCAGCCCCAGAGGTGGTACGCCGTGCCGAAAAGGTTGGGAACCACTGCACTAGAGGAAGTGCTGTTTTATTATAATCTATATGCAGTATTTCACAGTAAGAATCAGAACTTCCTTAGTTCAAATCTTATCTTTGCAATCAACTGACTAGGTGGCCTTAGACAAGTCATTCCCTCATGGCCTCAGCTGCAATATGGAGATAATACTGCTTGTTCACCTTATAGGGTTGTTGTAAGAACAACATCAAGAATAATACATGTGAAGCAGTCAGCACACACAGAAAGTGCTATGTAAATGTTAAGTATTATTCTGAATTGCAGTTTTCATATATAAACAATGAGATGATTTATGTCTAAACTCATCAATTCTTCCTAATAGTGCAAATAAATTGGCATTCCAATCCTTTTTCTATTTTTTGCACGTTTATGCAATCTTCAAGTCAAAGAACTGTCCGTGTAAAACCATTTTCATTTTGTTCTTTAGAATCCAAAAATTCTTCTTCTTGATGAAGCAACAAGGTAAATATAATAAAAATGATACAGAAGTGATGACTAAGTTGGATGATGATGATGATGAAGAATATTTGTTTTGATTAGAAGAAGAAAAAATGACATTCAAGACACCTAGAACTATTCCTATTTCCACTAATGAACTTGTACCAAAGCATTTAATTGTATTTATTTATTTTAGATGTACTGTATATCCCACCTTTTGATCAAACGCTTAACAACAGGTAGCAATAATACAATAATTAGAATACACAACCCAGCAGCCTTTAATACTCCAGCCGCCAGTGTCAGAGGGCACTTCCCTTTAGGACTGCAGTCCCTGGGCAACTAGGCTCCGTGGATAGTTGCACAAGAATTTTGGGAGGGGGAAAGTGAACATCCTGCTGCTGCTGCTTCTCTGGCCAATGGTCTCCCCAATGCTGAGACATTCTTCTTTGGAGGCACAGGGTGCAACCTCCAGCTGATTTAATGACATTTCCTTTGTATAAAATGGGCATCATGCTACGCTCATTACAGCGATCCTTCAGGCCTATAACATTCATGCCTCAGTTGAACCACGATGCTTGCAGTCGGGTTTGGAAAGGATGTTTCAGTACTTCTGGCACCTCCAAACCAGACCTGTATCATCCTTCAGCTTAGTACGTGTGTCCGGACACACCGCACACAAGATCAGCACACCATCCCCATGAGTGATTTCTCCAGTGAGTGCAAGGGTCTGCCATTCTCTCTAGGACACTCCTTGCTTTCCTGTTAAACTGGAAGGCTGGGATGTTTTTGTCTGGATGTGCTCTCTGTGTCTTAAGGTGTCATAGCACTTCTCTTTATGCTTTCAACGTATTTGTTAAATTGCTGGTTAAACATGAGTATATTTTAATCGACTTTCAATCAGAGCTGACTTGTCAATTCTGTAGGCAGTGTGTGTTGTGTGTCATTGTCATTTATTAGAGATTTTAAATTACTAACAACAGCCCTATGAGAGTTACAAATAACACAATTTTCCCCTTCCTTCTGTTCATGACTTAGTGCTTTGGACGCTGAAAATGAATACCTTGTCCAGGAAGCATTAGATCGGCTCATGGAAGGGAGGACTGTCCTCATTATTGCTCATCGTCTGTCTACCATTAAGAATGCTAATTGTGTTGCAGTTCTTGACCAAGGCAGAATTGTTGAGTGTGGGAAGCATGAAACACTGCTTGCAAACCCAGATGGACTTTTCAGCAAGCTGGTGAAGAAACAGACGTTTATCCAGAATAGTGAAAGTTTTGCATTAAACATAAAGTCCTAAAAGAAAAATATTTTTGACAACCCAAACATGAATGAATATAAGGAATGGAAATGCAACACATTTCCAAGAATTTAACTTCTGTTTAAATTTATGTACAATAAATGTTATATATTTTTTCCAGAGTGTTTTAAATATTTCAAAACTTGGTTGTGCTAAACTTTTATTCAGAGATTTTATTATTATATATTAGTGAAGATATCCAACACTGAATTGTTCTCAGATTTATAAATATTTTTTTCTGCTGGTTTGATGAATGGATATGCTATGAATGTCTATCTGATTTTAAACATGTTTTGGTAACAGACTAATTTTCCAGCTGACTTGAAATAGTAAGAAGTTGAAGGTATGCTTGGTTCTGGAATCATTTTTAAAGGCATTGCAATTATCTCATCAATAGTTTTGACATTTCTCCTTTAAACTGCAAGCATGATGCAGCCTAGTATTGTGCATGTTAAGAGATGGCCCAGTGGTAGAGCACCTCACTTTGCATGCAGAAGGTCCTAGGTTCAGTCCCAGATATCCCTGAGGACCCCAAAACTGGAAAGTGCTCTGCTTGAGGCTTTAGAGGACTGGTGCCCCATCAGGGTAGATCATATACCTAGGGTAGCTAGAGAGATCAGTGGTTTGATTATGCTTAACATGGGTTAAACAGGGTTCTTTTCTATAGCATAAGAACTGCTTGGATTTTTTTTTAAAGACACAGTTGCATACTGCCTTGTAATATGGAGGGTTTCTTTATAGCTTTGCAAATGTTATAGTGACTTACTAAAACTTGCATTACATGGCACTGTAAGTTACAATCACTGAAAAAATGCATGAATGTTCACCTGGTTTAGGACTAGGTGTATATGCAGTAGTGCACGCATGCACGCACATACGCACACTTTTGTCTAATGTAAGACAGCTGGCCAAAATTTGCTAGCAAGTAAATTTGAAATTGCCAACTTCCAGAGCAGTTACACCTGTATGCTTGGCTGTTTCATCAACATTTGGAGATATCACATTTTCATTCTTTGTGGTGAAAATCACCTACTTACTACATACATTTATATACATACAAAATCGCTTACTTACTACATACTTTTATAAAACAGGACCGAGTTATCAACTAGTTTTCAAGAACATTATATGAACTGAATGCTGCAGTTTTCCATGCTACACACCTGCAAGACTCGCACAGTGTTTGTATATGTCCAACTTATCTCGGGTTATTTCTCATGTTTTGTATATTCCTACCACTGACACACTGGTAGTGATTTTGCTCTTCTGCCTTTTTAACAAGAAATGTGTAGCTTCTAAACTTAAAGAAAAAAATTAATAGAAAACTAGGGCTTTACAAAAAACAATCTCAGAAAATGTACCAAATACAGTACTTAATAATGCAAAGCAAGTTTGAAAATATATATATATAGCCCTGCCCCTAAATGAATCAGGCCAAAACAGGACTTCTTGAGTACTTGAGCCATGATTGTTCCAGGTTTTGGGGGTGGGTAGGGAAGGGAAAATAATCAAGGGCACCTGTCAAGACTAGCACTGCAGTTAAGGCTAACTTGAATATCTCCAGACATTTTTGCACCTGTTGGGCTGTAGGAGGGAAGTTGTTCTCTCCACAAAACAGTGTACTATGAACTAGCAGTGCCTACTCAGTGATACAGACCCTGACCATAAGTTCCATAGGAATTTTGAGGTGGATGAGTTCTCTCTTCAGATCCAGTTAGGAAAGGTAAAAATCTTGGGTAGACAACTGGCAACCTGGGCACAAGTTTTATAGGATGCAATTTAGTTTTTGTACCTGTACTTGTACATCGTCATACAAGACGATGCTGCCAAAACTTTGTTTTTGTAGCATCTATTTGCGAACAGGAATTTCTGGGTTGAGTCTAGTGACTAACTACTGATATAAGATCTTTCACCTCTAGATTGTGTCAACAGTATTATCAGTAGTCTTCAGCCTTAAGTGAAAAAATGTACCTGTATTGAGAGTCTGTATACAGAATCTAGTTCACCGAATGTGCTCATGATTTTTATAAATGAAGATGTGATTATTGTATTATTATTATTAAGACATGATTGCATTTCTCCACATAGCTACATGTAAGTCCAGCTCAATCCTATGTATGTTTACTCAGAAGTCAGTCCTATGTTTAATGGGACTTACTCCCAGGTAAGTATGTACAGAATTTCAGGTGTAAGCACAAGAGCACAAACAGGAGGCCTGAATTCTTGTTAAATCCATCTGAACACACTGAGGCCATGTAGCATACTTGTGAGGAAAAAAACTGAATGGGATCAGGGGCACATCATACGTGATCATTATTAGTCAGACATTGATATTTTACTGTGTTTGAATACTGTACTTAGAATGATTTTATAGTTGCAACATACAGATTTATAAAATCCAATAGTGCCGATTAGACCAATGTGAAAATCTTGTAAAATGAGTGTTGCATTGACATATAAATGGCAATTAAATTTCATAAATCTACCAAATTGAAGTACTTTTCATGTGACTGAGAGGAACAATTAACTTGAAAATTACTAGGTTTCTCAGCATTGCCTTCTGGTCAATTTCAATTAGGCAAACTGCAAAGTGCTGACTTTTACTATGAGGACAAATGTTAACCTTAGCATAAACAAAACAGATTTGCTAAGGTTGTTAATAATGCTTAACATTTGTGTTCAAAGCACTTCAATACCTTATCTTAGTACAATCCTCATAACAATGCTGACTGGTAGATGAATAGTATTATCCTACATTACTCACTGGAGAGCTGAAGCTGGGGGAAAGTGGCTTGCTGAGTACTTTCTTACAGTGCAATCCTGTGTACATCAGCGCGGGGGGGGGGGGAGGGTGCACTCTACCCTGACACTGGGTACCGTAAACATGCCGTAAAGCCTCTAATTTTTATAAGAAATAATACCGGTAGATATTATTCAGTTTATATTACGCTGCTGTAGAAAATAATTCATAATAGTATGATCTACAAACCACATGAGCCCCAATCATATTCATTTTTGAAAAGGAAGAATCACCAAGGTGCAATTAATTTTCATCATATGAAGACCTTTTCTTCCAAATGTATTCCCACATGAGTTTGAGAGACAAGGCACAATGCGATGACATTACTATGTCAAAACGTGAGAAATGGTCAATGCATTATAATCCACTGAAATCAAGGAGACTCGGAGCCAGTTTATACATTTAAAGTCATCATGCAAGGCTGTTTGAAAGTTTCAACAACCTTCATGAAGCGACTGCTCCTGGCAGCTAAACCATGTAAATCACTGCATTGCCTATAGACTCCATGACATTGCCAGACATTGGTTAGCAGCTAGCAAAGACATGCAAACCAGTAGTATGAGGAGGAAGAAATCCAAATAAAAAGCTACTCTGTATGGAGATTGTTTCAAGCATCTTCCATTTACTCTCCTAATTTCTAGATCAGTCCCTAGGTGGCTTATCCGCAAATGTCCTTTACATCTGAATAACATACTGTGGTTATTTTGTACAGCCCAATTCTATAAGCCATGTATGTTTGAATTTCAATTAACTTATTTGGTAAATTTCATTTAACAACTGCATGGAACACAGCCCTCTAGTCTTGAAAAAAAATGTATTCTATTATCAGCACTTTAGTAGTCTCTGGAAGATCAATTTGGGATGAAAATAAAATGTTTGTCAGTTTAGAAGCTCAGATGTTTCTCTTCTGACTTTGAGACAAAAAGACTATTTTCTGCTACATTCATTATTTTCCACATTGTCCTGTTGTCAGTAATATTTTGTATTATTGATTAAAGTATATTAATAAACCATGTGTTACAGCTACCACTTTGTTACTTATTGCCATAACACTATAAAGCATTTCACCTTTATCTTTGTAATATTAACCACCACCCCCAACAAACTTTAATGTGGGCACTAGTATATCCTCTCAGGCCAGAGCTATGTATTATGGGAGATAATGAGATGTTGCCAAAATTATCTACCTACCCTGGTCTGTATTATTAGTTGGCAGAAAATGATGACACCAACAATATTATGACATATCACTGGTAACTGATACCATGTGTATCAGGAGAGGCCTCGACATAGGGATGTCATGTTCAGCAACACATCTCCTATATACTGCATTATTCTACCCTTCATATGTAGCACTCGCATGGTAATTCAGAAGGAGCAGTTTTATTTTGCAATATACAACACTTACATGAATGTACTGGCAAACACTACAAACCTATTTGAAAACAGATGATTTCACAGTCGTGCATGCAGTTTACACCCTAAAAATTATAGTAGTGTTGTTGTTCAGTTGTTAAGTTGTGTCTGACCCTTCGTGATCCCATGAAACATATCCCGCCAGGCCTTCCTGTCCTCCACTATCTTCCTGAGTTCGCTCATTTTCATGTTCGTTGCATCTGTGATGCTGTCTAACCATCTCATCCTTGGCCTTCCCCTTCTCCTTTTGCCTTCAATCTTTCCCAGCATCAGAGTCTTCTCCAGAGAGTCCTCTCTTCACATTAGGTGGCCAAAATATTTGAGTTTCAGCCTCAGTACCTGTCCTTCCAGGGAACAGTCAAGGTTGATTTCCTTTAGGATTGACTGATTTGATCTCCTAGCAGTCCAAGGGACTCTCAGGAGTCTTCTCAAGCACCACAGTTCGAAAGCAGCTATTCTTCGGCGCTCAGCCTTCCTTATGGTCCAACTCGCAGCCATACATTGCTACTGGGAACAACATCGCCCTGACTATACGAACTTTTGTTGGCATGGTGATATCTCTGCTTTTTATTATGCTATCTAAATTTGCCATAGCTTTCCTTCCAGGACTAAGCGTCTTTTAATTCCATGGCTGCTGTCTCCGTCTGCAGTGATCTTGGAGCCCAGAAAAGTAAAATCTGTTACTGCTTCCATTTCTGCCCCTTCTATTTGCCAGGAATTGATGGGACCAGATGCCATGATCTTAGTTTTATTAATGTTGAGTTTCAAGCCAACTTTTGCACTCTCCTCTTTCACCCTCATCAAGAGGCTCTTTAGTTCTTCACTTTCTGCCATTAGGGTGGTATCATCTGCATATCTGAGGTTGTTGATATTTCTCCCGGCAATCTTGATTCCGGCTTGCAATTCACTCAGCCCTGCATTTCTCATAATGCAGGGTGACAATATACAGCCTTGCCGTACTCACTTCCCAATTTTGAACCAATCGGTTGTTCCATTATAGTAGTTCCAATAAATAAGTTGACAAATGTTAACACAAGCATGCATATATATTTATTCAAATTGATGGGTAGCCAGTCCTAATAACCAATTTCTTTTCCAGTTTTCTGGTAACCAAACTTTCCTCCTCCAAGAGATTATCTTGTAGAAGAACAAACAGGGAAACGAACATATCCTAACATGTTTTTTGTTTATTAAAATGTTCATTATTTGCATGGAGGCAATCTTGGCGCAACCACTTGCAGTAGCGGTCAAGTGCATACCAGTTTGAGTGTTATACTTCAGAATAAAAGTGAGGCAGTGTAATTAACATCAAGCACCAGTAGTCCCCCGCCGCCCTTATTTATAAAATGCACCAAGGTAATGCTATCACTTATACGTTTCCTAAATCAAATTAACCCTGTGAAATATTTATTAGTGAACTATCCAATCTCTTCCAAGCCTCCCCCAGCCCGCTTTTTTAACTGTAAAGCCAGAAACAGAAGTTAATTCTACTACTTAGTCACTGACTCACTTATATATTTCTAACGGGGGTCTTGCTTTCGGCTACCAGTGCACTCTTCTGACCTACTTCCGCTTCCCTCTTACACCCACCCCCCTCTAGCTCGTCATCGTCCCCCGCAAAGAGGCTAGCTAGGGCTACTTATGCCCCGCCCACCAGCCACACGTCCCCCCTCCCAGGACAGGCTTGCCGTCTTCCCTTTCATACGCCTACAACGGAACTTAGGTACCTCCTTCAAGAGAGTATTTTGATAGGCCAAAGCGCTAAGGTGCTCAACCAATCCCAGTATCGGGGTTGGTGACGTAGAATTAGCGCGCGCTGGAGACGGCAGTCTCGCGCTCGAATGAGCGGATTGTGTTGTAGTGCTGTGAAAGTCGTCTGCGTTGCGGCGCTCGCTAAGCGCCTCTCCCGGAGCGATGTTCCTTTCAAACCCCAGTTCGCCTCATACTCCCGTTGGTGGCGGTGGGTCAGGTCGAAGAAACCTCCGAGCGGGAAGTAGGAAGGGTCAAGCCTTGGCGGCTTCGTCAGCCAGTTCCCCGGCGCTCTTTTCCCCAGCGACCCGGAGAGCTATCGGGCCCCTCTCTGCACGGTGAGTGCCGGGTTGGGATTTGCTCTGCCTGGTCCAGGTGGGAAGAGCCTGGGGACGCAGCTCTAAACATCGTTTTCCAGGGAATAAGCCCCGTTGAACACAGTGGGGGACTTACTTCTGAGGAAGCGTGTATGGGGGTTGCTCCGTCAGCGCTGTTTCTTCCCGTAAGGTGGAAGGGGCCACCACGATGTTTCCGGAAAACCAGCCTTTTCTGTGATGCCTTTAGCCCCAACTCCCTAGTATTTACACTGCCCTAGGCTATAACTACGTCCTAATATGCCTGCATGAAGTAACTACACATTCCCTGCTTTAGCCTTGTCTCTAGCTCCCTCCCTTTTCCTTGTATGCCTTGTGTCTGTTTTTAAATTGCGAGGGGCAGAGATCTGTCTTCTCTCTTGGGGGAGCACACTGATAGTTTTATATATATATATATATATATATATATATATATATATATATATATATATATATATATATATATATATCCTCTGCCAGAAGAATTGCATCTTGTGTTTTGAAATCTCAGAGATAAGGATGCTCTTGGCAGGTGATGGCTGAAGATAGGAAACTATGACATGTGATGCAATCACAGGGGCTACTTGACTAGAAAAAGGCATCTTGCCATTTTTTCAGTCATGGAAGTAACTGCTAGAACCTCCTACTTGCTGTGCATTGTGCTGTTCAAGTGCATAGACAATTTGCATGAGTAATTATTTGCAGCATACTTAGTCACAGTCATTTCTGATCTGGCTCTACATTAATGAGAAATAATTACTGGTTAATATTCTAACTGTCTTGCAAATAAAAAGGCACTTGCTGTTCAGCTCAATGTTTTTTGTGTCATTCTTCCCTGAAGTCTTCTGCACACAAGATACTCCAGCTCTGGAGCAAATTGTTGGGGTTGCTGTGCTGTTGGGGGACACACACAGGGAAGTTTGCTTATGTGAACTTCTTTCCACTCATGCTCCTTAGGATACAACCTCTTATCTCCTTGTTCCATATCAAGGGTTGTTCATAAGTTTCTAGTGTGATGTAGCTGCTCTTTCCAAAGGCTTGATTCCTTGCTGCTCTGGTAGTCTCTGGTGGGAAGAAAATAATTTGGGAGAAATGGATCATATGAGGATTTGCAGTGTCAGCATTGCACCTTAATGAAGGTTGCTGGCACTGATATTAGAACTGCTCATGGGAGTCTAGTAAATCTGGCAAGAAACCAGCCAACAACCTTCTTCTCTTGTAAGGACTTCCCATTGTTTGATTTTATGTAAGCTGCTCTGGTAGGCAGCTGGGCACAAATGCTATAAATAAGTACTAAATCCAGGAAATGTTAATTATTGCTGTTTTTTTCTTAGAGGTACACCCACAAGAGTTGTACATCACCCATCAGGAAGTGAAACCATCAACTATGATGTGAGAAATTTTGGTCCACCTTTGCCAGTAAAGGTTATGGAGGCTCTGAGAATGGCTGATGGTGAGTGCTTCAGTTTATTCAGTATATGAATAAAATGTAAATGAACAGTGTCGAAGTAAAAAGAGGATTTTATCAACTTCCTCACAACACTTGATTCTGCCAACATTCTTAGCATGTTGATTTCTCTTTTCATACAGCACAGAACATTTCCTTAAGGAATAAGTGTGCTGCTTGGGGGTGCTCTTAGTTCAAAGATGTTCAAAATCCATCTTTCTGGATGATTTCAGTAGTTCATAGTGCTTTTTGTCAACCTTGGTTAGCACATTGTAATGACTTATAGCAATGTTATAAAAGTGATTTTTTAATTACTGTGTGAACTGTTCAGAGGAGTAGCCAGCACCCCCCCCAGACTGGGGCCCACCCTTGACACCCTACCCCCCAATAAGTTATGCAATTTTTTTGAAACTTTTTTAGGTTTTTTTCCGATTTTTTCCCCGGGTTTTTTGAAATTTAAAGTGTAAAAAAGGCATGTTCAAAACGTATGTTTGCTTTGCAGCCACTTAACTGACATACGGGGCGCTCCAGGACGTTCCAGCAGCAGCGACGATCTTCTTCCTAGCGCATGTGCAAACCTTCCGGAGTTTGCGCATGCCCAGTACATCATTGCAAACTCTGTGGGTTTGCGCATGCGCAAACTCCGGAAACTCCTGCGCCCGGGCACACAGCCTCTCCCTGCGCCCGGCGCAGGAGTTTCCGGAGTTTGCGCATGCGCAAACCCACGGAGTTTGCAGGGACGTACTGGGCATGCGCAAACTCCGGAAGGTTTGCGCATGCGCTAGGAAGAAGATCGTCGCTGCTGCTGGAACGTCCTGGAGCGCCCCGTATGTCAGTTAAGTGGCTGCAAAGCAAACATACGTTTTGAACACGCCTTTTTTACACTTTAAATTGCAAAAAAAACCGGGGGGAAATCGGAAAAAATTCAAATTTAAGGAGGCCCGCGCCCCACCCCCGAACCTCTCCGCCCCTACGCCCTGGGGCCCACCGCACCACCGCCCCATATCAGGCGACGCTTATGGCACTGTTTTGTTTTGTTTTTTTGTTGTAGCTGCTTTGGGGTTATCTTGCAAAAGACAGAGTAAAATACCCTTAAATAAATAACGAGGATCAATCCAGGTACTGCCGACAGTGTTGCTTTATATTTCAGTTTGTTCACAGAGTTTAAAGGACCCATTCAACCAGTTCATCATTTAACTGTTAAGTGACCTATGATCAAAAACAAAACTTGGTAAATCGGGCACCTTCTAATAAAACTTATAGGGCTTCAAGATGTCGTTGAATATCTTAACTCTGCTGTGTCTCCAATTCTTAAATTTTCTCCGATTTTCTTGTAGCTGAAGACCATTTGAGTGTGCAGCTAGATGAAAGCGGATGGGCTTGGCTCGTCTTCAAAGACAGATTGATTATTTGGAAGATTGGTCAGTCAACAGCTGGTTACAAATATATGAATGTAGGTCTTCAGGATGATCATGTACATGTTCAAAATAAACGTAAACAAATGAGTAATCTCAACACACTGCTATCATTGTCCCACCATTTATGGTGCTCTGTGGAAGTTTCAAAGCATATTATTTTGTAGCAGATGCTTTACTGTTAAAGTAAAAAATTACCAGTAGCTTCCACCCATCAGCTTGCTATTTTGTGCATTCTTTGACAGCCAAATCCTGTGTAAATCTTGTACCGGTGTAACAGTAGATCCTCCGGAGTAAGTGCACTTATGCCAGTGTAACTTGCCATACGCCGACAGACGGACACTGATGTAACCCCCCTCGGATGCCACGCATGCACAGTTCAGGCGCAGGATGGACGCTGCTGCAACTTCGCCGGCGCAGGGGGCATTCCGGGGGCGTTCAGATGCCCCTGGCATGCCCCTTATGACAGCGGAGTTGCGCTGGCGTCCGTCCTGCATCCGAACTGTGCATGTGTGGCATCCGATGGGGGGGTTACACTGGTGTCCGTCTGTCGGCGTACGACAAGGTACACTGGCATAAGTGCACCACACCGGTGGATCTACTGTTACACCGATGCAAGAATTACACAGGATTGGGATTTCAGTCTTTTCACTACCCTTCTCCAAAACTACTCCTGATAGGGGCCCCTACTAAACTGTAAGCTGATCATATTGCATAGTATATCTTGTTCAAGATATTACTTTGGGAAGTAAGAAACATACCTATCTCTGTGTTAGGAAAAAATTAGGCACTGAGAGTTGAAACTCAAAATACTAAGTTCTGCTTTATTATAGAGAGAGGGAATTAGGCAGATCTGATTTCATAAGATAGGGTTTGAAGAATTTTTTCCAAAATGCACTTTCAGGTAACTTAGGTAAATGCATGCTTCTGAGTTTAAAACATCACCAAACAAAATAAAAATGTATATATATGTTGCAGTTGTCTGTGTGCAAGGAGCTGCAGCTGCCACCCAGTGACTACCTGCGGAGTTCAAGCTTAGTAGCAATATCTTGTCTTAACACCCCTGGTGAAGTACCTTCTCTACAGGTGAGGAATTTGCAGGGTTGCCTGAAAGTAATTTAAAAGCACCACATGCAGTGTTTTATTGTGGGGTTATTTGGAAATTAGACTCGTGATGCAATCAGTTGGTCAACATAGTAGGCACAAGAATACTACTGTATTTTTAATGAATGAGACTTTATTTGCAATCTGTTCACATTATTTTTTCATTGTTAAAATATTTTAAATTAAAAGTTTGGAGAAAACATTTTTGTCCTCAAAAAGAGCAAAGAAAAGAAAATTTGAACTTTTAATGCCTGTTCAGTAACTGCATACGTGCATCCAGAATTCTGCATTCTGTAGTGTATGTGGCTTTTACTGGGGGCTCTTATGGAATCAGCCTACAGTGTCGGCATCTGTGGCTCTTCCAGATTTGTATTTCTCGAACATGCGCATTGGGTAGCCTCCAGGCCTTTAATGGAGTAGAGCTCCATGTTCAGAAGCGTCCTCCATGACTGGAACACAACGTTCTGCTCACACAAGGAGTCCTTGTGCTAGTGGAGCACTCCTTCCGGACATGGAAGGAGTTTTTGTATGAGTGGAACGCAGAGGGAGGTTCTGCCAGTATAGCCCTGCACCCATGAATGGTCTAGATCAATGGTGGCTAGCCCGCGGCACGCGTGCCACAGAGTGGCACGGGATGGTCCGTCGGGTGGCACACCGCCCACCCGTCACCTCCCTCCCGGCTTCTCCCTCTGGGTCCGCACGACTCCGGAGGCCGGGAGAGAGCGTCCTCCCGTCATGCCAGCTCGGCCTATACTGCCCAGGCCTGAGCCGGCCATTTCGCACATGCGTACAACGCGTCGGCGTTGTACGCATGTGCGAAATGGCCGGCTCAGGCCTGGGCAGTATAGGCTGAGCCGGCATGACGGGAGGACGCTCTCGCCTGGCCTCGGGAGCTGCGCGGACCCGGCGGAGCCTCGGCTTCTCCCTCCGGGTCTGCGCTGGTGTGATACAAAATAGCCTTTTCTAAATACCGTATTGTCCCGCGTATACGTCGCACTTTTTTACCCTAATTTAAGATTTTAAACTAGGATTGCGTCTTATACCCGCACTGTTGCGATGTTGCAGGCAGAGGCGAGCAGGAGGGCTTTTCCCAGTGTGTGTTTTCACGCGCTGCAACTGTCCCCGACATGCCGAGCCTCCTTTGGAGGCTTGCATGGGGGAAATTGGCTGTCTCCCCGCTCTTGTTCTTTCCCTTCTCCCTGGTCTGGTTCCCTTGCTACTGCAGTCTGCTTCTCTCCGCTTGGTTCCAGGCACCTCTCCTTTGCCGAGGATGGTCAGCTGGAGCTCCCAGATCTCAGCCAACAAGATCTGGCAGCTCGCTCCACCCAACTCCTCCATCTGGCTTTTCTCCTTCCATCTTTCACCCTCTCTTTAGGCTTCCCTCTTCTCCTCCCTTCTTGCCCGGAGCAAGGCAGCTTGCAGGAAAAGCAGGAGGGCTTTTCCCAGTGTCCGGAGCAAGGCAGGTTCAGAGTGTGTGTGTGTGTGTGTGTGTGTGTGTGTGTGTTAGCACGGGGGCGCCGCATGGGAAACGAGAGTGCCTTTCTCTCTTGCCTTCTGTTTCACCACCCCCCTTCTTCCCCACATAGTTCGCTGAGCTCCTTTGGTCTCCCTCCTCGTCTCTCGGTTCTCTTCCTACTGCTCCACTCTCCTTCTTCTGCCTGGCTGCTTAATCTGCAACATGCAGGAAGAAAAGAGTGGCCCGCGCAGGTTGTGAGAGCCGAGGGAGCAGCTTCTTTGCATTCCTCTTCCTGGACACGCTCACGTCCTTTCATCAGCGCCTCTTCTGCCAAGCCATCACTTTGCAGCTCAGTAGTGCTCTGCAAAATGACCCCACAGAGAAGAGGCGCTGCTAAACAGGTGCCTGTGTTGGCTCTCCCAGCACCTGCATCCGCTGGGAGATGCAACGGCGCTTATACTTTTGCCCCCTGCTCTTCCTCTTCCAGGCGCTGGCACTTGCTCTACTTTTCTGCCTGTTCTGGGGTTCCTCCCCCCCCTCCCAGTTCCAGTCTACTTATTCTTTCCAGTTTTCTCAAGCCCGTTGTCCCAGTATTCCTCTGTTGTGCTGGATCTTTCTGGGCGCTTGTCTGGCTGCGAGGGAGGAGGCCAGGAGATACACACCCCAATGCTGGAAAAAGGTGCATCTGACACGATCGCAGAGGCTCCTCAGCCCAGAGGGGGTTGAGTTTGAGGCAGTGTGGATTGGGGAAGGGTGAGCAAGAAGTCCTGGATGGGGAGAGGGATGGGTGGAGCCCCCCCCCCATGAATAAGATCTGGCAGCCATGCATTGAAAGGAAATGGGAGAAGGCAAGGTGTGGGGGCTTCACTTGCACAGGAGGGGTCGTGAGTGAGGTGAGTGAGTGAGTGAGAGAGAGAGAGAGAGACTAATTTATTTTATTTAATAAAATAAAAACATGGTTATTTATTATTTATTTATTTACTTATTTATTTTTGTGGCATGCCCAAGATACAAAAAAACTAAAAGTGGCACATGTCCTAAAAAGGTTGGCCACCACTGGTCTAGATGCTATTCCTAGTTCAATTATTTTAAGAACTATTAAAATGAATCTGATCTGACTTTAAAAAACGATGTCTGTATGGATGCAGTTGTAATCCTGGTAAGGAAAAAAATATAAACACATCCCTAGTTTTCGGCATTCGAAACTGCTGGGGGTTTCAACATTGGCTATTGGCACACTCTGCTGTGGAAGTGCCATTTGTCCTATATAAATGGCTCCTAGAAAAAGTAATTTCCACCACTTTTTGTCCATCATTGTTGTATTTCTTCATTCTTTAATTGCTGCCAGCTAGGATTTTAATTGTTTTTTTAAAAAACACCTTCCTGATACCGTGCTTGTATTGAAGGCAAAAAAGAAAAATCCCATTGATTATATGAATCTGTCTTGTATTGAGTCAGTCCGTTGACCCATCTATCCCAGTATTGTCTACTTTTACTGGCAGCAGATATCTGGGGTCTCAGAGATATCTTTCCCATCACCTACTCCTTGACAGGAGATGAAAAGCAGTTGCATTCCTGTGGAAGGTTTTAAAGTATTTTATTTAGGGAAACAGGTCATGGTTTTGTTTGTTAAATTTTGAGGGCAAATATTCCATTATTGACCTTCTGTCAGTGCAATCCTAACCAACTTTCCAGCGCTGGTGTAGCCATGCCAACAGAGCGCACACTGCATTTTGCAGTGCAGGAGCAGTCATGGAGGCCTCCAAGGTAAGGAACATTTGTTCCCTTACCTTGAGGCCGCATTGTGGCTGCACCGGCACTGGAAAGTTGGTTAGGATTGCGCTGTCAATCTCTGCCAGAAGATAAGTGGAACAGAACCCAGTGGGTGTTGGAATGGCAGAATGCTAGCAGGGGAGAAGTGGGATAATCCACTTATCCTTAGTTTTTGTACGTCTTCACTGTGTTCTGTTTATTGGTAGCAAATACTTGTTTAAACTACGTTCAAAATCGAGCTGCCTGATATTTATTTTCTGTATTTATATACCGCCTTTCTCATCATCAGATTTCTCATCAGATTTATTCAAGGCGGTTTACATAGGCAGGCTATCTTTAGACCTGATAAGGGTCTTTACAATATTGTTCTATTCCTATATTGAACCTTCCATGCTCGAGATGTTTTCCCTTCCGAGTGCAGCCCTACTTCTTGCTTGTGCTTTGCACTTCCAAGCTAAATTGACTAACTAACTAAGCTAACTTCCAAGTTCACCCTCGGACGGTTGTCTTAGATGTTCTCTCTCTAGCTGACTCCTCCGCATTCCACCCTCTCACGATGCCTTCTCAGTGTCTTTGCGAGGTTCGTCAGCAGCTTCCGTCTCCCATCCAAGCGGGAACTGAGGTCGACCCTGGTTAGCTTCTTCAGGCAGGGCACCGGCTCAAACCTCCAGGCCACACCTCCTGTCCCTGATAGACTTAAGATTAAGTCCTTATAGACTTAAGGCACATGAGCTCTATAGTTGGGACAGTTTTTTGAGGCTGCTGAAATTCTCTTATTAGATATTCCTTTCCCCCTCATGCAACAACTACCAGAACGTTTTGCCTCAAAGCCATAATAGTTAGAGGTTTGAAGCTGGATTAAGTTTGTACTGTATATGGTTTAAATTCATATATGTATTTGTAATATGGCCTTAAAGTCAGAATACACCCGACACACTTTTTGTTTGTTGTGTTTGCCAGTATCTGTCGGTAATGGTCGCCACCTATGAAGGATCAATACGCTATTGGCCAAGCCTTGCGCACGAAAGTTCCTATACTGATACAGTCACAGACTTTGGAGGCGCTCTCTGCAGCTTCCTAACCGCTGTAAAGGTAAAGCAGAAACTTTAATATAAAATATATATGTTGCATGGAATTTTCAGAGCACTTTATTACCAACTCTGGAAGACCTGGGTTTTATCATGTCACTGACAATTACGCAGAAGCAGATGGGATTGGTTTTTCAAAATATACCGTTTAAAATAGAAGAGTAGAATTTGAGGTGAGCCTGTATCCTCTCCCCCCCCCCCTTCTTCTTCTTCTAGGGTGGAAGCTTTATTTTATCATCTTCAAGGAGCCAGTTTGTCCGATTGACACCCGACAGTGCAGGCAAGATTCATCAGCGTGGCCTACTGCAAGGGCAGGGCATGTTTTCTGGAATAGGCCGAAAGGTTTCTTCTCTGCTAGGGATCTTGTCTCCCAGTAACGATACAGCTGTAAGTTCTTAAAATAGATTAACCTTAATTGTGATGCTGTGTTTGGACTCTTTATCATCATCCTCATTGTGTGAGAGAAATGCTTTACATTACAAAAGATGTCCCACTGCTGTGCTCATCATTTTGCTGTACTTTTAGCCTTGTGTCTTCTAGAACTGGTGTTCGATCTGTTTCAGGTTGTCACATTTGTGAAACAATGAAGTCCAGAAAACTGACACTTATGCACTTTTAGATTGCTATAATGCAACAAATGTGTGTATCATTTATTTGTTTGCCTGGGATTCAGATGTTTTCCTGTCACGGAAGTGCTTCTGATTTATGGACATTACATGCTCTCAGCACTCAAGCTGTAATATGTTGCTGGAAAAGTGCTATTCTTTGTTCAGTTAGAGAAGCTATTGCAGTTTTGGGTACTGAGTGCTATCTAGAATGTGCTGTATGAGTGTCATCCGAAGCACTTGTTGCATAGTGGTTGTGGTGTCGGCAATGCACCACACGACATCCATGCTCATTTGTGACTGAGCTGTACAAATGGCTCCTCCCTGTGCTCACACCATGTTGCGATACTAACATCAGCACTCAGCCTGTGAAAAGGGAGGATTTCCTTTGCTGAAACTGACTGATCTCAAGGTAAAGTGCAGAGAAGCTCTTCGTCAGTTTTAGGATTACAATGTTAAGCAGTACAGTTTATATCCTGATGGAAACGTCAAATAAAGAAATATGTATTTCTGGGGCTGGTTTGCGAAATCGGGCTGGTTTGCGAGTGAGCCCTTTCAGGAGCAGCAAGTGGCCTCACTGGGACGAAGTGGCTCATTGGGACAAAGTGGCAAGGTAAAAAAGACACAGAGAGTTAAGCAGCTGGGCGAGGAGAAGGTAAGTTAACTCCCTCAGTTGTGCAGCTTTGTCTAACTTTAATTTACCATTAACTGTAAAGGACTTGATTAAGGCTACCTTAAGCTACCTTAAACTTAAGATAGAACTAAGCCTAGCTAAGAACTAAGCCTAGCTAAGTAGAACTAAATATAACCTGAGGAGGGGAATTTTAAGGTCCAGTAGCTAGGACACAGGCACAGAAGCTAGGTGGGGAAATTAAATAGATTCAAATAAACAAACAAGCACCTATCTAAAAGACAGGGGCAGAAACTGGACAAGCCTGGGAGCGGATTCTAAAGAGAATTGCAGTCCAAATCTAAACAGGTCTACTCTGAGTAAAAGCAGTGTTTACTCGAGAGTAAAAGCCCAGGGCAGAGACCTGAGTCTACTTTAGAGTAGGAGCCCAAAACAAAACAGGAGGAGGCTAAAAGAAGGGGAGAAAGCAAGCTAAACTACACCTTAAGCAGAGTTAAACTTAAGCAGAATTTAAAACATACAGTTTAAAACATACAGACCGCATGGTATAGTAGGCCAGATGTAAATTGAGGCAGCAGCAGGAACAATAACAGGAATTTCCTGCCAGTAAACCCCATCAGGCCCCACCCCCCTTAGAGGCCAATCTTTTCAAACTTTCAGGTAGGCAGGGGGAGGAGCTACACAACAGTTTAAATCTGGGGCTGGTTTGCGAGTGAGCCCTTTCAGGAGCAGCGAGTGGCCTCACTGGGACGAAGTGGCTCACTGGGACAAAGTAGCAAGGTAAAAAAGAGTTCAGCAGCGGGGTGAGGAAGCCAGGCCCCACACACTGCCCGGCACTTCTCCTCTGTGGAGAGGAGAGAGGAAGAGAGGAGAGCTCCAACAACATTAAGGTGCCCAAACTTTGATAAATTCATAACTTACACTCAAAAGCTATGCAGTCAGACAGACAGCAGAAGGGTGGGGGCTATCCAGTGTTTTGCAATGAGTGTCACATGTATGACTATCTGCCTCTTGGGCACAAGTCATGGGTGTGTGCTCGGTGCAAAGAGCTCCAGGCTCTCAGGGAACGGGTTCGCTCCCTTGAAGCCACAGTTGCTGACCTGGAGAAGCAGAGACAGGTAGAGAGGAACCAGGGTGAGACTTCTAGGGACGTGGAGGCATCGTCCCACCCTCAGTTGGCCAGCGCCTCAGCTGCCAGGAAAGGGAGTCTCAGGGCTGGAGGACATCACTCTGGAAAAGAGGGAAACAATCCCACAGTGGGGACCCCTTCTTCAGGTGATGGGCCTGTATCCAGTATGTATGGATACTCCTCTGGGGAGGGGGCGAAGGGGGCTTCTTGTCGTGGGTGACTCTATAGTCAGGAACATAGAGAGGGGGGTCTGTGACGGATGTGAGGACCGCATGGTGACTTGCCTACCTGGTGCGAAGGTTGCGGACATCACCTCTCGTCTAGATAGGCTGGTAGAGAGTGCTGGGGAGGAGGTAGCGGTTGTGGTGCATGTTGGCACCAACGACGTGGGGAAATGTAGCCGGGCCAAATTTAGGTTGCTAGGTAGGAAGCTCAAATCCAGGACCCCAAAGGTAGCGTTCTCAGAAGTGCTACCTGTTCCACGCGCAGGGCCAGCTAGGCAGGCGGAGCTCAGGGGTCTCAATGCGTGGATGAGACACTGGTGTCAGGAGGAGGGGTTTAAGTTTGTTAGGCACTGGGGAACGTTTTGGGACAAGCCGGGCCTGTACAAGAGGGACGGGCTTCACTTGAACCAAAACGGAACCAGACTGCTGGCGCGTAACATTAAGAAGGTGGCAGAGCAGCTTTTAAACTGACTCCTGGGGGAAAGCCGACAGGAGCCGAAGGGCATCCGGTTCGGGACTCCTCATCCCTAGGGAATGAGGGTGCAGAGGATGGGGAACAGTCAAGTAATAGCAGAGTAAAAATTGGGAGTGGTAGCGTGATGGGATATGACAGCCAGTCTAGCAGGACAGAAGGCTGCAGGAATAAAGGTGCAAACATGCAGCCCTTCTTGGGGGACCAGGTATATAAGTGCTTTTATGCAAATGCCCGAAGTCTACGGGCAAAGATGGGAGAACTGGAATGTTTGGTGGCTAGGGAAAACATTGACATAGTAGGTATAACAGAAACCTGGTGGAATGCGGAGAACCAGTGGGATACTGCAATTCCAGGATATAAACTCTATAGGAGGGACAGAGAGGGGCGTGTTGGAGGTGGGGTGGCCATCTATGTCAAAGAGGGGGTAGAATCCACCAGAGTAGAGCTGGAGGGGGGCTCTGACTCCTCCGTAGAATCACTGTGGGTTAGATTACCAGGCTCAAAGAGTGATGTAATAGTAGGGGCATGCTACCGTCCTCCAGATCAAAAACCTGAAGGGGATCTTGAAATGAGGAAGCAAATCAGGGAGGTGTCAATGAGAGACAGGGTTGTAGTCATGGGGGACTTCAATTATCCTCACATCGACTGGGTCAATTCATGCTCAGGTCATGAAAGAGAGACTGGATTTCTGGATATGTTCCATGACTGTGTCTTAGAGCAGCTTGTCACGGAACCGACCAGAGGACAGGTGACTCTGGACTTGATATTGTGTGGCACTCAAGACCTGGTCAGGGAGGTAAACGTTACCGAACCGTTGGGGAATAGTGACCATGCTGCGATCTGTTTCGCCATGCATGTCGGAGGGAGAGTGCCAAGCAAATCTGACACGAAAACCCTTGACTTCCAAAGGGCTGACTTCCCCAAAATGAGGAGACTAGTTAAAAAAAAGCTGAAAGGGAAGGTAAAAAGAGTCCAATCGCTCCAGAGTGCATGGAGGCTGTTTAAAACAACAGTCATAGAGGCCCAGCGGGAGTGTATCCCACAAAGGAGGAAGGGCTCGACCAAGTCCAGGAGGGTGCCGGCATGGCTAACAAGCACAGTTAAGGAGGCTATAAAAGGCAAGGAAGCTTCCTTCCGTAAATGGAAGTCTTGCTCTAGTGAGGAAAATAAACAGGAGCACAAACTGTGGCAAAAGAAATGTAAAAAGATGATACGGGAGGCCAAGCAAGACTTTGAGGAACGTATGGCAGGCAACATAAAAGGGAATAATAAAAGCTTCTTCAAATATGTTAGAAGCAGGAAACCTGCCAGGGAAACGGTTGGTCCGCTGGATGGTGAGGGAGAGAAAGGGGTGATAAAAGGGGACTTGGAGACTGCAGAGAAATTAAATGAGTTCTTTGCATCTGTCTTCACGGCAGAAGACCTCGGGCAAATACCGCTGCCGGAACGTTCTCCCCTGACTAAAGAATTAAGTCAAATAGAGGTTAAAAGAGAAGACGTCTCAGACTTAATTGACAAAATAAAGATCAATAAATCACCAGGCCCGGATGGCATCCACCCAAGAGTTCTGAAGGAACTCAAGAATGAAGTTGCTGACCTCTTGACCCAAATATGCAACTTGTCCCTTAAAACGGCCACTGTGCCAGAGGATTGGAGGATAGCTAATGTCACACCAATCTTTAAAAAAAGAAGGAGGGGGTACCCGGGAAACTACAGGCCGGTCAGCCTAACATCTGTTCCAGGGAAGATGGTGGAAAGTCTCATTAAGGATAAAATCTTAAAATACATAGAAGAACAAGCTCTGCTGAGGGAGAGTCAGCATGGCTTCTGCAAGGGGAAGTCTTGCCTCACAAACCTGTTAGAATTTTTTGAAAAGGTCAACAGGCATGTGGATGCGAGCGAACCCGTGGATATTATATATCTTGATTTTCAGAAGGCGTTTGACACGGTCCCTCATGAAAGGCTCCTGAGAAAACTCCACAGTCAGGGAATAAGAGGGCAGGTCCTCTTGTGGATTAAGAACTGGTTGAAGATCAGGAAACAGCGAGTGGGAGTCAATGGGCAATTTTCACAATGGCGAGAGGTGAAAAGCGGTGTGCCCCAAGGATCGGTCTTGGGACCGGTGCTTTTCAACTTATTCATAAATGACCTGGAGTCGGGGATAGGCAGTGAGGTGGCCAAGTTTGCAGTTGACACTAAACTTTTCCGGGTGGTGAAGACCAGCAGGAATTGTGAAGAGCTCCAGAAGGACCTCTCCAAACTGGGAGAATGGGCAGCAAAATAGCAGATGCGCTTCAATGTAAGTAAGTGCAAAGTGATGCACATTGGGGCAAGAAACCAAAATTTCACATATACGCTAATGGGTTCTGAGTTGTCTGTGACGGATGAAGAGAGAGATCTTGGGGTGCTGGTGGACAGGTCGATGAAAGTGTCGACCCAGTGTGCGGCGGCTGTGAAGAAGGCCAATTCCATGCTCGGGATCATTAAAAAAGGGATTGAGAATAAAACGGCCAATATCATTATGCCTTTGTACAAATCGATGGTAAGGCCACATCTGGAGTATTGTGTCCAGTTCTGGTCACCACACCTCAAAAAGGATATAGTTGAATTGGAAAAGGTGCAGAAAAGAGCGACCAGAATGATTCGTGGGCTGGAGCACCTCCCTTATGAGGAAAGGCTACAGCGTCTGGGGCTTTTCAGCCTAGAAAAAAGGCACCTGAGGGGGGACATGATTGAGACTTATAAAATTATGCATGGGATGGAGAGAGTGGATAGAGGGAAATTCTTCTCCCTCTCGCACAACACCAGAACCAGGGGACATGCACTAAAATTGAGTGGAGGGAGAGTTAGAACAGACAAAAGAAAATATTTCTTTACCCAGCGTGTAATTCATCTGTGGAACTCCTTGCCACAGGATGTGGTGATGGCATCTGGCCTAGATGCCTTTAAAAGGGGTTTGGACAGATTCATGGAGGAAAAGACCATCACAGGTTACAAGCCATAAGCAACCTCCTGGTTTTAGAAGTGGGTTTTCTCTGTGCCAGGTGCAAGGGAGTGGCGACTGGACACAGGTATCTTGTTGTCTTGTGTGCTCCCTGAGGCATCTGGTGGGGCCACTGTGTGACACAGGAAGCTGGACTAGATGGGCTTTTGGCCTGATCCAGCAGGGCTCTTCTTATGTTCTTATGTATTACAGTACATCAAATGCTAAGCCTATATCCATCATTTTTGTAATGCAGCTTTCTAGTGTTCTTTGGGACAACAAGAGTTCAAGCTTTTATGCAATGACCAGTTCAAATCTTCACAAATGGGAAATGGATGATGCCACAGAACGTCAAGTTCTCAGCTGGGATATGAATAGAATACTTAAAGAAAACATCATGGATGCAATATGGGTAAGAGGCAGTAAATTGGGAAAATAAAATCAGTTAGTTGCTTTCTTTCAGTATTTTAAACACTTATTATTTGCACAGGGTTCTGAAGGCAACTATGAAGAAATTAAAGGAGATGTCAATGTGCAATATTTGGATCTGCAGCAAAATTGGTAAGTTCCCTAGTTAGCGAGTGAGGAACTCTCCACTAAGAGCGAGTGTATAAATTGTGCCTTTGTTCACTTGAATAATGTTCAGTTATTTGACACCTTATAATTAATACAAGAAAAACATCTGAGAGAGAAATGAGGTAGTACTTCACTCAGGGAAAAAATGTTGAATTGATTCCTGTCAAGGCTGTTCTGTGGAATGATGTCTTCTCTCTCTTCCCCCCCCCCCCCCCCAATTCAAGGCTAGGTCTTTTGTCAGTTAGCAGATTCAATATTTTGAGATTTCTGAACATTCTTTTGTAAGGCAAAATGGCTGTTTCTCTTGTACATTTTTTTTTTTTACTGAATAGTGATGGACTGGTGATTTTGACTGCAGCTTGGCATCTTGGTGACAGTCCGTGTCTTATCTACTATACTTTGATAACAGTAGAGGATAATGACTACCACATGTCTCACAATATTACTGTGGAGGTCACCCAATATAATCCACCTTTCCAGGTAATGAACATTATGCTTAATAAAGGTTCCTTGTGTTCGTTGTCCCCAGGTTCTTGTGCTTCATTAACCATTAGCACCTGATCCTAAATACATTAGTTGGAAATGCATCTTATTGATTTCGCATAATTTGATCAAGTGGTGATTTTATAGTAGTATTCAAAGTTGAAAATGTTGCTAGAAATGTTACCTTAAACCAGTGGTTCTCAAAAAAATTTCCCCGCGCCCCCCCGTCACCCGATTTTGGGGGGTGGCGCCCCCCCCTTCGCGTCGCCCTCCGCACGCTCCGTTTTCGTCTCTGCGCATGAGCGAAAACATCAAAAATACCCGGATTGATGCTTGGGCCTTCAGAAGGCCCTGGAGCGCCGGCCGTTCCGGACGCTCCGAGGCCGGCTCCTGGGCCGGCCTCGGAGCGTGCGGAGGGCGGCTGTGGTGGTCGAGCCCCCCTTTGTGGGGCCTCGCGCCCCCCCCTGGGGGGCGCGCCCCACTATTTGAGAACCGCTGCCTTAAACACACATTTCAGAAGCAGTTGTCTTGGGGTGTGTTAAATTTTGCACTAGAAATGTATAAGATACTACAGGATTATCAATTAACTGTATTGGATTGGAATCTATTGACTAATGTACAACTTCTATGTGATCTGGAAAATATTTGATCATTTTATTTCTACATGCAATCTGATTTTATTAAAGCATATTTTGCATATGAATACTTCTTTAGACAGCCCAGAACCTTGGGGGATACAACATAAAATAGATCGAAGCATACGCATGTAGTATGCGACATTGGAAAAGTAACTGGAGTTGGTAACACATGGCCCACAGAGCTATCTTTTGTAGCCTACTAACCCAGCTCCAGTGGGCTCAAACCACCAGATTTGCCAACCATCATTCTGGTACCTACTGTATGTATTTATATCGAGCAGGTTGTAACTGTGTTGCTGCTTCTATAATATGTTAGTACCAGATATGGTCCATATCACTCACTGTTAACCCTTTAATGAAACATTTTCAGCCTGAAGACCTGATGTGCCGGTTAATAATCCCAGACTTCTCTAGCCACGCTGCCTGTCTCTACACAGAAGATGAAGTGTTTGCTTGCTCAACTGGAACAGGAAGGATTTCTCTGCCACAGGAGAAAATTATATTCAATGCTCCGAGTAAGAACTCTCTCTATATTTGCCAGTGTCTCTTGAGATGTAGGAAGGAGCTGTAGGTCAGTGATAAAGCTTGTGAATTATATGCAAAGAATCACAAGTTCAATTCCTGGCTTTTCCAGAGGGAGTTGAGAAAGACCCATCTGTTAGCCTGGAGAGCCGCTGCTTATCAGTGAAAACAGTAACAAAATAAATGGACTAAAGATCTGAATTCGTATAAGGCAGCTTCTGTGTTGCATTGGCAGTATAAACCTTAGTAAATTGCCTGTATTGCTCATGAAAATACTAATTTTTGCAAAATGCAATAATTCATTTTAACCTCTGCATATTCATTTCTTTGTGTGCTGAGGCATAATTATCCCAGGGGTGCATTGTTAGATGATTGAACTGCATTGTGCGTTGTATTACGTTCTGGCTTCATTTCTGTTACTCTCAGCAAGCATTGTTTTGCTTAAGCCTTGATTACTGTAAAACACATACTTGTACACTGTACAGAATTTTAGATGTAGCAATAATCAAAAATTTACTTTTTAACAGATTTTTAACTAATCACTGAACTGGGCTGTGGTAGGATGCTCAGTGACTTGGGACGGCATGAGACTGGCTTGTAGATCACTGCTTCTCAGTGTGGGCGCCTCGGAGCCCTGGGGCTCCACAAGACCATTGTTGTTAGTAGTAAGGGCTTCAGATACCAAAACATTTGAGAACCGCTGTTGTGGATGCCTATTTGCCTGGTTGTTTTGACTATATTCAGCTATTTTCATACTGTCATTTTGTGCAAATGCACTGTGTTGTTGTTGTTCAGTCGTTAAGTCGTGTCCGACCCTTCATGATCCCATGAACCATATGCCGCCAGGCCTTCCTGTCCTCCACTATCTTCCTGAGTTCGCTCATTTTCATGTTCGTTGCATCGGTGATGCTGTCTAACCATCTCATCCTTTGCCTTCCCCTTGTCCTTTTGCCTTCAATCTTTCCCAGCATCAGAGTCTTCTCCAGAGAGTCCACTCTTCGCATTAGGTGGCCAAAATATTTGAGTTTCAGCCTTAGTACCTGTCCTTCCAGGGAAAAGTCAGGGTTGATTTCATTTAGGATTGACTGATTTGATCTCCTAGCAGTCCAAGGGACTCTCAGGAGTCTTCTCCAGCACCACAGTTCGAAAGCATCTATTTTTCGGCGCTCAGCCTTCCTTATGGTCCAACTCTCGCAACCATACATTGCTACTGGGAACACCATCGCCCTGACTACGCGAACTTTTGTTGGCATGGTGATATCTCTGCTTTTTATTATGCTATCTAAATTTTCCATAGCTTTCCTTCCAAGGAGTAAGCGTCTTTTAATTTCATGGCTGCTGTCTCCGTCTGCAGTGATCTTGGAACCCCAAAAAGTAAAATCTGTTACTGCTTCCATTTCTGCCCCTTCTATTTGCCAGGAACTATTGCTTTCTCCATGATCCAGCGCATGTTGGCAATTTGATCTCTAGTTCCTCCGCTAGCTTTGTTGTTAGTAATGCTACCTAAGGCCCACTTGACTTCACTCTCTAGGATGTCCGGCTCTGGGTCAGTGACCACACCAGCATGGTCATCAGGAACATTAAGATCTTTCTTGTATAGTTCTTCTGTGTATTCTTGCCATCTCTTCTTAATCTCTTCTGCTTCTGTTAGGTCCCTGCCTTTTTTTGTCCTTTATCATGCCCATCTTTGCACAAAACGTTCCCTTGATATCTCCAATTTTCTTGAAGAGATCTCTAGTCCTCCCCATTCTGTTGTTTTCCTCGATTTCCTTGCATTGTTCATTTAAGAAGGCCTTCTTATCTCTCCTTGCTATTCTCTGGAAATCTGCATTCATTTGTTTATATCTTTCCCTTTCACCTTTGCTTTTTGCATTCCTTCTTTCCACAGCTATTTGTAAAGCCTCATCTGACAGCCACTTTGCTTTCTTGCATTTCTTTTTCTTTGGGATGGTTTTCGTTGCTGCCTCCTTTACAATGTTACGAACTTCCGTCCATAGTTCTTCAGGCACAGGTCTAATGCCCTAAATCTATTCTTCACCTCCACTGTATACTCATAAGGGATATGGTTTAGGTCATATCTGACTGGTCTAGTGGTGTTCCCTACATTCTTCAGTTTAAGCCTGAATTTTGCAATAAGAAGCTCATGATCTGAGCCACAGTCAGCTCCAGCTCTTGTTTTTACTGACTGTATAGAGCTTCTCCATCTTTGGCTGCAAAGCACATAATCTATCTGGTTTCGGTATTGACCATCTGGTGATGTCCATGTGTAGAGTCGCCTCTTGTGTTGTTGGAAAAGAGTGTTTGCTATGACCAGCGTGTTCTCTTGACAGAACTCCGTTAGCCTTTGCCCTGCTTCATTTTGCGCTCCAAGGCCAAACTTGCCTGTTGTTCCGTTTATTTCTTGATTTCCTGCTTTAGCATTCCAGTCCCCTATGATGTAAAGGACATCTTTTTTGGGTGCTAGTTCTAGAAGGTGTTGTAGGTCTTCATAGAACCGGTCAACTTCATCTTCTTCGGCATCAGTGGTTGGGGCATACACTTGGATTACTGTAATGTTGAATGGTTTGCCTTGGATTCGAACTGAAATCATTCTGTCGTTTTTGAGGTTGCACCCCAGTACTGCCTTTCCCACTCTTTTATTGACTATGAGGGCTACTCCATTTCTTCTAAGGGATTCATGCCCACAGTAGTAGATATGATGGTCACCTGACTTAAATTCGCCCATGCCCGTCCATTTTAGTTCGCTGATTCCCAAGATGTCAATGTTCAATCTTATCATCTCATTTTTGACCACATCCAGCTTGCCTTGATTCATAGACCTCACATTCCATGTTCCTAAGCAGTATTGCTCCTTGCAGCATTGGATTTTCCTTTCAACCTCAGACACATCCACAGCTGGACGTCCTATTGGCTTTGGCCCAACCGCTTCATTCTTTCTGGGTCTACTTGGAATATTCCTCCGCTCTTCCTCAGTAGCATATTGGACACCTTCCGACCTGAGGGTCTCATCTTCCGGCGTCATATCTTTTAGCCTTTTGGTACTGTTCATGGGATTTTCTTGACAAGGTTACTGGAGTGGGTTGCCATTTCCTTCTCCAGTGGATCACTTTTAGTCAGAACTCTCTGCTACGACCTGTCCGTCTTGGGTGTCCCTGCACGGCATAGCTCATGGCTTCATTGAGTTACGCAAGCCCCTTCGCCACGACAAGGCAATGATCCATGAAAGAGGCAAATGCACTGTAGGGAAGCTTATGATGCAAATTCTTGCAAATGCATATGAAAAATATGGAAGAGCATACAGTAAATAAATACAATACAGATGAGCAGCAGGAAATTCATCCTAATTCAGCAGAACAGAGGACCCAAAACGCCTTCTGAAACAAAATAGTTTTTACTTGCCGCTGGAAGGCTAGCAGTGCGGGAGCACCACATACCTTCCCTATGAGAGAGTTCCAGAGCTTTGGTGCTGCCATGGAAAAAGGCTCAGGTAGCCGTCTATCACATTTCAAATGGTGAAAGGGCCCAAAACAGACCATCAAAAGAACTCTTACTAAACAAGTGGGTTCATACAATGCAAATGGGTCAAATCAGACCAATGGAAGGATTTCTCCTTCACTTTGAGTAGGTAGGTGCAGCTGGACTCGGAGGTAAGAGACTGGATGGCAGCTCGGCCAGGTAGGCTGATGGAAAAGGCCTCGGTCATCTTCTACATCTGCTAAGCTGAAGAGTTGCCATTGATGGAGTCCAAAAGCAGACTTTGCCCTAGGCAAGCCTCCATTAAGAGTTGCATGTAGACAACTTGTGTATACAGACTCTAAGGCTAGAAGAAAAAGAGAGAACATCCAGAAACAGGCAGGCATTTAGAGCAACCTTTCTAGGTTTCAAATCTGCAAATGCTAAGGATGAAAGGAAGACAGAGCATTGCAAGCAGTGCTGGACACTCTATCTCCCCCTTTTAATCTTGAAGCTGAACAAGATCAGGGGGTTGGGACCTGTTAACAAAGGAGTTCACTAGATGGAAGATTTATTCAAGCTGTCTCGATGTTTCTTCACCTATCTATGTAAAAGCGGGTTCTGCTGTATAATGTCCCTGATCAGGGACTGACCTAGTGGAGCAGAATAGGTCAGGGCAGTCACTCTTGTGTGCACTTTGAAGCAGGCGGTGGTGCGCCCCCTCCTGAAAAAACCCTCCTTGGATCCCACTATTTTGAACAACTTCTGGCCAGTCTCGAATATCCCGTTTCTGGGCAAGGTGATCGAGCGGGTAGTGGCGTCTCAGCTCCAGAGGGTCTTGGAGGAAGCTGATTATCTGGATCCATTCCAGTCTGGCTTCAGGCCGGGGTTCGGGACAGAGATGGCCTTGGTCGCCTTGGTGGATGACCTGCGCCGGGGACTGGACAGGGGGAGTGCGTCCCTGTTGGTCCTGCTGGACCTCTTGGCGGCTTTTGACACAATTGACCATGGTGTGAAGAGCTCCAGAAGGATCTCTCCAAACTGGGAGAATGGGCAGCAAAATGGCAGATGCGCTTCAATGTAAGTAAGTGCAAAGTGATGCACATTGGGGCAAGAAACCAAAATTTCACATATACGCTAATGGGTTCTGAGTTGTCTGTGACGGATGAAGAGAGAGATCTTGGGGTGCTGGTGGACAGGTCGATGAAAGTGTCGACCCAGTGTGCGGCGGCTGTGAAGAAGGCCAATTCCATGCTCGGGATCATTAAAAAGGGGATTGAGAATAAAACGGCCAATATCATTATGCCTTTGTACAAATCGATGGTAAGGCCACATCTGGAGTATTGTGTCCAGTTCTGGTCACCATACCTCAAAAAGGATATAGTTGAATTGGAAAAGGTGCAGAAAAGAGCGACCAGAATGATTTGTGGGCTGGAGCACCTCACGAGGAAAGGCTACAGCGTCTGGGGCTTTTCAGCCTAGAAAAAAGGCGCCTGAGGGGGGACATGATTGAGACTTATAAAATTATGCATGGGATGGAGAGAGTGGATAGAGGGAAATTCTTCTCCCTCTCGCACAACACCAGAACTAGGGGACACGCACTAAAATTGAGTGGAGGGAGAGTTAGAACAGACAAAAGAAAATATTTCTTTACCCAGCGAGTGATTCATCTGTGGAACTCCTTGCCACAGGATGTGGTGATGGCACCTGGCCTAGATGCCTTTAAAAGGGGTTTGGACAAATTCATGGAGGAAAAGACCATCACAGGTTACAAGCCATAAGCAACCTCCTGGTTTTTTTAGAAGTGGGTTTTCTCTGTGCCAGGTGCAAGGGAGTGGCGACTGGACACAGGTATCTTGTTGTCTCGTGTGCTCCCTGAGGCATCTGGTGGGGCCACTGTGTGACACAGGAAGCTGGACTAGATGGGCTTTTGGCCTGATCCAGCAGGGCTCTTCTTATGTTCTTATGGTGTCCTTCTGGGTCGGTTAGCGGGTTGGGGCTTGGAAGCACCGTTCTGAGGTGGTTCCGCTCCTTCCTGGCTGATAGATCCCAGAAGGTGGTGCTGGGGGATGCTTGTTCGGCACCCTTGCCCTTGAGGTGTGGGGTGCCACAAGGGTTAATTCTATCCCCCATGCTGTTTAATATCTATATGAAGCTGCTGGGAGAGCCGCCTCCTTCCCTGTAATCCAACCCCGTACTCTGAGGTCATCAGGGGGGGCCCTGTTAAACGTGCCGCCATTGATGGAGGTGAGGGGGATGGCGGCACGGAATAGGGCCTTCTCGACAGTGGCGCCCCAATTATGGAATTCCCTCCCCCTGGAATTAAGAACGGCTCCCTCTTTAGAGACCTTTCGGCGGGGCCTTAAGACGTTTTTATTTAGGTTAGCATTCGATGCCTGACATGGTGGATTGGCTTTTTAACAAATGGCTTTTAACAAATGTAAATATAGGTGACCCACTGGGGTTGTGTGTTTTAATTGTTTTAAATTATTTTAATGTATATACGTATTTTAATGTTTTTATTGTAAGCCGCCTTGAGTGCCCTTGCTGGGAGAAAGGCGGGATATAAATTCTTTAAATAAAAATTAAATAAAATAAATTTGTGTTCTTTGGTGCTGATGCAGCCAAGGTGTGAAATTGGCATTATCACTGTCACAGGCTGAATAAATGTAACCTAAAGATAAACATTGTGTTATAGGAAGCTCTTGTCCTTGTTTTGTATGGGAGCTGGTGTATACATTCTATCTTGCACCTCTTTCACCTGAGAACTAGTTTTTCAAAGTAATAACCTTTTAGTGATCTATTTTATAACATAACAGGAAATCTTGAACGGAGGTCTACAATATTGCAACCACATTAATGGTGGTGGTATTGGATTTGTATTTCCCCTTAGGTGATAGAATTTTAGGAGCAGGTTCTTCTTCTGGACTTCCCATTTTTTTCATCAGAAAAAGTGGGCTCGTTGCCATCTGTTCCAGGGAAAACATTTCTGTGCTTCCTGAAGACCTTGAGGATTCTTTAGCCTCATCTGTCATTGAACCAAATGATGACGAGGTAATTGCTAAACATATATCTCTATCTCTATCTCTCTCAGAGAGAAAAAGAGGAAAAGCATTACTCTAACTGTATTCACAGTGATAAAAGAATGTGCTGTGGAGTTAGATAATTTGAACTTTTCAGACTTTGGGTACGTGTTGCCCCACCAATTTGATCTTTGTGGGAAGATTATTCTTTGCTAAAGGTGTTTATTCTTTGTTTTTATATTTTAGAGTTCTGCATTTGATAATATTTCCAGAACAGATATTATAGCAGAGGAAGATAAGACTAAATTGTTGAAAGCTGCCTTCTTACAGTTTTGCAGGTACAAAATAAATGCATCTTTTTAGGAATATACTTTTGTGTAGGTAGGCAGGTAGGTAGTCTGTGTCTGTGTGTGAGAGATACACGAAATCAATGGTGTAAAGAGAATTATCAGCCCTTAGAAAACGTGTGGGATAGGAATCGGTCATATTGTGGCTGTCGCAATAACGTGCTGGTGGGTTATTGAATACACAGTGCCTCAGATTATATAGAAACGTATGGCAGAGCCGTGAAATGAAATGTCAAATTTCATTTCAGTATTCTTAGTTGCGAGAGTTGGACCATAAGGAAGGCTGAGCGCCGAAGAATAGATGCTTTCGAACTGTGGTGCTGGAGAAGACTCCTGAGAGTCCCTTGGACTGCTAGGAGATCAAATCAGTCAATCCTAAATGAAATCAACCCTGACTGTTCCCTGGAAGGACAGGTACTGAGGCTGAAGCTCAAATATTTTGGCCACCTAATGCGAAGAGAGGACTCTCTGGAGAAGACTCTGATGCTGGGAAAGATTGAAGGCAAAAGGAGAAGGGGAAGGCTAGACAGCATCACAGATGCAACGAACATGAAAATGAGCGAACTCAGGAAGATAGTGGAGGACAGGAAAGCCTGGTGGGATATGTTTCATGGGATCACGAAGGGTCAGACACGACTTAACAACTGAACAACAACAATTCTTAGCTGTACCATTTCTTAGTGTATGAGAGGCCACACTCCCAGGTGGACAGTAGTTCCTTTGTCTCAGGGTCAAGGTACACATTCCACACAAATGGCTGCAACAGTCGTCCAGTTGTCTCTCTTTGGGTAAGAGAAACTGCTTCAGGATGTGGCAATTGGGTAGTAGCAGAGGACATGCAGGCCAGACTAGAGTTGAGTGCACACACGGATGCTAATTTTTAATGTATTAGCAGATGGAAACCAGTAGGGGGAGTTTTAAAACATCAGACATCAAAGCATTCGTAAATACTGCAGCAGGTTGGTTATGATCAAGTTCAACACTAATAGCATCATTGCAGCATCTGCAGATTTTTGTAGTGAGCAAGATGGTGACCATGACAAGCGAAACTCTGGAAGTCTGGCATGAGAGCTCACTGTGGGCCAGTTCTCAGCCTAAACTTCATATGGTGGTTACGAGATTATCTTATTCATGTACACCATCTGAGCTTGGAGGAAGAATGAGATATAAAACTGAGGAATTATTAGATTTTTGTTATGCCTAGTAGTCATACCAAAGGAAAAATGCATTATGTGCTAATTAAATGTTGATGAGGCAAAATAATTGAAAATGTCAGTGCTTATTTCCATCAAAGCAACTGCATAAAAGCCTGTTGTTCCAATTTCACAACAAATAACCAAGATCCCACCTCCACCCACATTTGTCTTGTTAGTACTTGAGAAGGAATTTTGATTTAGAGCTTTGGGATCACAAAGGCAGATCACATACTTTGTGCTATTCTTAAACACAGATGAGATTTGCAGCCATATAGAGCTGCTTAAGGCTTTGAAATGGTTTCTTGTGCTTTTGTGTTTCTTGCATTACGTTGTGCAACCTGTGTGTACAGTATTCTTCATAAAATTCATTTGAAATATTGTGTACCAAAGAATCCATACCCAGTAGGGTAGTCTTAACACAGAGTATATTTTGGGTTCTTCACAGCATAATAGTAATGGGGCATTCAGCACATAGTTATAATGCAAAATTGTGTTTAGCACATCTGTTTGCAAGGTGTCACTAACACTTTCAGGGTAACAGCATTTTATTTTAGAGGTCTCAAATACAGCATTGCAATCAACATGATATTTTAAAATGGGATAGCAAAAATTAAGTTGTGCAAACCACCAAGGATGCGGTTCCCTTCTCTAAGGGCTGGCTTATAAAACCCTTCTGTTCATTTTTTCAGGAATGATGTTGTGAATGCACAAGCTGTAGTTGGCGAGCTCTTTCCCCCTCATGCAGATAAGCATCCTGATGCTGAACTGGATAGAGCTGTGACTCAAATCAGTGTGAACTTGGTGGATGATTATCCGACATCTGACCCACGATGGGCTGAGTCTGTATCTGAAGGTTAGGTCTCTTTCATGTAGAATTATGCTCTTGTACCATTTAAGGAAAATAACTGTGGTGTGATTTCTGCAGTGCGGGTGGAAAGGAACAGGAGAGGGCATCTTCCTAAAGGAAAAAAAATGATTTCCTATGCTGTGCTATGTCATCTCTTCACCTTCGGCCTGAAGGGCATGTTGAGAAAGAAGGGAGTTAAACCATTAAAATTATGAGTTCCGTTAGGTTCATTGGTATTTTTGAACTCTCCAGTTCTGACACTAACTTTAAAAAGTGGTTTAGTAACTGGCTCAGTCACTTGTTGTCAATTTAGATGTTGCATGCAAAATAATATCAAATTTTCTAAAACGAATACATTTTTAAACTGTTCTTTTATTTTTAATGATTTTAACAAACAAGTTACACAGCAGGATAAAAAGTAGAAACCTAAAACATGATCGCATAGTAGAAAGCCAAATGCCTATAATTGAACTTTGAAATGGTAACCACTTCTTGTGTGTTAAGGGTTTGGTTCAAGTTCAAAGCAACCAAGAGATTTTAGGTTTGGGTTCACTTCTGGTTCACAGAAAAAAGGCTCTCTAAACCAGTTTTGGGATATACTTTCAGCTCTGTCAGAAACCTCATGTCGTACAGTCCTCCTTGGGTTTGTTCCACTTCAGACAGAAGGTGGGGGATTGAATGCTTAAATCCTCGTGTTTTTGTTTTATGTTTTATTTAACAGAATAACAAAACTGAAATATCATGCAATCAAAGAAAATTGGCATAATACCAGATATATAATATAATTTTAAAATGTTAATTTTTAGCAGGCTAGTATTTGTAGGTATGAACATTTTTTAACAGAACTTCTAAAAATTTACACTTTTAAACACCTCATCTTTATCTACATTGTCGTACAGAATCGGCTAGTTTCACCAACTCATCCCTCATCCTTCTTCGTCAACTGGACAATAAGGCAAAAGCTCACAGTCTGTTTGTTGATTTCCTTCGCCAGGTAGGCTTCTGATGTCTCTGGGTATAGTAGCGATATACAATGTGGTGTAAAACCTTTTTATTTACAACTTTCTCTATCCCAGGTGGGTTTATTCGGACGTCTGGGCAGTTTTCCAGTAAGAGGCACGCCAATGGCAACTCGGTTGTTACTCTGTGAACATGCAGAAAAGTTGTTGGCAGCCATTGCTCTCAAGAACCATCACTACAGATTGCCTGATGTGGTGAATGCTGCAATACAGGCTGCTTTGAACAGAAGAGAAAGCGATATTCCATCAAGCCTAACTCCTGCTGATGTTTTTTTCAGAGAGGTAAATAAGATCATTCTTACAACCTAAAATCCCACTTTTGTAAGTAAGACTAGTGTATTTTATTCAGTATATGAGCAATCTTGTAACATCTAGATTTCTTCTCTTAGAGCCATACCAGATGTCTCAAACGGGCAAAAAAAAATCCACAAAGGGCAGTCATTTAAGACTCTTCTATAAGAGAAGTGTCTAACATCTCACTAGTTCATGGCTAGGGGGAAAAGGCTTGATATGAATCATAAAAATGAATAGCAAAAAAGCTCTACCTAGAGAAGTGCTCTGTGCCAAATGAAACATTTCTTAGACTGTTCAGTAAGTTAAATCTCAATCTGAAACACTGCCTTTTATCTGTTGAATATTTGTCTGTTACTTTTGTATATCTTTCAGGTGTCACAGATAGATACTATTTTTGAATGCTTGCTGGAAGTGGAAGAGCAAGTCTTGAAGAATACACCAGTTGAATCTGTTGAATGGGCTGAAATAGTTATTAATGTAAACAATATCATAAAGGTACTGAATTTTAAAAATTAAATTGCAGTGTTAAAAAGCTAGTACAGTGACCTGGCAAAGTGTGGGTAGAATGCATATAGTTAAGTGCGTTTTAAGTCCTGCTTGATTTCACAAGAGAGAGAAGCGCTTGCTTATGTCTCCCATTGAATCCAATGGGCTTTAAAAGTGATTAATGCCCTAATTCGGGGATTAGTAAGAAGTAGGAAGCTGATAAGCACACATATTGCATTAGAAAGGGAAAGAGGGAGAGAGAGTATCTTGTCAATTTCTCAATCTTTTCCCCCCAACTTATAGGAAGGAGATTTCAATAGCAGAAAAAATAATGGTCTATCCTCATTGCCCATAGTAAACTGAATAAAGGAGGAGGTTGTAACATGGCTTTAATCTTAATGCACAAATGCATGAATGTCAAATATTTGTAAAATGTTTACTACTAATTAGCATGTAACGTAATACAGATAATAGTAGCTTTTGCTAAGGAATGGGAGAAACTTGAGTCTTTTATCAAATTCTTTTTTTATACTGCCAAAAACATTTAATCTGTTAGTGTTTATGTGCACTTTTATTGAACTGACATTTATCTATCTAGGAAGTTCCCCAAAATATGTACCTACTTTGTTTTTAGATTTTGCTTTCAGACTAATAGACAGTCAACCACCTTAATTTGCTATTGGTATGTGTGATAGGGTTAAAAAAGGCAAGTGTTGAGAAGTAGGTTACTCTACAAAACATTTCTTTGGGAAAGATAATAATATTTTCTTTTTCAATATTCTCTAGGATATGTTACAAGCTGCTATCCAAGAGCGTCAGTCTAAAGCTTCTTTATATAAAACAAGAGAGCCCCAAGAAATTGAACCAGAGTATATTCCATGGACAGGTGAGAATAGTGAAAATGCTATTGAAGTTGTTTTCCTGCTAGTTTCTAATGCAGTATTTCAGGCTTATTTATGTTGGCTTGAATCTGGACAAGCGCAAGAGGAATGATGCTTGTTCAACAGAGTTTTCCCACCTCCTCCCCTGAAAAGCATCTCCAAGGGGTGGGATCGGGGACCCTCCAGAGCACCATGGGGAAATGGGCCACAGGGGAAAGGCTGCAATGGGTGAAGGTATCACCAGAAATGGGATAGAGGCACTCTGTACCTGCACTAGTATGGATCCACGCCATAATATTTACATTTGAAAATAATTGATTGACCTCTAAGCTTGTTGCCCTGCTTTAAGTTTCAAATGAAGAGTGCTGTGTAAATGTAAATAACTGGCAGGCTTGGCAAATATAAAGCTATGTTTTTTGTGCTAAATGCTTTATTTCTTGTATTCTCATTGTACCGGTATGCCAGCCTGCTTGTTAGATGATGCAGCAATACATGCACCCAACATACAAACCATTTATTTCCTGGGGAAGGTGGTAGGAGCCTACTGTTAATGGTGCTAATAGAGGTTTTATCCTGCAAACTTCTGACAAGTTTATTCGAATGAAATACTAGCTTTTGTTTTTGACATTTAGAATATATGTGCCTTTTGAGCCACAATATTAACTTGTATGTTAATTTCTCCTCTGGGAGAGCAGACAGATGAGATCTGCATGAGTCTGAGACCCAGTTTCTTTTCATACTGGGTATGAACCAGATCTAAGGATGTCGCAACCTAATGTGCCTGCCTGCGGTTGTTTGGAATCTGCACCTTTGTGAAATAATATGCAACAGCAATATTTTTTGCCTAACCCACCTGAGTTAGACACTTGAACTATGTTGCCTGGTATTTTAGTCTGTTTCACATATTCCAAAGTTAGATTCCTGCATGGGAAGTATAACACCACCTACATGGAGATTGTGAGTATGGCCGGCTACAGCTTCCCAGTCCATGCGTTGTCACAGATGATAATCTTTGTGCAGGATTAGTGTGCAGGGTTATAATATCTGAAGTGCACTTTAGAGGCAGGATTCACAGAGCTGTAAAGAAAAGTGATATACATTTTCAGAATTCAATATTAGGTATCCTTTTCAGTATGCTCTTTGTGTTCCAAGCCATAGTTGAATCTCCCAAGCTTTCTTCAGATTGCTTCACAGTGGAAACGTGGCAGCATAGGTGAACAATTGGCGCAGGGATCTAGAAATTACCTTCTTTCCTGAGCCAAAGCTTTTGGTTCAGTTAGAATTGTTAACACCCACCTTTTCCTGTCTTTGCAGGACTGTCATTGTTCCACTGCAAGACTTGTGCTGGGGATGCTGCTTTGCTGTAGAAATAGGGAGCATGGTTCCTTTCCCAATTCCCTCTGTTGCCTTAACTTTTCCTCTCTGTACTATCATATCTCTGTTTTCAAGCTTGCTATATAAAATATGAATGTCTTAAAAATACTTTTTTTTAATCTTCACAAGCATCTGGTGGAGTGCGGTCAGCAATAATACATCAGCATGAAATAATTCTGAAGGTGGTCTATCCTCAAGTGGACAGCAAGCTTCGTAGCACTGTGACAGAACAACTGGTGGCACTGTTGGATTGCTTCCTGGATGGATATGTTTCTCAGCTTAAATCTGTGGACCGGCCTGAGTATCAGGAACGATACAATAGTCTGGAAATGGAATATATACAGAAACGATCGGAGCTATTGTCTCCACTCCGTAAGTACTGCTATTATTGTACTGTTGTACTGCTGTACTGCTCTGTTAAAGTCCTTGCTAGTGGCTTGTGGTTGAACAAAACAAGGTACCCAAAGGAGAGAAATGGGAAAGTCTGTCTTCCAGTTTTGATTTTTCCACAACAGTATTTAGCTTTCATAGTAGAATTCTCTCACTCTAGGCTTGTAACATCAAATCAAAGATGTAGGATTGAATGCTACAAGAAGCAACTCCACATGGTGAACCATTCCTTAATTTTTCAGTTCTAGACAGTGGTTTTCCATCCATAGGTTCTCATCCTTCACAGCAAGGGTTCCTTTCTCCAGAGGAAAGGAACCTTTGGATGTGACCCACTGCTGAATTGGTGTGTGTGTGTTTTTTTGCATAAGGTTGATATGATGAGAGAAACAGTTTGCAAGGAATAATTACTAAATTCCTTTGAATTTGAAATTCCTCCTATGAATGAATGAAGACTTGCATTTATTAATTACTGTCAAGGCCTAATTGTTTGATTAGGAATTGGAATACTATGGCCTTAGTTTGGTATTCCTGTCTGTAAACTGTCTTTTCAGCTTTGGAGTTTAAGAAGCATTGGGGTGGGTGGGTGGGTGGGTGGGTGGAGGGCATCTGCTGGGGGGAAATATCTCAGCAATTTGTGCTCTTGTGCATTCCTCTGGATTGGTACTTGTCACGTTGTGATTTTGGAGTACTGATTAGGATTCATTTCAGAAGCAGATCTGGAGAGATAATTCCAACATAAGACCTTTTCCTCTGTCGTCTCTGCTTTTCAGCTCGACAGTTTTGCCTATATTTCAAAAAGATGATGCAGAAGCCTTTGTGATAGCAAGACTAAAACTTCCACTTTTTATATGGCTTTTGTATGTAGACTGTTTAAGATCTTTTCAAATCAGATTTTTTTTAATGCAAACTAATTACCAATTTGTTGCACTTGTGCAGAATACAGATATTTTCCCTCAAAGTTCTTCTGTTGGAGGAAACTCATATTGCATCCAAAATTGGTTGTTGAGAAAATGCAGCAACTCCTTTTTCTTATCTAGTAATTTCTCGAGGCTTCAGCAGCTAGTGAAGATGACTACACCATGGAGGAAACCAGCTGGAATTGTAGTGTTCTATACAGAACAATATTGTAAAGATCCTTATCGGATCTAGATAAGCCTGTCTATGTAAACCGCCTTGAATAACATCTGAAGAGCAATCTGAGGATAAGAAAGGTGGTATATAAATACAGAAATAATAATAATAATGTACAGCTAGCTTATCAATCGCATTTGTGAATGCTGTGGAAAATATGGTTGCATGAGTGACAGGGGCACCCATGCAGTGGTGATTATCGTATATTGTTCCTGATGATAGGTAACACGAGTCTTTCTCCACCACCAATTGTCCTTTGCAATTATTTCTTCAGAGGCAGAGTGTCCTCCCCCCATGTTTAAAATGTGCGAAGGTTCATGCACCTGATTTTTTTAAAACATCAGATGTCAGCAAGATGCTCCCCACTCAAATGACCCACCATTTTGTAAAATCTTTATTAATTTGGAGACTGTATGCTGTTGTAGGTATTTTTTTTTTTTAGCCTTACAGAGCCCCATCTTCTGGTTGTTTTAAAGAAATTAACATGGTGTGGCTATTACCTAGCTATCCCCCATCCATCATATGTGGATGGGATCTCATAATGCTGGCAAGAGCTAGGAATTGGCACATGTCTTCTGTTAGGTGGAAAAATGTAATATATGTTTGTCTGCAAAGTGCGAAATAGTTTTGCAAACTGAATATTTTCACTATTCATACAGCAGCAGAATGTGAGCCTGCTATCCAAGATTGACTTCAAAGGACCTGCTAGGATAAACTCTTGTGAGAATTTGGTTTTATCTAATAATTGACGGCACCCTGAACAGCTCGTTAAAGATGATGCTCTATGCCTGCTTTCAGATAGCACAGATGTCCATGGCTGCCTGTGTCTTCTTAGATACCATCTACCTAATGTGCTTTGAGGAGGTTTTCTTTGACATAGTGATGAATGTTTTTATTGTCTAATCTGAAAGTTCTCAAAAGATAAACATGCTTGATCCTGAGAGTGCATCTTTGTTTGTATTTTGTCCAGTTTCTCTAGGACAATACCAGTTAGCTGCTGCTCTGGCAGAAAAATATTGTGACTTTGACATTTTGGTACAAATGTGTGAGCAGACTGATAACCAGACCAGACTACAGCGTTACATGACCCAGTTTGCTAACCAGGTAATGTTCTTTATTCACTCAATCAATGGGCTGTTGAGTAAGAGTAGTTAAAGGAGAAATTCCAATAGTGTGCTTGGTGTCAACAAAGAAAGGAACAGAACGTGTGCAGCCAGCTTCAGGATTGCATTGACCTTTCCAACTTTAGGACTGATAACCTGACTCCTGAGCAGATTGGAGTAATGCAGGAGGCAGTGGTAGGCCAAACTGATATAAAGATTGTCTACTTGAAGACCTGAAGAAACATTGGACACTATTTCAGAGAACCTTCATAAACAGCCTAATTGGACCAAAAGCAGGGAGGCGCACTGTTAGTGGCTTCTCTCTCTCTCTCTCCGTTCGTTCGTTCGTTCGTAGCATTCCAGCAAGAGAATAAGTAGAAGATCATGGCCCAGTAGATATTTAATCTGTTCTTTACAGTGAAACAAACATAACCACAGTTAATGAATGTTCTATAGATGAAAAAGCATCCAATGTTTAAAAACACAACAGTAAACAAGTTTTTAAATTAAACACCAAAATCTAAAATGCAACGTTTTGCTCAAGTTTTATTGAGCATTCTCAAGCAAAAAGTCCTCATGTAGAGGGAAGATGTTACCAGAAAGTGGTGCAACCTCCTTTGTTTTTAAGTTTTTAATTTTAAAACTGTAGTTTACTGTGTGTTTTTAAATGTTGGATGCTTTTTAATGCTTTTAATGTTCCACCAATACAAGTTTTTTCACGTTTATGACCAGGTACCTCTGTTTTATTATTGCTACCTTTCCATTGTTTTCTTCCATGGCTGTTTACCCCATCAATTCATTATTGCTGGCCATGAAAATTTGAAATTGTTTTCATACCCACAGTGCTCAACTGTATAAATGTTCCATGTATCCCATCACACTGAAAATGCATTTTACACACAGCTGGATCAGCGTATGTGGTGTGTTAACATGGCAGCGATGCACCCTACCTGCTGGTCATTATTGTGCGTCCGCATTATTGCCTTGAGCAACTATTTTCTCTCTATTGAACCATTCCTAAATTGTAAATCTATTTTAAATTTTTAGCATTTATTTGAAGATTTCCAATATTCAGAATATTGAAAATGTCTAATTGGGAGAATGTTTACATTTTTTCCCTTTTTAGAAGCTTTACTTTTAGCATAAGTTTCAGTTTTGTAAACAGGCCGTGTCCCAAGAAGCAGGTGCTTATACAGTCATAACTTTAGAATTTTTCAGATTTCCTCTTCCGTTGGTATTTGGAGAAGGGGAAGCGAGGAAAGCTGCTATCACAACCCATTGCTCAGCATGGCCAGTTGGCCAGTTTCTTACAGGCACATGAGCACCTCAGTTGGCTACATGACATCAACAGCAATGACTTGGAAAAGGTGTGTTTCCCTAAAGATCTCCTCCTACCTCACCATTCCTTTTCTCCCTCTTCCCAACCCTTCAGTTACTTAACATAAATGCATTTCAGTAATATAAAGAATAAGTAATATATATAAGAATAAGTGTATTTACCTTTTTGGTTACCTCCCACCCTTTTTAAATATTTGAAGTATAGAGAATTTCCCTGTTTAGCCCCCCTCTGTCTAATATATAACTGCATTTCTGAATATAACATTAATATTTCAAATGTTTTTGTCATTGTTAGGCTCACCGAACACTACAAAATTTAGCAAATACAGAAACACGATATTTCTCAAAGAAGAAAACTCTTCTTGGCTTGAGTAAATTAGCTGTGTTAGGCTCTGATATATCAGATGTGATACTGAATGAGAAAATTGAAGGTAATTTTTTAAGGCAAAGTTTTTAAAATCTTGTTGATAAACATTTATTACTTAGATCTGTTGCACATAGGTAAATATTTTCAATCTTATTTAAAGAAAAAAGTACTCTTCAGAGTTTACATCTAACCTGTGTTTATCCAGGAAGGTGGTATCCATCTTGTCACAATTTTAGAATTGAGTGTATATATCGTCAGTGTATCACCTGAATTAAGAGAGTGCATATTTTTAAATGTGGCTTTGTAATTTAACTTTAGGGGTAGGGGCCCATAGCTCAGGGATAGAATATTCACTTTGCATGCAGAAGGTGCCAGTTCAATCCCTGACACCTCCAAAGAAAAAAATCCTGCCTGAAACTCTGGAGAGCTGCTGCCTGTCAGAATCAACAATGCTGCGCTAGATGGACTGATGGTCTGACTTGGAAGTCAAACTTCCCATGTTTCTGATTAATTGGGATCCAAGACTGAGCTAGTATGTATTATAATTTGTATCTTTTCTTTTAGCAGCTTATGCTGTTGAGAAGGGTCTGCAGGGTATTTAATTTCTTATACGGTAGAACCTGAGGGTGAATTTCAGGGGCGAGGTAAGAGGGCAAGACAGAGTTAAGCTATGATGCTATGATGCTGATGCTGACTGGGTTTCCACGTGCTTATTGAGAACCTGAACTTAAAACTGGCTACCAACAAGCGTGTGGTAATACCTCTGTAGGCAAACAGACATTGGACAAACTGCTGAAACTCTGCTTTGATTCAAAAAAATCATAGCAATAATCTTCTGGTCTCCTTGCATATAAAAGGTAAAGGTATCCCCTGACAATTAAGTCCAGTCGTGTCCAACTCTAGGGTGTGGTGCTCATCCCCATTTCAAAGCCGAAGAGCCAGCGTTGTCCGAAGACGCCTCCATGGTCATGTGGCCGGCATGACTCTCCTTGCCGCAGTGCGTAGCATGCAGCTGGAACACGGAGCGCTGTTTACCTTCCCGCAAGCGGTACCTATTTATCTACTCGCATTGACATGCTTTGGAACTGCTAGGTTGGCAGGAGCTGGCCAAGCAACGAGCGCTCACTCCGTCGCGGGAATCGAACTGCCGACCTTTCGATCGACAGCTTATGGTTCAGCGGTTTAACCCGCTGCGCCACCCGCTGGCCCTCCTTGCATATAGGAAGCCCAAATTGCGCAGCCTCAGTGAGAGCCTCCTAGGGTGCAGTGAAACATACATAGTAAATTAAATAATTTTAACAAGTACCTATAGTAATGTGTACTGTCCTCCTTTTGTTTGGTGTACATAAGAAATGGCTGAACAAGAGCGCTTTCTGCTGCACCAGGAGACTCTGCCTGAACAGTTGTTGGCTGAGAAAGAATTGAATCTCAGTGAAATGCCTGTCTTAAATGCCCCACAGCTGATTGAGGTATGTACCACTAATAATTGGCATTCATTTGAATGTTACTTTAGGCTGCTCTATGATAAGGGATTGAGGTTGATGGTAATGTTAAGTCAAAACTCAGTAAAATATGTAAGCACTATGATTTTCTTCTCCAAGGAATTATGATCACTTGTAGCTCAAGTACCCCATCGTCAGTTCTCAACTGCAGAGGACCAACGTTTCCACTGTATTTAAGAAAACTGGTTCTGTACTGAGGCTGACAGCTATAGTCAACTCCCTAACTTGGTTTTATGTATAAGAACAGCAGTGCTGGATTATGTTGTTGTTCTACAGTACCTTGAAGACTGTGTGTCCATTTGGAAACTGGCCATATTTGAATTGTTTCTCAGTAGGGGGTTGTGTTGTGTAAAAGGGTTGTGTAACCTTTTTACCACCTTTGTGCCCTGTGCCTTTCTTGTACCAGTGAATAAAGGCCTTTCTTCTGAATATGCCTTCCCCCTGTGTATGAAATCCTCAGACCTTTTCACCAACCAAGATAAGGAGGGATCCCAGCTCATAGTTCTGACATTTAAAGAATGAGTATTCAGTCCACTATCTTGATGAGGAAATAGATGGCATCAATGTATGATAGTGATCCAACTATTATAGCAATGATACTTCATCAGCATCCAGAACTGAAGCACCCATTCTAGTACAGAACAGTCACCGAACCTGGTGTTATGTCCCACTTTGTGGATAGTGTTTAAACAAATGTATAGTTCTCGTAAAGATCAGAATGTTGTCCAGTGTCTTTCCCAGAGAGCTGATATGTATGTTTAAGGGGAAAAAACCTAAACAGTAAGCATCTCTGATAGCATTAATATAGCCAGAATAAATTTGGCAAATTTGGATAGGGATTATGTTGTGCAGTTTGGCCAGTAGTCATCAAGTACCATGGGAATACATCCTAAATCAGATGAGTTGGAACCACTTTGACTGTTCTCTACCCTAGTATCCAGCTGCCTTATGTAGCAGGTCTTTTAAACATTTGTTTACTCCAGAACTGAGCCATGACTGCTTTGTTACAAGATTAATAACTAGGGGTTAGACAAATCAAATTGCATATTTTGACAGCATTAATAGATCGCACCCCTTAAGCAGTTGTTTGGTAGATATATTCTTTAATAATTTGAGATTTTTCTAAATATAAGAGCAAATGTGCATTTGTGGTTTCCAAGACACACAATGCTGACTCATCCAGTCATCATCCTGCTACTACCAGCTTGCCAGGGCCTCGCTCTCTGCAAGGCCTTGATAGAATTGGGGACAATTCCTTCCAGTAACCCAGAGCCTTGCCAGGACTAAGGGCAGGATTGAAGTAGAGGCAGTGCAGCTCCTCAAACAAAACTGGGTGTATTTACAAAGGACACTTTGGGAGCAACCTTTCAAATACTTCAGCAATGCAATTCAGGAGTGATATAGCTCAGAGTTTCAGCTCCACCTTCCTGCACCGAATGGCTACGAGCTTGTCTAAAAGTAATATGCACCTTGGGGCTGCTTCGCTTCTCATCCTTTCAGTTCGCCATTTGGGAGGGAATTTCAAACCCTCCTGCCCTTCCGGCACTTTTTAAATTGAGTTTTTTCTAAATATAAGAGCAAGTGTGGTACACTTATATTTTTAATGTAATGGTTTTGGAGGGAAGCCTGTAGTTTTAATTCTAACTGTCTTCACACAAACAGAAAAGGAAACAGTTTTAACCTCTCCTGATGTCATGGGCTTTTAATTGGGGGGGGGGGGGGGAACGGACGACCTAGTTTAAAGTATTGTATTGCCCATATAGTGACAGCTTTCTTCTGCTGCTTCTCCATTTCATGGAGTCCATTCCAGAAAGCAAAAAAGAAACTGAAGTCATCTGTGCTTAAGAGTGATAGGTATGTCACCAGAAAGGGAAGAGTTATTTAATCATTTGCGTTTTAAAAAAAAAATCAAGAAAATTGATGTCTTAATCATTTTCTGAGTAGTCTGCCAGAGGGGTCTCTCTTTTCCTGTTTTTTTATAGCAGTGTGAGTTTTTCTTTGTCTCTCTCCAAGTGTGCATGAACACCTTTTTGGGTGCTCAGGAGGTTGTTTTTTTTCTCTCCCTCTCCACAGTTTTCTCCTTTTCGGTCTCTTGCTCACCTCCCTCTGACTATCCTCCTCCTGGAGTCAGCTAAGGAGTAATTACACGCACGCACGCACCTCTCCCAGCTTCTACAGTGTAGATGCTGGTAGATATTTTCAAGACCAAACAGAAAATGGATGGAAAAGCAGGCCAGTCAATCAAATGAACAGTATTAGTGGGGGGGGGGGGGGAGAAGGTAGAATGGGTCCTTGCTCTCATTGCTGGGATGGAGATTAGAAGTGTGGAGGTACCTTGGTCGTTGCTCCTTCTCCAGTAGAAGCAGGGAAGCTCCGATGGTGCCATTTCCCCTTCCAGATTACACTACTAGCTAAATATAAAAGGCTGTTTCAGGGTTTGTTTGTATTTAAATATAAATATAAATATATATCCCACCTTTCTTACCTGACTCAAGATGATTAGTAAGTGCAATTAAAAACAGAAATTATAAACTACAAACAATGCAATGATAGAAAATTAAAAATAGATCTTCTATTGAGGAGGAGACTAACAGCTGCCAAAGGCCTGTTGAAACAAATAAGTTTCCAGTTGCCATCCAAAGATGGACAAAGAAGGTGCCAACTTCACATGGGAAAGAGCCCCACCTTGTGGATCCTCCTGCCAAGAAGTCTCTCTTGTGAGTTACTGTCAGCCAAGCCTCAGAAGGCAGTGGAACCTTCTCTAAGGGCTTCGCTGAAGAATCTTATAGGACGGGCAGGTTCATGTAGGGGTGTCTGTTTTCAGGATGTTCTAGATGATATATCTGCTTGCATATCAACATGAACTTAATTTCTATAACCGAGTACTTATTTGTGGAACTATGTTCCTGTCACAATGGACAGGGAATGCTTCAGCCTTAAATAGTATGTAAATTTGAAGCCTATCATATAGCAATCTTACATGCAGTGTAGTCTTTCCATTGTAATGTGGGTGGAATGCACTTCTAAAACCTTGACTCTCTCCCTTACTATAAAAATACCTACAGCTGAATCAAGGCATAATTCAGTGGAAAAGGTCACATAAGTTGGAATACAGGGTGGTCTTCCCACAATGAGTTCTTAACAAGGTCAGTTATACTGTTCTGGAGACTAAAAATAATGTTGTACTTCACTCTTTTATACGATAGTTATACATCTGTGATGAAAACAGGAGGGCCAATGAATATGACTTCAAGAAGGCGCTTGATCTGCTGGAGTATATGGATGAGGTATGAGAATAAATGAGTGTTTCAGTGACCTCTGATTAAGAAAGAATGTTTTGTAGCTGAAATGGGGTTTGATTTCCTTTTGTAAAAAAATTATACTTACCTTTACAGTGCAATGATATGCATGTCTACTCGGACATAAGCCCCATTAGCTTAATGGGACTTACTCCCAAGGAAGTATGTATAGGATCGCAGCCTAACAGCACAATCCTACGTAGGATGCACCAACCGCTGCATCCTACGTAGGATGCGGCCCTCACCTTCCCTCCTGACAAATAGGTCACAGTCTCTCTTGTCTTTAAGCTCCATGTATAATTTTGGCCAAGTCTTTCTTCTTGGCTCCTCCTTCCTTTTGGCTCCATGTCTACACCATACATTGCTTGAAGCCATTGACAATTTTGTCCCATTTCTTATAGTTTCTTTGTCAGTTGAAGCTTCCCTAATACAGTACTATTTTCTTTCTCCCTTCAGAGCATAGAGTCCCTCCTGTACTGGATGCAGGATTTTTTAGAGCCTCCTCCCTGATTAGCTCCTTCTTTATGAATAATAATTCATTTATCTCCTTTACCCTTTTCCTCAAGCCTCATTCTCCACATCCAGCCTCCTTATGTCTGGGCTCCTGCCCCCCTTTCCCTTATGCCCCAAGACCTCGGCTTGCCCCTGTATTACATTTTAACCTCAGCCAAACACACACATTTTCCTTTCTCTCACAGAAACAGGACTGCAAACTGACTTTTTTTAAAAAAAATTAATTAAAACATTTATACCCAACCTTTCTTGCCATGGCAACTCAAGGCAGCTTACAATTATTTCAAAACGACATAATTCTCACAAAATGGCAGCTTGACAACTGTTTAATTCTCTAAACGATTGATTATGCATCATCAGACCTACCTAGCCAATTATTCTCTGAGGCTTCAGTGCCACAAGCACAAAGCAAAATATCCATCTTTAAGGAGCTTAGATATATGAATACAGTAGGGCCCCGGTATCCGCGGGGGGGATAGGAGGAACGCTATCCTTCGCGGATAGGAGGAACGCTATCCTTCACGGGTATCAGGTGGGCCTCCTTGCCCATTAACTTTCCTTTAGTTGATATTGCTGGCGCCAGGTCAGGGGGCTTCTTGATTCACAAAAACGCTATAAGCAGCTTGCTGCTTACAGCATTTTTGTGAATCAAAACAAAAGCTTCCTGCTTCCTGGTTAAACCAGAGCCTCTCTAGCACACAGGCTGCTTGTCTGCTTCGTCGCGAGTGTCTATGCTTGACTACACTAAAATGAGCCGTATTTTTAAAATGGACTGTGTTCCTACTTTCTCCATAAATGTTGTTGCTTTCCTTCAACGTAGTTCAGTTTATTGGTTCTTGATTGTGTGGCTCTGCAGAGGTTACACATGCTCTTCCACATTTGATTTGCCCCTAAAGCCCATTGCTTGGCTTCAAAAACCTTGAGTTGATTTCAAGAAAAGACAATCTAATATGAATGTCTAACAGCACAGTTTTCATCCTGGTTCTTTTTTCACCCATCTCCAACTCTGAACTCACTTATCTTTTATCTATGACCCGAACAATTTATCTTCCATCTCTTGAGGCCAAACTAAATGTGGTGTTTATGCACGTTTATGTGTATGTGTCTGTATGTTTATGTAAATAGTAATTATGGAGAGGATCTGGACTGGAAAGGGACAAAGTCTCCCTCCATGCCATGGTCTCAATCTGGATTGGGGAGACTTTGCTATTTTACATTTAAAAAAAAAAAAACCAAACATGTAGGGCCACATGCGATTAACACATCTATATGGGTCCTCATTTGTTTACTTTTTTCTGTTCTTTGGCTTCCTTCTTTCTGGCCACCTTTGGTCTAGAATAGCTTCTTCTCTCCATCTCTTGTGGATACGGAATTCATATGCTCAAAATACTCTTTTTCTGCTAGATCATGCAATTCTTCTCCTTGGATTTCTGCCCTTACTGTCACATCTTGCACAAACCTTTAGCTTCTATGCTACCTTTTGGTTAGTCTCCTCTTCTCCTCTCATATCATTCAATCTCATCTGGGTTTGTCCCTTTTTCCCTTGATTACCCCATATTTGAGCCTTTGCCATTTTGCTTATTTGGTAGTCGTTCTCTTTGTCTTCTCCCACATCAAGCCAAATACTTCTTTCTATACCTCCTTCAAATAAATCTTTCCTGGCCATATCCCCTTGAAATTATCCACATGTCTGACTCTTGATCACATTGTTTTCAGCATAAAGCTGCAATCCAGTGTACACTTACTTGGAGGTAAGCCCCATTGAACACAGTGGGACTTGCTTCTAAGTAAGCATTCCTGTAAGTGATCTACGAAGTTTAGATGTAATCTTAGTGGGTAATATATTTCCATGAAATATCAAATATTTGTTAATATTCCTTAATACTTAATATTCGTTTTTATTCCTTTAAATAAAGGATGAGCAAGTGGACATAAATGACTTAAAACTTAAAATACTTTGCAAAGCTCTTCAAAGAGACAGGTAGGCAGACAATTTTCATTTATGAAAACTTAATTATTGAAGTTAATATTTATGTGTGTGGTTTTTTTCTAGATTCCAATATTGGATTGAATAGTCAGATTATACAGATAGGTTGTACAGACATATAATGGCTCTGAATAGTGTTTTACGTTAGGCAGAACTGTGTTATATAGACAAGTCTATAATCTCTTGTCAGTGTAGAATTTGTCATGTATGGTAATATCTACTATTTATATACAATGCCTTTTCTGTGTTCTCAAAGTGCTTCATGTATTACAGTTCTCATTATCTGTGGGGCTTAGGTTCCTGGAAAACCCAGCAGATACTGAATCCGTGGATATGGAATCATTGCGCGTGTCTTCATTTAAACAAACGTTAAACAGGAAGCTTCTTGTTTAACATTGGGAGCCTCTCTAGCATGCAGGCTGCTTGCCTGCTCTGTGCAAGGAGCTGGCTCATAGTTTGCTTAAACGAAGAGATGTGCTGGCTTTGTGCCAGCGCTGGATCCTAATTAAGATACTTGGCGCTGTGGGATCTCCCCTATCCGTGGATTCCGGTATCTGCGGAGGGGGCAGGAACCTATCCCCCGTGGATGCAGAAGCCCTATACAGTTCTAATGCTGTCTTAACTGTGCCAGCGCTGGATCTTATTTAAGGGGGGGGACGGGGAGACTCCCCACTATCCAACACACTTTTCCAAACTTGTTTAACCATATTAATTCATTAATTCATAAATCCATGCAAGTTTGAACTGCAGTGTCTGCCTTCAGTATTTCTGGGACACAATTAAATATCTAGACAGAAATCTCCAAATGCATTGGTAGTCCAGTTTTCTGCAGGTTTATTCAGAAGTAGGTCTCATTCAGTGTAATGGGACTTTTCTCCTGACTGAGTGTGCAGGATTGTAGCATTAATGTATTTCCCGGTACAAAACTGGAACAGACTAAAGACTGACTTAACAAAGATCACCTTTCTTAATAGTATTTAAACAAGTTTTATAATTCTGTCAAGGTTTGATACCCATATTAGACCAAACATTTTGTCAAAATGATCTTCACTTGAATAGTGTTTAGCATTTCAATAAATTTACTTTATGTATTTAAAATAGGTTTACCCCTTGCATTAGGGAGGTTCTCAAGGCAATTTGATTTGCCCTATTTGTGGTCCTTTTGGATTAACTAGCTATATATGGACAATTCTTACTTGGGGCTATATGTCCTCTTGACTGTCAAGACTTCTTCAAAATGCAGCATTGGACACTTTCAACTACCTGACCTATAGGGATGTGTCTTATCATTTATGCTTCCTCACTTCATAGCTATATATGGCAACCAAATTCTTGGGTAGTACCCTGAGGCTTGGGGGGCACACTTTGTGACTTCCTAACATGGTAGTGGATTTTGTTTCTCTTATTCATTCTGGTCACAACTTCACCTTCGGGAGGATGGATGAACAGAATTGGAGTAAGGAAGTTACAGAAGAGTATCCTCTTCCCAGCATGCCTAGCTGTTTAACCCTCTATTTCCCTTTAGATACACAGGATGGAAATAAGAGCTCTTATGGTAAACACTGTAGTAAGGGAACTTTGTATCATTAATATTTTTTGAAAGGTTTTTAATTGGTTTTTAAATTAAGAAACCGTATTTTGTGCCTCTCTCTCTCTCTCTCTCACGGATTTTTTTCATTCATGCTGAACTGTAACCCTGGGTTTGAAATCAAAGTGCTCTTGGCTCTGCACCCTGCAACGGAGACGCTTCTGGCAATCTTTTGTAGGGCAAAACCTGTTAACAAGACAATTCACACAGTAGCAACTAGGGGCACAAACGTTCCAAGCTATCAGTGTCATGCTACGACACTAAATCAGAAACATTCAAGATACTTTTTCTTCCTCCTCTGGTATTAAAAACAAAAACCTATGGAAACTGCACACCTCACTGATGATGCTTATTTGGGCTCTTCCTGTGGTGGGGGCTACTTTTTTGGATTTTTTTTCTGTTAATCCTTCAGTAGACAGACCAGCTTCGTACCCACACCTCCAAATGCATGTCCTGCATAGCATAGGGAGTGTGCATCATGCTGACTGTAATGAAATCCACATTCACAATGTCCATCTAATAACTTTTTTCTTACCTTAATTTTTGTAATGTGCATGCCTTTTATCAATAATGCCTTGAAAGAGCTCAAATTTAGTAAAGCCTGATGCTAGAATATGTCTGAACCTCATAGAAATGTGCATGCAGGAGAAAAGGAGCGCAGTGGAAATTACAGTTCAGTAGCTTGTCAACTTTTTGTATTGATCTTTAAAATACCCTCTTTCACTTTACCATTTTTACTCTTGGATTGCAGTTGGTCCAGTTCAGAAGGCAAAGATGATCCAATTGAAGCATCCAAGGACAGCATATTTGTGAAAATACTACAAAAGCTGTTGAAAGATGGTAAATTGTTTTGTATGAAATAAGCTCAGAAAGAAGCTACCTCTTAAGACCTCTGCTCAAAAATATACTTACCGTGTGTGTGTGTGTGTGTGTGTGTGTGTGTGTGTGTGTGTGTGTGTGAGAGAGAGAGAGAGAGAGACAGACAGACAGACAGACAGACAGACACTGCTTGAGAAAATTATTGTATTCCAGTCCCAGACAGGTTATTCTGAAATGTAGATACAGGTTTCCATAATCTCCAGTCACTTATAATAACTAATAGCACTTCTTTCTATTGTAGGAGTTCAGCTCAGTGAATATCTACCAGAGGTGAAGGATTTACTGAATGCAGATGAACTTGGAAACTTAAAATCCAATCCTTACTTTGAATTTGTATTGAAAGCAAATTATGAACTTTATGTCTGTAGGCAGGTATGAGAACATTTTGAATTTTAAAAAGTCAGTTTCTAAAGAATCTTGTCCTTTTCACCTTTTTTACATTGTGTAACGTTTTTCAATAAAGTGTTTTAAAGCCAAACATTTTCTTCTTTAACGTATACAGAATTGGATAAGTTTTTACTTTTAGAAGAATAGGTGGTCCCATTATACAAAAAAGAAAACATACAGAGCGCAAGTTTGTTTATCGGAGTCATTCCACAAGTGAGTTCCAAATTATGGTTTGGAACAGATCTCTCAGTTCCACAGTCAGCTTCTAACATGCTCCTTTTCTGTAAATGAAATATCATCCATGCAATTTTGCATCTTATGAATAATGCTTTCCATTCAGGTTACAAACACAATCCATAACCACAGCTGGCTTATATATAAATAATTAGACTTTCAGGTGCTCACCACATACTGATAACATGTTGAAATACAATCTAGGTAATGTCACGAAGCCTAGAAAGCAGTTCTTCTCTGAGTCCCTCTCCTGGAAGATACTAGAAGACTCTTTCTTCTCGGCTTGATGATTTTGGATGGTGATTGTCAGCTGTACAATCCACAAAACTCTTAAATTCTGATGCACAAAGAACAGATGGACTGGTATAAATCAGCGTAGCTGCTTTAACCTGGTAAACGTCACAAGAGAATCCTACAGACTGCTAAACACACACAGATTAACTGCAAAACAGCTTGCGTCCCTTTGCATTTTACTTTTTGCCTGGCTGAATGCCTGGTTCAAAGAACTTGATCCAACAGCTGAGAAGGTCATAAGTTAAATCAGTTGAAGAGAGTCCAGTTTTAAAAGCACAGCTATCATTCCATGGCTTCCCTTCTTGCTGTGCTAATACGGCTCTAAGGCTAGAAGAGCTGAACATGTTTGGAAGAATAGACTTATCTGGAGATGTTCAAACCAACGAGGAAAAGAAACGCATTAGCACTACTGGAAATAGATTCAAAGTATTGCATAGTAGAGGAGTTCAATATACTTTCAGTTCTACTTAAACAGTATCAAAAGTATTGTAGCTACAGAATAGTTGTGCAAAATTTAATTTTAAAAAAAACCTATTTTTAATGGAAGTGTAATCCATTAGAATTTTAACTACATTCTTTCTTTTGGTCTTTTTAAAAAAATAGCTTTATTAAGCACTGATCCCACAGGAATCTTCTTAACTTTAGAATCTAGTCAGTTTTGCTTTGTCATATTCAGCATGTGAGATATAGCTTATTTACCATGATCTTCTAAAAATTCTGTATTAAAGATTTTCCCCAGAATCATCTGCGCCCCCCCCCCGTCCCCAAGTTGGTATTTTCTTCGGAAATATATAATTGCTATTGACCAGAACACATTTTGTGAGGATGCTGTCTCCAAATGTTGATTTTTTTTCTTAAGAGATGTTCAGTCCCCTTCCTATCCATGTTTTCTTTAGAAGCAGTCAAAAGCACTTCAATTAAATGTGCATAGGATTTCAGCTAAAGTGAGAAATGTGAAAATATTCTTATTTAGGTAGCAGCCACTTGGAATGTATCATTTCAATTACTTTTGAATGGAAGTCCTTGCTCATGATGTTAGCAAATAAGTATTGATGGAATAGGCTATTGGGAATAGGCTCATTATTGCACATCAGTCATGTTACAAAAAATGAAATGGTAGAGTGTATTTTTTAAAAAAGATTTATACCCCATCCTTCCACCCCCAATAATGTGTTTGTATATTTTCACCCCTGCTAACTAGGCAAAGAGGCACCTTTTTAAAGTAGTATCCTCTTACATTAAGCAGAGGGTCCCTCTTCACCCCAGCGTGGCATCTTTCTGGTGGCTGTTGCTGGTGTCTCTTCTATATGAGCGTGAGCTCTTTGGGGACGGAACCATTTATTGATTTATTTCTATATAAACCACTTATGAACTACTCTGTTGAAAAATGATATATAAATATTATTAATATATTCAGGATGTTTTCAACTCCTCAAATAGTCAAATAAGTTGAAATAAAATATTAATGCCCTGCTTTTCTATATAAAATACACAAAACAGCCAGTAATAAGATATAAAGACTTGGGGCGCAATCCTGTGTAAGATGCGGCGGCTGGCTGAAATGGCCAGCCGCCACATCCTATACCTATCCCATTTCTGGGCTGCCCCAGGGCAGCCCAGGAGCACCTCGGGAGAAGGGGAGAAGAACCATCTCCTTCCCTGGGTGTAGGGTGGCTGGGGCCCTTTGGGCCTCCTCGGATGTACGCCAAGTCCTTGCCTGGCATATATTCAAGGAGGCCGTGTAAGGCCAGCCAGAACCGGGAACAGGCCTAGGATATCAGCAGAGTGTGCCACCAATATCCCCACCCCCCTCCCGGGCCGGGCCGACCAATCTGCCCTTGCCCGCCCTCCCCCCACCCCTGCACCCACCGGTGGAGGAAAGTCCTGCACCAGTGGGGTCTGGAGAACGGTGGAGTAAGGGCTGCTGGTCTTCGCCCCGGCGACCCTTATGCATGCTCTGCCGCTCTAAGTTTACATTGGATCAGGCTGCCGTAAATAAAATCTTACGGTAGAAAGAACAAAATATTAAAACAAGTGAGGCTCGGTCACTTCAAACCCAACATATTTCTGAACATGAGTTGGATTCTTCTCATATGAGTTCAGCACATTGATGATCACAATAGGTTATTTTGTAGTGGGAAAGGAACTCATCTGAATGTTCCCAAAGAATGCTATAGATTAGAGGTTCTCAACCTGTGGTACGGGTGACCCTAGGGGTACGCGGACCTCTTTCTGGGGGTACGCCAAGCCCTGCCCCTTATCTGCCCCATCAGCCGCTAATTAAGTGTTAACATGGATTTTAAATTGTAATTATTTTTGAAGCCCTTCTGTCTCCGATTTTGGTTTTGGGCTTATTTTTGTACTTTGGAAAATGTACCTTGGAGGGGTGGGGGAGGGTGGAGCTGATTTTGGGAAGTTTGACTTGGGGGAAAAAAAGAGATCCTTGCATGTCTCTCTCTTTCTCTGAGAGAGAGAGAGAGAGAGAGAGAGAGTGAAATAAGACATTTTTTCACATTTAAAATAGTTTTAGTACTTTTTATTTAATGATTAATTACCTAATTGATTAATCCAATTAGCAGTTAATTAGCAGGGGGTACTTCAGAAAATTGGACTGTGATAGGGGGTACCCTTGCCTCCAAAGGTTGAGAACCCCTGCTATAGATGTATCCTGTCCAATGAGAGGAGTTCATAATAGTCTGTGGCCCTGTTTATGCTTCTTTCAACTTGAAAGGGGAGGGGGGGACATTTGCAGCAAATGTAAAGGTGCTCACCCAGGGATCTTCTTGCACAGCAGTCTCCCAGCCCTTCCTCAAATAATTACCATATCTGTTTTGTAGCATAGGCACGTTCTCCATTCTTGGGGGAGAGCCACAGCTCAATGGTACAGCGCATGTAAAAGGTCCTACATTTAACCCTTCATACCTCCAGTTTAAAAGAATCTGGTTGCAGATTATGGGAAAGCCCTCTGCTTAAGACCCTAGAAAGTTGCTGCCAGCCAGTGTAGCCAATAGAGGGTTCCATGGATTAATGGTCTGACTCTGTATGAAGCAACTTCAAAAATATTCCAGGCCAGCAAGGGGCACCCTGCATATATTTTAAGGCACATGGGGTTTTCCTTACACAGCACAGTATGCAAATGTAGACAAATATCCATATGGGGAAGTCTATTTCCATATACTGAGCACCCCTGCTCGACTCTGGAGAGAACCTGTTTCTCCAGCATTTTATATTGAACTAAAATTTATCTAGCTTTATGGAGAAAGTCAACTCAACCTCTGACTTATTTTAATGACAGAATGGATGAATTGTTTAAAGAGTAAGAATGTCACAGCTTCCATGTCACCATTCTGAAACCACAATATGATTTCAAGTAACAGGCAAGGGTGTAAAGTTGTTACTTGTATCGAGAGAGAGTTGAGAAACTACAACAATCTCCCCTATGGAGATCAGCTTTACTCCTACCCAGCTCTTATTGCTGGAATTTGACCTGACTTGTCTCTGTTGTAGCTGAGTACAGTACTAACAAAATATTAGTTTAGTAGTCCTTCATGCCTGTTTACATTCCAATGCCTGAGAATGTTTATGGGGAAATGATCACTAGTTTGGAGTAACGAGAAAAAGTGATATTTTTAGATGAATATTTTATATCTAGTTAACTTATTCGCTTAGATTTGGAAGGAGTCATATGCATTATAAGCAAAATCGTATAATTTCTTGGCATAAATAGGTACCGCTTGCGGGAAGGTAAACAGCGCTCCGTGTTCCAGCCGCATGCTACGCGCTGCGGCAAGGAGAGTCATGCCGGTTACATGACCACGGAGGCGTCTTCGGACAACGCTGGCTCTTCAGCTTTGAAATGGGAATGAGCACCACACCCTAGAGTCGGACACGACTGGACTTAATTGTCAGGGGTCACCTTCACCTTTACCTTACAAAAGTTTGCTTTCAGTGTGTATCAGCTTGAGTGCAAGTTATTTGACCAATAGGATAATCCTGTGCACCTCTTGGTAATAAGTCCTATTTAAATAAGTAGATGTGCATAGGATTGTCTCAAGAGGCAACCGATTGTAAATTCAAAGACAAAAGATTGTAATTTAGTTGAACTTACTGCTAATTAAACTTGCACAAGATTAGGCTGTTTGCTAATAGAACATCCTCAGTTATTGGCTGGGCAGCCCAATCCTGTGTAAGATGCGGCGGGCAAGCGGCCTAAAGGGCTGGCCGCTGCATCCTATCCAGGTTCCAAGCTGCTTCGGGGCAGCCCAGGTGCACCTCAAGGGAAGGGGACGATCGTCCCCTTCCCCAGGTGTAAGCGGCCTGAAGTCCAATGGACCTGGAGCTGGCATACATTCGAGCCCTCCGTGTAAGGCCGCACCAGGCCAGGAGAGAGCTTTGCATATTAGCGAAGCTCGCCGCCAATATCCCCGTCCTCCCTCTGCCCAGTCTCTCCCTCACCGCCCGGTTCACACTCCCCCCGCCCCTGCATCAGCCCGTGCAGGACTTGCCAGTATCTTGCCCAGCGGGCGCAGGTACGGTCTGCTGGGGGAGAGGGCTGCCAGCCCTTACTCTCTGGGTGCTGCGAAAGTGCTTTATGGCACTCTTGTGACACCTAGCGCCAGGGGAGCACATGCTCTCCTAGCGCTTTTTTACACAGGATCGTGCTGTTAATGTAGTCTATTGTAATCAAAAAGGATGGTCCTGTATTGCCTCTTGACCAGTTCCAATTTTTGTACTAGTTGAAGAAAATAGGTAGGGAAGGATACAACTATTACTACTATTTTACAAACTAGTCTTCTAAGCCATCAGTGTGCCAGGAGGAGCATAGCTAGAAGCAGCGTCACTAGAATGAGATGGGTAGCTATCCCCATTCAATGGTTAAGCTTCATGCTTCTATTTATCCACACATATGCAGTTTTGCAAAGAATACCATATGGATTAATCTTGACAATAATATTTTATCCTGGTGTACTTGGTTGTAGAGCGATCAATTCATTTGATCACTCACCGGAATATTGGCATATGCAGTTGAAAACTTCACTATTTCTTTCTAAAACTTTGAGAACTGAATTGGTCTTATTCATAAACCAAAGTTACATAATCACAGCGTAGTGGATCATTTCTCATTATAGTTGAAAAATGTCATTCAAATGCATCACTTGTATCTAACCTAATTACAGTGAACCCTCATTTTAACAGACCTCAATTTAACAGGCTTTGGAATAACATTGTGTTAAAAATTAGTCCTGTTTTGCGCATGTGCTTTATATGCACATGCGCAAAAAGGATTCATTTTTAATAATCCTATTTGTACATTGTCAAACGCATTTGGATTTAACAGGCGTTTGGCATTAAAACACCCTTTCCCTCCTATTTAACAGACTAATAGGAGGGAACGGGTGTTTTAATGCTAAATGCCTGTTAAATCCAAATGCGTTTGAGGATTCACTGTAGTATGTTTTTGTTTAAAATGGTACTGGGTTGTATCCCAGTCCAGTTGGTCATGACTAAGGGCCTACTGAAATCAGTGATCAATACATGAATAGTACTCCCACTGGAACCCTACAGCCAGTCAGCAGCCTTCCATTGATCAAATAAAGTGCTGGTATTTTCTTCCAAAGAGAGAGGGAAGTGTGATCCTTTGTGCCTCTAAGGCTGCAATCCTATACACACTTTCCTTGGAGTCAGCCCCACTGAACACAATGGAACTTACTTCTGAGTAGACATGCATAGGATTGTGCTGTAACTCTAGTACTCAATTCATTTGTTTTTTTTTAAATATAAAAGTGATATTGATACAATACTAACCCCAAAGATAGTTATCTGTGTGTGAATATGAAAACATAATACAGATCCTAAACAGTTTGTGTACACACAAAACACCTATTCTGGAGGATGTGGGGTTTTTTTTAATGGCTAAGTGCACAATGCATGTACATACACAATCCACATTAAATAGCCCATGACATCATTTCAGCATGAAACTATGGTGTCTTTACTGGAAACTTCTAGATAGGTGGAGTCCTACTGCATAAGCAAGCAGTATCCTGTACCCAACTAGGAATTCCCATTCCAACTGAACACTTGTAACACTACCAGTAATAAAAACATGCTGCTGTTGGGTCATGCCTGTAGAAAGGGCTGGTTGCATGCTGTGATCATGGTGCTCTGATGAGGAATTTAGTACTGGATCCAGAAATCACTGTCCTAATAATGGGGTGGGGTGGGTTGGGTTGGGTTGTTTACTGATTTTCAAACACTTGTGATGTTGAACATAAGCTTGAAAGTGTATGGGCCGTGGTTGGTGAAATTGTAAATAATTAGTTGTGGGAGAAGCTAAGCAGAGAGGGAGATGCAGCATCCCACATTTCTCCTTACCCGTTTTCATGACTAGTGGAAATTATATTATGCAAGTATAGGCACACTTGCATCAATGTATACAAGTTACAATCTTTTTTCTTAGTCTTGCCTGTGAGCTAGTGGAAAATGAGGTGTGTCCATTAGAATTGCTGCAAGGGTAGCTATTCCTCTTATCACAACACACTTTTACTGTCTTCCTAAGGTATCTCTTCAGTCCAGTTTTCTCCATAAGCAGCCAGTGTCACTTCCTATCCTAAGGGGAATGTTACTGCCACCCTTTCTCCAATCCCAAACCTGTCATTAACCTTCTCTGTGACCATAACTAGATATGAATCTTGTTAGAAATGAAAAAAAAAAGTCCACGTACCCAAGCGGTATAAATAGCATAAAGTACAGCAGGCCCATGGTGTATGGTAACCCTGCCCTGTAGGCTGGCAGATAGCCAGACCCTTGGATATTTATCATCATCTATATATAAAACTGATTTTGCACAGCATTTTAAATTTTTTAAAGTACTGTACTGTGTGGTAGTTAGTGCTTCCCCACCCCAAACCTTTCCCCCAAACAAATCCCTTTGGAGTCTGCCCTGATCTTCTAAATAATTAACCCTGTGCAAGCCTTTCAACCACCCTCTCTCATATAAGTATGACGTTGGAAGTGAAATTTATCCTTCTGCAATCTACTTTTACTTGCAGGGGGGAGGTGGCCACTTTTCTGTTTCAAAAAATATATAAACAGCAAAAAAAAACCCCTAAGAATTAAATCAATGCATTGGAAAACAACTGCAGCAGATTTATGAAGAACATAGAAAAAGAACAAAGACCCTGAGTTTAACAGCAGTTTAAAATGTATTTTTAAAAGCATTGGAGAACACAACGTTATTTGCCTGGTCCAGGAAAGATAGTGGTGTACGTTCCAGGTAAGACTGTCTGGGACCAAGGTTCCATAAAGGGGGTGCTACAACTATTCCCCCTCCCCACCACCCCAGTGGGAAATCCGGAGGAGGGCATCTCATGAAGACCTCTCTGGGCATGGGCAGGTAAATGTGGGAGGAGACTACTTGATAGCTCCTTTACCAGGCATGTAGTTGGAGACCTGGTGTTGTGAAACCAATTATGGTGAACTGGGACGTCTGGGTTAAAATCCCAGTTTGGTCATGATGGACCTGAGTACATTCCAACCTCAGGCACAGTTCTTCCTGTATAAAACTGAATTAATAATAACTTCAGTTATTGAGAAGTTGAATGACATGCAGATCATAAAAAAAGAGTTGATGAATGGATGCCGCTGTCCTTTCCTAGTCATCCATACCCTTTAACTATGAATCAATTAATGCAGTACCACTATGCGCAGGCAGGCAGGCACACATCTATTCAGTAGCCACAGTCACCAGCACAGATTAGTGACATTCTATACAGAAGCTTGTAGTGAAAGTTTACCTTTTTTGTACCTACTACAGTCAGGATCAGGATAGAGCAGATGAGTTTTTATTTCTTTTCCTCATCAAAGCACAGACAGTACATTGTATAGTAACTGAATGTGGTCCAACTAAACTAAGGGAAATGGACACCTTTTGCCACCTTGAACCATCCAAATTATACATAGGATATGAATGGTTATAGACTAGTGTGCTATATCTTTGACCCTAAACACTTGAAAGCAAATCATTTCCCCCTTCCCCAACATTTATTAGCTCCACAATCTTCAGTAATCCAAGTTAAGCAATTTACTTAACTACAAAACTAGTTGACTAGAGAACCCATGGTAGCAGTTACAGTATTCTGAATTAATTGGATGAGCACAAAAGGAAGTGATTTTATACATGTGCCCAAATAATAAGGTTCCAAACACATTTCCTGTAAAGTAAATCTCATTGAGCTCAGTGGACCTTCCAATGAGTGAGGTTTGAATCACAGCCCAGGAAGATGTGTATATCTCTCAAAGCAGGTTATGTTCTCAAACATAAAGGTATGATTGTATGTACATGCCCTAAATCAGTTTAAAATTAACCCACAGCAAAAAGATTGATTATGAGTCCTAGCGCAGAAGAATTGATGTCTGATTGTAGACTCAAGTCTTAGAATTAACCTGGCACAAAAAAGTGTGACCCTGTATGTTGTTTAGAGCACAGTGGACTTCCGTGTGCTTTTTATCTACGCCCCCTAACTTAGCCTCTCCCAAAAATAATTTCGACTACATCCCTATGCACATTTAGCTGGCAATAAACCCCACTGAACTCGGAGGGACTTACTTCCGTGTAGAGCATAGGATCGCATTGTCCGTGTCCCGAAGCAGCTAAGGTTGCGGTCTTATGCACAGTTACCTAGGAGTAAGCCAGCCCCACTGAGCAGTGTAGGTCTTCCAACCTTGCAAGAAAGCATGCATAGGCTTGCCGCCGTCCTATGTACACTTAGCTGGAAAAAGCCCCTTCCTTGAACGAAGTGGGACTACTAACTTCTGACTACACGTGCATAGGCTGGGGCTGCACGGCTCCCACTTCCCACTCCACGCTCAGGGAGTCCGGGAGCGGCTACCGGCCAGTTCCCTGCCTCGGCGGGAAGGAAGCAGAAGGCAAGCTAGCCTCGCTGCCCTCCCCAGCTCCTTCCTTCGCTCCCTCCCTCTGCCCCCAGCGGCTTCCTTCCTGCCTTCCTCGGGCAGGGGGCCGCTGCCCCCGCCGCCCGGAGTCGGGGGCTTCTCTTTCTCCTTTCAGGGCATGGTGGCCGGGGGATTATTTGGGACAGGAGCCCTCCTGGCCCGGGGGGCGGAGGAGGTCCCGGCCGGCAGACACTCCTTATACGGCCCGGCCCGTGTTACCTGGGCCCAGGCCAGGCGCTCCTTCTTTGGGCAGCCCCGCGGCCACGCAAGGGGCCTGGGGGGCTCCGGCCGGGCCGCCTGGGCTCGCGCGATGCCCCACACCCAAATATGGAGACATTCCTGTGGGTCGGCGGCGAGGGAGGGGAGAGGCCGGCAAGAGCCTTTATAAAACCCTCCGGGCTCTCGCAACAGCCCACCGAGCTGCCAGAGCTGGGAGAAGCAGCAACCGGAGCTGATTGCCAGGAACCAACCCTAAGGTGAGTGAGTGGAAGGAAGGGAGGAGGGCCAGTCCTGGGGCCACCGGAAGGGCGGAGGAGGAGACTCAGCAGCAGCGCTTGGGGAAAAGAAAGAAATGCTCCAACCACCAACCAGCTGATTAATCCCCAGAGGAAGGACTAGCCCAGTTTCTTTCCAGTGGAAAGGAGAGATTGGCAGGACTGAGTTGAAAATGTCTCTGCCCCCTCGTTCTTCGATTGCGCTACAAATTAAACAAGTTACAAGTTTGGCCGAACCGGGGGGGGGGGGGAGTAATTAGAGATCAGCTTTTGAGAACGGTTCTTGAATTTTTCTGGAGTACTGTTCTGTTTCAACTTCATATCATAAAAAGTCGATGACTTGACTTCATATTAATAATATGAAGTCATCCACTTTTTAAGTCTTGACGGTCGGTCAGTGAAGTCCTGCGGTGAGGATCTAGGAGACGTAGTGGGCTTAGGTCCTACCTCTGCCGAGGGACTTGCCTTGCATGACTTTTTGGGCAAGCCACTATCTTCTGGGAATGGACAGAGTGCAAGTTAAAACCGAGTCAAGATTGCGTGGAAGATAAAACTAGCCCCAGGCAAGTCTTAAATGCCTGCGATGAGCAAATAATCAACGCAGCCCTTGGAACTTGTTGGTTCTGTTGGTGTTGACAAGACACTGCAGTGGCTGCACCCCCTTGTCTCTGTTTCGTGTAAACTCTGATCCTGGTGAATGTCTTATCGGAAGGGGTTGTGTGCTGGGTCTGAGGGGTGTGTATGTGATTTTGTGTCTATGTTCATTCTTCGTGGTTTATACTCTGGAAAGGCTTGCCTAGCTGGCAGCCTCTGCTGCTGCTGCTCCTATAGGTTGGATTCTGTAGCTCTCTGATGCCCTGAGGAGGTACTCGAGACATTGCAGCTGTTGCAGCATCTCAAACCCACCCACTCCCCATCATCACTGGAAATATATTTGAAATGCTTCACAAGACAGAAAGGCATTAAGCTTTTCCTTGCAGATTGTATACTTGTGGAGGAAAATAGCCCACTTTTTTTAAGGGCTGTTACCTGCAGTGGCTCAATTCAGACTCCAGCTGGGGTGGGCTTTTTTCTTCTTCAAAATTTGCAGCTATTTTGTATTATTCCCATTTAGATTTCTTTTAAAAAGCAAAATGGACAACCTCATGTCCTTTCATGTCATCTTGTGAAGGTGCTGGTTACTTCAGTCATGTACCAAAATTTGGCATCGCGTGGTAGAAGGACGAGGGGGGGGGGAGTGTTAATGAGAACCATTTAAATTAAGGGACTTCATCCTGGGTGTACATGCTTAGTATTTGTGTGTTAACACCCTAAATGGGGCTGTAGAGGAGGTGGCTCTGAAGCATAACTCGTTTCAAAGGAAATATTTAGAATTAAACCTGATTTTTCCTGAAAAGTTAAACTGCAGTCCTACTTCTTTTAGAAGCAAGACCTATTGAAATCAATGAGCCTTGGTTCTGAGTAGGTATGGTTAGGAAAAGAGCTGTAAAACTCCCCAGATAGTTTAACCTGCCTGTGCTAAGGAGTCAGCTATTATTTATGTTTGTGTTTTAGTTAGCAGGGGAGAGGAGAAAGAAGATCCATTGTGTCCAATATTATGAACTGCTCTCTCCAGAGGTGCCCTGTCAAAATAAAGACTGTGGCTGATTGCCCGGTGACCAGGCCGCTCTGTCCCGGTCTGCCTTTTCCCCAAAGGGGAGAAACTGCCACACTTGTGTAGATTAAAATTCTGCCAGCAGCCTCTGGCTCATGAGCTTTTCATGGCTTGACACCTGCTGTCCTGCTGCTGCCTCTTGTGAACTGTTCTCTTGCTTCTGTTGCTTCCCCAGAAAGCTGACACCATGTGTGATGAGGATGAGACCACCGCGCTCGTATGCGACAACGGCTCCGGCCTGGTGAAGGCTGGCTTCGCCGGGGATGATGCCCCCAGGGCTGTGTTCCCCTCCATTGTTGGCCGTCCCCGCCATCAGGTACTTTGCCCCTTCTGCCAGCCATGCCCTCTTATTCTAGGCAGGTCGAGAGACGCAACACTTCTTGGATTAAATCCTGTTCTTCTCAGAGAACCTGGACCCTGAGTAGGATTAGGGAATTGCTAGGCTAGATATTCTGCAGCATTTCTCATTCTCTCTCCCATTCCTGTTGGACTCCCTTCAAAAAAAGAACCCAAAAGGTTAAGTCTGCCATCCTGTGTAAACCTACTTGGAAATAAGTCCCATTGAGCTCAGTGGGACTTATTTCAAAGTAAACATGCATGGATCAGGCTGCATAAGGGAGTTTTAACAGATCTGCCCAGTTTGTTTTATGGAGTTGTGTGGGGAATAAGTTGTTTGAAATGGGAAATGCCAATAAGAATTAGTGCCCTTTCAGATAAGGAATAGGCATGCATTAGAGGTGCCAATTAAATACTAGACAACCAGCAGCGATAGGTGGACTATAGCAGTGTATGACAAAGGGTGTAATCTGTGTTTGCTGGTCCCCTTTTGCACTCGGTGCAGCTGCTACTAGGGATTCCATCATGTACCTCGTCACTCACTTCCAGCTTGAAGGAAAGGGCTCAGGGCCTTGGCAGGAGCTAGACAGATACTTCTTTGCTTAGGGTAGAGGTGTGGCGATTGGTGTACAACTGTTCCACTTCCTTGGCCCTTGAAAGATGCTGAGTCCTTTTCCCACTTCCTTCCCAGGGTGTCATGGTGGGTATGGGTCAAAAAGACTCCTACGTAGGGGATGAAGCTCAGAGCAAAAGAGGTATCCTGACCCTGAAGTATCCCATTGAGCATGGCATCATCACCAACTGGGATGACATGGAGAAGATCTGGCACCACACCTTCTACAATGAGCTCCGTGTGGCCCCTGAGGAGCACCCCACCCTGCTCACTGAGGCCCCTCTCAACCCCAAGGCCAACCGTGAAAAGATGACCCAGATCATGTTTGAGACTTTCAACGTCCCTGCCATGTATGTGGCCATCCAGGCTGTGCTCTCCCTCTACGCCTCTGGCCGTACCACTGGTGAGTGACAGTACCAGAAAAGAAATGGAGAAGCAGAAAGCAGGAATGCCAGGGGAACCCCATGAACAGTCCAGCCAGAATAGCGCATTGGCAGAAAGGCATTGGCAGAAAGGCATTGGCAGAGTCTTGACCCACTTCTGCAAGGAAGGGATCGTGATGGCACTTGCACTGACAGTCTGACACCACAGTGCCACCTGCGTGCCTTCCCTGGCATTCTTTGTAGGCATGGAGACTCTTATCAGCCCACCTGGAGAAAGAAGAGCCCATTCACTGACTTGAACTTTTCCCCTGCAGTTTTGCCCAGCACAGCGTAGGGAGCCCCCCCCCCCATATCCAGCCATTAGCTGGTACACTTACAAAGCAAAAGGAATACTTACCCTTCAGTCACCATCTGTCTAATTACCGGGAATCTCTTCTTTATCTTATTTAGACATAGGCAAGATTGCACCATCTCCCTCCCATAACTGTGTGTTCTGTATCAATGCTGCAGGTTTGCAGCCCGCATTGTTAAGCTTCTGTTTCTGATGTTTTTTTTCCTCTAGGTATTGTGCTGGACTCCGGCGATGGTGTCACCCACAACGTGCCCATCTATGAGGGTTATGCCCTGCCACATGCCATCATGCGTTTGGACCTGGCTGGCCGGGACCTCACTGACTACCTGATGAAGATCTTGACTGAGAGAGGCTACTCTTTTGTCACCACTGGTAATGAGCACATCCTTCCAGCCCTTGGCTCTACCCTACTGTCCTGACTGGTGCCCTGATTTAGAATTGTAAATGCCCTTTCTCCATGGATTCCTTTGCCTTCTCTTTGGCTTTTGGCTCTTAGAGACAGAAGTAGGTCCCTTGAGTAATGTCTAGGAATTGTGCTTAGCAGGCACCAGATGAACCCAGAGCACATGCATTGAGTGTTTTCTCTGCTTGCCTGATGCTGTCATGCTCTGTGGAGCCATAAAAATCTAGAGGGAGCAAGTCTTGTGCTACTGCCCTCATTCATAAATCGTGTGGGCTGGACTCTCTAGCATCTGCTTTTCCTGGCGGGGCAAATCGTCACACTTCTTAAAATTTGAATTATGTCCAAGAGTTATGTCAGAATTATGACATAATGCAGAATTATGTCCAAGCTGTGTTCATGCCCATCTCCTGTTTTCTGTGCTGGTTGGCTGAGTTGCTCTGCTCTCCTTCTGGGAGGGAGCCTTGTTTAGCAGGCTACTAAATTTATCTTCTTCTCTCTGACAGCTGAGCGTGAGATTGTCCGTGACATCAAGGAAAAGTTGTGCTATGTGGCTCTGGACTTTGAGAATGAGATGGCTACTGCTGCCTCCTCCTCCTCCCTGGAAAAGAGCTATGAATTGCCTGATGGGCAGGTCATCACCATTGGCAATGAACGTTTCCGTTGCCCAGAGACTCTCTTCCAGCCATCTTTCATTGGTAGGTATTTTTCTCACGCATTCCTCACTATGATCTCTCTGCTATGGAAGGTTCTCTGTACGTGTATGCAAATAGCTACATTCACCTTTCTATTCCTTTATCTTTCCAATGTCCCCAGGTATGGAATCTGCTGGTATTCATGAGACAACCTACAACAGCATAATGAAGTGCGATATTGACATCAGAAAGGATCTGTATGCCAACAATGTCATGTCTGGCGGTACCACCATGTACCCTGGTATTGCTGACCGGATGCAGAAGGAGATTACTGCTTTGGCTCCCAGCACAATGAAGATCAAGGTATCGATTACTGGCTCATAACCTGAATATGTTAGGCATGCTATAGACTGTAGCAGGGGAAGAGACAATGTTTAAAGCATTTATATGCATTGGATCACAAGCAGCCTTCGTGGACAAATACTGGAAATAAAGGAACAAGGCTCTTTGGGCTTCCTTACTTTAAGAAGTCTGTTCCTAGACACTGTATTTAAAAAATAGTGGGCCTAATCCATCAAATATTAGCCACAATCAACTACATTGCAATAAGTGGGCCGTACGTTAGTTGTTGTGAGGTCCCATTCTAACCCCTTTAATGGGATATATGGTGCTCGGCTACCATCCTAGATTGTGCCCATTATTATACTCCTGCACTCCAGTATTTCCTTCCTTCCTGAGTTCAAATTAAATGGCAAACCAGTGCTTCTGGCTTACTTGAGCCATCTAAGTACGTTTTACAAAACGTGATTGCCGCGAGGCCCCTCTGGCATGGCTCACCTGACTTGTACCTGCTCTCTACTTGTGAAACCCTATAATCCAAATGATGACGGTTCATTAACTGTTTAATTGTAATGCTGTCACTGTGGTGTGCTACCATAATCTGTTAGGGAATGTGGGGGATGGTGCCTCATTGCAGAGGATTCAACGTAATGATATCCCTGTGTCCTTTTTAAGTTTAGCTCTCTTATATTTAGCTAAGTCATCAATGCCCCAAGCGGTGCCAGCATCATAAGGCAGGCCTACCCAGGCATGGTGCTGGGAGGTGTGGGCCACCTGTCTGCCCCATGGGAAGCGGGAAGAGGAAAAGGGGGTGGAGCATGTGAATAAGGGTGGGAGACGGCGTCACTCCCTCTCTGGCTTAAAACTGTGCTTCCAATTAGAACCTTTTGTTGTGAATTTGTGCCTTCGTTGGTGAATTCCCCCTCTATTTTGTTGTTTGCCGACTAAATCCTTCTTTTTGCTTCTTTCAGATCATTGCCCCACCTGAGCGTAAGTACTCTGTCTGGATCGGTGGCTCCATCTTGGCTTCCCTGTCCACCTTCCAGCAGATGTGGATCACAAAACAGGAATACGATGAAGCCGGCCCATCCATTGTCCACCGTAAATGCTTCTAAACATGTTTACAAAAAGGATCATTATTACTTGGTAACCACTCTCAGGATGACGACATTGTGAGTTGCAGACTGTTGAACACCTGCAATAGCCACGTTAACTTTCTATTTTGTAACAATGTCTTTGTTGCTGTTGCTGCAGATGCCATGTGACACTAAGTTGTATGTAAAGTGTACATAAAATTAATTTATTTTACCTCATTTTCTTATTTTTCAAACCATGCCCTGTGGAAGGAAACCAAAATGAAAAAAACACTTTCAAGAAGCATTAAATCATCAGTCATTCTGTCATGCCCCAATGTAACTGGCTTTGTGTTTTTCTTTTTGCTCTAAAATATTATGGGTTGGAATCTTTTAAAAAACCATTCCCTCAGGGTTTTTTTTTTTCAGTGGTTGTAATAGAGAAATGAATGGAGTGGAGCTTAAAAAGCTACACAGCAATTATTCAGGGCTTCACTCATAGCACTACAGTGTTACGCTATGTAAATAATTTGGACTTTGATCTCCATAATCACACTCAGTTTCTGTGATGAAGGCTGTAGTACATGTACTTTGAATATACACAGGATCCAGTTTACAAATAAATAGATAATGCTGAGTGATTTCCCATATGCAAATCTAATACTCTCACACTGCACCAACTAACTCTCAGAATGATTTATCACCTGAGGCTCTTTCTAAACAATCAAATAATTTCAGTGTCATTTGTGTGTCTGTGTCTATGATTTTTAAACCCAGAAGAAAAAACTCAGCCTCTGCCCTCACAATCAAGTTTTGCAAAGATTCACAACATACCTGGAATATCTCTTTTATATTAACATCTCCTAATCAGAGGAGAGCCATTTCCCTGCAGAATTCCTTTTTAAGGATATAAGCAGCTGCCTGATACAGAGTCAAACCAATGATCTCTCTAGCCTCAAGCTCTCTAGGATCTCAAGCAAAGAGGTCTGTCCAAGGCCTGCTATACGAGATCCTTAAGTAGACATGCTGAGAATTGAACCCGAGATATTACATATGCAAAACATGTGCTCTGCCACTCAGCTACAAGCCCTTCTTCAGTTACTGGGTGTCAAACCTAGCTGAGCCAAGGGACTAAAATACCTCAGCGATCAGGCCATGCTAGTCAAGTACAGTTGGTGTGCAATGGGACTTTCGACCCACAGCTGTTGCCTTTTCTTGCTTTTTTCTCAACCATTCCCTCTGAAGGAAACATTCGTTTAATTTTACTGGGCTGTCATACAGTTGGAAAGGCCTGAAAGTCATCTAAACCAATTTACTTTGACTGTGATCCTGCCATATTGCAAGAAGTCAGAGCAGTTTACAACAGAGTCCTCTCTAGAAGGCTCACTGTCTAAACGTGACAATATCACTCATGCTCTGGCAGTACTAAAAGAAGGCCTTTCTTGACTCTCTTACAACCCAGCCTTCCTGCAGTTCTTCCTCATCTTCAATATACTGGACAATAATGGTTAATAAACATCCCATTAATCCTGTTCACTCACATTCTCCTGGTTTTTAGAAACCTTTCCATCCTCCCCTAATCAGGAAGAACTTGAGCCAGGCTGGTGTGGTTTGGGAGTCGGACTTAGACCTGGAAGATCCAGGTTCAAATCCCCACTCAGCCACGAAGCTTCCTGGGTGACCTTGGGCCAGTCACTATCTCTCAGCCCCACCTACCTCACAGGGTTGTTGTGAGGACAAAAAGGAGGGGAGGAAATATGTACACCACTCTGAGCTCCTTGGAGGAAGGGCGGTATAAAAAAAATGTGGAAAAAAACTTGCCCTTAAACCATTTCTGCCAACGGGTGTATATACGCAACAGGAGTTAAATGTGTACACGTGTGGGCTCAGAGGAAATGGGTTAATTCTCACCTCTTTACCTTGGCATACAGTAATTGACCAAATCCAAGTCTTGTATAACCTCCCAGATCACAACGCACACATGGATTTCTAACTCCAACCATCCTTAAGTGGTTAGTGTCCCCAGCTATTTTAGCAGCTACTGCAGGTAAAACGTCTGTTTGAGGCTTCTAGAGGGGGAAGAGTGAAGACACAAACCAAGCCCAGGTGGTAACAGCCACACTTGTTGAGTCTTAGCAGTAAGCCTGCTATCATCTCCCTTACAGGGCAGGTGGAAAATCCATGCGTTATGAGGGGATCCTCAATATCCAACACTCTTGACAGCTTACCCACAGTGTGTCAAAAGCAGTGAGCAGGTGCAGGCCATAGGCCCTGTGCCAGAGGAGACTAACACAAGGACGCATTCAGTAAAGCAAGCCCAGATCATCATGCGTCGTAATGAATCAAATTTGCTTTCCAGAATGCCTTACTGGAAATTCTACATATAACAGATGTCCAATGACATAAAGTTGGAAAGATGATACTTTTATAAAACTTTGTCGTTCACTGTGGGACAGCAACAGTGAAAGCAATCAAACATCATACTTATCTACTTAGGGTTCATGCAGCTGAAGTTTTTCAGGTCTTCATTGATTTTTCAGTAACCAAAAGTAAAAAAAGATAAAGGTTTTAATAGGGAGAAGGTCGTAAGCATTTAATTTAGAAGTCAAAGGAACAGAGAGTACGGTATTCTGCCATGAGCAAAAATTATACAGAGTCAGTACATTGTTTTAACACAAGATTTTAACTACCGTAGTTCTGCAAGCTTTAGTTGATTAATCTATTGAGCAAACCAGTTAAAGGCACAATCCCGCCAACATTAAGTACATTTCAGTCCCATTAATTTTTTTGGGTGATTAATTATTTCCCATGGAAATCAATAGGATTTAAATGCAACTTTGATAGGATTATGCCTTCAGTCTTTAGCTGATTAATCGGCAGGGGCCAATCAGTAATCAGTAGAGCTGAAAGTCAAAGGCTCACTTATTTAGTTTTTGAACCTATTATGGTCTGGTGTGTTACTTAATAGGTAGTGAAAAACAAACTATGAAAGTTGGCCTTTCCCTCTTAACAATGAGTAGGAACTTTTCCTTACTAAACTGTACGGTATCTCATATTCCCTTTGGTATCTCAACAAAGCACCAGCACTGATGTTTTGACAATACTGTATGCAGATTTATTTAAATTTAAGCAAATAATTAATTAACTGGTTAAATACAGGTGTTAACTATTCAAATTGTTTCATTGGTTGACAATGCTAATTATAAGCGCACATCACGGACATGGATGTGGTTACAGAGTATACATCTGAACCGATTCTTCCACAGACAATCCCAAGGTGCCATTCAGCACCACCCAGTAGCCCTCAAGAGAACTACATGAATTCCTTAACTTTGTCGATTCCGTTCCACTCTGCTGTCCGGTGACAACATCCCTACAAAGACCCAGAATCTTGGAATAGAAGTTAGATGGCAACATGACTAATTAGTGTCTCTTAAGCATTTGAACCCTGATTTATATCAATTGGGACGGATGTGGGACCAATGTACTGACCATGTATGTACAGTAACTGTAAAACTGTCATTAAAAAGAGAAGGACTTTATTCTGCCTGTGGAGAAAGTGAAAAAGGAGTCAGGAGCACATTCAAGACATTGGTGATGATGTCGTTTCACAGAAACTAGGAAAATATAAATTGTCTTCGGGTCCGGACATGCAGCTAAGATGTCTTATTTGTTGAGATGCAAGCTGCAGATATGCCATGACCAAAGTCCTATCTCACCTGGGCACCTCATTCTCACCTGGGCATTTGTGCTCCATCCTTGTCTCATGTTGATTTATATCATATGGGCCAGATAAGGGGCAGGGCTTGGCATACCCCCAGCACGTGGTCCGCATACCCCTAGGGGTATGCATACCACAGGTTGAGAACCCCTGCACTAGAGTTTAGCCCAGAGAAGACGTTTTATGCAGATGGAAAAAGGGAGAGGGGGTAAGGAGGGGTCCTAGCTCATTGGAAGAGCACATGCATCAGATGCATAAGGCCCCAGGTTCAAGCTCTAGTCTAGCCATAGGAAAGACACTGCCAGTCCAACAGACAATCCTGAGCTAGATGAGTCAATGGTCTGACTCGGTGTAAGGCAAAGTTTCTTACAATCATTGTGGAAGAGTACTTCAGCAGCTTGTGTATATAAAAAAAATTGACATGCAGAAAAAGTAGAATTTTGCAACCTGTAGAAATTCTGCAAGTAACACTACTTTATGTATCTGTTTGTTCTGAATATATGATTCGACTTCTGGTAGACATCAAACCACGTGGGGCATTGGAGCCTAGTTTCTAGCCCCTACTACCAAGACTATTCAGCTCACTTCTGGCTTTTGAGAGTCACTAGGCATTGTCGCTCATACACTTTTTATCTTTTTTCCCCGTTTATGTATTGATGCCCTGCCCTTCAATACATATATGTCCAAGGTAGCTAATCAAGTTTCAGTAAACAATAAAATACAAGAACTCAGGCTAAAACAGCGCATCTCTGAGTTACATAAGGGAAAAAAATGACAGGAGTTAAAAATGTAAAAATGGCATAAACCACCACAAAAGTATAAAAACCTGGGAAAATAAAAAGGTCTTTGCTTGGTGCCAAAAAGACATAAGAATGGGCAGCAGGTGAGCTTCTCTGGGAGAGCATTCCAAGGGTTGAGAGCATTCTTAAGGTAGAGGACCATGCATCGTATAAGGCCCTTTTCCCTGCCTCTGGTCATTGCACCACAGAGGAGGGTGTTGTGTATGGGCAGGACAGGTTGATACAAGTTCCTTCAGGTACACAGGTCTAACTCCATGCAGGGAAGCATCACACTTTGAATTGTGCCCAGAAAGGGACAAGAGCAGAATTAAAGCACAACTGAAACTTAACATATACTGTATTCACAGCCATATGTAAAAAAAAAATCCATTAAAAAAGAAAAAGAACCTAGAAATGCTTAGAATACTTTATTTGTTTAGTTATTATTTGGATTTGCATACCACTTTATCATCAACAGTTCTCGGTTCTTCCCTTGTGTGTTGCTTGCACAGAATACACACACCCTTGCATATTACAGTACATATCCAATTCTGCTAAATTGGTAATCATTTTGCTGATTCACACCATTAGTGTACATGATAGGGCTTGCAGTTTTCTACATGATTAACTGTCACAGTCATATGATTTCTCATCTGTGAGAAGCTGTTATCAGACTATTCTCTCTTAAAGCATCAGCTTATCATCTAACAAGCCAAGGCAGGCAGGCACATCATAATAAAATAATAAAATAAAAGGACACTGGATCAATGGTAATGGTTTCATGCAAACCACTAACTGTATGATAGCTGCACTTCATCACCTGAGGCCTGTTAGCTAGTCATGTAAATTGGCACTCAGATATTTTCATTAGTGCAGTCCGTCATCTTCTGAAGAACTGGCATGACTGATCAGACAGTAATTTGAATTCCACGAGAATCATACAATTCAAACTGTCAGCAAGTTAAGGAACCTTTCATACAAACTCTCCAAGTTCCAAATTCTTTGTTCGTTTGGGAATTCATAAATCTTATCTTGTCATTCACAAGTGCCAAATTTCATCATGTCATTAACTGACTGTTCAAACAAATATACAGACCACAAACCAGAGATAGCCTTACATTACAGTAGGATGTTTCGCACTGAACAGACTTTCAGCGCTGGCAGTTCGGAAAGCACTGATCACCTGTTGAGAGGAGGGAGATGGAAGTGTTGGAATCGGTCCCTGATTGGCACTGTCAAAGACCCCATTCATACACTACCAGGGTGGTGTGGCAGTTGCTTCTGCATGGATTACAGCGCAATCCTATCCAACGTCCCCCACCAATGCAGCCAGCGGTGCAGTGAGAACGGGAGGCCCCAGAAAGGAAAGGGGATTCAAATCCCCTCCAAAGGGGGATTCAACTGGGATTTAAATCCCCCCTCCCCTCTAAAGCCTCCCGCCCCACACTTCCCCGTTGGTTACACCGGTGGGGGAAGTTGGATAGGATTGCGCTGCCAGTCTCACATTGCTCTTGTAACATCTGTAAATAGGAACAAAATGGTTGGACACATTCTGTGAATGCTGTCAGCCTGAAAAGACCACCTCATCATCACAGACTGACATGGGCGGCTTCCAGTGTGATGTAGACATTTAGACTACAAGTCTACACTGACTGCAGCAAGATCTTCCAGCTCCAGTAGTCCCAGAGGGTTCACAGATCTCATTGCCAGGGAGATCCAATGCCTGAATATACCCAAAGCACCATGTGAAGAACGAGTCAGCCATGCTTCTTCTCCGACATTTCTGTAACTGACCGAAGTTGAACCCTACTTAGACCACCTACTTATTATACTTCTTATAATGGAAGTGGGGACCAAGAGGGTGCAGCACCTGACAGTTAGTGGTGACCCTTTCTCCCATAATTTCTTCCCATTGCTCCCACCGAACAGACTGAGAGTTACTGGGGAAACCTATATATATATATATGTTTATTTATTTATTTAGAAAAATTATATCCCGCCTTTTCCTATGCCAAAAGGCAAATGCCCAAGGCGGCTTACAACATGATTAAAATACATAATTAAAAATAATACATAAAATAAATTTAAACAATACATAACCATACATACATAACAATACCATAGCTTCTGCTGCAATCACCCAAGACTGATGGGAAAAGTCAGTTAAGGAGAGGTAACCTTGGGAAAATCTCCACTTCCCAGTTAGAAAAAGGAGCCCCTGATCCAAGGGGGACCGCACAAATCCCAACAACGAGGACTGAGCAATCTGGGAAATGTGGCAACCTGCTTGCTCTGCTGAGTAGACCGAGTCCAGACAGGTAATCAGTAATATAAAAGTTTGTTAAAGGGCTGGATAAACAAGGCGAAATAAAAGAGAAAGAGAGGGGATGCAGAGGATTTTTTAAAAATGAACCATCAAATATAAAATAGGACCATCCCAAAGTGGTAAGGGCTTTAAAGACAAGCAGGAAATAAAATCAAGTCCCTGATGCAAGATAGCTGAATATTGCCCTATCCTTAGGTACTCACTCTGTCTAGGGGAAAGAGGAGGGAATCCAGTTTCTGCACTCCTATGAGGAGTGAGTGAGCCCCTTCATTAATGCACAGCTGGGGCACATCACTAATGAACCAGAAGAAACAACCCAGAGCATCTCTCTGCATTGACTTTAAAACGTAGGTTTGCTGATGCCGTACATACATAGGGTCATCATGTGTGGAATTCCATCCTAGCCTTTTACCTAGCCAAGCAGGCTTGGCTGCCCAATTGGTGGGCAGATGCCAATCTTAGAAGGAAGGTCAGCCAGCATCCTTCGTCTTTGGGGAACAGGCATGAAGTCAGTGAGTACATAGACCTGTTCAGGATGCCATGTGGTCCGTCTTTAAGGGTACTGGATTCAAACAAAAGACAAGGGTGCTGCAGGAGGATGTCTCTCAGCTACATTTAGGATGCTGGGACATCATGCTGGGGAAATGGTTAAAAAAAAGGTTTCAAAAACAGGCAAAAATTAGGGGAACACAAGAATGTTTGCAACACCTAAACTAGAACTGATGAAAACCAAAATAAATGCCCATTTTACTTCTTGCTTAATATTGTAGAGCAGAGTTGTATAGATTATTTTTTTGAGATTCACTAAAAAATGGATGCTTTGGTGCAAGTTTTTGATGCTTTGGTGGAGAATTTTGAAGATCGGCGCATGTAGTGAATGATTGTCACTGTTACTATACTTCTGAGATCATTGTCTGCAACTCAGAGTATAAAATTTATTCTCTACCTACCTTCAGAGAATTTATAGGCTGAAGTCAGCTTCTCTTCCATATATATCCATTCCACCAGCAATGCCCTCCAGACTCAGGAAGGACGATAGGAATAGCAGTAAGATTATGCAATTCTATGGCCCATAAACTCAGGATGACTTCATGAAAGGCCATTGAGACAAGGTGGGGCGGGGAGAACCCTGGGAGGTTTCTAATAGGTTTTGGAGATAGTGTTTCCTAAATAAAATGAGTGCAACATTGTACAGTTGTGTATGACAACTGCTAGGTTAGCTCTCTTAGAGAGCTGGATGGTGAATTTTGCAAGCAAGCCTCTGAAAACCTTCCTCCCAGGCAGCTTTACTTGTGAGTCACATTTCATGGTCTGCAAACCAAGCTTCTCTATTTTTAAAGTCCTGCTGCCTTGCTATATTTGATTTGTTAAATAAGCATTCCAAGTGTTGTCGGGAAGCTGATGGTGTATTAGCATAGGACCTGGAATAATTGAAACAAGTGTGATTCTAAGGGCACAGTAATTCACTGCATTCAGTTTTCGATTCTTAAAGGAGAAATGATCAATGATATGGCTGTAGAATATTTACTGGAGAGGGCCCATATGACTTAAGGCCTGCCTGTTTTGAGATGAACCTGCCCAAACTTTCAATCTCTTCCATAGAGGGTAATTTCCAGGTGTCACTGAAGTATGGTGGAGGGTTACCCAGGGCAGGGCCTTTTTGACGCTGGCACCAAACGTCTCTGAGTACATGTGCTCCCTCTTCTCCCCCGCATTGACATTTAGATGGCAAATGAAGGCTATGCTGTGCCAGCCAGCCTCCAGAATGCCCTCAGTTCGAGTAAAGGAATGTTCTGCTTGTGTTCTGCTTCTGCTGGTTTTCTCCCTGCTGATTAATGAATGACATATTAGTTTTTGCTTGTGGCTTTTTGTTTTATCTATTATTTTAATATATGTTTGGATTCCAAATGTGTGAGCAGCCTTGAAGATATTTGTAGTTCAAAACGGCAGGACTTTTTAAACCATCATGACTTGACCCAGTATGAGACAGCTCTCTACGTTCATATAAGGGTGTTTTTCTTTTAACCAGAATACAAAGGAAGACTAGGATAAAAATGAATATTGTGGTGTGATAGCAATGGTCCCACAAAAGAAGACATAGGCCAAAGGGTTAAGGCCTGTTCTAACAACCACCTCAGTGTGTCGTAGTTGTTAAAGATAAGGCATCAGATTGGCAAGGGGCACCCACCTCCCCACCGCCATCTGCCCACTCGCCTCCACTGCTTCTCCTCCTCCCACTCCCTGAATTGTAAAAGGAAGCGGGGGACGGAGCAGAAGAGGAAGTGTGGAGGAGAGGAGAGTGGTGGACTGCTCTCCTCCATACTTCCTTTTCCACTCCATCCCTCTTTTCCTTTTTCAACCCAGGGAGTGGGAGGAGGCTGGCATACCACCTGATATGGGGGGCAGCATTTTGACACGCTGCCTTGGCCATCAGGGGGTGAGGGGCCTGTCCTGCCTGTGTTGACTCATAGCTGCCCTTCACTTGTGGTGAGCTTGTTGTATGCACCTGCTGCCGCCATGGGCAGGATTTAGCTTTTGACATGCCATTCCAAACCATGTGGTTTTGGGGTGATGTGCTAAAAGCAGAATTCTACACACAGGCACAGCTGCGTGCATTTCACTCACCACAGAGCCTGCTAAAGTCCAGTCATGTGTCCCCCACCTGTTAACACGAGAACTGGCTCCTAGCTAAACGGGGTCTTCTGGTAATCAAATCCCAATGCCTTCATAAAGGTAAAGGTGACCCCTGACAATTAAGTCCAGTCATGTCCGACTCTAGGGTGTGGTGCTCATCCCCATTTCAAAGCCGAAGAGCCAGCGTTGTCCGAAGACGCCTCCGTGGTCATGTGGCCGGCATGTCTCTCCTTGCCGCAGCGCATAGCATGCGGCTGGAACACGGAGCACTGTTTACCTTCCTGCAAGCGGTACCTATTTATCTACTCACGTTAACATGCTTTGGAACTGCTAGGTTGGCAGAAGCTGGCCAAGCAACGAGAGCTCACCCCGTCGCGGATTCGAACTGCCAACCTTTCGATCGACAGCTCATGGTTCAGCGGTTTAACCCACTGCACATACACTGCCACTATTACATGCAGTTTTGCCTGCATATTTAGAAAACAATAATGAAAGAGGCCAGGGTAGTGGATGGCATGGGTTGAATTCCAGCTATGTATTGATAGAGACATTTAAAAATGGTTCACTGTCTACACTCAGACTCCAGATTAGGGAAACCAATAGATCCGAAAAGGAAACCCAGGGATGAGCTGGAGTATTAGCTTGAAAAAGCGGGACTTACCACAGGCAAAGGCTCTAAGCCACTGAACTTAGTATGGGATCACTATCTGCACTGCAGGGCTCAAGTGTTTGTTGCTGAAGGCAATTCTATCCAAAAATTTCTCTCCAATGCTACCATGGAGCTGCCATTGCATTGACGGAAATCTCGGTATTGGCAAGGTGGCTTGTATGGCTTGACTGAGTATTTAAAAATATGTTTAGGGATTACTAGAGATTCTCTCTTACATGAATATCCCTGGCAGTTTATAGCACAAACTGTAAGCCTAGATATATGTTATATAGAGTATAAGCCTCAAGTCAAAACGGTCCATTTATTTGAGAGAAGTTCCAGTATACTAACAGGACTACTTTTCAATACTGGATAACAAGGGAGTCCTATGCATATTTACTCAGAAGTAAGCCCCCCCCCCCCCGCTGAGTTTAATGGGATGCACTTCCAGAGAAATGTGTATAGGATTGCAATTCAGGGCCTACAGGCAGCAGCAGATCACGCAATCCGCTGCTGTAAGCCCTGTTCTGGTAGCAAGAAAGCTGTGCTGCTTCTGTTGTAAGCACCCCCCCGGGGTACATACACAGTTCGGATTCGATGGTTCGGTGAGCGGACACAGGACTCCAAGGGTGGAGAGGGTACCCAAAAAGAAAATTAGAATAGAAGCAGAGAGAGAGAGATCTGCATTAGTGGCAGATGCGCGCAAAAAATGAGCTCCACGGAGACCAACATTGGGTTTAAGAGAAGGCCTTTACTGGGTAACCCAGGACACCATTGCAGGGCAAAAGTGTAACATTCAAATTACTACAGACAGTTTTATATTGTTCATTATTACAGGAAAACATGGAATACAGGGTGTTGCAACATACATAACAAAGGAGAACCAATGGGGAGAAGGATCCAAAAAGTGCACGTTGATATGTCCAATAAGAAGTTGGAATTTAAACTTTGCACCAATGAGAACCCCAACAGCGAGTGTAAAAATGTATCCAATAAAAGGAAAACTTTATCAAATAAACCAATGACAAGTGTGATGCTTTGTGTAAATCGGGACCAATGGGAAGCATGGGTGCTAGCCAATGGGTGGAAACTGGGGGTGTGGGGTGCTTTGAGTGAAGGGATTAGGTCCCCATCCCTGAGGAGTAAATGATTTCAAGTGTCCAAGAATGGGGTCTTTGTATAGCTGATTGACCAAGAGGATTAGTGTTTGTAGGTAAATAGGCTAGGGCGCCAGTCCCTTAGGTTGTCCCCCTGACCTCAGGTTTTACAATAGGAGATTAGCAAATAACTGAGTTAGAATGTACTGAGTTAGACAGGTTTCTGACTAAGTCCATCAGGCAAGGAGATGATGGCATAGAGCATACACAGAGAGACAAACATGAGCTTAAGGAATTAGTATGAGGAAAGTCATTAACATGATAGTGGAAAGAGGACAACAGTGCTGGGGTTGCAAATGGTGGATTTTGTCTTGAGAAGAAGCCCAAAGAAGGTGGAAAAGATGGCTTCTCAAGGAGCAGTGGCACTTCTCCCAAAGCATCAGGTTGGGGCCCCTCCTGAGACTCCCCATTGATCCTAAACAAGAATCAGGTACCACAACTTACGAGGGAATAAGAAAATAGGATTTCCATAGGAGAATACACTGCTTAGCCTGAGATCCGGTCCACCTTAAAAGCTGTCAAACATGGCGAAAAGCGGAGGGAAGCCGGATTTTAAATGCGCTTTACAAAAATGGCTGTATCTTCGTGATTTCTTGACTGATTTGGATGGGGTAAAAAGCAATAGGTTCAGGGGGTCGGGGCGGACGGCATAAAAATATATGAGGGGGTCTTTCTCCTCACAACACTTCAGAGTTGCCAATGCAAATGGCTGGAGGCTCCGTGTGTGTGCACCAGATAGTGGCGAGAGGAGGAGGATCTTGGCAGGAGCAGCACACACTGGGATCCTATCCTATCCCCCTTTTCCCGGCCCAACACACACACCCCTCTGAGGCCCCGTGGATGTATGGCAGCTAAACGTTGACACGGGCTAATAGTCCAGGGTGTTTACTGTGCAATCCTGCACAACTTTGGGCTGGAAGAGCGAGCGCTCCGCTGGCCTAGGGTGTTGCAAAAATGCCATAAAGCACTTTTACAGCACCCTGGGAGTAAGTGGTGCTGGCGCCGAGGCTGACGCGGCTCACTCCACTATCTGCCGACATCTGCGCAACCGGACACAGGTAAGACCTGCACTGGAAGGCGGGAGGATGTGAGGAGAGCAGGCCGGTGAGGAGGTGATTGGTTGGCCAGGCCAGGGAGGGGGGCGGAGATACTGGCAGCACACTCCGCCATATTCCCGTCCCCTTCCCAGGCCTGGCTGGCTTTACACGTCCTCCCCAAATGTGTGCCATCAAAATAGCTGTTGTGCATCCGAGGAGGCCCATTGCGGCTGCTGGGGCTGGAGTTGAAAGGGGAAAGGGACGAACGTCCCTGAGGTGTGCCCTGGCTCTACCGATGCAGGCTACATCCTGCGTAGGATGCAGCGGCCGGCTGGTGCATCCTATGCAGGATTGGGTTGTTAGTGAATGTTCCTAAATGGCCAGTAGATGTTTCAATGAAAGCTGATGTTAGAAAATCTCTGAGAATTGCTCTTGAGTATTAATCATCTGGTTGATTATAGGGGGATCTCCTCATGAAGTATCTTTATGAGCCAGCAATAATGACAAGAATGAGTGAGACAAATGTGCAAAGAACTGCCTTCCATTTGTATCATATCACTAATGACAGAGCATAGCCGTGAAGCATGACTCTTCTGTTTTGACCATTACTCTTCTGAAGAAATTATTCTTCAGTCATTGAAGGCTGCCCCAGGAGGGGGATGGAACATTTACTGTATTTCGAAAGCATCCAGCCATGTTGATCTCCACCAGAGGCAGGGAAAATCTCACCCAGTGTGCTGCCTGCTAGTGTTACACAAAGGTATTCCATGCATGTTTACAGTCCATTTCAGGAACTCACTTGGAGACATGAAAGAGGAACACGTACTCTTCCCTTGGGAGCAGTGAACACACACACACACACACACACACACACACACACACTCCAATGACTGCTCTCTTTAAAAGCCATACTTTGCTTTTATTACATTCACATTAGACTGAACAAATAAGCTGTTCTTGAGGCTGACTAGACAACAAATAAAAAGTAGGAAGATTGTTTGATTTTCTGCTCTTTATTGTATGGGCAAAAGTAATTCAAGGACAAAAGTAATTCAAAGCACACACACACACACACACAGAGAGAGAGAGAGAGAGAGAGAGAGAGAGAGAGAGAGAGAGAGAGAGAGAGAGAGAGAGAGAGAGAGAGTAGTTGGCATTACACCATACCTGAGAAAGTTGGAGTGGGCTCCACAATAGGTTCCACTCAAGGCTGGCTCAAGACCTCCTGGTGCCTGAGGACAAATGCTGCCCCCTTACCTGGTGATGTCCAGGGAGTGGGAATAGAAAAGGAGGAGAATCAGTGGAAAGCTTCATTCTGAATGCAACAGTGGAAAGCATGAGATGTAACCATAATCAATTTTGGAAATGGTTATAACTTGTCTTATAGCCATAACCTTGGGTTGTAAATAAGCACGCCCCATGATGATAACATAATACAGGACTGGGGGAGAGCACTGGCAGGAGAGAATCAGCAGGTATGAGGAAGAGGTGCTTCTTATGATCTCCTCCCGTGTCTGCTTAGTTATTCTCCCCTGCTAGTGCTTCCCCCCCCCCCCCCCACGCTATGCGTTCTTCCAATTTCAGAATCCAGATGGGAAGAACTACTTTTTAAACACTGGGAAGGTGCATTTGCAGGGGGAAATTGGTGAGGTGATACGACTCCTCACTCAGCGAAGAGGCTTCCTTCCCTCTGGGCTGACCGGAACTTCAAGGGATAAAAGGCGCGACTCCGGATTCCTAGAGGGCCGAAGAATAGGGGGGGGGGGGAGTCGCTTCCTGCTCCGCCTCCTTCCTTTGGGGTCAGCAGCCGCCGCCGCCGCCGCCGCCGCCCCCCCCCCCGGTGAGTGCAAAGCCCGTTGGGGGCGAAGGGCTGGGGTGGGAGAGGAGCCCCCCCCCGGGAGGGAAGCGCAGCCTCACAGCCCAGCCAGTGAAGGGGGGGGGGGGTTTGAGAAGACAAACTTTGACAATCCCCCTCCCGTTTTGCATACTACAGTTTTGAGTTATTTCTGTGGTGCGGGGATTTGATAGGGGAGTGTGAAAGCTGTAACAGAGAGGGTTCCCCCCCCCTCACTGAAACCGATGCAAACAACAGCAGGATGTCGTTGACTCTCTGGAGACCAGTCCAGTATTTTAAGCCTGAAACTGTTCCCGAAACGGAGAGTCTGACTTCTTTTTAGCTGTCTTGCATTTTTAATTTATATTATATCTTTAATAGTGTGTTTTATTATTTGAATAGTTGTAAATGTCTTTGCTCCTGGTTTTTCCCTTTTGATTTTTAAATGCTATTTTATTAGTTTTCGTTAACTGTTTTTTTATTGTTTTAAAAAGTGATATTTTTTTTTGTATTGTACTTTTTGTATTGCATTTTTTCATGTGGTAAGCTGCCATGGGTCCCTTCGGGGAGAAAGGTGGGGTAAAAATATTGTAAATAAAATAAATAAGGCAGGTGGGATAAAAATAATAAAAGAGCCAGATTTTGCTGCTGAGAAAGATCCTTCCAGCATCTGTGCCTGATCCAGGACCAGAGAGCTCTTTAGAGAGCTGGAGCTCTCAAGAGGACCAAGCAGGGTGAGCCCCTTAGCAGCAGAGCAGGGAAGGTACAGCCCCAAATGTCTGCCCCGCAGAGACCGACCTCTTTGCACAGCCTGCATCAAAACAACTGCATCATTCAAGCTGTGTGTTGCAGTAGAGGGCGGGCTCCCCTTTCCATGTACAGAGAGAAGGGGGTGGGGCCTGTCTGTTTGGGACAACAACCCTGCCAAGATGCCTCAGTTGCAGACCACCCTTTTCCACCTCTGCATCTGCAGATCAGAGTCTTCCTTGCATCAGCTCCCCTGGTCCCAGGCACAGGCCAGCACCTGCAGTGGCTACAGTACCTGCCTTGCATGCTGCTAAATTCCAGTCTCTGGGACTGGGCTTTGTGAACGGATGGCGGCAGGCGGACTAATTCTGGCAAAAAAGACAGCAGGGAGGTCTTGGAGGGCCTGGGGAGGCTTTGCCGAAGCGAAGCACGTTTTGCAAGGGGATGTCGAGGAGGGGAGGGAGGTTCCCAGGTAGGCGGGGGGGGGGGGGAACAGGAACAGAAGGAAGAAGTGGCAGAAAGCGAACCAGACAGAACAGAACAGCTCTGGGACAGAACCAGAGCTATGGAGCAAATAGGAAGAGAACTTGGAATGGCTCCAAAAAGTGACATTTGAAAAGGGCACAACGGGTGAAAGTCCCCCCATCATCCCCTTTGTCTCCCTCACAGGCAGTGGGATGGCTTCAATGCCACCTTCTAGACTGCCTCCTCCTTTCTGGGGGACAAAAGCAGCAATTATGTAGCTTGCTCAGCTAAGAGGCAGATCAAAGGGGGGGGGGACATGCAAGGAACAGCTCGGTCATCTTCCCTCTCAAATCTGGCAAGTGATATTGGAGCTGCGATCATTCAATGAATGACTTGGTGCAGGGGTGGCCAACCTCCCACCACGAGGGCCTCTGCGTTCTTCAGAGTTGTGGAGAAGACAGGATCTGGGCAGCTGCAAGTGCTGATGGTGCTGCTCAAGCAGCTGCAGCTGCTGAAATGCCCTCACCTAGACAACCCTGAAAGGTCCTATACAACCTCTACAAGAGCCAGGAGCATTAATCCTGCTGAAAGGTTGGCTGCTTGGTCTTTCCCTCCAGGTCGCCACGCTCTGTGTCAGGCTGGGCTGGCTTCTGTCTGGTCAGAAAAAGAAGAACCCAGGCAAGCAACTGGTCCGATTTGCCAAATATATACACTGCAGGTACATTCCCAGCTGCCCCCACCTTAATTTCTGTTTTCAAGTGGGTGTTGTATCAAAAGGGTGGGTATTTATTCATGATCAGGGACTGTTTCCTCCTTCCAGGGTCCGGTGGGCTTTGAGGAGGTGGCTGTGCGCTTCACGTCGGAGGAGTGGGCTCTGCTGGATCCAGGCCAAAAGACCCTGTACTGGGAAGTCACGCTGGAGAATTCCGGGATCGTGGCCTCTCTGGGTAAGGACACCTTTTGTCTTTGGGGGTCAGCACCACAGGCTTAAATCCTCGTCTTCTTGTTTCTCACTGTCAGGATTGCACCATAGAAATGGGGCGTGTGGGGCTGGAACGTGGTGGTGTGTGGGGCTGGATTGTGGCCTTACTGCAAGGGTGCCGAAAACATGCTTTACGGTGCGCTCCACAGGTGGAAAGTTCTGCAGGGTTGTGCTATAAAGCACGTATAGCAGAGGCAACATTGGCCCCCACAGCAAGGGGGGCAGTTGGCCCCCCAGCCAAAGATTTTCAAAGACTCCTCCCATTGAACGGAGGCCTCCTCTGGCCTTAGAAACATCTGCTCATACTTCACGTTTGCGTCCATTTCTGCTACATACCTATACGTGGGTGTTACAGGAGCGTGGCTTTGGAAGAAGGTGCATTGCAACAAATGGATTTGAAGTGCCCAGCTAGGTTGTCGTCAGAAATAAGTAACTCTTCTCTTGGTTTCCTCCCCTGAATGATCCACATCTGCTGTCTGGTCTCCCAGCTCAAAGAAGGGGAGACTACCTTTGCCCTGGGCCCCAAGGAGGGGGATGGATCAGCAGGTAGCTGCTTAGCTGTGTTTGGGGTCCTGTCCTTGGGGGGGGGGCTGTATTTCATCTCTTCAAGGGAAGCGATTCAGCGGTGATTTCTCCAGTGGCCAGTTCTTGTGGCTTTACGCTGTCCGGTCACCTTGACACCTCTCAGCCTTTCCCCCCACATTTGGGCCCCCTTTTCCTCATCAGAGCTTGGGTGGGATGGTCCCCTTTCAGAAATGGAACACTGCCCCCCCCCCAGCTCCTTTGCCAGCCCCATCTCTCTTCACTGGGGAGAGGATTGTTTTTGGAAGTGGAGGAATTCTTGGCGGGGAGTTCCATGTGGACCTCCAACCAGCAGCCTTTCAGTCGTCCTCCGCTTCTTCCACTGTGAAAGACATTCTCCGTTCCTTGCACAGGGCTCAGTGCTGGACAGGGCTGCATCCAGACGCTCTTGGCTTCCCAAAAATAAATCTGCTGTTCTTTCCTCGATGGCTTAAGGAGGAAGAGGCAATTGACAATGGAACTCCTTATGAAGAGATCTTTATCAGTGGCCACAAATGGGGAGCAGCTCCACTGAGATGGGCAGGCTGGGGGGAGAGCAGCAGCAGGTCAATGTTAACATGGGATTGAAAACTCAGCTGCAAACGGGCGCTTGCCACCAACACACACGGCTGTCCTTGCTTCTTCACACACACACACACACACACCCAGCTGAGAGACTGCAGCGGGGGGCCAGCTCTGACCTCGTTCATTCCCTGTCTTTGCCTGGCTCATGTTTGGGAGGTGAAAAGGCTTCGCAGCCACAAGGGCAATACATAGGGACAGGAGGAAATGGTGATGATAAAATAAAAACACAGAACACTGCTTTCTGCTAACAAATCCAGAAGCGTCGCTCCAGTAGGGGCGGGGCTGTAAGTATCGCTGCGGTCATAGTCTCTTTACCGAGCGAGGAGGAGGCAGCCCCGCCCCCTCACTGTCCGAGCCAGTCCCCTACGGAGAAAGCAGCAGGCAAGAGACCCTGCCTGCTGCTTTCTCCGTAGGGGACTGGCTCGGACAGTGAGGGGGCGGGGCTGCCTCCTCCTCGCTCGGTAAAGAGACTATGACCGCAGCGATACTTACAGCCCCGCCCCTACCGGAGCGACGCCTCTGAACAAATCTGCTTTCTGCTAACAAATTTATTAACAAATTAATAAAATAAAACCATGTAATTTTGCGCCATTCTTCATCTGCTGACACTGTACAACCTATACCATCTACCTAGTACACTTTTAAAGCAGGCACAGTTGATAAAAATGGGGGGAAATGGAATAAAAACACAGAACACCACTTTCCGCTATTTCATTTTGGTTAAATATGAAATCTGCAAAAAAAAAAAAAAACCACACACACCATATTAAGAACATAAGAACATAAGAAGAGCCCTGCTGGATCAGGCCAAAAGCCCATCTAGTCCAGCTTCCTGTGTCACACAGTGGCCCCACCAGATGCCTCAGGGAGCACACGAGACAACAAGATACCTGTGTCCAGTCGCCACTCCCTTGCACCTGGCACAGAGAAAACCCACAAAAAAAAAAAAACCAGGAGGTTGCTTATGGCTTGTAACCTGTGATGGTCTTTTCCTCCATGAATTTGTCCAAACCCCTTTTAAAGGCATCTAGGCCAGGTGCCATCACCACATCCTGTGGCAAGGAGTTCCACAGATGAATTACACGCTGGGTAAAGATTCTTCTCCCACCTCTAGCAATACAATACAAGAGAAAGCAAGAAGGGTCATAAAATGGAGTCTTGTGACTTCTCCAGAGAAACGTTGTCGAGCAGAACAAACGCAGCTGCCTCCATCCCAGGACCGGATCAGGTTGCTACAGGACCCAGCAGCCCCAATGTCCGTCTTTCTCCAGAACATCTTTCTCCTTGAGAGTCGGGCACTGAGCAGAGCTGTGATTCTTTGCATCCTTTCCTGGGAGACAGTGCCGCTAAATCCATTGTTTCCTGAGCATACATGCCTAGGAGTGCACTTTAGATGTTCCAAGTCTCTATTGCATTGATATTCAAGCTTCTCTCTCTCTCTCTCTCTCTCTCTCTCTCTCTCTCTCTCTCTCTCTCTCTCTCTCTCTCTCTCTCTTCCAGGAAGCAACAGACAAGAGAGACAATGATGATCAAAGAGAGCCATGAAGGGTCTCGCCAGAAAAGACCATGCATGGCGTAGAGAAAGTGACTAGTAGACGCCAAGACGGATCAGGGAGGCAGGAGGGCAGCTTAGCACCTGTCTACAGGATGGCTTCTGTCCTTTGTCAGGATTATGAACAACAGGAACATCACACAGGGGAGAGAAGGAATAAACATCCTTTGCACGGGGAAAGACTCACCTGTAAACCAAACATGAAGAAACACAACAAAAACAACACAGGGAACAAATCAGTTAAATGCTCTGAGTGGAGCAAGACCGTCAGCACAAGCACACGCCTTACGTCCCATGAAAAGATCCACACAAGGGAGAAAGCTGGGCATCAAGACAGATCCAAAAAGCAGGAGGGGAAATACAGAGGGAAAAATCTGATGCTCCTCAGGATCAGCCTTTCAAAGTCTTTCCAGTCGATCCAGGAAAAAAACCTGGAAAGAGGAAGGAAAACTTCCCTCAACGTGCAAAGAGCTGCGGTAAATCAAGACTTAGAACATATCAAGGAATCCACACAGGGGAGAAACCATATAAGTGCTTGGAGTGTGGAAAGAGCTTCAGTCAGAGCTCACACCTGACTTCACATCAAAGAACCCACACAGGAGAGAAACCATATAAATGCTTGGAGTGTGGAAAGAGCTTCAGTGAGAGCTCAAGCCTGACTTTGCATCAAAGAACACATACAGGGGAGAAACCATATAAATGCTTGGAGTGTGGAAAGAGCTTCAGTCGGAACAATCACCTGACTGTGCATCAAAGAACCCACAAAGGGGAGAAACCATATAAATGCTTGGAGTGTGGAAAGAGCTTCACTAATGGCTCAAACCTGACTGTGCATCAAAGAACCCACACAGGGGAGAAACCATATAAGTGCTTGGAGTGTGGAAAGCGCTTCAGTGATAGCTCAAGCCTGACTGTGCATCAAAGAACACACACAGGGGAGAAACCATATAAGTGCTTGGAGTGTGGAAGGAGCTTCAGTCGGAACGGTCCACTGGCTGTGCATCAAAGAACCCACACGGGGGAAAAACCATATAAGTGCTTGGAGTGTGGAAAGAGCTTCAGTGATAGCTCAAGCCTGACTGTGCATCAAAGAACACACACAGGGGAGAAACCATATAAGTGCTTGGAGTGTGGAAGGAGCTTCAGTCGGAACGGTCCACTGGCTGTGCATCAAAGAACCCACACGGGGGAAAAACCATATAAGTGCTTGGAGTGTGGAAAGAGCTTCAGTCAGAACATTCACCTGACTGTGCATCAAAGAACCCACACAGGGGAGAAACCATATAAGTGCTTGGAGTGTGGAAGGAGCTTCAGTCGGAACGGTCCACTGGCTGTGCATCAAAGAACCCACACGGGGGAAAAACCATATAAGTGCTTGGATTGTGGAAAGAGCTTCAGTCAGAACATTCACCTGACTGTGCATCAAAGAACCCACACAGGGGAGAAACCATATAAGTGCTTGGAGTGTGGAAGGAGCTTCAGTTGGAACGGTCCACTGGCTGTGCATCAAAGAACCCACACGGGAAAAACCATATAAGTGCTTGGAGTGTGGAAAGAGCTTCAGTCAGAACAATCACCTGGCTGTGCATCAAGGAACCCACATGGGAGAAACCATATAAATGCGTGGAAAGAGCTTCACTAATGGCTCACACCTGACTGTGCATCATAGAACACACACGGGAGAAACCATATAAGTGCTTGGAGTGTGGAAAGAGCTTCAGTCGGAACGATTACCTGGCTGTGCATCAAAGAACCCACACGGGGGAGAAACCATGTAAGTGCTTGGAGTGTGGAAAGAGCTTCAGTGATAGCTAAAGCCTGAGTTTGCATCAAAGAACCCACACAGGGGAGTAACCATATAAATGCTTGGAGTGTTGAAGGAGCTTCAGGGAGAATGGAAAACTTACTGTTCATAAAAAAAATCCACAAAGGAGAGAAAAGCCTTAAATTATATCAAAGTACCCACATTGGATAGAAACCACATCAATGCTTTGAGTGTGACATGAGCTTCAGTGAGAGCATGGATCCAAAAATCACATCCAAAAATCAATGCCAGGAGTTTCAATATATTATTGGGTTCTACATCATGAGCATTATAATATCTGTGAGAGCCGACTTCATAAACCGTTTCTCAAAAGAACAATGGCGACATTGGCTTATGGGAGATCGTAGTAACTGTGGTGGAACTATTACACACAGTCATGGAGGTGCGGCATTGTGTTGAAGGAGGATGCTTTGTTCAGAAACATCTGGGTGCCTTGAAATGGAGAAGCTCTGTTCTGTTGAGTCCAGTTTGAAATTAAGTGTGAAACTATTTGAAGTCAGTGAGAAAGTGAGGTGTCTGCCTAGCCAGAGGAATAAAACTGCCAACTTAGACGCCAGAGAGAAAAATGTCCCAACGAGATGGATTTTATGAGATTGTTCTGAGAGCCGAGATGGTTACTGTTACCTGTACTGTTATATATATTAAAAAAAAGTTAATGCGCTCATACTGGGTGACGCAAACCCTTGTGATGCCTCTGTTTAGGCTGCAAACATACATTAGGCTGTGTTTATAATATTGTAAATTTAAAGGTGTAATTTTAATTAAGCGGGAGGTGGGGCAATGGCATGGGGGCGGGGTAATGATGCGTTTCCCCACCCACTGCATGGGAGAAGGTTCATCATGGGGGTGACGCACTGACCTCCCGCACCGGGTGACGCAAGCCCTAGGAACTGTTGGGAAGGAAAAGCTTCACAGGTGGCCGTTTTCTGATGAGCACGAAAGTGCAAGAACAGGCGCCACCAATTAGCAATTATTACACCAACAACTGGAGGATCAGAAGGCCGTGTGCAGGAGCCCGGATGGGCAACCCTGACTCAGTAGAATGTAGGATGAGGTGATTGGACTGGGCTCACAAGGGTCTTCGCTAGACAAGTGGGACAAGTGAGTCTATAGAGGTGTGCTTCTTGCCCCACTCTGCACAACTGGACTTTGATTCTGCACAGTGTGTTACGAAATAACTTTTAAAATGAAAACTGTTTGTTGCCATGAGACTTTTTGAAAAGGATTGAGAGCAAAACTGAAACATGTGCATGCCCAGGACTGTAACAAGGAAGGACGTGATGTCCATGCCGCGTTTGTATTCCTGCACCAGGAACCATGCTGTAAGGATTTCCCAAGGCCAGAAAGTTGAACCAGAGGGAAAGAATACCTGAGCAGCAGCCTCCATTTTGCCATGTGTCCAAGAAGCTCTCACAGAATCTACTCTGCATTTCCCCCCCACCCCCACTGTGATGCTACAGTAAATATCTTCCAGACAGAAGACAATACAAGGCTACCTGAGATGAATCATTCTAGCCTTTGCTTTTGTCTCTTTAAGTACCGGACCATCAAGCCTGATCTCCCCACCCTCCTCCCACTTGTCTGTTTTACCCAAGGTGCGCTGAGGTGTCCCTTCTAGGACCCCTGTTTCCTGTTTAGGACCCCTGTTTCCTGTTTGTGTACCTGGAGATCCTCCTTAGACATGTGCTCAGCTCCCTATAAAAGGCAGAGACAGCCTGTAATCCCTTCTCTTCCTCCTGCGCTTTGGACTGGTACTGAGAGCTCTCTCTATCTCTATCTTGTTCCCCTTCCCCCCATTTGCCCCTCCCTCTCTCTTGCAACCCCCCTCTCTTCTCTTTGCATTACCCCTCAGTTAGTCATTGATTTGGTTCCTGAACCCAGCTTGTTCAGAACCTTAGAATCAGGTTATTTCTCCCCCTTCCCTCCCCCCCCCACTCTTAACTTGACTTCTCAGTCACTCTGCAGACTGCTAGACCTCCTTTTCATTCACTGCTACAGCATTGCAAGCCAAGGTAAACTCTAGCAAGAACCCTGCTAAATCTCTGTACCTAAGTTCCTAGATCTGTATGTTTTGGAGTATGATTGAAGTGGTGCATATTGAACTGTATTTTCTTTTTTTATGATTCTTGCCTGAACTATTTAGTAAATATTGGAAAGCAACCACGTGCCTTCCATATTATTTAAAAGGGAATTCTGCAAAAGCCCAACTCTGGTATACACAGGTATCAAGATCCTATACATGCCAAATTGCCATATTTAAAGCTATTCCCCAAAATAACAAGGCAGTTTTGGTAACAAGTGGGACTTTGAAGATTTCATCATGTCGAAAGTAGTTTAGCTTTGTTATTTTCTGCTGCCTTTAAATGTGTATGTACTCATTCACTGTTGGACCCTCTCCCAGTCTGTGAGGTGGAGGGATTCCTCTGACTTGCTAACATGACAAAGCTTTAATAAACTTTTAATTTTATGGAGTGCGTGCTTATTGGGAACTGGGCCCGCCAGGAATCCTTGGAATCCTTTGCAAAAACCGGAAGTGCCTGAACATCGCCATTTTTCGGCGATCCGAAGATCAGGGAGGCCTGCTGAGGGTCGTACAGGCCTCCCCGAAACTCCCCTAAGCCCCGGAAAGTACAGCAATGGTGGTTTCGGGCAATTTTGCGGCAGTGGCAATCCCCCGGATCGCCACTGCCGCCATACTGTCCCCACCCCTTAAGGGAGCAGGGGATAGCTAAAGTTCTCAATGGTGGGTCACGACCCACAGTTTGATAACCACTGGGATAGACAAAAGGAGGTACTGTGGAGTTGATGGGGGTTCAGGTCCCAGTTCAACACAAGACCAGCGCACCCCATTCAACGCTTGTAGTTCACTTCTGAAACAAGGAGACACTCCTGAACAAGGAGAAGGTAGACTGCCACCACCTGGGAGGTTCACCAGACCCTCCAGTTCCCAGGTACTGGAGGCCTATAGAAATATACGTTGTGATTAACTGGCTTCCCTAAGCAAGGGAACCAGGCCACAAGGTAAGGTACTTAAGGTAGTGATGGCTCAGCGTACAAGGCCAGGACAGCCTGTTTGGTTCAAGGAAGCACACCATTGGTAAAATAGAGATGTTTATATGCAAGCATAGAGACTTCAAAGGCAGATAACACTGCAATATAGACTTGACACACATGATACAAATAGACAGGCTTTAAAATAAGAAAGCTAGCTCCTAAGTTCCAACTTTGTCCTAACACTCACCAAGAGAAATGGATTCCCCCATCCCCCCTAAGGGGTCTGGGCCTCACAGCAGTTGGTCAAGCTAAGTGGGTTTCCATCAGAGTCCATGGAGAAGAGCGTGGAGCAACAGGAGAGAGCGAACTCCTTGCGCAGGTCTACTGACTCTAAGGGGGATAGTTAAATAGATTTTGGATGTCCAGTTGATTGACATGTCTGCTAACCCAATAGAAAGTGGATCCGAGTAGCTCTTTCTAGAAGGTGACATCATGTTCACTCCTGCCCCTCCCATACGGAGAGAGAGTCTTCACTGGTGTTGGTACTAAGAGAGAAGCTCCCCTTATCTTGTTCCCATGCAGATTAACTTTTTATTAGAGAATGTTTCAGTTTTACAGGGAATCAGCAAAATAGTAAATATAACAAACCCCAAAACATGGTTACATACATTGGGAAGAGATTGGTGATCACAAGTACAGATTATTCAGGCATAGTATGTAGGTCCGTTTCAGAGGGTGAGGTAGTAGTGGATTTAGAGTCCATAGGTAGCTAAGTCCAAGCCTAGAGAGCGGGGCGTGGCCCGGTCTCGCCTTGCACGTGGCCAGCTGTGCCAGGCCAGTCTTCTTCCGCCGATGGCAGCCAACACTCTTAACGAGCACCCATAATGCACTGCCAGCCGGGCCAGGGCTGGGAACGCAGGGCTCCAAGGACTTGGCCACAGTCCAATCACTAGGCACAGGCAGACTTCACAGTATCCTGTTTAAGATGGAGTCTGAGAGAACCGAGATTTTGCTCCTGTCTTGACAGGTACTTAATCACACAGTGCATACTTAGCCTGTGGAATTCATTGCCACAAGGGGTGGAGATGGCCACTAAGTTGGATGGCTGGCAAGCTGTGGCACCCCATAGGCGAGGTGATGGCAGACAGCGGGGCTGATGGAGCTTGTCATTGGTGGGCCTCACTGACCCTGCTGAGTTGGACCCCACAGCTGTTTGGGAGTTTTCTGAACGTATCCGACACCCGGAGAGTAAGCTGTGCCGGCAGCGAGGCTGGTGGCTCTCACTCTCCACCGGACTGAGCCCACCGCCAACTGGCACAGTTAAGTCCTGTGCCGGGCAGCAGGTGGTAGGTGGGTGGGGAGGGGGCATTCTGGGGCTCCCGGATTGGGCTGCTGGGCCCAGGACGGGGGAGGATCAGCGGTGCGCTCTGCCGAATCCTATCCCACGTCCCAGGCCTGGCCAGCATTACACGGGCCTCCTGGATTTGCACCAGCCATTTTGCCAGTGCACATCCGAGAAGACCCATAGGCAGCTGAGCCGGGGCATTACCTGGGGAAAGGGACAGGCCTCCACCTGCACCGGATCTGGCCCGATCCTGGATAGGATCCAGCACAGAGTGCTTTGGCATGCGGCGGCGGCCCTAGACAGGATTGGGCTGTCAGTCTCACCTCACGCATCTGCAGCTCAGGAGCAGTAATACTGGCCTACCTTACAGGGCTATTGTAAGGCTTGTTGAGCCAAAGTATTGTAGCAGTCTGAATGTTTGAAATGCCCCATATAAATGCTAAGGACATAACTTGTATCACTTGAGGAGGAGTTGCCTTCATTCCTGCTTCTTTGTGTTCACCTTGGCAGCAGGGAATGGCTGTTTTCAGTCACTGCTCTGCCCCAAGAGGGAAGTGAAGCAGCAAGGCTTGACGGAAACGGTTTTCGGTAAACCTTTTTGGGGAGTCCTCTTTGTTAGGGTGCCCAGATTCAAGAAGGGACAGGGTGCCTATGCCTAACCATGGTAAGAAGAGGGAATTTGGGCAGGTGTAGCTTGTTGCACCCTTCCAGGATGAGTTGCACCTGCCCACATTCCAAAGGTATACGAACCCTGTCCCTTCTTGAATCTGGGCACCCTACTCTTTGTAGTCTAAGCTCTTTTCCCCATGATGTGCCCCATGACTTATTGCCTGGGAACCGCTGGTGCACAGTGAAGTTTGTGCTGCCGGCAGGGGTCCCTCCCTCGGCAGCAGGGCTTGTACTGCCGCAGGCCCCCGCCTGGGCAAAAGTGCTTCACGGCACGCTGCAGAACCTAGGATTCAACATCCCCTTGGGACTATAATTATTCCCTGAAATTCCCCCCCCCCCCCATCTCTGCTTTAGCATTACAAGGAACCACAGAGTTGGGATCCCTGTCTTTCCCTTGTAACACCTAGTTTCACCCTCCAAATGTAGGATACACATTCTATTGTCTAACATTTCCTGTAAGTGTCTGATATTTAACCTACATTCCCCCTCCTGCTCTATCTCACACTTCCCCCCGTACTGTCATATCAACAGTTTTCAAGGGCAAGCTCAGAAAAAACATCCACCGGGGTTAAGTCAATCAGTTGATCATGAAAAAGACATCCAGATTTGATGGAACCATACAGTGGAAAACAGAAAAGGTGGGTGGTCTCAGGTTCCTCTGAAAAGCAGGGATGTGGGTCAAGTCTCTGGCTCCAAGTCTCGAGTCAAGTCCCAAGTCTTTGCCCCCAAGTCCCGAGTCTTTGGTTGCGAGTTGTGAGTCCCTATCTATTTAATGGGGGAAACCTGAATACAATTCAACTTGTCGTAAAAGGCTTCAAGTCTCGAGTCGAGTCTTTTGAGTCTTTTACAATCGCTGAGTCAAGTCTGAGCCAAGTCATTGACGCAACTTGAGTCCAAGTCAATAGATTCAAGTCTACATCTCTGCTGAAGACAGAATCTCAGGGCTCCGTATTTTGCCATCTACAAATGATTCAAAGAGAAAGAAGATTACATGTGTGGGACAGTTATTGATGAGAAAGGACTGTTCTTAGAATACCACAGGCTTGGATCAGTGGGACATTCCAACCTGCTGGTTATGAGCCAAGCAGGGTTCTCAGTTACTCTACAGGAATCTGAAATATTGATCCAGATTCACACTGGTGTAACAGAAAGAAGGAATGCTTTTAGTTAATAGCTTATGCACACATGCATGCACGCGTCAATGTTTTATCATAGGTCTTGTTGAAAGGTAATCCAGATTAAAAAGGTAAAGGTGACCCCTGACAATTAAGTCCAGTCGTGTCCGACTCTAGGGTGTGGTGCTCATCTCCATTTCAAAGCCGAAGAGCCAGCGTTGTCCGAAGACGCCTCCGTGGTCATGTGGCCGGCATGACTCTCCTTGCCGCAGCGCGTAGCATGCAGCTGGAACACGGAGCGCTGTTTACCTTCCCACAAGTGGTACCTATTTATCTACTCACATTAACATGCTTTGGAACTGCTAGGTTGGCAGGAGCTGGCCAAGCAACGAGAGCTCACCCAGTCGCGGATTGGAACTGCCGACCTTTTGATCGACAGCTCATGGTTCAGCGGCTTAACCCACTGCGCCACCCGCTGGCCAGATTACAGGTAACCAAAAAACCCACTTGCTGAACATAAAATTGTTTCAATTCCGGTAGACTGGAATGTAGTGAAAGGAAATCTAGAGCCATCACTAGTCAAATAAGTGGGGCTGCTGAACTGACTCTTTCCCTCTCGTCATCTGTCTGCTAAGAACTGGAATGACTGATACAGCATGTTTGCACAGCTAGATTGCGCTCCAGGAGATCTGCTTAGGCTACTGTCTTATAAGACAGTTATACGATTACACTTATACAGTATACTGTATACAATACTCCCCCCATATCCACTGGGGATATGTTCCAGGCCCCTCCGTGGATACTTGAAACCGTGGATAAGAGCGAACACCCCCTCCATGGTTTCCTGAGGGCCCCCCGCCTTGCCTCCCCTGCGGGCAGGCATGCATGCACGCCAGAGCTCTTGTTTTTCTTTCAGCAAGCTTTGTTTCTTCCTTAAAACAAACAGAGAAGCAGCCTCCATTGCAGGCAAGTAGAACGAGACTAAGTCCTAGAGAGGCTCTGCAAGGTTTCTGTTAACCTTGCAGAGCCTTTCTGGGACTTAGTCTCGTTCTACAGTACTTGCCTGCAATAAGCAGCCAGAGGCTGCTTCTCCTATTTGTTTAAGGAAGAAACGAAGCTTACGGGGAAAAAAGGAAAAGCCTGGGGGGGTCTCCGCAATCCATGGGTAACTGAAACTGTGGATAGTGAATCCGTGGATATGGGGGCCCACCTGTACTTATAAGATATCTTATATACACGTATAAGCACTCAATGAGACTCATAGCCCAATCCTATAGGCCAGTTACACTGCTAGAATGAGCATTCTAGCAGTGTAATGCGGTTTCTGGCAGTCGCAAATATGACACGCGTATGTGAGCTGGCCGCAGTCGGAAACAGTGAGCAGCCAGTTCTGCACAGCAACAGACATCAGACACCTGATACCCCAGGTAGGGCTGCACAAGGGGTGGGACCGATGCAGGGAGGGGTGGAAAGGGCAGGGTTGGCAGAATGGGTAGGCGACGGGGTGGGGAGGAGAGTGGATAGGGCCCTGGAAGGGGAGTGGATTTGGTGGCAGCAGCATCCACTGAATCCAAGCTCCCTTCCTGGGCTCAACCCACCTTCACAATATCCACTTTCAGCAATATAATTGGCGCAGGTCCGAGTAGACACACCAGGCTGGCAGGGGCCTTCCCTGGGGCAAGGGAATGTGCCCTGAAGAGGCCCCCAGAGGCCTAGGATGCAACATACGCCACATTGGCGCCACTGCATCATAGCATAGGGAGTTAGGTTGTCAGTTTTGAATAAGCATGCATGTGTGGATATCGATTATCTGGGCATGGAGTTGGATTAAAATTATCTCATGGCTCTGCACAAAAGCCAAATCACCTTTTCACTGGGATTTTAACAGTTTCTTATCTCTTTTCAACTTTCAAACTGAATTTATGAATAGGGTTGTCAACTTCTTTATTTGACCTGCTCCTGCTCCAAAATCACTCGTGGACAACAGAAGCCTGCTACCCAGAAATTAAGCTAGTGAAGTGTTCCCCATCACCAGAAAAAAAAGTTACCTGCTAAATTTCTGCAGACTGCTGCAGAAGGCACAGGAGCACAGCCTGAATAGAGATGGTAACCCAATGCTAAAGACCTGACATTCAATCCAGGTCGAAGAGCAGCAACTGCTACAAAGACAGGATTAGAACCAGCATCATTCCAGAGAGGCTACAGGCAGACCACTTTTAAGAATGTTAAACATAGTATGATAGACATTGCTGTCCCTTGTGTACATGCTTTTGTACCATGATTGTCTCTATTCATTTTTTTTAATGTGGAAAATATGACTCTCCAACATGATGTCTATATAAATCTGTTGATTTGAGACTTTGTTATGTCTAATTCCCTTTGGATTGCACCCACTGTCTCCTAAAAAATATAGTTTTCTGTTCCAGCTGGGCTTATTTCAGGTTGATCATTCCACGGTCCCTATTTTAGGCCATCCATCCTTTCCTTTCTAATCACTGGCACAGATCTGGTCTGCAGCTTGCAAAGCCATGTTGACACATGATTTTCCACTCCTGTCTTCCACACCACACTATGCACAGCACAGCTGCTGTCATCTCTTATCACGTTGGATCACAAATAAGCAAAGGGAGTTAATGAGTGTAAACTAGCAGTATGTAAAACATGGGCGAATATAATCTTTGCATGGTTATACCAAGCCTTCCTAGAAATGCGTGACTCTGAGAAATATGATCTCGGTGCTTTTTTTTTCTCTTTCTTTCTTGTTGATGATTTTGTTTCGGAGAGGATAAGTTTGGCTTTCATGTCTCTGGGACCAACTGATTACCATAGTTGGGGCCGAGAAGGAATTTCCCTCTATGCCTCTTGGGCTGGGGTCACAGCCAGGTTTTGCTTTCCATTTTAATATGTTCCTGATTTGTAAGGCTAGCTTAGAATTGCCATCCTCCACACGTTTACTTAGCAGTGTCTTCCATTGATTTCAATTGAATGTGTTGTTAGGATGGCTCGCATTCAGGGGAACCAATATGAACAGGAAATTAAAAAAAAACATGCCTACACACATCTTCTTAATTTGAATTTTATATCATTTCCCCAATCTGATTTGGTTTTTGTTCTGTTTTTTGCAAAATGACCTTGGAGCAGTCAGCTTAAAATACAGTAAATCATCAACATAATATTTTTTAAAAAAAATAAGAGCAGCAAAAAGCAGGAGCCACAATAAAAACATAAACACACAGAGCCAAAAGAAGAAGAAAACCACTCTTGGACAACAAAGTTAAGCCAAATGAAACAGCTGCCTAACCAGGCTGACCTTCACTAATTTATGAAAGGCTAAGAAGGTAGAAGGGGCCAGACAGGATTTTGGGTGCCACAACCAAAAAGGACATGTCCTGCATGCCCACTAATCACAACTCAGATGGAGGTGGGATGTGGAGCAGATCTGAAAAGGCAAACAACAAGCTCACACAAGAACAGACAGTTTTTCAGATTTCAGTTTTGCAGACCCAGACAGACAATTTGGAGCTTTACTTTATAATCAGTACTTGGAACTGAGACCAGAAACTTCCTGGGAGCCAACACCAATCAAATAGCAATGGAGGCACATGCTCTGAGAATAACGGGCTCATAAGCAGCTTGGCCCTGATAGCAGCCTGCACTGAGTATCGGCTGCAGTTTCCAAACACTTTTCAAAGGCAGCCCCTTGCAGACAGGCTATGGCAAAAAGGCACATGTGACAGTGGCCAAATCTGTCTTCTTCAGGAAAGGCTACAGCTGGCACACCAGTCAAAATTGTGCAGATGTGGATATTGGATCATCAATAACTTTTGAAGCTCCAAAAGGTGTGGTAAAAAAATTCCTCCAGTGTTTTTTTGCTCCTGTCCACAATTGGGATTCTCAAAAATGAAAGTTTAAACGTGAAGAAAAGTGTAAAAGTATTGATCCCAATCTGTCTAAAGTAAGTCATGACGAAATCCCTCTAGAAACGAATGGCACAGCCTAGTTGTGACTCATTTGAGCCTATTGCTTTTGAGCCGACTTACAGCGCAATCCTATGCATGTCTACTCAGAACTTGTTAAGTCCCATTATATTCAAGGGTTTCAGCCTGAGTTATGACTAACGATAGCTGGACTGGGGGCTTGAACTTAACAAACCGATACTAGCATTTGTATGTTGCCTCTCTTATTCCATTTGACCCTCTGGCCTGTCACGGCCCTGCAACCAATGACTAAATCGCTGTTCCTTTCCAGGGCTCACAGCTCATCACTTGCTTCACCATCTCTGTTTTCCTAACCCCACGTCCTGATGGCATCAACTGTTCACACATTCATAGTTCTCCATCTAACAGGATGGTCAGTCCCAGAGATTTAAAAAAGAAGACTGGAACGTCTTCCATAAAAGGACCAAAAAAAAAATTATAAACTTTGCTTGAAACTCTGATATGCAGGATCAGATCAGTGCCATGGGTTTGTGAGACCATCTGATGAGTGATTTGTTGAAAATGTAGAGTCAGCAGCAGCCTGGCTCTCCCAAGAGTTGGCAGATGGTGTATCAGAGAGGAGACGTGGTGGAGCCTCACTGCCACTTGGGAGCAGCTGGTGACATGTTTCCAGATGGCAGCTTCTTTTGTCCCACCAGCATGCACACAGCCAACGGCGGCTCCTTGCACCTCGAGCAATCTTGCTAATTGCTCGGTCTTATTAGCTAGAATCCACCTTCCCTCTCCAGCGATGGTGTGAACATCGCACTGCTGCTGGACCATTCGGAGCTGCCACTGTAAAGCCCAGGCTCTGCTGACCCCAGTAAGTCAGCAGCAGCTGGCAGGGGCAGGGAGGGGAAGGTTTGGGGGAGTTTTGGGGCAGGAGAGGGCAGGGGGAGGTTCAGGGGAGGAAGAGGTGGATCCCAGTGGCAGTGAGTTGTGTGGGATGCTATCCTCTCTTTCCCAGTCTGCCCTGCCCCTAGCCTTGGACTTATGCCAGCTACATAGCTGGCATGGGTCCAAGGAGACCTATATGCGGCCAGGAGGCTTAACCAGAGGTAGGTTAAAAAAAAGTTACTTTCCTCTTCTAGTTGGTCTTCTGGTCACCCCCTCCACCATAGCATGCAGTGTGCACTCTGTTGGGGCAGCTGCATGCTATAGCGTGGCAGGGGTAACAAGATTAGGCTGTAAGACTGCACTTACCTGGGTGTAAATCCCATTGAACTCAATGGGACTTACTTCTGAGTAGACATGCATTGGCTTGTGCTCTAAGTCCAATTTTCTATCAACCAGACTACACTGATCCTTTTTTAATGGCAACATGTGCCTGAAGATAAATGAATTAGATACAATTTTTGGCCAGAGACATCTACACACTCTTAAGAATGTCATTTACCTGATATGTTTCTTATTTTCCCTTTTGTAAAATAGGACATAAATATTGACTCCATCTCACAGCTGTCACTTGAAGACAGATAACACATTAATAACCATAAGGTGCTTGAGTACTAAAATAAAATAGGCCTCTGCACATTTTTAAAAGTAAAAAAAGATGTGTGTTTGAGCGTACGCGTGTGTGTGCATGTATGTGGTGAGATCCTTTTTTAAGTGTCATTGACTTCAAGGGGAGAGTTTAAGCACACACTTTCATTCTCAGTGAAATCAAGGAGACTTAAAATTGCTTAACATTAGTTGGATTGCACCCCTGGTAATAAGCAATTGAAATGTCTACTTCAGTCTAACATTTTTATTGCCTTCTAATTGTTTTATTATGCCATTCATGCAGAAGTATCTAGAAGTGCTTTGGAACTGTTCAAGTTATAAATAAACTGTGAACTCTTGGCTTGGGCTAAGTGGATCATTTCGTAAACTTGGTAGAGAAAAAGCAGATACCAGCTCACATTGGTTTCTGTAATATTAGTGACTACCTACCATGGATGAGCGCCAAGTAACACTGTATAATCTTAAGATAGAGATCACCATGGGAAGAAAATTAAGTGGAAGTCCCAAGAGGACCTCAAGTGGACAAATTTGGAAATGATATTAACAGCTATTTCATTAAAGCTGTATATATGTACAAAGATTCAGGGGTGGGTTTTTGTTTTGTTTTGGTCATAGTAGCTGAAAAATCAAACTATAACTGTCTCTAACAAGATTTCACCACTTCCCATAAATGAACGGAGAACTGCTATCTAATTAATTAATGTATCTTTGTTGCCAGTGGTGTTTACCCTGAACTCTAGTATACTACTGTATTTTTTAATTCTTTATGGATTGGGAAGTAAGCCCTTGTCTTCACCCTCAAGAGCAACTGAATCTAAAATGTAGGTGCAACTGCACTTGCTTTCAATAATCATCCTCCATTACTTTTGCTTCTCCTCTCCTTGTGTTTTCTCCCCTCCCCCCTTACCAAATTTTAAATGGTAAGCTCTTTGGGGCAGAGACCTCTCACTTTTGCTCTAAAGCAGGGCCAGCTGGCTTCTGCCTTTTGACCACATTTCTTCTCAGTGAAGCTGCTAGAGGAGTCCCTCCCAGATGATATATCATCACAAGGTTTATTCTTAGTAGCTTGGTTAGGAAGAAACCAGGTTCTCAGACTGAAGGAAATAGTGGCCCTTTCTTCCCCTCATGGTATATGCTCCTCCTGGCAGGAAATGGGAGATCATCAGAGGTCCCTGACCTTGCAGGAGATTCTGGGGCAATCTCTTCCTGATAGGAATGCTTGCAGCATAGTGGTATCACAAGATGCTGAATTTGTAATGTTTTATAGGGTACAGTCAATGCACGTGGCTTTGAGCTATGATTAGTCAATGGAATTTTCTAGCCTGCCTACAAAAATTATGATGATCCATAAGAACTGTGCATAAGAAGACTCCCCAGGTGCAGGGGAGTGGCAGCAGGAAACAGGTTATCTTGTTGTCTTGTGTTCCCTGAGGCATCTGGTGGGGCCACTGTGTGATACAGGAAGCTGGACTAGATGGGCCTTTGGCCTGATCCAGCAGGGCTCTTCTTACGTTCTTAAGAACCTGTGCCTCGGAACTATGTTCTTATGCCATTACAGTGCAATGAGAACCTGGATCATTTTATATTTCAGTCTGAGAATATGAAAGTTGCACTAAATTTTTGTCAGGGGAAAACTGCTTTTGAAAGGTGTGGAAAGCACTCAGAAAAATCCATACCTACCTACAATTTTTCAGCATTGTTCCACATGCCTGTTTGCAGCCATTGTTCTTCCATTGGCTGCTGCTTCGGTGCCTTTTTTAAATTAACAGATTTTCTTCTTTGTCCTTCAGTCAATACATGATTCCAGTGACTCATGGGAACAAATGATCATTTACTTAACAAAATACCTATTTTGTCATGTAAACACCACAAATTTCAGAGAAGAGAACAAATTCACTGCAAGCCTTGCTGTTATCAACAGGGCTCAGTTTCAGGCACACTCACCTGAGCTTAGCCACAAAATGAATTTCCAAGGCTAGCCTAGGTGTTATCTCTGAGCCATTACATGTTGTTACTGTTATCAGTAATGATGATAGCCTTTATTGCCACTAGTATACATTAGAGTTTCATATGTGGAAAAGGTGTCAGACCTCTGCCCAAGGAACCTTCTCCCTAAAATTGATAATGGAGAAGATAACAGATGATCCAGAGGGAGAGACAAGGGTAAGAAGGGATAAATGTGAGCTCATGCAGTTACACTTACAGTACTTACACCTACTTACAGCGCAATCCTAACCAACTTTCCAGCACTGAATGTAGCCGCAATGCAGTCTCGAGGTAAGGGAACAAATGTACCGTCACCTTGAAGAGGCCCCTGCACTGCAAAATGCAGTGTGCGCCCTGTTGGCATGGCTACACCGGTGATGGAAAGTTGGTTAGGATTGCACTGTCACTGTTAAACTTACTGTTGAGGAGGATTAATGGTATAATAAAGATACAATAGTATGTTACAATAAAGAGTATCCTTATGAATGTCAGTATACCGGCTTTTCCTCACTTTTAAGGCTGAAATCCTAGACATACTTTCCTGGGAGTAAGCCCTATTGAACACAACGGGGCTTGCTTCTGAGTAGACAGGCATAGGATTGTGCCCTAAGTCAATGTAACTAGTGCCCATATATGTATGATTTGAAGAAGGGGAAGAAGACTTCCAGATCAAAGAGCATGTGATGCCATTTGCTGTGCATTTTGTTCCCCAAATGTGTCCTGACAGGGGTGTATTATCCATAAGGCTGACTAGGCTTCAACCTAGGGGCCCCACAGCCTAGGGGCCCTGCAGGGACAGTGTCACCTCACCTGTCAATGTCCCGGAATATCCTAGGAAAGATTGAAGTGTTGGGGACCCGAAATACCTGAAAACCTAAGGGCCCGGCCATGGGTTAATACCTGATGCCCAGAATTCATCCCACCCATAAGTGGCTGGATGGATTAACTCAGTCTTCTCGTTAACTGACCAATTTTTTAGTTAGTAAAGTAAGATGCTTGATGTATGAAGGCAAGTAAGGGCCAAAGAGTGTGTTTGTTCCTAGCAGAAATGGAGCTGCACAGTGAATTAATTTGGAAAAGAGTTTGACAACTGGAGACCCCGGAAATGATCAAAGGGATCTTACTACCGGTACATGGCCAACCAGAGGGGGCAGTAACCATGAATATTAAAAGTAAAGACAGGGAGGGACTGCTGCAGATAAGCTCACAGATACAGACTCAACTGACACTTGCGTCTATCACGAATGAATAAGTAGTTTACCTTTTGGATACAAAATGTTACACTTGTGTCAAAAGAAAGTATACAATATATGGAATATCTCACAGTCCAGTAGTATCAGGAAGCCATTCCAGCTACCAGCTTCCTGTTCCAGCTACCAAGCAAACGGGGATTGTGATTGTGAATACTGTGCATGATGTGCACAAAAAACACGGGCATAGTGACCCAAGTTCATGCCCACCGCCTTCTTTGGGCTTTGAAAAAAAGCACACCTTGACTTTGCTTGGGAAACTAACTGGTTCTTCCGGCGGGAACTATGGTACAGTCCAAAGCAAGCGTGCAGCCATGGCTGCTTGCGCCGTCTGCGATCACGTGGGTAGTGTACCTTTTATGGGAGCTGAGCTGCTGTGTTTGAGGATGACTAAAAGGATGAAAAAGATTATCACTCGTGCAACCTTTAGGAAAATCTCAGGCAGAGGACGGTACACGAAGCGCAAACCCTCCCTGAGCCCATTCTCGTGCTCTCCTCCTGCTACTAACCCCTCCCCCGCTGTTTCACAGTTGGACTCACTAGCAAGGCATCTCGTTTGATGTTTTTAAAGCGCCTCCGAGGCTCGCTTGTGACGAAGCCACCGGCCCCTTGCTCATACGTTGATTGGCTAAAAGGGCGGAGGCGGACACAGAACGTTGCTGTTTGTGTTTGAACGTTCCAGCGGGAGGGTGGGGCAAAGAGACTTCAGCTCAGGGTCTCCATTGAAAGGCGAGCGGGTTCTGACGACAGGGCGACCCTGTGGGACGGGCCCCTGGTCCGGTTGCATTGCGCGATGGTGCCGTCGCGATGTGTGAAGAGCGAATACATGAAGCGCTTCAAGGAGCCGAAGTGGGAGGCGTGTGGCCCCTGCTACCAGGAGCTGCTGCGCTACCGCCTGAGTAGGCGGCTCCTGGAACAGGCGCACCGGCCCTGGTTTTGGGACGGCTGGGAGCAGGACAGTAGCCTGAGTAGCGGCGGTAGCGGCAGCGGCGGGTCTCCTTCGCCCCCGGGCACTTTCAGCCCCCCTGGCGCCCAACAGGGAGAGGAGGAGGCTGCAGTAACGTCGGTGGCGGCCGAAGTGCCTGGCGAGTCCGTTCAGGGCAGGATCGGTGGGTCTGGGGAACCTGGTAGATCCAGTCCGGCAGAGCCGCTGCGCGGACCTGGTAAGTCCTTTAGCAGCTGGGACAAGGAGCCGATGGGGGGCCGGTCTCTAGGAATGACCTTGAGCGAATCGCTGGCTGCCTCTGGTAAAGCGGAGGAGACCGGGCTGTGCTGCGGGGGGACTGGTGGGATGAGACTGAGTCGCTGTGGAGCTGGGAGGGGGGAGGCTTCGATATATGCGTGCTCTCTCTGCAGCGGAGCTGCTGCTGGAGGTTAATCTTTTGAAAGGGGTTTCCTGGGCTTTAAATAAACCCAACAGCTGGAAGAGAGTCGGTGCTTTGGCGATGTGTCCAGCGATGTATCTCTCTAACCCTCCTGCTGGCAGGAAGCTGGAGGGCACAAAGACCCTGTAAGCGCTTTGGCACAGTTTGGGTGCCCGCCTCCTGCCACCGACTGTGAGGTGTAGCTGGATCCCTCCTCCTAACCCATCTGGCAGGCAGGGAACAAGCGCGGGCGGTTCTGCCTCGATTTCGGAAAGACGCGAACCTTTGGTGGCTGCCCAAAACTCGCCCCTCCCTCTCCTCCGCGCATAAATTGGTGCCATGGGAGGATGCTGGAAGAAAAGCGCGTCCACCTGTCGGGGCGGAACTCCAGCCTCACGCAGCGGTCGCAGCCTCCAGGACACGGGCGAGGGCCCGGGGCACTGCTGCTCGCCGCCTTCTGCGCTTGTATCGCTGGCTGGCTCCAAAGCCAGCTCCTCTCCAGCCTGACGCGGCGTCACATTAGAGACGCGTCTTGTCTTCACCATGAAACGAACGAACCCATATCTCTTGCTATTCTCTAGGGCTCCAGCAAGCAACCTGCTAATGTGCTACCTACTTTCTCGCAACTCCTGCATTTCTCCTTTGTGTGACTTCAGCATCCTTTGAATGACACTGTTCGCCTTCTGATCAGTGAAGAGAAAATTAAGATCTGTCAAGCCTTTTTGTACCCTAGGGCCTTTTAGAATTGTCCTCTTTGTAAGTAGTACTGTATAGCTAGATGCACCTTGGCAACTAAGCAAGGATGTCACTCGCTATCTCCAGGCTGCAACTCAATCCTATGCAGAGTTAGGTGCATCTGAGCCCATGTACTGTACTGTCAAAGAGTCTTGTGGCACCTTAAAGACTACCTAATGTATTGTAGCAGAAGTTTTTGTGGTAGTCAGCTGCAAAATATATGTAATGTAACTGTAAGCTGGAGGCTTACAGTTACAGTTACATGTAGCTGTAAGCTGTACTGTATAGGCTAGTTTTGTTAATATAAATAAAAAAAAATCCTGTCCTCCTTGTTCCCACAATATGCAACTACTACAGTAGTCAAGTACCTTGTAGGAAACATGGATTTGTCATGAAACATCCCTTTGACAGGGAACCTGTATGCCTCGTGTGTGCCTGTATGACTCGTGTCTTTCCAAAAAGGAGCTTGTTATGTTCATACTTATGCTTTTCTAATTGTATATGTAAAAGAAAAAAAAGACATGGGGCCCAATCCTACCCAACTTTCCAGTGTTGATGCAACTGTGCTAGCAGGGTGTGTGTTGCATCCTGTGTGTGGGGGGGGGGGCAGTCACGGAGGAATGTTTGTTCCCTTACCTTGGGGCTGCATTGGTCCTGGAAAGTTGGGTAGGCTTGGGCCCATAGTGTGTGTGAAGTAACCTTGTGACGTCGATAGAGTCCATTGCTGTCTTAAACGGCACCCTTTGAGGGTTGAAATTGCTTTTAAAAAAGGAACACTGAAATGCTCAAGGTATTAGATGTGTCCCATTGTCACTATTTGTGCATGTTCCACAAATGGAAGCAACTTGCACAACTGATGCATGGAACATACTGTCACTAGATATCATGATTGCAGACAGGATCACTTGATACAAGAATCGCTTGACAACCTGCAATACCTATACGGGTTTGCTAGGGTGATCGAGGCTTATGGTATCACTGGAGAAGTAAGTCTCACCTGAGTGATGAAACATGAAAGTTGCTGGTATACTGGGTTTTTCTTTACAATGTTCAGAATTGAAAGTTCTGACTGAGAAACATAACGCTGGCTTATATAGTCTTTAGGTTGTAATCCTATGCACACGTACTTGGGAGTAAGACCCATTTAGTGTAATTAATGAGTTGAGTTCTGAGTAAACTTGCATAGGATGGTGGTGCTAGTCACCTTGCTGATGTCAACCTGAGACTTTGGAGGCAAAGATTACCTGTTTAAAAACCTTTAACTTTTGCAGCACTATTTTTTTGCCTGTGTCACTAGTTATATGACAAAGAAGTCACAGTCTTGTGATCCACAACCATGATGAGCAATGACACCATGTGTTTAGCATTCTCAAAGAGCTCTTTAGCTGCAGGAGTGATTCTCGCATTGATCCACAGCTGCTTATGCAAGCTGTTGCTATGGTATCATGCATCTTAAAAATTGCATAAGCCTTTTTCTCTAGCTCAAAAAAGCACACCAAGGTAGTGATGGCAGCAAAGGCTCTTGCATGAGGATGCATTACAATTTCTGCAGCTAGCAAGTGTCCTAAATGTGCTAGCTCAGTGGTTCTCAAACATTTTAGCACTGGGACCCACTTTTTAAAATGACACCCTACCGGGACCCACCTAGCTTTATGAAACTTTAAAAAAAGGTGATCTAGAAAGAAATAATATATTTATTTACAAGTAACATTTTATATATAGTATTTGTAAAAAACAAACAAACCCTCAATCTACTGCAGGAGCTCAGCAGGGTAGTTAGCAGCTATCTTGCAAACTGCAGGAGCTCAGCTCTTTGAAGGGCAGTCAGCAGTTATCTGGTTTTTTGACTAGCCTCAGGGCTTGTAGCAATTACTTTTCTGATCTTTCCATCACCTGGGACCCATCAGAAATCAGGTCGCGACCCACCAAGTGGTTCCCAACCCACAGTTCGAGAAACACTGCTAGCTAAACTGGTGGGGAACAGGAGTGGTGTGCTGCTCTCTGGCATGATACGCCCCATAAATGCTCTTGATCTGGGATTTTTGTAGAGGGGAAGCATTGCATTTTGCTCTAATTATTCAGTCCTCTTATTAACGCCCCTCCTTTGTCATGTGAGTGCTCCCATTTTCCTAGAGTGCAGTGTTGATAAGGGATACATAAAAGTGGATATCTTGTTGCAATGCAGACTGTGTGCTTTTCTGACACTTTACCAAACAGGAGTGGGTTTCAACTGCAGTGGGATGAATCTCATGGCTTATATACCCGAGGCCAAAGCTAAACCCTTTTTCTAACTTTCTTCAGAGCCGGAAGATGATGACCAAGAGAAGGCTGATGTCAAGGAGGTTGAAAGAAAATCTGCAGAGAAAGGAAGCGACAATCGGGCAAGTCGTCAGCAAGGCCGGCCTCCCAGTCGCAGTGCTTTGGGTAGCCGAGGGGACAGAAGACCAGCAAGAAGCCCTCAAAGGACAGAGACAACAAAGGGGACAAAACACCCCTTTGCTTTATATGGCTGGGGAGAAAAACAGACGGATACAGGCAGTCAGAAAACTCACAATGTCTGTGCGTCTGCTTCAGTGAATGAAGTAAGCCAACCTTCATGACATGCTTATGACTTGTTACTTGTCTAAATGTCTCCCTGCACCACCACCACCACCCCAGCATTTCAGTCCCTCCTTTTTCTAGGGTCAGCCCAAGAATTTGCTGCCCAAAGCAGCTGAAAATTGTGCAGCTCCTTCCCTGCCTTTATCGTACTCTGCGTACGATGATAAAATACATTAGATGATCAAGAGGCTCCTGTTCTCCTTTCCATTTCCAATGTTTGCTACTTCCTTCCTGCCCTTTACAGCTGTGTCTCTGCCCTCAGTGGCCAGCAGAGATTAGAAGGTCCTTGATTGTGTCCTCTGGAACACAGGGCGAGACCACTGAGCTCAAGATGCTGCTAACAAGACAGGCGAAGAAAGGCATGCCCAGGTTATCTCTGATTGGACGGGCCCTGCCTGCTTCTCTGACCCATCTGTCACATCATGTCATGCTTGATCATCTGCCTGTGCAGGCTGCTGCAAGAGTCTTAAAGCACCCTGCTCTTGTCCCATTAAATGCTCCCCCCCCCCCAGCATATCCACTATAGTCATCCAGTTTTTATTTTGCTCAGGCCACCACCATTTTTGTAGCTCTCCCTAACGGGAACATGTTCTTTGCCTCTCTAGTCAGTGGCAGCGTTCTGTGCTGTGTGAGCTCGACTAGGCTTACCATGAAGCAGTTGCTTTGGATGGAAGAATCAAAGGGGGCATGATTTTGCCACTCACTTCATTGTGCATGGTTATTTTTTAAAGAGTTGTTTATGTGTGAGTTAGTGCAAGCACAGTAGTGTTATTACTTTGAGACTTTGCTTCTGGTGCCAGAATGTCTAAGGGTAGCACTTACTGTGTGTTGGAAAGCCTCATGAAGTCGGAATCCACTTGCCACTTCCTAGGCCATCATAGCAGAATGCTCAATTTGACGGAGACTCCAGTTTATAATATAACCCAGTGTTTCCAAAACATTTTCAGCCTGCGGCTCCCTTGAACACTGGCAACCATTGGCCGCAGCTCTCTATTACATTATGTTGATGCCTGCCAATTGGCACTCCGCGGCTCCCCTGGCTGGTTTCCGCGGCTCCCCTGGGAGTCGCGCCTCCCAGTTTGGGAACCACTGATATAACCTACTGAATATTGTGGTTAATATTGTCCATTGGATAAGAATGATGTTGGTCAATGGCCTTCTGTAACCACAGTTTGGTGTTGATCATAAGTTTGGCATTGAGACCTTTAGGATGCAAACATGAAGCTGAATCTTTTGCAGTCCTGTTTTACAGATTACATTGAACTGTGCTTGCTAACTCCCTAATTTTAATGCAAAGCTTCTTCTTGTTGTTTTTTTCTGGTGCAATTTCAGTGCTGCTGTGGAAGGAGCTCTCGATGCTAGAACCGTGACTTATCCCCTATCTGAGAGAGAGTCAGAAAGAGATTAATCTTTATAAAACAGCAGGCAGTTAGCATCAAGTGTCCCAAGCCAGAGTGAGCTCGAGTTTAGGAATGGCACAGAGGGTTACTGATGACTTCATCCCAGTAGGCTCCTGGAACTTAAGGGACATTGAGAAGCTGTAAGTTCTGGCAAAGTGCTCTGATTTGTGAAATGTTAAGCCTGGGCAAAGTTTGTGGACTGTGTTATAAATCATGGCAGAAAGAGCGACAGAAACAAAACACCGCACAACACATACTGGTTAACCAGAGTGCCTGGATTTAAGCTGGCTTAGTCCATTGAAAGCAAGAGACTAAACTTGTCTCAATAGATGCCTGGCATTCACTCTTAGGGTGAATTACGCTTATGAATGGTGGCAATTGCTGCTTCAGTGAAAGAAATGGCATGTCCACTAGGGGTTGTCCAGGAGTCGAGTACCTTGCCCATGTATGCTTGTGAACAATGCTTTCTGCACACACTTGGATATACCTTTTTAAAAACCTCTAACAGTGCAATCCTGTGCACTCTTATGGGGGCAGAAGTGCTATTAAACAATATTGAACTTACTACTGAGTAAACATGTAAAAGATTGTACTGTAATTGTCACACAACGGAAACAGAGACTGAAATTAAGGCTTTCAGCACCTCAGAGTAACAGCTGAGCCTATTTCAGTAGTGTTTTAGGACTGACCATGCTGCTTGTGTTCATTAACCCTGTGAAAAGTTGACAATTGGCTGTATTTTAGCAACTTGGTTATTTTCAATCTGAGATTTAATTTACAAATTAAGGCTAAGCAATAGACATTATTGAAACACAATATCAAGAATAACCAAAGATGGCAGGAAAGACGAAGAGCCAGGGCTGGGCTTGCCATGAAGTGACCCAAGACAGTTGCATAAAGTGGCAAAGTTGGAGGGATGACAACTTAGCCCCAGCTCCCTAGTTTGCTGCCCCTTATAGCCCTGCCACTCTGGTGGGGCTCCAATCCTCTTCCCCCTCCAGTGCTGCAGCTGGAGGAACAAGTGGGGAAATTAAAAAGCTGCTGCAGCTCCACATTCCCCCTCTCCACCCACACAGCGCATACAAAGCACCAAGTGGGCAAGGAGAGGCAATCTGGAGCTGAACCCCGTGTTGCCTTGCCTTCCCTTAACTTAGCAGGATCACAGCTTCCTTCTTCCATACCACTTTTGGGTTCAAATGGAGCAGTGCATCCCTCATCCACAGGGGATGCGCACACAGAGGTGGCAAAACTGGGGGGGGGGGAGGAGAAATCGAGCACTGGGAAGGCACGGACTGCCCATGTGGAGAGCCATAATAAAACTTGGAAGCAGTGGTCAAAATCTGCTGTTCAGTTAAAATTGTAGGCAGATAAAATATCCCTTTGATCTGGTGCTTAGACATCCTGGAATGAGAGTTCTACAGCCAGGTGCTGCTATAAAGAAAGAAGCTCTGAAGGTGGAGAAGGAGCTCCAAATAAGATTCCAGAATCTGGACAGATTCATATAGGAGTAGGCAGTTCTTCGGTGCCCAGGTCCCCAGTTGTAGAGCAGGGGTCGGTGGCCAACCTCCCACCATTAGGGCCTCTGCGTTCGTAAGAGTTGTGTAGCAGACAGAATCTTGGCAGCTGCAAGTGCTGATGGTGCCTATACATCCCCTCCCCTATACATCCATTAAAGGGCCAGGAGCATTCATGTGACAGGTTGGCCAACCCTGCTTAAAAATATATTGACTACATATGTGGCATTGTTGTGTTATTTTAATTGGAGATGGACAAAACAATTATACCGTTGGGTTCCCCTTGCCAATTAGTCACTGCCTTTCCATTCCATGCAGGAGGACAGGACCTGACAATAGTGAACTGCTTCTCATGGAAGGAAGTCTTGTTGTCACAAGTGACACTATTCTCTCCCCCCCCAACCAATTAATTAATGCTTTAAAAAAAATCCAAGCTAGCACAATATACTTGATTTGCAGCAAGTTATTCACCTGTCACATGGCCTGTACAAATCCCAGAGATGGAACTGCTTCACATTGCTTCACCGTTTCGTTTCTAGCACTTGTGGTGATCGCCATCACAATCCAAGCAGAGGAAGGGGCCAATCGGAAGTAAATATCAGAAGGAATCCATGGGTGGATAGGTCTAAAATCAACTTTGTGGGTCACTTTATCCTCAAAGTACAAAAATAGGATAGTGGTACACATTTCCCACTTCCAGTTAATGACAGCAACTGCAGAGTACTGTAGCAGAAATGAACAATTAACTGTGAGAGGGATGTAAAGGAGACTTATATAACAAGGCAACTCAAAACTCCGATTTGGAGGCAAATCATGTTATCAAATAACTTGGGAGTTGTTTGTCCTTGAAATCCAATTAACATTTAAATATCTCTGTCAGATTCACGAATCTGCATTAAGAGCAAAGAACAGAAGGCAAATGGAAAAAAGGAAGCTATCTCAGAGACTGATTCACTCGACAGAAGTAGAGAGAACCTGGAGAACAAAACCTTCTGGACCAGACAACCCCTGGATGACTGAATACATGAGATGTTACTCGGCACGTGCTCGGTGATTCAAGACTTGATTGGACTCTGTTTTTAAATTAAAGTGTGGGGATGCTGGTGCAACCCCCCAACTTATGCAAGGTTTTTAGAAAAAGATTTTTCCAGCAGTTATATATTTTGGCTACTTATCTCAACTGTAGAGGGAACAGTTCAATCCATATCAATGGTATCTATGCTTGCCAATATAGCTTCCTTATGAAAAAGAAGGATGTGTTATTGGACGTGTTTCTGGTACCTTCAGCTGACTTCTGAAAAGCTATAGAAGGAGGTTTTATAAAGAACTTTCTAACACACACATACTCATAAAAGGTTTCTTGACAAATACTTAGTCCCTTCTCAATCACAAGACTGGTCGCCTGTCGGCACAGGGGTGGCTGGCCTGGTGGAATGGAGCAGGGAGGGGGAAGAACAGGGCAGGGACCATGGCAGAGATGGGGTGTGTCAAAGACGGGGAGGGGGTGGTTATCTATCGGCAGTGGCGGTTCTGCCAATATCCTGGAAAAAGGATTGATACTCCATAGAAAAAGGAGGTCCTCTTTAGACACCTTGAAATCCATAGCATGAAAGTTTGTTGTTCCAGCTGACATAAAGGTCCTCTGTATTGGTGGCCATAAGACTTTACAAATCAGGTAGAAATTATTTAAGGAGGAATGTAGGTGCCATCACATATTATGTGACTAACTTGCAACAGTTTCCATCAGACCTGCACAGCTTGTGACTTCAACAAGCCATGTGGGGCCCACCAACCCTAGGTGGCATTCACAAAAGACGCTATAAACTTTCTGTTGATGCTGCCTGCCTGGGTCTGCAAAAATGTGGGGAAGGTTGTTACCCTAGTGTGGAGGGCCACAAGCTGTGCCAGTCTGATTGACATAGGCTCTTGCCCATAGCTAGTTGTTAACGATTGTATATTTGAAAATACAAGAAACCAATTTCAGCTTTTGGATATTATCCCAACGTTTAGTAAATCTATAGTGATTTGTTCAGGTTTACATTCCAGTTTTGAATTTCATAGCCATCTAGAATTGGAGATGTTGGTGAAATATACATTAGTACCGTGCTGTGATTGTACTCTTTAAAGCTGTATTTATTTCCGATCATGAGCCCACTGACCAAATAACAGATGTTGACAATCATTAGCCCATAGTGGTGGTCAGTTCAGTAGCTTGCCGTAACAGGGGACTTGATGCCACTGAACTGGGACGTAAGGTACTTTTTTACATGCTTCGTCTGCGTGGACCAAAATGTCTTCCCTCTTGGTAGGTGAGCTTCTGTATAGTGACATTTTAATTAGTATTTGTATTCTGACTTGGACTATTCTACCAGTGTGATCTAGCTATGTTCAGGGCTCAGGTTGCTAGTGCAATTACTATACTTCTCAAATGCTAGTTTGTGTTGCACAGATTGCCTGCCATTCTTAATGCCAGATGCTAAACTGGTAGATCTTGAGGCTTATGGCTATGAGGGCAGATTCTTTCTCGACTTTAAAGTATATTTGCGTCAGTAATAGGACACTTGTGAAAGGTAACTTCTGTGACACTGCTGTCCAACAGTAACTCAAGTTTTTTGCAAAATAATTATCTGAAGGGTTGTATCCTTTCCTTCTGAAAGATGGAATACCTTCAGGTATCCTAGCCAGAAACTCTCTTTGGTTAGCAATGTCAACTTGCCTCTTATGGTTATGGAAGGTAGGTGGCTTTTGCCCCTTCATTGATTTTTCTCAGCTGTTTTATTCCAATTATAGATGGCTTCTACTTGAGCTTTTTGCTGGAATTGTGATCCCTTGTTTTTTCGATCTTTTGAGTTTCCTCTGCTTTCCACTTAGTGACAAAAATATATACTTCACTTTAACATGAGGATGCATCGGAACTCTATATCTAGCTGACCCCTAGAAGACTTGTGACTGTTAAATGTTGAGAAGTTGATCTGCATTGGCCAGATGGTAAAATCAACCACCTTTTTAAAAAAAGGTCATTTAAGCTCTCCCCCCCCCACAGCTGCTTCTTGTTTAGGACATAACAAATCCTACATATGCCCCTTTGAGTTAATTTTGTAAGTAGAAAGTGAAGAGACAAGGGACTACAATTCCAGTAACTGTAGGATAGTTTATTCGTATAGATTTGCAATTGTTGCATGCTGCACCTTGTGAAAGCTTGCTGACTTGTTGTACGATCTCTTTGGAAATGCACTGAATAGACGTCATATACCACAACTCTGCATTGGCAGCCTTCTGCAAGGACTTGCTGGGTGGCCTCTCAAACTCAGAGAAGTAGATGCATCAGGGACTTGCATTTCTGGTTGCATACAAATAAGGCAGCAGGGAAGGAGACTATCTCGGTTCCACATGCATTTGGAACTCCAAGTAGCATGAGTTGTGTGCAACTGCTCACCACTTCTCTGAATGTGCGAGATGTCTTACCAGCGGTGCATTCTTTTGTGTGTTTCAGTTTGGCAATATGTGGATGGAGCTCTTTATTTCAGACAAAGTTAGCAGGGAGCGGAACAAGTGCCATCCCAATTAGTCAATATAGAAGCATATTTGGAAGATTGTTTGCTGAAGATGGAGAGGTAGAGATCTCTAGTTCTGGACTTGAGTAGAGGGGACACTTTAATTCTTAAAAATGGAGACACTATCAAGAAATAGTGCTTTTTGTAAAGTTCTCCTTTTCCAAACTTCATTGTAGCTCTTCTGTCTTTGCAAATTTGGAAGAGTGGATCAGTACATTCTTTAGTTGTCAAATGCATGGAACACTCAGATGCGCAAATGACGCGTCAATCGTTTTACCACAGTAAAAATGAATTTCTCGTCTATATTTCAAATCTGATCTTTTTCAAATTAATGTATGATGTGATAATGCAAGACACTTGTGCAATAATGAAGCATGCTTTTGCGTATCTGTAGTACCACCTGTTCCTTACACTGAAGTAACATTATTGGCAACTAGCATTTCTTTTAAATATGCTTATGGGTCATTGGGGCCTAATTGTTTGTATCTAAATTGAGACTTGCTCTTTGCTTAAGTTGGTGTTTTTCAAACTTTGTGGTCTCTGGTCCCTTTAAAACCCCTACCTTCCAAGCTCCTTTGCCCTTTCTGGCAGCTATGTCTTCAGCAGATGAGCATGCAGCTTGTTGTTGTACATTAGAATGTACAGACTGGAGCACTAATCCAAAACTGGCATAGAACAGAGCATCTCAGCCCTCTTCTAAAACTGACCAGCCAGGAAAGGAGGTGGGGGCAGAGCTGATGTAACCAGCAGTCTCTACCTGTTCCCTGCCTCTATAGCATTGACAGCTACTGAGACTGTTAAGCTATACAAGCCTCTGCTGCTTGGGAGGAAAATGACTCTGGCTCAGTTGGCTGCAGGATCCTCTCACTCTCTGGAAATTCATGCTCCTGTCAAGTGTTACATGGGGTGGGGTGGGGGGTCTGTCCCACTGTTTGAGTACTGACTTCAAGCAATAGGTGCAATTTGCTTTAACCAGCCGAGAGCCATGTCTTCACCAATTGTATACCAGGCTACATTGGCACTGAACAATGGCTTTTAGGTGCTTCCATACATACCTGGGTAAAGTTACTTTTCAATCTGGTATACAAAGTGGTGACCTTGAGCATGCAAATATCTACTAGCTTATGTTAGTAGAGCACATGTTTACACACACACCCAGCATGTCAGGCAGCTGTGACTTAGGGTTAGCTAGACCCAGATATTTGTGTGCTATCATAAGAAATATAGGCTAAAGCCAAAAGATTGTTTGGGATAGTAATGAGACCAAATGACACAAGTTTCCATATGGCTGTTCAGGCCCAGCTACTTGGTCAGGTGGTGCCATTTGGCAGCAAAGCCATACATTGCAACACTTTGCTCCTATGTAAAATCCCTCAAAAGAAAAGGGTTAGGCAGGCTTAGGGAAGCTGCCTCACTTAGCTTTTGTGAGCACTGAAATCACTTTAGAGAAAAGCTTGAAGCAATATGTGACTTAGAATGTCTGTCAGTTTTTAAATAGTACTTGGTTTTTTCTAATGTCTGTGTTCTTTATATTTAATTGTACTTGCCCTAACTTTGTACATGTGAATAAAACTGATTCTAAAAATATTCATCTGACCACTTGATGGCAGTGGGATGATAACCAGGGATAAGTGTTGTATAGGTATCTGACTAGGCTTCTCTGAAGATGGATTGCATGGACCCAGTGCCTGTGCACTATAGGGGGAAAAAAGCATATTGGTGGGGAGGGAGGGAAGAGGCTTAAGAACTCTGGTTTAAAGAGCTGAAACAACTATAGGAATAGCTGCTGCTATATGGTAGGTCATTTTGACAAGGGCTGTCACTTCACAAAGCCTGCCCCTTACTATTTTCTGGGTTTAATACAGCTGCTGTATTTTTATATTTTCCAGTAAGCTAAACATCAGAGGCTTTAGTCACCTGCTTTGATCAGTACCCATTGTCTGCTCTCCTGAGAGTCATCTTTCCTGGGGCTGATGCTTGCCCAATCTCCATTAAATTAGCACTCAGTGTAGTGTGGCACAGAAGTAGAGTCCTACCCCCTTACTTTAAACAAGGCTATCCTATTCTAATTAACCACAGGAGGGAATTGGAGGTAGCTTGAGAGGAAGCCAACTCTTCAAGCATGTGGGAGTCTCACCAATGACTGAACCTTATAAAATTCTGCATTGTGTGAAGAAAGGGGCAAGAGGCGTTTCTCTTTGGCAAATTGTCACAATACTAACACCAGGCATCATCCAAGGAAACTGACCAGCAGGAAATCTAGGAGATAATTCTTCACACAGCACATAACTAAGTCTGTGGAGGTTGTTGTTACAAGATGTGATCATGGGCACTAGCTTGGATGGCTTTAAAATGGGGATTAGACAAATTCATGGGCAGGTCTATCAATGGCTGCTAGAGGGACACAGAACGTTTATAGGAAGCAGGTAACTTCCTGCTTCCTGTAAATGTTCTGTTCCATGTTCCTCTATGGTGCAGGCTGCTTGCCGCTATAAGCTTGCATGCTTAGTGTTCTGTTAAAGACACGTTCCTAAGAAGATAAAGGTAGGTAATGGCTGTGGGGGGGGGGGGACTGCAGATACAGGGGTTGCACTGTAAGCATAATGGTGTGTTGTGCAAATATTACAGGCTGAATATTACAAAACTACTTAGATTCAAGTTTAAAACTGTCTGCTTTTAGGAAATTAATGCTTTATGGAACAGACTGGGACTAAACCCACATACATTACAAACAGCTGTGTTTAAAGATTGGTTACAGAAGTACTAACTCAGTACATTATTGTAGGCCCACAACAATAATTTCCACCTGGAAACAAGTTGAAAATATAGGCCTAGTTCAAAGCAAAAGTACTGAGTGCATTTCCATCAATCATCAGCTGCAGAGATGTTATTTTTAATTCTATTAGAAAAGCCCAGGTTTTCTATCTTTAGCAAGGGCGAAAGCGGTCTGCTGAATCCAAATGCACTGTGCTTTACACTTGCAAGCAGCACTTTGATAAAAGACCAGGTTGAATTTCGAATGGAATGTAGGTTAATCTCTTAACAGCCAGTAACACACAGTAGGTCTCACTGAGGAATCTCTATAGTGGGGGGTCAGACAGACTAAGACGTAAACTATACACTAAAGTGCACAGTTGCAACATACAAGGAAAAGAAAGATTTCTAGACTGCTCAGCTGTTTGTAACTTTCACAATTGTTTAGAAGAGTATGATTAAAGCACATTCTTCTACCAAGTACCACAGACTCTTCATGTTCTGTTCTGGCATATTTTGAAGCCTGCCTTATTATGACTAAACATGTACAGGAAGTCCTTCAGGTTTATTTCTACTGAGTGTGTACAGGCATGCAGCCTGGAGATCTGGACATAGAACAGAGTTTAGAATATACACCAAATTAGCATTAGAATGAAATCAACCCTGACTGTTCCCTGGAAGGACAGGTACTGAGGCTGAAGCACAAATATTTTGGCCACCTAATGCAAAGAGAGGACTCATTGGAAAAGAATCTGATGCTGGGAAAGATTGAAGGCAAAAGGAGACAGGGAAGGCAGAGGATGAGATGGTTAGACAGCATCACCAATGCAATGAACATGAATTTGAGCGAACTTAGGGAGATAGTGAAGGACAGGAAGGCCTGGCGGGATATGGTTCATGGGCTCACAAAGGGTGGGACACAACTTAACGACTGAACAACACACTATTATAGATTCTTGTTCTGCAGCTTATCAAGGCAAGGACATTTCAAGTTTCCTGAAGAAAATGACCTAGGTTAGAAGTCTTAATTTTTACTATTTATTGAAAACATTTAAACCCTGCCTTTCCAGAACACCCCCCCATCTTCTCTGCAACCTAAGATTGCCAGAGGAATCAATACATTCTTGATTTCCCAACTAATAAAAGGGAAAGTGGTCCCCTAATGCGATATTAGCTCCCTAAGAACAGGGAGACAAATTATTCATATCATTAGCTCACTGTTATGCATTAACTCATGATTTTCACATGTGAAAAATGGTCATATAAAAGTTTTAAGACAAACTGTCCTTTGTTTTTCTTTGCAGGAATGTGATAAAGGGTACTCTGGCTTTTCATATGACCATTGGAGATTATGTAGTTTTTTCAGTTTTCTATGAGAATGACCCAACTATATTCTATAATGTAAGAGGCAGCAAGCATTCTAAATATTGAACAGCTGGATTCTGGCTTAAGAGATAATTGAATTTTCTGTACTACAGAAATAGGTAGGACCAAAGCTTTCCTAAAGTAGAGGTACAGTACTCCCCCATATCCGCTGGGGATATGTTCCAGGCCCCTCCGTGGATAGGAGTGAACACCCCCTCCATGGTTTCCTGAGGGCCCCCCACCCTGCCTCCTCTGCAGGCATGCATGCACACACACCCCATTTTTCTTTCAGCAAGCTTTGTTTCTTCCTTAAAACAGAGAAGTAGCCTCCATTGCAGGCAAGTAGAATGAGACTAAGTCCTAGAGGCTCTGCAAGGTTAACAGAAACCTTGCAGAGCCTCTAGGACTTAGTCTCGTTCTACTTGCCTGCAATAAGCAGCCAGAGGCTGCTTCTCTTGTTTATTTAAGGAAGAAACTAAGCTTACTGGGAAAAAGTAAAAGCCTGGGTGGGTTCCCGCGATCTGTGGCTAACAAACCGTGGATATGGGGGCCCACCTGTATTTTAAATAGTGAAACCATTTAAAGTCCCTACAGGGAAAAAATCAATTCTAATACATGTCTACAAAAACTTCATGTGCTTATCTTCATGTTACAGTCAACCCCTGCCATTTTGTTTGAGTGAGTCATGATGTAGAGTTCATACATTTGCTATACAGGAGTGATGCCCTGGAACTAAGCAAAAGGTATTGTTGCAATTGTTAAATTATGTGGGATGACTTTTGACAAGAGTGTGATTTGGTAGAGTTGAACCTTAGTGTTCAGTTTTAAGGAAACTATAAATTCATGTGTTATATTGGAATTGTTTAAAGTTTCAGACGAGATGAATCTATGAAGAGGCAGAGCAGCTGGTCCAGGAAGTATGAATCTCCCTCTACACCCTTCCCAAGCTTGCTGGATAGTTGAAAAGAAACCTGCATTTAATACATTTAAATATAAGCTTTTATTTCTTTACTTTCAGTAACATTTCTCTGATGACAGTAAAGCAGCATCAGCATAGTAAAATCTTTACATCATTGACATCATGCGTTTTAAGCTTGCTACGGTAGACTAATACTATGTAAATGCACTTTTATTTTTAGAAGCACTTAAATGCCAAGAGCAAGTACACAATGTCTTAAGGCTCAACTGTAAGAACGCTCCTTAAGCTCTTAAGAGTTCCTAGTTGTGGAACCAAGCCAAAGGTAGCAAGCCAGCATTCTTGAGTTGTGCTGAAAACTAAACAGCAGGGCACTTAGCTGTGCACTGGTTTGCAACTGTACACTGCAATGCTCGAACCCCTGAGGGGGAACTACATGCGACTATGGAAACAGGGAATGTTTTCCTTGTAACGGAAGTGGGGTAGTGGTAGGGTATTCACAGAAGATAATCGGCAGGTAGGAATGTTTAACCCAGACAGAAAGAAACCTGGTTACAGGAAACCACAGCCAGGGAGAATTTGTAGGAAATGATAGCACAGAAGGGGGTAACACTCCTATACCAGATTGTCCCCTGCAAATCCCTCCATCCTTGTTAACCTCATAGACACTTGTTCAGAAAATAAGTTTGCAGCTATCATGAGCAGGTCTGCCCTCAAGAGCCTTGAGAGTTGCTCCTCAGCCCCATGAAAGAGAGCACTAGCAATAGGAAAGGCCAGTTTTTCTGTGCAGTAACTGCAGCTACCCTGTTTCCACTACCCCTCTCCCCATTACAGTTGTGTTGCAGTTTCATTTCCTAGCACACATTATTTATGACAACTATAGTTCTGGGCCATAATGTTTTATAGTGAGCATTACTGTAGCAGAAGAACTGGTATTATGGGACCAAACTAAGTGCAACAGCAAGATGTGGAAGGACGATAAAGTGAATACCTATTTTTAACTACACCATTAATTAGTACAAAATTAAAGAGTGGTATAACACCCCAATCTTCTGTTATTCACCCCCTTTTAAAAAGAGAAAATTAGTAGTACAATAGTTACAAGGTGGTGGGGGTTCAAGTGTAGTAGACTAGCCAGAAGCTGGCTTCTAAGCGAATACTTACCTATCCAGCTTCCATGGAATTGTTTTTGATAAGTAACATTAAAAAGCATACAACAAAAAGCACACACAAAGGTTATCAAAAGAATACTTTTTTGAAAGTGCCTTTGGGCCATTTTGTAAGATATCCATGCTATTGTACCTCATATACTCATGCTTTGAACCAAACAAACAGATAGACACACACACACTTTGCATGCTAGCCCCATTGTTTTCACTGCTTCAGTTTAAACCAATGGCTACAAGACCAAACCAAACCTTCCCAGTACAATGCAGTGCAGAGCACTAATTGTTTGAATCAGTATATGCTATTTGTGGGCATGGACTTTCCTCATCTAACTCAAAGCATTCCAGTGCCCATCTAGATGAGTTACAAAAGAAGCATTAGCAGCACTGGCGTCGCTTGAGGTGGGGCGGAACGGTAAGTTCCACACTGTGCTAACCGCCATTTACTCCCCAGCACGAGGCGGCACCACCCCCTCGCTGGCAAAGCCATTCAGTGCTGAGAAGGCAACACACAGGGAGTCTACTGTGCGTTGCCTTCACCACACTGAATGGCTCCAACAGCGAGGGGGCAGGGCCACCTCGTGCCGAAGAGTAAACGGAGGCTAGCACAGTGTGGAGCTTACTGTTCTGCCCCACCTCAAGCGACGCCAGTGATTAGCAGCCTCCACATTGCTATTTACTGAAATGCAACCATGGAGTGGATTGACCTACCTACCAGCTTCTGTATGAACCTACACAACAGCTGAGTCATTGGAGATCTTTTCCAGGTGCCCGAATCACCACAGGTAAGTGGTAGTTAGATTGGTGGCTACTGGAATGAGGTCCTTGCTTATGGTTGTACCCAAACTATGGAAAACTTTTCAAAAGAGATCTGCCTGGCTCCTCTTCTATTTCCTTTTAGGCACCAGTTGAAGCCTGCCCTGTTTATGCAGGCTTTTGGTGTTCAGCTTAATTTTATGTACTGTTTGTTTTTTGTTATTCAGGGTGGTGACTGTTTTGTTTGGCATATTTTTAAGCTGTGATATTTGTATAAACTGTTTTACCTGCAATGTAAAAGGAGTGCCATTTTTCATTTGCTACAGCGATTGTTCCTACAGTATGTTTTAATGATTTGTTAAACTGCCCTGACTGTCATCTACAGTAGAAGATAGCATATAACATCTTCATAAACAAACTGAGCATTAGTGATCTGGAGAAAAGGATAGTTTAACTCTTTCCTGTAAGTCACTTTTATTCTTTTCAAAAAAAATCCCCTCTGCTTTTTTACCCTGCAGGAGAAAAGATACAGGAGTTCATGTCTTTCTGCCTAAGAGTGGTAAAGCAGCTGGGTGGGGGGGGGGGGGGGAAGAGGAGGATGAAATGAGAGCAGTGATTTTGATCAAGTGGATCACACTAGAAAGGATTAAGCATCTCCTTTCTCTGCTCCAATAAAATGTGCGTGAACATACATCCTGTGGCTGCATAAACATTCAGACTCATGTTCATGTGCCTTGTCTAGTTTGACCCCAAGCCAATGGAATTTATTTCCAGCAATGTCAAACTTTACACTCCTTCAGGCATGGCCCACTCCCCAAAAGCATCTACAGTGTATAGCCAATAATAAGTCTACAGTTTTCCTTTCCTAACTCAAAGAAGTCATGCCAACACCTCAGAAATACCCTACCAGCTTCACTGTTTCCATGTTTCAGAATTATCTGCAGATCAACAGTCAACTAATGTTTTTCTTCCAGTAATTTTAAAAGGTGTCAGCGAAGCTTCCAATAGGCCCAGTCATTCTATATACATCCTCTGCCACCTCAATGTCAATGCTTCATTTGATTTCCAGGTGACTCTCTCTGTCAATCTCTATTAGATATCATGAAAGCAGGGATTTATTTTCTTTTTTACAGTCAAGGAAAGATCTGCATTAAAAAAGGGGGACTTTTGTGCAGGTTTTCAAAATCTACTCATAAAACATTTTAAATTTGACTAATCTCATTTACTGTGGTGTACTTCTAGATTACAGAGTTGTGGGAGATGACCCTAGGTTTCTTCAAGTTCTCTTCCAGTTGCAACATTCACTACTTTTCACAAGAGACTGCTTCTTTTTATAGAGGCGTATAACCTGGATGGAGTCGTACTTATTGAAATTGCTTTAATTAAAAAAAAAATCAGATAACGGTGATTCACAACTTCAAACACTGCACTAGAATGACAAAACAAGTAGGCATTCCCTTTTACCCCAAAACATACAATCTCCATTACAAGCCAGAATGTAGAAAATGACATGAATAAGAACCTTTTGGGACAAGATCAGACAGCAGCAAGCTCTCAGAGTTCGCAACTGTATTTTATAGCCTATGTTTGACAGAGAGATTGAAATACATTTAAGAATTGTCAAGAAATAGGACAGCTATGTTTCAATAAAAAAGTCATCTTAATATGGCAGATTAGTACATTTACGACCTAAACCAGTATAAAAAAATCATGTACAGGCCTTGTCGAATGTAGCAAATAAAACACTGATAGTCAATGCCAGTAGCTTTCAATGTCAACTCATAAATAGAAGCTATTGTACAAAAAACCCAAAACATGATAAATCCTACCACACCGTTAGTTATTTAAAAAAAGAAACAGCAATGTTAGTGCAATATTATGTCAGTGTATCATGCTTTGGAAGTTTAATGGTGACTTTGGATAGACACAAAAACAGCAATGTTTTAAAGTAGAGGTAATGAACAAAAATATGCAACAGAAAACATTTACATACAGGTATCTTAGTATTGTCCATTGAATTTTCAGATTCTCTTTTTTGCAATCTTGCTGCTGTCCCAAGTGCACATTTCTGGAGGTCATTCCATAGTACATATTTTTAATACCATACGTGGTCCTGCTTTATTGAATCAAAAAGGAGTTCTAAAGTTGCAGAGCCTTGAAGCCATTGCAGTTGTTTAATTAAACCATTTGAAAGGACAGCTGAAAAAATAAGTAAAATTCAGTGCTAAGAAATTTATATGGCAATCCTATGCACACTTACTTTGGATCAAGTCCCTCTAAATTTGGGACTGACTTCTGAGTAAACATCCCTAGGACTGGGCTGTTAAATTACTCAGCTACAAAGCAGGGGAAAAAGTCCTCAACAAGGGGAATACAGATGAGTAAATAACCACCTGCAACCACTGCAGAAAAAAGGACTATCTTGCAGGGTATACCCTAAACCTAAACACACTTTTCTTCCTCCCAAATCCTAAACACACTTATTTGGAGTCATGGAATTTACTTCCTAATAAATGTGCTTAGGACTGGGTGCTCAACTCAGCAAAGAAAAAAAATCCTACATCAATTTCAAATAGGCTTCAATGTTCACTTCCAAGGAGTCCCAGGATATTTCCCTTAGAAGATACAAGATCTGCTTGCTTAGTGCTTTCATATTGCTTTTTTGATAACCAGCTCCTTCATTTTAGATTGCTATGCTAATATCCTATTTAGATACTGGAATAAAATACTGTTTCACAATGTCACCTTGTAACAGCTCCTACTCTTTAGCATACCAAGTTAATCTTGCACAGTTCTGAGAAAGCAGTAGAGAGAGAGAAGGAACTTTGTCATAATTCAAAAAAGTAAATGCATCCTGTTGGACAGAACCTGTGATGTGGAAGCACACTGCGTATGTTGCAGCTGGCCTCAATATACTTCTAGTGGAACAGCAGCACACTTGATTAAACACTAGGCACTAGCACTGAATAAATGCTAGAAGAGCTGAGAGTGGATGTGAAATAAACAGCCCTTATATACTATTTCTGCATGAGAATATTTTAAGTCAGGGGTTCTCAACCAGTGGCGCGCGGGTCCCTGAATATCAAGATGTCGGCTGCAAGGGCACCTGCACCGCCCCGTGCTGGAGCCCTGTAACCAGCGGCTCGAGCTCTGTAGAGCTCAAGTGTGTGGCTTTCCAGAGCCAGACAAGGTCCTCCTGCCTGTCCATGCCTCTGTAGCTTACCTTACCAGCACTCTGGAGCAGCAAAAACCCAGAAGTGCTGATGATGTCATTAGCACTTCTGGCGGTATGCGGTGCAGCAGCCACCTGGTGGTATACTGAGGTGATACACTGTGCCACTGGGGTTGAGAATCCCTGTTCTAAGTGTATGTAGACCAGCAAAGACATGGTCAGAATGCAGTTTCTTGGTCAGACCTTGCAAGGAGCAAGTTCTAACCAAGAAGCATGCAACTATACAGATGGCACTCCAAGAATAGCAAATTTGAGATTACAAAATTAATCTTTCATTCAGCATCTCAGTATGGTAGAATAGAATATACCAGCTGTATTGCAGTAGCAGTAAGTTTGTATTCTAAGGAGATTAAAATTCAAGGGGACTCATATCACTTTGGCATCCTGCACTGTGGGAAGAAATCAATGATCCTGTTAAAATTATATATTGTCAAGTGTCTCAGTTAAGAGGTTCCTGTAGATTTGCATTTCTTTTCAGTGCTCAAGGCATTCCTAACTGATGTTTGTCTTCATACAATGGCACTGCTCTTTTTGTAACACATAAAAATAAGGTACTATTAACAGAATGCTGGATTAGTGTTCAAGTCATGCAGTTTTGGTTATTCAAGCAAAGATGTTTCTGCAAGCAAGAATTCTACAATAATGATTTAACAAATACGGTTCTGGCTTATGAGTAGTACATAAAAACTGAAGAACCTTCAAGTTCACAGGTGCCACATGGAAAAGAGGTGGTGGATAAGGCAAGAGAGGAGACATGGCAACTAGGAATCCATCTGGCTCTGAATCTCAGTCAAACTAGGTACAGTGGGCCCTTCGCATCTGCGGATTGGCTACCTGCGGATTTGAGTATCTACGGTTGGCCATCCGTGGAGGGAGGGATCCCACTGTGGGCAGCACCATTTTACCTTTTTTGAAGCACTGTGTGGGCCCCACTGTCTGCTTCTTCAGTCCGGCGGTGCATCGTAAGCTCCTAAAGAGCCTGTGAAAAGAAAAATAAGTGACCAGAAGCAACTTCCGGTTGCACGCAAAACCAGAAGTAGCTTCAGATTGCGTTTTTTCCTTTTAACAAACTTTTAGGAGCTTATGATGTGGTGCCGGACTGAAGTGGACAGTGGGCCCGCACGGCGTGTCTAAAAAGGTAAAATGGCGCTGCCCCCAGTGGGATCCCTCCCTCCACGGATGACAAATGAAAATTCCCAAATTGCCTCTAGCTTAGAAATAGTTCCTAGCACTAATGTCTTACATTTGTCCCAGGAATCCTTATTCGTTATATTTGCTGGAGAGCAAGTGGGTATTTTTTGGATCCCAGTTTTAGGATTCACACAGCAGACTAGCGCATGCACACGCACACACACACACACACACATACCCCTTCCAGTGCCTGGACCTAAATAAATTTGAGTTGATTATGTCACTGTTACCTGATTGGAGGAGTAGAACCTACCTGGCCTCATCATTCCACCCCTTTACCTAAATAGACAGGTCTGACTGCCCAATGGCAAGGCTCAACAGCTACTCTAGGCAGTAAATTTTTCGGAATCCACAAAACCATGTGCTTGCTAGCAATGGAGTTTCAAGCAGACAGACAAAGGACAAAAGCCGATTGCAGAAGGATGCCCTGGCAGCTTTTTAGGCTGCTGAACCTGCACAAGAGCTTCTGGGGGATTCAAAAATAAGGAAAAGTAAGGGAAAAGTAAGGGAAGAGCACAGGGCATTCATCACAACAGGATACAAAATATTCAAGGCAGCATGATACCACTGTCTTGATACTATTAACGAGGGATAATGGGAAAGACTGAAGAACCAACAGTACAATCCTATGCATTTTTGGGCCGGTGGAGTGCGTAAAGCATGTCTGCGGCTCCTGTGGAGTAAGCGGTGCCAGTACGGAGGCGGACACCGCTCACTCTGTCACCTACCTGTTGACACAGGGGTGTGGGTAGCGAGGGAGGGGGCCATTGGCCGGCCAGGGAGGGGACAGGCATTATCGGCGCTGAGTTGTGCAGATATCCTACGCCCCTTCCCAGGCCGGCCTTTCTATTTACAATATTTTTTATCCCGCCTTTCTCCCCAAAGGGACCCAAGGCAGCTTACAAAAACAGGAAAAAACAATTACAAAAACCACCCACCCCTTCCTGGACGTGTGCCAGCTAAAGAGCTGGCGTATATCTGAGGAGGCCCATGACGCTTACATCGGGGGAAGGGGAAGAACGTCCCCTTCCCCCGAGGTGAGCCCAGGCCGTGCAACCTGCCTAAGCCCCTTAGGCTGACCCTTTAGGCTGCCTGCCACATCTTAGGCAGGATTGGGCTGTACGTTTTGTCATCCAGACAACAGACTAAGACACACATTTCAGTAGTAAGACATAATAGTTTTGCTGATCACAAGCATGTAGCTGTGCCCCTTTAAAATAGACATGTCAAACTGGCCAAACCTTAGCAATGATGACTAATACAGACCAGGTCCATCAAATACAGCTCCTCTAACTATCTGATACAACTATCTGATATCACTAACTTTACTGTGTTCACTTTTGAGAATTTGCTGAGAGCCACTGGTAGTTAAGAAATCTACCGATAGGTTCCAAGAACGTATTCACTAGACCATCTTCCGAAATAACTGGGTTTTGTGTGCATTTTTCTGTGAGGCAAGTCAATTTGTTGTTCTAATTTCAGAAACATCTAATGTCTGTCTCACCTGAAAAAAGTACATGATCACTGAAGCTAACATTTCTGCATGACTTGAAACTACTTGCATGGCAGTTAAATACATTCTAGTGCCACAAACCTTGTGAAATATGAATATTTCAACATAATACAAAGATCATACGTAAAACAAGCTAATCTCAAACTACTAACACTTACCTTTTCTTTTTTCTAAAATTAGTGTTGTAATTTGCCATTTGTTTTAACAGCCACATTCTTGAACACTTTGAGCTTGTGCTCTTCGTGGAGATCTCAGCTGCCTCAAAGCAGCATCTCCATACTGAATACCCGAACCCATCCTTTCTGGATCCAGTTCACCTAAACAAACAAAACACACCCCAACTCAGACAGTCATTGGCTCTTCTATAATCATTGACCGCATATATTACTTTGTGCTAACTTTATCCTCACATCCATTATAAAAAGCAACACATGCAGACACTTCTACTTCATTACTTTTTAATAAGAGAAAGACATTTTCTTTATGGTTCCAGTTAATCTTGGTTTTTTTTTCCTAAGCTGACAATGTGCAAGGTTCTAGCAAATGAGACCAGGGAAATATCAGGTAAAAAACCTCTTAATCAAGATGTAGAAGCATGCATAATAAATAAAGGGGCATGTTTATTTATAGAGCAGTTTTTATACTGCTTTGCTACTGTAAATAAAATTTATGCAGAAGTGTTTTTAAAAATAAAACATCCACAGCTAAAAAAAGTATCCTTTTAAGGATACTATCCAAAGTACCTTTTCTCATGAGTATTCAGTTACTTGTATTCAGAATAACTGATGTTATACCAACCTAAATTTCCTACTATGACTATTTTATGCAGGCAAACTGAACAGATCAGACACATTTTTAAATGTTTTATTTTATATAAATAATACTTACTCAAGGGGAACACAACCCTGAGCAATTTACCTCGCCTTCACCGCCACTACCAGCTTTGGGTAGCTACAATGAATGAGTGCATATGTAGCACTGTCAATTGCTTAACCATAGTTAAGCAACAGGAGTGAACCACAGGATCATCTGCTTACTCACGAGAAGGCATCTTCTCACCATTTTGGAGCAAAGATTCACTCTGCCAAACTAACTGTTGTCAAAGGTTACATTAGCAATGCCTGCCATTAACCACAGAAAAAAATAATCAGGGCTTTCCCTAAATCAGGGCTTTCCCTAAATCTCAATCTGAAATGAGCTTCAAACCATAGTTAAGCACAAACTCTGATTAGTGACAGTTGTGCTTAGTAGCACTCACTGATGCAGGACAGAAAAAGTTGTCAATAGAAGCAAACAGCTTGTGGCTAGCTCCCCCCGAGCAAGTCCAATTTTTAAAAAATGAATAAAGCCTTGAAAAAGTACATTTTATTGAAAAGCATCCTCAATAGATATACCATTCTATTTTTTTCTGCTTCTAGATCTTAAAAATATCACAGATGCTTTTTTTAATTTAATCAATCCTTGTTTTCCTTCAGAGCTGAAGGATAGCAAACAGCAGCTCAAGGCTGGAGGTCAGAGGCTGTGGAATTTGTACACAAGTTCTAGCTTTACCACTTAAAGATTTTAATTCTAATCAAGAAGCTGGTTCAGAGTTATAGTATTATTAATGATCACAGTTGGACACTATCCAGATCAATCACCAACTTCATCTACAAAAATACCAAATTTCTGCGATCTGTCTGCTAAATTTCTTTGGTGCAAAGCTTCATAATTCAGAAGGGGCCCTGAGTCATTGGAAAATAAATGCAGGGGCGGAGGCTGATGGGGGGCGGTGGGGCAGTGGGCCCCAGGGCGGAGGGCCTCTGGGGGGGCGGGAGCCTCCTGAAACTTTTTTTTCCGCCGTTTTTTCGGCGATTTAAAGTGTGCTATGTTTTTAAAAGTGTAAATGTATGCTTTAAGGCACTTAACTGAACGGGGTGCTTCCTTCTGATCGCCCGCGCCTATCTTCTTCCTGCGCCCCCGGGCGACAGCTTCTCCCTGCCCGGGCACGGAGTCCCAACGCCCCTAGCTGCTGTTTCCAGGGTTTGTGCATGCGCAAACCGTCACTGGAAACTCCATGGGTTTGCGCATGCGCAAACTCCGGAAAGCATTGGTAGGGGCGTTACGGAGTCCGCCCCTAGCAGTTTCCCTGGAAACAGCAGCTAGGGGCGTTGGGACTCCGCGCCCGGGCAGGGAGAAGCTGTTGCCCGGGCGCAGGAAGAAGATCGGCGATCGGAAGATCGGCGATCGGAAGGAAGCGCCCCGTTCAGTTAAGTGCCTTAAAGCATACATTTACACTTTTAAAAACATAGCACACTTTAAATCGCCGAAAAAACGGCGGAAAAAAGCAATAAAACTGTCAAAAATAGGTTTCGGTTTTTGACAGTTTGATTGGGGGGCTCTGGGGGGGCCGCCCCAGATGCAGGCGCGCCTGGCGACGCCACTGAATAAATGAAACAGAAGACAACATGCAGAGAACAGCCAATTAAACATTATTTAAGTATTTCAGTGGGTTCATTTCTACTTGAATAAACTTACTTCTATTAATGCATCTGACAAGTTAAGGCACAGTTAAGTGAGAACTGGGTGCTATTTTATTACAATGGAAAAGTATATGTAGCATGAGAACATTGTCACTACACAAACCCTAAGATTTCTAATATTATACCACTGAAAATATGAAACCACTGACATCTGGATTGTGATTAGTTACCTGACTCAATTTTATTAAGTATTTTTCTTGCACATTGTACAAAGGCCTCTTCAACATTCTCTCCTGTCAATGCACTTGTTTCCAAGAACATCAGCTCTGCAATAGTCATTAAAAAAAAAGATCAACCCACCATTATTGTTTGCCATTAAGGTTCACAGAATGGTCAGAAGGTATCTGGTACAGTTCAACTTCTGAAGACAAGCAGGACTAGCCCTATAAACTCACAGATGGTCTATCTTGTGAGTTTATGTGAGAGGGACAACCCTCCCTCTCTCTCACTGTAATAACAGAATATAAATAACGAGATAAATATGAATTATTTCACTAACAGGATCTCATTCAGTGTGCAAAGTCTTATAAAGGGACAAATGTGCTAAATATCCTGCATCAAATCAGAATGTATGTTGTGTTGATCATTACTACATTTATATCACAGCTCTCTTCCATGGAAATGAAAGTGGAATAAACAGGGTTCCCAACAGCCTCCCATCCAGAGACTAACTAGACATCTTATGTAGAAAGATAACTTTCTGTGCTCCTTTAAAAGAGGATTCTAGATCCTTATCAACATATTCCTTTGAACATGCATATTGGTACCTGTGTGATTAGAGCTAAACCAAAATAAGAGGGGTGTGCGTTTCACAAAAAACCTTTTGCTTTCTACAACCCTACCCTTTTGGCAATTGTTTGAGGAGACCTGTAAAATGGGATGAAAATGTTCCTCCACTTAAGAGTGAGAGCAGAAAGCATCGTTCTCACTCCAAATTGGATTTGTAGTGTTGTTGTCACATAGCCAAACCAAGTCAGACTAGCTGCATGAGCACACCACTCTTCATTCAGGAAGAAGTCCCAATTAAAAAAAAAAATGCTACTGACAGATTGAGAAAAACAGCAGCTATAAAACAGGTAGCACACAGCATGCAAAAAACCCAAACAAACAAGGGGGATTAAACATCTTCTTCCAAGTCCTCCTTTTACCCTGAAAATTGCAAATGAAAGTTCACCATAGTCCAACATTTTATCACATAAACCCCACCATTTTACAAGCATCACCCTGAACAAACATTGGCAATTTATAGCCTAGTATAATCTACATCTAATCCATAGACTCTCCCCTCCTGGTCAATGCAACACTGTGTTTGCTACATTTTAGGGCATTTCTAGCCCATTTCCCTAATTTATGCAAAACTTCTCTCATGGAGTCAGTATGTTATTGTTTTCTAGGGGTGGGAAAGAGAGCAGGCGATTGGAATAGTGCTTTAGTGACACCCAAGTTCACTACTGCTAAACTCAAAATTTAAAAAAGTCATGAACATGCTTACCATTTTCTTGGGCAAACCTGGACGCTTCTAAGAAAGTAACTTCCCGATCTCCATCAAGATCTTTTTTGTTCCCACAAAGTATTATTACTATATTCTGACTTGCCAACATTCTTGCATCTGTCAGCCAGTTAGTAAGCGCATTGTAGGTTTCTCGGCTGAATCATAAAGGACACATTATTAGAATGAGTTACATCTTTCCTGTGCTTAGACTATACCAAATCCAGCTACCTGGATTATTTTTACAATAAGAATTTCTACTTAATTTGATAGTGGATTAAGATTAACTACTGCAGGACATTTTTCTCCTTTCACCCAAAAATATTTTATCCTGTGTTGAAAACTGTAAATTAGCCATGGCTCCATAGTATGGGATAAGGCGAGGAGTATCTGAGGTCCTTGCCAAAGATGAGTTACAGAGCTTGGTGCACAGAGAGGGGTTATAATTCAGCAACAGAGCACTTACTTTACGTGCAGAAGATCTCAAGTTCAAATGTTCCTGCCTGAAACACTGAAGAGTTGCTGCCAGTCAATATTGAAAGTACTGAGCTAGATGGATCAAGGACCTGAATCAACAGCGCAATCCTGCGCAACTATCTGGTGGGCAGCCCAGGCTGCCCACCGAATCCTATCCCCGCTAAGGGCCGTTATGGAGCTGCCCGGAGGCCTACTCGGGGAAAAGGGATGTTTGTCCCCTTCCCCCGGTGTCCCCGGTGTAAAAGTCCAACTCCACGACCACAAAATACTTTGTATCTACAGCAAACAACTACTACTACCACCAGAGTACAGTGAGCCTTTGATTTAACAGACAAAGGGTGTGTTTGAGAATACTGAAAGTCGGTTAAATCCAAATGCACTGAAGTCAAGACACATGCATGCACAAAATGTTATGACTAGATTTTAATGAAGAAAATGTCAGTTGCTTCTGAGCCCTGTTAAACTGAGGTTTGATAAATCAAGGGATCATTGTATATAGAAGTCTGAGCATAAATAAGTTTTGAAGCAACATGGCTTGCGAGGGGATATGCGTCATGGACTAGAGAAGAAAGGTTAGTATGGCTCCTCAGTAATTTGAAAGGGAGATCCCATAATGTTGATACCCATCAAATACTACATGAACTTAACACCCGCTTTGTTTCCTCTGCCACTCTGGGAGGATGGATAGGCAGCAGTGTTTTCATTGTAAAGAAATAATAATAAAATAGTCATCTAAGGATAAACCACCGGAACAGCAAAACAAATAGATACAACTATTTCCTTTTACCTAGTGATGTCATAAACAAGTAAGGCACCTGCAGCACCTCTGTAGTAGCTTCGCGTTACAGACCTGTGGAGGAAGTTTAAACCAGTGAGGTTCATTCTACAAAGAAGGCAATAAGCTTTAGTCTTCTCAGAACTACACCAACAAATACTGTCTCATATTTCTCTATGCTATGGTGACAACATAGTTATGGCATCTAATGAAAACTGCTATCAGAAATTTATAAACATTAACTGCATTTATTTCTAGCCAACTTCTGACATTTCCGTACTGAATTACATTAAAATATACCTGAATCGTTCTTGTCCAGCTGTATCCCATATCTGTAATTTTACGTATTTGCCACCTACATTTATTATCTTTGAACCAAACTCCACTCCTATAGTATGATTTGAATCATCTTTAACTAGAATAGAGAAAATCTCAATTAGTGTGCACAGATAAGTTATATATAACTAAGAGGGAGAAAACTTTTTAAATGTCACATTTATTACCTAAATATACAAATTATACATAATTCAATAGGTCTTCAAAATATATTCTGTGAATACTTGTTTGTGGATAAGCTGAAGTCAAAATACATATCAAAATGAAATGCATTATTTATTAGATCTACTATACACAACCATGCATGTGTGCTTAATTTTGGGTTTTATGCAAATACAATGGTGTGCAGTAGTGCTGCAAGTCCCAAAGGGTAGCTCCTAGTGAAAGAAGATGGTCTCACACTGAAGAACCATGTCTGAATTTCACTCTGCAACAAAGATGACATCTCCTACAAGGCTTCCCAACATATTATACCCCTTGCCATCAGAACAGCACTCCATCAAGGCAGATCCTAGTTCCACTGGTCAGTCTACACACCTTATTTGTGTGTCACTGAGATAAGGAATTTTGACACTACTCACTATAGTGATAAACACAACAGCCACAGATTTAAGAATGACTACTGATTGCATGTTCTCAGATGGCCTCTCAAGCCAATAAAAAAAATGATCCGGAGTGTCCCTAATTATTAACACCATTATTTATTTTTTAAAGAAAACATACCCATGCAAAAAAACATGCTGCTAGGCACTGTTTTTGGTAAAAGCCAACGCATACCAGGATTTTAAAGAAAAAAAAATGGCAGTTCCTATATTATACTTACATTTCTTCTCAATAAATTGATGAAGCAAACAGGACTTGCCAGTTCCAGCATTTCCAATGACCAAAAACTTAAACAGAAAATCTGAAAATAACAGAACCCAAATTAACATGTTCAAATGTCAAAGAACTATGTTATTACTGCTATTTGTCTTTTGTCACTACTCATAGTCACAAGGGCACAGAGAACTGACAAATTGTACGATTGTCATTCCTTGGCACACACAGAAAGAATAAAACAGAAAAGGAATACGTACGGCTATTTGAAACTCATGCATACCATAAGAATGCAACACAAAATTCAGAATTCTGAAGAGTCTATATTTTTCAGCCAGTCCTAATGAGACATACAACGCAATCCTGACTAAGGATTCAGCGGCGGCCCAGGGCTACCAGCTGGATCCTGAGCCCAGGCTGCCATTGCACTGGCAGGCTGGAGCGTCCCCTTCCCTGGGTGTAAACCGGGGCCGGCCTCCCTTACTTCTGAGGCGTCGCGAATGTGCTTTACAGCACGTCAACGTTCAAGTCTTCCGGTGGATTGCGCCCATAATCTGGTACTGTATATGACAAGAACTGAGTTATTGTAACAGTTCAGATTATCACAGTATAGTTGATTGGTTTTTGTTTTAGTTGCATGCTTTTGCATTCTGAACTGTACCTCCATGAGGCACAAGAACACATACCTAGGCTTACCATAGTCCCGGAACTGAGTTGCGCTGCGGCCTAGAAAAGACACGAGCCGCTCCCAGGAGTGCATGCGGTCGCCTCGTTTACCGGAAGGTGCGGAAGCCGCAGCTTGCATTGGCCTGCCGCGGTGCACTTCTGGGAGCGGCTCGTGTCTTTTCTAGGCCGCAGCGTGACTCGATTCCGGGACTATGGTAAGCCTACATATACCCATGTTTGTTTTCAGACTACAAGATGCCAAACTAATCTGGATTGTAATTAAGTTTGACTGAACTAGTAGGAAAGGTCCCGTCCCCCCAAGTTCGCCTGTAACAATATAAAAAGGAAGAAAGGAAGATGAAGGGTCCAAGGTACTTAATATGCATGTTTAAATTCTACTGATTTCAGTGAGAAAGGTATCCATGTGCTTAAAATCTCAAAATCTAACAACCTTTATGGCTTTACAGATATTCGACATTTTGGGTGAAGCTATGTGACCTGCAGGCCTATGCACATATCTTTAATTTTTATAAACTTTATTATGTCACCTTTACAACTGGCCCAATTATGTACATACAAATAAGGTTAAGAGCAATGTCTAATGCTGTGTCTAGTCATACATGAAATTTTCTAGTTGCAATACCTGCACTTTTGTCTGTCAAATCAGGCATGCAAGAACTATATTATTTGTGCCATAAACACTCGTTTTTCCTTAAAGAGTTGTGTACCTCAAATGCTTACAGATTTTGTTGGTCCAATGATATCTAACTGATTCTATGCCTTAATTTCAGCAGAACCAACCTGGTCACATGTATTTAACCTAGTAAATAGACTAATCATACGAGCCGATTTTTCCAGTTCTTTAAGAGGTGCTTTAGGGCCAATGCTACCACCTCCAATACTTCCAAATATAGCCTTCAGTATAGGCTGCAATGTATAGGCCCAAATTTCTCCACTAGTGCTTCCATTATAGCAATTTTTGAGTACTATGAAATCACAATGCGATTGCGGCCCTAAGGCATGATACTTTCTTCTTTAAAGTATTTATAATCTTCTTGGTGAGCTAGCTCAAGTTTTAATGTATTCCTTGCTAAGATAAACTGATGTAATAATCATTATACTTAAGTTGTCCAAAACTGTATAAATAGATAACGGCAAAACTAGGAAGTGTTTCCTAATAACTTGCAGTGACCCTTGTATGCTTTCTTATCACAATACCCACTCTGCAAAGCAAGAAGACAATACCACTCCATTCCAAATAGAGTACAGTTCCTTGATTAGTTCACTACAGTAACTTTCCTCTAATGCATCTGGAAAGAGTTTAGGACACATAAGGGAAAGTACTTCTTTATACAACACACAATTTATGGAATTCACTGCCATGGGATGTGGCAATGGCCACTAGCCAAGACAGCTTTAAACAGGATTAGACAAATTCATGGAGAATTTTATTACTGGCTATTACTTAGTTATGAAGACTGTATGAAACCTCTATGTTCAGAAGCACCATGTATCTGAATACAAGTTGCTGGACAAGGAAAAGTGGGCAACAGTAGAGAAGGACTAGTGCCTTTATGCCCTGCCTGTGGGCTTCCCAGAAGTATCTGGGTGGCTACTGTGGGGAAAATGCTGAACGACCTGAACTGGTTCTCTGTTCACAAAGTTCTGCTTCTTCCATTTTTCCTTAAAGCATATTACACTTCAGTGCTACAGTATGAGAACACCCTTGCATTAAGACAGCTGTTAGCACTTAGCACAACTTCTTTGCTTCTCTTGAAAGATGCAAAATGGAAGCTTCCCAGCAAGAACCCCACTCAGTGCAGTTCACATAAAGTGTGGTGCAAAAACAGCAATTTCCCCCCATTCAGAAGCCCCAAAGTGCTACTGCAAACAAGACAGGATTGAAAACAGAAAAAAGTAAGATGTGCACAACAGACAACTGCACTCTGTAATAAACATGAGAGCCCAACACAGTGCAATGTTTAGAATGCTGGACTAAAACTACGGAGGTCCAGGTTCAAATACTCACTCAGTCATGAATCTTGGGGGTGGGGGGAGAAGAGGCACAAATCAAATTCTTAGCCAAACCTACCTCACTGATAGCGTAATGATTAGCAACTTTCCAGTGCCAGTGTAGCTGTGCCAACAGGGCACACACTACATTTTGCAGTGCAGGGGCAGTCATGGGAGGCCTCTTCAGGGTGAGGGAACATTTTGTTCCCTTACCTCTGGGCTGCATTGTGGCTACACTGGTGCTGGAGAGTTGGTTAGGATTGCGCTGTGAGTTATTGCAAGGATAAAGGGAGGGGAAAATTACATATGCTGCCTTAAGCTCGGAGGAAGGGATTTTTTATAAAATTAATTCAGTTTGTGGCTTTCTATTTGCCCATATCCCATTTTACTTCACTGCTTGCAAGCCACTTCAACAGATTCCATCATCAAGCCACTTCAACAGATTCCAAACTTTGCCAACACACTCAAAGCTTGACAAACTGCAAATGACATATTCCTCACACTATCAAAGAAAAATAATCAGTGCTAAAAAGCATCACATGTTCATGTGAATCTTATGTTAGTCTAAAAGTAGCTCATTCAAAATTGCTGTGGGAAATGTTTGTGGGTGTTTTACTTCTTGCGCAGTGAAGTGAAAGCAATTCATATGCCAGTTATTTATTCAACTGTTTAAATACCTGTTTGCCTTTAACGTTTCTTCCCACAAGGGAAAAAATGGGGGAAAAAAAGCAAAGCTTTGAAAGACACTTGACTATAGGGCTTATTTTCTCTTTCTTCCTCAGTGACAAAGCAGCATTGAGCACCAAAGATTCTTCTGTTGAGCTGTTTGGCCCCTCACCCTGGAGAAGTTTGTTGTCACTTGGAATGACTGAATGCAGCTAAGAGAAGACCCAGAAACAGTTAGCATTATAACCATTCTTGAAACATTAAGGACTTCATCTGGAAACAAGATCCTTGTAACACAGATATACAATACCATGAGACACATGACTATCAAAGTACTAATACTACATCAGCATCCAAGATTACAATAACTGTGCACTGAAAATGGTTTCAGGTTTTTTTTTAGTATTCATTTGAGTTTTAATAGCATAGTTCCTTCAAAGAAATAGGAAAAAAGTATAGAAGTCAATCAAAAAAAAATTCAATTCTAAAGGGTAAGGTTAAATCGCCATCTGACTATTAATTCACAAAAATACTCCACTCCAACTGAGGGTAATCTAACAGCCACAATAATGTCAGAATTAAATTTGGCAATATGGTTAAACATTAAAGTCATCCTTCGGTTATGGAAATACCATGAACTAACAGACAAGAAGGGCATAAAACACAATATCTCCTATAGTATTTCCTATTTTTCTTATTTTAGCCTAAATGCTTTCTTTCTATACAACTACAAACATTTTCCACCCAAACCATATAAAGGGAAAACAGGCAATCAACAGAAAAAAATAGAAAAGAAGAACAGTTTAGTAATCTCACAAGGGGAATAAGAGAAAAATTCCTTTAAAAAAAGCTAAACAAAAATACTGAAGATAGCTGGAGCAGATGAGATTGGCACGAGTAGTTCAGGAATATGAAACAGAGAGAACAGGAAATGGATAGCAACAGTTACCAGTATATTCCAACTCATGAAGGATTAAAATGGACTAATTCCTGTTTCTCTCACAATACTAAAACCAGGGGTCATTCAATGAAACAGACTGGCAGAAGATTTAGGATGGACAAAAGGAAGTATTTTGTCTCACAGTGCATAATTCACCTGTGGGATTCTTTGCCACCCGATGCAGTGATGGCCACTAGCTTGCATGGCTTTAAAAGGGGATTGGACAAATTCATGGAGGACAGGTCTATCGATGGCTACTAATTACAGCAACTACCTGTACGTGCTTCTTCCAGGGTCAGCTACAGCATGCCTCTGAATACCAGTTGCAGATGATGGGAGAGAAGTATGCCTTTTCCCACGGCTTGTGGGCTTCCCAGAGGCAGCTGGTGGGCCACTGCGAAAAACAAAATGCTGCACTGGTTGGGCCTTTAAAACCTGATCCTGCAGAGTTTTCCTTATGACTAGATACCTTCAACTCCAACAGTCAACTCCAACAGTCAGCTATCCTAAGCGATCTCCATGTTCTTTCATGCTACCTAACTTTCCTCCTGAAATTACGTCTACAAATCAATATTCACAGAAACATAGAATGTTAGAATTGGAAGGGAACTTGCTGCCCCTTCTCCGAACTCACTCTGACTTATCAATGTCTTTCTTAACATGTGGTGCCCAAGATTTGTCAACAGAATTCCACGTGAGGCCTGATGAGTACAGAATAGATTGAAATATATTAACACAGCCCAGCATTGATTAGCTTTTGTTGCAGCCCCATCACACTGCTTGCTTGCGTTTGGCTTGTGGATCCACTAAGGGCACAATCCTATCCAATTTTCCAGTGCCAATGCAGCCCCCAAGGTAAGAAAACTAACGTTCCCTTACCTTGAGGAGGACTCCGTGACTGCCCCAATTTGGCAGGGCTGTAGCCTCTCTCTCCGGGTTGCAACGTGAGCAAGAGGACCCGCACGAGGCAGCCTCATGTGCCCTCACGAGATTTGGGCACCGCCATCTTGAATCTCGCGAGATCCAAGATGGTGGCGCCAAGAAAAGGTAGGATGCAGGCCTGTACTGCAGGGGACAGTGAAGGCCTGTAGCCTTCTTTTTCAGGTTGCGGCGCGGGCGGGCAGGTCCTCCTGCTCACACTACAACCTGGAGGGGGTACGCGGGGGGAGCTGTTCAGGGGGTAGGGGGCGGAGGCCCGCATAGAGGGTATGCGGGTCTCTGCACGTTGGGAACCCCTGACCTAGACCTTTTTACATATGCTGCTGTCAAGCCAGGTCTCCCCCATTTGTGCCACTGATTTATTTATTTTTGTACCTACGTGCAGGGCTTTATATTTGTCTCCACTGAACTGCATCTTGCTGGCACGAGCCCAACGATCAAAACTGTTAAGATCATTTTGCATCCCAATTCAGTCTTCTAGAGCAGTGGTTCTCAAACCTTTTGTTCTCCGGAGCCTTTTGCACTCCTAAATGGAGTCCCGGGAAGCCCCAGCGCATACGCAGAGTAGCACAGTGCTGAGCAGATGACGGCCACTTATGGTGCCCTCATGAACCACTAAAGGAGCCCTAGGGCTCTTAGGATTTAACACTGTTCTACAGTGTTAGCTGCCCCCCTTCTATCGTGTCATCTTCACATTTGATAAGCAGTCCCCTACTCCCCTCATCCTGGTCATTTATAAAAATGTTGCACAGTAGAGTTGTATAGCGCTGTATTCAATACCTCCTTCCAGGATGACACAGTGCCATTTAATAGCACTTGTTGTTCCACCAGCTTTGAACTCACCTGACAATAGTACTGTACCAAGTAGCCCACATTTTTTTCCCCATTTTATCCACAAGAATATCATGGGATACTTTGGCAAATGCTTTACTGAGATCTAGACTACAACCATGGCATTCCCTCAGTCTAACAGACTAACCACTTTACCAAAGGAGATGAAATTAGTCTGGCATGATTTGTTCTTGACAAATCCATGCTGGCTCCTGGAAAATCACTCCATTGTTTTAAGTGCTTGCAGACACTCCACTTAATCTGTTCCTGGATCTTTCCAGGTACTGATGTCAGGTTGACCAGTATGTCGTTTCCCGGATCCTCCTTTTTTAAAGACAACAACATTCACTCATCTCCAGGTGTTCTCCAAGATTACAATCAGCAGCTCAGAATTCACATCTACAGGTACCCTGAGGTGTAGTTTGTCTGGCCCTGGGCACTAAAATTTATTTAAAGTACCTCGGTGTTCCCTCACCATCTTTTTATATATCTTGAACACAAGATGCCCCCAGTTCCTTATTAGTGCAACAGATTGGGCCACTTTCCCAAGAAGCCGGTTTCCCAAAAAGGGAGAAGACCGATGCAAAATAAGAAACGAGCAGTCAATAAATGCAATAAATTACAAAAAAAAATGTACACACATTTTAATGAGCTCTGATTCATACATACTTCATTGTAGAAAACCTGCAACACTCAAATATCTAAGGGAAGCAATTGAAGAGTTGGGTGGAACCATCCTAGCACACACATTGGTGGATGTCTACATGTCCCTTAGTCAACAATGCAGACACCAATGGGAAACATTTTGGGCACTTGGTATAATTGATTGATTGATTGATTGATTACTGAGTCAAAGAACTGCTTCTGTGTATACCATACACAGTGTATGTGCGAGTTATGGCATAATAAATTTGACACTATAAAGTGTGATCACATATTCCTAAGATGACGTGGTAGTGATGTTCATAGAAATCTGGAACAAATTATGACTCTGTATACAACTAAGAGGACTGCTGATTTTTTTATTTGGAAAAAAAAAGTGGGTTTGATCCAAATATATTAAGCGAGACCAAATAAGAAATAAACATAAGAAAACACAAAGTCCTAGCAGCTACAAAGAAGCAACAAGTCCCTCAATGAAGCCAGCTAAGGTACTAATCAGGAATGTTAATTACTGTGCTGTAGATAATAAGTGCAGTAATCTCTCTTACTAAAGTCGTACATAGTTTTGATGATATGCCTACATTTCTACCTCTAGTGTTGGGAGGATTAAGATACACCAGCAGCTGAGCAATTCTACTGTCTGCACTCAGTATGGTGAGCAGACCCATCCTGCAACATCAGGCAGCTAGCTCAGAGTTGCCTACCAAGCTGTCCTTATAAAGCTGAATGATACTAAATGTCTTTTCTTGTACTCTCCTTCACTTGCCCTCTACACATTTTTAGTTTCTTGCATTTTAAAAAGTTTCAGAAGCTCCTTCAGTCAAAGGCACATGAAACCAAAGCAACACTTAAAATTACCATTATTTAACCTTGAATAAGATTTAAAGTCTTCCACCAGCAATCAAATCACACACACACATATTAGGTCTTCACACATAATTCAAAATGCCATAGTTCTATATTCAGATATTATAAAATGAGTGTATTGTAATCAATACCAGCTGCTAGGAGCAATTTTATGACCTTCAGAATTTATTTGCTCTTTTATAAACATTTGACCCTAGATCACTTCGGTCAGATGCTCTCAATTCGTCCACTGTTCACACCTTATACCAAAGAGTCATTCTGTTTTTAATCATAGATGAAATAATTTCTTTCTTACGTCACATAGCAGATATAAGATATCGCTATGTTTTGTAAGTGGTGATGCTTGATCTGAACATGTTCAGCACCAATAATAATCTGTTCCCGGACCTTGAACTGTGACTTGAATTGTGAGGAACTGGCAACCTAAAACAAAACAAAAACTGACTGTGGGAAGTCTTGATGCACAAAGCATGCCCTGTGGGAAGTCTTGATGCACAAAGCATGCCCTGTGGGAAGTCTTGATGCACAAAGCATGCCCATCCCCACAACAATGCTTTAGTGTGGTCCAGATTTCTCATACAGGATCAAACCTTCCTAAAACCTGTGCACAGTACTTGATGCCTCCACATACTTCTAAGACATTAATTTTAATCACCCCCAAAGAGGAAATTCTTCCCACACATACAGGGGGGCCTCACTATCTGCATCTCTGTTAATAAACTCCCTATAGTTACAAGCCCAATTTATTGAGGAACAAGTAAAACTTCTCCACACTTAATGAGGATCCTCAGACAAGAGTCCAGAGTTTCCTCAGATTTTCAAGATTACAGTGCTGTCCAGACTCACTACCCACTACACAAGACCACCCAGATGAATCTCACTGTGCAGGGTCACTGTGCCTCCAGTTCCCACACTGTCACTCCCAACATCCATCCAATGAAGCCAAGTTTAACATATCCATCATGCACAGCCTACTAAAACATACTTCTTAAAGGTTTTAGAATAAAAATAATTTGTACAGTACTACTTTCTAATAATAATAATTGCTTTAATATTTCAAAATAAGTTCTTGGGGAGGTTGTTTCAAATCTTCTGGCCTGAACTGGAACCTATCCCATTATTTCTTATGGAAAAAAAATCCCCCCTTACTACAGATCACTAACCATGCCAATTTTTTTGGTCCCCATTACCCTTAGATAAAGAAGTATTGCTTTCCACAAAGCAAGAGCCACTACTGTACTTAGCTTCAGCCCTTCTCTTCATCTGCAGTATGGAAACAATACTACTGGCCTACCATACAGAGCTGCTGTTTCACCTCAAAAAGTCAGTGAGATTATACAAAACTAGTCCAAAAACTAAAAAGGGGCTGTACATCTGTATCTGAATCACTCTCTATTTCAGTGCACATGAATACAGCACAAAAATCCCCTTCAGAAACGAGACAGGGAGATGGGAGGGGGGGGGGGAAGTATGGGAGCCCCTCCCCTCTACGGGGTGTAGACAACCCACTGACCACATGGAGGTGGGGGGAGAGAAAGAACACCATCATCCACGATTCTGCCAGCCAGGAGACAGGCGTGAGTATCTGTACTGTCTCCACACATCACAGGTCTTCTTATCCCTCCCTGCCTGCCTTGGCCTTTGTATACCCCAGCCCGTCTCCTTCCCTCATTGTTGCTGCCCAGCCAGCCCCGAGACCCGCCCTCGGTCAACCAACCCCTCCCTACCGTAGGTCTCGGACATGGCTGTCTGCGACATTTTGGGAGCGCGGCGGCGGTGGCAGTCGCTCCTCTCCTCCCCACCGCCACCGCTCGGGAAAGCGGGACGCCGAGGCGCGTCAGTCACTCAGGCCAAGCCCACAACGGAACGACAAAGGACCTCCCCTCCGACCGGAGGATGGGGAGGGCAGACGACTGGGTAGCAGAAAAGAACCTCAGCTAACCGCACGAGACCGCTTCTCTCTGCGCCCGCGCACGCAGCCCCGTCCTCGTCGCCCCTCCCTTCGGGGAGCGGCCCGCACGTCTACGCAAGCGCGCTAGTGCGCCAACGGCTCTCTTGTTTAACCAAAACAAAGCGCACGTGCGCGGCTACTTTGAAATCTGAGCTCTCAGCCGAGGGGAGGGGAGATAAATGGGCAGGCTAGAGGAACGCGAAGAATAGGGACGCGAAGAAGGAACGCGAAGGAGGTGAAGAATAGATTTAGGGCATTAGACCTGGTAGACAGAGTGCCTGAAGAACTATGGACGGAAGTTCGTAACATTGTACAGGAGGCAGCAACTAAAACCATCCCAAAGAAAAAGAAATGCAGGAAAGCAAAGTGGCTGTCAGATGAGGCTTTACAAATAGCTGTGGAAAGAAGGGATGCAAAAAGCAAGGGTGAAAGGGAAAGATATAAACAACTGAATGCAGAGTTCCAGAGAATAGCAAGGAGAGATAGGAAGGCCTTCTTAAATGAACAATGCAAGGAAATCGAGGAAAACAACAGAATGGGGAGGACTAGAGATCTCTTCAAGAAAATTGGAGATATCAAGGGAATGTTTTGTGCAAAGATGGGCATGATAAAGGACAAAAAAGGCAAGGACCTAACAGAAGCAGAAGAGATTAAGAAGAGATGGCAAGAATACACAGAAGAACTATACAAGAAAGATCTGAATGTTCCTGATGACCACGCTGGTGTGGTCACTGACCCAGAGCCGGACATCCTAGAGAGTGAAGTCAAGTGGGCCTTAGGTAGCATTACTAACAACAAAGCTAGCGGAGATGATAATATCCCAGCTGAGCTACTTAAAATCCTAAATGATGATGCTGTGAAAGTGCTGCATTCAATATGCCAACAAATTTGGAAAACTCAGCAGTGGCCAAAGGATTGGAAAAGGTCAGTTTACGTTCCAATTCCAAAGAAGGGCAGTGCCAAAGAGTGTTCAAACTACCGTACAATTGCACTCATTTCACATGCTAGCAAGGTTATGCTCAAAATCCTACAAGCTAGGCTTCAGCAGTACGTGGACCGAGAACTACCGGATGTACAAGCTGGGTTTTGAAGAGGCAGAGGAACTAGAGATCAAATTGCCAACATGCGGTGGATCATGGAGAAAGCACGAGAGTTCCAAAAAAACACCTACTTCTGCTTCATTGACTACGCAAAAGCCTTTGATTGTGTGGATCACAACAAACTGTGGCAAATTCTTAAAGAGATGGGGGTACCAGACCACCTTACCTGTCTCCTGAGAAACCTGTATGCGGGTCAAGAAGCAACAGTTCGAACCGGTCATGGAACAACTGATTGGTTCAAAATTGGGAAGGGAGTACGGCAAGGCTGTATATTGTCACCCTGCTTATTTAACTTATATGCAGAGTACATTATGAGAAATGCAGGGCTGAATGAATCACAAGCCGGAATCAAGATTGCCGGGAGAAATATCAACAACCTCAGATATGCAGACGATACCACCCTAATGGCAGAAAGTGAAGAAGAACTAAAGAGCCTCTTGATGAGAGTGAAAGAGGAGAGTGCAAAAGTTGGCTTGAAACTCAACATTAATAAAACTAAGATCATGGCATCTGGTCCCATCAATTCCTGGCAAATAGAAGGGGCAGAAATGGAAGCAGTAACAGATTTTACTTTTCTGGGTTCCAAGATCACTGCAGACGGAGACAGTAGCCATGAAATTAAAAGACGCTTACTCCTTGGAAGGAAAGCTATGGCAAACTTAGACAGCATAATAAAAAGCAGAGATATCACCATGCCAACAAAAGTTCGTATAGTCAGGGCGATGGTGTTCCCAGTAGCAATGTATGGTTGCGAGAGTTGGACCATAAGGAAGGCTGAGCGCCGAAGAATAGATGCTTTTGAACTGTGGTGCTGGAGAAGACTCCTGAGAGTCCCTTGGACTGCTAGGAGATCAAATCAGTCAATTCTAAATGAAATCAAGCCTGACTGTTCCCTGGAAGGACAGGTATTAAGGCTGAAACTCAAATATTTTGGCCACCTAATGCGAAGAGAGGACTCTCTGGAGAAGACTCTGATGCTGGGAAAAATTGAAGGCAAAAGGAGAAGGGGAAGGCCAAGGATGAGATGGTTAGACAGCATCACCGATGCAACAAACATGAAAATGAGCGAACTCAGGAAGATAGTGGAGGACAGGAAGGCCTGGCGGGATATGGTTCATGGGATCACGAAGGGTCGGACACGACTTAACGACTGAACAACAACAAGAGGAACGCGTGTTCGCTGGACTTTCGCACAGTCTTTCTTGGTGTTTTTTTTTGTTTAAGCAGAAATCTAGTAGGTTACGGAAAATTAAACGAACAGCGCTGGATAAAGATCAGAACTACTAATGCAATATCAATCAATTCAACCTTTATTGGCATAACAGAAAAAGACATACACACACATATACAGATAAATTAAAATAGTGCATAATACAAAAAAAACACAAGTAAGCAGAGAAGGAAGGGGGTTACAAGGGAATAAACAGTCTACATCCATTTCTAATTAGATTTTACTAAATTGGTCACTATGGAGGCTCTTCGTTGAATAGTTAGATAAAGAAAGTAAGCTAGACGATTTATTAACAGATGACAGTAGAACCAATATAATCTCCGAATCAGATAACATCATGACATCCTGCCATGGCTGGGGCTGCGCTCCCACTGCTCTTTTCTGGCCGCAGCTAACTTTGGTGTTTCACCTTTTCTTCACAGGCTACAACTTGGCTTCATCTTTTCCCACTTGTTAGCGTTGGGCATGTCGAAGAGACAGCAGAGAAGTCAGGTGGCCAGGCTAAGTGGTGCAGGGTCTGCCCTGCTCCCTGCATGCTGCCGCCTGCCCAGCCAGCTGCAGAAGATCCTGCCATGGAGATTATTCATTCAGCCACCTGAAGCCTTCAGGCCCTGGAGAAGCAGAAGGCTTCTCAGAAGAGGGGGAAGCAAGGGGGTGGTGGTACTCCAGTGGGCGTGGCCAACCTCTGTTCAAAATGATCAGTTTCTTTCTCTGCTTGGCAGGATTGTGTCGGGATCTGGTAGCAAGGATGGGGTTTCAGCTTCCAATGCTGGGCCTGCTGAGGCAGCTACTGCTGGGCCTGCTGAGGTGGCCCCTTTGTTTCCTGTGAGGAGCTGGCACAAAATGAGGAACCTGGTCCAGAGAAGGGCCTGTCTGGGAGTGGCAAGCATGCTGTTGGTGAGTGCGCCCCTGGAGTACAGGGATCTTTGGGGGATGCTTGGGTCAAGGAGGCTAAAATTGTCCCCTCTCAGCTGGCTTGCCCGGTTAGTGGGGCTGAGTCTGCCATACCTACCAGTCCTGCGCCACCAGTAGTGCATTCTCAGGCCACGCCTGCCAGGGCAAGGTCACAGTAGCCATTCCCTCAGGGCCCTGCCTGGCAGGCACCCAGTAGCCTGGTGGGTGTCTGGGGCTCCCTGCCAGGGCAGAGTGTGGTGCCAGGTAGTCAGCTTCCAGTGGCCCACAATGACGTTCTAGCACCTCCTGTTTATCAGGGTGTGGCTGATAGTCAGCAGCCCTCACTGCTGGGCTTGGCCTTAGCCTAGGCTTACCATATCCAAAGGGGGACAGGGTGCCTACACCTTTAATTATTGTAAAAAGAGGGAATTTGGGCAGGTGCAGCTCATAATGGAAGGGTGCAACAAGCTGCACCTGCCCAAATTCCCTCTTTTTATAATGGTTAAAGGTGTAGGCACCCTGTCCCCCTTGGGATATGGTAAGCCTACCTTAGCCCCTCTCCATGCCTGCTCCTGCCCCGTCGGCGCCCCCTGGTATACCTTGCCAGTGGCCTCCCAGTATGGGGGCTTATGGTATCCAGGCTAGTTCTCAGCCCTCGCCCCTGCCTCTCCTGCCCCTGATGGCCTCCACTGGGGTGTCATTCCAGACTTCGGGTTTCATGGGGTTGGGTTTTCAGTCCCAGCCCATGCTTGCTTTGGTGGTGCCTGCTGCTCCCTATGGGCTGCCCCCAGGGTTGGCGGGCACTCCCCCAAGGTACAATTTTCTCCCGGTGGTGTTGGGTTCTCAGCAGGTTGCCCCGCCTCCCGTTTCTTACGAGGATTCAGCTCTGCCGCTAGGGTGTCATTTGACCCAGGAAATTAAGGAGAAAATATGGCGGGGGGAGTACGTTGACATGTTTAGTCTGCTCCATAGAGAACCTGAGCACACAGAAAAAGTAGGGGAGTGCTACAAGCCAGTGCTGGGCGACCTATCCGACAGCGGGCATATTATTTCCCGGAGTGGCTCTGGTAGTGCCCAGAGCCAGTCCACGGGGCAGTGGGTTCAACCCCTACGAGTGTGTTACGAGTATACACACTGGGCGGTGTGCAAAGGGTAATTGTGCCTACCAGCATGTCTGCAGCTTGTGTAGACTCAAGCACCTGCTCAGCTCTTGTAGCAAGACTAAGTGGGGAAAGCGGGGTAAAGGGAGATTCAGTAACCAGAAATGGGGAGGATCCTCATCTGCTGACACCCACACTCTGGGCCCTTCGGTCACGCCCCCCCCCACTTAATAGTGTCTCCTTTCCCTGGGTAAGCATCACCTTATTCACCACCTGTCCTACCCCAGGGGTTCCTCAGTTAATGATGGCATACTGGACCATTTATGTTCCGTCTGTTACACCTCCTTTGACCAGGCTGTCTGCATCCTCAGGAGCTGTGGCCCTAATGCTCTTATGGCGAAGAGCGATATTGAGTCCGCCTTTCGTTTGCTTCCTGTCCATCCTAAAGACTTCTGTCTCCTGGATTTCTCCTTTTGATGGGCTGTTTTCTGTGCTCCATGCACTCCTGATAGGGTATTCTGCTTTTAAGAAATTCAGCACGATGAGTGGGTGGTCAGGAAGCAAACTGGGATTGTCACCACTGCCCACTATCTGGATGATTTCCTATTTATGGGCAGGGCTGGTACGCATCAGTGTCAGACTCTTCTGCAGCATTTCAATGTGCTGGTGGGTGAGCTGGGGGTTCCTCTTGCTAAAGACAAAATGGCATTTAGTCCTGCTGCTGTTATTGGTGGCCTCGGGTAAGGGGGTGGGGACTGCAGGATTTGCCTGGCTGTCCTCACCACTGCTGGAGCCTTCCTTCTGATGATTGCAGAGGTGGCGAACTGTTCATAACCCTCCACCTTCCCATGTCTGCAGTCTGGGTTTTTCTGGTCGCCCTTTTGGGGGCCGGGTAGGAATTTTTCTGTCTGCCTGATTGGCTGTGGCAGGCAGTTTTTTACCTACCTCAGACTGTTGCTGGGTTGGGTTTTTTTCCATTCCTTTCCACTAACTTGATCACTTTGTTTTGCAGATTGTGCAGGCACAAAGGCGTGAAGTTCGGCTCTTGGTATACACCCCTGAGGCAGCAAAGGCAGGGCATGTCCCATATCTCCCCCCTTAGTTGCTCACCAGCGCAAGGGGCTGGCAGGACTGTCCTTGGCCTAGGTCACGTGGCCTGTCTCAAATGCTCTCTAGCTTGGGGCTGTTTTAGACTAATTTCAGGGTGCTGATTCTAAATCTGATCTCAGATTTGCTCTATCACATCTTGTTTTTATGCTATCGGCATACCCTATTTTCATGATGCCAAACCTGATGCCAGATTTGGAATGAGCGCCCCAAAATTACCTTAAAACCATTGGAATACCTTATACCAGAAAAAGTGTGTTGACTGGGTACCCCCTTATCACGGTCCAATTTTCTGAAGTACCCCCTGCTAATTAACTGCTAACTAATTGGATTAATCAGTTAGGTAATTAATCGTTAAGTAAAAAAGTACTAACACAATTTTAAATGTGAAAAAATGTCTTATTTAACTCTGTGAGTGAGTGAGTGAGTGAGTGAGTGAGTGAGTGAGAGAGAGAGAGAGGCAAGGATTTTTTTTTTCTCCAAGTCACACTTCCCAAAATCAGCTCCTCCTTCCCCCACCCCTCCAAAGTACAAAAATAAGCCCAAAATCAGAGAGACAGAAGGGCTCTGAAAATAATTACAATTTAAAATCTATGTTAATTAACACTTAATTAGCTGCTGATGGGGCAGATAAGGGGCAGGGCTTGGCGTACCCCCAGCAAGAGGTCCGCATACCCCTAGGGGTACCCGTACCACAGGTTGAGAACCCCTTTTGTAGCCATTGTTAGATCACGCCCTGCAGAAGGAAAATATTAAATAAAAGTGGATATCTACATAAAATGATATTATAAACACACTATCCTAAAAATACAGCACCATATTTTAACACTAAAGCAGTCACTGACTCGCAACAACTTGCAATCAAAAATACAGCACCATATTTTAACACTAAAGCAGTCATTGACTCGCAACAACTTGCAATCATAAGTGACAAAGAGTTAATTTTGGGTAAAATCAATGAAAATAAGGTATGCTATACCATACAAACGAGATGTGATAGATCAAATCTGAGATCAGATTTGGAATCAGCACCCTGAAATTAGTCTAAAACAGCTGCAAAAGTCCAGGCCAGAAAAAAAATATTTTTTTTGTAGACCAGTATTATTAATAGAAAAACAGAAGTCTACTAGGTTAGATGTTCCCAACTTGTGGTACGCATACTCCTTGGGGTACGTGGATCGTCAGGAGGGTGTACGCCAGAGGCTGTCCCTTATCTGCTTCTATCAGTTAAAGTATGAGAGTGCATGTTTGAAAGAATGGACGCTACTTCCTGATGTGCAAGAAGAAAATGCAAGTATATAGACTCTATAGAAATCAATTTAATTACTTATTAATTACTTAATATGATTAATTAACAGTTAATTATTCACTAATTAAATATTTTAATTAATTAAGGCCAGCGGGTGGCGCAGTGGGTTAAACCGCTGAAACATGAGCTGTCGATCGAAAGGTCAGCAGTTCGAATCCGCGACGGGGTGAGCTCTCGTTGCTTGGCCAGCTCCTGCCAACCTAGCAGTTCCAAAGCATGTTAATGTGAGTAGATAAATAGGTACCGCTTGCGGGAAGGTAAACAGTGCTCCGTGTTCCAGCCGCATGCTATGTGCTGCGGCAAGGAGAGTCATGCCGGCCACCATGACCACGGAGGCGTCTTCGGACAACGCTGGGTCTTCAAAGAAAGCTTTGAAATGGGGATGAGCACCACACCCTAGAGTCGGACACGACTAGACTTAATTGTCAGGGGTCACCTTTACCTTTACTTGAAAATTGTACTGTGACAGGGGGTACACCTGGCGACAAAGGTTGGGAACCTCTGTACTAGGTTATATAGTTACTTAACAGGGATGGAAAGAAGCTGTAGAACATCTGTATTGATTAGCCTTTTGGAAGAGGAGCTTCATAATGACCTTGACAACTGCCTTGGATCACCTGCTACCTGTACTAATTCTGTGTTTATGGGATAGTGTGCCTGCCATGGTGGGCAAAATGGCTGCAGTAATTCCTTGTTTTAAGTTCATACTACATTTGAGAAAATGTTACTCTTACAGAGAAATCCAATATACATTTATGCAGAAGTAAGTCCCACTATGTTCAATAGGGCTTACTCCCAGGAACATGTATATAGGATTGCAGCCTAAATTATTGATTCATACTTTTGCCTTTCTGCTACTCTTTTTTTTTTTTTTCTGGCTCAAAGCTAGGCAGCAGGTGCCTGTATTATTGGGGCTGCTGCTACCCTTACTGTACTCTGCTTTGTAATGCCCAGATATCAGCTTGTCTGGTTAAATGTGGGAGAAAGCAAACTGGTGTGTAGCGTACAGTTGCGTTGTTAGTATCGGCCGGAGAGGGGGAGGGCTATGACGTGTTTCTCGTCATCACCCCACCCTCTGCAGTCTAAGAAAGGAAGACACATTTGAGAAGAAGGGATGGTAAAGTTAAGAGCAGGAGGTTTAGTTGAGATAAACCAGGGTGACCAGTTGCATTTGAATGTAAAACAAGAGGTGTGTGTATGTAAATGTATGTAAAACAAGGGCTAGATTGGATAACAGTTTCATGTCCAATCTGACCCCCATGATTAAGGACATGTATGCTCATGTTTTGGGTGCTCCCCTCATGTCCAAATCAGCTTCCCTAATATGCTGCAATATCAGCAATGTGTGCAGAGATGTGGTTGGGGGAAATATTTCCAAGCATAAAGAGAGGGGGAAAGTGTCATCTGAATGAACCCACTGAAATACTTGAAAGTAAACATTGAGGAAGAGACCCAGAAGTCAAGTAGGAGGGTCTTCTAGTTAAAGGGAGCTGCATGTAAACAGGGAATAGGGGAAATTAACCTCAGAATTGCCTAGGCTCCCTAAACAGCTCAGGACCAGGTTATTTGAGAGACCGCCTACTTCCGTAGAATCCGGTCCGCCGCCTCAGGTCATCAGAGAAGGCCCTTCTAAAAGTGCTGTCACCTTCAGAGGTGAGAGGGGTGGCAGCAAGAAATAGGGCCTTCTCAGTAGTGGCAAAAACGTTTTGTGCAAAGATGGGCATGATAAAGGACACAAAAGGCAGGGAGCTAACAGAAGCAGAAGAGATTAAGAAGGGATGGCAAGAATACACAGAAGAACTATACAAGAAAGATCTTAATGTTCCTGATGACCACGCTGGTGTGGTCACTGACCCAGAGCCGGACATCCTAGAGAGTGAAGTCAAGTGGGCCTTAGGTAGCATTACTAACAACAAAGCTAGCGGAGATGATAATATCCCAGCTGAGCTACTTAAAATCCTAAATGATGATGCTGTGAAAGTGCTGCACTCAATATGCCAACAAATTTGGAAAACTCAGCAGTGGCCAAAGGATTGGAAAAGGTCAGTTTATGTTCCAATTCCAAAGAAGGGCAGTGCCAAAGAGTGTTCAAACTACCGCACAATTGCACTCATTTCACATGCTAGCAAGGTTATGCTCAAAATCCTACAAGCTAGGCTTCAGCAGTACGTGGACCGAGAACTACCGGACGTACAAGCTGGGTTTCGAAGAGGCAGAGGAACTAGAGATCAAATTGCCAACATGCGCTGGATCATGGAGAAAGCACGAGAGTTCCAAAAAAACACCTACTTCTGCTTCATTGACTACGCAAAAGCCTTTGATTGTGTGGATCACAACAAACTGTGGCAAATTCTTAAAGAGATGGGGGTACCAGACCACCTTACCTGTCTCCTGAGAAACCTGTATGCGAGTCAAGAAGCAACAGTTTGGACCGGTTCAAAATTGGGAAGGGAGTACGGCAAGGCTGTATATTGTCACCCTGCCTATTTAACTTATATGCAGAGTACATTATGAGAAATGCAGGGCTGAATGAGTCTCAAGCCGGAATCAAGATTGCCGGGAGAAATATCAACAACCTCAGATATGCAGATGATACCACCCTAATGGCAGAAAGTGAAGAAAAACTAAAGAGCCTCTTGATGAGAGTGAAATAGGAGAGTGCAAAAGTTGGCTTGAAACTCAACATTAATAAAACTAAGATCATGGTATCTGGTCCCATCAATTCCTGGCAAATAGAAGGGGCAGAAATGGAAGCAGTAACAGATTTTACTTTTTTGGGTTCTAAGATCACTGCAGATGGAGACAGCATCCATGAAATTAAAAGACGCTTACTCCTTGGAAGGAAAGCTATTTAGATAGCATAATAAAAAGCAGAGATATCACCATGCCAACAAAAGTTCGTATAGTCAGGGCGATGGTGTTCCCAGTAGCAATGTATGGTTGCGAGAGTTGGACCATAAGGAAGGCTGAGCGCTGAAGAATAGATGCTTTCATGAAAATGAGCAAACTCCGGAAGATAGTGGAGGACAGGAAGGCCTGGCGGGATATGGTTCATGGGATCACGAAGGGTCGGACATGACTTAACGACTGAACAACAACAGTAGTGGCACCAACCTTATGGAATCCCTCCCCCTCTAAAATTGCAAACTGCTCCCTCCTTAGAGGCCTTTCGGTGGGGCCTGAAAACATTTATGGGTTGTTTTTATTGTACACCACTTTGGGTCCCCCCCTATGGGGGGAAAAGTGGGGTACAAACAAACAGGGACTTGACTCTAGATTAGTGTAGTTCTCAAATTGCGGTGTATCCCCTCTGCAAGGGGGGGGTTAGGTACGTGGAGGAGGGAGAGAGGTAAGGGGACAGAATTACTGCATTCTGATCTTCAGAGCACAGTGGTCTGGTTCCCTGCCCTCTTTTATTGCTCTTTCCTCCATGCTGGTAGTTTAAATAAAGCAGGAAGTGCAGAACCAGCGTGCTCCACATTTCCTGCTTTGTTTAAGGCACCTGCGTGAGGAAGGGACAAGGTAAGGGGGTCAGCAGCAGACTGAAAGAAGGTGTCTGTTCACTGCCTCTGCTCACTGCTTCTCCCAATCTGCCACCCAATGCAAACATTATCGTTTACATCAGGGGTGACAACCTTTCAACAGGAATGTTCCTGGCCTTTTAGTGGTTGTATAGGTGAGAACATTTCAGCAGGTGCAGTTGCTTTAGCAGCACCATCAGCACTTGCAGCTGCCAAGATTCTGTCTGCTACACAACTCTTACGAACGCAGAGGCCCTAATGGTGGAAGGTTGGCCACCCCAATCTTGCATTATGAGCAAGGGAGAAACCTTTTGTCCATCCATATTCTCCACACCATGTATGATGAGGAACTTTCCAGGTGGTATCCTTTTACAGTCTGACTTTTTTTTTCCTGCTGGCTGACACATAAGTCTCTGTCATGTCTCCACCTTACTGCTATGCATGTCTACTCAGACTCTCAGGTAAGTATGTATAGGATTGCAGCCTTAGTTGTGTTTTTTTTCCCCTAAACTAAGAAGCCCCAAACCCATTTTTCATAGGGACAGTGCCCTAACCCCCTGGTAGTCCTGGTACCCTTTTCTTCATGTTGTCCAGCTCTACTATATCTTTTCTGAAATGGGTCTCTCAGCCATAGTTTGCCATCTGTAAAAAGGAAAATTGTGCCACATCACGTTTGAGTGAAATAGGCAAGACATGTGCTGCATCCATGATTAATGCGCTCATCGCTGTTGGAAGCCTCTTTCCCAGGGATGCCTCGGACAGAAGGAGGAGGATGACCTAATACCTGATTCCTCCTCCTCTTTGGCAAATTTGGCTATCTCCCTGCATGAGAGCTCAGCTAGTAGCTGTCTCTCCTCCTCAGCATCTTGCTCTGACTGCCCATATAAGGCTCAGCATCTCACAAATGCAAAGAAGGGCCTCAGTTGATCTCATGCGAGAGTGGTGATTTGTGATTGATGAGCTGGCACCAGCATTACCCTGGCCTTGTCCTGTATTTTTGATAACATCCTTCTATGCTACTGAAGGCATAGGCTGAAAACAGCACAAAGCAGTGAAGCTTTTGTTTCTGAACACCACTCCAGTTCCATTCAATAATTCTGGTATCCATGTCATTGTTTTATCAGACCAACTAAACCCAGGAGAGTTAGAACCAGTCACTGCAGTGTAACTATTTTGTATTTTTTATGTCAGCCAACCTACCCAGACATTAACTTGACATTTGACAATTGTCAGTTTTTTAGACCTAGCAAATGTTAGAGAGAAGGTTATTTCAAAGAAAAGACTGTTTATCTTTTATCACGATGCATATACTTTACATATACTATTCCAGCTCATTCCACTAAACATTTCTTAAGCAATCTATCATGATTAATAGAAATCAACATGAACCAAAAAATTAATTATAAAATACAAGAGCAAACATCTTCGGTGGCAGTCCCAATGATCTGTAATTCCGTAGTAGATGATGCCCCTCATAAGGTAGATTTTTTTTTTTGTTCCATATTACCTACCGTTAAGACAATTTGTTTTGATTTTATGGCACACAGAGTTTTGAGGTGTTATAATGGTAATTAACTAATACTGCCAGCGGAGTATTAGACAGACTTCCATGCAGGATTTCCATGCCAGTATGTCTGCCAGCATGGAAGACAAACAATTTAAAACTGATTATCCGCATCAGAGTCACACAATGCTAGCATTTTATTGCCCCCAACGTGTATATTTTCATACTGTGACTATCCACAGTTTCAGAGTGGCTTCAACAGTCTCGGGGGGGGGGGGGAACCAAGTTAGCAATTTGAATAAGATCTGCTTGGTGCCATATCATTAGTATGCCTCATGTTTCCCAGGCTTCCTAAAGGTTTCTCTGGAGTTATACCCTGGCCATCCTGAAGGTGGCACCAAAAGGCTGCTGCTGAAAGGCATGGGATTCATTTGAAACTTTCTTGGTGTGTGAGAGCTAAACTTGAAAGTATTATGGAAACTTGGGATTTGGATTTCCAACCTTGTTTTTCTCTTGTGTTGCTAATGTGGGAGCTGAGGGTCATTTGCAGGGCAGAAAGTGGGTGGGAAAGGGTGCATCATTTTTCTAACTGATTTTTATTTTTTCAGTGGACATGATGGCCCAAAGTACTGGGGGTTGATGTTTTAAAAATCTTTATCTACCGTACATCTTATTTGATTGCACGCTTTTTTCTTGGAGAACCATCCCTGCATTCATTATTTGAGCTTAGTTAAGGACAAATAATCTGGGAAAACATTGTGAACATATACTGAACAATTACTGCTTCTGATGTGGTCCAATCTCTATTATGGCTAGCGATGGGTTGGACCCCCAGTCAGGCTCAGAACAGGGTGTAGAAATCAAACTATGTCTCCCCAACTAAAAAAATATCCAGGTTTATTCCAAGTCCAGAACCCATTTCACCCCCAGTGATTTCACTGGAGTGCAGCAGTTTCTAACCCCTCCTACTGCCAGAGAACCACATTTCCAGTGCTCCTGGCTCACAATTGTAACAGTGTGCTAACCATCGGAGGTGGGAGGGATAGAGACTTCCCTTCTTTCCGTCATTTAATGGCTACTGGAATAGCAAGCAAGGCAAACCTGCGTAGACAGGTTTATGAGGGTCCGAGGGAAGCAGTCAGGTTGGTGAATTGAAGGTTCTCTTATTGACAAGTGGCTGGAAGAGAGGGCAAAATCCCTTCCAGATGATGTTAAATTTGAGCTGGATAAGAACTTTCAGGCTGTAATGCTCCATATTTGAAGAAAGTATTATAAACCACTGGATTTGTGTTTCAGGTCTGGAAAGACAACATTTGGGGACATCACTAATTAGATATGTCTTTCCTAGGATATTTGAAGGAGCTCTTTGAACATTTCTTCTCTAATCACTGCGGATTGATTAAAAAGGAATTAGCATCTTGGCAGAGTTTGTATGCATATTTCCAAACATATTCCAGAATGTTCACAAAAGCTTCCCTTTACACCCTTCCCCCCCCCCTACATTCCGTCTACAATTGTTGGTCAGCTATCCTTGATACTTGGTGGAAATGCAGTTAATGAGAAGGATTGTAATGTTTTTCCATAGTCCTTTGCCGATGGCTGTGCAATATTGCAATATGGGCCTACAGTACTGCTCCTGTGATAAGATAGTACTGTGGTTAGGAGCAGATAATCCAAGCATACAGCTGTGCTATAGCTCAGAATCAATGTATTAACCTGTATTAGAGCTATAGCTGTTGCAGTTTGTGTTCCCGCTTTTGTCTTTTTTTTTAAGCAATCCTCCATTGTAAAGTGAAATGATTCAGCTCTGCCTAAATGAAAAGTATTCATTTCATAATCCTCCTTCACTATGGGGTCCAACTTCATTTTGCTTTTCCTCTCCGTGTTTTTATTTTTTATTTTTTCTGAATGTGTTGTTAGACCTAATGCCTGACAAGAAGTGACATTTTGGCTGGTCGCCCTTTTTTCATGTAGCCTGTGTGTGGCTACCTAAGTCCACCATGAGGCCACGTGTAACTTGTCCTTTGTCCCCTTATAAAGCAAAAGGCCGTGCTGACAGCAATATACAGCCCTAGTAAACAAAATAGGAATAATTATTCTGACGTAATGTTTGTGCCACGACACACTGTTGTGTAACTCAGGGTAAGGACAAATATTCGATTGACCTTTATACAGACATCCACATTAGGGAAACAGAGTGCAAGTTGCTGGCTACATTTCAACCTTGACAGACTGCAGGCTGTTATCAGCATTGCAACTGCTGCTTTATTTTATGGGAAGGAAGGGAGATTACTTTTTTTTTTTAATGGTTGCTTTTGGGGATGCTCTGCTGGAAGGTCTTTTTCTCTCATACATATGCATCATCCCTATTCTGAGCCAAATTTTATCCTTGAGGTTCTGTTTAGGTTTTGGGGCTTGCCGGATGTCTGAGGTCTTGAAAGCAGCCTCCATGCTCAAAACATGCTTGACCTGATCTTTATCTAAACCTGTACAAACGGAAAGAGTTTTGTGAAGGAGGCAATAAATGTCCAAACTGGCTCAATTGTAAGCACCTCTCCATACATCAGTGGAAACGTCAGGATAACTCTTGAAGAGAAAGAGGTAGTTATAGCTTATTGTAGGGATGGCCACTTGTGAGCCAGATTCAACCGCCAAACAATTGTATGTGACAGTGCCCCATCACATTTTAGTCGAGGTATAAGGTAAGGTTTACTAACAGTTCCATACAGGGAAAATATATTGTCAAATGGGAAGAAATAGAGAGATCTCACGTTACCTCTCTCTTTTGGGTTTTGAATACTGTGTGTGTGTGAGTGAGTGAGTGAGAGTTCCATAACTGAGTTATGCTTGAGTTCCATAACTGTGAAGCCCTTAAGTCTAGATGGCACCAAATTTATTATGAAGACTGACGAGGGGCCTATTTTGTGCAGCAAAATACATTTCTAGTCCCTGGATCACAGCTAATGAGAGAATAGAATGGCGCTTCAGTATACAAAAGCTGACCATTCCTGATGAAATGTCTTGCCATTATCGCTCTTGTAGCAAATGCAATATCAGCAAACCCACCCTTTTTAGCTATACAAAACCCATAGCAAGAAGATTTGTTTCCAAGTTGGTATAAATTCAAGGGTTAGCCAATACAGTCAATTCATGACTGTGTTGACATTTGACCAGGAGCCTCCAATGTAAATCCTAGGTTCATCACCTACACTAAAGGAACTTGCTGGTTCAACTTTTGTAACTGCCCTGAGTTAGGTAGTTAGTTCTCTCTTCTGGCAGCACCTCTTCAAGAGGTCTGGTAGATTTTTCAGCCAGTTCTGCTATCTGATATCCTTTGTTGTTGTTGTTCAGTCGTTAAGTCGTGTCCGACCCTTCGTGATCCCATGAACCATATCCCGCCAGGCCTTCCTATCCTCCACTATCTTCCTGAGTTCGCTCATTTTCATGTTCGTTTTCATGTTCGTTGCATCGGTGATATCCTTTAGCTGAAGGTTAACTCTTAAATTGTGGATTGTGGGTACAAAGTATGTGCCCTACTGCTTCTCAAAATTAATGCATGCTTTTGTATAAACTGACTAGATCTTCCATGTTCCCATCCTTCAGGGGTTCTCAAAGTGGTGGGTCACGACCCACCATGCCAGGACAGAGCTGGTGCTGCCCCTTTAAGGGGTGTTGTGATCCCCAATGGCGGTAGCAGCGATCCTGGGGTTGTGCTGCTCTCTGGAGGGTGTGAGGCCCTGTGGCTCCCCCAGCGGGCCTCCCCAAGCCTCTAAATAGCTCCTGGAGGCAATTAAAACCCACTTCTGGTTTACTTCTTGATTTCCCTGAAAACCAGAAGTGGGCTTTAATTATACTTGTCCTCTCTCCTACCCAGTGATGTAATAGTAAATGTTAAAGTGCAAGAGCTTATCATGACCCACACTGTTTGAGAGCCTTCACTGTTCAGGTCTTTTTCCTAACAGTTTCTGCTGCTGTTTCATTCCCATTCCAAATTCAGAGATGTTTAGTGATCCATTTATTCCATGTAATGTTGCATTTGTTTTCTAAATCACATTTATTCCTGCATTTCTTTAATTTTATCCAAGACAATGAGTGACTTTTTTTTCCTGCATCATAGGTTATTGAGGGTCTTTGAAACAATGCTTCCCATTTATCTCTTTCAATCTTCAGTCATATTTCTGGCACTTACTCAAAGAAAGTTGGTTATGTCTTGGGCTGGTTTTGAGGGGATGCGTACACACGTATGCACACAAACAGAGTTCCTAGGGTTATTCTGAAAACCGAAAGCGTTTCTCTTTTCCAGAATCAAGATACTTTATGACTAACTTGTGCAAATCCTTCCCTAGCTGTTCTGCAGCTTGGTTTTGGCAATGCTAATGTATGATCTTGACATTTTTACTGACCGGGGGTTAAGTCACAGGCTGGAAAATCATCTCTGGAAACAATCCAAACAGCATGATTATGAAGCTGAAGCATTAGTAGAAGCTGTGTAATGAAGAAAGGGAAAAATATTTTCCATATAACTGCAGTGTCTTGGTAGGTGATCAGTTTATAACTCAGTAAATACACAGTTGTTTTTAATCAGAGGCCTTTCTTTGAAGCAGCACTTCAGATGTGGACATTTCACATTTTCCCAGCATTCAAAGTGCAGTATTTTGTTGTTAGGAAAACACAGTTCTTTTCCCACCGAACATATCAATAGTGTTGATAGTGTATACTGGTTGGAATGTGTCTGCATGAACATCATATGTATTTATTGGCTAGTGCCTGTGAACTCACCCATACTACTTTAAGAACTTTTCTTTAGAGGCAAAATGTTTTAACATTGACCAGCTTAGGCGCAAATATACTCAAGACAAGTAGCTCTTTCAAATTAAAAATATGGCAAACTGCAAGGCACTGTCCTCCAGCGGTGCTCTGCCATCTTCTGTGTTGTGAGCACCCAAGGGTGCTAGTGATTTCAGCTCGGGAGATTCGGTGAGCAGGCACCTGACCCAGAGGCAGGAGCGGGTACCCAAAAAGGAAAAAACGAAAATAAAAGGGAAGGAAAGAGTCTGCTAGGTGCAGAGGCGCCAAAAGAGCTCAAAAACCAACGTTGTAAAGAAAGATCTTTTACTCAGCTAGCGAGGACACGATCATAAGACAGAAAGTGTAACATATATGATTAATACAGAAGCTTTTATACATTTCATTATTTACATACAGAATCATGGAATTCATTGTCTTGGGGAAATACATAATAAAGAGGGACCAACAGGAGGAAGGATCCAAAAGTTGCACTTCGATACAGCCAATCAGATGGAGGATTGAAACTTTGCACCAATGAGAACAGCAGCAGCAGATGTGAAATATTTAGCCAATAAAAGACAAACTTTATTAAAAGAACCAATGAGAAGTGTTGTGCTTTGTGCAAACTGGGGCCAATGGGATGGGACCGGACAGCCAATGAGAGGGAGGATGGGTGCCAAGTGGCAAGGGTAATAGGATTAAGTTCCCCCTCCCCAGGTGAGTGAGGTGTTCCGGAATCGGATGAATGGAGTCTTTTGTGTAGCTTGGTGACACAAAAGACTAAATTTCCAAATTGATAGGCAAAAGTGCCAATACAATAGGTCTCCGTCTCCCCTGGCTCCAGGTATACAATTGGGAAGGTCTAAGTCCGTGCTGTCAGTCAGGAAGAGCAGGACAGGTGATTAGATTAGCATTTGAATTAATTGTAGCCAGCCTGGGAAGGAGCAGTGTGAAGAGTTCCAGGGAATTTGCATGATAGACCAGGCAGCTGGGGGACAATGGGTGGGGAGATGGAATCAGAGCGGGTACAGAGAGACAGGCTGGGCTTAAAGAAATGATAATGTGAAGCATGCATGTGATTGATAGGCAGCAGGAAGAGGGGCGTGAGAACTGCTGGAGAGAGAAGTCGTTCAAGTTAAGTTTTTGAGATCAGGAAATGGGGCAATCCAAGCCTTCCTGGCTGATCAGGAGTTTCCATGGGTCCCCTTCCCCCCAGCTAGCCTCCCAGGTAGAGGAAGCCATCTGAGAGCAACACAGAATGGGAGCAATGGTGGTTTGCATAAGTTATGTGTTTGTAAAATGGCTTCTCCCCACTCCCTGCAGTACGGATCTATGGCAGGAGGAGCCCCCCTGGGGCTCCTACGTTCAACCTCTTGTCATCACGCTGAAGGGGGTACCAAAGCCTTCCCGCTTGCCCAATGAGGATCCTCCGACTCGAATGGAGGGTTTTAACGGCTGCAAATCCATTGTACTGCTCCCAGGAGCTTGCTCACCAAGCCTGGGCAGACCCTGGCCAAGTGTCAGAATCGGGACCATTCTGCGTGGGTCCCCCTCCTAGAAGAAGCCCCGTCGACCTTAGTAAGGTTCCGGACACATAACCCTCCAAGGGACCCCCTAAACAGCCACAAAATGTCCTGAAAATCCCACTTTTCGCTGAAATAAAATACTGTATCTTTAAGAGAGAAAGAGCTGTCAGATGCAGGGGTTAAATAAGGTAAAAGGGCTTCCCTGGCTCCGCAACGAGCAACACACGCCGGTCTCCCGGAGTTGGCTGAACGCCCAGAACTCTGTGAAGCGTGAAATAGGATTTTACGGTCCAGTGAGTTTAAGAGGGTTTTAATAGGATTAGACAGACACAGAGTGAACTGTTGCTGCTGCTGCTTCTCTGGGGGTCTCGGAGGCTCGTGGCGGACGCGTGTCAAGTGAACTTTTGCCCTGAGAGATGCGTGTCCGCTGTCAAATGCAGGGAAAAGCGGAGAAAAGCCGAATTTAAAGTGTGGTTTGACAAAAAGGGCTGTATCTTCGTAATTCTTGGACTGATTTGGATGGGGTAAAAAGCAATAGGTTCGGGGGGGTCTGGCGGACGACATAAAAATATATGAGGGGGGCATTTTCCTCACCACAATTGTACCTTGAACTGTTTCTTATCTGCAGGCTTTAATCGGTTTAATAGGAAGACGATTTTAATCACTGAGGCTGAGATTAACACAGGCACACATTTATTTGTAAAGAGTATTTGAGTTTTGGTGTGTTACCATTGTAGTAGGCCTTGTTTATTAAATTGTGAGTTATCTCACGTATTCTTCATTATGAAATTTTGATAAGCAATGAATTGGGCTACAGTCTTATGCACGCTTACCTGGGAGTAGCCCATAGCCTATTGAATATGGTGGAACTTCCTTCTGAATACACGTGCATTGAATTACACTGGTTGAAGGACAGATGATTAGGGTTGCAGTCCTATAAACATTGTCCTGGGAGTAAGTCCAACTGAAATAAATGGGACTTACTTTCTGAGTAGAAATGCATAGGATTGTGCTGAAAATAACTACCAGTATTTTTTTTTCCCATTGGTGCACAGCACTGGTGGTGTGTTGTTGTTGTTGGGTTTTTTTTTTTTTTAGGGTTTTAAAGTACTTAACAGGCTATGTGCTCCTGATACAACAATAAAGGCAGCAGTCGCAAGTAGAACTGTTTCCCTTAGCAAGACTACCCTGTTTGGAATATAATAGTGAAATATCAGGCTGAAATCAGACAATCATTTTCAAGAGTTGAAAGTGGTACAACAGAGGTCTCATTATTCTTAGTGTATGCACATACTGTACTTCTTTTGTCTCACAATTTTCTAACAGGCTTTGCAGGTTTTTGAAACAATACAAAAAACCTGCAAAGCCTGTTTACTAAACACAATAGATAAACTCCATGGATAGGCTTACCATATCGCCGACCGGGACGCTCCGTTTTGCCCTTAAGGGGCGGGGCGGGGGGAAGGGAGCCAGAGCGCGCTCTGGCTCCCTTCCCCCCGCCCCGCCCCTTAAGGGCAAAACGGAGCGTCCCGGTCGGCGATATGGTAAGCCTATCCATGGGTTGCATTGTCTTTCTCATACCACCTTCAACACTCAGAAGAAACTACAAGTTGATTACCCCTTATCCGGACATTCAAAATTTTGTGGGCTATGACTTAAAAAAAAACAAAAAAACCTTTTACCAGCACAAGACATGCTGGAGCACAAAATTATTTTAAAATATTGTATAAAATTACCTTCAGGCTATATGTAAAGGTGTATATGAGACATAAATGAATTTGAGTTTAGACTTGGGTCCCATCCCCAAGCACATTATATTTATGCAAATATTCCAAAATCCAGACAACTTCTCGTCCCAAGCAGTCCAGGAATACTCAACCTGTATCATTGTCTTCAGCCTCATGCTACTGGAAATGCAAGTATACTGTAACACAGGAGAGTTAAACACGTATTACTTTGTGTCTGTCAAAGCCAATAAAATAACGGTGAGGTTCAAATTAGGGGGACATAGTGTCTTCTGGCCTGTCGTGATGCAGGGGTAGCCCTGATGTCTGCGCCTCCCTTCTTCCTCCCAGATCTGCCCTTTGCCAGGGACCAAACAGTAGACCCCACTTAAAAATGGCAATTACAAATGGATATACTTGTGGACATTTGGAAGCCATTTCTTGCTATATATGAATAGTGTATTTACTGTTTATGGATTGGCTTATAGTGTAGATTGCTACAATTTTTCTTTGTATTTGTTGTAAGTAGTATTCATGTTATGTGTATACTGTATAGTTTTTTTCTTAATTTGCATTTTTTTCTTTTTCAGCAATAAAAAGTGGGGAAAAAACAGCAGTAGAGAAATAAATGAAAATTAATGTTTGAAAAGAACGTACTTGGTCCGGGGAGGTACAACCTTCTCTCCTGGGTGCCATAATGTCAAGCTCATGTCTTGATCTCATTTGGAAACGCCCCTCCCTTGTTCTAGTAACATGCTGCAGCTGTGCTGTGAGCATCACTTTGCTACTGTGCATTTGTTTGGTGGAACAAGGTGTGCAGAATTGCAAATTGGGTAAGTTTTATCGAGTATTTTTTGGCATACAGTGGCAAGGACAGATGGCTCATAGATTTTCATCAGCACACTGGTCTGCATGATTTGATCTTCACAATCCTCTTTGTAATCATTGTGCCTCTTGAGATATCAAATGCAATTCTGAAACAGCCGCCTGGGGTTTGTGCTTGTTCATGTGAACTTCTGGGGATTTCTTCTAGAACTGGGGGCTGAACTATCATTCTTTTTTCATATTCAGGAGTAGCAGTAGGGTTGACTCATTCTCTTCAGGCAGGGTAATGTGTTGACAGGCAGGCAGTATAGGCAATAAATAAGCATCAAGAGACTCCGATCAAGTAACACAGGTCTGTGAATTTGAGGGTAATTTTTTTTTTCAAAATTTATGGTGGTTTTATATAAATTTGGGACGCTTTCCCAAAAATGGCATCGGTTTTGCCCTATCACGTCTAGTTTTGGGGGTACGGCATTGCCACCTCATAATGCGAGTCAAGCAGCTTCCTCATGAGGAAGCCATGGCATTGGATTCCACATGAGGAAGCTGCTTGACTCGCATTATGAGGTTGCGATGCCGTACCCCCAAAACTAGACGTGATAGGGCAAAACTGATGCCATTTTTGGAATCAGCCCCTGAATATACCCAAGAATAAGTCTCACCTTTAAGAAAAGCGAAATGTGCACAGGCCTGTTTAACCAAATAACCTTTTAGCTTTAGGATGTTGATGCAAAGCTTATCTAAGCTGATCCAGATTAGAAGCCTCCAGTTTTTCCTGACTGTGATAGTCAATCCAATAAAAGTTAATTTCTCTTTCCTTCCAATCACTTAAAAATGTCTCTTCTGCTGTAACATTGTTCATTCTGCAATGGGCAACAACATTTGTACTGGCCACGTAAATAGCATTTTACCAAAATCAGCTGAGATTCAAGTAACAGTAAGAGTTATTTGTCTGATTCTCCTTGATAAAAATTAGACCTGTCTGACACAGGTCTTCCACTTAGGAAAGGATGGATAAATGGTTCTATTGCCATACAGTTGGTGTACATCTCCCCCACACCCCCATATCTTGTGTAGTGTAGTGGCAGGCAGCAGCAGCCCAATCCAACACAACTCCGCCGGCATCGATGCAGCCATGCCAAGGTGGAGCATGCTGCATTCTGTGGGGGATTTTCAAGCCACAGAGGCCTCCTCGAAGTAAGGGAACATTTGTTCTCTTGCCCCAGAGTCTTTGCTGCCCCACTGGGTAAACTCAGACCTACACCAGTGATTTTGCTAGTGCAAATCTGAGTGGAATTAGATTAATGGATTGAGGCTGGGAAGGAGGACAGAATATCGGCAGAGCTGCTGCCGCTGATACAACCCCCTTCTTGGCCTCAACACACCCCTCCCTACCCGTCTCCACCCTATTTTCCCCCTCCCTGTTCCTCCCACCACCCACCCACCATGCCAACATACTGCGCCGGGGCTTCTCCAGAGGTCACTGGTGCATGGCTGCAGCCACTCGGTGGTGGTGGTGGCGGCAGCAACCCAACTGTGCAGAGTGGAAGGTCACAATAGGATTGGGCCCTAAGAGAATGAGCTGCTAATTAGGACTGGATCAAATGATGCCTCTGCCATAAATTCATGCTAGGTGGCTGTTTGAAAGCCACGCGCTCTCTGCCTCAGTTCCCCAATTGGAATATGGGGATAGTAATACCCTACAGCAGTGGTTCCGAAACTGGGAGGCGTGGCTCCCAGGGGAGCCGCGGATACCGGCCAGGGGAGCTGCAGAGTGCCACGGAATCCTCTTGGAATACAGTGCAATGCCAATTGGCAGCCATCAACATAATGTAATGGGGAGTTGTGGCCAATGGTCACCAATGGTCAAGGGAGCTGCAGGTCAAAAAGGTTTGGGAAACACTGCCCTACAGAGTTGTTGTGAAGATTCCATTAAGATAATGTATGTGAAGGGCTTTGCACACTGTTAAATATCAAGTTTTTTTTTAAAGGCTTCACTTGAAAGCACTAGTAAAGGTGGCATTCAAAGTCTGAACTAGAAAAAGCAAGGAGTGAATTTTCAATGCATTTTGACAGTTTGAGTAACTTTTATGATCAAGGAGATAGGATATAACACCAGGAACCTGGAGACGTGTTCTCTTTCTTGGACTTTGTTGCTGATCTTCTGTGTGAGGTAGTTGCATCTCACTCTGCACAGGTGGCGTTTTACATAATAGATTTGCATTTGTTATTGTTACCTACCAGCCAAATGCCATCTTTGATGTTGCCTGTCAGTACAGGGACATCACAAAATAAACTTTTAATATGTTTTGGCATATTTCTTAGCGCCTGCTGCCCCTCCTTTCTGACCTCCAGCTTTCTGTATCCTCTGTATTCTTTCTGTATCCGCTGTAGTCCATGTGTTCTCTTTTTGGATCTCATGTGATAAGATTTTTCAGCAAACTCTTACAAGCATTTTATGTTACGGATGTACGGAAGTTCCATCTCATTTGTTGAAGAAAATGGCACAGTTCTTTTGGCAACATGTGCCTGCCTACTGAGCCTTTTTCTGGGCAGAATGGAGGGAGGCTTTCCTTTAAAATGCTCTACTTTGAACCAAATAGCTTTGTTTCAGTTCCATGTACTAAATTAAAAGCATTTTCCACATACAAACATGACCTCATTGATAGGGGTACATTATTTAATTCTGGGGAAAGTCAAAGATCTTTACTTAATATAGGTTGTATCTTTATGAACCAAGTGATGAGCAATGGCCAGAAAATACCATTTGTTTTCGCTTTGGTTTCTGCACTTAAATCTTTTAATTGAACATGGAAAGGAAGAACAGAAAACATGGATGTGTTTTTACATGTATATATACAGAGAGACACAGAGACATACAAACAGAGAGACAGACACACACCCCAAGCAATTAACAGAGGCTGCTATCCTATACACCAGTGGTTCTCAAAGTTCTCCCTGTGAGTTGGGGAGAACTGTGAGTACCTGTGGGGGCGTTGGTCCTGGGATTGTGTTGGCGCTCCCAGGATTGCGCCGCCAGTGGCAAAAAGGGCTTATTTTTAACTTATGATAGTCGTGCTGGCCCTCTTGAGGGTGTGGGGAGGCCTATGAACCCCTCTGCAGACCACCCCACGCTGTCGATTGGCTCTCCATGCGATCCACTTCCGTTTTTTTGTCCAAAACCAGAAGTGTGTTGCAATTGCCTCAGAGAGCTGACAACTTACTACTTCAGACTGACCAAGTGGGTTGGTTGTAGTTTTGCCAGGTGATCAGAACTGGTAGGTAATTGTGGGTTGGGCTTTAGGATTAGGGATTGGTGTGGATTCTGAGGAACTGGAGTGAGCAAAGAGGGGGGGGCAGAACCGGTCCCTAGGGGCTTCTCAACGAAGGAGCGCTGGCTGGGAACCCCTTTTCTATGGATTATAAAGTCAACCTCAAAGGCTTGGGAGCTTGGGGAGGGTGGTGCAATCCGGGTCTTCCTCAAGTCCCCTTCAAAGCAGTTGGCACTGATAAGCTGAGATAGTCATTGGCAACCGTTAACTTGCCTACAGGGGTAATAGACAATAGCCTTCTGCCTCTCCCAAGAAAGGGAACCTACACTAAAGGGGGGGGTGGAGTCCTATTTTGCTAGGACCTTTGCAAGTCTTTGTATTTGATCAATAAATTATGGCCCTTTTCAACCCAATCTGACCTGTTCTGTGCTTTGTTGGGTGTGTGTGGAGGCAATATGTGATATGATGGGGTTAAAGATCAAGAGGCAAATTGTTTGAGAGAGAGAGAGAGAGCTTCTGAGACATGAAACACAGTGCAAGGCTCTACAAAACTCTTCTGCAAGTTCCCCTCTTCGAGTAAAGACTTGTTAAATCAGGCATATAATTCTTAACTGTCTGTGTGGATTGCTAACCAGACCAGACCTCTTCACAGGAACTAGCTTTCAACTTTGCAGGTACTTTGAAATGGAACTGGCCTGTTTGGAATTAATGGCGGAAGAAACGATAAGGAGAGGTTTTATTTGGGGCATGACTGAGGCAAGGTGGAGTGTGCAGCTGGGAAGGCCTTTGCAGAGAGACTAGCCTAGCAAATGTTTGATGATTTTCAGGAGGACTTCACTTCACATATTTATCCTTTGTTGCACACCCCCAACTTTCTGCAGTATTAAAGTGTTGATCTCTTTATATACGGTGTGTTTGGTGTGTGTGTGTGTGGTGTGTGTGTGTGTGTGTAACGACTTTTAAAATGTATTAAGTCATTTTATTATTATTTTATTTATATACTGCCCTTCAACACCATTTTTGTAAAGGATACGATAGAAACCTAGAATAATGCAGTATGCATAGTGTTAAATAGTCATTCCCAGACACTGTCCCCATGTCTGGTCCTTCTGGATTGCTCTGATGATCCAGTCAGGCATATAGCTTGGTGGCGCACAGCCATGACATCATTTTGGCATGCACCCCCAACCATGACTGGGCCAATCACCCTCTTCAGTGCCGGTAGCCAGCAGGGATGAGTCTTTTCCACACAAATCCGTTCTCAACATTATAATACTTGGATGGTGTAGATCAGCTTTATTTTTCTCAGTTTGATACAGAAAACAAATGCGCTAATTTGAAATAGCCTTTCAAGTGAGCTGGAACTGAACAAGCAGTAGATCTAGAATGGATTGCAGGAGAAATGTTGAACTCTCTGTACTCTATAACTTGGTGAAACAAATGGTTCAAACTATCTGAGAGAGCAGGGCAGAGATTTGCAGAATATCCTTAAAAAATTATCTTATAAAAACTCATTGGGTGGCCCTTAAATTCTTAAATGTTTCATCTTGAGAGGAATCCTGAAATTCGCTTTGATTTTCACTTTGCATGAAATCTCAATGTCAACTATTAAAGAAACTACTCTTCTGAGTAGCAAAATCAAGGGATGTTTCAAGTTGCAATCTTTGTGGAAAACCTGATAGGAAAAAGATAAATGTGTCTAATGAGTTGGTTTGCTCTTGAGTAATATACGTAGTAATATATATATAAAAAGGAATAAGTGACAACACTTGGTAAGATGGAAAAGGTAGGAAATCTCAGGTAGTGGTAAGATTAAGAACATATCAATTTGGTTTCCATGGCTATCACTAGTTTTACAGATTATTTAAGTAATACACTTAAGTTAGTCCAATAAATATCACATTCTCTTTTTCAGATATATTTTTCTATGAGCAAGCCAAGCAGTAATCACGTGTAGTATGAAACTTTCTAACACAAATCACAAAACTGAACAACAGACACTGCTTTGTGACTGCCACAGAACCATTCAAAGATAAGAACATCAAGCAATCTGTGAAGCTTCATCTTTCATTTGTTAGATAGAGGGGATAATAATATATGCGAATGCAATAAGTCAGGCACATCCTCAGTCTAACGAATGGAGTCATTTTTAAGAGTAATTATGCATGCACAAACATGTATGCTTCTGGTTTTCTACTTGTTTGTATAAATGTAAGTTACTACAGCAAAGTCATTTCATTTAAAGTCGTTTCTTTTTCAAGTTGATGGGGAAATGCCATAGGAATATTTACGTTTATCAATTAGCCCGGTAAAAATTGGCTTCATTATAAATCGTTTCGCTTAAAGTCACAGTTTCTGTGAAGAACCTATCGACAACTTTAAGTGAGGACTTCCTGTATTTGAATTTTGCCTGCCTCATCTTAGCAAAAGAAGAAATCACACCATCAGTGATGCCCTTTGAGGTGGTTTGCATTATGAGGAACATAGCAACGGCATGAGGGCTGCTAGGTCACTTTTGCATTTTGTAGAATCTCCTTTTGCATTGGTGAAACCAAAAATAACCAAAATAGGGCTTCTGCAAATCATATTGAACACTGCGTTAGCAAAAGCGCTCTGAATATTTAGTGCTTCTGTGAGTGTTATTCCCAAGGCGCTTAATAATTACATCAAAAACCCTGACGTTGCACAAGCATGTGGTGCCTAGCTTAATTTTAAATAGCTGAATTTTCTGTCTTGTTTGTTCATGCATACATCTCCTATCTATTGCCTATGTTATTTAGATTTTTCAGATACACTCCATCGTACAATCAGCCGCCATGGTCTTCACTGCACCCATTATCACCATGTGCTGGTTACCCAACCCTCTGCACTATTGATGGAAACATTAACTTTGATGGGCAGCCCAAGCCTAACCAGTGCTGAATTGTCCCCTTACCCCAAGTAAAGCCTCAGACTTCACAATGGGGCTACTTGGATTGGGGCAGATCAGGGGAGGGATGGGGGCATGTTGAAGGCAGGAGGGGGTGTTACCTGGTGTGAGCGACTTGTGCCAGATGCAATCCCCTCTGGGGCCTGCCAACTTGCCCCCTTTGTCTCCTTGGACTTGTGCCAGCTAAAGAGCTGGCGCAGGTCCGAGGAGACCCTTTGGCGATCTAGGGGCTCACAGCTCACAGATCTAGGGGCTCACCTCTTCCAAGCCTCCTGATCCTCCACCACAGCATGCAGTGCAGCCCATTTTGGCACAGCTGCATGCTATCATGGGGAAAAGGCTAGGATTGGGCTGTTAGTACGATAGAGGCCTGATTATCTGACCTTCAGTTATCCAACATAGTAGCCATATGACGTGCTATCTAATTCCCTTGCTTTGTTGGTGGGGAGCTGCATGTAAATAAATGCCTTCTTAACTCTGCATACGTTAATTAACTTCAGCTGCCAGCCCCTTAGCTCCCTCACTCCCTCCTCCTTTTCATCTCCACCTCCTTCTCCCCTCCTGAGGGAAAAGCGTTGAAGTGTTTCTGATAGGAACCTGAAGTGCTCTTGGCTGGAAAGGAGAGAGGGAAAGAGGAGGAGGACTCCAGCCAAAACTCCAGGGCCATTGCAGTTAGCAAGACATCCTCCTAGCTTGTGCTCCCCAGACCAGACGCCTTACGATCCAGGGCTTCCCAGCGTGCTGCTATTTTGCCAAGATCATCTTCTCCCATTCTTTGCCTTATGTCCATCTCCTCCAGTAAGTTAACATCTTTCAATTTACAAGTTGATTGAAATTTGTTTCACCTTCGGTCCCATTTTAGGTCAGATAATCAGGACTCCAGGTATATAAAGCAATCTAGTCCCTCACGTGACAAAAACATGCATCTTCTCTCATCCTTATTGAAATAACTATGGGTCTGTGTACTGGAAATTGCAGAAGGTTGGCAAGGAGTTAGTGGTGTTAGCAGTGGTCCCCTGTTTTGACAGGTCCGGGAAGGAAGGGGTTAAAGGATTGCCTGTTTGACAGGACTGGACAGCAAGGGGTTAACACCCAGGACTGGGTGGGTGGAAGCACACCTGCAGGCAATTGGGCGTGTCCCACAGGTGTTGCTACTAATTGGGATGAAGCTGGGACTTTGAGTGCAGTGGGTGTGGCTCGCAGCTGCACTCAATTAGCACTAATTAGAACTCTCAGAGCTGTGGGCAATAATGAGGGCAGTGATTGGAAGCCCACAGCTGTAGCCAGTAGAGAGTTGATGGGAACTAACAGTATAAAAGCAGCAGCAGTAGGAGCAGGAAGGAGCCTCGCCATAGCTTGCCACGGGGACATGCTGCCAGATTGCCAAGCAACGATGACGACTCTGCTCCAGACGGGGATACTCTGCTGGACTGACTGCTCACCTGGATGGACTACCCACCTGGATTGACTGGTATTAGGAGATGCTCTGCCTGACTGGAAGGTTGGAGAGACTGGGATTGATTGGACTTTGTGCTACAAGACTCTTTGCTGGACAGGAGAAAGGCAACAAGGAGATTCTACCGCCGTGAAGTAACGAGCTGGACTTTTCTACAGAAACGGACCCTCGTTAGCTAAGTAGAATCTTATCTGCCCGGGAAGGGCTAATGGACATTTATTGCTGGGAAAGTAATAAATCTTGTAAATAGTTGCCTTGAAGTTCAGTGTTTTCTTTTGGCACACAATTGCAATTTAAAGGGGAAAGGAGCTAACTTTGCCTAAAGTGGACTATTGGAGTTAATTAAAGTGAATACTAGTTTGCTCCCCCAGGAGTAAAGTTTGGGGTGCAACATTTGGGACACAACAGTCTGTGTCTTTCACATATACATTCAACATCTGTACAGACTAGAGAGGTAATCCATATCACTACTTGGGATTTTTCAGCAGCATCTCGGAACCTTTGCAATAGCTAAAACCATGGCTGGACTACCAAATTAGCTGGAAATGACCCCTAATAGTTGTGGGGGTGGAGTTATGCAGATGAAGAAGGATGATTCTCCAAAAAGGAAAGCAGTTCTCTTAGCTTACCACTAGGTGGCAAAGTCAAACAGGAGCACAGATAAAAGGATGGGGATCCTTTACCATCTCTTTGATCAGTTGTGTGCTTGTTTGTACAGGTGTTTAAAAGGTGTTCAGGCCATCTAATCATCATGCCTTCAGTGGACTGAATAAGGACAGTTGCTCTCCCCCTGCTAAAAATAAGAGAACTGCTACTGAAAAGATGTCCCCTTGACCCAATTAGTAGGAGGATCTTGTGACTGCAGGTTACATCAGGATCGCACTGTCATCAGTGGCCACCTGGCAGAGAGAGCCCACTGGTTGTGCTGTCCATGTTTTTACTCTCCTCTGTAATTTCTGAGGGGTGATGGGAACTTGAAAAATGCTTCCAAGATACAGGTGGGCCCCCATATCCACTGATCCGCTATCCACAGTTTCAGTTATCCACAGATCGCGGGGACACCCCCCCCCCCAGGCTTTTACTTTTTTCCCAGTAAACTTTGTTTCTTCCTTAAACAGGAGAAGCAGCCTCTGGCTACTTATTGCAGGCAAGTAGAATGAGACTAAGTCCTAGAGAGTCCTTAGTCATGTTCTACTTGCCTGCAATGGAGGCTGCTTCTCTGTTTGATTTAAGGAAGAAACAAAGCTTGTTGAAATAAAAATAAGAGCTAGGGGGGCACACATGCCTGCCCACAGGGGAGGCAGGGCGGGGGCCCCTCAGGAAACCATGGAGGAGGTGTTCACTCCTATCCATGGTTTCAAGTATCCACGGAGGGGCCTGGAACATATCCCCAGCGGATATGGGGGGAGTACTGTATTCACATAATATAGTTTATTAATAATACACTTGGAGATGAGCTATTAACTTGCAAAAATACCCATGAATTACTACATCTCTTTCTCTAAAGAAAGTCTCACACCTTTTTGGCAGGTCTCAGGCATTTTCAGAGTACCATAAACACAGATCTTGCAAGGCGCAATCCTGAAATGATTCTGCAATCCAGAACCTGCAATGACAACAAGTCACCTCATGGTGATGCTTCTCAGGACATCATGTTGCCGTGTGAATTGAGTCTCAGCAGAGCACATCTCGCCATGCTCAGCAGGTAGGGATCGACAACGATAAAAACAAGGGGAATTCTGAGAAGGCCTTTGAGGGAAGGTGGCAGCCATATAGTTGGTGTCAGCGAGGTCTCCATGTCTGAGATGTTACCAGATATGTTAGCCTCTGTGGAAAGCTGACAGGAGAGCAAAGGCTGCGAAGATCAGCGAAGAGGTTAAGAGAGCTGCCAGGGAGTGCGGTGTCAGTGCATTGAAGTCGTACAGGTGAGAAATCTGTTTTTAATGAAGCAAGGAAGAGGAAGGCAGGAAATGATGTTGTCAAGCAGTGTGCAAGGAAGATTGTTTTGGCAGCAATATTTTTGAACCAGCTAAAGATAACAATGTCACACAGCAGTAAGACCGAGAAAGAATGAAAGCACCCTAAGGGCAGTTATGTTGGTTTTATATCACTCTTCCTAGCACTCCTCAAAGAACTACAATTCCTAGGGTTCTTAGGGGAGAGGGAATACCTATTAAACCAGTTGAAGGCTGCAGTCCTGTGTACAGTTACTTGTAAAATAAGGCGCAGGAAATAAGTCTGAGTAAAGCAGAGGACTGGGCTGCATGTCCGTAGGAGTTATGCCCTCTAAGGCAGGGGTTCTCAACCAGTGGTACTTTGGCCAACTGCTGGTGGTACTCAGACTGTTGGACCGCCGGAACCCCGCTCTGATGTGGCACTTTTGGCGCTGCATTTTCGCTCCCGAGAGGCTCCTGCTTTGACCGAGCTTCTTGGGAATGCTGAGAAGGCTCCTCCCACTCGCCCAGAGCCTACTACCTGTGTTTTCTGGCCTCAAAACCCGGAAGTAACTGGCGATGATGTCATTGCTATTCACTTCAGGTGGTACACAGCAGGAGAGTGGTGCTGGAGGTGGTATTCGGCCAGGAAGGGGTTGAGAACCCCTGCTCTAAGGCACACAGAGCAGAAGTTATCCATTGCAGTTCCTTATGGGTTTTTTTTTTTTAAATTTTAGTTTACTGTGCCAGGCTGAAATATAGACAAAGAACACTGCAGGAAAGAACACTGCAGGTTAGTGCCTTTTTGATATGGGACTTTAATTCCAGGAAACATAGAAGCTGAGTGTTAAGTAGGACAGGTCACATGCAATGAAGTAAGACCTGCACAAGCCATTTCGGAGTATTTCCAGGTACAAATAACCATACACTGGGCAGGCCTGGGCATATCCTTATTTAACTATGAGGTGGTCTGCATATTTCACAGATGTAAATGGCAAAGCCAAGATTAATGTTCAGGACAACTTAATTGCAAAATCTGATAATTCCATTTTACACAGAGAGCTGAATCAGAAGTATAACTGATGCTATGGCTGATTGAACTGATTGTCATGCTGTTCTCAACCGGAAAGAGAGACGTCTGAAGGGACAGTTCAAACAATCTAAGATCGGGTTAGACCAGTGGTTCCCAATCCTTTTAGCCCCATGACCCACTTTCAGCACAGAGATTGGCAACTCGAAAATTTTAGTAGTGATGTAATCATGTCACTGCCAAAACTTCTGGGTTTGCCAAGCTTTCACATTTTTTTAATGTGAAAAGCCCGCTGGCCCAAGCAGAGGCTTGGCGGTCTTCGGTCATTCTGGGTCTCGTTTCGTCATGTTTTCACTGACAAGCAATGAAAGCACGCTTGTCAGTGAGAACACAATGCGGCAAAGCCTACAGTGGGCCAAACACCACTGAGCAGAGGCTCAGGCGGCAGGCTTTACATGACCCATCAAAAATCGGGCTGCGACCCACTGGTGGGTTGTAACCCACCATTTGAGAACCACTGGGTTGGACTATCGTGAATTTGAGTAAATAAATATTCACAATAAAATGCCAATGAATTTTTCTAAAAGGTGGCAAACACCAGTACAGATGCAACCAGGGAAGCATAGATCTGTGGTGCGATATGTGCTTTGCATGGAGAAGTCCTAGTCTCATTCCCTAGCATCATCAGTTAAGAGGTCTCAGATAGTTCATGAGATGATCTCTTTGCCCATCTATTATGTTATTGCACTATTGTCAGGACCAAAATGAACCAAATGTGGCCATCTTGCCAAAGCTGGCACAAAATGGATTTTGTGTTTATTAAATGTGAGACAATAAGCATCTGTTGGTTTCTTTGCTTGTCTTTTTTGCAGAATTAGGGTTGGCACCATGTAGCATGTTGCACTGTGTGTGTGTTATGCTCAATGGATTGAAGACCTTTTGACTATCGACTTTTGAGCTAACAGCTTATCAGAAACAACTACGAACGGATACATTTGAGAATATATGGAAGCCCCCCCTCGCTGTGTGTGTGAAATATGCAATATTATGTAATATCATTGATTGCTTAAATATCCTTAGCTATATTACTTTCCTTACCTGGATAGGGTTTTTCACAATTATTTTTTAGTTTTTTGTTGTGTTATTTTATGTATTTTTTCTTTTTTCTCACAAAATGGAAAAAATGTTGCTCTCTCTCTCTCTCTCTGTATGTGAGTGAGGCTATGCCAGAATTGTATAGCCAAATCACATGACGAGCTGGAGAAAGAAGATAAAAGCTCCATATATGCAGTATGTTGCTAAATTCCTTGTAAGCCTAGCAGCGTGTGTACCTTAAACAAGGTTAGGAGATGGGAGAAGGGTGAGTGATGGCTGAGAAAGTGGACCATGGGAAAATATCAGTTCAGACCAGTCCAGAGATCCCCTCCCCCGAGAGACTAGTGAGATCAGGCTAGAAAGGCCAATGAGAGACTTTCACAGCAAAGTGCACCTCCCTGATTGTTTCAAAAGACAAGGTGCTGGAGGAACCTGGCAGAGATCCCATGCAGCTGGCTCTTTCCTTCCTTTCATCATGCGCACAACACCTGGCTAGCCTCGGTGAATATGAGAGAGTGGGTGCGAGAGTGAATGAACTTAGCTTGCTTCATAAAACCTTAGCAGGACAGCCTGTCTCTTTACGGTCAATCGATAAAGTGCTTTTATTCTTGATCACTGAGAGTGGACCTGAACTACTTCTAGCAGAGGGATAAGACCCACTAGCACTTTAGAGAGAGACCTCCATCGGGATTTGGCAGTTGGCCATCCTAAACCCCGTATAGCAGCCCTGTTTGGGCAGTACAGGTGGGCCCCCATATCCACTGATTCGCTATCCACGGTTTCAGTTATCCACGGATCGTGGGGACCCCCCCAGGCTTTTACTTTTTTCCCAGTAAGCTTCGTTTCTTCCTTAAAGAAACAGGAGAAGCAGCCTCTGGCTGCTTATTACAGGCAAGTAGAACGAGGCTAAGTACTAGAGAGGATCTGCAAGGTTAACAGAAACCTTGCAGAGCCTCTCTAGGACTTAGTCTCGTTCTACTTGCCTGCAATGGAGGCTGCTTCTCTGTTTGTTTTAAGGTAGAAACAAAGCTTGCTGAAAGAAAAATAAGAGCTGGGAGGGGGGCAAGCATGCCTGCCTGCAGGGGAGGCAGGGTGGGGGGAGCCCTCAGAAAACCATGGAGGGGGTGTTCGCTCTTATCCACGGTTTCAAGTATCCACGGAGGGGCCTGGAACATATCCCCAGCGGATATGGGGGCCCACCTGTACATCATTTTGGTTCTAACACAGTTGGCACTGAAATGGTACTTGCTGATGCAAATAGGGGCACAGGGAGAAGGTTGCCCTTTTCTAACCACCACAGCACCAATGCAGGAGATTAAAATAAGAGGTACTTTTTTAATGCAGGGGGTTCCATTGCTGTGCCACATGGGCCAATACTGCTGGTCTTCTTCAATCAATCAATCAATCAATCAATCAATCGGTCAATCAACCTTTATTGGCATAACTGCTGGTCTTCTTGAACTTGCAGCGCTCAGTGCAGAGGTTGGCAAAGCTGCCAACATAACTTATGGGAACTGGACAGGCAGATTCAGCACACCTGACACTCACAGACACTTACAGCTGAAACTGCTGCAGGCTGCTGCCCTGACCAAACTGATTGAAGCAAAATTGCCATTGCCTAAGGACCCAGTCCTAACCATGAGCATTCCTCCGGCATAGTGCGCTTAGTGGCTGTTGCAAATGTGACTCTGCCAGACAGAGTGGCCTGGCCGCTGCCGGAAGTGGCAAGCAGCTGGGTCCGTGCAGCAATGGACGCTGGACCCCTGCCGCCTCTCAGGTAAGGCTGTACAAGGGCTGGGAGGGAGCCGGTGAGGGGTCAGAACGGGGCAGGGGTGGGCAGAATGGGGTGACGATGGCAGCAGGGAGGAGGGCACTTTGGGTCAGAGAAGGGGGCGGGTTCAGCAGCAGTGGCACCCAACAAATCCTGACCCCCTTCCTGGGCCTGATTCTCCTTCAAGGATCAATGTAGACTTGCACCAGCGATATCACTGGCGCAGGTCCAAGTTGACCCACTGGGCCTGTAGGGGATTCGTGTTACTTGGTGATGGTGCCCAATTGTGGAACTCAACCTACAGTGAATTGCCGGCATCTTCCCTATTGGAATTTGGGTAGATGAAAAACTTTCCAAACAATCTCAAAGGACTGAATTAGGTTTTAAGCCAGAAATAATTTTTTGAATCCATGTTGTCATTGATTTTTGTATTGCTTGCTGTGCTTTATTGATTCTTCTTGTTTGCTTGATCTTAATATTATTGCAAACCCGTCTGAGAGCCCTGCTGCAGAGGAGTCTATCATTTAAAACACACACACACACACACACACACACACGAGTCCTTTGCTGCATCTGCTTGACAACAGTTTTTGTACTCTGTGAAAGACACTTAAATCAAGTAAGTAAGTTTATTTCAACAGAAGATGAGGAAGGGGGGGGGAAGGGGGTAGGGAAGTGAAATTCCATCTATGACCAGCTTGGTCTTTTTCTTCCCCCTTATTTCTTCCCCCCTTTGCTGAATTTGAGCATTCTTGTTCAAGAGTCTGTTCTCTGAAACAGGGCAATGTCTTAGCTGGTATCAGGCAGCGGGAAGCTCTGCTTTGCAATGACTTCAGCGCACAGCGTTCTGTGTGTGGGAGGGAAGGGGAGAGGCAGGGAGGTTACTGGTGCTTGCATGCACTGAATGTCAAGTAAAAGCAATCTTCATACAGATGGAAGTTCTGCAGATTTGATCAGTAGTCTTAAAAAAACTCACAATGATCCCTCAGCAATTTCCAGCGTCTCTAGATTCCACTGCCCCGGTCAAACTATGCTCTAAACTGTATTCACACAATATGCAGATTCACAATTCCAACATACATATTCATCTACTGCCGGCCCTCAATGTATCATTCAGACTAGATGCAGGCAACACAGGGACATGAATAGCCCCTGCATGGCTTGCAGGTGCAAGGGCTGCCTAATTGGCATGCCTGACACTTGCAAACACCCTGTCTTTAACTGTGTCTAATAATTAGCTTGGTTTAGGGTCAGTTTGCTCCAATGCCTCACAGTTTGGCAGCTGAATTTGAGCTTGCAGTCATTGGCCAAGGTGGTCATGTGACCAACCATCAGCAAGAGAGATTTTCGCCCTCAGTAATAAACTGCCTCCAGTTGTGAATGAACGCAAAACCAGATGTGCACAGAACCTGTACAATAGCAGGGCTGAAAGTCCGATTGGGTTGAATGTAAACTTATGGCATGAGACTGTCATGTGCTAAATGCGCCACCCCTGCTAATTGGGCAAAGAGACATCTTTATAAGTGGTGCCCTCTTATATTTAGCAGGGAGAGAGCAACTGTCCCTCTTCACCTCAGCAGGGCATCTTTTCCTGTGGCTGTTGCTGGTGTCTATTCTGCATCTGTTTTTAGACTGTGAGTCCTTTGGGGACAGGGAGCCATTTATTGAGCTGTTTGCAGTATGTAAATATTTATTTATAATTAATAATGTGACTGGTCCCTTAATCTTTTTGCAAAGTGTAGCATCCTCTGATTTATACTATTCTGAGTTTGGCTGTCTTGATTACTGATAGATTACAGTCTATTGCTATGGTTCTGCAGAAAGTGCCACCTGATGGGTATTGAGTTTATTGACAACAAAAGCATGAATGTTCCTTCATGGTTGCGAACCCTGCTCCAGTCTTGGGAATGTAATAGACATCAGAGCATGGAGACGGTGACACCCCTTCAGCTAAGGGGACAAGGTCACTGGAGAAACACTTTGGAAAGAATCAGAGTAGTCAGTTGGCTGAAGCGGATGCATCCTTGGGTGCCATTGCTGTCTTCAGGGCCCTGATGCAAGACTAGCAGCTGTGTTGTTTGCTCAAGGAATCTGTATGCCTCCATTATGTTCTATTTTGATATTTGTAAATAAAACAAGTATTTCAAAGAAAGACACTATAACAGCCCAATAGTATCAAAATCCTTTTCCATTGATACAGTCCTGCAGCTGGAGTGCATGCTGCATCCTGCAGGGGGGCCAGACCTGGAGGTTTCCTCCAGGTAAGGGAACACTTGTTGATACCACCCCCTTCCTGGCTTTGACCTGCCACCCTCTCCGCCCTGGTCTCCACCCCCTTTCCTTCCCCTACCCGCCTCGTTCTGCCCATCCCTGCCTCCCACCTACCCCGGTGCTGACTTACCAGCACCAGGGGTCATTGAGAGGCTGCTGGCACATGGCCATGGCTGCTCACTGCCCTTCAGAAAATGGCATGTTGCCATTTGCGACAGCCGTAAGGGTCCTTGTGCTGCTGGAATGCTAATTCTGGCAGCGCGAGGTCCCAATAGGATTGGAACCCGAGTCTCCTCTCTTATCCAAAGGAGACAAAATGTGCGTGAGACAAGGGCATTTCGCTCAGAATGCTCAGAATGGCTGAGACTGGCATTATGTTTCTCCTTTCCTATGTGGGAATTGTAGCAGATCACTGGGCTGGACTGGGACTTCTTCCCTGACCGCAAAAAACAATCGCAAAGGAAACACACTGTTTAACAACGAGTAGCAGCACAATCCTAAATGTGTTTACTTGGAAGTAAATTGCATGGAGTTCAGCAAAAGTTACACTCATGTGAATACGCAAAGGACACTTCTGAGAGAGTAAGGCCTCTTGGAGTCACTTGAATGAAGTGCAGAGGAAAGATGGAGGCACAGAACCGATTGCTCAGATCTGTTAAGTCGTAGAGCCAACACAGCTACTTCCAAACCAATCAGGAAAACAATGAATGATAAAAGCAATGATACCTTAAGCCATGTTGTCACCAAGGTTGTTCATGAGTGTGTTGTGTTTGCTTGGCTTTCATTTCTGGTCCATGATGATTACTACTAATTGGTGACCAAAGTTGGCAGGAGGGTTAATTTTATTCATTTGATTTCCTGTTGAAAGTCCACCACTCTGGCGGCATTCTTAATATTTTGTCCTTTTTATGAGCCCCAATTACCTGCTTTTCTTGTCAGTCCTTAAATAGAATGTTTTCTTGGAAACCCACTTGCAGTTTTCCCAGAAATCAGATCTCCAAATTCCCTAGCTTACCTCTAGTCAATTGTGATGTCTCTTTGTTTCTGATGCCTTTGAACTTGTGCATTTGTGATCATGACACAAATAGAGGCATGGATTGCCTTTCTGTGTGCCTTTAATCCTTTCCTTCTCATTAAAGGCAGTTAAAAATATTAGTAAAAATGTCACAAACCACAGAACAAAACACAAAGAGAGCGAAGCATTAGGACAATTCTTTGATATTTAACATACTTTCCTGACATGGCTATGGTTGCCAAGCATGAGCTTATTTCAGCTCTTGCTGTTAAATAGACTAGGATGATGGACGTTAGCACTTGGGCAGCTGGCTTTTGTTTTCTGCAGTGGTTGTCCAAAAACTATGGAGAAACTAGCATGGGGCTTTCGGTTAACATGAACCATAAATGACCACATTAACCTTCATATTGATCATTGGGAGCCATTCCAAAATATATACTAGTACTTGTCAAAGGGAATGTATCTTGCCAGCCTTCAGACGACTACACTACACTGGCTATTGGGCCCAGGGTTAGCTCAAAACCTTCTGGCGCCTGAGGTGATATGCCAAATGCTGCCCCGCTTGCCGGCCTCTGCTCCTCCCACTCTCCAGTGTTCTAGCTCAGTAGTCTCCTCCCCTCCACATTTCCTCCTCTTCTCTGTCACCCTCTTCCTTTTCCAAACCTGGGAGTGGGAGGAGGAGGAGGAACAGGAGGCAACTAGGAGAACAGAGATGGGTGCCCCCCCATCTGTTTCCTGAAGCAACCACTTCAGGTGGCCTCATCGATGACTGGCCCTGACTGGGCCATATCTGATTCAGGAATCAGCTCCGGTGAATCTGGGATATTTTGACAGGGCCTCCAGGAATTTCCAACATTTCATCCTGTTGTAAAAAAATATTTTCCAGAAATATTTATTTATTTTTCACATTTTTATACCACCCTTCCTCCAAGGAGCTCAGAGTGGTGTACATATTTCCTCCCCTCCTTTTTGTCCTCACAACAACCCTGTGAGGTAGGTGGGGCGGAGAGATAGTGACTGGCCCAAGGTCACCCAGGAAGCTTCATGGCTGAGCGGGGATTTGAACGTGGATCTTCCAGGTCTAAGTCCAACTCCCAAACCACTACACCATCCTGGCTTCAGTTAGAGTTGGCAATCCTAGCCAGGGAGGTTCTATCGGCAGGAGATGTAACTAACCCCTTTGGCACTTCTCTGGGTGATATGTAGGCATTGAGAGGGGTGCCTGCAGTCATGTAGCACTGATCAGGAAATGTATTACTTCAATAAAATGGTCTAAGGAGAAAGAAGGGCACAGAAAATGGCGCTAAATTAATTCTGAGTAATTTAAGGAATGCTAAAATCAATGTACAAGGGTCAAATGTGCTTTTCATTTCTTGATTACTTTACATGAAACAGGACGAGACTTGTCCATTCCTACATTCTCTTTGGGCCCAATTAGGCAATGATAATTTTCTTACTGTGTTTGTGGTTGACTTCATTTGGGTAGCACATAGAAACAAATTGCTTTCTTGCTTTAAAAAAAGAGTCTGCTATTGCATTGACCAGTCAGACCTTTTGTTTTACTAAGCAGTTATGAATCAGAGAGAGAGAGAGAGAGAGCGCGCTCTGCAGAACAGAGGTACAGCCAAGGCTCTACGCCAGGGGTGGGGAACATCCGGCCTGCGGGCCGTTTAAGGCCCGCAAGGCCATTTGGTCTGGCCCGCCGAGAGCTAGCCGGGAGGTCATTTGGTGCAGCCCCTCATCGAAAACAAACATTGAATGCACTTCGCCCCCCCCCCCAGGCCAGGGGTTGAATTATCGTCCGGGCGCGGGGGCGAAAACAATCATTGAATGCACATCGCGGCGGCCCGCGAGGAAACTGGGGCTGCCGCCGCATCAGCCTCCGAAGGCTCCACACTCACCCTCCAAGGCCGCCGCTGGCTCCGCGCGTCACCCCCTGAAGCTGGGAGAGGGCCTCGGCACGTCCTCCTCAGCCGGCGGCTCGGCCCCTTCTGACGAGGCCCTCGGTGGCATTTTCGCACATGCGCACAACACCACTGAGGGCAAGAGCACCAAGCTGCCAGTTGAGGAGGATGCGCTGAGGCCCTCTCCCGGCCTCAGGGGGTGATGTGCGGAGCCGGCGGCGGCCTCAGAGGGTGAGCGTGACGTGATCAGGATTGGGTCGTACTGGGCGGTAGCGGGGGGTGGCAGTGGCATCATGGGGATGACGCGCTGACCTTCCGCCCCTAGTGACATGCTGACCTTCCACCGGGGGTGACGTCAACATGATTTTTCCACTGCCCTGCCAGAGGCCTTGACTATGACCTCAAGCCAGGGAAACACTGCCTGTGCACACAGCTTTGAAGGTTGTCATGAATTAAAGCTGACACTTTTCCTGAAGTACTTAGCCACAAATTACCTGTGACAAATCAGGTGATTCATTGTGGCTAGTGAGGCGTGATCCCCTTATGCAGTGGCGTCACTCGAAGTGGGGCGGAACGCTAAGTTCCGCACTGTGCTAACCTCCGTGTACTCCCGGGCACGAGGCAGCCCCGCCCCCTCGCCGTCGGAGCCATTCAGTGTGGCGAAGGCAACACACAGTAGACTCCCTGCATGATGCCTTTGCCGCACTGAATGGCTCCGATGGCGAGGGGGCGGGGCCACCTCGTGCCGGAGAGTACACGGAGGTTAGCACAGTGCGGAACTTACCGTTCCGCCCCACCTCGAGCGACGCCAGTGCCCTTGTTGAAAATAGTGAAAAGAACACACATGATGAAGCCCTTGTGGAAGAGTGTTATTGTGTGACCTGACATCAAGGACCATTGATTGAGCTATGTGCTGGCTTACCAGCAGACTAAAGGAACAGGCATAAGTCAAAACAACAATTTAGGGCATTGGACACTCTTCCAGCATCTCCTTTACCCAAGTAGCCCTGTGCTTCAGCTAGCCTGTGCTTTACCATGAAGCAGTTGTTGGGGGCAGCAGATTTCAGAGGGACACCCTTTTCCTGCCTCCATGCTGGAGGAAGTTGCACCTGTTGCACTACAAGGGGAAGAGAACCCTGTGTGGGTTGACTGCTGATGAGCTCCACTTTCCAAATCTGCACCCTTACCTGTTTACATCTGGCAAAGAGACCTAAGGCAGGAAAGACTATGCTCTGAGGAGGAGAATGTCTTTAGATCTTCTGAACAAATCCCATAAAGAGATAGAAAAGAGAGTTTCATGGACTTGTACAGTGTGGTAGAAAAAACTAATAGCTTCATTCATTGATATAATGATGCTGTCAGGTGACCTGAAGCTAATTGTATGGCTGTTTCTATGGTTTCTTTGCATTCAGAGAGGTAGGCAGGCAGAGAGGAAGGGCTGTTTATCTACTGTTTTACAAGAGTTTCAACAGCTTTCATTGTGACATGTAAAATTCTGGCCAAATTTGTATTCCATCTAATGGCTTCTGCAAAAGCAAGATTAAAGTCTTATCTTGTGGGATGTTATTAAATATTGTTTTCAAATTCATCTTAGTTTTGGTATGGCTTTCTAATCAAATCAATTTATCAACTACAGCGGTTATGTCACCCTGCTTTGCAGCAAGTACTATTGCTATAGAAAGATCTATTGGGTCTATTAAAAGAGACAAAACTCGTATTTCATGCTTACGTGCATGCATACACCAATTTCAGGCTTTATTGTTAGACAACAGGGTGAGAGCAACAGTGCAGGCAGCAACAATTCAGGCAATTACTTTGGCGCCAACGAAGATACATGTCTAGATGGTTGTTGCTTAGAGCTGCCACCTTTTTTCTTGGAGAAGACTCTGGTTCGTGTCCGTCAATGGAAGATCCGGGTTGCTGGTGCAGCAGCCGCAGTGACAGCATGCAGACTGGGGCCGCCATCACAAATGCCTGGTGGCGACTGCACTTGCACACCACTAGAGCACCCAGCCCCTGCTGGTGCCTGTAGTGGGGGTTGGGGGCAGGGGCTGGCTGGGGATGCGTCAGAGGGGAGGGGGCAGAAATCCGTGGCAGCAACTCCACCAATATCCTATGTCCTCTTTCCAGCCTTGAACACCCCCATGGGCCCACTCACAGATCTGAGTAGGCTCACTGGAGACCATGGTGCAGCAGAGTAGATAAGTAAAAAAACATTTCACTTTCCATCATGTCATGGTCCCCAGCCAGACCATAGCATGCAGCATGGCCCATGCTGGTGCCGCTGCACACTACAGGCTGGCCAAGGATAGGATTGGGCAGTAATAGTCTGACCCAAGAATAGGGAGCTTCACATGTTCAAATGCATCTTGGACAGCTAACGATTCAAGAGAGGCATAGCTCCCAGAATGGAGATGTAGTGATGGACATTGATTCCTGTGTGTTGAATTTTGATCCTCCCATATGCTTCTCTGCCTACTACCATGTACTGACATTTCTGCATGCCAATCCCTGCAAATGATTGCTTTCATTCTAATTTCCTTGAGTGGGATACTCCTCTCTTTCTTTGCAGTCAAAAAGATGTCCTGAATTGATCCATGTGGAGTTCTGAGGGATTTACCAGCCGATGGATCTTCTTGCTGTTTCCATAGTAATGGCTTCCATTTAGTTTAAAGGAAACATGTTTTCAAATTGCATTTCATATGAAAAAAAGCAATGGCATACTGCAGAGAATCTATGAATCCCATAAAAATTCAAGGCTGGCTTGATCATGTTCTCCCTCTTATTTCATTGATGTCACAGGTGGTGTCTTTTTAGGAGCCCGAAGGAAAGGTAAGGTCATGTAACCAAACCAAAAATGGGAAGGAGATGGGGTAGGGAATGGGCCTGGGAGGGGGCGGATTCAGCAGCAGTGCCCACCGAATCCAAACCCCTTCCTAGGCCTGATCTGTCTGCATGGGTCAACATAGACTTGTTGACCCATAGCGGCTGCTGGGTCTTACCCTAAGGCAGGAGTTCTCAACTGGTGATACGTGTACCACTAGTGGTACGCAGACCACTGGCTGGTGGTACATGGCTCCCCAGCCACCAAGATGACGGCCACCAGGGAGCTCGCCCCACCCTGCACCGGATCCCTGGAACCAGTGCCTCGAGCCCCTTAGCTTACCTTTACAGGGCTCTGGCATGGCGAAAACCCAGAAGTAAGTGCCAATGACATCATTAGCACTTACTTCCGGTGGTATGCTGTGGCAGAGCAGCGCTGGAGGTGGTATGTGGCAGGTAAGACATTGAGAACCCCTACCCTAAGGCAAGGGGACAAATGTCCCCCCTTTATCCAAGGAGACCTTCAGCATCCCAAACTCCCCCGCTGGAGGCCACACCGGAGGCTCCTGCATTGCCATGCGGGAGTTTTGGTAGAATTGGACTGCCCACCTGAAGAACAAACAGCCCCTTGGATTTTAAACTACTGCAGGACAAGCTATTGGAGGTTGGTCAGGATGGGCACTGGCCCAGTGCCCACATCCATCAGAAGGCCCACCCTGGCCTAGCCAACTCCTGAACTCAGTGGTAAGACCAAATGTGCCATCAAGGGGCAAGTGAAGGTGCCACGGAGGGGTCCAGTGTCAACCATTAGCCCAAAACGTCCAGCAACCTTGTGCTAGCACTGTAAGGGTGTCCTTCATCTATGAAATGTTGGGAGTATACGCAGTGGATCAACTAATGTTTAGATGATTAATCTGTGTACTGGGGGAGGGGGTTATAGGAGGGAAGAAGGATGCTTTCTAAGATATACTCTGAGAGGTCCCCCTGTAGTATTTTGTGAAATATTGTCAGACCAGAGGGAGAAGAATGGAAACATGGGAAATAGTGGAACAAGGACAGTTAATCCCTTGCTCTAACCATCAATATGGGACCCAAAATGGCAAAAGAGCTTAGTAGTAATTCAAAATTCCATTTCTGTCCATTTCTTTGAAGTCGGGGCCTAACTCTTGTTCCCAGCTCCATATGGCTGTGAGCAGACTTTCCTTCTAATACTCCTCCTGTTGGTTTTATTTATTCACTTATTAATGTCCAGGCTGCTTGCCAGTAGTTTGGGTCTTTGCCTCTAGGGGAATAATTTCTTAAAAATTAGACAAAAAGTGGCCAGCTTTCAGGGTAGGAAAAAAAAAACATGATTCAAAAGGATACCTTTATTTGGGTTTTTGTAACAGTTACTCTTACTCCAGAAAGTGTTAATAATTCCATTGCACTAGAGACACTGTTCACATACTTACCTCAATGACATTCAAGAACTATATAGGTCCTCCATAGGATGCTTCAGAGCCAATATGCAGCTAGGACCATAATTTTATACTGCAATGTACAGTAGTATGTTACTACGCTTGCTCAGAAATGTATAGGAAGGGACCTGCACATGTATTCAAACAAGCATGCTAGGGGATCTTTGACTGTTGGTCATGGTGCACTTAAGGGGAATTGGTATTGGATGAAGAAAAGGACTCCAGAAGGTTCAAATCACTATACACAGTTGATTTAGGTCTTGTTTACAATAATAGGAGGGGAAGCAAAATAAATGTGGAACGAGAAGCAAAACAGTAATACAAAGAGAAGCAAAATGAACAAGCAATGATACACCAGCAATCCTACTTAGAACAAAGTGTGTGTGCCTCAGCCCAAGGAACTACCCAAGGAACTATCTAAAGTTCTCAACCAGTGGTACTTTGGCTGACTGCTGGTGGTACTACTTGGACTGCCAGACCACCGTAATCCTGCTCTGACACGGTGCTTTTGGTGGCGCACTTTCGCTCCCGAGTGGCTCCTGCCACTCTCAGGAATGCTGAGAAGGGTCCTCCCACCCACCCAGAATCTCCTACCTGCATTTTCTGACCTCGAAAAACATTTCCATACTGGAAACATTTTCATACTGGCTTCTATTTAGGTATTACCCACAATAGTGATAGGAAGTGGGGAGGATGAAAACATTTTGAGTCTGGCTGACAAGCTTCAGGTTCCCCTGGCCTTGGCCAAAGTTTAGAACATGCAACTGAGGCCACTCCACTGCCATGGGTGCTGGGTGCCAATTTCTAACAATTACATATGGCCATTTGCACATGTGCACAGTGAGCAAACATCAGTGCTTGCTCTTGGCAGTTCAATAAGATTGCAAGCCTATGGGCAGCAGGCCCATTTGAGATTTTTTGTAATGGTAAAGCTGCTAATTTTTCTAGCTGTGAATGAGGACCGCTGCATATTATATCAGTTCTCCTCACTTCTGATTTATTGGTGATCAGGAGCAGTGAGGAACCAGGAGCCATCAGCAAGCTGTGTGGGGGCCTTGAAAGAATTAGGTGATGGGCAGCCCAATCTTGTCTAGCTAGGCTGTAGCACAGACATAGAGATTGTGCTGCATCCTAGCCAGATAGGACCCAGCACTGGCGCAGCTGGAGAACTCCATGGGGTAAGGGGACATTTGTCCCCTTACCCTGAGTAGATCCCCAGCTGCCCAGATGGGTCTATTCAAATGTGTGCCAGCTATTTTGTTGGTGCACATTCGAGCAGGTGGTGTAACACTGGGCAGGATAGGATTTTGGTGGAGCCACCACTGCCGATCCCTCCCCCTTCCCAGGCCCAGCCAACCAATTCTAATTTCTAATTTCTGAGATTTCTAATACTGTACTCATCACAAGGCTACAGTTTTCTGGGGTGAGGGAATCACTACAAAACCGGTTTACAAGTGTGATGTACACATGCCCTTTATCTCTTCTATCAGGTAACTTAAAATGAAATAAGTTTAGGAATCAAACAACGCAATCCTAACCAACTTTCCAGCGCTGGTGTAGCCATGCCAACAGGGGCGCACACTGCATTTTGCTCTGTAGAGGCCGGGCAGTCATGGAGGCCTCTTCAAGGTGAAGAAACATTTGTTCCCTTACCACCTCAAGGCTGCATTGCGGCTGCACTGGGGCTGAAATGTTGGTTAGGACTGCACTGAAAGTGAGAAGCAGCCTAATCAAAATCCATTAACCACTATAAATTTTCATTTAAATGGGGGTGGTTATCTCTCATTACAAAAAGAAACTGTCCCTCCCGGTGGCGGTAACAGCTATTGTGCAGTATTGATAGTTTTATGGCCCTGAAAATGCATATTGTCTTGTGTTTAGAATAAGTACTGTGTCCTGCTATCTGCATATATTATTACATATACGATATCTATATGTATATACCCTCATCTTCCTAATCAACACAAGGCCAAACTACGCTGATATATGCACCCGTTTGACCCTTGTTTTTATCTTTTTAAACAAATATCATAGGGAAATGTTCAAAATGGCCCAAAACTGTGGCAGGGGCAGGGGGGCTTTAGCACTTAGCCCCTACTGCAGTTACAGTCGCCACCCTGCCCATGCTAATTATAGGGTTTGTTTTTTTTCCTGAAACGTCTATAGACTTTCAATAGAAGCGTTTTGTTTTCTATAAATAGCACATGGGTGACAAGCAGTTGCAATCGAACTGTAGCTGGGACTAAGTGCTAAAGCCCTCCTTGCTTCCTGCTGAGCTTCGGGGTCATTTGAAATGCTCCCGCCCATTATTTGTTTAAAAAGAAAAAAAGAAGGCCTGAATACAGTATATGCATTTATGGGCATACATATTGGTGCTTAAGCAGGAAGTAGGCTCTATCTACAATGAGCTAGGTTTTAAGACGCCACATGACGATGGTTCTTTTGTTTTGTTTTTGCTGCAGAAGCTGGTTACTTTTGTACTTCTTTTGTCTTTGGTAGATTACAGACCTATCCACTTACAAAGCCAGCGTAAAGCCAAAAGAGAAAAACATTTGGATGAGTTCTGATGTGAAAGTTAAATGGGGACATGTGTGATATTACCGCTGTCGATTTATGATGCTGGAGGGCCAGATGTTTAACCTTAACATGACTCTAGATGTGATGTAAATTGTAGCAGCACTTGGTAGCACCGCTAGACTGAACGGCAAGATGGTACAATCCAGTTCATGACTTCTAGTCTTTGCTGAAGTACTTGACATGATTGAGAATGACTGCAAATCTGTTGTTATAATTAGACGTTGGCCTTTAGCTGTAGGCCTTTCCCCTGGGTAGGGGGTTGATTGGAATCCAGGAGGCCTTACATCTCAGCATGTTATTTCCTGAAGCTTCTCCCATTCCTGCTGTTAAAGTTTACACCAAATGATTCTGAAGGTTAAGCCTGAAGCTGTGCAGGCACTGCAGAAGCAGAGTAAATAAGGTGGTTCAATCACCCTCATTCTGACAAAGCAAAGAAATATCAGGGCAAGTCTCCTATTTAAAAATCCAATTTATCATTATGTTTTCCCCCACTGGCGGCACCACCATCATCATCATTTATTAACAAATACTTTGGTTAATCTCCATAAACACAGAATAGCGATAAAGACAACACAGATGCCAGGCCTTCTCTTAGTCATCAAGGAAGAAGAAGAAGGAGATGAGGCTTCCTCAGTGGAAGCATGAAATGCACCAAAACAGAGATAACACAACTTTCCTTCCCCTGCCTACCGAGCGAAACAAATGATCGACTGTCAATGCAGAACATTCAGCCGAGTAACAATAAGGCAGTAACAGGACTTCTAAGCACCTGGATGGGATCTCAAGTGTGCTTTTGGTGGTTTTCAAGCTGGTCAGGAATGAATTAAACCTGGCAAAGAGTGAAGACAGATGTAAAAAGATGTAACATAAAAAGAGAGATCACAGCATGGAAGTACGGTAATTAATGGGTTTTTTTTGGGGGGGGGAGGCCAAATGAATAAAAATGACATTTTATAGGCATAAAATTAATTTAAAACAATAACCACAAACACCCAGACAAAGCCATATATTTGGAGACCCAACAGTCATCCAAAGAGCAGCCACTTGTTCAATGGCTGTACGTTGAAGAATTGCTGGCAACAGGACTGAGCTGGGCAGGGACCAGGCCAGGTGTGGTGGGATCTCTGGAACTCTGCCTGGAGGTTCACACCTATAGAACTTCACTCCTGTCCTGGAATCTCTCCACACACCATGGTCCCACAATCCGGATCCGGGTGTTGCTCAGCTGATATTTTTCATGCAAAAACAAACATGGGACAGAAGACTTACATGTTTAGTGGATCATCTTCTAGGCTATACTGGGTTTTTCCAGTGAGTTGTAAGCAAAAAATGATTGAGTTATTCAAAGAGGTCTAGAGTGCACTGCCAAAGTCAAAGAAGATGATTATCTGAGGCTTGCCTCTTGTTGCTGGTCTATCTGGGTCTAAGACTATTCAAGCCTTTTGAGAACATCACACAGGCTCACAGAAGCGGTTCAAGTGGATCTGCTATTTGAATTGGGCAGATTCCCCACCCCTGCCAATTTGAACCCCCTTTAAAAATAATAAAAACCTTCAGCATGTTTATGATGATGACCCCCACCACCACCACCGCTGTTATTGTCTCTTCCTTTTGTCGCTCTCCTTGCCTGCCCGGCTGCTTAGGGAAGAAGCCAGGTGAGTAAAGAGAAGGGAAGGCACAGCACGATGATCTGGAGACCACCCCCCTCCTCCACCTCCTTCTTCCCTTCAGGTCCACCACCATCTCCTCTTGCTTGGTCCCACTGGAAACAGAGAATAGGTGGAGCATGCTGGGTGAAACATCCTGTTTGTTTAAACAGGGCTGGGTGGAGCAAGCAGGCAGTAGCGTCACTGCCATAGGGTGGGGGCCCCTCCGCTCTGGGTAGCACGTCTCCGGGTAGCGGTCTCCTCATGAGGAACGGCTGCAGTGGCATGAGCTGCGCCTTCTCGCCCATCCTCGCTTCCGTTAGATCCTATGCCCCTCTTCCTGCCACAAAATACCCGACTGTCCTTGGACCATCATCACCACCACCACCACCACCACCATCATACCAGTATTTATATACCTCCTTTCTTGGTCACTGTATTTCTCCTCTGACTTGGTTTACATAAGCAGGCAATTCTAAACCAAGCAGTTTTCACATTTACAATAAACATTCTAATCTTTCATAGTATGCTTCATTCCAGGTGGTTTCCTTTCACGGTCTGGCCTCTCTCTGGCATTCGCCTCCCACGCTTTGACTGACAGGCAAACTCTGCCTCCCACACAGAGAGACAGCTGCAGCTTTCTCTCATAGAGACTCTGCAGCTCGTCAGCGGCATGTCGACAGCTCTTCGACTGCTCACGGATTCTTCCGGGAGTCTCGAACTGCCTTCCTCAGATCTTCAGGCATAAGAGGCTGCAGCTCTACCGACTGAGCCAGGCCTCTTGCCCTAAATATAGCTGGCGTAGGTCCAAAGAGACTCATTGGAGGTCAGGCGGCCTACAGGGAGATAAGTTAAAAAAGTTAAACACTCCTGAGCCATCTGGTTGCCCCCACACCATAGCATGTAGTGCACACTCTGTCAGTGGCGCTGTGTGCTATGGGCTGACAGGATAGGATCGGGCTGTTAGACACTGAAGCTGTATGTTCAGATTCAGGGCCAAATTGCATGTGGCATAATAAGAGAACCACGGCCAGATCTCCTTGTCTTTTTTAAAGCTGAAAAGCAGCTGTGAGGTGGCGGTGGAGGAAGCAAATTAGCTTCAGACAATGGCACAGGGGAGGGAGTTGTTTTTCCCCCACACCATTTTCTTGATCACAGTTGCCTTCCCCAGCTCAGTTGCTAATACCTTTGATGTAGAAAAGACAGGCACAGTTCAGGAATCTGCCTTTTTGCCCCCAGTGGGGCTAATAGCAGCTTTGGATCAGGAAAATGGTATGGCAGAAAGGGTTAAACACCCCGTCCTTCAGCACTGTTGCCCCAAGTCAGTTCAGGGGCTTCTGTGGCAGCTTTTAAGCTGTAAAACTACAAAGGGAGCTTATGTCACAGGCCTTCTCTGTCGGTTGCAATCTGGCCCCCCTCAGGTTCATCAGTTGTAAGTGGGAAAGGGCTCTGTAGGTCTGCCATGCTTGGTTCTGTGCTACCAAAGAAAAGGCACAAGGAATGGCCAGAACAGAGTGACAAATGGGCTGTGTTATAGTTGTTCATACGAAATTTACTACTTTAGTAGCACCCACACTTGAGACAGGAAAATGCCATGCTAAAACTGCATGAACACTGACTGGGGTAATAATACTGCAAGGAGCTGTAACAATATTGGAGCATAGTCCAAATTGATCGCCATTTAAATTTTGGCTCTGGAAATAATATTTGCAAGGCCACTATGATTATCCTTCTTTTACTTCTCATTTCCCACTAGTCTGTTGTGGCATCTACCAGTATCACTTGCTATGCTTTTGCATTAAAACTAATTGTCTGAGCTCAGATCCAAGATCCAGGAATTTCCTCGGTGTCGACTGCGGTAAAAGTAACCTGTCTACCTTGGTCTCCTGTTGTTCTGTTTAAAGGTCATTCATTTTCATTATTAAGACTATATTGTACTATACCTCATAGCTGGGTTGGCCTCATGGCATTTATAAATATTGGAATATTAAATAACAAAGTGCTAATGAGTGTGCAAGGACTGAGTGAGAATTAATTAGTTAATTATGTTAACTGCCAGTGCCAGATGAAACATACAGTAGTATTTCTCATTGACTGGTTGCATAGCATACATTATCAGTGCATCTTCAAACAGTCTGGTTTTTTTTGGGGGGGGGAGAAATCCCTCAAGTAAATAAATACAGCAAATGCAACTGTAAATTGCTGGTTATAGTCACTGAGGGACCCTAATAGCTTGGGGAAATTATTAAGTGATGACAGTACTTCCATGGAAGGGACCAATTATAATTATGATGCTGGCTTTATCAATTATACAGCAGGGCATTTTTTTTTCTGTATCACAGTGAGGCCTTTAAAATCACAGCATCCGAGCTGTCTGTGAAATCAAGTTTTGCAGGCTCCTCTAGAGGCTCTTTTGGCGCCTTTTTTCCAGATGACTTCATTTTTGTCCTGGGAGTCAGGACTGTGCAGTGGTTACCCAATCATCGTACAAGACTCAGGTGCAGCTTTTCTAGCAAAGGCTCTCTTTGCAGAAGGATCACAGTCTCCAGGTGTGGTGCCAAGTTCTAGGGGGCCCTGTGACAAAGCGTGATCTGGTTCCCCTACTGGGCCATGTGCTCACACGTTCTTCCCTACTTGAAGGGTAAAAAGGGGGTAGCCTGGATGCTTTTACTTCAGTGCTGCTGGGTGTGTGTGTGCGCTAAGAGAGGAGTGTCCAATCACTGTCCTTTTACCTTTCCTGCCTAGCCAGGAATGGTAAAAGAGGGGGGCAGTCTGGACATCTTTCCACCCTCCATGGCCATCTGCGAACAGACTTCCTAGACACACCTGCATCATCACAGGGTCACTATGAAAGTTCATTTACATACTGGGAGGATAGTGGAAGTTATGGCAGGACAACCTGCTCGATCAAGAGTGTAACTCTGTTCCTCAACATGTGGTGGTTATTGGAGGAGGGGTGGGGGGTGGTCAGGTGGACCCTCAGCCAGTGTCTGACATGGTCAGACTCGGATGCTGCCTATATGACAATCTCTCTGTGCTCAAACTCCCATGCTGTTACTTGTGTTTCTTTCCCAGGCAAGCACACAGCATATGGTTGTTGTCAGTGACCAGCAATGCAACCTCCACTTCCACTCCCAAGCCCTGCATCATTGTCAGTCCCTTTATATTCAATATATATAATATTCCCTTACCTCAAGGAGGCCTCCATGACTGTCCCCCCCCCCACCGCAGGATGCAGCACATGCCCCATTGCCACGGCTGCATCAGTGCTGGAAAGCTGGATAAGATTGGGTCCAAAGACTCAGAGCGGTGAGAAAGGGAGAAGCTGCCAAAGCTGAATTGGGAGAACCCAGTTCTCATGGGGGCCGCCCTTTCAGCAACGCTGCTGCTTCTGCTTAAGCGTCACTTTGCAGAGCACCTCTCAGTTGCTGAGCTGTGAAGTGACACCTCAGCTAAAGCACTGCCACTGAAAGGGTGGCCCCCCATGGGAACTGGGCTCTCCCATATCTTGAAAATGTGATCAAGATTTGATCTTCTGTCATTTGCAGCGAACAGATTCCTAAGTGAGAAAAAAGTGCTTGTTTCTGGTCATCACCAGCTTAGTGACATCACTTCTGGCCCTCAGCCGGTGCCATGAATGCTATTCAGGCCACTATATGAAAGGAGTTTGACACCCCTGGTGTAGCCAAAGTGCAGGCACCCATGTGCTGCTCAACATGCCTTCACAGAAGCCAGTTGGGGGAAACCAGTGAATCTTCGTAGTATTCCATCCATCCAGCACGTCAGCAGTAGCCGGAGCCTCAGAACCAGCCTGCCATCTTGTTTGGAAGAAAAACCAACATTGACCTTTGCAGTGACATTTACTGTGTAACCGGGGGGAGGGGGGGCGTTTGCCCTCAAGATGGCCATTCAGTGCACTCTGTGTACTATGAAAGGAATCACCAGTGCCTTTAAGATAACTTGCTCTGCTATATAATTCACTAAATGGTGGGGAGTTGTGTATCTTCAGGGCACTGGCTGACCCTAGTATAGTCCACACTAGCAGGAATAGCTTGCTCAGTTGTTTGCATCTGTGTGTATGTGGAAACCAGTCTTTGAATAATCTCTTTTGTAGTATCACACTTCAAATGTATCACTTGGGCCACTGGCAGGAAGGGAAGCTGTGAGCAGAGTTACTTTGCAGAAGTTTGTAACACAGGATTACCCGTTCTCTCTTGTGAGCAGTGAATTCCCTCCCAATGACCTTTCCCTAATGCAGCTTTTGCAGATCACCAGGTACTTGAGACAAGTCATTAGTATTTTAAATGAGAGACCGAGAAAGAACAAATGTCTGGCTAGTGCATTTTGTTCAGACCTAGAATATGTGCCTTAGAAATACTGGGCTGCATGGCAAAGGTCTTGAATTCAAAATAGTGTTTTCAAATGATGTCAGAGTAACTTTTTGTATCTACCTACACACTCTCTACAATCTTGCTGGCTGGATCCAGGGGGTTAAAATTAAACCATGGTCAGTTGTGGTCCAACTATTTTCCTACCAAGAGCACAGTGAAAACTCATCAGTTTCTTTCTTTCTCTGAATCCAGCAGTAAGGTGCTTGATGAAATTAACAGCTGTTCAGTGTAGAAAATATCGGAGATGGCTGCTCCATGCTGCATGTCGTCACTGTTGGCCCCTGGAATTTCATTATAGCAGGAGGTCATATGAACAAACTGCAGCCAGCATATTCGTTTTCCCCTAAAGGCAAAAATAGCTGTTGTGTGTAATATGGTAAAGGCAATCAAAGCTCAGGGTTCAGAGCAGAAACTGGTCACCCACAGAATTCAAGAATTCTAGCACAGCACCCCTTTTGCTATGCCGCTGCTACTCAAACCTTGAATGAAAATGACACACCAGTATAACTGGCTTTTTTTTTTTAATTAGGTCTAAACAGTTCCACATGAGCTTCTTTATGGGCCAAACGACATGTTATACTGACTTTCATGGTTGGAACTCCATAAAGTACTATGTGGCATTGGGTGGTGGTGGTGGGATTCAGTTTGGGGTTACAATGCAGGGGGAGGGAGATTATCCCTTTGACCCTGCACTGATCCCTAACCTGAATTGCCTTCCAACACTTCTATTTGCCCCATGATGATGTACCCCTGAAAACCAACCATCTCACATCATCTTTGCTCACCACCCCCATGTAATATTTGGCTTAGTTTGCCTCAAGTATGGACATTGCTACAGTGTGCATTTTTTCCTCACCTCTGCTCCACATCATTGATTGTCCCTGGAAGAGGTGAGGAAACAAACATCGTAACGACATCAGGATATATGGGAGAATTCAACATGGAGCTGCCATTTTGAGCAGCAACCTGTGCTTTTTGTAATGTGTTCTGCCATTAGGGTCGTGCTGCAAATGCACTGTTACACTAGGCCCCTGTGCTGCTTGTACCAGGCCTTAAAGCCCTGATGTTTGCCATCAGACATGGTTAAATTTAAGGTCCGAGTTCTGTTTAGATTATTTGCCCTGTAGTAAGGTCTAGTCTCTGCCTGAGCTTTGCCAGCAGTTTTAAGATTGGTACAATCCAAAAGCTATGATCTAGTAATGCCAACCAAAGTAATACCAAGCAACCATAGGGCCAACCAAAGTGACATGAAATCTTGTGGCGCTAGCTTCCAAGTTCTCCGGAACTCTACACTGGGCTGGATGTTAAACAAAAAAGGGAAGCTGACCAGAGCATAGGGTTGCCAACTCTCCAGGATTGGCCTAGAGCCTTCAGGAAGCTGCATCAACCTTCAAGCAACTACTGAAAAAAATCCTGGAGATTTTAACAGGGCTGCCAGGAATTTCCAGCATTATGTCATGTGGGGGAAAACAATCTCTAGGAATAGCTTCAGTTTAGACTTGGCAGTCCTAGCTGGGCATGGTGTAATAATAGCCGCAAAGGTCTGCATTTTATAACAGTCTTAAGATGGAGTATTGTGAAGATTCAAGCTTAGTGCCTCAATAGGTGCTAGACTCTGATCTCAGGTTCACCTAAGTCCTGAGAGACAATAATAGCTGTTCCCCCATTCCCATCTTAAAATATAAAAGGTAGCAGTTACTCTGTTCTGTCACCAGTCCTAACTGAAAGTCACAAGTCCCTTGACAGACAAAAAGCAAAAATAAAAGAAATGTGGTAGCCTTTACAGTAGCAACACACACAGGATGTTAATTTTAGGTTAATCCTCTCTTCCCTATGGATTCATTCTTCCCTGGAAATATAGATAAGAAGAGAGCCATGCTCATATGCTGCAGGCAAGACCATCTTTCTGAGGGCTGATTTATATACAATTAGCAGAGACACGTGATAAAACGTTTCCTGGATGATACAACTTTTGGCAGCAGGTAGAAAGTTGCATGGTTGGAAAAAACTTTGCCAATCAAAATATCCATGCACACAGAAAAACCATTTATCAGAGAGAAAGCTATGCCAACTCCCTGACACGCTAGTTTTCTATGTGCAGGGATATTTTACCCCAGCAAGCATACAGTTCCCTGCTTGCAGCTTAAAGTGGTACAGTCCAGGAAAAGGTTCACTACTTGATTCTGTATGTTGTATACACTGTCCCTAAGTCACAAGGTAGCTGCATTTGGAACATTTAATGTAGGCAGACTTTGGCCTGCACTCTGTGACACTCTGCACAAACCAAGAGCGGAGTGCAGTGTGTTCTCTGTTCATGCAAATCTGTATGGCCTGTAATTTATTGTAGGAAACTGCTCAAAACGTATAATTATGTGAGACAGGTGGCAACAAATGTCTTTGCTAACAGGCAGAGACAAAATGATAGCCTCTAGTTCTACTTTAAAAGAAGAGATGAAGGGCGGTTAATGGGCGGAAGAGGTAGTCCCTACCGGTGGCATTTTCTATAAAAGAAATGTTGGCATTTGACAAGCTAATGGAATGTTTAGTAACACAAACACAAATTCCCCCGTTTAAGGCATTTGGAGATGACCTTTGAAAGAAACGTAGGCAAAAGTGGCAATGACAGACCGGCCAGGGATAAAGATAATGTATTTAACTATTATTATGTTTAGATTATTTTCTGAATGTGTGGAAGCCCTCATGGATTTCAAATGAAAATTGACCATGTGATACCTTGTCGCGGCCCCCACGGGTCCAGGATCGTCCCACCAGGACAGCTCTACCTCAAAGGAGTGTGTGGTGCTCATGGGCTAGAAGACTGAGGCTCCCGAAGGCAGTAGGAAGGATCACACCTTCAAGGTTTTTGTGTTGCAACAGTCTCTATTTTCAACTATTCAAATAGCAAGAGCCCTAAGCCTCCTGTGGCTTCTCCTCCCAGGGATCAGCCCTCCCAGCAATACCTCTCATTGGGTTCTTGTTTGGCTCCTCCTCTAGACCGACCAATGACGTCCAGCATCAATCTGCCAGTAGGCTCCACCTCTGCCTTGTGGCCGGTACCATACTCCACCCCTAGTCTCAGGCTTGGTCGATGCTCTGCCCGGTCACTCCAGGTTGTCCAACAGTATCCCCAGGTGGGCTTGCGCCCAGGTGCCTCATCCCAAGTGTCCCTTAAATAAGGTCTCCCAGGACAGGGGAGTCGGATCCCAATGGGTTGCATCCACCCACAAGTTACCCCAGTAGAATAAGGTGTTGCCAGATTCGCACATTCAAATGTGCTATTGCTTTATAGTTAAGATTGCCAACCCTCTAGGATTTGCCTGGTGTTTCCTGGAGTAGTTTCCAAGAGCCACTGAACTGTCTGAAAGCAATCCTAGTGATTTTAACAGGGCCTCCAGACATGTCCAATACTCATGCTGGGGGGAGGGGGACGAGACCCTCCAGAAATAGCTTCAGTGAGACTTGGTAACCCTACTTACAGCCACATATATAGACGAGCTCTCATTTTCTGTGTGATCTTGCAGGAGGACGGAGTGAGTGCAGTAGTGGCAGAGAAGTCCTGCAAGTGACTTTTTTTTTAAACAACAGTGCAACATGCAATACTTAACAAGGTAAAGCTGTTTCTCCATATCCCTTCATCTCCCTGCCAGGAAAACCTTCACTTGCTTAATTCCTGCATATGAGCCCTCCCTTAGTCCCTTTGGGTCCAGAGTTTTCAACTAATGCATTGAAGTTAACAGTGCCAGCTCTAGTCCATTCCTACTAATCCCATACCTGATGTACTTGGCTCCACCTTGATTCCAGAATCCACCAGGCTCTGTCCCTTAGCCTGCTAAATGCTATCAGATCTCTCTTCAGGGATAGCCCAATGTGAGCCTCCATCTGACAGGACCTACCTTTTCGACCTACATCATGTGTGCATGCCCCCCCCCCCCAATCTGGGCAGAAGAATCCAGCCCCTCTTACCTCCTCTCTGTGATTCTTTTTCACAAAACAGGAAGTGTGAGCGGCACGGGAAGCTCTCAGCGTGTGAGACTTCCTGTTTTATTTAAAGGGACTGCATGAGGAAGGAGCAAGGTGAGTGGATAGGGAAGTGGGTCACCCACTGCCTGCAGTGTTTTTTTTCTGCGCAGTGCACTTCCTGATTTGTTGGAACTGCGCGAGGAAGGAGAGAAGTGACTTGGTAAGGAAGTTGATTGATGTGGCTCCATCTACAGTGGGCTGAAGGGGGCAGCGGCAGCTTCAGGTTGAAAGACACCCCGAGCCTCCTGCTCCCCCCTCCACCCGCCGCTTGATGTGAACTGCATCATCTGCTGAATCATGGATGGGCTGCTCTTGCCTCTTCATGACCCACCCCAAATACCAGACTGACTCCATCTTCCAGGCCTAATACAACCTTTTCAGGCTTCACTCTGTTGCCAGTCAAAGCCTAACATGACTTCAGGCACTAATCTTTAGTCAGAAGTAGGCAACTCTAATTGCGGGTAGAGGTAGGGTTCCCATATCAAATAAAGGACAGGGTGCCTATAACTTTAACCATTGTAAGAAGAAGGAATTTGGGCAGGTGTAGCTTGTTGCATCTTTCCATGATGAGCTGCACCTGCCCAAATTCCAATGGTTAAAGGTGTAGGCACCCTGTCACTTATTTGATTTGGGAACCCTAGGCAAAGGCGTCGCTCCGGTAGGGGCGGGGCCGTAAGTATCGCTCCGTCATAGTCCCGTTTACCGAGCAAGCAGGAGGAGGCCCCGCCCCCTCACTGTCGGAGCCAGTCCCCTGCGGAGAAAGCAGCAGGCAGTGCCTGCTGCTTTCTCCGCAGGGGACTGGCTCCGACAGTGAGGGGGCGGGGCCGCCTCCTGCTTGCTCGGTAAACGGGACTACGACGGAGCGATACTTACGGCCCCGCCCCTACCGGAGCGATGCCTCTGACCCAAGGTGGTAGGGGTCACGTATGAGGTTTAGAGGCAAACATGTCTGATTTAGGAAAGAATTTTCTCCACCTGGCTCTGGGAGGGTGGGATGATCCCTCAGCCTTGTTTCTTTCACACCTGCTTTTTCATAATCAATTTGCAGTATATAATATCCACATTTCAACCCACACTCTGTTCATACAAATTGCACAGACTAATATCCATGTAGCTGCCAGGCAGCAGCCACTTGCTGCCGTGCTGATCTCAGTTGTTGGCGAGTGGCATCCAAGGCTGCTTACGATGCCTGTGCTAAGAATGCGAGCTAGCACTGAAAGAGAGCAGTGTCTGTAACCCAGCCGATCCTTTTTTGCAAGCACAGAATCATTTTGTTGTGAAACCTGGACCGCGATGAATGACTCACAGTTGGCAACTTGGGCCATATCAGTCAGCTTGCTCTAGCAGAACAGGGGGCTGATGTTTGATATCATCTCTGGCCTTTTTGCACCCAGAATGGTAATGAGTAACAGTACACTGGAGCCTCTATTGATCAGTACCTTATTTATTCCAGGCCTTTAGTGGTCACTGCATAAAACTCCAGCAAACCACGCAAACCACATTGTCCCCAAACACAAAAAGGTCTTTTTCGTAAGGTTCTTTTCCTGCGCACTGTCAATTCTTTCACAATTTATTTCTCAATTAGTAGCCATACATTTTTTTTTTAGCACAATGAAGAGCACAATAATTTGGTGCTGGATGCCTAGGAAAATAGAAGGAGGCTGCTAAGAGATAACAGAGCTTCAGGTTAGAAGTTCACAGCAAAACCCAGCTGAAACCTGCCCAGGCTGGAGGTCACTAACATAGATTTGTAGGCCTGGAAGGGACCTGCAGGTCATTTATCTGAACTCCCCACATTGATCATTCTCCACCCACTATCAGCATATTGCACGCTATCCGGCATTTGGCTTTCTTTGACTTTGTCTTTATTCCATAGCACAGGGGGGATGAAAATGTTATTAAAATATCCAGTACAAGCAGAAATCCTTTATACAGCTTTTTGAAATATGGTTAGGCTGAACCCACAGAGAAGTAAGTTCAATAAATGTGCTGCAATTTACCATTGATATAGCACTTTTAATTTGTAGTGTGATTTGCAATCTTCATATGGCAGAATTCTGGCCTGGTCTGACTTGTCCTGGCGGTATGTGTGTGTGTGTGTGTGTGTGTGTGTGTGTGTGTGTGTGTGTGTGTGTCTCTGTCTCTCTGTCTCTGTCTCTCTCTCTCTCTCTCTCTCTCTCTCTCTGTTATGTTCCCTCATATCAAAAAGCTCCCTGTATACAATAAACAGTATAGTACAGCAGGAGAGAGCATTGGCATAGCCCACTTGGTAATATGCTAGTTTACTACATGCAGGGAGCTTTTGATGTAGGAGAGCATTCCCAAGTATGACCCTCCTCCATGAACATCAGCAATTTGTGGTGCTGCACTTCAAAATTCTACCACCATTGCCTAGTTACAGTACCTTATTCTGTATATTTCTGTATTCTGTATAGAAAAAACATTTTAGGTTACTTGGGACAGCAAAATACAACTCATTTTCCAGTTGCAACACCATCAGCTTCACCCCAGATCCTGGACATCCCAGATCTCATGCTAGTGGGAGACAGCCAGGCACCTAGTCATGGGTCAGGATGGCCCTGGACTCTTGGCATGGACAGACACCAAGCACCTGGCAGTGGACACACTTCAAAGGAGGTTATAGCACAGCTGATGTACCACTGGTGGTCATTTTTATGAGGCCCCTGTCAATGCAGAGGAAGAGAACGTTTATTAGTTTCAGCTGGCCTGCCACACATTTTGCTTCCCAACCTAGTGTAGCAATATTGACATATGGTCTCTAGGCGTTCAATTAATGGAGAAATATTGGTGTTTCTTTAAGCACTTTGTCAGTGGGATGCCAGTTGCCTTAATCCAGGTCCCTTGTTATCTTAATTAAAACCGAAAATCAGCTTTGATCAAATACAACTTTATTGCATAAGCTGTTTCAATATACTATTGTCTGTCTCACTCACTTTGCCATGGATGAAAAGGATTTGTATTTCACACTGGGCAGGAAGTCTCATTTAAATGTTTCCTGGTTTTGATCTCCTTAGGGGGAATTAATTTGTATTCCTGCTTGGGGAAAAAAAATAGCAAAGAGCATGGCAAACAGATTATGAAGCCATTTAAACAGCCATAATGTGAGCCACTGGACTAATGGGTTGCACACCAAGATCCAATTCTAAGCTGTTGACCACTTTGCCTGGGGCTGGACACATGTATGGAGAAAAGAAGGAAAAGGGGAAAGTGAATTGGCCAGATCATCTTTGCCTTCTCTGCTGTGGAAATAACCAACCACCAGCCTGGGTCACAGCCCAATCCTATCCCCTGCCAGTCCATAGCATGCAGCGCTGCCGACAGAGCACGCACTGCATGCTATGATGTGGGGGGGGGGGAGCCAATCAGATGGCCAGCAAGAGATAAGTAAAAGTATCTTTTCCTTATCTTCCAGTAGGCTGCCTGGCCGTCAGTGGGTCTCCTAGGACCTATGCCACCTCCTTTGCTGGCATACGTCCGAGGAGAGGAAGGGGGCAGGTCCGGGCAGGAAAATGGGGATAGGATCCAGCATGCATTGCTGCTGCCAAGATCCACCCCCTTCCCACCCCCAAACTGTCTCCGGTTTCTCCCTTGAACCACCCAGGACCCTCCCCCACCGCCACTTTACCTGCTCCAGTGCAGCCTGAGTGGGCTGTTGGTGGGTGAGTGGAGCCTCCAGCCATCTGCACCAGCTGCTCCAGAGTGCCCAACGGCAGTGTGCCTTTTGTGCTGCCATAACTGGACTTACAGCAACGGATTGTGAGATCCACTACTGTAGGCCCAAGGTAAGATTAGACCATCAGAATAAAGGGCTTTGTGTGCCCTTCAGAGAGAAAAGTGGAATACACAATTAGTAACTAAAATTATTGTTGTTATTACTGTTATTGTTAATAATAATATACTGCTTTTTAACAAAGAATAGTTCACAAAGCAGTTAACATAACAAACTAATTGGTTCCCTGTTCCCAAAGGGCTCACAATCTAAAAAGGAATATAGTCTGTCACCTTGGAGATGATATCTATTAAAAAAAAGCCATGACGGAGTCCATGAAGCCAAAGATGAGTTGCTTAAAAAAACAAAAATAGCACATACACCTACTTGCCTTTTATTTTCCTTAGCAAGCAGCTTGCTAAAGTTGCCTGCATGTTGTATTATATGCATTGTTTTTAGTGATGTTTTTTGTTTCACATTTTAAATCCAATCATTTTTAAAAATACAAACATTTAAAATCGCACAAGTAAGTGCTGACTGAGTTGATCATAAGCTGCTGGTTTACTCTGGGGGGGGGAAGTTGCTCTGAAAAGAGCAATTAATATTAAAAATGCGGCATTCACAAATTAAATGTTTCATGGGAAAGGCTCACATTTGAATCTTAGCTTCTATATGCTAATACGATGGCTGCCTCTCTCAGTGAGTTGCCTGCTGTATAGAAGCCCCATGTGGGGTCAGCTTGTAAGAAAACCCGAATATCATGTGTGGAAAATTCAAATTGCTTTTTTGGTGCCTACTATAGCTCAGTGGGCAGCGTATTTGCCTCTAGGCTTGAAAGGCTGTAGATTAAGCTCCTGACTGGGAACTTGCCACACTTTGAGATCACTGCAGGGGGAAGTCTCCGTGGCTATTGTCCTGTAGCCAGGAGCTTTCAAGTGGAATCTGCTGGTTGTGTTTTTGAATCCCAAAGCTCTTGCTAGATGGTGTGTCTTGCAGAGATGATGACAGGAGCTGGTTTGCCAGAATCAGTGAACTGCAACTCTTTCTTTCGCTGACACCCCTCTTTTTGGTCATATTTGGCCTTCCTGGAAATGGATGCAACCAATTGTCTTTAGATACAACCCACCAGGCATCTCTCACCAATCTCCTTCTTCTAATGAGGGACAGGTGAGGTTCTTTGATGTTAATGGTGATTGTTCCCAAGGCCCCACAGACACAGTTGGTGACCCTGAATATCACTGATATTTGCTCATCTAGCCACATTCATCATATAGATTACTGGTGACACACCAATGTTAACAGTTATTAGACTGGAAGCATTAACTGTACCAGTGATACATAATGGGTATAGTACTCCACTTAGGACCCAAACTTATTGAGCCACTGTGACGCCTGTACAGTGTGCTTTATGGTGGTTGCAAAACGTGTCCTGCCATTCTGTGCAGCTGGACCTCTAAAGAAACCCCAGTGCTGGTAAGTTGGCGCCAGTGGCGTAGCCAGCCATGGGCAGGGTGGGGGCAGCAGTGTGTGCTGCCGGGGTGGGGGCCTCAGGCGCGCCACCCGGGGCGGACTGCCCCTCGCCCCCCATTCCTACAGCACTGGTTGGCAGGGGGTGATGGACACGAGGAACAGGGAGACAAGGTGGAGGAACTGGGTGGAAGCATGTGTGTCAAGGCTGGGAAGGGGCGGTATCAGTGGCAGCAGCTCTGCCAATATCTTGTCCCCCTTTTCCGGCCTCAATCCACTGACCTGGGTTCACTTGGACAGCAAAATCATAGGTGCAGGTACGAGTAGACCCAGCAGGGCAGTGAAGGCTTACCCCAGGGCAAGGAAACAAATGAAGAGGAGGAGGCCTTGAGGAGGCTTTGCGGCTTGAAACTCCCCTGCAGGATGCAGCATGTGCCACGTTGGTACCAGGGACATTGCGCTGGATTGGGCTGTAGTTTATGGATACACTGTATTAACCAGAATGCATATATTGAAGTGTCCTTCCTGCCCAGATCCTAGGAAGTTAGTGCAGTAGAGTGCCAGGAACATTTAAAAATGAGGCTTATGGCCCAATCTTATGGGCCAGTTACAGCAGCGGATCTGCTGCCAAAAGTGACCTTGTGAAGATGCAAATGTTGTACTGCTATTGCATGCTATGGAGACACTGGTGGAAATGGCTAGAGCCTCTATGCATACGCCTGGACTACCTGGACACTCTGCCAGTACAGGTAAGGCGGAGGAGGGGGCAGTTAATCATGGGTGGTTTAGGTCAAGGAGTGGGCCGAAACGGGAGCGGTTGGGGGGGACGATCTCAACAGCAGTCTATAGACTCAACAGCACTAGATTCTATCTCCCTTTCCTGGCCTGGACCTGCCCCCTTCCTCTCTTTGGACTTACACCAGCAAAATAGCTGGTGTGGGTCCAAGGAGACCCACTGGTGATCAGGTGACCTACTGGGAGGTAAGTAAAATATATTTTTCCTTACCTTTCACTGGCCATCTGATCACACACACACACCCCGACCATAACATGCAGCACGTGGTCCATCACTGCATGGTGTGGGTTGGCAGGAGATAACCCTAACCCATAAGTAAGCAAAATGGTCTTAACAAAATGCAGGGTTTATGCTGAGGTTTCTTCTCTGCAGCTTGCCCCAAATAGACTCCTTTTTAGAATTCCCCCCTGCCCCTTTGACCCAATATAAGTCCTGGAATGGACTTCTCATCTGTGACCAACTTAGGGTGCTCCAAACACTGGCCAGTATCAAGGAATGGCTCGATCACAAACACAACAGTTAGAGAACTTTCATTTCTGAGCTGTGGCCTATGTGTCCATCTTCTTTGGTGTTTCTTATGTCTAAGGGCCATTCACAAATTGTGTGAAGGCAAAGATATGGCAGAAGCTGCAATCCAACTCACTGGTGCATTTATGTAACTTTATGGTGTGTGTCACACACACACACACACACACACACACACACACACACACACACCTTTTTGGAAGTGCATTGCAAAAATATAATGTATAAAAAGGCTCTAAGCAGAAGATACTAGGCAAGAATAAATTTGGGATTGGGAATAGGGGAAGAAAAAGATTTGTTCTCCTATGCAGTAGTCCAGTCTTGCCCCACCCTCAATGTAATGTTGGAGTTGAGAATATGGTGAATAGCCAAGTTATTCCCCTAAATCTGGTGCTGAGCAGAGATATGAGCAAACTTGTTAGCAAAGGATAAATGTACACAAGTAAAGTTCAATGCCCATAAGCTTTGATGAGGTGATGCACCAAGGGCTGCGGCACATGAAAAAGTAAGCCCACATCCATGGAAAGAAGGCATTAAAATGTTCATGGAGAAGAGAAATTATACTAACAAATGGCAGCACCTTGAAAGACTTGGGGGTTGGGAGGGTGGAAGCCATTTGGGAATAATAAAAAGAAACTGAGATACAGCTTAGAAATAACAAACAGATGTCATTAAGTAGGAAACACTGCATTATGTGGCCAGTACAATTCATGTACCGGTCCTGGTTTAGCACAAGGTACCCATAAACCACTAGTGTGCTCTCGTAAACCTGTGTGACCCATGTAGAGCCCACATGTGTTGAGTGAACCAATTAATGTGTTATAAATCAAGCCTGTCCACTCCAACATGACAAAGGAGTCTTGGTGTTCCTGCGGCTATGAGAACAAAGTTATTTTAAAGGCGACAGCTCCACCATAACAAACTTCACTTTTCCTAATGGGACTATTGCTCAAAAGTACTTACATATGTGCAGAGAAGAGTCAAGTGTGAGTAACCACAATTAAGTTAGTTCTATGTTGGCAAATCTCTTTGCAAGGCTGGATCTTAAGAAAATGGAAAATGAACTTCAGTGTGTAAATCTGGAAGCCACAATCTCACTCCTTGGTTTTAATTAAAACAAAAAAAAATGCAGCCACAATCCAATATATTTATGTCTAAACCACGTAAGCATGCCAAGTTCTGAGCTGGATGTGGCCGGTGGCCCTGATCCAGCTTTAAGTTGTGACTAAATTATTTTGAAGTCAGTGGAACAAGTTAGTCATCATGGCTAACAAGAAATATTGCTTTCAATGTGATATAGTCAGCTGGATCGGGGCCAATAGGTCTCCTCTACACCATGCAAGTTCACTAGACAGTCATTAGAATCTCCTCCTTAACCATGCTTACCAGATCGTCGCCGGGAAGGGAGCGGTCTACCCTTAAGGGGGCGGGGCGTGGGGGGGCCAGAACGCGTTCTGGCCCCCCCACGCCCCACCCCCTTAAGGGTAGACTGCTCCCGTCCCGGCGACGATCTGGTAAGCCTGTCCTTAACCATATTCATATCTTTCTCTGGTTCCCTACCCATTATTACTTACACACTATCAACAAGTTTAAGAAGGCACTTGACCATCTTGACAGAGGGCCAGTTCGGACATGCATGCTCATGCTGGGCACACATCCTGGCCTCTCCCCTTACTCCCCAGTTAGCTTCCCTAATCGTGTGGGGAGCTGATTCATCAGAACTGCTCATCTATGTGTGCTGCTAAACCTATTTTTAATGAAGTGTGCAGACAAACAGTTCAGACAACCCCCCCCCTTACAATTAGGGAAACTAACAGGAAAGTGAGGGAAGGGGCCAGGGTGTGCACACAGCGTGAACATACACGTGTTTGTGATTATGTTATTACCAGCTGAAGGACCCATTCTTCAAATGGTTTTAAAAAGTGATTACCGTTACTTTTTCCCAGTTGGTGGTTCAACATCTAAGATTTAAAGAATTGCATATCTACGTAGGCTTACCAGATCTCCAACTGGGACAGAGTGCTAGACCTTTAGGAGAAGGAATGTGGGCAGGTATAGCTTGTTAAACCTTAGAGCACAATCCTAGGCATGTCTATTCAGAAGCAAGCCCCATGGATGCCTAGGATTGTGCTCTAAGGTTTAACAAGCTACACCTGCCCACATTCCTTCTCCTAAAGGTCTAGCACTCTGTCCCGGTTGGAGATCTGGTAAGCCTATATCTACGTGGCTAGTGCTTCTTGGTACAGTACATTTGCAGTTGTCGTCGTCGTCGTCGTCGTCGTCGTTGTTAATTGAATTTCTATGCCACCTTTCTCCCCCATAGGGGGACCTACTGATAGTCATCACGAAGCATTCTCTGAGCTGGAATTGCAGTCTTTTAAATTCGAAAGGGTTATAAATAAATGGAATAAATACAGCTTCTCCTTCTGCACACTCTGTAAAAACTGTGGCCTTGATGACATTGTGCCTGAGGACCTTGATTTGAAGCCTTGTGCCATTACAAAGTTTCAGCGGATTCAAATTATGTAACAACATTACAGTGCAGTAAGATGATGGGCTGCCATTCCAGGAGGGATTCAATGTGTTGAGGAATTCAACAGGTTGTTCACTGTCTGATCTGTGTTTATCACCATATCATCTGAATGCCGCATGGTGGTTTTACTGCCTTCTACGTAAAACACAATCTGTCTTGCAATATACCGGTAGTTTTTATAAGTGATCCATAAGCAACAACTGTGCCAAATTTCAGCTTTCTAACTGAACAGGAAATAGGAGATAAATTGATGTTCAGGGCAATGCGAATGCTGCATGGGCAGTTTTATTGCCTTCTAGGTAAAACATAATCTGTCTCACAGTGTCGTTTTTATTAGTGATCCATAAGTAACAACTATGGCAAATTTCAGCTTTCTAGCTTAATAGCTTAATGGGAAATGGGAGATCCGTCGATGACTCAGTGAGTCGGGGCCTTCGCTCTTATATATAATATGGAAGATGTGGGGCCGGTTGTTACCAGTGACCTCCAGTTCCAAACAAACACAGTCTCTCCCAACTCTATCTTGGCATCTTACCAGACATTTCAGAGGGTTAACAAGGTCCTGGAGAGGGTGAGGCAGAGCTGCTCCTTCTAATCAAGATCATGTTTTTTAAAAAAAGATTGGAATAGAAGGCAACACTGCCGGGCACCTGTGTGTCACCCTCCTCTAAGGTCTTGCAAATCTGGGCCCCCTACCATAGCTTAATCTCGTTGATACAACCACACATCTTCCTGGATACCAAATTAAGCCTAACGGTCCAATAGTCAGGCCACTTGGCCTGTCTTTTCAAACTCCTCCAGAACATCTCTCCTACCAATGACCTAAGAATGAGTGCTGCACGCATCCTGCCATAACTTTTGTCCCTTCAGGAAACTCTTCAGTTGGGGTACAACTGAGCCTTTGTGCCCTCCTGGAATGACCTTAAACCTTAAGCTCAGTCAAGTCCAGGAAATGTTCCACATAGGTAGACTGCAGGTTTGAGCCGGTGCCCTGACAGAAGAAGCTAAACAGGGTCAACCTCGGTTCTCACTTGGATGGGAGACAGCAGTTGCTGACGAACCTCGCAAAGACACTGAGAAGGCACCGTGAAAGGGTGGAATGTGGAGGAGTCAGCTAGAGAGAGAGCATCTGGACAACCATCCGAGGGTGAACTGCGGTGAACTGTGAAGCTTGGAAGTGCAGAGCACAAGTCAGAAGGAGGGCTGCACTCGGAAGAGAAAACATCTTGAGTATGGAAGTTTCTATATATGAATAGAACAATATTGTAAAGACCCTTCGGGTCTAGGATAGCCTGCCTGTGTAAACCACCTTGAATAAATCTGATGAGAAATCTGTTGATGAGAAAGGCGGTATATAAATTCAGAAAATAAATAAATAAAAATAAATACTATTATTCATCCAGGAATGTATTTGTATTCTTTGTTCAAATCCCTATAACTACTGCTGCTACTGCTGCTCTGGAAGCAGAACTCTGGCATTTTCATTTCTTTCCACACCAAGAGTGTCCATGCTACCCATTTGGCAGTCTCTTCCCAACTGAGACTCTGCTTTGTCTGTTTTGGAGAGGTTTTCCCCTACTGGAAAAGCTGCAGTAGTTTCCCCTCATCCCTTGTGGAACCACCTTCTCTGCCCACCAAGAAGCACCTTTTTGGCTGCATTTTAAAAAAATTTTCCCCTAGGACCCAAATCCCTGCAGCCCAGCCTCACTTTGCAGAAGGACAGAGTACCTGAGTCTACCCAGCAGACTAAAGATAAGGACCGTAATGTCTTTTCTTCCTCTAGCCCCTCACACCTCTTCCTCCCCTTCTAAACTCCTCTCCATTCTCCCAATGCCTTTTTACTTCCCACTCATTTTCTTCCCTTCCATTGGATCTTCTGGGTGGAGGAAACCCAGCCCAGCTGGTGGCCTCTCTCTCTCTCTCTCTCTCTCTCTCTCTCTCTCTCTCTCTCTCTCTCTCTCTCTCTCTCTTCCTCCCCTCCTTTTACTTAACCTGTGCCTGTCTAAACATAGCTATTTTCAATCATCACCCACAACCACAAACCTCTAAGCAACTGGTCTATAAGCTAAATTGCCTTTTCTATATTCTTCAATCAGATCTATTTTCTTTTTGAAAATGCTGTCTTGTGGTTACTGTTAGCCTAGGTAGAGGCACTTTGAGGTTGTTCACTCTGCTATCCAATCAATGCCCCCAAAACAGCCATTCACTGCACCCTGGCCTCTCTGGTTAACTTTCCCCAATTTAGTTTTACTCCTGGGCCGGACAAACCAGGACCTGGGACTGTGTGTGTTTGAATGTGCAGTGGTAGACATGTGCAGGTGTGTCTGAGAAGTGTCAACAATACTGTTCTGGGTTGAAAACCCTGTGTTGGCCTTTATCGTAGACCTGTGCAGTACATCACCATTCTCCACATTTTACAACTGAAGCTTAGATATAGTGTGATCCATGGCCAACCAGAAATCTGAACTTTGGTCTAAGTATGTTTTCATACATATTGCACTAAAACCTCATTTGAGCTGATTTAAGACTCATGTGCGAAAACATCCAGTCTAAGGCACTCTCCACTAGACCACCATCTCAGTTCAACTCTGTGGAAATAACTCTTCCAAACATCTGATTATTTAGAGTAGCTGGATGTCTTCAGGCTATTCTGACTGAAGAAGTTCTACTGAATTGTCACGATGACTATAAAACATGTGCTTCACATCCTTAAACATCAGCGCTGCACTGCTCCAACCTCAACCTGGTTTGCCTCAGTTGAAGAGCCGGCCAAAGGGAAGAGAACGGTCAAAACATTTTCCAGTTCAGTTTTGGATAGGTGCCCAGTTAAGCAACTGCTTATCTGAAGCTGTGGTGGAAAAACATATAGCTGTGTCAGTGTTATGACTAATTTCTTTGCTGTGTATTTGCCCAGCTGCAAAGACAGCACTATAGCTACATTGTGCACCTTGGGCTCCATCCAGGATGCTTCATGTTGGCTCTTTCTTTTTCTGTTGTTTTCCTTGCTGTGGGTGTCGATGAGGGAGAAGATGGGTGGGCAAACGCCCCAACTATGTAGTGAACCATGCAGACATTTTTGATGTGAGTGATATTCTAAAGAGGTCATTTCTGCTAACGTGTTTACAGTTTGTATTACTTCTGAAATTAAAACCATGCTCAAGTATATTTTCATGTCTGCTTGACTGTGCGGTAGGGGGCACCACTCATGCTAAACACCTGTGTCATATCCAGCGGTTCAGGGAAGGGAAGGCCAGCCATCTAGATATGGGGCAGAGAGAGCAGGAAGGGAGTGCACAGGTGAAAAACTGTAATAGCTTCTCCTCACATCCTCCTTCAGTTAAACAAACAAACAAAAAAATCTAGGCCAACCCAGTTTCTACTCACACAAAGACAACTGAGGCATAAATGAGGACCCCCCCCCATGTACCTGTTACCTCAGAATTAAATGGAAAAACCAACAGATGGTAAACTGAACTGACAGCTCCTGCAGAAACTTTGACGTCCATGAAAGTCTGAGGAAACAGAAGAAACAAAGCCTGCAATTAGTGACAGGTTCAATAGACCTACTTCTATTAATGCAATTAGAGTCAATGTCACGGGCGCACCAACGCTTGCTTGAACTCAAGGCTTCTATTATATCAAGGAGTTTGTGATGGCTTCATTACTTCATTTAACGGTTGATAACATGAAAATGTACAAAAGGTATGGAAACAGGATGGCAATAGGAGGGCTGCTGTAAGGTGTGCTAAATAAGGTAAAGGTATCCCCTGACAATTAAGTCCAGTCGTGTCTGACTCTAGGGTGTGGTGCTCATCTCCATTTCAAAGCCGAAGAGCCAGCGTTGTCCGAAGACGCCTCCATGGTCATGTGGCCGGCATGACTCTCCTTGCCGCAGCGCGTAGCATGCAGCTGGAACACGGAGTGCTGTTTACCTTCCTGCAAGCGGTCCCTATTTATCTACTCGCATTGACATGATTTGGAACTGCTAGGTTGGCAGGAAAGGTGTGCTAAGCAGGCGCTAATAAGCATTGGATACTTGTAGTGTTCCGTATGATGATGATTATAGGATTGGATCATTTTCCGCAGGATTATTGTCATAAAAATAAATACAATCTCTAAAAAATGTATATCTTTAAAATGACTTTATAAGTCTCCTTAAAATGCCATGTATGCAATAAAAATACTTCAAAAGTCTTCTCCAAAATACAATAAAAACAATTTAAAACAAGCGGCATGACGTTTCATTCATTCTCTATGAATATCATAGAGGTCTACTTGGGGAAGGGGATGCTCGTCCCCTTCCCTGAGTGTAAATAGCACTCGAGCGAAATTGCTGGCGGAAGTAAGAGGAGGCCATGTAAAGGCCCAGCTGCGCAGCGGGGGTCAGGATACGGCCGAGGCCGTCCCTCGTCCCCTCCCGGCCCAGCTGGGCCTATCGGCACCCTCCCTCCCCCGCCGAACCTAGTGTTTTTGGACTCCTGTAGTCCTCGCTGCAGTGGCGGATGAGTGGGGCTTTTTCCAGATACGTTATTATTATCAATTGAGGACTGTTACGTTTGGGAGGCCTGGTTGATTTCTTACCTGTTCTCCTGCAACTCACTGCAACACTATGTAAGGCAAGAAGACAAACTTGGAACATAAGACCACTGGGGAAATTTTCCTGTGCAAGGCCCACTGAAGCCAGGGCTCTAGTGTGAAAACAATCTGAATGTGGAAATGTTTACCCCATGACAGAAGGGACTAGATAACTAGTCAACCATCCCCTTTCCAGCCCTCTAAGGTGTAAGGAAGACTACAATGTGGCCTGTAGTCGTGCAGCAATCCTCACTGCTACGTGCATTTCTTCCACACGCTCCTTGCCTGTGTTCTGAAAAAGCAGCATGTCTGGTTTGGGGGCCCACCCAGTCCCCTTCTTATCATGGCTGTGATTTTCCAGTGCGTAATAAAAGGTCTTGGAAGAGTCTGATATGCATGAACTTTCAGATTTCATAACTTCCATGGGCTACTTTTTACCCTGATGTTTTCAAGGAGCCATGAAATGGTATAAATACATGAATTGTATGTGTACCGTGCAGTCATAAACAAAACGACAGAAATGTGATGCATGGAAGTTAGCTCAGACGTTTCAGCTAATGCAGAGTACAGCAGCATGACTCCTAATACACAATAATGGCATATTGTGTGAGATAAGCTGTGTCAACTCCTGAGTGTCTGCATTGGCTACCCAGAGCAATCTAGGGCACAATTCATAGTACTGGTTTTAAGTGATGAATGCCCTGTTCCCCCCCCCTATTTTTTTTGTCTCTTTTTTCTGTATTTTGGACACTTTTAGCCTCCTAGAAGTCTCTGTGTAAGTTCACTACCCTAAAAAGCTACTGAGGCATCATCTTGCAAGCAGCCTTTGTCCATTGTCTGCATGAGACTCCATTAGTAGAGGAGGAACACGTGGGCTGGGGGATTTGGCTTCTGGGCTGGGGGATTTGGCTTCTCTTCCTATCTGGAATGATTACCCTCCCTCCAGGATTAGCATGCGCTTAGTGACTGGACAACAAACCTGTCCATCTGGTCAAGGGGGATAGTGGCAGAACCGCATTAAAGGCTCCAGCACGTTCCCAAAAAAATGCCATTCCAGAACCTGGCATGAGTGATTCCAGCCCTCCTAAAGCAGCTGCCTCCCCAGGGTCCAGCACCAGCAATGGCAGAGAGAACCTGATGAGTGACAGTTGAAGTTCCAACTTGAGCTAAGATTGATGGAGCTGGAGGCAGAGGAGAGATGGCTGGCAGTCGAGAAGAAGGCAGCCATGGAGCTGGAGGAGAAAAAGATGCATTGGCTGCCTAGAACAATCTGGGGCACAGTACTTGTTTTAAAATATAAAGCTTTGAAGTGCTTGGAACTTTGACATGGTAGAATACACCTCCCTGAGAATGTCAAGTTGCAGGGGAAATTGACAGCAGGCTCCTGGGAGTGCCTTCCATATGCCAAGCTTGGCATCAGCTTGGAGATAGCATGAGCTTGGAGAGGATCCTTCTTGGTGCCCACTCCCCAGCTTTGGCATTTCCTTCCTCCAGAAGTCAAAAGCACCCAAGTCTGAGTATTTTCCAGATATGATGCAAGAATGTGTTTTTTTCTTCTTCTTTTAGGCATGCAGTTTGGGGCTCAGCACAAGAAGGTAGTGGATCGGCGTGGCAAACTGCTGCAGTCAAATAGCTTGGCAGAGAGGCAGCTCCCAGAGCAATTCCAACAATGCCTATTTTCATTTGTCAGATTTCTCATTTCAACTTTAATTTTATTGTGATGTCACATTTTCTGTGGAAGAAAAAAGAGAAAATACTGAAGAACAAATAGCTTTTTTCTGCCTAATATTAACTTTTTACTCTTTAGACCAGGGGTTCCCAACCTGTGGTACTAGAATCCACTGGAATCCTGCTCTGATGCAGAGCTTTTGGTGGTGCATTTTTGCTCCCCAGAGGCTCCTGCCTTTGGCCGAGCCTTTTGGGAATGCTGGCCTGGGAAGGGCCCTCCCACCTGCCCAGAGCCTCCTCCCTGTCTTTTCTAGCCTCTGAAAACCCAGATGTAACTGGTGATGACATCATCGCCAGTCATGTCCGGTGGTACTCAGAAGGAGAGTGGCACTGGAGGTGGTACTCGGCCAGGAAGGGATTGGGAACCCCTGCTTTAGACAAAGCATGCATACTCCTGCTATGTTTTTTCATCCTGATATATTCATAGTCCCTATTATCATTTTTTGGGTTTCCTCTTCAGATGACTTCATTCATGCTGTATTTTAATGATACTTGTGAACAGCTCCTGTGGAATGGGGAACAGCCAGAAATGTGCTTCTATAGTGAAGTAAGCACCAATTTCAGAAATGTTTGGATTCAGGTTTGTTCTGCTTATGGTCAGTATAATAATGTATAATACGCAATAGTAATAGAGGAGGGACGTTTTCTTTTGTTCTGGTCTGCCCTTGTCTAGAATCTTCTCAGCATGTGTAAGCTTGCCATGAAAAACCCACTTCCACACAGTTCTCTGTTCTTTGACCCATCTTTTCATTTCTGATTGTCACTCCCAAGTCTAATTCTAGTGACATACCGTATTGGTCTGAGTATAAGACTCACTTTTTTCTCCTAATTTAAGTTTTTTAACTAGGGGTGCGTCTTATAATCAGGCTGTTGCAATTTAATGCCAGTGATTTAATTAAATTTTTTTAATAGCACCAAACTTTAAGGGTGAGTCTTATAATCAGGTGCATCTTATACTCGGGACAATACAGTAATAGTAGTGAGGGCAGAGGTTTGTGTCTAGGGGGGTTGTGTCTTCTGGTGTGAGAGCTCATCACATCACCGAGAAGTATGGCAAAATGTATTTAGATTCTGCCGGACATGTTATTATGGAACGAAACTGCTAATAAAAGGTTGACATTAAGTTGGCAATGGATTTTGAATCGTTTCTTCGTCTTTTTTCATGAACATGGCAGTGCACAGAAACCAGCTGTTGTGTGATGAAAACGTGAAGCTCCCCAAGTGAATTTCCATTGTTATTCTATTCTGCAATATCCAAAGCAATTACCCCTTCAGTCATAAAACCAACAATCATGCCTGTTTGCAAGGAAAGTCAATTTATACCTGGAACCTGAAGGGGGGGGGAATGCATTTAAGATAGTCACCCCAGGTACCCAAAGGAAAATAGTGGGAAAGTCTATCAGGTCTATACCTTCTTGATATTTCACTCTTGAATATATGGGCATACAATATATTCAAAATAAAATAAGTAAAATAAGTAAAAGAGGCAAAATAAAAAAGATAAAATAAGTAAAAGAGGCAAAAAGGTGTATACATAACACCTCTTACAGTGCACTCTCTTTGATGGGAAAGAACGGCATTCATTGGCTCCACAAGTCAAGGAAGCCCCTGCCCTATGAAGAGGCCAAGTTTGTACTAAGTCATAACTGCACTGAAGAGTGTTCAGAAGAAGATTTCTGGGGCCTGCATTTCTAAGGAGCTCAACCATGTCTCTGAGTCCAGCGAAAGGGGGGGGGGGGGATACGATCATAACTGTAGCTGCAGCATGATCTAGGTGCTAAAAGCTTCCCTTCGCCAGTTTTGAGCCATTTTGCATACCCCACCCTGCAATATTTATTTAAAAAGAAAAAAGAGAGAGGGTCAAACATTACATAAGCATTTATTATCGGCAGATGTAGTTTGGCCCTTAGCTAGATTTCCAAAGTGAAGCCTTAAGTTTCTGGCACATTCTTTAAGCCAAAACGCTTTGTTATGTCCATATCCTGCACATACTTAATAATCAGGAGAGTTTATCATCCACACCCTGTTGTTGATGCCCTAGAAATGAAAAGTACCACATCTGCTCAGAAGTGTATTATGTTTTAATCTATAAAGGGCCAAGTTAGGAAGAAAGTCCATTGTTTCAAGGTGTGAAATCTGCAGAGAGATGAACCACGCTCTAAAGGGCTTAACCACAAGTTAAATGAGATGCAGTCGGGAACTATCCCGACCCCCATCATTCATAAACACTCACTCTGGAAAGGCAAGCTAACCCCTAGCTGTGGCCTGTTTCCCTTGGCTCTTTGAGCAGATAACGTCTTTGCAACTTGGCTCTGCCTGCAGAAGTCACAGCTTACAACAACTGTTGTTTTGACATATTTCAGGGGGTTTACCAAAATATACAAAGAAAAGAAAGGAAAGAGAAAATAAAGTGAAGAAAAGAAGAAATCTCTCCCCCCCCCCCAATGCATTTGATTCTATTAAAAAAAACCAACCTGTATTTGGGGCTCATATAGGATACAAATGGAGGCCATTTTGTTTGAAAGAACTGCTTTCTACTTGAACCAAATTCATTAATTTGATTCATTCCAAATTATTCCTGGCTCACAATAGCCTGTTTTTATCCAAAGGAAGATCTTTCAATTTCCTTTTATAAGCTCTCTCTCTCTCTTGTAGCGCAAACATTCGTGGGTAGATTCACAGTAATTTCCATATCTCTGACTTTTGCCTTCTTTTAAAAAATATCCTAATCACACATGCAGTGGTCGTAGTGGTAGAAAGTACGGCATAATTTCTTTGGTAATTGTTATTACCTCTGTCTAATAGAGTTTAATTTTTCCACAGTTCTACCACATAGAAAAATGATGAGCTGTCTCTGAATTACTTTTGTGTTACAGCTTCAAGTATAATTTTAAAACAATTTTGTCCTAGAGTTGCAAAGGTGCATGCCACTTGTGCAGAATTTTAAATGGGTCCCCTTAAAATTAGTGGTAATAAAGAAACCTGAGACATGATTGAAAATATATTTTAGCCCCCCCCTTCTTGTCCCTGTGCCCCTGCATCTGCTTGTACCCAAACATCCTTTGGGAGGATGTTTGGGTACAATAGAAGTTCTTAATTAATTATTTATTTTTAACTAGCCAATTAATTAATTAAATCGACTTGCCTGTCCTGCCACCGCCATTCTGCCACCGCCGCCGCCATCATCTTCGTCATGCCCTTCCTCCGCTGGTGCCGCCATTGCCGCCGCCCATCGTCACCACCATTGCCACCGCCCGTCATTGCCACCATTGCCGCCCGTCGTGTTGCTGCCCGTCATGGCTGCCATTGCCACCTGCCGTTGCCGCCATTGCTGTCCGTCGTGCCGCCACCATTGCTGTCCTTGCTATTCATAATTTGCTGTCCATTGCTGTTGTGCCGCCACCCGTCGTGCCTAAATCTTGGAAATCTCGCGAGATCCAAGATGGCAGCACCTGGAAAAAAGATAAGTTTTGACTCTTTGAAATCGGCAGCGGCGGAGGATTCCACTGGGCCCAGAAAGTCCCAGGCATTCCGGGACAGATGGTAAGCCTAGCCAAGTACAAAGTTTAGGACACATACAAGGATTCCTACAAGTCTAACAATGCAACTATATACAATAAAGTAATGAGTCAGCTCAGGCTCATTATTATAAAAATATTAAACCTAAATTCCTTCCACAGTAGGCAGGCTAGAAATGATAGATAATTTATATGTTCTTCTTTCTTTTCATGAGCTGCTGCTTTTTCAGGGCAGTGCAAGTCCACAAAACAACCCCCACCTCTCCACAACAATTGCCATTTTGACCCAGAAGCTCCAGACTGTGAGATCAAGAAAAGATATATCATATATGATGACTTTAAAGTTCTTAAGCAGCTGAGCTATTTTTATGGAAAAGAAGCCATTCGCATCAAACCATGAAGGATGATATCATGAGTTTTGTGTTGATAAATTCACAGTAACTCAAGTCAATACACGGTGATCTCCACGTGAACTTGAAGCTTCCATTCGCTTTCTGTTTCATCTGCATACTTGGTTGTACTAGCTGGGCTGCCCCTATTTTTGCAACGTTTTCCTCTCTAATTATAGAGGATAGAAACAGGCACTTTCAAAAACTGACACAGGAGATTGTCAGCATTCTAATGAAGGCACTCTGTACTATGAAGGAGGTCAGTTAGTCATTAATTGGGGAAGTTGATGTGACAATTACTGTACTGATTCATATTGGGCATAACATAAGGATGCACACACCCTATGAGCCCATTGTCTGCATGTACAGGTATGTGCTTCATTCCACTTGGTAATACCTATATTTTACTGTCTTCCCTGTGACAGAATATTTACAATCTTGTAGTAGTGAAGCTAGAAACAGCCTGGGACAGAAAGATGAATTTCAAAACAAATCAGGGTGTGCAGATATATAAAGGAAGTGCTGAAGCGATAGGAATTTACTGTATGGTCAGTATCTTTGGAGACATATACCATAAGCCTTTTTACTGGAAACCTTATACTATACATCTGAAGACAGACATTTTAAAGTGTAGTGGACCTGGTTTCGATACACTGCATACCAAGGCATGTGTTTTCAGGGCACAGAATGTAGGTTGAACCACTTTCACTACTCCTATAACGTCTGTCTGTCTTCAGCCATAAGTGGAGGTTTGTGGAAAGGCTGGAACAGAGCCACCACTGCAACAGGGTGAATCTGAGGGTACCTTCACATGTTATGGAAAATAAAAGTTCCCATTTGTGTCATGTGTGAGCAGTCATAATGTACGGAGAGGGTGGTTCTTGTTTGAAAGCATGTGATAAACTTCAGCCAGAGTCCATAATTTGGCCAAGGCTTCCCATAGCTTGCTTATCCCCTCCATGTATTACAGTACTTGCTTCGAGTTGCAAGAGGTTCAAATGAGAATTAATCGTTTCCCTAACATGGGACGTGGCTCCGAGTGTGGCAACATAAATTTCTCCTCAGACATAAAGTTGCAGGCACTCTATGGCATCATTTCTGCCACCACAACCACCTTCCCAAGCAAAGGGCTGCTGTGGAAGATTAAACAGACTGCGTGTGTCTCTACAGGCACCAGTTTCCAAGAGTGGAACAAACAGTGCTGGTCATAGGCTTGTACAGCACTGTGTGCCTACAGTAGTGTAAGAGGTAGGGTTAAACACAGCTTTGAAGAAAATGGGCTCCTCCTCTTCAGTTTGGGCTGTGTCACTATTTTGCCAAGTAATGTTGGTCTGAAGTCCCCAACAACTGTTTGGCCATGAAGGTCAAATAGGGAATGAGAGAGACGAGGGGGTATAGGATAGGCTATAGCCATAAAAAGGTGTGTGTGTGTGTGTGTGTGTGTGTGTGTGTGTGTGTGTGTGTGTGTGTGTGTGTGTGTGTGTGTGTGTGTGAGAGAGAGAGAGAGAGAGAGAGAGAGAGAGAGAGAGAGAGTCTATAATTTGTACCAGGTTGGAGAAATTAGCAGAAGTACTAATTCTGCTCCAGAGCTTTAGGTTTTCCCATAGAACAGGGATCCAGCTGGCCAGCAACACCCCAGAGTGCAGCTTTGCAAAAATTTGGGTCTAGGAAAAGATGCTCATCGCTGAAATAAAAACAGTGTGCAGTAATGCTGGCAAGCAGGCAACCCGAACAGTAGAGTTCAAGCTTCCTATCCTTAAGGGACCTATGTCAATCCATCTGCTGTGGAACTGCTGCAAAGGATTTTGGGACATATTCTAGGACCTAGGATACACTCTTAGCTCATAGAGAGCCATTGCTTTGTTATTGGGTGGGAGGGCATGGTATAAATCTTTCAAATAAATACAGACTTTAGAGCTAATCTGACACCGTGGCTGCCATTATATGGGAAGAGTAGCAACAGTGGACAAGATGTCTTTCAGGCAACCTGAATCTTCTCATTATGGAACCCTTGACAAGTTTCCATGGAACCCTAGGATTTGGCAGAACACAATTTAAATCATTGCAGTAAACAGATTAGTTTTAAAAGTAAATTTTTTCAGGAAATGAATTTGGTGTGGGTTTGGACAGAAAAGGGTTTTTTAAAAAAAGTGTATGCCTTTTTGTCATCATATCACAAGGATTTATTTATCTATTGGACTTTTATCCCACCACTTTCAAGGCTTATAACAAGAAGAAAATATACAAAACTATTAATATAAAAGTTTAAAACCAGAAGTCAGCAGCAATAAAAGTACAGCTAATAATTTATTACACTTATCTCATCTGGCTGTTAATGGGCTGGGGTTTACAGCACTTTCTTGTGCATGTTTACTCAAAAGTAAGTCAAAAGAAACAAAAAAAAAGAGAATGTGTTAGTGAATACTAAACCGTTTGCATAGATATCAGGGTCCAAATGGTGTGGTTTTTATTTAAAGTGATCAAGTATTAGTGAGCAAGCTTGGTTGTTACAGCATAAATCAACCCAAAATTCACTATGAAAAAATGATTATGAACATAATATCCAAAATTCAGTCAGACGGACCTGCAATATGCTGCAGGATCAAACTGTAGTTTGCAAACTAAAACCATAATTTGCTAGCTTGGATGTAATGGCAAACAATGGGTTGCTCAAACTAGGAAGTTAACTAAAAGAAGTGGGTGAAAGGGATGGTAAAAGGGAGCCAGGGACGAAGGGAGTGGGGAATCCAGAACTCACTGGATCATTTGAATGTAGTCACTGAGACCAACATTACACAAGTAATTTCAGATTTTAAATTTGCCTAATACATTTCAGCTGGATCGTTGTTTTCAGCAACTTTCATTTTGGAGCGTTTCATAACTGCACATGATGTTGTCAGAAGTCCGGCTCTTTTATATATCGTAGAAGATGCTGGAGCTGAGGTAATGTAGTGGCCAAGAGATTGAGCTACAAATCAGACCTTCTGGGATGTGAATTTTGCCTCTGCCACGAACTCACCAAGTGGACGTCGTAGCCAAGCTAGCCACTCTCAGCTTCAGCTGCCATATGGCGACTAATACTGCTTGCTTATAATGCATGTGAAGACAGCTCATGTGAAGCACACTCAGGAAGTGCTAGACAAATGGTAAATATTATTGCAGTTGGCAGATTCTGTTCTAAAATTTCTACAAATAAAAACCCTTGACATACTATATGACAGTGTGAAACAAGCCTTTATCCAAAAATTCCCACCATCTTTAAAAAAGAGATATTTCTAACTGAACGACTTCATGCTTACACAGCAGACACTCAAGATTTTCTTCTCTGTAAATGTGAGCTTGATTACCTCCAATGGCATTCCAACCTGGAAATAAATATTTTAGCTAATAGAATTTACACACACACGCACACGCATGTGTGCGCGCGCGCGTGCACGCACGCGCACACACACACAGGTCCAGTCTTTAGCATACCAGAAAGCTTTCATTTGCTGACAGCCCAACACAGGCATTTCTACGGTAGGGGCGGTACTGTAAGTTGCGCCCCATCCTAGACCCCGTTTACAACCCGACACGAGGCGGCCCCGCCCCGTCAGAGCCATTCCATGATGTGAAGGCAATGGGCAGGGAGACTCCTGCCTGTTGCGTTCGAATCACGGAATGGCTCCAACAACGAGGGGGCAGGGCTGACTCATGCCAGGTTGTAAACGGGGTCTAGGACGGGGCACAATTTACAGTACCGCCCCTACCGTAGAAACACCCCTGGAGCCCAATCCTGTGTAACTCTTGCACCGGTGTAACAGTAGATCCCCCGGTGTAAGAGCACTTATGCCAGTATAACTTGCTGTACGCCGACGGATGCAGGATGGACACCAGCGCAACCTTCCTCGGACACCTCACATGTGCAGTTTGGACACGGAGCAGATGCCGGCACAACTCCGCCGGCGCAGGGGGCATTCAGACTCTAATTTCTGTGCAAAGATTTCACGACTCAGATGTAATTCCCACTAATTAAATGGACTTCCCTCCCAGAGTAATTGTGCATAGAACTATAGCTTTAGTTCTTTAGCTCTGAAAAAGGCCAGCCTAGCAGTGAGGCTGACTGAAGTTCTCACTCCAAGAGGCAAGTTCAGGGGAAGTGGCATTCTGATGAGGGTGCCCTCCCCACTCCACGTCTGCCCACCACCCACCAAGCCATGTCAGTCAGCTCTCCGATCCTCTTCCCATTTGCCGTGAGTGAGCAGGGATGGGGGCAGGCAGCCCACCTCCCAAAGTTGTCCTTCTTAAGAAAGCAGCCAAGGAGGACTGAGAGGAGGCAGTGACAGACAGCCACAACAGTGGTGATGGGGCACACGAATATGTTAACATGCATGTGACTGAGTCTTCTGCTTTATTGTGGGAGGGTGCGTGCTAGCCAGGGCAGTAGATCTGCCCCAATTCAGGTGCCACTCCTCCTCTGAAGTAGGCCTGAGAAATATGGTGAGTTGTCAGAGCCATCTATTAATGGGGAACGCCCATCCCCAACCCCAGAACTCTAGCTGCTGCACCATGCTCTCTCGCCACAAAACAATGCCAGATGTCATTGAAACAGAGCCAAAGTCAAAACAACGGAGGCCTAAATATTCCTAAAGGGTGGTAAGCCTGGGCACAGCTGGGCTTTTTCTGGATCATCTGGGCCACTGAGAAGCTGATGCTATGCATCCTCATAGAGCTAATAATAATGGCAGAATCTCAAGAGTCCCCTCCACTCACCTTATAGTGTGGGGGTGGAAACATATGGAGAGAGATTACAGAGAGAGTGACAGAGAAGGGTGTGTGTGTGTGTGTGTGTGTGTGTGTGTGTGTGTGTGTGTGTGTGTGTGTGTGTGTATATGAGTTCGCGCGCGCATGTGTGTGTGTGATTGACAGCTTACATGATAAGCTCCACAGAATTCCCCCTGCTGCATTTTTTCCTCTGACTTCCTTACCTTTTGGATAGAATTTTCCTTTCTTCATCTCTGCAAATTGCGTTCACAGCCACATAACTAAAAGGGCAGGTGATCACTTTTGGGTTTAGCTGAAAGATTTATTGCCCAAGTTAAAAACAAAAACAAAATACAAATCCAGTCCTCTACTCTCTGTTATTCAGTTGGGTTGCACTGCCTGCCTCTCTCTCTCTCTCTCTCTCTCTCTCTCTCTCTCTCTCCCCCCCCCATTTCAATAAACAATCAACCCAGCATTCACTTGATTATGAGCTGCTGATGCAGCATTGTTAAGTCCGAACCTTTTGTGTGTATTTTGGCAGAAACAGCACTATTTTCCAGCTCAGCGTACATGTTGATTTGCCAAGATACTCAGCTCGCTCTCTTGGGGGCACTTCTTTTTTAAATCAATGGCAAAACTGAATGAGTCTATACATGCCCAGTGCTGATCACACATTACGTATGTGGTTTCCCCCTTTATCGACTGACACTTTGTACATACAAAATGCAAATCCACAGATCTTCCCGGGTGCCAGTCAGCAAGACCCATCACCAGATTAATCCGGTGAAAGGTTGGCATGTTCTTCTGCCCACGGGGTATTAAGCTTGCCACTGTCATCATGGGAATGAATGAGTCCTTAGCAGCCCAGTCCCTGCAGGGCAATCAGGTTCTGGCTGATAGAGTTCACTCCTGGGCTTTTTTCAGAAGTGATGCTTAAACAGGATTCAAATGTCCCGTGTCTGTAAACCCGATGAAAAAAGCTGTGCTGTTTTTCTATTAGGAACTGCTCTGAAACTGAATGAACATCACAAGACACGTCTTCCGGGTTCAGAGGCCATCTGAGGATCACTTGTGAAAATACCTGTCTCATCACAGCACACATTTTCAACTGAGCATTCAGCTATGACACCTCACCAATGTACTCACTTGCAAGCTACATTGTATTATGACTGTCAATCATGTCGAAAGTACTTTTTTCTTTTTAGTCTTATTTATCCTCACTGTACCATGGCTACATTTTCTTCCATCACATTCACAATGGAGCTAAATGCCAGGGGTGGGCAGCTAGGCTGAGAGCCGTCCTACAAGGTTTCCCAGCGATTGTGTGGACAGGCCTTTTGCGTTTGAAAGTGCAAAGGAGCTCACAGGTGACAGGTTACGTCTCCACAAAAAGTGGGAATTGAGCAATATTTCAAAACTACTGGAGAATGAAAGACCCAAAGAGATCACGAGGCTGTTTTTAGAAAAGGAGGTGATCTCACTGAGGTGCTGACCTTGCCCGTGCTGCAGACACATGTGCCTGCGCAGGAATGCGTTGCCTCCTGACAGACTCGCTGCACACCTTCCCTTTGCTAAATTCCAGAGATATTACATATCCTGCAGAAACAAAGAACAATTTATGCCCCAGGCACAGATAAATCCAAAAAGCATTTGCAATAAGACGAAATGCTTAGAAGAGCACCTTTTTCATCAGTGGGGTCATGAAGACAATTCCCACCGGCTTCCATGGATCAGGCCAAGAATAATGTTACAAGGGGGATTACTTGAAAACAAAAGGAGCCTGCAGTACAGATGAAGGGATAGGAAATGTCCCCTGCCGAAGGTCCCAATTTAGGATCTAACCAGCAAAACAAGCCTTTGCCTCTTTATCACCCCCCACCCCAGCTTGAAAACCATATAAGCTTTTACTTCAGAGACCAGGTGACTTCACATAGTGTTACCATCACTTTGGCTGTTTCAGGTGGAAAAGGCATTGCACATACACCATTAGCAACTGGAAACCTTAACCAGGAACTCTGTTCTTACGTTCGCGTACAGATCTCTAAGCATCAGTATCTACTCTGTAGCTGTTCTCCTCCTGGACATCCTAGAAACATGATGTTCCAGTTATAATTGCCTGTAGGTAAATATTCAACCATTCCCCCCCCCCCACCTATTATATCTGCAATATAGTGAGAATCAGGTCCAACTGGACTGTCTGCTTAAAGCGAGTGTATTGTGATCTCTGCAGGTGTTTATCATGGGACAAGCTAGATTTTCACAGTGTGTCCAATGTGCATATTGCGCCATATGCCTTCTTGCTGCCTGAACAACCACTTTGCACTAAGATGTGAGCCTGGAACACAGGAATTTTCCCATGTAATGCACCCTAAGAATTAAGCCAAACATTTAGAAAAAGCATGTGGTACAACTATGCCTACACTGTCATGTTTAGAATGCAGATGGGAGAATCAGACGTTTAAGTGCTTTACCGTGTATATTTTGTCTGCATAGGGCAAGCTTAGTTGTCCACAAAAAGACTAGGTTAGAACTTTCCTCTCTGATATACCATGTTTCCATATAGAATGAGCTTTTTGTACAGAGGAGCATTAAAACAATTTTAGGTGGTGCTGTCTGGGGCACTGGTTGTACTTGAAAGTGTGGCAGGACTGTACCACATGCTTTTTGTGAATAAATTGAAAAGTATCCTGCAGAATTACAAAGTTATCAGTAGTTCTAACTGGAATGGTTGAATCCGACTCTACTTATACTATAATAACTGTGTGCATACCTGTAGTCATTCTTATACAAAATATTTGCAGCCCAGTCCTAGGTCGATGGGACTTATTTCTTAGTTAGCATTGAAGTATTAGCAGTCATATTCTTGATCGCTTTCCTAATGACCCCTAGCATGGAATTTGACTTCTTCACAGCTGCTGTACACTGGGTTGACATTTTCATTGAGCTACCCGCCATGATACAAGTCTGAGGAGACAAAGGGAGTGTGGCGGGAGGCTCTGGATGAGATAGCATCCGATGCTGGGATAAACCCCCTTCCCACCTCCAACATACACCTTCCCTTTAGTATACCTAGAAATATTCTCTCTTGGTCATGTCCTGAACATGAATTTGCCATCTATGTGAAGGGAATTGAAGTCACCCATTACTGCAACACTTTGTCCTTGGGATGCCTGCCTTCTCCAAGTCACAATCACCCTCATCACTTTGACCAGGAAATACATACATACATACATACATACATACATACATACATACATACATACATACATACATACATACATACATACATCTGGATGCTTCAATGGCATTAGACAGAGGTTCATGGTTGGTTTTGGTTTTTGCCCCCACAATGAGGCAAATCATCCCATGATTTGGGATGATACATCCCATGATACAGTCATCCCATGTCGGAGAGCTCAGCTGTGTGGGTTGCAGACTTGTGAATGCTTCAACACATGGCAAGATTATAAGCCTACATGCCCAGGACAGTTTTTAATTGGGTCACATGTGGTTCATGTGTCCACATCTCTCATAAGATCCCCACAGTATGGTGACTACTGGACAACCCCAGTCTGACAGCTGGAACACTCTTTGGTGCAATAACCATAACATAGGAAGCTGCCCTGAGCATTTGCTCTGTGCAGGCTTTTGTATATGCAGGTCAGTGGAACAGAGCATCCCTTTGCTTTAAGTCTCCTTTTTCCATGACGTCATATCTGTTTTCCAGACAATGGGACCAGGTTCTGTTAGTGGCTGGACCTGATCCAAAGAGGAAGCAGGTGTTTGCTCACAGTAATGCCATCCCTGGAGTTAGGAGTTAGTACAATGCCTTGTGGGGATGGGGCAGGTTGACTCACTCCAAATGCGATTTGTAGGTTTGCTGGGGCAGGTGGAATGTACTGATTAGGCAAATCCCTGGATATGAGATGTGTGCGATGAGTACTTAATTTTGTTCCGTTTCTTTTTATGCACTTATTTCCCCCTCTCTGTGAGTTTATCTGTCAAACCGGGCTCCCTAATAAGATCCCACACATCTCAGGGGCCTTTGGCAAGCAGTTGATATTGCTGGGCTGCGAGCTTAGCCAGAGGCAGTGTGCGTGTCTAATCCTTAAATACAATAAACTGGTTTTGTTGTGGATTATGTCAAATGCATTAAACGTGTGCTTGTTTATTGTTTGCCTGCGTAATGAGGCGGCCAGGGCTTTGTACAACACAAAACTATTAATAAACATGATTGCCTTCCTCCTTTAAATAATAAATCAAGCTAAATTTGCTTTTGACTCAAAATAAATATTGGCAAGATCAGTGTGGAATTTAAGGGCCTTTGTCTTATCTGTGGTGTTTGCTAAATTTCTCTGGTAATTTAGTTGGACCCCCCCCCCCCCCAAAATAGAAATAAATTGGAGCTTGGCTATGCTGCGAGATGACTGTTGCTGGTGGTCAGTATGTACAATATTTAGCCCCAAACACAACTGAGGCTGCAATTGTAAATGAATTTACTAGGAAATAAGCCCCACAATGAAAGTGTTGTGTAGTGGTTAGAGCACGGGGGTCCCCAAACTACAACTGGCAAGTCACATCTGACCCACCAACACATTTTGACCGGCCCACTGCACTGAGCCCAGTGGCATTATGACTACATGTGGCACCCCACCTTTGCCCCCCACCACCACATCCCTTCCTCATGCTGGATGAGGCCACTGCAGGGCTGCATCACTCTTGCTGAGAATCCAGCGGAGACAGTGAACCAACAAGCAGCCTCACAGCTGAAAATATTGCAAACATTTGTCTCCTGTTGTGAACTGTTTAGTGTTACATACAAAATACATACAGTATATTATTTTTTTCATAATTGGCCTGTTCTGGCCAGCCATAAAAGCAAGACAGAGCAATATGGCCCAGGAAACTGAAAGTTCGGGGACTCCTGGGCTAGAGTATTACAGCGCAATCCTGTGTAAGGATCCAGCCAGCGGCCCAGGGCCGCCCACAGGATCCTGTGCCCGAGGGTGCCCGTCATTCGGCGGGCCGGAGGTCTACTTGGGGAAGGGGACGCTCGTCCCCTTCCCCTGGTGTAAACCAAGGCCGGCCCAATGGGCAAATGGGAAGTCGGAAGAGGCCGTGTAACGGCCTAGCTGGCCTGGCGGGGACAGGGAAAAGGCAGGAGTCATCCCCCGCCCCCTTCCGGGCCGGCTAGGCCAATGGCCCCCCTCCCTCGCCCGCCGAACTGCCCATGCAGCCACCAGCGGGAGAGCTTACCTTTCTCTGGCGGCTGCATCCCTGTCCGGCGACGGAGTGAGGGAGGCCAACCTTGCGCCAGCCTCCCTTACTCCCGAGGCATCGCGAACGTGCTTTACAGCTCATTTGCGACGTCTTGGAACGGCGGAGTGCTCGCTCTGCCATTCCAAAGTTCCGGTAGATTGCGCCCTTAGTTTTGCACCAAGAAGACCTGGGTTCACACCCATCTCAACCATGAATTGGGTCGCTATCTCTCAACCTCAACTTCCTCACAAGGTTGTTGAGAGAAAAAAAGGAAGGGGAGGAACCATGTACACCATCATAAGCTCTTTGGAGGACGGGTGGTATATAAATGTGAAAAAGGGGGCAGCAGTGAGAGGTTTTTGGGGAGAATTGATAGTTGGGGATATTGGGGGACCTCCTGGAGTTTTTATTATCTGTGTTAGTCTTACGCTTTTATATGTTAGCTGCTATTTTTAGGCTATTGTGGTTTTAATTGTGTATGTTTTTATTTATTTTGTACGCTTACGATGTATGATTTTACCCTTTTATGTTGTAAACCAACTTGAGCACCTGGTTTTACTACCTCGGGAAAGGCAGTATAGAAATCTCCAAATAAATAAATCTTCCATCAACATCCCATCCGTGACTTTTGCCACGACTACTAGAGAATTGTTATCTAGTGTTGGCATCAATCCTGCACAGTGATCCTGTATTTGAGTAGCAATTGTGCTCAGCATTACAGCTGTGTTATTGTATTAGCCACCAAAGAACTTTGCTACTTGCCTTGAACATGGGTCCTTTCTGCATATTTCAGTGTTATATCAGAAGACAATACAGGTACGGGGAGGAGAAAGATGAACACATCAGGAATGTAGATGCTGAGTGAAAAGTACAGCTAAAGACTTAAGATAATACCCAAATGCTTGTATTTTTCCTCTCCTTTTAGATCTCCTTCCTAAGCTACTGGTTCAACATGTAAGGCTTGCATCCCTCCCCCCCAACATGTAATGTGTGTGAATGTGATACATTAACACAAAAGTTGAAAGCCGCCATCCAATCTGCATCCAATCTATTTATTTGTTCTTTGTGGAAAGAACAGCTTTGGTTCAGGGATTTCCAGCTGGTAAAACTTTCACTCTGTAAATTTAGTGTGAACCAAACGGGCTCCTTGCAATGGTTCCTTGGAGAACTTTCAAAGAAGCCGACATGTCAGATGTATCCAATTAGCCGTGGGCTGTGACAGTGTGCAAAGGGCCAGAGAGGGGAAATGAGAGAGAGACAGAGACCTTTGGGGAACTTGTATGAACTAATCTCTACTCCAATATTATTATTCTTGTGCTGAAATAAAGGGAAGTTGTATTTCATGGTCTTATGGCCCAATCCTATCCCATCAGCGTGCAGCCTCCGCTGCATCCTGCATGCTTATCGGGGACCAGACCAGCTGGGAGAAGATAGATAAGGAAACGTTTACTTGCCTCCAGGCATCTTAGCCTCACAAGAGCCCTGTGAGGTAGGCTATGCCAAGGAAATGCCTGGCCACCCAGTGAGCTTTGTATCTCAGTAGGGACTTGAACCTACATTTCCGTATCCCCGTCAAAATGCACCTTTTTTGCTAGGCACTTCCTGAACCAACACTGGCTGCTTGTTAATTACGTACCTTCTTCCCATTAATCTTCCACTATGCAATTCTCATGAGCATAGTCATCATCCGCATGGCAGTTTTGCCCTCCCATCAAGCAGGCTGCCGTTATTGACATTTCCTCTGCTTCTCTGTCATGTGATTCAGTCCTGTTTTTTCACCTTTGACTTTTCTTTTAAAGCACTTTTGGCAAGGACCATGTGGCCTGTGTGTTCTGCACAGCCTTTACAAGCGTTTGGAAGTCATAATAATCATCACCAAATTCTTCACAGTGACGTGTTATATGGGACAAACTCTGGCTGTTTAAAATGTAAATGCTTTTGGGCAACACTGGGCTCTTTTTCAGGCAGGAGTATTGCTAGCAAGAAAAAATAGAGTGGCTTATTATGGGTGTGTAAACCGTTTAGTGCTTGTTTACAGTGTTCTTAGAGGTGAGCCCTATATAATCCACAACATTGCTAGGAGGGCCACCCATCAACCCCCTACCCTGACAGGGGGCTTAAAAATGCAGCTTCAACAAGACTTTGATTCAAGGAAGTGGTGAATGGATATGCGTGAATTGGTGAGATTCTCAAAGTAGCCATGTTAGTAGATAGATTAAATAAATAGAAGCACAAATATTGCTTCAATCATAATCAGCTAGATAGGATTTAAGAAAGTACAATAGTTGCTAGTTTAGGAACAAAGAAGAGCAGAGCAGACCAGTTATTAATTTGCTGCAGTTCCTCTGAAACATTTAAACCGGATGCTGCTTCCCTGAGTTAAATTCTCTTATCCATCCTACCTTGCAGCTGTCTGACAGTTAAGTCAGGGACAAAGAATCAAAGTCTGGGAGTTTTTGGAAAGGATGAACAGGGCTTTCTGTTTTAGATGGGTTTTAGTTTAGGAAAACAATAAAACCCAAAAAGTTTTAATGAAAGATCAGTTTTAACATCAGTAATCTGGCCAGACAACAGCAGGATGAGGAGAATGTTTGATGTAAAATCAAGGTCATGCCCTGAAAATCAGAGACAGACTTTGAGAGGGGTGTGTGTGAGCCATTAAAAAGGAAAAAGTAATCCGAGACGGGCAGCTCCGGAGCTGCCAAGGCCTCTGCTCTGTCTTTCTTCTGTGAACATTCAAGGCCCTGTTTTTTTCAGAGTGGCAGTGTTGTCAGAGGAACGAGAACTCCACAATAGATAGGAAATCGAGGGGACTAATTGCAAAGTCCCATTTGATCATTAATCTAGTTGGGGAGAGGGAGGAAGTTCATCTTTTTAAAGTGCAATGTTAATAAAAGATGAAATGACTATGTGCCGTAACAGGAACCCTTTCATTGGCTGCAGAGCAGGTAAAAACTGAACGGCAGTAATTCATAGCCCCCTTCTCTACTTTCACCTCTGCTTTCACCTCGGAGAAGGAAAAAAGCATCTGGGAAGGAGAGAGTAATGAAAAATAATGAATAAGAGATCATGGGAGCTCTTTGTGGAGCCATATTTCAGGGCTTCACACCCCTCTTGCCCAGGCTAAGTGACATGTCCTCCTTAGCCACCACTCCCACCGAAAGCATACGAAAGGCCAGTGCAGATATAGTGCTGGTTTCCTGCAAATCAGGTTTGGTTACTGGGAAGATGTCCTTTGTGCTGGCACCATGCCTCTCCTTCCCTAGACCTGCACCAATGCTATGGCCTAAAAATGGCAGACTCCATTGCCACCACAAGGGCCAGGCCAGGCACAGAGAGACTGTCTTCAAAAGTTGCCCCCAAATCCTATCTAATCTCTTACAGCCAAGGGTCCAGGGAAGGGAGGACTGACTGGAGCAAAGCTCTGGCTGAGCTCAACCAATAATAGGAAGATGAAGACATTAAAACACAAAAGGGGGGGGGGGTTGCAGTGTTGGGTAATACAAGGAGGAAATAATAAAACATGCAGGCTTGGAAAATGGCTTAGGTGTTGGAGGTGCCCAGGTGAGGATCTTAGCAAAAATACAAGCAGGCAATTACAGGCAAAGTTAAAAGCAAAATAATTCCGTGTAGCTCACTGGTCTCTAAGTACTTACTCAGGCCCTCAGCTTTCTAGATGCCATTATACCTCTCTGCTCCCCAGCGCCAAGGAGGAAGAAAAGGAATACACAAAATGGCCATGCAGTCTTTCTGGAATGGTGCTGATTTCAAAGTGTCTCATGGCCCAATCCTTTTCACTACAGTAGAAACCCAGAGTCACAGAGAGAACACAAACCTACTAGTAGTATTCACTGATCCCCTGGCCAAAACACAGGAGCATCCACCACCCTCCGGCAAAACCAATAACCTGTGTAATCTAGACCTCAGTGTACCACAAGCAGCTGACATTTGTATCCTAGCTCAAGATGACTCAAGCAAGCTAACCAAGCCACATGCCATAGGCAAGGCAAAAAGACCCACATTAACTAGCTAGCCAGTACAGTGGAGGGAAATTCCTTCACACTCCCTTTTACTCAGTCTTCCCTGAAGTCCTGATGTGTGGCCAACATGAGATTGATTTCCTAATGTGTGAATATACCCATGGAGTATGAGATTAGGAGTGCCACGGGGAATGGAATGTGTGAGGTATTAGCCTCTACCAATTACTTAATTGAATATGCAAATTACATATTTAATTCAAATTAGAAATTGATCGTTTAGAGAATGAAAGCCTGTCAAATGGCAGTCTTGATGAGGCAAATCATAGATGTAACTTGCCAGAGTGGTTTGAAACAGGAGTGCAGCCTTTGCCAGATGATGTATCAGCAATTGTTCCTGAGAAGCAAAACGTTAGCCTTACCATTAATATTCTAAAGTACTGGTGAGATGATGGAAAATCACAGCCTAGATTAAATCTTATAAAAGTGTATAAATCAAGAGGAAACGATGTCATGAGGAAAGTTTATTAGATCCAAACAAGATTAAAGAGGATCTCTGATATGCAAATTTGCATTTTGCACATTTTCCCCCTCCTATATGAGCACAGACAGCATTGCCCCCCCCCAAGAAATAAACACCATGCCTTTAAAGGTAAAGAGGAATGGGGGCTGGGTGAAAGTCCCAGCTATGCAATGACATCATCATAGGCCACTCATGAGTTTATGGAACATGTTGATTTTGGCTTTGGTCCACTCGGCATGGTGTTATACAGTTTGACCAATGCATATGAAGTGAGTTAGGGCTGATGGCCAAACAAATAAAATTTACTTACTTACATATGAAGTGACAACAGCTTCCAAATCCCACAGGTCCTTGGCTACAATAGTAACTAAGAACTTTGGAACGCAAGCATTCAGCCCAGTGGCTCTGCCAAAACCAGCTCTTTTGTTCATTAAGGCCTACCAACATTATTCCAAAGCTTTACTACACTGTTTACTTCCCACTTGAATGAGCAAAGTGCCTGTAGCGTGAAGGGGCTGTATACCTTCTCTACGAAAAGAAATGATAGCCATTTATGTTATTAACAACTAGACCTCGTGTACTCACTAAGGGTCAGGAGAAAGAGAGGGGAACAGTCAGGAGGAGAGACCATGGCCTCAGTCCAGGGCTTTCCATGCATTGACTTCCCCATGCTGCACTTCCACAAGGTGAAGATCTAACTGACTGCAAAGAGACTGAATGCAAAAAGGACTGTGAAGCAATATCACAGCTACATTGTGATAGTATTAGTAAGCATTGCTATTACAGTGTTACACACCAGTAACAAACCATCTATGGAAGGCGCCAATCAGAGATGACAGGAATGCAATAAGACTTTACACACATCCCTACCATGGATGCAATGGGCAAGCATGTTCTAGAGCCCACAGTGCCTCCCCATAGTAAAGTGGGTAAGGCCTTACATGCAGAATCTACAGGCAATAGTCTTCTCTGGAGTAGGGTTTCTGCCCCACTGGAGTGCTAATATGGATAGCACTGCATAAAATTCACTTGTATTCGTGCCCATGTGAGAGGAACAAGCACTTCACGAGGGAGAAGGGAAGGAGCCATTTGGACATGGTACTAGAGAGACTCTGGCTCTATTCAGTCAGAAGCTGTGCTATAAGCAACAAGCTGCTGCTAATTAGTGTTTGGTTTAAACAAGACCTGCACTTGCTTGGCGCCAGAGAGATCAACTTAAATAAGGTAATGGCCACGGGGAGCGTGGGGGGGGGGAATTTGGCATCCGTGGATAAGTGAATCCGCAGTTGCCGAATCAGCAGATACGGGGGCCCTACTGTACCTGTACTTAATTTCCAGAGCTGTGTTCCGGCAGCTCAAGGTCCTTTATGGTGGTGTAAAAGCCAGGCCTCTATTGCACGCTGCCGGGCCACTACCATAAATGGCAAGAGGCATGGCGCATGCGACTGCAGCCCCAGGAGGCTCTGCAGGTACCAGTAATTTGGCAGTGGGGGCAGGCTGTGCGTGGGGAGGGGGAGTAATGGATTGTTTGGGGGGAGGAACCAGGGGGTGCATTGAGGAGGAAAGGGGTGGATCTGGTGGCAGGCGCACATGCCAAATCTTATCCCCCATTTTTTAACCCACCGCACCCCTTGATTTGTGCCAGCTGTATACCTGGAGTAGGTCTGAGAAGACCCATAGGTAATTGGACAGCCTACCAGGAGATATTTTTACTTACCTCTTGCTTGCAGGCTGTCTAATCACACACCCCCATAGCATGCAGTGCAGCCTCCGTTGGTATGTCTACATGTTATAACATGGTGGGGGATAGGATTGGGCAGTAGATATTTCTACCTTGGGATTCTCATCCATGTGGTATCTGACTACCTTCTTGGTTGTTAGAAGTTCATCTGACATTTAATAAATGGTGCTTCTAACCAGACCCACCCCTCTTTTCAATCAGGCAATTGATGGACAGTGAAATCTCTAAAACAAACAAATAAATAAAACAGCTTTCAAAGGTTAGACTGATTGTTGGTGCATAAGTTATCCTAGTTTTACAAGCTAGAAGTGTTTTTTACAGTATACTTTGGATGGGCTAGAAAAATACAGCAGCTTTGTTTAACCCTGCTTTTGTTTATTAATACTGCAAGTACAGTGCCAAACATTATAATTGCCTAATCCAAAGACAGCTGATCTCATCCTTGTTGTGGTTGTCCAAGAACTGTTGCTGGTGTTGTTTAATTGCCAGCATGGAAATATATGTTGCACAATGACCAGGGGTCAGGTCAATGAGCAGTCATGTCAAAGAATCAGATCCATCCACCTCAACACACTCAAACATTGTAGCTGAGTTGGAAAATAAAAGCAGATTACTGAGGTTCAAGGGCTCCAGTACATTTGTGGAGCTATTGGTTCTGTAAGGTCATCTCCATCCATCTCATTGGAAAGAGTAGCTCTGTACTGTACATGCAAAGGAACGTACCCATGAAGATGCCCTCCACTGAAATGAATCTCAACATCTGTGTATGCAGGAGCACTGTGTGTGCACTTCTTCCCATAGAACAATGAATCAGAGTGCATAGCTTTTATGGAACATATTTTTGCCTGGGGTATGTTTCTTGCTTTTTTAGAGCCTTTAAACAACATGTCAGCCATATTATTCCTTTTCTGTTTCATTAATGGAGTTGCATTTGCCCGTCTCCCATTTCTGGCACAACTAGCTCAGGTGATAAGCACCTAAACATGTCCATGTGGTATAGTATAGTATAATGCTAGTATAATGCTATTAAATGGTTCTGCTGTGCGTTAGCATCTTGAATGCAGACCTTTCAGTGTTCCACACAGTGAGAGATGTACCATATTGGTTTTCACTTCCAAAGATTTCTTCCTTCCTTAGTTGACCTTGCTAAGTCAATCAAACCCAAGATACCCTTCCACAGTACGAGTCTAGAGGGCTTGATTATTCCAAGCCATATGATCAAAAACATGATTGCATGAATCCTATATAAAGAATCCATAACCACCTGAGGTTCAAAGCGGATGCGCTAGCAGTGGAGCAATTGATTTAAACCTGGGTTTTCCCCAGTCAGCAGGAAGTGTAGGTCTAATTTTTTAGAGTAAAAGATGCATGAAGGGGGAGGTGCTAAACCTTCTCTCAACCCATGGCTTAATGGAGGGCTGGCCAACCTTCCACCATAGGGCGTCTGCATTCTTGTTGTGTAGAAGACAGAATCTTGGCAGCTGCCAAGATGGTGCAGCTAAAGCAGCTACATCTGCAGAAATACAACCATTAAAGGTCCAGGAGCATTCATGCTGAAAGGTTGGCCACCCCTGGCACACTGCGTCCTTCACACACAAGCCCCTTCTCCTCAGCTGAACTCCAAGACTGGAAGTGAGTTTGGCTGGGAGAAAAATCCTGAGTTGTGGGGGCCGCTACACTGTACATGTGTATCCATAGATATTCAACCACGCAACACAACCCTTTTGCTCTAAACATTGAAGCACCCTCAGCACATACTAAATATATTATTTGGGGTTGACCTTGGTTTTAACAAAGACATCTCCCCAAACCATGTATTGTTTGAGCTTTATTCTCCCCAAAACGTTCAGTGACCCTTCTGAAGATTTCAGTGAACCTGAATTGAGTGTTGTGTTTATTATGGAATACCAAACCAGGCTTGATTTTCACAAGGATTCAAATTTCATTGCAAACATATTTCAGAGATTTAATAAGAGAGGACCACTCAGGAAAACACTGGGTCTGTGCTAAAATAAATAGCACAAGCAGTTGTAAAACTAATTTGGTATAAGAATACATTCATGTATTCAGTTTAACAGTCTGTAGACATTTTTTTCCTATAGGGTTTAAAAGAACCATTCCATAGAATTTAATGAGTGCTATTCCATTATTTAATATTTGACAACATAGTTTAAAATCCTCCAGAAAGTATGCATGTATTCATTGATCAGCATTCTGCTGTCACAATATATACTGTACAGACATAGAAATGTATAAGATGAGCCATAGTAAACACACTGAAAACGTTCCTAAAAACAAAATACAATAACAGTGCAATCCTGTCTACCTCTGTGCCCTGCGATGCAGTGGGGCCGGTGCAGCCTCCACTGCATCCAGAGCACAGAGCAGACAGCTGGGAGGTCACCTTGGGGGGAAGAAAACATTTGTTTCCTTCCCCTGGTGTAAGCCCCAGCCACCCAAATGGGTCTCCTTGGATGTGCGCCAGCTAGTTTGGATGTGCGCCAGCTAAATGGGGAGGCCCATGTCACAGCAGCCAGGCCCAGGAAGGGGGATAGGATTTGGCGGAGCGTGCTGCCACCAATCCCTTCCCCAGCTCAGGCCCAGCTGACCAATCCCACCCTCCAGAAATGCCCCGTTCCACCTTCCCCCCGCCCCTCCACCGCCCATACCTGCTCCAACAGGCACAGCTCCAGATATGGCCCGGGGAGAGCAGCACCGGCACTGCCTCCTTGCTGGGTGATGCAAACGTGCCTTACGGCACATCTAGAAAGGATTGGGCTGCCAATGTACTGTATATGTTGTTGTAAATACTGAGTTTAACATTATTCAAACATTTGTTATATAACTGAGCATCGAAATGATTATTTTCAATATACGTTGGTAGAGTGGCATTGCTCAATGCTTGCCACAAAAATCCAACACATCTAGCAGCATGATATTCTAACTGCATGAGAAAACGTCTCAGGGGACAACTATAGGTTAAACTGTATTGAATTATTTTGCTACTTTGTGAATTTATTTCACTGAAAAGTGTGTGTGTGTGTGTGTGTGTGTGTGTGTGTGTGTGTGTGTGTGTGTGTGTGTGTGTGTGTGTGCGTGCGCGCGCGTGCTCGTTCAAGTTCAGGTTGAATTTCTGTTTTTCCCCAGCCCATTAATAAACAATCAGGTTTAACAGACTCACGTCATCCAAAATGACACCTATTGGGACGTGCTCCAAGCCTTCTCGAATACAGTAATACTTCCCATAATACTGCCTCCTTTAGCACTGATTCATTAAAGCACTCTTTAATGTTAACTGTTGTCCAGGCATGATCAACAGCTTATCTAGCCCTTGGGAGCAGTGCATTCTGGGAAGTGTAGGGCCAATAGCGCCGGTTTCCTACCTCATAGGTGAATTCCTCAACCTTCCGGAACGGATTCCTTGTATTATGAAAGCCATTACTATATATGAACTTGCCACTACAACCCTGTGCTTTTCTGAATGAGACCCATTTCTACACAAGGTCAAAGCACGTGGCATTTCCTGGGCTTTTATTCCTCAAACCCAAAGTCAGGCATGTCTCAGGCTAGATCACAATTTAACTACTACATCGGGGTGAATGCTGCAGTGGGCTAAAAGGATCCTTACATGACTCTGACTTCATTAAATCAAGGCTTGAGCTCAGCTTACTACCCCCAAAGTCAATAAGAAGTCCCTATTTTTATAAAGACTCTATGAATGAGGATGCCAATCTGCCATGGATGAAGTGTGTCACGCAGATTCTGAGAAGGCTGCTGTTTGAAGACGTCAATTATATAAAAGACAGCAAAAACAAAAGTTCTGGTAAGCAATGCTTTGTTGATGACTGGGTGGGCTGTAAGAAGCTTACAACCCCTTCCTGTTTGTAAGCTTCATACATGAGGCAAAGCCATCCATTCTTCCTCCCTGTCATCTTGAAAGTCTGATAGGTGATGAAAAACATGCATGTTTCCTGTCACTGAAAAGACCTTTCTTCACAGTACTGTCAGGAAGGAGTTTATTAACTTGGCCTCCTCCAGCTTTTCTTTTCTTTCTGGCCTCCTTCACAAAAAGGGATCTTGAGTTTCTCCTTTCTTCTTCCTTTGTATGGAAATGAACATGCACATATTTCATGGCCACTCAATCACTTGTTTTTTTTCATCCATATATACAAACTATGATGTTCAAAATGAGATGAAATAATTGCTACACAAATGCTCATTGAAATGACAAGGTTTTTAGATGATGGACGAAGGCAAGAATGGGGGAACTGACCTAGGAAGTGCCGGAGACCAAGGGGAGACCTTCTTGGGTATACCCATGCTTTGGCCTTGCATAGAAAATGGGTCTCATTCAGCAAGCACAGGGTTGTGGTGGCACTTTGATATGCAGCACTACTGGCTCTCATAACACTGGGGATCTGTTCCAGAACGTTGAGCAGTGTGCGAAACAGATGTGGAACACAGAAGAGGACCTCCGCAGGTCATTGTAAGCATTGTGCATGCAGGTTCATAGGAGGCGGTCCTTGAGATTTATTACACTTACACCATACTCTTCCAAAGAGTTTACATATTGTTCCCAGGTAATTTTCTATCCAGAAAACGTACAGGGCCAAACCTGCTTAATTTTAACAGTAGACCTATGCTATGTGCCTTCAAACCATACTCTGATAAGTCCGAGGGTCCAATCCTATGGGCCTGCTGCGCCGACAGAATTCATGTTCTGGTGGCACAGTGTGCTTCCACGTGAAAGGTGACATGCCTTTCCATGCAGCTGGGCTGCTGCAGCAAGTGGCGAGCTGCCACGGTTGCATGCCAGTGGCCTCTGAAGACACCCCAGTGCCAGTAAGTGGGCAGAACAGGGCAGGGAAGGGGGTGGAACGGGGTGGAGACCAGGGAGGGGAGGGGTGTGTGTTGAGGCCAGGAAGAGGGCAGTGTCAGCAGCGGCACTGCCAATATCCTATCCCCATTCCTGACCTCGATTCGCTTTCACCCAGGTCCACTTGGACTTGCACCACAAAAATCGCTGGCGCAGATCCGAGTAGATCCAGCAGGGCAGCAAAGGCTGATCCCCAGGCAAGGGAACAAATGTTACCTTACCCGAGAAGACTTCTGGGACTGCCCCCCCCCCACCCGCAGGATGCTGTGCACACTCTGGAGGCATGGCTGCATCAGTGGAGGGGGGGGGAGGTTTGAGAGGATTGGGCTGTTAGATTTGTTTCCAAAAACAAAATTGCTCTTTGAGTCATTTTTGTTAAACTAAGCATAATGTGCAGAGGTTCTTTAAAAGCTCAACACTTCTTGCACATTCCGTGCACGCCAACAGAAACATTACATAAAATCAGCAAGGTTCAGAATGATGCTCTTTAATGATTCCCAGGGAGTTTAAGACCACCAAGAACACACAACTTTGTAAACTTGAAAAGAATGAGGAGAATTGCTAACTTTAGTGCTTTACTTGAAAATGAAAGATTTGTGGGAAATGGGTTGACTGGATATGACACCAATCCCAGTGGAAACAAGTGGCTATTGTTGATGTGCTTGGGTTAATTAATATAAGTGTACATGCGTTTCTGATTAACAAACAAACAAACAAAAAGTATGGTATCTAGAAAGAACAAAATAGGAAACTGGACAGTTTGAAACTGTAACTAAACCAGGTGGTGAAGGGTGCTGCTAGTGCTAGCCTTGGCCTTTTGGCATCTCAGCCATTGGCCAGTGTTCCACTTCTGGGTTTGGTTTACTGGGAAATGAGAGATGCAATTCTCTGTGATGGAAAGTGTTGCGCACTGTCTGAACAGACATCATAAGCAACATTGGGCCTGATCATCAGTAAGCCTCCTTGCCTACCATGGGTTTAAGTCATGATGATGAGTAGAGCCATTGGTGATGGCTGACTCCAGCCAACTGCTTGAAACAAAGACTTTCTCAGCAGACAGCTGCTTCCTGAGAGGATCCAGTCTCTGACTACAAGTCTGGAGTCAAGTCTCAAGTCTCTGGGTCCAAATCTCAAGTCAAGTCCCATGTCTTTGCCCCGAAGTCCCCAGTCTTTGGTTGCGAGTCCCTATCTGCCAGATGGGAATGGGGAAAATGGGTTTAATGGGGAAAATGGGTTTAAACCTGAATAAAATTTGACTTGTCGTAGAAGGCTCCAAGTCTCAAGTCGAGTCTTTTACAATCGCCGAGTCAAGTCCAAGTCAAGTCATTGACACGTCTTGAGTCTGACTCGAGTCTGAGTCAATAGACTCAAGTCTACAACACTGCTGAGAGGTGCTGAAATCCTCCCTCTGTGGCAGCAGAATTAGGGATAACATCCCAACCTGACACTTTAAATAGCAGGGTGCGTACGAAGAAGTAATTCTTCCACAGGTATAAACTGCACAACTGCAAAAAGCAGCAACAAAAGATTCTGTTTCTTCCAGAACACAGTTGGATGGAACATTATCAGGTAGGACCTGTCTCTGCATTTTTGCACTATCTCCGTCCTTCCTTTTTCTCTCTAGCTATAAACAGTATAATATACATCTGTAGCCTGAACATCATAGATATTAGTATTGACTGTGAAGTTTTTCCCTGTAGAAATTCATGCTAAATCCTCATTAACATAATACATAAACATGAGTCAAACAGAGAGCCTGTATTTACATTCATTTATCCAGAATTCATAAATGTTTTACATCAGTTCTCTCACTGCAGTTAACATTTAAGTGCTTATATCAAGGTCAACCCTTCCTCGGGCGAGAAACAGAAACAGAAGAGTTATAGATGTGAGGATATTACAGGGAGGGTTAATTAACACTTGAATCTGGGTCAAAAATGGTATGTTTGATCCTCCAACTAATAATTCAAATGAGCTAAAACATTATCTGTGGTGAACTGGGCTTTTCATGATACTATTGAAATGTAGTCAGAAAGAAAAGAGCTCTGTGCAACACCTAGGTGAGCAATCATGGACATACAATTTTCACATTCACTGCTAGCATCCTGGAGCAATACAGGAGTGTTCTAAATAGACAGGTGCCTCATCATAATCCCTGAAGACTTTACTATAGATTGACAATGAGGTGCCTTGAGAATGTTCCGTGCCATACCCAGTTCTTCATGACCTTATGAGTTATTACTGTGAAAGTTGTCAATATGTGTTCCATTCTCAATTCCTGGTTTATTTTAATGAAGGAAACAGCCACAAAGCACCAGTTCTGAGTGGAACTTCTAGATGTTATGAAAGATATGGGAGCTGCCACCAAAATGACATCCTTCTGTTCCTGTTTCCATTCCTCTTTTGGTAAGATATAGACTCATTTAACCTGCATCATTTAACCTCATTTAACTGTATTAACCTCATTTAACCAGACAGAGCAGCGCGGGCCGGAAAAGGTAACTTTCGCGCAAAGCGGCGCGAGGGCATAACGGGGCAGGGGGAGGGTGGGGAGGGGGCGTAACAGGGCAAGGGGAGGGCAGATCGGGCGCATGAGGGGGTGGGATTGGCGGCAGCTGTGCACACCACATCCTATCCCCCTTCGCAGGCCTATTTCCACAACCTGGGTCGACTCGGACCTGCGCCAGCCAATTAGCTGGTGCAAGTCCGAGTAGACCCATTGCCACGGCTGGGACTTTCCCCAGGGCAAGGGGGTGAATGTCCCCTTACCTTAAGGAGACCTCCAGCACGCAAAATTCCTGCGCAGAATGCAGCACAGCTTGCGTTGGCCCCACAGCACCACTGCATGGGAATCTACGGTAGATTGGGCTGCCCGTCCAATACAAGCTGTCTTCTAACCAGGGCCAATTGGGTGGGGGAGCAGAAGGGCCACTTGGCCTGGGCCTCAAGATCAAAGGGCACGTCAAATGTTAACACTTATTTTTTTCACATCCCTATCAGCCCAAAATGTGACGCGCTGTCTCATTTTTTAGCTAGAGGCCTCAAAAGTTGGAAGGGGCCCAGGCCTTTCTTCCTTTGTATTTCTTTGTTTGTGTATCATTCACACAGGAGCAAAGCGAGTACACTGTCAATAAATTACTTGAGATCCTTGTGGAGACCTCTTAACATGAAAAGTCTGGGTACTGGAAACGGGGAAAAAGGAAAAAAAAACATCTCTCTGTTGTCTTCAAAAAGGAAAAGAAGACACATTAGGAAAGGCGAGGTCGGTGAGCTTGACATCTGCTCTGGGAGACCTCTGCGAAAGGATCTAAAGGGTCATGATGGGAGAACATCTAGGGAAGCGCAGTTTGATTAAAGGTGAAGACCAGCACACATTAAGGCATGGGAAGGTCATGTCATGCTTAACTAGCAGGCTGGAATTCTTTGAAGATACTCCTGCCCTGACAGATAAGGGGAATTTAGTGGATTTAGAATATTTTGATTACCCAGAAGCACCAGACAGGCTTCAAGGCTGGAGATTAATGACTATAGTAAAAAAAAAAAAAGGAACAGAGGAGGCGGCAACATAGTCAGCAGTGTGAAAAACAGGCTTAAAGCAGAAATGGAAGAATTAGTTCAGAGAGAGTTAAAAGTGGGGTTCCATAAGAGAGATGGTCTCATTTATATAAATGGCTATGTCTAGGTCTGTGAAATCCAGAGGTAGTTTTGCAACTGTTAACCTCTGGCTCAGTGGCATTGCTGGAGGGGGTGCAGCACCTTTGCCTTTACCACTGGAATAGCTCCGGGGGCCAGTGAGAGGGGTCACGTTACGTTACAGCAGTTTGCAAGGCGCAGTGCAGCACCTTGCACCACTTATGGTGCTGCGCCCCCTCCAGCAACGCCACTGCTCTGGCTATTTGCCCAAGCTTAAAAAAATATTTACTCAGAGGTAGGTCTCTGTGAGATTATGGCCCAATCCTATGGGCCCCGGCTACGTCTGCTGGTTAAAGATGATTTCAGTCCCACCAACATTTGCATACTGTGTGTCCATAAACTCAAGAGTCAAGCCGTTGAGCTCAGTCTACTGCACTGCTGCCACTGCATGAGAAACGGCAAACTGTGTGTGTAAATGCTTCCAGATTAGCCGTCTTGCCCGCCTGCCCACCCCACACCTCCAACTGCTGATGCAAAGAGGATGGGTGGTGGTAGAGCAAGATGGCAACTTGGCAGTGGCAGCTGCAGAGATGACTGTCACCTGCTTCACATCCCTTTGCAATTCCTTCACACCGCATTAAAACACAAGAACAGGGTTAGCCCACCATATCTGTCAGCAGCAGCAGCCACAGGAGCAGACAGGAAGCTTTTGCAGTTTGCTCTGTTCCTACTGAAGTCTGTTAAGCTCCACCCACCCTCATTCAGTCTCTAGGTCTCCTCGGCTACCGGCAGCCGCATTCTGGAAAGAAAAATCTGAAAATGAGTTGAGTACGAAAAGGCAATGTGGGATGTTGGCCACCAGCCTTCTTAGGCCACATGGTGTTGCATGCGCTGCAGTTCTAAACTGCTGCCGCTGAGGCCCTGAGCATTTATCTGCTTCCTTCGTTGAGTGCCGACTGTAAAGGGAGATGATGATTCAGTTTGCACTATATGCAGGTGCTGTACCCCAGCACCACAGCAGCACAGAATCTTCAAGCGTTCTAAGCGGTCCAATGATATCATTGGCCATGATGAAGCTGACCCTCCCCTTTTTCTAGTTGTCACAGTGATGGCAGCCACACAGGCTGCTGCCTGGAAGTGGCGGCCTACAAGTGTAGGCACGCACACCTCCTCAAGGGCCTGAATTATCAACCTGTCAAAAACTAATCCTTACAGGAACCCACTTCCAGAGAGGTAGCCATGTTAGTCTTTAACAGCACAAAGACATCTCTTAAGTGCCCAAAGACTCTTTGTTGTTTTTGCTGTTATAGGAAAGCATCATCACACTGAGCCCTCAATATAATACATATTAACCATATATGAATGGATTAGGAGGTGAAATAGCAATGTAGCTAGCAATCTGCTAGTCACAGTACATTTGGGTGTTACACAGAAAATGTCTTCCACAAGGAAGAGAACCCCTACAAAGAGAAAACATGATTTTTTTTTCTCTGCTGCTGCAGCATCTCCCTCCTTCCAACCCAGCTCTTCTGCACTGATTTTTTTTTTCATCCTGGCTGATGCTCTTGTCTTCTGACGAGTGCCATGCAGCTTGTCAAACCTGCTGATTTAAATCTGTGATGTATTTGAATATCCGAAACCAAAAAGTTACTCATCTTGTCACCTTGACACAGCTTTTCGTTTGTGCTCCAACTACCTTAATTGTCAGACAGGAGGCCCATTAGACTGTAATTCACTGTTTGAGGGGGAATGAAAAGGCTAATTTTCTCCCACAGGCCTTCATTATCTCCCCAAGACCTACAGGAAAAACTCTGCAAAGCATAATTATCATTCATTTCCAGATGATTTTGCTTGAATGCACTCTCCAGTATAGTCTCTTTCTCCTAAAGCTGGCTTATCAGAAGTAATGATAGAGAAATAAGAGAGGACATAGATTACTTCAAAATGTATTATACATTGCAAACATCATCAAAGGAACAAAAGCAGTAAGGAAAATATAGAACGTTGCTTGCAGGAAGGAGATGGGATTAAGGGGGTCTCAGGCCTGGTGCTGTTTTGTTCTCCTTTCCCCCAAACAGTGGAGAGTTCAGAACAGCCTTTGCAGTATCAGTTTCTCCCAGAAAAAAAAGAATACAGCAGACCTATAGGATCTTCCCCTGCCATGTTCCTTATTAGACTCTTAAATCTGCTTACCGGTAGCTTGACAAAACATAACATTGAATGGAGTTTTCTTGTCAGTACACAAGCATTTCATATTTTCATGTTTCAGTGTTGAATATCTCCTTTCCCAAATTAGATAATTGATTTTTCAAACTCCAGGTGCAGCCTTCAGCCCGTTTGAACTGAACGGCAATGGATGGTGCAGAAAAAAAAATGCTTCTTGGATTGGGCCCACAGTAATAACTTCAGGTCCTTTTGTTGGAGATATCAAGGATGGAACGTGGAATCTTATGCATGAAAAAAATGTAAACCAGTGAACTGTGTCCATATAGCTACAAGATTCTTGCAAGGAACACTAAGAAAATGTATGTGAAGTCTGAGTGGACCCGGGCTTTTGGAGCATGATGTTTAAGGCACAGCCCATATACCGTATATTGGTCTGAGTATAAGACTCACTTTTTTCTCCTAATTTAAGTTTTTAAACTAGGGGTGCGTCTTATAATCAGGCTGTTGCAATTTAATGCCAGTGATTTAATTATTTTTTTTAATAGCACCAAACTTTAAGGGTGCGTCTTATAATCGGGTGCGTCTTATACTCGGGACAATGCGGTATTTATGCCTTTATGCTCCACCTATGCAAAAAAGAAAGGAGTGGAAGGATTATGCAACATATGCATGTGGGCCTCATGTCACGTGTTAGGCTTTTGATATGGTGAGGCTGGGATGAGCACATCATCACAGCACATTCACGATTCACTGTGGCCTATCACAATACTGTACATAAGACCTGGATGCTAGGGCCATATGTGAACTGCCCCTTTGTACAATATTTCTGTAGCACTTTACTGGGCCCACTTTTGCTAATGCCCAAAGTACTACACATAAATTATCTTACCAATTCTTACAAAAACTCTGAAAGGCAGTTCAGTGAGCCATAGCACAACAGCAGAGAGTGCTGCATGCTTTGTATGTACAGTATATGGGTCCTGTTTAATCTCTGGTATCTTCATCTTAAATACCGTGGGCAGCAGGAATGAGGAAACATAAGACACTAGAGAGTAGCTGCTGCTGTTTAGAGTAGACCACAGGTTCCCAAAACAGTGCCTGCAGGTACACATGCACCCCTTGAGGTGTCTGGTGACACCCATCTGCAGCTGCTATCAATATCAATAAATTCCACCCTACCATTGGTGGAGGTAAGGTAACAGTGGCAGGTTGTGAACAAGACGGCAGGAGGATAAAGGAAGGTGTGCACATTTACCAACATGAGCAGGTGGAGCATGAGTGTAAGGATGTGTATCTGTGTGAGATCTCACTTTGTATCTGGCCCTGCTCCATTTGACAGCCATTTTGCACCTGGCCCTGCCCACCTCAGCAGCCATTTTGCAGTGGTGCACACTATCACATCTCAGAATTTCCACAGGCTCCACAAGGTTGGGAATCTCTAGAGTAGACATTTGGGCTAGATGACCCAATGGTTTGACTCAGCATGTCAGCTAAGAAATAATGGCTTGCTTAATTAAGGACATTTACAGCCCAATCCTATCCAGGATTGGGCCGGCATGTGGAGGGATTTACGACAGTAGAAAAGAGTTTTGCTGTTGTAAAATGGTTTTCGGCAGCACATGCAGTCTGCTGCTGTTGGCCATTTTAGGAGTGCTGCCGCAAATGGCGGCAGCGTGGGAGGCCCACTGCCAGACCCAGGAAGGTAAGTCTGACAGTGGCAGAGGCAGGTGGAATGGGGAGGGGACGGGGTGGATCGAGGTCAGAAAGGGGCAGTATCGGCAGCAGGAGCACCGCCAATATCCTATCCCACTTTCTGGCCTCAATCCACCTTCCCGGGTCCACTTGGAATGCCAGTATTGGAGCAGATCCGAGTAGACCCAGGGGGCAGACCAACAGAACAAATGTTCCTTCACCCAGAGGAGACCTCCGGGACTGCAACCCCCCCCCCCCCCGCAGTATGCAGCCTGTGCTCTGGTGGCATGGCTGCACTGGTGTGAGGGAGTTTTAGGTAGGATTGGGCTGCCAGCGAGTTCATGACTGGAGTCTTTTGGCTCGTGCTTCAAGCCACTGCACTATGCCAGTTCATCTTAAAATACTAGACCACTGCAATTTTTAACAGGAAACGCTTGGATTAATAGTATTGTTATGCTTATGTGTTTCAATCTCAGTGCTTTAACTAGCACATCACTGTCATAGGTCCATAAAATGCAGATGAAACAGGATGCACAATTCCTGGGATGACGTTGGCCATTTCCGAATACCGTTGAAGTCAATTGCAAAACTCCCCTTGACCTCAGTGGATCTGGGATTGATCTACTTGAAACTCATGTTAAGGAAGATGACAGGAGGAGTCCTGTGTGATTTCCCAGAATACTTGCACATCTGATGTCTGTAAAGCGCTGTTCACAAAGAAAGCTAAGCCAAATTTACATAGCTGTACCATGAGGCAGACCATTGATTTATTAACTTACTTTTATTTTTGCTTGTTTTGCAAACGCAAAGAAGCAAGAGCCTAATGTCACTGCTCACATCTAACAAATGCAGCGGCTCTTTCCAAAGAGGCAGCTGTGTTTATTAGTACGAGGCATGCATAAAAGTGACACAGAGACCAACCATTTCCTAACTGCTTTCTTGAATTGGATTTTTTCTTCTAGCACATCCTCTCTGTTTTCTTCAGCCACTTTTGTGCACCAGGTAAAACCAACATGACAATTGACAACATCGAGCACCTCTGTTTTTATGTGCCAATAGGTCCCAGAAAGGTAATTTCCAGAAGTGAATGGTAGATTTACATTGTACAAAACAAAAAAAGCAGAACTTTTTTTTAAAGCAGGTTTTGTCTATTACTCGAGGAAAAGATGCATCCAAATCATATGAAGATACTAGGTGCGTTATACGCAGTCAGACGATTGGTCCCTCCAGCCCAGTTTTGACAGACCACAAGTCTCCAATGTCTCAGGCAGAGATATGTCTTCCCCAGTCTACTACTGAGAACCAAAGCAGACATTACCAAGTGAAGGAGGAGAAGGAGGATTTCAAGAAGGAGCCTGCGACAAAATGTTGCAGCATCTAACCAACCCCTAAAATGAGTGATTGGTTTGCTTTTAGTAGACTAACAGCTCAATCCTATCCATCCCCCCCCCCCAGTCATCACAGCAGCACCAAAATGGCGACTGCTGCATCCATCCTAGGGGGGGGGGGCAGGCTGGGAAGCTTCAGCAGAGAAAGGGAATTTTAAAACCTCTTACCGCTGTATATAAGCCTCTCAACCTGCAATGGGTCTCCTCGGACCTGCGCTAGCGATTTTGCTAGCACCAGTCTGAGGAGAGAAAGGGGGAGGGAGGATGCTGCTGGAGGGGATAGGATCCAATGCACACCTTCCACAATGGATCCCTCCCTCCCACAGCCTTTCCACCTGTTACTCTCCCTTCCTGCCCCATTTTGCCCCCTCCCCAACCCAGTTCTGCCTCCCCCCCCCCATCTTATCTCCTCTGGCAAGCATCAGGGGCTCCGCTGGGGCAGGCAGGAAGGTGCAGGCCTTCCCAGCTGCACTCCTGAGGAGCGCCTTTTGTGACTGGTGCTGACTGCTTTATGGCTTTATCATGATTATATACAGTATATAATCATCTCCCCTGCTTTGCTTTTTTTTTTTTGAGCTTATCGTCCATATCTTCCTAGGAGTAAATCCCACTGGTCTCTGTGGGGCTTTCTTCAGTGTGATTATGCCCTGATCACACTGTAAGGCTGCAGCACTCACTCACTGTGTTTCTAATCTTCCTAGCTGTTCTTTCTTTCTTTCTTTCTTTCTTTCTTTCTTTCTTTCTTTCTTTCTTTCTTTCTTTCTTTCTTTCTTTCCACTCCATGGAGTTCAAACAATTGTGCTACTTACTGTGAAAATAAATGTCCATCTGCATGGCCTCACCATAACTGTACCCTGTTTCCCCGAAAATAAGACAGTGTCATATTAATTTTGGCTCCAAAAAATGCAGTAGGTCTTATTTTCAGGGAGGTCTTATTTTCCTAACCTGTGGCATGACCCCCCCCCCCCCGGCACTTACTTTGACCGATATTAAAGCTTCATTCTTTCCCGAGGGTGCAAGGCCTGCACGGCCTGTACTTGAGTTCTCCACCATGGAGACTCTGCAAGGTTGCAGCCTACTTGCAGGCCCTGCTGGCCTCTCTAGCACGTCGTCTCTATGGTGGAGGACTCAAGTGCAGGCCTTGCAGAGCCTTGCACCCTCTGAAAGAACAAAGCTTAAATCGGACAAAGTAAGTGCCGGGGGGGTCGCGGGGGGTGCCGTGTCTGATGATCCTAGCTAGGTCTTACTTTCAGGGAGGACTTATATTGATGAGTGCCAGCAAAAATCATGCAAAAATAACGGTAGGACTTATTTTCAGGGTAGGTCTTATTTTAGGGGAAACAGGGTACTAACCTGTGTTTACCCGCTCTAGAAAACTCATCTCTGTTTCATTAACCCTTACATTCTCTAGGCAATAAATGGAATGTTCCCAGTCTCTTCAACATTAAAAACTTATTCTGGAAGATAGATAGCCCTTTTCTTCTATGATTTCCTTTAATTGTTCAGGGCAGGTTTTTGCTGCCTTTTTATCAGCAGATACAGCTTCAACAATAGTCTGCATGTTTTTGAGGTTGAAGCAGTTCCTAAAACATTTAAGCCAACCTTGGCTGGCTTTGAAGTATTTGTCAGAAGTCTGTCCCTCTTTGGTGGGAGGTTTGAACAGCACATATTGGCTAAGGGCTTTTTCTCGCAACATGTTGCCAACAATAGGCATGCATTTATGGTTCATATCTTCCAGCCATAAGTTTAAGGCTTTTCTGTCTTCACTAAAGTCTTATCATCATGCACTTGGCTCATCACCTTAGTAGTGATGGAGCACTTGATGCCATAGCTTGACAAATTTCTCTCTTGAATCTTGATGGCACAGAACCTAGGTTCATTGTGGCCATATTTATATGTCACATTGGAGACCGGCGTACTGCCTCTCAATAAGTCCAACACAGCCAGTTTTTCCTCCAGCATTCGAACAGATTGCTGTTTCTTTGGTTGAGCATCAGATAAAGTACCCTGTATACTCATGTACAAGTCTAAAAATTATGCCTTAAAATTGACCCTGAAAACCTGGGTCTACTTATACATGGGGCTTCTAAGAACAGCTGCTTGGGGGGGGGGACTGGGTTGAGAGGCAGGACACATGGGGGTGGGTAAAAAAAGAACTATTTTACCTTGTTTTGAAGTAGCACAGAAACTGAGCTATGACCAAACAGGAAGAAAGGTGAAGGAGCTTATGGGAGTTGTAGGCTTTATGAGGGCTGCTGCAATAGAAGTATAGTACTGGTACATAGTACCAATGGCCCCTCTCCCTCGCCACCCGGACCGGCGATGCAGCTGCTGGTGGGAGCCTTAGCGACAGAGTGAGGGCGGCCAGCCTTGTGCCGGCCTCCCTTACTCATGAGTTGTCACAAACGTGCCTTATAGCACGTTTGCGATGGCTTCCAGCGACGAAACGCTTGTTCCGTTGCCGTTCCTGTGCGCAGGATTGCGCTGTAAGGGAAGCTCCTCTATTTTCATACTGCCATTACTTTCCATGTAACTAGTCCAAGATGTTTCCAGAGTTCACAACTTAGATGTTTTAAGTGCCTTGTGGCTAGAAAACCACAACTCCAATGTGTTCCTAAACAGGATCTGTTATTAGAACTCAGGTCACTAAGGAAAAATCGTTTTGTTACCATGGAAATTCAATCAAGGTGTTGACTTTCCTCAACACAAGAGCACTCTATGACTATGAGGCCTAACAGCTTTCCTGTGCTAATGGCCCATTATGCAAACAAACCCTCACTTCCTTTTCTGCTCAGATAGAGATAAATCCCACATTCCAAATGTTCCTTTGGTCTGGAACTCAGGCTGTCCTAATTTTTACCTTCACAATGCAATAAAAGTGTGCATTTGGATTTGGACATATTAGCAGTCGTATATATTATACCCAAGTCTAGGGTTACCATATTTTTGGCGAGCCAATCCGGGATACCCCCCATGATTTCTTGGGGGCCCCCAAAAATATTTTTGATATTTTTTTTTGTTCGGGCTTTGAAGTTTGTTTTTATTTTATTTATTTAATTTTTTTGCCAGCCGTAAGGCAAAATTATTTATTCCCCCCCACTCTTTCACCCCCTTACTGTGGCTGTGGCCGTCACGTTTCGTCCAGCCGCCGCCATTCCTCACGATATCCGGGGGTTCCAGTGCTGCCGTCGCTGCCATTTTTCCTTGCGAGCTCACGAGCCTCATGCACAACGCGGTCTGGAAGCCCTTAGTTCATAATAAGGGCTTCCAGGCTGCTTGTGCGCATGCGTGCGGTTCGCGAAAAATTTTCATGAGCCACATGCATGCGCACAAGTGGCCTGGAAGCCCTTATTATGAACTAAGGGCTTCCGGTCTGCGTTGTGCGCAAGTCTCGCAAAGAAAAATGGCGGCGGGAATGCGGGATGGCCACCATACCTCCTGGGATGCCCGGACTTGATCCCCAAACCTGAGCTGGTCCCGGCCATTCCAGGACATATGGTAAGTCTACCCAAGTCTCAACTGCTTGAAGAACCAAGCTGTGTTTCAATCAAACATGCCAGAGAAAACATAATTCCAGTACACACTGTCCTATAGCATCTCAGACTAAAATGTAGCTAGTACCTAGCTAAAAACATCAAGGCTGTGACTCCACAGAAGGCAGATGATGGCAATGCAACAAAAGATTGCATTAGATGGCTTGAATTTGTTCTTTGTGGTTTTATTCATTAATTTGTAGCTGCCACTACATTTGCTGAGGCGGATTTATATATTCCTTTTGAAAAGACATCCTGTCTTGCAGGAGGCATGGGGTATGGCATCAAATGTGGGATCACAGAGACCTAGAGACAGGTTTCAGAGCTAAGACTCTTGAATAACTGTAATGGTTAATGGACAAATGTAAATCACAGTTTAATATTTCAAAGCTCATTTACATAACTCAAGAGAGGGTGTCAGAAAATGTATACTAAGAGATTTGGAATGACAAGGTTTATACATATGTAAAAAGACAGAAGTGGCATTTTTGTACGTGTTTTCTTATCAATAAAGAGAAGAAAGAAGAAAGACTAACAGCCCAATCCACCGTAACTTTCCATGCAGCAGTGCCAATGTGGTGCCCGCTGCATTCCCCTCCCCCCCCAGAGTTTCAGCCGGAACAAGGCCTCCTTGGAACAAGGCCTCCTCGGAACAAGGAAATATTTGTTCCCTTGCCACGGGGTAAGCCCCTGCCTGCCCACCAGGTCTACTTGGACCTGTGCCAGCGATATCGACTTGGACCTACTTGGACCTGCGCCAGAGGATACTTTCCCCCCCATCCAGACACACCTCATGCCCATCTCTCACGCTCTACATTGTTGGAAAAGGGGGATTCTAATAAGCTGAACAAACAGTGGAAGAACCCTTTTCTGGTGGTAAATTCTGACACCCAGATGGTTTGCTGCTGTCAATAAATACACAGGAGCAGAGGTAGGTAAAGTTTCAAAAGAAAATACTTTACACACATATCATATGCACCTTCTAAGGCAGTGATGGCGAACCATTTGGGCTTGGTGTGTCAAAGATTTTGAAAATGCCTAACTTGACTCTGCTGGTGTGTCAACCCCCCCCCCCCGAACTTTTAATAGTACTTCGACTACTGCTACTTTTAATAGTAATTTTGAATTGAACTGAACTGAAAACAACTATAGAACACATTGCATTTTATTTAACATCAATTAGTGACTTTTTTTGCGAAAATATAAGGTGTGTCGGGGCCCTGGGGGAAACGCTGGTGTGTCACCCAAAATGACCTTGCGTGTCACCTGTGACATGCGTGTCATAGGTTCGCCATCACGGTTCTAAGGTATCAGAGGTTCCTGCAACTTAGGGAACAGAGAACCATGAATGCTGTTCTCTCTGTGTGCAGCTGTGAAGAAGTCCAACTCCATGCTCGTGATGCAGAAGAGTCTGGCTCAGTTGGGAGAGCTGCTGCCTTCAAAGCCCGAAGACCGGTGAACTTGATAAGTTCGAGACACGCTGCCGGCAAAAAGCTGTGAAAGCCTCCAGGAGGAGAGATAAGAGCTTCCAGCTGCGTCGGTCGAGTGTGGGAGGCTCCAGCCAGCAGAATTGTCAGACTGTAAAAGGATACCACCTGGAAAGTAGCCGTTCATGAAAGACATTTATATATATTGTAAAAAACCCCAAGGGGGGTTAGGACAGCCTGCCCATGTACACCACCTTGGATGAAAGTCAGAGGAGAAATCCAATGACCAACAAAGGCGGTATATAAATACTGTATATTATTAAAAAAAGGATTGAGACTAAAATGGTCAATATTATTATGCCGTTGTACAGATCAACGGTAAGGCCACATCTGGAGTATTGCATCCAGTTCTGGTCACCACACCACAAAAAGGATATAGTTGAATTAGAAAAGGTGCAGAGAAGAGCGACCAAAATGATTTGTGGGCTGGAGCACCTCCCTTATGAGGAAAGGCTATAGCGTTTAGGGCTCTTCAGTCTAGAAAAAATGGCGCCTGAGGGGGGACATGATTGATATGTACAAAATTATGCATAGGATGGAGTGGATAGAGGGAAGTTCTTTTCGCACTCGCACAACACCAGAACCAGAGTACATGCACTAAAATTGAGTGGAGGGTTAGAACGGACCAAAGAAATATTTCTTCACCCAGTATGTAATTAATCTGTGGAACTCCTTGCCACAGGATGTGGTGATGGCACCTGGCCTAGATGCCTTTAAAGGGGGATTGATTGGATAGATTCATGGAAGAAAAGTCCATCACAAGTCATAAACAACCTCCTGGTTTAAGAAGTAGGTTTTCTCTGTATGCTAGGTGCAAGGGAGTGACAACAGGATACAGGTATCTCCGAGGCATCTGGTGGGGCCACTGTGAGATACAGGAAGCTGAACTAGATGGGCCTTTGGCCTGATCCAGCAGGGCTCTTCTTATGTTAGCTTTCTCTGTACTCATTTTTATGCAGATAATTTCCATAAGAATTTCCTGCTTGAAAAAGCTGTAATGCTATTGGGCTTGCTTGCTTCAGAACTGGGCACAGAACAAAGTGGATTTTTTCTAAGATTTAGAACTGTAAGTAAGAAAGAGAGCAAAGAGAGAACCACTTACCTGTAATCTGCATGGAACAGATTAACTGGTGGGTTATAATAAATACATAATTTAACCTTAATATTTAAGATTAAATTTAACCTTAACAAGATTTACAATAGTGTTATTAAAAACAAACTGCAAAAACAAACACAGGGCACAATTGTGTGACTAGACTAGACTACGGTAGCTATCACTTGGTAAACGTTTGTTACAGAGGGAGATGGAAGGAAAGGAACCATGTGTCATCTATCTTGGTCATGTGCTTCTGAACAGCAGAGGACACAGAAGGACAATGGGCCTGATGCCAAGCAACAAACAGGTAATCCCAGTGACTTTTGGAGGTGCAGTTGAGGAGCCCAGCTGGCTCAGGATTTTATGAGAGAGAGAGAGAGAGAGAGAGAGAGAGAGAGAGAGAGAGAGAGAGAGAGAGTCCAAATAAAGATGTATCAAAATGTTGTCTTAAAGCAGCAGAAGAGGTAGTCCAAAGTATATGCTTATCTCCCAGTCATGTTGACTGAATAAAATCTATTAGCGGAGAAATAACATTGAAAAAGGCTAGTGTTCATTACTGGTTTTCCTATGAGGTACCATTTCCTGAATTTCCTGATTTAAGTCACCATAAATGCACTCAAACGGAGACTATTAATACGTCTGCTACAAATTATACTGCTATGCATTCCAATATCATTTTTTTAATCGAGGAAGTCACACCATGTATTATATTATTAACAGGACAAGGACACAGGTGGCCATTTTCTATACAATACACAACACATATTCAGATATCTGGCTTTGTACTCTTGAAATCTCTGTGTGCAAAGGATGCAAAACAGGCTCCTAGGGGGAAATAAATATTCAGTACAACTTTTCTGAAAGGGAAAAAAAAGCATTTTCTTGCAGGATAACAGAACTTAAAAGGCCTGGACCTTTGAGATTTGGATTCAAATCCTAGTATAGACAAGAGGATGAGAAGCTCTAAAAGTGGGTTGACATTTTCCCCTATGGATAAGTTTTATTGGTTTTTAAAAGTTGGCATTACAATCTGTATAAAAGTATGACAGACTATGGTTGCAGAAGCTCAACCAACTTTGAGTCTAACCATTACTCTCTCCCTTGAACACTTCAACAGTGTGCAAAATATCTTATACCATACATACACATATCGAGATATATATATCTCGATATGTGTATGTATGAATAAATTTGAGCAGCATTTCTTGAGTGTCTAGGGAAGAATCTCCTTTTCAGTGGTCCATATATACTCTGTGTGTGTGTATACACACACACACACACAGTATATATGAACCACTGAAAAGGAGATTCTTCCCTAGACACTCAAAAAATGCTGCTCAAATTTATTCATACAAATACATATCAATCTTTTCCTTTATACAGTGCCTTTCTTTACACTTAAGAACATGTTTCTTCTAGCAATTCATGTAATTCATTATATTTGGAGTTTCCATTTTTCAGGATACTACTGTTAGGACTCACTTAATCAAAGTCTGAAATGAGCGAACTCAGGAGGACAGGAAGGCCTGGCGGGATATGGTTCATGGGATCACGAAGGGTCGGACATGACTTAACGACTGAACAACAACAAATCAAAGTCTGAGTCCAATCTGGATACTTACAAGTCAGCCTTGGAGGCTGGACTCCCAGCAGGATCATATGCACATTTACTCAGATGTAATTCCTGTTGAATTCAGTTGGGTTTACTCTCAGATAAATGCACATATAATTGCAGCTTTAGTACTTGAGCCCAGAAGAATGCCAGGGGAAGGCATCTTCTAGGAACCTCCCATTAGGCCACTTGAGGACCTTGAAGACCAAGAACACAGTAGTATATATGATGCCCCTGGGAGCCTGGGATGCCCCTGGCCTTACTAGCTTCCCAGGGTTGCTCCATATCAGCTCCTATAAGTCATTTAAAGCTCCTGTTTGCCAGCTCCTTTCCAAAGCTTCTTGCTCCAGAGCAACCTGTTGCTTTTCTCTAGGTCTCAAACCAACACATTACTTATTGCTCAGTGCTCAGAGCATGACAGTTACATTTAGCTACAAGGAAAGCCCTCCTAAATCATTCTACTTGGGAGGGCAGCAGCATTCATGTTGCGAGAAAGCATTATTATACCCAGTGTTCGAGCTGCATGCTACGCGCTGCGGCAAGGAGAGTCATTGCCGGCCACATGACCACGGAGGCGTCTTCGGACAACGCTGGCTCTTCGGCTTTGAAATGGGGATGAGCATCACACCCTAGAGTCAGACACGACTGGACTTAATTGTCAGGGGTCACCTTTACCTTTATCCTGAAATCCAGCATACAGATGCTCATGACGTTTTCCAGTAAAGTGAAGAAGTCCCTATTCACCACAGAGATGTAGAAAGAGACGTTTCTCCAATCAGTGGTTCAACCTGAATGAATCATATTGTATTTTTTCCGTCACTAGTCGTTCTTCTGATGAGCCTGAGCAGCTACAATATCAGGAATGAACTTATGTACATTAGATAATGAAAGTCAACACTCACCATCGTGATGTACCAATAGTACTTCATTTAATATTCACTGTAATTACGCCAGTCATCAGGAATGTCATTGGGTATTAATATGGCTGTCACATGCCCTTCCCTAGGAACCCCACTGCACTTCAGTAATAATTAATGCACCATTAACACCTTAAGTGTTTCATCATTATTTATTCATTTAGTATTAGCATTGATGAGACTGTCTGTGTTAAGCAAGCATGTGTCAGCAATTACCATGCCAGGCATCCTGCTGAAGTCCTCACTGAACACATGACGGGAAAAAGGAAATGATGTACAGCTAGTGGGCAATTCTCAAACGATGGTTTCTTTATTTCAGAAAATGTATACTCTACTTTTCCATTATTTAAAAAAAAAGGCCCAAGGCAGCTCACAAATATATTAAAAAAATACAATATGCTAAAAAAAATTAAACAAAGCAGCAGCTCATAAATTTTAAACAGCATAAAACAATAGAAACAAAAAATATCCTCACTGAAGCCTCACCAAAGAACCATTTTAGATTAATTTTCCTTCCGTTCCACAAGTTACTGATAAAACTGACATATTGTAGCATCATCCTATATAGACAATACCTTTTGCCCTCTTCAGACATTCCCTTAAGAACCTTTTGCCCTCTTAAGAACACATGCACTAACCTCACCCCCACAAATGACCCTTGTGATTATCCTGCCCAGGCTTTCAAGTGTCCAAGGCAAGCATTTGTCTACTGAGATACTCTGAGCATGGAGAGAGTGTTTCCCTGTGTCTGGAACCCTGAATCCTGGTCCACAAGAGGGAACATCTGAAAAAGCCTTTTCAGACACATGAAACAGACGTACAGCGCAATCCTGTGTAATCTTGCACTGGTATAACAGTAGATGCACCGGTGTAAGTGCACTTATGCCAGCGCAAGTGCACTTACACTGGTGCATCTGCTGTTACACCAGTGAATCTACTGTTACACTGGTGCAAGGTTACACAGGATTGTGGTGTGAGAGAAGCATATATAGATATAGAGATGTACCTTAGCTATATATAAATTATGTGAGCAGGGAAGGAACTAAAGATAGTAGAAACGCTTTTTTAAAAACCTTCATATTTATAGCTGAACCATTCATACGTAGTATATAAAGTACATATGTACACTGGATCCCCGAGTAACAGATGTCCAAGTTGCAAACAGCTGCATCAGCACCTTTGTACAGGTGGAGTATGGTGGTGGTCTTGCACAGGTGCAATAGCACTGGACTGGCAAGAGTTATGTATATTTCAACTTACAGACCCTGGAACCCAACTAGTACATTCTTAGGGGACTTAATATACATATGATACATAACCTAAACATGTGTGAAGCATAAAACATAAATACTGAACAACTGCTAGAGTTTTTAAAAACATGTATACAGTATGTAATCAGAAAGGGAACCCACTTCCCCCTATCGGCAAGCCTTGTTGAAGCTCTCTGTAATCTTGTCAAATATTTTCTGAACAATTTCAAGCTCTTTTGCTAGTCACACAGTAAAATGTATTTTTATATTTCCTATATTTTTTATGCTACCTTTCCTCCATGGAAAGTTAAGGTAGGATTACATATCTCACAGGTTTAGTGTGAAGATTAAAATAAAACAGAACACTGAGCTTCAAGTGTTGGATGGAAATTTAACAAATAATTAAGAATGAATAAAACAGCTCCCTAGCTAAACAGACTCTGAGAGAACTGCCCATTTACTCAGTCTTAATTGCTGCCATTTGTTACTTACAGGCTGACATACTAACCAAAGCTCCAAGGAAAATAACCCAAATAAACTCCCCTGGCCATTACAATATCCCAATTCCAGTCTGTTTGGGACTGGCTTTGCCTACCAGTTCTTCTAATCTTCAAAACATTGGTCTCTGGACTTTGTTTCTAGCCCACACATAGCCACTAAATAGAACCTTTTTCTGGCATACTACCTTAATCCACTTTAGGGACAATTCTAGTTCTCTATTTCTTTGTTCTCAATCAAAATTCAAAGGCTTGGTTTGTACATCATTGCTGCAGCACCAGATCTTTTCTTTTACCATGTCCTGATCCTTCACCTCCCCAGAAACATTTGATGAAAGAATCACATGGGACCGGTGGATCACAGGAAGGTGTTAACACGTCAATGCGCACATCACAGGGCTGGCGATCCTGATGCGATTGCTGCCGCCACACGATTTTTTCTCCCAAACGTTACCAATGCAGTGTGGGCACAAGCCAGAGCAAAGAAGTAACCATTCTGCCCTAGTAATATATCATCACATGGACCTATCATCATCTGCCCATCTTCATTCAACAAATCACACAGAGTTCTGTAGCTTCTGTGAGATTTTACAAATGTACCATATTGTCCCGAGTATAAGATGCACCTGATTATAAGACACACCCTTAAAGTTTGGTGCTATTAAAAAAATTTAATTAAATCACTGGCATTAAATTGCAACGGCCTGATTATAAAATGCACCCCTAGTTTAAAAACTTAAATTAGGAGAAAAAAGTGAGTCTTATACTCAGACCAATATGGTATTTCTGACTCTATGGCTGATATACTCTTCGTAACACTTGCATTAATATGGACCAATAATAATATGGTCCTATATAGAATCTCAAGTTGAACTTGCTGATCCCAGGCAAATTTGTCCCACAGCTTCAAATCTAAAGGGCTTTTGTGTAATTACAATCTCTTGTCCAAGCTGATACAATTAGCCATTTCAAGATTTCCAATACCCTGAGGTTAAGAATTAGGATGAGGTTGTATGACCAAGTGAACCTCACTTCTCGGTGACCTTCTCGCCTACACAAAGGGAGGAACTGATGTAAATACAAGGAACAAATGACTTACAGTTTGAATCCAAAGATCAGATATTTGCTACGTGTGCAATTGAGTCTTTGGGGGCCCATATAAACAAACTGGGTTTCAAGTGGATTCTTCACATTTTACCCAAATTCAAGCAGCTGCAGAGAAGGACCAACTGCTGCAGCCATTAACCCCCCAGTGACAGCACGGGGTTGTGCTGGGTAGAGCTGGAAATGACTTTTTGAATCATTAATTCCTGTATAGAAATGACATCACTCTAAGAATTGTTTGCTTTGGTACCTGCTTCCAAAGTGCAGGTTTTTTACTCTTCCCTTGCTACCGTCATCATGGAGATATATCGCTGCTTGTGCAGCAAACAGATGACTAAATAGTAACATAAGAAAGTGCTTTGTTACAGTATCAAAGCTTCTCAAGGGAGGTGACAGCTGAACTAAGATCCAAACTACCTTCTATTAGTATCCTCTCTGGCTGGCAGAAAGAAAATGTAAGAAGCCCCAGGGGGGAGATTTTACTGAAGTTTTTGGATGGTTTTAAGCGTCACTGGCAGCATCAATTACAGTAAAGGCCAAGAATACATCTCTTATAACTGGCTACTCTAACAGAATTTCATTCATGCTGGTTTTGAGGATGTAAGTTCCTAGCTAACATAAAATTTCTGTGCATTTGCAACATTAATAGATCAAAACAATTTGCTAAATCAAAAGCACTTTCCCTTGAACGTAAAGATTAGGCTAACATCCACACTCGTTTTGAGAGCTTAGTTTCCTTTGAAATAGAAACCCTGCAAACAGTATTACAATATTTATGCGTGAAAACAATTTGCTAGGTAGAAAACACTTTGCCTCTGCTACAAACAGCCACCTGTGGCAATGGATTTCACATCTGCAAATGAACTAGACCTGCCACAAGTGACCACAGTAGCTGGTCAGATTGAGCTCTGGCTGAGGGTCCAGCCAGCCAGGCCGACCCTTGAACCAGTTTGAATGGTAGTGAATAGTGTCCACTCACTGCATTATCAGGGGGTGGGTGGGGCTCTGCAGATTTTGCCCTCCAGCTTTCAGCAACTTGTCATTAGCACTGATTCTGTCCGAGATACATATTCTCGCATACCCGCTTCTGATAATGCCTGAAAATACCAAATGATCGGCATGTTTTTCAGACATCTTGGTGGTGGTTTTGGTGGTGGGGTTTAAAACAAAACATAGTTTAAAACAAAAACATAGTTTAAAACAAAACTATGTTTTAAAAATAATTTGGTTATATGTTTTATTGGACTTAAATAATGATGGAGGTTTATTAGTCAAAGTAATAATTTGTCATTTGGGGGATTGCATGACATTTTGAAATTGAATTCTCTCTTTGTTTCTGGAGGGAGGAAAAGACGTAACAGAAAAAAAGAGTTCACTGTGTTTTCTCCCCTCACCCATAGGGTGAGCTCAACTGACATGACAGATGTGCACACCAGTAATGATTATGCAAAAAACAAAACAAAAAACCAACAATTATCCATTCTTTATATGTAATTATTTTTATTCAAAAGGAAACGTTTTTAAAAAATGCAAAATTGCTTTGGGAATTGGGGAGGGAGGAGGCATCTTGGTGACATCATAAGGTACCAGCCAATCAGTTCCATGCATGTGGTGCCATGATTCTGGTATTATGCCTTGGATATTTAATTCCAACACTCCAAGTATCTCTGACTAGCTGGCCTGCAGTTGGTCTGTAATGTGACAACTGGCCATGCTGACGCAATTAAAACCTTTGCCTTGAGTACCGCACAAGAACATAAGAGAAACCCTGCTGGATCAGGCCAAAGACCCATCTAATCCAGATGCTTTCCCCACAGTGACTGCATCTGGGAGCCCACAAGCCCGAGAGAAAGATGCACTTCTTTCCTGCCATGTGCACCATGCACAGACAGCAAGCTTACAGAAGTACCAGTAGATGTTTCTGAGCTTTCCTAAGAGGTAAGGTTTGTGTGGATTCAGTGCAGTAAGGACATGTACAAATCAGCCCCACCACTTTATTTATTTACTTGTTTTAAAATTTAGGACCCCTCCCTGTCCCTCCCACCCCATCAGGGTAGCTTACAACATTGTTAAAATAATCAAATCATCAATTACAATAATTAACAATCAACTATCAAATTAAAATCCACACAATCAAAAGCATTGCCAAGAAAAAGAGACAGAGGCATTATTAACAAAAACAACTGGCACAGGTGCATCTTCACTGCCTGCTTCAATCCCCCCCCCACCCCAAGACTGAACTTCACAACCCAGGTGCTGCCACTGAGAAGGCTCTGCCTCCCATTCCCACCAATCATCCCACCTCACCAGCCTGTGGGACCCAAAGCAGGGTCTCCGATAACAAGTGCAGTGCATGGGCAGATTGAAGTGAGAGAAAGGGGTCTTTCACATATCCATGTCTCAAGCCATCTGGGGCTTTGAAGTTAATAACCAGCACTGTGAATGTGGTAACCAATGGAGAAGGGAAAGCACAGAAGTTGTGCTCAGACCAAAAGGCCTCAGAGAAGATCTGAATTGTAGATTAGCTGAAGCTTCCAGACCATCTTCAAGGGCAGCCCCAAGTGGAGCATGTTACAATAATCCAGACATAATCCAGACATGAATAATGTCATTAGGGCGAGGAGGATCACTGTGGCCAGACCCACTTTCTTCAGACAAGGGCAAAGCTAGCACACCAACCTACACTGGGCAAATGTGCTCCTGGCCACAGCTGACACCTGGGTCCAGAAGCTGGTCCTTCAAGGGAAGTGCAGCCCTATCCAGAAGAGACTTTAAAATCCCAAATCGGAATGCATGTATCTCTTACCACCTTGGTCTTCTCTCTGTGACTCTGTTGATATTCTTCCCATGAGATTCACAGGTGCTTCGGTAAAATGGATCTGCTGGAGGAGGGGGGGGAGACAACAACTCAGAAAGCAGTAAATACTGTCAATTATGCTTATGTATTGAAATTATTATTATTAACAGTATTTATATTAACAGTATTTATATACCGCTTTTTAACAAGGCCAGCGGGTGGCGCAGTGGGTTAAACCGCTGAACCATGAGCTGTCGATCGAAAGGTCGGTAGTTCGATTCCCACGACAGGGTGAGCGCTCATTGCTTGGCCAGTTCCTGCCAACCTAGCAGTTCTAAAGCATGTTAATGCAAGTAGATAAATAGGTACCGCTTGCGGGAAGGTAAACAGCAGGGGCGTCGCGACGACGCGCGACACCCCTGAGCGGGGACGCGCGTCACCCTTAAGGGGGAGGCTCCGCCTCCGCGCGTGACGTCACGCGCAGGAGCGGAGCGCCCTCCCCGCTCCGTTTTTGGCTCATTTTAGAGCCAAACGAACCCAGGGGAGGGCGGGCGGGCCCACCTTCACTGCAAAAATGTGAGTAAGGGGCATCGCGCGTCACTCCCATACGCGCGACGCCCCCCGGCGGCCCGCCACCCCCGCCACCCCCCGTCGACGCTAGTGGTAAACAGCGCTCCGAGTTCCAGCTGCCTGCTATGCGCTGCGGCAAGGAGAGTCATGCCAGCCACATGACCATGAGGCATCGTCGGACAGCGCTGGCTCTTCGGCTTTGAAATGGGGATGAGCACCACACCCTAGAGTCGGACACGACTGGACTTAATTGTCAGGGGTCACCTTTACCTTTACCTTTTAACAAAAAGTTCACAAAGCGGTTTACAGACAAAATCAAATGATTCCAAAATCAAATTCCTTTCCATTTTTTTTAATATCACACTATCACAAAGATGGATTGCATGACATATTTGAAAACAAACTAAAAATGTAAACAAACTCACAAGATAAAGTCCAAACAAAATTAAAATTAACATGTTAATTTAATGAACGGCACTTGTGGTTCAAAATATGAATGCAACCCCTCGCCCTCCTTCTTCTCTTATCTAAATGAGGTGCAGATATTGTGGAAATCTCCTTTCTGGGATTCATCAGCTCCTAGAAGATATTCCATAAACTGGTCTTTAATTTGAAGTGGTGATTAGTTTATATGTGTTGGATAAGGACATTAAAAAACCAAATTCATTTAAAATCACAGGGGGGAAAAATGCAGTTGCTCACATTTCACTCACAAGCAAGCAAGCAAACTGCTTTTTGCTGAGGTATTCCAAAGCCAAGACTGCCATTAATGCAAATCTGTTTAGCTGAAAACGGAAGAGAGTCGGGCTTTACAATTAACCCTCCCACTTGGAGTTCTGAAAAAATATTCTGGTGGGGGAGGACATTTTTGTACAGATTTTTTCAAAGCCATTTTGTTTTGCCTCGTCTCTCCCTTTGAACCCACAAAGGTAGAAATCAAGTGGAACTCCAGCACAAGCAGAGAAAGGCCTCAGCAAACCATCTCCACAAGTTTATTCAATTAGGTATTAAATGTTTGGAACAACGTTCCATTTTGCCAACAGCTGTATACAATCATTTGTGGTTTTAAGGCCAGGATAATTGGCATGTTATGAGTTTTTCCCCTCAGCTTTTTGGCGTCCAGCTGAAAACCACACTGAAGGAGGAAGTACTTTGAGCAGTTGGAAGACAAGCTTTCCACTAGATCTAGAAGCAAAGCTCAGGGCAGTGTTGTGTTTATACCCTCAGAGATTTCGGTAGATGGCTGAATGGGTTGCCTTTGAGGTACTTGATTCCCCAAAAGCGGCTTATATATGCATTTCAAGTGTTCAACACATTTCAAATACATTATCTCAATTATCCTTATATAACAGTCCTGTTGTATATTCCCATGTTGGGAATGGTGGACGGACTGAGGCAGAGGAGAATAGTGGCTTGCCTCCTAGTGAGTTGGTGGCTGAGCTAAGACATGGGGATTTCCTGGTTCACACCATTGGCCAAGCTTCCAGAAGTCTGAGTTCAATGCCAGAACTGAATGTTGCTAGTCAAGTTTTATGTGGTGCATTTCCAGCCCAATCCAGTTGCGAACATACATGCTCCGTGGGGTGGGGCGGGGCCACTGCTGCCGCGACACCCCCCCCACGGACGCCACATGCCCTGCCCCTGGGGTGTGTGATGTCATTGTTGTGCGCCGCTGCAGCGCAGAAACACCCTCCCCCCCCCCCCCGCACTTTTTGGCTCCTTTTTGGAGCCAAACGGCACCAGAGAGGGTGGGAGGGCCAAACTTGCAGCCGAGAACGGCTGCAAAGAGGAGAAGGAGGAGGCAACGGATCCACCGCTTGGGGTCCACCGCCCCTACCGCATCAACCATGACGACGCCTCTGGCCCAATCCTGCCTAACTTTACGCCCGTTACTGCAGTGAGGCCAGTGCAGCCAACGCTGCATCCTGGATGCAAAGAGGTGGGCTGGAGGTCACCTCGGGGGAAAGGAATGTTTGTTCCCTTCCCTGGGTAAAGCCCCAACCACTCCAATGGGTCTCCTTATATCTGCGCCAGCTATTTCGCTGGCACAAATCCAGGAGCCCCTGTTTAGCAAGCTGGCCAGGGAAGGCGGGTATGAGTTGGCATGCACCACTGCTGCCAATCCCAACCCGCTGCCCGGTCCAGTCCACCCCCGTTGGTGCCCTTCCCCCACCCAGGAATGTCCCCTCCTTGCCTCCTCTCCACCCTTCCCCCTGCCCCAGAATGCCTCTGTGCTGAGTGGTGCAGACTTACCTTTTCCTCGCCGCCCGCCATGCGGATCTGGCGCTCTGTGGCGGCATAGATAAAGGTGACCCCTGACAATTCAGTCCAGTCGTGTCCGACTCTAGGGTGTGGTGCTCATCCCCATTTCAAAGCCGAAGAGCCAGCATTGTCCGAAGACGCCTCCGTGGTCATGTGGCCGGCATGACCCTCCTAGCCGCAGTGCGTAGCATGTGGATCTGGCGCTCTGTGGACAGCATAGCAACCTTTTATTTCAAAATTGTGAGTCCAGGAAAAATTTAGTGTGACTTTGACTTGGCTATATGATCTCACTAGATTTTCTCTACATCAGCATCCCACTTATTCTCAGTAGCCTTAGTGAGACTTGTAAACAGATGTCATCATACACTATTTTATTTTAACGATGATAAGAACATCTATTCCTTCAGAAGGACCATTTGTGCTAGAATGCTCACAATTGCTTTAAAAACAGTTTGAATCCAATAAAAGGTATCACTTCACCTACTTTGCATCTCTCATGCTGTGGGACCAAAAGGACTCCCGACACCCTGATTATAATGAGATCTCTGCAGAGAAGGTATTGCATTACCAAGATCGGTGGGAAACAACTCAGAAGGGGCTCCTTTCTCAAGGGTGACTGGGCACAGAGCAAGGAGGACTACATGACATACATTATCTAGCGTGCAAAGGGCCCTTCAGGGAGGGACAACTGACATTTGCACTCTCTCAGGCCCTCATACACACTTGGCAGAGCATTACAAAGTCACTTTAGTGTAAATAATCTTTCTCTCCTTTTATCTTACTCAAGGAATTATTCTTCAATGGAAAAAGCGGAGGGGCCTGGAAGCAGGAAAACCCTTAAAGAGGGAAGCAGCCCCCTGAACCCTACACAAAATAGGGCCTGGGATAAGTCCCTTCTTATATTCATTGGCCTCTTTGCAGACCCTTCACTTCTTCAGGTGTCAATGAAGCAAAAGAAGTCCATGGTGGAGGGATATGGGATATGAGAGAGACTGATTTGCAAAGGTCAACTAATGTGCATGATGGCAGAGACAAGATTGGAATCAGAGAAATCCTGATTCTCAGTTCAGTCCCCTATGGCGCAATCCTGTGTAAGTTTCCAGGTGTCATAAAAGTGTTGTAAGGCACTTTTTTGGCACCCAGCGAGTAAGCGGTGCCAGTGGCCGGCACCGCTCATTCCGCCCGGGGCCGCAGCCACTGCCAGCAGATGCAAGTAGGTCCTGCGCCAGTCGGGGCAGGGGTGAGGGGAGGGTGGACCAGGGTGGAAAGGGAGGGTTTGGGAGGGCCCCTCCCAAACCTGGCCCCTCCCACTCCTGCTCCCCGCCTCCTCGCCCAGGCCGGCACATCAAGCCATTTCACGCCGTGGTGCCTCCAGTGCCTCCGGAGAAGCCAAAGCAAGCCAAGTGCTTGGGCAGCGCCCTTCTGCTTGCGCCAGCCCAACCCGAGCCTTGCTCCGCTCTGGCAATTTCATGCCTTGGTGCTTCTGGAGAAGCCGAAGCGAGCCAAGCGCTCAGGCGCTGCCATGGTGCCCTTCCGCTTTGGCCAGTAGCGGCGTGACCAGGCGACTCCAAGAGGAGTTGCTTGGCCGCGCCACTAGTGCCCAAAAACCGGCTGAAAATCCGTTGGGGGTGTTTTTTCTTATTTCTCACGACTTACGGCAATTCTCGAGGACAGTTCCCCCGAGGAGACCACCGGGCCGCCTGCGAATCTTTAGGCAGGATTGCACTGTGAATCATATTGGTACTCTGTGTTCATCAGTGTTGATGGCTGAAAAATGCTTGTAGGTGGTTCTGGGTTGCCTTCCAGCTACTTAATCTGTCGTAATGTATTCAATAGGCAGCAATATGATGTGAGATGCCCAGATCACAGGTCTGTTTACATTCCAGCGCCAGCAGCCCCAAATAGATGTGCCATTACATGGAGCTCTAACTATGAAATCAGGATTTTTTGTAACCATCACATTGCCGGGTTGATAACACATGGATTGGGCTTCAGGCTCCAAGAGGTCTGGAGCAGTTTTGACTCTCATGGGACCAGGGATTGCAACTGCTTGTATTGTCTCCCCCCTTTAGCCACACTGTGCCAAACTTCCTACAGAAACAGACATGTGCACATGCCCCAACTTCCAGTCTACTTGCAACATAATCCTATACATGTTTACTCAGAAGTAAGTCCCATTTATTCAATGGAGATTACTCTCAGGTAAGTATGCATAGGAATGCAGGCTTACAGACCAATCCTAATCTCAACCCCACCATCGGAACTAGCATTCCGATGGTGGGGGGCACTTTACAGCCGTTACAAATGGCCTTCTGGCAGCGTGCAGAGCTGTGCACTACCGGCCCGCCAGTGGCGAGGCTGGAGCAGCCCTGCACAGAGCGAAGGCCAGGAGAAGGCCCGCTGATGAAGGTAAGTTGGTGGGGGATGCAGGACGGGGAGGGAAAGGGAGGAGCAAGAGCTGAATGAGGGCGGGACGGAGCACTGTTGGGGGAGGGGGAGAGTGGGTTGGCTTCAGGAAGGGGTCAGGTTTGGCAGTGGCAGCAACCACCGAATCCTAACCCCCTTCCCAGACCTGATCCCACTGCCTGGATTCATGTGGACCTGCGCCATCAATTTCGCTAGCACAGGTCCAAGTATATCCCTTCTCACTGCAGAGATTCACCCCTAAGGGAACAAATGTTCCCTTACCCAGAGGAGACCTCCAGGACTCTCTCCCCCCCCACCCCCGCAGCATGCAGTGCAAGCCATTTTGGCATGCCTGCATCAAGGGGGGAAGCATAGGATTGGGCTGTTAATCAGTTTGATGAAGTAGGTGTAAACTGACAAAAGCTCAGCCCACAATAATTTGATTGCCCTTTATGCAACAGGAATCCTTGTTGTTGCTATACCAAGAGGAAAATTGTGTGCACTGGCGTCGACAGGGGGAAGCGGGGGGGCGGGCCGCCGGGGGGTGTCGCGCGCCCGCCCTCCCCTGTGTCCGTTTGGCTCCAAAATGAGCCGAAAATGGAGCGGGGAGGGCGTTCTGCTCCTGCGCGTGACGTCACGCGCGGGGGCGGAGCCTCCCCTTAAGGGCGACGCGCGCCCCTGCTCTGGGGTGACGCGCGTCGTCGCGACGCGACTGATTGTGTGATGTAAAATTTATTTCTGTATAGATAAAGCCTCACATCTCATTCTTATATCATAATCAGGCTTACCAGATCGCCAACCAGGACGCTCCGTTTTGCCCTTAAGGGGCGGGGCAGGGGGAAGGGAGCCAGAGCGACGCTCTGGCTCCCTTCCCCCCGCCCCGCCCCTTATGGGCTCACACTATAGGCTTAACATATCGCCTTAAGGCTAAATGCTAGCTTCTCACAAAAGGGGCAAAAGCAGTTTGTGAGAAGGACAATTTACATTGGTGAAATGGCACAGGGAAAGAGTTAACCGTCTCCCTTCCAGAACCACAGTCCCAATCCAATTTGACTCCCTGTGGCAATTTTTAAAATAATTTAAAGAGATGGGAGACTCAATCACAGAGATCTCCAACATCTCATATTTTTTGGCCCTTACAACTCTTCAGAAATCAGGCTAGTGGAACTCTCCTCGGCCTAGTAGTTTTGTATCCCATAAAAAGTAGTTCTGTTTTTTTCCTAAGAAAAATCAGGTCAGTGAACAGAGAAAGGAAAATAAAAATAGCGTAATTAGGCAGTAAGTACTTTGGGTCTGGCAGAACTGATTTGGCAGTGGTAATCCAGTACACTTTTTACAAATTCCTTAAATTTGAATTTATGCTGTTTTCCTGTCATTGAGCAGACTGTTGAAAAGCACTATTAAAATTAAAAACATGACCAGTAAAGCAAACTGAGAGAGCAGAATGAAATCTAAGTACTGTAATTGTTGCCTGCACCATTTCTTCCGTACCATTATTTAAAGCAAAACCAACTTTCTACCTTCCCAACAGGAATATCCTAGCACAGAAAAGTCCATGGCTGAATGTTTAAGTGCAGGTCTATTTGTTCCTTTTGCTTTGAACTGCATTGCCCTCTCTCTACTGACCTCTCCATTTCCTCATTTTCCAGTCCTTGCCCCTAATTGCATGTAAACCAGGAATCTGGCTGTCAAGTTGAAACATATGCATATTCACTGCATATTTTTTCCACTTAGTTACTGTAGTAACACCAAATATGCAGAGTGTAGACTCTCAAGTGTTCGACCACAAGAGGTGGCAGCTTGGAGGGCTAAATAATGTCATGTCGGCTCTTGAATCTCATGAATGCAGTGTTGCTTTTAGTTTGACAGAACTCAAAACTGAATGTAGGAATATAAAAGAACTGCCCTTCAGACCCAATGCAGGCTCTCTCCTTGCGTCTCCATTGGGTCAGGACAACACATGTGTGATACAGGATAGAAGACTTCAGAATCAAATCAGGTACAGCACATCCATCATTTTGACACACAGCCACACATAGCAATGATGTGCTATGCTAATCAAGAAATAACCGAATAAAGTATGTCTAGTCTGCTCTCTGTTCAATGATCACCCAGGTCATCCAGTTATGACCCATTTTGCATGAATTTGCATAGATATTGCATAGGAGTGGAATAGAATCAACTCTCAAAAGCCAAGACCACTTTCTGCAAAGGTGAAATGGAGCTTGAAATTTTGGGTTCTGTTCTGGCAAAACCCTGACAAAACCCAGTTCAAGTAAGAGCAGAACACATTCCAAATAGTCGCTTCTGAATGGCCTGCCAAAAAGATGGGACTCTTCTGTTCCCTTGTTAAATGAGACCCATTTCTTGCTAGGCGAGACACAATTTAAACAGTACTTTTGCACTGTGGTAACCGCTGAAAAATGCAACCATTTGGGCACAATTCAACATGGAAAACAACTTGTGTGAATCTGTATTTAAATAATTACAGTATGGTTGGGCCAAGTTTAACCACATCAGTTTATCTTGCTAAACGAAGAGATTAGCTGGGATGGCTAAAATCAATGCGATCTTGCAACAGCCATGTGGACACCACATCACACAAACAGTTCCTCACATAGTACAGTAAATATGTACAAATGTTTTAACCACATTCTGAAGAATGGCAGTGTGGTATTGAAGTCAGACTGGGGACACCTGGTAGTAATCTTCTGTTCAACTGTGATGCTTCCGGGCTGTCCTAAATCAATAGGTATTTTTTAGCTTCACTTTTCTCACAGAGTTGGTTATGGTATATGAGAACAAAGTGTGATAGCCTGATGAACTCTGCCCTTACCTCCTTGAAGGAGTAAATTACAAATATGATGCATGCTCCTGTATGACCCTTCCCAAAGGCTTACTACAGAGACAGAGGCCTTCTCTCTGACAGAGAGCAGCTAATCCACGCAGGAGGCTGGGTGAAGTGGCCGCTTCAAATGGCAGGCTGGGGGTGGGAGTGGGGAAGTGGTGGGAATGCTCCAGACTCTGTGCCTGCCTGTCACCTCCACCACTGGCCTGCTCAACCAGCTTTTTCATCCTGACACTGCCCAAGCCAAACCTCCTCCTCGCTCTCCTAACTCCTCCAAAGAGCATGACACTGGAAGAGGGGGTGGGGAGGCCCAGTGGCTTTCTTTCCAGGAGAGTGATCAGAAAGAAAATTGTGGCAGCACCTCTACGCTCCCCCCTCATCATCATCACCTCTGCTTCCTCCTGTTCCTGGTGCTTCTTCTTCCAAACAGACTGGGTGGGAGAATTCCATTCCCAGGATTTGAAAGTGCCGCAGGAACAGGAGGCACAGCAGGGGCAGTGACAGAGGGAGTGTGAGATGCATGCGCACTGACACATACACCAAAAAGGGGAGAGATTTGGGCACCACTTGAGGTGTTGGTTTGGCTTGAACCAGGCTGGTGGCCACCTACCAGAGACAGGACCTTTTCAGTGGCAGCGCCTCAGTTGTGGAACACCCTCCCTATGTAGATTAGGCTGACTCTCTCTTTTAATTGGGTGTGGAAGACTTTATTTTATGTAATGAATTTCTACCCTGCCTTTCTCCCAGTAAAGGCACTCAAGGTGGCTTACAATATTTTAAAACAACAGCAATAATAAAACAATAAAGACAAAGAAACCCAGTGAATCGCATAATAATTATAGAATTAAAAATTACATTCAGTTAAAATGCCAGTCAGTCATGTCAGCCATCGAAAGCCATCCTAAAACAAAACATCTTAAGGCCCTGCCAAAAGGTCTCCCGAGTGGGAGCAGTTCTGTGTTCCAAGGGGAGGCAGTTCCACAATCAGGGTGCTGCTTTTATTTTCTTTGTGGATGTATTCTAAATCACTTTTAATCTTTCACTGGAATCTTTCGTTGGAATCTTTCGCTTTTAATATATATATTTTAAAGAAAACAGGTTATAAATATAGTAAATAAATAAATTCTAGAGTTGGTGTGGCATAGTGGTTAGGAGACTAACGGCGAAATCCTGCTTAACTTCCAGGCGGCGGACCTAGTGTCCGCTGCCCAGAATAGTCACATAAGGCACGTTTGACGACTACTTTAGAGCCGGGAAGGCCAGCGCAAGGCCGGCCTTCCCAGCTCCGCCGGCCGAGGGCTCAGGCAGCTGCCAGACACAAGAAAGGTAGGATCTGGTGGATGGGGAGAGGGACGGCGGAGCTGGGAGGGCGGCCAGGGGCCAGCCATCCCGGGCGGGGGCGGGGACATGGCGTCCGCCATATCCCAGTCTCTGCCGGGCTCTGGAGGGCGGCTGGGCCGTTACATGGCCACCTCCATCTTCCACCAGAAAAATAGCTGGCGGAAATCCGAGGAGGCCTACCAGCCCCAATCGCCGTAACCTTCCTCGAGTAGACTTTCCGCCATGGGCTGCCTGCTGCAGGCAGCCCGCGGCGGAGCACTGGATCGGGCGGATGGCCTTGTCCGGCCACCTGATCTTTAAGTAGGATTGGGCTGCCCACTGCACAACAGGTCTTCCCTGCATTGAATCTCCCTCAGTAAGTTGCTTTAGGCAAGCCATTTCCTTCTCAGCCTCAGTTCCCTAGATGCAGTACTGTATATGGAGATAATATATTGACAACCCATTCCAACCCAACTCCTCTCCAAGTCAGGCCTAAGTGTGGCCTAAGTGCAGCCTAAGTTAGGCAGAAGTTATGTCTGAGTTAGGTCAGAGGTATGCCTGAGTTAGGTAGGCTGCAGTTTCTGTGGCCCAGCACCACCCCAGGATCCAGGCAACACTTACCTCCCAGGCAGGCAGGCTCTCCAGGCTCGGTGTCTGGCTCGGGCATGTGCAGGCCTGTGTGTCTGCACGTGTCAGCGTCCATCCATGGCAGCTGCTGCAGTGTCTGTCTCAGCCCGGTCGCAAAGGGGCTGACCGCAGGCAGGGGGGTTGCGCCAGTCATGTGGTGGACGCAGGGCAGGTGACAGGTGAGCGAGGTGCCCGAGCCAGCTGCCACAGGGCACCCTGTGCATCAGCCACCTGCTGCAGGGGAGAGTGGCCGTTCCCCCTCCTGCAGAAGGCGATGCCACCCCCATGCCACGTTGAGGCTGCACGTGGGAGTCATGGGGGGAGCGGGGGAGGGAAGGGAAGGAGGGGGGTGGGAACGTCACACACAAGGGGGGGCTCATGATGTCTGGAACTGCCTCTGACATGACTTGCCCGTGCGCTGCCTGAAGCCCTGGACCTCCAGGGCCGGGGCAATGCCCACAAAGAAGGCATCCCGCCATGCCTCCTGCTCTGTGCCCCGGCCAAGACCGAGAGATGCCTTGGGCTTGTCTGCTGCGAGCGTGAAGGGCTCACGCAGCTCATCACGCCCCCAGATGGGGCGACGACGGCGCCTCTCGGCAGGCGCTCTGGCAGGGTGGGGGGTGGCCAGCAGCCATCATCAGGGAGTGGGAGGGGAGGCAGACACACAGGCAGGCAGACAGTGGGTGCTGGGGAGGGGCACGGGTGGGTCAGTGACAGACAGACAGACAACAAGGCTGGTGGGAGAGAGATTCCGAGAGAGGGGTCTGCAGAGACCAATAGGGACACAGGGGTTGCTCCGCAGATGAAGGCAATGCAGAAACAGGCGCCTCTTATGCAGATGGACTGTGGGCGGAAGCGGCTGCATTACGAGAGATCCCCGGTTGCTGAGCAGCCACTACACAGATGCAGCAGCCACAAGCGGTCCCGCTATGGGCTCCGTGGTGCCTGTCACTGTTTGCCTGCCTGAGAAGCCCCCCCAACTCCCCCTCCCCTCTGTCCCATGGGGATCTGGCAGCCTCCCTGCTGTGTTCTCCCTGGGAAGGAAGTGGCAGTCCCTGGAAGGGATTCATGCAGGGGCTTCAGTGCTGGGGGCTGTCTGTGTGTGGAGGGCAATGCTTGTGTAACACTGCGCACATATGTTTCAAGGAGGCTCTGCCCGAGGGGCATCTTTATTGTTCTGGAACGTTAGCAGAGATGGCCAGGCGAGACTGCCAGGGGTAGTCACAGCAGCCAATCTGAAAGCAGCAGCAGCAGCAGCAGCACACATGCCCCATGGACCTGGAGACGCAGGCTCTTCCCCCTGTGGAACCACAGCCTGCTCCATAGAAAGGGGAGGGACAGCAAGTAGGCAGCCAGGGAGGGGGAGCAGCAGCAGCAGCTGAGGAGGGTTGCAGGGCAGGCTCCCAGACCTCTGGCAGCATCGAGGCAGACGACCATGGGGTAACCAGACTGCGGGCCCAGGGGTGCTCCCAGGAAGGTAGGTGGTAGTGGACGTTCCTGGGGAGACAAAAAACAAGGGGGTGTTACATGGCAGCTGGTGTGTGGTAGCAATCGCCAGTGAAGACAAGCCAGTGTGTAGGTTGCAAAAGCCTGCAGGGAGAGAAATCAAACACAGCTGAGTGGTGTGTGACACATAGCATGGTCTGCGCTCCTTCCCTGGGTGTAAGGTGAGCATGATCCTGTGAGGGAAAAGGGTCAAAGAGAGAGAAGACAACACATATATTGGGTCACAACCATGGCAATCCTAGCAATACTGACCTGTCAGTTGACCCTGTGGAGAAAAAGGGGGGGGGGAACAGCTGGTGTCTACAGACGGTTAACAGCACCACCACACTCGTGGTGTTGTATGCTCACATGACAACAGGCGGCTATCTGACACAATAGTGGTAAAGCGGCATGTATCCTATATATCATAGCAGGCATTGCAGGCAGGCATCTGACTACTCATTGGTAAAGAGGCATTTCAGAGAAGGCATTGCAGGCAGACATGAGAGGGCACATTGGTAAAGAGGTATATCATGGCAGGCTATGCAGGCAGACATGAGAGGGCACATTGGTAAAGAGGCATATCATGGCAGGCTATGCAGGCAGCTATGAGACAAGACACTGGTAAAGAGGCATATCATGGCAGGCTATGCAGGCAGCTATGAGACAAGACATTGGTATAGGGGCATGTATCCTACCTATATTTCTATATGCAAAGAGGCAGATGTCAGAACACATGTCAGCACAACCCCAGAACCCCTGCTCTGACCTGCACTTACCTGCTGGTGTTGTTGCCTGTGGGGGGGGAGAGGCTGGGAGAAAGACATGGGTTAGCAAATGGTAGCATGGAGACAGCTGCCCAGGCACAGCTGTAAACAGTTTGGCCAAAGCCAGAACAGCCCTCTCTGCCCTTGAGGGGGGCAGAGAGGAGAAGAGAAGAGAGAAGTGGGGTGTTTGTGAATTTTGCCCTCCACCGACAAAGTCCCACTTTGTGGCTGTGAGGGACAGAACCCCACGCCACGTGCTCAGAGAGAGAGAGAGTGACTGGAGGTCTGGGGCTGGGCTTTTGTGGGAAAGAGGCTGGGTGGGGCTGGGTGCTGATAGACTCCCTATCTTAGGCATAACTCTGTCGGTTTCCAGACCTAGCAGGCCCAACTCCGTCCTAACTCTGACCTAACTCAGGAGTAGGGTGTTAGAAATTTTCAGGAGAGGGCTGGCTTGGGTAAGGTAAAATGGCTCCTATGGGTCTCCTCGAATTTGGGTCCACCTTTTTGGTCGACCTAAAATTTGTGTCAGCATTTGTGTTGGAGGGGGCGTGTCTGTGCTTGCCAGGGTCTGGAATCCAACGTTAATTGGTTGCCGCCCCCGTTACACCCACGGTCCGCCCATGGTCCGCCCACTTTTAGGTCAACTTTAGGTCTGACTTGTGCTGCTTAGCCCTTGGGTTGGAATGGGCTGTTCTTAGTCCGTCGGTCGTAACTTCGACCTAACTTTGACCTAACTTCGCTCTAAATGGTTGCGTTCCAGACCTAAAGTCGCCCTAAACGACTTAGGCTGACTTTAGGTCTGACTTGGGCTGCTTGGCCCTTGGGTTGGAATGGGCTGTTACAGACTTTACAGAGTTGTTGTAATAAGGACAACATCAAGATAATACACGCACGCACGCACGAGAGAGAGAGAGAGAGAGAGAGAGAGAGAGAGAGAGAGAGAGAGAGAGAGAGAGAATTGTGTGCTCTATATATTTATATTTATATCTATACACATGCACATATGTGTGTATATGAATCACAGAGAGCACATTCACAAGGAAGAGTTACTATAGGAGAGTGGCTGTGAAGAGTCACCAGAACAAATTATTGGGTATATCAATCTTTTTCATTTTTCCTCTCTTCTCTCCACCAAGACAATCCATGTTGTTGTTGTTGTTGTTCAGTCATTAAGTCGTGTCCGACCCTTCGTGTTCCCATGAACCATATCCCGCCAGGCCTTCCTGTCCTCCACTATCTTCCTGAGTTCGCTCATTTTCATGTTCGTTGCATCGGTGATGCTGTCTAACCATCGCATCCTTTGCCTTCCCCTTCTCCATTTGCCTTCAATATTTCCAAGCATCAGAGTTTTCTCCAGAGAGTCCTCTCTTCGCATTAGGTGGCCAAAATATTTGAGCTTTAGCCTCAGTACCTGTCCTTCCAGGGAACAGTCAGGGTTGATTTCATTTAGGATTGACTGATTTGATCTCCTAGCAGTCCAAGGGACTCTCAGGAGTCTTCTCCAGCACCACAGTTCGAAAGCATCTATTCTTCGGCGCTCAGCCTTCCTTATGGTCCAACTCTTGCAACCGTACATTGCTACTGAGAACACCATCGCCCTGACTATGCGAACTTTTGTTGGCATGGTGATATCTCTGCTTTTTATTATGCTATCTAAATTTGCCATAGCTTTCCTTCCAAGGAGTAAGTGTCTTTTAATTTCATGGCTGCTGTCTCCGTCTGCAGTAATCTTGGAACCCAAAAAAGTAAAATCGGTTACTGCTTCCATTGCTGCCCCTTCTATTTGCCAGCAAGACAATCCATACACAGTGACAGTTCTGTTAAGCACCTGCCTTTCAGTCCTTTGTGTCATAGCTGAATCTCCTTCATTCTGCCAACATTTTACATGAACTGGGGCACCCAGGACTGAATGCAGCATTTCTAGTGAGATCTTACCCTTTTCAGTAACACTTCCCACATCTTGAATACAGTGTTTTTCTTAGTATTGTCTAACAGGGCTTTGGCCTTTTGAACTATGCTGCTGATTCATGTCCAGAATTTCCACTACAGAAATTGGAGCTTTGAGTTTTCAGGTGTTTTCTTCAAGGTTTGTGTATTTATCAGGACAGGGAACAGTGGCTTAATGAAATGAAACTTACAGCCCAATCCAATCAGGAATCACGATCCATCAGCTTAAGGCTGGGCCCACCACCGTATGGGTCACTCTGCCAGCAGGAAACCCCACTCCAGCAGCGTCAGGCCACCCACTCCCACTCAACTCTGGAGCCATTCCAGTTTGTGAAGGCAACACGCCTGCGCTGCCGGAATGGTTCCAGGGGTGAGTAGGAGGGGAGGGACCACGTTACACCAGTTTGTAAGGCACGGTGCAGCGCCTTGCACCACTTACGGTACCGCACCCCTTCCAGCAACGCCACTGTTCTTGCCCACCTGGTTGCTTCTGAAAACAAACACCCTGTTGTTTTCTTAAGACATGTCTGGGCAGGCAAGGAGGAGGCAGATAGGGAAGACTTGGTCAGTTTTACTGCTGCTTTAAAAAAAATAGTAGCAGTGGAAGGGGACAGGCAAGTATCACTGGAGCTGATAGAACACTACCCTCCCTTCCAATGGGCTGCTTTCCCTTTTGCATGATCAAGCACCACTGTATGAATTCTGGTCACTGTGTGCAATCAGCTCTGAATAGGGCTTGTGCTATTCTAGTATGTATTTTTTTTAATTGGAATTTTGCATCATCTGGAAGCACCCCCAGTTTACCTGTTGCATTTCTTCTTGTTACAAAGCCCATGTACCTTTGCGTCTTTTCTTGAAACAGATGCTTGAAACACACGAGCGTCTCTGTTTCCATAAGGAGACAAAAAAAGAGCGCCAACAATAAATGGCAGCCAGGCCTGAAATAGCACAGCAAGCTGCACATGCTTCACTGAAAGAGAAAAAGAAAAAAATCTGCTGGAACCCCCCCCCCCCAGCTATTCATTTCAAAACCTGTCCAGATATCCGTAATTAAAAGTCAATAAAACAATAAATGCTTACTGGAAATCCCTTTGCCAATAACTTGAATTTCAAAACTTCATCTCATAATGCACCCAGGTGCTACTGAAATTAATGGCCTGATTTTGAACTCACACTACTTGCTCATAAGTAACATTCCATTGATGGAATGGAATACTTATGACACACATATAAAACTATGAGATCCTGACAGTGGCTAATAGGATCTGCACATGTGAATCCACGCCTGCAGCTCTCTGTCCAGCACAGTGAGCCAAGGCACAGATACGTTGGAATGCTGGACTGTGAATGTTCTACTTTGTGATGAAAACCCCCTATTTCCCCCTATTTTTTTGCCTATTCTTCACTATCTTGACCCTTCTACTCCCCCCACCCACCCATCCCACCCCAATGAGGCATCTGAGATCCCTCAGCATCCTAAAAAGGCTGCTGAGTTATCCTAATGCAGCAGTCATCCCGGGATGCTTTCCTGAAATGCTTTGAAATCAGTGCCATGGCCGAAAGACCACGTGGCTAGACAGGTTGTTTTGTAGATTTGCTGTCTTCTCAGCTGGCTTCACCAAGAACAATAGATCCTAGCCTGGCTCTTCCAAGGCACCCCCTTTCTGTTCGGACTTCCTAGTCTTGGGTGGTGGCAATGGAGAGACTACCACTTTCTCAGTCTTCCCAGTAGGAGGGCAAGAAGAGAGCAGAGCTAATCGCTAGCCAGCCACTGCACCTGTTTGGCCCTCTGTCCTTTTCTTTCACACACCTTTACATGCTTGAAGTAACCTCAGATTAGGGGAGGGGAAATCTGCAATGGCAACCAGGAGCCTAAATCTGATGGTACAAGCCAAACGTGTACGGAATAATTTTCCCTCTCACATTTTTATTTATCAGTCCTTTGGTTGAGGGACACAGGATTTCTGCCAGCAGAACATAACTATCCTTGCAAAAAGACATCAAGAATATATATAGTAATCTTTGCAAGATGATGGGACATTGCTGTAAGAAAGAGAGCAATCTGGTTACACACACACACACACACACACACACACACACACACACACACACACACACACACACACACAGAATGCCACTTGAGTGTTCCTGTCCTAGAAACAGGACAGATCATCTTCTACAAACTTAAAAAGAATATCCTTTCCCCAGCAAACTAATCTTGCAGGGATTTTAAAGAAAGATCTTTAATGTTACCCTATTGTTCCAGTCTCAAATCTAGTAATGCCTAACAGAGCAGAGTCACTCATGCATCATCTCACATCTCTTGATATCACAACACTGATGACTTTCAGCTGAATGTGTGAACTGGTTCCAGAGAAAAGCATAATGTTTGAATTGACACTTGGTTATATGACATTTCTGACTGTGGGGGTTAAAATGGGAAGCCTCATGTATATGCATGCCCTTGTACATTATGTGTACCATCCAGAGCATTGTGCTTGCAGAAGCTATACATATGGAAGCCACCTTCTCCATTTCTTCCTCCCTACCTGAGAAACTGTGGCTGGAGAACCCTCAGCAGTGGCATGGGAAGTGGAGTAATATAGGCTGCAGAGAAGGGGGGAGTTCCTGGAAGCTGGGTGGAAGCTACTAGCAGAGAAAATGAGAGTGATGAATATGTAGAACCAACCCAAGATGGTACCTGAGGTGGGATACCAAATGGTACCTGCGGTGGGATACCTTACATGGTGATGTGCCAGCCTCTGCTCCTCGCACTCCCTGAACTGGAAACGGAAGACAGGGACGCTCTAGCTCACTACTCTATTCTCCGCCACACTTCATCTTCCACTCTATCCCCCTCTTCCTTTTCCAGTCCAGGGAGTGGGAGGAGGAGCAGCGGAGGTGAGTGGGCAGGTGGTGGTAGCCTGCCAGTCTGCTTCTTAAGATGTCTGCCTCAGTTGGGCCGATCCTGTGAATATGCATGTGTGAACGTTCTCATAGTTAAGTTCACATTTTCATAAGTGAAGCCAGGATGGTGTAGTGGTTTGGGAGTCGGACTTAGACCTGGAAGATCCAGATTCAAATCCCCGCTCAGCCACGAAGCTTCCTGGGTGACCTTGGGCCAGTCACTATCTCTCAGCCCCACCTACCTCACAGGGTTGTTGTGAGGACAAAAAGGAGGGGAGGAAATATGTACACCACTCTGAGCTCCTTGGAGGAAGAGCGGTGAAAAATAAATAAATAAAATAAATAAAAATAAGTGGGTGTACATTGGTCAGAGAGGATCAAAACTAAACTTCAATAGAAATGACTTACCCGCCATTTTGACTTACTCTCTTCTTTTTCCAGTGTGAGAAAATTGCATTCTTCTAGCTCAATTAATTCACGTTATTTCTCCAGCTTAAAAAACAAACAAACAAAAAACACAGTGATTGGGGGATGACGTGGTACTGCTATTCCCATTGGAAAGAATCTCCCTTTTGTTGGCAGAGCCGACATTCTTCCCTGTTGCTGGTTTGGACTGCCCCTGTCTCTAACAAACAGGTTGGAAGTTAAATGAAGTGATCTGAATGCAGGAGAAATCGTTAATATCTCTTTTGTGATCCCTGGATATCTTTCCTGGCCTGTCTTTTTAAAATGACATAGGAGACACCGAGTGTTCCCAGAGATGAGGAAAATCAAAAGAAAACATTCAATGTTGTGAAACAGTTTGAACTGGAAGGAGGGAACTGAAGACCCAAAAGGTCATTCACTGGACATCATCCATCTGGTGTTCCCCTTCATGCACGACCCTCCTCTAAAACTCTAAATCAGCAACATTTTCACATTACGAGGGTGTGATTATTTTTTATGGCATTTAAAGTTGTTTTCTTTCAGGCAGACAGTCAGTATCATCATCAGACAGGGAAACAAGCCAAGCGGAAACCCTTAAAGCTCTCTCTCTTTTTTTTTTGTCAGGCATACAATACTCAGTAAATTACAGGCAACAAAAAATGTTACAGATTGCATTTGTGTCAATTAGAAAAGAAGTAGCTGGCAGTTAACCCAATGTTCACAGAACGTGAGTGTCACCCACCCAGATTCTCCCCTAGTTGATTTTAATGCTAGGCTAACTAGTAATGTGGCTACTATTGTTTGGACTTTCACATTAACTCAAGGCCCAATCCTATTAATCCACTGCGCTGCTGGAATGCGCGTTTTAGCAGCACCAGTGTGCTTAATAATGGCAGCTGTGAAACATGACCTGCCATTCTGCACAGGCGGGCCAAACAACAGCGACCTAACTGGAACCCCTGACACCAGTAAGGTAGCAATGGAGACAGGCCATGGGCAGGGAGGGAGTGGGAAAACTGGGGGAGTTTCTGGGCGGGGAGGGGGGAGGGCCTGGGGGCAGGGAGGTGGTGGGAGAGGTGGATCTGGCAGCAATGGTGCACGCCAGATCTTATCTCCTCTTTTTAAAACCTCCCTGGCCCTTTTCTCTCCTCAGACATATGCCACCAAAATAGGTGGTATATGTCCAAGGAGACCCATTGGCGATCGGGCAGCCTACTAAGAGGTAAGTACAAAATGTGTTCACTTACCTCCTGCAAGCTGTCTGATCTGACGAATTTCCAATGAAATTCCCATTGGATGCAACGCATGCCTTTTTGGAGCAGCTGCATTGGCGCTGGTGGCAGGGGATAGGATTGAGCTGTCAGACTTGCAGTGTGATGCAGAACTCAGTCCATGAAAGACAATCTGGCAGTGTGTTTTCTGTCTTCATCTTGGAGCACACTGTGGCACAAGGGTACCTGAGTCCTCTCCCAAACCCATTCACACATTTTTATAACTGGCTTTCAAGTGCTACTAAAGTTAACTAAATACCTTGTGTTCTCTGTCCTCATGCAAGCACAGCTTTTTAGACTTATAGCACAGTCCTGTGTAAGGATCCAGCCGGCGGCCCAGGACCACCCGTTGGATCCTGTGCCCGAGATTGCCCGCCACGTGTCGGGCCGGAGGTCTACTCAGGGAAGGGGATGCTTGTCCCCTTTCCTGGGTGTAAACCGAGGCTGGCCCGATGGGCCTCCTCGGATTTCCACCAGCTAAATAGCTGGCAGAAGTAGCCAGCCCAGTTGGGATGGGGATATGGCGGACACCATTCCCTGCCCCCTCCCAGGCTGGCTAGGCCAATGGCCCCCCTTCCCCGCCCGCCGGACTGCCCACGCGGCCACTGGTGGGAGCTCTTATCTTCCTCCGGCGGCCGCATCCTCGTTCCGGCATCGGAGTGAGGGAGGCTGGCCTTGCACCGGCTTCCCTTACTCTAGAGTCGTCGCAAATATGCTATACGGCACGTTTGCGACGACTTGGAACGGCAGAGCACTTGCTCCGCCATTCCGGATTTACCCAGAATTGCACTCTCAATGTAAATGAAAACCTAAGTAGGGGTACAATGAGACTCAGCTATCCTGCTTGGATGAGTAGTACGATCTCCCTTAATAATCTACACACTGTGTCCTTCCTTGCACAGATGAGAATTTTCCATAGTGACAGATGTCCAACGGAAGACAAAGCTCTCCTCTCTTTCATAGCTGTGTAGAAGGGGACATTCTGGCACGTGCAGCTTATCATGTCATTGTAGTGCACAGGCGAGAAATGCTGTGCTCACCAGCATTCCCTGTTCTATTTTAAAGATACAGGAGTTCTGTCCTCTTTTGCATTTGCTCATCCTAAATATCACTGCGACATTTGAAAAGAAAAGAAAAAAAAAACAGCAGTGGAGCAAAATAAAGACCACCCAGGCATTATCATCCCTGAAACCGGAGTTATTGTGCTGCTATGCTGCGGAAATACACTTCCTTTCACCCAATAGGAAGACTGGGTGGATCCTGGCTCAAGGCAAGGACTGGAAATGTTTGCAATGGCAGTATTTTAAACTCAACTGTAAAGTGTTGCAAGGCATAAATCAGCGGTAAATAGCTGTTAAATACTGGAGGCTTGAAAAACACTCTGTAAGAATTGTCCTTATTTGGAAATTAACTGTTACTGGGGGTAAAGTGGTATATTACAACTGCGCTCTTAGAGGGTTCACAAAGAGAATAAAAACATGGTTTGTGTTACGATGACCATGCAAACTGAGATTACCTTTTCTTTTGGTTTTTGTATAGCTTTCATAGCTAAGAATGGCCAGTGATGGTTGAAAGATGGTTACACTTGTTAAATGAGCACTGATCTTTCGGTAGCTGGTGCTACTAGCTACTGACATGTCCCACCTGCTTGGGCAGGGACTGAAACAGCTTAGGGAGTTTGAATGTTGCCAGAGAAAGAAAGGCTCGGAGCCTTGAGAAAAGGGGGAGGGTCCGCAAAGATATACTATTTGCATTTGGGGAAATGATGCCGCTGGATATAGACTATCACTGCCAGGGACGGCTCTAGATTTGAGGGGGCCATCAGCAAAGTCAAAGTGCCCTCTCTGAGCCTCTTCCTACTAGGCTGCCGCTCGTAGCACATGGATGGATTTCCTTGGCATTGTCAGGATGGTGGTGTGTTTTGATGATGAGGCAATGATGGAGCCAGACTTGGTCCAAGGGAAAATAGTGACTGAAACACCACTGAAATTCTTACCCACATATTGTCCAGCCTTCCTGCCTCCCCCACGTTTTCCTACCAATGGTCTGTGACCTGGACGGAGCTGATTGGCTGGGGCTGTTGATTGCTTGTTTGCAGGTATGAAAGGAAGAAAATGGTAGGTAGAATGTCCCTGATGATAGGAGCTACGATTGGTTATAATCATGCATGAAAAAAAAAGACATAATTCAAAGGTTAAAATGGATCAGTGTGTTGAGGCCTACCAGCATTCAACTTCTACTTCAGATACTGTTTAAAGCTTCTTCAAGCAGTGTGTGCTGGGTACTTCCTTGTACTGTGTAACCAGGGCAAGCTGCATGCAACGCTATGTCTGTTATTAGGGCTGACATCAGGCTTGTTTTTAATTAACTGGTACTGTAGCTAGACTGGGGCCCCCTGTGGGCTAAGACTGTGGCAGGGGCTAGGGATTTTTAACCCCCTGCCATGGTCCCAATCTTGATCGTTCCCCTTGCAACTGCTCTCTAACAAGGGTGGGGTGAAGCATCCATTGATGCCAGTGGGAGCTTTTTTGTTCTATGTGAAATAGCAAGGGGCATGATGGTGGAAGGGATGTCAGGCTACAGAGCAAGAAGGTGGTAACCCTAAGCATGAGCAAGTGCCTCTGAGCCTCTTTTCACGCCATTTATGTCATTATGAACGGTGTGTTAAGCAGGAAAGGAAACAGAAGGAAGCATTTTAACATCCCACGTACATTCAAACTGTGTGCGCTATACTGTGGTCTAACGCCCCATCTCCGTGCTTTATTTGAGGGTCCTCCTGTTCTAGTACGAAGGCTCAGGCAAGCGCTTACACACTGGAGGAGCGTGGGTTTACTGGTCTCAGAAGCAGAATTACAGCTGGGTGTGGCTTCAGTTTTATAGAAGCTGAGTGCTGTTTAGTTTTAAGAGAGAGCGAGATTTGGCTGCTTGTTCTGACTAGTTTGTTAGTTGGAAACGAAATCAAGCTTTCCAATCTGACTGCTTTATGGTTCTCAAGCTTTGGACCAGCTTGGCTGCTTCTCAGACGCTAGTGCAGGTTTTATAGTTTCATGACAGAAAACAGAAATGTAGCTAGTGCTTGGACGATGCAGCGGTCTTCTCTGAAGCATTGTCCTCCTGCCCTCTCTCCTGTGTTACTTCTGTACCCTCCGTAGATTTTGCAGTTTCCACCTTCAGTTCCTCCCTGTCCTTGACCCTTGACATGTTTCACACACTCCTCCTCAGTTCTGGCTCGCTCCCTCCCTCCATTCAGCATCTTCATTCATGCACTCGTCCAATGGAATACCTTTGGAGGAAAACAACAGAGTTGGCTGACTATATCTCCTCTTCTCCTTCTTCTATCTTCCTGACCAAACAGCACTACTACACCTGTCTAAAGACGTTTCTTTTTAGATTAGTTTTCTGAGTTCATGGGTTTTTTTCTGGGTCTCTTACTTCCATTTGGGTTCTTATGGGCTTGCCCTTTTATGCTGCTGTTTTTGTGTTTTCAGTATGATTTTAAGGTTTTAAAGTTTTGTGTTATTTTAATGTTTGTATATAACTTACGGCGCAATCCTACTCTAGGTCGAGGTCGCCAGCACTGACCATCGCAAACACACTGTGAAGCACGTTGTGACAACTCAGGAGCAGTCAGCATTGGCAGGAAGGAAGGGCTGCGCCATCCCACCGGCAGCGTGGGGGCTCGAGGAGGGCAGGGAGGGATTGGCAACACTGCTGCGTGCCATATCCTGTCCTCCCTCCCAGGCCCTTCTGGCCTAAAGAGCTGGCGAAGAACCAAGTAACCCCATTGCAGCGGTTGGGAGTTTACCTGGAGTAAGGGGACGACCACGAGTAGTTTAATGTTCATGGTGAGTAAATATATTTAAGAATTTAAATGCTTCTTAAGTATTGTGGCTCACACACATCTCTCTTGCGGCTCTCAAACATCTGAAGTGTATCATATGTGGCTCTTACGTTAAGCAAGTTTGGCCACCCCTGGTATATGGCTTGGTTGGGACCAAAGTATCTGAAGGACTGCCTGCTCCTGCACTCATGTATTCATGCTAGTATGAACCTGCCCACTTTCATCAGAAGGTCTCCTCTAGGTGCCCTGCCATGTGAAGTGAGGCAAGTGCCAACCAGAAAGGGCCTTCTCAGTGGTGGTACCCGAATTGTAAAATGCTCTCCACACTGGAATACTTTGTTCACACCTATCCTTTTAACCCCATATAAAAGCAACAGCACCATTCACTTGCTCCCCTCTATGCCAACAGTGACTATGTGGAGGGGAATTGCCCCCATCAGCCCTGCACATTCAGAGGGGCATGTGAAGGGGGAACTTACATGCATCCAACTGTACACGTATAGGCTGCCCGTGCAATCAGTCACAACTGGCATTCTTGATTGTGTGCAGAACCTACACATGTACAAACACAGAGGCTCCCCTTTCACACATCCTGCTGACCACATGAATGTGAGAACTGGGGGCTGATGGTACATGACTTGCAAGGGCAGAAGTGATTCCCTCTTGTTACATATGTGGAGGAGAGCAAGAAAATGGGGCTATAATCCTCCTCCCAAACTTTTAATTCGACAATGTAGCTGCCTGGCTGTTTCATCTGTATTTTTACTACTGTTTTATTCTGTGTTGTTATGGTGCCTGCGAGAGATGTTTCTGCTTTTGTTTTTGTTTTTAATTTTTTTATTGTGTCTGCTTTTGTTGTTGCTTTATTGTCATTTTTATAGTTTTATTTTCTATATCATTTTGAAACCTTGTCGTGAGCTGCCTTGTAAACTCTTAAAGCTGAAAAGGATTAAAAATAAAGTAATAAATAAAGCTTGAATTGATGCCATTACAGTTGTTTAATAATGTCCCATATTACTCTTACTAGTTAAACCTATTGCAGAGTGTAGGCCCATATTAGAACCTTCTAAGAAACTCCGGGTTTCTTAGGTTGCTCCTGATTCACACAAAGAAACCAGAACCTTGGTCCTCTTGGCCATCTTCTTCCCTCCCTGCAGAGTTTGAAAGTCTTTGGTCCTCAGTAATTATCTCAAAAAAGCAAACAACAACCAGTCCCCATGTGCAACCAGTTTGAGATGTGGTGTCTCTTCCAGAGGCGTAGAAAGACTGGAGCGAGCGGAACAGCGGCTCCAGGCGGCACTGGGGCACCGGGCGGCGCTGCTCCGCTCGCTCCAGTCTCACGGAGCGCGCACCCGCCCGGTGATGCGTGCGGTGAACGCTCCGGGGCTTTCTCCGGCTCCGAGGCCGGGGGAGAAGGCCTCGGCGAGGCCATCTCCCCCGGCCTCGGAGCCGGAGAAAGCCCCGGAGCGTCCACCACGACCGGCGGCCGGGGCTTTCTGAAGGCGGCCGACTGCGTCGCCTGCTATTTATACTATTTTTTTCTGCACATGCACAGAACATTTTTGACGTTCTGTGCATGTGCAGAAAAAAAATAGTATAAATAGCAGGCGACGCAGTCGGCCGCCTTCAGAAAGCCCTGGGCGCCGGTCGTGGTGGACACTCCGGGGCTCTCTCCGGCTCCGAGGCCGGGGGAGAGGGCCTCGGTAAACAGCAGTTCAAGACACGCCGCTGACAAAAAGCTGGCAGCTTTCTCTGTGAGAGAAAGCTGCCAGCTGCATGGTGCATGGGAGGCAGCAGAGTGCTATCAGCCGAGTGTGGGAGGCGAAGGCCAGTGAGAGGCCAGACTGCGAAGGAAACCATCTATTCTAGAATGTTGTTCATGCAAGATTGAACATTTATATAATTGTAAACATTCCCAAATGGGGGGTTTGGGAAAGCCTTCCCATGTAAACAGCCTTGGATTAAAGTCGGAGGAGAAATCCAATGACCAAGAAAGGCAGTATATAAATATTTGTATTATTACTACTACTACTACAAGATTCTCTCTCTCTCTCTCTCTCTCTCTCTCTCTCTCTCTCTCTCTCTCTCTCTCTCTCTCACACACACACACACACACACACACACACACACACAAACAAACACACACACGTGACATCTTTGGCAAACTCAGCCACCTACTAAAGTGCCCTCTTTGAAGGACACAATAAAGCAAAGCAGCTGGCTAAGAACTAAAGTACAGCAGGGAAGGGGAAAGCCCTCCTGAGGGACAGACGAACTAAATTGTGGTGCCAGATCATCATGGTCATTGCTGCTAAAGGGAACAGGCTTGCACGGGAAAAGAAACAGAGGGGAAGCAGACAATAAAATCTTTATTTTCTATGAATAAAACATTACTTCATTCATATTGCACGAAAGAAGGGCTTCCCGTACCAATGTAGAAGTAGGTATTTGCTTTCATGAAGAGGACAATGTACTTGGGGTTTAAGGGCTGGTGTTATGAATCATTAATGCTGTGTGCATAGTTGCCATTACAGCTCCCTTCAGTGCTCAGATGGTTACAGTTGATGGTGCTCGGCTATCGTGTCTGTTTGATCATCTCTGGCACTCATGACTCAGCCACAAATGTTTAGGGCCTGGTCCATTTTTAGCACAGGTAGCACCTGAGGCATATTTACCCAAGGGTGTATATACGCAACAGGAGTTAAATGTGTACACCTGTGGGCTGGGAGGAAATGCATAGCTTTCTATTACTCTGTTGCTAAAATGTTAACTAAATAGCAAAAGCATTTGGTAGCAACTCTGCAACCCATATTGCAAGACCCACTTGGAACCCCACAGCTTGCATCTCTCATCTGCTGTCATCCAGAGACTGTTTCCAGTGATTGTGTCACTCTGTCTTAACCTCATCCTTCAGATGCCTCAAAGAGTCCTTTGTACTCCTGTGTAAGACTCATCTCAGCCAGCTGAAATGGTCTCATCCAGTTCAGTACAAATCAGCCAGCTGAAATGGTCTCATCCAAAGCAGGGTCTTCCATTACAGAAAGTCCCTGCCCCTCACAGCATTCATGACCGAGTCCAGATGATGAACTAACATCTCAGGTGGTTGACTGGCCTCAACAAAGTTGGTGCTATGGCTCACCTTGTGAAATCCGGGGATCTGGTAAGAAGCGTCTCTCCAAACCGAACAGACGAGCTTGTTCAACCAAGCCCTCAAAATTACCAAGCACCATATTCTAATCTAAACCTTCATCTTGCAGCAACTGCTTCAACATTTTTGCAGTTTTTGAAAGGTAGAGGGGTTTATTGCTATGTTATGGGGCACATGTGGTGAAGCATAGCAAAACATACGTCTTACAAATGTCAAAAGAGAGCTTCAACACAGAATATGAACTCTGTTTCTTTCAACTTGAAAACACTTTTGATAGGGTGGGTCTTCAGAGACCAGACAAAATTGTTTCAAGGCCTTCATCTGGCCCACAAGTCAGCAACTGACTCAAAAGCAATACAGTATATTGCAGTGAATACATTCTTCCTTTATCAGCCAGCAATGAATATATACACATGACCACATGTCATCAGGGGTAAATCTGTTGTTTTACATTACAGTTTGACAAGACTGTTCCTGCATTGGCCATACATACACTGACACACAGTACTGTAGTTAGATTGTATTGAAAGCACTAATGTGAATTAGCGGTGCATATTTAATGATGTTCCCTCAAACCGCTGAATGTATGCACCTTTGGTCAGGGAGCACTTCCCAGGCACCACAATAGATATATAACTACTGCTAACAATTGTTGCCATCTTTGGTCACATAGATAGCTCAACAGGCAGCCCAATTCTACCTGAGTGCCCCTGCGCTGATGCAGCAGTGTCAGCGTGGGCTATGCTGCATCCTGCAGGGGAATTTAGTAGACGGGATGTCTACTCAAGATAAGGGTTGACATTTGTCCTCTTGCCCTGGGGAAGGCCCCAGCCCATGCAATGGGTCAACTCGGACCCACACCAGCCACATGGTTGGTGCAAGTTTGCGTTGTGCACTCATGTCAGCGGATCAGGCCTGGGAAGGGGGATAGGATATGGCGTACACTTGCGCTGCCAATCCTACCCTCCTCCCGGGCTTGATCCACCCACCCCGCACCCAGTTCTGCCCCCTCCCCATCCTTATCTTTTTTTCTTTAAAACTGTGAGCCCCTTGAGGAAAGGGCTGCTAATATATAGCAAAATACCGTAAGTTGCTCAGAGCCCATGGAACAGAGTGGGATATAAATAAATAAGCAAGCAAGCAAGCAAGCAACACTCACTCATACTGAATTGGTTATGGAATTCTAGAAGTGGAAAAGATGTACAAGTAATCTATTGCAATCAGCAGCACTAATCCTAACCCTCCTACTCCTAAATCATCTGATTTTTTTAAAAAAGTGCAAGGATGGGAATAATAATATCGAATATATTATTAATAATACTTTTCACAATAAACCCCAGTGGTTTGTTTCATTGCTCAACGCTCATATTGCCCAGTGGTTCTTCCTCATAATATACTGAGCCAAAGTCCACTTCCCAGCCGTTTAAGGCTATGGCTCTTTTAGCCTCTCCTCTACCCAGGCCTCATCATAGGGCTTTTAGTCAGGCCATGTCATGTCTTCAGTGCAAGGGCCACTTCAGTCCATTTGTTCACTGTCAGTCTAATGTTTGCTCCCTTCCTACTCATTAAGGAGAAAAGCACAAGTGTGTTGATTGTTCTGTTTTAATTTTATAGCAAGGGTGTTGAAGCTCAAGTAGCTTAAAGCAGACAAACCAGTGAATCGCTCCCTCCCCTGCCCACCGACACGGCTTCTCCCGTCCCCTTCATCCAGCCTCTTCAGAGCTGCCAGCTGCGGTCCAGCCTTCTTCACGATGATTCCAACTGTGGCAAATTGTCCTGAAATCATGTACGGTTTCGCAATGTGAAAGACGCAGGCAGGATTAGTGGGAGTTCTGAGCTTCCTGTAACATAAGGCCCCAGTTCTCAGAGCGAGGGGGGGGGGGTATGGCTGCCACCTGCCCAGTCTTACGTAATGCTTTATACTGCTCTGATTTGATGAGGGTTGCCTGTTTTTATTTGGAGCGGGGGGGGGAGGGGAAGCTTGTCCTCACCTTCATTCACTCCTCATTTCCTATCTACACACACATTCAAGAGACAATATACCGTACATTTGAAAGTCCACTTTCTCCCAGAAAACAGGCTGTTGCTAAACAAATATGGAAGCACCACAGTGGCTGAGTTACACAATGTGGTAACCATATGGCCCTTCAGCTGTTACCAAAATCATGGGGATCCCAAATTTCAGGAGATGGTGGATCTCAGCGGCTACAGCGTGTGCCAGAATCCTAATCCCATTTTTCCAGACCGACCTGCCCCCTTCCTCTACTTGTATGTACACCAGCAAAATAGCTGGTGTGGGTCCAAGGAGACCCATTGCATTGGTGACCAGGCAGCGTACTGGGAGGTAAGTAAAATATATTTTTTACTTACTTTTCGCTGGCCATCTGATTTCCTCCCATTGTAGAATGCAGCATGGTGGAAGATGGTGGGGGATAGGATTGGGCCATTAAAAGACTAGTGATCTGGCTTCTCTTTGAAGCATTCCAGTATCCTTCTGTGCATTCAGATTGTGCTATTTGCCTTTGCAATTTACTGTATTTGCCAACACAGATCTCTAGAGAAACAAACATTCCTGGATGTTTGGTGGGATTACTTCTTCTAGCCAAGCTAGACGTGATGATGGAGATGCATGGGTGTTTTTCTGTCTCTTACAGTACAGTTCTATGCATGTCTACTCAGAAGTAAGTCTCAGTGAATTCAATGGGACTTACTCCTATGTAAGTGTGTATAGGATTACAGTCTCAAAACGTTGTGCTGCTGATGAAGGGGGAGACAGGAGAATCTGGATTATGATGTGGGGAGAGGGGTTAGCCCTTTCCCCTGTGCTGTTTTCTCAATGAAAATCCCCACCACCAGCAGCTGTTATTTGCCCAAGTAGAAAAACATGTGCATGCTTTTGATTAACACCTTCTTTGGGGTGCGTGTGTCATTTTCAATGGAAAAATTGCACAGGGGGAAGGGCTTATCATAATCCAGACTGTATCCCACCCACCTCCATGGCTGCTATTTGCAAAAAATGTAGAGATAGAGAGATTTGTGGCTCTCTGCTGTCTCACCTGTCACATTGCCCTCAGATGAATGGTCTTCTGAACTGTTTCTTTCGTGGGACGCCCATCACACTCCATTTCCAGTCTATTGTGAGACTTCTGGGGCAGATGATTGTGGACTGAGCTCAGTACCAAGGAGTCACTGTCAAGTGTCAACAGCTCTCATTCCTGGTTGTCTTTCTCACTAGGTTGCAGGGTGCATTATTCTGTTGCTCCCATTCTCATATCTTCGTGTGCATGTTTTAAATGCAGCCCCCAAATCCCAGCACACACTATTTGTCTTTTAAATTTGTATTTGTTTGTATGAAAACGAACTCAAGGATGTTTTTGGCATTTCGCCATGCTGTATGCTACACATGTATTGCATGTTGGCATGGGCAAGCACCCCTCTCCTGGGAAAACCCCTTATTTCTCCCTAAAAGACGACTCTCTATGTACAGTGAGGCTGATTGAGGAAGCAGCCTGTCAGATTCTCCATTCTCACCAGAGCTCTAGTCACGTTTCACATGTGGTTTTCCTCTTTCAGGTGTAAATCGGTGTCCCATGACTGCCTGATATCAGAAGTAAAGCAACGAGGTAAGTAAAGGGGAGAAGTAAAGCAAGGAGGTTGGGCAAGCTGCTCCCCATTCTTCTCCCTTCTGGGGTCATTCAGCATGAGGGCTGTCAGCTGGCAGGCAGACCCCTAGGTGGGTGAAGGGATGGAAATGTGACCCTGATCCTACATTTCTGATGATGGCAGCCTACCTCAGCCGGGGCAAGACTATACATGGGTTTTTGATGTGATCTCAGGATAGGGAGAAGCACCAGATGTCCCAGAGGAGAACGAGGTCCTTATCAGTGCTACCCTGAAAATTGCCACACATGTGTTCTCCAGTGGTTGGGGACAGCACCTGTTGCTGTGTTGCTCATTGCTAGTGGCTGGCAGGGAGGTGTCCCTGCAGTGTTGGCCACCCATTGGCCCTGCCCCCTGCTCAATTCACCCTGGCGGCACTTCTCTGACCGCCCATGTTGGGGCCAATTCGATGCAGTGATCGGCTCCTTGGACATCACAGTGACGACACACCGATGTCACACGGATGATGCACTGAGGTCACAGTGATGAGGCACGAACATCATAGTGATGATACGCCAATGTCACAGCAATGATGCTCTGCTGTCAGGATACCATTCCGTGGATAACAGGCGGTGTTGGCGTTTCCATGGATGCTGGGAGTGTTTCTGGGAAGGGCTGCGGCTGTGCTACCGTTGCCTTGCCAGGACAGGCTTGGCAATCGGTGTGGTGTCGCTTTGTAAAATTCCCTCTCTTTTAACCCTGTAACAGACATTTTATCTTCTGCTATTATTGCTGACCATGAGAATCTTAAATCTTATTCCCTCTCTTTGTTCGTTTTTCTCACATAAACATATGTAAAAGGAAGCATGCTATCTCATCATGACTAAAGGAGAGTGTAATTTTAATCACACAAACTTAAGAAATGATATCTGGGCTCTTGTAGTGACACTCATTAGCCTGCTCATAAATTTGTAATAGGCCTTTTTCATTACAGGCAATAATCTCATTGTCTCTCCTTATGGTATTTGCACAGTTCCCTTCATCATAGCCTGTAGGCATCAGGGCTGATATGATTGGATAATTTAAAGAAAGGAAAAGAAGGCCAAGTAGGCTTTACCAATTTTTGCTGGGGGGATGAAACCCCAATTGGAAATTTATATCCAAGAGTCCTTGCTGCACTTTAGATGTAACTGTTGGACAAGGAGATAAGTGACAAAAAAAAGACAATTGTCATAACAATATTAATGCAATGTCGTTACATAAATGAGCACGAGTCGAGCATTATAATGATACTTAGAATCTAGTTAACAATAAATATGAAAAAGTCTTTCTACACAATAGTAGAATAAGTTTATGCTAAGTACATTATAAACAGCTTACATCTTATCTGAGTGATTATAACTTTTGCTGTACCAGAATAACACATGATGAATATAGCCTTAACATTTCTACCAGTCTGTGGCTCAAATGGAAAGTCTGTTGGACTTGCACCGAGAGACCTGACCACAAGCAGCAGGAAATCTTGGGCGAGATTGCCTGTCACACAGAGAGGATGAACAAGATAAGAATTGCAAAATGTTTTGCACAGTAAAAGCACCGCTTTAAAAATGTGCCATTCATCGTTTCATAAGCCACGATGACACACACAGATTAGTACATTTAAAACTGAAATATGTACAGATGCTTCCGGGTGCTGAAGAACCACACGTGTAACTTTATCTGTGCCCAAGGACTTACATGCATGCATACAACCCACGAAACTGATGGCCTGTGTGGTCAGTTTTGACAGTGATGATCAACTGTTCACAGTGAGAGGAAACCAAAAGCGCAGCCAGAATTCAGTTGTTCCCCCCCAAACAGGTATAAAGCTCTCAAAGTAGACTTAACCAGCCATTAGGGGACACACAACAAACATAGTCCTATATGAATCGTCATGCACACAGCAGCATCATGTGTGCTGGTACTTGGGGCAGGATTTTCCTTCTCCCACTTATCATTATTTTTAAATTGAGGAATAAGGAAAATGAACAATATGTATCTTAAGTTATTGATACTAGAAGAGTATCTGCTGTACAACCTACATCAGGTTAATTAGCAGGGCTTCCCTCCCACGAATCCTGGGAAGTGTAGCTTGATGAGGCGCTGAGAAGTCAAGAACTATCGCTGGTCCCACTCCCTCCCACGGATGGACCCTCCGTTCCCACGGCTCCCTGGAGAGGGGGATTAGTCTAGATAAGTCTTTTGTGTCCAAATGACTACAGTATCAAAATAAAGGAAAACAACTCCCAGTATTTACTGTGAACTAGTACTATATGTTCCAACATTTGACAAAGAGCGCCTGTTATCTCATTCAAAATCATATTTTGTCTCTTGAAGCTTGATGCTCTCTTGTGCAAATCTAACCTTAAACTGCAAACAAAAGAACGTTCTATACTTTTCGATGTGCATTTTATTTGTGGATACTGAGCTGCATAAAACTGGTACTTTGGTTCAGGCCCCATTCTTTTAAATGAATTTTAAGACTGTAATTAAAAAAGCACCCCAGTGAACTTATGAGTTTGAAAATAATTTCACAGTTGTGCCAAGAAAGGAAAAGGACAGGCGCATTGCTAAAAGGCAGCGCCTCACCCCACTGAAGTCATTATTTACTAATTAATCCACTGGCAGAACTCAGACTTCCACTTGCACAAAGAGTTGCCAACTTCACTTTTTCTTTTTCCAAGGAAACATAAAAGTGGGGGGGGGGGGTTTGTTGGACTTCTAGCAGAAATATTAGTCCATTGGGATTCATAAACCAGCAATCTCAACACTATTCCCTGTTCAATCTTCACGCTGAAAGAATTTGGAACCATTTCATTAAATTAACTTTATTCCTATCTCTCCCCTGCCCCCCCCCCCCCGAAAAGTTACATTGAGGCCTACTAGATACAAAATCCCTGGCCTGATCATTTGTGATTTCTCAGAATACGTCTCACCTCATTTCTTTCCGAGTTGCACAAACATTACAAAATCACTAGCTTGGGAATCCCTGATGAAAACTGAAACTCAACAAAACAGAACGAATGGATTAAAGGTGGGAAAGCGAAAGCAAGAAAACTAATGGATCTATGCGAGCAGGAACATTTCAACATTTGGTTCTTTACATTGTATTTATTGATTAATATCCCTCCTTCCTTTTCTTACAAATGCTCAACAACTAAAAGAAATCTGATAAATGCACAAAGTAAAAGAGCCACAGAGCAACATAAATCAAATTTGTCTCAAAAACTAAAATGGAAAGCCCTGGAAGAGTGCAGACAACAACAACAAACGTTTCTGAGGGTGTATTTTGCAAATATTAAGGTAACAAGGACCTCAGCCACTAATGAGAAAGTTGCTTCTGCTACCTACAGCGCAATCCTATCCAACTTATACCACCGGTATAACCAGCGGTGCAGCGAGAATGGGAGGCCCCAGAATGGAAAGGGGATTAAAATCCTCTTTGAAACCCCCTTGGGAGGGGATTTGAATCCCCTTTCCGTTCTGGGGCCTCCCGTTCTCGCTGCACTGCTGGTTGCACCGGTGGTGTAAGTTGGATAGGATTGCACTGCTAGACAAGTAGGCACAAAACCATGAAGAAAGACTTGCCCTTCCCCAGGTAAGGGAGGTCTGGACTGCCATAGGACAGGGATACTCTTTGCCCCTGGCCCCCATTCCACAGCCAGGCACGCACACCTGATGCACACGCACCTGGATGTCAGCCTCATGGAACTCAGTGGGCAGCATTACGTCTGAGTAGACATGCCTAGGATGGCCCAAGAGCCAGGCTGATGGCATCCTGCCACTAGCACTGCTGTGCTGGTTCTCTCTGTGCTGAATTTCTGCAGCCTACTTACCACTTTGCCTTCCTTCATTGCTGCCAGCCAGGCTCCTTGTAAAATTCCAGTCCCCCAGGCTGCCTCACATTTCTGTCCTTGCCAATGGCGGGGATGCGGCCCAAACTGGGTGATGCACATTTGAGGGGTGATACGGCAGAGAAGCCCGCCGCGGCCCACAGTGCCACCCAGGCTCAGCCGCTTTCACCTGCTCCGACTTGGCTCGGCTTGCTCGACTCCTCCGTGCTAAGTCGGAGTGGTCAAAAGAAGCTAAGCAAGGGTGACAATCCTCCTTGAGGGGTGTGTCACCTTTGCTCAGCCACTTTCTGCCACTCTGACTTGGCTGGGCTGGCTCGACTCTGAGCCAAGATGCAGGGTCAGAGCTGCTGAAAACAGTTCGGCTGCTTTTGCCCACTCCAAATCAATAACTTGGCTCAGAGTCGAACAAGCCAAGCCGAGTTGGAGAGTTGTGAACAGCTGGTTTTCAGCTATGGATGAGCCGAAATAATTGGCAGCCATGTCACTGCCAATTACTTCTGGGTCCGCAAGCCGGAAGCAATTGACGGTAATGTGCTGTCTGGCTGTGACATCATCACGGTATCACGTCACCGCCAATTACTTCCGCGTCAGTGCACTTGGTGGGTGACACCAGAGTCACTGCACCGGGCAGCCAGTGACTGCTCCTTGCCTCCTATCCTGCTCTCACCCGGTCTCCTTTGCTCAGGTTTGCTTTTCTCCCAGCCAAATGCTTCCCTGCCTGCTTCCAATCTCAGGAGCATCCTGCTGAGGAGAAGCCATCTGGGTTTCATGATGGGGAACAGGTTGGGTTGGTGAAGATGAGTCAAGCTCCGGTCCCATAGAGGCACCTCCACCTTACCCTTCCACTGAATAGAAAGAAGAAGCAGATGAGCTTTATGTTCAACTTCACAGTGAACTTGGGATTTGGGATCAGGATGCTGCCATACCAAGATGCTAATAAACATCCCAGTAGACTTTTTGTTCTTTTATGTAGCCATTTTACAAGCCAAGATAATATACAGATATGCCAGCATTGCCACTATGAAATATTTTATATTGCATGGAAGTTTAAAAGAACAGAAGACTACATTAACCATTGAATACGCCACAGTGTGCATGTTTTTCACTCTCCAGTGACAAAATATAGGCCCCATTTTGAGTGATGAATATAACATTGTTTAAAATATATGCAACGTTTGGCCACCGAGAGATTTCATGCCGGCAGTACCATCAACTTTGTGGAAAGCTGCAGTATTAAATTAATCAAGACCCCTTCATCACTGAAGTCAGGCAACAAAAGCCTGAGCAGCCTTCTTTGTGTACTTGTTCCCAGCAGCGTCCCTGTTGGTTTGCTGAATGAATGCAGTAAAACAAACTTCATGGGCGAAGCATTTCACGAAGAGAAGATTAATTTCATGCTTTCTCCCAAGTGCCAATGATTTGCTTTCGGAGCTGTCAGAAAGATAAGCGTTCCCTGTGACTTCAGTCCTGGTCTTAATTTAAAATAAAATTTCAGAAACCTAAAAATAAAAAAATGCACTAAAGAGCCCAGCACAAACCCAGCGCTGTTTGAAGCAGGCTAGCAAATGGTATTAATTATAATATTGAGAACAGGGATTAAGGAACATGGAGCTGAATGGGGCAGGCATATGCCGCGCTATTGACCTGTTCCATATGTGCCTGCTATTGTTCAGCCCCACTATATTGTAACCTGCTGGCCGCTGGCCGGGTGTTTCTTCTTGATGCCTTTCTTCTTCTGCGCAGTTGCTGAGATGGTGATCCTCGAAAATTTGGCATTTACACATGAATTGTGCAAAGCGCTGCCTATGTGACTGGGGGTGCTAAATAGCATATATCTGATTCAGCTGGCCAGAAACAAGGCCAACTCTGACTGTGAGCTAGAGTCATGCTGGGGTGATAGTGGGAGTGCTTTTATTACACCAAATATTAAGGTCTAGCTAGCCAGAGGGAGAAATCTGACTTAACTCATACATTGCTGGCTTTGATCTGGCCAGTGGTACCACCTGGGGATCTTCTTTCATTAAATTACAGAAGGGGTTCAGTCAGTGGCGTTCCCAGCCCTCCTGACGCCTGGGGGGGTTGGTGCGCCCCCCCAAGCAGCCGGACTCGGGGCTGAGCGCCCACTCGGCGCTTTGAGAAGCCCTCCTCAAAGCGACCGCCTAGTTCGGCGGTCAAGGGCTTTCTGAGAGGGCCGAATACGTCGCGTTCGGCCACTATAGGGTTTGCGCATGCGCAAAATCTATAATGGCCGAACGCGGCGCGCCAGCCGGGCTCCGGTGCCGCGCTGCTCTGCGCAGCCCCGAGCCCGGCTGCCGCGCCCCCGCACCCACTCAGTGCCTGGGGAGGAGCACACCTGCTCCCCCCATATTAGAACGCCTCTGGGTTCAGTGAGCTACATAAATATTACAAGTTGCATCAATGACTTGACTCGGAGATTGTAAAAGACTCGAAAGACTCGACTCAAGACTCGGAGCCCTTTACGACAAGTCGAATTTTATTCAGGCTTAATCCTGTTTTCCCCATTGAATAGATAGGGACTCGCAACTTGCAACCAAAGACTTGGGACTTGAGTTGAGATTTGGACCCAGAGACTTGCTCCACATCCCTGGCAGCCCCACGTGTGAGTGCCTGCCAGAAGAGCATGTCCCAGGCCAGTAATATGATGCTAGTACCAGAGGCCTCGGAACCACAGACCAAGGCAAAGGCCACAGTTTTAATCATCAAAGCAGTCACCCACCCCACCCCTTGCTCTGGCTGGCTTGGATGGTGTCTTGTCGCTGTTGTCTGTGCCAGAATTCCTTGAGCAAGCACACCTTGCTGGCATAGCAAGTTTCACCCTGTGACAAAAACCATCTCCCAGGAGTTTCCTGACCCAGGAAAACAAGTCATTAGCAAAACAAAATAAAGATCTCCAGTGCTAGGTCCTCACCAACCCCTTGGCTAAATTCAATCCAGGAAGCACGTTAATGAATCAGTGGAATTACTGAACTAACTATCACACCCTGGAGACCAAAAGAAACAACCATTTAGGTCTGAGGAAAAGCCATCAAGGACCATCAACTGACAAAGAAAGGTCATTTGTTGATTTCAGCTACAAAAGATCCCATAGGATTCTATGAGTGAAAAACATGAAAAATCTGTGTCTTGTTGCTCACCTTCATCCTGCCTTGCCATAGGTCTGTTGTGTGTTGACCTGTTGGTGCTGCATTAGGCCACCCCCATTCTAGCCACAATCCAAAGACCACCATGCCAAGCTGGCACCCAGGATCAGTTCCTCCTGTTTCCCTCTCCTTTCCAGGTTTTCTCCCTGCTTCTCTCCCCAAATGCACCTGAAGACACTGTGCCAGCATGGGCTGGACAGCCACTCTCATCATGGGCTGCCTCGCAGCGCCCTTCCCTCTGGAAAGTAGCCCCGTCTCTCTCACCCTGCTTCCCTCCCTCAAGTGATTCCAGGGTACTGCCTAGGTTTGGGGGCTAGCTTCAAGGCCCTCTTTCTACCTTTAAACCCCACTTGAATTAAAGAGATTCATCTGCTCTTGGCACCCTTGCCCCACAGCTCTTAAAAGGCATCATACTCAACCCAGCAGGTATGGATTGGTAATCTTGATATTTGGCATAGCCTTGCCATAGACCCACAAATACCCCACTATCTTTCCTTGTCTGTCTTGTGTGCAGTCAAATTGATGACATGCTTAGTGCTTGTTATTTTCCTCCTTTGTGTTGTGTATGTTTAATTTTGATCCACTGCTTGATTTGGACTCCCCTTCCCTATTAGCATGAATAATCTCCACAATAAAGTTTACTTGGTTGCACCTTTCACCCTTGTCTCTCTCGTCATTCCCTACCGAACGGTTGAGCTGGGCCATTGACCACTAGGCGGGATCCCAGCACACAGAGTAGTTTTGAAACCCATGTGTGAGACAGACGGTAACATCATGTAGTGAGACTGGCACCTTCCTGCATTATTATCAAAATATGTCATGAAGCCATGGAGCACCTGGTAGTTCCTGTGTTAAAGCTGCAATAAGCTTGTCAACATGACTGTCACACAGTCGCCAGAGTGCTCAGGAGCAGAAGGCACAGCCTGCTCCAAGCAGCAGAGTCAGGGCAAAATTAGCCACTGTAAACCACTCAAGGTTGCCCAGCTTTATGATTGCAAACGGGGCAGCAGTGAGATGGTGGTGAAACACTGGCCTGGCTATTGAATTGAGGCAAATGTATAGCATCTCCTGTGATTATCCAAGACCTGTCAGAAAATGAATGGCAGCATTGTGTGTCAGCTGCTGCTGTCACCAACCAAGCCCACAATCAGTAATAGCCCACCAAAGCCCTTTTCCTAGATAGCAGCGCTTTAATTGCTCGCTCAGTTGGTGGCTTCAATGCAAATACTGTCTCTTTTGTGCCGCCCTTGTAGGGAGGCCCCCTTTTTTTCATTCTGTTGCTTCATAATAAGAAGAGGGAGAGAAAATGTTTAATTAGGAAGCCAGTTGGTGGTGGGGAAATGCAGATCGGCTGTCAACACAATCCAGGAAGAGCTGCTCAAGAGTCAGCCCCAAAGAAATGAATGGGGCTGCTTCCCTACATATCTCACAGTGTGTGAGCACTGAACATATGAAGCTGCTTGCTATTCAATCAGATCTTTGCCGCTTCAGACCAGGACTGTCATCTCATTGGCAGCGGCTCTGTCTCAGGCAGAAATCTTCCCAGCCTTGCTGCATGAGACGGCGGTATTGAACTGGGGATCTTCTGCATGCGAAGCATGTATGCTACCACTGAGCTAACACCTCCCCCCTAAAATGGCTCTAAGCAGGGCTGGTCCATCCATGAGGCCAACTGAAGCGGTCGCCTCAGGCAGCATATTGGTGGGAGGCACCCATCTCTGTCCACCTACTGGCCTCCACTGCTCCTCTTTCTCCTTCCACTCCCTGGATTGGAAACGGGGGACAGGGAGGACACGGAAATGTGGAGGGGAGTGATGCGCCAGAGCACTGCAGAAGGAGCACATCATTGGGTAAGGGGGAGCAACATTTGGCATGCCACCTCAGGAGACCTTTGGCTGGCCCTGGCTCTATGGCAATATCACCCTTCCCTCTCTCTGGTAAGAAATATAGCTAGTGTTAAGGGGCTGTATAGTGGCTAAGAGCAGAAGCCAGGTGCTGAAAGTCCCTGGTGCAAATCTCAGTTCAGCCTTGAGCTCATCATGTGGCCTTCAGGTCAAACTATACATTCGGCAGACTTACATGACTGAAAGTTCACACATGTTTTCCTTTAGCAAAAAGCTACAGGAGGGGGACTATCTAGATTTGGGGTGCAGGGGGTTTAACCCTTTGTCCCTGTGCTGCCTGGTTTGAATTACCACCAGCCCTCATTGCTTTTTGCCCCATTAGGGAAAGCTTGTAAGTGCCCACATATTTTCCCTAATGGAGCAAACAAATAGCAACATCAGGAAGAGGATTCAAGTCGGGGTAGCAGCATGGGGGCAAAAGGGTTAAGACCTCCTTCCCCCCCCCAATCCAGATCACTCCCCACACTTGCAGCTGCTCTTTGAGGGGGGAAAAGTGAAGACTTTTCATCATGGAAGTCAGCGAAATGTGTAGTTTGGCTGTTAGACAAGTCACTGTCTCTTAGCCTCAGCCCCCTCTCCATCCGCCCACCCATATGTAATAATAATGGAATACAAATACTGGCCTGTGTGTGAAACAACTAAAAGCTCCCATTCAACGTTCACCAGTGTGTAGTGTGTCAAAAGAATGCTAACAGGAGCAGGTCAATGAGAGCGTATGGGTGCAGCAACTAGCAATGGCCATCTAACCATGTGACACTGACACGTGAAGGTGTTGTCAAGAGGAACGCACAGAGTCTTATATTCCAAAACTGTGAAATGTGGACGAACTCCAAAGTTAGCATAGCCTGGTTTCCAAACGATCAGGCAGATGTGATTAGCACTCGAGCACTAATGGGAATGAGAAGCATATGAAGTGGGAATTAGCTTCTGTACTCCCCCTGCGAATCTGAGCAAGAGTGCTTTACGGTGTCATATTGGTCCATATTGGTTCGAGGAGACAGAAGCGGTGGGCATTGTTTTCCTTACTGCACTGCTAGCAACTCCTCCTCAGGTGTCACTGGATACAGTGGAGCTGAATCCAGGATCACTTTGCAGGGCAGCTTTCAAAAACAAGGCTCGCCAGTTTCTGTAGCCGACAGGGGAATAATGAGGTGATTCCATGATTCCTTTGATTTCTCTAGCATAATTACTCAGGATGGTTACAAGTTACAGGTTAGTAGTACATAGAACGTAAATCCACATGAAATTTGAATCCAGAACATTCAAGAATTGATGAGCAGCCCCTTAATAAACGGGTTAATTTACATAATTAATCAACAGCGAGGTGGCCAAGTTTGCGGACGACACTAAACTTTTCCGGGTGGTGAAGACCAGCAGGGATTGTGAAGAGCTCCAGAAGGATCTCTCCAAACTGGGAGAATGGGCAGCAAAATGGCAGATGCACTTCAATGTAAGTAAGTGCAAAGTGATGCACATTGGGGCAAGAAACCAAATTTTCACATATACGCTCATGGGTTCTGAGCTGTCTGTGACGGATCAAGAGAGAGATCTTGGGGTGCTGGTGGACAGGTCGATGAAAGTGTCGACCCAGTGTGCGGCGGCTGTGAAGAAGGCCAATTCCATGCTCGGGATCATTAAAAAAGGGATTGAGAATAAAATGGCCAATATCATTATGCCTTTGTACAAATCGATGGTAAGGCCACATCTGGAGTATTGTGTCCAGTTCTGGTCACCGCACCTCAAAAAGGATATAGTTGAATTGGAAAAGGTGCAGAAGAGAGCGACCAGAATGATTCGTGGGCTGGAGCACCTCCCTTATGAGGAAAGGCTACAGCGTCTGGGGCTTTTCAGTCTAGCAAAAAGGCGCCTGAGGGGGGACATGACTGAAACGTATAAAATTATGCATGGGATGGAGAGAGTGGATAGAGGGAAATTCTTCTCCCTCTCGCACAACACCAGAACCAGGGGACATGCACTAAAATTGAGTAGAGGGAGAGTTAGAACGGACAAAAGAAAATATTTCTTCACCCAGCGTGTAATTCATCTGTGGAACTCCTTGCCACAGGATGCGGTGATGGCACCTGGCCTAGATGCCTTTAAAAGGGGTTTGGAGAGATTCATGGAGGAAAAGACCATCACAGGTTACAAGCCATAAGCAACCTCCCAGTTTTAGAAGTAGGTTTTTCTCTGTGCCAGGTGCAGGGGAGTGACAGCAGGAAACAGGATTTATCTTGTTGGCTGTGTGCTCCCTGAGGCATCTGGTGGGGCCACTGTGTGATACAGGAAGCTGGACTAGATGGGCCTTTGGCCTGATCCAGCAGGGCTCTTCTTATGTTCTTATGTTCTTATGGATTAGTGTCCGCTGGCTGAGCATGGATCAGATTCAGTTGTGAGAATTGGTATGAGAGGTGAGGCACTAGTCCTTGTTCAAATCCCAGGCCGCTTAGCACTGGAGCATCATTGTGGAATGGAACTACACCTTATGTTCTGTGCTTGTTGCTCCCCTCCCCCCCCCGCTCCCTTATGAACAAGTGGCGAACCAAGGGGGGCCACTGGAAGCCATCGCGAACGTGCCGTAAAACATGTTCGCAATGACTCGTGAGTACGGGCGGGTGGCGCAAGACTGGCCGCCCTCACTCAGCCGCCGGGACATCCCCACGGCCGCCGGAGGAAGGTTAGGCTCCTGCCGGCGGGGGCGGTCCAGGTGGCAAGGGAGGGGGGCCATTGGCCAAGCCATTGGCCAAGTCGGCCCAGGAGGGGGGATGGCTTCCGCCATATCCCCATCCCCGTTCCAGCCGGCTTGACTATTACACGACCTCCTCCTACGTCCGTCAGCTATTTAGCTGGTGGAAATCCGAGGAGTTTAAACTTCCCCAGTTTACCCCGGGGGAAGGGGACCTTTCCCAGAGTAGACCTTCGGGCTGCAGCAGCACGGCCCAGAATGGAGATAGGATCTGGCGGGCGGCCCTCGGCCACCGGCCAGATCTCTACACAGGATTGCGCTGCTCCTGTGCTTAGGTCTCAGAACAAAGAAAGGCCTTTCCTTGCTTCCTTTGTTATGCAAAGCTATTTCTGTCTGAATGAGTTATGTACAAACACATTGCACAAAATGACCACAGCACCACTCATATCCATATATGATGCGTAATTAATTTCAGAAAAGGGGCAAAATGATTTGGCAGATCGATACTGTATATTTGAAGCTTCACTTCTGATGCATTTATTTAGCATGTAGTACCATGTAGAATCCTTACAATGTTAAATAATCAGGAAATTAGTAATGATACAAAATAGCATCATATTGCAAAATGTTTTTTTGCAATTACCTCCCCCAAAATATTAATGAAGATTTTCGGCTCAATACTATTGGGCCGTTATGCCGCTGGAACACTCATTCCGGCAGTGTAACATGCTTTCTGGCTGTTGCAAATGTGACAATACCGGAGAGTGCGGCCTGGCTGCCACTGCAACGTATAAGCGGCCAGATCCACATGGCAACAGACCAGAGATGCCTACCTCCTGAGGTAAGACTGTGTAGGTGGGAGGGAGGTGGGGAGGGTGTGGAACAGGTTGGGGGAGGGCAGGGAGGAGGGCGGGGAGAAGGGAGGATCGCGCCCGGGATCGTGCCCCGCTCTGTTCAGCACAGAGACACCCGCCAAATCCTGACCTCCTTCCCGGGTCCAATCCACCCAGTGGCGTCGCCAGGCACCCCCGCATCTGGGGCCGCCCCCCCCCCAACGCCCCCCAATAAAACTGTCAAAAATTTTAGGTTTCGGTTTCGAAACCTATTTTTGACAGTTTTATTGGCGTTTTTTTTCTTTTTTCAGCGATTTAAAGTGCAAAAAATGGGATTTTTAACGTGTATGTATGCTTTGCAGGCACTTATCCCCTCGACGATCTTCTTCCTGCTCCCGGGCGCTGCTTCTCCCAGCGCCCGGGCGCGGACTCTGTACCGCCCCCAGCAGCTGTTTCCGGAGTTTGGGCATGCGCAGACCCACGGAGTCTTTGCGCATGCCCAGTACGTCCCTGGAAACTCCGTGGGTCTGCCACCTTCATGGTTCATGTGGACTTGCACCAGCGATATCACTGGCACAGGTCCTAGTAGACCCGACAGCCGAGCCAAGCACAGTAGTTAGGTAGGATTGGGCTGTTTGTATCACAGTTACACACCAGTTAGTCAATTAACTGCCTACCTTCTAATTTTTGCACATTGCAGGATGAGATTATAATTTTTATTGGGCCAGTGGAGCTTGTACTACCTGGATAGCTGCAGATACCTCAACCGTCCAATGGCAAGAACACAAATGCTCCTGCTGCAGGAACAACTCCTTGTTTTGGCTCAAATCACTAGCCTAAGAATTCTAGGATGACTGCCTATCTCCTGTGAATAGCACATGGTACAAGATGCAGAGCAGAAATTTCAGGGTACTTTCCAACCCTGGCAACCCGGCAGAAGGTCCAGCCTGACTGTTCAGTAATGTCTAAGGCTCAGCAGAAAAATGTTAGAAAAGCCTTCTGCTGTTGTCTGCCTTCTCTCTGGGTAAGATGCATGCATGACACTCCTGCTGTAGGTGCAGCCTCCCAAGAGTGTATCCATGTCTTTTAGACAAAAGCACAAAAAGCAGACTTGAAGGCTGATTTGGGGTGGAAATATTTCTGCAGATACTCTTCTGCCTAAACAGGTGTTCTCTGCTCACAGCAGCCAAGAACCAATTAGTAAAAAATCATAAACTCCCCAGACTCCCATAGTTAAGAGAATGGCCTTGATAAGAGGGAGGAAATGTGAGTTGCAAAGATGTAATGGGTCATAAATATAGACACCACAGAGTTGTCTGCTATTCCCTCGGATCTACTGAGAGAAGCTGAAAATAGAAGACCTAAGGCAAATTCTGTTTCTTTGTCTTGCAATATCTGCCCCTGGAGTGCATTTCTCCAGTCCATAAACGTGAGCCTGAGCTAAGCGGAAAACGACTTCCTTGACTTACGATCAGGTTGTGCTATCAGTGGGGACTAGTGGGGAGGGATGGAAGGTGGAAAGAGGTCACTGAGCAAGAGAGAGGCCCCATGTCTTTACTGGTGGACATGATGCGGCATTCGCAGAGGCCAGGGACAGCTGGAGCAGAACCCAACAAGTAAATGCCCAGCACTGACCAGCATGGCCACAAGCCAATAATTTCACTAGCCCATGTTGGGCACTGCTGGCCAGGGGTGACGTGACCTGAGACACCACCTGACACCGGCACTGCTGTCTCTGCCGTAGCACTCTGGACAGAGAGGGGGAGACAGAGAGGGAGAGTCCCTTACCATGCGCGCTCTCTCTCTCTCTCTCTCTCTCTCTCTCTCTCTCCCTCTCTCTCTCTCTCTGTCACGTGGTGTTCTCAAATCTGGAAGTGTGGGACTTTGGTTTTATTTATTGGGACTGCACAAAAGAAGGGACTCCGGGTTTGAGAAAATCACTTAAGGAGAATGGTAAAAGAGGTGGACGATCCATTTCTCACTTGAGAGAGCGGGAAGCAGATCAAAGCAGCTCACTTCTGTGGCGGGCTGAAGTGGTGCGATGAGCTCTCACACCAGGTGACGCAAATCCTAGTGACGCTTCTGGCTGGAGAGAGGTGGCGGCAGCAGCAGCCTTGGGTGAAGAGCACCCTAATCCACTGCTCCTCCGGCCACCTGCTCCAAAATGAGCGGCATCGAGTGGCTTCGTGGCTGGGCTGTCAGTGCTGCTGGCTAGCCAGCAGCCCCATGCTGGCACACAGCTGCTTTAGCGACCCCTTACCTTTTACAATCCTCTGCCCCACCTAGGGCCAAACAAGGGGGTTAGTTTTTACTAATTGATTCTTGCCCAGGGCATCAAGCTTAGGGGCACCAAGCATTTCAGTTCTTCTTAAATGTTAAATGCTTCTGTAAAATTAGAAGAAACCAATTATTTTCTTTGCTTACATACAGCATGAATAACTAAGGATTGACTTACAAATCCATGATGCAAACGTATTGTCTTATATGACAGGGATAAATCCTGCCAAAAGACAGTAGTGTAGCTACGCCGCTCCCCAGTGATGTCACATGTGGAAGGCAAACGTCACTTGGGGACAGGGCGAGAGAGAGGGGGCACAAACAAATGCCGCGCAAAGGTGGTGGATGGCTTTCCATGCCGTCTGCAGCCTGTTCCGTTGCCTTTGCCACCTCTGCCTGTACTGCCGCCACTGCCTCTGTCTTCTTCCTGGCCACCGCCATTTTGTCGCCGCCGCCCACCGGTAAGGCACCCCCCCTGCTGCCCAGGGGGTGGACTACCCCAGCCCCCCCGTTCCTACACTACTGCCAACAGAGATCATCCATCAAAGACATGAGAGGGCTTGAAACTAAAATTAAAAATAAGGTATTCCCAAGTTGAATCTGGAGGGCACCAAAGATGTTCCTCATCTGGGATGTCATTTGATTTAGGGCCACCACTGTCTGCCTCACCAGCTGACACAATGCACAGTCTCACAAAATCATAGGTGACTGTGTTGTCCATTATAAGAAAAATCTACAATTCAAAGAAGGGTAATGCCTTTATTAGGACCAACAAAAAAGTATCAAACAAACAGCAAGCTTTCAGATCCTATAGGTTTCTCCCTCAGGCCAGATGAAGAATTATTTAGGATTCAAAAGTTTGCTGCTTGATATCTTGTTGCTTTTTGGTTGATCGTAACACCCTATTTTGGATTGTGCACAGTCTGTTACACGTTATTAGCAAGTTCTTAAATGATGATGCTTGATGAAGTGGGTTGCTTGCTCACACTAGATGATCGTTGAGGCCCCAGAGTTAGAAAGGTTTCTGGCAGTCACATCAGAGGATTAAGCAGTTTATGCTTCTCCAAATTAATCAGGTGCAAACAGAGAGGGTCCCAAAAATCTCTTTGTATTTTTGTAATGCCTGTTTATTTACCAATGTACATGCTTTAGCTGGGAGCAGAAGAAGGCACACATTCACTTCCAGCTCCTAAAACAGCAGCAGGGCCTCAAAAGCAACAGCAGCTCCCCACTCCCCCCCACCCCAAAAAGCTGCTTCTTGCCAGCCAGCTCAAAAAACCCCAAAGAGGTGGGTGTGCCGGGGGGGGGGCAATGTCACATCAATAGCTACCCCCCCCCAGCTGGCCCTACTCACAGATCAAACCAAACCATGCTGAAAACTCTGAGAACCAGTTCTTCACTCTGAGAGAGAAAAGGGTATGTTGGTATTAAAACACAGACAAGGTACACAGACAAGGGCAGAAATGGAAGCAGTAACAGATTTTACTTTTTTGGGTTCCAAGATCACTGCAGACGGAGATAGCAGCCATGAAATTAAAAGACGCTTACTCCTTGGAAGGAAAGCTATGGCAAATTTAGATAGCATAATAAAAAGCAGAGATATCACCATGCCAACAAAAGTTCGTATAGTCAGGGCGATGGTGTTCCCAGTAGCAATGTATGGTTGCGAGAGTTGGACCATAAGGAAGGCTAGCGCCGAAGAATAGATGCTTTCGAACTGTGGTGCTGGAGAAGACTCCTGAGAGTCCCTTGGACTGCTAGGAGATCAAATCAGTCAATCCTAAATGAAATCAACCCTGACTGTTCCCTGGAAGGTCAGGTACTGAGGCTGAAGCTCAAATATTTTGGCCACCTAATGCGAAGAGAGGACTCTCTGGAGAAGACTCTGATGCTGGGAAAGATTGAAGGCAAAAGGAGAAGGGGAAGGCCAAGGATGAGATGGTTAGACAGCATCACCGATGCAACGAACATGAAAATGAGCGAACTCAGGAAGATAGTGGAGGACAGGAAGGCCTGGCGGGATGTGGTTCATGGGATCACGAAGGGTCGGACATGACCTAACGACTGAACAACAACAACAAGGTACTTTCAGAACTCTCAGTGGCCTTTATATTTTGAATCTGTCTTCACCCTCAGGCTTCTTTTCATTCAAAGCTGCCTACTTTTGCTTCTCCTCCCACACACATCACGGCACACAGGCACGCTGGCTGGACTCGGCCTCCACTCTGGCAGGTGGGTGTGAGTTACATTCTTAGCTGCCCTTGATTTCCCATTAATCAGCATTCAGTGTTAGCAGCCAAGCCACTAACCAGGAAAGCATATGGCTCAGAACAGTTCTATACACCTTCCGTTGCTTTTAACAGCATTGTGGATGACCAAAAATGATTACAATGTGTATTTTAAATAACAGAAAAAAGGCCATATCTAATTTTTTTTAATGCTAAATTAAACGAAAATGAGAGTGTAAGGAGGACACACGAAGCCTTAGCAGCACCAACATGAGCGTTAAATGTGATCCTAGCCAAACGGTTCTGAAAAATGTTATTTTACTTCCTGTACTTTTGCACACATCGTGTAGGCTTAAATTAAGCAGGAGCAATTTAAAATATACTCTTCCCAACCAAGCCCTTACTGAATGTAAACAAAAGATTAAACCGAAAAGGTCCAGATGTGCTCAGTATCAATTGCTGGATTACTTTTTTTAAAAATGGGAACCTAATACATTTAAAATAAGCCACATCACTGAGGGAAAATAAACAAAGATCTTAGCAATTTTTAAATTGAGGATAGGAGTTGCATAATAACATTAATATTTTAACAGGATAATCACGAATGAAGTGCAGGCATGCAGTCCACAGTATGAAGCAAAACCAATTCCACCCTAACCTGGCTGACAGACCATTACTATATGGCTGAAATATTTAATTCCTAGAATACAATGTAGTTCATGAAAAATATGTGGAAGTAAGGGAAAAGTCAGAGCAAACTGCCTCTTTCGGAGACCAAACCATTTATTCGATGAGACAATGACCTTCTGTACGAAAGGCTTACTTCTGTAAAATAGCACATGGGGGGGCCTTAACCATATCAGGACCACGGGTGTGTGTGGGGGGGTTAACCCTACCCTTGCTACAGTTCAAATCCAGGCCCTTCTAGGAGGGGGGAGAGCAGCATGCTGTTCTCCTGGAGAATAACCTATTGGAACTAATGGAGGGTGGTGGTGTTTTTCAGGGCACATATGGGGCTTGATCCAGATGGTAGGGAGTAAGGTTGAAGCCTTCCTACTCTCTGTCATGGTCACAATGTGGATCTTCCCCCTTCTCACATATGCTTCTTACAGGTAGAAAAGAACAAAGCAAGCATGCAGGGCCAATGTGGTGATTAAAGTCACATCTAATTTGGTCCTGATTGTTCTGGGTTGAGGCTTGCAATGTGTGTTAGTGTTCCCATCCATGTTAGGGTTAGCTTCACAATCAGGTTTCACTGTATGGCCAAAAAAAGAAAGAAAGCAACACCCCCCTCATTCCCTCACAATTCACATCAGTGCCTCTGTTTGTGGCCTTGTTTTTCCACCATGTCTCATCATGCATTGTTCCAGAATTCCATAACGCTGTGGATATATCAAAGATTGATGGTACTAGTACCACTGGTTGAGAACTGCTGGATTAGGGATCTTGTGTGCACTGCAGTACCACATTATTCCTTTTTAGGCAGGTATTACATGTTATGTTTGATAGTCCTGCTATCTCTCCAGATTCTTGCCACATCAGAACAGCTTCAGCAGGATAAAGAGGCTCCCGTCTCACATCTTGGAGTGAGCTGAGAGGATAAGCAGCCAGACAAGAGAACTGCATCTGCTGGGTGAGTAACCAGATGATAATAAGTTCTCTTTCAAAAGTCATTATAAAAGCAATATACTTGCAAAACGTCTGGCTCACTGGCAAACTATATCAGTGCCTGATCTACGCTTTGCTGTCATCCAAAGTAAGCTGCCTGTTTCGATGTCTCGCAATTTACCAACCCACCCCCAGGCTCTGACTAAAGCTTTGATTCACTCAAGTATGTTGTAGCCATGCTTCCTTACAGACATCTTTGGAACCTGACCCATCAAAGCTCACTACCTCCCATTCTTTGTTGTGCCCATTTTTGTTACAAGGACAAGTTGAAAGGGGCTTTGGCCAGGTCGGCGCTTGTATGTGCTGAACACTGTTGTTTGGGTCAATGCATCAGCTCAGGGTCAGCATCACTGGGAAGCTGCCAAGAGCCAAGGACCCTCAAAAGGGATCACTGCTAATCTGGGAGACCACTTCTGTGCCCACAGCCTTCATGCAGTGGTAGTAGAGGTATTCTCTTGGCTTCGAGGCGCTCTATCATTACCTCTTCTGCTCCTCTCCTCCATCCAATCCATTAAAGTAAGCCCCACCACAAATCTTGAAGGGTACCCAAGTAGGAGCATCATAAGGGAACCCCCAGAGCTGAATTGGACTGTGGTGTGATGGTGGAGGGAGGTTAACTCTTGCCCCTTGTGTCATTTCCCTGCCAAAAATAACCACAAAAAAAGAGTATGACGTCTCCAAAGTGGCAAGTAGATGACAATTAAAGGGTGATGAAGATCAGCTAGGAATACATATCAGACTAGCTAGCACAGGGAGTGAGATCAGTGACTTGCCTAGGAAGCCAAAAGAATAGAAAAGTGACAATGTGAATATGACCAAAAAAAGAAAAAGAAAAAAAGAGTGTTTGAGTGGATTTTGGAGTTTTCTAGCAAGAAACAGCCTGGAAGTGCTCCAAAGTTATGCAGTGTTTTTGGAAGACTGATATTTCTTCAAGACTCTACTACCTTAGCCCATCTGGGCACCTACCCATTTCTCCTTGTTTTGCCTGTCTGTTTGTAAGTAAATGAACACTGGGGGGGGGGAATACCACAAGTCAACAGTATTCTCCCCTGACAAGGAAAATGGTCTGTAAAAGGCTGCCCTGTAAAAGGCTGCCCTGAAACGTTCTACTTCTGAGAAAAGTAAGGAATGTGAAACAATATTTTATTCTGAGTGCGTCAAGATAAAACAACTAGCTCATTAAGGTGGCAACTTCCCCCAGTGTCTTGATGACCTTTGTTTAGTGTTGGTGAACTGGATGTGTGCAAAAATATTGGGCCCAATTCCTGCAGTACACAAATAAAGACAATAAAAAGGCAATTTCCTCTTGCCCAATGAGTAGGGGCACTGTCTGGCTCCAAAACATCTGTGTGTTCTTATTGCTCAAGGAAGTGTATAATCTGATCCAGAAAGTGGTTTCTTCTTTTGAAAACTTGGACCTTATGGCTTCCCCACCCTCTCCATTATGTTATCTTGGTTGCAGCATTCAGTCTCCTACCAGATGCTAACAATTAGCTATGTAAGCTGGAGGTCCATCCAGGGGGCAAGGTGGAAGAAGTAAGCTGAACCACCGCTTTGGTGCTTGTGACATGGAAAGCCTGGAAAACGTATGATGAATCATTGGCTGTGGCCAGCTCTCTTTGTGGGTGGGTCCAATTAAGAATACACAAATACTGTATTGTAGAGTGAGGAAGCCACGGTTCTTGGAAGCGCACTTCTCACTGCATCGCGCAGCAGTCTGTGTGCAATTTATGTCATTTTTAGCTAGTTGGACCCTGCTGCAGGAGCCCCTTGGAAAATGTGTTGATGCACAACCATGCTGTATGGATCATACAGCAGCAGAATTAAGGATGGAAGCATTGCTTCATGGTACAGCACATGTTTTGCATGCAGAGAGCACATCTCGATCCCTAACGTATCCAGGAAGAGCTAGGAAAGACCCCTGTCTGAACCCCCTGGAGAGCTTCTTCCAGCCAGTGTGATGATACTGACCTAGATGGAATAGGGAATTTTCAGGCTTGCCTGATGTAGGGTGAAATCCACCCTAAACTTCCAACACCGGAGCAAGTGCTCCAGCGCCAGAAGCTGTCGCAAACATGCGGATAGGGCTGGCCCCGGTTTACACCTGGGGAAGGGGATGAATGTTCCCTCAGTGGCGTTCCCAGCCCTCCCGGCACCTGGGGGGCGGGGGTTGGAGTGCCCCCCAAGCAGCCGGGCTCGGGGCTGAGTGCCCACTCGGCGCGTCCCCGGCCTCCGGAGGCTCCGCTCCGAAGGCAGGGGACAAGCCCTCCTCAAAACGACCGCCCAGTTCGGTGGTCGAGGGCTTTATGAGAAAAGCCGAACGCGTCGCGGCTTTTATATGTTTTGCGCATGCTCTAAGGAGGGCTTATCGGCCGGGGGACGCGCCGAGTGGGCGCGCTGTTCCGGGGGTCGCGCCAGCCGAGCTCCGGTGCCGCGCCGCTCTGCGCAGCCCCGAGCCCAGCTGCCGCGCCCCCACGCCCACTTGGCGCCTGGAGTGGAGCACACCAGCTCCCCCCATTAAAGAACGCCTCTGTGTCCCCTTCCCTGAGTAGACCTCCGGCCCGCCGCATGGCTGTCCGGACACCCAAATCCTGTGTAAAGATCTGGCGGGCGACCCTGGGCCGCCGGCCAGATCCTTACACAGGATTTGGCTGCTTGTGGGCTCAGTCCAGCCCAACTCAGCCCAACTCAGGCACAATTGAGGCCCAATAGTGGCACAATTGTGGCCCAAAACAGGACCGAGTTAGGCTGCAACTGTGCCTGACTTAGGCAGGAGGCAAGAGCAGTGGGCCAGGATCGAGGCAAAACTTACCGCAGAGGCAGGCAGGCCCCTGTGGGGAGCTGTCCCTCTTGTGGAAGGGAAGAGCCCCCTCCTGAGCTCGTCTGTGTGCACCTACCACAGCTGCTGCAGCGTTCACAGCAGATGGGCAGCCACAGGTGGGCCTGCAGGCACTGGGCGTGTGACAGGCAGCTGAAGGGCTGAGGTTGTGCCAGTGCCAGCTGCCCCAGGGCACCCTGGGCATTAGCCACCTGCCGCAGGGGGGAGTGCCACTGCCCTCCTACCTGCAGAAGGCGATGCCACCCCCAAGCCACGGTGAGGCTGCACGTGGGAGTCATGGGGGGGTGAGCGGGGGAGAGAAGGGAAGGAGGGGGTGGGAACAGCACGCACAAGGGGGGTCTCATGAGGTCTGGAACCGCCTCCGCCATGACATGCCCGTGCGCTGCCTGAAGCCCTGGACCACCAGGGCCGTGGCTATGCCCACAAAGAAGGCATCCCAGCATGCCTTCTGCTCCATGCCCCGGCCAAGACCGAGAGATGCCTTGGGCTTGTCTGCTGCGAGCGGGAAGGGCTCACACAGCTCATCACACCCCCAGATGGGGCAATGTCGGCGCCTCGCGGCAGGCGCTCTGGGGGGGTGGGGGGTGCCAGCGTCCATCATCAGGGAGTGGGAGGGGAGGCAGGCACACAGGCAGGCGGACAGGGGGTGCTGGGGAGGGACACGGGTGGGTCAGAAACAGACAGACAACAAGGCTGGTGGGAGAGGGATACAGGGAGAGGGGTCTGCAGAGACCAATAGGGAAACAGGGGTCACTTCGCAGATGGAGGCAATGCAGGAACGGGCGCCTCTCATGCAGACGGACCGAGGGCGGAAACGGACGCCATTGACGGGCGGAAACGGACGCCGTTGACGGGCGGACCGAGGGTGGGTGAGAGCCCCGGTTGCTGAAAGGGCTCTTCACGGACGTGGCGGACGTGCGCCATGTCGCCTGTCAGTGGTTGCCTGCCTGAGAGGCCCCCCAACTCCCCCCTCCCCTCTGAGCCCTGAGGGTCTGGCAGCGCGCCTGCTGTGTTCTCCCTGGGCTGGCTGTGGCAGGCCCTGGCTGGGATTCATGCAGGGCCTTGTGTGCTGGGCGCTGTCTCTCTGTGGGTGGGGCAGTGCTTGTGTAACATTGGGGTCATGTTGTTCAAGGGGCCTTTGCCCAAGGGGCATCTTTATTGTTCTGGAACATTGGCAGAGATGGCCAGGCGAGGCTGCCAGGGGTAGGCACAGCAGCCACTCAGAACGTAGCAGCAGCAGCAGCAGCAGGCGTGCCCCATGGACCTGGAGACGCAGGCTCTTCCCCTGTGGAACCACAGCCTGCTCCATAGAAAGGGGAGGGACAGCAAGCAGGCAGCCAGGGAGGTGGAGCAGCAGCAGCAGCTGAGGAGGGTTGCAGGGCAGGCTCCTAGACCTCGGGCAGCATCCAGGCAGACGACCATGGGGCAACCAGACTGCGGGCCCAGGGGTGCTCCCCAGAAGGTAGGTGGTGGTGGACATTCCTGGGGAGACATAAATCACGGGGGTGTTCCATGGCAGCTGCTGTGTGGTAGCAATCGCCATTGAAGGAATGCCAGTGTGCCGGTTGCAAAAGCCTGCAGGGAGAGAAATAAAACACAGCTGAGAGGTGTGACACACATAGCATGGTCTGCGCTCCTTCCCTGGGTGTAAGGTGAGCATGATCCTGTAAGGGAAAGGGGTCAAAGAGAGAGACAACAACACAACTTGGGGGTCACAATCATGGCAATCCTAGCAATACTGACCTGTCAGTAGACCCTGTGGAGAAAAGGGGGGGGGGAACAGCTGGTGTCTACATATGGGTTAGAGTTCCACACATGGCATTGTATGCTCACATTAATACAGGCAGCTATGAGACAAGACATTGGTACAGAGGCATATCATGGCAGGCATTGCAGGCAGACATGAGACAAGACATTGGTAAAGAGGCATATCATGGCAGGCATTGCAGGCAGACATGAGACAAGACATTGGTAAAGAGGCATGTAACCTACCTATATTTCTCTATGCAAAGAGGCAGAAGTCAGACCACATGTCAGCACGAACCCTGCTCTTACCTGCACTTACCTGCTGGTGTTGTTGCCTGTGGGGGGGGAGAGGGGCTGGGAGAAAGACATGGGTTAGCAAACACTTGCATGGAGACAGCTGCCCAGGCACAGCAGTAAACAGTTTGGCCACAGGCAGAACAGCCCTCTCTGCCCTAGAGGGGGGCAGAGAGGAGAGAGGAAGTGGGGTGTTAGAAAAGTTTTCAAAGTCCCACTTTGTGGCTGCTGGGGGACAGGACCCCACGCCACATGCTCAGAGAGAGAGAGAGAGAGAGAGTGAGTGGAGGGCTGGGGCTGGGCTTTTGTGGGAAAGAGGCTGGGTGGGGCTGGGTGGTGATAGGGTAACTATTTGGGTCCGTGTCCAGAGTTAGGCCACAACTGTTCCGTCCTAACTCAGGCACAACTCGGGCCCAGGGTGTTAGTACTTTTCAGGAGAGGGCTGGTGTGGGTAAGGTAAAATGGCTCCTATGGGTCTCTTCACATTTGGGTCCACCCTTTTTGTTGACCCAAATTTTGTGCCTGAGTTGGGCTCGAGGGGGCGTGTCAGGGGCTCTCCAGCGTCTGGAACCGGACCAAAATTCGTAACCGCCCCCGTCACTCCCCCGACACGCCCCAGACACGCCCACTTTTAGGCCGCAATTGTGCCTGAATGGTGCAGTTGTGCCTGAATTGTGCCGGAACCCAATTCAGTCACAATTGCAGCACAAATTCGGCCTCTGCGGCACAATTCAGGCACAACTCGGGCCTAAAGCACTTAGGCTGCAATTGTGCCTGAATTGTGCCGCTGAGGCCTTGGGCTGGACTGGGCTGTTAGGCTTGTTTTTTCTGCTTTTTCGTGGTGGTTTACAATTGCTTTTTCATTGTGGAGGGTACTTTGCGGTTGGTTTGGGCTGTTTCTGATGGCTTTTTCGTTGTGGTTTAGATTGCTTTTTCGTGGTGGAGGGTAGTTGGGGGTTGGTTTGAGCTGTTTCTGATGGCTTTTTCGTTGTGGTTTAGAATTGCTTTTTCCTTGTGGAGGGTAGTTTGCGGTTGGTTTGGGCTGTTTCTGATGGCTTTTTCGTTGTGGTTTACGATTGGTTGTGGTTCTTTCGCCTTGCTTTTTCGTTGCTTTGACATTAATTAATTATTTACCTCAGGGGGGCGGCATGGGGGGGGGTGTCCCGGTTTGAAGTTTGAAAAATATGGTAAGCCTACTTGTATGTTACATATGTTTATTTGCCAAATTTTAGTTTTGATATCCAGCAATGTAAGTAATGTTCTTTTTGTCATGGTTGTGTTTTGTTCTTGCTGGTTTTGGACCATATCAATAAAATGACTGACTGACTGACTGACTGACCTAGATGGAACAATGATTGGACTCAATGGAAGGTGGGCCCACTGCTGGCCAATCCATGCAGCCACTTGCTGCCCATTGCATCAGTGGCAGATTGTGAGGGTCTGAGGGCGCGGCAGATTCAGGGTGCCTTTCACCCCACGTCCTTCACCCCACATCTTCTCACCCCACATCTGCCACCACCACTTCCCTCCAACATGCTGCCAATGCAAGACGCAATGATCAGCTTTCCACTTGCTCAAGCGAGAAGCAGATCATTCCCCTCCTCGCATGCTGCCATGAAACCCCATCGCGAATGCGCTGTCCCTGTAAATGAAACCACCGGCAGTCCCACACTTCCAGGTTTCACGGCAGCACGCAAGGCACACAGCAAAGCATTTTGGGTTTTGTAGCACAGGTTAAATTACAGGCTTATTTTATTTCCCTAAGACTTTGATCCACACATACCCCCCCTCCCCATTTTCGTTTCAGATATAAAACGATAGTCACAATTGAAGTTGAAATATTCGTCTGGTTGGCCTGGAGCTAATATGCTCTGAACATTGTCTCCTCAGAAATGGGGAGTGGTTGGACCCCAAAGCATGTCTTGTTCACGTGATTGATGAGGTTGCCAGCAAACATTTTGAAAATGAATGTACAGGTTTGTTTGTTTTTTTCCCTTCCCCCCTCTTTTTTTCTTTTTCTTTGGGTGTTTTTTCTTTTAAAGTTATGCTTTCATTCACTAACAAAGAAGGGGAAAAAACTAAAAATGAGGAGCCCAAGTGGGGACCTGCAACAAAATGTGCAGTGCAGTCTCAGCTCAGTCCCTATGAAGAGTGCTTCTGTTCCAGACTCCAACCAGCAGTTGTGTTCAACAGTTGTAGCATCAGCCGGGAGGGGGGGGGGCGATGACATGTTTCACGTCATCACTCCTCCCCCTGCACTCTCGGAAGACTTAATTTCAAACCTTCCAGGACACAGGGTGGGCAGGAGGGCCCACAAAACACACCGATTTGGGCGTGTTTATGCTCCACGGCTAAAAAAAACACAGCAGCCGTGGAGCACAAAAGTCCCACTGCGGCTCCTCCTCGCGAGGAGACTGTGGCTGTCACCTGGGGGCATTCCACCACCCACCCACCCCCAGCGCGACGCCACTGCCAACCAGCCTAAATCAGGAGTCATGTAGTGCTATTGACCTTCCCGAGCAAGAACGTTCTGGAGCGAGAAAGAGAAAGGGGCCACATTTTTTCGCTCTTCCTCCTCAAACCATCAACCACTGTGCTGCTACAATGTGCTAAATATTGTTCTCTTCTGTACCTGGGGAGTCCCCTGATTATGCAGAAACCACTACCTTATATTTGTGTGGCTTGGTTTGCTTCCAAATTAATAGGCATGGGACCACCCATATTCTGTCAGAAGCTGTGGTGTCTTGGCGAGACAGTGTGTGGCATTAAGTGGAGGATCATTCCAGGCAATCAGGTCAATCTAGGAAGGGAGATGTACTGCATATGCAGACACAGGCTGCTTCCACATAGGCAGCCAGTGCAGGTGTAACTACCAATAACTACCATATTTATTTTATTTTTCACATTTTTATACCACCCTTCCTCCAAGGAGCTCAGAGTGGTGTACATATTTCCTCCCTTCCTTTTGTCCTCACAACAACCCTGTGAGGTAGGTGGGGCTGAGAGATAGTGACTGGCCCAAGGTCACCCAGGAAGCGTTGTGGCTGAGCGGGGATTTGAACCTGGATCTTCCAGGTCTAAGTCCAACTCTCAAACCACTACTACACCATCCTGGTGTAACTACCAATAACTACCATATAGTATACACTCACATGGCAGTTCACAGATGGTTTCTTCCCCCAGAATAATGGTGTTGTCATTAGTTTTTGCACAAGATCCAAGCATTTGGCCTCAAACTAGCACTTCTGTTGTGGATAGATAGATCACATGTTCTCAGAACTCAAACAGCAATATTGTGGTGGTGCTGGGAGGGAATAAGCAATTCCTTCCTTTCCCCCAACAATCACACTAGTTACTGATGTACAAAAAGAGATTGTAAAAAAAAAAAATGTCTCAGGCACCTTTTGATGTGCTGCCACTGGGGACGGGTGACACAACTACAACTTCCAGGTTTGTACTACTTTGCGAATGCATGAAACGTAACACTGTTGGCTTTGTGTTCATTCTGTAGAGAGGCTGCTGGGGGCCCCATCATCACAGCATCGATAAATGCTCTCACGCATTGCTTGGGGGAAAAATTAAGAAGTGGTGGACAGCAGCAAAGGGACCTTCACCCATTTCATCAATGCTCCCGCTGATTTATGCCCTTTTTTTTCCTTTTTGAGAAATTTTGTTGTTGTTGTTCAGGCGTTAAGTCGTGTCCGACCCTTCGTGATCCCATGAACCACATCCTGCCAGGCCTTCCTGTCCTCCACTATCTTCCTGAGTTCGCTCATTTTCATGTTTGTTGCATCGGTGATGCTGTCTAACCATCTCATCCTTTGCCTTCCCCTTCTCCTTTTGCCTTCAATCTTTCCCAGCATCAGAGTCTTCTCCAGAGAGTCCTCTCTTCGCATTAGGTAGCCAAAATATTTGAGCCTCAGCCTCTGTCCTTCCAGGGAACAGTCAGGGTTGATTTCATTTTGGATTGACTGATTTGATCTCCTAGCAGTCCAAGGGACTCTCAGGAGTCTTCTCCAGCACCACAGTTCGAAAGCATCGTGCTTAATAAATGTCAGTACTAAATGTAATTAGTAGAAATGCTATATTGGTATTTATGTTCCAGTGCTCTTGCTCACTTCTGTCTTCGTTCTCGTTAAAGTGAGTGTGCTTTGCTTTCCTCCTGCCCTTCCCATTACAAGGGATATCATACAGCTGGTGCTGTATTGAACTGGCTGGGTGCATCTCTTGGGCAGGCTGGTTGCAATGGACAGAGTCAGGTTGCTGGGGCCTTGGGACATAGCCCTGTTTTGGGGGGCCCGCATGGCATCCTCTGTTCATCAGCGGATGGCACATGGGACGCTGCCAGCACTGCCCCATACTGGAATTGAGGGCTCCAGGGGGTCAGCCTGGCCAGGTGGGCCCTCTGATGGGTGGGGGGCCTTAGACTGACCAACCCTGGCTGCCATCCTTGCAAGCGTAGAGTGAACGTTGCAGTATGAAGAAAATGCGCAGCTCTTAAAATTATCTGGAAAAGGCCTCAGATTCAAATCCTTGCTCATTCGTCACATTCACCGGGTGGCCTCAGACACTGAGGGCCAAACTACGTGTTACATTAAGCCCTGTTAGCACAGACAAACTCAACTTTTCTCAAGAAAAATATCAGTTGGGTCCCTGCTCCCCCCCCCCCCCGCATTGTTGTCATCAGTCAAAACTGATGAAAACCAGACAGCAGGAGGCCACTTTAGGGAGGGAAAAACCTTCCCAGATTAGAAGAGAGTTTTAAGGGGACCTGGGGGTCCCCTTAAAAGGTGGACAGTAGCAAAAACTGGGAGCCTGCAGAGACGGGGGGGCAACCAACTCCTTCCCGAGTGAACGGAGGCCAGACAGGTTAAAATATGAACAGTAAAAGAGTTTATTAAAAGAATGAAAACACACACAGCAAGGGGTAAAATCAAAAGGCAAAAATAAGGCACAGAAGCCTGGAACCACAAAGGACAGTAGTTTGGGTGGAATGGATGGCACAGAGGCTACGAAGCAAGCTGAAACAAAAACAAACCACTCCTGGGACGTCTCTGAGGACTGGCCATACCACCAATGTACTCACATTAGCCCAGGTTCATGGTCCGTCCACCCACACCTAGCCAGACAGGTGAGCCCCAGTGCAGCATCTGATGCTCCCAATTGTTGGACCAGGGCAAAGGTACAAAGAAAGGGGGTTGGAGTGCTCGATCCTGCTTTGTATAACCTGTAGGTGTTAATGCTGCTTCACCTGGGAGACTGGATATTGGGGAGGGGGGGTCACCTACCTAGGCCCTTGACTTGACTGCTCTTAGAAATTGGATGGACTTCACAGTAACGAGCAGGCTCAAATCCAAGTTCTTCATTTACCAGTCAGTTGGGGAAGAAGGTGGTGGGGCAAAAATAACAACAACAGGGCAACACTATCTACTGCTCTAGTGACTCGGCAACCTTCCCAGGATGCTGATGTACCACGGGAGCTTCCTGGGTGACTGGGGGGTCAACAACTAGATGACAAATCAACAAAAGACATGAGGGTAAATTGAGGGTTTTCACCACAAAACGTCTCTGCATCTACAGGGCAAGATAAAATGTATCCAGGAAATGTTGCTGTGCAGATTGCAGCGATGTAGACCTGAGTCTACTGACTCGGACTCAAGTCGGACTCAAGTTGCATCAATGACTTGACTCGGCGATTGTAAAAGACTCGACTCGAGACTTGGAGCCCTTTATGACAAGTTGAATTTTATTCAGGTTTAAACCCTTTTTCCCCATTAAATAGATAGGGACTCGCAACTCGCAACCAAAGACTCAGAACTTGGGGGCAAAGAGTTGGGACTTGACTTGAGACTTGGACCCAGAGACTTGGGACGTGACTCAAGATTTGGAGTCAGAGACTTGATCCACATCCCTGGCAGATTGCCTCTGGAAATCGCCTTTCCCCATTTGGCTGGGGAAGCTAATTCAAGGGAATCAGATATCTGTTCTATTCCATAATGTTCAAAAATCTCCCTTTAGACACAAGCGATTTTGCGGTCAGGCTCTCGGTTGCTGTATGTTTCTTGGCCAACACTTACTCATATTGCAAGGAACAAGAGGCCTCCTCTGGGGTGGGTCCTCAGCTGTTTGATGGCTTCTCCCTCCCCATTCCTCCAATAGCCTTTCTGCTCAGCAGTCAACACAACAGCACTACTTGCCTTGCAAACAGGACAGCATGTTATTAGCTTCTTTGGGACCATTACAAGTCACAGCTTTCTGCACAAAGCTGCTCCACCCACCCCCAGCAACTGAAGGCAGAGGTGATAAAATCACCATCCCTTCAAGCTCACACTCACCAGAGATTCTGTAACGCAAGGGGCACACATTTGCACTGCCAGTGAGGTTCGATGTTATGAAGGTCTAGAAGAGTGTGAAGCCATAGTGACAAATTGTGGAGCACTTCACAGCTGACCTTGGAAGGACCTTTTGTGCTCCACAGGGATGGTGTCAAGAGTGCAAAACCCTAAGCAGTGTTTCACTGGTCTTTTAATTCATGGGCCAATTTAGAGTGTTCATGTTAGCGTATCATAAGAATTCAGAAGCAAACAAAGCAGGGGTGAAATTGATGGCTGGGGAAGCGCAGGGTGTCTTGTCGCTCTCTGTGCATGGGGTCACCATCTTCTTTTGGTCCAGTTCTGGTCGCCGCATCTCAAAAAGGATATCATGGAACTGGAAAAGGTGCAGAAGAGAGCGACCAAAATGATTTGTGGGCTGGGGCATCTCCCTTATGAGGAAAGGCTACAGCGTTTGGGGCTCTTCGGTCTACAAAAAAGGTGCCTGAGGGGGGGACATGATTGAGACCTATAAAATTATGCATGGGATAGAGAGAGTGGATAGAGAGAAGTTCTTTTCCCTGTCACACAACACATCCACTAAAACTGAGTGGAGGGAGTATTAAAACAGACAAAAGAAAATATTTCTTTACCCAGCGTGTAATTAGTTTGTGGAACTCCTTGCCACAGGATGTGGTGATGGCACCTGGCCTAGATGCCTTTAAAAGGGGATTGGACAGATTTGTGGAGGAAAAGTCCATCACAGCTTACAAGCCATGATGGGGACAAGTAACCTCCTGGTTTTAGTAATAGGCTATCTCTTAATACCAGATTCAAGGGAGTGACAACAGGATACAGGTTATCTTGTTGGCTGTGTGCTCTCGGAGGCATCTGTTTGGGCCACTGTGAGATATAGGAAGCTGGACTAGATGGGCCTTTGGCCTGATCCAGCAGGGCTCTTCTTATGTTCTTTGGCAGGGCTCCTATGCCTTTAACAAAAGTATGTATGGTAGAAGTTCAGAAGGTCCAGCTTTTCTTGAGATGTGTGATGGTGAAAGCCTCAAATGCTGAATTTCTGTCTAACTTGTGTTCATATATCTAACTTTAATTGCAAGTCTTTGAGCAGCAACTGTGACTACATAGTTGTTCTATGAAAACAGCCTGGAGCAGCAAGAGGAGAAGGTGAAAAAGAAATTAGGAAGCATGAAGGGATTTCATAAATTATGAAGCATGCAGGTTTGTTAGTGAGGGAAAGGCAGAATAGAAATCTCCAAATAAATAAGTGCTTTGACACTCTGGGTAGTAGATCAGATTGAAGGGACTCAGGGCCACCTTCACACACAAAATAGGATTTGTTTTGGAAGTTATGTTTGTGTTTGACATGAGTATGTTTGTCACATGTTAGGGCTGCAGTGTTCAGTTGCTTAATCAATTATATTCATGAATTAAAAAGATTTTGCTTGACTGAAAAGGTACTCAGATGAATCAGGCAGTAGGTTAAAAAATTATGTTCAGTCGAAGCACTTATGAAAACTGCAGAATGCAAAAACACCATCTTCAGAGAGGCATTTTCTCCCATAGGAGGGAGAAGTGGGGATTAGGCTTCTAACAGCCCATTCCAACCCAAGGGCTAAGCAGCCCAAGTCAGACCTAAAGTCAGCCTAAGTCGTTTAGGTCGAAGTTAGGTCTGGAATGCAACCATTTAGGGCAAAGTTAGGTCAAAGTTAGGTCGAAGTTACAACCGAGAGACTAAGAACAGCCCATTCCAACCCAAGGGCTAAGCAGCACAAGTCAGACCTAAAGTTGACCTAAAAGTGGGTGGAACATGGGCGGACCATGGGTGTAACGGGGGCGGCAACCAATTAACATTGGATTCCAGACCCTGGCAAGCACAGACACGCCCCCTCCAACACAAATGCTGACACAAAATTTAGGTCGACCAAAAAGGTGGACCCAAATTCGAGGAGACCCATAGGAGCCATTTTACCTTACCCAAGCCAGCCCTCTCCTGAAAATTTCTAACACCCTACTCCTGAGTTAGGTCAGAGTTAGGACGGAGTTGGGCCTGCTAGGTCTGGAAACCGACAGAGTTATGCCTAAGATAGGGAGCCTATCAGCACCCAGCCCCACCCAGCCTCATTCCCACAAAAGCCCAGCCCCAGACCTCCAGTCATTCTCTCTCTCTGAGCACATGGCGTAGGGTTCTGTCCCCCACAGCCACAAAGTGGGACTTTGTCGGTGGAGGGCAAAATTCACAAACACCCCACTTCTCTCTTCTCCTCTCTGCCTCCCTCTAGGGCAGAGAGGGCTGTTCTGGCTGTGGCCAACCTGTTTACAGCTGTGCCTGGGCAGCTGCCTCCATGCAAGTGTTTGCTAACCCATGTCTTTCTCCCAGCCCCTCTTCCCCCCCCCCACAGGCAACAACACCAGCAGGTAAGAGCAGGTTTTGTGCTGACATGTGGTCTGACTGCTGCCTCTTTGCATTTAGAAATATAGGAAGGATACATGCCTCTTTACCAATGTGTTGTCTCATAGCTGTCTGCATAGCCTGCCATGATATGCCTCTCTACCAATGTGTTGTCTCATAGCTGCCTGCTTTGCCTGCTATGATATAGGATACATGCCTCTTTACCACTGTTGTGTCTGATTGCTGCCTGTAGTCATGTGAGCAGACAATGCCACAAGTGTGGAACTGTTAGCCTTATGTAGACACCAGCTGTTCCCCCCCCTTTTCTCCACAGGGTCTACTGACAGGTCAGTATTGCTAGGTTTGCCATGGTTGTGACCCCCAAGTTGTGTTGTTGTCTCTCTCTTTGATCCTTTTCCCTTACAGGATCATGCTCTCCTTACACCCAGGTAAGCAGCCCAGACCATGCTATGTGTGTCACACCTCTCAGCTGTGTTTTATTTCTCTCCCTGCAGGCTTTTGCAACCGACACACTGGCTTGTCTTCAATGGCGACTGCTTCCACATACCAGCTGACATGTAACTCCCCCTTGTTTTTTGTCTCCCCAGGAACGTCCACTACCACCTACCTTCCTGGGAGCACCCCTGGGCCTGCAGTCTGGTTGCCCCACGGTCCTCTGCCTCGATGCTGCCAGAGGTCAGGGAGCCAGCCCTGCAACCCTCCTCAGCTGCCGGTGCTGCTGCTGCTCCACCTCCCTGGCTGTCTTCTTGCTGTCCCTCCCCTTTCTATGGAGCAGGCTGTGGTTCCACAGGGGAAGAGCCTGCATCTCTAGGTCCATGGGGCAGGGCTGCTGCTGCTGCTGCTTTCAGATTGGCTGCTGTGACTACCCCTGGCAGCCTCGCCTGACCATCTCTGCTAATGTTCCAGAACAATAAAGATGCCCCTCGGGCAAAGCCCCAATGAAACGTATGTGCCCAGTGTTTACATAAGCATTACTCCACACACACAGACAGCCCCTAGCACTGAAGCCCCTACATGAGTCCCATCCAGGGACTGTCACGGCCTTCCCGGGGAGAACCCAGCAGGGGCGCTGCCAGACCCCCATGGCACAGAGGGGAGGGGGGAGTCGGGGGGGCCTCTCAGGCAGGCAAACAGTGACAGCCAGGGCATCTGCCCGTAATGCAGGCGCCTCCGTCGAAGGTCCGCCCGTAATGCAGGCGCCTCCGTCGAAGGTCCGCCTGTAATGCAGGCGCCTCCGTCGAAGGTCCGCCCGTAATGCAGCCACTTCCGCCCAAAGTCTATCTGCATAAGAGGCGCCTGTTTATGCATCACCTTCATCTGCAGAGTGCCCCCTGTGTCCCTATCGGTCTCTGCAGACCCCTCTCTCGGAATCTGTCTCCCACCAGCCTTGTTGTCTGTCTGTCTGTCTCTGACCCACCCATGCCCCTCCCCAGCACCCCCTGTCTGCCTGCCTGTGTGTCTGCCTCCCCTCCCACTCCCTGATGATGGCTGCTGGCCACCCCCCACCCTGCCAGAGCGCCTGCCGCGAGGCGCCGTCGTCGCCCCATCTGGGGGTGTGATGAGCTGTGTGAGCCCTTCACGCTCGCAGCAGACAAGCCCAAGGCATCTCTCGGTCTTGGCCGGGGCACAGAGCAGCAGGCACGCCGGGATGCCTTCTTTGTGGGCATTGCCCCGGGCTTGGAGGCCCAGGGCTTCAGGCAGCGCACGGGCGAGTCATGTCAGAGGCAGTTCCAGTCCTCATGAGACCCCCCTTGTGTGAGACGTTCCCACCCCCCTCCCCTTCCCTTCCCTCCCCCGCTCACCCCCCAGTGCAGCCTCAACGTGGCTTGGGGGTGGCATCGCCTTCTGCAGGGGGGAGGGGACGGCCACTCTTCCCTGCAGCAGGTGGCTGATGCACAGGGTGCCCTGTGGCGGCTGGGCTCAGGCACCTCGCTCACCTGTCACCTGCCCTGCGCCCACCACATGACTGGCACAACCCCCCTGCCTGCGGTCAGCCCCTTTGCGACCGGGCTGCGACAGACCCTGCGGCAGCTGCCATGGATGGACGCTGACACATGCAGACAGAGGCCTGCACATGCCCGAGCCAGACACCGAGCCTGGAGAGCCTGCCTGCCTGGGAGGTAAGTGTTGCCTGGATCCTGGGGTGGTGCTGGGCCACAGAAACTGCAGCCTGCCTAACTCAGGCATAACTCTGACCTACCTAAGGCATAACTTCTGCCTAACTTAGGCTGCACTTAGGCCACACTTATGCCTGACTTGGAGAGGAGTTGGGTTGGAATGGGCTGTAAGATACACACTGGACATGCTTCAGCCAGCCCAGAGCACAAGAAGCATCATCAGCTATTGGTTAGGATCCTATGATTTCTTTAGAGGAAGGAGACCTTGTTCCAAACTCCTTTCTCTGGCAGAAGGTGACATTATCCAACCTATTGAACTGTATGCTGATTTCATCAATTAATAGACTAACTGACCTTACTGACCTTACTGAAGGGCACTTGGCAGCTCTTACTTTTCACTACAATAAGATTAGGACAGATTTCTACAGCATCTTGGCCTGCTGTTTGGAAGGGCGTCAGCTGATATATAATGGGCAGTGCAATCCTGAGGCTGCTCCCGGCGCTGGAACAAGCGTTCCAGCGCCAGGAGACATCGCAAACGTGCCGTAAAGCACATTTGCGAGGACTCGTGAGCAAGGGAGGCCGGCGCAGAGGCCGGCCTCCCTTGCTTCGGTGCCAGAGCACCCCTGCAGCCGCCGACGAACCCAGGTAAGGGGGCGGTTCGGCAATAGAGGGAGGGGGGTCATTGGCCCAGCCGGCCCGGTAGGGAGCAGGGCCCTGGTCCCCTCCGGGCAGCTGGGCCGTTACAGAACCTCCTCCGACTTCCACCAGCAATTTTGCTGGCGAAAATCCGAGGAGGCCAGTCGGAGCGGCCTGTGTTTACACCCGGGGAAGGGGACAAGCGGGGAAGGGGACCGCCGGCCGGATCCTTACCCAGGATTGCGCTCACAGACACATTGATGGTAAATGTGTGGTTAATGCCCCAGAATCAGCCACTGCTGCCATTTATGTGGATAATACAAAGCACTGCAGGCGGGGAGCTCTGTATAAAGTGGGTCCCCCCGCCTCCCTGGACACCGAAGACAACATCTCTCTTCTTTTCACCAGTGGGCTGATGCTGCCTTTGTTCGTAAAGTACCCCAAGATATAGAAACGTGGGATCACTTTCTAGTCACAGCCTCTATTTTTTAGCTGCAGTTCCTTGACACTGAAATATAAACTCAGTTTTGCAATAACGATCTTAAAAACACTTTGAAATAAAGAGGAGTTGATGTATAGCTGTAAACGTATTCCTTAATGAAGGATTTTTAGTTCTGGTAGCCTGGGAATAAGTCAGTTCTTTCTGAAGGAAGTTTACTGTGGAAGATTAATGGAGAACCCTTAGCTGAAACAAATCACCCGACTGTTTATTGAAGCTTCTAGCCAGGGAGAACAAAAGGCAGCTCTTACAGAGGGCCGGGCTGGAAGATGAAATCTAGATGTCTCCGAGTGACTCAGCTGGATCCAACCAAGTTTGCACACCTCTGTATCTCCCACATCTCATTTCCATCCTGGAATAAGCTATTCTCCCTCCCCACAAAATATTCCCCACAACATATTCCAAGCCAAGAATTTCCCTGCATAATAATAAAGAGCTCCTACCCATTCTAATGAAAACTGCTTTTTGATTTATTACCTGTGGTTTGGCAAATCTGCTTTAGTAAGCTACAGGCAATTGTACATAAGAACTGTGTTGGTTATATTAATGAAGGGAGCCTATAAGCACCTGATAGGAATCTCATAGACCACCATGAATTAAGCCCGGAAGGGAGAATGCCAAATGAAACATTTGGGTGAGCCAGAGGCGTCACTAGGGTTTGTATCACCCGGTGCGAGAGCTCAGTGTGTCACCCCCATGATGGAGCCCAAAGGAGAATAGGGAGAAACAAGGTTGGGCTGAGCTGGGTTCTACAAAAGATACCCATCAAAGTACGACTATGTATAAATATGTATTTCTACAGATTACTCCTGGTCAGTGGTGTCACTAAGGTTGGTGTCACCCGGTCCGGTAACTCATGGTGTCACCCCCATTAACTTTATTTATTTATTTTAATATATAACATTACAGGTCACCCAGAAAATCAGTAACCAGATCGGCTCTCAGAATAATCAGTCTAATTGGTCTTGTTTTGAGTTAAGGAAATCCACTTTTTGTTACATAAGGCAGCTGTGTATTATTTTTTCTGGTTATTTGGACATGATGTTTGATAGAATACAGATAATTCAACATGGTTCATTTCATTGCATTCTGCATGAAATTATGCATCGAATTATGTATAACATGATGGTATTATTCATAAATACAACGTTTCCACAATTTTGGCCACTAGTGGTGTCATCCCCCTAAGTGTGTCACCCGGTGTGGTCTGCACGCCCCACACCTCCCTAGTGACACCACTGGGGTGAGCTATCTGAAGGATAGATAGCCTGGGTTCATCATAATCTTCTCAGATTCCTTTGTTGAACATCAACAATGAAAAGCATTTTTTTCTTTTCAGGATCAGGTCTACGTTTCAGGGGCCTCAGCAAACTGCCCTCCATGGGCCCCCTCCTAGTTGTGTAGTCAGCAAGAGAGTCATTCTGCCACCACCACATGAAGACTATTGGCACTGTTGGTGGTCTCAGGGATCATCATTCAGTGGACCCATCTGAGGGTCTTGGGTCCTTGGCAGCTGCCCAACCCCTGATGCCAGTTCTACTCCTTTTGTCAAACAGTAAACTTTACTAAACTCTGGTGAGTGCACCTGGAATGTCAGCTCTGACAGTGGCACTGGCGTCACTACAGGGGGCGGAGTCTCCTGCGCGTTGCTTTCGCTTCCCTGAAGGTGAGGGGGCAGGGCCGCTCCGTTCCTCAGTGTAAAGGAGGCTCCGATTTCAGCAGCACTTAGAGCTCCGCCCCCCCTGTAGTGACGCCAGTGGACAGTGGCATGAAGAAAATTGGCTCAGCTATGTGGTGCGCTGCTGTTAATGCACAGCTTACTACATGATAACTGCTGCCACGCGTGGAACAAGCAACTTACCGTAATTCATGTGATAGCGCCTTAAACCAAAAGAATAGCTGTTGTGGGTCATGGAGGCATCCATACCAGTTCCCAGAATATACTCTGAAAACAGCTAAGGTTAGGCTTACCAGATCTCCAACCGGGACAGAGTGCTAGACCTTTAGGAGAAGGAATGTGGGCAGGTGTAGCTTGTTAAACCCTTAGAGCACAATCCTATACACACTTTCCTGGGAGCAAGTCTCATTGAACACAATGGGGCTTGCTTCTGAGTAGACATGCCTAGGATTGTGCTCTAAGGGTTTAACAAGCTACACCTGTCCACATTCCTTCTCCTAAAGGTCTAGCACTCTGTCCCGGTTGGAGATCTGGTAAGCCTAGCTAAGGTCCACTGTCCTTCATTACTAGGGATCCATGGGATTTGCTGTGGGGAGCTATGGGGATTCAGCTGCCCTTAGGCTTTAACCCTCCATGATTGCTCTTGTCAGTAAATAGACACTGTTCACACCTGTCCACAGTTTGTATCTGGGAACAAGCCGTATTTATTAACAGCTGCCACCACCAGAGTGTGACTACTGGACTACATAGATGCCTAAAAACTAGGCCCAAGCTTTGGGAAGAGCTGTGTTAAGACCTGAAATGTCCCTGTGCCCATCTGAATGTAGAGCTGTCATCTTTTTTATGTGATTACTTTTTTACTGGGCTTGCTTCTTGTGCCTTTAACAGCAGCCTAACACACACACATTAGCTGGTGAATATTTTTCCATCCCTTGATCGTTATGTCAGAAAAAGGGTTCCCTTGGCCTGCTAAATTTCTGTGTTGGATTGTTGTTGAAGGCACAGGAGCATATATCATTAAAAAGGTGGCAACCCTGATACCCTGGGGTTTGGATGGCTCCTTCATCCCAGCAGAGTCCTCCATTAGAGTCCTAAGTTGGTGTGTGTGTGTGTGTGTGCAGGGGAATGATGATTTCTCATTAAAAGGATACTTGCTCCTTCCCCCCCCCCCAAGATCCTCCTGACGCCTAAATGGATATACCTATACCTTACAGAGCATCAGCAATTCCTCTCCAGTTTATCTGCTCAGCAGGAGATGAGCCACAGTTTCATGTTTCAATATGATGCAGCTTCTCCTCCTCCTGATAAATTCACTGATGGTGGATGGAGATGGGCTCTAATCGGCTGCTTCACGCAGCATGCCATACTCCGCCATTGCCAGTAGATCTGCTTGAATCAAAGCAAAGTGCCAGTGTGTCATACGGGATTAAATGAACTTCACTGCAAGCTATAAGATGAGATGCCTCTGTTCACAGTGAGATTTATTCTCAGGGCTCTAGTGGGGCAATGGAAAATAGATACATGCAATTCAACACTGCAATTCAACAGGAAATGAAGTGTATTGGGGTAATACGATTTCATTAGAGAGATTGGTTTAGTCCAAAGCCATGTCTTTATTTATTTATCTATCTATGCAATCACCTCTGCTATAAAATGAATGTCATGCTTGAACATCAAGGTTACGAAAAAGCCACTGGAGGCCTGCTCAGATCTCTTTTTTTTAACGCATGCAAAATGCGGGCTGGATCCGTGAAGCGAAACTGCCGCGTAGGAGAGTCACAGATGTTTTTATCTGAGCCATATGGTAGATTCCTCATCAATCCTTCCATAAGGATTCCTTATCACGGTGAAAAGCGAAGCTCTTGCCATGTAGGGGATATCAGCACTTGGAAAAATATATCCATAAAGAAATGAATACTGAGGAAAGGATGAGATATCTGCTCAGCTGAAAGACCATGAAAAGAGAGAGAAATGTATTTACAAGAAGGCAAAAAAGCCATATGACATGATTAACAGAAAAAACAACCGAGTGTGTACTGCTGACTCTATGGCTGCACTGTTGAAAAAGTCTGACTGCGCAGCCTTCATTTCAATGTTAGGGCATTAGTCGAAACTGGATTAATAGCCATTCCTCCTTTTCGGGAAACCATGGGAACTGTAGTTCTGTAGGGAGGTCATGAAATGGCCATGAAATGCACGAAACTGAAGCTTAAGTTAAGTGTATAATAAGATAAGCACAACTCGCAAGTGACAAGGGCAGTAATTGTGATAACAAAATCTTCCTTGCCTTCCTAAGTTAATTAACACCTGTAATGCCACAGGAAACCTGTTTCCATTCAAGCCTGAACACATAGAATATACCCTCTTGATAAATTCAATAACAAGTTTCTGAACTGCTGAATTCGTAGAGAGGGTTGATTTTTCCACCTCTGTGGAGTGCGCCTTAAGAGTCCTCCTGAATTAATTTGTTCCCATTCTGATTTTGATGGGGTTCCACCCTGAACTGTGTCAGCCAGGTGATATGAGATTTCTGAGGGAGACAAAAATACAGCATGACGCAAGGGCACTTCATGGAGATAGTGAAAGCGTGTGTGCTCTCTTGCTTTCATCCCAGTTGACATTCTCCTTTGGTTTGCACAGGGCCCAGTTCATCTGGTCTTGATAAAGGACAAGGTAGGACTTCATCAGAGCTAGAACATACAGGTGGTTAGTTCTGTCCTGCCAACAGCATGACAGTGAAGCGCTAATAAACATGTGAAGTGCTAATAAACAGTGTCTTTGAGCATGAGCAGCAAGCCTTTTCCTCACCCCTGAATAGCTATCAGCCTTCACACGATTTGGAGAGGGATGGGGGAATTAAGCAATGTGTAAGGGGTGGTTATGTGTTGTTCAAGGAAAATACAGTTGATCGTTAACCAAGCGGTAACTTGCCACCATGGTATTCGCGTAACATAGTGAGGAGGGTTTTATCACACTTCATCACTTGCTTCAGGGGCTTGGTAAGATTCTCCTCAACACTTGGCAGGCGGTGCATATATGACCAGCTTACTACATGGTTGCATGCATGCCTTAAGAAGTTACTCCTTGGTAAATGGTGATTTGTATTTGTGCTCAATGCCACTTTTTGTTACCTCTGCCTAGCTGTCCAGTATGGAAAAATTGTTCCTGTGTGATTGAACTCCATGTTGCAACTGTCATGTACCTAGCAATATTTCACATGGGTTGCAGCAATCACATGGTTGCTTCCCTGCTTGAACCCTTCTTTGTTTGGGCCCCCTGGCACTGGCAAAGGACGTAGCCATGTGACCCATATATGACCCTTGCAACGCAACATGCGATCCAAGCGCACAAGCGTTGTCTGTAGCAGCCATGCCATGTTCATATTGCAATGGTTTCTATGCGTGATTGTATATGCATGTCTATGATCTGACGTGGTGTTGCCTGCTAGCCAACTTGACCCCTGACAAAGAATCCTCTTCCTGTTGTACAAGTTTCTGAACTGCTGAATTCATCGAATTCGTATCTTGCTACATGCTGGTCCAAATGCGATTGTTACCATCTGAATGGTCTGTTTCCGCTTTAACTCAACTGCTGTGGGTAAGGCTCAAATAGTTTAGATGTTGTTTTTTCCAGTTTAGGAGAATTCACTGTTGATCCTGCAACCTAACTGTGATACACATGTTAATCCAAAACTTGATGAATGTTGATGTTCACTTGTGAATGCTGACAATTCTAGATGAATTTTGCAACTGTCCAAGATTCGACATATTCCCCCCACTTTCTGGACATAAGCCAGTGAATGCTAACTATCAGATTTAGGTGACTGTCAGCATTCATTCACATCTGAATCTCTGGTTTTTTGGACATTGGCCCAGTTAGTCTGGAATTATCAAAATTCAGCAAATGTCAGGCATCGACACACACATAGCAAAATATGGATAAGTAGCAAAAGGATTTGAACAGATCTTTGTTTGGGAAGACTCGCCTGTCATTTCTTGCACCTTCTTTGCCACCTGGGAGTGCTGTGACCACCCAAACTCTTGCTGATAAGACCTTGATCCCATACTTATCATATCATGGATACCATTTGTGTATACATTGACTTTTATGTATACATTTGCCAGAGTAGATTTATGCCAAGAGTCCAGCTCTCCTCTCACTTCACCAGCACACATTCAAAAGAAGCTGCAGCAAAGTCAATATATCGTTGACCTACAGCCATGTGAGTGTAAGGGTCTCCTGGTGTATTCCTACTATCTGAAGCAACTGGTACCAAGCACCACTACATAAACAATCAGGGCAAAGGAGAAGGTGGCGGGCCGAGGTTAAATATCTCCTTCCCTTTACAAGACCACCTACAAAATGTTGCAAAGGCTCTGCAACAAAAATAATCTGTCACAATTCCAGTGTTAGGGAAAACATAAACAAGTTAAGTGCACTGTTAAAAAGAACATCTGGGAGGACGTCATGGGCTGCCCAGTTGTTTTCACAAGTTGCTTTTCAGGCCGGAGTATCCCTGCTGAGCTTCCTGTCTCTTCCATCTTCTCTGTCTTGACTGTGTTTATCAAAGGCTGGTATAAACACATTTCGATGGCTTTAGAAGCCCTTGTCTGTGTATTATTAATTTGAAAATGAAAGAAAACCGACAGCTGATTTCAGTTTGATACACGCAGCCATATGTGCAATCATATGTGCAATCATGTGCATCATTGCTTTCACAATTCCCAGTAGTCTCCACACAAAAATCTACATGGTTTTGATGTTGATGGGGTTGTGTTTTTTAATTCAGTTGGTTGCCAAAAAGATGAAGATGAGCATCACCACTCCCACTATATTCAGAAGGAGGAACAGAAGGCCATGATCGAGAAACAGGATTCTGCATTTACAGAGCTGATGAATAACCAGGGGACAGCAAGGATGATGTGCGGGGAAGTTATTGCTTGGTGAGTCACAAGGCCAATGTAGGCAGTACAGCTGGCACAATGAAGCAGCTCTCAATCATACCAGGGGGCAGCTGGCTGGAACCACGTAGTGAACCATTTGTGTACAATGGCTCCCTATGCAGATGGGGCAAGTTTCACCAGGCCACCACCAACGTTCAAACAAATGTCCTCTGAACAAAGGAGGCATGACACAGGAGTATAAAAGTATGTGTGGTGTGTGGAGTGGACAAACAGACTTTCTTCTACCGCTCTTATAACACTAGAACCAGGGATCGTTCAATGAAAGTGATTGGCACAAGAGCCAGGACAGACGGAAGCAAACCCTTCTTCACACAATACAGTACATGATTAGTCTGTGGAATGCACTGCCACAAGATGTGTGACGGGCACTAGCTTAGATGGCATTAAAAGGAGATAAGACAAATTCATGGAGGACAAGTATGTATATCAATGGTGTCTCACTGTCAACAGAAGTGTATCTGTCGCATGTGAAAGGCCCTCCTTTGTTTGTGGTGGCACCCAGGTTGTGAAACTCTTTGCCACGGGGGGGGGGGGGCTAACATCTGTTTAGTAGTATGGGTGTTTTGCTTTGCTGTTTCTATTAGTTTTAATAATAGTGCATTGCTCTTTGTGGGAATTTGGTTGATACTGCTTGAATGTTTTGAGTATTCTTCTTGTTTCTTTTTAAATATATTATTAGCTGCCTTGAGCTCCCCTCTCTTGTGGTAGAGGAAAGGAGGAAGAGAAATATTTTAATAAATAAACATATTTGTGATGGCTAGATGCTGCTTCCAGTTTCAGGGGCAGTTGTGCATCATCATCACAATGTTTCGGCTTGGGGGGGGGGGATTTGCCAGTAATCCCTGTTTAGGGTGATTTTGGAGACAGTCAGAAAGTTCAGCCCTGCACATGATGACACTTGCAATTTCTAGCAGACGTCTGCACATCCCATGGTCATTGGAGTTGGCTCTTGCTAAAATGAAGTGTGAACCTTTTCTTTCTCTCCAGTTCTAGACCATGCCAACAGAGGTCAGTCAGCATCTAGTCTACCACCCTCTCCCATGACAAGTCATTTTGAAAGGACACTTTGCATCCGTGACTGTAGAAGGGATCCGAACATTTCTCTGTGCTATGCTGGCTCAAAACTGGCTCTCTAGTCTTGGCAGCTCTCATTGAATGTGTAGTTCTTTTTTTTCTGATTTGCATTGTTCATCCGAGGTGAGTGGCATCTTGCTTTATGCTATTGAACGTTTTAATTAGTTGTTAACGATGATGACAATAAATTCTCATTTTAAAAATGCACAGGATGACATAAGCAGTCTAGGCAAAAACCCTGGATATGAAACCACATTGTTCTCAAAGCATTTTTATTTGTCTCTCCAAAGAAACTGGGAAGCTCCAGCTGGAAAGGATCTCGGTATTCTTCTTATGCTGCAGCTGGTGAGAGCAACGGAGCAGATGGCTGCTGCTGCTGCTGCTGGCTAAAGAGCTAGAGATTGTGTCGGAGGGCTGGAGCAGCGTCAGGCTCTCCCCTCTCCCCCCCTTGCCCCCTTCCACTGTGGCTGGCTGGCTGGCTGGCTGCAGGCAAACAGCATTTGCAGGCATGAAGTTGCTGATCTGTAACTGCTCACACACTTTCCTGCTGAGGCAAAGTCCTGCCAGCCAGCAACACAGTGGCACAATTTTAACATCCATCAGGGTGGAAAAACAGTGATGGAATTTGGCTAGTGAGAATTTTCATTTCATAGCAAATCTGCCAGCCAGAATCCTCCAAGACCAAGCACAGTTAAGGCCCCCTTGAAGGGCCTTAGGGATCAAACATGGAGAGTGGGCCACACACAAGTGGCTTGCAGCAGGACTTACCCAAGTGGCACTTCTCCTTGTGGCTGCCAAACAACTGCAAGCACTGGACTGAAACTAGAAGGGAAACACCCCAAGAGAAAGAGACCATTGTAACGTTTTGAGCTCATAGTCATAGAAGTTGCTGTTTTGGGTTGTGCCATCCACCCTACTGATCCTGCTACATCTTCTCTTTTGGGACCGACAGGGAGCTCTTTAGGCAAGAGCTAAACTTCAGTGGGCTCAAATGCACCTAGCATTCTGCTAGATTGTAGTCAGTGACTGTACAAGCCATTATTATTTCATGTTTTAAAACTGTTCTTCATTTTGTTTCATGGAATGATCTTATGTGTGCTTGAAAACATTGCTGTTTGCCTTCAAGATTGCAGTTGAGACAGGCTAGGAATTGATGTAATCATATATCTTCAACAGCTAGTACCCAAGATCTCCTGGTGCCTGAGGCAATGTGCCAAATGCTGCCGCTCTCACCTGCTGGTGTGTCAGTTTCTGCTCCTCTGACACTCTAGTCCACCTCTCTCCTCTCCTCCACACTTCTGTTTTGTCCCCCTCTTCCTTTCTAATCCAGGGAATGGGAGGACAAGGATCAGTGAAGCCAGGCGGTTAGACAAAAGTGGGCAGTCTGCTGCCTGAGGCAACTGCTTCAGTTGGCCTCATAGGTGGGCCGGCCCTGCCTAGTACGACTGGAACCCCTTCCCCTTCTTTCCATGGATTTCTCTATGCTACAGCTATCAAACACAAATGGGTTAGTTAGAAGATGGCCAAATGCCCCCGACCCAGCAGATATCCAGAGGCTACTCTAGTTTCACAGAAAAGTGTCGGTTCCACCTCAATTCAACAACACACTCCCAGTTCCACTTCAATTAGACACTAAAATTAGAAAGAGGAACAGAAACTATTCTTGTGTCTCTGACAATGTATGTGTCCTTAAACATTTACAGACTTTAACAGGCTAACCAACAAATATTAGAAACGCCGATGCTTTCAAACTGTGGTGCTGGAGAAGACTCCTGAGAGTCCCTTGGACTGCTAGGAGATCAAATCAGTCAATCCTAAATGAAATCAACCCTGACTGTTCCCTGGAAGGACAGGTACTGAGGCTGAAACTCAAATATTTTGGCCACCTAATACGAAGAGAGGACACTCTGGAGAAGACTCTGATGCTGGGAAAGATTGAAGGCAAATGGAGAAGGGGAAGGCAAAGGATGGGATGGTTAGACAGCATCACCGATGCAACGAACATGAAAATGAGTGAACTCAGGAAGATAGTGGAGGACAGGAAGGCCTGGCGGGATATGGTTCATGGGATCACGAAGGGTCGGACACGACTTAATGACTGAACAACAACAAGAGACCACAGAAGCAAACATTTCCAATGCTGAAACAATCCAGGGATGGGGGGGGGGATAAAATTAATCAGTGCTGGGCAATATTTGGACATCTGTTGCAGATCCAACCTCTTTGGTCAATGAAGAGCATTGAGTTTCAGCCCTGAAGGTGATTCAGTAATATGGACAGAGCAGTGTAGGGGTGTGGCGACCACACTGCACACTCCACAGTGATATGGCACTAGGGCCTTAGTTTGATGGTCCTGCTCTAAATCTTGTTTATAAACCATAAACGTTTCATGGGATTTTTTTTTCTCTCTGTAAAGATTATATCTTATCATTCATGTGCATTACTGTATAATGTTTCTCCTGGTATTTCTGGAGTCAACACAGTTGAAGAGTCTGGTAGAAAAAATGTGCAGCATTTGACACCAGCAGCGATCGAACATTGCCTTCAGAAGGGAGGCCACAAAGGAAATGTTATCTTTCATTGTGCACTTTGGTTATGAGCTGGCAGGAGTAAAATGCTAATTTAACCATCGTAATATTTTCTGAGAATATGCACATGGAATGCTGTAATTAAAACATTTGGGAGCCATTAGTTTGCTTGGTCAGCCACACCGGACTGTGATTTAATTAACTTTGACTTGCTCAAGACTTGCTTCACTTTCAGAGCTACCTTGGACTAAAGATACAGGTGCAGAATGGGCAACTTCACAGCAAATCATTTTCCTGTCTTTTGCTCTGGCCAAAGGCACACACACAGAGAAGCTGGTTCTTAGTTCCTTGTTCTTTAGGGTTCCTGTGTTAGTCACTGCCCCTGGACACCACCCCTAGTGTCAGACCCAGGAAAGAAGAAGCAGAAAGCTCAGACTTCCTGTGATCATCCCATTATCATTACCCTTGCTAACTGGGCAAAGAGGCACCTTTATAAAGTGGTGGCCTCTTATATTTAGCAGGGAGAGAGCAACTGTCCCTCTTCACCTCAGCAGGGCGTCTTTTCCAGTGACTGTTGCTGGTGTCTCTTCTCCATCTCTTTTAGACTGTGAGCTCTTTGGGGACAGGGAGCCATTTATTGATTTGTTTTGCTATGTACATCGCTTTGTGAACTACGTTTTGTTGAAAAGCAGTAGATAAATATTTATTAATAATTAGTTTATTAATAATCATCAGACGAGGCTGCCTTCCACTGAGTCAGACCTTTGGTTCATTTGAAGCAAGCAAGTTCATTTGTTCAGTCAACACTGACTAGTAGGGACTTGGCATCTGGTGGGGCCACTGTGTGACACAGGAAGCTGGACTAGATGGGCTTTTGGCCTGATCCAGCAGGGCTCTTCTTATGTTCTTATGTTCTTATGTAGTGGCTCAGTCTCCAGGCTTTCAGACAGGGTTTTTTTCTGCCCTACTGAGATAGATGCCAAGGATTGAGCTAAGCTACAGCCCCAACCCTACACTCCTATATGTCACATCTATCAATGACAACAGGGGTGGGAGGCAGGCAGGGTGTTTTACAGCACTAAACATGGGACCTTGTGGCCCAATCCACTGATGTTTCAGTCCGAGGCTCAAGGTGTGTCTATGTACTGATCTTCCCATCCTCTGCTACATGAGCTCAGGAGCTGGCACTGGGGCTGCTTTCACCGCCTTGAATGGTTCCGGAGGCGAAGGGACGGGGCCGCTTCGTGCTCCAGTGTAACGGAGGGTCGGAGCCGTGGCGGAACTTAGAGCTCCACCCCCCCTGCAGCGACGACAGTGGAAACTGCCATTTTTGTTCCCCAACAACAGGAACTGAAGCACCACCCACCACAACTGAGTAACAATTCTGCATTGCATTGATTGAATGCTGAAATGATCGTCTGGGAAGCCAACAACAGCAATTAGTCAGAGGAATAGCTAGTGTTGGCTTTCCAGATGATCATTTCAGTGTAACCAAAGAAATGTAAACTTTGAACTAGTGACTTATCATTGCTGTTCAGGCAAGTGTAAAACTACAGGAGGCCTTTGGCCCTGGAAGGAGCATTTCAGTCTGATTTACATGAGAATCTCACCGTCTCCTCTCTCTGACCAGCTCCATTTATTGTTTAATGGGGTGTTGTAAAATTGGTGGCCAATTAGGTAGTGTCAGTATCTCTCCAGCAAACCTCTTTCCACTGTGTGAGTCATTCTGCATACAGCTGTTCAGGGCAGAGCATGTTTCTCTTTGAAATAAATCTGAGGTCAAAAGTTGGAAGATGCTGGCCATGTGCTAATCCCAGCCTGTAATTTGCAAGAGCAAAAAGGGGACAGGTTGGATTTGTTTTATCTCTTGCTTGAAGTCTCAAACAAGACTCTGATGGCTTTGGGGGGTGGTGGTGTAACAGGGGCGTACGAATACAGGATCCTATATTTATTAGTCATATTTATATAATCTATCATTCCTCCAAGGACCTCAGAACTACGTATGTTGCTCCACCATCATTTTGTCCGTGCAACAACCCAGCGTGGTAGGTAAGGCTGGGAGTGATGACTGCCCTAATAATATCGCCTCGTGCAGGGGTGTCAAACTAATTTCATGCACCAGGCCGAATAACTTTCATGGTACCAGCTGAGGACTGGAAGTGGCATCATTAAACAGGAAGTGACGTCATTAAGTACGTGATGACCAGAAATAAGCACCTAGGAACTCACTAGGTACAAATGACAGAAGAGAAAATATGCAAGTCTTGAGCATATTTTGATCATATTTTCAAGAGATAGAAGAGCCCAATTATCACGTGGGCCACCCGTTCAGTAGCACCGCTTTTGCCAAGGCACCACTTCACAGCTCAGCAGCTGAGAGATGCTCTGCAAAGTGATGCCTCAGCAGAAGCAGCACGGCTGAAAGGGCAGCCCACATGGTAATTGGGCTCTCCCAGCGCCTCGGCAGTGTCTCCCTTATCCCTCTCTCATCCCTCTGCCTCTTCCCCCGTACTGTTTCTTCCCTCTTGAGGTTTCCTTCCATCTCTCCATCCCAGTGTCTCGGCAGAAGTAGGCTACTGAGCTCAATTATCACGCAGGCCACCCTTTCAGCAGTGACACCTCAGTCAAAGCAGTGCTGCTGAAAGGGTGGCCCGAGTGATCATTGGGCTCTCCCAGCGCTGCCCTTTCAGCAACGCCACTTCTGCCGAGGCAACATTGCAGCTTAGAACAACTGATGGCAGTGCTGGGAGAGCCTAATTATCATGTGGGCCAGATAAACAGTTTCTGCAGGCAGGCCGTATCCGGCCCGTGGACCTTATGTTTGACACCCTCGGCCTAGTGAGTTTCATGGTTGAGCAGGCGGGATCTGAACCCAAGTTCTCCTGATCTCAGTCCATCACCCTAACCATTACACCCCAGTGTAGCTCTCTATACTATATTCTATGTAGTATAGCCTTTGTATGTATGCCACTTCAAATATGATTCAGGCCCCCAAACCTGGAGGCCTGGAACCACCTCATTTCTGCTGCACCCACTAATATTGCTCTTTGTTCCTTGGCATTGCCTTCATACCACGTTCCCAGCTACTGACCATTGCTGACAGGGTAGTGACAGTCTTATGCTGCAGCTTCAAGCCACCAGCACTGGTGCGGTTGGATGTGCAGAAAACAGAAAATTGCAACTGTGTCTGGTGAGTGGCAGCAGAACGTAGGGGAACTAATCCAGCCTAGAGCAAGTGCCTTGAATGCATATGCCCAAATCATGAATCACCAGACTCAATACAAACACCTGCCTCAAGCAGAGACCAACATCCTGTCAGTCATGATTCTTCTGTGCAGTGCACATGGCAGCTGCAGGCAAGATAGCGGCTTCCTAACAGAACTTCACCAGCCTGTTCTGCACATGATGGGAGGGATCCAATGTCTGTTTGCATCATGGTGACTGCTTAAAAACTCGCCACATGGGATCTGCCAGCCATGTGGAGAGATGCTCGTCTGCAGAACCTGACCACAGACAGTGAGGCAAAGTTTACTATGTCACAGCAACAGCCCCACAGTTCTAATCAGTTGCAGAGGCATCGCGAAATGAAATCCACCTGACTGTGTAGCCAGAGGCAACAGATGCTAAACTCTCCGCACAATGGCAAACAGCCTGCAGTAAGTTTATAGGTGTCAGAGTAATCCAAATTTACCCGGTCGAGGTGATAAAATGTGGATTTCCCCAAATGTCAATATGTAGAGTGGTAGGATTTTCAGGGGCACTGTGTGGAGCTCCTGTACTCACCTGCCGACCAGGTAGGAGTAGGAAGAGCAGATGGCAGGGCTCCATCCAAGTTGTGCAATGTCGAAAAAAGCTTCCTTGGTCACCCACATCAGTTTAAGGCAGAGGCTACAGGCAGCAATGCGCTGATTGGGCTACAGCCATCCAAGGGACATGGTTTGGATTACAGGAGCAGAACATGGGGGTCAGAGTAGAAATTCCTGAGAACGTGGTAGCACCTTGGCTTTCCCTGCTGTTGAACGATCAGAGAGTGTTTGGTTCTGCTGGCCACCAGGGAAGATCACAAAGTGGCAAAAATATAGGCGGGGGGAGAGCGGAGAGGAATCAGGAGGCCCTGGTCAGGGTCGGCCCATTCATGAGGCCAACTGAAGAGGTCACTTAAGGCAGCAGATTGGTGCGGGTGCCTCTCTCTCATCTCTGTCTGCCTACTTACTTCCACACTGCTCTTCTTCCTTCCACTCCCTAGATTTGGAAAAGGATGAGGGGAACAGAGACGAAGAGGAAATGTGGACAGGAGGAGAGTGCTGAACTAGACCAGTGGAGAGTGGGGGGAGCAGAGGCTGGTACATCATCAGATAACAGGGGGGGGGCAGCATTTGGACCTCAGGCAGCATCAGGAAGTTTTGGGCTGGCCCTGGTTCAACCTTGTTCTGTCCATCATCCTCAACCATACATCAACCTATGCCAGTGGTTCTCAAACGTTTTAGCACCGGGACCCACTTTTTAAAATGACACTCTATCGGGACCCACCTAGCTTTACGAGACGCTCAAATATTTATCTCCCTATATTTACACAAGCTTACAAAGTGCAGGAGCTCATCTGTTTGCAGGGCAATTAGCAGCTATCTGATTTTTGAAAAGCCTCAGGACTTGTGGCAATTACTTATCTGATCTTTCCATCACCTGGAACCCACCAGAAATCAGATCGCGACCCACTAAGTGGGTCCCGACCCACAGTTTGAGAAACACTGACCTATGCAATCCAGTTCCTAGTGTGCCACAAGCAGATGCTTAAATACAAAGCAAATACCTTGATATGATAAAGAAAGATCTTTCTGAGTGGGAAACCAGTTTCTGTTTTAAAATGACTGCTGTGTGCTCTCTCTCTCTCTCTCTCTCTCTCTCTCTCTCTCTCTCTCTCTCTCACACACACACACACACACACACACACACACACTATCCACTAACACAATCACTTCTCTCGAGTACGAAATCTGCAAAATGTGGCATTGGATCTGACCCTGAAGGCCCGCCCCCACCAGATGGTAGCTTCCTGTGCTCCAGCCTTGCATATAATGTGGGAAGCTGACTCTGAGCTTGAGAATGTTGATGATCAGACACAGCTTTCCTGATAACCTGCACTGAAATCTGTTTAAAATGCCCAGGTGTTGCATGTGAGTGTGAGGGGGGGGGAAGGACTCTTTCCCCCTTCCCCCCACATGTACAATGCACTGCACACGTCCACATATATACACACATACACATTTGTCTTAACTTCCCTTGCACTACTCTCTGGGAAATGCTACTCTAACGTGGAAGTGCAGATCTATGTCAACTATTGATCCTCCTAAATCCTTTGCTTTTTGCATCTGCAGTTTCCATTTCACATTGTAGCCCATAGCCTTCCATCCTCATTACAAACGTCCCGAGAGATGGGAGATGTCCCGGTTGGCCATTGATCTAGGAATGAAACCAAGGGGCCTACAAATGCAATTTGTGAGGAGTGAAAGCTGGGCCCTTCTCTGGTATTCTATTTGTTTTCCATACCAAGCAGTCTAACCTGAGGTTCTGCTTTGCCAGCTGTGACTATCATCAAGGCCCCCAAAAGGAGGGAAAGGGGCTTGTGTTACAACATGTTCACTTCTAATGATGTATTCATGCTGAAGAAACAAGCAGGAATTACTCATTTCGAGAACGTCATTTCAGATTAATTGCCTCAATATTTCTCCTCTGCGGAGCTACATTGGTCAATATGTTAACTGACCAAAAGTATTCATTAAACCGATGTACTAACAATAGCTTTCTCCACTGCAGCAAGTTTCATCTTGAAGGAACGCCAGATGCTTTTTGCCAAGAGAAAATGTTGGAAACCATACAGGGCGCCGAATCCCAGAGCCACAGCAGAGCCACAGGAGAATTCCCATGGAAGTTTCCACATGTCCACCTTCATACATAAAATGAATGGGCACAATCCAACAACCAAAGGGAGGTTCTTGTAATGTTGAACTGATTTCCATGAGACAAATTTAAGCATAAGTTTTTTAAAAAAAATCTCCTATTGAAATCATCAAAACTTTTTTGGTAAAAAAAAAAAAAGTCCAGATGTGGGTGTAATATCTTGCGCCGATGCAATGTGTGAATTAATTAAACACAGATTTTATTCTCCAGCAGGCAAATAAAATACAGAATTGCATAAGTAGCTCAGCATTTCTCTGGTCTGCACATGAGTCAGACCTGTATCTTGCACAGTGTACTGACATGACAGAATGACAGAAAACATGAGGCTGCCACTGAAAACAGAAGCCCTGCGTCCTTCCATCACTCTCCCCCAGTGACACATAGTAAAAGGAGAACTTGGAATGTCATGTCATTGTGCTCCTAATTTCCCTACTTCTGCAAACAGCCACCAATGAAGCAGTGGGAACTGGGAACCTCAAAAGCACAGCTAATTTCAGTGGAAGCCACATGTCAGCAGCTGTAACAAGCATTGGTCTGCCCTACACTTGCCCACATGCACCCAAATCTGCAAAATGAAGCAACCAATCTAGCCCCACAAAATGCAAAATGAGTAACTGAATATAACATCTTTGGCAGGACCAATCTCTGTGGATGCAGTTATATGCAAGCCTTTGAATTACACAGACCTGATTATCAAGCCAAATAGGAAGGTGCCTAATTCCTGGGAGCCTAGAAAGCTACAGTGGGCAAACCTTTTAAGCACAAGGTATTTTGCATTGTGATCTCTAAAAAACAGGCCCTGATCACTGACACTATAAATCAGGACTAAGGCCACAGTACATTTCGAATGCAGTTTTGAATGTTTTAAATGGATTCTGCAGTCCGCTGTACAAACACCACTCCTTCATGGGACACAAGCCAGATTCAAATACAGTTCGAATGGCTGCATTTTACAAATCCTTCAACATATGGGAAGAATTAGAAGAACAATAACAAGGATTAATTTGACTTTTGGCTAGCAGCATGCAAACGGACTCCCGATAGGCCAATCTCTGAATGACAATTCTGTGACCGTTTTTGTTTCTGGATCCCAAAATATAATACAGACATCAACAGATCATAGAGCTCATAGCATCCTGTGGACCCATGGTAAATGGTGATGCTAAAATGGCTTGATGGAGGCCGCACAAGATGTGTTTGTCCTACCAGAAATTATGATTTATGCATCAGCCCTGACCGGGTTCCATCATAGCAATGTTTCCCTATTATTTACGTTTAATATATATAAAAGCCCTGACATCCCCCCCCCCCCAAAAAATGTTCTTGAACACTGGGGGGAGGGGGCTGAGTGAGCATGGTGGCAAACTCCACCCCTGCTGCCAATGTGCTGAAGCCCACCCTGACCCCTACATGTTTGCCTGCTGCAACAAATGCTGAACAACATGGGGAGAGATGCTAGAAAATGTCTTAGCAACTCTGGTAACCCAAACTCAACTGCATTCATCTCTCTTTGTCCACAGATACAAAAACAGAGCCTACCTACCACCCAATGCCTGTGAGAGGAAGGAATCATTTTCCAGGAACTTTGATGATGTGCTAGAGATTCTTTCTTTTTTTCCCCCTGGCATCTGTAGGCAAAGACAAGTGGTGTTTCCATAACTTTTTCTGCTGGACCTGCATGTAGCAGATGACTTCTGGCCTTGTCTTCTCCATCTGTTTCTACACTTTCCCATGTGCATATTGTGCATAATGCCTGATCTAAATCCAGCAGGCGGGTCTAAAGAGACATTTCTCAGGGCCTCCTTCCTGTGGGAGACAGAGAATCAATGGATTGGATGTATCACAGCAGCAGCAGCATATACCAGACTAATAGCCCAATCCTATTGTTCACCCCACCCCCGCAGATGCAGCAGCACCAAAATGGCTAACGCTGCATCCTACGATGGGGAGGGCAATTGCAGAGGTCTCCCCTTACCCGGGGTAAGCCTCCACGGTGCAGGAGGGTCTACTTAGTCCTGCACTAGTTAAATAGATTGCGGGATTGGGTCCAGGAAAGGGTTAGGATTCGGCTTCTTGTCCCCTTCCAGTCCCTGATCTGATCTGCCCATCCCCCACCACCGCCCCATTCCACCCTCCCGCCTCCCACGCCATCTTACCTGGACTGGGCGGCTCCGGATCCGCTGGAGCCAGCGGAAAGGCACAAGTCTTTCCGCCAGCGTCCCCGGCAGCACACTAAGTAGCAGCGCTGGCTGCTGGCCGCTTTTACGGCAGTCAGCACCAGAGGAAGAGGAATGCTGCCAGTGGATGGTAAGTATAGGATTGGGCCGTTATTCTAATAACTCAAGTATTTGTATTTATTGCTTAAAACTTCCAGGGAAAGGCCCAGGATAGAAAAACTTGTGAAATAACAAGTACAATGGGAATTGTCTCTGGTGGTTACTGGTTCATCTGGGCCTAGGACTTTTCAAGCTCTGGCTAAGGAGTTCTTATATACGCCAGGATGGTGTAGTGGTTCGGGTGTTGGACTTAGACCTGGAAGATCCAGGTTCAAATCCCTGCTCAGCCACGAAGCTTCCTGGGTGACCTTGGGCCATTCACTATCTCTCAGCCTCACCTACCTCACAGGGTTGTTGTGAGGACGAAAGGAGGGAAGGAACCATGTACACCACCCTGAGCTCCTTGGAGGAAGAGTGGTATAAAATGTGCAAAATAAATAAAAATAAAATATAGGCCCAATCACGCACACAGGTCTCTGCTGCATGAGATTGTGTCCTCCAGTTTGTTCACATGGCCCTTCCCATCCTGAGGCCTCCTGGGGTCCTCTCTAAAAAAGGCAATATATGATATCTCAAGTAGAGGAGAGGGCAAGGCACAAAGGGAAAGGGTTTGAGAAAGTGTTGAACTAAGTCTGCTATAATTTAGGATTAGTCTAATCAAAATATAGTGGCAAAGTTCTGATGCAGCATATCTCATCATCATAGTCAAAAGGTTTTAAGTTTACAGAATATACTAATCCTTTTTGTAGATCAATCTTATTTTACCCTCACACTGGATGAACTGAGTAATACTGGTATTATTTCAAACAATTTAAAACGGTCAGGTCAGGATATAACCCTTCTTTTTCTTCTTTTTTAAAAGGCGAAAAGAATGAAAAAGTTGTGGATTGAAACAGTCTTACAATACAAGCCTATGCATGTCCACTCAGAAGTAAATTTCATTTAATTCAATGGAACTTGCTCCCAGGAAAGTGTTATAGGATTGCAGCCTTAATGAAGGAGGTGAGAGAGATGCTCTGCTGGCTCACAGTGCAATCCTGTGCATGCTTAGTTTGCTTACTCAGAAGTAAGTCCCACTGTGTTCAGTGTAGCTTTACGAGTATGTACCATGAGCTGTCGATCGAAGGTTGGCATTTCGAATCCGCGACGGGGTGAGCTCTCGTTGCTTGGCCAGCTCCTGCCAACCTAGCAGTTCCAAAGCATATTAATGTGAGTAGATAAATAGGTACCGCTTGCAGGAAGGTAAACAGCGCTCCGTGTTCCAGCCGCATGCTACGCGCTGCGGCAAGGAGAGTCATGCCGGCCACCATGACCACGGAGGCGTCTTCGGACAACGCTGGCTCTTCAGCTTTGAAATGGGGATGAGCACCACACCCTAGAGTCGGACACGACTGGACTTAATTGTCAGGGGTCACCTTTACCTTACAGGATTGCAGCCTCTAGCAGGTTAGTTGTATCTAGTTAAAACAGAGTTCAGGTTGCAGCCAGGCAGGTTGAGAAGGAGAAGCTCTTCTCTTGAAAATAAAAGCCAGCAGTAATTTGGATCTGCCTCTAGCACTAGTCAGAACTCATCCGTCCCTTGTAAGGCAGAGAGAAGAAGTAAAAAACAAACAAAACATATGGTAGTTGAGCTATATGAGCAAAACCAGAAATTAATTTTACATGGTGCGCTAGGTCAAGAGTCAATAGAAACCAAACTGGGTACTAGTAGGGGAGGGCACAGACAAAATCCCACCGTGAAGTGGTAGAAGGTCAGTGTTTGAATCCCTATTCTCGGTTCCTTGATCTGTGGGACTAGCAGGGCAACAGCTGGCAGTATTTACATACAGGCTTAAATTTAACTGGCATTTGGTGTCACAAACAGCTCATCCACAGTAGCTTTGTGCCTTCCCTGCAGTCTTTCAATCAAAGAAGTACAATTGTTCCTTTGTGGAAGCCTTTGGGATTCTTTTCCTGATTGTATGATAATGCATGTAAATGATTTAACCAAATAAAAACTACTGTGTTTGCTTTTCTCAGAGAATGGTTGTGTGTGTCAAAGAAGACACAAAGTGACAACTGGATCCCCAGGCCTGCTTGTTGATTAATCTAATTAAACACTCCAAAGCTGCAGTTCTCCAGTGGTGCTAATCTAGGGTGAATAGTTTCAGGACTATGGTGTGCTTCGCCTCACAAAAGCTAATCAGCTATCCCTTTCCCTATGGGTAGGTAAAAATCTTAGCAACCATGTTGGTCATACACAGAGTGAGTGATGCCTTATTGAACTAATTAGTCTTCCAAATAATGGAAGCAAGCTTTCAGGTTACACAGAACTCTTCTTCAGGGATGGGTTTCAGTGCCAATAGTGACTAATGATCTGACATGCACAAGCTAATGTTAAAACAGATAAAGATTAGCATTCTTTTTTTTTAAGTATTTAATTTGAATCAGCACTGAAGTATGGCACATGGGAAGAGTGTACCTTTGAGGGTGTGCAGAGAGTATTTTACTGCATTGTTGAGTAGAGACTGAGATTAGGGGCAGGCTGTCTAGGTTAGAAGGTATGGAATCAAAGCAGTGCTGCTGAACTTCAACATCTCTTTTCCTTGAATTGCTGTATCAATCTGCTATGGAATAAATCTTTATAAATAAATCCTGCATATGGTGATGTTCCCTTGCTTGTAAGTGAGCACCACTGATAACAGAAATGTTATCCCCCACCATGATGTGATATGGTAATCGTAGCAACCCTGGCAAAAAATAAAGAAAGAAATCAGACTGGGTATGTAAATACCCCTGATAAGAGTTCAGTGGTGCCCCTCATCCAGGTTTCATTCAAAGTCATAGCATTTGATTTGTAAAAGTTGAGTCTTATCTCGTGAAGCGCTTTTGTTTCTCTCTGGGTTATTCACATTGGGCCGAGATGGTCTCACACATCACACACCTTCCCTGAGGCTTGTAATTGGAGTCCAGTCAGTGGCTCTCTTAATACAACAGACAGCCCAGGCCAGCTGGGTCTGGCCTGGCCAAACTGCACGTAGCCCATGTCAGGAGCTATTTGTGTAAAACAGCTGTCTGTGTTAGGAGAACACAGCTCCTGCCTCCTCCTCAGGTCAGATGAGTCAAGCAGACCTTCCGTGCTCTGTGTCACTGCCCTGTAGGGTGTTTTCTTGCCGTTTCAGTCACCCAGGAGTTTCTCTCACCTCATGTGAAAAATAATCTCCCCCCCCCCCCCCAGGAGAGCCGGCTCAAGGAGTGCAATTGTTTGCTCTCCTCTCTCTCGCTAACCTCCTCCTCCATTTGTCAATGAGACCCTACCAGTAACAATTGTTTTGTAGAGTCTTTGAAAGGGAGGGAGTCAACATACTGCCCGAGAGCAGCGTGCAATGCAAATATCAATGTTGTCCATTTTAAAAGGCCTAAAATCACACTGAGCATCACAATAATGCACAGTGTGATTTTAGGTCTTTTAAAATGGACATTGATATTTAGACACAGTATTGCATAGTAGTGGCTAACAGTAACACTAACAGCACAATCCTATGCACACGTACTTAAGAGTAAGCTTCATTGAACACAATGGGACTTACTTCCAAGTAGTCATTTTTTTAAAAAAAAAAAAACAATTATTTATTTCATTTTATAAAGGAAAAAAAATACATGTGCTTTGATATATATAAATATTGAATAGAATATACAGTTTAAGTAGTTGACAGGTGAAAAAAGGAAAAAAAATCTAAAAGTAAATTAATATATATTTGGAAAAAAAAAACCCAAACACCCATGCTCATGAAGTTAAAGAAAAAAGGATATTAAAACAATCTAGACAATGATTATTTCTACATACTTCCCGCAGTGGCTTATATATCAAACACATACTTCAAGAAATGGCTTCCAAATATTCTCAAAAATATCCAGTCTCAATTGTCTTCAGTATGCCATTCGCTCAAAGTTCGACAGGTATAATTTTATTTATTTATTTATTTATTTATTTACCCTATTTTTATCCCGCCTTTCTCCCCAAAGGGACCCAAGGCGGTATAAGAGGCCTTCAATCCATTGGGTACTACTTGGAGGGCACTTGTCTTTCCAATTTTTTAAAATCAGTTTTTTAGCCATTGTGAGGGCACAAAGAGTCCATTTTCGCTGATCCACAGTTAGCCTCCAAGTGACAGGTAGATAATTAAGGAGAACATATGTTTCTGTAAATATCAATGATTGTTGTAACACCACATTTATGGTATTAATAATTTCTTCCCAAAAACATACAAGTATAGGACATGACTAGAACATATGTATTAAAGAGGCATCTGGATTATTACAACACCAACATCTGGAATCTGTGGTTAATCTTGATCATCCGATTCTCCATAATCAATGGATAATGGTATTAAGAAATATTTCAGCAATATCTATGGATCTTAGACTACGTTTAATACAACAGAAAATTATCTTTAGGGTGTATTGGACACCACAGAGGTTATATGATAAAGGATTAGCCACAGATTCCAGATGTTGGCATTGTAATACTTCCAAGTAGACATGCATAGAATTGTGCTGCATATGTCTGAGCTAAGAAGTTCCTGCTTCAAATGGACCTCAGCCCTGGTCTCAGCCCCTTACCCTGTACTATGGGATAATATTAATACTGATCTGCTATATAAGGCTACAGTTGCCAACTCTCCAGGATCGGCCTGGAGTCTCCAGAAATCCGCATCAATCTACAGATGACTACTGAACTGGAGATTCAGGCTGACTGGAGATTTTAAGAGGCCCTCCAGATAAATCCAGCCCAACTTAAAAAAAAACCCACAAGTATAGTTCATCCTAAAACCTTTCTGACCTGGGGTTTAGGAGGTCTCCAAGAGAAAAGAGCTCCACACAGTCAGAAAGTAGGAATGGATCCAGAACATTCTCATGTATAATGTAGAGAGGAATAGTCTGCCCAGGGGGGTGTACTTGGTCATTCACATATGACACAAAAATTAGGAGAGGCAAAACAAAAGGAGCATTCACTTTTACATATCAAATATCATTTGAATAAACTTTGAATGAACTGCTGATAAGGGACACCACTTAATTCTTATCAGATGTGGATACATTGATAATAAAAACCAAAGCCTTTATTTACAGTTGAGATTGGGAAACAACTCAGAAATCTCCATCATACCAAATGCATTATAATTTAAAGGCTGCTCCTATGCTTAAGAACTTCACCTATATTATAGCTCCCATCAAGTTTTACACATTTTTTTCCTCTCTAGATTCATCTCAAATATTTAAAAGTTAATTTTTGTGGCAGCCATACATTGAAGTTTATTTGGATCAATATTTGGGTCAATAAATAATGTTGACTCGAATGCAGAATGCCTCCACCCCCACCCCTTGCTGATGGGGAAGTTTGCAGATCCAAATTCAAGGTGGATCTTTTGGGCCATTGTACACCTATATGGCGGGATATGGTTCATGGGATCACGAAGGGTCGGACATGACTTAACGAATGAACAACAACAACACCTATATCCTCTTTACATGTTACCCAGAAACCTCAGAAACAGGAAGCTGCTTACATGACCAAAAGCACTGGCATCATAAGCTTCCCTGGTTGCTCTTAATATATGCTTCTCACGAATTCGAGATATACTGTACTTAATATACTTTCTTCATTACAGAAGATAAGTTCAGTAATAACATGTCCGTTTGCACTTTATTTCAGCAGTAGACCGTGACCTAATAAAGGTAGCAGGCACCTGTCTTATCCCTGATCTATGAAGAAGTTTATGTTTTCAGAAGAGGCACATTTCGTGTCTCCGATGCTCTATGCTCTATTAAGTTCTGTCTCCCATGAAATCTACAGATGGAAACCCTGTGTGTTGAAAGTAACATCAGGAGAAATTGGATTAGCCAGACAGCTCTCTCGTTTAGGCTGATCTCAGGTCACCAGAAGCTATTTTTTTCAAGGGCTGAGGTAGAGTTCAATGGGCTCTAATTGGTGCCATCAGTCTGTGGTTTGGAAGATACACAGAAAAAGTCATATTTCTCTGGCCAATGCCCAAACAAAACCACACTGCGAATGAATGGGCGTTGCAGGCCAGGACAGCATCCTCAGAGGGAGGACCGGCTTCTTGTATGGTTAATATTTTATTATGCCCTCTCCAAGCCGGAGAAATTTATTAACTCCATTTCTCGGCCAGCCCGATCCTGCATAAAGGTCACCCTTCCTGGGCCACGTCGACTGAGCTCGGGAACACCTTGGGAGAAGGGGACGCTTGTCCCCTTCCCCGGGTGTAGGGCTGTCCGGCCCCAATGGGACTCCTCAGATGTACATCACTGATATCCCCGCCCCATTCCAGCCCGGCTCGCCCAACGGCCGCCCTCCCTTGCCGTCCGGCCTGCCCTCTCTCCCGCCCCTGCACTGACCAGTGCAGGTAAGGACTTACCTGCACCGGTGAGTGTTGAGTCCAGGGGGAGGCGGAGTAAGGGCTGCCAGCCTCCGTGCTGGTGGCCCTTACTCTCCAGGTGTCAAAAATGCAATTTGCAGTGCATTTACGACACCCGGCGCCTGCAGAGCTTATCCAGATGATTTTGAATACCTCAGATTTCCCCTTAGTACACGTGTCTGGCAGCAGTAGCAATACCTTGTCTGCACGTGACAGAAAAGGGGATGGGTTCATCTTTCTGCAGGGAATACCGCCTGGGGTTTTTTTTAAACCTCAGAATAATCACAGGAGATGCTTTCCGGCTGCTACACGGGTGGCCATGCAGCAGCCCCTGGAGGAGAGGCTTCCGCGATGGTGGGGCCATCATTGCGCTGGTGTAGCGGGTGGTTACGCCACCATTTCAGGCCCATAGGATTGGGCCATTAATGACTTTATGAGGGTGCCATTCGGAACTTACAATGTCTAGTACACTATAATGACCATGACGTAGGTCAGTATTTGAATTCTCAAGAACTGCCATCTAATCATGAAAATACTATGATCAGAACAATTTTAAATTGAATTAGTGGGGACTTTTAGACAGCAGGCCTCAGCATTAATGTGGATCCAATATTCTGAGATGACTGTAACTTTTTTTTTCTTCTACATCTCTGAGCAAAAAGAGCATCAGAGACAAACTTTCCCCCCTTGGGATGAGATCAGGAATAAAGTCTGAATGTGACAGATGTTTGTCATCTTGGCTAATTATCATTGGGAGGCACTTGCATGCCACAGAGATGAGCATGGAATACGAATCTCAATAAAAGTTTTCCAAAATATTCTATTGAATTGAACATAGGCTCTTTTCTTTTTTTTAAAATACCGTATTTGCCCGAGTATAACAGCCCGGTCCAGCCTAAGGCCTAAGTGGCACAATTACGTCCTAAAAGCAGCCTAAATGCTTTAGGCTGAAGTTAGGATGGAATAGCGCCGTTTAGGCCGCTTTTAGGCTGCATTTGTGACGGACATAGGACGGGTTTAGGAAAGTTGACCAATTCCGTCCTAAGTTCGGCCTAAGAGCTATTCCGTCCTAAGTTCGGCCTAAGAGTGGGTGTGTCAGGGGTGTGTCAGGGGCGTGACGGGGGTGGTTACAAATTTGGGTCCGGTTCCAGACACTGGAGAGCTCCGACACGCCCCCCTTGAGCTCAGAAACTGACCAAAATTTAGGACGACCAAAAAGGTGGTCACAAATTCGAGGAGACCCATAGGTGCCATTTTACCTTACACTCCAGCCCTCTCCTGAAAAGTTCTAACACCCCACTCCCCAGTTAGGCCAGAGTTAGGACGGAATAGCTGCGGCACAGGTCTGGACACGGACACAGATAGTTACCCTATCAGCACCCAGCCGCACCCAGCCTCTTTCCCACAAAAGCCCAGCCCTAGGCCTTCATTCTCCCTCTCTCTCTGAGCACGTGGCGTGGGGTCCTGTCCCCCAGCAGCCACAAAGTGGGACTTTGTTGGTGGAGGACAAAATTCACAAACACCCCACTTCTCTCTTCTCCTCTCTACCCCCCTCTACCCCCCTCTAGGGCAGAGAGGGCTGTTCTGGCTGTGGCCAACCTGTTTACAGCTGTGCCTGGGCAGCTGTCTCCATGCAAGCATTTGCTAACCCATGTCTTTCTCCCAGCCTCTCCCCCCCCCCCCACAGGCAACAACACCAGCAGGTAAGAGCAGGGTCTGGGATGACATGTGTTATGACTTTTGTCTGTTCATGCCAATATATGTTTGACATCAGCCTGTTCATGCCTATATGTAGGACTTCTGCCTGTGTAAGCCATTATGTAGTACTTCTGTCAGCACACATAATTATGATAGCTGCCTCTTTACCAGTGTTTCCTCTGATAGCTGCCTGACACCATGTGAGCCGAGAAATATGTTTGTGTAAATGAGCCATGCCTGTTAACAAAAGCATTTTAACTCTCTCGCACCCTTGCCCCCACAGGGTCTACTACAGGTGAGTGTTGATAGGCTAGCCATGTTTGTAACCCTACAGTTGTGCTGTTTGTTCTCTCCTTCACTGTTGTCCTTTGCAGGATCATGCCCTCCTGACGGCAAGGTAAGCTCCTCACACTGTGACATGCACGTTACACCTAGAAGCTGTGTTTTCTGTTCTCTCCCTGCAGGCTTTTGCAACCGACACACTGGCTTGTCTTCAATGGCGATCACACCAGCTGACATGTAACTTCCCCTTGTTGTTTGTCTCCCCAGGAACGTCCACTACCACCTACCTTCCTGGAAGCACCCATAGGGCTGCAGTCTGGTTGCCCCACTTCCGCCAGCCGTGATGCTGCCAGATGCCTAGAAGCCTGCCCTGCAACCATCAGCTGCTGATGCTGCTCCACCTCCCTGGTTGTAGAAGTGCTGCCTCTCCCCTTTCTATGGAGCAGGCTGTGGTTCCACAGGGGAAGAACTGGTTCCGCAGGCAGTTCTTAATCACTTGCTAAATGGCTACCATGAAAGATCATTATCTCTCAGCAGCCTCTGGAAGCATTTGAAAAAATTAACCCTTAAGTTTCAACCCCAGGACTCTGTGGACACTAAGATATTTATTGATCTTGCAGTTTAAAAGTTGAGAGTACAGTTTGAAAGTTGAGAGCTGAGCTCCTGCATAGGCTTACCATATCCAAAGGGGGACAGAGTGCCTACCTTTAGGCTGCAATCCTATGCACACTTTCCTGGGAATAAGCCCCATTGAATGCAATGGGACTTACTTCTGAGTAGATATGCATAGGATTGTGCTGTTCATTGAAATTTGGGCAGGTGTAGCTCATCATCATGGAAGGGTGCAATAAGCTACACCTGCCCAAATTCCAAAGGTTAAAAGGTAGGCACTCTGTCCCCCTTTGGATCTGGGAAGGCTACTAATACTAGAGTGCCCAGAGTCAATAAGGGACAGGGTGCCTATGCCTTTAACTGTACTGTTCTACTAATGTGTATATTTAAGTTTAAAAAGTTAAAAATGTATTCTTTAAAAAATAGCACTAAACTTTAAGGGTGCGACTTATAATCAGGAGCGTCCTATACTCGGGACAATACGGTACTTATTGCCATTTAAAAATGGCTTGCTTGCTGAATGAAAAGCAAAGAAGTCTGCCTGGGCTTATTTTCCATGAGTGTAAGTAGAACTCACCACACCCCTCAGTTACAAAATGTCATAAAATGCCACCCTATCTGAATGAAATTACCCCCAGCACCATACTCACAAGAGTATTCTATTCATCTGTTTAAACCGCCACAGTATGAAATGCACAATATCCAAATTAAAAGGTCTTGATTCTTAAGGTACTCTGGCTTTGGGTCCAATCAAGGCAACCCCATTAAACCTACACAACAAATCTGTTGGTATCTCCTGATCTGTTCAACCTAGGGGTGAGATTGTCCCCCACCAAGGCTGGATAACATCATCACCAGGGGTAGGGTTGGACCGTGAGCAGTTTGGTCAGGAAACATCTACCCTCCTTCCAGGCTGAAAAAGTAGGTCTGCCCTACAGCATCTTAGATAAAACCAGTAGCAATAAAATTCACCCAGTGTGCATGCCTTACTTACACGTTACATTAAAAAAGGGTGGCTGTTTGCTGGTGGTCTTCTGCATCTTTTTTACTGTGAGCCTCTTATGGGACAGGGAGCCATTTAATCATTTGATTTTGTCTGTAAACCGCTTTGTGAACTTTTTGTTGAAAAGCGGTATATAAATACTGTTGTTAATAACAATCATAATATTACATGTGCAGAGAGCCCCGCATGTAGAGCTGTAGGAAAGAAGCCTGTCTCTATGCTGCTGCTCCCCTTCCACTTGCATTCGTTTAGCCCTGATAGACAGGGTCTTTCACCGCACCCACTTGCTGCACAAGCTCCCTAAACTACAGCACAGCCAGACATTGCTATAAGTAGGCTTACCATCGTCCCGGAAATGACCGGGAAAGTCCCGGTAAGCCCCTTTTGTCCCCCCGTCCCCCCCAACTGTACTTTAGTCCCGGCCCTGGCCGGCCGGCTGCATCGCGGCCGGCCGGAGCACTTCTGAGACTGTGCTGCCTGCTGTAGCACGTCTCTGTCCCTAATCTTCCTAGTCTCGCGCGTTTGCGCGAGACTGGAAGCACTCAACGCTGGGAGCTCTCCGGAACAGCCCGAGTTCACTCGGTCCGTTCCGGAGAGCTCTCAGTCTCATCGCGTATTTGCGCGACGCTGGGAGCTCTCCGGAAATGCCCGAGTTTACTCGGGCTGTTCCGGAGAGCTCCCAGCGTCGCGCAAATACGCGACGAGCCTGGGAGCTCTCCGGAACAGACCGAGTGAACTCGGGCTGTTCCAGAGAGCTCCCAGCGTCGCGCAAGTACGCGACGAGCCTGGGAGCTCTCCGGAACGGACCGAGTGAACTCGGGCTGTTCCGGAGAGCTCCCAGCGTCGCGCAAGTACGCGACGAGCCTGGGAGCTCTCCGGAACGGACCGAGTTTACTCGGGCTGTTCCGGAGAGCTCCCAGCCTCAAGGGAGGAAGTCCCCGCCCTCGGCCACGCCCCCGGCCACACACCCCAGTCCCGGCCGAGTGCCGGGCGTTTCTGGTAACCCTAGCTATAAGCAGCATAAGAAGAAGTCCTGCAGCTCGAAGCTGTGATGTGAAAAGGGGATTTAAAAGACAAGTCCCGATGATTTAACACAGAAGCTTTAAAGCAGCATTTCAAACTGATCTCTAATACTGTGCTTCGGAAATGTCTGTGGTTTTGTTTCGGGTGGGGGGGGGGTTAAGCCTTTCAGGATTTGCATGAAGAACAGCAGCCTTTCTTGCAATGAATGCCTAACATTCTGAGTTTCTCTTTGGAAGGAAAAAAGTACATCACACACACAATTCCTTTCTTATATATCTCACTGCATCATTCCATGAAGACACAGTAATGGCAAAGATCTTATCGGACAAAACCTTTAGAAACATATAATCTCACAAATAATGATGCTCAGGAAAGATTCCTCTCCCCCCCCCCCAACCATTGATAAACGTATAGGGTAATCTCTGATACCTCTTTTTAACATGTCCTTGCAATCGCATGCTATGCAATGTTTTGCTCTCCGAGTCTAGGTTAACACCTGGGAAAATGAGCTCAAACTCCACCCCACCCGTGTCTCTATCCTAGTGATTTTTAAAATACTTTGGAGGTATCCTGTCTGCTAGTTTATTCTGTAGGTGTTCTTTTTTAAACTAAATAACCATGGCACACATGCATGTTTTAATATTAAAAGGGAGGGACACATATGTATCCTTCTGAGTATGTATGGCTTAAAGATCTTACGAAGCCTGCTGCAACAATACCTATTATAGTCAATCCAATAAAAGTTAATTTCTCTTTCCTTCCAATCACTTAAAAATGTCTCTTCTGCTGAAACATTGTTCATTCTGCAACTGGCAACAACATTTGTACTGGCCACATAAATAGCATTTTACCAAAATCAGCTGAGATTCAAGTAACAGTAAGAGTTATTTGTGTGATTCCTCTTGATAAAAATGAGACCTGTCTGACACAGGTCTTCCACTTAGGAAAGGATGGATAAATGGTTCTATTGCCATACAGTTGGTGTACATCTCCCCCACACCCCCATATCTTGTGTAGTGTAGTGGCAGGCAACAGCAGCCCAATCTAACACAACTCCGCCGGCATCGATGCAGCCATGCCAAGGTGGAGCATGCTGCATTCCGCGGGGGATTTTCAAGCCACAGAGGCCTCCTCGAGGTAAGGGAACATTTGTTCTCTTGCCCCAGAGTCTTTGCTGCCCCACTCGGTAAACTCAGACCTACACCAGTGATTTTGCTGGTGCAAATCTGAGTGGAATTAGATTGATGGATTGAGGCTGGGAAGGAGGACAGAATACTGGCAGAGCTGCTGCCGCTGATACAACCCCCTTCTTGGTCTCAACACACCCCTCCCTACCCATCTCCACCCTATTTTCCCCCTCCCTGTCCCTCCCACCACCCACCATGCCAATGTAGTGCCCCAGGGCTTCTCCAGAGGCCACTAGCATATGGCTGCAGCCACTCGTTGTTGGCAGTGGAGGTAACCCAGCTGTGCATTGTGGCAGGTCACATTTTGAGACCTCTGTAAAGGACATTGCATTGTCGGAATACTCGTTCTGGTGGCGCAGTGACTCAATAGGTTTGAGCCCTAAGAGAACGAGCTGCTAATCAGGACTACCCTTGGTCAAATCATGCCTCTGCCATAAATTCGTGCTAGGTGGTGTTTGGAAGCCACTCACTCTCTGCCTCAGTTCCCCATTTGTAATATGGGGATCATGCAGGCTGATCCTATTCCTACCCATCCTCTGGGCCAGTGCACACTATCACACTGAGTGAACATCGTGTGGTTATCATTACCAGTTCCAGTGGTTTGGGCTGAATTTTTTCAGCAGTTGCATCATTTCTCAGGCTCTTCCGCAGTGGAGCTAGTTCTCGGACCAGATTCTGCCCCTGCTGCCACCACTAAACCACACTGCCTGTCTGTCACCATCACCATCTGGCATGCTTCCCAGCCTCAGGCATGGTTTGGCTGGCCAAACTCCGGGTTTCCGGCAGCCCCAGCCCCACTGCTGCACCTTGGCACTAAGCATGCAGGTTGGAGAGCAGCCCCCATCACCCTGAGAAGGTCTGTTGTTCAGGCATATCTGCCCTGCTGCTGCCCTGTGTCTTCTGGAGTGAAGACAGATACAAAGAATCCATTCAGCTCTTCTGCAATCTCCCCTGGCTGCCTCTTTAAGCTCCCCCTTTATTCCCTCGTAATATATCCATGAAATTAAATATATCCATGAAATTAAAAGACACTTACTCCTTGGAAGGAAAGCTATGGCAAATTTAGATAGCATAAGAAAAAGCAGAGATATCACCATGCCAACAAAAGTTTGTATAGTCAGGGCGATGGTTTTCCCTGTTGTTGTTGTTCAGTCGTTAAGTTGGGTCCGACCCTTCGTGATCCCATGAACCGCATCCCGCCAGGCCTTCCTGTCCTCCACTATCTTCCTGAGTTTGCTCATTTTCATTTTCGTTGCATCAGTGATGCTGTCTAACCATCTCATCCTTTGCCTTCCCCTTCTCCTTTTGCCTTCAATCTTTCCCAGCATCAGAGTCTTCTCCAGAGAGTCCTCTCTTTGCATTAGGTGGCCAAAATATTTGAGCTTCAGCCTCAGTACCTGTCCTTCCAGGGAACAGTCATGGTTGATTTCATTTAGGATGGACTGATTTGATCTCCTAGCAGTCCAAGGGACTCTCAGGAGTCCTCCAGCACCACAGTTCAAAAGCATCTATTCTTCAGCGCTCAGCCTTCCTTATGGTCCAACTCTCGCAACCATACAACAACAACAATATATCCAACCTGTCCAGCCACCTCCCTGGCAGGATTCCTACTTTTTATGTATTTAAATAATGTTTTATTCTTTGCCTTGACATTTTAGCCATGCACTCCTCATATTCTTTTGCCAGACTCGGGGAACCCACTGATGTGATAATACAGCACAGCAGATACAGGCTTGGGCAAAAGTACAGCTAAAGAAATTTCAATAACTTCTGACTTGATACATACATAAGAGAATAGCAAGTAGGGTTGCCAGCTTGCCCAAAATGATCCTGTTCCTCCAGCTTTTTGCTTTTTTCTCAGACGGACTGCAAAGATTAATCTCAAGCCATTTGGGGGCTGTCACTGGACTCCACCCTTTTATCACTGTGCTCCAATCTTTACCAGATTCTTCCCCCCCCCCCAATTTTTTAAAGGGTTGGCAGTCTTGTGACATCACTATGCTTCAGGAATCTCCAGTTTTTGGATGCCGCCAAACTAGCAATCCTAGTACCAAATATTGGAATGTAAGAGTTCGTACATAATAAGAGTTCTTTTTCATGCGGTAGTCTTGCATATATACAACATTCAATACAGACATATAATTTCTTTCCCTGGCTTGTGTTCAAGAGTCAAATCTGCTTTGTTTCCTAACTAGGAAAAGAGGAGATTAAACCAAACCTTACTGAAGTCAGGAAACTTCAGCTGATTGCTTTGGGCACCAGATCAAGTGCTTATTCCTTTTGATCATAAAGTAGACACAAATATCAGTGCTTCCAACTCAGCGTGCAGTTACAAGGAGAATATGAATGATATATTTGAACTGAAAATAATGGACTTTAATTTTCCTGCTACTGACATATCTATCCTAGCCTTGTCTTGGGGAAAGTGAATGGCTGTGAGAGAAGCCCATAGTATTTAAATGCAATGGAGATTGATAACATTATGAGCAAAGTTGAATGAAATGCTATATCAGTATGACGCTGCTTGCAGAGAATCAGCTTCAGCAGCAATAAATAAATTTCCCACCTCATTCACTTGTTTGGCAAACTAGGCTAGACACCCCATCATTAAAAGGCGATTAAATGGTGTCTTTCATTTTAAATCCCATTCCAGCAAACCTTTAAAGGCAAAATGAGATGAACTGAAGCCTGAGTAAAACTCAGATTAAGACATGGAATCATTTCTCAATTATACCCCTTCAGCTGAGCATTCAGCTTAGACCTGCCAATTAACAGTGATTTATTGTAGATAACTTGCCCTTTATGGTAAAACCAGGGCAAATATTCAAATATACTTTTCATTTTTAATTCTTGTAACCATTTCAGTTAAACAACAAAAACAATCCCAGCCTTTTGGAACTTCCCATATTACTGAGGGTGAGCGCAGCACACATCAGCTATGATCCACTCACAGACGTAAGCATGCTTAAACCAACTGAAATCAATGTGCTTAACCAAACAACTCTGTGTTGGATCATGGCCATCATGTTTGCCATTCAAAAATAAGCACAGAATGGCCACTCTAAGGTTTTTTTCCTTTCACTAAAATCAATGAGACAGGCGCAATAAAAATGAAAAATGAATGAAAGATTCATTCATGAAAAATGAATCTTTATTTCCCTTCATGAAGCAAAGAGACTGTTGCCTTTTATCACCCCTCCCAAGGATCTTTCCTCTCCTTTCGTATCTTGTTTCCACACATGCATCTAACTTTACTTTACTGCCCAATCTTACTCTCCCATCTGCACTGCTGGAACTTATGTTCCAGCAGCGCAACATGATTTGTGGCATTGCAAAACGCAACATGCTGTCGCATGCTCCCAGACCACTGCTGCAAACGGACAAAATGGGCAGTTACAGAAGGGGGGGAATTGGTCAGCCAGGCCCAGGAAGGGGGAGGGATCAGCGGTGCCGGCTCTGCCAAAATCCTATCCCCCTTCCTGGGCCTGGCCACCATTACACGGCCCGCTCAAATGTGCGCAAGCAAAATAACTGATGCACATTCTAAGTAGACCCATTGGAGCGGCCGGGGCTCTACCTGGGGAAAGGGGACCAACATTCCCTTCCCCCAAGGAGTGCTCCAGCCACGCCGGTGCTGGGTCATTTGGATAGCTAGACAGAATTGGGCTGTGAGACTGTGCTAGGTTTCTACTTGCATGAAGTTTGTTTTGTTTTGTTTAAATGTGGGAGAGTGTTTAAAAAAAGAATCCTGCAGTCTGTACAGTCCAGCCTACCACCTCAACAGTCCACCACTTCATTCTATTGTGTGTGTGTGTATAGCAGACCTTGAATGTGCACATTTGGCCAACAGTAATGTGCTGAAATTATACAAGATGCTATGGCCATGTGTGAATTTGCCCTTAGTGTTCTGATTTGCTATATGATCTGCCCTGTCCTATATAATGCCTCTGCAAGATTGTAGTGTACCACCTCTGCACTTTCAGTTTCACCAGCTACCTAGGCAAGCAGAGGGCTCATGTTGCCTCGCTGTCTTCAATCAATTTTACCCCAGCTTGCCTGATTGTATAAGTGAGCATCCCTCACTGATTGTTTAGAAGAGGAAGCAAATGGCAAATGACATCAGGGCCTTTGTTATCCAACTGGCCTCTTGCAGAACAACCCCAACTCTCCCTGCGCAATTACTGAATTGCTAATAAATGAGCCTTTTACTTAGCTAATGAGGCTGCATGTGGCCAAGAATGACCCAGCACCAACTAATCTTTATCAGCTGCAGCTAGAAGGAAAGGGGGCGGGTGGGTATGGAATATCAAATTGCTCATTCAAGGCTTCTAATGGAAAAATTAAAAACCTGGAGCCAAAGACAGAAGCTGCTGGAGCAAGAAAGCAGCATTTCTCTAAGCCCGCTCTCTATTCTGGTTTTTTTTTCTCTCTCTTAATATTGCTTTGCATTTTTTCTCACTTCATATTTGCAAACTGACACTGCATCTGAGCAAGACAATAGAAGGCGGAGAGCGCACAGTGCTTAGAAGAGTGGCGTAACCTTATTCCAGCCATGCCATGTCACCAGATTAAAACAGGATTTTCTGGGAGACAGCAAAGCAGTCCAGTTTATGTAAGCGAATGGCAAAATAGCTTTGGCGGTACCTGAAACAAATAGGGTGGCTTACTTACCCCTTTTGCTAAATGAACAATATTAGCGTGGCAATGTTATCTATTATACAGTTCACTTGTCAAGGGTCGGCTTAGGGTGTCAGTGCTTGTTGCCTGCAAAGACGTGCGAGTCAATTGGATATTCTTTCAGGCAGAAATGCCAATCTGACTGCAGTACCTGGGGAAATTATAAGCCTATGATGCTGCTCCTGGAAGCAATACTGCCGCAAAGCCACACACACACACACACACACACACACACACATGACACATGGGTGCACACACATGGGTGCACACATGTGAAATTAGATTTCTTCTCTTTAACCCCCCCCCTCCCCCCAAAAAAAGTGGCAGCTGGAAAAGGACCAGTGGTGCTGATTTCTTTCTTTTTAAGGGAAATGTGGCTCAATCTACATATATGTCCATCTTCACACTTGACAGGGCACATGTATATTTTGTACTTGGGCATCAGTGCCAGCTGGACATTTTGGAGGGCCGCCCTTGGGCAAGACATCCTCAGAAGGTCCTCTCCCTCCTCCTCTCTGCCAGCTCCTCCTCCTCAGCACTGTTGCCTTCCCATTGGCTGGAGAGAGGGGGGAGCATTCAACAGCAGCTGCTCCTCTCCCCCTTCTGTTATTTGCTCTCTCTGGGTCAGAGGGAAGGGGACAAGCAGGGAGAAGCAAGCAGGTGTGGAATGGGGAGGAGGAGGAGGAGGAGCCACAACAGGGGTCAAGGGAGTCTTGGTGGCAGCAGCCCCACTGCAGAGACAGACGTGGGCCTCGGCAGATGCCAATCCCTGAAGGACAAAAAGCAGAGAATCACCTCGAAGATAACATCTCAACCTGCTACATACACGACTCTTGCTTTGTGGGGCCAGCATTGCAACACCACCTCTAACATTGTCACGGATCCTGGCGTACAAAAATATATTGATCCTTACGAGCAGGGGACATACATGCCGCCTCGTGTGTCTCGAAAGATCCAGACATGGGAGGTCTGGATACATGATGTTATGTTGTATTACTTCACATTTTCTGTTCTAACATTTCCTTCGCCTCCTTTGTGGGTCATACATCTGGACCTCATTTCTGTCTGGCAGCCACAGTTAAGCAGGCAAAAGAAACGTATAACCATTTTCAGAAAGACCCACTCCTTCCTTCCTTCCTCTCTCTCTTTGTCATCTACTATCTTCTAAGGAAGATAATCAGAAGGAACTTCAAAGCCCTTTGAAAATGGCCAGGATTCTATCTCAATTAGAGGAGAGAGCAAGCAATGTCCCTCTCCTCCAAGACATCAAGAATAGTAACTTGGGCTTAAGCATTGGGAGCCGCCTTATCAGGACTGTGTAGCTGTAAGCAAGAACCAGATTTCACCTCCCTGTTATCTATTCCAATTGTTAATCATTGTTGGCGAAAAACACATTTTTTTATTTTAAGTCACCCCAGCTGATTGCTGGAGATTGGTGGGGAATGAGAGAGAGAGAGAGAGAGAGAGAGAGAGAGAGAGAGAGAGAGAGAGAGAGATTCATTTTGAAAAGGAGGGAAAGATAGCATGCTGGGAAAGTCTAGGCCAAGCAAGAAATCCATTCAGACACAGCATGAAAGCCAGGCAATTGGGACAAAATGCCACTTCCAATTACAAATATATTAAACATAACCAGGCTCTGGAATTCTTGCAGGATGCGTTGGAGAGACTGAGACTAGGGAGTCCTAATTAGGAAAGGGGGAGGAAAGCATAGTTAGGGGTTCAAAGGCTCTAAAAGTGCACAAGCCTTTAAAAGCACCGAAACCCATACGAATCTGCTGCTGCCACACCTGAACAACAGATCACACATGATGAAGAACTTGGCCAGATGGCCGACACATCACTTGTGGTGGCAGCTGCTGCTGGGAATGGGTCGGAAGAACTGAAAAACAGTGAGAGGACAGAGCTAGTCTTCCTGCCCACCCCGGCTGGCCCCCTGTTCACACCATCACAGAGAGAGGTTCACTTCACAGTCTAGATAGAAACTCTTGAGACAGAAAGCTGCTGATGCTGCCAGCCCAAAACTGGCAACCACTGGTGTAGGCAGGTTTTGTTTCTAATAGGCAGCAATCCTATACACACTCACCAGGGATTAACAGCCCAGTCCGATTCAAAGGCACACACTCGAATGCAGCAGAGCCAGGGCAGGCTCCATTGCATCCAGCGCGGGGCTGGAGGTCTCCTCAAGGGAAGGGGACAATCGTTGAGCCCCAGCAGCCCATATGTGGCTACTCGGAGGCGCACTAGCAAAATGGCTGGCACAGCGTGAAGCAGCCCCGTGTCAGGCTTTCAAGCCCGGGACAGGGGATAGGATTTGAGAGAGGCCTTCTCCACCAAGCCTACCCTCCTCCCCACCCCGAAATGCCTCCTTTCCACCTCCCCGCCGTTCTCTCTGCCTTCCTGCCAGCTGGCACGGAGCTCACCTGCCTCCAGCGGGCACAGCTCCTTCATCAGTGGAGGCCGCCAGTGCTGGCCTCCATGCCAGCGGGACAGTCCTCTGCGCTGTCGCAACGTGCTTTACGGCACATTTGAGACAGTGCGGAGCCCAGTTCCGCTGGCCGAGGCCAGGATAGGATTGATTGGGCTGCCTGTCCCATTGAAATAAATGGGACTTACTTCTGAGTAGACCAGCCTAGGATTGCACTGTAAAGTCAGTGGTTTGCTGCACACTGAGTTTGTTTGCACCAATATGCACATTGCAGGCATCAGGTCTTGCAAAGCGCCACCATTTTGTCAGTGGGTGCTGACATGACAGGCTCTCTCTTGTCCTGGTTTCCACTCAGAGGCAGGCAGGCAGCACATTGTCTGGGAGGAGCTCTCTCTTGATTTTATCACATGTCAAGAAGTTGCTAGATGCTGGACCCAACTGTTGGCAGTTGATCAGTCTTGTAAATAGCCACTCACAAAATGGCTGGCGCAGTTCCAAGCAACCGCCCGGGACAGGGGATAGGATTTGGCGGGGGAGGCCTCCTCCACCAAGCCCACTCTCCTCCCCACCCCACAACGCCTCCTTTCCACCTCCATCTGTGGTGGGCAATAATTGCCTCTCTAGGCAGCCGTCTCAGCTCTTGCAAATGTCAGTCCCTGCTCTTTTCCTTTTAAGCCACAGTGACGTGCAGCTATAGGCCCGTGTGAGCAGCAGGCTGGCAAATAAACAGGTCTGTGAGCGAGTAAAGTTCACGGATTTCGTTGCAAGGCTTCGGTACTAGGGTGGAGTGATGGTCTCTTCTCTGAAGCAGGTCAGCGACAGCAGGAAAGGGCTATTAGCTTCAACTCCTGACTCTGGGCCTCGACTCAAGGGCCTCTCGTTGGCCATTGTGGGAAGCTGGATGCTGGCCTAGAAGGACTTTTGGTCTGATCTGACAGGGCACTTCTTATGTTCTTGTCTGTCAGCTTCAATTCAGCATTTTCAAACAATGAGGTGAATTCTGGTGGACAATTAATGGTGGCTATTTTTACGGAACCTGTTGCTATGAATGGGTTTAATTTGCAGGCCACGTCAACAGGGCTTAGACAGACATCAGGCTTCCCAGGGACTCAGTGTGGAAAGAGGTGATGTGCTCAGCATCTATTGAACTCTTCCACCCCCACCCACCCCCACACACAAGGTGAATGGCCACTTATGGCTTCTTTCCAGAAACCCACCTTGTCGTGAGGCACATCAAGACTTAGGCATGCCTGTTCCTTTGTCCTAGTTACAACTTTTCAAGCACGTGGTTTCAATATAAAATTCCACCTCAGGAATGTTCATCCATCAGAAAATGACAAAGGCTTTACTGTTCCTAAGAAATCTTATTTACAATGGACTTACTTGAATGCATTCTTATCAGCCAGCTCCCACTTCACCCAATATTTCAGGTACAGCAGCTGAAAAGGCCTTTTGATCACACCAGCCTGCACATGTACAAAGTTACCACAGGGCAAAACATGGTCAGACCTCACTAATCCATACTTGGTGCTGCCCAGATGTGCGAGTGTGTACGGCAGTGGCTTTTACAGAGCAGCAAAAAAGCACGAGTCGTATAAACTCTGTGCATCACCTATGTTTACCCAAGCGGTGCTTAATATTTGAAAAGGGGGTTGGGGGGGGGAAGTTATATTCATATATTCATGAAACCAGAATTTGCTGACGCTTTAATAGGCAAACCGGACAGTGCAGTGGGCTTTCTCTCCAGCATGTCAGCATAACATCCTACAATGAACAAAGAGAGACCTGATCGCATTTCAAAGACTTACAGGGTTTCAGATTGTATACTGCAAATGAATTAGGTTGAACTACTGGTTCCTCAAAGATGTAAGCCATGTCCAATGTGATTCAGCAGCAGGTACCTGCCAGAAATTAAAACTGCTGACAGCTCAGACATCTGCTTAGCCATATTTTCATTTGACAAGTTGCCAAGCTAAACAGCATACCTTCCAGAGGTCTTCACTTTCCTCCACATTCATGAAATGTGTTGCACACTTTTATGTGTAGTAAAAGTATGTTTATAGTGAGAAACCCAAGTCCAGAATAAAAGGGCTTGGATCTCCCCAAATGTAACAGAATAATGACTGATCTGCCACCCTCTAGCATGGGGTGGGAAGGAGGGGGGGGGAATACTGACACTGGGACAAGCTCCAGGAAAAGAAGAGGGACAAGGAGATGAGTGAACACACATTGGTAGTGAAAGGAAAAAGCAGAGGAGCGGGAGATCCAAGAACCTATTTCCAGTGGCCATCAGGGAAGTGCTGGTTTCCTACCTGCACTCTGAAAGCACAGAGGAAAGTGGGCATAAACAAACTGGACATAGGTGCACGTCTGTCATGCGAGAATGATCAGTCTTGTGTGTAGCAGAAAAGATCTGAAGAATCAACCCAAGGAGTGCTGCCCGAGTTCATGTCTCACAGTTAGTTAAAGGATGATGATATTCAATACTTGCAAGAGAACTTGGAGGAGGAGTCTGTGCTCAGTGCTGGCCTCAACCATGGGCAGGACCTTGATGGTCACATGGCCCTCCGCATCACAAGGATTGAAGGGTTTATCCACGTGACATTTCCTTCTTTTTTTTGTTTTCAGTGATGCAGAGAAAAGCCGCTAAACGGCTTGCCATGTTGAAACAGCCACCATGGGAAGTCATTTAAAGTGGGTGTGTTACTTGTTTGGTCACAAAAGATGAAGCCAGATGTAGAGAGACCGGACAACTCTTGCAAATGAAAAATCTGGTACTTGGGCAGGGTGTAGGATCCAGGAATTTGGGGCAGGTCCAGGCACAGAACCAAACGCAAATTGTTGATTCATCTAAAATGCCTTCTCATTAGCATGGTTTAATGTTCTTCCCTAACCCTTACCCAGAGGGCCAATTCAACAAAATTCAAGTAAATGCTCAATTCTGCCCATGTGATTCAGGAAAAAATGAATCAATTGGGCAAGTCCTACTTTTTTGTGTGTTCTATCAAGGGTTGAGAGAATACTGTATTTTATTACCTGGCTTGTGGACTAATCCACTACACCACCTGATGCCCCGTTCCTATTTCTGCCTGAGGACAACAAAACCAACATCACTTCTGAGGTAGGGTGATTTATAGCAGCAGTAATAAAAGCAAGGAAATCCACTTTAACTAACCAAAGTTAAGTAATTTTATTACAGTAGATCTAAGTAGAGTTTAAATTCTGTATCTTAACATATTGCTTTTTAATATCTTGTTTGCTGTAGGAACAGACTGTACCATCATGTTGCTGATGCACTGTTGTTACATTTAAATGGCAGATATTGTACAAGTCTATGACCATACAATAAAGGAATTTTGATTCAATTAGACTAGAGCTAATGTATTCAGCTAAAATAAATACGGGGGGGGGGGCTTTGCTTGCTTTCCTGGCAATTAGCATGAAAGTCAATCTCCCCTGCCCCCCCCCAAGCCTAGGCATGTCATTATTTTTCCTGGTCAGTTGGCAACCCCAGTCACATAGTAGGCCAGCAGGTCAGTATTCTTAGGCTGTGGCTATAGCAATGTCAAAGATTAACCCAGAATCGACAACCAACACCTTGCACAGTCCTGGTAACACCCACTTTCCTTCATTCTTTCCATTTCCTCTTGTCAAATGAAACCAGGATTCACTGGCGAAGTATGTGTTCCTATAAGACCTTACAAGAAAGAATTTGAAAGAGAATGGTGGAGAGAAAGCAGTGGAAGAGTTAAATATTCTTCGTCAAGACCTAAAACATGCATACAAATTCATACACAGCCCAGAAAAAGGCCTGAACTATAGCTGTAGAATCAATCGATCGAAATCAATTCTTAGGCCTATTCCAACAAGGCTCCAAGACAGAGGGGAAAGGGCTTCTGGTTAGGAGGATCCATGATACATCACAAGTCAGAAGATAAAAGGAAAATGATCACAAGGAAAGGTTCCACAGCAGCCTTGTATAGTGTCTCACTGAAGCCCTATGGCTCAGGATTAAAAAATAATAATCAAATTTAAAAGAGCCATCACTCCTCCCGGCCAGTCACCACAACGTCCCTTAGGAAATTGCCTGGCTGACTTCAGATCAGATTTTGAGATTTAAATGCCAGTCTTCCAGGGCTACATCAAATGCTTTGTAAACTGGACCACAGGTGCTAAGGAGGTCTATTTGGTCTATTCTGAAGAGGAGATGCCTTTTTCAGGTTCCCTGTTTTGTCACACTGGATCCAGCAACGTAATCTGTACAGACCCTACAGTACTTTAGGATTTTAAAGAGGAGGAAATGCTGTGTGCAATTTAAGCACCAACAATGAAATTGACAGCAGCCCATGAAATGCACCCCTCAGGACATGCAAGTAGCCTCATGCTGTCTGAAGGTTATATAAGCAGAACTGGGGGGGGGGGCTATGGGTGAAACAGGCAGACCAAACAAGGAGATTAGGTTTTTGTGTTGTTGTTGTTTTAAAAAAAACCTTAGTTTATATTGTTTTCATAGAAAGCTTCTGTTTTTAAGTATAGCCTACACTTTGAAAAATAATTCATAAGGCACATCAGATTGTAGACCACAGGAGACATCTCCTACTCAAACTTGCCAATTACTGGTGATTTTTAAAAGGAACATTCTTTCTAAGGCTAGGAAGACACAGGGTAGCTTCCAGGATACTAAGAGCCGCAAGGCTATTTTAAACCACTTAACTCACATGTCCCTAAGTCAAGTGCTTCTTACAAGTTATAGCACTTTTTTTTTTACAAAACAATCACAACAGGCTCCATTGCAAACAATGCTTTCCCAGACCCTGCGAAACTGGCTGCTTGCATATGATGTGTGTACTCTTCTATTTCCGGCCTTGCGCGTTCCCACGTGTCAGTTGTTGATGGGGAAAAGTTCTATTCCCTCGCCAGCAAGCTGTGTTTCTTTTCAACTCTTGATCAAAATGTCATTGTCCATCTTTTATTCTCATTTTCCAGAACAGCAAGAAAGAGGTGGGGAGGTGGAACTGTTGGACCTTACTGTCAAATCACTATCCATACACCTAAGAGAATGCCAAAGCATCATATAGACTGTAGGACTTCAGAAAACCAGATGGTAACTTCCAGCCATTCTGCATTTATTGTTGACCAAATGCGACCATGTGAATGTACATACACAGTTTCTGTGCAATGGAAAGTGATGTTTCCAAGCTGAGGCACTGCAGAAGCCAACGTATTTGGATGGGATCAGACTCTTTTCACTCCAGGAAAGGTTTCCAGTGCGCTTTGAAGCTTTTCCAGTATGCATGTATCTAATATACCTAACGGCACCTAAGTCCCATACTTTCCAAAATGTATTCATATTATCAACATATATCTCCCCTCCCCAGGCTGCTTTTAATGATCTGATCATGGATCTCCTGAATCTTGTGCAGTTTAGTCCTTAATAATTCTACACAGCATAGTTTTACTACCCTAGAAAAGGAGAACACTCTCAAAGGCTGACACTTCATTTAATGATATTAAACTCAGCATGGATGGAGGTAATCACATAGAGGCACATGACAGACATGTAATACAAATTAAAAAGAGGCTTTTAGAAACATTTTAGAAACAAGCACAAACAAAACAAGCAATGCACCAGATGGTGAGCTGCTTCTGCTTGCCCTGACTGTCCCTTACAATCTTAACTCTCTCGTATTGTTTCTTTTCTTTTGCAACCTACAGTTTTTGTTATGTGAAGAGGTGGTATTGTAAAACGTAACAAGTGGAGCTGAAAGGATTCAAGATCTAAGGGCCAAATGTTACATTAATGTGTAGTTTGGTCCTTCATATCATGTGCATTTTTAAAAAAATAAACAGCAACTGCGGGGGGGGGGGGGACAACAACTGAATCAGACTGCAGTTGTTATTTTGCCCAGGGCAAAACTCCACTGGGTGGCAGCTAAGGGTTAACTGCCCATGCACTGCAGTCTCAGGCCTGATTCCCCCCCCCCCCACACACACAGAGCTGCTATTTAAGTTTAAAATTAAAACACACAGAACCAAATTATCCATTCAACGTAACTTACAGTTTATCCCTAAGTTATGATATGTACTGTACTTTATAAACACCAGAAGTAAAAAAAAAAAATCATCTATCCCCATTGTCATCTGAAAGAAACTGTGTGTACCATGGGTTATTCTTTATTATTATTCACATTTATTTGTAAACGGGAGGTGTTTATTATGCATTAAAGACAAAAAGTAACATTCTGCTTTAATCGAATAAGATAGAGCAAGGCTGTTACTACCAAAACAAAAAAGAAATACATTCTATCAGGGCTGGGGGTTCCCCTCTCCAACCAATCGTGAGGTATCAGAACCACTCAGGAGTTGATATTTACGGAACCAGATACCTGGGAATTTTCCAACCCAGCATTCCACTGACATTTGTCATGCATAAGAGCCAGGGAGGTAAATGCAGTGGACTCTTACACAGATCTTGTTCATAGGCCTTGAATATGAGAAGCAGGTCCCACTAGATCAGTGGTTCTCAAACTGGTGGGTCACAACCCACCAGGAAAAACAGAAGCATCCGCTAACCCCTTCAGGAGGGTGGTGAAGTGCGGTGACGTAGCCAACGTCCTGCAGCTGGGGGAAAAATTGACTTTTTAAAACTTACTGGGTGTCATGCTGTCTGCCGACCCTCCAGAGGGTGCGAGGGGGACTGTGGCCCCCTCTGTGGGCCTCCCCATGCTTCAGATCATCCCCCTGAAGCGATTGAGACCCACTTCTGGTTTTCTTCCATGGGCAACCTCTCCCAGCACCCTCCGGAGGGTCAGTGCAACCCCCGGTAAGTTTAAAAAAACTTTTTTCCCGTCGGCAGCCTCGCAAAGACTTACAACTTCCCCAACTTGTGGGGAGAACTATGAGAAACACTGCACTAGATAATGGAATAACTGAAACGTCATTTTAAAAGGCAAGAAAAAACCCCAGACAATACAGAAGAGATATAATGACAAGGCCTTTACACTCCCTTACTAAAATAGTGATCATCTATTTGTGTCTTAGCCTCCATAATCCCAGAGTTTTGCATTACTGTATTAAAATTCACATAGGTTGATATGGTAAGCAGAGTTGCCCCACAACTTTTCAGACGCATCTCACTTTCCTCTGTTGCAAGGAGAGGCCAATTTGTTAATGCTAACCCATTTCTTTCAAAGGGTTCAAAAGGATGTCACTAAAATTGGTTGCATGGCAACTAATGTTCATTTGGTTCTAAACAATATGGAAGACTTTATACAGTAGTTTTCTGAACTCCAGGTAGTTATAGCCACTCAACAGTGGTGAAAAATACAGAGTTAAACAAATTGCTACATGAAAACTGGAAGAAAAGAAGAACTGGCATATTTATTTTGAATCAGGGCCAATTCATATGAACATATACTTAAAACACCCCAATACTATAAGCATCTACTTGGAAGAAAGTCCCATCAAATTCAGGTGGATAGATTTCCAAGCGTTGAGGATTGCAGCCACAAAGTTCTAACTTTTTTTTAATTAACTGATAAGTGATAACCTCATTACCTCCCACTTTATCTTACATTGACAAATACCGAATTCATGTTCTAAAATGGCTCAATCCGAGATATATAATTGTGGGGTGTTTGACTGTGTGAAAAGTGATACAGTGTTCATAGCTGGTTTTGTCACATGGAAAACATGATCACATGGACATAAGACACATACATTTTATGTGGCATTTTACAACTATTTGGTGCAATCTACCAAAAAAAAAAAAGGACTGACATTCTATACAAATTGAACAGTGAACTGTCAAGGGTTCTTTGTAGAAAGTAAAAAAGAACCCACTGCTATTCAAAATATGATTTTTTTAATGATTCACCAAGCATGCATGTTATACCACGGAAAAGGGATCTGCAAGTCAGGAGTCTACAAATAAGATGCAGTTATGCAAGCAGCTCAACATATTAGATATCCCTACACTGTGCATGAAGTAGGGATATCACCATAAGAAAAAAAATATAAGATTTACGTGCAGATTTTGTTCATTTATCAACACTGTGGATGTTTCTGGAATGCATCTGATCATTTCTGAGGACAACAGGATTGAAAATATGGGACTTGGGGCAGTGGGGGAAAAACAGCTTTTAAAGCTAAATGTTAGAAGAGGCACACAGTTTCTAATATCCGTCTGTAGGACTTTGTACTCCTACAGTCTTTATCTGCTTCCAAGAAGTCCTTCTTAGCAAAGACCTCTCGTCTGGCTCCTCCCACTTCTGTACATAGTCACGTCCTTTATACAACTTTCAGTTCCACAGAAGTGTGGCATGCTGTACCTTGACATGAGTCAGCACGAGGAAGCTCCACCACTAGTGGTGAAAACCCTCAGCAACCAACCAGCTACTTCAAGTTTTTCCATCACCTCCTTCAGCGAAACGGGGTGACATCACCAACATGTACACTTGTGGAACATCATCTGTGGCACTCTGGAACGTAGAGATTCTGAGCTAATATAGCTTCTCACCACCCTCAGTATCCAACTGCTGTTTCTTCCTTTTGCAAACTTGTTGCACAGATACTATACAAAACAGCAGTACTTTTTCCACCAGGACTTGGAGAGGTTTTTCATTTTGTCCGGAGTTCTGCTTTTGGATTTTTTTGGCTGTTGTTGAGTATCCGAGTATTGAATGCCAGCAACAATGGCTGCATCAAAGACTTCTTTGAGGTTTTTCTGAGTCAAAGCGGAGCACTCGATGTAAGAGGCGGCTTTTATTTCCTCGGCACAGAGCCTTGCGGCCTCCTCTGCCACAGGCTTTTCTTTGCATTTGTCTAGCTCAATGAGGACCTTGACATCCTCCCGGAGGTCCGACTGTGTCCCAACGAGAATAATCGGTGCTTTGGGGCAGTGGCATCGGATTTCGGGAACCCACTTTTCACTCACGTTCTGGAAAGAGGACGGGCTCACAACGCTGAAGCACAGCAAAAAGATGTCTGTGTTGGTGTAGCACAGTGGCCGGAGCTTGTCAAATTCATCCTGTGCAAAAGGAAAAGCAACATGAATATCTAGAGACAGTTCATTCAGCAGCAAAAATGCCCTCAAAGCTGCACAGTGCAAATCCTGGGAGAGACATTCCAACTCCTGAACAGCTCAGGAATGATCACATTTAGGAAACTAGGAATTCTTGCTTTCCCAAAGGAAACTGGGTCCAAGCCACTGCTCGTTTACATATGTTAATTATAACCACATCAGATTTTTTTTAAAAAATTGTCCAGGTGGCAAGCTGAGATCCATCATTATTCCTACACACCACAAACACAGTTGACTTTACAAAGGAGAACTACATGTGCTGGAGAATATTGCGATATAGCCCTCTCAGGACTGCACCAATTTAGAATGCATAGGCAGAAGGAAGGTTAACTGTGTAAATGCTTCCACATGTTTTTTTTTAAAAAAAACCCTTTCTGAACACTGGAAACTGGCACCTTAGAGAAAAGACCTCTCTGACAGATCAGATTTCCACAGGTAAGGAATGTTTGACATGGAAGAGCATCCAGAGACTTCCTATATTCACCTCCTATATTCTGAAGTGGTACAATCCCAGAGGGTCAGTCCCATATGATTCACTGGAATGCTTAGATCAGTCATTTATAAGAACTGGTGTAATGAAGGCAGAGTATGCAAGTAGTAGTATCAGCCCAAACAGGATTCAGAATTGGTTCAAGGGAACATTAGAAAGAGCTTTGCAAAAAGGCAATTGTCCTAGTGGAATTCTTCAGAGATTAATATGGGTTTTCATTTCATTGGTGACCCTAAAAGGGAAGTAGGAGAGTGTTGATGAAATCTGCAGATGACTCTAATTTAAGAGGCATAGTAAACTTCAGAAGGACTGAGAAGTTAAGCAGGAGGAATTGGGCAACTGCATAATCTGAAATAACAGAAAGGGAATTAAATTCAATTATGCTCCCACAAACACAAGAGTTACCACCTGGGGATACAGCAGTTAGAAAAGACTGGTGAGGAATACGAACTCAAGATTTTATCTACACCAGGGGTTCTCAACCTTTGGAGGCCCGGGTACCCCCTATCATGGTCCAATTTTCTGACGTACCCCCTGCTAATTAACTCCTAATTAATTGGATTAATCAATTAATTAATTAGGTAATTAATCGTTAAATAAAAAAGTACTAAAATAATTTTAAATGTGAAAATGTCTTATTTAACTCTGAGTGAGTGAGCGAGTGAGTGAGAGATATGCAAGGATCTTTTTTTCTCCAAGTCACACTTCCCAAAATCAGCTCCTCCCTCCCCTACCCCACCAAAGTACATTTTCCAAAATACAAAAATAAGCCCCAAACCAAAATCAGAGAGACAGAAGGGCTCTGAAAATTATTAAAATTTAAAATCCATATTAATTAACACTGAATTAGTTGCTGATGGGGCAGATAAGGGGCAGGGCTTGGCGTACCCCCAGCAAGAGGTCCGCGTACCCCTAGGGGTACCCGTACCACAGGTTGAGAACCCCTGATCTACACACAAAATGATTACAATGTGCCAATGTGATTCAGGGAAATGCAATTCTCAAATGCCTGAGTCAGTGTTGAGGCCTCTGGCCATAATCTAGCAAAGAGTTAGGTGTGCTTAAGCCATAACTACGTATTTTTTTTGGCCAACCTTAGAAGACAGTGAGATTTTTTAGACACTAATAGAGGAAAGCTGTTTCTTGACCTCTAAAGCAACCCAGGTGCCAGTTGCTGCTACCAAGAGCCTGGATTTTGCACTTCTGGCTAGATTTAAGCATACCTAACTCTATGTTTAATGGTCCATAACGTGTCACTCATATTCAAGGAGGATGAACTCTGACTCTATCAAGCCCAAGGAACTACTAAGTGTAAGACTTTGTACTCTGAGCCAAAATGAAAAGACCTTGGCCTGTTTTAGCTTACAATTCTACAGATATATCATAGCCTGATTCACAGGTAACATCACAGGAAAGTGATGTGATCTGATTTCCAACCTAAATTTGTTACACCACTTTGCAGTCGATCTTTTAAGAATGAATGTACAAGGCTTAACTCATACATATGATATTTAGGTACATTGGGGGGGGGGGGTCTAAGAACCTTACCCAGTTCAAAGCAGAGCTGCATACATGTCTGATATTCTGTGCTCTTTGATTTGGTCTATCAGATGTATGGTTACAAGTGGGGTTAGGGAGGGATTTTCCTCCCCATCATCTCATCTTGGAGGTCCCCCCCCCCTTTCTCTGGAACTTTAAGGGATGCCACAACAACAGAGGGCCGGTTCTGTGATATGGTCAATACCAGAAATATTTTCCTTGCAAACAGGAAATTCTGTTCACGCTGATTCAGATTTTTGTTCACGCTGACTCATTATTATGAAGGACCAACTAATCAATCCCTGTATCAAATTGACTAGTTACCCGTGTTTGGGGAGCAGGTTACTGTCTGCAGCTAATGTGTGGCTTGGCACACTTGTCCGAGTTATCTCATGCTTCTCTGATCTGTGGAAACCTGTCCAGTATTTGGGGCAAACACTGTGGGGCCACTGCATCAAGTTGATCTTTGAAGGACTGGTAGGTGGATGTCCTGTCTTGTAAAGATGGGTGAGAGACAGTGTTCCCCCTAAGCTGCACGGCCGCACTGCTCAAAACCAAGCTCTGCAGAGAATGGAGCTCGGCAACCCCGAAGTCCAGTGATGACGTGTGACACAGTCGCGACACTGCACTGGAAGAAAAGGGATTGCTGCACTGGTACCAGCTCCTTACAGGGAAGATAGGTGAGGGAGGCATTGGTCCAAAGTGCCTTGGGACCTTTTCCAACTCTCCACGAACGCAGCTTAAATCTTATTTAGCTGACTGGCTTACTGAGGACATGAGAGAAAAAAAAAGTTGTGATTTGAATGATCGAGGGAATCAAATAATTGAGGCACAAACCCAGGAAAATCTTGACACAGTGAGCGGGGGGGGGGGGGGATGTAGCGCAAAGCAATCACATTCAGTAACCATGTTGAAGAAATCAAAATTTAATACAGCCCTTCAGAGACCTGCTATTTTAGGTTTCGATTTATTGTTGCCATCAATTTTAATGAACTATGGTTGACACACTTCATATGCCATGAATAAAGAACATGTTTCGTTCCCATTCCCTTCTGTGCAATCTCGTCCTCACGCAAACCTTCCCCCTCCTCTCCGCCCCATGCTACAAACTCTCTTGCAATTCTTTCTAGAAAACAACGTTCAGATTTTGCTTTGGGATCTCCTTTTCACTTTGTGGAGTCAATACACTGTCCCAAGAAAGAGGAATCTCTAATAGTATCCGGGTGCTATTTGCCAAATTGGAGGAGGCTTGAAAATCGGGGAGACTTCCAGAGCTGGCAGCAAAGATTCACTCCACACACCCTCTGTTCACACTGACAGCAGAGCACAACAATCCTGACTACCCTAAACAGCCTTGGTGCGCGGCCTTGGCTGTGATGGCGTTTTAAGTCAAATTCAGCATGTTTCTCAGAGGGTCTTAAATGAACAAGTGGAAGAGCAAATGCACAGCCTGAGATGCCCTTCCAGAGCCAAAGCTTTGTCACTAAACTACCTTGCACAAGTTAATTTCTGAGGGGGTAGAGGTTCTTATTTGGCAAGCTTTTGAAGATGCATGGATGCGCAGTTAGTACTTCAAAACACATTGAAAGACATTGCCACAAGTCCCCTTCCACTTGGATCCATTGCTTTCAGGGGCACTTGCAAAGGGGTACAGTGGTTTCCGAGGCCGGAGTCAGGAAAGCAGGCTTCATTAGCTCGCTTGCTTTGCAGAATGAAGCCCCCCAGGAAGCCAGGCAAGAGCCAAAGACTCCCGTCACTTTGCTCAGAAGACAGAGCTTGAACTGAATGGCACAGCAGCTGCACACTCCTGTACAGGCCACAGGCACAAACATTGGCACAACGAGAGATTGTTTGCATGGTCTCACAGCCAAAAGTAACCATTGTCACATGAATGACTCCATCTTGCTTAAAACCAGGATGGGTGTTGGTGTGATCCAGGTCAAGGAGAGTTAAAAGCATGGAAGAAAGCCCCTGGATAATCAAGGACTCTTATCTCCTGCAAACAGACCATACAAACAATAGATCTAGGTCTAGGACAAAGATGTCCTTAGTAATCATGGCTCTAAAAGGCTCTCCACAACAAAATGGAAAGAGAGACCACTAGTTGATGACGATCCATATTTTGCCCACTGGCTGGACTATCCCATACCAATAACTAGAATACTGGAAGGCCCCACATGCATGATATTATTAGCAGTACTCACTTCAGTAGGCTTGGTCATACCAAACAAGCCAAACCACAGAAAGAACAGGGAATCATTTTGTCCAGGGGTATATTAAGTTTAAATCAACCAATGGGATACTGAGTTGTATGCAAAGGTGAGTGGGAGCAAGAATTAAGGTTGTAGGAGAAAAGTAAAGGCCGAGGAAATCTGATCTGGCAACCTTTGTGCCACAGAACATTATTAACATTATTAACCAGGGATGAGCGGTACAGGCGCGGAAGGCGAAGCAACCCCGCCCCCTTGTAGTTCCCGGTAAAGCGCTGCAGCCTAACTGGGGAATTGCGTGCACTATCCGCTTACTCAACTGCCAGCGCAATCCTATCCAACTTACACCACTGGTGTAACCACCGATGCAGCAAAAATGGGAGGTCCCAGAATGGAAAGGGGATTCAAATCCCCTTCAAAGGGGGATTCAAAGGGGATTTAAATCTCTCCCCCTCCAAAGCCTCCTGCCCTGCCCTCCCCTGCTGGTTATACCGGTAGTGTAAGCTGGATAGGATTGCGCTGTGCAAGTGGGTAGCATGCGCACGCAATCCCCCGGTTAGGCTGCGGCACTTTACTGGGAACTACAAGGGGGCGGAGTTGCCTCACCTGCCGCGCACCGCACGTCCCTGGTATCAACACAGCAATCAGACTAATTGGTTATTTAGTCAATTAGATGGAATTTTTCAAAAGTGGTACGAACGCTATTTTCTGTTACAACTTCTTCCCTTGTGTTAGATCACCATTCAAACCCAGGCAGCTTTACTGACCTGGCCAGCTGTGTCACAGAGTTGGAGCCTCACCGGTCGCCCATCCACCGACACCACGGCTGAAAAGGAAAGGGAGGAGAGAACCAATGAGACATTTATCCATTAACGAAGGATTCTGTCTCTCCCCACATTTCTCACTTACCTTTGAACAGATTCCAACTTAACAGCGAGAAGGAAACTTGTCCCCAACTCTGGGACAAGCACAAGCCCTCCAGGGTGTTCTTAATTCATTACACCACAACTGATGAAGCAGCAAATGAAAATGCTTTCTTGGCACAAAAAGAGAGCTGTCCCAAAGACCCCGTTCGGTGGTTCCCTCCTCCCCCCCCCCACACACACTTGAGGATTGATTTTCTTGTCACGTTTGTGTTTTCAAAGGCCTGGTACAAAAGAAACTCCCAGCCTTCTTTGCTTGACATCACAGCCAAGACAATGCAAATATTTACATTTTTCCCTTGGGAAGCTCTACTTCTTTTTTGCACTCCTTTCAGTTCTGACTAGAGAATTTATCACTCTCGAAAACCAAGCCAGATACGTCGCCACGTGCAAGCGCTGGCTGCCAACTATGCCATCGTCACTCCATCATGAGGGTCTCTTCACTGCTTAACGCAAAAATGCTGTGCTGCTGCTCTGTTCCTGGCAACGTTTGGAGATTTATTGCTTTTGTCGCGAGGCTTTGCTATATCAACTTGCAATATTGTGGGGAAATTGCACCCTTCAGGTATTTAAAAATGATGACATTTTGCTACAAAGCAAAACCGCCTGCAGTTAAGGCAAGGCAATAATCTGCTTTGGGAAGGCATGATTGGATTCCCTTCACAGCAAGTTTCAAAAACTGTACTACTCAATACTAGCCACGAACCACTGAACTCACCCGGGCTCACCAGTTTCAGGCTGTAATCCTAGGCACGCTTACTTTGGAGGAAATCCTACTGAATTCAATATACCGTAACTGACTTCAGGGAGGAAACATGCACAGACTTAGGCTCCACACCAAAGGAAGCTTCCTTATTAGGTATACCAAATCCAGCCACTGGTCCAGCTAGGTCAGTATTGTCAACACAGACTGGGAGTGGCTCTCCAGGGTTTCAGACAGGAATTTTCTCTGCCCTACCTGGAGATGGCAGGACTTGAACCCAGGACCTTTGGCATGCGAAGCATGTGCTCTTCCACAGCCCTTCCCAAATATATACCCTACAGTTACATGCAAGTTTATGAAGAAGTAGACCACCTGAAGTGGTTTGTTATGACTTGTTGACCTTGTACCAGTCCAAGTTGAGAGTGTCACTTGGCCACTTCACACATTACACTACAGCAAACGATGACTCCTTGTATTTCTACAGCAGGCCAACCACATCTCATACGCAATTTTGCATGTCTGAAAACACATGCAAACCACAGGAGCAACAGATGACTGAGACTCCCAGGTAAGTACTGTATTGTCCATGTGTTTTTCAGACACACAAATGTCCCTCAAACATTATGAGAAAGCTGCACTCAAGGAAACGAATACAGGAAAATGTTCATCTTTTCTGTAGAATGGGAAGTGGAGCTGAAATTCTTGTCCTAAAGTGAAGAATGATGACCCAGCAGTTTCCCACTTTAACACACACAAGACTAATTAAAATTGGGGGAGATTGACAGGAGCGATTTAATTACAACAATTCACAAGGCAGGCAGCAAAAAACCACCTATCTGCACGTTTTCTCCACAAAATTAATGCAGGTCTAAACTAATCAAGAGGGGATGGGGTCTGTCTGGAAAAGGGTTTACTTCTTTCCCTTCCAAACCCAACTAAAAGGATTATAATATAATGAAAAAGATATTCAAGATGAGAGGGAAGTGTGATACTCTGGGAAAATAAGGAATAGAATTACTGACCAGCACAACATGCTAAGCATCACTTTTGCACCAGGGGTAAATCCAACCCCTCAGCCAGAAACGTACTTTGGTCGTAAAACCTATGACCTGTAGGCCGCCCCCACAAAACAGTGGACAGAATTCTGAGGGTACTGATTTCATTTGTTTTCAAGTTTCTAGCCCTCATCGTTCAAAATAGCTTATTCGAAAATATAATGGCAATAAGTGGTTCTGAATCCTGGAAGCAGACAAAAAGTACACCCTCTGTTTTTTCAAAGATTAGGACAAGATTTCCAAGAGACTTTTAACCGGACATAAAAATATATATATAAAATATATATAAAGTATATATCATATATACTGTATATATATATTATGTCCGGTTAAAAGTCTCTTGGAAATCTTGTCCTAATCTTTGAAAAAATATGACATATATAATATATGTCATATCCCAGAGTAAGCACAGCACATTCACCATTGCATTGTGTTATATATACAGTTAAACATGCAAACAAGATGTATACATTTTAAGTTCGAGGCATATTTCGGAGGGTATTTCAGTTCAATCCTTGGTTATGGTGGGTCAGTGACGGAAGGGCGGGAGGGAAAACTCCCCCCCCCCCAAAAAAATCTGGATATTCGTGGCCTCTCTTTCCTTTTTCACAGAAGGAAAGGGCAAGCATCAATCCTATAAGAGACGGTCTGTGATCCCTCTGCCCCCCCCCAGCCGGTATTTGAGTCTACGATTCACGAAGCCCCTCCCCAGTACAGAAGGGTGGGGGGCTCCATTCACAATTTCAGCTTGGTCGTTTTTCCCAGCCGGCGCTTGCACACACCTTTTTCAGAATTCTGCCGACTGAACTCCACTTGCCGAGTTGGAAGATTCAAAGTCGACAAGAAGTGACTCCAGAAAGAAACGTGGGTCGTCGTCTCGTCTGCCGGCCTCCGCAACGAGGGTCGCCAGCTTGATCCGCGGGGTCAGGGTTCGGAACCAAGGGCGCGCGCAAGGCTTTACACAACAAGCCACCCACCCCGCACAGACCTGTCTCGAGGGAAACAGAGGCAGCCGCCCCCGAAGGTGTCCGTCGGACACCCTCGAGGAAGGAACCCCTCCGTCGCTCCGCCTTCCCCGACCCCTTACCTGAAAAATTGTCGAAGGCGGTGGGGATGTACTCCGTGGGGTAGCCATTGGTGGTGTAACTCACCACTAAGCTGGTCTTGCCCACCGCGCCGTCTCCCACCAGCACACACTTGATGCTGCGCCGGGGATCCGCTCCGGCCCCTCCAGCGCCGCCACCAGCTCCGGCCCGGCAGCGGCTCCCCAAGGCGGCCCCCAGCGCCGCTGCCCGGCTGCTGCGGAACCGGCGTGGCGGCACCGGGGGGACTTCGCAGCCGCCCGGCAGCGGCTTGCTGATGTAGCCCGTCTCTCCCTCTTGTTGCGGCGGCATCCGCCTGGCCCCGGTGAGGGAGACGCCAGAGGACAGCGGGATCCGCTGAGACAGAGCCACAGGGGGCAGCGGCGGGAGGCGCAGGGGGGCAAGGCACGGAGGCGCAGCTGGTGGAGGCGAATCTCTCCAGATCGCAGTGAAACCGCGGCGAGCCAAGCCTTCTTCCCGGTCCCCTGTAGCAGCTCCAGATTCTCTTGCACCGTCTCCGCCTTCCAGCCAGACCCAAAGCAGGAGGCTTTCCAAAGGCAACAATGCAAAAGGCGAATCCTCGCTTCAGCAGCACTGCAAACTCTGCACACGCTGCCCTCTTCGTCTTACAATCTGCACGCTACTCCAGCCCGACCCAGCGATCTGCTTGCGGATGACATAATACAACAGAGGGAGCGGGCCAAGGAGGGCGGAGCAGACGGGGATGGGGCGGACCCAGTGAAGAGCGCATTGCCGGCAGGTGGCGCGCTGGCCCTCTCTTCGGCTCCAATGTGCCAGGCGAACGCATCGAAAACCAGTCGCCGCGTGCAGCCACAACTTGTGGACGGACAGCATGGAATTCAAGTGGTGCTTCTCATTGGCCAGTCAATTTCTCTTTCGAATACTGATGACAATGAGGTTTGCATCTATTGGCTGTAAATTTGCATAAGGCTATCCCACGCTGCGGGTTTCTCCAACTCGAGGCCGAGGCTTTCTCCCCCTGCTTCCCTACCCATTTGCTAAATGACCCTTACTTCTTCCTTTGTTGTTGTTGTTCAGTCGTTAAGTCGTGTCCCGCCAGGCCTTCCTGTCCTCCACTATCTTCCTGAGTTCGCTCATTTTCATGTTCGTTGCATCGGTGATGCTGTCTAACCATCTCATCCTTGGCCTTCCCCTTCTCCTTTTGCCTTCAATCTTTCCCAGCATCAGAGTCTTCTCCAGAGAGTCCTCTCTTCGCATTAGGTGGCCAAAATATTTGAGCTTCAGCCTCAGTACCTGTCCTTCCAGGGAACAGTCAGGGTTGATTTCATTTAGGATTGACTGATTTGATCTCCTAGCAGTCCAAGGGACTCTCAGGAGTCTTCTCCAGCACCACAGTTCGAAAGCATCTATTCTTCGGCGCTCAGCCTTCCTTATGGTCCAACTCTCGCAACCATACATTGCTACTGGGAACACCATCGCCCTGACTATACGAACTTTTGTTGGCATGGTGATATCTCTGCTTTTTATTATACTATCTAAATTTGCCATAGCTTTCCTTCCAAGGAGTAAGCATCTTTTAATTTCATGGCTGCTGTCTCCGTCTGCAGTGATCTTGGAGCCCAAAAAAGTGGTATCATCTGCATATCTGAGGTTGTTGATATTTCTCCCGGCAATCTTGATTCCGGCTTGCGATTCATTCAGCCCTGCATTTCTCATAATGTACTCTGCATATAAGTTAAATAAGCAGGGTGACAATATACAGCCTTGCCATACTCCCTTCCCAATTTTGAACCTAAAAAAAGTCAATGCGCTTTCCTGCCATTTTCTATCCATATTCCTTCCAGCTGTCTTGCTGGAATCCATTCCTTTATCTCCCCTCTGTATAGAGCTGTTCTTCTTCAAAGGAGAGGTTCATCCCTCTCCACCCTAAATCTGCCAGATGAATATGGAAAAATCCTAAACACATTTCCTGCGAAGCATCCCCTTGCAGTTACTGATTAAGGACATCCTTATCAATACAAAGAGAAAGGCTGCCATTACAATGCTGGACATCTGACAGCTTCCCCAGTCTTGATGTCCATTCACTTCCCCCATCCATGTGCGCGCACACACAGCGCATAAGCAAACATGCTTCTTTCCTCCAGGCCATTTCTTTCTCTTATCCTTTCCCCACCCACCCCCCACCCCGTTCTTCAAGGCTTAGCTGTAAAACTGTCTAATCTTATCAAAGCTCAGCCTGTTTCACAGAGGGAAACCAAGTTTCTTAGCCAATTTATCAGTATTAATGAGACAAATATATGAAGCAATGTCCTTTAGTGCGGCTAAAGGCACTATTAAAAAAAAGACCACTGTGGTTTTATTTCTTCATGCGCTTTGCCTGTCTCTTTCTGGATATCATCAGAGTCCGCGTTTACTGCAGAACATGAATGATGTCACCTGCAATAGCCAATTCACTTTTCAGAATGTGGGAGATATTAATAATGGGTGACTTCCAAGCTGAGAGGAAAGAGCAATGGCTACTTTGCAGGGCTGCCTAAAAGCTCTGGAAGCCCCAGACATTTCAGGCCATAATAAGAATGATTCATATTCATCAGCAGTCTTACTTACCTGATCCAATATCCTCTCAGCCTGTGCAGCCATTCCCTCCTCCATCCATAATATAGTGAACCCAGTTGTTTGTTGTTGCTTCTTCCTGTATCTTTTCCTTCCCAGTTGAATAACCCCAGCACAGTGTCTTTTCTGGTGGCTGTTTGCTGGTGGCGTTCTGCATCCTTTTTTAGATTGTGAGCCCTTTTGGGACAGGGAGCCATTTAATCATTTGATTTTGTCTGTAAACCGCTTTGTGAACTTTTTGTTGAAAAGCAGTATATAAATACTGCTAACAACAACAACAACTTGGGCTGCAATCCTATACACACCTGGAAGTAAGTCCCATTGAACTCAATGAGGCTTACTTCTGAGTAGCCCAGGGCCATTCAGAGAAATTTTATCAAGGGGTACAAAGTTTCTTTTGGTCCCCTTCCCTTCATGTAAATTTGGCTCCTGGGCCCCCTTCTTGACCAATTTTTGGCCCTAGCCCCGGGTACAATTGTACCCCCTTAACCCCCCTCTCAGAGGCCCTGGAGTAGCCATGCGTACTCAGAATGGAGTATGCAAGAGTTGCACTTTTCCCCCTTTTCTCTCTTTGTTAGTTAAGTACAACCGAACCAAGTATTTATTTTCACCTTCCACAAGCAAAAATAACTGCTCAAGAGTTAAAATACTCAGGAAATATTTCCCCTGCCATTTTCGCCGCTTTTCCTCGCCACTTTTCGCTGCTTTCCCCCCCCATTTTCATTGCTTTTCCTCGCCATTTGCAGCACTTGTCCCCACCATTTTCACCACTTACCTTTTTGGCTGCCCTCCTTCCCGCTGCACTGCCATCGGTTTTCGCAGCCGCCTGGACTGGGACTGCTGCCGCCACATCTTCATCCCAGCCAGCTGGCTGCATCGCAGTGGGCTGGGACTCTTCTGAGTCTGGCCGGCTGCGTTCCAGCAGGCCAGGACTCCTCGCACACCTGCGCAAGGCTCATGCAGGTGCATGAGAGCTCTCCCAGCAATTTATTAATTTTTTTGCCGGGAGAGCTCTTGTGCGCCTGCGCAAGCCTCGTGCAGGTGTGTGAGGAGTCCTGGCCTGCCGGAACGCAGCCGGCCAGACTCAGAAGAGTCCCAGCCTGCCGCAATGCAGCTAGCTGGCCGGGAAAAACCAGAACAGTCCCAGTTTCCGGGGCTGGCCAGGATGCCGGGGCCTGCCAGGATGGCAGCTGGGAAGGACCCTGGAAACCAGGACTGTCCCAGTTTTTCTGGGACGGATGGTAAGTCTAAGAGTGTGATATCTTGTGACTGTCTTAGGAAAACAGCTCCCGCTGCTGCCGGGGGGCGGGGAGGCAATCTGGATCAGAACTAAGGTAAGGGTAGAGAATTAAATTCTCCCTCATCCCATGCCATAATCTTCATCTGGAGGAGGGTCCAGTTCATCTGCTCTTTCCCAAAAGACAAGCACACTAGCTTCAAACAATCACATTCTTAAAGTTAGATATCTCGTTTGACCCTTAAGTCTCCCTCACCTTGATGCTGACTTTTGCCATGCCTCTGACTCCTGAAGGAGTGTAGGAGGCTTGTGACAATAGCCGATGTGATGCTCTTTGGGGACACAGAGCTGAGACACTGATAGCACCTGCTGTGCATACTCATTAACGCCATCCTGAGACATTATCAGCAGGAGGAAACAAACGGCAGACCAAAGTCAAGAAAAATCACTGATATGGAAAAGAAGATATGGCAACAAATAGGGCAAAGCGATGCGCAAAGCGATGGTGACAACAGTGTTTTTTGTACGGCATGAAAAATAATTACAGAGGTAAAATAACAATGGAAATACTGTAGGCTTATTGAGAGAGAGAGAGAGAGAGAGAGAGAGAGAGAGAGAGAGAGAGAGAGAGAGAGAGATGTGCAGTCCTTTTCTGTTGAAGAATGAACACCCAATTTGTTCCTGCATTTCAGGGTTGGGTTATGCTGTGCAAATTTATTCCTCCATCGCTGTGTTGCATTGTAATGTGAACTGAAAACAGTAGGCTTTTGTTGGGCAAGATGATCAAGCTAGTGGTTGTGCAGCAAAAGGACACCGATTAAACAATTTGTACTCTGATGGCAAATCAAAGAGAGTTTGTTGGTGACAACTCTTTCCAATACCGCACAAGGCCTATTTGTGTCTAGAATTCGTAGCATTTACTTCTGACAATTTCGGGATATTTGAGCTTCTGGTTAAACATTTTGAACAAACGATATGCCAGTGTGGGTCTTTTTTTCCCCCATGTCTCTGATTATTTGTTCTTTGAAAGGGGGGAGGCAAGGGGACTAGCTTGCCACATATGTCAAACTAATAGATCTATTACCGGAGCCAATTATATACATTGTCTTGATTATTGGTACAATATTCTTTAGTCGTCAAAGGTACTTGATTTATCCAAAAAAAAAAAATGCCATTAGACTTGCTGTTCCATGTGCTAGTTCTTGTAATATTCTCAAATGGAGATTATCTGGCCCAGCAGATTTAAGTGTGTTAAGAGGTTTAAGCTTTGTCTCAGCCTCTACTGCATTACCTGTCAGTCCTTCACATTCATTTACTTCAACCATCCTTTGTTCCTAGCACTATTCAGTACTATATTTCTACCTAAGCATTAAGACAAATTATTTAGCATCCCGTAGCAGCATTCAGTTTCAGAGCATACATTACACGAGGCCTAGCATGTGTGACAACTATCTGGCCCATTACCAGACATTATATGGAAAGGCATTCGCCTTATAATACTTACCTTATGATGGGATTATTTTATCTAGACATGAACTGGGTCATTAGTATTTCCACGCATATAATCAATTCATATGATAATGAGATAGGTATTAAGTCCGCAGTATGGATGGGATGCTTTTTTTCTTTCTGCATCCTCAGCTGCTAGAAATCTTAAGGCGATAATGGAAGGCAAGATGCTTCTCAGAGAATGTTTTTCTTCCAGCCAACACTCACGACCAAACATGCTATGACTTCAAAGACGTTTGAATCCTGTGCTTTGGATTCTCCTCCACATCTGTTTTTGAACCCAAAGCAGCCATGGGGGTCCCAATTGGAATCAGGATGGACCCTGATCGATGTAGGAGAGGAGGTTTCATCCATCCGTCCACTTTTGATCACATCCAAAATGGCTCTAAGACGCCAGGGGCAGCCCAGGCAGAAAGTAAAAAAGGCCCTGATGATGTCATTATTATAGTAGTGATTCTACGTGCCTGGGTGTGCTACCTAGAATCCTGCGGTAAAGATAAAATTAGGATTTATTTATTTATTTAATTTCCTGTCCCCTCTTGCATTTCTGGAACTAAATTTAAGCCAAGGCTGCTGCTGGAACAGGTTTGCATTTTAATCTTATTTGCATCACATGTGATTGATGGCCTTTTTGGTGGGTTTCTGTACACACACACACACACACACACACACACACACACACACACACACACACAGACACTGTGCAAAGAAACTCTAAAGAGGAGGGTTAGCATTGTGCTAAAGCAAGCAAATGTGGTTAAAAAGGTAAAGTTTATTGGACAGACTCTATTTTGGTTTTGTGTAGCGTGTTGCTGATGAAAACGGCAGACCCATTTGAGACATTCATTGCCGTTTGGTGGATGCAGATCTCCAGGGAACAAGGGTCAGAGGAAATAATGAGAAAACCAGACCTGCTGTTGCCATATCTGTTACCTATGACGCAATTCATACCAGCCTGCTGAAGTCCTTGTATATGAATTCCAGCTCAAGTTCCTGTTAAATGCTTGTAATCCTGCTATTATTTTCTAGAAGTATTCTCCCCTGTAAAAACGTGGCCACTGTATTCCCAGTTTTTGTTAACTTTCTAACGTGAAGGCTGCTTCCTTTCAGTTGGCCTAAGGGGGTGGAAGGAGGATGGAGTTTCAAAATCCCTTCCTTCCTCATTAGATTAATAGCCATTTCATACATGACAAGAGTCCTGCATGTAACTAGTCCTTCCTGTGCAAGAATGTGCATGAATCCCAGGTGCAGGCTATCATGACCCTACATGTGTTACGTGCAAAATCTGTTGTTAAATTTCTATGTACACACGCCTTTGCACCTGGGAGAGTACATGGATTTTGTCGTGGGAGAATGGCTATGCAACTTGGGTATTTTGATGGCACTTTTTCCATGCATCAGGAAGCAAATCCCCACATCATGTCCCAATGTATATCAGAGCAACAAACAACATTGTTTACGAAGATCAATTGAAGTCGATTGGTTTTGGGGAGACCTGCACAGTTAAAGGAGTATTTTTGTTTCCAGCGCAACCTTAGCTGCCCTTTCAGATAATCTGGCCTAACTGTGTGTCCCACCTCCATCTGAAGAGTGGTTTATTATGGATAGGTGTGATGGGGCTTTTTTCCTGTCATCAAGTGTCAGCTAAAGAAGGCTCTGCCCTTGAGATCCATTTGGTCTCTGTTGCAGTTCAGAGATGTCCCAGTTGATGTCCCTTATGTCAGGAGGCATGTGATCTTGCTACATTATCTTCTCATCTGTTGTCCTAGTGTGAGTCTTGTAACTACTCTCTGCATGGCATTTGTTTTTCTTATTATTATTTTAATTTGATTTCTTAAAAATCCTTGATGTGAGCCGCCTTGGGAATCCTTATTAAAGATGAAAAGGTGGGAGAGAAGGGGGTGATCTAAACAAATAAATAAGGTAGGGGTGGCAAGAAGAGTGTGCTGTGCAGCAAGTGCATGAACCCTGTGGGCATGAAATGGCCAGAGACTTTGGAAATTGGGAAGGTGGTTGCTTTCAAAACATGCGAGACTCTGCATTAATTGACAGGAAAAGTAAAATAATATTATTCAAACCACCAGTGTTTATAGTGTGATGTGTGACTTACACAACACTCATGCAGTGCAATCCTAGGCATGTCTACTCAGAAGTAAGCCCCCTTGAGTTCAAGGGGATGGGCTAACTATCCGGCAGGAGGCCCAGGGCCACCCGCTGGATCCCATACTCGCTCCAGGCCCGGAGGTCTACTTTGGGAAAGGAGATGTTCATCCCCTTCCCCCGGTGTAGAGCTGGATTTCTGTGAATAGCTAGCAGAAGTAAGAGGAGGCCGTGTAACGGCCACAACAGGGACGGGGATATGGCGGACGCCATCCCCGCCCCCTCCCGGGCCAGCTCGGCCAGTGGCCCCCTTCCCTCGCCGCCTAGACTGCCCAAGCACCCGCCAGGGGATCTCTTACCAGCCTCCGGCAGCTGTGGGGACGTCGCAGCCGAGTCGTCGCAAACATGGTTTACAGCACGTTCGCAACAGCTTCCAGCAGCGGAGCAAGTCGCCGTTTTCTTAGTCAGGATTACACTCTTACCCTCAGGTATGTTTGTATAAAATTGCAGCCTTACTAAGGCTGGATTACCAAAACAAACACACACACAAATCTTTTAATTCTTGTTCATCTTTTCATGCTCTTGATAATCTCTCAGTCCTATCTTCCTGACCACCTTAGGGATAACATCTTTCCAGACACCTCCATCCCTCCACCTCATTCAGCTGCAAGCATTTGGTGCTCTTATTACTTTCACAGCCCAAGGACTGGTTTTTATTGCTTCTTTTTCCTGAGAATCGCAGTGGAATTCTCCATAGCAGCTCTAAAAAATATTGACTTTCGGTTTCAGTACATGTTTTACATATAAAGTCCATCTTTTGAGCATATTAACCAGTTATTGGTTGTCAGCCTCTGGAAACAGGGGAGGTGGAACTTTTGTTTTCCTTGTTTTGTTTTGTTTTGTTTTTGCTCAGCTAGTTATTTGAAAACTGTTTTAGAACCGGAGCAATTTGTCATCACAAAGAGTTGTCTGAAGCAAAATATAACTTTGCTTTATTTATTTTTTAATTTTAAAAATTCAGGATTGGTGAATATCCATTGATCATACTGGGGCTTACTTCTGAGAAAACATGTCGAGGACTGTGCTGCACATTCTTAGGGCTGCAATCCTATACAGCCAGATCTTTTTATCCACGGTTTTTCCATCCACGGATTTGACTCAACATGGGTGGCAAAACTGTGGAAGAGGGAGGCCGAGCGCACCATATTACCTCTTTTTTCAGCATTGTCAGGAGCCTGCCAGCCACCTCCCGCCTCCTGAGCGTGTCCAAACCGCGGAAAAAAGAAAAAAACACAACTGGGAATCTGTCGGCGGCCTGCCAGCCGCAGAGGCGTAGCAATGCCGCCGCTCCCTGCGACGTCACGGCCGGAACCCAAGACACAGGGCCCGCCCCTGAGTGACATCAGCCAGAGCCAAACATCCCTTGGGGGTCGGGCGGGAGCCAACAAAAATGGCCCTGCGGAGGTGGCAGACAGCTTCTCCAGGCTCCTCTGAGCTGTTCTGCCGCCTTTGCTGCCGCCGCCACTCACGCCGCCTTCGCAGCTGCTCTCGCCGCCATCTTCTTGCCCCTGCTGCCATCTGCTGTAATCCGCGCTGAGCCCACAGATAGAGTGCAATATAAATCAAATATTTATTTATTTATTTACTCTTTTTTATCATCTCCACAGCACTCCATTCACCCAAGCACCAATTCACCAAAAAAAACACTCATCCAAATACTTCTGATTCCAGAATCTGTGTCAATGGAGAATGCCATTAGAAAGCACTGCATCGACTGCCTTGTGGGTTTTTCAAAAAGTCACCCAACCAGGCAATTACAGTATTTAAGCCATTGCCTTATGTGAGCTTGATATGCTAAGGAAATACGCAGATACTTCCACACAAAAGAGGATTGAGACATCTGCAGGTATGCCCTTCTTCTGATCGCTACAGCAGCCTCCTGGAAAAGACAACTGAATAGCTAGGAAGAAAAGTCTTATTTCAAGCTTCTGTAAATAGCAACTTAATTGCAGGAAGCATGAAGGAATATTCCTTGGGGAACCAAGAATGAAACCTTGAAGAGAGGTGTGTATGTGCACGCGCATGTGTGTAGTCAGGGCGTCAATATTTTCACATAAGCTAACTGCTTAAAAAGCGCATCATAAGAGGGCTTCAAAAAGTCAGAATTACTGTTTATTTTCTTTTGCTCAGCTGTGCTATGCTTGCATGAATAACCTCTGGTTTATTGCGTTCCACTACCAGAACAAGAAAATATGGGCTATTAAAGTGGTTCAGAATGCAGCTGTGATAATTACCCCGCCATCTAGCCTGACTTCCTAGGAAATGAGACGCAAGGGAAACAAGGAACTCAACATTTTAAGGATAGTAGAAAGCCTTTGTGATTTCTCAATTTCTCCAAATCCCTGTGTCCCCCCCCCAAAAAAAAAAAACAGCTTGTCCCAGTTATGTCTGACGTCCGTGATCTTCATTGATTTTACTCATGTTTTTACTCACTATCCACATTCGTGCTAGGTAACAGACTGAAAAGCGATAGATCCTGTGAGTGTCTTTTCTATTTTAAAGGAGTGCGCTCAGACAATATAGATTGAGGGATTACTTCAACAGCTCTCAACACAATGATTCACTATGCTGGTTTTCTATAACTGATGGGGAAAGCCTTATATATTCAATACCCTGCAGATTAATACAACTTCATTCTATGAACCTTGTGTCTCCAATGTTCCCAGTTACTTGAGCTCATTGTCTGTTCTCTGTACACCATCATTAGTGTATCAGATATCAATAACTCCATGATCTATAGAAACTTTGGATTCTCCAAACAGGACACCCTCCAGGTCTTTTTGATGGATAAGGCTACTACTGTAGTAATAGCTGCCAAAACTGTGGAAAGCTGGGACACAAATATTTTTACATAAATAGATTACAGACGTGTGGATGTTCCAAGAGAAAAGCTCAACTTTTGTCACCCATCATCACAAATTAGACCCAGGGGTGCCATTTAAGGAAAATGGGGCAATTACCTCTCCTCCTTCCCTGCTGTTGGGAGAATGATTACACACTGCCTTTTTGCAAGTAAGTTTGAATGTATCTAAGGGCCCAGCCTTTGATACTCTCTCTAGAACAGTGGTTCCCAACCTGGGGGTCGGGACCCCCAAGGGGGTCATGAAGCGGCTCCCGGGGGGGGTCGCAGGATGTCGGCTGGACGTCAATATCCAAGATCATGCCTTCCCCCCCCCCCACCCCGCAGAGAAAAAAGTGTCTGATGCTTTCTTGGGGCTTCTTTGCTCACCTTGTGTTACTCTCTGCTAATAATAAGCTCACTCCCCCCCCCCCATGGTGCTGCTTATGGGTACAACTTTAAAAATGTGATTTTTAAAAAAGTGTGATTTATTAAACAGTGTAATTTATTTTTTTAAAAAAACAATGACATCACTTCCTGCTTACTGACATCATTTCCAGCCCTAGGTCTTAGGGGTGTCCCGACAGATTGTCATTCTACAAAAGGGGATCCCGGTGCTAAAAAGGTTGGGAACCACTGCTCTAGAAGATCTTGTGCCCCTCACCAAAGTGTCTCACTCACTTCCTCAAAGAAGCCTAAACTAAGATGGCAACCCTGGTCAATCCCTATTTCTCCACAGACTGAAGAGGAATCTGCCAACCAGAAAGACTTCAGGAAATCCTGTCAATACCTTAACAGTTCCAATACAGTGGGAGAGGCTGCAGCCACTGTCCTTCCTATCCTGTTCCATTCCCTCCCCCCCCCTCTTCATCTGCCCTCCTTTCCTGCCTGCTATGGCAAGCAGGAGGGTGGGTCTGATAAGCCCAGATAGCAAATCTAGAAGCAGGAGACCTGGGTGAGCCCCTGGGTCGCAGTGAGGGATAAACACAAAGTTGAGGGTCGGTTGCTGTCTAAAAACAGGATGCAGAAAAGGAGGAAGGGAAACTACCCCCTTTAGTCTTTCCTGGTGGTTCTGCCCATGCTCATCATAAATGATACCTTGATGTATTTTGTACAAAGATAAGAAAAATACCAGAAAGAACCATCTCATTTCCTGGTTCAGATTGAAGCAACCATTTCCTAATGTCCCCCACACCACCCAGAGGTAGAAGTGAGAGCTGCTCATCGAAACCAATGAAGGAATCCAGGATTTGGATGTGGCTCTGACTGAGCAAATCCCCATCACCAAACAAACAGTAGCAGCAACAACAAGAGGAGCGCCTGCACTTTCTAACACAGGTCTTACTTCATGTGCAACAAAGTCATTTTTAATTATGTCATTGATGCCCATAGAGAATTCTAGGCAGTCGCAACTTTCTGTTTTTTTTTAAGCAAAAGACGGCCTGTATTAACTCTATAATATTTTAGAGCCTGATCCTAGGATATCACTCTAGTGGAAGAACCCAAATAGTGGCTTGCTAAATTGTCCTGCCTGGCAACTAGTACAAAACCAGGAACTTATGTCCAGTTCTAGTGCAATTGATCCGTGTCGATAAAAGCTAAGTACAGGATTGTACTGGCATCCAGTGAGGCTGAATGCAATATTGCAAGCATTGCTATTTCAACCTCGTCCCTGCCCTGCCCAAATGCACTTTCCCCAGTGTTGCCACACAAATGCAGCAATACGTTGCTACTCTAGCTGACGGGACAGAAACACGATCTACTCCCAAGAGCTGTGACACTGTGTTGGCAGGAAAGTCTGTGCACCCAATTCCAGGCACTTAACTGCAATTTATCTCTCCCTAAACAAAGATAAACTGTAGTCATTTGAAACCAGCTTAAGATCAAAGCCTAGTCAAATAAAGTGTATTTTGTGCACCAAAGTCCAGTCATTGATAAGGTTTTGGTGACGTTTGTTGCAAACCACCATCTGTTTGAGCAACTAAAATGTCAACGGTAACAGAATAAAAAAGCACATACAAGGATATGATGACAATATATTCTCCCGGTTTACAATTCTCCCCCAGTGAATGACTATATTGAAGCTTGCATCACCCTTCCTTTCATTCTTGCCTATCACTGCTCACACATTTAGGAAGAACTAAATGCAAAGGCAGGACTAAATGCAAAGGCAGGACTGATCCTTAATGGATTGCTATTTAATGTTGCCTGTTTGCCAGAACGGGCTCAGTTTCTATTGCCATCACCACACATGCGACTTATTGAATCCCATTTAAGAGTCAGAGATCAAACAGGGAGATACTCCCCAGTTATCTCCTATTAACATACTGCTCAGAGGTGATAAATGAGCTGTAGCTGCTGCATCTTGCATTCCAATTTAACTCATCATCAATCCTGCTAAATGACTGACCATTGGTCAACATCCAGCACTAAGATCCAGAGCCCTCTTCTGCTGTTCAACAAAGCTGGTTTGAGGAACATATGCTTAAACAATCATCCTAAATGTAATTTACCAGCAAGTACATTCCAGTGAACTCCCTGTGATTTACTTCTGAGTAAATACGTTTAAAATATGGGTATAAGGGTTTGGGAACTAGCTCATAGTAAACTTAAACGTACACGATCTCTTTTCAATCAAACTCAGATGAACAAAAGCTGACATGGTAGTCAACACTTTGCCCACATTCTCCTTAAAGGTCGACCCACACCGCACGAGATCTGGCGCAGAGGCGAGCAAGCGTAGGTGCCTGGCCGCTTGCCTCCATGCGCTGACCTCGTCTCCACAAGTGTCTTCCAGCGAATAGTCCCTCCTGTTGTCCCGCCTTCTTTAGAAAGCACAGCGGTGATTGGCTAAGAGCACAAGTGCAGTCCGATACACGAGAGAAGAGAGAGGGGGGCAGGAAGGAGAGAAAACTAACAAAACAATTTGTGCCGGAGATAGAATTCATCTTGCTAACTTTTGTGAGAAGGAGAAATGGATCCAAGAGAAATCGGAGACGCAAGTGAGTTCTGATTGACTGACAACCCCTTTCATCCCGCCCTCTCATCCGATTGGTGGCTACAGTAGCTCTGCATCCCTGCCCCCTCAAAACATGAGCAACAAACTTTCTGCTTGCGCCGGAACTCGGGAGAGCGCAGCTCTCCCGCATTCAGCTGCGCTCTCTTGAAATGTTGACCGCACAGCTCTGCGTGCGTCTGGGACGCGCCAGAAATCGTGCGGTGTGGGTCGGGCTTAAAGTCTTTGGTCATGTAGAAACTACCCCCGTGAACCTGGCTGCAGAGAACCAAACTAGAGTCTCTAAGGCAGGAAAGTGCATGACTTTCCTTTACCACCCATCAGTGATTAGGGGGCACAGCAGCCTTTATGCAAGAAGGATGGGGGGGGGGAGATCTGGTCAGGGAGCACCAGGGCATGGCAGGCGTGTGCCTCAGCACCACTCATTTGATATATTAAGCAACTGACAGCGCAATCCTATCCAACTTACACCACTGGTGTAACCAGCGGGGAAGGGCAGGGCGGGAGGCTTTGGAGGGGAGGGGAGATTTAAATCTCCTTTGAATCCCCCTTTGGAGGGGATTTGAATCCCCTTTCCGTTCCTGGGTCTCCCGTTCTCGCTGCACCGCTGGTTACACCAGTGGACTGCGCTGCGATTGCGCTGTGAGTCACAGAATTTTGGAGCAGATCCTAGTACAAAAGGTGCATTGGTTTAAGTTAGCACATTCCAGACATTATCTGGCTGACAAAAAGGGAGTGAATGAATCAGGATGAAGTCACAGCTTCAGCAGCCTAGATTTCTTCTTTTTAAGGTTATTGATTTATGACTATGATTGCATCCTACCTTTCTGCCATACTGCTGCGTTCAAGGTAGCTAACGGTCCACAAAATGAAACAAGCACTGATCTGAAATACAAAGACTAAGAACTAAAACCTATTAAAGCAAACACCACGGCACCGTCCTAACACGCCACACTCATCAAAAGTCGTAAAACAGCAGTGACAGCTGAAAACAATGTCCATGGGAGCCGGGCTCAGGCTGTTTAAAGTTTCAGGCCTGCTCCAGATGTGTCTGCTCAAGGAATCCCCGTGGCAAACAGGCCACCTGCTGCACCTGGCTGGACTGCATTATAGATCGAGGGGAAGTCATGGCAATTGGAAATCATACTTTAGAACCACTCACCAGCATTCATTTCCATTTTGGGTATAGAATCTGGGGGGGGGGGGGGAGAGAAAGAGAGAGAGAGAGAGAGAGAGCGCTAGGGCAAAACCTGCCCTCAAAAGTCCAGGAACAGCCAAAGTCTCCCCCCTGTGGCAAAGAGCTGTCATTGCACTGGCTTCATTTTATTCCAAGTCTGCACAAGTTGTGACTCATCAAGCCAAATGCAGCTCAGCTTGGGATATTACAAAACTACAGAAACACTCAGGACACTACCCAGACAACATTTTAAAACCCAGTAAAGCACAATCATCAAAAATATCAAATTAAGCCATGATAGAAGGAGCACTAAAAGCACAGTGCCACAATAAAACACGGAGTAAAACTACCGAGAGCTCCTGGTCCAAGTTGACAAGACTTTCCTTGTACTGTGTACAGGATATGAAAATGAAAGTGTCCTCTTGGCTTCAGGTTAGTAGTTTGAGGCTGGTTTCTGAAACAGATTCTGGCCCGCTGTTGTGCTTGTCACTCTCAGCGACATCCTTTCCGCTGGACAAGACTGCCGCCTGCTGCACACACGGAACCACTGCTTCCATTTCAGGCCCTCCAGATGCCCCAACCCAGGGGATGTCACATAGCAACATTTTTTAAAAGGGGGGGGGATATTCTGCTCCTGTGCTGTCTAAACCAAGGGGCATCTGTGATACTATGCAAAGCTGTTGTGTTCTGGAATAAGGGGTAACCCTGCAAAAGAAGCCACCATAAAACAAAACACCTAGCAGTCTTGCCAAACCCTGTTTGTTTTGACTTGCATGCAATCATCGATCCTTTCAACTGTAACGGCGCAATCCTGCTCTATTATTGGGTGGTGGACCTAGCATTCCGCCGCCCGTAATAGTCGCAAGCGTGCCATAAAGCACGTTTGCAGTCTACTTTAGAGCCGGGAAGGCCGGCGCAAGGCCAGCCTTCCCAGCTCCGCCGCCCAAAGACTCGGCCTGCCGCCAGACCCAAGCCCGGTAGGATCCAGTGGATGGGGGGAGGGTCGGAGGAGAGGGGGGAGGGACGTCGGAGCCGGGAGGGCGCCCATAGGCCCAGCCACCTGGGGTGGGGGCATGACGTCCGCCATATCCCGGTCCCCGCCGGGTGGCTGGGCCGTTACACGGCCTGCTCCGACTTCCACCAGCAAAATAGCTGGCGGAAATCCGAGGAGGCCTATCGGCCCCAGCCGCCGTTACACTCGGGGAAGGGGATGAGCGTCCCCTTCCCTGAGTAGACTTTCCGCCGCGGGCTGCCTGCTGCCCACGGCTGAGCACGGGATCGGGCGGACGGTCTCGGCAGCCAGCCCGATTTTTACGCTGGATTGGGCTGTAATGCATTTCTGTGTTATTCCCTGCAACCACCACATTACTAGTCTCCTGTGCAGTTTTCCTCTTTAGTGTTCAAATCTTACTACTACATCCCTAGCAAAGATACTTTGGACCAAAATTAGCAATAGTGGGATGGGGAGAAGTGCATCAAACTTGAATTTCTTCCTTCCCAGCTTGTATGTTTTAAAGCCCTTTAAAAAAAAATGCATAGTATTTACAACTTCGTGGTAGTCAGCTTGGTGCCGTGTGCTGGGCAGTTTGTATGTTCAGTACTTTTAAATAACCAACCACCGTCACCATATCTTCCCTGCTTGGTGACCCTAATCAGCCAACTCTCTTCTAGCACAGAGACAGAAGCACTCCTTTCACAGCATTTGCTCTTTGTTCTTTCGTTGCCATGTTTTGCTCTGAATCCAATACATGCTCATGGTGCTCACACTCACCGCTGACACCTCTACACTACTTGTATTGTGCTTCATATTTAGCAATGGGAAAAAGAAGCAAAAATAGAACATGCACACGTTTTTGCAAAGTGACAGCACCAAGCCTATCCCACAGTGAAAAAAACAGCCCAGAAACGTTAGGAGTCACAGGACAATCCAACACCAGTAGAAGAAAGCCCATGTTATTCAGAAACCTGACCCAGAAGCTTTTATGGGGGCCAGAGAACATAACCTGACCCCTTCCGTATTGCAGAGACTTCCGTATTTGTCTAGTTGGACTCAGTTATTTCTTTCTTTGGCCAAACATATCTCTCTCTCTCTCTCTCTCTCTCTCTCTCTCTCTCTCTCTCTCTCTCACTACTTCCCTGACTGACATTTCTTAAATCATAAATGAACGTTGTATCCCATGTCACCCGCCAATGGTTTTAATCTGTAACCATGTTATATTGAGCAGTTCCTTTTCTTTCCCCTCCCCATCCATCTGTTTGCACAGACGGACATACCACAAGAAGATATCTCACAGGAAAATGATAATCTGGATGCTGTTTTTATTGGAAAGTATCAATAAACAATTAAAAAAACGACAGCAAGAGAGGATGTCCATTTTGTTGGGAGCCTGCTCTCTAACATACTCATTTATCCAGTCCTGCAACTCATATGCATTCGTAACAAGACAGGAGTAAAGGATAACTCACCACAAGCCTCATCAGTGTCACACAGTAAAGACAAGAATGATGGAAAGGACAGAATGGGATAGTGGTTTGGGAGCTGGACTTAGACCTGGAAGATCCAGGTTCAAATCCCCACTCAGCCATGAAGTTTCCTGGGTAACCTTGGGTCTGTCACTATCTCTCAGCCTAACCTACCTCATAGGGTTGTTGTGAGGGAGGGAAGGAACTACAAGCACGACCCTGAGCTCCTTGGCGGGTGGTATAAAAATGTGAAAAATAAGTAAGTGTAAAGTGTGAACAAGGTCTGGACCTAATGCAATAGTTAAACCATGCACAGATCTTGTGCCAGCATTCTGAACATGAGAAAGTATTGAGCCAAAACAATACAAAGGTTTTTCCTTTTAAAATCACCCATCCATGTAGACCGTCATGTTCGAATCAATTTAAGAGCAAATTATGGAGCAAAATTAACCAACTGCCAGCATCAGAGATTTGACACTGGTTTTTGCATGTTGCATAGTGATAAATTCAAATTTTGACAAAAAGCAAAAAAAGAGACTGGTAAAAGCTAGTAGTCTCTCTCCCCATTTAGAATTCAGAGTCTTCCCTGCTTTTTTCAGACTGTCAGAAATATTAGAATTAATGCCCTGCCCTGCAGCAAAACACTCAGCATGCCCTTCCTCCGAAGAAAAGACAAGTATGTGTCACTTTCCAATTAACTGTTCCTCTAAGCAATTAAGCTGATCAAATAAATGAATAAATGATGGATATGTAAATGAGAGGCACGGCTAATGTCATTCATCTGGAGGTTGCAGCATGACTTCTATAAGCATTTAATATGTCATTTCAAGCTTCAATGAGAAATATAAATACATTTAATGTAGTCAAACAAGGAAAGTTTGTTTGTCCAATTATAAGCTGGAAATCTAATAATTACTGGTGAGGTCTTTTGCCTCCAGCTTGTTAAATCATGTTGGCATTGGTTTGGTTCTTTTCCAGTCTTGGGTATTCATTCAACACCCAAATCCCAAAGCATTCTCTTTAAAAGTACAAACATCCTAACTGAATCAGAACAAGGCCCATCTAGTCCAGCAATAGTGGTTTGCCTATGGCAGTTGATATACAGGGCATTGTGGTGTTAGCCATCCTGATCTTTATCCCCAGCATCTGGTATTCAAAGATATACCATCTCTGATACTGGAGGTTCTATTTAACTATCATGGGTAATAGCAATTGATAGATTTAACTTCTATGGATTTGTCTGACCTTCTAAAAGGAACAATGCAAGTGGAATTGTTACCTTTTGCGGCAGTAAATTCTAGCTCAGCTCTCTGTACACAGTTCCCCTGCCTCTCCATATAGCAGATGTGAGTGGGGAATAGGAGTGCAGCAGACTGTATAATCCACATGAGGGAGGAGCAAACGTCAACACGCAGAACCTCACATCCATTTTTTGCCAATAATAGCATGTGAGATGTAGCAGAAAATGTAGCATCCCATTGGTTGTTTGAGCAGATCAGGAGTTGGGGTAAGTGGTTGAATTTGGCACTTTCTGTAGGGGTTTTGCCTGGTAATTAAGGCAAAAGACCACACCACTGCACCAGCTGTGCAATGCTGTGAACATTTGCGCAGAAATGCACACACGCACACTTTGTTCGGACTTCAAATCGAGGCTTACTTGTGATGCACGAAGCTGCCTCATCCCAATACATAGTACCTTTGCTCCATCTAATGCAGAACCAGCTACTCTGATTGGCTGCAGCTCTCTAAGGTTTCAGGCAGGGCTCCTTTTCCAGGCCACAGGAAGGGCTGTACTTCATGGCAGAGCAAATGCTTTGCAGGCAGAAGGTCCCAGGTTCGGTCCAGGTATGGCACAGCGAAATTCCTTTCTGAAGCCGTGGAGAGTCACTGCCAGTCTGTGACCTAGGTGGCCCAATGGTCTCTAACACAATAGAAGGCAGTTTCCTACCAAAGCACTTTTAACCAGAGATGCCGGGGATTTCACTGAAGACCTTATGCATGCAAAGCACATGCCCTGTCATTTGAGTTTATTTCCTTATTACATGCAGTCAGTGCAATCCTACACATGTTGACTTGGAAGTAAGTCCCACTCTGGTCAACAGGGCTTAGGCACTAGTAAGCATGTTTAGGATTGCAGTTTTGGTAGCAGAGTTAAGGGCTCGAGCCACCTAAAAAAAGCCGTTACGTCACTGCAACTGACTTAACACCCTATACACGCTTTCCTGGGAGTAAGGTCCACTGAACACAATGGAACTTACTTCTGACTAGTCATCCCTAGGATTACACTGGAACACTTGTTCTTACATGTACACAGGCTTAAGAAAACAAAGCATCATTTAAAAAGAGGTTCAGGGCACACTTATTTTAATCCTTAGTTATTTGTGTTAACATACAGAGACTGTCTGCAATCTTAAGCAGAGATTGTTGTTCTCGCTCATCAGTACTGGTAATTTGGCCTCCACACACTCTCAGGCATGACATAAACAAAACAATAACTTACTAAATGCCAGGACTATTTGCTGTTGTTCAAATATCCAGAATGGCTCCAAAAACACGATTTTGTGAGCCCCTCCTCAGCAGTCTCCTGAACACCAGATGAGGATCTTGTCTGCTTGTTAAATTACAGCTCTGTGGAGGCAGCTGGATGAACAGTCTCGAGGGAAATCTTCCGGTGTGCAACTGCTGGAGATGGCAAAGCTGTATCACTTGCCCAACTCCACCAGCAACTAACATGATACCTAATCTCTTTGGGTGCGAATGCCCACATTGCCGTCAGCGTATATTATTAGGATGAGCGCCCCTCACCTCTTTGCTATAAGTATTTTCCACACCAGTACTCCTCTGAAGAGCAACAAAAGATGAACTCGGCTCCTAACGGGAGCATGGCTACTACTCAGCCACTGCCAGCTAGAGGAAAGAGCATCCTGCTTTCACAAGAGTGCCACTTGGAAGCAACTTGCCCCACAATACACAGCACACCAAGCAGCTGTATGGACAAAATATTTCTGGAATGTAGGGCAAAGAAGAGCCGTTTCCCATCATTTTGTTCTGGAGCAACGAGTGAGTACTTACAAAATTGTGTTTACTTTACAGCATCTTTGATGGTAAAGCTAGTTCTCAAGACCAGAGGAAACAGATTGCCGGTATATTTAAAGGCCACCATAGTGAATTAAGGCCTATAACACATTCAGCATATAATCCCAACATTTCATTTTACACCTTGTTGAAAAACACTGGCCAGAAGTCTCTTTTATAGCCCATCTGAATACATCCCTTGGCATCACTAGTTCTTGGCACAATGCCTCTGATACAAACACAGTATTCCCATGCAATAGGGATTTTGCCATCCAGTAGGCAGGATTAGGCTTGCAGACAAAGCCCTCCCAGTTCTAAGAGGAGAAAAAGAAAGCTCTACCCACATTATACAGTTACACTGTGCGTGGCACTAAAGATAGGGAGGGCTGCTATGGTTAGGCCTCCGTTATAGTCCTTATAGGTTTCCACTCCCTCTCTCATGAATGCCCCCACACCCAAACCCCAATTCCCACTTGTGGTCACCCAAAAGCTTCTTGCTACTTACACAACAGTCTGCCTTTTACCTGCCTTCATGCAATCCAATTCTCATCCACCTCAAAACAGGCAGAAAACATCTTTATCCTTTATAACGACAGCAGTATTTATCATTTCTAAGCATCAATAATACACACTGGAACTGCAATTGGTCAAGCAGTGAATTTCACGTCCGTGTCAAGTTTGCATTTTCAAACGCATGTTAAGCCAGGTCTTCCTGAAGTGAAGCATTTGCTTCAGTTTTTTTTGCAATCTTTTCTTAAGTCTGCTTCTTGTTTTCCAAATAGCTGCTGCTTGTTCTGAAGCCCAGTATAATATAACCACTGGGTATATCCCATCATTTATACTCCTGCAAAACCAGCTAATACTTGTTAGAGGTTATTCTTTATCATACTCATTGTAATTAAATATCTTATTAGCTTTTGGACCAACACTCATTATGTCACCAGGTGACCTCCTTAATCTAAAATGCCACACCTCAACCTTCAAAGGGAACATGCTTCTCCAACTATATAGTATTTGCGTTCCTTTGTCTCCCTTTTTATTTGCAGGCCATAATTAGGAGTGTTATTGGATTGTGTTGCTACAAGGGATTTGAAAAAAGGGTGACAGGGATACATGTACATACAGAGATATTAGGAATATATACATTTTTTTTGTATGAAAAAACCCAAGGCATTACATTTCACACCACAGAGGTGGTACTTTCAGGATTAACGCGCATCAGTCTTGAAGCATTCCTCAGATCTTGCAACTGCTTAGCTGGCTTTCCAACTCCTTCCTCAAACCTCTTTTCTACAACGGGAAGGACAGTTTCATAAAGGAAAGATGCATTCTGCCTGATGAAGGCTTTCTTCTCTGGGTCCTGCTCACACCGCAAACTGTAATCAACATGCTGTACAGCCACAAGGATGATCTCCATTAGACTTTCCAGCAGAACCATATGTAGCTCTGGAAAGTACAGTTTGAGAGCTTCCTCCAAGAAGGCCATGGTCTGTTTGGTGAAGGCCACCACAGTGTAGCTGAGATTCACCCAGCAATCATCGCCAGTGTACTGGTCAAAGGTGGTTACGCCACAGCTCCTCATCTCTTCTCTCAGCTTCCCTAAAGCTTCCGGGGTCATCAGGTTCATTCTCCTCCACATCTCCTCAGAGTTACGGTGCTTTGTGGCCTCAATGATAATATCCTTGTAGCTCTGCAAAGCCCCTTTGATATCCTTCACCAGGAGTGCATGGATGATGAAGGTCAGATCCAGACCAATTTCGCTGAGCTGCTTGCAGTGTTCCTTTGCCACCTTCAACAACAAGGCACATTATGAATTACGCTACACCTTTAGTAGTTTGCACAAGAAAGAGGTGTTGCAACACCCTCAAAAGGTGAATAATTAGCAACCCATTATATACAGCAGGAAAAACGAGATGGAAATGAATCAGAGTTTTCAAACAACATGCACAGAGAAGAGTGGCCAGCCTCTGCTTCTTTATGAAACCCAACTACAGGTGGGCCCCCATATCCACTGATTCGCTATCCACGGTTTCAGTTATCCACGGATCATGGGGACCCCCCCAGGCTCTTACTTTTTTCCCAGTAAGCTTTGTTTCTTCCTTAAACAAACAGGAGAAGCAGCCTCTGGCTGCTTATTACAGGCAAGTAGAACGAGACTAAGTACTAGAGAGGCTCTGCAAGGTTAACAGAAACCTTGCAGAGCCTCTCTGGGACTTAGTCTCGTTCTACTTGCCTGCAATGGAAGTTGCTTCTCGGTTTGTTTTAAGGAAGAAACAAAGCTTGCTGAAAGAAAAATAAGAGCTGGGGGGGGCAAGCATGCCTGCCTGCAGGGGAGGCAGGGTGGGGGGGGCCCCTCAGGAAAACATGGAGGGGGTTTCGCTCTTATCCACGGTTTCAAGTATCCACGGAGGGGCCTGGAACATATCCCCAGCGGATATGGGGGCCCACCTGTACACGATTTGCATAACTTTGAGAATGTCTAACTGTATGAGCAATTTCTCTCCCCTCCTTCTTCACTGCTTAAAATGAAGTGAAATCTACTTCTTTAGAGCTTTTAAAACAAAACCTACAGAGTCATTCACTTCATAAGAGACCACATTTGACATCAGACTTATAGTTTGACACTTTTCTTGTCTGACATGAGAAAAACACCCAAATGGCAAACAACCGCTGTGGGGGGCAGCGGAGGCCTCCCTAAGGCACTTCCGGTTTTCAGAAGCAAACCGGAATTTGCTCCCAAAAACTGGAAGTGCCTTACGGATGCCTCTGTGGGCCATTCTGAGGTCCGTGGAGGCTAGGAACAGGCCTTCGAACATGGAGCAGGCCTCCGGAGAGGCCTCAAGCTTCAAAAGGATAGGGATAGTGTCGCTTAATAATGGGGCCGCTTAGCGACAGGGATTCAGGAATGTATCCCCATTGTTGACTGGGGGACACCTGTATCATGGTTCTGGGTTATGCAGAATGCTTAGTGGTGGTTGTAGCATACATTTCTGGTTCTCACTCTCTCCTCCTAGTATTAAAGGGCTACATACTAGGATTATGTGTGCTCCCTGAGGCATCTGGTCGGGCCACTGTGTGATACAGGAAGCTGGACTAGATGGGCCTTTGGCCTGATCCAGCAGGGCTCTTCTTATGTTCTTTTCTAGTTAGTTAGAACAAGAGTTAGTCCCACTGAAACAAATGGAACAAGTTAATTTATTATTTACTTTTTAATGTACTTATAACTAGGCTTACCAGAGTCCCGGAATCGAGGCATAGAGAGAACCTGAGCAGGTCCCAAGAGTGCACCGCGGCTGCCCAATGCAAGTCACGGCTTCTGGAGCTTCCGGTCAACGAGGCAACCGCGTTGGGCAGCCGCGGTGCACTCTTGGGAGCGACTCAGCGTCCTCTCTAGGCCGAAGCATGTCTCTATTCCTGGACTATGGTAAGCCTAGCTAATTGCAACTAACTTAAGGAACATTCCTTTTAATTAAAAGTTTGGTCCTGATCCATCTTAACCTATAGCACAATCCTATACATGATTACTCAGAAACAAGTCCCACTGTATTCAAAAGAGCTTGCCTCCAGATAAGTGTGTGTGGGATTACAGCCTTAGTCATAACCAACAAGCTGGATCAGGGCCAAATTCTATAATGGCATAAGTTTGGCAGCAATCTTATCTGGAAAAGTGGAAGGGGTATGATGCAGCAATTATCTACACCACTGCTGCCATTATGGCAAGCAAAAAGGCCACCTGGATCCCATTATGCAACACAAGAATATCCAGATTGCACTTTTCTGGCACCATAAGCTCTGTCATGTCAGTCAATCTTTCTGAAGGCATTGCCAGATTCCTGCTATAAGTGCTGCCATACGTCCACTTATATATGGAGTATGTGGAATATTCCAGTTGATAAGGATAAACCAGCAGCGATAATTCAATCACTCCCCATTCTTAGTCCCTCACCGCTTCCTCTTCATGCTACAAGCAGAACATAAGAACATAAGAAGAGCCCTGCTGGATCAGGCCAAAGGCCCATCTAGTCCAGCTTCCTGTATCACACAGTGGCCCCACCAGATGCCTCAGGGAGCACAAGACAACAAGATACTTGTATCCTGTCGCCACTCCCTTGCACCTGGCACAAAGGAAAACCTACTCCTACAACCAGGAGGTTGCTTATCCCCATCATGGCTTGTAAGCTATAAGCAGCACACACACCATTGTGCTGATCACAGCATAGTGTGTGCTAAGTCTGGATAGCAGGTGCCAAAAGTCACCCATCATCCATCCACAATCAGTCACTTGTCTTGGACAGCGAAAGGTGGTGGGACAAGTGGAACATGAGATGCTTTACAGCCCCTACTAGTACTTATTGCCATAGCTTCTTTTTATATAGAATATCCTATCTCAGAAGCTGGACTAAATGACACACAGGTTTTCTTCCAATTCTATATACAACAACATCCTCTGGAAATGTAAAGAAATTATAACAGGCAGTGCAGTGGTAAGCTGGAGTATGTCTGATTGAGCATGGTTTTGAATCTTTGCCTCCCCCCCCCCCCACTGAATCCCTAGTTTCCTCTTACCTTTACACACTCAGCAGCAGTAGATAAGCTCTCCTTACTGTCAAACACTTGCTTGCTAAAGGCATCTACGAACATCCTCATAGCAGATCGGGCCCAGACAACAAATGCAGAATAGCACCCACTGTTGCCAGCAAAGTCTGTCTCAAACTCTCTTGCAGTTTCTAACAAACTTGTGAAAAAGACATGGCAGAGTTTGTGAATGTACAGCAGAGTGGCTCCCTCAATGCGTAATTGGCGGATGGCTGTATGTACAGCAGCTTCCCTGTTCCTCAGGAAAAGTTCACATGCCTTGGTCGACTGACCCAAGCGGATGAGCTGAGAAACAGCTCGGCGGGTAGCTCTGGGCCCACCTCGGAGAGACCTATCTGGAGAGAGCTCAAACACAAGCACATCAGTGAGCTGCCGGATTCTTTCATCCACCTTGGCTCGTAGTTCCCTGACTAGCTGAGTAACAGGCTTATCTGCTAGATATTCATTCAACTTATCCAACAAGTCAACCGCCCCTTCAAAGTCTCTTTGAGCAATGCAGACATCCAGGTCTTCGGGCAGCTCCTGAATCCATTCTAAGGACAAATCCACTATTTCTTCTTCCGGTGTTGACTCCTCTTCTTCATCTTCCTCAAAAGGATTGGTGGCCTCTGGGGGGGTTGGGGGAGGAGCCCGTGCTGGGGCTTCCTGCTCCAGCCTTCGCTTCTCACTCAGGACGCGATTCCTCTTGGTCTCCTCTAGCACTTCCAGCCACTCTTTTTTGATCTTGGCATTCTCAGCTTGGAAGATGCGACTTTCAGGGAACATAAGCAACTTGAACATGTCCTTCATTGGTGGGTTGTCCTTGACGTTGACAACAGCGAGCCCATCAAGCGGGTAGAGTGCTTCATAACGGTACGTGCCCCGCCGGTTGGGCAGCCACGCAGCCACTAGCAGGCAATCATTCATGAGGAAGGCATGTACTCTCTGAATCTGCACCATCTGGTCAGCATCATACTCCACAAGGTCTCCATTGTAGACCAGGTACTTGCCGGGGCTCTCAGGGAGTAGCTCACGGCAGCCCTCCACCTTCTCCAGGAGGGTGGTGAGAGTTCGCTGGCGGCCCTCCTCATTGGCAGTGGAATCTTTGGCCGAGAGGGGCAGGAAGGGGTTGGTGTGGGGGTCAGTGGCAGCCCGCCGGGCACCCCCCAGGGCTGGGTCATCGCGGTCTGCAGTGCTGGCCTGCTGCAGCAGGGCCTGGGTGACAGTTTCCATGATGCCCTTCTGCTCGGTGAGGATATGGCTGAGCTGGTACATTTCACTCTCCAGGTAGCTGATCTCACGGGCCGTCTCGATGAACTGCCGGTAGTTCTGGTAGACGTTGCGCTTGAGGCTCTGCGCCGTCTCCTCGCTCAGCGCCTGGATGCGCTGCCGGTGCTCCTGCAGGTCCCGGTCGCCATCCGATTGCTGGGACAACACCTTCACGTACTCCTCGGCCGCGTAGCTCCCCGACTCTAGCTGCCTCCTCAAACGGCTCCCGCCGCCCGCGGCTATCTCGCCCAGTGACAGCGCCATGTCCGAATCGGAGCAACGAGAGCTCGAGGGGCAGAGAGGAAGCTAAGCAAAACTGAAGGGTCACTACTGCGCCTGCGTCACAACACCAGCGACCCTGGGCACTTCGACCGACAGACAGAGAGCGAGCGAGCGTGATTGGAAATGTAGAACGTAAAGCGTTACGGAGCGGTGGGACGTTAAATTACGTAACGCGCACGCGCGCTTCAGCTGTGACCATATGTGACCAAGCACTCTATGGTGACCATAGATCGCGTATTTATTCCTGCGCTAAGCAAATAAGACGCGTGGGGGGGTCCACCATAGAGGTAGCGAAATGATAGACCGACACACACTCAGGCCGAACTTCTTGTAAAAAGAAGTGCACCTGGCCGTCATTCGCTAACGGGAACCACAGACACAATTTAAAAGCACGTTTTTCACATAAGGAATATATATGACCTGAGTTAGAAAAAACAGCAACTCTGATTTTTCTCTGTTGCGGAGGAAACACACTGCTACCCAAGCACAGCTGTGCTAAAGTGCTGGATTTCTACATTGATTTCTATGGGCTCACTCACTTCCTTTCCAGGGGAGACAAAGGAAGGATGGCTTCCAATGTAAACCCGAAAGTTCCCCATGCAGACAATGGCGGGTTGAGTAGGTCACTCTGGTCTTTTCTCATCTCTGTGGAGCGTAGTAGGCAAAGAGTTGCATTCCGGGAATCACTCATTCCATAGAGCGGGGGAAGTTGCGCAAGCGCTTTAGAGAATACGGGCGGATGGGAAGGGAGGAAGGAAACAGAAAGCGAAGAGCGTATGAGCGTTATTGGCTGATCAGCGCATGTGCCAGAGTTTGAAGAGTCTATTGGCGAGTGTGGCTGCTGCTGGCCGGGGTGGCTCGGCGGATGATGTTCTTGCCGCCATCGGGCTGCTTGAGCTTCTTCAGGCGCGATGGGCGATGATTTCTTGCTGGCGCTCCGGCTGCAGGCGGAATGGGAGGAGGACGACGAGGTTCAGGCGGTGGCGGTGATCCCGTCCCCTCCTCGTCCGCTCTCGGTGGTGGACGAAACCTGGGAGCTGTTAGACCCCAACCCGGACGTGCGAGGCCTCTTCATGCAGTTCAACGAGAGTCTCTTCTGGGGGCGTCTGGCGGCCGTGGAAGTGAAGTGGAGCCCGCGCATGACCTTGTACGGGGGGCAGGCGGTTGAAATGACGAGAAAGCCTGGAAGGGCACCTTAGGCTCTGTCCAGGCGCTGCATACATAGGAATGTGATGTTGGTTGTTGTTTTTTGGCTGTTGACCCTTTCTCTAAGGCTGTGTGTGTATATGCGTGAAAGTGGCTTAGAAGAACTGACGTCTCTTCACGCTTAGCTTCACATTGAACGCTTATAGATGGGTAGTGGTGACTGAAGGGTGGCTAGCTTGCTTACCTAACGCCACCATGCAACTGAGCCCACTGCCCACAACCCTATCATTGCTTGAGAATGTTCCATTAAACTTGGTGGGGCTTATGTATGAGTAAACATTGTTAAAATTGTGCTGCCTGTCAACATAAGTCACTAATGTGCACGCAAACATAAATACATTTGCTTGCCATACTTGTTTTAGTCATATGTGGCAAGATTGAAAGGAGTGGGAACATTTCATAAAACGTCTCTGCCTGGATGCAGTTCTTGCATACAACAGCCAGTAAGTATTTTACAGTTTGTGGTAGATCAGAACCCTGATCCAAGTGCAACATCCCCTTGCACTCTTCTTGCACTCCTCACTCTTTCTATATTTTAAAAAAAAGTCTAAATGTATTTTGTAAGTATTTGCCTGTGAGAGGGAAGGATTCCCATTTTGTTTGAATGCTCCCCCATGTTAGAGACAGGTCCTCTTGTAAGTAGAAAACTGGTGCATCAGAAGAGAGGATTTTCCAGCCTGCGCTTTAATCTGTTTTTTTTTTTTTTTGGTATAGAGCATTGTGTTTCATGTGTGGGGAGCATTCAGAATCTTGATTTCTTCCCCCCCCCACTCTTTTAATATGAAGTGGTACAGTCTAATCTACCACTTCAGTCTCCTGCATGTGTGGATCAGACCTGTGACCTTAATTTGAAGTACTGTACAGAGAATGGCTTGAGTTTTATGAAGAGAAGATTATACAATTTATTCCTATCTGTTACCAAGCTACAATTTCTGTAGTTGTCCTGTGCTATGTAAATAACCAACAAACAAAAATGCCCATCCCTTAGCCTTGCTGCTGCTAATCCACATGAATGAATGTGAATACCTAATATCTAAGGCTCAAGGACTGTTCTAACCTGGAAAACGTTTGTTCAGTGAAGATGAAGAAAGTCCAAGGGATAAATATACAATTACTTGCAACCAAGCTGGCAATTAGGACTTCCCTAGTTTGAACTTTGCCTCTGCCATGAACTCACTAGGTGGGCTTAAGCAAGCCACTCTCACTCAAGCACCACTTCCTCAGCTGTAATATGAGGATGATAATACTTGCCTTAAAATGTCATCGTATTATCTTGATGTAATCCTTACATATGAAGCATTTTGCACTCTCAAAGTGCTGTACAAATGCTAAGTAGTAGTACAGTATTTACTTGAGTAGTATAAATGGCGTGGTTACTCTCTTCTATAAATTGCCCACAGTGCATATCGCAAATGTTAAAAAACTGATAAGATGTGACAGTTATAAAACCTATTGATGTTTGATGGCACTAATTATAAACTAAATATTTTCCAATATAAATTATAACAGGAGACCAGGCTCTTGGTAATTGGCCTCCTGGGAAGAGTTTAATCCAGCCACTTATATTCAGTGAGGGGAGTAGCTAACAAGTCTTGTGCCTAGTAGGCAATGGTAAAAAAGCTCACATTGTTCTGTGTTTTCTAGGTGTGCTGGAGTTTGCTGCTATGAAGGACGGGGGGGAATGTGCTCCATCCGACTCAGTGAGCCGCTATTAAAGTTACGGCCAAGGAAGGATCTCGTAGAGGTATTGTAAGATGAGACTGTTGCCATAGATAGACGTGGACCAAAATGTGTACATTTCTTGCTACTAACATTGTGTTTTACTTGTGCGTGCGTAAATTGTGGCTAAAGTTTAGGAGTTAAAGCTACCAAATCACTCTAATAAAAATGTATTTGGATGTAATCAAGGTGTCCAACTTCCTTATGTGAGTAGGCTGATCTGTATCCTCTTTAACTAGGCTTACCAGATCTCCGACAGAGTGCTAGACCTTTAGGAGAAGGAATGTGGGCAGGTGTAGCTTGTTAACGCTTAGAGCACAATCCTAGGCATGTCTACTCAGAAGCAAGCCCCATTGAACACAACATGCCTAGGATTGTGTAAACATGCCTAGGATTGTGCTTTAAGGGTTTAACAAGCTACACCTGCCCACATTCCTTCTCCTAAAGGTCTAGCACTCTGTCCCGGTTGGAGATCTGGTAAGCCTAGCTTTAACTGTAACAGAATAGGTCCCAGGGCTGGCACAATGGGACCAGGTATGCCTTCACTTCAGCATTGGGATCTAACTGCTTGCGCTGATGGCTGATATTTCTTTTTGACCTGATATGCTCATAAGGAAGCTTGCTGAGAATGAAAAACGGGGGGCAAGAATGTTTGAGGTTTAAAAAAATGACTACACACATTCCTAAAGTTGGCCAACCTAATCATAAATAAGCTTTATTTCCTAACAGATAACCGTTAGGTTATGCCACAGGATGTGGTGATGGCACCTGGCCTAGATGCCTTTAAAAGGGGTTTGGACAGATTCATGGAGGAAAAGACCATCACAGGTTACGAGCCATAAGCAACCTCCTGGTTTTAGAGGTGGGTTTTCTCTGTGCCAGGTGCAAGGGAGTGACAACAGGAAACAGGTTTTCTCTGTGCCAGGTGCAAGGGAGTGACAACAGGAAACAGGTTATCTTGTTGTCTTGTGCTCCCTGAGGCATCTGGTGGGGCCACTGTGTGATACAGGAAGCTGGACTAGATGGGCTTTTGGCCTGATCCAGCAGGGCTCTTCTTATGTTCTTATGTTAACTGTTAAGTAAGTCAGTGGTTCCCAAACTGGGAGGCGCGGCTTTCAGGGGAGCCACAGAAGCCAGCCAGGGGAGCCGTGGAGTGCCACTGAATCCTCTTGGAATACAGTGCAATGCCAATTGGCAGGCATCAACATATAATGGGGAGCCGTGACCAATGGTCGCCAACAGTCAAGGGAGTCGCAGGTCGAAAAAGTTTGGGAAACACTGAATTAAGTGATTGTTTTAATTTCAGACTCTCTTACATGAAATGATCCATGCTCTGTTGTTTGTCACCAATAATGACAAAGATCACGATTCCCATGGTCCAGAGTTCTGCAAACACATGCATCGGATAAATCGTTTAACTGGAGCCAATATTACGGTAAGCATTTTCTATAATGCTCAGTAATTTGCAGATTTTTGAACATCCCAAGCACAGCGTAAGAGGCTATGGGATATGACAGCCAGTCAGAGGTTAGTGGCTCTGGATTTACCAGAGTGGCTTAAGGACAGTGTGGGTAAACATGCAACTTTAAAAGAAAAGTAGTTGGCTACCTAAATTTATTTACAATATTTATATCCCGCCTTTCTCCCCGAAGGGACCCAAGGCGGCTAAATGATCCCTGTTGGTCCTTCAGATATTGAGCCTTAAGTAAGCATACAAGCTGAACAAGATTGTTTATAGAGAGCATGTAAAATTAGAAACTTAGTTACTGCAGATTAAAAATTGTACTAAAATGAGAAACTACAAGGGCAAATAACTGTCTTTAAACTTCAACCCTGTCCACAATTGCTTGTACTTAGACTACTGTGTGTTAAATGGATGAAACTGGCTATAGAATTACAGGCTTTATCATCATGGTGAGAATATTCAGACTGCTTTTATACAAGAGAGTGGCATCTTGGATGAACGCTCAATGAATCTTTCATGGCTTTGCCCCTCTTATCATATAGTTGCACCGCTGACACAGAGAGCCTGCTATGTAATAGCAGGGTTAGAAGAAAATGATGCTGGCAGATATTAAGTGTTCTTCATAGTGTAGGTTGAGAGCTTATTGCCCACTTCTTGTTCTACTTTGAACCACTCTATAATAGTTGAGGGGTGCCAACAGTGGCCTAGTTCTTACTGAGATGACAACAGGTTGCCTTAGACCACAGATGGGGACTCAAAGCATTGAATGCTTCTCCATAGAAAACATTTTCTCCCCATAAAAACTAATTGTGAGGGATAAAGTTAGGCTAGAACCCTCTTTTCTGGAGAGGCAGCCAGTCTTGTGATCCTTTACAGCCTAAAGTACAGTACACCCCAGTCATATTACTACCTCCCAGAAAGGTGGACCTGATGGGGGAGGCTGTTCATAAACTTGTGACCCTGGTCAGGTGCAGCTTGTTAAACCTTACAGCACACTCCTAGGCATGTCTACTCAGAAGCAAGTCCCACTGAACACAATGGGGCTTGCTTTTGAGTAGACATGCCTAGGATTGTGCTCTAGGACTTAACAAGCTACACCTGCCCACATTCCTTCTCCTAAAGGTCTAGCACTCTGTCCCGGTTGGAGATCTGGTAAGCCTCTGTGTGGGTGTGGGTAGGTAGGTAGGTAACATTTTGTAAGTTCCTTTGCAAATGTGCGTTCCGCTGACAGTGAGGCCCAACAAATACATGTACGTAGTAATATTTATTAATGTATGTAGTTTTTAAACAGTTAAGTTGTATTGGTTTCAAAAATCACAAAGCAAAAGGCTATTTAATGATTTGTCTTAGTAAATCTGGTCAAAACATGGAGGAAAGTATGTAAACCAATAAAATTAGAGATTTTAATCAGATAAACTTACATTTTAATCCACTGAACTCTCAGTTTATACCCAGTAAATAATTATAAAGATTTAATTTTTTTTGTTTATCTTTTATATATATTGTGATGGAGCTCAGCCAACATATTTCCGCGAGCTGCACGTTATATGTCAAATAGCCTCATGTGGCTCGTGAGCCGTGGTTTGGCCACCCCTGGGCTATGATAGATAAACCAAGTCAAGGCAGTGGCGTAGCTAGAGGGGGGGGGCCCTGGTTTCTGAGGGGTGACACCACTAGTGGCCAAAATATAACCTTGGTTATATATCATTCGATGTGTATTCCACTGCAGAATGTAATGGAACAAACCATATCAAATTATCTCTGTGTACAGTACTATCAAAAGTTATAGCCAAAAAAGGAACTGGAAAACACAATTGCCTCATGTAGCATTTATTTTCTGGCCATTATTATTCATTTAATGTCATGAGTATTACTGAAAATAATTTTCATATGGGGGGGTCAAAAATTTATGGGCCCTGGGTGTCAAATGATCTAGCTACGCCTCTTACAGTGCAATCTTAACCAACTTTCCAGCGCCGGTGTAGCCGTGCCAACAGGGTGCGCACTGCATTTTGCAGTGCAGGGGCAGTCATGGAGGCCTCTTCAAGGTGAGGGAACATTTGTTCCCTTATCTCGGGGCTGCGTTGCGGCTGTACCGGCGCTGGAAAGTTGGTTAGGATTGCACTGTTAGTCAAGGAGTTCTGTTACGAACAGATGCTCTTCCATTTACTCCTGTGTTGGGAGAGTTCTGTGAATTGAGAATGCCTGTTTGGAACTCTCGTATTCGGTGACCAGGAAAGTTCTTGCCAGTAAAGGAGATCTGTGTGCATGTCATTCTGCGTCTGTAAATTGAAACCTGTGTCTCTTTGGTTAATACAACATGGAGATGAATGTTCTACATCAAAAGTTTTTCTCTTGGTTAATTTTAGATCTATCATGAGTTCCACAATGAGGTGGATTCTTATCGCCGGCACTGGTGGCGATGTAATGGTCCATGTAAAAATAGAAAGCCCTATTTTGGTTATGTGAAGCGTGCAATGAATAGGGCACCATCTGCAAATGATTCCTGGTGGTCTGAGCACCAACAGACCTGTGGGGGTACATTCACCAAGGTCAAAGAGCCAGAGAACTACTCCAAGAAAGGCAAAGAAAAGAACCAGCAAGCAGAATCCCTAGCTGATGACAAAGGTACTTAAACCTTGATTGTGTTTCAGGGTTCCTTTTCTGAGGATTATAATAATAATATACAGTATTTATATACCGCCTTTCTTGGTCATTGGATTTCTCCTCCTACTTTAATCCAAGGCGGTTTACATGGGCAGGCTGTCCTAACCCCCCTTGGTTTTTTTTACAATATATAAATGTCCAATCTTTCATGAATGGCTACATTCCAAGTGGTATCCTTTTGCAGCCTGGGTTTTTTTCTGCTGGCTGGCGCCTCTCACACTCGACCAATGCAGCTGGGAGCTCTTATCTCTCCTCCCGGAGGCTTTCACAACTTTTTGTCGGCGGCGTGTCTCGAACTTGTCAAGTTTACCGGTCTTCGGGCTTACAAGACAGCAGCTCTCCTGACTGAGCCAGACTCTTCTGCCCAGTTAAATGAGATATTTAACTGTGTACTATAAGCATAAAACACTTATAGGAAATGAGTTATTAGACTGTCTTCATCAGTGGCTCTTGCTCCTTCTGATAGTTATACAGAGGGGAGAGAGAGAGACACGCACGCACGCTAGTTCATGTAGAAAAAGACAGAGAATAGTATCCAGTGTACTGCACTCACAGAAGCCATTTTCCCACTCTCTCCTCTCTGTTGAGGCATCCCCCCCCATGCGGGGGGAGGGACAACAACTGCTGAATAAAGGAGACTGCCAAGAAGTCAGGAGGTAGTGGTCCCTTTGGGGGGATGTTCCCTTATTCTGCAACAGCTACTGCATCCCATGCCTCTGCTGAGATTCCTCAGACCCTCAGTATAGACTTTTCAGGGGCTATGATAGAGAGGGGGGTGGGGAAGATGGCTTCCACAAAAGCAGCGTTCTGGATATTTTCTATTACGTACTGTATGGATATTTGAATATCATGGGCAGCTCGATCCTGGCTACAAATAGGCCAGCGGAGCAAGCGCTCTGCCAGCCTTTTGTTGTTGTTAAGTCGTGTCCGACCCTTCGTGATCCCATGAACCATATCCTGCCAGGCCTTCCTGTCCTCCACTATCTTCCTGAGTTTGCTCATTTTCACGTTCGTTGCATCGGTGATGCTGTCTAACCATCTCATCCTTTGCCTTCCCCTTCTCCTTCTGCCTTCAATCTTTCCCAGCATCAGAGTCTTCTCCAGAGAGTCCTCTCTTCGCATTAGGTGGCCAAAATATTTGAGCTTCAGCCTCAGTACCTGTCCTTCCGGGGAACAGTCAGGGTTGATTTCATTTAGGATTGACTGATTTGATCTCCTAGCAGTCCAAGGGACTCTCGGGAGTCTTCTCCAGCACCACAGTTCGAAAGCATCTATTCTTCGGCGCTCAGCCTCGTAAATGTGCCTTAAAGTACATTTGTGGCTCCTTGTGATTAAGTGGAGCCGGCGTGGAGGCCGGCGTTGCTCACTCAGCCGCCCGACCAATTCTATGCCAGCTGTCGCAGGTAGGTCCCACGCCAGTTGGTGCAGGGACGGGGGGAGGGCAGGCAGAGGTGGCAAGGGAGGGGACCATTGGCCGATCCAGGCTGGGAGGAGGTGGGGATATTGACGCTGAGTTGCGCTGATATACTATGCCCCTTCTCAGCCCGGGTCAGCCTTACACGGCCTCCCCGGACGCATACCAGCTTCAGAGCTGGCATGCATCCGAGGAGGCCCATTGGGGCCTGCGCCGCTTACATCGGGGGAAGGGGACGAACATCACCTTCCCCCGAAGTTAGCCTAGGCCGCAATATGCACATATTTGCGCAGGATTGCGCCATAACAGTATGTTAGAAAACACGGGATTTATGGGTATTAGAGCCATGTTAAAAAATTAAAATATACCAAAGCCAAAATGCGATTAAAAACAATTTAACAATTTAATGCCTGATGGCCCTTTAAGATCAATGCAGAGGTCTGCCCCTTGAGGTCATCTGCGGTCTTTTCTACAAACGATCCTAGTGTTGCTTGCTTGTTTCCGCTGCAAATTATTTTGAAGCCCTCGCGTGCATCCTTTGAACTTCCGTTTTGTTTGTTAGTTTTATAGTATGTGTTTGCCGTATGAATCTGCCTGATGTTTCTTTAAGATCGCTGTAGAGTTCTGCCTCGTGTTTTCCTTTAAAGTTCCGTTCTGTCGGTTGGTTTTCAGTGTCATCCTAACAGCCACGCTGTCACTACCTAGAAAATGTTTTAGGAATAAGACGAAATGTCGGTCAATTTTGCCTGTGTGATTACAAGAGATCTGTCCAGGGTTGCTGTGTTTACAGCTTTTGGTAACCTGGATTAAATTGTTTTTAATCGCGTTTTGGCTTTGGTATATTTTAATTTTTTAACATGGCTCTAATACCCATAAATCCCGCGTTTTCTAAGATTGTATCAGGCCATGAAAGCTTTCATTTGTTATAACAGTATGTCTGAATTGGAATACTGCTTAGGAGCTGTTCAGAAAACAAAACGCCTACCAATCACTGACTCCAAAATCGAGGTAGACCTCAATAAAATGTACCTGTTGCTTGTTGGCAGAATATTTGCTTAGACTGTTTCATTTAGTTATTTCAAAGGTCAACCATTTTTTGATGTTTTTTAATGCTGCCATTTTAATTTAGGGTTTTTTTTACTGCCGTTTATATTTGCTTTGGACCTTTGCGCTGTGGGCTGTTTTAATATTGTATAACTTTGAATTTTGTCACTTAATTTTTTAATGACTTCTGCTGTATTTCGTTGTATTGTTGGGCATCAACAATGTGGAGAAGAGGTCAGGTATAAATGTATTAAGTAAGTAAAACAAATCCGTACCTCACGTTTCTACTGCAAAGTCTTCAAGGTGACTTGCAATGAATTTAAAGCAGTGCTCATAGTTGTCATGTCAATAGAGAAGGAGTCATAGGGAGTTGGAGAGAGAGCCTGTCCTTGATGTCACAGAACTTTCCTTCCACCTGGTCTTCACCAGGGAGAAAAATTCATGTTGTAAGAATTTGTCTTTGAAAGCCACCAGACTTGCTTTTCTCCATCTCCCACGTTCATTGGGTGCATTGTCTTTTGAAATCTTCAGCTTTCTGAAATATGGCAAGAGCATTTCCAAATTCCAATGCCTAGTCTAGCCTGACAAATGGCATCTTAACCTAATGAATATCTGTTCCTGAAGCTAGTTGTTATCTAGTTGTATCGATTACCTGTAAGTTAGTATCCCACAGTGGAGAGGCATACACTGTTACACTTGAGTGTGTGAACTTAATTGGTTTGTGAATTCATCAGTGTTGTTTTAGTAAAATGGCATTTGTTACAGCTGACTGTTTTTTCTGATGTATTTGCAGGCAGAACTCTTGGAGGTAAGATACAAAGCACCATTCCTTTTAGTGGAAAAGGGTATGTGCTTGGAGGAAAACGCAATATGTTGTTGTCGGAAGGAACCACAAGTCCAAGCAACTGTAAGAGCAGAGAGTTGCTTGTTTCACAGCATCATTCATCAGCTGACTCAGTGAGGCTAAATCCCAAAACTGAAAAGGACCTTGAACGAAATGTTCCCTATACCAACATTTCCCCTCCGTTTTCTTGTAGCAATGATAAAAATAGCTGTGCTTCCCGTGTCCTACTTCCTAAAATTTCAGTTGCTAACACAAAAGCGTACACTAATGTCAATGGCTCACCAACTAGAAATGTTTCTTTTGGTGGAGGAAAATCAAGTCTGAGTTCTGCAAATGCCAAGTGGGGTTTACTGACAGGGACACCAAAAAGAAATATTCTTGAAGCAACGATATCTACTCCAAGACCCCAGACGGCATCTCCAAGGAATGACAGCATGCATACTTTGGGTGGGCCACCGAAACGGGCAAAAATGGAGGACACGGCTGCCTTTAAGGATTACTTTACAAAGAGCCTGAAGCCAGGGTGGACTAGCCCTTCTGTGAAGAGAGGGGCTGAGCCAGCATGCTTGGAAAAGTCCTCTTCTTCTGAAAGTAATCAAAATAGAAAAGTTAGTTGCCCTGTCTGCTGCTCTGAGGTTTTGGAAGCTAAAATTAATGAGCACCTGGACTCCTGTCTCTGAGATCCTTTAAAATGATTCTAATCTTAAAGATTCTGCTCTGCTCAGGGTTTGTCCAGCGGAGTATGTATAACTATTAGTCTTCCACATTTCTTGGGAGAGGGGAATTCACTGGTGACTTGACATTTTGTGTGCAAAGTAGACTGTAAGGCTTCAGGTTAAGAAAGTAGTTCTTATCTAGACTCTTGGCTATATATATTTTAAAAACACTAAGCCTGTTTCTTAGCATTGTCAAAATATTTGAGCATATGTGGCAGTGGGGATCCTTTTCTGGACATGTGTTAAATATTACACTTCAAGTCATTTTCTTCCTCACAAATTGTTTACTAATTAAAAGCTTAGTTTGTCAAACAGTAGTTTTTTTTTGGGGGGGGGAGGCAGTACTTAGGGCAGTTGATGTGAATGAGATAAATATCAGTCTGAATTTAAACCCCCCAGCTTTGCTTGAATTTGGATCAGGCTATGAATCCCCCAGAAGCAACACCTGTCACTATAATAGTATCAAGATAAAACTATACTCTCCTGAGAAGTTTCCCCAAAGCATTATACTGTTGGCCGAGGGAGTGGTCCTTTGGATTATGATTGCCGACCCTACAACTGTCCTATTTCAGTGTTACACATGCTGCTGCTATGTCTCGGGACTAGGGGAAATGTTTTAAGAAAAAATGGGAGAACCCCAGTTAGATGAAATGGAACAGATATCATCCCACTTTGCATATGAGAGCCATTTGTGACATAATGGCTTGTATCCTAAGATTTACTCTTTGAAAGATGTGACATTGTTTTGCTAAGGATACTTCATGCATCTTGAGTGAAGAAATTACCATTTTCTGAATTTATGGGATCCAGTTCATGGGGGTGGTTTGGAGCAAATTGTGTGAATAATCAGGTATATTTAATTCTTGTCTGGTTCTCTTAAGCTAGACCCGATTCTTCTGGCTTCTTGTACACCAGTTTTTAGGTGATATAGAAGATCAGTTTGCTGCTGTTAAAAAAAAATTGTGTTATCTCTCAGTTCTGTTCTATGTATTTAAACTTTCAGCTGGAGCAAAGTCAATTTTTCATATTGAGAGCTGTAGAGCATTTTCTTTTCCTTAAAGCTTGCCTTCTGATAAGGTTCCTGTATCCTAACTAGATTTTTGTCTGAATCCCAAGAGTTGAAAGATCACTTGCTGTAACGTAGGATGATTTATCCTAATAACAAATGGCAGCATATGACCTCCAAAATTCTTTTCACTTGTGCTATTAAATACTATATATTGCACTATTAAGTATAGCAGACTTAGACTGAAGACCAACCAGTACTTCCCTTTCTTACTAACCAGACTTCCCTTCAGGTGCTAAGCCCCTTTCACAAAGGTTTATACTGGCATCTGTATTGCTGTTTCACCTGATGAGAAGTCCCTATAAATGAAGCTTACAGTTGGGTACACAATCTTTGTTAAGTGTACAGTTTCTTTCCTCCATGATGGAAAACTGTTGAGCAGTGTGATAAGTACCGGTAATTACCTTGTACCTTGACACATTTTAAAAGAAAGCAAGTACTACTTCAGCCACAACATTTGTAATAAGAGATTTGTTTGACAAAAGTGCTTTAGAAATTTAAAAAATTTTCTGTTCTAAATAAAGCATACAGACAATTTAATACACTTCAACTGAATCCACTATTTGTATATCTTTTGTGTGTTAATGTGGAATTTAATCTTATTTGTTCTTGTGAGGACGGGACTCGTGATGTGTTCAGCTGTTCAGTCCTCCTGCAGATGTAGATCCATTCTGTTCTAGTGCCTTGATGTGAAGCAGCTTTTCTGGACTTCATCTTGATCCATTGCTGGTAAGTTATGAGATGGACCCAAGAGTCGCATGGTCATGTGTCTGTTGGCACCTACATCCCCACAGTAAGCTTGATTGTGGCCGCTCAGGCATCCTTAAGAAGGATGAACCATCCTCCTGTCCATTAGTGGTTTTATCAGCCAGCTCACTATTGAATAGAGAACTCAATGAAAAAGAGTAGCGGCAGCAGTAAGGAGGCTAGTAAAACTGCTACTGGACAGGCAAGTGCAGTTGCCACTAGTGGCGTAGCTAGGGGGTATGCGTTTCTACACCCCCTGTGGGGGGCTGCCGGCGCAACACCCCCATGTGACACCACAAGCCCTGCCCCCTGGGGGCATGATGTCATTTTTGCGCATCGCCATCGAAATTCAGTGAGGCATGAAAACACCCCTCTCCCTGGCTTTTTGGCCGCATTTTGGAGCCAAATGGAGCCCAGGCGGGCCAATTTTGCAGCCAAAGACAACAAGGCGAGGACAAAAAGTGGCGAAGGGGGCGATGGATCCGGAGGCAGGTATACACCCCCGCTGCTTACTGCCCTGTCACCTTGGGGCCCACCCCACCCCCCAACGACAGCTCTGGGATGAAATGTTACATTTCTGTGAATGTTTTGGGATTATTATTAATTATCATCATAGTTAATATACATAATGAATTTGTTGGGACTCGAAGGGAGTGCAAAAATTTCATGGGCTGGACCCTAGCGCCTCCTCTGGTAGCCACTGCTGGTTGAACATATGAATGTTATAATGCTATTCGGTCTGCAGCAGGTGCTATGAATGCTATTTGGCCCATCATTGATTACTAATGTGTGTTTCTGGGCTCAATTCAAAGTTTTTGTTATAACCTTCAAAGCCCTCAACGATCTTGGACCTGGATATTTAAAGGACTGTCCCCATATGAATCTGCTTGTTTCATTCAATGGTGGGGCCCCTGTTGTGGGGGGGGGCTTTTTCTGAGGCTCAGTTGGGGGGGACTTGTGGCATGGCCTTTTCATGTTGCTTAGTGGTGTCACTTCTGGCCCTCAGCAGGCGCCATGAATGCTTTTCGGTTCGCTGTATGAAACGAGTTTGACGCCCCTGAGCTGGATGAAGGTTTTTTCTTCAGTTTCGATAGTGGACCATATCTACAAGCAGTATTTACTCGCAATGAATCTTTTACTCCTTCAGCACACTTGCCATTTCATAGATTGTTATACATTTGAGGGGAACTTTCCCAAAAATGTAGTTCATCTGCCATGTCTTGCAGAAAAATTCTTATTTGTTGTAGAAACATCTTCCTTGACAACTGAAGAACACAGCAAATCCTCTGCCTTACAGCGCAATCCTATCCAATTTACACCACCGGTGTAACCAGCGGGGAGGGCAAGGCGGGAGATTTTTGGATGGGAAATTTAAATCCCCTTTGAATCCCACTTTGGAGGGGATTTGAATCCCCTTTCCGTTTTGGGGCCTCCCGTTCTCACTGCACCGCTGGCTACACTGGTGGTGTAAGTTGGATAGGATTGCGCTGTAAGAAATGTAAGAAGCATGTGTCATGAGGAGAGGTTAAAATAGTTTCCTTTGTTTGTAAAGTCAGTTAGAATTTAAACCGCAGGCTCAGGGCCCGCTTATCCATGAGACCAACTGAAGTGGTTGCCGGGGGGGGGGGGGGGCAATCTCTGTCCACCAACTTGCCTCCACTGCTCCTCTTCCCATATAGAGGAAATATGGAGGAGAGTGTTGAGCTCAAATATTGAAGAGTGGGGGGAGCAGAGGCTGGCACATTATAGGGGAAGCATCTGGAACTTTGCCTTGGGTGTCTTGAGCCAGCTCTGTACAGGCCTCCATCCAAAACCATTTAAAAAAACAATGTGAGAAGAGCAGTTGCATTTGAAATTCCCTTCCAAATGGCCAACTGAAAGCAAGAGGAGCTAGGCAGCCCTAAAGTATATACGGTTTGTAAGGACAAGCTTGGCTCCTCCTAACCATTTAGTGTGGGGAGTTGGATCATTATTGAATCACATTTGCTGAACTGTTTGAGAGAGATTGCTACCCAAGTGTCCTTTGTAAATCCAATTGTGTTTCAAGGGCAGTGTTGTCGCTACGACAATCCTGTCCCAAATTCTGCCAGAGTGCCAGGTTACCAGAGGCTGAGCTGGACTCGGGGGTTCAGAACCCCAGAAAGGAATGTTCCTAATCCCTCGATGCATTGTAGAGAGTGATACCCTGACACGCTAGGGACTGGTGAAAGCGGAGGGGTTGGGCATTGGGCATCTCGAGGTCCTGGGTCAGGAACTATGAGACCACCACAGCATGAGACCACCACAGCATGAAATTAAATGTTGTGAAGGTATAGCAAGGCTCAAATTACATATTAAGATTTTTTCTGTTGACAGGTGAAACGATCACCTGTCAATGATCTATGTCTATGATCTAAATGATTGGTCAAGGAAGCAACCTGTTCATCGCTTTACTGAAGCTTCATCAATGTATGCTTAAGAGTGCAATCGTATGAAGTGTGTCCTGCTCAGTGCAGTGGGACCTACTCCCACGTAAATGGATGTAGGATTGCACCCCTAATTACATACAGTATTAAGAGCACTTAAGGAATTCACCTACTTTGTGTGTCATGCACACAACATGTTTTGAAAAATAGATTCTTCTAGAGGGATTTGAGCATCTGACTTTGCTGTGCAAAACCCCAAGTACTTATCCAAGTACAGTGTGAAGCAGGCATTTCTTGTCTGACTAGTTATGCAGGAAACCTTCAAAGATATCTGGCAGCAGTGAACTTACGGAACTGCATCACTAGCTTTATTGGTGGTACTACTTTATTTGAAAACACTAGGATGAGGCTAGATAGCCCATGACTATTGAGCTTTAAAATGTACTTTTAAAAAAAGGTGACATAATTCAGATTGAGGCAATTACCTGATTCTGTGTTCAAAGCCGTATCCAGGGTTATGGCTGTGGGAGACATGCTCCTTAAGTAGTCTCAAAAATGGAAGAAGTAGTTAAGGAGAATTGACCTCCTAAGTGTGTGAATTACTATTCTATTAAGGTTGGGGACAAAGGTCTATCTACAGCATCCTTCCAGCCCTGATATTTACACAGCATTGTTCAGTACGGTCAGTCTGCAACTTGCTTACATTCCAGAGACGGCATGTAAAGCTAAAATCATGTATGCTTGAAATTGCCTTAAATTCCTGACACCTGGAAAAGGTGTACCGTTTCTTTTAAAATGATGAGACACAGGCGGGAACTGGGATCAAACAGCTTCAATTTCAGATCTCGGGCTTCCTTCAGGACATGTATTTAATAAGTAGAATGACAGGGTGAAATCTCCTGCTCTATTTAAACTGCTGGTTTTTTGTTTGCCAACCCCATGAAGCTGAATTCGTGCAAGTCTATCACAGATGTGGGCGGACCTCACCCTTAGGCTGATCCTAGAGGATGGTGCTCTGTTCAGTGTGGGGCTTAAGTTCTCAAGCAAATTGGCAAATGGGGAATTCCCATCACTTTGCATAAAGTGCATTGGTAGCACTCGCATGCAGAAACATGTAGATTTAAGCATTCAACAAAGACTTTAAAAAACAAGGTCATCCATGACTGAGGGGAAGGTTTTGCTGGGCTCTATATCTAATCATCCGCTAGATTCTTGTTGATAAAGGGCAGCCATTCCTTTACATTTTGGTGACTGGGTAGGTCTTCTCATCTATGCAAGCACATTTACCTTCAAATGCTGAGGAACGTATCTCCTACAACAATGTCTTCTGCTTTTCATTTTGGTTGTGCCTGGGCTGGAGCTTTTCAACTCACTTCAGGTGCTCAAAGCAGTAGTCTACGATGGTGGCAGTGGATATCTACCAGTTCTCCTCTTCTCCCCCCCCCCCCCAAGGCTTTAGCCACTGACCTAGTAAATTAGTAGGGAGCAGGAAGGGAATGTGCAGAGCACTACCCACAAAGTGCTGCTACTCTTGGTCAGGCTTCCCTAGCATGGTTGGCTAGTGGGGAGTTACAATACCCCAACCACCACTGTATGAATGATGGTGGCCAGTTTTGGGGTTGGGGAGAAACTGTTTCTCCCTAAATGTACAGTAAAGAAAGGGTATCATTTGGTAGTAAACAGCTAGAGTTAAAACCAAAGACTCTTTTTGTTTGTTTTTCATCTCTTGGGATCAACTGGAGGTTGATAGTGAGGTTAGATAAGGGTAGTGCCCAGTATACGCTCTTGTGTGGTTGCGAAACTGCGTTAGAGGTTCCAGCACCACCTAAAACAGGAGTGTCTAACCTTCCACCATTGGTGCCTCTGCGTTCTTAAAGGCTGATTCAGACCGCATGCCGAGGCGAGCGAGCGCAAGAGGCTGGCCACCGTCCTCTGCGCTCTGAGCTTGCCTGTAGGAGCGTCTTCCCGCAAATAGTCCCTCCTTTTGTCCCGCCTTCTTGGAAGAAACCTCCACGGCGATTGGCTAACACTAAAGTTTACACCCGATTGGCAGATAGCCACCCCCTCCCCCTCGGTGGCTGCAGTAGCTCCGCGATGCAGCCCCCTCAAACATGGCCCAGGAACATTATCGATTGTGCCGGAAATCGGGAGACCGCTCACTTCCGCTGTGGTAACCAGACACTTCAGCACAGTTCGACAAAGCTCCTCAGGCGTCTGGGACGCACCGAAATTCGTGCGGTCTGCAGCGGCCTTAAGAGTTGTGCAGAAGCCAGAATCTTGGCAGCTGAAACTACTGCTGCTGTGGCTGCTGCTAAAGCAGCTGCACCTGCTGAAATGCCCTCACCTATGCAACCATTAGGAGCATTCATGTTGAAAGGTTGGCTACCCCTGACCTAGAAGCTGGATTTGGAAAAGCACCACTCCAAAACCCAACAGAAGCAATCCTAGTCTTCCTGAGGGAGCCACCTTGCCTGGGACAGGATCCCAGGAGGAGAAATGCCTAGAGATGGAACAGGAGGAGTGAAAAGCAACCATCGAACTGGAGGGGGAAAGGTTGACAGCTGAAAGGGAGGAGCGGGAAAAGTGCCTTAATTAAGCTGAAGGAGCAGAACGACTGCCTCACCCGCAAAGCCAAGATGGAGCACATCCGGCAATGACTTGTTCCTCCTCCACTTGTTCCCGCCTACATTCACCCTGGAGATTCAAATGTTCCCTGAGTTTTGTGTGGAGGATTACGCTGAGACCTCTCTGGCCAATGTTGAACAGGGCTGTATAGACTGTGGCATCCCGGAGGAAGGCTACATGAAGCAGCTGAGGCCCCGGCTTAGTGGCACCATGGCAGATGTGGCAGCAGAGTTGGCCCAGGGCGGGGGCCAAAAATAACTGGCCTTTTAAGGAGAGAGCCAAGGCCAGATTGCGTTTGATCCTGGAATGTATCAGAAAACATTTCCACAGCATCCCGCAGAAGCTTCATAGGTCCCATCTATCTACAACTTGCCTATCTAGACTGTGCCTTTAAAATATGGGTGATGGAGACTGAGACAGGGTGTTTCCCCTCTTCAAATTCGAACAATTTCTTCAAATGTTCCAAACCAAATTCAAACCCACAATGATCCAGGAGGCAGGACAAGTAGCTGAACACATTGCAGGGGGGCTGAAGAGTTAGCCCAAGTGGAGCAGCAGTGCAGACAGGACAGAGAACCAGGCAACCAGAGTCCCTGTTGAGAAAGCAATTCTGTGCCTCAGGGCAAACTCCATCAAGATAGAGGGACTCTTGGGGAAGGAGGACCCATCACCAGTGCCTTGCACACCTACACCACAGCCACCGAGCCCCACCTGGATCAAAAACAGCTGTCCAAAGGAGGTGCTTCCTCTGCATGAAGCTGGGACACATAAGGAGCCAATGTCCTAGCTATCAACCAGCAGGATCATTCCTGGCTGCAACCTCTGCAGCAACTACCGATACTCCTGTGTTGCAAATAATGTCCTGCCCTCTGCAGGACCTCTCTTGGACCTTGCTTGGCGAGGTGTTTAACAGTCAGCCTTATGAGTGTGGCGTCATCTCTACTCCAAAGACAGAGGTGTGGCTAAAGTTCAAGGGTTAGGAAGGAAAATGGGTGGTTGCCATGCACACAAACACTCCTACCCCTGCCATCTTGGGTGCTGACGTCTGCACTTTTGTGGAGCAGCAGAGGGAAGTGGCCACTCAGGGCCTAGTGGCCTCTCTGGGGGAAGTGGGAGGTTCCTCAACACAGTGCCCCAGAAGTAATTGAATCACATGAAGCCTGTCCCCAAAGAAGGTGTGTCTCTCCTGCCTCTCCCATTTATTATGTGAACCAGCTGCACAGGCTACTGAAGTGGGGCTACACAATAGTATGTGGCCAAGTGGGGAGTGGGAGATCTAGGGAAGTTTTGAAACCCAGAGGCGTTGCTACAACCCCCCCCCCCCCGGTGGAGAGCCGTCGATGCAACACCCCCACATGGTGCCACAAGCCCTGCCCCCTGGGGGTGTGACACCATTTTTGCTGTGCCGCCACCGCATTGCGGTGGCAACATGGTGCGAAAGCAACACCCCGGCGCTTTTTCGCCCATTTTTGGGCCTCCCAGGTTCCATATGGCCTACAAATGGCCGAAAAAGCACCAGGGGGGGGGGGTTTGCTTTCGTGTCACACCACTGTCGAAATTCGGTGGCGGCATGGCGAAAGTGCACTTCCCTGCTGCTTGACACCTCCACCGCCCCCCTAAAGATGCCTCTGTTGAAACCACATGCACAAAATTCCCAATGGAATTCCTTCCAAGTAATTTCCCCTGTCCTCCACCAGAGGGCCAGCTTGACAGTCTGGCATTGTATGTGAATAGAAGTAGAGTCCTTCATCCCATGCTCTTGTGTCTAACATGTTTTGCACCAAGAAGCTGTACTTGTACCTTGACAATGTGACATGCTCAATTCTGTTTAGTTCTGTATGCGTCAGTTGTAAACTGTATGTGCCTGTAAACAGCAAATTCTTGCTGCTCCACATTTTCTATCCGTACCTTATATCCCCATTGCTCATGACTGTAATCCTGCAACCCCTGAATAAGAGTATTGTATTCTCTCTAATGCCTTTTGAATCTGTTTCGAATGGTGATAGCCTATGGAACTCCTTACTACATGTCTGCTATTTTGAAATGTTTATTTCACTTGCTTTATAAGGATCACTTATGAAGCTGTGTCATTGTATGAAGATACCAGTAAATTGAGCCAGCCTGAGCTGTCCCCCTAAGCTGTGATCTAGTATGGGAAAGGGATGAATGCCCTGCCCGCCCCCCCATGTTTGCTAATTTTTTCAGTCTCTGGCTTCCCTACCACTTGCTGAATTGGATAATGGGCAGTCTAACAGGTAATTTGGCTTATTTTGTCAAAGGTCTTATGTTCAATCTAAAGGCACACTACCTGTCTAGATAGGGCTTGAAAAAAGTGAGTTTGCTTGTTATTCCAAGAGGATGGGGAAGAGTTACATTTCCAACTGTGTACCTTATAAGTTATAAGGTGAACAAAGCTTGCATTAAAAAAAACCTGAAAAGTGTGCCTGGGAGAGTCACTGTTAAAATGAAGGCACATGTCTCTGATATGCCATACAAATTTGCATTTCCTCCATCCATGTACCTTATGATGTAACCAGATGATACTGGGGGACTAAGAGTGTCTGATCTGATTGTATCAGATTGTATGTGTCAAACACATTTCTAAACAAAATGGCACAGGTTTCACCCATGTACATTATAACGTAAACCAAAGCTATTGGGGGGGGGTGTTTCCTGTAATTTAAATTCCACAGTGTTCAGGTTTATATGACCAGGTTTTGCTTGCATGCAACTCTTCTGTTGCCAAGGCTAGAAACCTGTATATCTTCCTCGGTTTGGAAAAAGACACCCGACGCCGATTCCACCCATTCAAATGTGCTACACCAGCTTCCTCCCAGCTGTGAACGTTGTCTTGTCTCAACCTGCATGACAGCTTGAGCTATTTCTTGAGTCTTCTAACAACCGGAAGATAAAATGCAGTGCCCTTGTTGACTCTTGTCCAGCCTCCAAAATCATTCACAGTTTACTGGGCAGCGAAAGCGCCAACTGCAATCACTCCTTGGTCCCGTGCCCAGGCTGATCGTTTGTCACAAGTATCACTGGTCAACTGAGTAAACATGCTTAGGGTTGTATTGTTAGACTACCAAGAAACCAGTCTCTCTTTGACAGGGATGATGCGACCCAGAATGCTGCCCAACGGCAGCTCAGGTCCGCCACCTCTGCACAATTAAAAAAAAAAAAAAAAGCAGCCATGTACCACCCTTCTTGCACTGTTTCTTCAGTTGCAGAAGTGTGGGACTTCCAGTTTGATTTAAAGGGACCATGTAAATGAAGGTGCTCCATCTATGTGGCCCCTATAAATGAAGCCAAGAATCCCACACTTCTGTGTTTGAAGAAACCATGCCAGGAGCACGGTGAAGATGCAGATGATCCACTTTTTAGTGGGTGGAAAGTGGATCAATTTGGATTGCATCCATGGCGGGCTGGAGGGAAGAGGCGGCAGAAGGGCATCCTGAATCTGCTACGTTCTCGGGGGGGGGGGGCCACAACATCCTGCTGATGCAACCTCAATCCTCAATTGGAACAAAGAAAGGAGGCAGAAGATATCACGGCCTTGCTGCTACAGATAAGACAGCTATTCTTCAAGCATTTGTACAATCAGACTACTTGTTTTGTTATCAGAGCAAAGGTAGAAACGGATAATATTTCTGTTGAAGAAAGAAATTGAGGTTACAGTATATTTGTTGTTGTTGTTGTTCAGTCGTTAAGTCGTGTCCGACCCTTCGTGATCCCATGAACCATATCCTGCCAGGCCTTCCTGTCCTCCACTATCTTCCTGAGTTCGCTCATTTTCATGTTTGTTGCATCGGTGATGCTGTCTAACCATCTCATCCTTGGCCTTCCCCTTCTCCTTTTGCCTTCAATCTTTCCCAGCATCAGAGTCTTCTCCAGAGACTCCTCTCTTCGCGTTAGGTGGCCAAAATATTTGAGTTTCAGCCTTAGTACCTGTCCTTCCAGGGAACAGTCAGGCTTGATTTCATTTAGAATTGACTGATTTGATCTCCTAGCAGTCCAAGGGACTCTCAGGAGTCTTCTCCAGCACCACAGTTCAAAAGCATCTATTCTTCGGCGCTCAGCCTTCCTTATGGTCCAACTCTCGCAACCATACATTGCTACTGGGAACACCATCGCCCTGACTATACGAACTTTTGTTGGCATGGTGATATCTCTGCTTTTTATTATGCTGTCTAAGTTTGCCATAGCTTTCCTTCCAAGGAGTAAGCGTCTTTTAATTTCATGGCTGCTGTCTCCGTCTGCAGTGATCTTGGAACCCAGAAAAGTAAAATCTGTTACTGCTTCCATTTCTGCCCCTTCTATTTGCCAGGAATTGATGGGACCCGATGCCATGATCTTAGTTTTATTAACGTTGAGTTTCAAGCCAACTTTTGCACTCTCCTCTTTCACTCTCATCAAGAGGCTCTTTAGTTCTTCACTTTCTGCCATTAGGGTGGTATCGTCTGCGTATCTGAGGTTGTTGATATTTCTCCCGGCAATCTTGATTCCGGCTTGCAATTCATTCAGCCCTGCATTTCTCATAATGTACTCTGCATATAAGTTAAATAAGCAGGGTGACAATATACAGCCTTGCCGTACTCCCTTCCCAATTTTGAACCAATCAGTTGTTCCATGGCCGGTTCGAACTGTTGCTTCTTGACCCGCATACAGGTTTCTCAGGAGACAGGTAAGGTGGTCTGGTACCCCCATCTCTTTAAGAATTTGCCACAGTTTGTTGTGATCCACACAATCAAAGGCTTTTGCGTAGTCAATGAAGCAGAAGTAGGTGTTTTTTTGGAACTCTCGTGCTTTCTCCATGATCCACCGCATGTTGGCAATTTGATCTCTAGTTCCTCTGCCTCTTCGAAACCCAGCTTGTACGTCCGGTAGTTCTCAGTCCACGTACTGCTAAAGCCTAGCTTGTAGGATTTTGAGCATAACCTTGCTAGCATGTGAAATGAGTGCAATTGTACGGTAGTTTGAACACTCTTTGGCACTGCCCTTCTTTGGAATTGGAACGTAAACTGACCTTTTCCAATCCTTTGGCCACTGCTGAGTTTTCCAAATTTGTTGGCATATTGAGTGCAGCACTTTCACAGCATCATCATTTAGGATTTTAAGTAGCTCAGCTGGGATATTATCATCTCCACTAGCTTTGTTGTTAGTAATGCTACCTAAGGCCCACTTGACTTCACTCTCTAGGATGTCCGGCTCTGGGTCAGTGACCACACCAGCGTGGTCATCAGGAACATTCAGATCTTTCTTGTATAGTTCTTCTGTGTATTCTTGCCATCTCTTCTTAATCTCTTCTGCTTCTGTTAGGTCCTTGCCTTTTTTGTCCTTTATCATCCCCATCTTTGCACAAAACGTTCCCTTGATATCTCCAATTTTCTTGAAGAGATCTCTAGTCCTCCCCATTCTGTTGTTTTCCTCGATTTCCTTGCATTGTTCATTTAAGAAGGCCTTCTTATCTCTCCTTGCTATTCTCTGGAACTCTGCATTCAGTTGTTTATATCTTTCCCTTTCACCCTTGCTTTTTGCATTCCTTCTTTCCACAGCTATTTGTAAAGCCTCATCTGACAGCCACTTTGCTTTCTTGCATTTCTTTTTCTTTGGGATGGTTTTCGTTGCTGCCTCCTGTACAATGTTACGAACTTCCGTCCATAGTTCTTCAGGCACTCTGTCTACCAGGTCTAATGCCCTAAATCTATTCTTCACCTCCACTGTATACTCATAAGGGATATGGTTTAGGTCAGTGGTGGCCAACCTTTCAACATGAATGCTGGCCCTTTAAATGATTGTATAGGTGAGGGCATTTCAGCAGGTGCAGCTGCTTTAGCAGCGCCATCAGAACTTGCAGCTGCCAAGATTCTGTCTTCTACACAACTCTTAAGAACACAGTAACCTTAATGGTGGAAGGTTGGCCACCCCTGGTTTAGGTCATATCTGACTGGTCTAGTGGTGTTCCCTACATTCTTCAGTTTAAGTCTGAATTTTGCAATAAGAAGCTCATGATCTGAGCCACAGTCAGCTCCAGGTCTTGTTTTTACTGATTGTATAGAGCTTCTCCATCTTTGGCTGCAAAGCACATAATCTATCTGGTTTCGGTATTGACCATCTGGTGATGTCCATGTGTAGAGTCGCCTCTTGTGTTGTTGGAAAAGAGTGTTTGCTATGACCAGCGTGTTCTCTTGACAGAACTCCGTTAGCCTTTGCCCTGCTTCATTTTGCGCTCCAAGGCCAAACTTGCCTGTTGTTCCGTTTATTTCTTGATTTCCTACTTTAGCATTCCAGTCTCCTATGATGTAAAGGACATCTTTTTTGGGTGCTAGTTCTAGAAGGTGTTGTAGGTCTTCATAGAACCGGTCAACTTCATCTTCTTCGGCATCAGTGGTTGGGGCATACACTTGGATTACTGTAATGTTGAATGGTTTGCCTTGGATTCGAACTGAAATCATTCTGTCGTTTTTGAGGTTGCACCCCAGTACTGCCTTTCCCACTCTTTTATTGACTATGAGGGCTACTCCATTTCTTCTAAGGGATTCATGCCCACAGTAGTAGATATGATGGTCACCTGACTTAAATTCGCCCATGCCCGTCCATTTTAGTTCGCTGATTCCCAAGATGTCAATGTTCAATCTTATCATCTCATTTTTGACCACATCCAGCTTGCCTTGATTCATAGACCTCACATTCCATGTTCCTAAGCAGTATTGCTCCTTGCAGCATTGGATTTTCCTTTCAACCTCAGACACATCCACAGCTGGACGTCCTTTCGGCTTTGGCCCAGCCGCTTCACTCTTTCTGGGTCTACTTGGAATAGTCCTCCGCTCTTCCTCAGTAGCATATTGGACACCTTCCGACCTGAGGGGCTCATCTTCCGGCGTCATATCTTTTTGCCTTTTGGTACTGTTCATGGGATTTTCTTGGCAAGGTTACTGGAGTGGGTTGCCATTTCCTTCTCCAGTGGATCACTTTTAGTCAGAACTCTCTGCTACGACCTGTCCGTCTTGGGTGTCCCTGCACGGCATAGCTCATGGCTTCATTGAGTTACGCAAGCCCCTTCGCCACGACAAGGCAATGATCCATGAAGGAGTACAGTATATACATTATATTAATTATCAGTTCTCCTAAAGCATAACTTCTCCCAAAATATCTAAATGTTCAATTAAAAAAAGTTATTCTCTAACAGTGACAACGTCCACCCCCCACTATTCTTCCCCTTTTAAAATGTTTTAACGCCCAAATGCTTGGTTCTGATATGGAGGGAGGGTAGAAATGAAGGGGGGGGATCCTTAAATCAGTTTAAGCAATACCAGTTCAGATGTCAAGCACAGGATATGATGAATGCAGCCAAAACCAGCCCAATGCAACTCCTGTTGAGAATATTTTCAAGCAGGCTAGCACAGGTGTGAGAGCCATCATGTACCTTTTGGGAAAATTAGCTAACAAGGAAGCAATTTTATCCATGTGGATTCAAACACCACCAGCAATTAAACTACTGGAATGCGGAAACCAGTACAGTATAATTATTTCCCCAGGTGAATTGATTTGCATGCCAGCCTAGGACTGGGACTGTGTGTTCAGCTGCTACAATAACCTTGACTCTAAAGTTGAGGTAGAAGGCAGAGAGATGTTTGGAAGCCCCTGCTCCCCCCCCCCCCCGGCCAATTCTGCACAGGTGGTACATAAATCTTGGGAGACAGGGAAAGATAGAAAGGTTCAGACAGCAGTGATGCAGATCTGGTGCAGCGACAGCCACCCCAGGGATTAAGATAAAAAAGGCTGTACCTAATTGACCAAAACTTCACATGTTGCCTTAACACTGAGGGGATGCAAGGGGAGGGGTCAAAGGAAGGTTTATTTGCCTCTCCCTTCTGCCCATTTTCACATTAAAAACAGAGAGTTTGAAGAATCTGCATGTTTATTGTAAAATGACACCAGGGGAACCCTTTGCCACAGCTGTTGCGTACTGAACACACAATGGAGAGTTGTGCTACTTTTGCCGAGTCATAAACAAAACTGAATAGAGAGAAAAGTCTTCTAGGTTTCCTAGGCACATCTGGTAAACACACCTCCTATTATACACTCCAGTTGTTCCATCTTCTAATACCTGTCACAGGTAAATCACTATCCTTGCCTTGGTAAATCACTATCACTGCCTTGGGCGAGGGTGCCCAATTTTTAAAAAGCGTGAACATTTGTACGTGTGCATAAACTTTTCTTTCAAAAGCCAGTCTTATGCTCTGTATTGTGCGGGACGTGAACAAGGGATAACTGAGTTCAAATCCTCACTCCGTTATTATGAGACTTCCTGGGTGAACCTGCCTCCCTCACAAGGTTGTTTTGAAGATAAAAGGGGGGAGGAGCCATGTTCATCACCCTGAGCTCTCTGGAGAAAGGGCAGTAAAGAACTGTTAAAAATAAATACCTCCTTTCCCCTATCTCTCCAGAAAGTTAATGTTGATGTCTGTTGCAGCTGTTTCATAGTAAGTAAAATATAACCACATCTGGAGGGGGGGTAATCATTCTTAGGAACACATCTCAGGCCAGCTTGAGAAACCAGAGCAGGACAGGCAATTGCAGCACCCACTGAGACTGCAGGAAGAGAACTGTCTGCAGCAATATGTGATAATGATCCTAGGTGCAAGGATAAAAGGCTCCGTAAGAATCTGAGGGTCTATATTTTTAACATGAGAGCTACAAGTTGGCTGCTGCTACAGGTGGGAGGAGAGAAACAATGGATATCATGAGACTGCTGAGGCTCATCTGGAGAAAGCTGCTTACAAGATCCAAACCTGAGTGTGTGTGTGGGGGGCTGTTTGACGTTTCTCCTCACAGTGTATGGGATATTTGGAATATATAGCTCCTGGGACACAGGAGTCACACCTTGAATTTCACCCTTTCTTCCAGCTATGGAAATTTGAGGCAGAGGAAACATTTCCTCACTTACTCGAATTCATCCCTCTGTCCCCAGATTTGTAGCTTCCAGGTGATCAGAGCCCTTACAAGCGTAAAGCCTCCCACGGGGGGGGGGGGGGGGGAGGGGAAATAGACTCCTAGGAGCTGTTAGGGACTCAAGCAAGCAAATGGAAGAATACTGGCCTACCTGGCAGGATCGTTACAAGGATTATCAAAATGACATGTACTGTGGAGTGCTGCAGCTACAGGAAAAGAATACTAAAGGCTGTATCCTAAGGAAGTTAGGATTCCCACGTGACAATGAAATCAGTGGGACTTGGTAAGTTAGTCAAGGGATATGTCGGCACTCACACCTGCATTAACCTGCTCTGGAATATTCGTTACAGGAGTTAGCGTTGAGTTGGTTACTGCTGTGTTACTTGTATCCTTGATGCCTGGACTGGTATTGATATAAAAACTGAAAGATTTTCCCCTACATTTCACCCCTCCCCACCTTTACTTCAGAACCAAACACTTGCAGAGATTTTTGAGTTGTTGAGCTCCCGAAAGCAGCTGTGTGCTTGGCTTGGGAGACAAAACCTCCTGCCCGATGTGCCCTGTGGACAGGGCATGGCAGAGCTGCCTGCGGCACAGGGACTCCAAACCATGCCATTTAGCGTGGGGCAAATTGGACAGAAGTCTTCACCTCCCAAGCAGAGCTCTGCACAGGCTGGATGACTTTGGGTGGTGGGCCAGATCTGGGCCATAGGTTGCAGATCCCTAAAGTAGGAACTGTCTGCATGTCACCACATGTTGGGAGGGGCAGGGGAAGGAGAAAAAGTAGAACTAACATTGACCTTCTTCTGAGCAGAAATGCCTTCCACTCTGACAAACGGCACTTTGAGATCCAATCCATGGAAATTTAATGGTTAAAAGAAAGGCTTCTTCCAGGAACACTTAAGCGTTTGTTAGCAATTTTTTTCAGTAAACTTTTTGCTGCTGTTTCATAACTTATCATATTGATATTGATTGATCAATATTAATCATATTGATTAAAAATGCAGAACTAGATAAACTAAATATGGAAGACAAAACAGAACATGAGCTACAGATATTTTTGCATTTGTATGTGAATACAAAGTTTGTGGGTCTTGTTTTTTCATTAAGAAACATTTCAGGCTTGTAGATATATTGTAGAAAGGCAGTTTGTCTCTCCAGAGAACCTCTGCAGTCAACAAGAAAAAAAATTGTGGGAGATTCAGAGAACCACATTTTTACTTATGGGGTGACAGGTATTAGCCAGTACATACCATTACCAAAAAAAGCAACCTCTCATAAGAACATAAGAAGAGCCTTGCTGGATCAGGCCAAAGGCCCATCTAGCCCAGCTTCCTGTATCTCAGTGGCCCCATCAGATACCTACGAGAGCACCAGTGGCCCCATCAGATACCTACGAGAGCACACAGTCAACAAGATAACCTATTTCCTGTTGTCACTCCCGTGCACCTGGCACAGAAAACCTACTTCTAAAGCCAGGAGGTTGCTTATGGCTTGTAACCTGTGATGGTCTTTTCCTCTATGAATCTATCCAAACCCCTTTTAAAGGCATCTAGGCCAGGTGCCATCACCACACCCTGTGGCAAGGAGTTCCACAGATGAATTACACACTGGGTGAAGAAATACGACATGACAGAGGCTCTCATTCAGCTGGGAAAAGCAGGCTCTTGCAGCATCCTAAGACTATAGACAGAGTTCCAATTATCCAACCTATATAGGACTGGATCCTTATACCAAAAATGATGGTTAATGCAGAAACTGGTGGGAGTGAAAAAAATCACAAAAATGGATTCCCCCCCCCCATTGCATTTGCTGAAAATTGCTGCAGTGGAAAATGTGATACCAGTCCTCACCCCCTGCAAAAGTAGGGCTCAAGCCCCACTGATGCCGAGCCTGTCTGTAACAGCCACAAAATCAGGGGGTGCAGTCCATTACTGTCTCCTGCTCACAGGCTGCCTCCCCCACTCCAGCCATTGGGCGATGGAAGCTGTCTCCAGTGTTGAAATCCACACCTCTATCTTTCCTTGGGGGAAGTGAGAGTGATGCAGCAGAGCACAAGGGAGTTTGGTGCTGCCGGGGGAGGGGGGGGGAAGGAGAGCTTTGGAGTGCAATGGGAGCGGGCAAAATAATATGCATGTGTGTACACACAGCACATTGTATTGCTATGTCAGATAAAACAGGATGCTGGATAGTCGGGACTACTGCTTTTCAACAAGAACAGTTTACAAAAAGGGTTACATAGCAAAATAAAGTTTATTAAAAAAATCTTCCAACAAGGAAGTATTTTCCTTGCACCACAATCGTGAGGCCAGACATGCAATGTACTCACTGCATTAGTCTCTTGTCAACTGAAGACCAGAAAACCAGTGGAGGCAGAAGCATTCTGCCATAGACACTAAAGCGTGAAGCAGTGTCTCCGAGTCCCTGAACTTGATCTTAATAGAGATGTGCTCTAAATGATCTTCTAAAACCCAAATGTTCCCTGAGTTGTATCTCAATTTACCAAAGCTGCTTTCCATAAAAGGTAGGATACAACACTGTTTGCAACACAGAAACACTGAGGCAGTTTTTCCACATGACCAGAGAACAAATGTTTATACTGGTACTGCTGATTTATAAAAAGCAACAGTTGGTCTCCCCCCCCCCCCTTCTCCTTTTAAAAACAATCACAGCTAGATAATTAAAAACAGGGTTTTATAAATGAAACTAACAGGGGACCCTTGACTGCAGCTGCAATGTCACTGACTGCTAAAAACAGACATGCACCATCTTATCAGATTACTAATTAGTTGCTGTGGAGTGGGTTTAAAGTTACATAATTACAAATAACCACCACATTGTTTCAAGAACCTTTATACATCCTTTTAATTAGATTAGCTTTACAAGCAACTTCAGAGCTCTTTCAGTAATGAACACTGCTTTTCAAAAGTTACATGACTTTATAGGAAATCTGTAAATAAATCCTGAATTTCTTTGCCTGCTAGATAAAAGTCTTTTTTACAGCTGGCTAATGTCATGAAGTAAAAATAGCATTATGAAGCTTTATCTTGAACCAGGACTAAACACATATACAGGCCATAAGAGTTTAAAAATAGTCTGAAACAGGTTCCTGCTTGGTGATGTCCAAGGCTGAAGATTTTAACCGACACAGTTTTCTAAACTGACATTAGAAGACCCAATTTGGAAACCTTTTAACAAACAGAGATTTAAAGTACATTTTAAATCTCCCCAACAACCACAAGTGTAAGACATTGATACTTTGAATAGAGGGACAAACAAAAAATTGAAGGCTTATGTTGTGCATTTCTGACACATAAACAGAATACAAAAGTAGTTAAATCAGAAATGGTGTTTCTTAGGCCTAAGGCAGCGCATTGCACTGCAGACCAGACAGTAAAGAAGATTTGCACTCCTTGGTCAGGCTTGCAGAGGCACTTACAGTAGACAGGTTTTCTTCCGATTTACCGAGATGAAGAAAAGAAACAAAAACAGTTAAAGTTTTGACAGCTAATCATTTGGGGGAAAAACAAGAAGCAAGATTTTTGCTACAAGTATACTTTCACAATATTGCATTCCCCCCTTCTGTCAGTTGTCATTAAACACAATCCATTTTCTTCATGTTTTACATGAATAGTAAGTTTTTTTTTAATAAAAATTACTGAGCTTTCCATAGAAAAGGTCTCTAATAAGAGTACAAACTATACAGATGCTAAAATTGTCAAAGGTGTACATCCAAAAATGTCTGCACGCTCGCATTGTTTTAAGTCAAGGAATCGAGGGACAGATAATTGGGTTAGCTCATTTTGCAAAGCTTGGAGTACGGGGAAGCTTCTTCTCAGGGTGATATTTTTGAGCACACCCCCCATCCCTTAAAAATAAACATTTCAGAATATCTAGTGGAGTGCACTGATCCTCTATTGCTTCCTCATCTCATTGGGAAAAAAAAGTATTTTTCCTTGTCAAAAACATCTTAGTATTGGTCAGAAGCCAGTGCTTTTTATTGGGAGAAAATATCTCACAAGTAGGAAAGCCTGTAATGATGTACTTCTGTCTTAATGTATTTAATACATCTTTGACACTACATAAGAGCTCAAGGGGCCAAACTGCAAATAAGAAATACTATGACTTTGAAAAGAACAACCTATGAGTTTAAAGGTTCGTTACCTTAATACAGTGTCAGAAAGCGTTTAAAATGAGTCAAGACAGAAACTTCCCAGTAAAAAGGATCTTGGTACATCTACAAGTCTAGGAAAGCCCTTATATTAGAGGGATCCGATGGCACTTATGGGCACAATCCATCTGGGAGTTCATCTGCACAAGCCCCACTGAACAGGGAGTTGTACAAGTTGTACAATTGTGCTTGTGTGTAATTTTTATTTGCATCAAATGGCCTTCAGAAGCGAAGTTTCCAAGGGGACTGCACCCACAGTTCCCAACGTCAAGGACAGTACAGACACGAGTCAAGTTCACTTAGTGCCAGCCAGTCACTTAGAAAACCGAAATGAAATGTACAGAGTGCTTGTTCTCTGCATTCAACATATAAAACCACAAATTTAAGAAAGTAATTGGCAGCAAGATAGGCATCTGTTTCAGTTAAAAAAAGTTTCATAGAGGACATAGTTAAACACAATACAGCAGCAATCATCTTAAAAAATTCAATTTTAGTGTAAGATATGAAAATAAAAACAATTGAATTCTTAGCTGGTAATTAAAGTGCTCCTTTTCAGACTTTAGGTGTAAAGACAAAGTGATCATCAGTTACTGGCAATTCTTATTTAAATTAGGTTTTACATGGTAGAAGAACAGTGTGAACACAGCAGACTTACAAAAATAGATAAATGTTGTTTGAGAATAATTTTTGTTTTGCTCAATCTTGAACAGCTGTACCTAGTCATACAAAAATTATCTAAAATTCAAACTTTCACCACATTTTTTTAAAGGGGGAGATAAATAGTATTGAGTCGGATTACTGATCAGCAAAATATAAATGATGGAAAAATTCTATGTAGGGCACTTCATGTGTAAGCTGTTTCTTCTCAATGCTTATCTTCACATAAGCAGTCACAGGACTGGAGTCACAATCATGTAGTACAATGCTTTAGCAGTTAGAGAAATCCATGTGATGCAACACTGAAATCCAATTTTTGTTTATTCAAAATGTTGATTTGGCGTTGATTTTCCTTTATCCCATTATTCACATTCAAAAGTTAATAGACAGCGCCAAAGTCTGTTGGGGGCTGGGAGGAGGGAGAAGAGATGGACGTAAGGGAATTGCTAGAGCAAAGGCTTTATAAAATGTCTTTCCCATTTGAATCAGAAGGTTTATTAAGTTCAACCCTCACACCTTTTTCACCTGCAAACAAGAAGAAAACATGATAAAGCACAGAAAAATATGTCATGACACATTCTAAAACTGATCTGCAGTTTTGCTACTAAACATTTAACTTTTTTTAAAAAAAAAAACCTCAGAATGCCAATTTTAAATTCAGATCAATTACAAAGTTTTAGTAGGTAAGAAAATGAGACTGCAATACCTCCGATACCAGAGTTACTGTTGCTGCTAGGGTAGTGCAGGAAAGAAAATGAAATTAAGGCTATTTCCACTTCACAAGTTGTGAAGTTGTATTCTTGTTCTCTTCAAGTTTAAGTACTATAGCTGCAACATTACTATATTGTCAGTTTCTTTCTGAGATGTACATAGCAAAACACAGTCATTCTTTAAGAGAGGCAGAAAGAGAAAATATGCAAATATGGTTAAATTAGTTTACCTGTTAAGTACTTTACTTTAGCGCGTGCTCTTTCATCTGCATCAAAATACCACACTGTTATTGCGTACCTATAGAAAAGATGTTTTAAGAACGTTTCAGTGTTTCTAGAGATCCTTATTCCAGTTACCTTTTGCAAAAGCCATGCCATGATCATGTAATACAATTAATTGTATTCTCTCTCTCCCCCCCCCCCAAATGGGAGGCATCCCAACAAGCGTTTCTGCCATCGGGAGCTTACTATGCAAACAGAAGCTCTCTCTAGGAATGGAAGAAGCATTCCACTTGTGCAAGGACTCCTTCAGTAAGCAGAACACTGTTTGTGTAGTGAGCTCCTGACGGCACAAGTGTTCGTCAGGATGCCACCCCATATTGCCAAATCATTAATATTTCCATATTCATCGGTGTCGCTGAGAAATCTCTACACCATTATTTACTTTTATACAGAGCTTTCAACATTCAAAGCACAAACTAAACATACTGAAGTATAACATTCTGGGATGGGGGCCTGTTAAAACAGTGCATGAGAACCTACCCATCCCCTGAGGTCATCAGCTGCCCTATGCATACTGGCCTTCAGGGAAGCTCAGTTGGCAGTAATGTGTGTAAAGGCCTTCTCTGTTGTGCTGCCTGCCTTGTGGAACTCCCTGCTGGAGAATATCAGTATGTCCTTCAATTTGGCTATCATTTGTACATATTCTTGCACCTTACCTTGTAGCAAATGCAGGCTGCACTTCATGAGGGTTGCGGCGGTCAGACCAGAAGAACAGCAGTCTATCAAATTTAGGTTCGATATCAGCAAACTGGGCTTTGCCTTCTGGAAATATTCGAAGAATACCTCCACTCACCTTAAACAAAAAACACACCCCTACCAAGTCAAACACAGTAGTTCATATTCATAGCAAGGTAAAGGTATCTCCTGCTCGAAAGCCAGTTGTATCCGACTCTAAGGTGCACTGCTCATCTCCGTTGAGCACTGCACCCTAGAGCCAGTGCTGTCCGAAGACATTTCCATGGTCATGCGGCCAGCACGATAGTAGCCACTAGCAATCCCATAACCTACAGAGCACTTCCCTTAAATTGAAGAACTTCTACAATAAAATGGAGGGGGGCAGTCACCATAAACAGGCACTGCTCGCAACATTGTAGTGGCATCTTTCAGTTTTAAAAGACAGAAAAGAATCCAACCAGCTACCCAGCTATCACTTTCACAGCTTCCCTCCCTGAAAAAAGTAAAGACCACACTCCATTTTTGCTGAATGGAGGAGCCTTGGCCCAGCAATACTATGTGCTTAGCCAGGTGTTCAAAAGACTCACCAAGAGGCTGACAGGTCCCAGATGGTGATGCTGGGAGACGCCTGTTCAGCGCCCTGCCCTTTACAGTGTGGGGTGCCACAGGGTTCTATTCTGTCTCCCATGCTTTTCAACATCTACATGAAACCGTTGGGAGAGATCATCCGGGGATTTGGAGCTGGGTGTCACCAATATGCTGATGACACCCAGCTCTACCTCTCCTTGCCATCTCGCTCCAGGGAGGCTGTGGAAATCCTGGAGCGCTGTCTGGAGGCAGTTGGGGTCTGGATGATGGCTAATAGGTTGAGATTGAATCCAGAAAAGACAAAGGTCCTACTAGTCAGGAAAGCTTCGATGCAGGTACTGAGTCACCCGCCCGTTTTGAATGGGGTTGCACTCCCCCTGCAGGAACGGGTGCGCAGCTTGGGAGTACTTCTGGATTCACAGCTCTCCCTGGAAAGCCAGGTGGCAGCTGTGGCCAGGGGTGCGTTTGCCCAGCTTCGGCTGGTGCGCCAGCTGCGGCCATACTCGAGTCGATCGGACCTGACCACGGTGGTCCACGCCTTAGTGACTTCAAGACTGGATTACTGTAACACGCTCTACGTGGGGCTGCCCTTGAAGACGGTTCGGAAGCTACAATTATTGCAGAATGCGGCGGCCTGGGTGGTCACTGGAGCTAGGCGGTTTGACTCTGTTGAACCAACGGCTGCCCATTCGTTTCCGGGCCCAATTCAAGGTGCTGGTAATGACCTTTAAAGCCCTCCACGGTTTGGATCCAGGATATCTGAGGGACCGCCTTCTCCCATACATTCCGGCCCGCTCTCTTAGGTCATCTGAGGGGGCTCTCATGCGGGTACCACCTCTATCGCATGTTAGGGGAGTGGCAACACGTGGGCGAGCCTTCTCTGTTGTGGCACCACAACTGTGGAACTCCCTGCCAGGGGATCTGAGAACCACCCCCTCCCTCATGACTTTTCGGCGAGGGCTCAAAACGTTTTTATTTCGTCTAGCGTTTGGGTGATTGGTTGTGGTTTGCCTCCTGTGTCTCAAGATGCTCTGCCATGCTGCTTCTCTCCTCCATACTGTCGCCCCCCCCCAGTGGATTTTATTGTTTTTAAATTTAATTATGTATTGTTTAAACTTATTTTATGTATTATTTTAAATTATGCATTTTAATTTTTGTTGTAAGCCGCCTTGGGCATTTGCTATCGGCATAGGATAAGGTGGGGTATGTATAAATAAATAAATGGTTCTCTTTGTATAATAAAACGGTTCAACTATTCAAATGAATTCCACAATCAAATGCCTGCTTATTCAAGCATGCAAAAACCTCTCTGAAGTAAAAGTTACCTTGGCATCCCAGTCTTTATTAAGGTAATATATACAAGTGACACATCTTCCATCTCCGTTTGGATTATCAACATGACGCACGTATCCTGTTCCATTGCCTGGATAACAAGCCACCATTGCCTGCAATCAAGAAAACCAAAAATGTATGAATGGAAAGGAACTTTTGCTTCTATACTTTCATCTCAATCTGGATACAAAGACTATACAATCCTTTTTAATATCTGGGGGAGGGGGAATGCAGGCATATATAAAAAGACAAATGGGGTGAAAATCAAATTCAGAATTTATCTATCAGTGCAGCCCACATAAAGACAATACCATGGTAACAGTTTTAGCAGATTAAATGCTTAAACCTACGTGTGTGACTCCCCTATGTGTCCCGCCCCACTGCACCAAACTCGGTTGCTGATTGGTCAAAGTTCAATTTTTCCATCTTCTCTCGCAGGGCTCCACTAGCTGACGCGCGCTGCTGTGCGAGAGGAGAGAATGCAAGACACTGCATGACACACTGCCCGCACAGCGCTGCTTCCCAGCGCTTCGCAGGCAGTGTAAGGAAAACACTGTGTGACACGGTAGAATAGAACAAACATACAGCACCAATAAAACGTTAGAAGTAGATGATGGAAACATTTTAGAAGTTCTAGCATCACATATTGAAGCTTAGCTCCTCAAGCCCTAGTTGTAAACTATGAGCAACTCTTCCAATTTACCTGTTTTTCCACTTTTCTTGTGAGTTTTTCATCTTCTGGTCTTTAGGAACCATATTCACATTAATTTGTAAGCACACAGCACAAAAACAGACACTATAAAAGCGAGCGTGTAATACACATGCCTTGAAACCATGGGGATGTGCTACCCCATCAGGGATGTGCTACCCCCATCTCACACAAAGGAGGTTGTCTCTTCCTGAGCCAAGCTTTGTCCTCTGAGAGTCCTGAAGAGAGCATCACCTAAAGCCTGCAGGAACACACTCAAGAACGGGAGCCCTCCTGGACCTCTGTCCTACGGGGGGGGGGGGGGAGATCCAAAACTCATACATCCTAGAACTCCTTCCTGAGCATGCAGGACAAATTCGTCCCCTTCTCTGTCACCAGAGCTCAAAGAAAGAAGGTCTACCCATTGGGTAAACTGGGAGGTAGACCTTGCCTCCACAAGGGACTTGGTCCTCCCCCCCCCCCATTCCTGGACCTTGTATCGAAAATCTTGTTATGGATAAAGAGGGATGGTCTTAATATGTGCACATTAAAATCTGCATAGTGAAAATACTTATAAAGAAGAGTGTATTTAATACAGTACTTTCCTTGCTATATTATCCTGTGCTAGGCAAGAACTACTGATTAGTCGCTAACACAAATTATTATTTTAGTAGTTCACAACACAAGTGAACATCTGTCCAAGTAGAACTGTCCAAAAATCATCTTCATAAGAAAAGGATCAGACCCTAATGCCCCAAAGGCCATTTCCAACTGAAATCTACTTGGTACTCTCAAGAGTTGTATTCTGAGGATTTAAAAGCTATAAAGCACCAGCGTGAGGATTGGTGTTCTTCTGGATTCCATTTCTGACAAATTCACCACCACCCCTTTTTTTTTGCACAAGTGGCTCAAATCATTTACCAAGTGACTAATAAACAAAAATATTCACTGGTTTCTGAATTCCTACATAGGATCTGGCATATCCTAAACAGGAAATGAATCCGCATTAAATTATTTTCAGCATGATTGTTTTGCAATAAGAGCTCGCCTAAACAATACCACCACAACACTGTAGATTCCTTGTATGTGCTTCTATTTCTGATTAACCTTAAGTCCTGGAAAAACTAGAGTCTTAAGCTTTACATTATATCAAGCCTACAGGAGTACACGCTACCCTTCAAGCACCACAATGAACAAATGATACAAGTATGACCAATTACAAGATTGTTTTTTTTTTTTTACCCTAGAAACAACTCAGGTATCACACTAACAGCGCAATTCTGCGGCTGCCTCTGGCGCGAGAACAAGTGTTCTGGCGCCGGGAGACGTCGCAAACATGCCGGAAAGCACGTTTGCGATGACCCGTGAGCAAGGAAGGCTGGCGCAGAGGCCGGCCTCTCTTGCTCCGGCGACGGAGCAGCCCTGCCGCCACCGCTGAACCCAGGTAAGGATCCGGTGGGTGGGGGGGGGCATTTCGCTGGGCCGGGGGGGGGCATTGGCCCAGCCGGGCCAGGAGGGGGCAGGGGATGGCTTCGGTTTACAGTAGTTTAGTTTTGATGTCACCATGGCATGGACCACTGTGGTCAGATCCAACTGATGCAGGTATAGCTGCAGCTAGGCACCAGCTGAAGCTAGGCAAAGGCGCTCCTGGCCACAGCTGACACCTGGGCATCCAGGAGCAGCTGTGAATCCAGGAGAACTTCCAAGCTGCAAATCTTCCGATCCGATTATGAGAAAGAGCACACTAGGAAACACTGCTGGCATCATATACCCGGCCCTGTATTTCTGGGACTGGGTGAAGTAAAAAGCTTAAATGGTAAACGAACATCCTAATATTTAGAAAAACCTAGATTTGTTGAAAGAAGTTCCAAAAGCCTAATCTTATGAAATGTGGCCAACATCCTCTGTAAAAAGTATAACCAACCCTAGTGATACTAAAACTAAAATATCCAAATTGTACAATACTGCATGTATTTGCTTACTATGTATACACTTTCAGTAATGAATAAGATTCCTCTTAAAGAGGTATCTTCAACACACACACACACACACACACACACACACACAAGATAGCAACTGACATTTCAACATGGGTTAGGGAGGAGAATTGTTATGACATTTTATCTAGCAAAGCTGGTCAGCACAGTAACCATGACTCAGCATAAAACAGTAACATGAAAATGGAAATATCAGGCTTTGCACACACTACAAAGTTAACTTATAGTTCTCAAAGACAGCCACAGTTCTGCAGTGTCATGTTTATCAAATTACTTTCTTTAGATATGGAAACAATTATATTCTGAATTAAGACACAGACCTATCACAAAATGAAAATGTATAAGAATAAATCTCTGTATTCATGAATGAGAAGCCATATTATTTTCTTCTACTTTGGGTTGTGTCATATTTACTGAAAAAGCTTTTAATTACAATTTTTAAGTGTCAGAACTCCTGGCAGATTTTTTTTTTAAATAGGATAACATCGCACTTTTCCACCTCTCTACTTTGGAAACATGTCAGGCAAGAAAGGTTTAAAAAGCACTTTTGCCAAAGCTAAACACTGTACTATACATTTTGCAACACAAAAGTTAACATAAAAGCACAAACCTACTCATCACTGAGAGGATATTTTCTTTTCTTTTTTTGTCGTATTTTTAATTTTATTAATATAATGTTAAAACATAAAAAATACATTTCATAAAGTTATAGCAAGCGCGAAGCAATATAACCTACTAGCATGCTATTCACTATTTTCTATATACAATATCCAACTAAGCCAAAATATCACCAACATTCTATTCATTAAATCTGCATATCACCACATCGTTCTTCTCTCTGTGTGGAAATGGTACATCCTACCATCTAGCAAAGTTTTCTGCTTTGCTGCTTTCACTGCAACCAAGGTTTTCCTCAAATTTTATTGTTAACTCAAACTCCACGATTTTGGTAGAACACTTTTAGTTATCCTTTTAGCTAATACTCTCAGAAATCTAAACAATGAATATTATTTGGGTCTTACCTGATTACATGCGCTCTTACTTACTTATACGCGCACACACACACACACACACACACACACACACACTTTTGTGAAGATACACTGCAACATCCATGTTTGACACACTGAACTTCATGGACAAGGATAACAAATGAATAATAATACTTGTGACTCAAATTTAGCACGTTATTAATCATTTCAAAAATGGCAATAGTCCTATGCACTCTCACTTGGGCATAAGTCCCGCTGAAATCAGTAGGTCTTACTTTCAAGCAAACATGCACAGGATCAGGCTAGAAGAGATGTTCCAAATTTATTTTATTTACTGATTTTATACCCTGCCTTTCTCCCGGTAAGGGCACCCAAATATAGTTTAGCCATGCTTAACATTCTACTAAATGTAGTCAAGTATGCAGTGATTATTCCCAATAGAACTGTGATCAAATCCTCAAGTTTTATGGAGAACATGATTAGTGTTGCCTAACAATATCATGAGCAAGATACATGAACTTTGATCCAAAGAGCTCCTTGGGTGTGCCCAGTAGAATCTCTGACTTCTTCCGTTTGAGTGGCGGATTCTTATGCAATATCAAAACTGCTTGATATGGCATGAAAATCTGTCGCTCTAAAGAAGAAATCAAAGATTCTACTGGATAGGTCCAGGCTTGTGGATGTGCCCAAGCAGCTCTTTATCCAAGCCATGATTTGGAAATAGCAAGGAATTCCTCAACTAAACTAACAAAAGGATCTAGAATCCTTACATCTGAATGGAAACTCTTGCTGGTTTCAACAGTATCAGCCTCAAATTCCCAAACTGGAACAGATTAGAAATTAAAATAATAAATTCACATGCATTGTTCTGAATTCTAATGTACTAGCAAACTGACAACAAGCGGGAAACCAATCAATACCACACCCTTTAGTCCAATAAGAACTGAAGACCTTATTCCTTATTTTCCTGGACAATTAAAGTCCCAGAGACTAAAAAAAAACTGAGTGTAACTATGTTATACTTGAATTTATTCCCTTGAAGGAATGGAAAATAGATTAGCGTTGCTGTTATCAACGATGAAACTGAGATTTGAGTGCACATGGTTGTATAAAACACATATACAAAAGTATTCCACTTCCTTTAAAACCCACATCTGGTACCACACCCCCTTTATGTCAAAATAACCAGGTTTCCTTCCCTGTAGAGAACAGCTACAAGGCCTTTTCCTGTCAGGCTCCAAGAAAGCATAGCACAGCACAGCAGTTACTTAAACAATATAAAAAATGACCAGCTATGTGGGGCTGAGAGAGCCAACATATTAATGAATTTTAGATCAATACTACATACCCCTAAAAATGTTTTAATCAGTTTCATCTTCTAACAGTATTGAGTGATTATCTAGCGAGTATTACAAACCAATAATAATATTGTTCCATAATATTTTGACAAGCTCTAAGAACCAGTTTCTTAATTATAATTGTGAGTTTTTCATATCGATTTGTGCGAACATTACCAACACCCACAGTGGAGCGTTGTGGAATCCCAGAAGTCTCTGAAAAGCCCACAAGCAAGGAATGAAGGCAACAGCACTCTCTTTCAGTTGTTCCCTAACAACCAGCATTCAGCGAAACACTGCTCAACCTGGAGGTTTCATTCAGATATTATGACTGCCATGACCAGCGACCAATATCCTCCATGAATTTGTCTACTACCCCCTTTTGTGATGAACAGCGATACCTTCAAAACTTTGGTTAACCAACTAGTCTGGAAGACCAAAAATTCAATTTCTCTTGTATGCTAGGTATATGTATGTGCATGTGCATGTGCACGCACGCACGCACGCACGCACAGTCAGCAGTGGGGACTGTATACGAAAAACCCCAGACCTCTCCATTTCTCCCATTGTTGTACAGCTAGCCTGAGTGATGCTAATTAGATCTGGGAATGTTTGTGTCTCCTTCCTGTGAATGCCCAGTGTGAATACTTATCTTCCACTGAACCAAGATGTAACTGCCCAACACTTAGATTGTTGTTGTTCAGTCGTTAAGTTGTGTCCGACCCTTCATGACCACATGAACCATATCACACCAGGCCTTCCTGTCCTCCACTGCCTCCCAGAGTTTGCTCAAATTCATGTTCATTGCATCAGTGACACTATCTACCCATCTCATCCTCTGCCTTCCCCTTCTCCTTTTGCCTTCAATCTTTCCCAGCATCAGAGTCTTTTCCAATGAGTCCTCTCTTCGCATTAGGTGGCCAAAGTATTTGAGCTTCAGCCTCAGTACCTGTCATAAGAACATAAGAAGAGCCCTGCCGGATCAGGCCAAAAGCCCATCTAGTCCAGCTTCCTGTATCACACAGTGGCCCCACCAGATGCCTCAGGGAGCACAAGACAACAAGATAACCTGTTTCCTGTTGTCACTCCCTTGCACCTGGCACAGAGAAAACCTACTTCTAAAACCAGGAGGTTGCTTATGGCTTGTAACCTGTGATGATCTTTTCCTCCATGAATCTGTCCAAACCCCTTTTAAAGGCATCTAGGCCAGGTGCCATCACCACATCCTGTGGCAAGGAGTTCCACAGATGAATTACATGCTGGGTAAAGAAATTGTTCAAACTTATTTTACGTATTATTTTAAATTATGTATTTTAATTTGTTGTAAGCCGCCTTGGGCATTTGCCTTCGGCATAGGAAAAGGCGGGTTATAATTTTTTAAAATTTAAATAAATAAATAAATAAATAAATAAATAAATAAAATTGCCTGTAAATTAGAAATTACGTAAATAAATGCTATTTTACTTTTTACTGCTATGAGACTGCCTAGTGGGATAATTCTACCCATCGTTCTCACTCTACCTCCGAGTAGAACCCATCTAGGTTTAAGAGAATTTTAATAAGAATCTTGATCCCCTGAAATGACTAGGGCAGCGGTTCTCAAGGCCGACACACACCGCACAAGCTCTGTTGCAGAGGCAATCGAGTGTAGGTGCCTGGCCGCTCGCCTCTGCGCGCTGAACCCGTCTGTTCTGAGTGTCTTCCAGTGAATAGTCTGCTCTGCACTGAGTGTCTTCCAGTGAATAGTCCCTCCTGTTGTCCTGCCTTCTTAGAAAGTGCAGCGGTGATTGGTTAAGCACAAGTGCGGTCTGATACACGAGAGAAGAGCAGGAAGGAGAGAAAACTTACAAAACAGTTTGTGCCGGGAATAAAATTCATCTTGCTAACTTTTGTGAGAAGGAAAATGGATCCAAGAGAAAATCAGACTCAAGTGAGTTCCGATTGACTGACAACCCCTTTCATCTCGCCCTCTCATCTGATTGGCTGAGTGCAGTAGCTCTGCGAACCCGCCCCCTCAAACATGGGCCAGAAACCTTTTCACTCGTGCCGGAACTCGGAAGAGCGCAGCTGCTCCGCGTGCAGCTGCTCTGTTCCAGAATGCTGACCACACAGCTCAGCACAGCTCCTCGCGCATCTGCAACGCACCGGAAATCATGCGGTGTGTGTGTCGGCCTTCAAACTTGAGGGTCATGTGACACCCCCCAGGAGAACCAGATGCTGTCCCCTGCCACCTTAAGGGGCAGGGGCAGCATGGCGCCACCACTAAGAAAAAAGTTTTAAAAGGTGATTTGTGCACTTACTGGGGCCCTGGAGCCCTTCGGAGGGTTCAGAGAGGCCTGCGCTCCCCTCCGAGCTTCAGATCGCTGCTCTGCGGCGATTTACAACCACTTCCAGTTTTAATGTAAACCGGAAGTGGTCGTAAATTGCCGCAGAGCAGCGATCTGAAGTTTGGGGAGGCCGGCGGAGGAGAGCGCAAGCCTCCCCGAACCCTCCAGAGGGCTCCAGGTAAGTGCACAAATCACCTTTGTTTCCCGGCGCCAGCAGAGATCCCAGGGATCACCACTGTCCTCACCCCTGCTACTACTCAAACTTCTCCCTGCCTCGTGGGGAGAACTTTGAGAACTACTGGGCTAGGGTTCTGTTTGAGTCTTCTACAGAAGGTATCCTTGACAGCCTGAAATAAGTCATGGCAGTGAGTTAGAAAAAAGGCATGTTTTACATTTAAAAAAAAAAAGACAGCTGGGGTGTGTGTCTCTGTACCTTAACTTTTGACCTCAAGTACACAACACTCTTTAAAGCCAGTTTAGCTAATGGCCATCATTTTAATTATGCATTACGGGAAGAAGGACCCGATTTTGTCTGTCGTGAATCTACTGCCCATCAATTTCATCAAATAATCCCAAATGTTAATATCATGAGAATGGGAGAAACACAACTCATCCACTCCACACATACCTTTATAGTAGTATACCTTTAAATAAACAGCCCCAGTCACCTTAGTGTTTCTTATAGGACATGTACTCCAACCACTTGATAATTTCAGTTGCTTCCCCCCCCCCTAACTTTTCCAGGTGTAGAATATGTTTTCTGAGATAGACCGACCAGCACCGTACACAGTATTCTAAATATGGCTTTTATCCTGGTGTGGCCAGAAGTGGTTTTCATCAGAGACATTTAATTTTCCAAATGAGCCCCTTTCACAGTGGACAGACTGTGTTGCAGTCATTCATCTCATGGCAACCTCATTACTTTGATACTACACAAAGCTCTTGGGCCTGCCCCTGAAGACTCTTCAGATGCGTCAACTCTGGTAAAATAACCTGCCAGTGCCAATTTCAAATGCATTTGAACTTTCTTCACAAGATGAAACATAGCACAAAAGCACCAGGAGTCAAAAAAATGTTTGCTTGGCTTATTAGCCAGCCATTATTTGTAATCACCACCAAAACCCCACCTAGCCATTGAGTGTTCTGGGATGCACTGGTATATGGAGGAGGGTGAAGTCCTGTTCCTTAGAAGTTCTCCTACTGTTTCTTACATTCTCAAAATGGTAATGAAAATGAAACCACCAGGGAGGGATCTATGTGGTGCTAAGTGACTTGCTCACCCGAGAACCAGGGACATTTGCCCTTATTGGCATGCTGGTGAGTGGGGAAGTGCTGCCTGACGAAACACACCCCTTAACAGTGCTCCTAAGGCATAAAAAGGTTTTTATAAACGTTCATCCAGCTTATACATACAATGCATTTAGGCACCGAAAAAAATTACATCACTAGTACAACTTATGATTTCCCCACAAACAAGCAATATCTCTTTTGCTTAAAGAGTTAATTCCATCAAGATCAGGCTGTAAAGACAGTTTTAACCTGGAAATAAAAGACAGAAGATATAGAAGCTTCCTTAGGAATTTGCTACAAGAAATATTCCACCTTTTCTAAGTAAAGGGAAAAAAAGACAGATAAAAGCAATCCATCAATTTTGGCACGTACACGTAGTCAGACAAAGTGTTAAGCTTCGTTAATTTTTAAAACCACATGCAGGTCAACTTGCCTAGCCAGATACACTCTTCAAGTGTAAAGTACCTGTCTTGTCTCTCAAAGTGCTGGGGCTCAGTTAAGGTTCAAAGCAAAAACTAAGAACACATGACTCTAGAATAAAAGAATGCTCCTACAACATCAGAAAGGAAAAAGCAGGTCTCTGGCACCACCATTTTATACAAAAACTACTCCCTTTGTTACAGTACAAAAGCAAAAAATTAAATCTTGACATTTAACTGAAAACCTTGTACTGTGAAATGAAAATCAGCCTCTGTCTAGAATCTAGATCAAACATACAAATACAGAAAGCCTAACAAGGTGAGCTTCACCATATCTGACAAAGAAAAATCAAACAAAAGCAAAACTGCAATGTAACTAATCAGATAAGGTAAAGGTAACCCCTGACAATTAAGTCCAGTCGTGTCCGACTCTAGGGTGTGGTGCTCATCCCCATTTCAAAGCCGAAGAGCCAGCGTTGTCCAAAGACGCCTCCGTGGTCATGTGGCTGGCATGACTCTCCTTGCCGCAGCACGTAGCATGCGGCTGAAACACGGAGCACTGTTTACCTTCCCGCAAGTGGTACCTATTTATCTACTCGCATTGACATGCTTTGGAACTGCTAGGTTGGCAGGAGCTGGCCAAGCAACGAGAGCTCACCCCGTCGCGGATTCGAACTGCAAACCTTTCGATCGACAGCTCATGGTTCAGCGGTTTAACCCACTGCGCAGATAGGGTGCAATAAATACCGTATTTCTTTGAGTCTAAGGCGCCATCGATTCTAAGGCGCATCTTAATTTCAGGAATACCAGCAGAAAAAAAAAAAACCATCGATTGAAAGACGCACCTCCTTCCTGCTCAGCACCAACTCTCCCCAGCTTGCCTGCTACGGCAGTCCGATTTTTATGGCGCCATTTTGCCCCCTCTGCTCAGCTGTGAGCTCTCTCTTCCTGAACCTGAGAGCTCGCTCCAGCATGCCCCGCGCTGCAGCTGATGATCTCCTCACTGCATTTGAGCAGCGCGTTTGCGGTCCGCCAGAAAATGCAATTTCCTTTCTTACCGGGGCTTGGGGGAGCTTCAGGGAGGCCTGCACGACCCTCTGCAGGCCTCCCCGATCTTCAGTTCGGTGAAAAACAGCGATTTTCGGCCATTTCCGGTTTTCGCGAAAACCGGAAATGGCCGAAAATCGCTGTTTTTCACCGAACTGAAGATCGGGGAGGCCTGCAGAGGGTCGTGCAGGCCTCCCTGAAGCTCCCCCAAGCTCTGGTAAGTTAGGAAATTGCATTTTGGGGTGCTTTTTAGAGACCTTCGATTCTAAGACTCACCCCATTTTTTTAAATGCTTAATTGGGAAAAAAACATGCGTCTTAGAATCGAAGAAATACGGTAGTTATACAAGTCAAATATCCCTTATCTGGACTGCTTGGGATGGGAAGTTGTCTGGATTTCGGAATATTTGCATAAATATGAGTTATCTTGGGAATGGGACCCAAGTCTAAACACGAAATTCACTGATGTCTCATATACACCTTATACACATAGCCTGAAGGTAATTTTATACAATATTTTTAAATAATTTCGTGCCCCAGCATGCCTGGCGCTATGCCAACCAGGTGCTGGAAAAAGTTTTTAAAAAACATCATAGCCCCCAAAATGTCTGGATTTTGGAATAATCTGGATTTCAGATGTCTGGATAAGAGGTAATCAACCTGTATGCCATAACATGGCTTCTCGGAAGCACTCAGCTGTTCCCTGTAAAGTTGATGTACCATCTCAGAACCCAAGGAAACAATTGAATGGGAAGACTATGCAACTTCTTGAACTGAACAGTGACGTCTGAAGTAGCTATTCTAATTATTCATGGCTTTTATAAAAATCAGGGAAAGGAAGTTGAGATGCTAATATACTATGGCCTCACAGTATAAGGTTATACTTTTAAAAAAAACCACATAATTTTGAGCCTGAAAAGTTCTACAAATTACCACCATTTAATGGTGAGAGGTTACCCCAGACATATTCAATATTCCCCCATCCCACCCCAAGTTGCACTCAACGGAATGTCACGTTTACCATCTATGATACAGAAACATACATGTTAGACTTCCACTATCTATTGGTTATAGGCTCTTTTTTTTTTTTAGTTTCTCAGTTTTTACCATCCATGTGAATATAAGGGCAGTCCTACTGAATTGAACCATGGTCCATCTAGGCCAGCAAGTTATTATCCACAGTGCCAACAAAATGCCTTCAGAAAGCCCATAAGCAGGACCTCAACACAATAGACCTCGCCATTATTGCGCGCGCACACACACACACACACACCCTAGCAACTGGTTTCAGTGGCACACTACTTCTGAACATATGTAAAGTAGATTCCATTTTCCCAGTCACTATAAATTTCAATATATAAAAAGATACGATTCTGATAGCAGCATGATTCTAATTGTTTCTGTGAACACTGTTAACACATACTGCTCAAACCATTGTGTACAACAGCTATGCTTTATCTCTGGAACATGCAATGCTAATACATAGAAGAGTATATAACGGACAACAACCAAACTACACAGAAATTTAAATGTGAAACTTCCTCCCCCCTCCTTTTACCATAAGATACCCTAAAGGCTTCTAGTTATTAACACACAGAACATAATCTTTCATCCAAGAGAGACCAAGTATTTTGAAAGCTTTAAAAATAGAGCAAGCACTAATTAAGCTCTCCTATGAACTGTGTGGTAGTGAGAACACAGTGTTCTGGATTCTGCCCAACACTGGGAGATCAAGATACTCACACTCGTCCATCCCCTCCCCTCTACTACTTCAAGAAAAAGGAGGTCTTGTGGTGCCACCACAAATCCAATTATTAGAAATAGCAGACAATTTTGCCTTTTTAAATACAGTACACTAATACCCCAAGCAACAATATGAAGATTAAGTGGCTAAGAACTAGATTTCAGGTATAACAAAAAGCCCAGAGATCCAATCCAGTCCACATAACACTTGCAAAATCCATGTTTATATTTTAATAAGAAAGGATTCTACCCAACTGCAATAAATAAGAAAAAATATTTTGCCCAACTTTGGGTCACCCAAATGGAAGCCAGTCTTATTAGGACAAAACAATCCATGGCTAGCATTCTCTTACATATCGAACATCTAGATTCTAGAACCCCAGTGTAAGGAACTTGTAAAATTCTACTGTTGGGACTCCATCTTAAAGCACTCAGGACTCCATCATGGAGTGAAAAGTCTGTGCCTCTCTGTACTAGGAGAACAGCTGCCGCTAATTGGAATGGTTCCCATGAAAAGGCACCTGCGTTATCAGAAGTTGCTAGGCCTTCAAAGTCTTGCGCTGGGTCAAGAATTGGCATCAGTTGGATGTTTCAGAAAGAGAGAGGCAGTTTGCTCCCAGACAAATCTTTTGGCACACCACTATATAGTGTTCAGTGGTTAGAGGCCTGTGATTGGCTGGAGTCTTCGGATAGGTACCTGGTGTTATCCTCCAGCATCATCTTTCTAGCTTTTTCAGGGTGTCCCAAACCCCTGATTGGTTAGTTAGACCCTTCCCGAAGGTAGCCTCTTGGATATAAAAACCCTTCCTGGGGTGTAACTAATGGCCTCATTGTGCCAGATCCAACACAGCATAAGAACATAAAAACATAAGAAGAGCCTTGTTGGATCAGGCCAAAGGCCCATCTAGTCCAGCTTCCTGTATCACACAGTGGCCCCACCAGATGCTTCAGGGAGCAAAAGACAACAAGATAACCTGTTTCCTGTTGTCACTCCCTTGCACCTGGCACAGAGAAAACCTACTTCTAAAGCCAGGAGGTTGCTTATGGCTTGTAACCTGTGATGGTCTTTCCCTCCATGAATCTGTCCAAACCCCTTTTAAAGGCATCTAGGCCAGGTGCCATCACCACATCCTGTGGCAAGGAGTTCCACAGATGAATTACACGCTGGGTAAAGAAATATTTTCTTTTGTCCATTCTAACTCTCCCTCCACTCAATTTTAGTGCATGTCCCCTGGTTCTGGTGTTGTGCGAGAGGGAGAAGAATTTCCCTCTATCCACTCTCTCCATCCCATACATAATTTTATACGTCTCAATCATGTCCCCCCCCTCAGGCACCTTTTTACTAGACTGAAAAGCCCCCAAGGCTGTAGCCTTTCCTCATAAGGGATGTGCTCCATCCCACGAATCATTCTGGTCGCTCTTTTCTGCACCTAGCACCACATAGCAGCCAGCCATGTGGTTCAGACAGTGGTTCAACATTCTGCACATGCACAGGGGCTATGTTCCCAGATGAGATTAACTTTTGTTTGGTTAGGAACTTAGCTTTGTTGTCTGTTCTGCATTCTGTATAATTACCATAACAGTATTATAAGAGTCTTATGGCTGTTTTATGTCTTAATTCTTGAATAAATTCTTAATCTTTACAGCCATGTGTAATCCCTGTGTGGGGAAAGCCTGGTTCAACCAAATTCAGTATCGACCACAAAGTTACAGTACCAAATGTCTTGCCAGTACAGCAATATCTTAACTTTCATCCACTTGACTTGACTATAATTGCTTTGCTCTTTCAGCCATTTTTAATTATAGCCACACATTTCAAGTTTGATCCACCCGCTTTCCTCTTTTGTCCAATTTCATTCAACCTTCCACGACATTTGTCGATGTTCTTATGTTTATTCTTTTATTTCTGGTGGGTGTGGGTGTGTGTAATATAAAAATATTTCAAAAAGTCCAGCAAATAGCAAAGCAGTCAATCCTAACAACATACAGTTCTCACATTACAAAGCAAGAGGCACTTTTTTCAGTTGGTGCTCCTCTTATATTAAGCAGGTGGGAGTAACTGCTCCCCTCTCACCCCAGCACAGTGTCTTCTCTGGTGGCTGTTTGCTGGTGGTGTTCTGCATCTTTTTTTAGATTGTGAGCCCTTTTGGGACAGGGAGCCATTTAATCATTTCATTTTGTCTGTAAACTGCTTTGTGAACTTTTTGTTGAAAAGCGGTATATAAATACTGATGATGATGATAACCAAATGAACGTAATATATCTTGAACAGCAATTCTTATAACAATTAAGTTTCTCCCTCTTCCCTTGATTTAATCTCTCATTAACTCTATTCATCAAATCCCAATACCATTAATTCATTATTCTCTCTCATATGCAGAAAGTCAATGAGAGGTTTCCAATTATTCAAGAAATAATCCAACTTCTCTTTCAGTAGATTATCTTTTATTTTTGTTTATATTTCACATGCATTCACATGTATTATATAGTTATTTACATTTTTTGCTGACCAAAATAAATTTGCAAGCTAATAAGGTCACGCTTTGACATTCATCCATTTTTGACTTTCATCCATGCTCTGGTCCCTAACCAGACGAAAGTGCAAGGTATTGCTGTACTCAGGAGGATGGGAGTTCTGGAGCTCTTGAGAGTTTGTCTCCTCTGGACAGCTGGGATGCCTGAAGGCCTTTCACCTTCCCCGGGTTTAGGAACTGGTGGGTTTAAGAACTGGCGGTGGAAGTCTACCATTTGGAGCTTTTAGCCCAGGTTTTGGTCAATTCACACCAACCCATGACTGACCCCTCAGTTGGACCTGGCAGGATTCTTATTTGTTTCTGCAGGACAGCTGTAGGGGGTCATGTCACCCAGAGCAGATGAAACTCTAGGGAAGAAGAGCAAGAGTGTGAACAAGATGGAACAGAAGGCAGAATTCCTTAGCCAAGTGTCTGCTTATTTGAAGATCACCAAATACTCTGGGGATTAATTCTCCTTAAACCCCATTTAATCTTTCACTTCTGGAAGTGTCAGTCAAGTGTAGCTTTATTGTCTATGACAGTGGTTCTCAAAGTCACCACCGCCACGACCCACCTTGTCCTGCCGCTCTCACATTGCAATCCACCTTGTTCTGCTGCTCCGGTGTTGCACCATGCCTGGGACTGCCTCCAGAGGCCTCTGTGGGCCTCAGAAAGGCCTCCGGATGCGAAGTCATGTCAGTGAAATCAGAAGTGACCCGGAAGTCATTTCCAAAGGCCTACCATGGTCCGTGGAGGCCATGCCGTGCCTGGTACAACGTGGGAGCAGCAGGATGAGGCGAGTCGCAACCCAGAAGTGGCTTATGGCTGCTTCTATTTGGCTCCAATTTGGTGTCAAACGGAGTCGGGGGTGGGTGGGCCCAACTAGCGACCCACCTCAGCATCGGGCCACGACCCACTTGGTGAAACCCTGGTCTATAGGAAGAATGAAGGAATTTAGAAGTGAGACAGAAAAATAAAAGATGGAGGTAAAAGAAATTGATCTTGGCAGAAGCACAGTGGTCCAGCTTTACTCATGTCAGGGGAACAAGGCTCCATCAGATTCCATTCGACATCAACTAGTGTAACACACAATTAGAAGAGAAGAGAGACTGAAGACCAGAAGGCAACAACATTGACTGAACTTTCTTAAATAGATGATAAAATGACAAATCCACTCAAGGTCTAATACCAACTACTGTCATTATGCATACCTCCCACAGTGATCAAGGAAGAATATAGAAGAGGTTTTTGTTTGTTTTTTTGCCATAACCACCACTTGCAAAAAAATGAACTACATCTCCTGCAGCAAACAATTCCTTGGAATATGCACATACAGTAGAATCCCCATATCCGCTGTCCCCGTAACCGTAGCTTGTTTTCCGCAGCTCCCCATGTCCCCCCTGCACCCCTTACCTTTCTCTGTGTTCTAGCTGTGGCCCCAAGCAATCATGTATCTTACTTTCACGAATTGCTATAAGCAGCATACTGCTTATAGCAGAGAAGCAGACAAGCAGCCTGCATGCTAAAAAGGCTCAGCCCAAACATTAACTTCCTGTTAATGTTCGGGCTGAGCCTTTCTAACATGCAGGCTGCTTGTCTGCAGTTTGCTGCTTATAGCGTTTTGTAAAAGCAAGACACAATTGCTTAGGGCCACTGCTAGGACACAGAGAACTGTTGGGATTCAACTGTCCACCGTGGCATCGATCCATCCTGTGGCACCAGAGGAGCGGTGCAAGCCTCTCCGCCAGCACCGCTTACTCTTCAGGTGACGCAAGCGTGCCTTATGGCATGTTTGCAACAGCTTAGACCAGTGGAGCAGTTGCTCTGCTGGTATATACTTAGACAGGATTGTGCTGTTAGTGATTCAGTTTAACGTTGTACAGCCTCTGGACACATTTAGTTCCAAAATACTAGACACATACAGTTACCCACTGCCAGTAATCTCTCTAAGATTCAGCGCTGCTGAATTCAGTAGCAAAACAAAGTGCAAAGTAAGGGACAAGATGCTGGGTTCCATATCCATGCTGGGGAGAGTTTTGAGAAGGTAACCAAAGCCAGCCAAAATTTGTGAACTCCTAGGTGCATCTAAGGGAAATGACTACAGCAACAGCAAGTGGGTGACAGCCCCCAGGAATGGTTTGCGAAGCTGCCCTTATGAGCAGTATTTAATTTGTATTTTCTTTAAAAATACAACAGGGCAACCTCAGTTATTTTAATTGTCTAAACATGCATCAGGTAATCTGATTCTTATGAATAAAAAGGTCCAATAAGGTTATATCTACATGGGGTTTCAACAAATAAGATTTTAGAAAATGGGAATTGTGCAACAGTATAACACATGGATGTTCCTAAAGCAAATGATCACTGTTTTATTAGGAGAAGATAGAGTTCTGACCAGTGTTTTAAAAGTTACCACAATTTTTTTTTATTAACCCAAGAGATCCATCTGCAGGAATTCTGACTGGCAAGTTTTATTCAAACTGGTTTTGTTCCTGTTCTCTCCCCCACCCTCCATTTTAGGCCATAAATTAATAAGCCTGTGTGGTTAGGTGAGCTAAATAGTTCTGGGATTTCATTTGCAACATTGTACTACCTAAATTCAAATCCTTTAAAATACTCATTACACCAGCATTATGTGCCAATACAAGTTCTCCAAATCTGTGATCCCAAGCACACGTTACATCAGCAAATTTAAGATGGAGCTGTCAGTATCATCTTCCCATCACTCAAGCGTTCTTGCAAGCTATGAACACATAAACCTGAATTCTTTTTAAAATTATTATTGTCCAATAACTTCTAACATTACCTAATTTTAAGTGCCTGGCATGTCTTCAAGGAAAATACACTGACATGAGATTAGAAACATTACAACGCAATAGAAAACCAGATAGGTTAAGATTGAGAGATACTACAAAATGAAGACAGAGGTACTACAAAATGAAGACAGAGGTGCTACAAAAGGAAGAGTCAACAGAATGTGGCAATGACTAAGGGGAGAAAATGATACTTTAATAACCAAGGCAACTCAAAAGTTACAAGCCTCAGGGACCAGAGGAGATGACAGTATAACAATAGAGAATTAAGAGGCAAGGAGGGAGAAAAAAGGACTTAGATGGCCCTTTTATTCCCAAATTCAATTTGAAATATTAACGGGTTATCCCAGGGGGAAAATGATGCAGACTGGATGAGAAGACCAGGGGGGCAGCAACTGGAGAACCCAGCAAAAAGTGATAGCAGAAGCCATAAAGACAAATGAGATTAACCAGGAAAATTAAAAGGACAAGATCTGCAAGATCCCTTGTTGTTTTGTTATGGTAAGAATCACCGTAACAGAGGTCAGCGAAGGAATGCTTTCAGAGAGATAACCACCATCAGAAGGGGACAGAGTCTTGAAAACTCAAGGAGGAGAGAAAGTCCAAGAATATGAGGGAAAGCAACAAAAGCAACCAGTGTCAAGAATGATGGCTGAAAAGGGTCTCTTCGCTTAGTTACAAAGCAAAGAAAGAACATCTTTACTAAAGACATTTCAGCAAAGTTAGATTACCAAAAAAATTAAGACAACCAAGAAAGTTTGAGGCGATGGAAAGGATGAAGACTGTGGATAAACAGTAAAGGGTAGGCACCTGTGCAAGTGGAGTAGGAGACTATTATTGATGAAGCTGGAGAAGTGTTCATGGAAACAGAACAGTATTGTTTAGACCAGCGGTTATCAAACTGTGGGTCGCTGAGAACTTTAGCTGCCCCCTGCCCCCTTAAGGATTGGGGACAGCATGGCAGCGGCCTGGGGGATTGCCACCGCTGCAACCGCCCCCATAATCACCCCTGCTGCACTTACCGGGGTTTTGGGTGAGCTTCAGGGAGGCCTGCGAGACCCTCTAGAGGCCTCCCCAATCTTCAGATTGCCGCAAAACAGCAATCGTCGGGTACTTCCAGTTTTCACAAAAACCGGAAGTGCTCAGAGATCGCTGTTTTGCGGTGATCCGAAGATTAGGAGGCCTCTAAAGGGTCACGCAGGCCTCCCCGAAGCTCCCCCAAGCCCCGGTAAGTGAAGCGGGGGCGATTTCAGGGGGCGGTTGCAGCAGAGGCGATCCCCGGGATCGCTGCTGCTGCTGGCTCCGCCTCCGCAAACACAAACTTCTCTTCACCTCCCGTTGAGAACTTTGAGTACCGCTGGTTTAGACAATCTAGAGAAAAGCAAAGGGGTGTGTACAAAAGTAAGAACCAGAAGGAAAAAAAGTTGTATTGTATAAGAACGCATAACATACTAGGGAGCAGCCATCACCATCTGCCCTAGTCTTCCAAACTCTCAAACACAGACATGTGAAGTGACCTTTCACACACAAAACATATTTCTGAAATATTTATGAAAGACTGAATGAATACAGTGTTCAGAAATAGATGGTCTCAAAATTATCAATGCTGAGTTATGTAGCACCTTGTCTCTTGTAGTGGAGAAAGGGATGGAATACCCTCAGAACGCTACACTAAGCCAAATAAGTGTCTGGATGACAGAAACTCTCACTAGCCACCAGCCATTCTAACTACTACTGTCTTCCTACATAAACATAATAAGATGAAGTAGGTTTGCTGGAGTACATTACCTTGTACTCCAAGAGCATACGTAGGATTTTAATACCATGACGTGTAAGGAATTATGATTCAGCTGAATATGACCAATGATGGGCCCAGGGTCATAGATGCTCAGGTTTTAGTTCGAGATACAGCAGCACTGGAATTGGTAACGTACAGTACTATTAGGTTCATGAGTCCACTGAATCGCAGTTGCAAAAATATCAAGCTCAAACATTTTCCTAGGGCTCAGTGCCTCTTTTCCATTTACCTGTCTTGGGCTGCAATTCCATAGACACGTACTTGGGAATAAGTCTCACTGAACTCAATGAAACTTACTTGGGAGTAGACATGCATAGGATTGCACAGTTAAGGAATTAACTGGATCATGCCGACTATCAAACCAAGATGTATGATGCCAGGAACATTACAGCACTGTATTCATAATCTAACAATGCCCACCTATAGAGGTCCACAAATTTTGACTGGACTTTATAGTTAACCTGAATCTATTGTTGCTACATGCTTTGAGTTGGGAGCAGAAGTAACAGGTGAGTCTTGTGACATCATGCTGAGTTGCAAAGAAATGTACAGTAACACACCTCCAAAACACAGTGTGAAGTCAGAGATGATCCCCTGCCCTCTTCAGTTCCAAGTTCATCTACTACATCCAAGTAGAAGGATGTAGATAAAATAAGGACACTTGTCACAGTGAACACATTTCTGAATGCCTATTTATCCAATACTAAAATTCTAGTGACTTGAGATGTTTCAGGCTCCTCTCATACTCTGCCCATGTTTCTGCCCTATAAAGCTGGCATTTGAAATGGGTCATGTTAGCTTTCATAACACTGCTGCACAATTACCTCTCTTAATTGGTATTTTGGCAATTTTGCTAACAGACAAGTACAGTAATGCAATTTCACAGTAAAGTATATTCTCAAAATAAACTTTATTTTTAGGTTTAGTTACATACAGTTCCTTATAATATTAGTTTCTATAGTCAGATAATCTTCCTAGAGCTTATACAGTATACTGAATGTTGCCTACATAAAAAGTAATAATAATAAGACCTAAACAGACCCAAATGTGTTCTGAGAAATTACTTTGCACGGAGAGACCTTTGCACAGGATGTTGAGAGCACAAAATATCAGACAGTGGAGTGTCCAATATGCTAGATAGAAAGTGCATATTAGATCTATCCATCCAATATGCACCTTCATCCAAGTTTACCTTCTCCTATTCTGTTTGCCCACACCTACCATCATGCACAGACATGGGACAACTGTGAAATAGTGTCAGGTCTAGCACCTTCAACTTATTCTATAAAATGTTCATGTTTGAAGAATAGCTATTGTTCACGTGTTTGGCCAGCAGATTACCATGCACAGAAGTGTAAAATTGCAGCATAGAATCAGACATATAATTATGTTCAAACACAGTGCCATTTAAAATGATGATAATTAGCTGTAAAGTAAACAGAACTAAAACTCTCCATTTCTGAACATCATATTCTATGAACCAGTATGCAATACTGTAATTCTAAAAATGTTAAGTTTTAAATGTCATGCCTGCCACCGTACTCAACTGAAAATTAGGTAATTTGAATCTGGCAACATTACATTACCACATCATCATCATCATCAAGTGTCAGTGACTAGATATAGTTGTGCGACAGTGTTTATGTCATCAAGACTTTCAAGTATAAAACCCAACATGACCCATTCTGAATGCTGACTTAGGGCGCAATCCTATCCCTCCAAAAGGGGAATTCAAGGGGGATTTGAATCCCCTTTCCATTCTGGGGCTTCCCGTTTTCGCTGCGCCGCTGGTTACACCGGTGGTGTAAGTAGGATAGGATTGCGCCCTTATTGATATAGTGCAGAAATATAGAAATGGCATGAGGGGGTTTGATCACCTAAAGTTCTGATGATTCAAGTGTTAGCAGGTTAGTGTTATGTCCATTTCTTAATGCATAAGAAACATACTACTGCAATGCTTCTATCATTAAGCGCTTAGGTCTGATGCACAGCATGACCATCTGAATGCCAGTACATACAACACAGAATATGAGGAACCAAGCCATCCTCCAGGAATATTTCTGAAATGATATGTGGTAGGTCTGTCACAAATCCACCAATATTTCAGTGCTGAGGTGAATAATGTGGGGTATCAAGGACCCTGAAGTGAGTAGCTGAGTACTCCCAGTTTTGAGCATAGCACCAGTAAAATTATGATTCAGGAAAGTTGCAAATCTCAATACCTCACATACTACTACAGCATTTCATCAAATAATTAGGAGTATCTTTTTAATCACACAAGGTCCTGGCCTCCAAAGTTTTAGCATTTCACAACACACACACACTTTTCTGCTTTGGCAGATTACTCAATTGTTAGTACTAAAGTACTAAAACGGTTAAAGCTTCACAGCAAGATCTTCCAACATGACTGTAAACTATAGTTGCAGTTGACTGCTTGACAGGAGAACAGCAACTCATCATGAATGAACTGATCCTACACTACTTCCTCCTGACCACACCCCTTATGACTTTCTGGATTTCACTACAAGGCATTGTCAACTTAAAGGGCCTCCCTTCCAATAGCTTCAACAGACTGTAACACAGAGTATTAACTTGCTGAACTGGAGGAGTCAACTGAGTAGCCACAGATTTCTGCAAGCTTTTGGTTTCTCAGCATTCTTCCCTTGTGGACTTTAAAGCACAACATTGATTGGTTTGTTTGAATTGTATTTATTATTTAGGCCGTTCAACTGAACACTTACTATACAGCCTGATCTTAATCCAGTTTACTGCAAGTAGGAATTAAAAAAATTGAGGACTGGCAGTGATCATGAGTAAAACGGATCAATAAATGCCATAGGCCCGCAACCCTGGCAGGTGAGTGTTTTTACAGGAGGTACCACACTAGGGAATGGAGAGAAAAGAGGGGGAGAGAGAGAGAAAGAGAGGAAATCACTCACTTTCGTCCTGCCATTGATTTTGTAGTCGCCCAGCTTGCCATTGCAGTGGCGAATGAGATCGTCCATACTGTTCATGAGCTTCCCGATGGTCTTGCAGCCGGGCTCCTTGCCTTCCACCCAAGTGATTTTGTCTCCGCGGATGTCCCTAGAGGAATCGCTCTTCTGGCTGACCAGCTGCCCGTCGGTAAAGCGGCCGGTGTGGTGCAAAGCGCGCACCTCTTGCGCGATCTGCCCGCCCAGCTCCTTGCCCAAGAACTCATCCACAACGCAGATGCCATGCTTGTTCATGCAGGGCACGATGTACTCCAGCGCTAGTCGCTGAGGGACCAGCGACTTCATCTGCCCGTTGGGGCGCAGAGACGCCTCGCCAGTCAAGTTAGATTTATCCCGGTAGAGGAGCCCCGCCTCCCTGGCTGGAGCCGCCGCAGCCACTGCCGCTTCCTCGTCCTCCTCTTCCTGCCCTTGGGCTTCTGACGCCACTTTGGCAACGTGGTTATTCGTGACCACCGATGAGTTCTCTTCCGAGTCGGCGTCTGGCCGCGGCTTGGCTGGTAGCGTCGTTACCTTCTTGCTTGCGGGGGCAGCCGCCGCCCCTTCCTTACTGTCCCCTCCTTCTGCGGCGTGGTGGTGGCCTCGGTGGCCGCCCCCGCCGCTGCTTCGGTGCTCGGCAGCGCCCCCTCCTGCGCCCGCGGCGGCATTGCCGCTTCCCCGGCAGATGAGCTTGTGCTTCTTCCAATCTTGCCGCTGATGCTCTTTGCTACAGTAGAAGGAGCTGCGGCACCGTCCGCAACGCAGCAGGTTCTCCATCTTCCCGCACAGCTCGCAGTACTGCCGGTCCCGCTCACTGCTGGCACTGCTGCTGCTGCTGCTGCCGCCGCCGCCAGTGTTGCTGCTGCTGCTGCTACTGCCGCCGCCTTGGCCTGCCCCGCCGCCGCCACCGCTGCTATTGCCGTTGCCACCACTCCCACCGCTGTCATTGGCCATGTTGATCCACTCCTCTCCTCAGGCGCCTTGTTTCTCCGCGCGGCCTCGGAGAGGCGAGTGGCTCACAGCATCATGGCCGATCCCGTCAGGGCTCCGCCGCGGCCCCAGCTGCCTCGCCCGCGTCCCGCTCTCCTCGCCTCTTGGTGGGCGGAGAACGGCCACCAGCCCTCACGCCGCCGCCGCCGCCCTCTTGCCTTGCCCACCGCCTCGCGGCTCACTTCTGCCAGCGCCTCATCGCCGATTCGGGCAGCAGGGCTCGCTTCTCCCGCCGAGACTTTCTTCCTCCCCCGCCCTCAGCCTGAGGGAAAGAAGGGAAAACCTATCTCAGCGGCCGTTTCCCGGCGCGAATCTCCCTCCTCTCTCTCCCCTCTTGCTGTTGCCTGAGCCGAAGCGGAGGGGGAGGAGTTTACGCCGCCACTCTCCGGCTCCGCTTTGCACGTACGCCACTTCCAGTCAGTCAGTCACCCCGACAGGGGAGGGGTCTGCGCGCGCGCCGGAGCCGTGAGGTGGGCGGGGCAACAGAAGAGAGAAATGAGGGGGGCTGCGGCCACCTCGCCAGAGCTTGGGGGCGGGGCTGAGAGCGTTGCCGCACGCGGCGAGGGCCTTTTGCCCCGCCTTTCTTTGCAAGGAGCGAGAGGTGGATGCAGCCGGCCACGTGGTCTTTTTTTAAGGGCTGTTTGCTGTTTTAAGGGATCGTGGTAATACTGCTGTGTGTGAATTCAGGTATATACCAGTATTAGCGGTTTTGTGTTAATGACAGCTCGGCTCCCCGTATACCACACACACAGTATCGCACAGAACATACATAAGAAGAGCCCTGCTGGATCAGACCAAAGGCCCATCTAGTCCAGCTTCCTGTATCACACAGTGGCCCCACCAGATGCCTCAGGGAGCACACAGCCAACAAGATAAATCCTGTTTCCTGCTGCCACTCCCCTGCACCTGGCACAGAGAAAACCTACTTCTAAAGCCAGGAGGTTGCTTATGGCTTGTAACCTGTGATGGTCTTTTCCTCCATGAATCTGTCCAATCCCCTTTTAAAGGCATCTAGGCCAGGTGCCATCACCACCTCCTGTGGCAAGGAGTTCCACAGATGAATTACATGCTGGGTAAATACATATTTTCTTTTATCCGTTCTAACTCTCCGTCCACTCAATTTTAGTGCATGTCCCCTGGTTCTGGTGTTGTGCGAGAGGGAGAAGAATTTCCTTCTATCGACTCTCTCCATCCCATGCATAATTTTATACGTCTCAATCATGTCCCGTCCCCCCTCAGGCACCTTATTTGTAGACTGAAGAGCCACAAACGCTGTAGACTTTCCTCATAAGGGAGATGCCCCAACTCACTAATCATTTTGGTCGCTCTCCTCTGCACCTTTTCCAGTTCCACTATATCCTTTTTGAGATGCGGCGACCAGAACTGGACGCAATACTCCAGATGCGGCCTTACCATCGATTTGTACAACGGCATAATAATATTGGCCGTCTTATTATCAATCCCTTTTTTAATGATCCCAAGCATGGAATTGGCCTTCTTCACAGCCGCCACACACTGGGTCGACACTTTCATCGACCTGTCCACCAGTACCCCAAGATCTCTCTCCTGATCTGTCACAGACAGCTCGGAACCCATGAGCGTGTATGTGAAGTTTTGATTTCTTGCCCCAAGGTGCATCACTTTACACTTACTTACATTGAAGCGAGAACATAATGGATCTCCCTTCTGCAAAGACCGAGGCACAGAGTATGGCGCGCGTGGTTAGGAAGCTCTGTCGTCGTGTTCATTGTTTTCAAGCCGGTTGATCAGTCACTCTTCTTAACCACGCTGCGTTTTTATAGCCCAGTGCAGCAACTTGTCAGGCTACTTTACTTGAACAGATTGGCATGCTTAGTTATTTGGCATTAAGACCTCTTGCCATCCCTAGCCTTGCAGATCGACTGTAGGTATGCAGGTTTATTTAGAATTGTCCAATGTCTTGTACCCAGAAGTACGCCCCACTGCTTTAGACCAGGGCTAAGCTATGGACAGTTACTTGAGAGTAAGCGCCATTGAATTTACTAGAAATTCCGTCTGAGAGTAAACATGCCACAAACTTTGGTTCTATGGCTGCAATTTTATATTGAACACCATGGGACTTATGAGAAAATGTGCATTGGATGCACGTGTATATAGGCAGGCACAACACGTTCTGATTACTTTACACAACATCAGCCTTTGAACTGATTTCCGTGTCTTATACCTGCTCATTTAGCAGAATGAGGTGGTAGAAAGAATCCCAAGAGAGAGATGATTGCCATTGCATGGGCCACTGTGAGATACAGAAAGCTGGACTAGGTGGACCTTCTTGACCTGATCCAGCAGGGTTCTTCTTATGTTCTTTTTACCTTGGGGTGGAGGTTGGAATACCATTTTTAATAGTCCCCCTCCATGTGAAAAAGGCTGCCTGCAAGCAGATCAGAGGGAAAAATGGTATCCTTCCGTTCCAGCATCGGATTGCTGTGGGTGATGGGGCAAAGTTCTGCCCTGGCATCCTTGTTGTCCACCCCTTGATTGGGCACTACCACTCACTCACAGTCACTAGTACTGAGGGTTCAGGGGTTGGCATAGATAGCTGAGCTTTTTCCTGCTCCCAAGTCCAAAGTGGACAGTAGTCTATTCTAGTGCCTCTAGTTTTTACCATCCTATTCACAACGTTTCTGCTGTGTGAGATCAAGCCACACGTGCTTAGACTGCAGTGTCTATTAAGACTATTAAGACACATTTAAGACTATTAAGATCTGAATAGTCTTTGCTGCAAATATTTTGATTTAATTCATTTGTTAAACCGTATGAATTTAAAAATTAGTTTGCATCTAACAAATTTACTCATGTCCTATCTCTTCCAAGTCTTTTCCCCAAAGACTGTGAGCCCAATCCTATGCCTGTCTACTCAGAAGTTCCATTATAGTCAATGGGGCTTACTCCTAGGTAAGTGTGGATAGGATTGCAGCCAAAAATCACATTTGCCATTTTGCAAAGCCAAATTCAAAATACTCAAAATATTTATGACATTTTACACAATAACTCAATTTCCTGAACTCCATCTGGCTCACCTCTTCAGTGTTCTGAACTATATTGCCATGAGCTTGGCTGCTCAGCTCCTCTTGTACAAAGTTATGAGTACATCCAGCCAAAGTGAAACACTTATGAGTAGAACAGCACAATCCTGTGTAACGTTTGTAGCGGTGTAACAGTAGATCCACTGGTGTAAGTCCACTTATGCCAGTGTAACTTGCCGGACACTGATGGACGCAGGACGGCCACCAGCTTAACCCCTGTCGGATGCCATGCATGCGCAGTTTGGATGCAGGACAGATGCCAGCACAACTCTGCCGGTGCAGGGGGCATTCCAGGGGTATCCAAATGCCCTCAGAATGCCCCTTGCACCAGCAGAGTTGTACTGGTGTCTGTCCTGTGTCTGAACTGTGCACGCGCGGTGTCCGAGAGGGGTTACGCTGGTGTCCATCCTGCGTTCATTGACATACAGCAAGTTACACTGGCATAAGTGCACTTACACTGGTGGATCTACTGTTACACAGGATTGAGCTGCTAGTGATTCCACCAGAAGAAAGCATACAGTAGCACATGCTTAGTTCTCACACTGAAATCAATCTTAAAAATGTTTTAACATTGTCTGGATTGCATGCTCTCTCTCTCTCTCTCTCTCTCTCTCTCTCTCTCTCTCTCTCTCTCTCTCTCTCTCTCTCTCTCTCTTTGAGTTCATGTTTTTATGGGGCTGTGATAATATTTTTTTCAGTTTTGAAAGTTAACAACTCCAGAAAAAACAACATACATGCAATAGCAGAATGGCTTCCACTGTATTCATAGAAATGACATGCAAATTATGCTAGTGATATGCAATTAAGCTACAGAGGTTAGTTGCAGTCCTAACTGTGAATACTATCAGCAAGGAGGTCCTTGTTCATCTCTGATTTTCTGCCTGATTCCCAGCATGTTTCTTTAAGAGCATTAAGCCCCAAACTGGAGTCCCCAAATGTGATGTGAGCTTCCTCAATTAATGAGGATTTGAATGTGGCTTTCCCACATCCAGTCCTGCTATTTCAGCCTGAACTGTAGTGCTGTGCTGTTTCCTTCCCTCAGTTGGAAAGATCCCCACAGCCGGGCTCTCCTGGCTTTAAAGGGCTAAGTTGGGAATCCAGCATAGTGCAGTTTCAGCATGATGGAAGCAAATGCTTGTGTACAACAAGAAGTGGTTAGCTGACATCTGCATCACGAGACACCCATCATTATATTGAGTAAGGTATATGCAGGGCAGGTGCTGACAAAGGGGCACGGTACAAAGCATCTCTATGTACTCTTCACTTTCCTTGCATATTAATAACCATCAATATTAGGGGTGGTTTGGCCCTCGCTGTAACTACGTTTTCCACAAGTGTGCAGCATTTGTTTTCTCCCTTGGGATGTAACGCAACCATTTATTTATATGTAATAAAGTAAAGGGATTCCTCTCAAGACATGGCCATGCTGAGAACAAAGGGCCCAATCCTATCCAACTTTCCAGCACCAATGCAGCCATGCCAATGGGGTGTGCACTGCATCCTGGGGGGGGGGGGAATCACAGAGGCCTCTTCAAGGTCCCTTACCTCGGGGCTGCACTGCAGCTGCATTGGTGCTGAAAAGTTGGATAGGATTGGGTCCTTTAAATACGCCAATGAGCTTAACTCTATTTGCATAGCAGCGGTGGAACTTCAGTGGAGCACGTGGAGCAGGAGCTCCGGGCGCTCGGGTGGGCGCGCTCGGCGGAACTCATCGAAGCGAGGCACCGGATCGGCCCTCCCGCCCTCCCTGGAGCCCGTTCGACTCCGAAATGAGAGCAAAACGGGCGGGGGGGGGTCAATGTCACGCGAGGGGTGCGTCGACGTGATGCGTGCAGGCCCCGCCCCCACGCGCCCGGGCACCGGGAGGGCGCCCGTCGTCTCTGTTGCATAGCCCTATGCAGGAATATATTTCCTGGCCCCACTAGAGTGTAATACAATGTTGGGAACTGCATTTTATAGAAATGAGGATGATTAGATGAATATTGATACAGTGTATACACTGAATGTTCAGGGGTGTTTTTTAAAGAAGAAAATCTATGTCATGTATGATGTATCAATACTGCTTTTGAAGTTAATTTTGTAGCTACTCTACAGGTTGGTGATTGTATCTGCAACTCTAAAACAATGTTGCAAATGAGAAGTTTTTGCAAAATCTCAAGACATTCCTGCATTGCCTTTGTCCTCATTTTAAACTTTGTATTGTGAAAGTTCAAAGGCACATACCACATTGAGCTATTGCCCTTGCTAGGGGATTAAAAAAAAATCCTACCAGTTTTTACCCTCTGGCTCAAGCAAGTCACAATCTCTTGAAAATGCCTAAAGAGTATAGGGCAGGAAAAAATGCCTGTTAAAAATGTCAAGAGCTTGTAATCTTGCATAAGATACAAAAACAGTAACTTTTCTTACAGTGCAGGGGTGGCCAAACTTGCTTAACAAAAGAGCCACATATGATAAACTTCAGATGTTTGAGAGCCACAATATTTAAGAAGCATTTATTCACCATGAACATTAAAGTTATGTTTTAAGACAGTGGACTCTCAGTTTATACCTGGTAAATAATTATAAAGCTTGAAAACTTCTTATTTATCTTTTATATTAATTGTGATGCAAAAAGCACCTTACGGTGCAATCCTGTGTATCTTCCGTGCTGGGGGAGCACACGCTCCCCCGACGCTGGGTATCGCGAAAGTGCCGTAAAGTACTTGTGCGACACCCAGCAAATAAGAACCGCTGGAGTAAAGGCCCATGGTCCACTCGTCCCCGGAGCAGTGTTCCTGCGCCCGCCAGACTGGGTAAGTCCAGCACTGGCTGGTGCAGGGGGAGGGTGGATTGGATGGGGGTGAGGGGCGGTCATTGGCCGCCCTGGGCCAGGAGAGGGTGGGGATATCGGCGGCAAGATCCGCCGATATCCAAAGCCCTCTCCCAGTCCAGGTTGCCCCGACACCCGGGCCTCGGATGTATGCCAGCTCCAGAGCTGGCATACATCCGAGGAGGCCCATAGGATCTGGGCCTCCTTGCACCCAGGGAAGGGGTCGATTGTCCCCTTTCCTCGAGGTGCACCCTGACTTACCCGGGGCAGCCCGGGACCTGGATAGGATACAGCGGCCGGCCCTTTAGGCCGGCCACCGTATCTTACACAGGATTGGGCTGCCTGTCAACATATTTCCGAGAGCCGGACATTATATGTCAAAGAGCCGTATGTGGCTCATGAGCCGCAGTTTGGCCACCCCTGTTATACTGTTTCTCATCTACCAGCCTTGATCCCATGAGAACTGTTCAAACTGTTAGTATAGATGGTTTACACAGCAGGGTTTGGGGGAGACTTCTGTTGAGATGATCTATTCAAGGCCTGGGGTCATAAAGAAAGAAAATACTTTATTTACATGAACTCCATACTTTGAGAAGGAGAGAGAAATAGCAAACATGTAGGACCTATTTAGCTGGAAAGGGATTCCGGGAAGAAAAAGGAAGAATAGTCTGAGATGAGCAATCTGCATACCAAAAAGAGCTTTACCGGAACAGTAAAAGGGGAAATCTTCATACCCCATGTGGCAAGTTTACTGGCTATATTTTCCCCATCAGGTGCTTGTGCAGTGTTGTTGTACCTGTCTCCATTCCCAACACAAACAGTCAAAGGAGCCTTGCGGTAAGGGGCTGAGCCTTCTGAGAGGGGGGGATTTTGTTTGCCTGTGTTATACAGGGGTTGCCTGTAAAAATACAAGGTTATTCAAAAACGATGGTGCAAAAATAAAGCTGATTTATTCTTAAATGAACTGACATACCACAACCATCATGACATGAAAAGACAGAAAAACTGTCCAAGTTTCACATGTTCATTACAAATGTTCGATGTGGGCACTTGAGTAACTACAATGGGGGCGAACAGCCGCAGTCTCCTCACCTGGGGCATTTGCCCCCTCCCCTTGCCCTGTTGCTTTCAGTAGTCTCCTGAAGACTGATGCCAATTCTTGGAGGCTGCAGGTCAGTCCTGGTCACCCTACCCACTATTCAGGTCTAGCTATTCCTGCCCTTGATCCCTAATGATAGGCTTACCATATCGCCGACCGGGACGCTCCGTCTTGCCCTTAAGGGGCGGGGCGGGGCGGGGAGGGGAGGGGAGGGGAGGGGAGAGTCAGAGCGCGCGCGCTCTGACTCCCTCCCCCCGCCCCGCCCCGCCCCTTAAGGGCAAGACGGAGCGTCCCGGTCGGCGATATGGTAAGCCTACCTAAGGAGGACTGGGCTCAGCTGCTGGCAGTTACCTTTTTTTTCTCACAGTGCCCTGGAACAATGCTATATCAGAAAAGAAAAGAAAAAAGCAGCTAGTTTTGGATTACGCTGAAACGGATAAACTTACAATTTTAATTAAGGAAAAGTCAGTTAACCTTTTTGTGAATAACTGGAAACCATGTATTGATTTTTTTTAAGAGAGAGAGAGAAGAACGATGTGATGGTATGTGGATTTAATGAATAGAATGTGGGTGATATTTTGGCTTAGTTTGTTTATTATACGTAGAAAATAGTGAATAGCATGCTAGTAGGATGTATTGCTTCGCACTTGCTATAACCTTACGAAATATGTATTGTTTTTATGTTTCAATATATTAATAAAATATAAATATATCGAAAAAGAAAAAAGCAGCTGGTGCTGCTGACGAATCCAACTACCAGCACTGCCAAGGTAAGTCCTGCCCCAACCTTAGGAGACCACTTTGCCAAGAGCCCATCAAACATGAAGCTGGTCCTGGGCACCAAACTAAAGCATAGCTGTTTTAGGAAGGCATTTAGGCACAGCTGATACTGTTTCCCTAGTGTCTATATTTTATTACTGCTCTCATTCATTCGCTCTGAAAGTGTTTTCCATGACCTTGGCTGCCACTTTGTTTTGCTTAGAATAGTTTTTGTATGTGTCACCACCCCCTCCAGGCACCCTTCAGGGACAAACCAAAATCCTGCTGGGTCCAGCTGAGAGGTCAACTGTGGTTTGGCTTGAATAGACCAGAAACCAGGCTAAAACCAGCCTTAAACAGTAAGCTGCCACCACCTCTAACTGCCAGTTCTTAAACTCAGGGAAGGTAGAAAGTTGTAGGCATCCCAGCTACCCAGAGGAGACAAAAATCATCAAGCCCAAAATTCCCTTATTCCTGGGTACTGGCAAAACATTCAGTAGTGTGACTTTTTTTTGGTCAATACTGGATTTAACTGAACCAGGCTTTCCTCACCCAAGAATCACACACTGCTCTAAAGTTTAAGAATACATTAAAGAACAAAAGCATAAAACAACCATAAGATTCTCTAAATACCGTTATGGGAATTATACAGAAAGCAGAACAGAAAACAACCAAGCTCCTAACCTAACACATGTTAACCTCACTTGGGAACCAGGAAGGACATTGATACCTGGGATACTACCTTTGGGAAAGTTCTAATCTATCAGAGGCTCAGGACCAACCCCCCCCCTCCCCAAGGATGATGCAAGGTACCTATTTGAAGGTTCTGGGCAATCACAGCCTCACACTCCTGAACCTTCTAGATGAGCGTTTCTCAAAGTGGTGGGTCACACAACCCACCCCTTTTGGGGGGCATGGCCAATATCTCCTTAAGGGGGGTGGTCAGCCCAAACGTTGGAGGTGGCGCTCTAGGATCGCTTGCCTCTGACCCAGAAACATACCTGGTTGCCCTGCCAGCTCCCCAAAAGGTCCGGAAGTGGGCTTCGGAACGCGATCAGCGCCGTTTGGAGCCTTGGGGAGGCCTGCAGAGGTGGCAGCAGCCCCCCGGACCCTTCGGTGAACTGGCAGGGCAACCAGGTATGTTTAACACAGCGTTTCTGGGTCAGGTACAATCCTGGAGCGCTGCCTCCGACATCGCCCTGCCCCCGCAAAGACTTAAAGGGGAGTAAATTCCCCTGTAAGACTTTGAGAAACGCTGTTCTAGATGACTACATGCCGAAAGGTCCATCCACGAGCAACTTGGGGGGGCCCCAACACCCAGCTGATGCCAATTTCTATTTAACAGAACAAGAACGTGACCTTGCAGGTCTAGCAGTTCGATAGTACAGGTGCCTTGATGCTCAATGCTCATGAGAACATTAGTAACTATCCTCCTAGTACAGAGAGGCACAAACATTCCCTCCAAGATGGATTCTTGAGTGTTCTAAGATGCAGTCTCAACAGCAGTTTCCTTACAATATGTAGTTAGCTGCTTTGGTTTACATGGTAAGAAAAGTGGGATAAAATATATATTTTAAAAACTCCTAGTAACTCTAAAGGGAAGGTGCAGTATCTGCCCATACCTAAATGGTTCCACAGATACAGTGATTTGACAAAAAGCATTTATCCATACAGGTCAAAAAAAGTAATACATTGGCTATGGCTATGGTGTGTATGTGTGTGTGTGTGTGTGTGTGTGTGTGTGTGTGCGCGCGTGTGTGTGTGTGAATTGTTACTGAATGTGATAAACAGCACAATCCTCTTCAGCTTCCCCAGAAGTGTCGTTGGGGTAGGGGCGGGGGGGCCGTGGGCCCAAGGTGGTGGGCTCCCTTCCTCTTCGTCTCTGCGCGGATGGATCCGTCCTTGTGTTGGACCCTCCCGCCCGCCCTGGAGTCGTTTGGCTCTAAAAAGGAAGCAAAACGACAGGTGTGTGTGTGATTGGAGCCGTGCACGCCTAGGTGCGTGCGAAACTGACGTCACACCCGGGGACCCCCCCCCCATGAGGGAGCGTAGCTCCATTTCTGAGCTTCCCCCACCGGTGCAGCCAGCGGTTCAGCGAGAACAGGAGGCCCCAGAACAGAAAGGGGATTCAAATTCCCTTCAAAGGGGATTTAAATCCCCCCTCCCCTCCAAAGCCTCCTGCCCTGCACTCCCCTGCTGTTTACACCAGTGGGAGGAGTTGGATAGGATTGTGCTGTATAACTGGAAATCCTTTTCTCTGTTATATTATTTTTTTGAACATCACAGTACTATGCGTGCTTTCTCAGATCTGATTCCAGACTATATATCACAGAATGCTTACAATTTCCAAATGCTTAAAAGATCCCCTTCAGCAGCAAACTGGTTTTCACAGTGGCACAAAGAGATCATAATGTGACCTCTTCACTTTGTATTATGATGTTTACTTAATATCGTACAGTTGCGTCATCATGACTCAACATAAGGACATGTTGATGATGGTTTGCCCTTTGAAAATGTTAGAATGTCAACCCATGCTCTAATTGTTTTGCATAAATTTGTTTAATCATTAATCTAGTTTCTATCCTCCACTTCTTATGAATACTGCTCTGACAGTGTTTCTCCTTTCTCTTGATATTCTTTTACAAGTTACTGCAAAGCAAGGATAGAAACACTATCCTTTTATGTTTTCTTTCTCCCCTGAAACAGGAAAGAAATAAGAAGAAAACTTGATATACATTATTCTAATTCAGGGGTTCTCCACCCCTTTTCAGCTGAGTACCACCTCTGGCGCCATTCTCCTGCTGCAAACGACTGGAAGTGACTGGCGATGACATCATCACCAGTTATTTCTGGGTTTTCAGGTCTTTGGAGGCCAGAATATAGGCCTCCAAAGGTAGGAGGCTCTGGGTGTGAGGGCCCTTCTCAGTGTTCCCAAGAGGCTCGGCCAAAGGCAGGAATCTCTAGGGAGCAAAAATGCACTGCCGAAAGCACTGCAGAGCAGGGTTTCGGTGGTTTGGCAGTCCAAGTACCACCAGCAGTCGGCCGAAGTACCACTAGTGGTACTAGTACCACTGGTTGAGAAACCCTGTTGTATTTGATTATCAGCTCCTGTATGATATGACAAGTGTTGTGATGTGTTCCAGTAAGACCCAGGAAAAAGGGAGTCTTTTCCAAGAATTCAGTGATAGTACAGTAATGTGAGTTCATTAGGGTTGCTATCTTACCAATATATAATTGCTATATAAATGTTGTTGTTGTTGTTGTTGTTGTTGTTGTTGTTGTTGTTGTTGATGATGATGATGATGATGATGATGATGATGATACACAGAAAATACAACAGCTGCAGGTTTTCATAGCATGGAGATGCAGCTGTGGAGAAAGCTTCATGGTTAGATTTGTCATGCAGCTGTTAAATGTACATGTCATGCCAGAATAATAAGTGCTGACACCTCAGGTTAAATTCTGAGCGCATGTGGCCTAGATGGGAAACAAGCAAGGAGGTGAGTAGGGCTACATTTCGTATGCGCCCTCTGCTTCCTCAGTGGCATTTGCATCATTTCCTGGTGGCTGGTGTCTTTCTGAGGGTTCTACAGAATGCCTGTGTGTGCTCCTGTTGTTGAATGATGTCCATCTTCACAGATTGGGAAATTTGGGAAAGTTTCTGGGGAAATTGATGCAAAGCTGCTGAGTCAGGTTCTACAAATGTAACCTGACAAGCTAGGCAGAGAAGATGGCTGAGTGGAAATGACAGATTTAGCTATCTGTTCCAGACATTTTGGACAATTAAGCTTGATCACAAATACTGTAACTACTTTGGTAACTTTCTTCAGGTCGTGGGGTTGCCAAACTGCAACTGGGTGATACCTCCAGTCCTGTACCTTTTAAATTTGCTGCTGCCTAGAGAGAGAGATGAGGAAGCAGGAACTCTTTTTCTTTCTCTCTCTCACCCATTTATCTTCTGGTCACCCATTTAGCCCTCATCATATGTTCCCTTTCCTTGGAGAGTGAATGCATGGTGGGAGGCGAGGCAGTGTGAGCCCTCAGCAAGCCCTGCCATGCTCCTTAGTCCTGCCTCCCATTCTCTCCACGGATGGTGTTTATCTGCACATGCAAGCGTCCATGGGAAGAGATCTTCCCTGTGATTGCAGGTGCTCAGTAATACAATCGTGGGGAGAAACTCTCCCGATGGACAGACCTCCCATGGTTATAGAACAGGGAAAAGAGTTTCTCCCAAGGTCTAAAGGGATTGGTGCTGGGGTTTTGTGAGTGAACGAGAGAGGTATTTTAGTTAAAGAAACTTTTTAATTTTAAGAATAAGACTAGAGGAAACGCATATGTTTGGATCTGCTTATGTATGGTATAAATATAGATCAATGATACAGTATATCCATGTGTGTTGGTTTATCATCTTATATGACAGGGTTAAATAGTGGTTACAGATCATGCATCAAAGTCCTTAAAGGGGCTACAAATACAATTAAAAAAGCAAGGTATTCAAATAGACCACCAACACAGTCCTCTCGTGGGTTAGCATTTGGTCTCCCCTCCCCCCCCCCGCCAGGAATGCCACATGGCAGATATACAGGAGGGGGCAGATGATACATGAGAAACTTCTCTCTCAACCTTTTGTTTAATTAGCAGATTTAAAAAGTTGCCTGTTCACTTCCTGATGTCTAGGAATTTTATTCATCAATAAGTATATCATCTGCATTGATTTGCCCTCACAATTGAGCTGTATAGGCAAATATGGTGGACAGGGTCTTCCCACCCAGGTTGTGGAACTCCGTTGCCCACAAGAGGCTTATCTGATCCCATTGATCTCTATTTTTAGGAGAATCTTGAATACCATCCTTTCCTGCAGGGCCTGTGGCTGAGAGTCAGAGCTTCCCTTATCCCTTCCACCTTCTTAACTTGTGCATAGGGTTACTACCATGCTACACTGGAAAGAGCATTTCTGCACTACAGCATATTTGGACCATTTATATAACCGCTCTCTGCATAGCCAAATTAAGATACCAGATTTTTAAACTGGCCTATTCATGTGTCTTTACTAGGAAATTTTTTAGCTAGCAAAGCTTTTTTTTCCTGGCATGGAAATAAATTGATGGGAAGAGCATCACTGGTTTATAGAGCAATCCTATGCATGTGCCCATGGACATAAGTTCAGTTTAGTGGGACTTACTAAGTGTGGATAGAAGTGCAACTTTAATTTCTGCATGTCAGGCTGGAGTTAAAGGCACAGGAAAAATCTGGCAACCTTATCGGGAACAGAAGAGGCTTTAAGAATCAGCATTCTCCATCACCACGTGCAGGATCATAGGGTTGCCACATTTTCAAAAGCTAGTTCTTGTATCTAAAAGGCTTTAAGGGGCTAGAAATTTTGGTTATTAACCTTGAATTCACTGCGGAGTCACATAACAGTTAGGCAAATATGAAAAGAACCACTTACAGCGCAATCCTACCCAGCTCCTCCACCGGTGCAACCTGCGGAGGAGGGCAGAATGGGAGTCTTTGGAGGGGAAAGAAGATTTAAATCTCTTTTGAATCCCCTTTAGAGGGGATTTGGATCCCCTTTCCAGGGCCTCCAGTTCTTGCTGCACCACTGGCTGCACCGGTGAAGGAGCAGGATAGGATTGCACTGTTAATTTACCAGTGAAATTCCATTGCATCCACCTCTCATTTTACACAGGGATTATGTTTTTGAAAAGCAGAGTGTATCTCAAAAACGCTTAGATTAAAAATATTTTTACCATAAGTATGTATCGTATATAAATGGTACAGGTTGGGGAAAAGTTATATAGCTGTCTACATCACAAAATAAATAGTTCATATATGACTGCCATTATTCAATTATCTTACTCATTAATAAAGAAAAAATAAATACATCTTAAATAAACATTGTTTATTTTAAAAAATCTCTTTTTGAATGTAAATGCTAACACTTACGTTGACGACTGGTGACTTCTGCTTGCCCAAGATGGCATGGGTGAAGGGTTGAGGAGGGAGGCATGAAATACTCAAAAGGAACATGCACAAAGCAAAGATGCTGTGTAAGGAAACTGAGAAAGCGGTGAATGCTGTCATGTGTACTGTTCAGTACCTTGCTAGGTATTGCATGTGACTATGAGCCTCCCTCATGAAAGGCTCCTGAGAAAACTCCACAGTCAGGGAATAAGAGGGCAGGTCCTCTTGTGGATTAGGAACTGTTTGAAGACCAGGAAACAGCGAGTGGGAGTCAATGGGCAATTTTCACAATGGCGAGAGGTGAAAAGCGGTGTGCCCCAAGGATCAGTCTTGGGACCGGTGCTTTTCAACTTATTCATAAATGACCTGGAGTCGGGGATAAGCAGCGAGGTGGCCAAGTTTGCAGATGACACTAAACTTTTCTGGGTGGTGAAGACCAGCAGGGATTGCGAAGAGCTCCAAAAGGATCTCTCCAAACTGGGAGAATGGGCAGCAAAATGGCAGATGCGCTTCAATGTAAGTAAGTGCAAAGTGATGCACATTGGGGCAAGAAACCAAAATTTCACATATACGCTAATGGGTTCTGAGTTGTCTGTGACGGATGAAGAGAGAGATCTTGGGGTGCTGGTGGACAGGTCGATGAAAGTGTCGACCCAGTGTGCGGCGGCTGTGAAGAAGGCCAATTCCATGCTCGGGATCATTAAAAAAGGGATTGAGAATAAAACGGCCAATATCATTCTGCCTTTGTACAAATCGATGGTAAGGCCACATCTGGAGTATTGTGTCCAGTTCTGGTCACCACACCTCAAAAAGGATATAGTTGAATTGGAAAAGGTGTAAAAAAGAGCAACCAGAATGATTCGTGGGCTGGAGCACCTCCCTTATGAGGAAAGAAAGGCTACAGCGTTTGGTGCTTTTCAGTCTAGAAAAAAAGCGCCTGAGGGGGGACATGATTGAGACTTATAAAATTATGCATGGGATGGAGAGAGTGGATAGAGGGAAATTCTTCTCCCTCTCGCACAACACCAGAACCAGGGGACATGTACTAAAATTGAGTGGAGGGAGAGTTAGAATGGATAAAAGAAAATATTTCTTTACCCAGCGTGTAATTCATCTGTGGAACTCCTTGCCACAGGATGTGGTGATGGCACCTGGCCTAGATGCCTTTAAAAGGGGTTTGGACAGATTCATGGAGGAAAAGACCATCACAGGTTACAAGCCATAAGCAACCTCCTGGTTTTAGAAGTAGGTTTTCTCTGTGCCAAGTGCAGGGGAGTGGCAGCAGGAAACAGGTTATCTTGTTGGCTGTGTACTCCCTGAGGCATCTGGTGGGGCCACTGTGTGATACAGGAAGCTGGACTAGATGGGCTTTTGGCCTGATCCAGCAAGGCTCATCTTATGTTCTTATGTTATGCTGCCAGCCAAGCCTGTGGGAAAGCATGGGAAGTTTGACCTCATTATTCCAAAAATTTGCAAGCATAAATTAGGTTTTGGTATTAAACAAGTGTGTTCTTCCAAAAATGTCTACAACAGACATGAGTAAAACAAGAGGTAGATGTATTGCTACTTTCTGACGTTAGACATTCTATGCGGGGAGACGTTTCATGTCAGACCTGAGGACCCAGCAAAATGTAGGAGAACAAGAAAAGGGCAGATGAGAAAAAACAGGATATTCTCCTCCACACCCCAGCCTCGTTCCAACAACTATAAGGGAAGCAGGGCTGAGAGTCAGAAAGCCACAGCATTATGAACTACTTTGTTGTTATACATTGGGAGTGAAGGATGATAGTCTCAGACATTGGACATGTCAGCGAGTCCTGTACATATTTGCAGTTGTAGCTGAGTCGTGGAGCTTTGTTGTATGCCTAAGGTCCTGAATTCAGTTCCTGCCAAGTGAAAGGATTTGAAGCAACAGGGCTAGGCATGACATCTGACTGAAAGAGGATTGTGAGTTCAGAACTAGTCAGCTCTGCCCTGGTTGCCCCACTAGCTGCAGCTTTATCCATAGAGGTGCAAATAGGCTATTTGTGCCACAGCAGCTGATGCTGATCTATAATTAGATCAGGCTGTCTGACCTATGTGATCGGACTAACAAAGCTTCAAAGAAGTGGTAGAGGACACTGGACAAAGTGCTTGAGAGATGCAACAGACCTAACTCTGATCAGCCCTCTGCTCAGTCAAATTCATTGAACAACGTAAATCACGTCTCGTCTAGATAGGCTGGTAGGGAGTGCTGGGGAGGAGGTAGCGGTTGTGGTGCATGTCGGCACCAACGACGTGGGGAAATGTGGCCGGGCGGTCCTGGAGGCCAAATTTAGGCTGCTAGGTAGGAAGCTCAAATCCAGGACCCCGAAGGTAGCGTTCTCGGAAGTGGCCCATGCACAGGGCCAGCTAGGCAGGTGAAGCTCAGGGGTCTCAATGCTTGGATGAGACAGTGGTGTCAGGAGGAGGGGCTTAAGTTTGTTAGGCACTGGGAAACGTTTTGGGACAAGCCGGGCCTGTACAAGAGGGACGGGCTTCACTTGAACCAAGATGAAACCAGACTGCTGGCGCATAAAAAAGGTGGCAGAGCAGCTTTTAAACTGACCCCTGGGGGAAAGCCGACAGGAGCAGAGGGGCATCTGGTTCGGGACTCCTCATCCCTAAGGAATGAGGGTGGAGAGGTTCAGGAACAGCAAGGTTACGACAGAGTAGAAATTGGGAGTGGAAATGGGATGGGACGTGACAGCCAGTCCATCAGGATGAGAGGCTGCAGGGGAAAAGAAGCAAATAAACAACCCTTCTCGGGGAACCTGACATACAAGTGCTTTTATCCGAATGCCCAAAGTCTCTGAGTGAAGATGGGAGAACTGGAATGTTTGGTGGCTAGGGAAAACATTGACATAGTGGGCATAATGGAAACCTGGTGGAATGCAGAGAACCAGTGAGATACCACAATCCCAGGCTATAAACTCTATAGGAAGGACAGAGAGGGAAGTGATGGAGGTGGGGTGGCCATCTATGTCAAAGAAGGGGTAGACTCCAGCAGAGTAGAGATTGAAGGGGGGGTCCAACTAGAATCACTGTGGGTTAAATTACCAGGCTCAAGGAGCGATGTAATTGTGGGGGTATGTTATCGTACTCCAGATCAAAAACCTAATGGGGACCTTGAGAGGAGGAAACAAACCAGAGAGATGTCAGTGAGAGACAGGGTTGTGATCAGGGGGGACTTCAATTATCCTCATATCGACTGGGTCAATTCAAGCTCTGGTCATGAAAGAGACAGGATTTCTGGATATGCTAAATGTCTGTGCCTTAGAGCAGCTAATCAAGGAACAAACCGAGGACAGGCGACTCTGGATTTGATATTGTGTAGTACTCAAGACCTGGTCAGGGAGGTTAATGTTACCGAACAGTTGGGGAACAGTGACCATGCTACGATCTGTTTCGCCATGCATGTCGGGGGGAGAGTGATGAGCAAATCTGACACGAAAACCCTTGACTTCCGAAGGGTGGATTTCCCTAAAATGAGGAGTCTAGTTAGAAAGAAGCTGAAAGGAAAGGTAAAAAGAGTCCAATCTCTCCAGAGTGCATGGAGGCTGTTTAAAACAACAGTAATAGAGGCTCAGCTGGAGTGTATACCACAAAGGAGGAAGAGCTCAACTAAGTCCAGGAGGGTACCGGCATGGCTAACAAGCACAGTTAAAGAGGCTATAAAGGGCAAGGAAGCTTCTTTCCATAAATGGAAGTCTTGCCCTAATGAGGAAAATAAACAGGAACACAAACTATGGCAAAAGAAATGTAAAAAGATTATATACAGGAGGCCAAGAAAGATTTCAAGGAGCGTATGGTCAGAAACATTAAAGGGAATAATAAAAGCTTCTTCAAATATGTTAGAAGCAGGAAACCTGCCAGAGAAGCGGTTGACCCACTGGACAGAGAGGGAGGGAAAGGGGTGATAAAAGGGGACTTGGAGATTGCAGAGAAATTAAATGAGTTCTTTGCATCTGTCTTCACGGCAGAAGACCTCGGGCAGATACCGCTGCCCAAATGGCCACTCCTGACTAAAGAATTAGGTAAAATAGAGGTTAAAAGAGAAGACATCTCAGACTTAATTGACAAATTAAAGATCAATAAGTCACTGGGCCCAGATACACCCAAGAGTTCTGAAGGAACTCAAGAATAAAGTTGCGGATCTTTTGACAAAAATATGCAACTTGTCCCTTAAAAGGGCCACTGTGCCAGAGGATTGGAGGATAGCTAATGTCACGCCAATCTTTAAAAAAGGAAGGAGGGGGGACCCGGGAAACTACAGGCCGGTCAGCCTAACATCTGTTCCAGGGAAGATGGTGGAAAGCCTCATGAAGGATAAAATCGTAAAACATATAGAAGAACAAGCTTTGCTGAGGGAGAATCAGCATGGCTTCTGCAAGAGTAAGTCTTGCCTCACAAACCTTTTAGAATTCTTTGAAAAAGTCAACAGGCATGTGGATATGGGAGAACCAATGGATATTATACAGCCCCCCCCCGTATCCACGGATTCCTCATCCGCGGTTTCAGTTATCCACGGATGAGGAATGCCCCCTGCACCCTCCACAGCCCCCCCGGCACTTACTTTTAGGAGAAACCTCTGTTTTTATCTTCAAAAGTTCCGAGTTTGCAGCTTCTTTTGAAGAAAAAAACCAGAGGTTTCTCCTCTAAAAGTAAGTGCCTATGGCTGGGGGGGGGGGCTGTGGAGGGTGTGGGGGGTCGCACTTAACTTGCCCCCCCAGGCACTTACTTTTAGGAGAAAGCTCCGTTTTTTTCTTCAAAAGTCCCGAGCGTGTAGCTTCTTTGCAAGCCTGACCAACAAGACTTAGGTGCTAGTTAGAGGTGTTGCTGAGACTCTCTAGCACCAACGTCTTTGTTGGTGAGGAGGCCTGTAAAGAAGCTTCTCTCACTCAGCTTTTGAAGAAAAAAAACGGAGGTTTCTCAAGTCAGAGAGTAAAAGTAAGTGCCTGGGGGTGTTGTGGAGGGCGCAGGGGGTCGCGCTGGCCCGCGGGGGGCTTTGAAAACCGCGGAGGGCGCGTCCGTCCCTTTCCGCGGTTTCAGGTATCCACAGTGGGGGCTGGAACGTATCCCCCATGGATATGGCGGCCCCCCTGTATATATGAATTTTCAGAAAGTGTTTGACACGGTCCCTCATCAAAGCCTCCTGAAAAACTCCATAGTCAGGGAATAAGGGAGCAGGTCCTCCTATGGATTAGGAACTGGCTTTAGTGCAAGGTTTTAGTGCCCGCCTGGTCTCAGGTTAATCTTTCCAGGACGTCTGTACTTCTCATGGAGCAGCTCGTTTGGATAAGAATTTCTCCAGGCTGGTTAAAGTTGGAATAACTTTGGATCACTTGTCTGACTTCAGGATAATTTTATTAAGACGCCTGCACTCTGAACGGAGACAGTTTCGTTGGACAAAGAACTCTCTCAGGCAAGTTAAAGGTGTAATATCTCTTTATTTCTTGATTTCAAAAAACTGTAACGTGGCTGGAAAACCCATAAATTTGACTTCTCTGTACATTGCTAAAAGCCATGAAAATCTACATGCTACCGATTAGGAACTGGTTGAAGACTAGGAAACAGAGATGTGTCACTGGGTGTCAACGGGCAATTTTCACAATGGCGAGAGGTGAAAAGCGGTGTGTCCCAAGGATCAGTCTTGGGGCCGGTGCTTTTCAACTTGTTCATAATAAATGATCTGGAGTTGGGAATAAGCAGTGAGGTGGCCATGTTTGCAGATGACACTAAACTTTTCCAGCGGAGCTGTTGTCATGCTGGCGTAAGTGAAGATATACCAGTGTATATTGAGGATATAATTGGGCCTTAAGATCAGCCACCATCCCTCAGGAAAGGAAACTTTCTGAGGCTGATGGAGTTGGAGTCAGGGGAAACCCTGAATTTGCATGGCTGAGGTTGTGGTAAGCTCCCTCATATTTTACTGTTAACATAAAGAGTATTTTAAAGATTGTGGCATAAGATTTTGTAGACTATAGAGTTCCTTTATAAATTATCAAATGCATTAAGTGTTTATCCTCAGTGGTATATCTTCATCATGTATATACACTGTATACAGGGCCAGCCCAAGACCTCTTGATGCTTCCCCCCCACCCCCTTACTCTATGATGTGCCAGCCTCTGTTCCTCCCACTCTCCAATGTTCAAGATAACTTTCCAATGTGCAATAACTTTCCTCCACATTCACTCTTCCTCTCTGTCCCCCTTTTTCTTTTCCAATCCAGGGAGGAGGAGGCACAGTGGAGGCAAGCAGGTGGACAGAGATTGATGCTCTCCGCCTGTGGCGACTGCTTTAGTTGGCCTCATGGATGGGCTGGCCCTGTGCGCATAGAAGAATAAATTGTAAAGAACAGGAAGCAACAGGCCATGAACTGCAAGATATATACATGTATACAAGCTTTGCATAGAAATATCAGAATCTACCACCTGAGGGTGATAATAGTAACAGTTCATGCATCTAGTGAACTGAGCTCTAGTATTATCCCAAAATAAATCTGTTAGTCTTTCAGGAACTACAGGGTTATTTTTTGTGAGTCTGTGTAACATACTTGTATGACTACTTCCCTGCTAATGCTCGGAGGAGTCAGACGGTATTGAGAGAGACTAGAAGTAAACACACACTCCCAAAGGTCAAGGTGAAGGCTTGGTTTGGGATCTGCATTTTACTTTCTTGTTCCTGTGAACTCAAAAGTGGCGGCTCCAAGCTCCCGTAGGAAAACTACATTTCCCATAAAGCCTTGGTCTGCCGAAGGGCTTGAAGCTCTCCGGATGTAGCTCTCAAACTAATGCCTGTTTCGGATATACGAGGCCTCCCCCGCTAGCAAAAATTGCTAAAACGTGTACTGAAGAAAAGAGCGAGTCTGTTCTCTGTGATGGTCAGAGAATGGCTAAAGCAAAGGGCGGTTCGGTCTCACAAAGTTAAACTCCACCGTCAGGAACTTGGGATAGACACCGAAAATAGGAGGGTCCTCCTGAGCCCCGACGAGCCTGTGACCGGAGAAGGGAAGGAGGGCCTGAGAGAGCCGCGCTGCAACGCTACTTATCTTTCCGGGAGCTTGCGGAGTTTGGCGCCTGCTGCGCGTGGCGCTCGCAGAGCTCGGCAGGGGCGGAGTGGCTGCTGTTGCCTCCCCGGTCGCGACTCCAGCGCAGGCAACATGAGCGGAAAAGAAGGTGGCGGCAGGGTCGGGGTGGGAGTGGGAGGAAGAGTCGGCCAGGCGGCGCCTTTCCACGCCTGTGCATCCGCTGCTACCTGCCCTGCTCACGTTTATCGTAATGGTCGTCTTCTCCCCCCGCCCACAGCCCCGTTTCGTTTCCCGCCTTCGCTGCCTCTGCTGCCGTTTACCTTTAGATTTTTCTCTCCTTGTACTTCAGCCCCAAACGTCTGTCAGGAGGGCAGGGTTGCAAAAAATGGGACGTTATCATAAAGCCCCCAATTTTGTCGTTGTGGGGGCAGGACTCCTGCCTTTGGCAGCTGTGTGACAAGCAGGAATGCAGCAAGTGAAGCACTCTTTAGTCTAGGAAGTGCAGTGAAGGGGGTAGTGGTGGGCAGGTAAAAATGGCAGGATTCCGGCAGTGCTCTCACACCTACTGTCTTCATACCCCAGTAACTGTCTACATAATAAACTCCCGCTTAAAAGATGGGATATCTGAACAAACACTGTTCTTTTTTTCTACCTTTCCCTTTCCTCAGCGGTTGATCCAGCTGTGTTTTCCTCATCCTCACTGGTGCTGGAGCCTGTAGTTTGTAGCGCCTTGAATACGCCCACCCCATTTTAAACATGTTTCAGTGTTTCTTAGACTGGATCCCATGTCAACTTTTACATGATAGGCAGAAAATTCTCAGTTTACATACATGCATGCACTCACACATGGTATAGGAAAAAATGGGACCCAAAGACCATAACGTTCAAGAGGAACAACCTGTGGCATTTTTATGCTAATAGGCACCCTTACTGTGAAACAATATTTCATTGATATGTGTTGTATGATATTGAAACCTCACCTTTCTATCTGATAATTCAGCTATGTTCGTTTCCCATTTATTAGATGTGGTGCAGCTATTCCACCATGTGCCACTATTGTAGGAATATTACATTTTTATCGCACTACATGTGCTGTTTTTGTACACGCGAAAAAGGCAATTCTCCCCTTTGATAATGGCTTTAATAGTAAAGGATGAGCTATGTAGGTAGTGAGTGCCATGGGTGTTCAGTCCCTTAGGCTACAATCCAATGCACATTTTCCTGGGAGCAGCAAGCCCCACTGAATACAGTGGGATTTACTTTTGAGTAAGCATGCATAGGATTGTGTGTTATTGTTATGCAAAGCTAGTGCTGGGTCACGTGTGTGTGTGTGTGTGTGTGTGTGTGTGTGTGCGCGCGCGCGCGCGCGCGTGCACGTGCATTAAAGTCAGGTCATCCACAGTGTTTCCACGCTGTTTCTACAGTGAGACTTCCACTCTGTCTTTCCATGGTAAAATAAAGGAATATTGTGCTACTGACACTGGATGGGGGCTTACAGGAGTAATGTGAAAAGTATAAATGCATTTTTTGAGTGTGTGGAGAGGCCTTTAGATCTTTCTAAGGTTATAGGAGGATATAATGATAGCAGCAGAGGAAGGACTACTGAAAATTATACCAACTTTTACAACCCTATCCTATTCATGAATTCAGTAAGACTTATAATTGCACAAGATCATGGCCTTAGGCTAGTATCAATGCGTTATGCCAATAAAGGTATTTTGATTTGATTTGGTATCAAATGCACACTTAACTTGGAATAAGCTGTATTGAAATTAATGGAACTTCTAAGTAACATATATATAGTATGAGACTGATAACTGTAACAAAATTCTATATCTGTGTGAAGAACCATTGGCTCATTAGACATTCAGTCCTCTTGTTGATTTCGGTAAGCACACGGTGAGATCTACCTTTTGCAGGCAATGCTGAATTCAATTTTCTTTTTAAAAAACTGATGGAACAGAGCACTGTTTTTTAGCTCCTAAAATAAACATGATATCCTACATCATGATACAGTCTCAGCTGTAGGTGTAACAATATCCCTTTTGAAATAAATACCATTATCTATCTGTGATAGGAGTCCACAAATGTGGTCATTTGCACTGCTAGTTAGTGCATTTTCTATTTTGATAAAAACAAGGGGCAGGGCAATCCCTTAGCCCTAATGCTGAGGTTGTCCAAGCTACTGGGGTAGCTCAGAGCAGGGGAGGATGGTAGGGACTTGTACCTGAAGTTGTGCTAATTTTGGAGAGGGTTGGAATACCCCTGAAGTTCAATGTAGTTTAACAATCAAGACTATCCATTATTGGGTAGGGGTGGGGGTGTCAAGGTTGATGGCAAGCACAATGTTAGCCTATTTACTGAAAGCAATCCAAAATGTATGGATACTTTGATCTTTGAGAAATAAGTTATGAGTTGATAACCAATGAAAATTCTATACTGTATTGTCTTTTTTTCTTCTGGTAACAGGTGGTTTCAGAAAAAGAAAGCATGACAATTTCCCACATGGTCATAGAAGAGAAGAAAAAGATGTTAATTCTTCTTCAGCTGTGATGTTGTCCTTTAAGTGTAAGTAACTGCTTAAACTCCAACTCCACACCTCACCAGCTGCCACTGCCTGAAGGGATCACAACCACGCAGTAGCTGATTTGTGTGTGCGAACTGCCCCTAAACTAAGTTTATGAGTCAGATCAATCAAAGGTGATAAAGTACTTTGTTCTATGAAGGCAGAGTGTCCTATTGGTTTAGTATTTGTGTTAGTTTTGCAGAAGACATTTTGCTCTAGAACACATATGTGTGAGGAATACTCTTGTGTGTCTTGAAAGTTTACATCCAGTATTTTGGATATTAACTACTTTACTACAAAGTATTGCTTTACTTGTTTGTTAAGATATAACTTTGTGGACATTCCTTTGTGATACATTTTAGCATATGCTTGAATGACCTGTGCTTCTCTGCATTCTGTTCTTGTCAGCATTTCAATTGGAGCTTGATACAAGACATGATAAATATGAGAGGCTTGTGAAACTTAGTCGTGATATAACTATAGAAAGTAAAAGGACCATATTCTTACTCCATAGGATTACTAGGTAAGTAACTATGCTACTTTTTAAATGTTTATACTATTCATTTATCTCCCCCTAGCCCCTCTTTCCTCCCCACCCCACAGTAAATGCCTTGTATAGGGTCACCTGATACATGGGATGAAAAGGTTGGAGAGGCTCATTACAACAAACTGAGGGAAAACCAAAATTGGATGGCAGTACTCGCTGTTGTCACAAATCTGGGAGCAATTAGATCAAGGGAAAAGGGGAAGAATTATTATTTTTTTCACATTTTTATACCACCCTTCGGAGCTCAGGGTGGTGTACATAGTTCCTCCCCTCCTTTTGTCCTCACAACAACCCTGTGAGGTAGGTGAGGCTGAGAGATAGTGAATGGTCCAAGGTCACCCAGGAAGCTTCATGGCTGAGCAGGAACCTGGATCTTCCAGGTCTGAGTCCAACTCCCAAACCACTACACTATCCTGGCTTACAGCATCCATGTGTTTTTGAAACGATTTACCAGGGAAAGCCAATGGCTAATGAAAATAGAGTGGGCTTCAATTACTATGACCGACAGTGCTGCAGAGGCATATATTCTGTACAGAAGCATTTGTGGAAGTCTGGTTCATAACTCAGTCAAATCGAGCTTTGCTGAGATGAGGAGTGACGAGTTGAGCACTGAATTATGCCCCCTTTGAAAACTTGTGATCTTTAAAGCAATGTAGAAAAGATACTGTATTAGTGAAAACGTGGGAATCTGTTGCGTAAAGGAGTTATCTAAATTGCATACTATTGCAGATATTAGACTTTTCCTAGAGAGATTTCCTTCCTGTTTTTCCACTGTAATTCTAGCCTAGCTCCTGGTTGGTACTAATGCTGTGAAATAGTGGTAAGCTGTTGGCAATTTTAACAGTAACTGACTTGCTTACAAGCGTTACTAGACAATGTGGTAATTATAGTAGAAGTGCACCAGTTCTTTGGCCACATTGATACACTAGCAATTGCAGCTGGTGATATTACTGGACAAATGATAGTGTTGAGAAGGCTAGACAAATAAAAGCTTGTGTGAAAATCTCTGATTATATTGCCATATTGTGTCCATTTTCCCCTTGTGTTTTTAATATTAGAGATTGTATGTTTTTATCCTTTTTTAGCAGTTCTTTCAAAACAGACCAACTGACTATGAAATCATAATTTTTTGTTTTATAACCTGTCTCATTAGCAGTAGTTCTAAAACACTTGGGACACTGTGCTGTAAATTTTATTATGCTCTTAAAAACGTCAAAGGAGTACTGATGTTTTGGTAATTAGTAATACTTAATTGGATAAAGTGGACTCCTTACGCAGAATGATTGGTGTTCAGTAGTTTTATCCAGTAACAGTAGCTGTCTTATCAAGATTTATATCCCAACATTGTTGTGCATACGCAGTCTCCTTGCCATAGTTCTACCACAAGAGAACTCTTTTCCTTCTTATAGTTAGGCTTACCAGATCGTCGACCGGGACGGAGCGATCTACCCTTAAGGGGCGGGGCGCGGGGGGGCCCCCAGAACGCGTTGCGTTCTGGCCCTCCCGTGTCCCGCCCCTTAAGGGTAGATCGCTCCGTCCCGGTCGACGATCTGGTAAGCCTGCGTATAGTACAACCATCATCACAGGCCTCACTACTCTTAACACCACCTTCTTCTTCAGTACGTATTTATTTATTTTATTTATTTTTATTTAAAAAAAATTTAACCCGCCTTTTCCTATGCCGAAAGGCAAATGCCCAAGGTGGCTTACAACAAAGATTAAAATATATAATTTGAAATAATACATAAAACAAGTTTAAACAATACATAATCATACACAAACAACTTTAAAAACAGTAAAATCCACTAAGGGGGGGGGGCGACAGTATGGAGCAGAGAAGCAGCTTGGCAGAGCATCTTGAGACACAGGAGGCAGACCACTACCCATCACCCAAACGCTAGACGAAACAAAAAATGTTTTGAGCCCTCGCCGAAAAGTCATGAGGGTGGTTCTCAGATCCCCTGGCAGGGAGTTCCACAGTTGTGGCGCCACAGCAGAGAAGGCTCTCCCACGTGTTGCCACTCCCCTAACTTGTGATAGAGGTGGCACCCGCAGGAGAGCCCCCTCAGATGACCTAAGAGAGTGGGCCGGAATGTATGGGAAAAGGCGGTCCCTCAGATATCCTGGACCCGAACTGTGAAGGGCTTTAAAGGTCATTACCAGCACCTTGAATTGGGCCCGGAAACGTATGTAAAAAACTGGTGCTATAATTTCCTCTGGTAGTAAGAATGCATAGTATAAATGAAATGTTTGATTTTTAGAAAAGTTGTGAGAAGAGTTTAGATGCTATTCATACCACTCTCATTGTGGTATTTTAATAATAACTTCTGTTGAAAGCAGTGCAGTGTGGGTAGAGCACACTCAGATGTGTATTTGGATGCAACTCCGATGTAAATCCCTGGTGCCTGATCCAGCATATGGTACATTCATGAAAGCCTGCTTTGTGCATGGCCTTCCTTAGCTAGGTTGGGGTTAGGAAGTGTGGGTTGGTGGGTGGAGAGAGTGAAAGCAGGAAAAACTCTTCCTCTGTGTCTTACTCCTCTTCTGCTCCCCCCACAGAAGTTTTAATTTAATTCTTTTAAGAATCTGTGTATTTAACACAAAATAATGGGACTGGATATAACAAAAGCAATGTATGAGCCCAGTGCACAAAGTGCATTTTTCCCATGTCCATGCTTGTCCATTTTTTATAACTTGTTTTTAAAACTACAGTAACCTATAATTCTTAAAATCTGACTCCAGACCTGATGAATCCTGTGGCTAACACATTTCTTGTGGCATATGTTTTCATGGGCTGGATTCAGCAGGGTTTTGCCTGTTGCAGAAGTGGGTTCTAGCCCACAAAAGCTTATGTCATGATATATTTGTTATTGCTACAGGATTAATGTTTTGCTATAGCAATTTAATAATGTGACCACTATCACTTTTTACTGCTTGAAGTACTGCAATAGTGAGTATAAAGGAGTAAATGTGTAGTTAATCTATATTTATTCTTGAGCATGTTCCCCAAGTCGTCTTGCGTTTGTATGTACATATAGACTTTTTGAAGTTCGCATATTTATATAAGTGGTTGAGATATTTAAATTTTGAGTCTTGCCGTTACAACATGCATTTTTAGAGCAGTCTAATTAAACACAGAGTAGTTTGTAAGTGATGTGTATATTTACACCTTTGCTGCAGTTACCACTTTTTAATTTGATTTGTATTCTGTGGTCACAGTGCTCCTAATGGAGAGGAAATTCTAATGGAATCTGAGGCCAAATTAGATGTTGTAAGACAGAAGATAAAGCAGGTAGCACAAGAACTGATGGGAGAGGATATGTACCAGTTCCATAGAGCCATTTCCCCAGGTATGTATGCTTCATCTCAGATTCAGAACTGGCACAATTTGAGAGACTTAAAATGCAATCCAAGGCTTGCCTACTCGGAGTGTCCTATTGGCTTCAACAGGACTTACTCCCAGGTAAGTGTGTATAGAAGTGCAGCCCAGGTTTCATTCTTATGGGACTTGGGGGAAGAATAAGACTTGGGGGAATAAGTTCTGTTGAATTTGATGAGGCTTACTTCTGAGTAGACAGATCTAAAATTGCACTGTTACGTCTGATTTTTATCTCCTCATTTGACATGAGGTGTCAAAGTCAGACTTTGATTCTGTTCCCAGTGGATGATTTGTTACTGTGCTCTCTGATCCATTAGACTAGAGTATTTGGATTTATAAATTCATTGTATAGGACTGAACACGCAAAAACAAGTACCAGACGTTTTTATACTTAATGCTCAAGGTTGCGTAACAAAGAAGAAACTTTGTGGCCAACCTTTACATGGAGAAGTTTGAAAGCATTGCTATAAGTACAGCTGAATATAAACCATACATGTGGATGAGATTTGTAGATGACATCTTCATAATATGGGAGCATGGTGAAGATGAACTTAATACATTTTTTCAGCATGTCAACAGTATACACCCGGTGACTTATTTCACCATGGAAAAAGAGGAAAACAGCAAACTTCCATTCTTAGGTGTTTTGGTAACCAAAAAAGAGGATATGAGCTTGGGTCATCAGGCGTACAAAAAAAAAATACACATACCGGAAGATATCTTAACAGCATGTCTAACCACCACCTGGGACAGAAAAGGGTTTGATTAGTACCCTGGTTAATTGAGTAATGGCGCAATCCTGAATTAAAATCGGCCTGCGGAACAAGCGTTCTGCCAGCCGAACAATTCGCGAAAGTGCCATAAAGCAATTTCGCGACGACTCGAGAGCAGGGAAGGCCGGCGCAAGGCCAGCCTACCCTGCTCTGCTGCCCAGACCATCTCCCATCCGCCGCCAGACCCAGGTAAGGATCCAGTGGAGGGGGGCGGTTCGGGAGCAAACAGCAGGGGCCGATAGGCCCAGCCGATCGAGGAGGGGGTGGGGATCGGCCTCGGCCGAAACCTGACCCCCACTGATCGGCTGAGCCGTTACACAGCCTCCTCCGACTTCCGCCAGCAAAATAGCTGGCGGAAATCCGAGGAGGCCAATCAGCCCCAGCCGCAGTTACACCTGGGGAAGGGGACGAGGGTCCCCTTCCCTGAGTAGACTTTCCACCGTGGGCTGCCTGCCTGCGGCGGAGCTCGGGATCCTCAGGATCTGGTGGGTGGCCATGGGCTGCCCGGCGGATCTTTGTTAGGATTGGACTGTAAAGTGCATAGCTGAACTACAATTCTGGCAGCAAGAATTACATCGGTTAACTCTTACGCTTCAGGGTAATGGGTATCGAAGACAGTTGATTGAAAGGGTCATAAGAAACAAACAAGGCAGCAGGATGTAGGATAAAGAAAAACCTAAGTTCAAAGGATCAGCATACTTACCGTATATTCCTAGGGTGACAGATAGAATTGGTAAAGTATTGGAGAAAGTTGACATCATGCCCATGTTTAAACCCACGATTAAAGTCCAACAAATGTTATGACTGGTGAAAGATAAAAGAGACCCCTTGTCATTGGTGGGAGTATATAGGGTCCCCTGCTTTTGTGGGAAGGTGTATATTGGCATGACAGGAAGAAGTATCAACACAAGGATTATCGAACATAAGAGGTTTTGCAGACTGGGTCAAGGAGAGAAGTCTGCAACAGCTGAACATTCCATTAATCTGGGCCATGCAATTGACTTTGCAAATACCAGAGCACTGGGCAGGGTAAGGGATTGCAAAACCAGAGTACACAGGGAGGCCATAGATATCATAAAACTTGAGCACAATCTGAATAGAAAGGAGGTGACCCTAAATTTAAATAAGACATGGTTACCGGCATTGAAGAACGCTAAAATACGGAGGGTGAAAGGAGAAAGTGGAAATGGATGTATATGTCTTTAAGTCACTAACAACTTAATATGATGGCAGTTATATAACTGATCCGGATCAGGAAGATTAGAATGGAACTTCTGATGAAGCCTTACAAAGTATAAGGCAAAACGTCAAGTGATAGACTTTGTTGTTTTAATTACCACAATCTCAAACTTGAAAACTGAGACGTGTAAAGAAGAAACTGTGTTTGTTGCCCCATCACATCCTAGTCAACCAAATAAGCTTTATGTTGTGTGTTGTGAGATTTGGCTTCAGTTTTCCACCGACTCTGATGCTGGGAAAGATTGAAGGCAAAAGGAGAAGGGGAAGGCAAAGGATGGATGGTTAGACAGCATCACCGATGCAACGAACATGAAAATGAGCGAACTCAGGAAGATAGTGGAGGATAGGAAGGCCTGGCGGGATGTGGTTCACGGGATCACGAAGGGTCGGACACGACTTAATGACTGAACAACAACAACAAATATTCTAGTTCAGGGCTTCTCAAAGTGTGGATCGTGACCCACTTGGTGGGTAGCAGCCTGATGCGGAGGTGGGTCATGGCCTGGGCCCTCCCACCTGCCCTTGCTCTGGTTTGGCTCCAAATCGGAGCCATTCCGGAAGCTGAATTACTCCCTGGGAGGGTGGATAGGCCTCTTCCAGGTTGCGCCAGGCCGGTGACTCACTCTACTGGCCTCTTTGGGCCTCTGAATGGCCCACAGAAACCTCAGAACACCACTTCTGGTTTGCTTCCGAAAACAAACCGGAAAAGTGAGTCACCGGCCTGGTGAAACCTGGAAGAGGCCTCCCCACCCTCCTGGTAAGTCATTCCGGCTTCGAGACCCACACCACGGAGGACGAGGTGGGTTGCGGCACCTGAGAAGATTGAGAACCACTACTCTAGTTTGAGAACCACTACTCTAGTCTGTGTCCTTTCTCCTTCAGAGGCCTTAAACCCCTGGAAGACAAAGGAGAGGTCAGTTTGTGAGACAAAGAGAGACAACATTGGGAAGCTACTGCATGAATGGTCAAGAGCAGTCTCTGATAGTAGAAGTCAGCCAGAACTTCTTCAGAGAACTTAATGACATCTAAGGATTAATCCCACAGAGAGTGTTTTGGAAATGGCTTAATGGCAAGGTTCTACCATCATCTGTCACATAGGAAATAATATCCAATGAGACCATTTCAGGTTTATCATAGTTTAAACATTGATTCTTCTTAATATTTAAAATTATTATTTTTCTTTTAAGAACTGTATTCTGTTTCTTAATCAGCACAAGTATCACTATGTAAAAAAGCAAATTCACAGATACTCTCAAATTGGGCTTATGTGTTAGAGACAGTAAAATACAAACCCAAGGTTCATATCTCAAAAGCAGCTTGTCTAATTAACCTTACACTTCCGAAACATGTTATATGCTGGCCCAAGTCCAGACATTGAAATATCCTCTTCTCCCTTTCTCCCTCACAACCCTCTAAAATAGTTCGAGCGGGAGCCCAAATCACCCTTGTTGTGGAAAATAGTTTAACTTTTATTATGGAATTACCGTAGTTGCTCCATTAAGAGGAAAAAAATGTTTGAGATGTACAAGTGTTTGGTTTAATCACTGTAAATCTATAAATAGAAGTGCTACAACTAAGATGCTTGGGAATATTGTTTGCCGTTTGCAATTGTTAAATGCTTTTTTTGGGGTTACTCCAAGCCGTTGTTCTTTTGACTTAACGATAAAACAATTCTGGCAGAGCACTAAAGGAGTTTCATGCTTTCCCTCATTAAGAATAGTGCTAATGGCACGCAGAACATTTCCCCAAAGGATACTTGTATGAGCTCAAACACTGAGTATAGTACTAATAATTGAACAACAGAAAGGATGCCTGTTTTCTACCTGTTTCTTAACAGTACAGATTGTCCCAAGGGACAATTAAACAAACAAAGAGATACTGAAATAACTATTTTTTTTAAAAAAAGACAGAGCTGCTCTTTCACATTGTTATAAACCTTTTGTGATGACTTTTGAAGTTGTAATAGAATTCTTGTCCCCTAATTTATTGTAAGTAAAAGTCGTGTTGTTCAGCACACATGGGGAAGAGAGGTTGCTGGTTACCCGAATATGCCAGCTAGTGCAGCTTTTGCAAGTGCCCTACTGGCAGGGCTCCCTCTGTGGTGCCACTCTGCCCTCTTTCCTTCTTCACAAGGGCCATCTCCAAATAGAAACAGTTGACTTCCTTCCTCAAAAAGGTTTCATGAGGAAGGAAGTGGAACGTGTCTATTCCTGGTGGGCCCTTGTGAAGAAGGAAGGAGGGTGCTTCCGAAATCAAGAGGGAGGGAGCCCTGTCAGGTAAGTGAGGGCAGCTGGGGCCTTTGGTAAGCAGCACACTTGTTTAACTGGCGTCTTCACCCACCTGAAGCAGTGGGTGGCGATTCTGGTTACCTGAGTTTGCTGCTTAACCAAGTGCCAGACAGCGTGGTTTTTACTGTAAACAGTGTATAGGAAACCTATTCTTATAAAGAAGTGACCGGTGTGGCTTTAAAACTGGAAAGGTACTAGGAGGAAAGCAGAAGACGTGCTTTGGCTCATAGGCTTGGAGTAGCAATAGGCATCTTCCTTAGTTTAATGATACTGTGAAATGATGTTTCTGGTATGCAAATTGTGTTTAGCAAATTCAAGATTAATGAAATTCACAGACTTGTAGAATGAAAGGGCTACAAGAATGGCTAAGATCTTTTTAGTCACATTCGTTGAAACAGAATTGATTGTACTCAAAGCATTCTTAACTACGAGCTGCTTGTACAAAAGGATATGGGATGTGAGTAGGTAGTGGTTAAGGACAAGGTGACCATCCTGTGATTTTTTAATTTATTGTTCTCATTTCTATACCAACCTTCCTCCAAGGAACTCAGAGTGATGTACATGGCTCCTTCCCTCCTTTTGTTCCCTCACAACAACCCTGTGAGGAAGGTTAGGCTGAGAGATAGTGACTGGCCCAAGGTCACCCAGGAAGCTTCATGGCTTAGTAGAGGTTTGAACCTGGATCTTCCAGGTTTGAGTCCCAACACCAGAACAATTACACCACCCTGGCTCTCCAAGAAGTTGAGTCTTTGCTCTTTGGTCCAGTCACAGTGAATGTATGTTTTCCACGAACTCACACTAACTTCAATAGGGTTTACTTTCTAGCAAGTGTGCATAGCATTGTAGCCTTGGTCTCTCTTGATCTTGTAGCTTTTAACAAGTTTTTGAGGTAAACTATGCAAAGCAAATGAGTCAAACTGCTAAGCCTAGCCTCAACATGAGTGACTTGACTAAGCTGCATGACTGTCACAGGGAAGCTGAGCAGCCAGAAGAACTGCAGTGATTGGTTAAAGTTCTCTGATCCTAAATAGTGACAGGGCAGTTTCTAGGAAAGGAAGGGGGCTAAAAAAAGCAAGCTTGGAAGAAGTGCTCCAGGAGAGTGAAGGGAAAAGAAGGCAACAGGGCAGGCTGAAGTCAGAAGGAAACTAGGAAAGAGAATAGAGTTACGGGGTGAGGAGGTGTTAACTTCACACTGATGAGAAACAACCAGGCAAATCTTTGATTACAGGCTTTCAGTCTATACTGATTTTATTTATTTATTTATTTATTATTTTATTTTTCACATTTTTATACCGCCCCTCCTCCAAGGAGCTCAGAGTGGTGTACATATATCCTCCCCTCCTTTTTGTCCTCACAACAACCCTGTGAGGTAGGTGGGGCTGAGAGATAGTGAGTGGCCCAAGGTCACCCAGGAAGCTTCGTGGCTGAGCGGGGATTTGAACCTGGATCTTCCAGGTCTAAGTCCGACTCCCAAACCACTACACCCTGGTTCTACTTTATTTTATTTTATAGTATTTTATAGATACTTTATAAACATTTTCCCCCCATAAAAGTCCAAGTGTATAGGTTTTTGTATAAAGGGCTACAGTAGTCCAGAAAGAAACTGGTAGTGTGCAGAAGACTCACTCAGGAAATGAAATGTTCTCAAATTCATAAAAGGGAAGCATTCAATGAAAAAGACCATTGGTTTGCTGAGAAAGCTATTAACACAATCCTATGGATGTTTACTCTGAGTAAGTCCCATAGTGTTCAGTGGGGTTCACCTTCAGGATAGTGTATAGGATTGCATCCTAAGAAAGCTGAATAACACAGGAACAGGATGTAGCTGAAAAATTAAACAAGTTTATCTCTTTGCTGTTTTTTGAGAGTAGAGATAAGATTCCAAAAGTGGAAACACCATTTTCCTGGTAAGGCTACTGAAGAAACTAATTTCACTGCTATTTTGGGCTTCTATACTGATATTTTAAATAATTTACTTGGGATCAGTTATCTTTGTTTCAGGATAGTTGTGTGTTGTTCCTTCATTATGCTAGAAGTGGACTAACTCTATTCCTGATAGATTGCAGCTTGTTTCGACTGAATTACCTGGGTTTATGGGTCATTCCTACATCTCATTGTAAAATAATCTCCTTTTGGGTTACCATCAGATCTGTCTTTGGGTCAATTGCTAAGAACCTGTGTAAGCATGCATGCATAGTAACTGGTTGCTATAACAATTATAACATTTGTTTGCAACTAAATAGAGCCCCTGTTCTACTTGGGAGAGTAATCCAAAATTTTTGATCATGCAGCCAAAATGGCTTTTGTACTATTAAAATTTGTAGCAGTATCAAATCATGGTTTCTGTTTGACTGTGCACTGGTAACACTAAGCAAAACCACTTACCATACTTGGATATTGTTTTTAAGAGACAGTTAATATAACAAAACATTTTAAAAATCTGATTTTTTTTACTTCAAAAAATCTTTACCTTGAAAACAATTAAGACACTGGTCAAGGAAAATAAACTATAAAAGGAGTCAGGTTGAGGCAGCAAGTTACACAAGAAAAGCCAATTGCCACATTTTAAATAGTATTGGGTTCTTTATTCTAGTCCTTTACCTCTTTCTTCTGTCATTTCTACCTTCCCAATTCTGAGTGACTTGTTCTTTAAAAGTGCATGGGTTTTAAAAGTGCATGGGTTTAATGAGTCTGTTTTCAAAGTTTATTTTAATAATTAAGAACTCTGCATTTTTTTACTTAGTTTTATGTGTATTGTGCATATAAAACTGCAAATCATGAAAAAAAACCTTCATATGAGAGAAAAGGGCAGTTGGAGACTATATCGAATAACATCCGCTTAACTTGATGACCGGATTGGTCTTGAGGGCTCTCTCAGTTCTTCTCAGACAAAAATGTCGGCATCTCTTTATTGTTCTTCTAGCCTGTCTAAAAATGTGAGGAAGCGCTGGCAGATACAATAACAGATCTTTAATTGGACCTCTCAGCGTTTATTCAGGGAAAACAAGCTACACAAAAGCAGCTTTATAAATTACTCAGTTACTTGCTTCTTGGAAAGTACCCAAAACTGAGAGCAGAAGGAAGAAGGTATTGTTGGACAGAATAGTGAAACGGGATGGAATTTTTTTCACCTTTGGGATTATTTGCCGAAAGTAACGGATGTCCTTCTATTAAGTTACTATTCAACATATTTAAACATCCTTTTACCTGCTCATTAAAAGCACCTTATGTCAAGGTCGAGGTCATTTTAAATGTCATTTTCAAGCTGCTTTGAGGATAACTTCTATATAAGGCACGTATTTCATGTCAACATATTTGATTCTAATGAGGAAAACAGTGATTTACAGCGCAATTCTATCCAACTTATGCCACCGGCTGAGCTCTGCTCAATCCTATCCAACTTATGCTACCGGTGTAACCAGTGGTGCAGCGAGAACGGGAGGCCCCAGAATGGAAAGGGGATTCAAATCCCCTCCAAAAGGGGAATTCAAAGGGGATTTGAATCCCCTTTCTGCTCTGGGGCCTCCCGTTCTCGCTGCACCGCTGGTTTACACCGGTGGCATAATCATTAGCATGATGTCTTAAACAGCTTAGTTTGGGGCATGGAAATTTATTTACTCCGTATCCTGCCTTTCTCTATCTTAAACTGTTCAAGGGTCTTGGACCAGCTGTGCTATTCCAGGTCCTTTTTAACTGAACAAGTCACACATTGAGATCAGCTTGTGCTAGAAAGCCGTTGCCAGTCAGAGGAAACAGTGCTGAGTTGGACTTAGACTAATAAAATGACACTGAAACGTTTATCTAGCCAATGTACTATTCATATTTTGAAGACACAGAGCCGCTCTTCAGACAAATGGCGGAAGGAAAGGAGCACTTGGGGTAACCATCTGTTGAGATGAAAAGCCTACTTACACCAAACATTGCTCACCATTGGGTGATCAAAATTCCTAATGGGGGCGCCGTGCACCAGAATATTTATATGGTCAAGAGTCAAACATCATATAGTCCTTGTGTCTTTCTTGCCCTCTTCTTTTGCTGCTGCTGCTGCTTCTCTCCCTTAAACCCGAGGGACTCTTAATACTTGAGAACCACCTCACAGATCATTCAGCTGTTTTCTCTAAGATGTTCTTGTTCTGTCAGTATGTCGTGGGAAGAATCAAAAGCATAAAAAACTGTGTGAATTGCAGCAGTAAAACAGTTTTAAAAGTACAAGTACAATATAGTCATAAAAATATCAGAAGGAAGAATTACCTTGGGTGCCAGGTTTTGTTACCCAGGGAAAGGCAGTATAGAAATCTGCAAAGAAACAAACAAAGAAAGCCAAATCTGCCTTCAGCCAGCTCAAAACATCTTTCTTAAAGAGCCGTGTTTTGACTAGTCAGTGAAACACGAATGGAGAGGTGGCTAAAAATATGCTTCCAACAGGAATCTCGTCGAGAGCATGTTTGCCACAGTGGAGGAGGTGAGATGCGTGCTTTTGTGCCCTCCAACACCTTTCACATAGATCTGAGGTGAGGAACTTGTGCAAGGAGGTGCTCCCTAAAGTGTGCTGGTTCCAGTCCACATAGGTTTTATAGGTACAGATAATTTCCAATTTGAATTGGGTATTGAAGCATATAGACAGCCAGTGTAATTGAACCCAAATAGGAGTGATATATGGTTTGTTCCTAGCAGGAGGGGGATGGGGAATCTGGATCAGGGCTCCAGCATGGAGGGAGGGAGGCTTTAACCCTTTCTAATCAGATTAATGCCTCCACTGGCCCTCTATAAATTCTAAATAAAAATGCATATACTGTATATGCATTTGAATCCATTGTAATCTGGTCACACAGTATTAAAGGTGGGGCAACTAGCATAAATAATCTGCACTGTGCCTTCTGAATGCTAGTGTTTTATTGTATTGTTTAGTTGTTACAAGATCCTTTTGAAAAAAGTTGCTAGCATAGCGCCGCTCCATATTGGCTGTGCGTGCTACTCTATCTTCCTTTTACTGTACAGGGCCAGTAAGCCTTCATTTATAAAGCCCTACATTGATCATCGAGTCTAACCTCCTGTCAATGTAGGCCGTCCAAAACTACAACATCCCTGATAGATTACAATCCAGCCTTTGAATAATGACCTCCAGTGATAGTCTGCTACCTTCCAAAGCAGGCTATCCCGTTGCTGAATAGTTCTTACCATGGGGAAGTTCTTCCTAATGCTTAATCAAAACCTCCCTTGTAATTTAAGCCTACTTGTCCTGGTCCTATTCCCCAGAGCAACTGAGACCAAATGTAGTGGAAGAAATCTGCGTTGCCAGTCCCAGTTTACATGCTCAAAACGGTTGAAATAGGGTGCTGGTCATAGGCCGCCAGACCTTGAATTACTGCATCATCCATTTAACTTTTGTAAGAACCATTTATTGGGAAAAGTGTCAGTACAGAAAATAATGGGGAATTTGTGGAACTTCTGTGCTGTTTGACTAATGAAATACTGTATTCATTTGTATTTTTATCCTTCGCTGTAGTCTTTTCTCCTTGCAGATACTTCAAATATCAGCAAAATATTTCACTTTTATTGTGGATGCATGCAGTGAAATGTCACTTATTTTGCTTTCTTTCCATTTCAACCAGGTCTTCAGGAGTACGTGGAAGCTGTCTCATTCCAGTATTTTATTAAAACCCGGTCTTTAGTTAGCATTGAGGAGATCAATAAACAGCTAATATTTGTAGCAGAAGACAAAGAGGAAGAAACTGAAGTGGTAAGAACATTTGTTGTGTCAATTAGCTATAATTTAATTACACTTATTCTTCAACAGTATCCAACTTATTCATCAGTATCCAACTTCTTCATCAGTACAGTTTTTGGTGTTTCCATCTTATTTAGTGAAATTTAGCAGGAGCTTCTGGATTTAATTCACACTTTTTGTCATTGGTTGGGACACTGTAGAAGTAAATGCCCATGCAAAATTTAAAAGCTTTGTTTTAAACATGTTATAGCCCTTTTGATAATTGTCTGCAGTGCCTCAATATTTCTGACTAACGGCGCAATCCAGTGTAACTAAGTGCCAGGGGAACGCACGCTCCCCCAGCGCTGGGTGTCGTAAACATGCCGTAAGGTGCATTTACGGCATCTGGAGAGTAAGCGTGCCATCGCTGCGCCCGCTGGACCAGGTAAGCCCTGCACTGGCCAGTGCAGGGGTGGAGGTAGAGTGGACCGGGCAGCAAGAAAGGGCGGCCATTGGCCACACAGGGATATCGGCATCGAGATCCGCTGATATCCCAAGCACTCTCCCGGCCCGCACTTACACGCTGGGCTCGAATGCACCAGCTCCAGAGCTGACGTGCATTTGAGTAGGCCCATAGAGCCTTGGGCCACTTGCACCGAGGGAAGGAGACGATCGTCCCCTTCCTTTGAGGTACACCCAGGCTGCCTCGGGGCAGGGATAGGATGTGGTGGCTGGCACTTTAGGCCGGCTGCCGCATCTTACACAGGATTGGGCTGTTAGTAATGAAAAATGAAACTTGGTTTGGTAAAGGTACAGATGCTTAGAGGCAATGTCAGGTCTCAGAACCACCATTTTTGGCTTCATAATAAATGAAGCATTACATGAATACAATGTTGCGCTTTGACAAAGGAGACTTGGATGCCGCTCTCATCTGAGTCAAAATATCACTGAATACTCCATGAGCAAGAACCGGTCTCTAAGCTTTAGTTCACTCTTCATAAAATGGGAAAGATAGAGACTACCTTAAGGGGTGGTAGATAAGGACTATAAAGCACATCTTCCGAGACATGGGTCCACCCTGTCCCAAGTAGCTGCTAGCCATCTTGCTTGTGAGCTCAAAATTGGTGCCAGTTTTGAGCTCTTATCTCCTGATTATCCGGTGCTTTGTAGAAGGACTGGTGGAAGCATTTTTTATTCCACATACTCGGATATCTTGGCTCTGGCTAGAGGTTGAATGTGTGATGCTTTTGATTTTCTATCACCTTCAGAAAGTCTCATGAGAGTTCTTTTTATGCGAGTCAGAGTTCTGCATATGTTGGCCCTTTAGGATGTTTATACTGTATGAAATGCTTTATATGTGCAAAGAGCCTGATTGACCTAAACTGCAGGTTGTCTGCTCCACTTACAGCATTGTTTGCATAACTATACTCTTATCAGCACTATCTTTGATAATTATTTGAAAAGCAAAGTAATTGGAGCAATTCAGAAGTTTAGTGTAAAAGAAGACACAACCTTCAGAACTGAGCCGTCAAGTGTCATTTCCTCCCCAAAAGTGATCAAGCTGGTTTGTAGTGAGGTAAAACTTGTCAGGAGCTAAAATAATAACCCAAAGATTGTAAAATCAGAGCTCCAATATTATTATCATTGATTATACAGCTTTTCAACAAAAAAGTTTGCAAAGCAGTTTACATAGGAAAATAAATGAAAAAATGGTTCCTTGTCCCAAAGGACCTGACAAAGACTAAGGAAGGCACCAGTAAACAACTGCTAGAAAAGGCACTATGCTGAGATGAATAAGAACAGTTGCTATCTTGTCCCTCCCCCCATTAAATACTGTATGAGAGAACCACCACTTAAAAGGTGCCTCTTTGCCCAGTTTGTAGCCAACTACTTGTGCAACCAGGTTTGCAATATCTTCTGCTGTTTACAGATAAGCCACTCTGTGTGTCTGTTCTATGATTCATTGACTGACCTACCCAACAAGTGTAAACATTGAAGGTATTGAATTCAATATCCAGAGAATCACAACTTTCACCTTTTAAAAAATAGCAGCCTTTAAGGCTGTATCGATCAGCCTGAAAATGTATGGACAGGACATGGTGAAATATGGGATGAGGCCTGGACAGGATTTTCAGTGGACTGGTGGGAAGATACATTTCAGTGTCCTGTGTAGGTCTTTGCCCTTTAAGCAAGTGTATATAGGTCACAGACTTCAAGTTTAGTTGGTGGAGAATTTACACATACCCTGCATACGTGGACAGACAATGGTAGGTTTAGGACAGACAAAATAAGTGATTCTTCACACAAAATATAATTAACTTATGGAAATCACAGCCATACCGTGTGGTGATGGCCACTGGCTTAGATGGCTTAAAAAGGGAATTTGTCTGGAAGATAGGTGTATCAATGGCTAATATTCTTTGTGTTCAGAGTCTGTCTGCTGAATCAGTTGCTGGGGGCCAAACAGCGGGAATGGGCTATGGCTTTCATTCTCTGCTTGTGGGCTTCCCCCCAAAAACATTTTGTTGGTCATAGTGGAAACAGTATGCTGGACAAGAAGAACCTTTGGTTTGATACAGCAGGGCTGTCATGAGAAGGACTTATCAATGCTTTCACTGATTTTGATCCCTTGGAAATACCATGAAGGAGTTAAACATGAACAGTATTTCAAGTAGCGTATTCAGAAACAAAATTCCAATGGATCCTATATGTCCTTCATATATTTTACCTGAGTTTCAGATAAGTGGATTAAAGTTGATTGAGTCATGAAGACTTGCATTGTGAGAAATATCTTTTAGAGTCTGAAACCTGAGTAAGCAGCTACATAATGTCTTTGAAAAGCTGAATTGAGTCATAGGTATAAGATAAGCATATTGAGTCATCTCAGACCCTGATGTTTTAACTTCTTGATGTTTTCAAAATAGTCATGCTTAACTCTCTCCATTAATCATAATGTTTGTCCAGTTTGAGCTGTTGACAAGGGAAAGTACGTGACTCCTGCTAAAAAAGCAGCATACCCAGTTCTGCTGTTACAGATGACTCATGGAGAGTACTCAGGCAGAAGACAGATACTTTATTTTTGTAAGCGCAGATATCTACTGAAGAAAAACATTCTAGATATTTACAGCCCAGATTAATGAAGTCTGAAGTTGAAGATGCATGACTTCACAACCACTAAAATAGCAGACAGATCTTTTTATATACTATAAATATCCTTTCAAATAAAGTTGATGAAGAGAGATTCAGAAATGGGGATTTAGGTGGGAATCTTGTGTGTGTGTGTGTGTGTGTGTGTGTGTGTGTGTGTGTGTGTGTGTGTGTCATGCACTAGAAAAAAGTACAGTGGATCCGCCGTATCCACGGGCTCCACATCCACGGATTTGACTGACCGTGGATTAAAAATGTATTTGAAAAAAAATCCACATATGCTGCTGTAGCCTCCTGCCATTTCACAGCTCTCTCTGTAGCACTCGTGTGTTGTTTGCCGCGCACCCGTATTTAGGCAATTTACACAAGTTTACGCAATTTTCTACCATTTTATAAGCGGACTTGAGCATCTGTGGATTTTACTATCCATGCGGAGTCCCGGAACCAACCCCCCGTGGATATGGTGGACCCACTGTATTGGTTTCTTTTAGTCAATATGCAGATCAATAATGTATTTGACACTGTGTTTCTCAAACTTTGTAAAATCATGCCTCACTCCCAAAATTACTAGATCCTTCAGGCCCTATCCAGAGGCGTAACAGCCTCTCTTGGCGCCCGGAGCACGGGGGGTAGGCGCCCTAAGGAAATAGCGCTCTGGGAGGGAGGGGCGCGCTCCGAGAGGGGGAGACCCGGCGGGACCCCCCCCAATCAGGAGAGCCGGCTGGGGACGTCTTCCCCGGCCGGCTGCCCGGGGCCTTCTAAGGAAGGCCCGCTGCGCAATTTTTTGCGCATGCTCAGTCTGTTAGCTGCCCTTTTCCCTCAGTTAACAGACTGAGCATGCGCAAAAAATTGCGCAGCGGGCCTTCCTTAGAAGGCCCCGGGCAGCCGGCCGGGGAAGACGTCCCCAGCCGGCTCTCCCGATTGAGGGGGCCGGCCCGAGTTGGACTCGAGTCTCCAAGTCGGACCCGGAGACTCGAGTCCGAGTCCGACTCGCGGGCGGAGCGGCGGGGCGCCCTTCGGGCGATGGCGCCCAGAGCGGGCTGCTCCGCTTGCTCCACCCTAAATACGCCTCTGGCCCTATCTATTTCTCCTATCCAGAAACCTAACTAGCGGTGCAATCCTACCCGTCGCCGGCACTGCAGCCTCAGTGTTGGCTGAGGGTGCCGCAAACGTGCCATAAAGCATGTTTGTGGCACCTGGGGAGTAGGCTGTGTCAGCGCCGAGGCCTGTGCCACCATTCCGACGTCAAGCCCAGGGCCCTGCGCCATGGAGCAGGTAAGGTCTGCTGCAAGTGGCGCAGGGGCCTGGGGATGGTGGGAAGGGACATAATGGGGCAGGGAGAGGGCGGGGAGCCCGCGAGGGGAAAGGGATTGGTGTCGCTGCTGCGTGCCATATCCTATACCCCCTCCTGAATCTTTTCCCCCAACACGGGGCTTCTCGGTTCTCCACCAGTTAAATAGCTGGTGCAGATCCGAGTAGCCCATAGTGTGGGCTGGGGCTTTACCTGGGATAAGCAGACAAATGTCCGTTACCTCAAGGAGACGTTGGGCCCGTTCCTATCCTGCACAGGATACAGCGTGTGCATGGCACTCGCGCTGCACTGGTGCTGGATAGGATTGGGCTGGCCATGTCTCTAGATTAGAACCATGTGTTCCGTGAGTTGGATGTCATATGATGCAAGTACAAAAGGTGATTTTTTTGACTGAGAAATCAGCATTCTCAGAATTTTTTGGGGGAGGGAGTAAATTTCTGATCCTTGGCTGCAAAGATGGACTTGGAATTGTGTAAGTGCCCAATGACATCTCAGAAGCAAAGCTAAGTAGAATTTTTAGTGGGTAGGATTTAGTGCCCTGCATAGCAATTTGCTCTTCCTCATGACAAGCATAAGCAGAATAAATGATGCGAAACAGATATACGTAATGGATAGATTCTGCTGTTTTAAGGGTTGAGTATATCTAGGGATCAGGTTTCCTTTCTATCACTTCGGCAGTTCTTTTGAGATCACAACCCCAACTCAACCCAAACAATGGGCCTTGATTTACGTTATTACTGATAATGCATGACAAATGGTTTGGAGCCTCCCCGCTACTGTTCCATTCCTGCTCCCTCTGGACTCTCTGGATTATTATATTTTTAAGTAGCTATGAATTACTTCCTGGTGTGTCACATCTTTCAACTTTTGCCCTTAAACAAAAGAATATCTGTCTCTCTCCTTACACTGTGTCTCTTCCACCCCCTGAGGCTTAATGCTAGACTGTATATCCACAGTAGTTCTTGTGAATGCCCATCAACTTTTGACAGCTAAGCCTGTCTATTTCAGGACTTATGACGTGGCAGGGGTTAGATCTCTACTCCAGAAGTGTGAGGAGTTTCCATAATATTGTAATGGCTGTTAATAATTGGAGACTCTGTTGGCCATGCTAAATATAAATTTCAGAGATTCACCAAGGTGCTGTGTTTCCTGGCACCTGAATGATGCCTTTGCCTAGGCTTAAACTGACATAAGCAAGCACCATTGGCATGGCACCTACTTGGGTACCTAGAATACAGACTGGCCTCTCTAAGCAACAAGTACCTTCACTATTGTGATTACTGCTTCAGTTTCTCCCACACCAGTAAATGCATCCATGGGGATATGCCTAAAATTAGAGAAACTAGTTTAAGTGAGTCCAGCAACCCTTAAGGCAAATAACAGAATACTGTACAAGCAAGAAATTTACTGGGATAGGTATGTAGTGAGAATGAAGCAGTTATCAGGTGAATAGACTCACGGAAACGCTCACACTGTTCCTAACTTGTGCTTACAGTGCAATCCCATGTGTGTCTACTCTGAAATAAATCCCATTGAGTTCAGTGGGACAGGAAGTACAATGCATGGGATAATATCTGTCTAATTGCATAAACTTATTCGAAGACATCTTACACTTTAAGCATAGCCATGCATTATTTGTTTCAAAAGCCAGAGTGTTTGCCTTACTAAAAAATTCAGTGGTCTGCCTGAACTCTTTTTAGTCTATTCCTCTGTATTCTAAAGCTATGCTTTGTACTCTGTTTTGTTGCTAGGTGCCCTCTGATTGTCAGACTAAGCAACACCGGACTTGGAGCCTGAAGGTGACTCCTGTAGATTACCTCCTGGGAGTAGCTGATCTAACTGGAGAGCTAATGCGGATGTGCATCAACAGCGTTGGCAATGGTGATATAGATACCCCCTTTGAGCTGAGCCAGTTCCTGCGTCAGATTTATGATGGCTTTTCCTACATTGGCAACACTGGACCTTACGAAGTTTCTAAAAAACTCTATACCTTGAAGCAGAGTCTGGCTAAAGTAGAGAATGCCTGCTACACATTAAAAGTGCGGGGGTCTGAGATACCAAAACATATGCTAGCTGATGTGTTCTCCACCAAAACAGAAATTATTGACCAAGAAGATGGGCTTTCCTAAAATAATCAAGGCTCACCTCATGACCTGGAAGGGGGAGAGACTAGAACTGGATCAAAGTAGTTCCATATTTTGGATTTACTTACTACTAGAAGTCTTAGAAGTATGTTTATTTTAAGTTGTCGTGTTTTAAGATCAGCCGAAGAAGCAGGGTGATTTATATCCCAAAACTATTGTTGCATAATGGAGTAGCAAAGCCATTGTTTTAGTGAGAGCTTTGCTTTTTTGTGCTATTTGCTTTCATACATCACTGTCTATATTTTTATATATGCCCGTATTTTAGTGTTGTGGACCCACTTCAGCCTTGGTCACTGAGACCAGTGACGATACATGGTGCTCCGTATGCGCCCCATATGTTTTTTGTTTTAACACTTTTTTCTGAACTGTGTTTTATTTGAGATTTATTGTCTGAATGTTTTGTGTCTGTGTTTGGATCAACATTGGGTTTTGAGGGATTAAAAATAAGTATTTGGCTGAAGAGAAATGTACATGGAGAGGCTAACAAACTAAATTGATGCATTACTGTGTTGTTTGCGGATTTTCATATATCTGCTTGAATGCACTGCCTCAATGCTAAAAGACTGGAGAACATATAATAGTTCATAACATGTGATGATCTGACAAGAAAAATCAGCTTCTGCATATTTATATGCTTAGAATTACTTTTGGTAACCTCTTCCCAATGTGTGTATACAGCAATTTACACACACAACGTCCTCAACTCAATGTGAGCTACGTAAAAGTGTCTGTAGAATTGTCTGTGGGAATTAATAACCCGTGAAATATGCGGGTTAACCCAAGTGAGACTGTGCAGATATGCAGAAGACCAAGTGAAATTTAGAGGATCTTCTCTGAAGAGAGGATTTGGTCCATTTGAGAGATTTAAGAAAAAAATTATTAGAAGGGGAAATGCTTGTAAGACAAAATGAAACTGAACTTGCCAGTATATGCGAGGCATGTAACCAGGCCTGTGCATCATTTGTATTCTTAAGAAGAGTATGATACTCTGTGTAGATGAGTTCAGTGACTCACTTATTCCAAATTAAGAATTATTCTTGTTCTTGCTTTTTCTTGTTATGTACGTTGTGTTAGTAGAAAAATGGAAGAGAACATTTATACGTAAAATATTTTGGGTCGGATACAAAGGTGCCTTATATGAGTAGACAAGTACTTCTGCTCATGCAGTGAAACTCCCAGTTTTCCCCCTGCTGTCCCTGTGTTACATTGCTCCATGGTTCTGGAGGGTGGGTTCATTGATCCTTAAGAGTAGATTTTGGGAGGACCCACAGGGGCTGCAGCAGGGAAGAGGGGGCAGGAAAGCTTTGTTTTAGCACTGGAACTCTGCTTGCACTTCTCTGGATTCAACCCATTATTTTAAAGTCATTCAGGAAACCGGTCCCTCAACTACCCATGAAAATACTGAGGTTTTCCCCTCCCCCCATATGCTTCTGTGCATATTTATACTGTTAGTATGGCATGTTCTCCTTTATTAAGATGTAAAGCAGTTCTTTGTCCATAGTAGTGATCATAGTTTTTTCCGTTGTTAAATATAAGTAGTATTGGTGTTTCATTTGTTTTGTACAGTAAATTGATAAAAAGCACGTACTTATAATTAATGCTAGTCGTTTACTGTCCACTTTCTCTGCCCACATGGTTAATCCTCTTGAGTAGTCATGTAGTTCAAGTCTTCAATCAAAGAAATGGCTTGCCCTGGCACTTGGGGCAGTCCAAATCCATTTGTTGCCCAAACCCACTCCCACGTTCCACCGCCTGTCTCCGCCAGCATGTGTATACTGCACACCTCACCATCTTTGTTGTCCGGCTCCAGCTCCACTGCTGTGTTTTGCAAAGTGGCTTAACGGGGAGAATCCTAGGAGCCAAACTTCTCCACTCCCAGCAGTTTCTCTGTCACCCATGTTACAAAGAGGAGCAGGGGAGGGTAAGCTGTGTCCCCATCCTCCTCTTTGAGCATGCGAGAAGAAGATGGGACAGCTGGATGGAGTGGCAGTGCAGGGGAGTGAGTGAGTGAGTGAGTGAGTGAGTGAGGCATCCCCTGCTACCTGAAGTGGGGGGGTTCAGCTGCTCTTACGGCTGAGCCACCCTTGCTGACACTTGCATGTAACACAGAAATAATATTTTCAGGGATTCATTAATTTGAGTTTGTAGCCTCAGAGGTTCTGAGCACTCATGACTTCAGCTTAAGCTGTATCAGCATCACAGGAGTAATCTTATTTGCGTGTTCTCAAGAAGTGTAACAAAGATAGAAGATATGTCTAGAAGGCTAGAAGATATGTCTTCTAGCCCCAAAGACATATCTTTTTGTGGTGGCTTTAAACAGAAGCTTCTTTTGTCTGATCTGCCAGCTATTAGTTAAAAAAAAATCAAGAGGTGCTTTTTACAGAGACCAGGAGGATCTGATGTACACCTCCTTCTTGCTGAAAGACATCATGAAACTCAAATTGCTGTGTTTAAGTGACTGATGAGCATATTAATTAAAGTTACCCTTGTGGAACTGTAATGTCTTCCTAGTTTTGGAGAAAATAACCAGGGCAAACATTTCATCAGCATGTATGAGTACTTGCAAATTCTGCACCAAATATATTGATTACGATTTTACATTGCAGCTCCACTTGCCCCAGGTTGAGGTGTCCCATTGTCAGTAATGGCAAATAACCTTTGGCATGCATGGAGCTCCATAGGCTATCTTCTAAAAATGCTGAAAATCACATGTAAATTCTCACTTGGAGAGAGATTCTTGAAAACATAATTGTAGTGCACGTTCTAACCAATGCTCAGGTACAGCCAGTTTTACTCCATGTTGCTGTTTTCAACCAAGGTTTTTTTAAATCTAGCCTCCAAAACAGCAATACTCAAACCAGAGCCAAAGCTTTCTTTATGTTACATTAATTTTAATAGAATATAATGGTCGCTAAGTTTTATTACTCTCACTGTCAGCCACTGCTTTCATTAACTCTCTGTACCACAAAATGGCAAAGGAGTGCTTCTAATGTACTCTTTCTTTTGCAGGGTGGCCACCCTTTGGTAAACGGGATGTGCCTCCTCCAACTGTTAACACTCACCGAAAAGAAAAGGAGCTTCTTCTTCTGTGGTGTTTGTGCATGGAAAGAAAGGATTTGATAGGACAGGAGCAGATTGAGGGAGTTGTCTATTTTTGGTTCTTTGGTTTAGAAATTTGCAGTTTGCATTTTATTTCACAGTTAGATCGTTGGACATTCAGTATGCATTTTAAAACTTACTGGAAGCACCAGTACCTGCAAGTTTTCCTTATTTAGGAGTCGCTTGGGAGGGAACTATTTATATCAGGAAAATGGCACAGGGAAAAAAGGTTTCCCTTTCTGCAATGACATGGTCCCAATCCTACTCCTCCACCACCACCACCTCCTTTTCAATATGGGAGATTGATTTCAGATCTCAACTTCTCATCTAATTTGGTCCTTACCGCTAAGGAAATGCCCCTAGAATTGGATAGCAAAATGTTAATTCTATTTGTATGACTGCTGAGGATATTTAGAAAAGTGACATTTAATCACAAAACAATTGATGGCAATGTGCCCATTTCTTAACCAGTTTTTAAATGTGGTTTCAGTCATATACTTGGTATTGGGCCAAAACTAAGGCATTGTTGAAACAGATGTTCAGCAAGGGTTGCCTTGCACGCTAATACCACCTGTCAGTCTAACGTTCTGTATATTGGAAGTGGGCTTCCTTTGGAATCCAAAGCTGTGATGGAGCTTTCTATCACTCAATGTATGCAAATAAACAGCTCATATACACAAGTGTGTACTATAGCCAGGAGTGTCTTTATTGTACAGTCAGTTCTCGTTATCCGCTAGGGTTAGGTTCCTGGGAAAACCTAGTGGATAATGAATTAGCGGATACCAAATCATTGAGCCTATGGGGAAAATGGGGTTAGGTTCCAGGGGACCTCTTCACTATACACTATATGAACTTTGTGAGCCTGAATCTTACCTTGAAGTCTATGGGCTGGGTGATAGTGGGGATCAGCATCCAGACCAGTATTCCACAATGGCTCTTTGTTATGGAACAATTCCTAACTCTAGCAAATTGATTCCTTCCTAACAACATTATGCAAGGATAAAAGGTATTGTACAGTATTCCTGAAAGCCCAGAGTTCCGATTGTGTTGCAAATGGAATCAACAGAAAATACACACACATAGCAACTTTAGAAGAGAGAGATTGCCTTTTACAGTAAATGCAGCAAGGCAGGGATATTTGCTCCCAGAGCAAGGTGGAGACCCACGAATAAAGGCCATGCTACGCGCTGCGGCAAGGAGAGTCACGCCAGCCACATGACCACGGAGGCGTCTTCGGACAACGCTGGCTCTTCGGCTTTGAAATGGGGATGAGCACCACACCCTAGAGTCGGACACGACTGGACTTAATTGTCAGGGGTCACCTTTACCTTTTTATACACTAGTGAGAACAATGGCCCCAACGAGCAGATAGCAAGAACAGACCACAGATATGGAGACATAGGTGGCAATTCTGCCCCTTGCAGATAAGCAAATTCATAGGTAGTGAATTCACGTATAAAAAGAACTAACTATTACCACCTTGGAATGAAAACCACTACAGTCAGGAGATGAGCCCTATGTAACACATTGTTTGTATTGCAGCTACAGCCAATTTAGGACTGCCTTGTTTCTTATGGAACCATCCTTGGAAAGTACTCTCATGTCTGCATACAGAACTTTGGAAAGGTTTATACAAGAAATGATGGTATGACCAAACTGCTCCTGGAATTTAGGGTTACACAGCCTCTCTCTGATGTGTACTCATGTGGTTAAATAAATGGGTATGATTTTCTCTAGCTCCACTGTTTTGAAAGTGGAATATGGAAAGCAGCTTCTGGATAAACATGTGCCACTGTTCAAGACAGCAATTGTGTTTCATGAAGAAACACTGACATCTTGTGGTGGATGGTATCCTCTGCTACCTACAGAGGTCCTGCTTCAGTCTGCCTGAACGTTGTGCGCATCATAGAATTCATGTCACAATGTGTTTTTTAGCTATTGTTTAAGAAGAGTAAACCAAAATTACCTTTCCAGTAGGTGCATTGCACTATCCCCTTCATTTATAAACAGCAGAGGGGCAACCAAAAAAGATGGCCTTCAACTCTGACAAGGTGGCCCTACTCCTTTCTTTGAACTCTGAAAATTTGCTGAACAAGAAGTGTAAAGATGGCTCTTCCTGCCAATTTATCCAAAGCTAGTGATAAGTATACTCCTTGGTTTCTTTTGTAGGCAATTGATGAGATGCCCAGGCCATATTACCGGTACATACGAATAATTACAAATATACTAGACTGGAGCATAAAGTAATCGTCAGGGACCTGTTTATGTCTTACAAAAAGATACCAAATTCTATCATTCTTTCATGGGACTATTGCACCAATGTACTGGAAAAGTAAACGGAATTACCTTTTCTAGCAAAAAAATGTTCCTTTACCTTTATAAATTGGAATAAATTATTTGAATGGTAACATAATTTGAAAGACATCTTAATAGGAACAGTAACAGCAAACATTTAAGGTAGGATACATACAGTATATCAAAGTAATGACACTTATTTCAAAGGCAAAAGAGTCTGGTAACATGTTAAATACTAACAATTTTGTTGTTATAATATATATAATATACTGTAATATAATATGCACACACGCACGCACGAAGGGAGAGCAGTACAGGTCTGTCACAGTTCTCTGCAGAACACAAATGAATTCACGATCCATTCCGAGTGGGTATGATCTTGAGGCCCTGCCGAAAAGTCTCTAAAGAGGGAGCCGTTCTTAATTCCAAGGGGAGGGAATTCCATAATTGGGGTGCTACCACTAAGAGGGTCCTATTTCTCGCCGCCATCCCCCTCACCTCCGTCAATGACGACACGGTTAACAGGGGCCCCCTGATTACCTCACAGGATGGGTCAGATTATAAGGAAGGAGGCGGTCCCTCAAATACCCTGGTCCTGAGCTGTAAAGGGCTTGAAAAGTCAAAACTAGCACTTTGAATTGTGCCCAGAAACAAACTGGCAGCTAGTGTAGCTGCCAAAGCAATGTACCGACTGAGTCAAACTGATGAGCCCTGGTAACCGCATGGGCAGCCGCATTCTGCACTAGTTGCAGTTTCTGAACACATTGTGCCATAAGCAACCTCCTGGTTTTTAGAAGTGGGTTTTCTCTGTGCCAGGTGCAAGGGAGTGGCGACTGGACACAGGTATCTTGTTGTCTCGTGTGCTCCCTGAGGCATCTGGTGGGGCCACTGTGTGACACAGGAAGCTGGACTAGATGGGCTTTTGGCCTGATCCAGCAGGGCTTTTCTTATGTTCTTATGTTCTTATGAACAGTCTTCAAACGCAGCCCCACATAGAGCGCATTGCAGTAATCTAATCTAGATGTCACTAGGTAGGGCATGGGTCACTGTGGCCAGGTCTGCACGATCCAAGTACGGCCACAGCTGGTGCACCGGCCGAAACTGGGCAAAAGCCCCCCTAGCCACAGCCACCACCTGGGAATCCAGGAGCATCTGTGCATCCAGGAGAACCCCCAAATTACACACACCCAGGGTGATTTTTATACCTTTAGGGCACCTTCTCGAAGGTTCCCACCAATCAGGATCCAAGAATCATGGAAGGATCTCAAAGTTGCTGGAAAGCTATTATACTTCTAATGCAACTCTCTCTCAGCTCCCCTCCCAACCTGAAATCACAACTGAAGCTAATTCCTAATTAGTGGTCCAGGCGCTTTCTATATTCTGTGCCATTGCACGGACCCCTTCTTTGGCTGTGCAGCATTGCGACTGTGTCATGATGTGCTTGGCGATGATGTCACGTGTCATCGCTGAAAGTCCGGGTTGCCAAACTCTGTGCTGTGTGGAGCTCGGCTTGGAGCTGCATAGCCGCGCATCTTGCAGGTAGGTTTACCATAGTCCCGGATCTGGCCGGGACAATCCCGGTTTGGGAGCCCAAATCCTGGGCTCCCGGCCGGTCTCCTGTTTGTCCTGGCCGTCCAGGACTGTGGCGCTCTTCGTTGTTCCAGCCTCGCGTGCCTGCGTGAGGCTAGAAGCACTTTCCGAGACCCTCCAGCCTGGCTTAAACCCACCCCCAGTGACGTCAGGATTCCCACCCCCGGTGATGTCACTGCCCCCCCCCGCGTCGGGGGAAATCTGGTAAGCCTACGGCAAACACTGGGCACTTTGGCCTTGTAGAAGTCCAAACCATCTTGATAACACAGGTGTTTCTCATGACACAATATCAACTGTCAGGTTCTACCCTGGCAACAAGACCTGGACAGAGCACAACAACTGATAAGCCCAGTTGCTGTTTCCATAGATTGCACTGCCCTTTTGCCCAGCAAGGATAACTCAGACCTTTTTCACAAAATGGATTCCAAAGCACCACAAAATGGAAATGCACTTACTTTACAAGGAGAAAGGGCGGGGTTTCTCATCATGGGCAGGACATCCTAAAAGTGTGGTTTTCCTTACGGACGCCATCTCTCAGGAAACCATACACTTCATGTGTCCTATTGAACTGATATTTCCCATGGGCTACCATAAAATGGGTGAGACACCAATTCAGAGTATTGCTCTGAAAAGAGGAGAAAAGAGGAGAAACCTTAAAGGTGTGCAAAAAAGTACAATTTTTAACACACATCATATTTTGTTGAAAATTCTCCCTCAGGGGCAACTGAGATGATACCTTAGAAGGAGCTGACTGAAGCAGTCATATACTGTTTGCTAACATCACCTGAGAGGCATTTTCATATCTCTGGGTTAAGACTGAAAGGCATTGTTGCTTAGTGTCATAAGTCAGTTGGTTGACTGCTTTAAGAAAAATGGCACTCTTCCTGCACAGCCCTGGCTGTCCCCCAACAAAATGACCGTTTTCAGGCTGCTGGTGGTTGAATTGTCAGGGAATTTGAGCTTCAGTCTGAACCACGTGCTGCCCTCTGTATGCAACCTCCAGGTTTTAGAGGCAGCCAATCTGTGAATGCCAGATGCAAGGGAATGACAACAAGATACACGCAGTGGTTCCCAAACTGGGAGGCGTGGCTCCCACGGGAGCCATGGAAACCAGCCAGGGGAGCCGCGGAGTGCCACGGAATCCTCTCGGAAAATAGTGTAATACCAATTGGCAGGCATCAACATAATGTAATGGGGAGCTGCAGCCAATGGTTGCTAATGGTCAAGGGAGCCGCAGGTCGAAAAAGTTTGGGAAACACTGAGGTATCATGTTGTTGTCTTGAGAGCTCCCTGAGGCATCTGGTGGGCCACTGTGAGACACAGGAAGCTGGACTAGATGGGCCCTTGGCCTGATCCAGCAGGGTTCTTATTACCTACAGGGCTACATGACTGATGGGGGGGGCACTCTGGATTGTTCCTGGCAGGCTGCTTGTGGTGGGGGAGAGGGTGCAGAATGAGCTCTCTGTGATGTTATGGTGTTTCAGCCAGTGCTCTGTGTCAGTTAACCAGTCCCTTCCATTCATGGTTATGTGCAGTGTCAACAGGGGAACATCATTGTGACTGAATGCCTAAACTTATCAGAAACTTATTTGGGAGTGGCTGACTGACACCTTCTGGTGCACACTGACAATATTACAGCAAATGCACTCTTCATTATTGTCCATCCAAACCTACCTCAAAAGGCTTAATATATACACGACAAGTGTCAAGCTTGAGACCTGGTCTTGCAAACAGGACCTGTGGCTAAATTCCAGCTTCAAATTCAATCTTCCTTTAAGTTCTGCTTTTTGGGGGGCAGGCCTTTGAATCTCCCTGAGTCCTTTGGAGCATAAAGGTTGAAGGTCAGAAGAACAGGGATGAGACACTTGGGATGTGCAGGGAGGGCGCCTATACTTTGAACAGCTGCATGACAGGCTAAAATCCAACCAGTGGACTCGTCTCCCGCAGAGAAAGGGGAAGCTGCTCCTGTCCTGTTGAATGCCTGCCTGCCTGCCATACATTTGCTCAGGGCCCAGAGAAGCAAATCTAAGGGGAAAAGGAGCAAGGCCGCCCCGGAGAGGCCTCCCTCCACCCGCTTTCAGCCAGGCCAGCCAGAGGCGAACTGAGCAGCTCTGGGTCCCTCCCGCCTGCTCCAGCGGATGCGAGTCCCGGCCTGGGGGCGTGGAAGGGGCTGCGGCCCAAGCTGGGGCGGCCCGAGTACAGCAGCCAGCCGCCGCCACCGATGTGGAGCGGCCACGCGGGGGGCGGGGGGCAGCCCCAGCGCGGCCCCCCCAGCTCGGGCAGGACGGAGCTGAGCCCAGGTGAGAGTGAGCATTTCGCGCTTCTCGGGTCATGGAGGCGGCGATGGGGATTGGGGAGCTTCACCTCGCGTCCGCAGGAAAGGAGAGCAGAGGGCTCGCTTCGGAAACGGGCCCCCATACCGGCTCCTCCTCTCCGTTTCCTGCCGCGTTGGTCGCAGCCAGCGGGACCCCTCCTCTGGTCTTCGTTGGTCGAGGGAAGGGAGCTGACTGAGCGAGCGATCGGGGAGGCGGAAGCAGCAGCAACTCCCTCGGCGAGCAAAGTGTGCTTTCTATGCAGCCGGGAAGTTTTGCTTCTTCTCCCTCATCTCAGCCCTGGGCTCCGGGAGCTGGAAAAGCGGCCCTCATGCACTAGGGCAGCTCCGGACCAGCAGTCGCTGGGTGCCGCTCCCCCTCCCCTTTACCAGTGGCGTGACATGCAGAAGTTCAACAGGCGAAGCCTTGCCTGGCAGTGCAGTCTTTTTTGGGAACGCGCCGCCTGTTGAGTTTCAGCTGTTGCCTGTTGAAGACTCGGGAGCCTCGCGGAGATGAAAGTACAGCTCTCAGCTGTATCTGTAGCAGGTCGAATCGATGTGGTTTGCATTAATTAATCTGCGCAGTAACGGCGGCAGGCTGAGAGAGCGAGAGCAAACCATCTCCCAGTGGTTGCTTGCCATCGTATTTTTGTGTTGATGTATTGTAAAATAATGACAGGGTGTTAGGGGTTTTTCTGCACAGCTGCCTTTCATCAGTTGTCAGCAGAGTTATTCAGTCCATCCAGTCCCGGCAGAAGGAAAACGACTCAGACACGTAAATCAGGTGATAAGAGTCTATTTACAGATATGTACAAGTAACTTACAGCAGTCCTTGCTGAAGTATGCATACATATAGAGTAGTCAATCTTTCCAGGTCCAAATCACAGAATTGAGCAGCAGAGTAACGGCATAACAATCAGGAATTGGATGCATATTATGGTAAGGCAAGGTAGGACTTTTATACTTCTGTCCACCAATCATCTTATGCATTACCTCATCCCCCACCTGTGGATCACCGTCATCCACATTGCATCAGCTTCTGAGCAGTCAGCATGACACAGCAGTTTCACTTTCTATTCTAACTGCATTGCTTCTCTGTTCTGGCTTGTAAATTCATCAGGTCCATTTACAAACCTTAACACAGGGCGTGTCATGTAACAAATCTGTTGAAACATAGCCCAATTTCCCATGACGTTTCTCTAACTTCCCTCTCTTTATCCACAGTGGGCCTGACTTTTTCCACATACACACCTTGCCACACAAACATGTTGTGATAACGTGGTCAGATGATGGAGACTTTACCAGATACCTTTACTCTTGGACTGATTATTTTAGTCATTACTATAATTGGTAATAATGTCGCATCAGTTTTTCCCAAGCCAATACAGTCAACTCTGAGAAGTGTTGGGATGCCTGCTGAGTTGACCTGGGCAAGTCCATCTGCAGGGCTGCTTCTGTCTGGCAAACAAAGCCAAACAAGAAAACCCTGCAAAAGATGCAGTGTAAATTGTGAGGATTGAAGCCAGCTGCTGAGTTTCTTCTTTTGATAACAAAAAGGGGGGTGCTGCCATCCTTGTCTGTTGTTGTTCAGTCGTTAAGTTGTGTCCGACCCTTCGTGATCCCATGAACTTGGCTTACCAGATCGCCGCCGGGACGGGAGCGGTCTACCCAAGGGGTCAGGGCGTGGGGGGGCCAGAACGTGATGTGTTCTGCCCCCCGCCCCCTTAAGGGTAGACCACTCCTGTCCCGGCGGCGATCTGGTAAGTCAACCATGAACCATATCCCGCCAGGCCTTCCTGTCCTCCACTATCTTCCTGAGTTCGCTCATCCTTTGCCTTCCCCTTCTCCTTTTGCCTTCAATCTTTCCCAGCATCAGAGTCTTCTCCAGAGACTCCTCTCTTCGCATTAGGTGGCCAAAATATTTGAGCTTCAGCCTCAGTACCTGACCTTCCAGGGAACAGTCAGGCTTGATTTCATTTAGGATTGACTGATTTTATCTCCTAGCAGTCCAAGGGACTCTCAGGAGTCTTCTCCAGCACCACAGTTCGAACTGCCATCCAAAAACACAGTTCTAAAAACACAGATCAATGGAGAAAAAGTGAGAGATCCTAGTTATGCCTCTCATTGCTTGAGTCTTGGGATTAAACTGGATGTGATGACAGGAGACTGATGATCATTTGCTCATTTCACTACAGCTACCAGCTCCGAATTTGGATTGTGCTGGGAGTGAGGGAGTTTAACCCTTTCCTCTTGCACCAGTTTCCTGCTTGAATCCCCCCTCGCTCCCCCACCACTTGGGAACTGAAGTTAGCTCTGCAGGGGAAAAAGTACAGTTACCCTGCTGCAGGCCTGAATGAAGAGCTGGGCATCGTTTTGGTCTTGGCTTGTGTGTGAGCAACTTTCTGCAATGTTGCCATGTGACTTGGGCTGTGTGTGGGTCCCCTCTGCAGTGGTGTCGTCAGCGGGGCCTTGGGGCAGTGGGCCCCCAAGCGTCAGGATCGGGCCCGAGGCAGCAGGCAGGCGGGGGGTGCAACAGTGGCCGGCAGCAGTGTGGATCATCCCGTTCGCCGGGGTGAGCGAGGAGAGCCGTCAGCGTGTTTGGCCCTCCCGCCGTCCTGCGCCTCTGAGTGAACAATAATGGCTACTGCAGGGGGGGGGTCGGTCATAGGAACGCTACTGCCCCTCTGTGCTGTTGTCGAAAGTATAATTCAGGAACACTGTGACAAAGGTGTTCACAAGAATTGGCACAGTGTTAGAACTAATGTTTCAGAATCATGGGGAGAAAGTGCCTTTGTGTTCAGCGCTTGTCTCTGCAGACAAGTGCTGAATGCCTGGTCACCTGGGGTGTGTGGTTAGCCAGTATGCTTCTGTTTCCACCCCTTTTTAATTGGAAAGAGATTGACCTGAATTCATTCAAACTGCACAAGACTTGAATGAGGAATTTGGGTGGAAAATGACCTTCTCAAGATTCTTGCAGAGGCCCACTCTGCTGAGCTCATCAGATTTCTTGGTGAATCAACAAAAGCAAAGAAGAAAGGCTTATGTAGTTCTTTGCATTTTTCATGCAGCTGGTGTATTCCTGACCTTTAATTTAAAATATAGAAGATTAGTTCATTGTTTTATCATGCCAAGATAATTCAGCATTATCTATTTTCCAGTGTTGGGCTGGAAACTACAAAAAGCACGGCACACCTCAAAATTGTTGCAATGTTCTCATCAGAAAGGAGAGAGAATATTGTTTGCCAAATACCATAGATCTTTTTTCTGAAAGTGTTTTATGTGTTGTGCAAATTAGTCCCTGTGTTCTTCTTGCCCTAGTTTGCATGTGTTGCTTCTATTACAAGTTGCCATTTTCTAACGATAACATTTAATGGCCATTTCTGAATGTTTTTATGTTACTGTCCTTTTCTCTGCATTGCAATTTGTACCTGTGAATGTTAATTGCCTGAATATGTCCTTGAGTGAATTCTCAGTGCTCTGTGTGATTGTTTCAGCATTGAAATATTTCTGGTCAGGGTAATTAGACATCCAGGGTTTTGAAGTTAACACCAAAGCCTGCAGTTACCTTTCATATCAGTCTCCTAGGACTGTGTAATTGTACACTAAAAATAACCCTAACAAAGCATTTTCACATGGTATATAAACACAGGGGCCATGCTCTCAAACAAAGTTAAATGTGTTTAAGTGCATTGAAATCAATGAGCACAGGCATGCTTAACTTGGTGTTGGATTGTGGTCGGAGAGTACAGCTTGCTCTAAAAATCTCTTTCTCTTCATGCCTTTCTCGAACTTCCTTTCTCTTCATGCCTTTCTCGAACTTCCTAAATGTTTCTTTTGAGTTCCTCTTTTGTTTTCTGATGCTAGATTTGATTTTTAGATCATTGTAATTTGATGTGGAAAATGTGTCTTGAATAATACAGCCGTCGTCAACAGTACATGTCCATGTTTTACAGTTGATGTTTAGTGTAATCCTGGAAAGTTGTGCATCTAGATGACAGAGAAGTGGAGAACTTGCCTTTCTTGGACAGGAATGTGATAGAGTTGATTTTCTGCCTGAATGAAAATCAACTTGTATTGTACTGTATAGGCATGTGCCAGACTAATTTCCATGATCTGAGACACAACGTTGTTACAAGAAATCTTTTATGGGACTTGTTTAGAAGCATTGTGTAGAAATTTGTTGCTTAGAAGTTTTGAAAGCTTTCATACTGCAGGCTCTTCGTTGGGTGCAGGAGTTCACAATAGTGAAAAAAATCTGACATTTTTACAGCACGACCCTGTGTAATCTTCCACCTTCGGAGCGCGTGCTCTGCAGGCGCCGGGTGTGGCAAATGTGCCATAAAGTGCATTTTTGACACCCGGGGAGTAAGGGCCGCTGGCATGGAGGCCGACAGCCATTACTCCGCCTCCCGCAGGACCCTGCAGCTGCCGGTGCAGGTAAGAGATGCACTGGTCAGTGCAGGGGCGGGGGGAGGACAGGCCAGGTGGTGAGGGAGGCTGGCTGTTGGCCAGGCCGGGAGGGGGTGGGGATATCAGCGGCGAGTTCTGCTGATATCCCGCACCCGTTCCCGGCCTCGGCAGCCCTTACACCACTGCCCCAGATATACGTTCGAGGAGGTCCATTGGGGTCGGGCAGCTCTACACCGGGGGAAGGGAACGAACATCTCTCTGAGGAATCCCCGGGCCGCGCTGGAGTGGCCTGGTTGCATATCCTTGTGCAGGATTGGGATGCCTGACTTGTGACTGGCTGTGTGGGCATGCTTCCGTTGAACAAAAGATTCAATGGCTTGCTCAGGATCCTGTGCATATTATTACCTGTTTCAAAGTGTTAATGTGAAATTACCGTATTGTCCTGAGTATAAGACGCACCTGATTATAAGACGCACCCTTAAAGTTTGGTGCTATTAAATTTTTTTTAATTAAATCACTGGCATTATTGCAACAGCCTGATTATAAGACGCACCCCTAGTTTAAAAACCTAAATTAGGAGAAAAAAGTGAGTCTTATACTCAGACCAATACGGTATCTGCTATTTCCTTTTCTTGCATCCCTGTCTCTTTCACAGTGTAAAGCTGCTGCTTTATCTGGAGACATTCACAGTCTCTGTCAGTGGTGTTACTTCATTCCTACAGAGGGCATTCTAACCTCACAATTATTCTGATAACTGCAGGATTCCCAGCTGGGTATTATTTTGTGTTCTAGGCACCTGGCCCATTATTCAGTATCTGAGTGCAAAAGGAAAAAAGTGATCACATGTCATACCTACCACGGGCAAAACATAATGTCATTCTTATTCAAGAAGACTTTGAAGCAGTCATGGCTAATCTTAACTCCTATCTTCCCAAAACATCAGGAGTCTGTTGGAGCTTTTACACTTCTTCCTGTTTGTGTAGTCATGTGAACTGTGCTTGCCAAGAGAAGAATTCTTTAAATAGTGGAGTCTTTGCAGTCCCTTTTAAACCTCTTCTGAGTGTTCGCTTTTCAGTTTCATTCATAGTCCCCCCAAAGAGTCAAAGGGCTTTCTGTTCCAAGATAATGCCTACAGTGTTCCACTGGAATTTAAAAAACAAAAACACCCTTCTCTAGCAATAGGCCCCTTTGTCTCATCAGTGGAAGAAGCCCCAGGAAGTCCTTAAGTCAGACAGATACTTTATTAAATTTCCATCACCCTATCAAATGCCTAATCCAGTAAAGGACATTATGCCCTGTTGGACACTTCATCATAACAAAATATTACCCTGACTGAAAAATCATAGTTAAATGAAAATGAACGAAGACTCTTATAACCAGCGACAATATAGCAAGTACGAATCATCATCGGGATTACTGGTTAAAAATATTTATGTAAATGTCTTAATTATAAAAACACCATAGTTCATCCATAAATTCACACAATTAGCAATAAAAGCTAAAAAGTTCATGTAAAAATACGTTAAAAATCATGGGGCATAATACAATAAAACATATCACAAACAGCATAACGTTTTGTTTACCCTCTGTAAACTTTTTCAAATGCATAAAAGCCTAAGTAGGCAAAAAGATGTTAAAGAAGCCATCCCAATCCCAACACTTATAAATACAAATGAGAAATCCTAAAGATCCTAGGCCCCCGCTTAATGTGCCTGGTATTTACAAAATACCATGCAATTGTGGAAAGGTCTATATAGGCATGACTAAACGTTTTATTAATACAAGGCTAAAGGAACATGAACGTGCGTGCCGTCTTGGCCAGGTGGAAAAATCAGCACTGGCACAGCATTGTGTGGAGACTGGACATGATATTATGTTTAATAAGACAGTGAGGCTAGGACATGATGATAATTATAAAGCCAGATTAAATTTGGAAGCTATAGAAATTTTTAAACACGGATCACAGGTTATGAATAGGAAGCAGGAATTGTCATTTATACAAAAGGTCTGGACACCTGCAATTTGTAAAAATAAAGCTCTTTAATATATTTGACCTGCCATATATTTGTTGCCACTAGAGGCAGTATGCTTGATCCACAGTAAGGTTACCTGAGGTTACCAGGTGACTTCCGGTTGAATTGGAGTAGTAGGAATGCGCGCCAAAAATTTGTATTTATAAGTGTTGGGATTGGGATGGCTTCTTTAACATCTTTTTGCCTACTTAGGCTTTTATGCATTTGAAAAAGTTTACAGAGGGTAAACGAAACGTTATGCTGTTTGTGATATGTTTTATTGTATTATGCCCCATGATTTTTAACGTATTTTTACATGAACTTTTTAGCTTTTATTGCTAATTGTGTGAATTTATGGATGAACTATGGTGTTTTTATAATTAAGACATTTACATAAATATTTTTAACCAGTAATCCCGATGATGATTCGTACTTGCTACATAGTTAAATGGGTGATTAACAGCCCAACCCTATGCATGTGGATGGAAGCAGAGCCCGCTCATTGAATCTGTCTGTTCTTTTTTGTTTTTTACAGTGTGCAATCAGTTGGAGTAATTATTATTAATATACTGCTTTGCAACAAAGAAAAGTTTGCAAAATGGTTTGCACATAGCAGAGGAGGATGTGTGAGTGCTCCTACGTGCCTGCCCATGTCTGACCCTCTAATTCCTGAATCAGCTGACTATTCCAGACTTGATGTTCTTATTTGCATCCCATCTTGCAGGAATGAACAAGCCAGGTGAGAGAACAATCACAAGCACTGGTGTAACTGGACTTGCCAGATTAGAAGGTTTCATTATTACAGTTCAGGCTAGTGGCCTTCCTGCTTATAAGAAGAGTTCTGCTGGATCTGGCCTTGGGCCCATCTAGTCCAGCATCCTGTATCTCACAGTGGCCCCACCGGATGACTCTGGGAGCACACAAGGCAACAAGATACCTGTATCCTGTTGCCACTCTCTTACATCCGGCATTCAGAGATAGGCTACCTCTAAAACCCAGAGGTTGCATCAGAGGCGTTGCTACGGTGGGGGTGGTACTGTAAGTTCCGCCCCGTCCTAGTTCCCGTTTACTCTCTGTTACAGCCCTGCCCCCTCGCCGTCGCAGCCATTCAGTGCGGTGAAGGCAATGGGCAGGGAGTTGCCTTCGCCGCACTGAATGGCTGCGACGGCAAAAGGGCAGAGCCACTTTGTAACGGAGAGTAAACAGGGATTAGGACAGGGCGGAACTTACAGTACCACCCCCACCGTAGCAACGCCTCTGGGTTGCATACAGTCATCATGACTTGTAACTGGTGATGGACTTTTCCTCCATAAATCTGTCTAGGGCAGTGGTTCTCAAACTGTGGGTTGTGACCCACCATTAGAACCTAAAGCTGTACCCAGGGACAGGGACAGCATGGGGCAGGGACAGCATGGCGCAGGGACAGCATGGCGGCGGTGATCCCGGGAATTGCCACCGCCACAAAAATGCCCCAAACTGCCCTTTTTGAAGTTACTGGGGCTTGGGGGGACTTTGGGGAGGTCTGCTCGACCCTCTGCAAGCCTCCCCGATCTTCAGATTGCTGAAAAACGGCGATTTTTGCAAAAACTGGAAGCGCCCAAAATTGCCGTTTTTCGGCAATCCGAAGATCAGGGAGGCCTGCAGGGGGTGGGGCAGACCTTACCCTGGTAAGTAAGCGCAGATCTTACCCTGGTAAGTAAGCGCAGACCTTACCTGGTAAGCCCTGGTAAGATCAAAAACAGCGTTTCTGGGGATGTTTTCGGCGGTAGCGGCAATCCCCGGGATTGCCACCGTTGCTGGCCCCACCCCCGCAAACACTCAGAGTTCTTTGAGAAATGTTGGTCTAGGGTCTTTTTAAAGGCATCTAGTCAGGTGCCATCACCACACCCTGTGGCAAGGAGTTCCACAGATTAATTGCTTGCTGCGTTTAGAAATGTTTCCTTTTGTTGATTCTGACTATTCTACCTGTTCATTTTAGCAGATGACCCCTGGTTCTGGTGTTGTGCAAGAGCGAAAAGAACTTCCCTTTATCCACTCTATCCATCTTATGCATAATTTTATTATGATAAAATTTATTATTTCTTTAAGCATGGCTATAGAGCCTTTCTAACTCTGCTCTATAGCCATGCTGACAGCCTTCCGGACTTAGTAGAGCCCTACTTCCTCCATGGTGTACACTCTCGCTGGGCCTCTGTTATTGTTGTTTTAAACAGCCTTCATGCAATCTGGAGAGATTTGACCTTTTTTGACTTTCCCTTTCAGCTTCTTTCTAACTAGTCTCCTCATTTGTGATAAGTCCGCCCTTTGGAAAACAGGGGTTATCATGTCTGATTTGCTTGGCTGTTTTCTGGCTCTCATGCAGACCAAGTGACTTTATCAAGAGAATGATTAAAAAAAAATCAAGCAAGTGTTTAAACACGATTTAAAATCGGGGGTTCTCAAAGTGGTGAGTCGCGACCCACCACTTTTTCCAGAAGTGGCTGATATCCCCTTAAAGGGGGTGGCCAGCAAGAACGTCGGCGCCAGCACTCCAGGATCGCACCCACCCCAACCCCCAAAACGCTTTTTAAAGCATACCTGGTTGTCCTGCCAGCTCCCCGAAGGGGGGGGGGTTGCTGCCGCCTCTGCAGGCTTCCCCAAGGCGCTAAACAGCGATGATTGCGTCGAAAAGCCCACTTCCAGTTTTCACCGAAAACCGGAAGTGGGCTTCAGAATGCGATGGGTGCAGTCGTGGAGCGCTGCCTCCAACATCGGTCCACCCCCTGCAAAAATTTATAGGGGAGTAAGCTCCTCTGTAGGACTTTGAGAAATGCTGATTTAAATCATCGGAAAAGGCAGGCAGATTTAAATCATTGACTTATTTCCTATTTTGAAATTCATATATGCAGACTTCAGTTTGCAGAAACAAATGTGTGATGGTGTAGGGTGCACAGGCCTAAGGCTAGGCTTACCAGATCTCCAACCAGGACAGAGTGCTAGACCTTTAGGAGAAGGAATGTGGGCAGGTGTAGCTTGTTAAACCTTAGAGCACAATCCTAGGCATGTCTACTCAGAAGCAAGCCCCACTGAACACAAGTTTTTTCTAAACTTCTGCCTGCGTAAAAGAGCAATGTGTGAAGTGGCTCCAAGGCAGGATGAATAATCATGAAGACTTTCAGTCTACATCTAGATGTAGGCACCCATCTTTCCTTTTTGTCATAGCATTCTTTGTTTAATAAACTGTGTCAACTTATTGCTATATTTGGCTCATGCCCGCTTTTGCTTTTGCAATTTCTGAGAAGCCATGCGGAGACCGTCTTGAGCTACCTGTCTTCTGCTGACATTGCAACAAGACTGCTACTTCCTTTTTTGGGGCTGAGGCAAACAAGTAATTAATCATGGGATCCAAATGCTGGTTTTGTTTGTCCTTCAACTTGAGGCCGTTTGCTCTTTTTGCTCTCCTTTGTTTCTTAAAATGTCATTTCCTGTTTTTGTTTAGAGGCATCCAGCTTCTTTCACAACTAAGTGACAACAGGTAGCAGCATGCACATGGTATACAATACATCTCCACTTTGGGCAAAATCACTTCCTTCCTAGAAGAGGAGAGACTTGTTTAGACTGTCAAGCCGAGCAGTTTGTGTAAATGCAAAGAATATTTTTGCATGGTAGATGATGTTTCATCCTCAGTTCCGTCGTTTTAAATTTGACTTCTAGATGCTGTGCGCACCAATTGCCTTTGGGATAACCTCTGTATTCTGTATTTAAACACACTTGAGTTACTGTGTACATGAACTACATCTTTCTGTGTGCTCTCAGTCAATGAGCCATTTTAGCTACTTTTGCTTATGCACTTGTTTTTCCTGAGCTACACATGGCGGTGCCTATTAAGCCACTTGATATAATCAGCACTCCCACTTGGTGATTCTGGTTATCGGAAAGAGGCATTTATGCACACAGATGTCTTCTCATAGTTAATGATTCCTATGTGATGGGTCATGACTCATTGTTGAGTTCAAAGGGATACTTTGGTTGGGTCACGACACTGCTGTTTTATAGACGGTAGACCCAACGTATGAATGCTAAAAGGGATGTGACTTTTGAACCAGATGGTGGGATTGACAAGCTGTCACAGTTTTAACATCTGTAGCTTACTTCTGTGCATCATGTTTTGCTCTCTAAACATTGATCCAGCATATAAACCTGTCCATCTCTAACATGTTCACAGCCCGTGCAGCAGTTAAATCACCTTCCAGTGACATTCATAAATTGCATGTAGACACACAACATTAGATTTAGGGTTCATTCACACATCATTCTTTGATCTTTTCATTGGAATTGTTGCATGCACGACTCCCATGCAAACCGACTCCCATGCAAACCTATTGTGGCAGTTAATCTACCACATGGAAAGGTTCATCCAAGGAGACATTTAAGGGAATAAAGTGAACAAACACTTTACCTCATGAACCTACCAAGTCTTTTAGGGAGATTCTTCTAAGAGTGGATTGACCAGTCAAAATTAAAACATTTTCAAAACAGTGATTTGAATATAAACATCACCTGTCTTCCCTTCTCCCCCCCCAAAAAAAAATCTGGTTTCCTGCTTTGTAATTTATACATGTCCATAACAAGTACGATTGCCCACCATTTATTAGGACAGTTCAGACATATTGGTAAACATAATCCAAAATCTTTGGTCTGTGCACCCACACATATCTTCTGCATTACAGAGGCCTGCAGCTGATGATTTGGCAGGTTGTTTCGAATCAACATCTGAACTTCTCCTTCCTTATGTCTACAACTCTCGGTTTATATTTCACTTTCAGGCTTCTCCTGTTGACCTTCTCTTTCCCTTTTTCCTCTAGACGGCTCCTTCTTTCAACCTTCCTTTCCGAAGCTCCTCCACCCGCTGGCTTCCCCAGGCAGGCTTTCTTCCGAGTCCTCTGCTTGCTCCTTGTCCTGGGCTTTTATAGGATCTGAACAGTCGATGGCAGCCAGAGACTGTTTGCCTGCTCTTCTGCGACATTGCAGCAGCTCCTCTGAAGTGGAACATAAATGTCTGTGCTGTTTGGTTGACAGTTGAAATATTCATAATGTGTGCGATAATAAATACAGTGCATGGCCTATTGTGTCATATTTTTAATGCTTGACCTCAAAAGCCACACTGTTTGCATCTGTTTTGTTCTTTCACATCAAAAAGCAGACATTAACTCAGTGTGTTTGATAGAGGGTCATAGATTCAGTTTTAAAAAGTTATGAGCACTGGGTTTGAAATTCAGATTTCATTTTGAACCAGATTGCTTTTTTTAAAAAGGTATTGAATATAACAAAACTACATTGTGAAATACCATTGATGATCATAACATCCATTTTTATTTATTTTAAATCATTAACTCTGGCATCTTCTATGCAGCATACATCGTGATGAGCTCCTGACCTTTCCATTCAGGAGCTCGACATTATAGCAAAGAACCTGGGAAATGAATGCAGTAGAGCAAACATTCTGTCTGAGTGAAAATCTGTCTAGGCAGCAAGCTAAGCAGGAAGTGACAGATACAAGAGCAGACTAGGAAAGATGAGAGTATCACAGGAAATAAGATATGGGGTTCAGGATCCCAGATGCAGACCCATGCTCGCCAGAGCTCAGCCTTGGAGCTATTATCTGTGCGAGGAGTCAGCCCTATTAAATGTGGAATAATAAGACTTCAGAACTTGTGTCAAATGATTGTTGACTAACCACAATCAAATTCACACATCTGGGAATATAGGGAAGAGCTTCTAGATTTGAAGATCTGTCTTCCAGACAGGCTTGATCTTCAGTTTCACTAATTTTAGAAAGTAATTACTGCCTTGATCAGTGAAGAAGAAGAAGAATGGGTAGCAAGTAAGTTGTGGTTTGAGGCACATTTCAGAAGGTGGCCTCAGGAATTAGAAAAATGCCTGGATAAGTATTGGGTCATACAAAGATAAAGATCGGGATGGGACGGGACGGGACGGACTTCACAATGTGACTGGCAGTTGGAACACTTGTGAAGTTAGCTGCATGTAATAGCCTATTACATTTACTATTACTAATAGGATAGGATAGATAGACTGTCTCTGTAATGTTGTAGCATGGCACTGGGGAAAACTGATAAAGCAGATAGATAGATAGATAGATAGATAGATAGAGAGAGAGAGAGAGAGAGAGAGAGAGAGAGAGAGAGAGAGAGAATGTAGATTTTTTTCGTTGGAGAGAAGGAGCTGCACCAGCTGGTGAGCACTAGTTGATTTGGGGACCAGATTGGACCAGAAAAATTGGGCTAGAAAAATTGACTAAGTCTTGAGACATTGTACATTGTAGAAGCAGATCCACTACATGGAACTTCAGATGAGAGGATTGTTGAAGCCTTAATCATGCTGACTCTGAGCAAGTCAAAGGCCATCTGTCCTTTAGTTTGCCTATTAGATGATGTTGTTAAGTTCTTAGTCCTCAAAATAGACTACATTTATTCCATATTATACATGCAAGTTTTCATGGCTTGTTATTATACTCAAAGACACAATATTTATGGGATTTCCAGCCATGTAATTTCAGCTCTTAGAATTAAGAAAGATTAATCTTTATTTCTTCATTCTAAGAGCTGAAATTACATGGCTGGAAATCCCATAAATATTGTGTCTTTGAGTACATTTATTCCAGTTTGAGGGTGTGTCCAAAATAATGTAAACACTATGGACTTTTTGTTTTGTTTTTCTTTTTTAGGATGTTTTAGGAGCAGTTTCCCAATCTCATGGTTCTCTGTGTCCTTAGCTATAAATTAGTTTCCCTAGCCAGCATTCACAGTTTGACATTGGAATAATTACATTACTCTCTAGACGAGAGGGTGGCTTGCAGGGGAAGGGAATCTACCCACATGTAAGAATTTAACTAGGATGACTATGGGCTTAATCCATTGAGAATTTATTTTGTTGGTTATGACATATGTGAACAAAAACATTTTAAAGAGTAATTAACCTTTGCTAAATGATTTTGAAAACAAGCACATTCCTGTCTCCACCCCCATTCTCTACTCAAAGTGTCTGGATAACATGCATTGATTCTATCGTATGGATGGATGACATTGCAGTATATACCTTTTTGATTGTGTTTAGGGGGCCTAAGAGACCCAGGGTGCAATCCGTAATGTTAGAATGGCGGAGCACGCGCTCCGCCATTCTAACGTGTCGCGAACGTGCGCCCGTAAAGCATGTTCGCAACTACTCCAGAGTAAGGGAGCCCAGCGCAAGGCCGGCCAGCCTCCCTCACTCCATCACCGGACCAGGACGCGGCTGCCGGTGGAAGGTAAGAGCTCCTGCCGGCAGCCGCGTGGATAGTGGGCGAAGGAGGGAGGCCATTGGTCTAGCTGGCCCGGGAGGGGGTGGGGGATTGCGTCGGCCATATCCCCGTCCCTGCTGGGCCGGCTAGGCCGTTATACTGCCTCCTCTACTTCCTCCAGCTATTTAGCTGGTGGAAATCCAAGGAGGCCTATCGGGCCAGCCCTGGTTTACACCCAGGGAAGGGGACAAGTGTCCCCTTCCCCGAGTAGACCTCCAGCCCACCATTGGACGGGCAGTCCGGGTGCAGGGTCCGGCGGGCCGCCCTGGACCACTGGCCGGATCCTTACACAGGATTGCGCTGCCCAAGTACTATGTTTTGGGTAGTTAGAGATCTGGTGCAATATTTAGAGAGTATCTGAAATTTGGATTTTTATTAAATTAAACTGCTAAACTTTGGACCTATCTGATTTATCGCCCTTGGTGAAATGGCGGCTGCTGTGTTGTCTTATTCTCATTATGTGCAATCACTGTTGAGTTGCTAAGAGAAAATTACTTTCTATTTCAGTAAACTCAATTCTGGTTCCAAATGGACTGTGTGTCAGACACTTAATTTGCAATATATTCCCTTGGTGAAATTAAAAATTCAAATGGTTGAGCTGAAATGTTCAAACTGTGCTTGCTTCTCAAATTGGCTGCTGTCGGTGTGCTGTCATGTTGCCCTTTATCTGCCTGATACGTCTTACAGCAAAGCACTCACCAGGTGTTTTGACAGGATAAGGGGGTGGTGTTGGGCCAAAGATTAGTCGCTCTGCAGATAGAATGAGATAAGTAAACTGTGATTTATTAAATAGCCTTCCAGAAGGGACAAACGTATCAACTGTCCCATCTACTTGCACAGTAGTAGTAATAGGAACCTTTATTGGCATATAAACAAAACAAACATATATAACAACACTTAACACATAACATTTACATTACAGACTTCTAAAAACTGCAAACACAGAACAAAATTACAGTTCGAACATAAAGGGAATGCTATCAGATTTACAAGCTAAAACAATTATATTAGCAAAGGCTGCTGTCCTTTCCATTACATCAGAGGTTCCCAAACTCCTGGGAAGAGCCTCCACTGCTCTAAGTGGCTGCGGGGCCCTCCCAGGAGCAGCAACCACACATCTGGGAGTGCGGGGGTGGGCTACGGACCCCTCTGCAGACTTCCCCAAGCAACAGAACGGCCCTCCCAACGCGATCGCAATCCACTTCTGGGTTTTCCGACAGTCTGTCAGACCAGACTGTTCTGTGGCTGCAGGAGCTTCTTTTTGGATATGAGACCACAGCCAAGAGGTGGCAGGGCAGGAGAAAGTGCACTTGCTCAGGTCCACCCATGTGGTAGCTGCTCCCATTGACCTCGATTATAGTGTACAACTGGTGGTGCTCAGAAACGTGGAGAGAAGCAAACACAGTTGTCCCTGGCTCTTGGTGCACCCCAGGCTTTGCATGAAGACCTGACTCTGTATTCACTCATTTGTTATCTCTTCATTCACCCCTCTTCCTTACCGGGCACCAAAGCCCTTCTTCTCAATTCCAGCTTACCTTTACTTCCCCTGCTGCTGCTGCTACTGCTGCTGCTTCCATTATCACTGGACAGATGCTAGGAAGCAGGCATTATGCCACTTTGAGAGGGAGGAGTTGGGGAAGTGTTTCATTTTTTTTAAAAAAATCATGTACTCCATCCTTCTGCTCTACAAAAGCGCTCAGGGTGATTTACAGTAAAACAAACAAACAAGAGCTTGTAGTATGCACTCTTGCTTTGTAAATGAAAGCCAAATTGATAGACTGGTCTTTGAAAAAGACCACACCAGACTGAAGTAAACCTATCCTTGTAATAGGGCTCTAGTCTAGAAGAAAGGGCAGCCCCTTTCTAGCACTAGACCTCTGCTGCTACATCCTCTTTAGGGTGCCTGGACTTTGGCCACACCACCAGGTCTGCCCCCCCCCCCCCATTTCAGTCCATGCACTCTAAGTCCAAAGGTTTGTGCATGTATGCTCACGAATGATCTCAGGCAGATTTATTCTATGCTGCACTTTTTCTCCATGGAGCAAAAGGCGGCATATTCAGGGGTTTCCAGGTGAACACTGTTGTTCCCTAGACCTGCTGCATCATGTGCCTTCAGACTATGCCCTGGGCAAGGTTGGAAAAGGAGTGGGAGTGAGAGGATTCAGCACTGCTGTGTTTGGGCTTGAATTCAGCCAAAACTCTGGAAGCAGAAAAATAAAGTGGAAATTATTTTAGGATGCATCCAAAATGTTGCGAATCAGTGCAGATGTTCTTTCCTCCTGGAGTCTTACAACTCTAGTCTCTTTAGGTATCTAGTGGTCAGCAAGATAAAATAAACCCACAAGTGTCTCCCCCCCCCTTTTAAAGGTTTAACTGGCTTGCTTAAACCAAAACTAATTGCAGCAGATGGTTTCTTCTGGGAATAGGAAACTTATGAGAAGGATCTTTCCTCTAGTTAGAGTAATACGAATAACAGGAAGCCACTTGCCAGCTGGTGTTCCTTCTGTTTTCAAAAGAGTCCAGTGTCACTGAATCCTGAATGTGAACTTCACTACTGTACTATGCGAGAAGGACATGGGTCAAGAGGTAACCCAAACTACAGGAGCACGTGACGTTTCGGTCTATATCAGATGCTTATGTTTTGCACTTATTGGGGAAAGTATTTCTGCAGGTGGTTTATTTCTTTTCTGTTTTGTTTTTAAATTGAACTGACATTTTATAGACCAATCCTAACCAACTTTCCAGTGCCGATGCAGCCCCATGGTAAGGGAACAAACATTCCTTTACCTTGAAGAGACCTCTGTGACGTCCCCCCCCCTCACCGCAGGATGAAGTGTGCACCTCGTTGGCACAACTGCATCGGCGTTGGAAAATTAGTTAGGATTGGGCTGTTAGTCTTTGTAGCATCATCTTGTGTATTGTAGGAATGCTCTGTGTGTGTGTGTGTGTGTGTGTGTGTGTGTGTATCTATCATATATATATTGATATAAATATGAACTGAATATTGATCGGGGTTGGTCACTTGTTGAAATATTTTAGTAGTTTTATTTGTTTGACTTGCCATAGTTGTTTGTGGCAATACTGTTGGATGTTATTCTTTGTATGTTTATGCCAATAAAGGTTGAATGAGGTTTATTTATGCCAATAAAGGTTTATGCCAATAAAGGTAGAAGCTTTTGTTCTAGAAGGTTGAATGAATGAATGAATGAATGAATGAATGAATGCTGTATATGAGTTTTAAAACACTCTTTTATGTGCCGTACTGGTGCCAGGTTGCTGGTGGCCCTGGGGTAAAGCTCTACACTGGTCCCCCTGTGGCACCTCCTCATTGGCGCATCAGGTGTTACTTCTGCTACTGGTGCTGAGGGTCCAAGGCTCAGCGTAGGCTGGTGGGTCCTCTGAGTATGGGCTCCTGGCTATTGCCCTACATGGCCAAACCCTGGTGCTGTCTCTGATTATGTGACATGGACCATTGTAGGTGGTGTAGGCCAGTGATCTCTGAATTGTAGCCATAGCACTGTTGGGTGGTATGGTCCATGAGTTCTTACTAAGAGGCACTCCCCAATTCCACCCTAAGGTAGAATAAGGTAAAGGTATCCCTTGACAATTAAGTCCAGTCGTGTCCGACTCTAGGGAGCTGTGCTCATCTCCGTTTCAAAGCCGAAGAGCCAGCGCTGTCCGAAGACATTTCCATGGTCATGTGGCTGGCATGACTCAACACCGAGGCGCATGGAACGCTGTTACCGTCCCGCTGACGCGGTACCTATTAATCTACTTGCAATTTCTTACTTTCGAACTGCTAGGTTGGCAGGAGCTGTCGCACGGATTCGAACTGCTGACCTTTCGATCGACAGCTCATGGTTCAGTGGTTTAACCCACTGCGCCACCCGCTGGCTGAAGGTAGAATACCTTTGTGCAAAATGGATTAAACAAGGCAGGCCTGCATCGTTCTTAATGGCTTCTCATGGTAAAGGACACATGCATTTGCGAAAATCTCATCTGCTTCTCTAGTACTGAACAGCTGAAAGACAGGGAAACGTGTAAGCTGATGAAACTTTTGCAAAGTTGAAGAAAGAATTGGTGACTTTTTTTTAAACCCAAACACATATGCAAGTACCTGTACTGTATAGCATCCTTCCTGTCGTAGCCATGCTAGGAGGAGGGAGAAGACGGAAATAGCAACGGTTCACTGTTTCTTACAGTTGTCTGGTTCAGGCTGGCAGGAATAAGGTGAAGGTTGGAGATTGTTGCAGTTAGAAGAGGATGGAGCTGCATTTACAGAGTTTGTTGGAGCTATAGGGAGAAGAGAGGTGAGTTGGGATGACTAGAATGATGATGGTGAATGAGGGTTGGCTGAGCATGTGTATTTGGCATTTTGGAGCTAACTGGATGTGAATGACTGGGGTTTGGGATTGGCTAGGATCTGGGGTGGAGTCGTTAGTCAGAAAGATTTGGGTAGTAGGACTGGGAAAAGCTTCTGCCTGAGACTCTGGAGAACTATTGCTAATCAGAGTACACAATCCTGGGCTAGTTGGACCAGTGGTCTGATTGGTAGAAGGAGGATTCATGGTCATATATCCAGGTGAACTGGAAAAACATGAGTCCTCTAACTGTTGTAATGGTAAAGGGGAAGCTGAGGGCTGGAATGGAAGCTGATTTACATATGTCTGCTTTTTAGGGGTGTAATTGTAGAGGGACACAAGATGTACAAGTGAGAAACACTGATTTAGATCATAAAGTTCCTTGATAAAAAATAAACTAAGCAGCAGAAATGTGTTATGGGACTGAAGCTTATGATGCAATGGAACTGATTTGGTCATAGAACTGAATGTGAAGTAGAGGAACAGCTGGACCGTGAAAGATACATGAAATGTTTGTGAGTATGGATGGAACAGAAGCGCTTTTTGCAAGATTTATGCTGCTTGAGTGAAATTTGCTTGAGGCTTCTTGTGTTAATGGCAACCAGCTTGAACTTTACTCACAGCGCAATCCTATCCAACTTACACAACGGTGTAACCAGCGGGGGAGGGCAGGGCGGGAGGCTTTGGAGGGGAGGGGAGATTTAAATCCCCTTTGAATCCCCTTTTGGAGGGGATTTCAATCCCCTTTCCGTTCTGGGGCCTCCCGTTCTCGCTGCACCTCTGGTTACACCAGTGGTGTAAGTTGGATAGGATTGCACTGTAAGTCTGCAAAATTGTGGACCAGTTTCATGCCACAGTTGGAAGGAAGGCATATAAAGCTACAGAATCTTGTCCTGCTCAGAATTGCAAATTCCAAAATGTTTCTGCTTTCTCACTTTGGATATAAAAATATTCTTGTGAGAATTAAGACTTGTTTAACATTTGTTGAAGCCTCAGATTGATTGAGAAGCTGTTAGCTCAGGTTACTATCCTGAATCACACAGGCCCAGAAATTGAGAGATGTCAAGAACTTTTGATTGGTGAGCTTTGAACACAATGCTCCACTTATTGCTCTAGCTGGCCAAACGCTCACGGCTCCCTTTCCTTTTCAGGATCAGAGACAGGGCACACAGAGCAGAACAAGTAGTAAGCACAGCATTCCAGTGCAGCTCCCTAGAGTGGATTAGTGAATATTACTTCAGCGACTACATTGTTTTCCCCAACAGGTGAAGCTTAGTTATCAAGAGAATAGGAAGCCAGATTGGAGCATGCTGAATGGAAAAGCACCTAGATGATGGTACCCTTTCTCATGAACTCATTCAACAACCTCTAATGAACATCAATCACCGTACCATTCATTGCTGCTGCTATCCATTACTCATTGCCATTCTCGTGTTTCTCTCATCTACCCACTGGCAACCAGGCAGCCATTTAACACGCCCAGAGGCAAGGGTGTTCCCCACCCCCAGTGTTTTTCCAACCACCATGAGTGAGTTCTACAGCAGTCGCAGAGATGGTGGGAGCTATCTGTGGGGTTACCACTTTTTTGTTCTGCTCCTTTCCAGAGAACATGATGGACAGTAATATAGGTGCAGCAGCAGTACAGTGATGGAGATAGGGGTCCCTTTGGGGAGAAAGGCGGGGTAAAAATACTGTAAATAAAAATAAAAATAGCTAAACCTGTTGTTCCTCTGCCATGTTTCTTTCAAAGGGGATAGGGGCACTGTGTGAACAAAAAAGGGTGACAATACCAGTTCTCTGTGATGCTGTCAGAACTCTCTCCACAACTTGATGGCGTTCAGTAAAATATGCCACTTCCTTTAGCGTGTCTGTCTGGACAGACACATTGAGAGGGGGCAAGCAATTCTTCACTACAGCATTGCACCAGCATCTATATCTTGATCATGACCTGCATCTATATCTTGATCATGACCTCGTGACTGGAGCCCTAAGAAGGGTGAAGGGAGAGTTCCTTCAGCTAAGTGGCCTCCTGACTCTTCCTCTCTCTTGATTACTTACTGCTCTTGTGAAAATGAAGCTCGTGTTGGGTGGAGAGGTGGGGTGTGCCAGAGAAACAGCCACAAGACACTGGCAGTCACCTTTCGTGAACATAGTGCAATGAAGGGGGTGGTGGAAAGTGATGAGCATCCGGGTGTGTGGATGAATTGGACAGCTACCTGACTGACAGCGCCAATCCTAACCAACTTTCCAGCACTGATGCAGCCGTGCCAACTGCATTTTGTGGTGTGGGGGCAGTCAGGGAGGCCTCTTCAAGGTGAGGGAACATTTGTTCCATTACCTCAGGGCTGCCCCAGTGCTGGAAAGTTGGCTAGGATTGAGTTGACAGGTTAGTTGCCCATGTGCCAATCACTCTGATTGCTATTGGGCTGCATGCTCAGGGTCAAATGAAATTTTACTTTAAGCACGTGATTGGGATTAATATGTTTATTTCTTTTTATTCAGTAAATAGCAGATGAATTATCCCCCCCAAGACTGGGACTGTAGAATGGGGGAAGAGGGAAGCTAGCTCTGTGCCCCCACCATGATCCTAATCTAGATCTCTATCTCTTTCCCCCATGGGGAAATCTCTTTCTATTTCCCCCATATTTGTCCGGGGGGGGGGGGAAGGCTTCCATTGAGAATCTGCCTTAATTGAACTGGTATTGTCACCTGACTTTCCTGTCTTGATTTCTAATGGTAACATTTCTTTCCTTTCCTGTCTTGTCCGTTTAATGCCTGCAGTACGTCCTGAGCAGGAAAATAGGCCTTTGAACATAATAATTGGACAAGGATGAAGCCATTATGTAAACTTAACTACAATTGGGTTGTGTGGGGGAAAGGGGCTTTCTTTACACATTACTATCTATGTGGGACATACCCAACCCAGGGAGTGGCCTGCATGGCGAGCACAGGGCCAGGTATAAGCTGGGAGGGGCCGGAAAGGCCTCAGCACAGCAGGGCAGAGCAGAGCGTGGGCCATTGGCTGGTTGAGCAGAGCTTGCTTGCCCATGTGGCAAGTATCTGCAGGAACCTTCCCGTCCCCTGAAAGAGAAGGCAACCAGGCTGCTAGGTGGAACCAGGAAAGGGGGAGGGACTAACCAAGGTCAGGAGAATATGAGTAGTCCAGGGATGAGAAGGGGCTGGTTGAGGACTGGAGGGTGACTGGAAGAGAGACTCCAGAGCTCTGGGAGACTAGAGAAGGCCCCGAGGTTGAGGTGCAGTAGGGTACTGTAAATCCTCTCCCTGCCTTTGCTCTGAGACCTGGGAGAGGAAGATCGTTTAGACAAGCTATGTAGGCTACTGATCCTATACAGGCAGGGACCCCAGTGGCAGGCAGGAGCCCAAGATGCCCCATCTCGGGGGCCCTATGTAACTAATTTGTAAATACCAGTAGTGAACTCAGTGTAGTACAATACATGTCAAAGTATAGAGTTTAGTAGTAAGATGTGTGAGAGTGTTTGAAAATAATTCTAAGCCTCATTTAATGAAACTTTTATGCTCCCTATTGTGCTAATGCTAATACCATGGTTTAGAAATAAGGAAATAGATAACATGAATAATCCTAAAATTTGTGATCTAAAAATGTCAACAAAATAATTATAGAGATTAGTATCAGTCTCTTTAATGCCATCCTTTCTATAAAATATTTCAGGTATACATTTTGCATAATGGTTGTATCTAGGTTGAGAGATGCCATCAGAATAAGATAGCTATTTGGCCCATTCTTAAAACCAGTCTGACTGGTTCTGTGCCTGCTGGCTACATTATTCTTTCTAAAATCCAGTTTTATTACAGATGGTGAGCAGTTTTAAATGTGTGTGCGTCTAAATAGATCAACAAATGTGATACAAATGAGCAGTGACCAAAATTGGGGAAGGTGGAAGGAAGCCCCCATACTAGAATGTAGGAAGAACACACAGTCACACACAGTCCATCGGGGAATCTCTTCAAAAGGCTTATTGAACTGAATGACAGAATATATACAAACCATATTATTATTATTATTATTATTATTATTATTATTATTATTATTATTATTATTATATTATATTATATTAACAGTATTTATATACAGCTTATAAACTTGTGTTATTTTGTCAGCCATTTAGTCTCTATTACAATCAAATGTTGTAGCTCAAAACTAACCCAGAGCCCTATATCTCAGTGTTTTGCAGGCCGACAATTTGTTTTGGAGGCTGTTGTTGTCTCGTTAAGGCAAAACGTTTTTGTAACAGTTTTGTTTCTTATTTCTTCTAGAGGCCCAGGTTTGCTCTCTGCCTACAGGCTCTTTTCGCAGAAAGAAGCTGGCAAAGAGGCCAGGATACATGAGACCCAAACCTCCGCTGCAACAGACAGAATTTCAGCCTCCTCCTGACTGTGAACCATTCAGCCAAAATGGGCTTGAGCATCATGGCAGAAAACACCACAGAGATCTAAAGAACTGCTCTCTGAAGAGACCATGCAAAAATGACTTGGAAATCCATTGCGATGCATGTGTAAACAGTACCATGGCACTCTCAAATGTGGCAACCAGATCAGCTGTGGCTGAAAATTCAACAGGAAGTCTCAGAAATCGGGCCGATTGCAAAGTGAAGCAATCAGAAAATCTAATCCTCTCTGTTTGTCCTGCAGTTTCCCTATGCAAGGAAGATGTCATGCTTGCGTCCAACCAATATTCGGGGCAAACCAGTTTGCTAGATCCCATGAAGGAGACTGCTCATAGTAGTGGATCACAAGAGAAGGGGAGGATGCATTCTTTGGATCAGAAGGTGAAAAACAACTGGGAATCGGACGGTAAAGAGCTTGTGTGTAGCTCTTTGAAGGCTCCAGGTCACTTTAATTCAAGTTTTAGCTTCATACAACACTCACTAAATTCAGCTTTTGAAATGAGTGGTGATGGAGGCTATAGTGAGCCTAAAGGCGTTCTGCAAATATGTGGAGGAGAACAAGCAGAAAATGTTAATTTGCATGTGCCTGGGGAGGGACAAAGAACTTCAGAGAGAGAATCCTGGGCTTCATCCAGCCATGTGTGTAGTGAAGATTATAAGAGCCCACAGGAGACTGCCGAAGATGATAAATTGCAGGATTGTGAGACACTCTCATTTTTACATGCAAATACTGAATTTTCGTGTTCTACTGATTCCTTGGACGCAGCATCTGCTGGTTCTTCCGTGACCTCTGGCTACGAAAGTAGTAATACCGTTGGCGATCACAGCTGGGATTCTCTCATGAGGAAATGCGAACCCGTACTACAGGAGTGCTTACTGGGCAACCGGCGTATAGTAAAGGTTGGAGTGTCCTTCATGGCCCTTTTTGTGCTGTGGGGTTTTCAATAAATTGATCAGTGGGTTGTAGAGAAAGAAAGGAAGCAGTCATTGTAGCACTTCTTTGTGGCATTTCTAGTATACATTAGAAAATATGTTTTATGATGGTTCTGTTGGTTCTGATCAACATGCAAAATTCAGCTAGTCTTCCATTGCCTCTTTGGTCTTAATTAAACCTTTTGTTACCAGGTCCACATTTTCTTATCTTTTGTATGTTCCTTTCTGCAAACAGCACACAGCCTCTTCCACCCTTAATTGCTATGTTAGGGTTTCTTCATCCCTTTCATGCTTACTCCATCCCTTTTTTTTTCCAAAGGCTACATCCTCTTCTCTCAAACTCTTGTGTCTCAGCTCCCTTGCTTTACTGTTTTCAACTTCCTTTAAGGAGGAAGGAAGAATTGGCACTATTTGACTTTTTCTTTCTTTTTTGAAGCATGGAAGGTTTAAGATTCATGGAACTAGTGTTTCCAAATTTGCACGCGAGTGGACATTGTCACGTGCATAAACTGTGAAGCGATTCTCATTTTATAGTCTGGGAAACGCTTTTTGAGTATATTGTATCATTATGCCTCTTTTGAACTCTCTTTGACTATTACACATGGACATGAAGTAACCTCGGAGATTTGTGAGTAAAGTGTAATAAAATAGACACACTCAAATTGTGGTGATGATATACAGTATGTAACTGGATCCAAAACCAACTGGATCCAAAACTACCAGTAGATGCATAGAATTATTGCTTATTGTCTTTTAATTAATGCAGATAAAATCCTTAATAAGAAAGCTCCAAAGACTTCAAGAGAGAGCAGTAGCTGAGGATGACTATGAGAGAGGTGAGTTGTTGTGTGTGTTCCTTATGTTATAGTTTTTTTCTTTTTCTCTCATATATTTTTGTCAGTGGTGTTTTGCAACCACCAGGCCTCAGTCATCAGTTGGCTATACTGGGTTTCTTTAAGTCCCTTCATTCCTAAGGGCTCCTGTGTGGAGGGGTGGAGAGATCTATGAATGACAGCGCAATCCAGTGTAAAAAAGCGCTGGGGAGCATGTGTTTGCTGGTGCTGGGTGTCGTAAATTTGCCGTAAAGCGTGTTTATGGCACCCAGAGAGTAAGGGCCGCCAGTGCAGATGGTGCGCCAGTGCCACTCTCCCCTGGCGCACCATCCCTGTGCCCACTGGACCAGGTAAGCCCTGTACTGGCCGGTACAGGGACGGTGGGAGGGCAGACCGGGCGGCGAGGGAGGGTGTACCGGGCGGGGAGAGGGTGGGGATGTTGGCGGCAAGCCCTACTGATATCCCAACCCCTCTCCTGGCCCGGTGTGGCCTTACACGCTGGGCTAGAATGTACGCCAGCTCTAGGGGCAGCCGGGGAACTGCATCTTACACAGGATTGAGGTATGAGTGAATGTGTGACTTGCTTCAAGCCACCTATCTGAGCTTCATGATAACAGGAATTTGAATATTAACTCTTTGCATGCTTGCTACTTCTCTGTTCCAAGTTGCCTGGCCCTTCCTGAAATGGCTGTTCTTTATTACAATTTTTAAAAAGTCATTGGAACTCTGTAACACCTGCATCAGCTTGTAATGTGTAGTTGGTCCTTGAATAGTAATGCAAAAGCAGCGAGCTTGGCTTTGAAATATCCAGTCTCAAGTAAATGATATGTGTGTATATAGTAATGGGCAAACAGGGTAATACTAATACCATTTTTTTTGCTATGTTCAGTCACTACAGGAAAGTAAAAAATCTGAAACAGTCTAATAATTGAATTAAAGGGTATGGGGGTCCAATGACAAGCCAAATTCTTTTCCCTTGCAAGTCTATAAAGATGTTCCCTCAAGTTCACTTGGATTTGGATTGATTTCTAATTTTTTTAGCCACCAGAGACATATTTAGAGGGGCGGGGGTGTCAAGCGGCGAGGGGGGTGCACTTTTGCTGCTCCGCTGCCGAAATTTGGCGGTGGCTCAAAAGCACCCCTGCGTGGTTTGTAGGCTATTTGTAGGCCATATGGAGCAGTGGTGTTCTTACTATTGGGGCGCTGGCGTGCTGCGCCCCAGGCGCCGAGTGGTCACACTGCTTCCAGGGGGCGCGGGAGCTTGGGCTTGGGGCTGTGCGGCGGAGCCCGGCTGCCGAGCCCCCGGGAAGCAGTACGCCCACTCGGCGCGTCACCGGCTTCCAGAGCCTCCGCTCCGAAGCCGGGACAAGCCCTCATCATTGCGACCGCCCAGTTCGGCGGTCGAGGGCTTTGTGAGCCGGCCGAACGCGTCGCAGGCTTTTATTTGTTTTTTCTGCACATGCGCAGAACCTTTCTGAGGGCAAACGGGCTGCTCGTTTGCCCTCAGAAAGGTTCTGCGCATGTGCAGAAAAAACAAATAAAAGCCTGTGACGCGTTCGGCCGGCTCACAAAGCCCTCGACCGCCGAACTGGGCGGTCGCAATGACGAGGGCTTGTCCTGGCTTCGGAGCGGAGGCTCCGGAAGCCAGTGACGCTCCGCTTCGGGGTGGGTGGGTGGCGGCAGCTGGGCTCTGGCGTGACGGGGGCGCTCCAGCCTGAGGAGTAGCCAGGTTTTTTTTTACCTGCCGTCCAGAGCAGTACGCCCCTCGCCCTACTGCAACCAAACGCCCCCCGACGCCCCCCCCGACCCGACGAGTCCCAACAACTCATGACGTTGGTGATCACGGCACGGGCCTCTTCAGGTACTGAGGCCACAGCACCGGCGTCCATAGACAATAGGATTGTGCCGCAAGGAACATTATACTTGCCTAAATTAGTCTATTTGTTTCTCAAATAAAAAGCCCTATACATTTATTGCATGTAAAGCTTATAACATAGGTTACAGCTTGAAATCACTTATAAGTAAAGAGGAAAAAAACAAGTACCTATGCAAACTTTTATTTTAATAAAAGACTAAAGCCATTGAGTTTTTTTCCTGCATCTTCTACTGCATAGCATGTTCTTTCACAAACTAGTCAACTGCTAAACAAATTGAACCTGGGTTGGAAGACAATAGGGAGTAACGCTGAAGGAGATACAGAATCTGTTGGTTCCAGTTCTAATTTGGCTACTGATCTATTTGTCAGTATATGAGACAATAACATTTCTTCAAAGCTGTTTGTCACATTTCAGTCCCACACAGCTTCCAAGGACTGCGACGCCTCCTTGGGGAAATCCTTCACAACATGGGAAAATGTTGTTTTCCCATGTCCCTCACAACATGGGGAAATCCCTCACAAAACAACCCTTTCTTTGAGATAGGTTGTGATGCAAAAGAGAAACTGGCACAGGGTCATCTGGTGAGCTTCATGGCTGAACAGAAATTCGAACTCAACCTCCTTGGTCCAAGCATAACCTGTTATCCACTGCAACATGTTGGTTGGTTTTCACTGTTCTACTTACTATAAAAATGAACAATTCTGTGATATACGAATACTGTTTTGACACATCAATAACCTTTTTTACTGTGCATTCTTTTTTATCTCATACAACTGTGCCGTGAAATAAAGAACAGAATGTTATGTTTCCATGACAAAGTTTTACTTTGTTCTTAATCTTGCAAGCAAGAGATAGTAAGCAATCTTGTAAGTAATCTGTGCTCACTTAATTTTTTTTTTACTTCCATTGAAGAATGACAGCCTGCAAAACTCAACTGTTTTCAACATTATTTCTAAATTATTTTACTCTAATGCTGCTTAATCAGCCAGGAAGGTTAATCTTCTGAAATGCATTCATTTGCCAAACTCTTTTAAAGAAACAACAATCAAAAGCACACTACTGAGTTCTGGGGGCAGGGAATGTTACCATATGCAAATTCTCTTTCATGGAATTCTGCAGTTATCAGCATAGATATTTGGCGCTAATCTCGCGTTTATCAAAGTAACAGCAGCCTTGACTGCGCTGCAGCTATGCTGGTGTAGCTAAATGGAGACTCCTGCGACGATCCAGCGACGATCTCCAGGACGACGACGACCTGAGCGAAGAGATCGTTCCTCAGCCTCGTTCCTCTTAGAGCGCCCAGCATTGCTTTCTACACTTCGCGCAGGCACAGAACGTCTGGTTCTGGTTAAAGCTGCTGGCGCTTTAAGAGTTTGCGCCCAGGGCAGGCTGAGGAACGATCTCGCTGTGGCAAAGCTCTGAGCTTCTTTCCCCTTTAAGAGCCAACAGTCCGTGTTTTTTTTTTTCTTCATTTCGGCAGCAAAGCTTCCTTACCCTTTAAAAGCCTCAGTTTGCCGCCGAAATTCGGCGGCAAACCGCAACGGTCCGTTTTTTCCCCCCTTCATTTCGGAGGCAAGAAATTCAAATTCGAATCGTTGCTCAGCCTCCGCGCCCCCCCATCCAGCCTCCCGCCCCCCGCCCTGGGGCCCACCGCCCCACCGCCACAGGCCAGATGACACCTCTGGCTCCAGCCCCCACCCCCCCCGGGCGCCGGAATGGCTTAAAACGCCACTGATATGGAGCCTGGGAGGGTGGGAAGATTGGCCCTCCCGGGCTCCATACGGCCCAAATATAGCCAGAAAAATGCCGGGGGTGTGTGCTTTTGTGCCCCACTGCTGCATTTTGGTGGCGGCGTGGTGAAAGTGATGTCACACCCCCAGGGGCGGGGCTTGTGGCATCACGTGGGGGGTGTCACGTCGACGGCCCTGCCACAGGGGGGTGTAGTGATGCCTCTGTTAGCCACATGATTGCAAGTGCATAATCTTGAGATCTGGACATTTTAGAAAAGAGTGAATGTTCATATCTGGGGAGTCTAATCCATGTTAAGTGTAACTAGGATGTGGTTAGAACAAATCAGTCAGTGTGCAGTACGGAAGTGTGATCTTGCTTAGGTGGGGTGATCTTTGTGCCACGTTGCCTCTGTTGTCTCTGTACACAAGCACCCTTCTGTTCTGTTTGCACTCAGTAGTCTCACTCTAGTTTTAGTCTAAAATTAATGAAAATGTAATGTCAGATTATATATCAGTTGTGCCTCTGTTGGAGGGGCCTTTTGTGTAGTTTCCAGAGCTGCCTGTGTAAATGTTGGCCTTGTGGGTATTTCTGGGATGCATGGCAGTGTTTTTAGTTATGTTCTTACTGTCTTACATGTTCATGGTCTGCTGTACACAGTTCAGTATGACTCTTGTCAGAATGTAGGTAAGAAAGAAAGAAAGAAAAAGAAAGCAGAGTTAAGGTTGCAGAAGCAATGCAAACATGGATTTTTCTGAATTTTTACTGTTTGTCCTACTTTTCCTGTCTCCTGTTGCTCTTCTCAGGAACATTTTGGGTCTGATTTTTTTATTACTTTGCAGACTTCTGCAGACTTCTCAAGATCTTTTGTGAAATCCCCATTGTTCATCTCAAGGGAAACCTTCTGATCTTGAAAACTGAGAGCAGCAAGAAGAATTAAATTCCTGACCTTCCTTTTCCTTTGTTGTCATACCGGTTTCAGCTCTGTTTGCAGATGGGTGAAAATAGCAAAGCCCCCTAATGGAAAGCTAAGTTTTAAGACTCAGTAAAGTGCTCGCTTCCTACTAGTTTTTGTTTTTGCAAAATGGCGAGTTATGTATAATAAATATCCTTTTTGTGATGTGAAGAACATGTCATTTGTTGTTAATGGTGGGGCAGGAAGGAGATGAATAAAAGCCACTTGCAGACCTCCTATAACAGGAAATATTTGGGGAACTATTATAAGGGGAGGGGCTTAAAGGAAACCTCCAGTTTAGTGAGATAAGGGGGAGGGGAGCCTACATAATAAAACAAAGGCTGGTTTAGAACAACTTTCATTTTTCTCCTTATGAATGTCCTTTGCCAAGCATCATACAAGGTGTTGCTATAAAACTTCGTTACCTGTGAACAGTATTTTCATCATGCTCCATTGTGATTTTGTTGTGTACAGTATTGCCTCCTGTACATTGGTTTTGTTGTGTACAGTGTTGCGTAGCTAAGTGTGCGCGGGGGTGCTGTGCCCCGGGTACCATGCCTCAGGGGAGTGCCAGGGTGTTGCCAGAAGCCTCTTCTAGCACCCCCCTGCTTATCTAGCACTGAACAGTTGATTGGAGCTATGCAATTGCATAGTGCCAACCAGCTGTTTGGTACTAGATAACCACCTGGGGGGCACCCGGTGGGTGCCAGAAGCCTAGCATCCCACCTCCCGGAATTCCCCCTGTTCCCACAAAAACTCACCTGGGGGGGCCTCCAGAGGTCCGTTCTCCTTTGCGCAGGCCTGCAGAGGCCTCCACAAGCCTCTCCAACGGGATTTAAAGAGACTTTTGGTTTGACTGGAAGTCGCTTTAAATCCCGTCGGAGAGGCTTGCGGAAGCCTATGAAGGCCTCTACAGGCATGCAAAAAGGAGAACAGACTTCCAGAGGCCCCCTCCCAGGTGAATAATTTGCGATCGGTGCTGGATCCCAGTATCCGTGGGGTGCGGATACTGGGGTCCAGCTACCGCATGCACATGTATTTTTTTGCTTTAAAAAAAAAAACAGCTCCCCCCCCCGGAGCACAGCTAGGACCCCGGGTGCCAGGAACACTGCCTCCCACTGCCTCCCACCCGTACTTTGTGTGTTGCCTTGAAGTGGGTCATTGCTTTTGACCTCCTCAGCCCCTTCTCTTACAACTGCAGATTGAATTGAGAATCTGCTGGGTGAGTTTAAGAATGGCATGTTGGGGTTCAGAAGATTTTGTTTAGACAGAGAGGGGAAACAAACTGATGACTGAGAACAGGTAGTATGTAACTTTCTGAAGAAAATGTTTTCTGTACAGCATCTTCTCCCCATCTTATGGAGAGTATGAGGAGCTGTACTGAAGCTTGTGGCCTTTGGCGCAGTTGGCTACAAGTACCGGTAAGTGCAATTGTGGCTAGAAGTGATGTGAGTTGCCTACCAGGACATGCCTACAACTCAGAAGTAATGCTACAGAAAGGCCTCATGAGTCAACAGGGATCCCTCCAATCATAGAACAGCATTAAGAGGAACTTCTTCAGTGCATAACCTGCCTGAGAGACCACGTCCAACTTTTCCCTGGACTTGGCCTAACCATTGGGCTGTAGCCAAGATGAGTGAGCTGAAGTAACTCCATTCCAGTGAATGATCTAAGAAAACTCCACAGCTGTCTGCCTCTGACAAGGGGCCCACCAGTATGTGTCTGACTGGTTGCCTAGCGACTTGCAGGTCAGACTAGGGCTGTGCCCTCACACGTATTGTGTTCTCTTAACAAACCTGACACCATGCAATTAGGGAGAAGACTGTTCTTAATGGAGATTGCATTTTTTGGTATAATGTATCGGAGTATACTGCTGAATTAGTATGATTTAATACAGCTATTGTAGACCTCTATTTCAGTTGTTGATGATTAGGGAAGGAGGAGCATGTCAATGAAAGTAAAATTTTTCAATACGATGAGGGATGCATGTATTGGTAATTCATTTTCTGATTTACTGCATTAGGACAAGTAATTGTATTCACTATAATTAGGATTATTGAATTAATTTGGCAAATCTGAGTTCAGATAAAAAAATCTGCTTTTTGGGAATGGAGGAATGCATTTGTTATTAATGATTAATTGCAAATCTTATCCACAAGATCCAATTCTTATCCAATACTGTACAGTATTTAATGGGCAATTATTGCAAAAAACGGATTCATTAGCATTCATGATGTCTTCATTTAGATTTATTTTTAGTGATCTTCTGAAGAATACATTTCTTCTGGAATTGGATAGTTATTCCCTTTTAACTGATGTACATCTGGTAATCTCTCTGGGTAGTGTGGTTATTTTCATTATTTCCTCTTCACTCCCCAGATACTCTTGGTGTATTGAATATTGGACTATCCTGTATCTGGATATCTCTCTAATCCAGATGCACACACACACATTGTCTCCCAAAGGCACCAGGTCACATGTCTTGGTATGCAATTTCTTGAGTAACGAAGATGATGAATGAAAATTGTTTTTGCCTGGCTGGCACTGGAGAGACTTTTTCCTTGTTTCTAGTCTGTCAGAAGCGTTTCCCTTTCACAACGAAGGGGCTGATTACACTTTTCTGGAAGAGACTTTCCCAGGACAATAAACTGGGAATTAGTTAATACTCATTGCTTGGAGATTGTGCTTCTAACAACAGTGGAATAATACCTTCTGATGAATTTGTGTCGCTGTTTCTAATTAGCAAGCAGGGATCTCCTTGGTATACATAGCTTGATAGAATTTTCCCTAGCCACTGAAGGTATTGTTTTGTCATTGTAAATGTGGGTTTTTGGATGATATTTCCCTCTGGGCAAGCTTATATTCATTCTGGTGTTTACAATGTCCTGCCTGGGATAGTTTTGCTGTAACAGAAGGTAATGAATTTATTTTGATAAATTCATTCCTTTCTCCCTTTCTGTCCCATTGGTTCCTTGGTAATTTTAATTGAGTTTTGTCTGCTGGTGAAGCAGATCTCATTTGCTATTACTAATGTATTGGTAATAAGATCCCATGGTAATGAATGATTAATTCGTTGGAGCTGATGTAAATGGAAGGTGTTCCCCAGGAAACATTGATGCAGTAGTCGTACTTGGGACTGATTTGAATTGTTGGCAGCAGTTGTCTGAGTTATAAAGGGGGCAAGCTAGGTGGATAACATTAAGTCCATCAGCTGTATCCTGTCACCTGTAGGCTTTCTGTCCAGCATATATCGCCCTGTACTGCTGCCACACATCCATGGGGTAATGTTGCTAGCAAAGAAAGGTATTAGTCTGAAGGTAATGTGGTGAGTCCTCTCTACAAGATGTGGCTGTGTCAGCTCCTTGTTCAGTGACATTTCATGGAAAGAAAGGAAAGAAAGAAAGAAAACTTGCTGTAGTTAAAGGTGATTTTTGAATTGTTTTATTTAAAGTGAAGAACTGAGCAGTTCATTTAGGACAGTTATCTTCAACCTTGGTTGCAACCCCAAGGGCCAGAGGGAGACAGTGTGTTTCCCCTTAAGGGAAGTGGACTCAGCTGCAATGTCAGGACAGTGGCGACGGCACTGCCGGGTTCGCGCTGTTGGGGGAAAAAGTGGTTTTTTTAGCCCTTCCTGGGGGTCTTGCCGGGCCTCTGGCTCCAGGTCATGATCACGACCCACTTCCGGTTTCATCCAAAAACTGGAAGTCAATCGAGATCTAGAGCCATTTTGAGGTGCGGGAAGGCCTGCGGAGGGGTCCGCAGGCTCCTTGCATCCCCCCCTGGAGGCCTGGCAAGACCCCCAGGTAGGGCTGAAAAACCACTTTTCCCCCCCCCCCCAGTGGCACGATCCTGGAAGTGCCATTGCCGCTGTCCCACCGAATTGCAAAGACTTACAGTGACCTTTACCTTCGAGTAAAGGTTGAAGATCACTGATTTACAGAGCAATCCTGCGTAAGGATCCGGCGGGAGGCCCAGGCCGCCCGCCGGATCCTGTGCTCCGCCACAGCCAGGCTGCCGCTCGCAGAAGTCGGAGGAGGCCGTGTAACGACCCAGTCGCTCGGCGGGGGTCAGGATATGGCCAAAGCCATCCCCCTCCCAGACCGGCTGGGCCAATGGCCCCCCTCCGGTTCCCTTCGATCCACCCCCCCACCCGCTGTATCCTTACCTGGGTCCGGTGGCGGTCCCTCGGGTGCTCCGTCAGCGGAGCAGGGGGGCCGGCCTTGCTCCAGCCTTCCCTGCTCTTGAGTCATCGCGAACGTGCTTTATGGCACGTTCGTGATGGCTTCGGGCAGCAGAATGCTCGTTCCGCTGCCTAACCTACGAATAGGATTGCGCAGTTAGGATGTAATCCATGGCCTTGCAAGGCCCATTGAAGTGATGGATTGCATTCCTAGCAAGCAACTGCAGGTTAATTAGATTTTACAAAAAAACTATGTTATCAAGAGCTTCACAAGAGTGACGGCTGTTTTTATGCAGTCTTTCACTATAACTTTTGTACGGTTTGGTATGCTGTAAAGAATAAGGTTTTTAAACACCAATTAAATGGATGCTTAATGCCATTATTATAATTGTTGTTTTTGTTGTTGTTGTTTGATTTATATCCCGGTTTTTCCCCCCCATTGGGAGGACTCAAAGTGGCTTACAACAATAAAATACAAGATTATACATATAAATCATAAATCATAAAACAATAAATATATAATATAAAATATATAATATAAAACTCTTAAAAACGTTAATACAATCTAAAAAAACACAGAGTGAGGTACAAAAACAGCAGTAAAAAGCTCTTCTAAAAAAGGGGCTGGACCACTAAAATAATTTGTTTGGGTGGTAACTCAGAGGGCTTGTTTAAAAAGAAATGTCTTCAGGTCCCATGGGAAGGCCTCCAAAGAGGGAGCAGTTTGTAAGTTTAGAGGGAGGGAATTCCATAAGGAATAGATGTATTCCAATAGATCAGTTGCGGAGGAATGGTGGACGGGGGGGCGGATCGCCTCTGGGCAGCATGCGGGGGGACGACTCACCAGTGGTGACGGAGACAAAATGGTGTTGTCGAAATGGCGGCGGGGAAAAAGGCATTGGCGGCAGCGAAAAAGGTAGCAGTGGGACAGGCCACAGACGGCCTCAGAAGCCACCCGCTGCCTCAGAGCGGCGTTTGTTGGTGCCCCCTCCCGCCCGCCTGAGCCCCGATGGACCTTTTTGTCCGGCTGACATCACTCAGGAGCGGGGTGAGCGATGTCAGCTCCGTCGGTAACGTCACAGGGGGGGCGGCATCGCTACGCCACTGCAATAGATGGAGTCATACTTTGCATGTCCGTAGCTGTGTCCCTTTCTTGCCTGCTAGTGACCCCAAAGTGTCATCCCTGCAATATATGATTTTGTGGTGGGAAAATATGTCCCCTTTATTTACACCAGAGAATGCTATATTACTTTGGATGGACATGAACTCTGTAAGTTTATTAGAAGCCAGTGTGGGGTGGTATGTATGGGCCTCAGGTACGGATTATTTTAATAACTAGTTTGGCTGCTTAGGCAACAGTAATTCTATACCTGATCTGTTTTTTTATATATATGTTCTTATTTTCAGTAAACACACAGAGCATGGTTTACCACAATTTTCTCCTTGACAAAACTCACTGAAATTAATGAGAATTGCACATGATCCTTCTGGATTGTCCCCTTAAACTCATTCTTGCATGTATCCATAGCAGTCTCAGACATTTGTCCCAGACTTTACTTCTTTTAAATACAAACACATGTTTTCATATGCAGAAGTTTTCCCTCTATGACATATGTGGTTGAGAGCATTTTGGAATATAGATTGTTCCACTCTTGGCTTTAATTTTCGGTGTAACATGCTTTAGGTGTTAGGATTTATTACACAGTTTGTTACCCAATTTGCAGCCTATGTGATGAAACATTATGAAATGTCTCATTTATCTTTGTATTTACTTGTAACTTCCTCTTGATGGCCACATTACTGTATATTTTTCTAGCAGGTAGAATGTCATAGGAAAGCAATAACACCATTTTTCCTTACATAGCATTGAGGAGAAATTATTCTGTTGTCCGAGGATGTTGGAGTGTTGTCACGGCTCATTATTCATGACAGATCTTGACAGCTCCAAGGTTAAACTCGCTGCTGTGATCTGATTTTTTGTGGATTTTTTTTAAAAGGAGGATATCTATGGGAGGTAGAAGGAAAGAGTAGCTTGTACTTTTGTAGCAGGTTGGTGGTTCATATAGATTTTTTTTTATAGACTACAAACACTTTAAGGTTATTTTCTTTTCATTATGAGCTCTGGGCATAAGTGGATATCAATCAATCAATCAATCAATCAATCAATCAATCAATCAATCAATCAATCAACCTTTAATAACATAAAAACAAACCATACAAGAAAAAGAGTAAAAACCCCGTCAACCTAAAATACAAGTGCTAGAATACTTACATAAGATAACTTTAAGACAGCAGATTATAGTAAAAAGAAATAAAAAGAATCAATAATAGTTAAACACATACTAGTTAAAATAAAGCAAAACTATAACCCTAATCATTCTCTTGTGGGAGGTTAGAATTACAAAAAGAGTTACGCCTAATCAAGATTAAGTAAAGATATTTGGCTACCCTCAGTGTACGACTCTCATTTTCTCCATTCAATAAAAAACAGATAATATCCGTATCTGGTCTAGAAAGAGATGTTCTAATTGGCTGCAGAAAATGTTGATGTAGATTGTTATAATAGGGACAATAGAGAATCATATGGGACAAAGACTTGGTAGTATGCAAGTTGCATGAACATGCCTGAGTGCATTCCGCTGATCCCCTGAATCTGGCACCCATGACATTGGAAGGGAAGGCATTAAAGTTGAATTGGAAAAGGTGCAGAAAAGAGCGACCAGAATGATTTGTGGGCTGGAGCACCTCCCTTATGAGGAAAGGCTACAGCGTCTGGGGCTTTTCAGTCTAGAAAAAAGGCGCCTGAGGGGAACATGATTGAGATGTATAAAATTATGCATGGGATGGAGAGAGTGGATAGAGGGAAATTCTTCTCCCTCTCACCCAACACCAGAACCAGGGGACATGCACTAAAATTGAGTGGAGGGAGAGTTAGAATGGACAAAAGAAAATATTTCTTTACCCAGTGTGTAATTCATCTGTGGAACTCCTTGCCACAGGATGTGGTGATGGCACCTGGCCTAGATGCCTTTAAAAGGGGTTTGGACAGATTCATGGAGGAAAAGACCATCACAGGTTACAAGCCGTAAGCAACCTCCTGGCTTTAAAAGTAGGTTTTCTCCGTGCCAGGTGCAGGGGAGTGTCAGCAGGAAACAGGTTATCTTGTTGTCTTGTGCTCCCTGAGGCATCTGGTGGGGCCACTGTGTGATACAGGAAGCTGGACTAGATGGGCCTTTGGCCTGATCCAGCAGGGCTTGTCTTATGTTCTTATGTAAAAGCTCTGTGCTCTGAAGGGGTAAGCAAGATGCAAGGATAACTGGGGGCCGAATCCACGGGCCATGAAAGACCTAAATGTAAAGGTGAGCATGATCTAAGGGCCGCTGCCTGCAAATCCTTGCCTGATTTTCCTGTAAACTGAATTTACTTGTGTATTTCATGTAGACTTGGTGTCCATGCAACCTGTGGAAGGATACATTTCTGTTTTTCCAGATTTCTGACTATGAGAACTTCTGGCACGTCTCTCAAGTCATGCGCATAAATGAAGCTCTGTTGTAGTTTCAGAAGTCTTTGCTTCATGGAGTAAATCTGAAAATTTGCTTGTGGTTTTGCAGAGCTGCAAATTGCAAAGCCAAAGATCTGTTGAGGATATGGATGTCTCAAAACAGATGTTCCAACAGCATTGAACAATCCTCTATAGACGTGTTCAGCTATTTAAATTTAGAAAAATATGCAAAAATCAATGTAATCTATTTTGGCACAAATTAGCTGTGCATTTTAAATACTTGTATTGCTCTGCAGGTATTCCAGTTTATATAATACAGTTAAATTGAAATCTCATTGGCTGCAAAAAGTGATCTAAGGACCATAATGGAATAAGAGAATTCCGGGGAATAGTTTTATTATAAAGAAAGTATTATTGCTTGTCAACAAATACTGATAATCGGTGCTTAATTTGTAAAAATGGAGTTGTTTTGACTCCTACCTCCCTGGCCAAAACTAAAGACTTCATTCTTCTTGATTGTCTGGCGTGTTTGACACTGTTGATCATGCTCTCTTTGGATCCCACTTCAATGGCTTTATTCTTTGGTCTTCTATGATACTGGTTTTGCAACAGAAAACGCACACGTACAGCCAATTTAAAATCTAAAGCAAAACGAAAACTTTGCTAACAACATTGCTTATTTACCCCCTTTTCTTTTCTCATACTTTTGTTGGAAGTGGGGATGGATTAGCTACCATCTACTTGGCATGGTGCCTCCAGGCTTGGGGATGGCTAATTCCTCTCGCAAAACGTGTATTGGGGTGGGGGGGCATATAGGCAGGGCTGCCTATCCATGAGGCCAATGGAAGCGATCATGTCAGGCAGCAGGTTGGGGTTGTGGTGGCCACTTTTGCCAGCCTGCTTGTCTCCACTGCTGTTCATGCACCACGAGCAGGTAAGAGGGCAGACCTGGTGATGCTTAACACCATTTTAGCTGTAGTGTCTTGCTAGACATTAGCTATACTTATGTAGTGAAGCTGAGATTCACAGATAGGGTATGTTTGCTGTGGATGGTTTAGAAAAGTAATCTAGTGCCTACTGTGTGTGTGTATAAATAGAGGTTTGCTGGTGTGCATTCTTATTAATCCTACAAAGTTGGAAAAACCTACTTTTGAAGGAATGTACCAAACCAAAATAACTGACATAGAGAATGTAGGTACTTGGCTAATAAAGACATATGATGAGCTTGCGCATATAGGGAACTGAGCTTCCTTCAGTATTAATGAAACTTACCGTACAATCGTATGCATATCTACTCAGAAATAAGCCCCATAGTTTAATGGGACTTTCCTGCAAGGTTAAGCATATATAGGATTGTAGCCTTAGGAGATCACTTTGCACGATAAAGTCTTGTTTTTTTATTGAAGCTGGGGAAAAATGCATTCTGATTTCCAGCTCAAAGAAATGGCGAATAAGAAGCTGAATTAAAATCTTTCACACTGTAGATCAAGGATTAATTGAAGCACTTTGATGCAAGGTAAAGACTTAACTCTTGTAAAAGGAAGAAGTATAGTAAAGAATTTTGAAAAGTGAAATTTTCACTCTGTCAGGTGTCTTGTTAAGAATTCTATCCAGGAAATTAGAGATCTAATTACTTTTTCTTTATTAAAAAAGACTTTGCAGAATGTTTAGCATCCCTCTGGGAAAAGACCTCCCCACCCTAACCCTAACAATTGTAGGCTAAATATGGAGGTTGCCAGTAGCATCTTTCTGATCGTTTACAGTGTTACTCAAGTAGCTGATCTATATGCATAGAATTTTAATAAACTAAAATAGAACAGTATTGCCTATGGATAGTTTTATAGGGAGTCTTAAAGATCAAGAGAGAGAACATGTACAGTGTCAGTACTGCTGGAATGCTGCTTTCTCCTGACTGGAAGGAACATTGCAGGGCTGTCAGGCTGCTTTTCCCAGCGTGAAAAGGCTGAGACAGGCAGATTGGATAGCAAGCCTATGGAACTGCTTGTTGGAGCCTTCTAGATAAGTATTGCCTGCACACTTGCCTGGTGGTGGTTTTCAGACAGACCTTTCCCAGCCCCATCATGGGATAACAGGGATTGAACCTTGGATTTTCTGCATGCAGAGCAGTGGGTGGTACTCTACTACAAATGGGATAGCATCCAACTACCCTTTCCAGCTGGAGTAAGGGCACTTTAATGGCTTTGCAACTTGCCATTAACCTGGGTAACAGTGGCTGTTTATTATAGTAGCTAAGCAAGTGTGTGACAAACTGTTGTGGTCAGTGCAGGGAAGGTATTATCACGTTGGCCATAGATGATATGCTGGGATAGAAGCAGCCACCAAGTTGCGTAGGTCATACAGCAACTTGATGTGTTACTGTAAAGTGCGAATGAGGAGAGGCCATCTTTAAAAATTAGTGTTTGTTTACTACAAGTTGACATCCTAAATTATTGCATTGTATATTCTCCCAAGATCAAATCAGTCAATCCTAAATGAAATCAACCCTGAGTGTTCCCTGGAAGGACAGATACTAAGGCTGAAACTCAAATATTTTGGCCACCTAATGCGAAGAGAGGACTCTCTGGAGAAGACTCTGATGCTGGGAAAGATTGAAGGCAAAAGGAGAAGGGGAAGGCAAAGGATGAGATGGTTAGACAGCATCACCGATGCAACGAACATGAAAATGAGCGAACTCAGGAAGATAGTGGAGGACAGGAAGGCCTGGCGGGATATGGTTCATGGGATCACGAAGGGTCGGACACGACTTAACGACTGAACAACAACAAATATTCTCCCAAGTGTCCTTAAAAAGTAGAGATTTTGGCGATGCACGCATGCATTTCAATTAAATGTAGGCTTTTTAGTTAATTAGCCTTATTTTAACTGATTAACTGAATAATCAGTGAAAATGCTGGTGATTAAGCAACTAAACCATCCTTAATTGGTTCTATAACCCTGTAAACACATTTTAAAATAAGTTTCCAAAGAATGGTTGCTTATGAAAACATCAAATTTCTCCTAATAATTGAATGTAAATTCCAAGCAAGGGAAGTCTCAGGACTCAGGTTTGCAAAAAAGTGTCTACAGGGGGGCCGCCGTATCCGCGGGGGATACGTTCTAGCCCCCACCGTGGATACCTGAAACCGCGGAAAGGGACAAACGCCCACCCGCGGTTTTCAGAGGGCCCCCCGCGGGCTGGCGCGGCCCCCCGCCGGCCAGCACCCCCTCTCCACACCCTCCACAGCCCACCCTGGCACTTACTTTTAGCAGAAACCTCCATTTCTTTCTTCCAAAGTTCCGATTCTGCAGCTTACTTTTAGGCCTGACAAACAAGACTTAGGTGATAGCTAGAGTCTCAGCAAGGTTGAGACTCTAAGTTTTGTTCGTCAGGCCTAAAAGGAAGCTGAAAAATCGGAACTTTGGAAGAAAGAAACGGAGATTTCTGCTAAAAGTAAGTGCCGGGTGTGTGTGTGGAGGGTGCGGGGGGGGGGATTCCTCAACCGTGGATAACTGAAACCGTGGTTGAGGAATCAGTGGATACGGGGGCCCCCCCTGTACTTGAGAGGCTGTATTGTTGTACCCTTGGAGATGGGACCAATAAGTAGCTAGACAATACCAGTATCCGAAGATGATTTATTATTTTTGTTATGTTTTGGACCACTTTGCCACAGGACAGGTACCGGTAATTATTTTGGCTTATATGTCCCCCCTCCCCCTCGATTGTTTGGGTTCTTTGATCAATTTTTACATCTTTGGATATTTACAGTTTATTATTTAGGATGTCAACTTGCTGCCTCAAGGGGTTTAGAATAAAATTTCTCCACTAGTATAATATAGTGTATTGCATAGGCTAGTTTAATTGCTGGCATTGCTGCTCTTATGACATATTGCACATTCTGAACTTACTACTGCTTTAGGCAGGCTCCTGAACTAGAGTGACCTGTAATATGACTTGAAATGGCACCTCCTGTCATTTTAGGACTCAGATGTCCTTCTGCAAATAATTGCGCACAGTTGAATGTATTCCCATGCCATGAAGCAATGAGCTGTACATATGGATGGCAAAGATGGTTGCATTTTTTTGCATTCTAGTGGGCTGAATCAGTTTTACAGTGCAATCCTGTATAACCTTGCACCGGTGTAACAGCAGATGCACCGGTGTAACAGCAGATGCACTGGTGTAAGTGCACTTACACTGGCATAAGATGCACTTACACCAGTGCATCTACTATTACACCGGTGCAAGGTTACACAGGACTGCGCTGTTACAGTAGTAAAACATCTCTACTTAAATGGCACAATGGCCCAGTACAAATTCTTGTTTAAGCCCTATTGTTCATGTTGTCATGAATAAGCAAGCATCTCTCCTGAAGACTCCCCCTTTGTTCCCTAAATGACAGCTCTCTATGTACACTGAGACTAGGAATCAGCTTGTCACATCTTCCATTCTTTCCAGAGGTCTGGGTCATGTATTGCAGCAGGTAACGCATGTAGATTGGAGCCCCATGACTGTCCGATATCCCTGGGAAACAATAGCTTTGACTGAATCCCTGCTGGGTTTAGCGCACACCTAGTGATTGATCCAGTCACCTCTCCTAATTCAGGAGTGAGAAATCTGAACATCTGTTAGTTTCAAGCCAGCCTATAGAGCTTGGGGGGCTAGTCTCAAAATGGGATAAATGAGAGCAAAGTGGCTGGGTTAAAGGTGTGGGATGCCAGCCCAGTGATGAGGAATGCTGATGATGTCCAGCCAGGACAGCATTAGTTCCTAAGCTGTCTCTTTGGTCAAGAAGCCAGGATGCTGAATTTGTAAGTTGACTGTAGCAGGCAGGGAAATGTAGTGAGAAACTGTTGTTAATTTCTTTTGAACCTTGCCTATTGCTCTCATATAGAAATTGATTGTCTGTCTGTCTCTGTCTGTCTGTCTGTCTTAGTTTACTTTTTCCCCATTTGATTCCAATACACTTTTTCTTTGTCTTGATTTAACAAACCTGCCTGCTTCTTTAACTTAAGATTTGCCTCCTGATGAGAAATCTGGTCTCATCAGGCTTACTCAGCCAAAGTGCTGCCTAGGAAAGACATGAGTACACATATATGCATGAGCAAGAATTGAGAGGAGCAGAAAGAAGATGTCAGTCCCAGATGCTCTCTTCCTTTCGTCCTCTCCCTCTTCAGGTAACCCAGCATGACAGCTGTCACTTGACAACTAGACCCTGCCCCGCCCCGCCCTGCCCCACCCCCCCAGTTGGTGGAAGGTTTGTAACAGGGCCTTAAACTCGCATTGCTGGTGGCAGCAAGAATCTGCTGTGCATGTATGGCTATGGTGTGCTGTATGTGTGTTGGAATTGATCCAAGGATGGGGAGACGCACACATTCAAGGTGGTGAATCTGGCTGTAACCTAAGGATCAACACACATGTGCTTTTATACAAAACTCTATTCATTTCTGTGCCAGCAACATTCTTGGTGAATAGAGTTCCGAGGAAAATAAATGTCTGAAAAACAAACTGTTTTGCCTGTATCAACATTCAGGCTTCTGAATCTTAGCAGGTGTTTGATTCATGGGCTACCCTTGAGTTCACTGGGAACCTTGTATTCAGAAGACTTAAAACAGAATACAGTAATCCCTCATTACACGAGTAATTGAGTGATCCCTCATTACACTTTACGAGATTTCGCTATAATAAGTACAAATTCATACCTGTAAATTTACCATATGAGCATAATTACGATTATATGAAATTTCAGCTCGTAAAACGCTGCTTTACATGCACTAAACAGTACAATGGGGAGTTTCCATGTGTTACAAGGGAAACATGCTGGGAACTCACGCTGGAGCTCAGGAAGATATGAGAAGTCTTGTAGTCCAAGCATGCTTCCCTCATAGCATGTGGGAACTGCACGTTATACCGTTCAGCACATGTATCGGGCTTGGCTTACAGTGCATCTTGTGCTCAATGGAAAACGAAACCGGCCACCACACTTCCGTAGACAACCAAAGTATCGAATGTTTGGTGAGTGTTAACTAGTAGTTACATTGTTACACTAAAGTGTTCTAAGATAATTGCATAAACAGTTGATTAGGAATGGGAATTTGGGTCAGCTTTTGGATTTGGGGGGTGAAGTTTTGGTCTCAGGAACTAATTGGAAATTATAACATGGGATCATATGGGGAAAACCATTTTTGCTATACAAGTTTTTGTTTTGCAAGCAGTTCGTGGAATGACTTAAGCTTGTATAACGAGGAATTACAGTATCTAATTAGGTATTGTAGTAGCCACCTCAGAGTACCTAAATTTGACAATGTTGCCCCGGGGGAAATTTTCCTTATTTGAAAATGCATTTTATTTAATTATCTTCCAAAGTAAATTTTGATTCTGTAGTAAGAATAAGAAATAGTGGCTTGCTGGAGAGACAATGCTACCGTTATAACCTGCTCCCTCCCTGTTCCCATGTCTCTAGGGAAATTCTGCAAATGCAATTATATGAGATCCCGAAAATCTGAGACTCTCATGAAAATTCCATTCCCTGTCCTGCCTTGGTAAATTGGTGAGAGGGAAAAAAGGTTTTTTTTTAATCTTGCAGAAGCTGGACCTGCATGCCTGATATCCCACTGCCTAATCAAGTGAACCAATCCACCAGGCTGTCAGTGAGACTGGAAAATGGCAGCTTTCCTTAACAATTTCTGGTTTGACAGCACATCGGTGTTGCCATGAATGAGCCTCTTTGAACACTTAATTAACTGGACCTTATTATAAACGTTTGTCAGAGAGCTAAACCTCCTCCTATAATAGTTGTCTCATATGCAGGCTGAGTTTTGTTGATAGGAGAAAATCTATATTTATCCCCTGACATTCATTTTTAGATTTCTGGGAACTGTTTTTCTGATAAAATCCCATGAAAGGGGGCATGGGATAGGGAGTATTTCTGTAGTTGAATCTAGTACGTTTGGGAGATTTGGAAATATGAACAGGACACCAAACTAATGGATTCAATATATTTTGTAGAGATAATGTTTCTTACAAAATTTACAGTACGATCCTATCTGTTTACTCGGAAGTAAGTTCCACAGTGTTCACAACATTCAATGTGGCTTACACTCTAGTAAGTGTGCTTAGATTTGTAACTTCCACAATCAAGACGGAATTGTACTAAAATGATAACGTTCTTCGGTGTTTTTGTTGGTCTTTATAAAACATTTTGTATTGATAACTGTGCAGCATACTTCATAGGCACTTCAGGGTAGTTACTGTAAGAGATAATTGTAAGGTTTATTTATGCTCTTACCAGTTAATCTCTGGACTGATTTTGGTGAGATGGTCAGTTAATAGTTTGTTTGGGTGCATACATTTAGAAATCAATTACATGATTTTTATGCAAAACATAACACAATTGGAATTCTCTCACATTTGATGCATTACTTACAAAAGTACCTAATGGCTGAACTTTTGACTGTTGTTATTGTCGTCATCACCATCATACATGCGCCCCAAACATCCGGTGCATGTTTAGCAGTGATGTAGACTAGAGTCTACATGGATGCTACATGCTAGGAGATCAAATCAGTCAATCCTAAAAGAAATCAACCCTGACTGTTCCCTGGAAGGACAGGTACTGAGGCTGAAACTCAAATACTTTGGCCACCTAATGCGAAGAGAGGACTCTCTGGAGAAGACTCTGATGCTGGGAAAGATTGAAGGCAAAAGGAGAAGGGGAAGGCAAAGGATGAGATGGTTAGACAGCATCACCGATGCAACGAACATGAAAATGAGCGAACTCAGGAAGATAGTGGAGGACAGGAAGGCCTGGCGGGATATGGTTCATGGGATCACGAAGGGTCGGACATGACTTAACGACTGAACAACAACAAAGACTAGAGTCTATTGACTCGGACTCAAGTCACGTCAATGACTTGAGTCGGACTTGACTCGGCGATTGTAAAAGGCTTGGAAAAACTCTATTCGAGACTTGGAGTCTTTTACAACAAGTTGAATTTTATTGAGGCTTAATCCCATTTTCCCGCATTTAAATAGATAGGAACTCGGAACTCGCAACCAAAGACTTGGAACTTGGGGGCAAAGACTTTGGGCTTGACTTGAGACATTGACCCAGAGTCTTGAGACTTGACTCAAGACTTGGAGTCAGAGACTTGATCCACATCCCTGATGTTTAGTAAGAATGAAATCCCATTGAACACATTGGGATTTAAATTAAACCGCCTTCTGCACTCTTTTTCTAAGTAACAAAAGCACTTTCGATGCATCTCTGTAATCCTGACAATAACCCTGTAAGGAGGGCCAATATTATACTTGCATACAGTGCAATGGCTGCATATCCTGAGTCCATTAAAAAAGCAACTTGCAATTTAAAGCAATTTCAGAAATAGTGTTATGATTTTGATGCAAATATAATGAAAAAAAAAACTTCTATCCAAACCACAAACTGCTAGAGGAAGGAAAGGGAAATTGGAAATGTTATCCTTAAAATACTAGTTTAATTTGCAAATGTGCTGCAAAGCTTTTAGGCTGTAAATCCTTTTGCAATCATTTTAAGAATGAATCTTAATGCAAAATAAACACAGAAGGGCAATCTAAATCTAACAATCCAGCCCCTCTTGCCTGTGAATCTCTGCATTTGTGCAGAGATTCCTATACTGGTGAACTGCACTTTCCTTCCAATTGTACACCAAAGCCTTGATTTATATGCCTAGAACTGTGTGTGCGCATTGCCATGTGTGCAGGGGATGAGAGGAAGGACTGAATTGTCTCCCTAATGTTTGACAATACATTTGTGTATGTATGAGACCATCAAGTTAGAAGAACTTGAAAAATCATTAGATGTGGTTGTTGTAATATTACATACCCTAGGTGCAATTGATTCTGTGCAGGTTTATTTAGTGAAATTTACTGCATGAAAAAGAAATGTTAACTGCATGAAATAAGAATGTTAACTTGGTCCTGAACAAACATCAACGAAACCAAAGGTCTTCAATAGTTTCCTCATCATGCAGACTTTTTCTAAAGCAGCAACTACAGTATGGGGCAGAATGACCTTTACCAGCTGAGGATGATGATGTAGTGGAAGGGACATTTTTCCACTTGACCTTTACACAATGTGTCATCTTGTCCTGTAGCACAAAAAACAAGATGCAGTTGACAGATTTGATGGACTGCTAACCTGACAGAAGCTTATTGTTTGGAAGAAGATATGTGTTGAAATGTGGACCCCATAGCTATAGCATGGCAACTTTTCCATGTACCAGTCACCACTAGGGGATTGATGGTATAGAAATAGCTACTAGCTTTATCACTGTAGGCCATTTTAATTTTAATTAACAAGCACATCTCTTTGTAAAACGGATTGTGATGGTTTTTTCCCCAGAGTATGTTTGACAGTATGCCTGTTCTATAAAGGAGTATGCCTGTACTACAGGAATATGCATATTCTATAAAGGACATTAAGAGAGAATGCCTCTTGGCACATATTACTCCAATTCTGCAGCAACCTCACTGGACTCCATTGGTTTCTGGGTTCAATTCAAGGTGCTGGTTTTTACGCTTAAAAAAAAATAGCCTGGGACCTCTCAGGACCAACTTCTTTCTTATGAATCTATCTGCGCACTAAAGTCATTTTCAGAAGTCCTGGTTTGTGCGTCTTCCCTGCCCCCCCCCACTAGTTTTCTGAAGTATGGTGGGTAATTATATGAGTCAGAATTTTTTCAGTAGCGACACCAATTCCAAGTAGTGGAATTCCCTCCCTACAGAGTTTGCTTCCTCCTAGCTGGTTTTAATTGTTGCCTGACGTGTCTCTATACATGTGTGCATGGTCTAAGGGTGCAATGCACCCGGTGCATGCCAGGTGCAAGTATGACCCAGACCAGACCAGCCTCGTGCCATCTTGCTTGGGCTGATGGCAAGGAAGCATCAGGTTCTACAAGCCTTTAGGGAAAGATTTAACTTTGGTTCATCCGAGCAACCCCCCTATCCCTTGCTGGCAAAAACAGTTGAAGACCACTGTTATAGAGTTTAGGATCACAATTTTAAACACCTAGGATCTCATTTTCTAGTTTCCTCCTACTTTAAATTGGCCAGGCGTGTGCAAATGGTTTGGAAAGAGGACTGGCTCATGCTGTAGCTGCAGCAGCAGCAGCAGCGGCAGCTTCCTCACTGCTCGTGGACTTTCTCTAGGCCCATATCGTTGAGATGCACCATCTTCTAACTTAAAAAAAAAAACCCAGAAATCTAGCAATGAAGTGTTAATGTAATTGAAGCAGTAGGTAGGGGGAGGGAGGAGTGCTTAGCTCTTTCCCTACAGAGTGTTTTGCTGATCAAAATTGTTCTCCAGCTGCATTCCCATCAGTGGGAAAAAGACACAAGGGACCACGTTTTTTTCCACCTGCACGAGGGAATTCAGTTGAGGGTGGAAATAGATCAGAAAAATGGTCTGGGGGAAAGGGTTAAGTATCCCGCCACTAATGCTCCTCTCAAATTTTTTATTATTATTATTATTATTAAACGGTATTTATATACTGCTTTTCAACAAAAAAGTTTACAAAGCGTTTACAGACAAAATCAAATGATTAAATGGCTCCCTGTCCCAAAAGGGATCACAATCTAAAAAAGATGCAGAAGAACACCAGCAAACAGCCACCAGGAAGACACTGTGCTGGGGTGAAAGGGGGGCAGTTACTCTCCCCCTGCTAAATATAAGAGAAGCACCAATGGAAAAAGTGTCTCTTGCCCAGTTTGGGAGATTGTTCATGCTTATTCCAAATCTAGTTTGGCCATTTGATTCTAGGTCAGGGGTGGCCAACCTTCCACCATTAGGGCTTCTGCGTTTTTAAGAGTTGTGTAGAAGACAGAATCTTGGCAGCTGCAAGTGCTGATGGTGCTGCTAAAGTAGCTGCACCTGCTGAAATGCCCTCACCTATACAACCATTAAAGGACCAGGAGCATTCATCGTTGAAAGGTTGGCCACCCTGTTCTAGGTGAACATTTCTGTCCCCTTTTCAGTGACCTCTTCAAAATCACCAAACTGTGTGGACGTTTTTTGCTCCTGATGCTATGAACTCCTGATGAGCTTCTATACTCATAAAACTAGTGCCTGCGTTTCAAATTGCCCTAGATCAGGTGGCTTTTCATTTCCCCAAAACACCTGGGCAGATTTACCTCTAAGAACGTAACAATAGTTCTGAGAATAGCTGCAGAGCTGAGCTGATAACCATATTATCAAAATGAAAAATGAGTGGTTGTAAATGATGAAAGAATTGAAGGATCCTTTGTTGCTCAATGAGGAAAAAGAAATGAGTTTTACTTTTGTTTGAAAGGACTGTATTAAAAGGCACTTTTGAAATTATAAAGCCGCTATAAAAGGACAAAAAGGGCACTAACTTTTAAAAAGTGTCAATTACTAAGGAAAAACAGACACTTTCTGAATACAGTGAGACATCAATATATTTTTTCAAGGTATGTCTTTTATCTAAGTTTTCAAAGTTTCACCAATGTTACTGTAATTCAGTCTAAATGCTCGAGAGGTAAGTAATTTGACTTACCCGAGTAAGATGACGTAGAAAGAAGAGTGTCAGGGCTGAGAATAGACCACATGAGATACTGTATAATAAACAGGTGGAGTAGTTCAATTCTATTTTGATTATTTTGTTTTTAATTGATTGTTTTACGATATTTTGATTACCGGTATATCTTGTGTTTTTAACAAAAAGTGAGCCATCTTGAGGGCTTTTTTTGGAGGTAGAAAGATGTCATACAATGCCCGGATAAAAATCAATAGACTTGAAATATGTAAAAGTGTCATTAGTGCTGACTCAAGGATTTTGGTATCCTTGCGAAAGGCAACCTTAGACAGGGCATGTAAACTGCAAATTTTTGTTGCATATAGTCGAGAAGCATATTCTGCAAGTTTCGCAGTTATTGTTACAAATTTCACCAAGGTAAGCAAAAATTTCAAAGAAAAGCGTCCAGTTTGTGGATTTACAGGTACTGTATATTTACAGAATGAAGTCACTTGGCAACCAGGATGGCTTTACGGTATGTTCTACAGCTGTATTCTTAATAATGTCTCCTTTAATTAAAATGTTCTATGAGTGGAAAGTTTTTCTTCCACTAGATGTGTCCCTTTTTGTTTTTCACTGCATCAAACTTTCTTTCAGAGTAAATTACCGGTATCCCTTTATCATTTGATAATTTTTTGTCCCTCTTGTTTTCCTAGCTGATAAATTTAGAAGAAAACTTGAAGAGCTGGTGAAAGAAGGAAATTCACTAAAATTTCAGCTTCCTTCCCGACATCCTTTCATTAGCAGCTTTCTGGACAGATTCAGAATACAGGTTCAAATGGCCTTGTATGGGGATGTTCATCGGTAAGTTTGCTGGATCCTGGTGTAGGTTGTATAATTTTTTAGGCTTCTCCAAAAACTGATATAATTTGTGAACACTGGATGTAATTTAGCACTCTGTTGAAGCCAAATACGCTTATGGCCTGGCTTGCATCCTCTTTTTTAAAAAACACACAACACCAGTGCAGAGAACTAGAGTAGGTCTCTGACTGAGCAGCTGTTCCATGAACTAGAAAGTTTCCAGTTAAAATATTGCCTTTTGCATGAATTCACTGAATGGCCCTAAGCCAGCGGTTCTCAAAGTGGTGGGTTGTGACCCACCATTGAGAACAAAAGCTGTCCCCTGCCCCCTTAAGGGGCGGGGACAGCATGGCGACGGCGATTTGGGGGATCGCCACCGCTGCAAAAGTGCCCAAAATGGCCATTGTGGCACTTACTGGGGCTTGGGGGAGCTTCGGGGAGACCTGCGTGACCCTCTGCAGGCCTCCCTAATCTTCGGATCGCTTCAAAACGGTGATCTTCAGGCATTTCCAGGTTTCGCGAAAACCGGAAGTGCCTGAAGATCGCTGTTTTGAAGCGATCTGAAGATTGGGGAGGCCTGCAGAGGGTCGCGCAAGCCTCCCCGAAGCTCCCCCAAGCCCCGGTAAGTGCCGCAACGGCAGTTTCTGGGGCAGTTTCAGCAGCAGCGATCCCCCAGATCACCGCCGCTGCTGGCTCCGCCCCCGCAAACACTCAAAGTTCTCCCCGCCTTGCTGGGAGAACTTTGAGAAACGCTGCCCTAAGCCCAACAACTACATCTCAGCTTCATTTACAACATGGTGATGCTAACACTGACATATATCTTAACAGATCAGTGCAAGTTCTGTTCATTTCAGTGCTTTTTGCACAGGAGAATGTCTCAATATATTGTGCCCTTGCTATTTTAATGTAAAGAGGTTTTATTCTGGTGCAAACTTAACTCTGCTATCTCTAAGACTTCTTAATTTAGCAGAGATCTTGACTTCGTGTTTATGTGCCTCTTCCTAGCTCCCCATTTCATGGAATGAAAATCTTGCATGTCACTCTTGTATTTTTGTGTAGCCATGCATAAAACTATGCATCTGGCTAAAAAAAGGTGGCAAACAGCAGCAATCATTATACAACTAGAAGGCAGAGGACCTGAAGAGTAATGAGAAGAGTAAGTGACAGCAACTGCTCTCATTTTGTCCACCTGTCTGTATGATTTCTCCATGCTGTGTGAATACTCAAGCCATCCCAGCAGATCAGGCATTACGTTCTGGGAAACCTGGCGCTTGCTTCCATGCTAATCTAGTCCACGAGACTTTCAGAAGTGACTCTGGTAGGCACAGGTCTAAACTTTGATACAGTAATTGAAACTAACTGTAGTTGTCTCTTAGGGGACATGAAAGAATATCTGCAAAGGATATATCACCTTCTAGGAGATTCTCTGTTTTTTGTGTATAAGCAATGTGTTCAGTCTTGCACAAACCACAAAAGTCTATTTTTTTTTCAGTCGCTAACCATGGAAAACTGAATCCCGAGAGAGAGAGAGAGAGAGAGAGAGAGAGAGAGAGAGAGAGAGAGAGAGAGAGAGAGACTGCCAAGATAACCCAAGGGAATGGGCTTATGTTTTGTGTTTTCTGGGAACTTTTCTGCATAGTTTCTATAAATAAGTAGTGGTTTCATGAGGCATTAGTTAGCTGGCAGCATGTCCACCTTAAAACCTAATTTTCTTGTGCATGATTTTCCTGTCAAGAGTAGGCCTTGTTACCGTGTGGTGAGATATCCGGAAGCGGGACACAAGATCTCATCAATCAGTCAAACTAAAATATCCTTGGGGAAACCTGTTTTGAATTTTTTAAACTAAGATGAAAGCACTCAAGAGCTTTGGGGAATTCTGGGTGCTCCTTGGCTGGTAGTGAAGTAATGATTCTTAGTCACTCTGTGTTAGGCACAGATATGTTAAAGGCTTGGTACTTTGTTGGGGGGGGGAAGCTGCACATTGGTGATTTGTGGCACTTTGGGGGCATACAGTGTCTCTTATTCACGAAGATGTTCTTACTACATTGTTGCCAATATCTGCTGTAATGTGGAATTTGTATAAAATTATGTGAGAAGGATTTTTGTTGCAATTGATTTATGGAAGCAGGGATTCAATGTGAAAGGGAACATGATCTATATTTACTTCCCGCAAAATGCCCTACTCATCCTGCCTACTAAATGGTGGTGTTTTTTTTTTTTCCTTTTTGCACATAGTTTGGGAGAAATTTTAGAAGAAGAAATTGAGACGGGTAAAACGGTCATATTTCTAAAATGAGTATAGTGATTCAGCCGATTTAAAAGTAATTGCGGTTTTGCCCGGGCGAACCACAGACAATCAAAGACTTAAAAATACAATCAAACCACTGAGGACCCGACGTTTCGTGCTTCTACTCAAAACACATCTTCTAGGGTATCCAAAGGAACTTTGGTTGATGTTGTTAAACCAGCGCTTTGCTCCATTAGCTCTTATATTCTCCAAAAAAGGGGCGGGAACCTTCTATTACAGCAAGAGCCACCTTTTTTCAATCTTCCTCGCTGTAAGCCACTAATCCTGTAAAAACTTAGCAATTCATTAGTTCTCTAGAGTTGTTCTTGCTCTTAGCTGTCAGATTGTATTAATCCTGTAAAAACTTAAATGAACTATTGATCTTTAGAACTGTCCTCGCTTTTGATTCCTATTGTTGAGCTGTCACGGGATGCTGTCAACTTGCAGGTATTGTTGAGATTACTATTCCCATATTTCTTATGAATTATGGGATTCCATATGCGATTTGCCAAACTCAATTCTTGCTGTCTATTCATCAAGGACTGTGGCGTTCTTTTACTAATAGCAAGGGCTTCCAGATGTTTTAGAACACTTAATCTGTTCTCTGTTGCTACTGAGCATGCATTCTTGAAAAGAATTGTATGTCCCGTGGTCAATGCATGCTCAGCTGTTGCAGAAAGATGTGGATGTTCTAATCTTAGTGCTCTCTCATGCTCCTTGACTCTAGTTCTTATTGCTCGTTGCGTCAGTCCAATATATTCCTTGTCACAAGATCCACACGGAATACAATAGATACCTGGACTTGAGAGTGGCAATCTTTTATCTTTGGGATTACTAAGCATCTGTTCTATTTTTTTTGTTGGCTTAAACACAGTTTTTATGTTCCCTTGTTTAAGTATTCTGGCTATTTTGTCTGTTACTCCTTTTATAAATGGTAAACAAGTCCAGTTTCTATCTTTGTTGTCCTCCATTTCCCTGTTATCATTGGCCTCATTGCAGGTCCTATTTCTCCCCTCTCTTTCCCTTTTAATTTTATTCATTTGTACATTCCATCCCCTATTTATTTGGCTTACAGGATAGCCGTTTGCCCTTAGCATGTCAAAAACAGTTTCTTTCTCCTCAGGAAGGCTATCCTCATCGCATATCTTTATTGCTCTATAAGCCAAGGTATTTATCACAGCCCCTTTCTGAGCGGGGTGGTGGTTGGACTCATAATTTAGGTACCTGTTGGTATTTGTGGGCTTCCTATAGACTGTATGTGTGAGGGATGAGTCCTCTTTTCTAGTTATCAACACATCTAGAAAGGCCAATGATCTATTTGTTTCCTTCTCTAGTGTGAATTGTACCTCTTTGCAGAAGTTGTTCAGATGTTCTAAGAATTTCTGCAATTCTATTTCCCCATGTGACCAGACACAAAAAATGTCGTCAACATACCTCCACCATATGTCTGGTTTAAGTTCAGCTGTTTGAAGCACCTGTTGCTCTAGGTGCTCCATGTATAGGTTTGCTACTAGGGGGCTCAGGGGATTCCCCATTGCCACCCCATCCTTTTGTTCTAGGTACGTTCCCTCCCATACAAAATATGTTGATGTTAAACAATGTCTAAACAATGGTGCCAATTCTAAATAGGGGATGGAATGTACAAATGAATAAAATTAAAAGGGAAAGAGAGGGGAGAAATAGGACCTGCAATGAGGCCAATGATAACAGGGAAATGGAGGACAACAAAGATAGCAACTGGACTTGTTTACCATTTATAAAAGGAGTAACAGACAAAATAGCCAGAATACTTAAACAAGGGAACATAAAAACTGTGTTTAAGCCAACAAAAAAAATAGAACAGATGCTTAGTAATCCCAAAGATAAAAGATTGCCACTCTCAAGTCCAGGTATCTATTGTATTCCGTGTGGATCTTGTGACAAGGAATATATTGGACTGACGCAACGAGCAATAAGAACTAGAGTCAAGGAGCATGAGAGAGCACTAAGATTAGAACATCCACATCTTTCTGCAACAGCTGAGCATGCATTGACCACGGGACATACAATTCTTTTCAAGAATGCATGCTCAGTAGCAACAGAGAACAGATTAAGTGTTCTAAAACATCTGGAAGCCCTTGCTATTAGTAAAAGAACGCCACAGTCCTTGATGAATAGACAGCAAGAATTGAGTTTGGCAAATCGCATATGGAATCCCATAATTCATAAGAAATATGGGAATAGTAATCTCAACAATACCTGCAAGTTGACAGCATCCCGTGACAGCTCAACAATAGGAATCAAAAGCGAGGACAGTTCTAAAGATCAATAGTTCATTTAAGTTTTTACAGGATTAATACAATCTGACAGCTAAGAGCAAGAACAACTCTAGAGAACTAATGAATTGCTAAGTTTTTACAGGATTAGTGGCTTACAGCGAGGAAGATTGAAAAAAGGTGGCTCTTGCTGTAATAGAAGGTTCCCGCCCCTTTTTTGGAGAATATAAGAGCTAATGGAGCAAAGCGCTGGTTTAACAACATCAACCAAAGTTCCTTTGGATACCCTAGAAGATGTGTTTTGAGTAGAAGCACGAAACGTCGGGTCCTCAGTGGTTTGATTGTATTTTTAAGTCTTTGATTGTCTGTGGTTCGCCCGGGCAAAACCGCAATTACTTTTAAATCGGCTGAATCACTATACTCATTCTAGAAATATGACCGTTTTACCCGTCTCAATTTCTTCTTCTAAAATTGTTGCCGGTCATAATAGTTTTCGGTCTAAAATTAAGTTTGGGAGAAAGTTTAAAAACAGGGGATCTGCCCCTGAGCGTGTTCCATATCCTTTGACCTTGCTAAATCAAGTGTCCATCACTCACTGAACGTGATGATTCTAATATAAGTAAATATGTCCACCCTATATTTAGGCTTCTACAATGGGTGTGCAGTGGGGGAGTGGGATTGTTCTGCCTAGCCTTGGTGTGCTTATCTCGCCTTGCCTTGAAGGATGAACGTATGTGGTTTTAACATTTGAGTCCAGTGGTTGATTTCTGGATTGTATCTGGAATATTTCATGCACTACAGGCCTACGTTTGTTTGGATTTCACAAGAGTATGGCCTATTCAAACTTTGTGATTGCCTGGATGTTTGGTGAGACATTCATGCCCGGTGGGTGGAAAGGTGCAACCTTGTTCCCACACTGTGCAGAGAGAGAGAGAGAGAGAGAGAGAGAGAGAGAGAGAGAGAGAGATCAAGAAGGTGATCACCTGGTCTGCCCCTGTTTTAAATTAAACTACAGATCTTGCTTGAGGGAAATAGTTATTTGGTAACTGTTTTCTCAATTAAAAACAAACAAATCTCAGTTCCTGGCAACAGTTATCCACACGTAGGTTCTATTGACCTCAGCTTGTAATAAGCAACTAGGTACAGCTTTGTAGCCTTTACTGTGACAGAATGTGGTGCTGCAGAACAAACTATTAGCACAGACTCTTAGCATGAATGTCTAAGATGAAAGCCACCTCTGTGGTGGTATCAAGGACTTATGAAGATGCTTCCTTCTGAGACAGACCAGTGAGACAGCTAGTCCATCTAGCCCAGAATTGTCTACACTGACCAGCCTCAACTTCTCCAGAGTTTAACAGGGGTCTTTCCAGCCCTGCTTGGAAGTGTTGGGATTCTGCATGCAAATGTTTAGTCAGTCAGCCAAGATCGACAAGGATAAAGCATACTGGTGGTAGCCTGCATATTTCCAAGCATCCTATCCATATCCTCGGGCTGCAAGGCAGGATAAGCTAAGCAGGTTCAACCCTGGTCGTTGTTTGGAAGAGAGACCACTGCAGCTGACATCTTGCGAAGGCACTGTGAGAGAGAGTGGAGTGTGTGGAATGCATAGGAGTCAGCTGGCAAGATGGATAACACCTTGAGAACCAACTGAGGGAGACCTGCGGCTGCTGCGAAAAGTTTGGAAGACAGAAGCACAGCTAGGATGGTGCTGCACTTAGAAAGGAAACATCTGGGAATTGAGGGTTCTATGTTCTCATAGAACAATACTTGTAAAAAAAACCATTTGAAAAAATGGGGTTTAGAATTGTCGGCCTATGTAAAGTGCCTTGAGTCTGTAAAAGAAAAGGCAGTACATAAATACCATAATAAATAAATAAGTTTGAGCAATGCCCCCTTCCCTCAAGCTAGTGTTACAATTGCAGGCAGGTACATTTGCGCAAATATTGAGAATCGGGGGGGGGGTAACTTTTAAAGAGATTTTTTCTTGGCAGAGATAAGAAGTGGCATTTTTTCATTTGTCTCTAGCCACTCATGTAAGACACTGATAGGTGTATTTCACATATGACATGACTGTATGGTACAATTGTGGTATGTAGAGAAAAGGGCCCATGGAATATCATATAGAATTTTAGTGAATTATCAGACTTCATGACCTGCCCCAGGCTCTCAAAACATTTCACAACCTGAAACCACCAAAATACTAAACATTTTAAAACAAATGTTCAAGCTTGATATGACTCTGTTTTCAGGTAATGGGACACTGTGGCCTGGCAAACTGTGTGTGTGTGTGTGTGTGTGTGTGTGTGTGTGTGTGTGTGTGTGTGTTTCTGAATTTTCTAGTTCTGCGAAATGTTTAGGAAGCGACTGCCAGTTTGTTAACATAACAAACATCATTGTGTTTAATGCTTTTTTTTTGGAAGGTTTAAAAAAGAAGAAACGCAGAGAAATGAAGAGAAGCTTTTAAGTATTCCTTACCATGAAAAGATACAGGTTTCAGCCTCAAAACGAGATCAGTTGCTTGAAGAAAAGCAGTGGATACAGGTAAGAAGAATTCAGTGCACCAGTTTGTTGACATTCATGCAGAGCTAAATGGTGGATAGTGTAGTTAAGTGGATCTGCTGCTGTGCAATCTTTAGAGTCTCTGCTTCAGTCCAACTCACTATTTAAAAATAATAGAGACATGGGAGCTGCATAAATTTGTTGAAAGGCAGGAGAGTGTTGAAGAGTCAGTAATTCATAAACAAGTTTTTACTTTTGTAACTTTCTGATTCGGGCAGCCCAATCCTGCATAACATCTGCCGCAGTCTGCAAAGGATCCTGCCCATGCTGGCAGAACTGGGGCACACTTCGGGAGAAAGGTATATTTGTCCCTTTCCCCCAGTGTAAGCCCCAATAGGTCCCCTTTAAGGTGCGTAAGCTATTTTTATGGTGTATATCTAAGACGCCGGTGTAAGGCCGGCCAGGCCCAGGAAGGGGCGTTGGATATTGGCTGGCCAATCGCCCCATCACCTGGTCCATCCTCCCCACGCCCTCCCGCCACCTGGTGCAGGACTTGCATGCGTTCAGCGGCGCGACCTTCCTTTGGCCGCGGCCTCTGTGCTGGCGCCTCTTACTCCGCAGGTGCTGCAAATGTGCCTTACGGCATTTTTGCATCATCCTGTGCCAGCGGGGTGCTCACTCTGCCGGCGCTGATCTACACTCTATTGTGCCATTATTTATTTATTTATTTATTTATTTAAAGAATTTATAGCCCGCCTTTCTCCCGAGGGCAGAGGGGTAGCCAGGCGCCCGTGGTACTGGGGCCGAAAAGCCTGCCGCCCCATTATGCAAATTAAATAATTAATTTGCATAATGAGTTTCGGGTTTTTTAAAAAGTTTTTTTAAAAAGGTTTTTAACACTAACGGGGCTTCTAAAAGGGCTTCTAAAAGGGTATGTGTGCTTTCCCAAACTTATCTGTAGTTCTAGGAACCTCCAGTGATGATCAGGGGCGCAGATCGTCCCTCTGCAGCTCTGCTCCCGGTCGCGAACTCTGCAAATCGCCCAGGAGCGCACTGCAGAGTTAACGCATGCGCAGAGCGACGATGTTTCCAATCGTCGCTCTGCGCATGCGTTAACTCTGCAGCTCTGCTCCTGGGCGATTTGCAGAGTTCGCGACCGGGAGCAGAGCTGCAGAGTTAACACATGCGCAGAGCGACGATTGGAAACATCGTCGCTCTGTGCATGTGTTAACTCTGCAGCGCGCTCCTGGGCGCTTTGCAGAGTTCGCGCCCGGGAGCAGAGGGACGATCTGCGCCCCTGAGAGTCCTAGAACTACAGATAAGTTTAGCAAAGCACACATAACCTTTTAGAAGCCTCGTTAGCGTTAAAAACCTTTAAAAAAACCTTTTTTTTAAAAACGAAAAAACGAAAGTTAAGGAGGCTCCCGCCCCCCACGGAGCCTTTCCGCCCCAACGCCCTGGGGCCCACCGCACCACCACCCCATATCAGACGACGCCACTGCCCAAGGGCACTCAAGGCGGCTTACAACATTTTAAAATACATATAAACACATTAAAATAATTAATAAACACATTAAAATAATTAATTAAAACAATTTAAGTTAAAATAAACAACCCCAGTGGGTCACCTGCATTTACATGTATTAAAAACCATTTGTTAAAAAGTCAGCCCACCATGTCAGACATTAAAAGCAGTCCTAAATAAAAACGTCTTAAGGCCCCGCCGAAAGGCCTCTAAAGAGGGAGTCATTCTTAATTCCAGGGGGAGGGAATTCCACAATTGGGGCGCCACAGCCAAGAAGGTCCTATTCCGCGCTGCCATCCCCCTCACCTCTGTTAATGGCGGCACGGTCAACAGGGCCCCCCCTGATGACCTCAGAGTACTGGTCGGATTATAAGGAAGGAGGCGGTCCCTCAAATAACCCTGGACCCGAGCCGTTAAGGGCTTTAAAAGTCAAAACTAGCACTTTGAATTGTGCCCGGAAACAAACCGGCAGCCAGTGTAGCCGCCGAAGCAACGGTCCGACTGCGTCGAACAGACAGGCCCCGGCAGCCACCCGGGCCGCACTCATATAAGAGTCAATGTGGTTAGGGTTAGACACAAGGTGTTAGACTAGAAATAAGCTACATTGCAGAGTTGTTGCGAGAACACAGTGAAGCCAGTGAGTGGGAGAGAGGAACCGTATAAACTACCTTAAGCTCCTTGGAGGAAGGGTGGGATATAAATGAAATTAAGAAATTAAAAAAAAATCAAATACTATATGCCATCGGTCATGACCCACCACTAGAACTGGATGTTGTCCCCTGCTGCCTTGCGGGGAGAACTTTGAGAAACACTGCTGTATGCTGTTTGTGCTCATGAGTGTAACAGAGAAAGTAAATTTAACTGGTCATTACAAATTAGCATGTGGGTTATTTTGACAGTTAGTGTTTGCTTGTTTCTTTTTGGATTTGATTAACAGTATGTGATCTGCCACCTTATGTTCATAAAATAGTTACATAAACCTTTGAGTGCACTGATTATTGTTAAATGTCAATATTGTCAGTACTGTACTGTTTCTATTGCAGTCTTTAAATGGTCAGAAGAGAATAGGAAATATCCCCTTCTGGTAGAATAGGAAGTATCTCTGTGGTCATAACTGGTGTATCAAATCCTTTTTTGATACAAAATGAATGTTATAAACCAGTTCTGGGTTTCTGCCTGCCTTTCTATTTATATCTAGCTCTGCTTTTCTGTACTTCCTTTCTTCTGAACTTTCTCTTTACGAGTTTCTTATTCCAACGAATGGTAATTAGTATACTTCAGTTGGAGATGGATTCTTTGTTAAGTGATGACTATTGAATTTCTGGCAGTATTCCCAAATCGGTAGTACAGAGAATAAATTGTTTGTGTTACAAGACTGATTTGATGCTCAAAGTAAGAGCCCTGATGTGGTCCTGATGACCTCTGTTATCTCCTTGACAGATGGCTGTGTGTTTTATGTTGAAACATTAGCTGCTCTGTTCTCTTGCTGCTATAGCTCAAGACAGGAGGAGCTACACAATGAATAACACATGTTTCAGGCAACATCAGTGTAAATTGCATTTCTTGGACCAGTTCTCGTAGTACAGAAAGAGAAGAATTTCTTTCTAAGGTCATGACTACGATAGCCATGTTAAATTAGCTTGTACAGTTTGGCAGAAATGTGAACTCCAGAAATGTGAACTCCAAAAAAGGACTGACTGCTGCTTTGATTCATGAAGTTAGCTTCTGTTTATACAAATTGGCTTCAATCCTGAGTAAGTTAGTTATAAGACCCCTTAGGATGCTGACTTAATGGACTGAAGTCATCCATATCCACCTTTGTGAAGTCCATTGAATAAGGTGTCACTCTGCTCATTTCCACATGTGTATTCAGTTGTGTGGGAGCCGCTTCTACGCCATGTGCCTGTGATGTGTTTGTACATACTGCAACCATGTGAGTGAGGTTGGATGGTGGGAAAGACTTACAAGATTGACCTCACCCATGGTCTTCACAAATATATTACTGGACATTCCTCTGGGATAGACCCATGGGAAAGGTGTTCCCATATGGCAGAGGTGGCCAACCTTTCAACATGAACGCTCCTGGCCCTTTAATGGTTGTGTAGGTGAAGGCATTTCAGCAGATGCAGCTACTTTAGCAGCACCATCAGCACTTGCAGCTGCCCAGATTCTGTCTTCTACACAACTCTTAAGAACGCAGAGGCCCTCATGGTGGAAGGTTGGCCACCCCTGTCATATGGCTTAGGTGTCTCTATGTGTGAGGAGGAGGCTTAAGATTCTCTGGATCTGGGCCATTTTGTATCCTTTATTATTGTACATGCTTTTTTTTTCTTAAGAAGGATATGCAATAAATTGTGTTTTCACTTCATGCAGAAAGAAATTGAAATTTTGAGAGCAAGGCTGGTTGTTCTGGAAGCTAAAGACCAGCAGTTAAGGAGAGAAATTGAAGAGCAAGATCAGTTCATTCATGTGCAGGATTGCGAGTTATCTACCTTTCTCAGCTGGATATCGCTTAGAGAACTGCAAGCAATAGGCAAGGCACTGGCTGATGCGTCGGAGGCAAATCAGCGAATCCCATGCAATCTGGATTTCCCAGAGTCTATAAAAAGGTAATGTATTATATGACACTTTGAAATCCTCCTTTCAAAACTCTGATACGGTATATAATAGCTAGACAGCTTTCATCATTAAGGACAAGTAAAAGAAAAGCAGAGTCAACTCAAAAGTAATGGTGCAACTTTGACTTGGGGTTGATGGTGGGGATTTGAGTGCCAGCTACTGTAGCAAAAAGTAGACATGTCTTGACTTCAGTAAGTGCTGAGTTGTGGCCATAATTTTCAAAGAATTTGAATATTTTGCTTTCATTTCCACACTTGTCCCATCACACTCACCCACCATCCTTTTGCTTGGTAAAACTGTGCTGTATGAAAAAAATCTTGAACATGTTTAATTTGCATTAATATTGTCATGGCCATCAGTAGCAGGATTTTTGTCTTGGTCAGCTGCAATAGGACTTGTGACCATGTCCGATAAAGCTAAATTCAAAAAGAAATTAGAAACCCACATACTTCCGGGTAAGACTACGTCGTTTCCAAATACTTTATTACAAAAACCAGATGTTACAAGTAACTTTACGTTTCACCCCTGACATCAGGGGCATCATCAGAAGTTTTGACAAGTTTGATGCCCCTAATGTCAGGGGTGAAACATAAAGTTACTTGTAACATCTGGTTTTTGTAATAAAGTATTTGGAAACGACGTAGTCTTACCCGGAAGTATGTGGGTTTCTAACTCGAAAATATGGTCACGTCGTGAAAATCTACAATTGTATCTTCAAAAAGAACGTTCAGTGCACAGGGCCTGAATCGGGGCTGGCCCATCCATGAGGCCAACTGAAGTGGCCGCCTCAGGCAGCAGATTGCTGGGGGGCACCCATCTCTGTCCACCTATTTGCTGCCTCTGCTCCCTGGATTGAAAGAGAAGAGGGAGGCAGAGAGGAAGAGAAAATGTGGAGAGGAGGAGAGTGCCGAGCTAGATCATTGGATAGTGGGAGGAACAGAGGCTGGCACATCATGGGCAGGGAGAGTAGCATTTGACATGTTACCTTGGATGTCAGAAGGTTTGAGCTGGCCCTGGCCTGAAGGTCTTGGCTGGACAGTTGTTCAGTCATTCCGCAAGACAATGCTCTGTTTGAGCCAACAAGTCTAATTTCTAGGAAAACTGCTAGAGGAGACAACCATGATTGTTCAGTATGTTTAGTAATCCTATGAAAATAGAAGTGTCATTTGCTCCGAATTTATAAATGCATATAGTGTGTCAGTAGGAGATGAGCACCGCTCCCTAGAGTCGGACACGACTGGACTTAATTGTCAAGGGATACCTTTACCTTTACCTTAGGAGGACTTTGTCTCCATAGAACTTACTGCTGCTTAAAATATGATAAAATACATGACATTTGAAATTTCATTCAAATTTGACAACAGCTATGTTTATGGCCCAATCCTAAGGTCCATGCAGATTGGACATGGGAGGGGGGGTGGGACCAGCAGGGAAGGCTTCTTCCATATCCTATCCTCCCTCCCACCCAGGCCTCTTCCTCCAACACAGGGCTGCTACATCAGCTAAAGAGAACTGAGTAGCCCCATGGCCGCAGCTGGGGGTTTACCCCAAGTAGACCTCCAGCCACCTCCTTCCCCAGATACGATGCAGTGTGAGCCACGCAACCCACACTGCGCAGCCCCAAATGGGGGAGGATAGGATTGGGTTGCCTGTGTAATACGTAGGCTGTAAGGAGATTTGCCTGTGATTTCTGCACTTGTTTATGTTTAGCTTGACCACAACGCTTGAAAGAAATGGACCTCCCCACTTTGTAAAACTAATAGAATAAAAGTGTGAAATCTAGTAATTGTAAAGGATGTATAAACCTGCCCCAAACTGCCAAATTTAAATTATTGTATAAAATTAAAATTCCTTACATACCAGCATGACTCTAAGCACTAGCCTTGGCAAAATGAAAATATTTTGTAGTGCTTGTGGAAAATGTTCAAATTCAGACTTTAGCAGATATGCCAGGAAATGACATGCTGTTTTTATGGAGCAGCCAGTTATGTTCGAAAGCCTCTTTTTGTGCCTTTTTAGTGCAGATCTGGTGTGAGAATCTGCCCAAATGTTATACAACTGAAGGCATGTTGAGTGTCTTTACTTTCAGGTTCATCAATAACCACAATTAAAGGAATGGGAACTAAAAAAAACACATGAAAGAGTCACCTCCTTGTGGTTATTGCGTGTCCTGGCATTTTCGGTCCAAATGGTGACTGATTTTACTTGGAATACTTGGGTCTCATATGGAGGTGCTTCTGGGTTAACAATTATGCTGTGCCATTGAAAGCGTAGCGTTATTCATAGTAAAAAGATTTCTAGAGTGAGTGCAAAAACCTGGAAAGAATCCAAGATACGTTAACCTCATTTTTTTTGCTTTTTTTTAATATTACACACTTCAAAAGTTCACATTATAAAATGGCGCAAGAAGCATCCTTTTGGTGTTATCCATGATGTACAAAACTACATGGTACTTATATTTTAAACTTTAGCTTAACTTTAACTGCAAGCAGGAGCTGTGCACTTGCTTGTTAAAAGACAAACAAAATAGCACGCCGAAAATTCAGAGATGGGAAACTGTAACAGTGCCAAGGAGTTATTGATTCCTTGATTGATTCATATTGTGCAGACTTTGCTGAAGGGCAAGGAAATCACTCCATTTCAAACTTTTAATAGAATTTTGCTATATATTTTCCATTGATGTTAGCTTCAGCAGATAGGATCCCCTGGGGTATTGTGCTTGTCGTCTTTTAAGAGAGTTAGATTAGGTCTGTTTTTGAAGGTCATGGTTTTCAATATGCCATTTGTGGAAAGAAGTGTTTGGTCAAACCTGTGTTAAGTTCTAGTTTGAGAGTCTTGGTAAGGAAAATTCAGCTTCCCTTGTTGGGCACCCACAGCTGTTCTTCTGCTCACCAACGGGTTCTCTCCATCATTATATGTAAGTGGGATGCTAGAGTTCCTATTGCCCCTATCAAATCTAATTTGGGAGAACTGGAGTTCAGTAACTTCACACTCTGTAGAGAGAAAAAGCAGAAGCATCTCCTTCCTAACAGCTGTTTTTGAATTCTGTTTTTCCTCTGAAGGTCTTGGAATAACATTTAAGACATTTTCAAGTGGTCTTCCTGCCAGGTACTAACCAGATCTCCACCACCAGTGTCGTCTCACTGGCATAAATTCTATCAAACGGGCAGCCTGATCCTGCCTAAGATGCAGCGACTGGCCGAAATGGCCGGCCGCTGCATCCTAGACAGGATGCGGCCCATGCTGGCATGGTCGGGGCTCACCTCGGGGGAAGGGGATGTTTGTCCCCTTCCCCATCTGGTTAGTACCTGGCAGGAAGACCACTTGAAAACTTCTTAAATGTTACTCCAAGACCTTCAGAGGAAAAACAGAATTCAAAAGCAGCATGAAGAAGCCCAAGATAATTCATGTTTGTCCCCTTCCCCCTGTGTAAGCCCTGGAGGCCCCAGTGGGCCTCCTCCAATGCGCGCCAGCTCTTTAACTGGCGCATGTTCAGGGAGGCTGTGTACGGCCAGCCCAGGAAGGGGATTGGGATATCTGTGCAACCCAGCACCAATATCTCCACCCCCTCCCAGGCCGGGCCAGCCAATGGCCCCCTCCTTCGCCACCCCAGCCCGCCTTCCTCACGCCCTTCCGCCGCTCGGCACAGGGCTTACCTCTGTCTGGTGGCACAGAGTCCGGGGGGTGGTGGAGTGAGCAACGCCAGCCTCCGCGCCGGCGCCACTTAATCTCCCGGTGCCACAAAAGTGCCTTATGGCACTTTCTTGACACCTAAGGCCGGCGGAGAGTGCGCTCTGCCAGCCAATACATAGGCAAGATTACGCCCTTAATGGGACTTGTTTCTGCATAGTCATGTAGAGGACTATGCATACAAAATTCAATTCACATGCTTTCTGCTCTTAAAGATTTTCAATCTTTGCTTTCAATCTTTGCTTTCAATTGCAGCTTCCAGTACAGATCATCCAAAAACATTTCCATGTGGGGGGGGGGGTCTCCTTTTATTCATAATCTGTTTATACTGAAATCTCCAAGACAGCTGACCCATTTTAATTTCTTCTAGCTTGACCAATCAATGCCCATCATTAACAGAGCTTAACCAGAAATATTATTTGGGAATAATGCATTCTAAAAATAACAAAAAATTGGTATGTTTGCTTAAATGTTTAGCCTGTCTCATTCAAAAGCTTCTGAATGGAAAAGGTCCAATTAAACGAATAAAACAATATATTATTTGAAAAGATAAAATGCTGTGGACACAATCCAGGCAGTCTTGAGCACTTTTAAGTCTCATTAAGTTCAGCGGGGGGGGGGGGGGGGGAAATCCTCAGAACATGCTGCTCTCTCTCGCTCTCTCTCTCTCTCTCTCTCTCTCTCTGATTTCAGAAATACCTAACTTTGACTGGATTGCACCCTGAATATTAAAACTAATGAATGGGCTCTCTGGCGTAAGAGATGAAATAGATTCATTTTAAATGCTTGAGTTTTACCTTGATATTGGTGTTTTGGTTTTGGTATTGTTTAAACAGACATTGATGATCTGATCATGGCAAGATTTTAATATTAATTTAATCCTTTTAGGCTTCAAGAAAAAGAGCAGTCACTCAATATGTCCATTAAAGATACTGCTGCCAAAGTAAGTGCACTTCAACTGCTATATTTTTTTCTGTAATTTTAAGGCACTAATGAGGCTGTTAGTTGCATCAGTGTAAGTAAACAGTCTGTGAGTGGCCTTCTAAGAATGTTTGTACATGTAATATTAGTGATTATGGGAAGGTTGACATTATGGGAATCTGATCAGTGAATTCAAAGTGCATCAGCCAAGGAAGAGGATTTTTGTTGTTGTTCAGTCGTTAAGTCGTGTCCGACCCTTCGTGATCCCATGAACCATATCCCGCCAGGCCTTCCTATCCTCCACTATCTTCCTGAGTTCGCTCATTTTCATGTTCGTTGCATCGGTGATGCTGTCTAACCATCTCATCCTTTGCCTTCCCCTTCTCCTTTTGCCTTCAATCTTTCCCAGCATCAGAGTCTTCTCCGGAGAGTCCTCTCTTCGCATTAGGTGGCCAAAATATTTGAGTTTCAGCCTTAGTACCTGTCCTTCCAGGGAGCAGTCAGGGTTGATTTCATTTAGGATTGACTGATTTGCCACAGTTTGTTGTGATCCACACAATCAAAGGCTTTTGCGTAGTCAATGAAGCAGAAGTAGGAAGAGGATAGAATGGCACATTAACGGCCCAATCCTAACTGGGCCTTGTGCTGTTGGAACGTTTGTTCCGGCAGCATAAGGCCCTTTACGGCTGTCGCAAAAGGTGACAAGCCATTCGGTATGCAAGTTCGCACAGAGGGTTGGAGGGAGGTGGGGAAAGGGTGGAACGGGGCCGGGGAGGAGATGGGGCAGGACCAGTGTATTGGCGGCAACGGTGCACACCGATATCCTAACCCAGTTCCTGGCCTCGATCTCCTGACCCAGGCCCATGCCGACTTGTGCCAGCAGTAGAGTTGGTGCATGTCCAAGTAGATGCAGCAGGCTGGCATGGGCTTACCCTGGGGCAAGGGAACAACTCTTCCCTTACCTCGAAGAGGCCTCCAGATGGGAGTGCTACTTTGGATATGAAGCAGCCTCTGGGTCTTGCAGTTCTTATCCTACCCTCATAATAGTACAAAATGATGTCCAAATTTGCCCTCTTTGGACTTCATCCTTTAACATTTAAAGTACATGAGCTCAGTTGGTCACTCTTGGATTGTATGTAGAAAATTGAAAATGCAAGTACGTTGTGATGAGCTGATGCAACAGCCCTGTAGTATCATTTTGTATAGGGAGAAATACAGCTAGTGACTTCCCCCGCATTCATTAGTTCACAACTGAGCTGAGATTTGGACTAGAAACCTCCCCCTGACACAAAGGAAACAGAAGAGGGAGGGAAGGAAATGGAAGGGGGGTAAACAGGGAAAACACATTTAAGCTTATGGAAAGAAGACTATAGTGTGATGTCAAAGGCTTCATGGAAAAGGTGGGTTTTGGATCAGACCAAACTTCCATCTTCCAGAAAATTGGTTTAAAAATTGAGGAGGTGCGGGATGGAGATTGGTGACTTGAAGGAGTCGTTTAACCATCTTCAGTTTCTTAAAGCTTATTCAAGCACATTTTTGGCACTGTCATGAACTCAATACAATTATTGGACGTATTTTAGATGGAACCCAACAGGGAAAACAGAGTGGCGTATCTAGAAACTGAAAATAATTCAATCACATACAGCAGCTTGCAATTTAATAAGAAGATTTAGGATCTGGTTATGCAGTTATCAGTGACAGTTTGAAGGATAGATTTGTTGACTAAAGGAATAACAAACCTGGAGTTTTTCACTTGAAATTTCATTTTGGACCTGGGCTTCTGAGACTGGCTTGTTTTTTGTAACCTACTTTAAAAGTGTGGGGTGGTTAATTCCCATCTAATCATATCCATCAAATGCTAGCTCAGATGTTTTCAGCAATTTGAAGAATCAGCCAATCTAGCTGATTGTTGATGGTCACACAATAGAAAACTCTTCATTCAAGTTCAAAACTTCATAGAACACAGTAGCCTTTGGAAAAGGTTACAGCGTTCAGATTACTTCAGGAATTCAGACCTGAGTCACTTATGTTTAATATAAAATGTGGTCATCTGCCTGTCTTCTCTGTATTTTATAACTATTTCCTATTTGCACATTTCCTATTCTCCAGAGTTTTCATCTTTTCTTTCTTGTAGAAGATTTTGTTTGTTTTGCTGGAAATCCTGTAGTAGTCTTCAGCCTTTAGTCCTGGGTTTCACCTTTAGTCCCAGCTTGCCAGCACAGTTGGAGCCCAATCCTATCCCCCACCATCTATAACGCCATGCAGCCACGCTGCCAGAGCGTATGCTGCATGCTATGGTGGAGGAAGAGCAGATGGCTAGTGAGAGGTAAGTAAAACACTTTTTTACTTACCTCCTGGTAGGTTGCCTGATTAGGTCTCTTCATATCCACACCAGCTATTTTTCTGGTGTAAGTCTGTAGAGAGGAAGGGGGCAATGCGGGTTGGAAAATTGGGAATAAGTTCCAGTGTGTGCTTTTGCCACCAAGATCCATCCCCTCCAGCCTACTCCCTGCCTCTGCCCTCTCCACCCTGAACCTCCCCCAAACTGACCATGAACCTCCCCCTCTGCCACCTTCCCTGGGTTGGCGGAGTGTTCAGGTGAGTCTGGCTTGTGTACAGAGCCTGTGGGCCATTTCCGCAGGCTGCTCTGTCATGCCCGATGGCGGCACGACATTTGCACCATCGCAAGACAATTTACAACAGCAGATTGATAGAGTTCTACAAGGTGCCAAGAATGACACACTCTCTTCATTCTGCCTTTGCCTTGTCTTAAAAAAGCAAAACAAAACTTTAAATTAAACAAAATAATCCCACTTTTGGTTTTGGTGCATGTTGCAACCCACCATCTGAAGACCAGTTCTCTACAACACCCTAATTATGATTGTACCAATTTAGCAGCTGCTACAGAAAATGAAGCAGGTGGCAATGTAAACTTCCCCAGGCCTTTCTCACTGTCCTTGGTTACAATATTTGACAACAGTGCTTGTTTTCAGATGAGAGAGGATGGAGACAATTCTCGTTTGCAGATGATATTTTGTCTGCGTTACTTGCATTTGGAGTTTGTGCTCTGTTGTATAGACTCAGGTGCTTGATTCCCAGTTCTGCCAGCACTTTACATTAAATCTCAAGAACTACTCAAGCATCCCAGTTCTCAAGCACCAGCATAGATTAATGCAAGTGATTCCCTGCAGTAAGAGAACTGGGTTCTATTTTAAGGAATGATGTTGGCCTGGACTGTGTGGCTCTGCCCTGTGTGTATGTCTTTTTCTAGGATGCTATTTTAGCAGTTCCACCATGGCAGCTAAAGTGGAGAGTAGGACTGGGTTGTTACTCTGAATTCCCAAGTCCTTATTTATTTTGATTCCCAGCAGTAGCAGACTGTCAGCAAGATATTTACACAAAGCTCAAAACATCTGCAATGCTTTGCCAGCCTTGGCCTTTTGCCTGAAATTCAGTCTCGCAGTATCTGCTCCTCTGATTCATGTTTATGATGATTTCCCCCCTATTTTGGGAACTGCTAATGCAGAGTTGCTATTTTTGTGGACTGTGTCAAAGCCATTGAATTGTAGGATCCATGTCTTGCAGCGATATCACCCATCACGTTTTATTAACCTTTGTTGTCTTGCTGTGTAATGACATGTCATGTCTGTAAGCCAAGACAATTTGAAGCCCTTTTTTATATTACCTTATATTTTTACATGAATGAATTATATATCATGGCTGTCTGCCTCAATCTAGGTATGTACCAGTCAGAAGCTTTGTAGCACATTAAAGAGGAAAATGAGTGATATCGACACTCAGCTACCAGCACTTCTTGAAGCCAAAATGCTTGCTGTATCAGGTACGTTTTGATGAGCTAAGACAATGCATTGCAATTACTATTCATGATTCTGATGTGGATTCTCCAACATAGCCTGCATGTGTAAGGAATCAACAGTGAATTCTTCTGGTCTACAATGGCTTTGTTTCATAAACAAATGAACACAAAGGTATGCAAATTAACATGTAACTGGTTTAAATGACACTTCTCTGTGGAATACAGTACTGTAGTTGGCAGCAGCTGTTTATTGATCTGAATAAGCATAAACTGTTGGCAGCAAAATGGCTATTTGTCTTTGGGGTGACTGTGTCTGTAATTCACTAGCAAAACACTGATATGTGAATCTGGAGTTCATGGCATATGAAGCTGTTATGAGGTTTTTATTATTCATAACCGTTTTTTGGGCCATGAACTTTCGATGATTGCTCTTCCTTGCCCTCCCCCCCTTTTTTTGAGAGGGTGGGTGGGTGGAGTTTGAAAGAGAATTATGCACAGTCGTGTTTACAATTTGCAGAGTTGACAAGCAGAAAATCTCTCCATTAGGCAAAGGGCCAGCACCATGAATGGGTGTGTAGTTTCACATCAAGGAAAAAATGTGATGTCTTTTTTTTAAAATGCATGCCAAGAGGGTGCTTATAGCCCGAGCTCCGACTATAATATTTTAACTGACCAGCACATACAGTGTTGTGTAATAGTGCTTTGTGATTAGAAATGGAATAAGGAGCTTTTCCATCAGCATTCCCAAACTGGGAGGCATGGCTCCCAGGGGAGCCGCGGAAACCAGTCAGGGGAGTGCCACGGAATCCTCTCGGAAAACAGTGCAATACCAATTGGCAGGCATCTACATAATGTAATGGCTACAGGAGCCATTGGTCACGAATGGTCAAAGGAGCCGCAGGTAAAAAAAAAAGGGAAACGAAAGAGTTCTTCACCTTTAACCTCTTGGGCTAAGTACTTGGGCTCCTTCTGTCCCCTCACCTGCTGCTACTGCTCAACTTTGTTGAGCTGCTCTGATCAGCTCTGTTTTTTTTTTTTTTAGCAAATAGTAGTCTATAAATATTCTACATAGTAGTAATATTATCTCCCGGGCAATTGCCTGCGTTTTGTCTTGTCTTCAAAGAGCTGGAAACATTTTCTTTTCTACATCCACTATGATCTTTAGTGTAATTTTGCTTTTAACAATTTTAAAAATATTTTTCTGATTTTGTTTTATGTTAGCAATGTGAATATTGTGTTGTTCAAAGTACCTTCTGCAGAGGTGTCGTTAGGGGCGGGGCGGTGAGCCCCAGGGTGGTGGGGTGTCACGCGGCGGGGGGTGTACTTACCTCCGGCCCTGCCGCTGGGTTGCCCCCTCCGCTGCTCTTCTAATCTCCGCCGTGGGTGTTCGTTGGCCGCATTTGGGCCCTCCCGCCCGCCCAGGTGGGGTGTGTTTCGCACCACGCCACCAGTGGCGGAGCGCGCAAATGACATCACCCCCACAGGGGGTGGGGCTTTTGGCGGTACGTGGGGGGTGTTGCGTCAGCCCCCCGCGGCCCCCCACGGGGGGTGTTGTAACACCACTACCTTCTGTTTGTTGTGATATAATCTCATTATTACTAGTGGGGCAGGGGAAGGTAGGCAGAAAGCATTGTAGTTGCAGGGGCAGCTGCTATTCATTTCAGCCAAGAACAAAATTGCATGGGTGAACTAAGACCACAGTTTGTCAGCAGAATTTATGTAGGTCTTCATCATGCGATTTGTATTTTTGCCACCGTGGTCCCCTGCTTTAAATAGCTCAGAGTATAAATTGTCTGAACTCAGTTCCAGCCTACTGTCAACTGATGGATGATGACTGTTCCATAGCCAGGCAGTGTGCTTCTGTGTGGGCAAGGATTTGGATGTAGATCTTCCATGTACAGGTGTACCACTGTCCAAACAATCTCTATGAGCGCATCACCTTTCTGCAGAAATGTACCCAAGACAGTGTAGAAAATGAATTTCAAAAAATAAAAGCACATGGTATCATCAAAACAAAAATCAGTAAAAATGAAATTGAAACTACAAAATATGGAGCGGTAAACAATTCCTTAAAGCCACTTAGCCCCTTTCCCTTTCAGGCACATCTGAACTTCATATCTGTTTTAATATTTTTGCTTAACATCTACTTGTAACACTGGTCACCCGATTTTACATTCACATTAAAAATGTATGTATCTGTGCATTTATTCATTCATACCAAATTAAATTGGGCACAGGTCTGTGGGATCTCCTGGACAACCTATACAATAATTTCACCAAAAACAAAGCACATGAGCATAGTCTTCTAGTGCAACTGTAAATAACAGGTAGATGCAAGCAGCTGAGTACTCCTACCAGGCAGCAGACCTGCTACACGAACAGCCCAATCCTGTGTAACTCTTGCATCGGTGTAACAGTAGATCCACCGATGTAAGTGCACTTATGCCAGTGTAACTTGCCGTCCGCCGATGGATGCAGGACAGACACCGGTGTAACCCCTCTCAGGGGTTCTGAACCCCTCTGACCAGTTCTGACGCAGGATGGACGCCAGCGCAGGGGGCATTCCTCCGAACGCCCCCGGAATGCCCCCTGTGACAGAGGAGTTGCAGCGGTGTCCCTCCTGTGTCCAAACTGCGCATGCATGGCTCCGTGGGGGGTTACGTCCTGCGTTCATCGTTGTGCGGCAAGTTACATTGGCATGTGCATTTACACTGGTGGATCTACTGTTACACCAGTGCAAGAGTTACACAGGATTGGGCTGCTAATCAGATCCCCAGAAAATACTTTCATTTCTCTCTTTGCTTCTCTCATTCTCAAAACACTCAGATCCTTACTACCTACCTCCCAACCATTAGCTTCCATAAGTAAAACATCAGGCAGCCATTCTAGCCATTAACTAGTTATCTGCACAATAAAATATGACCAGTCATCAGCCATAACAATGTGCACTGCTGATTAAAAAAGAATATATATACAGTATTCCTTTTATATATACGGTTAGTTCCTGTTAGTGTTTTGTAGCTTCATTACTGAAAAGAATCTGTGTGATGATCAGTGTGATGGCACCACGTTCCATGAATATGTATATTTAGATATAGTTAGTTCCAAGCTACTAATTAAGCAGCAAAACCAATCCTCTTCACATCTATGCCCCCAGGATTACATCCACCAGATGTAACTGCACTGCATCAACTGCACCTCCTTTGCTTCAGCGGCCTCGCATGCTCCAGAGCAGACTCTGGGACCCGGGTTTTGCTGCCTCCGGAATGTCTTGCCTCTTGGAGAAGTTGAAAAGTGGAGCATGCAGCAATTTAGAGCTACTTAATAAGTGTTAATCAGTTTAATCCCTGGGGGTATTTATGTACCTCTGAGCTTTTGTTCATTGTCAGGACTCAAGCTCACAGTTGGTCTTGAGCTGGTGGCCAGAGGGATATCAGCCAGACATGTTGTCCATGCACCACTACCCAGTTAATGAAGGGAGACAAGCTGTGCCAAGGAAGGAAGCTGCTTTACTTCGATAAGTTCAATGCAGCTGAAGGTGACCCCCATAAAAGCTTCTGAGTTGAGCTTGCTCACTTGTTTGCAAGCCTAAGGGACCTCTGCTTGCTGGCTAGAGTGAGACAGCCTTTGCCTTTGAATTGTACTCAACTTAGTCTTTACTGCCAGTTCTGACATAGCTGCATTCTGTATGCCCAATGATACTGCAAGTTTTGCAAAAAGAGAAGATCGTCGATCAGGGCAGCCAAAGTAGCTTTGACCCACTAATCTACGCTTGAGCCCCAACTCGGATGGGTCATCTAGGACAGGCAGCAATTTATTGAGATCCGTCTGATCTAATGATAGTTTCTTAATAAATGGATGGATAAATTGTTAACTGAATCCCTAGCAGGCACCCATTGAATTAGCACTGGAAGTCTTAGCAACTGGCATACTTGGCTAGGATTTCTGCTTATAGTGACCACTCCTTATACTTGTGCACTAAGGGATTCCATCTGTGTATTTCAGTACTAGAGAAGTGCACTTAATGTTCGTTCTCTCTCTCTCTCTCTCTCTCTCTCTCTCTCTCTCTCTCTCTCTCTCTCTCTGGCTAGTCCTAAGCTTTTTATCCTCTTCAGAATTTTATTTTTAATCCATGGAGACAGTATATGCTGGTGGTTTATCATCTTACAGTAGCCATAACACCGGCCTGGTAGAGTGAAAGCAAAATTGCAGGTAACCTATGTAGCTGCTGTAGCTGAACTTGGTTCAGACTGCTGCTAGCAGTTTTGTTTCTTTTTGATTCAAATGCTGCAACCAGCATTGGTTTAAATGCTGCAATTAAGGAAGCTGCAGCCTTGCATTTTCAAAAATATTGATATTGCCATTTAAAAAATAAGATTCACAGAGCAATCCGACTTAACTTTTGTGCCGGTTTAACCAGCAGCGCAGCGAGAACGGGAGGCCCCAGAATGGAAAAGGGATTCAAATCCCCTCCAAAAGAGGAATTCAAAGGGGATTTGAATCCCTTTTCCGTTCTGGGGCCTCCCGTTCTCGCTGTGCCGCTGGTTAAACCAGCACAAAAGTTAAGTCTGATTGCGCTGTCAACATCATTTCATGGCATCCTGCGCTTTTGTGGAAGATGTTTTCTTTTCAAATTTTACAGGGGTTGTAATGTGGAGATGTGATGGACTGCAGGTAATGATCTAATCATTAGGTTTTTTTAGATTAGTTTGCAAATAAACACCTTTTTAAACAAGTATTAGTTTGTCGGCAATCTGAAGCAAAAATAACTCCTATAACTCTATAACTCCAATAAAAATAACTCCAATTCAAGTACTGACTGTAGTGGTGCAATGTTGGAGATATTGCAACAAGAAAGTAACATAGAAAAATGACTAACCGTACAATCCTCCGAATGTTTTCTTGGCTGTAATTCCCATCATGTTACAGGGGGCTTATTCCCAGGTAAGTGTGCATAGTCTAAGTGCAGCTTGCATAAAACATGATAAATCGGTCATGGAAATGGAAGATTTGTGTAGTCACTGAATTTTATTAAAACTGGATGTTTTCCCTGAAGAATATATTTTCAGCCACCCTAAATGATCTTGGTCTATTTTTTTTAAAATTCAGAATGCCATTATTATTTTGCAAGTTTGTCAGTGAGGCAGATTTATGTATATGTTTAAAAAGCAGCCCTCATGTGGTATTCAGAAACTGCCAATTTTGGTTACTGTGATTGAGGTCAGGAGTTCACTACTGGCACTTTAAGAGAGCAGTATGCTGATCTCTTGATGAGTTTTTGATTTTTCATCCCTGACTTGGAGGCATATTCCTTCTGTCAGGAAAATGCTACATAGGGCAGATTTGCCTCATGGGCATATATTAGAGGCAAAAATGCTTATAAATTATTAACTGAGATTCGGTGCTTATTTCTTCATCGTTTCAAGTTTTGATATTAACCTTCCCTCTGGGAATTAATAGTCATTCAGTAAGTTTCAAATTTTAATAGACGAGGTAGGTAGTGTCTTGCTAACTTAACCCCCCCCCCCCAGAAATAACTATTAGACTGCCTAACGTTTTGAGTCACCGTGTGTAGAACAAGACACAGCAGCGGAGACGAAGCACAGATGATGCCAGGCCTTGGCCTGCTGGGGGAGGATGTTGTCTCGCAGGAGTCTGGCCTGGAGTGGGGCTTTCTGAACTGGGAAGCTCATGTTCTGAATGACCTCAATTCCAAATCCACCCCCATTACTACACTGCATGCACTTCTGTCACCATAGTGGAGTTGAATGAATTCAACTACATGTGAAATGGAACCACAGAGTTGGGTTGGCAAAGGAGAATGACAGGAACCGGAAAGGATTCCTTCATCCAGGCAGTTCTGTTCTGTATGTATCTAGGGAGGAGGATGCCTGGTGTGTGGGGCTGTGTGTGACAGCAGAGGGGCTGCTCTGCTGTTGATTTGTACTGCTCTGCAGGGTCATTGCAGAATAAGTGGTTTGAGGATTGCAGCTTAAGACTGGCATACCCAGGGCGCGCTCTCTCTCTCTCTCTCTCTCTCTCGTGTGTGTGTGTGTGTGTGTGTGTGTGAGTGTGTGAGAGAGAGAATGCAGTCCTACCCAGCTCTTCCATTGGTGCAGCAGCGGTGCAGCAGTGCGGGAGGGCAGAACGGGAGGCTTTGGAAGGAGGCTTTGGATTTAAATCCCCTTTCCTTTCCAAAGCCTCCCGTTCTACCCTCTGCCATTGGTTGCACCAGTGGGGGAGCTGGGGAGAATTGCTCTGTGAGAGGGGGGGAGGGGAGAGGGAGATGCGTGACATATAGGGCAAGTGAGATTTATTTCAATGTTTCAGAGGCATTCATATAAGTAAATGGTTGTAATGTGGAGATGTGATGGACTGCAGCTAATGATCCAATCATTAGGTTTTTTTTTTTAAAAAAATTAGTTGGCAAATAAACCCCTTTTAAAACAAGTACATTAGTTTGGCGGCAATCTGAAGCAAAAATAACTCCAATTCTATCATAGTCTGCGTGTGGGATATATTGAGCTCAGGTAATGGAAAGTGGTTGGAAAATGGAGTTTAATACAGTTTCCCATAATTTCAGTACTCTGAGATCACCTCTCCTGTGCAAATGATTATAGCTACTTAAAAATTGTCTGTGCCCTATTTTTGGGTACTCTGTGTGATGTATAAATATATTGTTTCTTTTCTGTTTTCTTCTCTCCATAATGTACCTCAACTGAATTCACAGGAGGTAATTTCTGTACTGCTAAAGACCTTGTAGAAGAAATGAAATCATTAACAGCAGAAAGAGAAGGGCTGGAGGGACTTCTCAATGAATGGTTGTTGCTGAGTGCCAGAAATATCCAAAAATTAGAGAGAATGAAAGATGGTTACAAGAGACTGAAGGAAGAGGTGGAGAAAGGGGAATCTGCCTTTGGTAAGTAGAGCAGTTTTCCAGCTGTTGGGATGACATTTGTGGTGATGTGTGCCATCCAGGATTCTGTCTGATTTGAGGAACAGCCATCTAATTTATGAGACGTTAAAAAAAAATTTATTTGATGGGCAATTCTGGCAGAACCTTTGATATATACCAAGTTGAATGCCCTGTCAGTCTGGGTCTTTGTCATTCTTGACTGGCTGTTTTTTCCTGACTTTGTATATGTGGATATTGCATGCTTTCAGTTTATCTGCCTTGCCTCTTTTTCTTATAGCAGACTTCACTGCAGGCCGCTATCTTACACTGAGAATGCCCTGTGATTCATAGCTCTTGCATAATATACTAGCAGTCTGTAAATGTGATTGTTCATGCTGGGGGTGGAGTACTAACTCAAGAAAACGGTAGGCCTTGCAAACCGTTTTGGGCTAGGAAGTGTGACTTGTCTGTGTGCAGGCCACAAACCATATGTATGAGAACTAAAGAAACACGCCCCCCCCAAAAAAAATCTGAGGCATTCTGAAACCTGCTATAGTCTGTTGAATGGTGTGCGTGCGTGCGTGCGCTGATTAAAATAAATTCACGTTTAATTTTCTAAATATTTCTGTACGTTTCTGTTAAACCAACATAGGTAAAATAATAAATACTGAGATTCCAAGATAACTAGGTAGGCCTGGATTGACTTCCATTCCTGTTCCTGCTCTAATCCAGAGAAAGTATAGTCTAAAATGCCTGTAGTAGCAGCGAGTCCACCAAGTACCTTTAGTACACAGGGTTTTTCTTCTCTAAGCAGATTGTATAAGGCTGTAATCCACGACATGTGTAATGTTTTGAAAGCAATAAGTCTTTATTTACATGAAAGATGAAGGTGGATTTAATCAGTTTAGTGAATAGACCTGTCCTGGAAATGTAGATACTGTTCGTTGTGTACTATTTTCAAGGAGGAGTGAGAATATTTATATCTTCAATCATCTCAACTGGAAAATCTCTTCCATGTTTATTCTTGAGTCAGAGAGACTGGTAAAATATGCGTGTATGTATAATACCAGACAAGGCTACAGAGAGGCCTCAAGCGTAGGAGCCAGGGCTGCCGTACTAGAATGGCACCACAATCCTGTGTAACTTTTCCACCGGTGTAACTGTAGATCCCCCCGGTGTAAGAGCACTTATGCCAGTGTAACTTGCCGTACGACGACGTAGGACAGACACCAGCGTAACCCCTCTCGGACTCCTCCCATGCGCAGTTTGGACGAGGAACGGACACCAACGCAACTCCGCTGGCGCAGGGGGCATTCTGGGGGCATTCAGACACCCCTGGAATGCCCCCTGCGCTGACGGAGTTGTGCCGGCATTCGTTCTGCGTACTATCTGCACATGTGAGGCATCCAAGAGGAGTTACGCCGGTGTCCGTCCTGCGTCCGTCGGCATACAGCAAGTTACACTGGCATTAGTGCTCTTACACTGGGGGATCTACTGTTACACCGGTGCAAGGGTTACACAGGATTGCACCCTGGGTCTGGTAATCACCAGTGATGTAGACTTGAGTCTATTGACTCAGACTTGGGTCGGACTCAAGTCGCATCAATGACTTGGACTTGACTCGGCGATTGTAAGACTCGACTCGAGACTTGGAGCCTTTTATAACAAGTTGAATTTTATTCAGGTTTAAACCCGTTTTCCCCATTAAATAAGGACTTGCAACCAAAGACTCTGGACTTGGGGGCAAAGACTTGGGGGCAAAGACTTGGGACTTGTCTCGAGATTTGGAGTAAGAAACTTGATCCACATCCCTGGTAATCATGCAATAGGGCCAGAGTTAGACTAAAGCCCGATAACAGGAAAAGCAGAGGTTGCTGGAATAAAAGAGGTGCTCCTAATGAAGTAAAGGTTAGGGCTTGGATAGCTAAGTGTGATGCCAACCGAGCTGTCCGGACTGACAGCTACCAGATTTCTTACATACTCGTGAATGTTCACAGCTCCATTCCCTTCTGAGCTATTGTGGTGGTGCGGTAAATGACCTCAATCCAAGCAGCCAATGGTATGCAGTGGGCTCATATATGTCATGTGTCTAGCGGTGTGAAGTACGTTTGGGGCTCTCTTTAAGCAGGTCAAAGTGGGACTCATTTGCAGCCAGAGTACTGAGTAGGATTAGCTAAACTATGTGCACCCGAGTTCTACCAAGTGGTGGGAAGACTTGAACTGGCTTGGGATGGGAGTTTGACATTCTGCTCTGGCTTTTAGGGTTTGTAGATAGTAGGTTTTAGAGAGAAAGCGTGGTCCTCTCTGAAGGTTGCTGAATTGTTTCCTAGGTGACCAGGCAAGACAGTTTCATTTGAGGATTAAAGAGATTTAAAGCGATGACTCTTTTGACTTCTGTGTGTATATATAGCTAGGCTTCTCATCTCATTCTTGCTCAGGTTCATAATACAAACGGTCCCATTTTCTGCAGTGAAATATGAATGGAAAAACAAATTAAAAAGTGCTTTCTTTGTTTTAATAGCAGTCTTTCATAATATAATGAAATTAGTTTTGTTTACGTATGAATATGTGGTCTTTAAATATCTCTCTTTTCTTGCTGCCGGGATGTTCTGTGAAAGGGAAAAAATAATGCTCGGTAACTTTTTCTTTCAGATCTGTTCTCATTTTTCTGAGATTTTACCTTCAACTGAACTTCCCAAACTTCTCTTTAAACTCCCTTGGGTTTAAAATGCAGTGTGCAGATTTGGCATGAAAGATTTTTAGTGAGGAAAGAAGCAGGCACCAGCTCAAGTTTTCCCCCTGTGAAAACTGGCTTCCAAACTGGTTTTTTTTTTTTAATCTTGGGGGAATTTTTAAAACAAGTTTTATTGGGGGGGCATCTTTTGAGAGGAGAACACAATTTTGGGTGCATGCAAAAATGACAGCTAGGATCATTTTCACTGTTTGCTTTTGTCGAAGTCTCATTGTCCTTTGGTTAAGGTGTGAACAAATAACAAAACATACAATATACTGTGTCACTTTTTTCTTTCTTTTTTGGTAAAAATGAACCTTGCACTTCATGTGATTCTCAGGGAATGACAACAGTGCATACGGTCTCCTGTATAATAAAGCCCAATGGGGCACAAATGGCTCCAAGCCGTATAAATAATTAAAATGTGCGATTTCCTACCCCCGCCCCTGCTTACTTCCTCTGTCATCTACAGCATGTCTCTCTTTAGGCTATGGTAATTTGTCTAGGTCTGATTACATTAAGCATGTGATGGGTGTAGCAAATTTAGTTTGAAGCAGACTTGTGGTGACATTTTAAGGATTCTTAAATGAAGCTGTCCCAATTATTGTAATTGTTGTTATTGCCCTTGATTTGATTTCCCCCCATTTTATCTTTATTATAGAAACAATAGTGCAATGCTTTTTATATTTATAAAAATAATATTCCTAGGGATTTACTTGCATGGATTAGTTGTTGTTCGTAAGTTATAGTTTTTTTTAATCATATGGCTGTGCAGTTGTGTTTGCACATTGGTTTCAATAGATAGTATTTGGTTTTAACTCATTGGTTTTAATGTATAGTAATGCTTAGTGTTTATATGACACGTTCAGAGAGTTCAAAATGCTTCTCTTACAATATTGATGAATGCTTACAACAATCCTGCAGGATAGGCCAGTCTCATTATCTTCATTTGCAAGGGTTCTATCCAGGTTGACTGAGTGAAAGTGGTTTCCCTAAGGAAACTCATAGGTGAGGTGGAGTTTCACCCAGGGACCCCACAACTCTTAGGAGCTAGTCTAGATTAGGGTGTTTGAATATTAGTTGAATATTCTAATGCTGTACCATGGATCATGTGCTGAGATTAATTTCTAGCAGGTTGTGATTGAAAAGAGGTGAGTAATTACTGATGATTGACCCAGAATCGAAAGATCCCCATGTCACATATATGGTGACATATTGTTGGAAAAGTTCTTTAAGGAACTACTGTATTTGTTTATTAAATTGACATACAGACTTTATTAGATGCCTTTTCAAAAGATCAAGGCAACATGTAGCAAATTTGGTAAAACACAATCATATTAAAATTTAGCTATAAATTTTCTAAAATGTACCTAAAAATTAATAGTATAATAGTTCATTGTACTAAGCATTCGAAACTTACAGTGTGATCCTATTCATGTCTACTCCGAAATCGATCCCATTGAGTTGAATAGGACTTACCTCCCACGTAACTATGTTTAGGATTGCAGCCTTATGGCACAAACTTATTCACTGTTTGCACCGGCACACTGTTGCAAAAACGCCTTAAAGTGCTTTGCAACAGCGTTACAGTTAGCAGTAACAACAGGAAGGCTGGAGTCTTCCTGCTGGTGCTGGCACGCAGCAGGATGCCTGCCGGAGCAGGTAAGTCCCCCTCCAGGCAGCGCAGGGGAGGGCGGGGAGGAGGAGGAATGGGGTGGGGGGAGGGAAGTGATGGGACAGGGGGGAGGGCAGTGATGGGACTGGGGCTGGCCAGATTGGGCCCAGGAGGGGGGTAGGTATGGTGGTGCCAGTGCAATGGCGTCGGCTGATATGGGGCGGTGGGCGGTGGGCCCCAGGGCGTAGGGCGCTGAGGCTCGGGGGGGGGCGCGGGCCTCCTTAAGTTTCGGTTTTGTTTCCCCCTTTTTTTGTTGAGTTTTTTAGTGTTTTCCGGGGCTTTTTTAGTGCTATCGGGGCTTCTGCGTGTGTGTGTCTGCTTTTCCCCCACTTAGCTTGTGTATAGGAGCCTCCAGTGACGATCGAAAGCGACGTTCCTCTGTCTGCCCCGGGCGCGAACTCTGTAAAGCGCCCAGCAGCGCTTTCCACAGTTCGCGCAGGCGCAGAACGACGATGTTTCCAATCGACGTTCTGCGCCCGCGTGAACTGTGGAAAGTGCTGATGGGTGCTTTACAGAGTTCGCGCCCCCGGGCGCAGGCAGAGGAATGATCTGGGGATCGTCGTCGCTGGAGGCTCCTATACACAAGCCAAGTGGGGGAAAAGCAGACACACACACACAGATGCCCTGTTACCACTACAAAGCCCCGGAAAACAGTAAAAAAAACCTCGAAAAAAAAGGGAAACCAAAACCTAATTTTTATGGGGGGCGTCGGGGGGGCTGCCCCTACCTCGGGGGGGGCGTAGCCAGTGCGCACCATATCCTATACCCCTTCCTGGGCCTGATCCGCCAACATAAATCAATGCAGACTTGCGCCAGCGCAGGCCTGAGTTGACCCATTGCAGTGGCTGGGAATTTCCCTGGGGCAAGGAGACAAATGTCCCCTTATCTTGAGGAGACCTCCTGCCTGCTAAATTCCCCTGCAGGATGCAGCATAGTCTGCGCTGGCACCGCTGTATTGGTGCAAGGGGGATTTAGTTAGGATTGGGCGGTTAGTAAATGCCACATTTTTTTAAAAAAATTACAGTTATTAAAAATAAAGTTTCACATTTTTTAAAAAAATTACAGTTATTAAAAATGAAGTTTCACATAATGAAAATGGATCCCCGAAAAGTTGAGCATAGCCAGTTAACGTGTTGCTGAATTGTAGCTCTTCCATTTAGTGGTTCCATATCATCCCATATTCCTTACAGTTAGTAAGGAATGACAGTTGGTATTGTTGCTATCAAAAGTTTATTAAATTTACATATGAACTATCAGAATTAAATCATAAATATAGAAAAGAACAATGATGCATTCACTTTCCAATAAACCCAACCCCTCATTATTGTGATTTCTCTTCCCTCAATTTTTAATAAAAAATGATAGGGGGAAAAAGGATCAATTTTATGTATGGGTAATGAGTGGAAGAACGGCCACATATTTCAATATGCGTATAGCTCTAGAAATGATTGCAAAATTAGATTAACCTTCTTTGAAGAAATGCATTTAAGTCTATTTCAATTGCGTCAGTAGATTTATGGCTCTGGATAATTGAGTAAAAACTGGAGTTGTAAATCTGCTGAAGCAAATATAATGGACATAAGTGCAGTTTTCCACTGTGAATGTGCAATATTTCTCCCAGACTCCTGGATCCATTGAACGTCTAGATGATTTAGTTCTGACTTCAAGCTGCCTGACATGTATTTGCATAGCACAACGTTTGGAACGTTAACATTTAAAATGATCCAATTCTTAGAGGTGCTGATGTGCTGAGTTTCTGTCAATATCAAATTTCACTGATAAATGGTTACACAACCAAATATGCTGCCTTGCAGCAAATTTAGATACTTGAGTAAACTCTTTACAAGTCATCAGAGAAATAAAGCTTACTATCTGGACCCTCAGCATTTGAATACCACCCTCAATCCATTCTTCCAAAAACTTGTGTGTAGTCACATTTTACACAGTGTAAAAGATCCCATTGGAGAAGAGTGACTTGCGATTGCCAGGCCTTCCTTTAGCACAAGAGGTTTAGAGGCCTTCAAAATGTAATTGTCATGACCCTGTTTAGGGAAAGCAGTTGTGCTAATTCTGAATTGACACAACTTGGAACCATCCTGTAAATTCCAGTTCTTTGCACTTGGCAGTAAATAAGGACATTTTAATAGGCTTCCCATATTTCCCCCAACCTCAACCGGGACCCCCCCCCGGGAGACCCCCCCAACCAATTAATTAATTAAATAAAAAAAATAAAGTTAATAAAAAATAATTTTAGAAATGAAGGGGGCGCGAAGCGCGTCCAATTTTTAATTATTTAATTAAACTATTTAAAAATAATTACATTTACTTACCCCATCCCTCGCGCTGCTCCTCGTCCTCCACTGGCGATCCTCGGGCAAGCAGACCGTGCGGTGGGAGACCGGGCCGTACAGCTTGCCCGTGTTGCGCACACCTCTGGCAGGAGCGCGCGATACGGGCAACAGGCTGTGGTTTGCTTGGTCTCCCGGGGCCAGTGGGAGACCGAGCGAACCACAGCCTGCTGCCCGTGTCTCGCACACCTGCCGAAGGAGCACGAGACGCGGGCAGCAGGCTCAGGCTGTGGTTCACTCTGTCTCCCACCGGCTCCACACGGAGCCGGTGGGAGACCGAGCGAACCACAGCCTGCTACCTGTGTCTCGCGCGCCTGCCGGAGGAGCGCAAGACACGGGCAGCAGGCTGTTGTTCGCCCGCTCCCTCGCTGGCTCCATGCCGGTGAGAGAGCAGGTGAACGAGGGGCCACCGCTGCCGCCATCTTCTTGTGTGGAGCTTCTTCTTCTTTCAACTTACCCGGGCGCCGGCATCAGCTTGGATCATGAAATCTTGCGTGATCCAAGATGTCGGCGCCCAAATCTCGTGAGGGCAATGGCTACTTTCCAGGTGGTATCCTTTTTACAGTCTGACAATTCTGCTAGCTGGCACCTCCCACACTCAACCAACGCAGCTGGGAGCTCTTATCTCTCCTCCTGGAGGCTTTCACAGCTTTTTTTTTCCGGTGGCGTGTCTCAAACTTATCAAGTTCACTGGTCTTCGGGCTTTACAAGACGGCAGCTCTCCCGACTGAGCCAGACTCTTCTACCTGGTACTTATCTAGAGCAGAGGTTCTCAACCTGTGGTACCCCTAGGGGTATGCGGACCTCTTGCTGGGGGTACTCCAAGCCCTGCCCCTTATCTGCCCCATCAGCAGCTAATTAAGTGTTAATTAACATGGATTTTCAAATTGAAATTATTTTCGGAGCCCTTCTGTCTCTCTGATTTTGGTTTTGGGCTTATTTTTGTACTTTGGAAAATGTACTTTGGTGGGGTGGGGGAGGGAGGAGCTGATTTTGGAAGTGTGACTTGGAGAAAAAAAGAGATCCTTACATGTGTGTGTGTCTCTCTTTCCCACCCACCCACACCCACACCCAGAATTAAATAAGACTTTTTCACATTTAAAATTGTTTTAGTACTTTTTATTTAATGATTAATTGCCTAATTAATTAATTGATTAATCCAATTAATTAGCAGTTAATTAGCAAGGGGTACTTCAGAAAATTGGACCGTAATAGGGGGTACCCGGGCTTCCAAAGGTTGAGAACCCCTGATCTAGAGGATGTTTTAATTTATTGTGCCCCTTTATTGTTGAGCATTATGACCCCGAATAATTTTTTGATAGCTTTTGTTTTGTTTTTTTGAGTAATAGGAATTGGAAGCCATTTCATTCTTTATAATCTGCAGTATGGTATACATTTTAAGGTGTTTATTTCTTCCCCTGAGCTCATGACTACGGTAACTCTACCTTGTTGATTTAGCTGAAATTTGAAGTAAGGTACCTTGCATTCCATCTATTTGATGTAGATCTCAGGGGGCCAAGAGACTAAATGTGAGATGAGACACATTTAAGTTTCCAGTCTTCTTGGGACGGAGAAGGAAAGTCCATTTAGGGCTCCAGTTGACTTTATTCCCAGAGAGCTCCGAAAAGTGTTCAAACACATCCATGCAGAAACTGCTGATTCAAGATGTGAGGAAAAGCACCGAATAACACATCTGTATATAGAACCTGTTGGTGTTCACGGTCCCATGCTAAGATTTGCTCAGGGTGTCTTTGTATTGTGATCGTGCTGGCTAATTCTTCCATTATGAGAGCTTGAAAAACCAAATTTTGCTAAGATACTGTAAGAAACCTCCAGTGGATTTGATCAAATGCCTTCTCACTATCTGGTGAATGAGCTAAAACCAGGATCTCCTCCTGTGTTCAAGCACTATCCCAATGTGAAATATCTAAGATGAATCAAAGCCTTTCTACCTGTAAGAGATCCCACTTGCTCTGAGTGGAAGAGTTCTGCATAGTCTTGCTGCTCAAACTGTTGATTGCTCCAAATGTGTGGCAGCTTACAGGCCCTCAGGGTAAATAAAGGAAAAGTGAGCTCTAGCCAGGTGTATTCAGGCAGCAAGGGGGTCTCTAGCCGGCCCCATTGTGATTTTTAAGACATCCTCCAAATTACTATTTTTAACAGGAAGGCTGGCTGCCCATCACTACTCAAAATGGTTGCAAATAATTGTGTGTGTCTATAAGTGGGTGGTTTGGTCATCTGTCCATGAAACAACTTTCAGAGGGGTAGCCAAGTTAGTCTGTTGCAGCAAAAACAACAGAGAAGAGCACCAGCACACCTACTTTTGGTTGATGCCTTTCTATTGTTGATTTATTTGCTGTTACTGGGATAGAAGAATTCAGAAGTCAAAGGAAGAGATTTAATCACACAATAATCAGGGCTGGAATTTTAAATGGGACACATCATTAGCATGTTAATGAGTTTTCTCTGCTTGTTGCCAGCTGCTGTATCTAAAAGGTTGCAGAAGCAGCACAGAGATGTGGCTTTGCAAAAATGTTTGTTCTTTGATCTGTGTATACTTTGTGGAAAAGGGCCTCTGATATTTTAGAAGTCTTTTACTTCCTTTGTTTTTGAATAAGTATGGCATCAACTCATGAACTAAATACACAGACCACAACCCAACACACATTCTTGAGTGCACTTACAGTATATCTCATTGGATGCAATCCAGCAGGGATGTGGATCAAGTCTCCAAGTCTCGAGTCAAGTCCCAAGTCTTTGTCCCCAGGCTCTGAGTCTTTGGCTGTGAGTTGCGAGTCCCCCTTTATTTAATGGGGAAAACAGGTTTAAACCTGAATAAAATTGAACTTGTCGTAAAAGACTCCAAGTCTCGAGTCGAGTCTTTTGAGTCTTTTACAATCACCGGGTCAAGTCTGGAGTCAAGTCATTGTCACGACTTGAGTCCAACTCGAGTCCGAATCAATAGACTCAAATCTACATCACTGCAGTCCAGTGGCCATTTTGGCTGCACAAGCCCCATTAAGGTGAACAGGAAATATGTTAAAGCACAGTAGTGCATGTTGAGCGGTTCCCATTCATTTCAGAGGGCTAACCTAGAAGAACTTCCCACTTCTTGTGCCTTTTGCTGTCAGCATGTGTATCCAAAAACCTTAGTTCCTCATAGATGGCATGAATGCCTTTTTGCACTGTAACTTTTGATCCTGTGATAAATTCCAGACAAGTAGTCTATCCCAATAAACACAACAGCCTTGAGGCTCCTTAGAGATCAAGGAGCACATCCCAGGTAGTGCTTCCACTACTGGGTAGGATCCTTTCTGCTTGCACACGGACCATTTCTGCTTGTGGAAGGACCGCTTTGTGTGAGTGGAGTGCTCCCTTCATTCACAAAGGAAGCTTCCATTCACAGAGGGAGCACCCAACAATGAAGCGCTACCGGGATGCTGCCCAATAAGTTGGCATAACCTTTCGTAAACTAGAGACAACCCATCCTATGCATTAAGCGCCATCCTCAGTTGGCATGAGATATATATTTTAGTTGACATATAGTTCTTTTGCTGGAGAATGGTGACTTTCTTGTCAGTATGTCTCACTGCAACCCTAAAAAACCAGTGGGAGGACATTTTAATCTCCCAGGATGCTCTGCTGCTAGAAAATTTCCGTTCTTCAGCAAAAGAATGTCAAAGGGAGACTCTAGCACGAAACTGCTCATCTAGAAGTTACAGTAATGCTTATTCAGTTTCTTTTAGGACTCAGTTGAGATCAAGGTTCTTCCTCTACAGGTGTTTAAATTACTTGGCTAAAGCTAGGAAGGGGATGTCATCGCCAGATTACTGCTGTTTTGAATGTTCATTGTGCTTGGAAATGTCACAGGTAGTACTGTTGCATTTCATGGCCTTTGAGGCCATAGAATTTTTCTGTGTCTGTACATATCTATATAAAATCTGACAACTAAAAATAGCACACATACCAGAATAAATCGGTTGGCCTTTTATTCTTCCACAAACACACTCTCTTGTTGCTTGAACTTGTGATGTGCCTTTCATAGCATGAAACTAGCTAAAATGTGCATGCACCGAACATGTGAGAGGTTTATGCCGTTAAACAACTCATTATGAGACATTCAAATCTTTTTACAAAGGTGGTTAATGGTGTGGAGCTGGCTCATGGTTGCGCAAAGTATAGTCTTCTTGTGCCACATTCTAGTGAAAGAACTGGACTGGAAAGAACAGGAACTACTCTATATTTGGTTATGTAAGATGAAAGTTTCTCCTATGTACCTTGCTCATTGCTATTTCATAGATGGCAATGGGGCATCTGTGCTTCTCTAGTAATGAGGTCAACACTACAGCCTTACAGTCGAGCTGTGTATTCAGCAAAATTTCACGGTACAGTATACATAGAACAGAATGAGCGGGTATACACCTACACAGTACTGTACACATAGTTCTGCTATAACATGAAAGGGTTGTGCTTGTCTTGTTTTGACTGTGTGTTCAAGCTGCAGACAGCTGCCTTGGGCTAGTGCATATGCACTTAAAAACCCCCAGACAAGTATGGCTCATACATAGGATGAGGAACAGCATGGTATTCATCACTAGTGAGCAGTTCTGAGTCTTGAAACAAACCTACCCAGCAGGTTCCAGTAATCTTGATTTGGCACTTCGTTTCTGAGTTGGCAGTGCTGGAAGTCTGGACAATCTTTTTCTCTCTGTTGGATTAATCTTCTTACCCCAAGCCACTCTAAGGATCATACCAGGCTTCTGAGGCCCTAGATGTGGCACATGGATGGTTTAAGAGGGTGTTCTATTCTGAGCCTGAAGCTCAAATATTTTGGCCACCTAATGCGAAGAGAGGACTCTCTGGAGAAGACTCTGATGCTGGGAAAGATTGAAGGCAAAAGGAGAAGGGGAAGGCAAAGGATGAGATGGTTAGACAGCATCACCGATGCAACGAACATGAAAATGAGCGAACTCAGGAAGATAGTGGAGGACAGGAAGGCCTGGCGGGATGTGGTTCATGGGATCACGAAGGGTTGTCGGACACGACTTAACGACTGAACAACAAAAAATTAAAGAGAGGGAGGAAGCAGATCCTTCAGTGTCAGTCCCAGCTCCTGTGAAGTTCAGGGTGGGGTGAGGCAAGGGCAATGTAGGGACAAGGTGAAAGTGCTCTGTAGTTAACAAGAACAAGTATCTTTGACTAGGGTTGTTTTATAGGGGTTCCACGCAGACTTTTTAGTGTAAGGAAGCTTCCTTATCTGGACTCAAATGTATGTGTGATACAGAAACCTTAGTATTATCCACTGATGTACATGTAACCCACATTGGAAACTTTCTTTTTTCCCCCATTTAAATTCACAGAGGATCTTTGTATAGTTTATCATGTGTTGTGGTCAAAATGCTTTAAGAGAATAAATGTGAGTGGCATTGCAATTACGTACTGTAGTTGTTTTTAAAAGTTAGGTTTTATTGTGGTGGATATATACATTGTGGTGGATATACATTGTGGTATGTGGATATACATTGTGGTAGATATAACTCAAGAATTATTGGTTTATGTGTTGATTGATTCTTTCTGGCCAGGGCTGGCTCATGTGTGTTGCTGCATCTGCCTGCCTTCAGCATCTTTTTATTTCCTAGATTTCATTTTATGCTTGATGGGGGCTATCAGATGCTAAATTGGAAAGATTGTAATTCTGATTGCATCTGCCTAAATAAATCATTAAAAGAAAATCACACAACCCGTATAACAGATGGGTTTCCATCTGAAGGCAACAGCTTTTAGTTGCCTCCCTTGTCCATTTGTGATTTGAGCGAAGCCATGACATTCCCTCACATTCAGAAGAGATGATATGATGATAAGTGCGTGTGTTTTTAATTGATCCAGGAAGGATGCTTCATTGTTTCCATCTGAAGCCATCCAGAAGAAGTGGACATTCTGCCAGATATTATAGATGCAATGCAGTATCTAAATCTGCAGTCTGGCTGTTGAAAAAGAATGAGAGAGTAGGTTTCTAGTTGCAAAATATGGGGCTACTTTGTGGCTTTCTCATTACAAATCTGGAGACCATCAAATGTTGTCTTACTCTTTTATATGTGCCTTCCGGTTTCTGAGTCCTCCTGAAGATGCATTGATTTGGGTTGTGTTTTCCACAGCCTGATACTACTTTCCTTCAGTTTTGCTTGAACACTAATACGTGTTGTATATCATGATAAATATATCACAAATCTATGTGATGGTTAATATTGTTTTTTCAGCAATGGAGTTCTTTTTAAGCATTCATGCAAATGAAAACACATGGTCTACTGTTCTCCTGACATTAATTATTGTCACGAACATAAAGATTGGAAGCTATTATATTTTATCATAATGAAATTTGCCATATGTCTCAAGTCACTTGCAATCATTTTTGTCATAAGGATTGTTAAAAATGTCATCTTGTTTAGAATGTTCACCTAATACAGTATATATAAAATATTTCAAGGCTGGCTCTCTGAATTATTACAGGGTACTTATATGAGAGGCTACAAAAATCAGGTTTTATGTTTATCAAATTTATTTAAAGCTTATTTATAAGCTAAACATTAAATTAATATGAGTCGTTTTGCCTACTCTTTCTAAGTCCAGAAACTGTTTGCTGTCAGCTTAGATAGCATTCATAATCCGCTTTTCATCTTTTTCCGGTTTTAGCGCCCGTTTTGCCCTGTGTAGGTTCAACCTAGAGTGGGGTATGGTGTGCTGCTTCCCCCATTCTAAGTACTCACCAATGGATCTGCTGAACAATGCTTGCAAATTATCACAGTTCTGGCCATCATGAGGACTCCTAAACCTGTTTTGCCATTTTATATCGATTCTCTGATAATTAGTGGAATCATGGATTTGGGAAACAAAATTTTACCCCCATGGCACTTGCTGTACAGCACCCCGGCTCCAGGTGTCTTCCAGCATTTTCTGCCTTCAAAGACCCCTGAAAGGGAGGAGGGGTTTGTCAAGCACCTGTGTCCTTCTCGGCTCGTACCCCTCTCATTTGTGGGAATAGAGCCTCAAACTGTATCCTCCTTGACTACTTCCTCGTGACTTCACAGTATAACGTGGCATGTCATATAGCTGTCAGAAATCTGGATGGCCCACTGAGAGACGGAGCAGCAGACCCTGTAGGGGTGACGTCCCCTTTCAGAAGACCAACTGACCTGTGATCTCCTATGTAGCTCAGCACGAGCACTTGCTGACAGAGTGGCTGGACGGTGACTGACCGAAGCTCCAACTGCAGAGGTGGCTTCCTTTCGTCTTCCCCTGGCTGCAGTGAGGAATGACCCAATACAGGGTAGATTGTCCCCTGTGCAGTCCTGCAGGAGCAATGATAGACTCTTTACTTTGAGGGCAGAAATGTTATCACAGGGTCGGCCTGCAGCGCCAGCAGTTTTTGTTGGTTCATCAAACATTATGTCTCAACCCATAAATCACTGAAATAGAAAGCATTAAAGAATGTGCCTCCCAAACTTCAATTGGTATTACTACGCCTTCTGTGGTCTTGAATTGCCACTTTACTGTGCTTTTTATGCTACAGAATTCTGTCTGTTGCCAACTCCAGGCAAGAAGGTCCATCACTAGAAAGAGTTGGTATTCAGTTAAGTACAAGTTGTCTGTGTGAGCAGGGTCTGTTGGCAATGGGTTTGTTGTGATTTTTTGGGAAGGTATTTTCTCAAGTCTTTCGACTATGGAAGTCTTCTGTAAATCACCCAAGGAAAATCCCTTCCTTATTTCTGTTCTGCTTTACTTCCATTCTTAAGATATTGCCCTTTTGAGAATGTCTCTAGAAGTTATAGCCTGGTAAATTCACACTTCTCGTTGCTATTTTAGATCTTGGTTCATTTTCAAAGAAGAAAACGTCATATTCATTTTATCTTTTTTACACATCTTCTCCGAGAGTTGGGCTTTATTGTACTGCGAGAAGTTTGCTTTGTGTTGCCCTGAGAGTAGGATAGTTTATAATTAAGGTAAAGGTAAAGGTGACCCCTGACAATTAAGTCCAGTCATGTCCGACTCTAGGGTGTGGTGCTCATCCCCATTTCAAAGCCGAAGAGCCAGTGTTGTCCGAAGACGCCTCCGTGGTCATGTGGACGGCATGACTCTCCTTGCCGCAGCGCGTAGATGCGGCTGGAACATGGAGCGCTGTTTACCTTCCCACAAGCGGTACCTATTTATCTACTCGCATTAACATGCTTTGGAACTGCTAGGTTGGCAGGAGCTGGCCAAGCAACGAGAGCTCACCCCGTCGCAGATTCGAACTGCCGACCTTTCGAACGACAGCTCGTGGTTCAGCGGGTTTAACCCACTGCGCCACCCGCAGCACCCTTTAAAACAGCATAAAACTATTTTGGCGCACTTCGCTACAACTGATGTAGTAAGCACAACATGATTCAAATTGTTTAATACAGTAGAGACACAAGAGGGGAAATCCGCCCATCAAAAACCATATTCACAACATTAAAATTGCACCATCTAAAAATAGTCCTTAAAAAGTGGCCCAAAACGTGCTTTTATTTCTAAACGTACATTTGTGTTATGTGCACCAGCAGTTTTTTCATTCTCATTAATTCAGTATGGTCGTAGTAGTAATCCAATGCTAACAAATAATTCCAAATTCAGAAGTTGCAAACCACGATGCCTACTATTAGTCCATGAGTTTAAGGTCTCCCTATTTACTCTGTAAAGCCCAGTTAATAAGAATGTTATCTGTATGGGTGGGTGATTTGCAACAAACCACCCCCTTTTGTTGGTGCTCTCCTAATTTGTGTCTGTGTCCACATCGACAAATGTCATTGGCTGATCCCCAAATATTAGGATAGGAAAAATTTCACACCTGACCTAAGAAGTTCTGTATCAAGGTTAACAGAACTGTGCACATTTTACCCTGCCAGTGAAATTGCTTCTTTGCGTGAATGAAAATGTGATCGTTTTCTGGGATATGAAATTTCATCTTTACTCTGACTGGAAAGATGATGAAACATCAGCTGGAGGCATGAAAGTCGAGGCCAAAAGAAACCCTTGGGAGACTTTCCTGTATAAGTATAATACAAGATGTCATTCATTTTATGAAAAATGGTATTTGGTTTCATTGCTGTTGATTGCTTCACAGTAAGGAGCTGTGCCTTTCTTCAAGTTTATAGAATCTGTTTCACATGTGTTCATTAACCTAAAGCGTTAAATATTAAGAAATATTTTGAAAAGATGTAAATAATTCTGCATATTTAAAAGCATAATATTTTATTTCTAGGGTCCAAAGTTATTTGCAGTTCTTCTCGTATATCCTCATAAATCATGACGTATTGCGAGGTGCGTGACAAACACTGATTTATTTGTGTCTGATCTGTCAGAGGCTGACAGACCTCTACTGGTGTAGAGCTGCCCCCCACCCAACGCTGACCAATGAGGTGCCTCCTCTTCAGGTGTCGGTGCTGGTACGGTAGTGCCTGTAGAAGCTGCCACCTGGAAGCACCTTTTAGAGTCGTCTTCTTCTCTTGTCTTCTTCTAGACTCTTCTTTCTTTCCCTCCCCTACCCTTTCAAGTTCCTTCCGTGTTCACTTGCAGTTTTAATTTCCATTATTGGCGTTTGTTTCCTCGTTCCTTCATAACTCAGCTTCTTTTTGCACCTTAATACGTAAGAAATGCTTCAGGCGAACATAATTCATACTGAAAACACATAAATGGTTGTGTCGACTTGCGCAGAACATTGTTTCACGCCTCTTCCATGTTTCTTCCTTTTTGTCGTTCCAACTTTCTATCTTTTCAGGGTACTGCTTCTGCGTCTTCACGAACTGTGATTTAGGGCCCAGTTCTATCCAACTTTCTAGCACTGATGCAGCCATGCCATCTGGGTGAGCACTGCATCCTGCTGGGGGGGGGGCAGTCACGGAGGTCTCCTCAAGGTAAGGGAACATTTGTTCCCTTAGCTCGGGGCTGCATTGCGGCTGCATTGGTGCTAGAAAGTTGGATAGGATTTGGCCCTTATAGAGTGCAAGCTTAGGTATATCTACTCAGAAGTAAATTCTATGGTTTTCAATGGGGCTTACTCCCAAGAAAGTGCATGTAGGATTGCTACCTGCTTGCAGTGCGGGCAGAGTTTTCCTTTTAGTATCTGCGGTGGAACTTAAGTGTGTTTAAATTCCTATGAATTCGCATTTGTTTTTCACCCAGTACTACAAGCTTGATCCTGTTGAAGTACCTGGAATTCAATTAGTGTAACTGGGGACAGAATTGCAGCCTAAGGCCATTTGGATGCATTTTATTAGTAGCTACTTTCTCTGTACAGAATATCTCTTAATTAGGACGCCCGTTGTAACGTATCACCTAGAATAGAATCCCGAGAAAACCAAACCTTTCTTGGAGCATTGACAGTTGTTTTTAGTTTGTTTTGAAAACTTGGAGATGATCTTCCATGACTGCTTCAGTTTAGTTTGGGTTTTTTTATTTGTAAACTTGTGGCTTTTTGTGTAGCATATAGTTTTAATTTTCAAAAACACATTTTAATTAAATGCTCTCTCGACATTTCAGGCCGTCTAAGATCATGGATAGTTTAGATACTGTATATTTAGTTAGTTGCAGTAGTGCTTGAATAGTGGATAAACACTCCTATACAATACTCTCTTTTCATGTCTGTGTATGCGTGTGTGTGGGTGGATGTGGGGAAGTGAAGGGTACACTTTCTTTTGTAGTTTGAGTTACTGTGTTTGAATCATTGCTCTCAGGTTACATCTGCAGCAAAGCAAATCGGATATTTGGATCTCCATTTGCTCTGCTCTGAAGTGCACCTGATCATCAACACCTGCGTACCTAATCTTTATTCTTGCACTGCAGATGAAAATTATTGTGGGGTATGGCATTGGGCAGAGTTGGAACCAGTGTTACAGTGGAGTTGGCACAGGTTTCCTGGTGCCGGGTCCTTCCAGCATAAACATTTGATTTTTTCCCCTTGTTGTTTATGTGCTTCATTCCAAACAGGAAAATGAGAGAATAATAGGAACTCTTTTTTTTTGGGGGGGGGGAAGGTTCCATTGAGGTCAGTAGGACTTCCAAGGAACAGTGTATAAGGATGCAGGCTTGGTGATGGTTGGGTCTGTGTAAAATAGCTGTGCTGTAATGCAGTACAGCTTTTACCATCACCCTCCTCCTTCATAACATGACAGTCTCCAGTGATAGTGGTAGATTGTTTGTTTGGGAGGGTTCTAGGATGGGAAGGTATTTCAAGGGCGAACAGGGAATGATGAGCATTTTGAATATGTTATTGAACCTTTGATTATACATTACCACTGAACTGTTGATAATGATTAACAGTTGTGCTAGCATAAGATATGAACACACAAGGCATTTTTACTACGTTTTGTCAATGTGCCAAGGTTGGAGGGGGCCTACTCGCTCCCCAGCAATCTTGGAGAGCACCACCTTGTTCCAGCAGTGCTGAGCAGCACCTCTTTCTCTGAGCGGGTTGGGGAAATGGAAAGGAACACTATTCATAGAGGACACCTCTTCCTCAGTGGGAGAGTTTCTGGTTCAGGAAAGGGGAGGGGAGAGCAGAGGGCACCTCCCTCTCAGTGGGTGAGTTGGGGAGAGGAGCAATGGGAGGATGTTCTTTCTGAGGTGCTGAGGGATGGGCACCCAAGTAGCCTCCACTCTTGCCCTCCCCATTCACAAATGGGCTTCATCAGAGACCCCCTGAGTCATTGCACCATCATGTGAGGAAGCCCAATTGCAGATGAGGAAGATGATGGAACAAGACAGTCTGCCTCATTGCTGCCTGCATTAGGGGCGTTTCAGGGTTGACGTTGGGCCCCTTGGAGTCTGTGGGCCTTTCCCAGTGTCTGGCCTAGCTGATCTCTGATGCTGCACTGTCCATTTACTTCTTGACTGGAGCATAGGAAGAAACAAATTGGCTTGGTTTGGTGAAAAGGGAAAGACCTATAATCTGTAGGGCAATGTTGCCTTTTTTCTGGAGAAACTATAGGGAGTGCCAACCAAGTTGCAGTACAGTGCAATCCTATCCAACTTCCCCCACCGGTGTAACCAGCGGGGGAGGGCAGGGTGGGAGGCTTTGGAGGAGAAGGGGATTTAAATCCCCTTTGAATCCCCCTTTGGAGGGGATTTTTGAATCCACGTTCCGTTCTGGGACCTCCTGTTCTCGCTGCACCGCTGGCTGCACCAGTGCGGGAAGTTGGATAGGATTGCACAGTCAGAATGATAGCTTTATCCTTTCTATTTAATTTTGGTGGGTTTTTTTCTTGTTAATAGCATTTTCATAAAGCACAGTTGCTGTAAGAAGAAACTTGTGTTCCCTGGAAATATTTCAGGAAATTGTGTTAGTTTCAATTTCATAAGATACGTTTTTAGAAGAAATCCAATTTTTCCTCCAGTTCAGTGAAGTATTCAGTGGGGGTTGCTCCAATAGGCATTGTTAAGGGGTTTATATAAATAGACAAAAATAACATTCTAGACTGAGATATAGTGCCTGTCCAAGAATAACTTTGCCAAGGCAAGATTTTACAGAAGCAAATCTGATCCAACTGTCTGCTAGTAAAAATTCACTGGGCTAAGGTGGGATTAATTTAAATGATGTTATAACGCCACTTTGCTGCTCAGGGTATCAATAATACCAAAGTTATGTGTGCCTCTTAGCAGTCTTTTGCTTCTGTTGCATTACTTAAGGGTAAGATGACTCTTTTACTGTAACTTTTGGAGAGGTGATGCTTTAAAAAAACTCGTGTGCAAGTTGTGTTCGACCATCTTGTTTACAGATATTAGATAGTATTATTTTAGTGCAGTTTATGGTGGTGGTTGGATGTTGGATTTCTAGGGCTTCAGTCTTTTCTGTTTTGTGTACTTTGATTATTTTGTGAGAGGGCATGAGCCGGTGTTCTGCAAAACTCCACTGGGCCCCACACAACTCCATGGGTGCATGATTTGCCCAAGTATATTCTTTATGTAATAAAATGGAAGCTCTTGCTTGTATTGAGTTTGGTATACGCAGAGGACTGCCACAGGTGTTCTGAGTAGGTGGTTAGGGTGTGTGCATTTTAATACAGTTATATACCCAGGGGTTTTATGACAATGGAAATATTTTTAACAAAGTCAGTATGTGCATTGTGATGTTGATGAAAACGATGTTTAGCAAATCGGACCAAGTTAGGAATATATTTTGCCTTTGGCATAAATATTCTGGAAAGAATGTATTAAATGCAATCTGACAATTAAGATTTTGTTCCTTTTTGTGTTTTTTTTTAAATATAAAGGCACTCACAGATCAGTTTGCAATATCGCTCAGCATGGAATTTAACACACATGAAATTCTTTATTATCAGAGTAAAATACATTGAGCTTTGCTTTTTTAAAGATCAGTCAGTTTTGAACTGTACAACAGTCTTCCAATCATCATAACCTTTATGGGTTCTATAAATACTTTTCCAGACCTTGCTGGAAGGTGGTAATAAATCTATAATTAAATAATAGGTTTTCAGTGGAGAGAAAAGGAATGTCACTGCCACCCTTCATGCACTAGAGGTCGCTGTTGTAGCACAACAGATGAAGACTAAAAAATTCTTTGCAGATTACAATCCTGTTCATCATATGAAACTTCAGAAGTAGCTCATTTATCAAGTTCACATAACCAGTCTTGATTCCTGCAACTTGCAAGTGTGTGTGTGTGTGTGAGGGAGGGAGGGAGGGAGGGAGGGAGAGTGTGTAGGGAATAAGAGATGTACTTTCATGGTTCTGCTTTGATAGGAAGACCACTTATTTCTTTTGAAGGCCTATATTCAGAACAATGATCTTTTGTTTCAAATTACCAGTACGGTGTGTTTTAGTGTTGATTTTCTTAATGCCCACCTTACTGCAATCCTCAATATGACTGCCAGCTTCACAATGGATAAGAATTAAGAATGGTAATGAGGATCTTGTATTTAAATCTTTAATTTTTCATTGCTTATTCACATACTATCCATTTACAACGCCATGCATAGACCTCTCACAACCTTAGGGAGGGAAATGACTGACTTTAAATGAAACTGTTCTGTTTGGTGACATTTCAGAAACCAGTGGCATGTAGAAAATCTGCGATTGTACAGAGAAGTTTCCTTTAATTCAAATCTTTAATTCATTGCTGGTTGACCTCAGTGATTTGCCTCTGGATCCACAGAGAGACACTACCATGTTTGTCCAGAACAGAAGCCACAAGCACATTGCAGCCCAACCTTGCATCAGGTTTTTTTTTGTTGCTGTTGTCGTCGTCATTTTGTTTAGCTTTTATTAAATTCAGAGAGAGTGGATAAAAAACTTAGAATGGTGGGGAGGGGAGGAAATGTTTATGTCCCATTTAGAAGTTGCTCAGAAGACGTTTATTTTTTTTCACATTTTTTTATACCGCCCTTCCTCCAAGGAGCTCAGAGTGGTGTACATATTTCCTCCCCTCCTTTTTGTCCTCACAACAACCCTGTGAGGTAGGTGGGGCTGAGAGATAGTGACTGGCCCAAGGTCACCCATGAAGCTTCGTGGCTGAGCGGGGATTTGTACCTGGATCTTCCAGGTCTAAGTCCGACTCCCAAACCACTACACCATCCTGCACCTTTAGTGCATGTAACGTTTCCTACCCGTGTCTGATGAGGCTCACTTGCCAAAATGTCATTGTCTATACAACTCGGTTAAAAAAGCTGTGCTCTCCTTTGCCTCTGGTCACCTAGAGAGAGAGAGAGAGAGAGAGAGAGAGAGAGAGAGAGAGAGAGAGAGAGCGCAAGAGCAGGAAAAGGAGGGTACATGTACAAAGAACATTAAAATGGGTCCCTTGTTGCAGACAGGCTAAGGGTAATTCCCCACACTGAAGGGACTAGTGTAGTATCATCTGTGGTGTTGGTATGTGTGTGTCTTTAAAAAAATGATACATTGGATGTGAAGAAAATACAATGAGACTTGGGGAGGATGCACCTTTATCTGATCATGCAACACTATGTTGCAGCATGAAATGCTGGCTTCAAGCTTGTGTCATGTTGTTACACATTTATTATACCCATTTTTCACTCACGTTTTAATGAGCAGGTTAGTTTTATTAGCAGTGAAATTAATTTTCATTTAAATTGCCTTTAGTGCTAAAGTAAACAAGCTTCTCTTAAGGAGCTCGTTTAAAGCTTATACTTTGCCTGTATCATGTAGCATATAAGATGTTGCACTCTATAAATATCCAAACAGTAAAATGTCCACTTTGTAATCATGGCGCACAATGCTGGGTTAAGCTCCTCTGTTGAGACTTATCCCTGCCCCTGGCAGTGTGGATGGATGCACAGAATGAATGCCCTCAGGGGTCTCTCAGCAAGAATATTTTCCTCATGCCAAGTGATGTGAGAGAGTGTTGGAGAATAGCATTGGTAGTAGTCATGCAGCATCTTTGAATGGCATTGACTTGGGTCAGCCGGTGAATGGGTCATGACTGTTAATCAGTTAATAGGCAACATCGGGGTCATGGAGCTACATTATCAAGGCAAACACATGCTGCTATATTATTTTGAATCTGTTGGTTCTAGTATCCCAGGACAGTCACTGCCATCCTGTCAGGAGTGGTTCATGTGGATCTGCTGCATGCAGATCCCCTGCCCCTGCTAGATCACACCCCTCCATGCGGGTCTCATTCTGTTTCTGACCTGCTTGGATCCTTTAAGCCTAGGAGATATGTTCTTGTTATAAGCAGATCCTACTGCTGGTTTTTATCTTGTCCCGGTGTTGTTGAGACCTTAAGCCTAGTTCTGCTTGATGCAGGGTGTTGCAGGGTGTGCATAACTGCTTGTGATCCTGCCTGTCCACCCATTGAGGTCTTTGGGGAAAACTCTGTTCTGCATGTCATCACCATCAGAAGTGCCACTAGTGGTGATATGGCACAGGGCCTCCTTGGCCTCAATGCCCAAACTGTGGAACTCCCTCACCTCGGACCCCGCCTGGCTCCTTCTTGACTGGGTTTTTGCCCTGGAGGGCTGGCCCAGTCACCAAAGGAGGCAAATTTTGGAATCTCTTGTAAAGGAGGGAGCCCCAACCCTTCCTGGAATAGCCTCCCCCAAAATACATGGCCATCCAGCAGGGACTTCTGTGGCTTGCTTCCACTTTCTTGGCTTCAGAGCCCTGACAGGGAGGGGGTTGACATCTGATTTCTCCTCCTCCAGGCTGGCCAGAATAGCTTCCTTGGCCTCTGCAGCCGGCTCCCCTTCCTGCAGGAGACCAACCAATGGAAACCTTGAAGCCATGCCAGTCTCATCCTTAGCCTGGCAGCAAGGCTTTAAAACCCTGCTACCCAGTGCGCGTGCACCCTATGCTCTGCTTTGTACTTCCCACCCCTGAGATACCTATATGCAGCATCCCGCTGTCATGGCAATGGGGATGCTACTCTGGGTGATTGTGGGCTGTGAGGGCTGTCCCTGCATGGCTCCCGTTCTTTCACCTGCTGGCAATGGTGGGCGCAACATCACTTAGCTCCAGGTGGAGCCGAAGCAGATCAACCCACTCCCCTTGGGTATGTCTGTTTCTGAACGGGTGGATTTTCATTTAAATTAAAAATGTTTGGGGAATAAATGAAACATAAATGGAGTTTTTAGGCATGTGTGTATGCATTACTGTTCAGTTTGTTGCTCTATATCTTACATAGGTACTCCAACAAAGAGCTAGTTGTTCAATAGAAGTGTGCATATTTTGCACACAGAAAGTCCAAGATACAGTTTTCAGCACTTCTAATTCAAAGGATCTCAGGTAGCAGGGCTGAGAAAGACTTTGCATGAGTTGCTGCCAGTTAGAGTAGGTTGTCCTGGGCTAAATGGACCCCTAGTTTGATTCAGTATTTGACAGCTTCATGTGGTCATATGTGATATTTCCATCATGTCCAAATTTGTACGCACTCAGCCACCCATCCTGCTTATTTCATGGGCAGCCCAATCCTGTCTATGACCGCTGGAGCATGCAAAAGCACGCTGCGCCGGATCCTATTCAGGACCAAGCCTGCACAGGCGGAGGCTTCCTCGAAGTAAAGGAATGTTCATCCCCTTACTCCGAGTCGAGCCCCAGCCGCCCCAATGAATCTACTTGAATGTGAGTCAGCTATTTTGCTGGCACACATTCGAGAGAGGCCCATGTAATGCTGGCCATGCCTGGAATGGGAAATAGGATTCAGTGGAGCACGCCACCGCCGATCCCTCCCCCTGTCCCGGGCCTGGCTGACCAATCCCAACCCCCCCCCCAGAATGTCCTGTTCCGCCCTCCCCCTGCCCCTCCTCCAACCGGTGGGGACTTCCCAGGTTGACATGGTGCAGGAAAAGGACCCGAGTTGGTTGGAGCGGTGCCGGCCTTGCCGCCGGCGCAGCTTACGCTCAGGGTGTCAAAAACGTGCCTTATAGTACATTTGCGGGTACCCTGCATTGGTGCAGCGGCAAACATGACGCTCCAACGTTAGACAGGATTGTGCTGTTAACATCCAGCTTGAAGAGTTCTGGAGAACTTGCACCCTTGTCCAGTACTTTGTAATATATTGGTTGGTTCTAATAATGCTCCTGTCTTTTGACTGTTTTGTTAATGGGCCAATATGGATACCTAAAATTGTTGTGATATTGTCCACAAATCCTGCGAATTGCATCTTGGAAAGTTTCTCCTCACTGTACAGATAAACTTAATTGAAAACCAGTTATTCAAATGCTTCCATTCATCATGTCACACTCTTTAAAGGAAGGAACATTATCTTGGGATGAGTTTGTATTCTTATTGCTTGGTCTAGACTCTATGCTACGTGCCTATTTTCTGAACTTGAGACAGTTGTAGTGTGTACACATGTCGCTCAAATTTTCAGCAAATGGATTTATGCTCTCTTCTAATCAATGGACTGATGATATGAAATATGTCTTAAGTGAAGATATTATTGTCCTTAAGAATCAATACAGCTGTCTTGGTCAATAATTTGTTTCAAAACTTATTTGGCACAATATGTTGAATTATATATCTGTTGGTCCCCCTAGTATGACTCCTCATTTTGTTTCTTGGTAATGAAAAAAACGTGTCATATTAGTCTGCATTGTACGGTTATTCTTTTCCATTTGTCCAAAAGTGCTTTCATATATTTCCAAATCCACTGTATTGATTTTACTGAATCAGAGCTCTGCAAATGTCATTCATTGATCCAATGTTATGTATTATAGTCCCTTCTTGCAAGCCAAGGTCACCTGATTCTTATCTTTTTCTCTTTGTCTACTTTGACTTATAAGAGAACTCGTTCTGCGGCTGATAGAGAATGAAGTACAGGAATCTGCTGTTGAGATGAATAATCCATCGCAATTGCAAAACTGAAATATACATTTTAAGGTTATTTTAAAGTGCTCTTCTTTGCATAGTTCTTTTTTGTTTCGCAAGCCTTTCATGTAGACTACAGTCATGTTTCCAAATATTCATCTGAGAAAACTGTAGAAGTTTATACACCTCTGTGAATAGAGGAAAAAATTATCTCCCTTCCTCTATCAACACTAGAAATAGGACTATGTCATTGATTCGGTCGTTAGATGCAGGGAGGAGGGGAAGGAAGTTTAAGGCAGAAGTCACTGATGGAATTCATTGCCACAGCTATTATGGTGATGGGCAGTAGGTTAAATGGCTTTTTAAAAGGATTAGTCAAATTCATGAAGGCTACATCTCTGGATACACAGTACTCCTCTGACTGCCAAGTGCTGGAGCAAGCAAGAACAAATGTCGGTCTCAATCAAACTCTGCTTCTGAGCTTCCCATGAACATCATCATCATCATCATCAACAGTATTTATATACCGCTTTTCAACAAAAAGTTCACAAAGCGGTGGGAAGTAGTGTTATCTTGCTTTCCAACCATTAGGTGTTGTTGTTGTTCAGTCGTTAAGTCGTGTCTGACCCTTCGTGATCCCATGAACCACATCCCGCCAGGCCTTCTTGTCCTCCACTATCTTCCTGAGTTCGCTCATTTTCATGTTCGTTGCATCGGTGATGCTGTCTAACCATCTCATCCTTTGCCCAGTGGCGTTCTATCATGGGGGAAGCTGGTGTGCTCCACCCCAGGCGCCGAGTGGGCGCGGTGCTTCCGGGGGCGCGGCAGCCGGTTTATATATTATTTGGGACCTTGGGACCCATTTCCCCCCCATTGCTGCTATATGCTTATTTTTACTGTTAATCTGCTCTGTACCATGTTTTAACTGCAATTTTATTTTAACAATTTTAATTGTGGATGTTTTTTTTAATGGGTTTTAACGTGGCATCAGTGTTTTGTTTTATGCTCTGAATTTTAGAAAAACGGCATATAAACCTTTTAAATAAACAAACAAACAAACAAACAAACAGAATATGAGGGAATAGCCATTTTTTAATCTTGTCCCAGCAGCCCTCTATCACGCACTCCGAAGAGACTAATCCAATAGGTGTAGTAGTTAGAGCAGGGTGTCAAACTCACTTCCTACAGTTGGCCAAATAACATTCATGGCACCTGCTGAGGGCCGGAAGTGATGTCATTAAGCAGGAAGTCACGTCATCAAGCAGACGTTGACCAGAAATAAGCACTTTGTTCTCTCAGCTGCCACACGCCTCTAGTCTTAGCCACACTCACTTGTGAGCCAATCCCACTGGACTCAGGGGAACTTACCGTACTTCCCAGTGAGTTAACAGTACAGTACACAGTGATGGTTTCATACAGGCGGTTTCGCTTCTTCTTCATAAGACAGAACATAGAAAAGATTGTTACTGAACAGCAGGAAGCAGAGCAAAAAATATCTGTGAATTAATACAATATATCCCCTCTCCAGAATTTCAATCAGCTGGAGGACACTGCAATCCATATGTTCCAAATAATTTCCAAAGCACAAAGTCGGGCAAATAAAATTTTCTTCACCCTTCCACGAAAGCTCAATTCCCAGCAAACTGCTTTCTTAAACTCCAGAACGCTCAACTTAGAGCTCTTTGAAACTGTCCTACACCCAGTGCCTTCAATCCTTCCCTCCCTCCCTCCCTCCCCCCTTGCCTTTTTGCTGTTTATTACTCAGGCTGGAGGCTTTGATGCATGGACACAAAACAAGGTTGCTCAGGCTGCCATTAATAAATAGTGGGGCTTACTTCTGAGGCATGGTATTGTGCTGCCAGTGACCTGTAGGGTGAGGGAAACTCCTTGCCAACTCTGCAAAACCAGCACTGATACTTGCCTTTACTGTGTACTCAGCAACTTTCCCAATTTCCATTACTTAGTCTGACATTTTTTGGACACACGGACTGGAGCCCTGACCTGCCCACTGCCAGGCAAAGCTTTTTGAAAACATTTGCTGAGAAATGAGGCAGGTAGTACCGGATGGGGGTGGCTATTGTCTGGCTGGGGGGGGGGGAGGACTGAGCTGAAGCCGGTTGCTTCCCATTGGTTGTGTGGCTGGGAGGGAGAGCCAGGGAGGAGGCGAGGGGGGAGTCGGAGGAGGTGAAGCTGCGCCCAGCAGCCAGGCACAAGGGAAGTAAATACACACGTGCAGGCCGTTTTCTCTGCATGCCTGTGCGTGCACGAGCGCCTGTGTGTGTGCACGCTCCTTCCCTTGTGCTTTGGTTGCTGCTGGGAGCTTCATTTCCTCCTCCTCTCCAATCGCCTCCTCCTTAGCTCTCCCTTTTGGCCTCATGGCCAGTTGTTGTTATGCGCGAGCGGAGATTGCTGCTGCTGCTGCTGGCCAGGAGACAAGGCAAGCACCCTGCAGGCCAGATAAATAGCTTCCGTGGACCGGATCCAGCCTGCTGGCATTATGTTTGACACCCCTGGGTTAGAGTGTCGGACTCCAGCTGGCAAACTCAGGTTCAGATCATTTAGTTATGAAATCCACTTGGTGACCTTGGATCAGTCACTGTCTCTGAGCCTAGCCTACCTCACAGGGCTGTTGTGAGAATAAAATGGGGAGGGGGGAGAACAGAAAACATATGCTAGCCTGAGATTGGAAGAAGGACAGGATGTAAATGTAATAATACAGTATAAATAAAACATCTTGCACTCCATGTTAAGGCTGTTACAAATTTCAGGCATTGGCGCTCTTTCATTGCAGCCAAATTTGTGTCATCATCTGCCGCCATTAAAACATCTAGCCTGAAGAAGAGTTCTAAAAACGTGGAAGATGGTTTTCTGTTCTTTCGTCTTCCTCCCTAGATTCATAAACAGCCCTACCTAGTATAGTGTACATTTTAAATTATTATTGAACTTGGAAACTGCTTTGGGGACCTGGCCTGGCTAAAGATCAGGGTAGAAATGTCTAATGGAGCAACACAGTGTTACATTGACCGGGAAGAACGATAGCACAGAAACACTTTTTAATAAATAAATAAGCAGTTGTGAGTTTTTCAAAGCAGAATAGGTACACTTCTCTATGTTATCTAGCTAATCTCTTCTATGGCATCCAGTTTTTCTCCCCCCCCCCCCCCCCCACTACAAATAGACATTTCTGGAGTCGTCTTTCTTATGAAACTATTTAGCAATCAGGAAGCCCCAGCAAAATTAAAGGAAAAAAATACAAAGAATTTTCCTCGCACTGTCATGTAAACCTCACTGGCTGCTCCTTTTTGTTTTCAGGTTCTTAGGAGTAATTCTGTGCTATTATTGCTTTCCTGTCAAATACAGATGAGATTAAAGCTGTGTGAAAGTATTTGCAGAGACCTCTGGAATTTGAAATATAATTAACTTTCTCCTCTTGAAAGAGTTCATGACATATATTTATTGCAAGAAGTTGGAGCGCTCAGTCTTGAGAAAACTGAGCAGTCGTAATTGAGTTTATGGCCCAATCCTATTTGGACTCATTGAAGGCGGCACAACATCTGCCATATCCTAAGCCTGAGCAGGCAGCGCCATGCTGGGGCAGCCTTCCCAGTAACACTGGCACAGCCCCCCCTTGTAACGCCATGGAAACTTGACACAGCCTGGCATCTATGGAATGGCATCCTGATGTCACTGCGACATCAGTCTGACAGCCGCCACAGGGGTTACACCCCCCTGGTGCAGAGGCGGAACTAGGGCGGAGCAAGCGGAGCACCGGCTCCGGGCGCCATCGCCCGAAGGGCGCTCCGCCCGCGAGTCGGACTCAGACTCGCGTCTCCGAGTCGGACTCGGAGACTCGAGTCCGAGTCCTACTCGGGCCGGCCCCCTCAATCGGGAGAGCCGGCTGGGGATGTCTTCCCCGGCCGGCTGCCCGGGGCCTTCTAAGGAAGGCCCGCTGCGCACGTTTTTGCACATGCTCAGACTGTTAACTGAGGGAAAAGGGCTGAGATGTCTCAGCCAAGAAAAATACCCTAATTAGCAAGGCACTCACCGTTTGCATGACTGGTCGGAAGCAACCATGGCAGGGACAAAAAGAAGAGGGTCCAGAACCCACACCAGCTATTCCACCGAGCTGCTCAATCACCACCCATCCACAATAGGAGAGAGGCTAAGATGCCGCCACAAAGGATCTTGCGCTGCCGGAACATGAATTCCAGCAGCCCGCCTATATAGGATTAGGCCCACAGGGCACCTACTAAGCCCATCTAAGCACACCCTTATGCCCTTTGCATAATTGCTGGCAACTGCTGGCGTGGCTGTCAGTATGCTGTCTTCCCTGTCCCCCTACAACTGTCTGCCTCGTTGACAGTGGCAGCAGAGAACAGCTGGGGCTCACGACCACAGAGGAATGTCACCCTGCCGTTGGAGCCGAAGGAGTCGCAGGATGAGGATGCTGCAGACTCTGAGCGTAGAGAAGCCTCTTCCCTTGCAGAGTCCCACCCTGAGGCCTGCTGCGTTAAGATACAACTAAGGTGGGAAGAAGGGATCCCTCTCTGCTAACGAAGAGGCAGCAAGTGTAATCAATGAGCTGTGTCAGTGAAAGAGCAGCATCTGAAACCATCTCCTCCTGGCAGGGCTATTGTGCTATTGCAAGTTGTCCAGCAGACAGCTATGTAACAGTGAGGTCTGGTTTGCAAAGCCACAGGAGCCAGACTGGAACAGCAGGTCACGGCAGGCAGTAGGCTTCCTTTGACTTTGTCCGAATCCCCTTCACCCCCCCCCCCATTGCCAGAATAAGTTTGGGAAAGAGAAATCAAAGTTTGGCAGTGGAAAGCTCCCTAGGTCTTGAAATTTAATTTGAATACATTTAATTGAGGCTTAAATGTATTAATATGGGCCCAAGGTTAATTGAGCCCATATTAACACACTTAGGGGTAATGTTTTTGGACATGGGACACCCGAGTTCAAATCCCTACTGAGCCAGGAGCAGCAGACTGCCCTATAGGAAAGTCACAAAGATAAGTTTAAAGAAAAATCGTAAAACAGTTGTAAAAATTTGTTCATTGAAAGGTCCTTGAAACGAATAGTAATAATGTAATGAATACATATTTTTGAAGTCCCATTTGAGTTATCTACTACTGCAGAACTTGGCTTGGTAGATTGTGATCCTTAAAAAAGACCAACTGGTGACTATTTATGCAGCACATCGGGACAAAGCCATCTATGTGGGTCACTTAGAATGAATCCTTGCCTGATTATGCTGAATGCTACAGAGCCTTGAATACGAAAACACCAGAGTTGAATTTCATTCCCTAGCGAAGATGTTACTTTTATCCCAGAGCTAGCATATGACTGACGAAGAATTTCTATCTGAGATTATGGGAGATAAAAGTATCAGAACTAGACAGTAGATAATTACTGTTCCTAAAAATAAAAAGTGGAAAATATTTTATGTAATTGTTTTTGCAGAATAAAATTACCCCTTGTTGGAATGTGTGCTATGGTGACTCACCTATGACTTTTGGTGACTTTCTAGTGAGCTGTACTTGCTAATACTTTCGTTTGCGCACTCTTGCGCTCTTTCGGTCTCTTTCATATGGATTAATCTATGTTTCCTATGGATGCTATGCTCAGCATTTTTATGTCTCCAATGCAGCTCTCTTAGCAATTTTTCTACGTTGCCCAGTGATTCATGCTATTAGGCTTATGCTGCAAGGGCAATTTTGACATCTTTCCCCCACTCTCATTAGTAGATCCTGGAAAATGTTGAGAAATATTCTCTGTATAGACAGGTCTGCATAGTAACTATTTCTCCCATTTGTTGTGGTCTGGTTTTTTGGGGAGGGGATGTTGAGCCCCTTCCGCATTTTTAATAGAAAGGTGGGATATAAATGCTTTTTGCAAATATACAGAATGAGGCCTAGGACTGGGGGAAATGGGCTCTTTATGCTTCATCATGATGCTCAGTTGCTCATTCTTTTGGCGGTCATTTGTTCTTCCTTTTGGTGTTGGTGTTTGGATGGAGTTCTGCTGCCTAGTGACTGAAGTTGACAACCCCACATATGATCTGCCTGATAACCAGGCTTACCAGATCGCCGCCGGGACGGGAGCAGTCTACCCTTAAGGGGGAGGGGCGTGGGGGGGCAGAACGCGATGCGTAGACTGCTCCCGTCCCGGTGGCGATCTGGTAAGCCTGCTGATAACAAATGAGACACATGGTAGTTTTAAGTTATAAATCTTTAGTTATAAGCAACAAGTGTTGTGGGCATCAAAGGCACCATCTGTGTTAATATTTTCCTAAGTTCTTAGAACACTTTTTTGGTATGGACTATTGAGCAACCCAATTTTTTGCTAGCAAGAGAGCTCAGATTATAGTTCCTTCATTTTATAGAGGTGTTGCTGAGGATATGGCCGACGCAATCCCCTCCCCCTCCCGGGCCGTCTCGCCCAATGGGCCCCCTCCCTCCCAGGCCAGACCGCCCATGCGGCCGTCGGCGGGAGACTCACTTTCTGCTGCTGGCCAAATCCTAACTAGCCTTAATTTTTTTTTTTTTTGGTTTTGAGGTACTGATGACGTGAAGGTATTTTTTCTGCTTGAAAAAAAAATCATGTTTAAATGAAGCAATGGCAGTAGTGTAGCTACCGCGAAGCGACAGGGGCAGCCTGCCCTGGGTACAAGGTTTGGAGGGGTGCGGGCACATTGTGAAGCCAACCGCCACCACGGAGTGCTTCTAATCAAGAAGCACAGAAAATGCAGCGGCGGCTTCACAAGCAGTCTGCCATCCCCTTCATCCTCCTTTGGAGGCTCTGAAAGATCAGAAAAGGTGGCTCAGATCAGGGGGGTGACTTGAGCACGGGAGCGACCAGGATGACATACCTTTTTCGCTGCTGCCGCTGCCTCCTTGCTGTCGCATGAGTTGAGAGCCACTCTGAGTGGCTGACCACTTTTTTTTATTTTTTTTCTTTGCTGCGAAGAAAAAAAAGCAAAAAAGTGGTTGGCTGCTCAGAGCAGTTTGCAACCTGGAAGTAATGGCGGTGACATCATCGCATTACCACCAAATACTTCCGGGTCTTCTGGTACTCAGAGGTGACATCATGAGTCAGCACCCTGGATACCAGAAGACCCAGCTATGCCACTGAACAGTGGTCATTACTTTGCACACAATGTGCTGATTAAATCATCTATTCCTATGGTAAATTTGGGTAAATGTGTATAATCTGAAAAGACTTCCTTACAATAATTTTCTTTCTGTCTGTCTGTCTGTCTGTCTGTCTGTCTGTCTGTCTGTCTGTCTGTCTGTCTGTCTGTCTTCCTTCCATAAGTTCATTATGTAATCTCCACATTTGGGCTGCTGTCAACACTCTGCACTCAAACTATTTCAGGTTTTTGTAGTCTCTCCTAATTTGCTGTTTGAAAAAGCACCAGTTCTTTTATATATATTTGTGATATTATCTTCATCCAACTGGAAAAAGAAAAGAAACAGATATTTAATTATTCCCGCTATGGGGATTAGAACTTCACATGAGCTTCAAACCACCCAGAAATACAACAAAGGGCTATAATACAAGCTATTAAATCATCCCCTCCACAAACTCTTCCTCATGTTTATTGAAGACTCTTCTTTCTCTTACAGAAAATATGTCTTAACCTCTAGGTAGAAATGGGTCTTTATATCTATCGGATGGATTGCATTGCTTATTTAAGCAGATATCTACAGCAAAAATCTCTGTGTTGCTTTTTCTACCTTTTGTTGATGAAAGTTCCCGTTATGATGACTAACAAATACAGTAATGGAAAATGTTATCCGTGCCTTATACAATTGCGTGACACTTTAGGACTTTAAAGTGAAATGCATATAATAAAGGATGCATGTATGTATGCACATGTGTTCTGTTTCCAAACCATCGTCCAGATGCAGTCTAATATGCATTGGACAATTTGCCTGGTAATGCTCATCCGAATTCTCAGTCCTCTCCACCCCCACCCTCCCAAAAGGCGAGGAGCTAGGAACACATGGATGCATGATGATGTTTTCGGAAGGGCCCTTGGGAGCAGGCATGAAAAGCCTTTGGGGGGAAATTAGGAGAAGACATTGTTAGATTAATTGCTAGAAGTCACAGTCAACATGATGGATGGGGATTGCAGGCTGTTGTCATGTTCTGATTTGGAGAGGATGACTTGGCTTCCTTGCCCATTCAAGGACCACACTGGGAAGGGTCTGGAAGCAACTTATAGTGACCTCCTGTGGGAAATATTGTGAATTATTCCACTAGGACAGGGGTTCTCAACCTGTGGTGCGCATACCCCTAGTGACTAGGAAGTTCTGTGTAAACCCCACTGAAACGGATATGAGCAGCTCCCATTGATACCACCTGTACACTTCCTTTGTTAAGTAATGTAGTAAAAACACTGGCTACATCAACCAGAATAACATGTCCAGTAGATTTACAAACAGATTGAAGTGGATTTCTCATCGTTACTCTTGCTGGCCTGGCTTAAAGTGAAAATCATGGAGGCCCGAAAAGAGGGGGGTGGGTTGTATTCATGGCTCTGTAGTTTTCACCTGTCGCTCTTTGAACAACTGAAACCTAACCAGACCACTTGGTTAAGAGGGGCATAAAAGTGAGGCCTTTATATATTAACGCACGCGTGCACACATACACGCACTCAAAGAGAGGTCTTTATGAATTTCCCCATGGCATCTCTTTCCTCTCAAAACTGTTAGAAGAGGTGATGTAGACTCTAACTTCAGTAATAGGGGCTGGTCCACCAACTCCTTCAAAGTTCTGCACACTTTTCCCATAAACTTTTTGTATAAATGATGAGAGATGTTTGTATCTGTTAGGTACATTAATATGTTTGAATTAACCCATTTTTATTGAAAACCCAGATTATTTTTAATTTCTAAATCACTCTCAGAGGTCTGAAAAGCAACTTTTCAGCAACTATATTTAGCAATCATGCATGGATTTTGTTTTTTCCAGTGCTAGTACAAGCATCACAACTGATTCTTTTTAATGCCATCAAGAGATTAGCCAAGGCTGGGTTTTGCTCCTAATTCATTCGTAAAAGCTATTAGTGTTAGCTGCATAAAACGCATTGGTACTGTTAGTTCTGAGGGAAACTATGTTAAATCTTATTTATTAACTTGGAAGCTACACCAGAGGTTTCCTTAATTCACCCAGGTTCTTTTTCTTGTGTGTCCTTGTCTTCATTTTCTGAATGCTTAAATGATAATGTATCTTGTACTTGGAACAGCCACATTTCCTGTGTCATTGTCGTGAATATAGAAAATAGCAATATATATTTCTCAGGTCAAAATCCTATTACATAACATGTATTACTATAATGTTGTTCTTTCAAAGAGATTAGTGCCATTGGCTCAACATAAATATATAGGATTCATGCAGCAGAGGAAAAAACCGGCTCCCTGTTTCAAAATATTATAATAATTAAGGGCAGACCCCAACACATTACCAGAAACACAGGGCTGCCACTGAATACCACCTGAGGCAGCCAGTGATTATGTAGGGGCAAGAAAATGCACAGATTCAGAAGAGGCTGAGCTACATGTTAGTATTTATGTGACCTACACAATATGGAGGGGCAGAATGTTGTTACAATCTGTTTCATCATGGGCCATGTTGGTTGCATATGATAGTGATTGCATTTCAAAACGATTACTGCGATTCTCTTTTTCCATGTTTTTGAAAATGTATGATAAGATTTGGACAAAATCAGTGCAAAAGGTAATAGAGGAGTGGGAGAGGGAAAGGAAAAGAGAAAACAAAGAAGAGCAAACAAGTTGGAAGTGAGATGGAAATGAACGTCAGAAGCAACATGGAAAATGCTGGAATATGCTGATCTATTTTCCTAACAAGTCATCCTCAAACTTTTGGTATTCTGCATAGCTCTGTAAAGATTGCTAGACCACATAAGCTTATATAAACACTAATCAGATCACATAGTTCCCATGCCAGTTGATTCAGAACACAGATGATGGTGACACTGATGAAGAGGGATTCAAGCGTGGGAAATCAACGTGGGATCATGTGATCATCCCCACATGATCAAAAGATTCATATATTGCCAATACTACTGTACATCATGAAGATGGACCACTAGAGAACGGCTTTTCAATGGCTTAACCTGCAGCATTAATAATATGTACTGGGCTTTCATCTTTTTGGAGGGTTGGTTCCAGATTTCACTTGAACTCTGTGATCAATTACAAGTCTGAAGACTCCGGGACCACATTTTTCCCTCCACCAACTGTGTGCTAATTTTATCACCTCCCCCTCTCCAAAAATAACACATAAACATTATATAAAATGTACTACCCTTACCCCCCCCCTTTGGAATCTGAGGGTCAAACTAGGTGTGTTGGTGACTACTGTGTGCCGAAACATAGATTTGCCTCAGTTCTGTAGAAACCTTTTTACATAGCAAAAAGGTTATTATGTGGGTAAGGAGTACATAACACTGACCCTCATTGCTGCTTACCTCCTCTCTCCAAGCACTTTTTCCAGGCAAGCACAATTCTAGTATCTGACCCCAGCTGAGGACAGGAGCATCTGAGGGGGAGAGCTTGCAGGGAGGAGGACTTTGTGCTCCTCCCCTGCATGCCCTCCCCCCTTTCTACATAATTGTAGCAGATCCATGTTTAAATCCAGAGATCTGCCACTGTCAACTATATTTTGGCTTTGAGAATGCTCATTTGAATTTTAATCGCTATACATTTTTCCCCTTTTGGCTTAGCTGCTAATTGACCTGATGTTCTAGTTTCAGATTTGTGGTTGTAACCCTCTGAACTAATTTACACACTGTGCTTTGAACAGAACATTCTCATGCAAATATAATGTCCTATTAGCAAACGATGAATGGTTACTATTGGGGTTTGTACAATGATTTGAGTTCATTATTACTGCCATTCAATATCGTAGATGAACGAAGAAAAATAATTAAGCAAAATAGCAGAGTAAGCCCCATAAGGAACATCAAATCAACATAGATTAAATCCTAGCAGGCTTAACTTGTATTTAATATATATGATCCTTTGGGAAAGAGTGAATATACATATATTATATACAGGACATAGCTGCCAGTTTAATTGGATAAAAAAAATTGCTACCAAGTAAGTAATTTCTTCATAACTATTTTCTGCATAAAATCTAATGTATAATGTTACAATGAAATGATTTTAAAATGTTACCCTCTAATAGCCCCTAAATATAAATTATATTTCCAAATGGCTGCTTGGGAATTTAGCCAAATTAGGACATTTGACTTTATTGAGAATTCTGCAGCCATAATTCACATGCTGATCTGAAAATGAATGTGAAAATGAATTTAAAAAATGAATATTTAGAGGGAACACGAATGAGACGTATAAAATTATGCATGGGATAGAGAGAGTGGAGAAAGGGAAGTTATTTTCCCTTTCACATAACACCAGAACCAGGAGACATGCATTAAAATTGAGTGGAGGGAAAGTTAAAACATACAAAAGAAAATATTTTTTTCACCCAGCGTGTAATTCATCTGTGGAACTCCTTGCCACAGGATGTGGTGATGGCACCTGACCTAGATGCCTTTAAAAGGGGATTAGATAGATTCATGGAGGAAAAGTCCATCACAGGTTACAAGCCATAAGCAACCTCCTGGTTTTAGGAGTAGGTTTTCAAAAGGTCAAAATGCTTTTGGTAGTAATGCCTGAACCAGCCTGTTACCTACCAATCCATTGTTGGTCGGCTCTCACAAAGCAAAATATATTTAATCTTGATTCAGTCCATGGATTTTTACCCCAAATCAAAGGGCAAAATACTCCAGAGTCCAGAGAATACAGAATGTGAATGTTCTGTCTGATAGTAGTCCTGAGTTAAATGTATCTTGAGAAATACACTTCAAATATATACAACTAAAGTGGTCATGAAAGTGAAGAGACTTTCAAGAGACAAATTGAAACTTTAAAAACATGCAAATGTGCCTGAGGAATGATTTTCATCATAACAGTGTGAATAATTCAGGTTCGACATCTCCACAAATTGGGGTGGATGTCCGTTGTGCAGAAGAAACTGCATGGTGTTGTGGGGTTCAGTAAGCGTGAGTGGCTTTTTCTACCACATTCACTGGCTGCCCTTGACACCATGTTAAGGGCGGGATTTCATTTTCCAGGTCTGATTGCCTTTCCTTCCTTGGTTTGTTTGGCTCTTGGATATTACTGTAGAAGAGCTTTTGTGGTATAATTCAAATAAATGATTTTCTGCTGGCCTTGAAACTGTCCCTTACGATTCAGAAGGGAGATCTTTTTGAACATGTAATAGGATTGCTTCTTTCATTATCTCTTTACACCCAAATATTATTAGCTTCCTCTTTTTGTCAAAAAAAGGTTACCAGCCAGCTCAAATATTTCATCCCCTATGATAAGAGGAAACTGCAAACTTATCTCCAGCAGTGTGACAGAAAAGTGCATCAGGAAAGAATGATCCCACATGCCCTTATGGAACAATCCAGGTTGAACTTCTATGCAGCTGCAAGTGCAACTTTTTCTGTCTTCCGTGAAAATTACCATGTTTTATTGTATGGGCTGAATGCGGCATCTAGGTTTTCAATTTGAAGTGCACTTTACGAGCTTATAAAATGTCCCTACACTCGAACCGCTTAAAGCTACTTCGACTGAGAGGGCCCAGCCTATTAATCACTTGCATAAATAGGGCACTAGCAAAAATCTGTCTTCAGAACTCTCAGGTTTATAGTATTGTTTATAAATCAGCTGATAATTGTACATTCATGGACGTGTTTGAAAAGCAGTTTGTGCCCCAACTATTTATGTGAACCCTGTGTCTATAAAAACCGTAATTTATGCTACTGGGATGAATGAATGCAATTAGTACATCATTAACACTTCTTCCGGAAGACTAGCTGTGTTACTGTTGGAACAAAAAGCAGCATAGAGAGTCTTTGGGTTGGTTGAAGGCTAACAAATTATTGTGGCGCAAGGTTTTGGGATGCAGAACCCACTGTGTCAGATGTGTCCAAAGTTAGCCTTGGTTGGTAGGACAGGCAGACATGCAGGGGTGCAGAGACAACAAATCAATAGAACATTTGCCTGGTCTGGAACTGCATATCTGGAGCTCCATATCTACATAATGCCATTGCGATTGATTTTGACATTAGGTACAGTCCAGTCCTTGGCCATGATTTGAGGATACAGGCAGTGGGTACAGAGGACCCAGGGAAGAGCTCTCTGTCAGCAGCCAAATTCAACCCCCAGGAGCAGTGACTGAGTTCCTGAGTAAGGAACAGAATTTAGATGTCTCGTTGTGTTAGCTGTGGTGCCGCGGTGGCTTGGAGCCGTGGTGGCTTACTGCAGACGCTGAACTGCAGACCAGGAGGTAGGCAGGACAGCAGTTCAAGACCCGAGTGCTACGTGACGGTGTGAGCTACCGTCTTCAGCCCCAGCTCCTGCCAACCTAGCAGTTCGAAAGCAAGAAATTGCAAGTAGATTAATAGGTACTGCCTTGGTGGGAAGGTAACAGCGTTCCATGCACCTTGGCATTGAGTCACGCCGGCCACATGACCATGAAAGTGTCTTTGGACAGTGCTGGCTCTTCGACTTTGAAACAGAGATGAGCACTGCCCCTAGAGTCGATAACAACTGGCTTTCGAGCGAGGGGAACCTTTACCTTGTGTCGGCTGACATACCACTGCCTCAGCACATGGGATGCTCCCTGTGCACATTCACTAATGGTGCAGGAAATTGTCACAATGTGGGAGTTTGATGTGAAAACTACCTTATTGAAACACACAGAAGGCCCACGAAGAGAACAAACTTCTTACTTTCCATTCTTTCGCACATTTGTGATGCTGGGATGCCACCATTGTTCCTCTAATCTGCTCCTAGTTTGGTGTCATTTTTGTTTAAACTTGAAAGGACACTGCCTGTACTCTTCCCCTCCTCCCCTGTCCTGTTGCTCTGAGCTGATAAGCGTGTTAAGGCACATTAAAAGCATCATTAAAAAAGTATTTCTGTGTGCTGATGCTCATAAATACCTAGCTTTGGAAACAATTGCAGAGTGAAAATGCTCTCTCAGCAGCGTAGGAAGGGATAGTGCGGGGGGTCGGGGTGCCCCCAGGTGGGTGGCAGGGGGACTCACCAGAGGTGGGGGCAAGAAGATGGCAGAGTTGACAGAGGATACGGCTGCGCTACAGGCAGCAGAACGGCTCAAAGAAGCCGTCCGCTGCGTTCGCGCGGCTGTTTGATTTGGTTCCTGCCCAACCCCCGGGGGACATTTGGCTCGGCTGACGTCACTTGGGGGTGGGCGAGGGCATCATCGCACTGCAGCCCCACCTCCTGGGGGGCCTGACTATGCCGCTGGGCTTTCTCTCTCTCTCTCTCTCTCTCTCTCTCTCTCTCTCTCTCTCTCAAAGCCTTTTGCTGAGCAGTAGTTAAAATTAAAAGGCCTTTTGAAGTCCTGTTGCTGAGCACTGATGCACATAAATGCCTCGAACAAAACCTCGAACTGTCCTTCCTGTTTTCATGCCTTCAGATACTCCCCGCAATAGTAGCACAAAATGGTGGGTGCTTTCCGTAGGACAGAAACTCAAGCCTTGGTTCAAATCAACCCTTGACATGGGCTGAAGAAGATCCTCTTGCCTGGCATGGACGTCTTCATGTTGACCAGGACTGCCCCCCTGCCCATGTGGGCTACAAAAGGCTAGGGGACATTGGGCACAACTCTGCCCCTGCATTTTCCCTCCTTCATACGAAAGGAGAATCATATCCATTGCCACTTTCTCTTCAAGGACAGGTTCTGTATACAGGTGGCGAACAATAAGGAAATCCAGAGCTGTTCCCATCACATCCAGCATATATTGTATAGGGAGCACATTTTGTAATAACTATTTATTTTTATTATCAAAAAGACACAAAGTAGACATCCAAGCAAGATAGCACTTAATTGTGGAAACCAATTTCTTATACGTATAAAGCCAAGATCAGTTCTCTGACCCTTCGATATCCAATGGCATCTTTAACTAGTTTTAAATTGGCAATGTTAACAGCACCAAATGGCCCATGGCTCCATCTCATTGGGTTGATGCAGAGGTAGCCATCTGAAAAAACACTGACGCTTGTACCCTTGCACTTGGTTGTCAGTTTGCATTTCCATTCTGCCACGGTACCGGTTGGTGGTAGATGCTGATGGTTCACAGCGGTGCATCACAGACAGCAGCTCTACTTCATTGTGGGTGGAATTTATACTTGTGGGATCCTTTACAAGGAAAACTTCTGAAGATATGCAAAAAGTTAATGTTGTCTTTCAGTAGAAGTCATGAACATCTTTGTTATGGTTGATGTCATTTCAAGGGCTCCGCTTCTTTCCTCCCCCAATAATTAGCAGTACTGATTGTTTTATTCCTTACAACGTTTTGTAGATGTGCCACTTGTTCCTTGCTTAAACAACGGTTTTTCTCACTCTTTGTTTAACTTGGACGACAAGTATGTGTCAGTTTCCCTCACCAGCTGACAGTGACTACCTTGGTTTTATTGATCTCTGGTGAGCCAGGCTCCTGCTCCTGCTCTTCAATATCTGCTTGAATAGCTAGAATTTGGCATTGCCATTCCTTACGTGACTCAGTAATGAATGAAGTTCTTCTGGTTTCGTAATCTTCTGGGTTTTTGTAGCACAAAACTGCATGTTGTTCTCTTGAATGATGAAGAGCCTCTGAATGCCTGGAGTCTCCCCAAATGCATTCACAGAGGAGCCAGCCCACTGAGCAGTGGTACAGCTCTTGAGAGGGAGGAAAAAGGGAACTTGGTGTGGGATTCTGCCAGTTGACTCTTTCATTCGCGTAACTTTCTGGAGGGGATGCTTCTGACTGCGACTTGTGTTTAACAGAAAGGCTATTGTGTAGTTATTCATGTGAAATGATGTAATCCAGGACGTAAGGCTAAATGGCCTTCAGGTGCTACACTTCTTCCACAAACACAAGAGGCATAGTAATAAATGCTTCCAACCAACACACATGCAAGCGTAGTTGTACAGGTGTCATGTGAAAAGGTTCAAAGTCTGCTATTGGCTAACATGGCAACTTTATGCTTCAGCTATAACAGCTGAGCTGAAGAGGCAAGCCAGTTTTTAAACCGCTGACTGACATGCGTTTTTGGCAGGGGGGAGCAAAAACATCAAATAATTATGTGCTTCTCACCCATGTACACTGCCTATAACTTGCTAGGCAAAATAGACTGGTGGTCAGCCATCCTCAAGGATCCTATGGCTCACCTGTGGGGCCTGACTAACATGCCAACATTTCTGACTTGGGGGAAATCCATAAGAATCTAGCACTGCCTTGCACCTGTGCCCTCCCTCACATTTTATATGTGCCAGCCTGCACCGTGCAAAGTTACAAGCAGTTTTTTGAGGGATAGTAGTGGTGTTTTCTCCTGCAGTCATCCGAATAAATGTCCAAAGATAAAACAAAAATCACATTGTTTGTGACACAGTACCTCCGAATGCCAGATGCTGCAAAAAAAAAAAAAAAATAGGGGAGAGTTGTTGCCTCCAAACCCAGATTGTGCTTTCCAGAAAGATCTGGTAGACCACTCTGTAAGATGCCAAGGAGTGAGTCATGAGCTGGAACTTCCAGCAGTCAAGCTCCAGTGCCTTACCTCCTGTACCACCAGCCCTCTGGTTTCACTGCAGGTCTGGCAGACTGAGCTCTGTGTTGAAAGGCTGCCATCTAGCCACCGCACCAGCCTGCCTGTGTATAACCAATCCTGATCTGCCAAGCCTTGTAAAGCCTGGGCCTCAGAGCTTGCTTCTCAGTCTGAGCAACTCTCCTCTAGCGTGAGAACTCTGCCTAGCTCCTGCTTCTTTTTTCTGATTGCTGCCTTGGGTCTTGAGACTTCGCTCTGCCTTGGTCTAAGTACCTGCCTCTGGCCCCTCTGATCCTTCTTTGCCGGCTCTGGATCCCCCCACTGCCTCTTTTGAACCAGGCCGTTGCCTCTGGCTAGGCTTACCAGATTTCTCCAGCTTTAAACCGAGACAGTCCCCCCCCCACTTAATTAATTAAATAATTAAAATACAAATTTTTATTTTTGCCGCGTGAAGCGCACCCGCATTATTTATTTATTTATTTATTTATTTATTTAAACCAATAATCAAATAAATAATTAATTAGAAGAGGAAGGGGGCGCGAAGCACAGCCGCATTTTTAATTAATTATTTATTTTCCTAGTAAAATAAATTAACTTACCTTACCTTCAATCCTTCTGCTGCTGCTTCTTCTCAGAGCGGGCACCTCCGCTGGCCTCCAGCTTCCCTCCGCGCTGGCCTCCTCTTGCCCAGCCGTTCGGCCCACTGTCGCCTGGGCGAGAGCAGGCTGAGCGGCCGGGCAAGAATGCGGCTCCGGAGGCACCGATCCGGCCAAGCACGGCCGCACCGATGCCTCCGGCGCCGCACTCTTGCCCGGCTGCTCGGCCCGCTGTTGCCTGGGCAACAGCGGGCCGAACAGCTGGCCGAGCACGGCTCCGGAGGCACAGATCCGGCCGAGCATGGCCGCACCGGTGCCTCCGGCGCTGCGCTCTTCCCGGCCACTCGGCCCGCTGTCGCCCAGGCGACAGCAGGCTGAATGGCCAGGCAAGAGCAGGCCGTGCGAGCGCGTAGGACCGCGCTCACCCGGCTTGCTGCCGCCTCTCTCTGCCGCCGCCATCCACTTACCTTTTTTCCGGGCGCCAGCAACTTGAATTTTGCCAAATCTCGCGAGATCGCAAAATTCAAGATGGCAAAAAAAAAAAAGGTAAGTTTAAAATTAAAATGGTGGCGGCAGGCAGCCCGATTTCCTTCCGGGACTTTCCCGAAAATCGACATCGATTTCCGGGAGTGTCCCGGAAAAATCGGTACATCTGGTAAGCCTACCTCTGGCTCTCTTATCAGCCAGTCTCCCCAAGCTCCTGGAACCCAGCAGCCTCTAGAGCCTGAACTCTGCTGTGACTATTGGAAACAGAAAGTTTGTCTAAGTACACTAGGTCCCTGTGTTATGGACATCCAAGTTATGGAGAGCTGCATTGGTGCTTTCACACAGGCATAGTCCGTCCCTTCTGGTTTTGTGCAGGCACGATAGTGCTGGACCATCAATCCTATCACCACACCACACCCCCACTGCTGCCGGAACCAGCATTCCGGTGGTGGGGCATGCCCTACGGCCGTCATAAATGGCCTTCTGGAAGTGTGCAGAGTAGTGCGCTTCCGCAATGCCACTGGAGAGAACGGACTGGCCCCACACATGGTGGCGGGAAACTGAGTGCCTGCCAATGAAGGTAGGTCAGTGGAACGGGAGGAGGGGCTGGGGCTGGGGCTGGAGGAGGTGGCACCCAGTGTGATCAACTTGCACTTGATGCTATCCCCTCCAGTAGCAGCCAGCACACACCCTTTCTCTCCTTGGACTTACTCCAGCTAAAGAGCTGGCGCAGGTCCGAGGAGACTCATTGTTGATTGGGAGGCTTATGGAATGGTAAGGAAAAATATTTTCCCTTTCCCCTCCCAAGCTTTCCAATCTGCCCCCCTCTCCACAGCATACAGCACAGCCCATTTTGGCGCGGCTGCATGTTATGGTGGGGAAAGGATAAAAATTGGGCTGTGTAGTAGATGTTTCATCTGATATAGCAAGGTTCTTGTGATGTTCTTATACTTACCATACATTGCAAAGTGCAACCCAAGGTGCATAGTACATGCAGATGAATTTGCTAATTTCATAACATGTCTGTGAAACGTTCTACTCAATGTAGCTACCGACATGATGAACACATTCAGCCAGTGTATGTTCAGCTCATTCAGCCTACGTACTGAGGATGTGACCATGCATTGGGCTGGCTGTGTTTCTCGCATCCAAAGGAGCTCTCTGTGATACATGATTAGTGTTTCCAGAAAAATGAATACAATAAAAGTCGTCGCTAAAAGCATTTCTATTTATGCGTGGCAAAATCATGCAAGTTAACCTTGACCTTCTGTATTGCAATTTTTTCCCCATTTCTGAGCCACATGGCTTTCCTCATGATAGCAACAAAAATGTGGTGTTAGTGGCAACTGAAGCAGATGCATGTATTTCCCCCTGCCTAATTAGGATTCTATGGGAAAAACGTATTTTTGATTGCATCAAACGCACTGACTTCTTCTATCAATATTTGCAATATTTACATGGAGAACTTCATTGAGGATCTATAAGAGCTGAACATATAAATCCTGGAGGACTGGGACATACTGTTTGCATTTGAAAATAAAGCCTTTGACATGTTTGCACACTGCAAATTGTACAGTTTCCTCTCATCCTCTCTTACCAACCTTATGTAGTATTTTCTTGGCTAGACTAAGGAGGTTTGGGCTCTAGCCATTTGTCCTAAGCAGCAGCTATTAATCTGCATTAAGCACACAATGTTTCACAAATACGGGTGTAGACGCCATGTACAAATATATTTACTTGAAGTTAAAATCCTCTTCACTCCGTTCGTGGCTCTCCTGGAACAGGCAGCCACCAACTGACAAAAAACAGTTTAAATCCAAGTTCTGCAATGTCCCAACGTTTCGTTCCGTGACCCGGAACCTGCTCACGGGAAATCCTTATGGATAGAGATGAAATTGTCGGAGATGAGCCCCTTCTCAGTTTAAAATAGCCTAAGCGCGGGAAAACCGCCAGAAATCAAAGCGGAAAGTGGAAACAGTCTGACTTCGCGAATCTGACTTCGTCTACACCCGTATTTGTGAAACATTGTGTGCTGATCGCTGGCCATGAAAGCTTCCGTAACAAAATCTGCATTAAATTAACTCTTCAGATCAATAGCTTGTCCTATATTGGAAGTAGATCATCCAGAAGTAACATAAATTCCGATACTTGTCCTGGTGCTTCCTTCCATTTGTTGGTGGGAAAGGAAAACCATTAGGATTTTGAAGCCGTTTCACGTGGAAGGGCCCAGTTATATACCCTGGAAATCAAGGGAAGCAACACATCTTCCTGATGAGTAAAGTGAGTCAAACGATGTTTTAGTCCTTTCCCATCTAGCTGAAATGTTTGACAGATGTGTGTATGTCCCACCTGTGTTTCCTGGGGAGCTTACAGCTGACCTACTTTTGCCCACTGGTGGTCTCTTATGCATTACTTTTTTTGTCATTGAACATTGCTGATTTATTAAGCTATACACTTCAAGGACATTGTACAATTGCGTGGAGGGAATAGGACACAACTGTGAAAAGTGAGAATTACTGTATCAGATAATATCCAATTAAAATCTAGCTAGCACAGCAGGAGAAATTGGAACTAGGGTTTATCCTTCAAGTAACATAATACATTGTGGTATTAGCTGGAAACAAAGTAAGTGTGAAACAGATTCCCTACCTTCCCCTCCAATTATTAACATCTATTGACATTTTATATCGGGATGAGAGAGACTGAGTTGGAATGTGTCGCCTTTCCAAGGGCGTATAATGATGCCAATAGGATGAACAGCTTTAAAGGCAGGAACATAAAAACTACCCATTATCAAAGCACATATCACATGTTTAAGTGAAAGTGTTTGCAACTGACACATAAGGCTGACAAATTGGTTTTTACTTTTACCACGTGATGCAAGGAAATGATTATATTTTTGCCCGATCTTTGTAGTTTCACAGCCCAGGGCTGATCTGCAGAACAGAGAAGGATAAATGCTTATAAGAATTAGGAATGGGTAGCACATGGCCCTGGGGTTGGTTGCACACAGGCAGGCTGTGGGAGGGAGCACACCTTGGGAATGCAACCTGTCCACATAGCATATAGAACTCTTGATATGAGCTGGGCCTGGTGCTGAGCAGGGCTTTGAACTTAATTTTGACTTAGACCTTTGTCCGTTTAGCAGGGATGTATCTAAGTAACTAGGTCATGAGTGCGAGTGCGAGTCATTTTTGCAAGAGTGCGAGTCCAAGTGCGAGTCAGTGTCAAACTTTTTGGGCAAGTACGAGTCAAGTGCGAGTCATTTTTGCATGAGTGCGAGTTGAGTACGAGTAAGGCCAGAAACCACGAGTCACAAGTTACGAGTCGAGTCACTTTGGGGAAAATGGCTTTTTTCCCTGAAAATGGGGTGGGTGGGTGTCTGTGTGTGGGGTGTGTGTGGGGACCTCTGAGACTTTTAAAGCACTCACTTGGCTCCCCCTATGCCCTTTCCCTCACCTCTCAGTCTTGTCACCACCCATCTGGTTTGGGAAAAACAAGCGTGTCTACATTCAAACCATTTATTATTCCCCCCCCCCGCACCTTCCCTTGCTGAGCCGAGCATCCTTTGGGCTCGGAGTTTTGGTCAATGAGGAGGGACTGCTGCGGCAGCTTCACCTTCCCTCACTCCTCCCCACCCCTCGCACTTGGAGTTGTGGCCAATGGCAGACAGACAGCAACAAAAGGGGGGGACTCAGAGCCAGGCTTGCTTTCCCACCGCCTTGAAAACCCTTCCTCCCTGCTGCCCTCCTCCTCCGAGGTCTCCACTGCGCCTGCCTGCCTGCCTGTGTTGATGCCGTCCATTAAAGGAAAATGACTTGGAAATGGCAAGTCGTTACCCCCACGAGTGCAAGTCAAGTACGAGTCCCGTGGGTCACGAGTGCGAGTGCAAGTGCGAGTCAGTGGGTCACGAGTACAAGTACGAGTATGAGTCAGGGAAAAAGTGGCTAAGTCACACTTGCGAGTCGAGTCATTTGACTCGAGTCCCCATCACTGCCATTTAGTGCTTGTAGAAATTGTTTCTAGTTTAGTCTTAAAAGTTCTTATGAATTAAGAATTCTTACTTTATGGTTGTAGCCTTTTATCTCTGCAGGGTGTGGGGGGGGGGACTGAATTGTATGGTCTACCCGCCATTATGGATCTGAATGAATTCCTGATGGCTCTGGGGAAATTTCCTACTTCTAGGGCTGGTGACTTACCTGCAGCTCTGGTTGACCTCTATAATGAAGAAATGGCCAGGATGAAATCATTCCTGCGAAACCTCTGCTGCCACACCGTAGAGCAAAGGCAGCTCCTTGGTTCTTCGAGAAGCTGCATGCTGTGAAGTGGTGCGGTTGACTCCTAGAGTAATAGTGGTGAAAAACTTGTGAAGAGCCCGACCGAACATGAGTTTGAGCCTACTCTGTGGTGGTGATGGCAGTGAAGAAGACTTTTTTGTCTGCCACCATTGTGTCCTCAGAAAGCCACCCAATGGAACTTTTCCAGGTCGTATGGAGCCTGCTCTACCTGGTTTCCCAGAGGGAGGAGGAGACCAGCTCAGTGCTCCATTGTGTCCTTCGGGATTCATCATTACTTCTGGATAGTCAAGTGGCCGCGGGGGGGGGGGGGGGGCTTTTGCTCAGCTTAGGCTGGTGCACCAACTGCAGCCTTACCTGAATTAGGCAGACCTGGCCACTGTGGTTCTATGAAATAGCAACATCCAGACTGGATTACTGCAATGCGCTCTACATGGGGTTGCCATTGAAGACTGTCCAGAAATTGCAATTAGTGCAGAATGCAGCAGCCCATGTGGTCATGGGGGCTTGCTGGTTTGACTCAGTTGAGCCGCTATTCTTAGAGCTGCACTGGCTGTTGGTTCATTTCTGGGCCTTGTGCTTTTGTGCAGGCACGATAGCATTGAACTGACTTACAGCTGTTCAGACTTCTGGACAAACCTCCAGAATGGAACCAGTAAGTAAGTTGGGGACTTAGTGTATTTGTTTAAATATATAGTTTAGGTCTGAAACCAATAAAACTTTGAATTTCCTATAATGCAAAAATCAAAATATAATTTGTGTAAGATATCGTACTCTTCTGTTCTGTCCTTCTTAATAAAAAGAACATTTTTTTTGTCTTGTAGAGAAAAAGTTAAAGGAAGATACCTACCGATACATGGAAGTGCTGGAGGAAAAGCTGAAAAGGTAAAGGCACAATAGTATCTTTAAATCGTTTAAAAAATAATTTTCAGTGTGTTTCACCTTCTAAAAGATTGCTTGGATTTCTGTTCCATTGTCTATGGCGTTTGTTTTGGGGCTTTGGGGTATGATATGATATGAGGGCTCCTTCATGGATCATTGCCTTGTCGTGGCGAAGGGGCTTGCGTAACTCAATGAAGCCATGAGCTATGCCGTGCAGGGACACCCAAGACGGACAGGTCGTAGCAGAGAGTTCTGACTAAAAGTGATCCACTGGAGAAGGAAATGGCAACCCACTCCAGTAACCTTGCCAAGAAAATCCCATGAACAGTACCAAAAGGCTAAAAGATATGACGCCGGAAGATGAGCCCCTCAGGTCGGAAGGTGTCCAATATGCTACTGAGGAAGAGCGGAGGAATATTCCAAGTAGACCCAGAAAGAGTGAAGCGGCTGGGCCAAAGCCAATAGGACGTCCAGCTGTGGATGTGTCTGAGGTTGAAAGGAAAATCCAATGCTGCAAGGAGCAATACTGCTTAGGAACATGGAATGTGAGGTCTATGAATCAAGGCAAGCTGGATGTGGTCAAAAATGAGATGATAAGATTGAACATTGACATCTTGGGAATCAGCGAACTAAAATGGACGGGCATGGGCGAATTTAAGTCAGGTGACCATCATATCTACTACTGTGGGCATGAATCCCTTAGAAGAAATGGAGTAGCTCTCATAGTCAATAAAAGAGTGGGAAAGGCAGTACTGGGGTGCAACCTCAAAAACGACAGAATGATTTCAGTTCGAATCCAAGGCAAACCATTCAACATTACAGTAATCCAAGTGTATGCCCCAACCACTGATGCCGAAGAAGATGAAGTTGACCGGTTCTATGAAGACCTACAACACCTTCTAGAACTAGCACCCAAAAAAGATGTCCTTTACATCATAGGAGACTGGAATGCTAAAGTAGGAAATCAAGAAATAAACGGAACAACAGGCAAGTTTGGCCTTGGAGTACAAAATGAAGCAGGGCAAAGGCTAACGGAGTTCTGTCAAGAGAACACGCTGGTCATAGCAAACACTCTTTTCCAACAACACAAGAGGCGACTCTACACATGGACATCACCAGATGGTCAATACCGAAACCAGATAGATTATGTGCTTTGCAGCCAAAGATGGAGAAGCTCTATACAGTCAGTAAAAACAAGACCTGGAGCTGACTGTGGCTCAGATCATGAGCTTCTTATTGCAAAATTCAGACTTAAACTGAAGAATGTAGGGAACACCACTAGACCAGTCAGATATGACCTAAACCATATCCCTTATGAGTATACAGTGGAGGTGAAGAATAGATTTAGGGCATTAGACCTGGTAGACAGAGTGCCTGAAGAACTATGGACGGAAGTTCATAACATTGTACAGGAGGCAGCAACTAAAACCATCCCAAAGAAAAAGAAATGCAAGAAAGCAAAGTGGCTGTCAGAGGAGGCTTTACAAATAGCTGTGGAAAGAAGGAATGCAAAAAGCAAGGGTGAAAGGGAAAGATATAAACAACTGAATGCAGAGTTCCAGAGAATAGCAAGGAGAGATAAGAAAGCCTTCTTAAATGAACAATGCAAGGAAATCGAGGAAAACAACAGAATGGGGAGGACTAGAGATCTCTTCAAGAAAATTGGAGATATCAAGGGAACGTTTTGTGCAAAGATGGGCATGATAAAGGACAAAAAAGGCAAGGACCTAACAGAAGCAGAAGAGATTAAGAAGAGATGGCAAGAATACACAGAAGAACTATACAAGAAAGATCTGAATGTTCCTGATGACCACGCTGGTGTGGTCACTGACCCAGAGCCGGACATCCTAGAGAGTGAAGTCAAGTGGGCCTTAGGTAGCATTACTAACAACAAAGCTAGTGGAGATGATAATATCCCAGCTGAGCTACTTAAAATCCTAAATGATGATGCTGTGAAAGTGCTGCACTCAATATGCCAACAAATTTGGAAAACTCAGCAGTGGCCAAAGGATTGGAAAAGGTCAGTTTACGTTCCAATTCCAAAGAAGGGCAGTGCCAAAGAGTGCTCAAACTACCGCACAATTGCACTCATTTCACATGCTAGCAAGGTTATGCTCAAAATCCTACAAGCTAGGCTTCAGCAGTACGTGGACCGAGAACTACCGGACGTACAAGCTGGGTTTCGAAGAGGCAGAGGAACTAGAGATCAAATTGCCAACATGCGGTGGATCATGGAGAAAGCACGAGAGTTCCAAAAAAACACCTACTTCTGCTTCATTGACTACGCAAAAGCCTTTGATTGTGTGGATCACAACAAACTGTGGCAAATTCTTAAAGAGATGGGGGTACCAGACCACCTTACCTGTCTCCTGAGAAACCTGTATGCGGGTCAAGAAGCAACAGTTCGAACCGGCCATGGAACAACTGATTGGTTCAAAATTGGGAAGGGAGTACGGCAAGGCTGTATATTGTCACCCTGCTTATTTAACTTATATGCAGAGTACATTATGAGAAATGCAGGGCTGAATGAATCACAAGCCGGAATCAAGATTGCCGGGAGAAATATCAACAACCTCAGATATGCAGACGATACCACCCTAATGGCAGAAAGTGAAGAAGAACTAAAGAGCCTCTTGATGAGAGTGAAAGAGGAGAGTGCAAAAGTTGGCTTGAAACTCAACATTAATAAAACTAAGATCATGGCATCTGGGCCCATCAATTCCTGGCAAATAGAAGGGGCAGAAATGGAAGCAGTAACAGATTTTACTTTTCTGGGCTCCAAGATCACTGCAGATGGAGACAGCAGCCATGAAATTAAAAGACGCTTACTCCTTGGAAGGAAAGCTATGGCAAACTTAGACAGCATAATAAAAAGCAGAGATATCACCATGCCAACAAAAGTTCGTATAGTCAGGGCGATGGTGTTCCCAGTAGCAATGTATGGGTGCGAGAGTTGGACCATAAGGAAGGCTGAGCGCCGAAGAATAGATGCTTTTGAACTGTGGTGCTGGAGAAGACTCCTGAGAGTCCCTTGGACTGCTAGGAGATCGAATCAGTCAATTCTAAATGAAATCAAGCCTGACTGTTCCCTGGAAGGACAGGTACTAAGGCTGAAACTCAAATATTTTGGCCACCTAATGCGAAGAGAGGACTCTCTGGAGAAGACGCTGATGCTGGGAAAGATTGAAGGCAAAAGGAGAAGGGGAAGGCCAAGGATGAGATGGTTAGACAGCATCACCGATGCAACAAACATGAAAATGAGCGAACTCAGGAAGATAGTGGAGGACAGGAAGGCCTGGCGGGATATGGTTCATGGGATCACGAAGGGTCGGACACGACTTAACGACTGAACAACAACAACAACAAATGATATGAGGGACTGGGTTGAAACTGTAAGCCTCTTAACAGCTTTGGGGACATTTACCTCATCATTGTAAATGGGTTTTGTTAATCATCTCTTTTTCAAATTAGACAAAACAAAATATTGTTTTCAAAATTCCACAGAGAAGTCAGTATACAAAACAGGTGTGTGGCAGGTGTCTTTGAAGAGTGTGAAAGACAGCACAACCTCCTTCCTAAGCGATTTTTCTGTGTTTTGTATTGATCAAAAAGGAGAGATGCACAAAAAGTTGTCACCTCAGGTAATGGGGTTGGACAGCCTGTGAGGTCACTATTCCCTTTAGACCTTACAGAATCCTGCAGACCCCCGCAGATGGTCGGTCTCTCTCTCTCTCTCTCTCTCTCTCTCTCTCTCTCTCTCTCTCTCTGCTTTTGTCTGTCAGTCTTTTATTTTGCATTCCTTTTACTCAGGGGAAGATTGTTTTAATTATTCAAGAAATGCTTGCTGTGCTATAAGGGGAAAGGAGCAGCAAGGTGCAGGTGAAAGGCGCTGGCTGGTTAAGAAAAGGCATGGGCACTAGTCCACTAGTCCTCATGACTGTTTAGTCTTCCTGACGCTGCTGTGCCCTGTACCATGGTATAGTGTCTCTGTAAGTCCCTCTGCGTTGGTGGGCCGGCTGGGATGTGGGTGTGTCACCTGCTGCTGCAGGTTTGACATAGGGAAGCTTCCCTTCCTTGATTTCTAGCAGGCTGGAGCAGCTATCTTCCAGGTCAAGCATGTTGCCACCAGGTCGAGGCTGTAGATGTTGACAGACCAATGATACTCAGGAGACAGTTTGAAAATGCCTGTTAAACTTTTGGGGGGAAATGGGGGAAAAAAAACCTAGATGTGGGCATAGAGTAGCTAAGCTGCCAAGGGAGACAGGCATTGGGCAACTATTCCCGTTTATTTCCTGCAGGCCTTTCACTCAGCGCAGTTCAGTGGAACGTTTCCAGGGCTTGGTGGCTGTATCATATTTGTTAAGTAACACTCCATCTGCTTCTGAAGAACTTTGCAGATCATGAAATTCTCGCCTTTTGTGTTCCAGCTTCAGAAGTGGGAAGCAAGAAAACAATGTCATTGTTTTAACCATTTAATCCTTATTCAGAATGTTCGTTTTTATTTTCCTTTCTGGAGCTGCTACTGAGATTAATGTTTAATCTTCTTTCTTTGAAGAGCTCTGGTGCCTCCCTCAAGGCTTTGGTTGACTCTCAGAGCTTATCACTTGGTGTGGTGTGGTGTTTATAACAGGATAATCTTAAGTATTTACATTTTTTAAATGTCTCTCAGATGCTACAGTTTATATTTGGGCCCTGTAACTAAACATACATCTTTAGTAGTAAACAGATAAGTGCTCACCCATTTGGGGGGATGCCAAACTATTTCAAGTTTGTCTACGCTAAATGTGTGGCATGGCTTAAGGCTGATCTGAGGTAACTAAAGGATGACAAGTGCTGTCTGCATAGCCAGTACATTACATAGGAGCAGAATTACTGCACTGAAAATTACAGCATTTTGAAGACAGGCTAGTTTTCCTTTGGGAATGTATGTCAGTATCGATGCTTTGAATAGGTCAGCATGCCATGGGCACCCGTCAATGAGGCTACTGTATAACCCTGTATGCTAAACAAAATTCTGCTGTTGCTGTAGCTGATCCTACTCAGTAAGACCATTGGGGGGGGGGGGGGAGATGGATGAATGTGGTAATTAACCTTGGCTAACTAGGCAGAGGCACTTTTTAAAGTGATGGCTCTCTTATAGTCTCAATTGACCTGAGCTGGTAGTCTCAATTCCAGCATAGCATCACGGGCCCTGTCCCATCCTCCTGCCTGTTGTTGGTGTCTGCCTTGTGGTTCATTTTAGATGGAACCATCTAAAGACATCTTGAGACAAGGAACCATCTTCTTATTTGTTCCGCTGTATAAACTGTTCTGAAAGCTTTTTGTTGTTGAAAAGTGGTATATAAAAAGAATACAACATTAATTGCTGATCAATAATTTGGTTTTCACTTGCCTTGAAAATCAGTTGATCAGAAAGAGAACTGTAACAGGATTACAAGATATATGTATAATGTGGGGAAACCCAATTAGACCAGGGGTTCTCAACCAGTGGTACTAGTACCACCAGTGGTACTTTGCCGACTGCTGGTGGTACTCGGACTGCCAGAACCCCGCTCTGACGCGGCACTTTTGGTGCCGCGTTTTCGCTCCCGAGAGGCTCCTGCCTTTGGCCGAGCCTCTTGGGAATGCTGAAAAGGGCCCTCCCACTCGCCCAGAGCCTCCTACCTATGTTTTCTGGCCTCTGAAAACCTGGAAATAACTGGCAATTATGTCATCACCAGTCACTTCCGGTAGTACGCACCAGCAGGAGAGTGGTGCCTGAGGTGGTACTCAGCTGGGAAGGGGTTGAGAACCCCCGAATTAGACAGTTTTGCCACATCATCTGAGTCAGGAATTGGTTAGGAAGCTGTGGGTGGCCGTAGTCAAAAGACTAATAGCATCTGAAGCACCTGGATTGTTCCTGATAGCACTCTAAGGAGAGCCATTAGTATTGAAGTTTTCCTTCAATATTTCACTATTACCAGTGGTGCCGTGGAGTTTATGGATCCAGTAGGACCAATTGTCAGCAATAGTGGTATTTAATTTGCACATTATTTTTCCTCTAAATTAACACAATTTTTGAGTATATATAACATGTCCAAATTACTGTGATAGTAAAACTTGCATGGTTTTAATGCTCATGCGGTAGATTCAGTGTACATTTAATGTATAGACACATCTCTATGAATGAAGAACCAGAATGGTGTAGTGGTTTGGGAGTTGGACTTAGACCTGGAAGATCCAGGTTCAAATCCCTGCTCAGCCACGAAGCTTCCTGGGTGACCTTGGGCCAGTCACTATCTCTCAGCCCCACCTACCCCACAGGGTTGTTGTGAGGACAAAAAGGAGGGGAGGAAATATGTACACCACTCTGAGCTCCTTGGAGGAAGGGCAGTATAAAAATGTAAGTAAATAAATAAATAAATAAATAAAGAAGGAGAAACCTCACAAGAATTAAACTCTAAAAGCTTTGTTTTGCTAAAAACATTACTCCTTGTTTACTGCATTTTTTTAACCATTTGCTTTAAAAGTCTCTAGTACACCCCACCCCACTAGGTTTTAAAAATCTGCAGCATGTCTTAAAATTCTTGCCTCCCAAATGTGATTATTCTTAGGGTAGTGTCTAACCCCTGGATAATCATCAAGCTTAGCGGTTTATCTTAAGCACCCATGTGAGTGTTGATGACCATTATATACCGTATTTCTCGCTCTTTTTTAATTTAGCACTTTTTTTCATTCATTATCAAATCTGCAGAGTGAGATCTGCTGGATGCATAATGGGCCAGGAAATTCTTTCATGCATCAAATATAGTTCAACCCACATTTCAAGATAACCTGGTACGTGTAAATGTTATTCACATCCCCTCACATTCTAAGCATGCATGACTAATCTAAGGTGCTAATGGTAATTATCTGCCTCCTACAACATACATGTGACCAATCTGATACACATAAATTAAGTGTTTGAATACATACACCATGTGGTACAAAGGTAGAAGCGATGGGAGAGGAAAGTAAAATTCTGCAAAGAAAACTGTATTTACAGATTAGACAAGTTATTTTTCATATGTAAAATGGGTGTGTATAGGCAAATTATTTTTATTTCCTGTTTTAGTCTCTTCATACGATCAACTTTTTAAAAGAGAGAATTGATTCACAGCACAGTCCACTCAGAGGCAATCCCCATTAATTTCAATGAGATTTACTCTCAGCTAAGTGGGTCTGGTATTGCAATTAGGCTGCAGTCCTATATATACTTATCTAGAAGTAAGCCCATTGAATATAGTAAGCAGAGGTGAAACAAGGGTGGAGCGAAGGCAAGTAGTTGTGCAAGACTCTGTTACACTGGAGTCAGCGGCCCCTCCCCCTTGCTGTTGGAGCCATTCCAGCAGCAACAGCGGAGTGTCCAGCGTGTTGCCTTTGCTGCCAGAATGGCTCCAACAGCAAGGGGGAGGGGCCGCTGACTCCAGTGTAACGGAGTCTTGCACAACTACTTGCCTTCGCTCCACCCTTGTTACGCCCCTGATAGTAAGTAGGACTTCCTTATGTGTAAATAAGTATAGAATTTTGCTGTTTTTGTGCAGTAGAAACATTTGCTTTTCTGAAGCCCAGGAATCCAAAGTAGCGTTGCTCTCCTTAGCATACCCCTCATCCCTTATTCTCTACTAAACAGTAACAGAATTCATCTATGACCCAGATTAATGTGTTAACAAAGCAGTGTGTGGGCCTGCAATTTGTTCAAAATGATACATTTAATTGTTTGTAAAAGTTGTTGCCTTAAACTGCTGGGCATAAAATTAAATGTGAACTAATTAGGTTTTACAGTTAGGTTACCTGCATCAGTTATTAAGTACTGCGAAAAGACAAATAAGAGGACATTAGTAAATGCTGTCATGTATGCAGTATATGCTCATAAAACCCCTTATAAATACAAGGATGTTTGGCATGACTGTTAGTCACTCATATTGGTTTTGATAGCCTTTAAATATTTCATTTCCTCAGCATGTTAGCAAAACTGATTTTACTGGAACTCCTAAAGTGGGCAATTCTTAATAAGAAAAGAAAAAGCCAAGCTGATCTTCATTCTTGGCATTAAATGAATATGCCGCTGAATGTGAATTAAATTTAGAATACTGTAGTATAACATATTATTCCACATCTTTCTATCAGTTCCATTTTTCCAGTTTCAGATCCTTGTATTTGATTTGTTACCAGCCTGAATAAATGTGTCTCTAACTGTTGTCCGTCCTAAGCTGTTAGAATAAGATGGGTTAAAAACCCTGACCAGTAATAACAACAGCTGCAGACTCTCAGCCACTCCTACCTGGAACATAGGAGTGAGAATATGAGACATAAAACCATGAACAACATCCCTTCTATATGCTGTAACTGCCTTCTGTAATATCTCATGGGCCACATGGTGATTGCTCCTAAATCCCTTATCACAACTGCCTCAGGCATCAAACTCCTTTTTTATTTGTCTCAGTCAACATCAATATCACATTTTTTGAGCTGATGAAATTTAATGTGATTATGCTCTACTCCACATCTCGGGAAGATTACTCTGTGGCTTCTATTCATTGTAAATAAAATAAAATAGGGACATTTAGCTGTTATTCTTAATTCCCTGATAGAAATCATACAATTACTTAGCGGGATGACATACTTTGAAGGATAGCTAGTGACAATTACACAAAGGAGCCTTACTTAGCTATTCTCTTTTAGCATTTGGAAAGTGGGAGAATAAATGAATATGAGCCCTAATATGCTTCAGCACGGAGATTCGCCTTTGCTTTGCTGTGGAAGATTGACAGTGATGCAGTATCCTTTAGCTTTGCAAATGAATATAAAGCCTTCCTCCTTTAACCGATTTCCTCACTATTTGTCTTCATTATTTCTATTCAGCTTTATCTTTATTTAATTTAACTAGTGCACTTGTCAGTTCTTGGTTATGCAGCTGGAGTTTCCAATTTTGGAAACAAGACGGCGTGCTCACGTGTACTTTACCAAGCATCAAAGCCACAAATGTTTTGAAGAGAGCTCACAATCAGAGTTACAAAATGAACACTCATGTAGGTTGCAGAGTATCCTTTAGTCGATCTTGCATATCTGTATATGATTAAAGGGGTTGCAGCACAATGAGTAGGCGGTTGGAACATATGAGATCCCAGATTTGATGTCTGGCATCCCGTTAATGGATCCTAGGTAGCAAAATCGGAAGAGACATCTGCCTGAGCCCCTAGAGAGCTCCATCAAAGTTGACAGTAGTGAGCTAGATTGTCCACTGAAGTATCACAGCATATGTTGGCTCCTTGTATTACTTGTGTGCTTTATGGAGACAAGTGCAATTTAATTAGTTTGGAACAAATCTGACTAAACCAGGAGCTCCCAATTTATATACCGTATTGTCCCGAGTATAAGACACACCTGATTATAAGACGCACCCTTAAAGTTTGGTGCTATTAAAAAAATTAATTAAATCACTGGCATTAAATTGCAACAGCCTGATTATAAGACGCACCCCTAGTTTAAAAACTTAAATTAGGAGAAAAAAGTGAGTCTTATACTCAGACCAATACGGTATTTTAGTGTACCCAAACCCCATTTTTTCAGAGTCTCTGGCCCTTGTACACTTTCCTTCAGGACCTGGATGAAAAGACACTGCCAAAGACTGCGTTGTCCTTTGCTCACCAGTAAAGTTCCCTCCTTTCCATTTCTGTGTCAACTATCAGTTTAATTTTAGCCCATCCCCTCCCCCCCCCCCAGAAGAGATGCTTGGCTCCATCATTGGTTTGCTGACAGCTGAAAGTGTATTTGTGTGGTTTTAATGTTAGGGACCAAAGTTTTTGGTTGAGACTGGTGATTCTATTCTGTTGTTCTTGTTTACTGGCACTGTTTATTAACCTTGTTTTCATTCTGGTGTTTGTGTTTTTATTATGTTAGCCACCTTATGTGACACACTATCTGGAGAGGAAAATTGGGGTGTAGATATCTAAATAAAATGTTCATTTAATTCAATTTGGAACAGTTCACTTGAGTCTTGTAGCACAAAGTTCCTATTTAGGAGGATAACTCAAAAGTATTCTGTTTCACAACTTTGCTTTTGCATAAAAAATAGCAAGCCGCTTTTTTTTGTTGTTGTTGTTCCTCCAGTGTTTCAAGTTCATGGACTGGTATCATTGATTATTTGGGAAATAAAAAAGAGCATTAAAGCACCTCAGAGCTAAAAAAAAAAAAATCTATACCGTTTATATGTTCTTGGCAATGATGCAGGTCTTTCTATCGATACAAAAAGTAGGTCAGATTTTGGAACTCAATGCCCTTGGCAGTGCCCTTTGAAGTTTGCAAAGTTGCAAAGCACAACTATCCATCCCTTTGCTAGCTCGGTATTATTCAAACCTGGTCCAAAGTTGCTTTACTGAAGTCTCGAACTGAGCTTTATTCTCTTTTATCTTCAGTTTTTGATCCCCTTAGAAATACTGATCACTTAAGATGTGGGCTTAGGGATGCCAGGTGATTCTCATGTACAAGATCCAAGCGCTTTCTTGTATGCCATTGGGGAAGCATTGTGGAAAGAGCGTGGATCAACTTCAGTCTCTAGTTGTCCGGGGGGGGGGGGGGAGCTCAGATTTTTAGGGAATGCTGCAACATACTTCAAGTGAATCAACTTCCCCTTTCCTAACTTCTCCTTTATTAAACCTATTTCTGTGGGTCTGTAGGATGTGCGAGTAATGCACGCTTCTGCCGCTTTGGGTCCCCCCCATATGGGGGGAGAAAGCGGGGTATAAATTCAATAAATAAATAAATAATTCTGCTTTTTGTGCTCCTGCTATAAAATCTGAAGGGAAACGTGTTCATCGGATGTGAAACCACCACAGGACAAAGTCCTGAAGCTCCCTCATCCCTCCACTTTCATCTCTGTTTTGTGGCTCCTCCGGATCGCCATTTTAAAAATGTGCAAGTACCCACCAGGCCACTTTTTGTGTTTATAGGGCACATCTCCTGTGGCTCTGAAAGGTTCTGTATCAGTAGACTTCTGATAAACGAAAGCTGTGCCATGACTTTGTGTTCAGCAAATGATTAAAGGTATAGGCACTTTGTCCTCTATTGTTTCTGGTCACCCTGCACATGCCCCATTGGCCCGGTTGCATCAGTGCTGGAAAGTTGGATGGGATTGGGCTCTAAGTTGTACCCATTCACAGTAGCGTCACTAGAATGCGCGTCACCCTGGGGCGGGGGATGCGCGTCACCCTAGTGACGCTCTGTTATCGCGGCGCGGGGTGGGGTGGGGGCGACCCGGCTCCCCCCGCGTCGCGCCGCGTCGCTCGGGTCGCCCTTCGGACGCTCCGAGGTTGGCCCGGGAGAAGGCCTCGGAGCGTCCGACCCCGTCGGCGCTCCAGGGCCTTCTGAAAGAAGGCCCAGGCAGCACGTCGATCCAGGTATTTTTCGGGTTTTCGCGCATGCGCAAAAAAACCTCAAAACGCGCCTGTGCAAAAACCCGAAAAATACCCGGACCGACGCGCTGCCTGGGCCTTCTTAGGCCCAGCGCCGACGGGGTTATAGCAGGAGCACAAAAAGCACAAGTCACCCCATGGCGCGCGTCACCCCCAGGCGGCCCGCCCCCCCGCCACGCTCCAGTGACACCCCTGCCCATTCATGCAGCAGAGACAGAACGGTGGCTGTCTTAATTGGACAATAGTAACGAGCTAAACAGCTACTAGTTACAAATTTAGCATTGGCTCATTAGTCCACTGTTCAGGTGTAATGATGTTTAATTCTTAACAGAAATTAACAGATGAGAAGCCAAGGTCCTGTCTGCTAAGCAAGTCGTTGCCCTGGCAAAAATGTATTTGCAGGACAGACTTCTGAGCGGAGAAAGATGCATTTATATTTTTACAAAACCATTAAAATAGCTCTTTTTACAATAAATTCTATACATTATGCACTAGATAATATCCTTTTAAAAAGTTACAGTCACTATAAAATAAACCAATTAGAGAGTAAGCTCTAACAAGGCTTTGCTGATTTCCTTGTAAATTAGTTAATTTCCTGCTTTTGACAAGCCAGCTCTACAAGCTTATCTTCTTCACCTTAAGAAAGAAATCAAAAGAAATCAAAGGAAAAACAATCAGCTACAGCAGACTGTCATTTTGTGTTTCCCGTGGAGATAATTTAACTATAACACAGTGACATTGAACATTGATAGGAAAATGACAGGCTGTGATTAAAGTTTTGTCCTAGATGAAATGAATGTCTGGCAGATGAAAAGAATACTAAAAGAAAAAAAATTCCAGCCCCCAACTCTTGCTCAAATGCTTTTTTATGACTGTTATTGCCCAGTATTATGTGGTATGTTGTTTTTAATAACCATAATCAAACATCCATTATTGGTTTTCAGCAATAGAAAAATTGTTCTTTCCCCTTTATTTTCTCAAATGGACTTACAGAGCATAAGGCATGGTTACATAATAATCTATACTCTTGCATTAATCCAAGGAGCCTGCTCTGCCCTCAAAATATTGATAGTTTCTTCATTCTTTTGAGAGCAAGAAATAATTTTGTCAGGCTATTTTTGGATTTCAATTTAGATTTCAGAGCTTATGTAGTGGGGGGGAAGAGAAGTAGATATTTGTTATAAGCTAAGAATCTGAGGATAGTAATTGTTGTTGATATGTTTAATATTTAGTAAGGGAAAAAAGATATCCAGAGTCCATTGTGCAATATTCGTTTTGAAGGTCAAACAAGAAAACAAATGTTTTTGTGATAAAATCGGGGCAAAGGGAGGGCGGCCATAGGTCCAGCCACTCCGGGAGGGGGCATGGAATGGCTTCAGCTGAATCCTGTCCCCTGCCGCGTGGCTGGGCTGTTACACGGCCTCCTCCGACTTCCGCCAGTGATTTTGCTGACGGAAATCCGAGGCAGCCGATCGGCCTCGGCACCATTTACACTCGGGGAAGGGGACGAGTGTCCCCTTCCCTGAGTAGACTTTCCGCCGAGCGGGAGCCTGCCCGCGGCGGAGCACGGGATCCGGCGGGTTGCCTGGGCTGCCCACCCGATCCTTAGGCAGGATTGGGCTGCCCGATGCACTATGCCATGAGTATTTGCTGGATCACACTGAATGCAAGGCTTTATGAGTAAAGCCTATTTGTGCAGAAGCTTCCTGTTCTGTTCTAGGAGAGCAAAACGCTTGATGTGTACATTTGGGAATGCCCATTTGAGAATGGATGATTTGAGAAATTTCTTATTCTCTCCATTTTTGTAATCCTGTTGACTTTATCTACTGTCTCAGTTTCTCCATCAAATACAGGGGGGCCGCCGTATCCGCGGGGGATACGTTCCAGCCCCCACTATGGATACCTGAAACTGCGGAAAGGGACGAATGCCCCCCGCGGTTTTCAGAGGGCCCCCCGCCCCCCCCCCGCAGGCCAGCACCCCCTCTCCGCACCCTCCACAGCCCACCCTGGCACTTACTTTTAGCAGAAAACTCCGTTTCTTTCTTCCAAAGTTCCAATTTTTCAGCTTCCTTTTAGGCCTGACAAACAAGACTTAGGTACACCTTACCTGTCTCCTGAGAAACCTGTATGCGGGTCAAGAAGCAACAGTTCAGACCGGCCATGGAACAACCGATTGGTTCAAAATTGGGAAGGGAGTACGGCAAGGCTGTATATTGTCACCCTGCCTATTTAACTTATATGCAGAGTACATTATGAGAAATGCAGGGCTGAATGAATCGCAAGCCGGAATCAAGATTGCCGGGAGAAATATCAACAACCTCAGATATGCAGACGATACCACCCTAATGGCAGAAAGTGAAGAAGAACTAAAGAGCCTCTTGATGAGAGTGAAAGAGGAGAGTGCAAAAGTTGGCTTGAAACTCAACATTAATAAAACTAAGATCATGGCATCTGGTCCCATCAATTCCTGGCAAATAGAAGGGGCAGAAATGGAAGCAGTAACAGATTTTACTTTTCTGGGCTCCAAGATCACTGCAGACGGAGACAGCAGCCATGAAATTAAAATACGCTTACTCCTTGGAAGGAAAGCTATGGCAAACTTAGACAGCATAATAAAAAGCAGAGATATCACCATGCCAACAAAAGTTCGCATAGTCAGGGCGATGGTGTTCCCAGTAGCAATGTATGGTTGCGAGAGTTGGACCATAAGGAAGGCTGAGCGCCGAAGAATAGATGCTTTTGAACTGTGGTGCTGGAGAAGACTCCTGAGAGTCCCTTGGACTGCTAAGAGATCAAATCAGTCAATCCTAAATGAAATCAACCCTGACTGCTCCCTGGAAGGACAGGTACTGAGGCTGAAGCTCAAATATTTTGGCCACCTAATGCGAAGAGAGGACTCTCTGGAGAAGACTCTGATGCTGGGAAAGATTGAAGGCAAAAGGAGAAGGGGAAGGCAAAGGATGAGATGGTTAGACAGCATCACCGATGCAACGAACATGAAAATGAGCGAACTCAGGAAGATAGTGGAGGACAGGAAGGCCTGGCGGGATATAGTTCATGGGATCACGAAGGGTCGGACACGACTTAACGACTGAACAACAACAACAAGAGTCTCAGCAAGGTTGAGACTCTAAGTTTCAGGCCTAAAAGGAAGCTGCAGAATCGGAACTTTGAAGAAAAAAACAGAGGTTTTTGCTAAAACTAAGCGCCTGGGGGGGATGAGCACGACCCCCCCTGCGCCCTCCACAGCCCTCCCATGTACTTACTTTTAGAGGAGAAACCTCCGTTTTTTCTTCCAAAGTTCCGATTCTGCAGCTTACTTTTAGGCCTGACAAACAAGACTGATAGCTAGAGTCTCAGCAAGGTTGAGACTCTAAGTTTTGTTCATCAGGCCTAAAAGGAAGCTGAAAAATCGGAACTTTGGAAGAAAGAAACAGAGGTTTCTGCTAAAAGTAAGTGCCGGGTGTGTGTGTGGAGTGTGCGGGGGGGGGGAATTCCTCAACCGTGGATAACTGAAACTGCGGTTGAGGAATCAGTGGATACGGGGGCCCCCCTGTAATATGCGGGGGGAGGGGCAATCCTATAAGAAAAACGTCTTCTTAACTATGTTCCTGATTACAGTCCATTACTGTAGTTCCTCAGTCAATGGTTCCTATTGACATATCATACAGTCAAACATTTCATTTGTTTCTTCCTATTAGTGACCTTAGAAGTTGAGAGTAAGTAACTTTGGAAACCAGTTATACAAAATAAAAACCCAAGCTCCTTGAGCATGTCAATACAAGGTCTTTAGCAATTCCTATTTGAAAGATCTCTAGGAATCAGAATATGGCTGGCCACAGTAACATGCTTGCGTTGAGTTATTTTTCTCAGATAAATCTTATTCTTTTTTATGATCCAGTTACTGCCATTTCAATGTCATCTCTGGCCTTTACTGAATAAAGGATTTAAATTTTCAACAGAAAATGTGTATATGGACCCAGGCAGACTGTAATAACCACAGAACTATAACACACAGCCATGAAATTGCATCCTATTTACCAGTTTCACAGTGTTTTATCAACTGATTTGTTCCTGCAATTTAGAAACATACCTTTGAAAATCAATATTTAATTGTACTGCAGTTATGAAATACATTTATAACAATAATAGTGTGCAAGTCTTTTGCTTCCAAAAGTTAATCTTATTAAACAAAATAATATGCTGGGTTAATCTATTTTCCCCACTACTGTATACTTTTGTACAGCCACTTATGTTTGTCATCCTTCATATACATTGATATCATAAAGCTCATTACAAGATGTCAGTAAAAGGGGGCTCCCAGGGAGAAGGCAGGCTGACTAAAGGAAGTAGTGCCTAGTGGTCAGTGCACGTGCACCCCTTCCTGCACCCTGCTTTCCCATTACTGGACCAGCAACTGAACAGTGAAAACCCTTGGTTTTGTATCTGCTGCCTCCATCCCGGGCTACATAAACCAGGCAGAGGAGGGCTGTGGGAGAAAAACCCTCCCAGGAGAGCACTGAAATCCAGGAATTATTATTAAAAATAAAACCCACAGTAGCATCTGCAGTGCAAAGTGATGTGACAATCCATTGAATTACTCATGAACATGGACCAGGCAGAACAAGGGTCAAAATGTAACTAGTTTATTAAAAGACTAACAGCTCAATCCTAATTCTGCTGTCGTCATCCTGGCTGCCGGCTCTTGCACTTTACAAGCTCTTTCAGGCAGCTGCAACCAAGCTTCAGACCGACTTCTCAAGGACGCTATCCAGGTTTTTTTTCCAGCTGACTCCTCCACACTCCACACCTCCGCACAGACACGCCAGCGGCCTCTCGGTCTCCCATCCAAGCAACTGATCCTGCTTAGCTTTTTCAGGCAAGGTGACAGCTCAACCTCCAGACCACACCCCCTGCCCTAATAATTGCTAATAGGTAATAATTGCTTTATGCCAAGGTTTCATTCATTCATTCATTCATAATTGCTAACTGCATGCCAATCTCAGTACCCCAGACATGGAGATATTTCCCCAATCTACAAAATCATGTGGGGCTAGATAACAGAGTTTCAAACAAAGGACAAAGGCTGATTACAAAGTATGCCCCAGTAGTTTTTCACACTACTGATCCTGCACAGGAGTGTCTGAAGAGTTAAAAGTGTCCAAAAACACAGAAAAATAGGCAAAAAATGGGGGGAGGGGGAAACATCACATAAGACGATAAAAGAATCCAATTAAAAGTTCTGACAAATAAACCATTTTTAAGATGAATGTGTGTTGTATAATGCAGATCTAATCGTCAAAGCCAATTACGAAATACAATAAACATGTTTGATGCACCACTTTTCATTCGAACGTAGCTTAAGTATTTATTTTTAAAAAATGAAGTTCTAATGCATAGTGGGAGCGAAGCACAAGGGGTTTGTTATGAATAGTAAATCATACAGTGGAAACAGCCAAACAATCAAGTTGGAATAGATGGGTCCAACCCACAGCTTAAAGACAGGATTTTCTATACATTGCCCAAATCCGTATTGGTTCCATGAACTTATGCTGCAGTTTGATACACACTTACATGGGAGTAATTCCATTGAATTTAATAGGACATGTCTGTGTAGACATGCATAGGATTGCACTGTTAATCTAGTAATTTCCATCATCCAATGTGATGAATGTTGCAAAGAACTGTAACCAACCTGTGCAACGGAGAATCAGCTAAAAGGTCTCTCACTGGTATACAGTTGGACCTCGCTATCCGTGTGGGATCCATTCTGGAACACACACACACCCAGCGGATAACAAAGATCTGCGGATACCAGGACCGCCTAAAACATGTTTAAAAAGAAAAAAAGCTCCCAAAGCACCGTTTTACCTTTTAAAAACCAAACCACTGCGTTTTCAAGCCTCCACAAGGTTTCTTGAAGCTTCATAATCCACTTCCGGGTCACGCGAAGGCTCTTCCCCCCCCCTCCCAGCCTTGTCCCAGGCCTGAGAGCCCCACATGGGGCTTCTCTGACCTGTGCCAGCTATTTAGATGGTGCAGATCCGAGAAGCCCCATTGAGCAGACTGGGGCTGTTACTGTACATGGGGACTTCCAGCCTGCTCAATTCCAGAATTTGATACAGCATAGTCCCCGTGGCCCCACTGCACCAGCGCTGGATATGATTGGGATGTAAGCTACTTATCAGCTTGAAATTAGTAGCCATACAATTTACAATACAAGCCATACAATATAAACAGTACAGTAATAATGAAGTAGTTCTGTTTCTCAATAATAGATATCCACAACATGCCCTTCTAAAATATTGTAACTTGAAGTTTTCTTGCTGACATAATTTTATTTGTAACAGACATACCCTGCGGATAGCGAAGAACATGTTAAAAAGGGAAAAACACTAGTTTTTTTTAACCTTTTTGACTGATACCGCTGCGCGTTCTTGCTTTAACCATGCTGAAATCGCGAATCACCCTCCCTCTCCGAAAATAGTTCCAGAATACATTGCAGTGCATTCTGGGGTGACCTTGGGGGAGGGGAGGGGGGAGTCGCACGACCTGGAAGAGGCTTCCGGAGCACGATTTCAGCATGCTTAAAGCAAGAACACACATCAGTTTCAGTCAATAGGTAAAAAAAAACCACATTTCCTCCCCCTTTTTAAACACGTTTTGAAGGTAGACCTCACGGGTCCGGAATCCACAATGAGTCAAATATGTGGATCCCGAACCCACGGATAGAAAGGGTCTATTGTACTTCAAATGGCCTGTAACAATTAATTGATCATCACTGGACATGTAACAGGTGTGCACCAAAAGAATAACATGTTTAAATTATTTTATGTTGTTGTTGTTGTTCAGTCGTTAAGTCGTGTCCGACCCTTCGTGATCCCATGAACCATATCCCGCCAGGCCTTCCTGTCCTCCACTATCTTCCTGAGTTCGCTCATTTTCATGTTCGTTGCATCGGTGATGCTGTCCAACCATCTCATCCTTGGCCTTCCCCTTCTCCTTTTGCCCTCAATCTTTCCCAGCATCAGAGTCTTCTCCAGAGAGTCCTCTCTTCGCATTAGGTGGCCAAAATATTTGAGTTTCAGCCTCAGTACCTGTCCTTCCAGGGAACAGTCAGGCTTGATTTCATTTAGAATTGACTGATTTGATCTCCTAGCAGTCCAAGGGACTCTCAGGAGTCTTCTCCAGCACCACAGTTCAAAAGCATCTATTCTTCGGCGCTCAGCCTTCCTTATGGTCCAACTCTCGCAACCATACATTGCTACTGGGAACACCATCGCCCTGACTATACGAACTTTTGTTGGCATGGTGATATCTCTGCTTTTTATTATGCTGTCTAAGTTTGCCATAGCTTTCCTTCCAAGGAGTAAGCGTCTTTTAATTTCATGGCTGCTGTCTCCGTCTGCAGTGATCTTGGAGCCCAGAAAAGTAAAATCTGTTACTGCTTCCATTTCTGCCCCTTCTATTTGCCAGGAATTGATGGGACCAGATGCCATGATCTTAGTTTTATTAATGTTGAGTTTCAAGCCAACTTTTGCACTCTCCTCTTTCACCCTCATCAAGAGGCTCTTTAGTTCTTCTTCACTTTCTGCCATTAGGGTGGTATCGTCTGCATATCTGAGGTTGTTGATATTTCTCCCGGCAATCTTGATTCCGGCTTGCGATTCATTCAGCCCTGCATTTCTCATAATGTACTCTGCATATAAGTTAAATAGGCAGGGTGACAATATACAGCCTTGCCGCACTCCCTTCCCAATTTTGAACCAGTCAGTTGTTCCATGGCCGGTCCGAACTGTTGCTTCTTGACCCACATACAGGTTTCTCAGGAGACAGGTAAGGTGGTCTGGTACCCCCATCTCTTTAAGAATTTGCCACAGTTTGTTGTGATCCACACAATCAAAGGCTTTTGCGTAGTCAATGAAGCAGAAGTAGGTGTTTTTTTGGAACTCTCGTGCTTTCTCCATGATCCAGCGCATGTTGGCAATTTGATCTCTAGTTCCTCTGCCTCTTCGAAACCCAGCTTGTACGTCCGGTAGTTCTCGGTCCACGTACTGCTGAAGCCTAGCTTGTAGGATTTTGAGCATAACCTTGCTAGCATGTGAAATGAGTGCAATTGTGCGGTAGTTTGAACACTCTTTGGCACTGCCCTTCTTTGGAATTGGAACGTAAACTGACCTTTTCCAATCCTTTGGCCACTGCTGAGTTTTCCAAATTTGTTGGCATATTGAGTGCAGCACTTTCACAGCATCATCATTTAGGATTTTAAGTAGCTCAGCTGGGATATTATCATCTCCACTAGCTTTGTTGTTAGTAATGCTACCTAAGGCCCACTTGACTTCACTCTCTAGGATGTCTGGCTCTGGGTCAGTGACCACACCAGCGTGGTCATCAGGAACATTCAGATCTTTCTTGTATAGTTCTTCTGTGTATTCTTGCCATCTCTTCTTAATCTCTTCTGCTTCTGTTAGGTCTCTGCCTTTTTTGTCCTTTATCATGCCCATCTTTGCACAAAACGTTCCCTTGATATCTCCAATTTTCTTGAAGAGATCTCTAGTCCTCCCCATTCTGTTGTTTTCTTCAATTTCCTTGCATTGTTCATTTAAGAAGGCCTTCTTATCTCTCCTTGCTATTCTCTGGAACTCTGCATTCAGTTGTTTATATCTTTCCCTTTCACCCTTGCTTTTTGCATTCCTTCTTTCCACAGCTATTTGTAAAGCCTCATCTGACAGCCACTTTGCTTTCTTGCATTTCTTTTTCTTTGGGATGGTTTTCGTTGCTGCCTCCTGTACAATGTTACGAACTTCCGTCCATAGTTCTTCAGGCACTCTGTCTACCAGGTCTAATGCCCTAAATCTATTCTTCACCTCCACTGTATACTCATAAGGGATATGGTTTAGGTCATATCTGACTGGTCTAGTGGTGTTCCCTACATTCTTCAGTTTAAGCCTGAATTTTGCAATAAGAAGCTCATGATCTGAGCCACAGTCAGCTCCAGGTCTTGTTTTTACTGATTGTATAGAGCTTCTCCATCTTTGGCTGCAAAGCACATAATCTATCTGGTTTCGGTATTGACCATCTGGTGATGTCCATGTGTAGAGTCGCCTCTTGTGTTGTTGGAAAAGAGTGTTTGCTATGACCAGCGTGTTCTCTTGACAGAACTCCGTTAGCCTTTGCCCTGCTTCATTTTGCGCTCCAAGGCCAAACTTGCCTGTTGTTCCGTTTATTTCTTGATTTCCTACTTTAGCATTCCAGTCTCCTATGATGTAAAGGACATCTTTTTTGGGTGCTAGTTCTAGAAGGTGTTGTAGGTCTTCATAGAACCGCTCAACTTCATCTTCTTCGGCATCAGTGGTTGGGGCATACACTTGGATTACTGTAATGTTGAATGGTTTGCCTTGGATTCGAACTGAAATCATTCTGTCGTTTTTGAGGTTGCACCCCAGTACTGCCTTTCCCACTCTTTTATTGACTATGAGGGCTACTCCATTTCTTCTAAGGGATTCATGCCCACAGTAGTAGATATGATGGTCACCTGACTTAAATTCGCCCATGCCCGTCCATTTTAGTTCGCTGATTCCCAAGATGTCAATGTTCAGTCTTATCATCTCATTTTTGACCACATCCAGCTTGCCTTGATTCATAGACCTCACATTCCATGTTCCTAAGCAGTATTGCTCCTTGCAGCATTGGATTTTCCTTTCAACCTCAGACACATCCACAGCTGGACGTCCTTTCGGCTTTGGCTCAGCCGCTTCACTCTTTCTGGGTCTACTTGGAATAGTCCTCCGCTCTTCCTCAGTAGCATATTGGACACCTTCCGACCTGAGGGGCTCATCTTCCGGCGTCATATCTTTTATCCTTTTGGTACTGTTCATGGGATTTTCTTGGCAAGGTTACTGGAGTGGGTTGCCATTTCCTTCTCCAGTGGATCACTTTTAGTCAGAACTCTCTGCTACGACCTGTCCGTCTTGGGTGTCCCTGCACGGCATAGCTCATGGCTTCATTGAGTTACGCAAGCCCCTTCGCCACGACAAGGCAATGATCCATGAAGGAGAAATTATTTTATACAGGGATATAATCAATCTCCTCAACTTTTTATTCATCACAGACTGAATTTGCAGATGTGGTTATAAATGTCACATTTGGGATACAATCCTATGCGCTGTTAAGATTTCCCAATTCCTTCCAAAATTGGGAAGGAATTGGGAAGTGACTCTATGGATAGATAGGACAACCTGTCTATGAGGATGTCAAGATGGTCACCTGAAAGGGTGGATTGGCAAGGGGTGACTGCCTTCTTCCGCCCACCCCCATGGCTCCTCCTTACTCCCTGGATTAAAAAAAATGGAGCAGAAGGAGACGTGTGGAGGAGAGGTCTCTCTAGCCCAACACTCTCCTTCCTTCCACACTCTTCATCTTTGTCTCCATTCCGCTGTTCCTTTTCAGATCCAGAGAGCCAGAAGAGGAGGAGCAGTACTGTCGCAGTGCTGCTGGCTAAGGGGTGTGTGTGTGTGTGGGGGGGGCATTTGGCACACCACTTCAGGCACCACGAGTTTTTGGGTGGCCCTGTCCATGGAGCCTGAAATCCACGCTATCCAAATGTTACCCATTGTTATTGAAACAGCTGTAAGATTTGGAGGTCAAACCAAGACCTACATAGCCTAATAAGCGTCAGACAAGGTCTCCCTTGACATCTAGCTGGTAATCAGCAAATTTACTACAACTGAGGCTGAAAGAATTAGTCACTGTTTTGAAAAACAAGATCTGCTGCAGAACTCTTTGTGAGAACTACCATTTCTATCTTGGTGACAATACAACAAAACAAAACAAGATCACCCCAAAGCATTACGTAGGATGCAAGCTATTCTCCCTGAACAGAGTTCTTATTTTCTTTTGGCTTTTATTTCAGCTGTGGGAGCCAGCTTCTTGAAAGAGTGTGGGAAGTTGACTTAGAGGCCTGTCAGCTGTTGCTCCGAGGGTTTCAGCTGAAAGAAGCTGGTGGTTGTGTTTCCGAGGGAGAAGAGAGCCAAGCAGATGAAGTGGAGGATACTGCTGATGCCTCTTTAAGCACCAAGCGGGGACAATCAAAACACTTTCCAATTAAAGACTCTGAGTGGAGTGCTCTCCAGCGTCCTGTAACCCAAAGCAAACACCAAAGTGTACACTGGGAACTGAAAGAGGTATCAATGGATCTTTTGGTTTTGTTTTGTTCCCCGTTTTGTTTTCCACTGATGTCATTCTTTTCAGTTTCAAGAGGGAAGAGTCTGCAGTGGCTTAGAAGTCCAGCAGCACCGCTTAGGTAGGCTTACCAGATCTCCAACCGGGACAGAGTGCTAGACCTTTAGGAGAAGGAATGTGGGCAGGTGTAGCTTGTTAAACCTTAGAGCACAATCCTAGGCATGTCTACTCAGAAGCAAGCCCCACTGAACACAATGGGGCTTGCTTCTGAGTAGACATGCCTAGGATTGTGCTCTAAGGTTTAACAAGCTACACCTGTCCACATTCCTTCTCCTAAAGGTCTAGCACTCTGTCCCGGTTGGAGATCTGTTAAGCCTACGCTTAGGAATGAAATTTACACTTGGAATCAGTTGATGAAGCCAATAGGAACTACTGTAGTTTACACATTACAAGATTCCTAAATGGAAGTTGTTTCCGTGTCAGAATAACCTGTGTTACCCATGTGCAGATCATACTGCATAGAACAATCCTATCCATATGTAAACAGCTGTATCTATGCTAATTACCTGCAAGGAGCTTCTGTCTAGGTATTTGGTAACTTGTGAAGCAATCCTTCTGGATACTTCAGAAGTATCGCTATACTAAATAGTTGTGGCCCTCTTGCTGAAGGACACAGTGTACTGTGCCAGATTTTGAGTAAAGTGGAGGAGAAAAACCTCATCTGAATCTAGAATGCGTTTGGTCTTTCCAAGCTTTGTAGTCCCCAGTCTTCCCTGTGGCCTATTTTCCTGTGACTCTCTTTCCCAAACTTACCTTGTAAGGGGAGAGAAACTGGTTGCAGGGAAGGCTCCCCTCTATTGTGAGCCCTCCCTTTTCTTTCCCCAAAACTTACCTTTCAGTAGGCTTACCATATCGCCGACCGGGACGCTCCGTTTTGCCCTTAAGGGCAAAACGGAGCGTCCCGGTCGGCAATATGGTAAGCCTACCTTTCAGCACCAGTGATGGTAGCAGTCTGCTTTGGGCCTTTATTAGGCTCTAAAGTCTTCCTTGTAGGAACTTCATGGTAAAATATCCCTGGGAATTGTAATTTGCAGGTCTTCTGAGCCCTTAGGCTTATAGTGAGAACCTGGAAGCCCTGACAAGCTACCGTCCCAGGGAACTTTGTGCTGTGAAATTCCTGTTGGTAAGGCTTTTAAACCGAATAAAGGTCAAGGAGCTGCCCTCCTCTTTGGGCACTCTCCATCGCTACTGCTAAAAGGTAAGTTTGGGGAAAAGAAAAAGGAAAGGGGCCAGGTCTTTTTGGAATGGCCCAAGCTTATTTATGAGCCAAATAAAAAATCCCAGATTTTTGGTTGGGCTTGTAAGAAGGGTAATTATTTCTTAAGCAGGAATGTCTATTCATTTCCAATCCCCCTCCTATTCCAAAACTCTGCAACATCATTAGTTTTGAGTCTGAGCTTGCTCAGAATACAGAAATTGCTGTAGCAGGAGCTTCCATTTAATGAGCAAAATAAAACTGCCCTTAAATCCTAGGTCTTGGTCCCTAGAGTTAAAGAAGGTTATAGGACCAAGGATCAACCCTAGAGGTAAACAAAGGTGCACATTTTGGGCCAAACTAGACATTACAGGAAAGTGCATATTGTGTTTGCTCCTTTCACCTATAAAGTGGGGTGTGTGTATATGTGTCTACATTTTACACTAAAAAGAGCAAGTGGGGAAGGGCAGCAAATCCTGCTCCCTCCCACACCTTACCTCACCATTCTGTGCTTCTTTCAAGCAGTTTTTCTCCAGCTGCAATAGTGGGAGTGAGCCAGGCAGGAAGAAAACTGTTTGAAGCAACTGACAGCCCAATCCTAGGAGCACTGCCCTATGGTGGCACGCCTCCCACGCTGGCACTGACTGCCATAAAGCAGTCAGCGCCAGTTGGAAAAGGTTCCCTGACGGGGATGCCGGCAGGAAGGCCTGTGCCTTCCCAGCTGTGCTGGAGGACCTCCGGATGTGTGCCAGGAAAGATAAGCCGGCGGGAAGGCAGGGGGAGTGCGGAACAGGGACAGGGAGGGGTGAACCTGGGCGGGGAGGGGGCGGAACAAGGGGCTGGGATGCTGTGGGAGGGGGAGAATCCGTTGTGGAAGGCCTGTGCCGGATCCTGTCCCCCTTCCCTGCAGCCTTCCCACCCCTTTCTCTCCTCAGACGTACACTAGCAAACTTGCTAGCGTAGGTCTGAGGACACCCATTGCGGGACATGAGGCTAACTCGGGGATAAGGGGAATAAACATGGGAAGCTGATGGATGAGTGGTCCCCATGCCTCTGGGGAGAGGACTTGACTTAGAAGGTCTTAGAACAGTGCTTCCGAAGCTATGGGTTGTGACCCACTTTGTGGGTCATGGCCTGATGTCTGGTGGGTCGCGAAGTTGAGTCCTCCCACCTGTCCTTGCGTCTGTTTAGTTCCAAATTGAAACCAGACACAAGTGGAGGCTGCTCCTGGGATGCTTTGGGCCCAGGACGCACTCCAGCAGCCTACATGGGCCTCAGAACGCTTCCAGAAGCGACCAGAAGTGACTTCTGGTTTACTTCCAGTTTCGTGGCTGTCGCTTCCGGAGGCATTTTTCTGAGGCCTGCGGAGGCTGCTGGAGTACATCCCGGGCCCGGCGTGGCCTGGGAGTGGCCTCTAGAGGCTCCCAGACGCCACACCCTGGAGCACTGGGTCACGGCCCACCGTGGGAGAACGAGATAGGTTGTGGTAGGGGCAAGTTTGGGGACCACTGTCTTAGAATATATGGCACCTTTATAGTTCAATGGGAAAGGTGCAAATTTGTCAGCTCTCAGCCAGCCCTGGGTCAGGGGGACACCATCAGAAAGGCACTAAATGCTATGAACGGATTGTGAAGCTTAATGAACTGGATATTTCAGATATCTGTCAGTGAGATTGTAGCGTGGCTTCAATATTTATGACTTTGCAGAACTGTTAGGAGAAACAGAGATTTACCGAAAGGTAGGCCACTCAGGGTTTCTGGCTTACCTAATAACATTCAGTCCAGAATTAAATTGTAAATGCTAATTTTAACCTTTTAGCTACTCAAGCATTTGAGTGCCTGAATTGTTCTCACAATTTTTTTTTGTCTGCTGTGGCTTTTGATTCTGGTGCCCTCTCTTCTTGAACTTGCAGAGATGGTCTTAAGTAATACTTGTCAGGGCTAGCTCACCAGATCCAAGAAATTTCCTGTCTGAATAGTGCAGGGCCCTGATGTTTGGGCAAGCGTGGCTACCATGGACTCTGTATATGTAAATGTCTCTATGTAATGTAATGTGAAAAAATGCTGAATCACTGTGACTAAGCACCTGTGAACAAAGGCTGATGCAATAGATAATGAGATGCATCAAGCTGCACTATGATTGGTGGAAAGCACTATATAAGGAGGCTAGCAGAGCCTACCTCTGTGGGTTGTTGTGTGGAGTTTATGAGAGCTGGGTTGTTGTGTGGAGTTGGAGAGAGCTGGAGTCTATGCTGTGGAGTTTTGTATATAAGAAGCTGCTTATCTGTAAAGTTGTAAATACAGTCTTGGTGGTGGACATCTGCCTTGTCTGTTTTACTTTCATCGGAGGAGGAACGACCTTGGAGCAAGCGTGTCGTTGCACTCTGCTAGAGACAAGCTCATTAGGCTCGGCATTTCTTAATAATACTACTGCTTGTGGCCTCCCGAGCCTAAACATGGAAAAGCTTGTAACACTTTGGCCTATTATTTATTTTATTAAGAAGGCAGTGTAATACAGGTACATAACACAATAAGCATGTAGTTCAATAAAGTGCCTGTCAGCTCATAACAAATAAAAGTATTCAGTTGAGCAGTCAGCTGAGAGGGTTCGTCCTAATTTGAAGCTCTGTTCCTGCCAGAGTTGGCCTGGACAGCAAAGTGATGATGCTTTACTTACATGATCCTACATCAGTGGCAGCAGAGTTCCTTCCCTTTCCAGCTACTTGCCTCTGTGTCTTTGTGAGAATAAATTAAATAATAATATAATAATATATAATACAGTATTTATATACTGCCTTTCTTGGTCATTGGATTTCTCCTCCGACTTTAATCCAAGGCGGTGTACATGGGCAGACTGTCCTAACCCCCCTTGGGTTTTTTTTACAATACATAAATGTCCAATCTTTCATGAACGGCTACATTCCAGGTGGTATCCTTTTGCAGCCTGGCTTTTTTCTGCTGGCTGGCGCCTCCCACACTCGACCGATGCAGCTGGGAGCTCTTATCTCTCCTCCCGGAGGCTTTCACAGCTTTTTTTTGTCGGCTGCATGTCTCGAACTTGTCAAGTTCACCAGTCTTCGGGCTTACAAGATGGCAGCTCTCCCGACTGAGCCAGTCTCTTCTGCCCTACATCCAAAATTAATGGATGCCCTACATCCAATATTAAACCCTACATCCAGCAAGTGAACAGAAAATTACAATTGTCAAAACCTGTTTATATTTTCTTGTTGCTCTGACGCGTGTCTAGAGCTTAATTTCAGCCAGGGCTGCTGGCCCCAGCTCAGAGTCTCTGCCATGGAAGCTGTTTTAATCACCCCTGGCAAGCCACCCCAGCTCAGATGAGGGCCTGGGCTATCCAGGCAATCCGTTTCTTTCTCCACATGACAGCAGTAGAGTCACTGGTGGAGGGGGGGGGGCTTTAAAACAGGCAGAAAAGATAAGCAAAGTGGTTTTGCAGTTGCATAATGACTATAAAGGCCGGCTAAAAATGTTGAATAGCATTGTAGGAAACAGTGCTTGGAATGTACTTCATCTAGCAAGTCTTCAATGAACAAAAAGGTCAACTATTCAAAGCCACAGAAAAATCAGCAACACTAGGTTAGACCCTAACTTTGGTTAGCGTGTGCAAGGAGGGCTCTTTCCCTCTCCCTTCTTGGGTACTGTGCGTTTGTGCGTGCATGTGTGTATGTATCACATGAGTTTCTGAATTTCCCACTCTTGGAAATCGGGCGGGCTCCATAGTCCAATGAACTGACTCAAAAAGCCCCGTTCTTTGTAAAATGTCCAGCACAGATTGCAAGCCATGATGGGATAAGCAGCCTCCTGGTTTTAGTAATAGTCTCTCTCTTAATGCCAAATGCAAGGGAGTGGTGACAGGATACAGGTATCTTGTTGTCATATGTGCTCCCTGAGGCATCTGTTGGGGCCACTGTGAGATACAGGAAGCTGGACTAGATGGGGCTTTGGCCTGATCCAGCAGGGCTCTTCTTATGTTCTTATGGAGGAAAAGAAGATGCTCAAACAGTAAACAACAACCACTGGCGTCGCTTGAGGTGGGGCGGAAAGCTAAGTTCTGCAGCTTTCCAGCCCACCGTTACTCTCCTGCACGAGGCCCGTCAGCGGAGAGAAAGCAACACACAGGGACTCTCCTGCGCGTTGCTTTCTCTCCGCTGATGGGTTCCTATGACGAGGGGGCAGGGCGCCTCGTAACGGAGTGTAACGGTGGGGCAGAAAGCTGCAGAACTTAGCTTTCCACCCCACCTGGAGCGACGCCAGTGACAACAACCAATGAGAATGGCTACTGCATCTGAATGACTCAACAGGTGACCTTTGAATGCTAGAAAGGTCCAAAATAGATGAAAAATTGGCAAAAAAAATTAGGGGGAAACCAGGAATAAGATAACTCAGTTGAAATATATCTTGTTAATTTTGTCTCAGATGAAGCAGTATGAATAGGGAGGAAAGGAAATGTCCTCCATTTTGGAGCCTGTAGAATCTAAACATGCAGATATAAACATTATCATACAGAAAATTGGTCTCTGCATATTTCAGATGACACGCAGAAACTTGTTGAGAGAGATATTGGCAACTGATTAACTTGACATCAAAGTGTTGGAATTTAGCTGCTCTTTATTTGAGCACTTTAATTATAGTTTCCATGACGACTTAATATACTTTCAGTTTCCAGACATTTACTTCATTACCTGGACCAAACATTGTAAATTGGAGCCTACTTTCAGGCCAAGCAATTTTAAGTGCAATTTTCTCACGTGAAATTAGGTTTTCATTAAGATTTGATTGAAATGTTACTTCTGTATTCAGAATAAATTGAAACACAGAGGAGGAGAGCAAGATTAGTTCAGAATCAGTTTTATACATCGTCTTTGACCACGCTGTACTGTACTGGCATGGTCTATAATACAGTAAATCTATTATATCTAATAGATACCTATTATAACTTCATACAGGTTTTAGAATTTCAGAAGCAGATCTGGAGACTTGGGAGGGGAAAGGGAAAATATTTTCCTTTACCCCTTCATAAGCTTCCTGATTGCCAATGGGTCTCCTCAGACCTGCACCAACTCTTTAACTGGTACAAATCTGAGGAGACAAAGGGGTCGTGTCGGGACGCTAGAAAAGGGATAGCATCCAGTTGCCTGCTCTGGGTGCCACCCCTTCCAGCCTCCATAACCATCTTTGATATTCTGCTTGTCTTTTTCATCATAGTATTGTAAGCTGGTATATCAGGCCAAGAACGTCATGATATCATGGACATCAAATATTCATGTCTTGTCTAAATATTTTATAGCCTAGTGAGAAATGTTTTGGCTCTTCCACATCGCCATCACCTTGCTCCCGGCGATGCATTTCAAGAAATCTTTGAGAAATGCAAAGGAGCAGGCCCATTTTGATCAAGTCGTAAAGGAGTTGTGAAACAGATTGCAAGAAAATGAATCCGTGAACCATGCTAATGTAAAGTGGGCACCATGTTGTTATTTTAAACACTAGGCAGTAAAACATTTACATAAAAGAAAAGAAAAAAGTGTGCAGAGGCTGGCAAAACAAATGTAAGATGATACATAAAGCAAGCACAACAAGAATCTGGAAGAACATATTCCTAAAAACTTTAAAGACAAACAATATATATATATATATATATATATTGTTTGTCTTTAAAGTTTTTAGGAATATGTTCTACACATAGGAATATGTGTATATATAAACACATCTGAAGCAGGAAACCAGCCAGGAAGGCATCTGGACTGCCTGATCACGAATGCGTGAAAGGGTTACGTTCTGCAGCTGGTAGAATCCCAGTAGTGGGGAGGAAAGAAGAGGTGACACTGTTGGCTAGAGTTAAACAGGCCACAGCTTTTATTGGTTACAGCTTCTCGGGGATCAGGCAGAGCATAAGATGAGGATCCTGTTCTGATGAGCTGGTTGCAGTCAGAGCAGCAGCAATTTCCTCAGTCTGCCAGCTGGAGTGAACAGTAGCTGGGGAGGAAGGAAAGCTCAGGCCTCTGCCAGTTGGTGCAGTTCTTGAGACCTGACCATCTATCTGGGGGGGGGGGGGGAGCATGGTTGGCCACTCAGATCTTATGACCAAGCTGGCCAAGTGGCACCCTAGTCCCTTATAGGGACCCTCAGCTATGAGGTTATACAGGAAGCCCATCAAAAAAACACAGTCTGATAAGGACTATGTGCTCAGTGCCGCTCCCCCCAAATGCTGAAGCGTCTATTGGAAAAACAACAGCAGCAGCAGGGGAGAGGAGGTAATTGGCCAGCTTGAGCATTTAATAGGTTACACTACCTGAGGTGGGCATTCTGGTTGGGGCAATGCAACAGTTTGTCACAGGCCCCGCTTGTTTTCATCTACATAACATATTTTCTTCAAGCCAATTAGAGGCACACCCTAGCATCATAGTGGAATTTTTGAAATCATTTCCACATTTAATATAGCAAGTAAGTTATTTACTGGCAAAAAAAAATCATCTAAACCAAAAAATATATACCCTCAGTACCTCGGTCAAAATCTTCTAATTACTGTAGCCCTGTTATGCCTAAATTCAACAGGTTGATCAGATCTGTAGAGGGACTGTTTTGAGAGGGAAATGAAGTGAGACCACAATTTGATGACATTGATTAAAAATGCTTATACTTTTATTTTCTCCTATTGGCAACAGGAGAAAGTTTCTAAGTTCCTAACCGATCATATTCATAAACACACTTTATTAGGGGGCCAATCCCATGGCTTGAGGTTAAGGAAACTTGCGGTTTACTCACGTGCTGGTGCTGCCTCTGTCCTGTTGCATCTCCCATCAAAGTGAGTTTTGGATTAACAATATAAAGGTAAAAGGTGGTCATTGCTGAAAAGTGTTTGCCAGTAGGTGGGTCTTTGCTGGGAAAGGTGGTCTCCACAGGGGTTGGCTTTGGGAAGCATTAAACCTTCCATATATGGACCTCACCCTTGAACGTACATTGTTCTAGAACTGTTGTTCTACTGTTCTAGAAGTTCTAAGAGATGAGTCTTAAGACATTGTTCTAGAACTGTTGTTCTACTGTTGTTCTAGAAGTTCTAAGAGATGAGTCTTAAGACTCCATACTACTGGACTTTGACATAGATGTGGAGATGGCTCTATTACACAGTATGCTTTTGCAGCCTTTACTAGTTTTGTGTCTGTCTTTAAGTACCAGTAGCCCATACTTCCCGGCACCTGTTGTTTGTTCCGCCATGGTTCCCCTTTCCTCAAGATGCGCAATTTCCCTTATGCCTTTGTTAATTGCTTCAGCCCTTGTAAATGTAAAGTCATCCGTTCTCACCAGACACATACTACAGCAATGCTTGCTCAACATGTAATCACAAGTAATTGTGATTACAAACTGTTAGCAAAACAAAACCACAATTTTCCTCATACAAATAGAAGTTTTGATCTGAGTTATAGGTGAATAGAGCAAATGCCATTGGCCAAAATGCTAGACAGGCTCAGGCACTTCACATTTGATTTCACTCAGATTTCAACAGTTTGTACACTCCGTATTCTATGGAGTGTATCCTGATAGGACAAATACTGGTTTTTATAAAGATAGTCCACTGTTGTGTACTAAGGTAGTGGTTTCTATATTCAGTACTCTCTGGGGACTGCCTAGGTATGCAGAAGTACGTTAATTTTTATATTAACAGTAAAGGAAATCTCCTCATCCCCACTGCCCAAGGATATCTGCAAGGTACTGTGGAACAGAGAGGGCATTTCTGTTGTCACTGTGTTTCATGTTATCCAAGATCAGACCTGCATAGTGTTGGTTTATACGACTTTCACCATCTTTATTCCTAGACGTTTACAGACATGTAGACACGTCTATAAGTAGACATGGCTATAAAAGTCTAGGAATGCTCCTTAATTATAATCTCGCCCTTACAGTTTACACAACAATGGGCTATCCCTTGCAAAAAAAAAAAAAAAAAAGGTTGTCCATAGACTTTATCAGTGTGGATTTTTAAAACCTCCATCTGTTTGGTGGAAGTTTTTCCTTGTTCACCTCCCTCTCAGTTTGACCTTTTTATCTTCTTCTTCTCATATGTCACATGAAAATACTCCATTTTGCATTTCTGCCATTCTAAAGCATACCTTAGTAAACCAACTGTGACAACTTAAGGAAGTAAGTGAAGCCACATACTATGAGAAAAGAACAAAACAGCTGACTGGGTGGGATAGACTGCATTTCAGTGTGGGAATGGAATGGAAAAAGAGGAAGGTCAGAGAGGTCTGGAGTCTCTCTAAAGATTTTAATTAAATTTTCATTCCTCTCTGGAAAGAAAATGGTGTCGTATCTTGCAGTACTTAGTGGTTATTAGTCAGCTGTAGTGCCTTTGTCAGCAGGGCTACAGCACATTCCCCTAAATTAAAATAGACCTTAGTCCAGGGAACTGGCATATAGGGTGTAAAGGGCAAAGCATCTAAAAAAATCCGTATGTGTTTAGTTTTTATTTAATTAAATCTCGTATGTGTAGAACTCCAAATAATTGTTTTGAGGTTCTACATTTATCACTTTCTTAAATGTCAACAGTGAGCATCAGTGAAGGTCAGTATCTAAATATGAATTCAATACCCATAATCCTATGTTGCAAAGGGATTCAGTAACAAGGCACTTGGCTTGCATAAAATGAGCTCTGAACCACCAGAAAGTCAGAATCCTCACAGTTACATCACAGTCTTAATGAAAATGCTGTTGCCACTTTGTTCCTGCTACAAGGCAAGACTGTTGGCACCACTGATTGTGCCTTTTCAACTTTACCCTTGTGAGATTATTGCTGTCTCACTGTTGTCCTAATTCACCTCTGCTGTGTGTATTACAAATGAACATTTGCAAAAGTGGAACACCCCAGTCTCAATGGCAAACAAACAGTACACCTTTGGGCATGTTCTTGTTGATGATAAGACGAGATCACTAGAATTACCTCCTACTGAGCAAGCATGTGCCTTATGGTGGCCCTTCAGCATATTTACATACCGTAGCAGATGTATGTTCACAATCTAGTGTTTTACACACAGCCATGATGCTATTGACTGAGATGCTACCAAACGCTTGCATTCGCATCGCTGACTGGCTTACCTATCACCCACGATGTCCTGTTGGTGGCAATTGTGAGCCCATCGTAAAGTGAATAACTTATTATATACACAACCTTATCTGTGTTTTATAATTACAACATGGTGTAAACTGATTACCATGGCCCCTAAAGAGTGCAATAGAAGTAGGCACCTTTTAAATCACATTTTAGAGAGGGAAGTAGCTTAGTTCTGTAACAGAAACTTCAGCTTTCGAGGTCTTGGAACAAATTATAAAAAAAGATGTATTATTGAGTTTACATTACAACATTTTCACAATTCAGTGGTGTCTCCAGAACGGGTCGCTGTTGTAAAGTGAGGTTTCAATGTATAAAACTGATTTTCTTCTACTCTAGGTAATAATAATGGTTATTGGTAAAATAATGGTGCAAGTTTGTGTTACTTGTTTTGTTGCATCTTCATGCCATTTTAGCTACACATGTGATATCTCTTTTGCACAAGCTGACAAATGTTATTTTCAGTAAGATTGTTTGTTTTAATAAACAAAGATATCAGATCTGGCAGACTGTGGCCAGAGTTCACTTATTCCAGCTTTGACCCATTGACATTGAAATTAATTTGCAGTAAGTGGTTTGAAAAGATCAGCCTAGGCCTATGAAAAATATACCCGGAATGACTGTGAAATAAGTAGACTGAGATAAATTTTCCTTTGAAAAAATGAGTGAGGCATATTCTGTTGAATGGATTGGATAAGTAATAAATGTTGGAATAAGAAAGATCTGTTATGGCACTAGTTGCATATTGACATCCAGCAGATAAAAGGTTGTACCGTGGATAATTGAGGTTGGTCTGGAGGTGTATGCATGTGAGATACCTTACATTATCTAATGCTGTATTAATAGCATTATGGTAGACTCACAGCCCAATCCTGTGTAAGATATGGCGGCTGGCCTAAAGGGCTGGCCGCCATATCTTATGCAGGTTCAGGGCTGCCCCAGGGCAGCCATGGTGCACCTTGAGGGAAGGTGATGATCGTCCACTTCCCCGGGTGTAAGTGGTGGGAGTTGAATGTACGCGAGCTCCAGAGCTTGCGTACATTCGCGCCGGCCGTGTAAGGCTGGCATGATGGCCGCCCTCCCTGCCTGCCTGGTCCAACACCACCCTGCCAGGGTAGGATTTACTTGCTCTGGTGGGCGCAGGGCCGGGCAGGAGCCTGGGTAAAGGCTGCTGCGCCGGCGGTACTTACCCGCCGGGTGCCGTAAACACGCTTTACAGCGCGTTTACAACACTCTACGCTGGGGGAGCGCGCATTCCCCCGGCCCATTTGTACCCAGGATTGCGCCGTAAGAATTACCTCTTAACTGCAATTCCTGTTGGGGTTTTTACAACTTATCTATTATGTTTTTTGTAAATTTTAATGCATTGTAGTAGCATTGCCTTGAGCCATAGAGAGGTGGATTAACAATATTGTTTTAAATTAATCATACATTTTGCACACAGGCAGCTTAAATCCCCTTGACTTTAATGTAAATTACTGCAGCCCTTGTAACCTAAATTCAGGAATGCTAAAACATCGTGTTTGTAGTTTGCCCATTGGGATAACATCATTTCAGTGATTCTAGGAGCCAAGGACAAACAGGAGCCATACATGTGAAATAACACCTTCTCAGGACTAATTTTAGCTCACTCACAGGATGTAAGCTCACAAATTCACATTCCCTAATCCAATAGTTTATGCATGTTAAGGGAAGCTCATCCATATACCATGTGGAAGGATATTAGAAGAGCATAAGTGCTTTTGGAGTAAGAGTTTTTCAGTCATTTCAGAAAGGGAATGAAAGACGAACAAGCAGTACGACCTGTTCATGTGAAGACACAAATGTGCTCATAAACTGTGCTAAGAGAAAGTTTCTCTAGCCTCCTGGTCACCAAGATAACGGAAGCACCTGTTGTCAGAAAAGAATAAAAACAATAGTTCACGGATGATGTCCAGCTGTCAGCCACTGGTAGCTGCCAAAGGAGCATGAGCCATGAGCCATGCAAGGTGGCAAACATATGGTCTCCAAGGCCAAGAATGTCAAATCCCTTCAACAAACTAGTACCCATCTGTGATGCCTACAGAAAACAGCAGGGCAGCTCAGGAGCCTAGAGGGACTTATCAAGGTCCACCAGCACCACAAAACAAACAAGTCAATTCAGTGTTTCATGTACTGCAATCTGACAAACAGTCACAAGTCAGTTTCAGCAGAGTAGAAGAGAAAATTGCTCTTAGCTGCCTTAAAATTATGGACTGGAGAGGGGGAAGAGGGCTATGGAGGATATTTCCAGAACCATCCTATGCATGTCTACTCAGAAGTAAGTCCCATTGTTTTCAATGGGGCTTACTCCCAGGAAAGTGTGCATAGGATTGCAGCCTTCTTTAGCAACTTGACTACCTGCAGCTTCCTGCCTTTATTCCTGTGATATATAAATGTATTTGGAAGTAGAGTGGGAGGGACTTCATGTAGTTATGGCACATACTTGCCAATGGAAAATGTGGTTCCACCTCTCGCAATTTCTTTCTTGAGATGAATGAGAAACAGAGAGAGTTCTCAGCACTGGGAACTGAGCTTCTCTGAAAAAAAATCAGACTGTAATGTTCTGCAAAACAAGACATGTTGGAGCCTGAAAAACACACCTGCCAGTTAAAAGTCACTTTGGAGTTATATGGAACATGGAAGTTAATTACATCTCAGTTTTGGTTCAGCACAGATAGAAACACTTGGCAGAACTGCTCTTGCATATATGACAACTGGCGTGTTTTAGTGCCAAGTAGACTGCTCTGCAGCAGAGTATGTGTATTATGATTGCATGATCACTGTGTAGGTGAATTTGATATATCTGATATGCTGCTTTTTTACAATGCTGGTAACCTAACAAACACACAGTGCAATGTTGTGTAAAATGCGGCAGCTGGCCGAAAGCTATGAAGCTGATGTACATCTGAGGTGGGGGAATAAGGTTGGCCAGGCCCAGGAATGGGCCAAGGATATCGGCGGAGCTCACTGCCGATATCCCCGCCCACTCCCAGCCCGGGCCAGCTAATGGCCACCCCACTGGCTGCCCCATTCCACCCTCCCTCTGCCCCTGCACCGACTGATGCAGGACATACCTCCGCCGGTGGGTGCTAGGCAGTGATGGGGACTCGAGTCAAATGACTCGACTCGCAAGTGTGACTTAGCCACTTTTTCCCTGACTCGTACTCGTACTTGTACTCGTGACCCACTGACTCGCACTTGCACTCGCACTCGTGACCCACGGGACTCGTACTTGACTTGCACTCATGGGGGTAACGACTTGCCATTTCCAAGTCATTTTCCTTTAATGGCCGGCATCAACACAGGCAGGCAGGCAGGCGCAGTGGAGACCTCGGAGGAGGAGGGCAGCAGGGAGGAAGGGTTTTCAAGGGGGTGGGAAAGCAAGCCTGGCTCTGACTCCCCCCCCTTTTGTTGCTGTCTGTTTGCCATTGGCCACAACTCCAAGTGCGAGGGGTGGGGAGGAGTGAGGGAAGGCAAAGCTGCCGCAGCAGTCCCTCCTCATTGACCAAAACTCCGAGCCAAAAGGATGCTCGGCTCAGCAAGGGAAGGTGCGGGGGGGGGGGAATAATAAATGGTTTGAATGTAGACACGCTTGTTTTTCCCAAACTAGATGGGTGGTGACAAGACTGAGAGGTGAGGGAAAGGGCATAGGGAGAGCCAAGTGAGTGCTTTAAAAGTCTCAGAGGTCCCCACACACACCCCACACACAGACACCCACCCACCCCATTTTCAGGGAAAAAAGCCATTTTCCCCAAAGTGACTCGACTCGTGACTTGTGACTCGTGGTTTCTGGCCTTACTCGTACTCGACTCGCACTCATGCAAAAATGACTCGCACTTGACTCGTACTTGCCCAAAAAGTTTGACACTGACTCGCACTCGGACTCGCACTCTTGCAAAAATGACTCGTACTCGCACTCGCACTCGTGACCTAGTTACTTAGATACATCCCTGGTGCTGGGTCCGGAGGGCGGCAGAGTGCAGGCTGCTGGCCTCCGCGCTGGTGGCCCTTACACTAGAGTTGTCGCAAACATGCTTTACGGGACATTTGCTATGGCTTAGAATGGTGGAGCATGTGCTCCGCCACTCTTGGCTTAGAGAGGATCGCACTGCCCGTGTTGCAAAAAAGCACTCTTTTGTTTGTATTGTTTGGAAAATGAGGAAATAATGTTTAGCATTCAGAGGATCAGATTAGCTCAGTACGCCTTGCACACCTATAGATGTCAGTATTATTATCATCTCCATATTTCAAATGGGGTACTGAGGCATTAGTAGCCTAACAGCCCAATCCTATGGTTTTCCCTGTCATAGCATGCAGAGTAAGTCCAGGCCTTTGCATTGCTTCAACATGCACATAAGGCTAGTGAGCATCTTGGTATCTGCATGTGGCAGTAAAAGAAAAGCCCTTGGAGGATGTTAAGAGAGTTTCCTGTCAACAGCAACATATGCTGCATATGAGAAAGAAAAAGGAGAATGTCTGCGTCACAGTGGGAAGCAGAGAGCATCGTTCTGTGGCCACCAACACATCTTCCCATGGTGTTCTGAAGTTTAGACCTGTCTAAGTGAGTGAGTGGCAGGAAGGGGGAATGTTTTGTGAAACCCATACCATGAGAAGCCAGGCTCCCCATAAGAACAAATTTCAGCTTTTGCATGGCACACCAGACTCCCCTTAGCAAGTAGTATTCAGCTTCCCCGAGTGCTGTCGGTACAAAACCACACCGATGCTTTAAATGCTTCCAGGGTGACATCTCGTAGCTTGCAGCAGTGGACGAACCTGCCAGCTTCAGGATTCCAGTCCCGCTAATGCATGGAGCTGGGGGCAGAGACTGAGTCTCTTTCTCTCTCGGAGAACTCTCTGCAGTGCGCGCTGAGCCGCATTCCAACCAGGAAGTGTTTAAAATAGTTTCTGTGTCACTGACAGTGTTTTGTCTGCTTCCATATATGTGTCGGATAAAAATATGAGCAGTGACATTGATAGGCAGGCAAGATGCTGAGAGGCATTTTCTCACTCAATTTTTGAAAAAACTACAAGTGAGCTGTTATCTTTTGTGTATGTGTTTGAAAGAGAATTGTGGGATTTCTGATATGACCCAAAAATATGAAACCCTTTTTTATTAGGGATGTCACATCATTTAAAGAAATCTAACAGTGCGTTCCTAAACATATTTACTCAGGAGTAAGTCCCTAATGTAAGCCATGCTTATCTGAGAATAGGTCCCACTGAATTAAGAACATAACATAAGAACATTCATAAGAATTCAGTAGAACGTTCTTCTGAGTCAACTTGCATAAGATTGGGCTGTTAGTTGACTAATTGTATGGCTTTTAATTGATTAAGCAGTCAATTACTGATGCATAAATTTGGCTATGGTCGAAATGATAGTTCTAAAGAAAAATCTTCTCTCGCGCGCTCTCTCTTTAGAGCAGTGGTCCCAAACCAGGAGTTGCGATGTAAACGAGTGTTACATGGATGTTCCTGAGGGTTGCAGGAAGCAGCCTTCCCTGTAAGCTGTGGCCACATGGCCTCGTAGCTGGAATTTAAGCCCCGCGCAGCTTCCCTCTTGGCGCTCCAGAGCTCAGCTGCTATTTATTTATTTATTTATTTATTTATTTAACATGTACCAACTCCATGGGTCACCACACTGAGAGAAAAACGTATTTAGGGTCGCGGACAAAAAAGTTGGGGAAACATTACTTTAGAGAGACAAATGCAGCAGGCCGCAAGTATAGAAGAAAATGTAATACATTTAAAGTGCAATAAAATCCTAAGTACTACTAGTACTACTCCTTTTCCTGGATGAGAGACAAAATGAATGCCCTTCTATCCACCTGCCATTTTTGTGAAGAATTGTGTTAAAAAATAAACATTTTTAAAGTGTGCTGTCTGATTGAGTGCACCTCATTAATCAATCAAAATATTTTCAGACGACTAATCTGATTTACCATTGAAACATTACAACCCTACTTTTTATTGGTATGTGTGTGTGTGTGTGTGTGTGTGTGTGTGTGTGTGTGTGTGTGTGTGTTCTCCTAATGCATCTGTTTCTTCCATGTGTAACTAACTTTTAAATTCCAATATCCTATCTTCCCCAACTCCCTCCAGTATGCTATGTTTATTTCTTTATTATTTATTAGCTGCTTTTGGGTCCCAACTTTCCTTTAAGGATCTCAGATCAGCATTTGACCCTCAGATCAACCCCTGTGAAGCAGGCTTGGCTTACAGTGAGTTGTCGCCGGCTATTCAGAAAATGTCATGACTTAGCAGAGATTGGAATGTGGATTTCATGTCCAAACCCAGAACTGTAGTGATCAGATTCCAGAATGCCCATTTTGGAGTCTAGTGTAACTACTAGGTTACATAGATGTATCTCGATGTGTAAGACCTGGCACAAGTGGATGACATTTAGAATCTACCAGGCCTGCCAACAGGTTTTGGTAAGTCCCAGGGAGGGCAGAATCCCAAATTCAGTGTGGAAATTCAGCATACAGTAAATAGCATCCCTAAGAATATCTTTGTCTAGAGAGACTCTCCCCTTTCTAGGAGCTGGAAGCAAGGTGATGAGTAGGTAAGAACTGAAAGTGACCTCAAGGCTCAAGCTACCACCCCCCTGAATTGATAACCTGTAGAAAGGATTAATTTTCCTTCTTCTGAAAGCCAAGAGAAGTGGAAGCAAGTCTGATTCCATTCATTTCCTCATCAAGACAGTAGCCTGTTTTTCTGCTCTGAGGACATGACCATACAGATGTTTATTTGCCATGCAGCAGGTTAATTTTTTCCCCAACTGCCAGCCAAATAGCACCCAGGGATTTTGCCCTTGATCTGTGTCTGCCAAACGTGGGGAATCACAGGCAATGTATGGCTGTCACAATTCACATGCAGGAATGCAGGATCCTGGTGTGCTAAATCCTGCATGGCATCAAATGTTCTTATCTGATACTGTTTCCTTCACCCCTGAAAAATGGCCATTGGCACAAGCCTTAGATGCATGTCTAGAAGTCAGAGCTCCCAGAACATTCTTAGCTTTTTGCACTTCTCAGACTCAAGACTGTTTTCACTTTAGAGAGATTTGCAACTTGTGCTATTTTCATATACAAGCTGTGAAACGTAACGTTAGAAAAAGCCCTAAAAGCTGTGATCTCCAAACCACTTCGTGCAAAACCACTGGGGGAAGAGGAAAGCAGCCATAAGGAAACCGAGATTAGCAGAAGCTAAACTAAATCCTTGATGGTGGGAGATCTAATGTGTGGGTTTCTTACAGTAGTCCCAAGTTGAAGTACTGTTCTCAAATACTGGGTAGTAGTCACATCAATTTTATTGTTGAAGTATTCTGAGACTGGCACAGTATTTCAAAATCAATTAATTTGCATAATAAGTTGAAATTTGTTTACACCAAGAGGCCTGCATTGATGAGGTAGTGTGTTCCAACTAAAATCAGCTGCTCAGTAAATTAAAACAAACTAATTCTGGATGAAGCCATCATTTGAATAAGAATGTGAGAATTTTGCTCAGCACCCAGTTATTTTTGGAATGCTGAGCAAAAACCTTCACCTGCTTTAAGGAGATGACTTTATATATTTTTCTTTTCTTTTAATGCATCTTGAATAAAAGTGGTATTCTGACGTGGATTCTCCAGTTAGTAATTAGTACTGGTAGGTATTTTCAGAGCAAAGAAAATCAACGATTTAATGGCTGACCTCCTTGTAAGCCTGCAAGATAGCAAAGTTTGCCAACAATGCTGCCATCTCCTCTCATATGCCAGTCACAAAGGTATTTTCTATTAGCTTTCCAATCTTGTAAATTGCTCAGGTGTTTCCCCCCCCTCTCTAAAATATGCAGGATCCTGCTGGGTATTGAATAACAATTTAACAGCTTGATGGATGAGTTGTTCTTCATTTTATTCTTTCACCCCATACAGACACAAGGACATTTACAGCCAATATATGGAGGTCCTCCCTCACCCCTTCAGTCTGACAGCCCATGGATTTAAAAGCTTAGGCTGTATTGATTCCTGGTGTAAGCTTATTTTCACTGGAGTTTTGGAATGAGGATCCAGTCAAATGTGATTATTGTAAAGTTCTACTACAGAAACCACTCTTGGGGATCAGAATTGCTTCAGGTTTTACTTGTGTCCACCAGTGATGTTCCATGCAGAATATGAAGATGTCTATCCCTTCGTTTTTGTTTCTTAATTCATATACCTGTATGTAGAATGTGTCCCACCACCACCCCAGCTCATTCTTACCTGTTTGTCATATAAGAATGAAGTCAGTTGGGAGATATGCAAAAGATCCACTTTCAGGGGATGTAGTGAGCAGATAAGGCCAGCAGGTGGCACAGTGGGTTAAACCGCTGAACCATGAGCTGTCGATCGAAAGGTCGGCAGTTCGAATCCGCGACGGGGTGAGCTCTTGTTGCTTGGCCGGCTCCTGCCAACCTAGCAGTTCCAAAGCATGTTAATGTGAGTAGATAAATAGGTACCGCTTGCGGAAAGGTAAACAGTGCTCCGTGTTCCAGCCACATGCTACGCGCTGCGGCAAAGAGAGTCATGCCGGCCACATGACCACGGAGGCGTCTTCAGAAAATGCTGGCTCTTCGGCTTTGAAATGGGGATGAGCACTACACCCTAGAGTCGGGCACGAGTGGACTTAATTGTCAGGGGTCACCTTTACCTTTAGTGAGCAGATAAATCAAAATGGTACTGTGCAAGTCTAATTTGGAACAGACACACGAAGACTGTCTGTGCTTAATCTGTTATGGTTGCACAGGGCTATTTGGTTGATTCATCATCTGGATCTTGCATATCTATCATGTTTTAGAATTTCTATAAACTTGCCATTGTCATTTTCTACAATCAACCTCTAACTGCTAACACCTGAAAGAAGTCCAAGTAACCCCCTCTCTGCCAGTCTAGTATGCTGTGTGTTTCCCTGAACTCAGGAACCTGGAGGCAAGAGAAAGTGTCAAAGGCCTCTCTGCAGCCAATCACAAAATCCTCCAGGATATTGTGTTTACATTGTTCATCCTGAGGCCACAAGGACTCCAGATTCCTGTTGTTCTTTCATTACAACCTTCTTGTATCCTGCAGCTCTTCTATCAGTAAAGCTCTGCATTTGCCTTTAAACAAATCTATCCATCTGACCTCTTATCTGCACCAAACGTGCAACAACTCTTTTCCATATAGCTGCCAAGCTGACCTCTGGAATGCGGAAATTGCCAGGGCAGTGGTTCAGATGGCTCCAGATCAACCTCTGCCCTGTCGCAGACTAGGAGCTGCTCCTTGGTTCACTGAGGAGCTATGAATGATAAAGCGATGGTAGACAATTCCAGCAAGGGTGACATAGAACTCTTGCTGAGTCTGACCAAACACGGACTAGAGCTCATTGTAGAGCCTGCCATGGTGGTGATGGCTGGGGCTGTTTGTTTTAATTGTTTTAATTCTTGATTTTAAATGTATATATGTATTTTAATGTTTTTATTGTAAGCCGCCTTGGTTGCCCTTGTGGGAGAAAGGTGGGGTATAAATTCTATAAATAAAATAATAAATAAATAAAATATAGCACTTCCTTTATTTTTATTTACTTGTAGGAATTCCATATGCATTCTACAGAACTTGAAGAAAAATGTGAAAAAATAAGTGAGAAATTGATACACCTGGAAGATCAACTTCAAACAGCAATCTGCAGCTGTGATGAAGACCTTGCTCATATCCTTTTTTGATACCTGGTGTTTGATGTTCTAGGTGGAGTCCTCGGTTCCATTGACACATTTCTGAAACTGACATTGCATGAATCCTGCTGAAGAGAGACATATTAATTAATATTGTTTGAGCACTGTTCTTGAAAGCATAAACTAGGAAAATAATGAATATCGAGTGATGGGTTGGGACTGCCCTGTGATTTGTGAGAGCTTTATGTGAGGCAGAGGCGTAGCCAGTCTCTGCAGGGGGGGGCGGCTTGACACCCCTCGTGCCGTATATTTCTCTATATCCACGCATGCGCGAAGTATGTACCAGTACGCAATGCACATGCAGGAACACAAGAAGGTGTGGGGCAGAGCTGGTGATATGTTCTAGTCACTCCGGGCAAACAGAGAGTGATTCACCAGTCTGGATGGAGACGGAGTACACCCCCCCCTAAAAGCGGCAAAAAGAACCGTTGGTGTGGCAGCGCCGAATTCAGAGGCAGCAGCGCCGCGGCAAAAAAGCACACACATATCCCGCGGTTTTTAGGCTGCTTGCAGAGGTGTGTGCTGTAAATGGCCTAAAAGCGGTTGAAAAAACCACGGGGGGTGCTTTTTTGCCATGGCGCCGCCAAGTCATGGCACCCCTTGGCACCCCCTCACCAAGTGTCACCCCCAACGCCCAGGCACCCCCCCCCACGACGCCTCTGAGGTCCACCAAGCTGCTTATATTCATTGTATGTTATTTCTCTTTCTAAAGATGGCGGTTTGGTGCGCTGTGTGCTTGTAAGAGGAAATGCGACAGCTCCCCACCCGTCTGCACTATACTTCGGGATGATGGTGGGGTTAGTGCAGGCTGTGCTGTCTGCACTAAGATTGCCAAGTTACACATAATTTGTTAAGGCTTTTTCTACCAGGCATCTAGTTCAGTGCTAAATTACCAACTGCTTATCATGGAACACTCCTGTGAATACCTGCCCTGAGAGGATAGTCAGGGACTCACTTATCCAGCTCTCGCAGAAACTGAAAGGAGGCTTGTCACTGATGGGCAGCCCAATCCTGTGTAAGGTACAGCGGCCGGCCTAAAGGGCCATCTGCCGTATCCTATCCAGGTCCCAGGCTGCCCAGGGGCAGCCTGGGTGCACCTCGAGGGAAGAGGACAATCGTCCCCTTCCCTTGGTGCAACCCAGCCTAGGCCCTATGGGCCTACTCCAATGTACGCCAGCTCTGGAGTATGCCAGCCTACTCTGAATGGGGGCCTACTCTGAATGTACGCCAGTTCACTGCCCAGTCTGCCCTCCCCCCGCCCCTGCAGGACTTAACTTGCCCAGCGGGCACGGGGATGATCCGCTGGGGGAGAGAGGGCCGCCGGCCTCTGTGCCGCCGGCCCTTTCCAGGTGCCATAAGCGTGCTTTATGGCGCATTTACAACACCCAGTGCCAGGGCCGGGAGCGTGTTTAGTTACACTGGATTGCGCCGTTAATCCGAATTAGGTCAAACTGAATGCATGTCGTCTAATGGCCCAATTCTAACTAACTTTACGACAGCAGCACAGAGGTTTCCCTGCTGTAAATAACCATATGGTTATTGATTTCATTTCATGGTGTCTTCATTTCAGAAGACATCTAGGGAGGTATACCTTCTAAGCATCCAGAACTCTGCACTTACAAATGGAGTCACTTAACCAAATCTAGTGCATTATCATTTGCTGCCAAAACAGAAGCAGCATATTTTGGCAAAGTATTTTCCTCTTAAAATATTCAGGAACTACTTAATGAAGCCACTATGTGATACAGGAAGCTGGACTAGATGGGCCTTTGGCCTGATCCAGCAGGGCTCTTCTTATGTTCTTATGTTCTTATATTGCCCTATTGTTTTATCTGCATACAATTCAGCACAGTGTGAATAATCACAGAAGGATGGGCATTTTGGTTCTCTTCCAAATGAAATTGCTTGAATGAGGAAATGGGAATAGCTAAAAGGCAGATTAAACCAACTGGCATCTGGGTAAGCTCCACTTAGCTGCCTGTCATGCCTTATACATGGAAGGATGCAAGGTTTTCTTTTTAAAAGGAGGGAATCACTGTCACCTGCTTCTTCCACAAATAATCTACAGAAAGAGAAAACTTAAAATAGGATGTGTATAGGAACATAGAGCCAGATATGCAAGACAACGTTTAAAGAACAAAGAAGAATGAGCATGAAAAGGAAAGCTGAGCTGCTGCTGCTGCTGTTGTTTTTGTTGTTGTTGTTTGTTGCTGTAATGCTGCTACCTGCCTTGATTTTAGTCAATAGAGAAAGATGGGGAAAGACATTTTTCTCTAAACAAATAACTGAGCAAGAGAAGATGATGTTGCTTTTTACTCATTTGGATTGCTTATTGGGCAGCCCAGTCCTGTCTAGGACTGCCGCAGCATGCAAAAGCATGCTGTGCCGGATCCTATCCAGGATCGGAACAGCGTCAGTGCAGCTGGAGGCCAACTCGGGGGAAAGGGATGTTTGTCCCTTTCCCCCGGGTAATGCCCCAGCTGCCCCTATGGGTCAATATGGCCAGCACAAAATCTAAGGAGCCCGTGTAGGGCTTGCTAGGCCCAGGATGGGGGATAGGGTTTGGTGGAGCACGCCACCGAGGATCCTTCCCCCCCTCCCATCCCCCCTCCCGTTCCTCCCCACGCCGCCTGGCACAGGCACTACCTGTGTCTATCAGCAGCAGCCTCTGTCCGGCAGAGAGTGAGCGGCGCCAGCCTTGGCGCTGCTTATTCTCCAGGTGTCGGAAACGTGCCTTATGGCACGTTTGCAACACCCAGGAGTGGTGGAGCGACCGGCACAGGCAGATGGGATTGTGCCATAACTTTGAGAGGCTTAAAGTTGCCCATAATATTTTCCATATCAGAGAGACAAAAGCAAACTTCTAAAAGAACTTATAACGGGTCTCGCCACTGCCACTCCAAGTCTCCTTCTGTCTCTTCCCAGTCACTTCTTGTGTTGTGCAACACATGATGATGCGACATCCTCATGCTCTGCGTTTTCCCACTCAGATCCTTGTCTGTAAAAAAGCAAGGGAAGGAAGGAGGCACAGAGCACCAGTGATTCAAAGTCTTCTGAGGCCCTAAAACACCACGTTAAAAACTCTGCTCAGCTTGGGATGTTCCCATCAGGCTGAAACATTGCACTTGTTGAACACATGCAGCACATTTTATGTGTTCATTACATTTATATATCCAGCTGTTTGAGACGCTTGGAGCGGCTTGGCAGGGTTGCCAGCTTGCCAGAAATGATTCTTGTTTCTCCAGCTTTTGGCTTTTTTTGTCAGGCAGAACAGCAATGGTTAACCTCAGGCTCTTTGAGGATCTCACTGGTCTCCACCTGTTGACCACTGGGCTCTTCCCTGATGCCTCTCTCTCTCTCTCTCTCTCTCTCTCTCTCTCTCTCTCTAAGAGTTGGCAGTGTTATAATGTCGCCAGCCTCTGCCTTAGAAATCTCAGGTTTTTGCATGCATCTAACCTGACAGCTCTATCCTCAGGCAGTATCCCAGTCAGGCATTCATCAGGCTGAGACCTGCTTCACTTTAACAACATCGAAGTATAAGCTGTCCCAAGACCTTGGATCAGATTTGCACGGCTGTGCAAGGGATGGTCAAACGAAGCACCTTCAAACTAGATGGCAAATAGGTGCCATCACATTTTGGATCTGATGGAACATTCACATGCAGGAAAGGACAAACAGAGAGTGCAGCACTGGATCCTGTAGGGCAGCCCCCATGATGACCAATGACACATTTTTGTATTGTCTTAAAATCGAAGGCCAGCTCCAATGGGAATCTCGCTTGCTCTCCTTGCATGAGCAGTGTTGCCTAGTAGGAGGGGGCTCAGGATTCAGCAGGACAGGAGTTTCCCGTTTCAGAGCACAAGTGGGTCATTGGAGCTGATTTGCAAAGTTCTGAGAGCCGTCTGCCATGTTTCAATGCTCTCACAAGTGGATCACTTGCCCGATCAGTTAAATTGCCCTGGAGAGCTGGCGATGAAAATAATATCTGAACCAGCTCTCAGCATGAAAACAATTCAATCTTTAAAGTGATGAAATATTGATGATGCCAGCAAAATCACTGGTGGCATCTAAACCAATTTCCAGATATTGTCTTGGTTAAATCACCCATTACTGTAGACATATCCTAACTGAAGGCAAGATAGATGCCCAGAAGCATGATCTTTCAACAGCTTGAAGGCAGGTATAACTGCTTTGGTTTAAATGAGTTGAAGAATGCAGTCATATTATCTTTAATGAAGAAAAAAGGGGACATTAAAGGACTTCCTCTGAGAGAACCCACTTCCTAGTGCTTTCAAGCAATCCTGCCAATATTTAAGCACACATTGTGGCTTTGATTAATAATTAAACTTCTATTAGAAGAAATAAATCCCAGATGCCATTGTTTTTCATTATAGGTTTTTATGGCACAGAATGCTGGAATCAACCAGCCTGCAAGTAGGACATGAATAACACACAACAGAAATGAAGGCAGAAGCCAGCGCTAATGCTTAGCACTGAATATTTACACAGACCCACAAGGGATTTTTATTTAATAATGTAGCTTCTCAAAGCAAATATTAAGCAGTAGATTTTGCATTGGGGGATGAATGAGAGAAGCAAACAACAAAATTAAGAGTCAAACTTGCGTATATCTCTGCATCTGATGAGACTGTTGAATAATACGAACCAGAGTGAAGCAAACCCACAAAAGAGTCAATGACTATTAATCAGTGGCAAGCATATGAACATAATCTGAATCGTTAATTGGGAGAACCAACGGCAGAGATGTGACTCATTGCTGGTGTCTGAGGAGTTGATGAGAGGTGTTACTTCACTGACAGGAAAGGCCTTAGCATTCCCCGTAAAATTAAATGGATTTATATTACAATTTCACGGTCGTTCTGGGTCTTAATTAGCAGTTATGGTTTGACAGACAATTTGAGTGCATGTAATAGTTTGTCTGAGATAAAATCCTTTTTTGTTGCAAGGAATGGATTGGCTATTTCAATTTTGCATGCATAAAATTCTCTTTTCTACACCGTGCTAAAAACTATTAATGATTGGGACTCTTTCAGTAGTCGAAATGCCAATGGAGACATAAGCAAGTCATGCATTTTCAACTCCTTAAACCTGTAACTTCCCTCCTATCTTTCCAGAGGAGCTCACCCACACTATCAACTGAGTTTACTGTTCATTCTCACAGGGTCATTCTCCTGAGCTACTCTTGGTCACTTAGTGCACACATGCAAACATCCACTGTTTTTAAATCCATCTCCCCATATAGCTGGTTGCAATGCATGTGTAATTTGTACTGGGTTATTGGAACTTGGGTATAGAATTCTCATAAGAATATAATTCCAGTCCTTAACAATTAAAAATAACTAATCCTATCCAGTAACCACTTTCATTCTTTGATCAATTTGTCCGCTACTAAAAATGTATGCAAAACAATTAAAACTGTACAAAACAAAATAAGCTGGCAAACAAAGCCGTTGGGCCACTGTCTTGGGCAACAACTCCCTTTTCAAAAAGGCCGCAGTCCAAACTAGCTGCAGTCTATCATTTTTGATGGACGATCTGTCCTGCAGGTTGAATTGTCTGTACAGAAGAGTTATCTCCAGAATTTATGTTCCCACTGCAACAGAAATCTGTTTTTACTGTAATAAGCTATCTTTTATACACTCTTTATTTATTTTAGCCAGCCCTGTTTTGGTCTTTCCTTTCCTGCTATAATTTTTGCTCTGATTCTCGGTACCCAAACACTTTTTTGTAATCTTTAGCAGATTAAACACATGCACGTGTACGCGCGCGCGCGCACGCACACACACACACACACACACACACACACACATATGTAATCTCAGATTGCATATCAAGGGTAATTAAGCCTCAGAAGGTACTCCTGAACCCACTTAAAGGTCTGCTCCTGCCACTTGTGATCAGACTGTAGCCTTGTGATCTCTAATACAGTCCAATGCCATTTTGCTACCTCTAAGGTATCACAAAAGATTCAATGTACTTGCGCTTCACACAATGTTTTTGAGAGTTTGCCATAAAGCTATTTGTCCAGCATCTTCTCTGTGTTTGCTTCCAGATTAGAAATACTGTCTTAAAGTTTGGGCAAAATTTGATTTAATTTTTTCCCCCAAATATTAGTTTCCCTTAAAGTTAAAAAAAGAGTTCAGCATCACAGCAAATGTATGCAAATTACACAAAACGATGAAATCTTGAGGAACCCTTAATAGGATCTGAAGCTGCCAAAAGGCTTTTCAAATTGGTATGTATGACAGTCTGGCAGTGAAGACATTTGCATAACTTTCCCATGATTCCCTGTAGTTACTTTTTTCCCCTTAAAAGGGGGGGGCTGTTTAATTTATCCACTTCATAACCTAAGGATATCTTTTCATCTTGACATTGTTCTTCGGTAAGGCGGCATTTCCTAATAGATCGCAAGCCTGAAGAAAGATAAAAAGCAAAAAAGCACATCAGCGACTGCTTGTACTTTGCCCTCTCTCCGTGTAGGGAATTCTTAAACATTTGGTTTCAGTCCAAGACACTTAATTTTCCTTGAAGGATAGCCTCATATTCATTATTATTATTATTATTATTATTATTATTATTATTATTATTATTATTATTATTATTATCCTTGTTTGAAATGTAAAGTGGCTGCTGTTTGACTGTTTCCTTGCTAAACTGGTTGGGGTTTGCTTTTAGGCCCATCTTGCATATTGAGACCTGTTAACGTTAAGGGGGGGGGGGTGTCATTCTGTTTTTGTTGATCCAACTGCAGAACTGGCAGTGCAGAGGAAGTAATTTTTCATTCTGAGTGCAATGCTGCAGTGTTAATTGGGGATACATTCTGCTGAAATTAGTTTATTTTCAAGTAGATATGTCCACAATCAGCACATGAACTTAAACACGTCTTTTCCTTCACTTAAATAAAAGCAATCGTCTTTTATGGAGAAACGTGTGTGTGTGTGTGTGTGTGTGTGTGTGTGTGTGTGTGTGTGTGTGTGTGTGTGTGTGAGAGAGAGAGAGAGAGGGGGGGGGAGTAGGTGGGAGTTCTACCTACACCCCCCCCCCCCCCCGCACACTGTATGTGAACTCAGAAAGGGTGATCTGTTCTCATGTTAGTAAGAATTACCATCCATGACATGAAGCTTTGGCACAGAGACACAAAAAGCTCTTTATATTCATGTATATTCCTCTCAAGCTGAGATCTGAGATTATTCGCTCTGAATAGTGACTGCAATATTCTCTTTGTATCACACACTGGGATTTACAACAGCCACTCACACTTACATATGCACACCAGGAAAAAAAAAAGTGCTGCTCATTTCTTTCCCCTCAAGCAAAAACGCTACAGAAAGCTGTTTGTTGCCTGCAGGCCCAAGAAAGACAGGAGGGAGGGGAAAGCAAGTGTGAAATATGTATTAATATTTAATCCAAGCAATTTGGATGAACTTGATGCTGCAATTAGCTAGCAATGCCCATCTGTTGTGCACACTACAACAACAACTTATTAAATAACTTGGAGAGGGGGGAAGGAGCTGCCAATTACCTTTCAATTTATTCCTTAATAAAGCATCTACAGTCTCTACAGAGAGAGATCCAGATGGTGAAGGAAACTCTCCAGGCCATGCTGGTGCAGCTCCAGCCAGCTAAAGAGGCAGAAGAAGATGCTGCTGCTGCTGCTGCTGTAGACTTCCTTGGTGACAGCTGGTGTCCGGGAAAGCAAGGCTTGCCGGAATAATGAGGAGGAAGGTGAAGGGAAGGCGTTGAATTTACAAGGATTGCTTTCAAGAACTACACATTGCTGCCTTCACAGACTTGGAGGATCCCTCCCATCTCTGCATAACTAATGCTAAGTAAATCGGTTATGGAAAAACTGGAGCCTGGAGGTCTCGCCTGACAAGTATTGCAGATTACACATTTGCTGGCCCAGATCTGGAAGCAGCTTTCTGAGAGAGCCTCCCTCCTACCCATCCCAAAATGTGGAGATTCTGAACTGACACATTTGAAACGATGCCTGACAGTGAGATTTTGGAGACAAAGCTGTGATGACAATCTACTTGTGAATTCCTTGGTGTGGTTTCTCCACACTTAACAATGAAATGTGGAAACCTGTGCATTCCAAAATAATTAGAGGCTTTCCTGACAACGTCAAGACCAGGCGCTGTTATAAATGCTAAGGTAGTTCTAGCACTGCTCCTGTGCCAGCAACACTATGGCCCGATGGCTGCTAGGACAGAGCCTTTTCTGTTTAGGGGCAGGGTTGCATGTTGGGGGTGATTTGAGCAAAGAGGCTAGACTGAAGAGGCTCAACAGAAGAAAGGGGGAAAGAATGGAAAAAAACCAGGTCATGAAATGACAGGGCATTTGAAATTCCTCAGAATGGCTTGTCATACAGACATCCACTAGGTGTCTGTAAGGCTAGCACAACACTCACCCAGCTTCCCAGAATAGTTTGAGCTGGAACAATGGGTGGAATTGCATTTCCCCATCTAGGCAATACTGCTGCTTGAATGCAAGGAAGATAATGAGTTCACAAGAATGAATGCACGACCTCACAAGATTCACTTGCATTCCTGCTCAGAAAGCACCATCTGGAAAAGCCCTTAAAGCTTTTGTGAAATGTATTCTTTTGATGGAAGAGGAGTGGGGGGGGGGGGCAGGCGAACAAGTGCAGTGCCTACCTAATAGTGACAGCCCACTCTCCCCACTCGTCATTCTGGGATCAGTGATAGGTTTTGTGTCACCACTCAAGACTGGGGAACCCAGACAGGAAAAGGATGCCGTAGGAGAGCATCTCCCTCCTGGTTAGCAAGGAGCCCCTAAATCTGAGAGGGTCCCACTTAAAACGAAACAGTAGTGAGATGGGGGAGGGGTTCCTGGGAAGCGTGACAATCTGCTCTCTCCCTAGTAAACTGAGGCCAGGCAGGTAATCAGTAAAAATAAGGAGTTTGATGCATTTTTACCCTCTGCAACCCCTTCCCTTTTTATTTGTTCTGTTTGTTCAGTCCTGAATAAACAGAAAAAAATAAAAAGGGGAGGGGATGCAGAGGGCAAAAATGCAAGATATGTATCAAAAGTAAAAAGTTTAAAAAACGAGCAGAAAATAAAGTCCCTGAATGCAAGTAGCTGAATACTTTTCCCTCTCCACACTATTCCAGGAGAAGGGGGTGGTTGGGGGTGTGTGATCTCTTGTTAATACATGGATGTGACCAAACATCAGTGAAATACAGATGTGAAATACATCAGTGACAAAACAGAGGCAATAGCTCAAAGCAGCTGCCTGCCTGCGTGAACTTAAAAAAATCTAGGTTTGATGATGCCATGGGAACCTTTGATGGGATGGTTTACAACCACCTGAGCCCTTTTGCCTGCCCCCCCCCCCGACCTAGTCAGGACAGCTGAGATGACCAACCAGCTGGCATGTGCCAACCTCAACAGAAGAGTTGGCCAGAATCCTTTGTTTGACACAGTTCACATCAGGCTTGGCTGGGATGACATGTGGCCTCTCTGTAATAATAGAGCTGAATTCGAAAAGGACAAGGGCTTCTCTTCAAGGGCAGAAGGGAATCTCAGCAGCTTTTACGATGCTGAGACATCATAGAAGCTTTGCGGAGGGTGTCAGAAAATAGGGAAAATAAATAAAAAATAGGGGGAAATCAGTGGTTTTCTCTGTTGTACTCTTTTGAAAACTATTTCCTCCCCAAATTATGTTCAGAAACATTAAGAAAAAGGGGGAGGGAGAGAAAAGGAAACCACTAAGTTGAAGCTAATAACCAAATTTTGCTAAATGAAATGAGAACTGCATATTGCCATTGGCATTCAATAGAACAGTGATAATTAACATCAAAGGGTAGCATAATAGCTTTTAAACCATTTTCATTTAATGTTGCAAAGTGAGAGCAAACGCTTGTTAATTCCAAAGGCAAAAATTATTTAAAGCAATAACCAATGATTTTTTTAAAAAATCCATTTTAAATCTTAGTGGCACATTAATGTAATTAAAAGCTGCATAGATGGTTCAAATTTTTCAATGTACAGAGTAGTTTTCAATAGTAATATTTGTCTACAAATGTATTAAAAAAGAAGCCTATATTTATTAATTGGGTGCATTGTTTAACGACATCTATCAAAACAAGATTTATTTACCTCTAATCTGTTCTGCTTATTTCAGGATAAAAGGGACATTTATAAAGGCAGTAAAAGCAGAATCCTAGGACCACTGAGCTGAAAGTGACCAAAACACCATTCAATCTTTAGAACTCAATTCCTTGGATAAAGTCTGAGCCAGGGTCTCTTATAGCCAGGCCTCCGTCATCTCCAGACCAGCCCCATCCGTGTGGCTGATGGAAGACTTCAAGTGACCCCTGGGAGTGGCAACTTGGGCGGCGGGGGGGGGGGGGAGCAGGTTCCTCGCACTCTGTGTCGCTCCACTTCCCCTCAGCCCACCCAGCTGCTCCAGTGAGCGCTCTGATCCTCCTCTTGTTCTCTGAGAGTGAGCAGGAAGAGTTTCAGGATAGTGGCAGCCCACCTCTTCCTCCAGTGCTGTTGCTGCGAACGATTGCCGTGGCGAAGCTGCAAGAAGCAGCAGCACAGTAATGCGGTTTTCATGAGGAATCCGAACAGAATCACTCGGCTCCACCTCATTCTCCCTCTTGCCCACCCAGCAAGAAGGGTGGGAAGGTAAGGAGGCAAAGGAAGCTGAGACACCTCCTCCTTCTTGTCTTCAGGTCTATTGCTACCTCCTCCCACTTGCTGTGCCTGGCCCTGTTGAAACATTTATTTATTTATTTATTTATTTATTTATTTAAAAAATTATACCCCGCCTTATCCTATGCCAAGGCAAAATGCCCAAGGCGGCTTACAACAAGATAAAAATACATAATTTAAAACAATACCTAAAATAAGTTAAAAACAATAAAAACCACTGGAGGGGGACCCGACAATATAGAACAGAGAAGCAGTGGAGCAAAACATCTTGAGAGACCGAAGTCAGACATCAACCCATCACCCAAACGCTAGACAAAACAGAAACGTTTTGAGCCCTCGCCGAAAAGACATAAGGGAAGCGGTAGTTCTCAATTCCCCTGGCAAGGAGTTCCACAATTGTGGCGCCACAACAGAGAAGGCTTGCCCACATGCTGCCATTCCCCTAACCTGAGATAGAGGTGGCACTCTCAGGAGAGCTCCCTCAGATGACCTAAGAGGGCGGGCCGGAATGTATGGAAGAAGGCGGTCCCTCAGATATCCTGGACCCAAACATGCAGCGTGCTGGAATACCCATCCTGTTTGGTTCAACAGGACCAGGTGGAGCAAGTGGGAGGAGATGGTGGCAGCTGTGAAGGTGCGGAGGAGGAGGTGGGAGGCTCCAGATCGCTTGTGCTGTGTCCCCCCCCCCCATCCTTGTCTAAGCATATTGTACCAAAATGACAAGAGCTTCAGTGGTTGGCTATTAATTTCTGGGGGAAATTCAAGATGCTGGATTATTTTGTACCTTTCATTATAATTAGAATATATTATTATATTAATGTAATATATTATAATAATATATAATAATTCATTATATTATAATTATAATTCTGTTTTATGATAGAAAGGAAAGAATAAGTCCCACTATTTCTACAGCTTGACCAAAACAATTGTCCTAAATGTTTATATATTATCAAAGTACTGTATTCCAGAAAACAAGGGAAGGGGTTGTTTTACCTTTAAATTTCTAAATAGACAGAGCCTGGGATGCCTCTGGGAGATCTGCAAATGGAGAATCAACTCTGGATAACATATTTTGCAGCAAGACTGGGTTGCACTTTTCCGTGATTTTCACACCACCTTGACAGCAAGTGCAAGGGACAGTGGCATTGCTGGAGGGGGCGCGTAAGTGGTGCAAGGTGCTGCACCGCGCCTTGCAAACTGGTGTAACGCAAAACCCTCCCACTCACCCCCGGAGCCGTTCCAGCAGCAATGGCAACGCACTAGGTCAAGGTGTAAGTTACAAGTGGTCAACGCAATAGGATGTGTTCCTTGAATGCGCGGAGGAGGAGGGTATGACCTGGACTTATATGATCCCTGATGAACTGGGATAACACAGTGAAGGAGTCCATTCAAATAAAGAAGAGAAAAGCAGTGGCAGGTATATGCTGCAAATAGGCATAAATAAGAATGCATGAAAGAGTGGAATGTAGAGTGCTTTGTAGCCCCTTGAACCCCCACCAATGGCAGCTTTTGCATCAAAAATAGAAACTGATGAATATTCAGCATAGCACTAGTTTTTCAACCCCTCTGTTCTTAATTGTTCCTTGAGGAGCTCTTAAGAAGCCTTAGTTTTTGTGTTTTTATTGGTTTATTAGGAAAGGCCCCTAGAAGCCAGAAAAGTGAGATAATATTAAAGAAATACATTTAAAAGTACAGTCTATTTTTCCGCTACATGCCCATTCTCCGGCCTGCAGAAAAATCGCTCCATGTAATTCAGGCAAAGCAGCCAAACCACCCAGAACATGGGAAGACGAGCTTGGCTGCGGTCAATAGCCATCTGGGCAGCATAGTCCACCGGTTTCAAAGTAGCTTGCACAGGAATCCCATGCAAGCCTCGTCCAAAAGCATGGAGAGTGCACAACAGTAATGGTGGGTGGATCGCTCTTGTGGGCCTCAATCAATTCCCTTTTCCAGAGCCAGCTCTGTTTAATAGGCTTGCTGCAATGGAGCAGTTTGAGAAATGGACTGTTACTCAGTAGTGAGTGATGCACTCAGAGTTGGAAACATTCCGACAAGTATCCAGCATTCCTTTATATATCATTTTTAATGAGATAATGATTAATCTCTGGGATTTAACATATGTGGAAAACTTCCAAAACTGAAGAGCATTTTCAAATTTGCTCAGCCTGTCTTTAAATCATCTGCTGAAGCAAACTGTTTATGGTGGCGGCATATAATTCATTTTAAATATACTTCTCTGCATTTCATTTTATTTTATTAATTTTGGGGCAAAATCACTCATTTTTATGGCATTATCATTGCTTGTTTCATAACGCTGGGACTCATGTCCCAGCAGCATTAACTGCTGTGGTACAAACCATGGAGGTGACAAGGCTTGTGGTTTTTGCTTCTTTTGATCTTTTGCTTAACTTCTTGTGCTACATTTTCTACTTCAGAGCATCGATTGGGAAAAGATCATCCCAGGAACCTGTGATGAACAGAGTTACAGTTCCATCCAGAGATGTCAAATCATAAGGGCCAAAGCTCAAGTGATGTGTGTAGTCATCCATTCCTCTGGGTGAAATTAAAGCTCTATAAGTCAAACATGACTGGCTTTTATCTCTGCAAAATAGATGGTATAACTGAGGGTCTTGACTTTCTTCCCTCTCCTCTGTGCTTTGCACTTTCAGGCTTTGAGCAAGCGTTCCTTCTGGTGCCCATTTACGCTACCGCTATCTGCCCTTCCCCTTACCTTCCCCTTGCTCCACATTTCAATGTCTTTATCCTGCCTCTCCTCCACCTTCATTGTTCGTTCGGTGAACTCACTGGTAGCATCTAATTACTTCTAGATAGATACTTAGGTCTAGTCTACACATGCCACAGAAGGAGGTCACAGAATAAGTTGTATCTCATTGCAAGTGGAAAATTCGTACAGGCAAGAATGAACTAGATTAGAACCTTTCTCCTTGTGGTGTATTTGTTGTTTTACTAGCTAGCAGGGGTGTGTGTATTTTTTACTGCATTCTGCAGTGGGACAGTTCCCTTGACCTTCTCAGGTATCTACCATTTCATTTTGCTGCCAGCTTTGCTTACTGCTGTGGGACATACTGGGCAGAAGGGCTGTAGTTCAGTGGCAGAGCCCTTGTTTTGCATGCAGAAGGTCCCAGGTTCAATCCCCAGTATCTCCAAGTAGGGCTGGGAAAGACCCCCGACTGAAACCTCTGAGGACTGCTGCCAGTGTAGACAATACAGAGCAAGATGGGCCAATGGGCCGATTTGGGATGGCTTCCTATGCTCATTTCAACCCCCCCCCCCAAGCATTACAGCACATCCTGAGCACTGGGGCATCTAGATTCATCACGGATAGTGCTGGCCCAACTGATCCCAATAGCTGTATGGGATGTAGGCTGTGCTGCAACATAGCAGAGAATGCATTGGCCCACTTAGTGTTCTCTCATTCAGTTCACATTAGAAAGGAAAACCAGGCAGGGTGGTCAAAGGTTTCTTTGGTAACTCTCACCACAGGCAATGCAATTACTGAACGAAAGTCTTGATGAGTGATCTCTGTTTAAATTAGGATGCAATTACCCCAACTTTCAACACCTTTAAAACCAGAGTACCTTCTCCCCCAGTGGCAGCTTCTCAGTCTCATCATCTACGTTCCTCATTCATGTAAGCCTTGGTATGCTGTGGTAGTTAAGCCATGTTCAGTAAAGGGCTGTAAGTATTCCACTTCTAGCCATGAGTTACAAGCTGCAGCATCGTCTCTGGTAAACTTTGCCATAAGCAGCTTGCAGCTCACATACCAGTAAAGGACTGGAGGGCCTCGTACTGCACAGACTGCATTGTAAGCAAAGAGCCGCCTTGAAACCAGAGCTTATGGCAATGTTTACCAGAGATGACACTGCAGCTTGTAACTCATGGCTAGAAGTGGAATACTTATAGCCCATTACCCATGTATTTTTCCTCAGAAAAAAATCCTACAAAATTCAATAGGATTTATTCTCAAGGAGGTGTGAACAAGATTTAGACCCTTAATCCACTTCTTTCTTCTGCCTTTGCATAGAGTGAGCCTGGTCCGCAGAAATATCTGATGTAGGCCTAACCCAGGATGCACGCCTATCATCTTGAAGTCTCACGTCACAGCTGGAAAATGCCAGGTCAGGCCTCTCATGCCACTAATTTAGGGCATCAGCTGTGCTGTGCTGTGCACAAAGACCACATTGATCCCACACAGGACCACATGGTCATGGTCTGTTGCGGGATTGATTCTGTAATCTGCACAGCTGGTTTCCTGCTCAGAGTTCAGAGATGTCCCATGGAAGAACAAATCCTTACCTTCCCTTTTCAGTGACCGTACTCACACTTCACCGGGAGTACCCAACAGAGCAAGCCACCATGTGTATGTGTCCCCCCCCCCCCCAAGCATTGCAGTGTCCTTACAAAACTGTGCGTGCCAGTTTCCAAATGCATGCCTAACAAAGAGCCCTACCCAAGCAACTGCAGCAGACATATAGGCTTCTTGCACCAGGACTACTAAAAGCTGCGGACCAGGCAGATGGCTTGGATTAATTCATGAAAAGTGGTGGTTAGTTGCATAGCCATTGATTATTCCAGGGAGCAGTTCTTTTTAATGCTAAAAATGTATACAAACCCCTGTACTGAAGCATTGCTTTCTCGAAGCTGAAACCACCGTCGGTCAGGATGTCCTTTCCATTTAATGTTGATGCAGCTGACATTTTCGCTCTACATTTCCATTTACTTTCCTCTTTATTATTTATTTATATTTATTTATAGAATTTATACCCCGCCTTTCTCCCCGCCTTTCTCCCACAAGGGCAACCAAGGCAGGGATTCCCCATTCTTTATCATGGGGAATCAACAGCCAAAGTTATTCCTTTTCTAACTTTCAGAACAACAAGAATACTAAAAAAAGGCTTAGTGTTTACTACCTTCCAGTTGTTTTTCTTAGACTCTGTACAGCCTACACTTTGCTGGACGAAGAACATTTCTTTATTGGACCAGTGTTGCAAATGTTTTCCTAAGTATTCATTATTACAGGAAAAGCTATCTGTGAGTACTTTTCCGAGAAGGATAAATGGTGGCTTAAGAGAGTTAAAAGGTATACTCTCATTCCCCTTTTTTAAAAAAACAGTGCCCCCATTGGATGTAGATTGATAAAAAGGAAATAAATTAATAAAGACACTCTTTAATAGCCCTAGCTTCCTTGGGTTGATTCAAGGCAAGAGAGCTCTACAGCACTAAAATACTGTCTCTATATTTATATGTCTCTATATTTATATAAATAATTGAAATAAATAAAAGACCAGAAGTCTTAGGAGATGCACTACTGAAATAATTGGTTACAGGAAGACTGCAGAGCCTCCTGTCGTAGACCTGGGCCCGGCGTTGCATAATAGGGAACGTTTTCAGCCAACAACATTTTTGCTTCTCTGCAATATGTTGACAGCTATAGACATGTATGTCCATCAGTATCTGCTGTTACTCCTACTCTCCTAAAGTTCATATCTCGCCTGCCAGCCAGTGACAGCGTCAACCAATTGCCAGCTTTGTCACAAACATTCTTTTAACACACACGATCACACAAGGGCCACTGCGGTTTTCCAGTAGCAATCAGGGCAGCAAGGAACTGCCTGCTTTCCTTTGCTCATTGCTTCCATGTTTGCTCCAGGCAGCTATGTTACCACAAATTGTAGCAGAAAGGTAGGGGGACAAGGAGAGGTGCTCAATCTGGGGTGGGGGGCAGGCTGCATAACAGGTTGAGCCAAATGGAGAGTCAGGGCCTTGCATCTTGAGCTAATGAGGAACAACTGCAGATAGTAAGCTTAATTATTTTCCTTTTTATAACCAGAACAGATACAGACAAGGGAAGCTGAAAGGCATGATGACTTTTTATACCACCCCCGAGAGAGAGGAAGATAGAGAGATCCTCTCCAAGAAGTCAGTATTTCTAAGCTAAACGAAGGCAATGCCTTGTTTAGGAATATTTGGTTGTGGAATGCAAACATGCGCTGGTGTGGAATGCAAACATGCGTGGAATGCAAACATGCACTGGCATTTTTCACAGGCTCCGTTCTGGAAAAGCTGCCACCAAAGATGGGTTCTGAGAAAGGCACCCAGCCAAAGCCCAAGTAGTCTATAGCACAGCATTACTGTGTGTCCTGACATACAGAACTAGGCAGCAGAGACCCAATAATTGTTGGAGACCCATGTGCATCAAGATGCCTCCAGACACAGAAAAAGCCTCTCAGGTAGAAAAGATGCCTGTAGTTAAAGCCTACTACCCATTTCAGGCCCAGACAAAAAGGTGTTGGAAGTCTCATATTAATGATGAAGCTTTCACCTTATGTGGAGCCTGTGCCCAGGGTAGAGCTGAGCTAGGAGCTATTTCTTCAGATATATGAAGATACCTAAGAGGTGAACTGGTTTAGGTAAAGGTAAAGATATCCCCTGCTTGAAAGCCAGCCGTGTCTGACTCTAGGGTGCAGTGCTCATTTCTGTTTCTAAGGCCGAAGAGCCAGCGCTGTCCGAAGACGCTTCCGTGATCATGTGGTCAGTATGACTAATAGAACGCCGTTATCTTCCCGCCGCAGCAGTACCTATTTACCTACTTGCAATTTCTTGCTTTCAAACTGCTAGGTTGGCAGGAGCTGGGACAGGAGACGGGAGCTCACTCCGTCACGTGGCACTTGGGTCAAACTGCTGTCCTATCGACCTTCCGGTCTGCAGTTCAGCGTCTTAACCACTAAGCCACCACGGCCCTGTGAACTGATTTAGGCCAGTTAAATTGGCTGACAATAACATTAGTCTCTAAGGTACTAACAGAATTTTAATCTTTGTAGTGCTAGAGATTCACTGAAACAGAATAATCAGCCTTACTATTGGAATGCCTTCCTTGAAAGACAGACTCTAGTGGTGTCTGGGGAGAGAATGTTGATCTCCATTAAAGAGAAACATTGCCTTCTTGTCCCCCATAACAGTGCAATCCTAGGCATGTCTACACAGAAGTAAGCTCCATTGATTTCAATAGTACTTACTCCTAGGTAAGTGTGTATAGGATTGCAGCCCAAGTTTCCCTTTGATCTGCCACCTCAGTGAAATAGGTCTTCAAGATGAAGTTGTGGCTGTAAGGAAATTTTGGTAAATTTCTAATCACTTTAAACAGCTGGTTACCAAAGAGAGAACAAACACATCTGGAAGAGAATAACTTTTTTTCATGCTGATTATAAACACTTTGCTTTGAGCAGTAGAAAGGGGAGAGGATATACCTGCCTGAGGATGCCTGTGATCTAGCCTAATATTTTTGTTCCAATCAGTTAGTTAATCCCTTTTTGCAAGGGCTTGGCAATTCAGTATTTTACTTCCCTATAACTGCTTGTTAAATCAAGATAAGCACCTCTTCACTGGAGAAGCTAGAGAAGGCCACGCTATAATGGTTACCTAAAGATACCACGGTTCTTGGAGGGAGCTACTGGGCAGGATTAGAATAATCCTTGTGTATCCTCTTAGTTTGCTATCCTATTAAAAGTGAGAGTGGGACCTGAAGATTTTTCATTTCAGAGATTTGCATATGCTACAAATAAACTCTAAAATCTATGCAAAGGGCTAGGGAGTTTTTTCCCCCTGCACTGACGAGAAAGAAAGATTTTTAAAAATGGGAATAAAAACTGAAGGATTACAAATATGCCGTCCTCAAATATGAACTAGTCAATCTCAAATGATCCATTTTAGAAGTCTGTTACGTATTCCCAAACATCACGTCGTGGTTCAAAAGCATCCAAGCCCCAATTCAGCAAAGCGGTATCTTCTGAGCAATCATTCTGTTCAGTCACGCTGTGCGGCGCAAAAGATAAGAAGCAACTGTTGTGGAATTTGATTAGATCAATTATAAAAAGCCAGTATCTGATTATGTGAGATACCACTACCAACACAGTGAACAAATAATAACTGGGGGGCGGGGGCGGGAGAGGAACAGGATACAATAAACGACAGAATAAAGTAATAAGCAAGTCATCACGAATGTAGACAGAAGCCACGGTGAGATTTGCAGTGAAGGGGGAGGAAAAAACCTTTGTGCATACATTTGCGCAAAGGGGAGTTTGGCAGGTCAAGAGCGCCATTTCTGACTTACCCGTATTGTCCCGAGTATAAGACACACCTGATTATAAGACGCACCCTTAAAGTTTGGTGCTATTAAAAAATGTAATTAAATCACTGGCATTAAATTGCAACAGCCTGATTATAAGACGCACCCCTAGTTTAAAAACTTAAATTAGGAGAAAAAAGTGAGTCTTATACTCAGACCAATACGGTATTTCCATCTGTATCCTACGTGAAGGTCCAGGTGGCTTTGTCAGCACACGGCTGGCCTCCTCCTTAACATGCATATACTGGAACAAGCCCCAACCTTTGGCAGCAGCAGGGTAGGTAGAAGACTGTAACCTTCTGACATCCTTCGCTATTTAGGTGCCAGTTGGTTTAGCTCCTGTTTCCTGTAAACGAATAAACCTGCATAAGATGCGCAGAAAGAAAATCTGTTCCATGGGAAAAATGTTGTAATATATAATCTGATGCCATTAAGAAAAGGGCACAGTCCAACAGCGCAACATGATTGCTACCTGTTTGCCATGAGTAATTGAAAAGGACAGGCAGGGTTTCCAGAAATATGCCTCGCTGAAAAGTCCGTTTGCTTTTTAAATATGTTTTGTTCATAATGGATCGCCAATTTTCGAGGCAAATAGAGCCAGGTACTGAGGCTGGTTCCAACATGACCTTTTGCAGCATTAAGGAAAATGCTGTGAGAAAAAGCCCCATGGAACACGGTGTACGTCTTGGTCCGAGAAAAGTGCATATAATGTGACATAAGATTGTATTTAATGCATGGTTTGGAAGCAGATGTCCTCCTGGGCTTCCAAATACTTGCAAAAAAGCAATCTACCTGTGTGGAACCAGCATGTGGCATTACGCAGTTTTCGGGACATAAGTATGTCCTGCCAACCTAGCAGTTCCAAAACATATTAATGCGAGTAGATAAATAGGTACCGCTTGCGGGAAGGTAAACAGCGCTCCGTGTTCCAGCCGCATGCTATGCGCTGTGGCAAGGAGAGTCATGCCGGCCACATGACCACGGAGGCGTCTTCGGACAACGCTGGCTCTTCGGCTTTGAAATGGGGATGAGCACCACACCCTAGAGTCAGACACGACTGGACTTAATGGTCAGGGGTCACCTTTACCTTTTATGTAATGCAGAAAGCATCCTTTGATCCTGAATCCTGAATGCATTCTCATGACTCTTTTTAAAATATGGCCATAAATTATGGAGCCTAGTTAGCCAGGACAGACTATAATTCAAACGATCAGTCGTAGCCTTCACAAATCTCAGCAACCTGTCAAGATCCACAAGGGTCACCATGTGGAAGTCCTTCAAGCGACAGCTCCCGACGCACCCACCCTTGCTTCAACTATGGTGTCCGTAACCCAAACTTCACGTTGAGTTGACCATGTGATGGATGGTGCCATGTGATGGTTCTGGACTTTCTTTTACTATCATGTAGCAGCCATATGAGGCTGTGGCTCGGATCAGGACTGTGGCACAGAGGCAGAGGATCCCTCACCCTTTATAAAAATGCCACGGAATTTAAGGGTTAAATAACCACTTTGGGGGGGGTGATTTTGCAGGAAAATGACATGGAGGTAAAGGGTTCAAAACCCTTTACCCTGCACTACAGTCCTGCGTGGCTTCTACAGGGCAGTAAAAGAAAGGGCCAACTTGCATTGTCACATGGTTAAGGTGTGTGGTTCACGTATAAGTTATCAAATAACTGGCCAGAAGTTCATTTCTGGCCCACCCAACTCATCCAGACTGGGTTAGTCACTGCATGCAAGGCAAGGAGAATCTCTGTGAGGCAAATTTATTTATTTATTTATTTTTCACATGTTTATACCGCCCTTCCTCCAAGGAGCTCAGAGTGGTGTACATATTTCCTCCCCTCCTTTTTGTCCTCACAACAACCCTGTAGGTGGGGTAGGTGGGGCTGAGAGATAGTGACTGGCCCAAGGTCACCCAGGAAGCTTCATGGCTGAGCGGGGATTTGAACCTGGATCTTCCAGGTCTAAGTCCGACTCCCAAACCACTACACTTTTGTCCCACTTTTGTCCCCACTCTGTTCCTTTGGTAACAACCCCCCACACACACACATACCATACTTCCCACACCCAACCATGACCCGGATCTGTGCCCCAGATACACCTCTATTCTTTCTTTCCAAACCCATACCAGCCTTCCTACAAGACCAACTGTTTTAACTAACAATACCATTTCCCGAAAACCATCATTGGCTCCCGATCTTCACTGGCATACATTGGGTTTTTTGCCCTCATTTTGTGCCGGTCTCACCTTGGAGGGGCAGCAAAAGACTGTAACGATGTACTCTGAAGGAAAATCTGGATGTCATCTTCTTTCCACTCCAATCAGCCACTTGTGCACTGCAAATTAATTCATCCGGCACTTGTATCTGATGGTCCAAATGGAGCTAATTTCCCCAGAGTATTATTATTATTATTATTTAAAGAATTTGTAGCCCGCCTTTCTCCCGAAGGCACTCAAGGCGGCTTACAACATATTAAAATACATATAAACAACTTTAAAACCATTAAACACGTTAAAATAATTAAAAACACTTGAGATTAAAAACAACCCCAATGGGTCACCAGCATTTACATATATAACCATTTGTTAAAAAGTCAGCCCACCATGTCAGACATTAAAAGCAGTCCTGAATAAAAACGTCTTAAGGCCCTGCCGAAAAGCCTCTAAAGAGGGAGTCGTTCTTAGTTCCAAGGGGAGGGAATTCCACAATTGGGGCGCCACCGCCGAGAAGGCCCTACTCCGCGCCGCCATCCCCCTCACTTCCGCCAATGGCGGCACGGTCAACAGGGCCCCCCCTGATGACCTCAGAGTACGGGTCGGATTGTAGGGAAGGAGGCGGTCCCTCAAATACCCTGGACCCGAGCCGTTAAGGCTTTAAAAGTCAAAACTAGCACTTTGAATTGTGCCCGGAAACGAACCGGTAGCCAGTGTAGCCGCCAAAGCAACGGTCCGACTGAGTCGAACCGACAAGCCCCGGCAACCACCCAGGCCGCCGCATTCTGCACTAGTTGCAGTTTCCGAACAGTCTTCAAAGGCAGCCCCACGTAGAGCGCATTACAGTAATCTAGTCTAGATGTCACTAGGGCATGGGTCACTGTGGCCAGGTCTGCACAATCCAAGTACGGTCACAGCTGGCGCACCAGCCGAAGCTGGGCAAAAGCCCCCCTGGCCACAGCCGCTACCTGGGAATCCAGGAGCAGCTGCGCATCCAGGAGAACCCCCAAGCTGCGGACCTGCTCCTTCAGAGGGAGTACAACCCCATTCAGAGCAGGACGATGATCCGGTACCTGAGTCGTAGACTTCTGGACCAGAAGAACCTCTGTCTTATCAGGATTTAATTTCAGCTTGTTCGCCCCCATCCAGCTCCCAACTGCCTCCAGACAACGATTCAGGACATCGACCGCCCCCTTGGAGTCAGGTGGAAAGGAGAGAAAGAGCTGGGTGTCATCCGCATACTGATGACACCCTACCCCAAACCCCCGGATGACCTCTCCCAGCGGCTTCATATAGATGTTAAACAGCATGGGGGATAGAATTGACCCTTGTGGCACCCCACACCTCAAGGGCAAGGGTGCCGAACAAGCATCCCCCAGCACCACCTTCTGGGATCTATCAGCCAGGAAGGAGTGGAACCACCTCAGAACGGTGCCTCCAAGCCCCAACCCAGCCAACCGACCCAGGAGGACACCATGATCAATGGTGTCAAAAGCCGCCGAGAGGTCCAGCAGGACCAACAGGGACGCACTCCCCCTGTCCAGTCCCCGGCTCAGGTCATCCACCAAGGCGACCAAGGCCGTCTCTGTCCCGAACCCCTGCCTGAAGCCAGACTGGAATGGATCCAGATAATCAGCTTCCTCCAAGACTCTCTGGAGCTGAGACGCCACTACCCGCTCGATCACCTTGCCCAGAAACGGGATATTTGAGACTGGCCGGAAGTTGTTCAGAATAGTGGGATCCAGGGAGGGTTTCTTCAGGAGGGGACGCACCACCGCCTGCTTCAGAGACAGCGGCAGCACCCCCTCCCTCAGAGATGAATTTACCACCCTCCCCGTCCACTCAGCCAGCCCCGCCCGGGCAGCTCTAATCAGCCATGCTGGACAAGGGTCAAGCGGGCAAGCGGATGGTCTCACACTCCAAAGAATCCTGTCCACATCCTCAGGTTCTACAAGCTGAAAAGAATCCCAGGAAGAAGAACAGACAGGTGCCTCAGGGACATCATTAGATACTGCTAACGCGGCGTCCAAGTCATGCCGAATCCGATCGACTTTGTCCACGAAGTGCTTTGCAAACTCATCACAGCGAGCCACCGTGTGTTCCACCCCATCTACTGGGGGGGCCAGATGGAGCAGGCCCCGAACCACACGGAAAAGCTCAGCTGGACGGTTCTCCGCAGACGCGATGCCAGCAGAAAAGAAAGCCTTCTTAGCTGCCGCCACCGCCACGGAATAGGCTCTGAAGTGAGCTCTAGCCCGTGCCCGGTCGGAGTCAGCACAAGTTTTCCGCCACCGTCGCTCTAGACATCTACCTTGCCGCTTCATCGTCCGCAGCTCCTCAGTAAACCAAGGAGCCGCTCTGACTCTGCGGCTTGGTCGAGGACGCTCAGGAGCGATCAGATCCAGAGCCCTGGTCATTTCCCCATTCCAGAGGTCAACCAGGGCGCTGGGTGAGTCGCCGACTCTGGCAACAGGAAAATCCCCCAGAGCCCTCAGGAATCCATCCGGATCCATCATCCTCCGGGGGCGGACCATAGAATGAGGTCCCCCACCACTGCGGAGGCGACAAGCTGCAACAAGCCTAAATCTCACCAGGAAGTGATCTGTCCATGACAAAGGAGTGATGTTAATTTCCTCCACATCCAGATCACCATCCACCTGCCCCGCAGTAAACACCAGGTCCAACGTGTGTCCCACATCGTGCATCGGGGCAGATATTCTCTGAGACAGACCCATGGTTGTCATGGCGGCCATGAAGTCCTGAGCCGCAACTGTCCTCGGGGCCTCAGCATGGACATTGAAGTCCCCCAACACCAATAGGCGAGGGCACTCCAACGCCACCGTCGAGATCACCCCGGTCAGCTCAGGCAGGGAGACTGTTGGGCAGCATGGTGGGCGGTACACCAACAGAATCCCTATTCTGTCTCGCCCTTCCAGCACGACATGGAGGCACTCAAACCCAGTGGACCGCGGGACAGGATACCCAGCGAGATGGATGGTATCACGATAGACTATCGCAACTCCACCTCCCCGCCCCTGTAGTCATGGCTGCTGCAATACCCGGAAACCCGGCGGGCACATCTGGGAGAGACTTACCCCTCCCGACTCATCCAGCCAGGTCTCCGTAATACACACCAGGTCAGCGCCTTCATCCAGGATTAAATCCTGGACTAGGCAGGTTTTATTGTTGACTGACCTGGCGTTCAAGAGCAGCAGTTTCAGACTCAGGGGACTGTTGCCCAGACCGCCAAGGGTCAGAGGGATGGGAGAAGGGCCAGAAAGGGGGACAGTCTGCCTGTGACTGACCCTCGTTCTCCTGAAACGGCCTGCCCAGCCCCCACCGCCATATCTTCCGTGACCCGTCACTCTGCTAATGGTGGTTGCCCTCCCCTCCCCTAGGCTCCCTCGAGGTGACAAACACATAGCCTTTCAGCGGAGCCTACTTCAAGACCACGCAACCTAACAAAACTCACACACTCCAGCCCACTCTCAATCACTACCACCCTCCTCCCCAGTCAGTCCACAACCCACTGTCTAACACTTCATCCAAACCCAACCACTCCTGTTCAGAAACCCCTGCCTCCCTCTCACTGAGGCTTGGATCACTGCACCCCACACCCTTTGCCCCCCTCTCACTGGGGCAAAGGTCCCACTCGTCCCCCCTAGGCCTCCCTCTCACCGAGACCCAGGTTTAACACTCCCCTAACCCATTCACAGAAATCCCAAAAACTTAACAACCACACACTCAACCTACAAACTAACCCTCACCCACATACAAAAATCAATCACTCAACCGTTCTCTAGATGCTGACATGGTAGCTCCAATCTCCGTAAGGTGTCCTGTGCACAAACAAACAGTGTGCATGGAGAAGGGAGAAGGCTGACGGTTGGTAGCAATTGGTGACCCACTGGATAGCAGAGTAAGAGTTGCATGTGAAAAATTAGCAAGCATTTGTACCTTCATTCATTGGATCCACAACAATTTATCCTAACCAATCACTGTCATGCGCACAGAGCTTTAGAATCTTGTCCATTCTCATAAACCCCTGTTAAGAAACACCATTTTTAATTCCATCATGCAAATACTGTAAGGCTAAATGAGACTGGCTTACCCTAGGCAAGGCAGTGCGTCCATGGCTGAATTGAGATTTTGAACTCAGATCTGCCAGTCTGATCTTATTGCACTAACAACCAGAACAAGCCAGCTGTGCCAATATAGTTGTAAACATGCTCTTTGGTTTTGCAAAATGGCCCTCCCTCCCTCCATTCTTGTACAGTTTGCACTCAATAGTGGACCACAGGGTCCTGTGTAAAAACATTTGGGCAGTGGTTACTCCAAGCCACTCGGATTCGTGCCAGAATCCACTTCTCTGCATGGCGACTGAATGTGGCAGAAAAGAAACAGCCTTGAGCTTGTTGGGAAAAAGTGCTGAGTGGTTTCTGGCTCCCAGAAGTAACTTCCATTATATTTGAAAGCTGGATTTACATTGCTTGGGCACAGCCTGCATAAGTGCTTGCTTGGTAGTGCTTACATACTCCCCATATGCTCAACATGTACATTTGTAAATAAACAGCTTATTACAACAGGCACCATAAGACTCTAGTATGTTTTTTTCTCACAAGGGAACTAACCCCTCAAACCACACTGCCCTGGGACCTTTGTACCAGTTGGAAGAATGGGGAGTGTGAAACTCATTCTCTCACTCTTCCCCCCCCTCCCGAATGTTCAAATATGTGCACAGAACAGAAGCATGTCCTGTATGTCAGACCAGTCCTGATTGCATCTGTTAGAAATGCAGCCTCTCACGCACATGTTCAGCATGCATGTTACCCCAGTGGCAGAGGCGCCACTCAGTGGTGTCACGGGGGGGGGAACCGCCCTCGGGTGCATGGTTGGGGCATGTGTCAAAGCCCCTGGAGTGATGGCAAAATGGTGGTAGTGGCTGTGAGTTTTTTCACACCGCAAAGCAGCACGAAAAAGGCTTCTGCACCAGCAGAAGCTTCTGTGCAGGCCACAGGCAGTGAGAAACACCATGGACAGGGCGAGTGACACCATGGGGGGTGTCACAGGGGGTAGCTACGCTTCTGGCGCCACTAAACCAGTCCTCTGCCCTGTGCTCTGGGGGTACTGTGAGATGCCCCAGACCTGTGATTCGAGGAGCCACAATGCAAGCTCCTCCCATGTGGTCCCCAGCTTTTCATGTTACCCCAGAGGCACAGGAAGGAATGGCGCTGAAGCTGCTCCCATGCCGCAGGTCACAACATCAGCCATGAGCCTTAGTTGTGCATGCCTTGTCGTTGCATATTTTCCACAGTGAGCTATAACAACCCTAACTGGTCATGCTGCATTAATCCTATTACAGAGAAGAACAGTTCATCTCTCCCTCTTTGGAATTGAGATTATTCCTCTTCCCCTCTTTTTCTTTCCTTGCAAGCAGGCTGTGGCTGAGCTGAATCCGTTGCACTGCTTGAAATTTCATCTCAAACGTTTCCAGGGCAATGTCCCAATAAATAGATATAAAGGCACTGTAATAATACTGCCTACTTATGGAAACACAGCATCAAGGGAAGACTTGTCTCCCCAGTCTTCTTCATGCGACTGTTTCATGAGAGCTTCTTAGCAGCATGAGGTTGGAAATGCAGTATTGATTCGTTCTGCTAGGATGTCCATGTTTAATAACCCCATTAAATAGAAAATTGAATTTATGTAGTGGAAGAAATAGAGGACTGATATTGTCTCCTAGCTGATAGATTAATCACTATTTCTAATGAGCCCTCACTCCGATGCAGTGTCAATACATGAGGGAACCAGAGGTTTGAACAATCTATGGAAGTTATCCGTATTCAGGTGAGTTGTTTACATCTAGTGGTGTCACTAATTAATTTCCCCACAGAAACTCTTGGCAGGATATCTGTGTTACAAAACTCCATTTTATACTAGCAGCTTACAAAATTCACATAGCCTTCACCTTTGTGAGCCAATGACAACAGTCCGGACAAATTAGAATGAAGAAAGAGGTGATATTGCTGGAACAGCATGGTCAATCTGGAAATGCTCTCGCTGCATTCAAACATTCCAGATTATGTGTTCTCCAGGGGTGAATTCTGGGGAAAAATGGTTCAGCAACTTTGCAGCAAAAGCCAGTGTGGCATAGTGCCTGCCAACTGGACAATACTCATGACATCACCAAGACACATTTACACCACAATCTCAGGAGCAGTTTCACAATTAGATCAATATTTTTTGTTGTTGTTAAGTCATGTCCGACCCTTCGTGATCCCATGAACCACACCTGTGTAACTCTTGCACCGGTGTAACAGTAGATTCACCGGTGTAAGTGCACTTGTTGTTGTTGTTCAGTCGTTAAGCCGTGTCCGACCCTTCGTGATCCCATGAACCGCATCCCGCCAGGCCTTCCTGTCCTCCACTATCTTCCTGAGTTCGCTCATTTTCATGTTCCTTGCATCGGTGATGCTGTCTAACCATCTCATCCTTTGCCTTCCCCTTCTCCTTTTGCCTTCAGTCTTTCCCAGCATCAGAGTCTTCTCCAGAGAGTCCTCTCTTCGCATTAGGTGGCCAAAATATTTGAGTTTCAGCCTCAGTACCTGTCCTTCCAGGGAACAGTCAGGGTTGATTTCATTTAGGATTGACTGATTTGTGGCAATTTTGGCACATGAAGTATGGGGAGGTGGTAAGGTTGGTGGTCGACCTAGCATTTAGCGAAGCTAATTTATGAAGCAAAGGGGAAATCAGACTCACACTATCATGAAGAATCCACTGTGATTATTCTTCAACTTCCACATCTATTTTCACTTTCAGTCTCTTAAGGGTGTTTTAGTATTTCTTTTGTATTTAATATTTTAATGTTTTAGTATTAGTCATCCTGCATCAGAAAACTTTCATGTTCATTCCTGCCCTAAAAAACTTAGAATGTCCTTATTCTAGCCATATGGCCACTTAATTAAGCAAGGCCAGCCCAAGTGATCTAGCCATTGTTTGGGGCAGCTTGCTTGGGCAGTGATCCACAACTGTGCTCATCTCTGGAGAGAACACATATGTTTTGTCTGGTAATGCCTGGAGAAGGGCGGAAACGCCTTCATTTTGCCCTGAGCAAGACACCTTGCTGCTCTCTGTGTGTCTCTAAAGTGAGCTTGAGGTCAAAGAGAGAGAGACCTTCTTCAGGCTCCAGGGAAGGGGAGGATCTTTTTCTGACATTGTGCTGAGAGCGAGGCACCCAGAAAGATGTCTCACTGAACTAGCCTGTCAGGGAGAAAGACTCCCTATCAGAGCAAGAGATGAAGGGGAAGGCAGACACGACGCTTGGAACTGGGGAGGAGGGGTGGGGCTGCATCCCAGGAGTCATGCTAGTTCTTGGAGGTGCTCTGAGCTCTTCTGAGACTGTGAAGGAGCAGCACCGGCGGGGCAGCACGTGCTACACAGGATTGGGCTGTTAGTGCCCAATCCTATCCCCTGCCACCTTATGGCATGCAGACATGCCAATGGAGGATATACTGCATGCTATGGTGGTAGTATGGCCAGCGGGTGGCGCAGTGGGTTAAACCGCTGAACCATGAGCTGTCGATCGAAAGGTCAGCAGTTCGAATCCGCGACGGGGTGAGCTCTCGTTGCTTGGCCAGCTCCTGCCAACCTAGCAGTTGCAAAGCATGTTAATGCGAGTAGATAAATAGGTACTGCTTGCGGGAAGGTAAACAGCGCTCCGTGTTCCAGCCGCATGCTATGCGCTGCAGCAAGGAGAGTCATGTCGGCCACATGACCACGGAAGTGTCTTCGGACAACACTGGCTCTTCAGCTTTGAAATGGGGATGAGCACCACACCCTAGAGTAGGACATGACTGGACTTAATTGTCAGGGGTCACCTTTACCTTTTTATGGTGGTAGTGGGATTGGACAATTTGCAGAAGTTAAGTAAAATATTTACTTTTAGTAAGTATGTATAGTAGGTATCGGTAAGTAATTTTTTTTTTTTTTACTTACCCCCTGGTAGGTCATCCGATTGCCTAAGGGTCTCCTCAGACATACACCACCCATGTTGCTGGTGTATGTCCGAGGAGAGCCAGGCATAAAATGGGAATAAGATCCAGCATGCATGTCTGCTGCCAAATCCACCCCCTCCCTCCCCAAGACATTCCCCCAGCTCCTCCTCCAACATGGCTCGTTATTCCACCTCCCTGCCCACTAAGTCTCCCTGCCTACTGACCAGAATCTGAAGAGCTTCCTGGAGCCACTGCCACATGCACCACACCTCTTAAGGCAGTGACACACCAAGCTTGTCTTCCGCCCGGCACGGAGGTGCGTCTGGGCTGCACGTGCGTTTTTTTAGTGTGCCATACCTTCGTTGCTGCCGCCGGCAGCCGTCGTCAGCCATCGTCAGCCATGGGCGCGTCGACGCCTCAGCTGCCCAAAGCCCAGCTCTGGGAACGTTTGTCGTGTTCGGTCCGTGTCCCAGCCCCCTGGGGGCAGGACACAGAGCAGCCAGAGCCAATCAAAGGGAAGGAAGCCAACATCAATATAAGGGAAAGAGGGGCAGAATGTTGTGGTAAAGCAGCCATTTTTCTCTTCGCTTGGGGTAACTACGAGCGCGCGCGCTGTTCACTTGGAAGGGTTTTAACTTTTTGATAATCCAGAAGTACAGTGTTGAAACATGTGCCTGGGGCAGCCAGCAAGCTCCATCCTTTTCTTCAATGTGTCTAGCGGTATTTGCTGTCATTTGCTGATTCCCCCCTCCCCTGCTATTTTGTAGTTAAGGCCGTTTAATATTGTGGCTTAGTAGTAACAAACACACATGAGTACAGGGGAGGCGCGTCACCCCCCAATGGGCAGGAGACCAGGGAAAGGGGGCATGAGAACAACAAGAGCCTAGGGGAGCCCGCTTGCAAACTCCGTCCACCCGTTCGCCCTGTCTGCTCGCTCGTATATCACATCCCACCCCGCGCTTCGGCTTTTCCCTGTGGCGCGGGTGACTTCCAGGCGCCTCTTGTCAACCTCTTCCAATCTTCTTTTTCCCCCAGAGCGGCTGCCCGGAAGAGGCTTGTATGCTGCGAGTGCGGAGTTTTGGCTGGGAGCCTGGCCAGTTAAAGAGACAGCGCGCCCTCTCCCCCTCTCCCTCGCTCGCTGCTCGATTCGGCTGCGATCTGGTGGGACATGGTAACGTCCCATCCAGCCCCCTAGCGTGCGTCCCATGCGGCAACGCAGCCGGAGCGACGTGCGCGCCGCACGGAAGACGTGCTTGGTGTGCCTCAGCCTTTATTCTTTGCAGCAGTGGCCCAGCAGCATGCAACAACGGTCCAGCTTTCACGGCAGTATAAAGGTCCTTGCATTGCCGGAACGCTAGGATTGGGCCTTCATGAAAACATCAGAGACAAGAACTCTTCCCTTTTGAGAAAGGGCTGAGTCTTTGGCAAGCACAAGTTTTGGCTAGCTAATGAGCCAAAATTTATAGACCTCCTGTGCAAATTGGGGTAGCAAATTGTCTGGGACAGCCTTGTGCTTAATGAAGCAAGCATTCCGATACAGACAGTCAACATTTGAACTCTGGTGGCTGGGGTCAAATGAGCCTCAAAGCCTGGAAGCCGTAACATTTTCACAGAGCCAATATATTTGTGTTTACTTTTTAATTCCTTGACTTACTGAAAATAGTTGCAGGCCAGGTTTTTTTTCCTAGCCATATGTCCAACAGCTGGTTAGCACACAAGGTATAAAGTTCCATGCCTCCGAGCAGCCCACACAGCCATCTCAGCCGGGAGGGCATTGGCACAACCATATGCTACACTGCTGTGGTCACTGTTTACTGACAGTGGGTGGCTCACTTGAAATGGGAGGGATCACACTGTGTTTGAATCTACCATAGCTGCACAGCTCAGGAAAGAGGCTCCATTATTCTAATGCCCTCGATTGATGGCTTTCCCAACTCTGCTCGTGTAGAGTAGAAAGAAGAGATCTCTGCTTGCGGTTACCAAAAATACCATAGAAGAAGCTGAAGGAGCAGCAGCAGCAGCCAGTCAGTAAAACTACAAGTCTACATGCTCTTACCAGACAGCAAGTCCCACTCAATTCAGTGGAAGTACTTCCAAGGAAACATGCAGTTCAGCAGACGCTTGGGCTGAAAAGGCTAAAAGCAAAACTCTAACTTGTTACAGGAGGTATTTACTGCCAAACAAGAAGAGACATTCAAAAGCACTTAAGCAAGGGCATTGTATAGGTTTCCTATAGAGGCGTCATTGCCCAGCAAAATAGTTTTGAAGGTATAATTCTCTAGAGCTTGTGTATATTGATTAGATTGCTTAACTAGCCTCAACAGGCCATTAGCATTGGGTTCCCAACCCCCCCCCCAGCGAATACAAGAATCCACATTGAAAGAAATCCGCTGTGGGGGAGGAGGTGGTGGGCCCGCTTGGCGGCATCACAGTATCTTAATTTAAGAGCGCGTTGGCCCGCCACCCGCTTCTGGATTCCCATGTGGCTTCCAAGTACTTCAAACGGCTGTAAAGAGTTTAAAAAAACCTATGCAACGTTCACAGCAACGTCTGGTCACGACACGAAACTGGAAGTCACTATGAATCGGGTTTTTTAAACTCTTTACAGCCATTTGAAGTACTGTACTTGGAAGCCGCGTGGGAGTCCAGGAACGGGTGGCGGGTTGCTAAAATAAGGTACTGTGACACCACGCCCAGCCCCCAGTCAGCCCTTTATTCCCCGGGGTAACCATCTGCATTGAGACAAGTCCACGAATGGCTTTTCTGCAGGGGAAAAGGGTATTCCTGTAATATGACACTGAAGAAGCCAGAAAGGTGGCTTAGGAAGAATCCAATAAGAACATAAGAATATAAGAAGAGCCCTGCTGGATCAGGCCAAAGGCCCATCTAGTCCAGCTTCCTGTATCACACAGTGGCCCCACCAGATGCCACACAAGACAACAAGATAGCTGTATCCTGTCGCGACTTCCTTGCATCTGGCTCTGAGATAGCCTACTACTAAAACCAGGTTGCATATACCCATCATGGCTTGTAACCTGTGATGGACTTTTCCTCCATAAGTCTGTCCAACCCCCTTTTAAAGGCATCCAGGCCAGGTGCCATCCCCACATCCTGTGGCAAGGAGTTCCAATGAAAGCCACAATTGAAGACAGAAAGGATGAGCAACAGAGCCTCGCATTGGGAAGCTGCCATGGGAGCTAAACATGCTAAACAGGGATCCCCGCCCAGCTCCTCTGTATACAGTTTTCCCCTCATTGATAGGCCAACAGAACCTTCTTGCCTCTGCAGTTGCTGCTGGATTACATCATGGGGAGGTGAATGCAGAGGATTAAGCCTCAACCCATTCCCTGGGAAATGCTTGGTGCCTCTTTCCATGCATTTCTCATTCTATTTTCTCCCTGAGACTTGATGAACAAGGAGGAAGAACTTTCCTGGACTCGAATCCCAGATCGAGTGTAAATAATTGTGCAGCATTCCGGCAGGTGCCATTCACATCAATTACTTTGGCAGGTGGCTTCCCTTCCCTGTTGCCTCCCTTGCCCACTGACTGATTGCCTGCCGTTGACTTCCTGCTGTCCTTCCCATCTGCCGGCTACCTTCTGTTGCCCTTTTGTTACCAGTCCACTCCTTTGCATGGAAGAACAGAGAACTCCCCCACTGCTAACACAGACACCTCCTAAACAGAGTGTCTGTGGCTGAGATCTCTTCCGTGTAGCCTCACTAACAGGGTTTCCTGCAAAGCTGGGAAACAAATCCGGACTTTTGTTGGTATAAACAACAATTGAATTTGGGATTATTCGTCACATTTTGGGGAGCTAAGAAATCAAGCAAGGCTTAGTTCACAAGCTATAAATGCTACAATATTTTATACTATACAATTTATTCTATATAATATACTATTAAGTAATAACTTTTAGTTTATAACATATTCCTAGAAACAAATATGTTCCTTTTTCAGTTGTAAGCATAACAAAAAGACCACTAGCCATTTTAAGTCAACTGATTCATTGGAAACATGTTGTTTACCGTAGGTGTTTGATTGCAGGAATCAACGAACATACCATAAAGCAACCCCCTAATATAACCAACAGTGCTAACATTATACAGGTGGGCCCCCATATCTGCTGGGGATATGTTCCAGGCCCCTCCGTGGATACTTGAAACCGTGGATAAGAGTGAACACCCCCTCCATGGTTTCCTGAGGGCCCCCCCACCCTGCCTCCCCTGCAGGCAGGCATGCTTGCCCCCCTGCTCTTATTTTTCTTTCAGCAAGCTTTGTTTCTTCCTTAAAACAAACAGAGAAGCAGCCTCCATTGCAGTCAAGTAGAACGAGACTAAGTCCTAGAGAGACTCTGCAAGGTTTCTGTTAACCTTGCAGAGCCTCTCTAGTACTTAGTCTCATTCTACTTGCCTGTAATAAGCAGCCAGAGGCTGCTTCTCCTGTTTCTTTAAGGAAGAAATGAAGCTTACTGGGAAAAAAGTAAAAGCCTGGGGGGTCCCCACGATCCATGGATAACTGAAACCATGGATAGCGAATCAGTGGATATGGGGGCCCACCTGTATTAGTGTCTCTGTAGCTCCCCCCTCACTAGAAAACCTCCTGCAGCTTTTGTTTCAACCTCAGGAAGTGAATGAACCCACTTTTCAGGGTGCCTGAATCTTGTGAGTCCTGGACTTGGAAATTCTCTCTCTCTCTCCCCCCCCCTCTCTCTCTCTCTCTCTCTCTCAGGATTTTGGGATATGGTGGCCTCTACTTTGAATGAGTCCAACCACTTTTCCCGCCTTCGTGTTTCGTTCAGCCAATCAGAGCCCGTTGTTTGAACCTGGGGGCGGGACACCAGACGCATATACGCCGAGACACGTGTGGTGTAGCTCCGGCTTTACACTAATAAATCAATGTTTCAAAGAAATGAAGGGCTTTGGGACATTCCTTTGGGTAAAATAAAAAATATCTCTTTGTTCTTTTGATGATCCGCTCCCAGTCCCTCTGGGGACGTTTTATCTGACACAATGAGTTACAAAATGGGCAATGAGGAGTGACTATCATAAGAAGGAAGACTAGAACATCTCCTCCATTTTTGGAGCTGGTTGCAGCACTTCAAAGCAGGCCCAATTCAGACAATGTAGGTAGGCTTCAGACTTGATGCTCCCTTCTCCCTGCATGCTCTCAGATTTAGTCTTTCCCTCCCTTGTTTATGGTAACTATAGGTTGCTATGATGTCCAAATTGGGTAAACTATAGTTTGTAACAGTAAACCATAGTTTGTTTCCAAATCAGAATACAGAAACTCTGTTCACCCCTGATTTCATGGCAAACTATGGTTTGTGATAATCATAATTTGCCCAGTTCAGACATGCTGGTACAGTAGGGCCCCAGTATCTGTGGGAGATTGGTTCCTCCCCCCCGGCGGATACTGGGAACCTATGGATGGGGGCAAATGCTATCTTCCACCCCCCTGCGCCCCCCGTGCCCATTACCTTATTTAAGTTCATCTCGCTGGCGCCAAGCAAGCATGGATCTTGTTTAAACCAAGCGCTATAAGCAGCAGCCTGCTGCTTATTATAGCACAACGTGTGACTCAGTAGAGCTGCTAGAGAGGCTCTGACGTTAACAAGTTCCAGAAATGAAATAAAAATAAACATAAGAATGTTGACAAACATCATGGAAGGTTGGATGAAATCGGACGAAAGAGAAAAGCACGTGGACGAAATTTGAAATGTGGTTATAATTGAAAACGGCTGAAAGAGCAAAGCGATGTAAGTCAAATGGATGAAAGTCAAGGTATTGCTGTATAGGGCTGATTCAAGTTGGTGAAGGGAAGCTAGGGGCCAGAGGCAGTCTCTTTTGTGTCCCCAATGGTTTATCTTAAGGCCCCCAAACTCCCAGGGCTGTTGCATTGTTTTGTAGGTCTGAATAGGGTGGTGCGGTGATGAAGAGTGGTCACTTGTAGAATTGTACTAAAGTTTTCTCCAAGCCACGTACATGTTGCCCAATGCACATCAACACCTCCCTCCTCTTTCTCCCAGGTTCAAAGGAGAAAGCAAGGGGCAAAGAAGAAGCTGGCATTGCATCAAATTCTCTAGCCTTTTTGGTGTACCTAAAGGAGGGCTTTGAAAAAGCAGGAGCTTCAAGGTTCAGCCATGTGTTGATTTTGGCAAGAAAATGGCCAATTTCGTTTCACTTCCAACAAGGTTAGTGCAGGGCTACCTACAGTGACCAGTCCAGAAGACTAAAAAGAAATGTGGGTTTCTTCCTATTTTTTTTAATTGAAGTAGCTTTCAGAGGCTCCATTTCAGATTTCAGAGGAAGGAGGGGGTTAGAAGTTTGTGATATGAGACTCACAGTAAGATTTAAATGCCTACCTACCCACAGATATATTCAATATTAAATTGCAAAGGAAAAAATATCCCAGCCTCTCTTTTATGAGGGTTTTGTTGTGGTTGCCATTTTATACTTCATAATTACAGTACAGCAATATTATCCACACAGGACAAACAAGCACCTGTTTCCAAAAACAAAGGGATTTGTGCTTTTGGCATGCATGCTGAGCACACGGGCTTCTTTCATTGTGCTAAACCTGTGAATTGGCCAGAGCTATGGCCCCTCCTGACGAATAATAATACAGGTTTACAAAAGTGGGGGGAGGGAAGAAGCTACCATTCCCCCCCAATGGTGCTCCTGAGAACATTGTTTTTCTATTTTTAAGCAAGTTTCTAAATGCCACCCATGTGTGGAGTGATCAGAAAATGTTTTAAAAGAGATCACAATAATATTTTCTGAAAGGGAAGAAACAAATTGGTTTTTACAGTGGGAACACCTTACTTCAGTGTCCACCATAGGCCTTAAACCAGCCTTTGGATTCTTTATAGAGGGCAGAAACCAGGAAAAAAGGGGGGAAATCTGTGTTTCCTTAGACCTGGTCCCAGGGGGTTACAAGTTTGTGGATTATACTAATCCATATAAATGTAATTATACGACTTTATAGCGCTCTGAAATCTCTGCACATTAGCTTCACACAGGAGTATGATCATGCCTCTAATCCCATTATTCTGATCTTTGCAGAGAATATCACTGGGAGCTTTGCTGAGAACAAAATGTGATACTTTTTATCTGGGAGGATTTCGGCTCAGCTGATTCTAGCTCATTGATGGTGCGAATTTGAAGGTCAGTGCATTGCTTCCCCTTAGATTACAAAGGGAGTCCATGGGAAAGGGGAAAGGAACACATTCAGCTCAGAGGGCAGCAAATATATAAGGAGGAGACGTTGTTCAGATATGAATTGGATCAGACTTTCTTGCCTATGCACGAAGCCTGTTTCATGGGTGCCTTAGTGGGGATATGGGTGCTAAGTGGGGATATTGTCTAGGTCGGCAGACTGTCAGCCTCGCAGACTGTCAAAAAATGTCGGGTTTTTTTTTTAAAAAAAACCTTTCATCTTTCCCCTTCCTTGTCATAATTTGACACTTACTGCAGACTCTCTCTCTCTCTCTCTCTCTCTCTCTCTCTCTCTCTCTCTCTCCCCCCCCCCCAGCATGCCATATATTATAGACCTTCAATTTACATAAGTCTGGTTTCCAGTCATAAGATTTCAGGAAACCTGAGTCAGAAGGAGAATTAAAATTTGATGTGATCATTCAGGAGGCTTCAAACCTACACTAAAAGCGATTACTCACAGGATCAAGTGTTACGAATCAACTTTTTATTATTATTTCTTTTTAATTAATGCCTATGTCATGCCCTCATAAATGACAGTATAGATGTTGCTGCCAAGTAACGCAAGTACAGCTTTATTATGGATGGATGGCATATATAGATGCCAACCTGGCATGATTAACTATTTTACCCAGAACTCATACACACAAAATAGACACCAGGACACTGCCCTTCTGATCCACAGGCTATGTTCCTGGAGAACTCTGGTCAAGCCTCAAGCCCCTCTGACTGTGTCGTTCACACAGTCACACCCTGGAGGGAAGAAGAGAATCCAATTTGTGTGACCTCCTGTCTGTATTGTCCCCATTGAACTTAACCTCCTTTGTTTCCCTGTATCACCTCCTGTTCGTTTTTGCATCTCCCCCCCCATGCCATGCCCCATATTTTGCCTGTCATACTGTAAAACAACTGCCTTTTATCTAAATGTCATAATGTAACCTCCTGCTTGTATCTGCTTTTGCTATAATAATGCAACCCTAGCCCCATACATTCCCCTGGCATGGGAGCACTTGCATTTTAGCTGTTCCCAATATCCAGCCTTGGGCAACTGCATTGCCAGAAAGGCAAAGGTTCTTTTCCGATACAAAGACAAAGAGCAGACCAGTGGGAGACAGATAGAAGCTGCACAGGCAAACAATTTAACTCAAACAGATAACAAAACAACGTTTTTCGGTCCCTCCAGGTAGAAGTGGCCTTCTTCTACCAGACGTACCCCTCTTGCGAGCAGGTTTCATACGGCTCATCTGCAGCTGGTCATATGTGATTCCTTCTGCTAATGCTGATTCTGATGTTATTAAATGGCATCTCAAGTCCCCTTTTATATCACTCAGTAGGAAAAAGTAGCTGATGTAATCCCGGGAGGATGACTTCATCCAGACACATGACCTTGGCATACTACCCAGAACATCTCGTGATAAGATTAACAGGTGCAGACTAATGAGGTATGTCTCAGCACTTTTCCCAAAGACAGTGGCGTAACTACCCACTGTGGTACCCAGGCCCTCCTCCGTGTGACACCCCTGGAAGCGATGTCACACACACACACACACACACACACACACACACACACACACACACACTTTGCACGTATCAGGCTTTTTTAAATGGAGCTGGAGACTAGAGGCGACGGCGAAAAAGGTATGTGGTCGCTTGCCAACCCCTTCCTCCGCTGCTTCCTGGTTGCCCCCCCACCTCAGTCCCCCTCCTGGTCTCCCCCCCCCAGCCTCAGCCCCCACTGATCGCTCCCCAGCTCCTTAACTCTAGATTAGTGTTTTTTAAAACCTTTAAAACCAGGCTGGGTTGTAAAGATTTAAGAGACACTAATCTAGCACCGAACAGCTGATTCTGTGCGATACTGGTGGTGTGGTGGCGTATACAGGGAGAGCAGCTGTCATTAAACTGCTACTATATACCTGAATGCACAGCCATTAAGAGTGACTGATCAACCAGCTTGAAAACAATGGACATGACAGCGTTTCCTAACCACGCGCACCATACTCTGTGCCCCGATCTTTGCATAGAAGGGAGGTCCATTATGTCCTGTGCGATGCTGCTGGTGTGGTAGTGTATACGGTTGACTGACTGACTGGTCCTCAGCAACACAGAGGCCCCCAGTCAAAGTATCACAGCTGTAGCAGTGCTTTCAGCCTTCCGGTCCTGGCATAAGCGGATGCTGTCACTGCTTTGCACCATCGTTTAGGACCCCCATTCCAAACAGTTCAGTCTTAGGGCTAAACTAGATGTGGCTTTACTTTGGGGCGTCGAGGGGGGTGGGCCTGTTCTGTTCCCACCCTGTTCTGGGGCTAGGTACGGCATTGGCTTTAAACATATTGTTTGACCCTGTGTGTGTATGTTTGGGTACCTAACAGCTGGAGGGGGGGGAGAGAATCTGGACTGCATCTACAGCAGGAGCAAAGGGTTAAATCTCCCCCCTCCCTCACCACATCCTTGATCTGCATCAGTCTCTCTCCCCACGGCCACTACTTAGCAAACAATAAGAACAGAAAACTCCACCCAAAAACATTCAGGGCCAAGTGATGCATTTCAAAAGAGGTCTGTTTTTGGCTTTACTCCAGATTATTTCTGGGTCGGGTTTTAAGGGGGTCCGACCATTCCTACTGGGGACCTGCTTCCCCTAAACATTTGCCCTGGGCCAGTAACAGCTCACCTGGCTTGCATTTTCTGTGGCAACCACACACGGGTGCAAAAGCCTTCACACAAGCCACACGTGTGTCACAGTCACCAGTGTCTCCTCGCATTTTGATTCAAACACAAGGGGACCATTCTTTCACGTGTGCCAGTTATCACCCGAGGCTGAAGCCACTGAGGGAGAAAGATCCTTATGTGACCCCCCCCCCCTTGAGCCTCCTTCAGGGGGAACAAAGAATGAAAGGAGGTGTTGCCTTCCACCCTGTCACAGGCTTGTGTGGTAGCCGATGCTGGTATCAGTGCTCCCAAATCTGTTTGGCTAAAATGCAAACAGGGCTCTGCTGAAGCCGTGATCCAGTCAATCTATCAGAGCCTTCCGTGACGTCTTCCCACAGATGGTCTTTTCCACTTGAACTGCCAGAATAGCAGCATGACCAAATGGTTAAAAAGTAAGCAGAGGCCAACCTCATCTTTTATCCGAGAGAATGGGAAGGACAATTTTCCTTTATTTCCATCCGGCAGTAAAACTGGAATGGTACGTTTTCTGCTGCTTTGTGCTGCATCAATATAATTCAAAGACCAATTGACCAGAAGCACCACCAGTTAATTTCGTACCAAAGGTCAGTGCCCCCAATTGGTAAAAGAGATTACTTTTACTAAAGCATGGAGCACATTAAGCTCCCACTGATTTTAGAGGAAATGCAATAAAGTAAAATTCAAGACAGGGGCTACAATGGATGTGATCAGTGTGAAAATTAGATTTTTCAAAACCGGGATCCAGAGGACCAAACATTTGAGGCTTCTCCAAAACATCCAGTTAGAAATGGGTCCCTATTCTTTTGTCTGACTTCCATCAGAGAAGACGGACGTAGGGCCAGTTTGCAAGTGGTCATTCCCATGCCCCCAAGCACTTCTGTGTTGATGTGTATTACTAATTGAAATTGGCCTCTCTCATACGTTGGACTCATTATTGTCTGGATTAGACTTCTTTTTCCTTGCCTGTCCTCTTGTTGTTCTTTTCTTTGCCATGGAATAGGCAGGAGATAGCACAATGTCTTCCATCTAAACCTGGATTTTCAAATTATTAACTATTATTAAGAATATTTATATATCACTTTTCAACAGGAGTAGTTCTGCCGGCTTTGTATATGCAAGTAACAATACATGTACGAAACCGCAATGCCAGGTCAACAAACTTTGCCTTGGAGACCAGTGGGGTAAATTTAGCGAGCAAGACACAAAACAATCAACTAACGGACAACCTGCTGGCATATGGCTTTGTATTTTCAGCTGGCCATGAGCTGGTCTACACATTCAGAAAGAGCATGTGCTACAACCCTTCTGAAAATGTACTTCATTAGTGGGGGGGGGAGAGGAAGAGAGAGACCACATGATGGAATGATTGCCTCCTGTCAAAAGCTCTTTACTTGTGGAATGCTACCATTTCAGCACTTTGTTGGAAGTCTTGATTGGCTCAGTGTCCAACTAATCCTACAAGTAAACTAGAGCGATACATGAATGAAACAATAAATGGGAGTTCGAGGTTTTGTTTCTTCTCTAAACGTCATCTGATATTTTCCTTTGAGTGAAGCTATACTGAAGACTGCTTTTGCAGCTTTTCAAAATGTTGACATTCGAGTCCATCACTGAAAACTTGCATTTGCTTGTAGGTGTAAATGCATTTGCAGTTTCCAAAGAAAATTTGAACAGTCAATGTAAACATGCCCTGTTTACTGTATAAACAAATGTATGATAGCATCAGCTTTGGTAAGCAAGACAAAATTGTGGTGCAACATTTTCATACATTACACACATACACACCTATGGGGAGAACCATTGCATCAGAATTTGGGCCAGATCAGATAATGTTTCCCACACTCTCCTGATCTGCATGGGGAGATCAACTGTGTACAGTTCCACCCTGCTCATCCCCACATGTATATGTGGGGTCAGGATACCCAAATAACACTTATGGTGAAATCCTAACTAAAAATCTGCCCAGGGCCGCAGCCACCCACAGATCCTATCCCCGCTCCGGGCCGTGCTGCTGTGGCCCAGAGGTCTACTCAGGGAAGAGGACGTTCATCCCCTTCCCTGGGTGTAAACCAGGGCAGGCCCTATTGGCCTCCTCAGATTTCTGCCTGCTAAATAGCTGGCGGAAGTAAGAGGAGGCCGTGTAACGGCCGAGCCAGCCCGGTGGGGACAGGGATATGGCGGACGCCATCCCGGCCCCCTCTTGGGCTGGCTCACCCAATGGCCCCCCTCCCTCGCCGCCTGGACTGCCCATGCAGCCGGCGCCAGAGACTCACCTTCTGCCGCCGGCCGCATGGACGTTCCGGCGCCGGAGTGAGGGCAGCCGGCCTTGCGACGGCCTCCCTTACTCCCAAGTTGGCGCAAATGTGCCTTACGGCACGTTTGCAACAACTTCCGGCACCAGAGCACTCGCTCAGACGCCAGAAATTTGCACAGGATCTGGCTGTAAATTGGGTGGTTGATTTACTTCTCTGTAGTGCTGGCCAAGAGTGGCACACAGTGGATGAGGAGGAGCTGCACAAACACTTCCTCCTCTCCACTTAATGGACTGGATCGGTGGAGAAGACGTATTGTCCAACCTGGCCTGATGTCCATGTTATATAGCAAACCAACTATAGTCTTTTTGAAATACTTGGAATGAGTCCATGAGTTCCAGTCAGGATTTAAGATGACCAGAGCCAAGAATGGATTCTAAATCTTACAATATGGAAGGGCCACTTCTCAATTGACCAGGGCTGACCCAATACCTCCTGGTGTCTGCGGTAGAGTGCCAAATGCTGCCCTCTCCTTACCTGGTGACATGCCAGCCTCTTCTCCTCCTGCTTCATGGACTGGAAAAGGAGGAGGAGGATGGAGAAGAAGAAAAAGCACTGAGAGGAGAATGTGGGCTAGAGCGTTGGCAGAACTCTTTTCTCCTTCACATTTTCTCTTCCTCTCTATCTCCTCTCCTTCCTTTTCCAATCCAGGCAGTGTGGAGGAGGAGAAGTGGAGGCAAGTGGACAGATGAAGGTGGATGCCCCCCTCTGCCTGTCTGCTGCCTGAGGTGACTGCCTCAGTAGTCCTCATGGATGGGCCGGTCCTGAAATTAACTCATGTGTAAATGGGTGGCTAATGACAAAAAATACATTTAAACTGTGGGTTGCATGATTTGCAAAATGTCATTGGTTCAATGCAATTATTTGTACTGTACTTATATTTACATTCACCTTTCTTTTGAATTAGCAAAGCACACTCAGTGCCTTGTGTTCTTTGTTTAGAGAGGTGGCATGTATAACCAAGTCACAAAGGGCTCTGAATTTAACCATGTTTTTTTTTGCCTACGAGAAAACCACAAACAGTTGGATTAAGCTGGACTCCCTCGAAACCTTTCGACACTACATGGCTGCTAGAAATGTTAGCCCACAGTTGGATGCAGATAATCCATTGGAACACACCATGATGTTAAGCCACTATAAAAATAGCTTTAAGTCCAAACTTCAGAGCAGATGTCAGCCTTTGAAGCTCTTTTCAAGTACAAAGTGAATGGCTCAAATCAATCTCACCATAAACAAGAAAAAAAATAAACTACAAACACAAATCAGCCCCAAAGTGACACAAGGTAGGGGGAAGTTGAGCAAAGCTTTAAATCCTTGAAGGTCCCACCTTTGAAAGCACTGTGTACACACACACACACACACACACACACACACACACACACACACACACACACAAATATCAGTCTCCCTTTGTTTGTACCGCTCATTTAATTTTCCTTTGCCACTGGTTCAGCAGTGGAATGCCAAAGGGCAGCACAGGGCCAATAGTTAGCACATCAAAATGTATGCGCTTGAGCCTGACAGATCTTTCCTATCAATGACAAAAAAGGGAGTTCTAAGTAAAGGTTCAGAATGGAACATGATTGAATTTGTCAGTAAACGTGCAAGGTAGATAATTTTTTTTAACATTCAATTATATTAAGGGTCCTTTGAAAGTAACCTAGTTTAAAATATTTTAATATGCAGTGTACCTTTTATAACACTGTGGATATGTTCCTGGAGAACAGAGTGCTGTGTGAAGCAGTGCTAGGTAAAGGTAAAGGTATCCCCTGCTTGAATGTCAGTCGTGTCCGACTCTAGGGTGTGGTGCTCATCTCCTTTTCTAAGGCCGAAGAGCCAGCGCTGTCCGAAGACGTTTCCATGGCCATGTGGCCGGCATGACTAACGGAACGCTGTTACCTTCCCGTCGTAGCAGTACCTATTTATCTAATTGCAATTTCTTGCTATCGAACTGCCAGGTTGGCAGGAGCTGGGACAGGAGACGGGAGCTCACTCCGTCACACGGCACTCGGGTCTCAAACTGCTGTCCTACCGACCTTCCGGTCTGCAGCATCTTAACCACTAAACCACCGTGGCTCCTATAGGAGGAAATTATAACACTTTTCCAATGTAGATGTAGTACTGTACCCATCAGTACAGTAAGTTGGAGCCTGCTGTGTAACTGACAGGGCCAGCTGAAGCTATTAGGCTGCCTGAGGCTGCATGTCGCTCCGCCATCATATTTATTCTTCCATTTTAATTTTTAATTAAAAATTTTAATTTTAGCAACAGTTGTCCCACACTCTGCACAAATGGAAATGCCTTATCCTAAGAACAACTTACAAGTGACTGTTCTGCCCTTGCTTCTGGAACATCCAAAGACTTACTTTGTCTTCAAGTAAGTAATTTTGCTTAATGCTCTTACAGTACAGAGACAGCCAAACCGAAAGCCTTCATTTCACAATTGCACCCTAAAGGGAGACAAATTCTGTAGTATACCAGGCACGTGAGCTACATTACTTGACTAGGTTTTTAGATTGTGATCCTTTTTATAAAGACTGTGTTTAATTATTGGCATATATTTTGTTATAGTAACTTATTCACAATGCTTGTTCAAAACTTGATTTGAATCAATTATTTAAGTCAGCTCTTTTTCTTGGTTATTCAAATCAGTCCCTCCTATAGACTTCTGAGATGGGTGGAACGGGTCAGTTCTATTACAGAAATGTTTTTCAGAACCAGAAACATTGATTGAGTCCTACAAAACAATCAGAAATGTGTTTGGGCTTCTCAAAAACCCTCCTTCCAAAATCCACTGTGGATTCCAAAACAGAGCCCCAAACAGTCTGCAATCCTACGCACACACTTGCCTGAGAGTAAATCCTATTGAGCAGAGTGGGACTTACATCTGAGTAAACATGTCTCAGCTTGCACTTCACACCTGGTTGCACATGATAGCATCCATCCCATGATGCCAGAGGCCTTCAGTCATCACCAGGGCCGTGCCAGGCTTGTGCAATAATAGACCACAGCTATACAACCCACAGTGATGTCATCACACTACTCATGGTGCGCTCGCAGCAAGGGACAGAGCAGCCTGAAAGTGTCTGGGTGAAACTGAATCTGATAAATTTCCATTCTGGAAATAATTTCTCCCCAGATAGAACCCCAAATGCTGACCCTGATTCTGATTGTGGAGAAATTCGTTGCATTCCGTCACTGTGGTAACGCTTATTAGCTCTCCGGATGGCTGAAGCAATTTGGAGGAATAAACACAATATGGAAGGCAAAGGAATTAATTCATCCATAACATATATTGTTATTTTGTTATGGTAAGGCCCATTGAGCCTTCAACCTCACAGCTTTCAATTCAAGAAGGGCTTTAGCCTTTACATCTATTTTAGGTACAGCATTTCTGGATTTAATCAAAGACATTTGATGGGCAAGATAAGGTTGATCTGGTCATGCCTTTGGGAGGAGTCACTTTTTTTTTGTAAGCAAAAAATATCCCTAAGGTTAGCATTTTTTATTCTCTGAGTAGATGCATATACTGTAGATATCTTTTCTTTCCAAACTCTTAGATTAAATCTTCTTGGCACCTGATCTTACATGTGTTAAAATTCTGTATTAAGAAAGTTTTGGCACTTCCACAGCCAGATAACCAGGTAGTTCCTCTTCCTCACCAAGTGCAACAGGCACAATCTCCCTGTTCCTCACCCACAAATCCTCAAAAGCAGTTTAGTGTAAAGCAGGGGTTCTCAACCTGTTGTATGGGTACCCCTAGGGGTACGCGGACCATCAGGCGGGGGATACGCAAGAGGCTTCCTCTTATCAGCTAAGATCAGCTGATTGTTGAGGTTTGTTTATTTTATTTTTTAAAAATTTTCCCCGCCCCCAAGCTCCCAGCTCGGCCTCCCACTGGTGGGGATATGCAAGAGGCTGCTCCTTATCTCCCTGGATCAGCTGAGTATCAACAAGCCAAGTATTTTTAAATTCAAACTGCTCTGCGCACGCACACACGCCCGCCCGCACACACACACACAGAGTTAAATAAGACATTTTTTCACATTTAAAATTGTTTTAATACTTTTTATTTTAAATGATTAATTAGCTAATTAATTAATTGATTAATCAAATTAATTAGCAATTAATTAGCAGGGGGTACTTCATAAAATTGGACCGTGATAGGGGGTACCCGGGCCTTCAAAGGTTGAGAACCCCTGGTGTTGAGGTTTACTGGAGTCAGCAATAGACTTGTCATGCTCAGGTATGGCTTACACTACAGCATTTGCATATGTCACAGAATTACAAATATCCCATTCAAGTGGTTTTACCACTTCATATTAGATCTATTCTTAATATTTTTATTTATTTATTTTTCACATTTTTATACCGCCCTTCCTCCAAGGAGCTCAGAGTGGTGTACATATTTCCGCCCCTCCTTTTGTCCTCACAACAACCCTGTGAGGTAGGTGGGGCTGAGAGATAGTGACTGGCCCAAGGTCACCCAGGAAGCTTCGTGGCTGAGTGGGGATTTGAACCTGGATCTTCCAGGTCTAAGTCCAACTCCCAAACCACTGTAGGCCTTATCATGTGTACGAAGCAATGGATTGTCTATTGCATAGCATGTTACAGAGAAGGGACTTTTCAGTTAGAAATGATAGGAAAGGTCAACAGAACTATCTGGAAAGTTTACATGCTACTGGAGTAACTTCCCCATGGCTACATCCCAGAGGATTTTGAAAATGTCTGAAGAACTGAATCATGTGGGGTCACTTGGATCATATGACTATTACCAATTAACTGATGCTGGTGAATTTAGTAACCATGAGACTTGACTGACTTCATGTGAACAGTAATACTTTAAGTGCAACTTAATGTATTGCCAGACAGTCATAGTTAGGTGACGACATGTGGCGGAATGAATACCGTTTGAGGCTTTTCTCCAAGGGTAGGTCACTCCCATTTGTATCCTATCCTTCCAACTGAGCTCAGAGTGGTTTACATGAATGTGGGTTATCTATCTCACTTGATCCTCACAATAACTCTGCGAGATAGGGGCATATCCATGAGGCAAGGTGATGTGGGTTGCAGCAGTGCTGGATTGAGGAGAAGGGTGGATTCAGGGTGCCCTTCACCTCAAGTCTGTCTCTGCCAACTCCCTCCAGCCCACTGCAGACATGAGCCACATTGATCCATTTTCCACCTGCTGAAAGCAAGGAGAAATAGGACCCCCCCACCTCCTTACCATGCTCTTCTCGTGGTTTCTTCAGATGCAGAAGTGTGGGACTTCCAGTTTTATTTACAGAGACAGTGTGAATAAAGGAGCTCCTTCGCTCACACGGTCCCTGTAAATAAAACCGGAAGTCCTGCACTTCTGCATTTGAAGAAACCGCATGAGGAACACAGTAGGGGGCTTTTCTTTCTTTTAATATTGTAGAGGCAGCAGCAGTGGAGCCGAGGCTGCATCAGGCAAGATTCCGGGTCGCTCTGTCCATGGGGAGGTGAGACTGAGAAGAGTGAATGGTCCAAAGTCACCCACAGAGCTTCATGGCTGAGTGTGGATTGAGCTCCGATTTCCCTGGCCATACTCCAACCACTCCACCACACTGTATGTCACTATAGGTAAACTCTAATTATTTAATCAGGCAATTAGAGTCTAATTATTGCATTATGCAGTCACATTTTATTACACCACTGTTCAATCTGTTTTGCGGTTGCAAAATAAGTCAGCAGAATTGACGTAAGCTGATCATGTTCAGCTCTAGACAATAGTTCATTATTTGCAAAGAATTTCAGATCTTTCAGAGTTTTCCATTAAAATCAGAAAAAAAAAGTTTCTTCACACAGGCAGGCAAGTGAATGTGGAAACAGGTGTGCAAATAATGAACCAACTTAGCATGGTGTCTGAAATATGGTTCACTTATAAATGTGTTTGTGGACATGAAGGGAAGACTTCCACTTTCTTTAACAAAGAGATGATTTCTCACAGTAAATCTCTAATGGGTGGAACTCCTTGACACACAATTCCCACCAGATGCAACCCAGGGTTATTCATCATGCTTGTGAACCACACAAAAGAATTTGGAAATCCATCAAAAGGTATCAGGATTGGGGAGGAAAGGCAACAAATCTCTTGTATTACCCAAGAACTGGAGCAGTCTACATGGAATATCCTCCCTACCTTCTGTTTTGCACAGAGGAAAGAATGAGATTGAGCCATTCAAAATCTCCCTATTTTGAAACCATTGCATGACGTTTAAAACCATTGCAAAGTCCCAGAAGCCATGTGTCACATTTTGCACAGCAAAATTGGGCATGCCATAACCTGAAGGGGCAACTCTTAATTGTTATGCAGTCTTGACTTTTTCCTTATCCGGGGGAGAGACTCCCATGGACTATAGGGAACACTTTTGCTTCGATAAGCAACTTGCTGTTGGACCTCAGATATTTCCGAATTATCATTGTCTGAGAAGAGACCTCCCCAGCACCTCCCCAAGTTAAATGTTGACATTCCTAAATTCTCATTCCATGGGAAAAGAGCAACTCAAAGTCAGCACAATACAGATCCTTAGAATTATAGCAGTGCTTCCTCTATGGGGAAAAAGGTAGATAAAAGCAAGGGTACTTTGGAGAACTCTATAAAAGGAACAAATGTGATGATGATGATGATGATGATATCATGCCCTTCATCAGTGGGAACTTGCTAGCAACTGATTCTGACAACCCCAAGTTGTCTGACAACCCAACTGATTCTGAATAATGAACCAGGTGCTTCTTGTTGGAAGATGGCAAATCCAACAGAGACCAGACTCAGCTGTGCCACAAGCAGGACGTGGGAACTATGCATGCATGCAAGCACATGGCTCCAGATGGCAAGGGACATGACAAGTACATATAAGACACATATATGCATTGTGTTGCATTTGTGCTATTTAGTGGACATTAGTCCCAGTTTACAGCTGAGGAATACTGACACACAACAATAACTACTAGTCCAAGATCAGTTAGTGGATCCACCATGACAGAAGATTCTTAAGCAGAAATAACAGTTAAGTAATGATAGGTTGCAGCCTATAATATAATACATATAATAATAATATACAATATACAGTATTTATATACCGCCTTTCTGGTCATTGGATTTCTCCTCCGACTTTATTCAAGGCGATGTACATGGGCAGGCTGTTCTAAACCCCAAAGCGTTTTTACAATATAATAATGTTCTAATCTTTCATAGAACCCTTCATTCGAGATGTTACTTTCACCGTCCATCTCTCTCTCTCTCTCTCTCTCTCATGCCCGCCTTAGCACACTTCAGCTGACACCGGCATAAGAACATAAGAAGAGCCCTGCTGGATCAGGCCAAAGGCCCATCTAGTCCAGCTTCCTGTATCACACAGTAGCCCCACCAGATGCCTCAGGGAGCACAAGACAACAAGATAACCTGTTTCCCGTTGTCACTCCCTTGCACCTGGCACAGAGAAAACCTACTTCTAAAACTAGGAGGTTGCTTATCCCCATCATGGCTTGTAAGCTGTGATAGACTTTTCCAACATAAATCTGTCCAATCCTCTTTTAAAGGCATCCAGGCCAGGTGCCATCACCACCTCCTGTGGCAACCTTGACTGCCACCCAAGTGCTGTAGCTTGCAGCTCCACTCCCCCACAGAGGCTCTGCAGCTTATCAGCTCGGCGAGCCAGCAGCTCTCCGACAGACTCCCGGCTGTCTTGAACTGCTATCCTGCAGATCTTCAGACATTTGTGAGACGAACGCTCTACCAACTGAGCCTATCGCCTTCCCAAACACTTAGAGGTAAGAAGCAGGCTCACAGAGTGATACCCACACATTTCAGGTCCTCTCTCTTAAGAAACAAAGCACTGCCTCCACCTCTGTTGCCAGGAAATTTCCCTCCATATACCTAATTTTCCTTCTCACTTTTCTTCAGCAACTCTTCACAAAACCAGATGTACTTTTTCCTCAACCCTCCTCTCCTACCATCTTTCTACAAGCAAGCTCTTTCCAGAACATATCTGAGCATGTATGCACCACAGGTCTTTTATTCACACTGAACAACTGCAGCCTGCTGCTTTCTCATACAGGAGCAGGTTACCTTTGAGCACATGCTCAGTCTGGGCTTTTGAAGACAAGAGCTAGATGGTAGACCTATAGTCTTTTCCCTCCATAACAAATCCACTTCTAGTTTCCTCTCCCACATCAAACTTCCTTTTTTCCCCCAAATAGGCAAATTCACAAAATAAATGTGTTTTTCTAGCTCCCCCCCCCCACTAGCCCCATGGAAGCCTGAACTTTTTCATTCTTTAAATTAAATGTTAATTGCCGACTCTCATTCATTCTCTGTCCCCCATCTCCCCCTTGTCTTCATTTTTCTCAACCTCAGTGGCTGGAGAAGCAGAGAGTACTACTAACCAATAGTAAAGACATCTAATTTACATTTAACACTGAAGGTTTGGGGACAAAAGTGCAGAAGGGGAAAAATCAGTACAGTATTTGCATTTTTAAAGTATTTTATGTTAGTTTCTTTGCAAGCATCAATGAGAATGTAATATTTTATGGTTAATTATCATTTTTGCATTGCCATAAGGCAAAGAATATCAATGGCACAGAGGCTGATACCTACGCAATTCTGGTTGGCTATGTCTTTGAAAGCCAAAGGTATTACTAAGGCAGTAGATATCACAAAGTCATAATCATGCAAAAGAATAAAAGTATTGAAGGAGAGTGAGGCTCCTAGGGCAGGCTTCTGAAAATTGTGACTATCCCAACTAAACTGGGTAAGTAATGTTCCGAATGCAAAGACATTTTATTTACAAGAATCTGGATTTGTTTCTCCAGATCTGGATTTATAAGAATCTGGCTTTCGAGTCTACCTCACACACAACTCACTTGGTGAAATCAGACTGTGCAACATGAAGCGATATATGAAAATTGTGTGTCTGTAATAGAAACACAGTAATTAGCATTTCTATAGCTCTTTATTGTGTTCAAAGCACTTCACATTCATTAGCTTAGTAATTTATACAACAAACCTATAAGGCAAGTCAGAATTTTTTTCACTACTGTATATTGTTGTGGGTGGGGTGGAGATAAGGCTGGGAGATAGTGGCTTGCCTAAGGCTATTTGGTGAGAATACAGCAGGGATTGGAAAAAAACGTGCTTCCTGGTTCATACATAGCCCAGTCTCTCAGCCACTACACAATACTAGCTCTTCCACAGAACACTCATAGGGTCTGTAGTAGGCTTCCGTGTGTGTGCACATGATGTGCATGTGCCCTATATTATTTGCATGTGTGTGAAGCATGCATGCACTGCTTCAACACATCTGTGCCTGTGTCTGCTTTTAGATAACCCAGCCTCCACCCAATGAATAATCACAGCCACGTCACCACCCTTTCTCAGGGATTATATTATATCTTCCAAGTCACTGTCAGCATTACCTAGGATTTTTCAGACAAAACAAAACCGCTGAATGTATGTAGAGCACATTTCCTTTGCTACTGAATAACTAAACCAGGTACTTCTCCCCCCCACCACACACACACACATTTCAGGCCAGTTATTATGACAACAACAACAACAACAACGTAATTGGTTAGTGGAAATGAATCATTTCATCACTGCTGCAGCCAGAAACTGAGCATAGCAGCAGATAAAACGTTCCCTGATGTTGACACGCCTGCTGGCCATGGCTCCTGAGACTGCACATTTGGCATGGTGAGAAAAATGCGTGTGTACAGTCCACCTCTCACTACCACCAAATGCACAGGTACCAGGGCATGTCAGTGTCAGGCACATGGCCAGTGACTGACTGCAAGCCCACTCCCCTCTCATACAGTCACTGAAGATGTGAGGGCACATTAGAAGCCTGTGTCTGAGATAATGTGAAGTCAGGTGAAAGTTCTGGTCGTGGTGTTTGACAGCCAATTTGCAAATGCAAGTCATCAGGTGGTGTGGCGATCCCTAAGTGACAGCCTGATCCTACGTAAGGATCGCAGCCGGCCCATAGGGCCAGCCGCAGGATCCTCAGCCCTTCCCGGGCTGCTCCAGCATGGCGACTCCTTGGGAGAAGGGGACATTCATCCCCTTCCCCCGGTGTAGGGCTGCCAAGGGCCCAATGGGCCTCCTCGGATGTACATCAGCTCTTGAGCCAACGTACATCCAGGGTGGAGGGGAAAGGGCCGTCGAGCCTGGGAACGGGAGCAGGACATTGGCAACATTCACCGCCAATATCCCCTCCCCCTCCAGGGTCAGCTCGCCCAACGGCCACCCTCCCTTGCTGCCCAGTCCGCCTACCCCACACCCCTGCACCCACCAGTGCAACCTTTACCTGTTCTGGTGGCTGCAGGGTCAGGTGCGCAACGGAGAGAGGCCTACCAGCCTCCACACCAGCAGGCCTTACTGTCCGGGTGCCGTAAACGCGCTTTACGGCGCGTTTACGACACCCTCCGCCTGGGAGCTTGCGCTCCACAGGTGGATTCTTACGGAGGATGGCTCCGTATGGAACATACGTATCTAATCACGTCCTGAGGGCTGATTCCCACTATACCAGTACTTAGGGACACATTCCTGACTACAAATAGATTTGTGCTCTGTTATGTTTAAAGGGTTTGCATATGTCAAATTAGCAACTTGTCCCTACAGGAGTATATACTGCATATTTTTAAAATCATTATTTATATCTTGGCTTCCTGGCAGCCTTCTGGGTCAGAATGACCAAAGGAGAGCATCTGACGGGCAGCCTGATCCTGCCTAAGATGCGGCGGCTGGCCTAAAGGGCCAGTGGCACGGCCCCGGCTCACCTTGGGGGAAGTGAGGCTCACCCTCAGTGTAAATGCCGTGGATCCCGATGGGCCTCCTTGGATGCATGCCAGTTCTGGAGCTGGCGCGCATCCGGGGAGGCCATGTAAGGTCGGCTTGGCCTGGGATACCCAGCGCCGATATCCCTGCACCCTCCCAGGCAGAGGCGTTCTAATAGGGGGGGAGCTGGTGTGCTCCACCCCAGGCGCTGAGTGGGCGCGGGAGCCGGGCTCGGGGCTAGTGCGCGCCCCCGAAGCAGCACGCCCACGCGGCGCTCCGCTCCGGAGACCGGAGACAAGCCCTCCTCAAAGTGACCGCCCAGTTCGGCGGTCGAGGGCTTTATGAGAAGCCCGAACGCGTCGCCGTCTTTTATAGGGTTTGTGCGCAAACCCTATAAAAGACGGCGACGCGTTCGGGTTTATAGGGTTTGTGCGCAAACCCTATAAAAGACGGCGACGTGTTTGGGCTTCTCATAAAGCCCTTGACCGCCGAACTGGGCGGTCGCTTTGAGGAGGGCTTGTCTCTGGCCTCCGGAGCGGAGCCTCCGGAGGCCGGGGACATGCCGGGTGGGCGCGCTGCTTCGGGGGGCACGCGCCAGCCCGAGCCTGGCTGCTTGGGGGGGCGCTCCAACCCCCGCCCCCCCAGGCATCGCGAGGGCTGGGAACGCCTCTGCTCCCAGGCCAGGCCAACCAATGGCCCTCTCCCTCGCTACCCGTCTGCCCTCCCCATGCCCCTACGCTGACTGGCGTCGGCCTTACCTTTGTCGACTGGCGCAGGTCTGGTTCAGTGGTGGAGTGGTGTCGGCCTCCACACTGGTGCAGCTTACCCCAAAGGAGCCACAAATGTGCTTTATGAGTCTGACACATTTGCAACTCCTTAGGCCGGCAGAGTGTGCGCTTCCCTAGCCTAACTTTGTGCAGGATTGCGTCATTACTCTAGTAACTAGTTTTTAAATCCCACTTTCATGTTCACATCTCAGGTTAGAATTTCTTGTGTGTTCAACAGTATCACCAGGCCAGTCCTATTTGATTCTCTGTCTTCTCCGAGGACACCTCCCATTTGTGCTAGTTTGTGTTTGCAACTAAGCTGCATTCAGATGTCATCTTCCTCCCTTGTTTCTACTCTGCTCTTCTCTGTGAAGGCATCAGCAGCCTGGCTCATTAAAGTCCACAGCACAAGTTGATGACATATCGAAGGGCTGAGAGCTGAGGCAGCAGGACATGTGTGAAGCCAGTCTGAACACAGAAGGGAATGAATGAATGAATGATGTTGTTGCTGCGGAGCAGAAGGAAGAATCCATGGATAAAAAAATACAATAAGTCACCTGATCGTAGGAGTGGATTAGATTTAAGCCCCACTTAGCTCCTCTGAGCCTGACAAAACAGCAGGCTTTTGTTTTGTGGTAGGCTTCAGGCCACACCTTTTGTTCTCCCTTGTGATGCATTAAATTTGTTCCCTCAAAAACACACCTTAATAACACTGTACACGGACAGAAGAGCTGTTTTGATGCAGGTGAAATGACTCCTCAGAGTCTCGCCTGCCTTGACGACAAAGCAAGGGGAATGCTCTTTCTCCGAGGGAGTCATCACCGTAGAAATACAGGCTAAGAAGATGCATCACACACCTCGTTGCCTGGTATCTTTTGGAAATCCAAAACAGGAAGCTTTGCAGCTCAATCCCAAACACGTTTGCTCAGAAATAAGTCCCAGTGGGTTCATTAAGACTAAGAGTAACTTCCTACTAAGTATGCTTTGCGCTAACAGTCTGATCCACCATGTTTATTCTGACTTAAATTCCAGTGACTCCAGTGGGAATTACTGTGCATAGATTTCCTGATTAGCTCCTTCTCATTATTTTCTCCATCCCCTCCTTGGCCCATCATTCAAATAAGAAAACCAAAATACTAGTGCAGAGCCTTCCCCTGGACTGTACCTCTTCAGAATTCAAGGAATTGCAGGTTTGGTTTTTTTTTTTAAAGAACCTCTGACAGTGCTTCTGTGCGGCAGCCAGAAATTCAGCAGATGAAGTCTCCCCCAACATGAAGATATAATTATGGGGGTAGCTTCACTGGTTGATTTTCTGCCTGTCATGCAGCTGTTAGAGGCATAAGAACTCTGCCGGGAAGGGGGGGGGGAGTATTTTTAAGACTATAAATAGAACATTAATGAATAGATTTTTTTAAAGTGTTTCTTTAAAAAAAAAAAGCATGCTGTAAACAAGAACCCTGTGGATTTGGCTGCACATTCTACCTCAATATCCTCCGAAAAGCAATTGACCTGAGATGCTGTAATATTTTGAATGATCATTTAATTAGCCAGCTATTAGCTAATCAGTTAAAAGGCAGACAGTTAATTCAAACAAAAACAACTTTAATCAGTTGACATCTCCCCACCTTCTTTAATAAGCTTTAATTGAGTCTGCTTTTCATTCACATCAATATGATTAAATCTTCTTTTCCTTTCAAACTTCCGGGAGATCACTCAGCAAAGCTCTGGCAGACATGACCAGACGAATGAAGACCTACAAGCACTCTGTCTCCTGACTCACCAAGAGGCAGATTTATGAAGAAGTGAATGTATTGCCAAACAGATACAGCTTCCCTGCAGCTTCTGTTGCCTCCCACCTCATTTTGCTACATGGGTCCTCCGGGCCAGAGACATGCTCCCTGGAGGTCTGGCCACAGCCTGACTCAGTGGCATCAGAGCCAAAAGGAAGCTAGGGAGCGATGGCTAAGAGTGAAACCCTTGCTGCAGTAGCAAAACATAGGATCCGCCACTAGATCCCCAGTGCTGGTGCAAGGGCGACCCTTTGCCCTCTGGATCTGTCACTGGCATCCGCCAAGTGAGGGCATCAGTGGCAAGTGGTGATGCTGCTATATCAGCACAGCGAATAACCCCTTGAACCACTGTATATCAAAGACCTACCCAAGTAACTTTCAGGATGGATGAATGGAGGGTTCGCCAATTTCACTTTGGGCTATGTCTAAGTATATTTTATGGGCTAAACGTAACTAGAGCAACCTGTAAAGAAGATGATAGAAGGAGTTTTAAAAAATAGAATTGGGAAGCTCTGTCCTATGCAACTTCTGTAGGGGCAGCGGGGTCTGGCTCAGTCGGTAGAGCCACCGCCTTGCAAGCCCAAAGATTGGCGAATGGCAAGTTGGAGACACGCCACCGACAAAAAGCTGTGAAAAGCCTCCGGGAGGAGAGAGGAGCTCCCAGCTGCGTCGGTCAAGTGTGGGAGGCGAAGGCCAGTGGAAAAAAAGACAGACTGCAAAAGGATACCACCTGGAATGTAGCTGTTCATGAAAGATTGGACATTTATATATTGTAAACTCCCCCCATTAGGGGGGGTTAGGAAAGCCTGCCCACGTACACTGCCTTGAATTAAAGTCAGAAGAGAAATCCAATGACCAAGAAAGGTGGTATATAAATACTGTATATTATTATATAGGACAGGGATAAGGTAAAGGTGACCCCTGACAATTAAGTCCAGTCGTGTCCGACTCTAGGGTGTGGTGCTCATCCCCATTTCAAAGCCGAAGAGCCAGCGTTGTCCAAAGACGCCCCCGTGGTCATGTGGCCGGCCTAACTCTCCTTGCCGCAGCGTGTAGCATGCAGCTGGAACACGGAGCGCTGTTTACCTTCCCGCAAGCAGTACCTATTTATCTACTCGCATTAACTTGCTTTGGAACTGCTAGGTTGGCAGGAGAGGACAGGGATAGGCTGCAATAATTTAGCAACGCTGAATTAACAATTGTGCACTTTAGTTCATATATGCAAGGCCTAAATTATTTTGTTTTGTCTTTTGGCTTCTTACTTTCACACATGCATGTTCATCACTTGGTATATTATCATGTGATAACTGCACAATTGTCCATAACTGCACAATCTGCTTCCATTAAAAGCTTTGGGTGGGAGGAGATGGTTGAGGTTTGATGGTCATGTTTGATCTGTGACGGCTGCTTATGCACGGGACTTGCCACTCGATGTTGATCATCACTGAGTGCACAAACGTGCACGTGTGAATGTGCTTTCACAGGATAAAATAGTGATCAATAAGTCCTGTAAGTACATAAGAACATAAGAACATAAGAAGAGCCCTGCTGGATCAGGCCAAAAGCCCATCTAGTCCAGCTTCCTGTGTCACACAGTGGCCCCACCAGATGCCTCAGGGAGCACACGAGACAACAAGATACCTGTGTCCAGTCGCCACTCCCTTGCACCTGGCACAGAGAAAACCCACTTCTAAAAACCAGGAGGTTGCTTATGGCTTGTAACCTGTGATGGTCTTTTCCTCCATGAATTTGTCCAAACCCCTTTTAAAGGCATCTAGGCCAGGTGCCATCACCACATCCTGTGGCAAGGAGTTCCACTTACTGTGGCAAGTAAGGACAGTATGTGCAGGTCAAAGGGTGGTTGGATGATTTGGTTTGCTGTAAAAGATGTGCCTCAAGGAGATCAGTCTCTCTTTACTGTATATTCCACTTGGCTAATAAATCCTACAAGACTGATCCGATAGTTAATGAGATGGGGAACACTGGCTAGATGTTGCCTACCTCCTGGAGAGTGTCAACCTCTTTTCCTCAATATTTGGATAAGCCAGTCCACCCATTAGCCACAGAATTATATAATTACACTGGATGCCGCTTTTAAACAGATGGCTGCAATGTTTTGGTTTACAGCATATAACATATTTTCATATACTTCTTCCATTACATCAGATTCGGCACATCGAGATGAAGGCCCTCGTTTCCCACTGGGAGCATGGCCAGACCCACAGCACCCAGCTAAAACCAGCCAACTTCAAAAATGAACATTAAAAGCAACAGCTACAAAGGAAAGTGCTTAAATCATGGCGAGGAGCAGTGAGAGACAACAAGCCCTTCTAGAGTTCGGATGAGATGCAAGGGAAGCTTTTAAAAAGGTCTAAATGCTGGAAAGGGATTTGATCTTGACTGAAAGCACATTGCAATCTAAATGAACTACAAAGGCAAAAAGGATTAGGCTGGCCCAGATTGAATTTATTAAAAACAGCTTCAGGGTTCAGCGACAAGTATCTTTGTTGGCAATCTCCCATTTGAAGAGAAAAAGGAATTGGGGCCCCCGATACTAATTTTGCACCAGCTGGAAGTGGAATGAGAAGGGAGGCTCCGTCACAGTGCACAAAGTTACAAGAACTTAAAATAGAGGAGTAATTTACAGGCGGATGCTCAGCAAAACCAGGACCTCTTACAGTCAGAGGGCCATGTGGCAAATTGGTCATCGGATGGCTCCCTTTCCCAGCGAAGCTGATTTTGCATGCACATTGTGGTGAATGGCTTTGCCACTGGCCCCGACACAAATCCAATTGAGCTGGAGCGGCTAATAATGGTCAAGCAGTGGCTGTGGGAGGGCCTCACCACAGTGGGGGGGGGGGAATGCCACTGGCATTTACTCTGCCAGGACTTGGGAAAGCACATGAATTGACTTGCCAGCTGCTAGAGTCATTAGAAAGCCATAGGTGTAAAAATCACTGTGGTCTGCAAGCGAATGCCGCATTTGCAATGGCCACATTTGCAGGCGAATGCCGCAGGAGACTGAAGCGGGGCAACAACAAAAGTCACTTCACATGGGGAAACTCTTACTTCAACTGCTGAACTCCAAGTGGCTCCAGTCCCAGTTTTCAGTTCTCTGACAGTGTTCTTTGGAACTGCTGTGCTCTGTGAACCGATGGAAGACTTTTGTTCTTACGAGTCGATTACCACAGTTCAGTTAAAAGGCTCTTTTTCGTTGCCGACCAGTTGGAAACCCTAGCAAGGACCTGGGAACCCTATGTGACAGTGCAGGGTTTGGGGTGGAGGGCTGTGCTGCAGTGACTCCATTCTAACTGATTGTACCAAATAACTATGAAAAAGTTCGGCTCATCGGTGCTTTCTTGTGTTTATGTGAACGACAGCATGTCATGTTAATGCTACACTTTATTATGTTAATCTTATATACTTGATATTCCTTCTAACTGGAAACTCCCTTTCTGAGAAGGCGAGTCTCTGTACAGCAGATTTGTTTCCTGGTGCAACTGCTGACCTTTCCCCAGCGTCTCTTGTTGGAGGCCTGTTGCAAAAAAAGTGCGGTAAAAATGTCATTAACCAGCACCCACTGGGGATTGATAGTCACCGAAATATGCCTAACCGTGTTTTTACAAGCCCAGCTTTCCCCCTCCCCCAGAGGGCTCCCTCTGCTCCTGCCCTACTGGCCAAAGTTTCTATTATGGTGGTGCCCCACCCTCCTTCCGTCCTCATGAGGGTCTTCTAGGAATGGAGACTTTACTTCCTAAGGAGGGCCCTTGTGAGGAAGAATATATGTCAAGTCTCCATAAAGTCTCCATGGGATAAAAGAGGGAGCAGAGCGATAATAGTCAACATAATCTCATATGGACTGGGGGTGTTCCGTAATCCAGTGTCGTGTCTGGATGCTCAGGCGGTGGCTGTCAAGGAGTGCCTGGCTGAGGCTGGTGTGCAAACTGCAACCATTCATTGAGACAGCAGAACTGGTCCCAATGGCGCTCACTTGCTCTAATCCTCTTGAGACTTGACTTCTGTGCCTCAGTGGGACTGCCCCTGAAGAGCTTCCGGAACATGCAGCGTGTGCAGAACATGGTGGCGCACTTGCTGCTTGGAAATGGACCACCTAACACCGATATTACTCCACCTGCACAGCCTGCCATTATGTTTCCAGGCCCAATTCAAGGTGCTGGTTTTTACCTTCAAAGAAGTCCTAAATGGCTTCAGCCCAAACTACTTAAAGGACTAGCTCCCCCTTCCATGCAGGTCTGCCCATTCTCTAAAAACATCCAGAGAGACCACCTTCCAGGTTCCGCCACCTTCTTGTGGTGCAAAGGTCTTCTCCATGACAGTGCCCAGGCTATGGAACTTTGCCCCCCACTGTACTCTCTGTACCTTTCCTTCCATTGAGGATTGCAGATTTTTATTTTTAAGTTAGCGGAATCTATAACCAGTCTCTCTCTGGGATATGACTGCGTCAAATAAAAATACATACATACTATTCAGGCTACTCAGCCGCATTGAAATCCAACTTGTCGATGTTGGGAACAGAATCCAAAATGTAGCGGGTTCCATGTTTATCCATAAACTTATGCATAATGGCAGCAATCGAAGCATCTGAAGTCTGCTGGAGGGTCATAAATACTGAACAATCCATACATTCTCTCAGTGTATTCTCCAAGGGATGCCAGTCAATGACCTATGTCACTGTAATGCCCTGTTCAGAAAGCCAGCAACAATTCCTCTGCCATCGTTTCTGGTATACAGTGTTAAGATGGCAGATGCTTTTAATCTGTGTTGTTGCTGTATGCAGATATGCGAGAAAAGTCCAGTGTAGCAGAATTCTCATCAGAATTGGATTCATCAGAATTCTTCACAAATTGGATGGAGATTATTGCATCGTTGTGCCTCTGCTGTCTCCAACTTTTGATCTGGTCTTTGCTGGTAGAACAAAATAACCTTTAGTTTATTGGAGGGAGCCTACAGCTCAGTGATCCTGGACATGCTTTTCATGTCTAAGATCACAGGTTCAGTCACTAGTATCACCATTTTTTAAAAAAGGATCTTTCTGGCAAGAGACCCGGGGAAAACATCTGCTTGAGATTGTATGTAGCCACTGCCAGTCAGAATATAGACAGTATGCTGGGCTAGATTGATTTAGATTGTTGGACTCAATCAGAGACAGATTCATTTGTTCATATCCCACCTCAGGAGCCTGTTGGGCAGAAAGAGGCGTAAAGTATCGTTGTTTGTGCTTTGGACTGCCTCCTAACAGTCTTCTCCAGGTGGAGAAGCATTTGTTGCAAAAGTGGAACTTTGCCCTACAATTTCTGACCCTGAAAGAAGTATGAAGATAATATCTTTGGGTGGTGGTTTTTTTTTTTTTTTTGGTTAAGTGCTTTTTGTGGTCATATGGCAACACCAGTCTTTTCTAAATCAAGGACAGACCATTTGTTTGGCACTGGGGGCATGTAGGGAATTCATCAGACAAATCCCCAATATGTGGCAAAGATCTTTTTACAGTTATGGTCCCCAAGCAGATCAGCTACAACTGACAGGAGAATCAATAAAAGGAGGGTTAAAAATAGAACCTTTCAAATTACTTGCAACGAAGTATTGGAAAATATTCCACAGTGTTTCAGAGAGAATAGAATGTCTGAAACATGCCTGGATCTTTACATAGGGCAAATTCCAGTGTTAACTTTTTGCTGCATTCATCTTTAAGATACATGTAAGAAAGCGAGGAGAAAAAGACCACAGGCACACATTGTTGCGATTAGGTACAATTTTAAGATGCTTTTGACATCTGGGGCAATTCTGGTAGCACACAACCAATGGAAACATTTCAAGGACCTTTGCCAGCTGAGTCCATCATTCTTGAATCCGATCATTCCACTAGTGCCAGGACTCATGTTCTGAACTGTCTTCTTTCCATTTCCCATCACATGGGGGAAATGTATGCTGGATCAATGTTTTGCTAGTATCGCATGAAGACGAATACGCAGGGAAGAGAATTAAAACACTTCCTTATTCCATCAACATAGATTCTTGGGAGATTTTGCACCCCTTCGTTCCCCTGATATGTCGTGGAGTGTATGGGGAACAGCTGGTGCAGCCTGCAGCTGGTTTTGCCCCAGTTCAGGCACCCCTCCAGGTTTTGGTACTGGGAGTGCCAGTTGTGCCTCAGGGAAGTCGTATGAACTTCCTGCAATGTTACAGTGTCTGAACAGAGTGCAAATTTACACACAAGTAAATCTACACTAGAGGCATCCAGTCCGATCCTAAACATGTTTACTCTGAACTCATTCCATTGATTTACACAGAGACTTACTCCCAAGAAAATGTGCATGGCATTGCAGCCTTCTTTCAAATATCACATTTATCCTATGTTATTCATTATCTCTCAACTGATTTTTGCACATTATCTCTCAACTGATTTTTGCACATTATCTCTCAACTGATTTTTGCACAATGTGGGCTGCAAATTCATCAAGAGCAATACAGGGGAGACTAATGAGAGATAGACCATTTATGTAAAAAAAATTACATAAACATACCACAGAAGAGCAGCAGGTGTTCGCTGGGATACATCCTAGAACATACTGTACACTGTTCTTGTTGTTGTTTTAAATATCTGGCTGTCTGCCATAGAGTGTCACAGCCCACATTTTGTCTGTGGGCAAATGACACCGTCTTCTTTATGCAGGTGTTGTACACCTTTGCCACAGAATACACACATTTGAAAGTGCTTTGCAAAGCCTCTGTTTGGAGCATTTGAGGCCATTCATCCATCTGGCAAAAACTGTAAACAAAAACACTGTTGTCTACAATACAACATGCTTGATAGGATCTTTCTATAGTTTCTTCTCACAATCTTTGCAGACTAGGCGTACCCCAGCTAACTGGGCAAAGTGGCATCCTTTAAAGTGGTGACCCTCTTACATTTGGCAGGGGGAGAGCAACAGACCCCATTTACCCCAACATAGTGTCTTTTTCAGTGATCATTTTTGCCCAGATTCCAGCCAAGTATGCAAATTGTCCCTCATTTGGACTGATATCCTAATTTTGTCCCAGGCTCCTGAGAGCCACTAAATTGCCTTTCAAAAGTCCACTTCAGGCTAAATGTTAGCACGCCTTCCCCCTTTCAGTTGCAATTGTGTGCAAAAAGAAAATCACTGAACTTCAAAGGCAACAATTAACAAGTTTTATTGCTTTCCAAACAATAAATAATGTCCAGCAGCCCTTCCCATGCAGTACTTATCTAAATAGATTCCGTCTCCATAGAAGATCCCAGCTTGTTACTTCACGGCTTTGGTGCCTTTCTCCAGTCCAGCATCTTGTAGCCAAGTCCAATCAAGAAAAGTCTCTCCAACAGCCAGTCAGGCAGAGTTTTCCCCAATATAAGTCAGGTGAGTAGTCAGTCCAGCAGAGTCTCCCCATCTTGAGCAAAGTCATCATCGTCGGCATCACTCAGCAACCCAGCAGCATGTCCCACTGGCAAGGTCAGGTCCACTAGTTTAGCAGCTCCATCAGCATCCCCCCCCCCCCGCAAGGTGATTCCATGTTGCAGACGTGCTCTTTTTATCCTTCCCAGCCCTAATTAGGGCTAAGGGCTTACAGCTGTTGGCTGGTAATCATGTATCAACAGTGCTTCTGATTGTCCACAGGTGTGTAGCCACACCCAAGTGCCATCAGCTGTGTATCCACCCACACAGTCTTGGGTGTTGACCCTTTATATCCCAGTCCTGTCAAACTCCAGGTCCTTTAACCCCTTCCTTCCCAGATCTGTCAAAACAGGGGACCACTGATAACACCACTAACTCCTCGCCATTCTTCTGCAATTTCCACTACAGGAGGTAGGCACTTTTTCACTGCCAAGGAGCCTCCAAATTCTCTGATCAGAGAATAAACTCACCCAATAAGAGACTGTACTGTCCTGAAGCACCTGGGACCATTAACAAAAGATTGTCTCAGTGCTGGGCCCTGGCGCATAGCTCCATCCTGCACCTCAGTACCCATTCCAGCATTGACCTGAATTTCAAAAATACTGCACAGGAAACCAAGCGGCCCATGTGGTATGCCCTGTCCACATACTATTGTCTGTCAAAGAGAAACCCAGCACAGTGTCTTTTCTGGTGGCTGTTTGCTGGTGGTGTTCTGCATCTTTTTTAGATTGTGAGCCCTTTTGGGCTAGGGAGCCATTTAATCATTTGATTTTGTCTGTAAACCGCTTTGTGAACTTTTTGTTGAAAAGCGGTATATAAATACTGTTGTTAATAATAATAATAATAATAATAATAATAATAATAATAATAATGATGATGATGATGATGATGATGATGATGATGATGATAGGTTGAAATCATAAGGATGAACCAGCACTAGCCAAAAGGCTGGCTCAATGTTGCATTTTGCCACACTCCACAACCCCTCAAGGAAGTTATCATCACTTTATCACAGGATGTGTAGTGCATAGAGCATAAATGGGGTGGTATCCTGTCATTAATAGATGATCCTTTGAACAAGAGGAGGTGGTGAATCAAGTGAGGTGCCTTCATATTTGTCATGCCAGCTTGTGTGTGTGTGTGTGTGTGTTTGTGTGTCCCTGCTTCAATACATCTCTCTTGGCCTTTGCTGGTGGGTTCTTTAACCCTTGTTTTCCAAATTGGCGTTTTGCATAAGTGGAGCTGGGGTGAATGAGCCCACACACTCTAAAAATATGTAAACATTGGCAGGGATACCAGGTACTGTACATCTGCCCCTGATGACCCCTGAGAGCAAGCAATTAAATGCCTGCTCTCTGCCCATCACCCTGGATGGGCTTGACCAACATCATGACTTGGAGCCAAAGCTGCTTATGCTAGTATGCTATTGTGCTGCTTATGCTATCCAACCCCACATCATGTTAGCTCTTATTCAAGGACAGCCATGGGCAGCCCACCCTGTCAAATTTGCCCACAAGCTTCATATGGTTGCTGCCCCCATGCCATACCATACAAGCCCACCTTGATTTCCTTAGTTATAAAGGGTGTAATGGGCAGGGAGGAGGGCAGATCAGGTCCGGGAAGGGGGCAGGTTCAGCAGCAGCAGTGTCCACCGAATCCAACCCCCCTTTCCAGACCCAGTCCCTTGTCCACGTGGACTTGCACCAGTGGCACAGGTCTGAGTAGACACATCACTCTACATTTACACTGAACTGCATTGCGATTTGGCTACCCATTCACTCAACCTGGAGAGATCATTTTGGATCTCTTCACAATCTGCTTTGGTTTAAAGTAACCCCTCTGGATAGTTTGGTGTCATCTGCAAACTTGACCACCTCACTGTATACCCCTAACTCCAGATTACTTAAGAACAAGTTAAGAAGCACTGGTCCCAAAACAGATCCTTGAGGGACTTCCCTTCTTATTTCCCCTCCACTGTGAACATTGCCCATTTAGTCCTATTCTCTCCTTCCTGTTCTCCGATTACCAGTCATAAAAGGATCTGTCCTCTCATGCCATGACTAGTACATTTACGCAAAAGCCTTTGGTGAGAGACTTTGTCAAAAGCTTTTTGAAAGCCCAATTACAGAATGTCAACTGGATCACCTCTATCCACATTCCTGTTGACATTCTCAAAGAACCCTAGAAGGGTTTCACCGACTTGAATGGCTCCGAAGGCGAGGGCGCTTCGTGCTCCTGTGTAACGGAGGGTCTGACCGTGGCGGAACTTAGAGCTCCGCCCCCCTGCAGTGACGCCAGTGCTTCGGCCAGATGCATTCTTCTAATGCTTCATAATTGTAGCTTTAATTATGCACTCCACCAATTTACCTGGAACAGAAGTTAAGCTGACTGACCTGCAATTTCCTCCCCCCCCCCTTGATCCTTTTAAAATATCAGTATTACACTGGCTACCTTCCAGTTCTCCAGTACAGAGACTGATTTAAAGGACAAGTTACGTATTTTTGTGAGAAGATAAGCAATTTGAATTCCTTAAGGACTCTTGGGTGGATCTAGTGATTTGTTGATTTTTAATTTATCAATATACAGGTGGGCCCCCATATCCACTGGGGATATGTTCCAGGCCCCTCCGTGGATACTTGAAACCGTGGATAAGAGCAAACACCCCCTCCATGGTTTCCTGAGGGCCCCTCCCACCCTGCCACCCCTGCAGGCAGGCATGCTTGCCCCCCCAGCTCTTATTTTTCTTTCAGCAAGCTTTGTTTCTTCCTTAAAACAAACAGAGAAGCAGCCTCCATTGTAGGCAAGTAGAACGAGACTAACAGCCCGGTCCAGCCTAAGGCAACTGCGGTACAATTCAGGCACAATTGCAGCCCAAGTGCTTTAGGCCCGAGTTGTGCCTGAATTGTGCCTGAGTTGGGCTGCAATTGGGACTGAATTGGGTTCAGGCACAATTCAGGCACAACTGCACAATTCAGGCACAATTGCAGCCTAAAAGTGGGCGTGTCGGGGGCGTGTCGGGGGTGTGACGGGGGCGGTTACGAAATTTGGTCCGGTTCCAGACATTGGCAACCCCCTGACACGCCCCCTCGAGCCCAACTCAGGCCCAAAATTTGGGCCAGCAAAAAGGGTGGACCCAAATGTGAGGAGACCCATAGGATCCATTTTACCTTACCTACACCAGCCCTCTCCTGAAAAGTTCTAACACCCTGGGCCCGAGTTGGGACTGAGTTGGGACCGAACAGGTGTGGCCGAACTCTGGACATGGACCCAAATAGTTACCCTATCAGCACCCAGCCCCACCCAGCCTCTCTCCCACAAAAGCCCAGCCCCAGCCCTCCACTCACTCTCTCTCTCTCTGAGCACGTGGCGTGGGGTTCTGTCCCCCAGCAGCCACAAAGTGGGACTTTGAAAATTTTCTAACACCTCTCTTCTCTTCTCCTCTCTGCCCCCCTCTAGGGCAGAGAGGGCTGTTCTGCCTGTGGCCAAACTGTTTACTCCTGTGCCTGGGCAGCTCTCTCCATGCAAGTGTTTGCTAACCCATGTCTTTCTCCCAGCCCCTCTCCCCCCCCCCACAGGCAACAACACCAGCAGGTAAGTGCAGGTAAGTGCAGGGGTTGTGCAGACATGTGGTCTGACTTCTGCCTCTTTGCATAGAGAAATATAGGTAGGATACATGCCTCTTTACCAATGTGTTGTCTCATAGCTGCCTGCAATGCCTGCCATGATATGCCTCTTTACCAATGTGTTGTCTCATAGCTGCCTGCAATGCCTGCCATGATATGCCTCTCTACCAATGTGTTGTCTCATAGCTGCCTGCAATGCCTGCCATGATATGCCTCTCTACCAATGTGTTGTCTCATAGCTGCCTGCAATGCCTGCCATGATATGTCTCTTTACCAATGTGTTGTCTCATAGCTGCCTGCAATGCCTGCCATGATATGCCTCTCTACCAATGTCTTGTCTCATAGCTGCCTGCAATGCCTGCCATGATATGCCTCTTTACCAATGTCTTGTCTCATAGCTGCCTGTATTAATGTGAGTACACAATGCCATGAGTGTTGAACTGTAACCCTTATGTAGACACCAGCTGTTCCCCCCCCCTCTTTTCTCCACAGGGTCTACTGACAGGTCAGTATTGCTAGGATTGCCATGGTTGTGACCCCCAAGTTGTGTTGTTGTCTCTCTCTGTGACCCCTTTCCCTTACAGGATCATGCTCACCTTACACCCAGGGAAGGAGCGCAGACCAGGCTATGTGTCTCACACTACTCAGCTGTGTTTGATTTCTCTCCCTACAGGCCTTTGCAACCGGCACACTGGCATTCCTTCAATGGGGAGTGCTACCACACACCAGCTGCCATGGAACACCCCCCAAGGTGGTCATCCCCCCAGGAATGCCCACTACCACTGACCGTCTGGGGAGCACCCCTCGGCCTGCAGTCTGGTTGCCCTATGGTCGTCTGCCTCGATGCTGCCAGAGGTCTGGGAGCCTGCCCTGCAACCCTCCTCAGCTGCTGCTGCTGCTCCACCTCCCTGGCTGCCTACTTGCTGTCCCTCCCCTTTCTATGGAGCAGGCTGTGGTTCCACAGGGGAAGAGCCTGCGTCTCCAGGCACGCCTGCTGCTGCTGCTACGTTCTGAGTGGCTGCTGTGCCTACCCCCTGGCAGCCTCGCCTGGCCATCTCTGCCAATGTTCCAGAACAATAAAGATGCCCCTTGGGCAAAGACCCCTTGAACAACATGACCCCAATGTTGCACAAGCACTGCCCCACGCACACAGAGACAGCGCCCAGCACACAAGGCCCTGCATGAATCCCAGCCAGGGCCTGCCACAGCCAGCCCAGGGAGAACACAGCAGGGGGGCTGCCAGACCCTCAGGGCTCAGAGGGGAGTTGGGGGGCCTCTCAGGCAGGCAACCATTGACAGGCGACGTGGCGCACGTCCGCCACGTCCGTGAAGAGCCCTTTCATCAACCGGGGCTCTCACCCACTCTCGGTCCACCCGTCAACGGCGTCTGTTTCCGCCCGTCAACGGCGTCCATTTCTGCCCTCGGTCCGCCCGTCAACGGCGTCCATTTCTGCCCTCGGTCCGCCCGTCAACGGCGTCCGTTTCCGCCCGTCAACGGCGTCCGTTTCCGCCCATCAACGGCGTCCGTTACCGCCGTCGGTCCATCTGCATGAGAGGCGCCCGTTCCTGCATTGCCTCCATCTGCGAAGTGACCCCTGTGTCCCTATTGGTCTCGGCAGACCCCTCTCCCTGTATCCCTCTCCCACCAGCCTTGTTGTCTGTCTGTTTCTGACCCACCCGTGCCCCTCCCCAGCACCCCCTGTCTGTGTGCCTGCCTCCCCTCCCACTCCCTGATGATGGACGCTGGCATCCCCCACCCCGCCAGAGCGCCTGCCGCGAGGCGCCGACGTTGCCCCATCTGGGGGTGTGATGAGCTGCGTGAGCCCTTCCCGCTCGCAGCAGACAAGCCCGAGGCATCTCTCGGTCTTGGCCGGGGCACGGAGCAGAAGTCATGCCGGGATGCCTTCTTTGTGGGCATAGCCACGGCCCTGGAGGCCCAGGGCTTCAGGCAGTGGACGGGCATGTCCTGGCAGAGGCGGTTCCAGACTTCATGAGACCCCCCTTGTGTGTGACGTTCCCCCCCTCCCCCCCATGACTCCCACGTGCAGCCTCAACATGGCTTGGGGGTGGCATCGCCTTCTGCAGGAGGGAGGGCAGTGGCACTCCCCCCTGCGGCAGGTGGCTAATGCCCAGGGTGCCCTGGGGCAGCTGGCACTGGCACAACCTCTGCCCTTCCGCTGACTGTCGCACGCCCAGTGCCTGCAGGCCCACCTGTGGCTGCCCCTCTGCTTCGAACGCTGCAGCAGCTGTGGTAGGTGCACACAGATGAGCTGAGGAGGGGGCTCTTCGCTTCCACAAGACTGACAGCTCCCCACAGGGGCCTGCCTGCCTCTGCGGTAAGTTTTGCCTCGATCCTGGCCCACTGCTGTAGCCTCCAGCCTAACTCAGGCACAGTTGCAGCCTAACTTGGTCCTAGTTTGGGCCCCAATTGGGCCACACTTGGGCCTCAACTGTGCCTGAGTTAGGCTGGACTGGGCCCTAAGTCCTAGAGAGGCTCTGCAAGGTTTCTGTTAATCTTGCAGAGCCTCTCTAGTACTTAGGGCTCAGTCCAGCCTAACTCAGGCACAGTTGAGGCCCAATTGTGGCCCAATTGTGGCCCAAACTAGGACCGAGTTAGGCTGCAACTGTGCCTGAGTTAGGCTGGAGGCAACAGCATTGGGCCAGGATCGCGGCAAAACTTACCGCAGAGGCAGGCAGGCTCCTGTGGGGAGCTGTCAGTCTTGTGGAAGCGAAGAGCCCCCTCCTCAGCCCGTCTGCGTGCACCTACCACAGCTGCTGCAGCGGTCGCAGCAGATGGGCAGCCACAGGTGGGCCTGCAGGCACTGCGCGTTTGACAGTCAGCTGAAGGGCAGAGGTTGTGCCAGTGCCAGCTGCCCCAGGGCACCCTGGGCATCAGCCACCTGCCGCAGGGGGGAGTGCCACTGCCCTCCCTCCTGCAGACTGCGATGCCACCCCCAAGCCACGGTGAGGCTGCACGTGGGAGTCATGGGGGGGTGAGCGGGGGAGAGAAGGGAAGGAGGGGGTGGGAACGGCACGCACAAGGGGGGGGTCTCATGAGGTCTGGAACCGCCTCCGCCAGGACATGCCCGTGCGCTGCCTGAAGCCCTGGGCCTCAAGGGCCGTGGCAATGCCCACAAAGAAGGCATCCCAGCATGCCTTCTGCTCCGTGCCCCGGCCAAGACCGAGAGATGCCGTGGGCTTGTCTGCTGTGAGCGGGAAGGGCTCACGCAGCTCATCACACCCCCAGATGGGGCAACGTCGGCACCTTGCGGCAGGCGCTCTGGCGGCATGGGGGGTGCCAGCGTCCATCATCAGGGAGTGGGAGGGGAGGCAGGCACACTGACAGGGGGTGCTGGGGAGGGGCACGGGTGGGTCAGAAACAGGCAGACAACACGGCTGGTGGGAGAGGGATACAGGGAGAGGGGTCTGCAGAGACCGATAGGGGCACAGGGGGCACTTCGCAGATGGAGGCAATGCAGGAACGGGCGCCTCTCATGCAGACGGACCGAGGGCGAACACGGACGCCGTTGATGGGCGGAAACGGACGCCGGTGATGGGCGGACAGAGGGCGGACACGGACGCCGGTGACGGGCGGACACGGACGCCGGTGATGGGCGGACCGAGGGTGGGTGAGAGCCCCGGTTGCTGAAAAGGCTCTTCACGGACGTGGCGGACGTGCGCCACAGTGCCCGTCAGTGTTTGCCTGCCTGACAGGCCCCCCAACTCCCCCCTCCCCTCTGGTCCCAGAGGGTCCGGCAGCCCCCCTGCTGTGTTCTCCCAGGGATGGCTGTGGCGGACCCTGGCTGGGATTCATGCAGAGGCTTGTGTGCTGGGGCCTGCCTGTGTGGGTGTGTGGGGCAGTGCTTGTGCAACATTGGGGACATGTGTTTCCAGGGGCATCTTTATTGTTCTGGAACAGTGGCAGAGATGGCCGGGCGTGGCTGCCAGGGGTAGGCACAGCAGCCTCTAGGACCACAGCAGCAGCATCAGGCGAGCCCCATGGACCTGGAGATGCGGGCTCTTCCCCTGTGGAACCACGGCCTGCTCCATAGAAAGGGGAGGGACAGCAAGTAGGCAGCCAGGGCGGTGGGGCAGCAGCAGCAGCTGAGGTGGGTTGCAGGGCAGGCTCCCAGACCTCTCTGGCAGCATCAAGGCAGGTGACCGTGGGGCAACCAGACTGCAGGCCCAGGGGTGCTACCCGGACGGGTTTGTGGTAGTGGGCATTCCTGGGGGGACGAACAACATGGGGGTGTTCCATGGCAGCTGCTGCGTGGTAGCAATCGCCATTGAAGAGGAGCCAGTGTGCCAGTTGCAAAGGTCTGCAGGGAGAGAAATCAAACACAGCTGAGTGGTGTGAGACACATAGCCTGGTCTGCGCTCCTTCCCTGGGTGTACGGTGAGCATGATCTTGTAAGGGAAAGGGGTCAAAGAGAGAGACAACAACACAACTTGGGGGTCACAACCATGGCAATCCTAGCAATACTGACCTGTCGGTAGACCCTGTGGAGAAAAGAGGGGGGGGGAACAGCTGGTGTCTACATATGGGTTACAGTTCCACACTCATGGCATTGTGTGCTCACATTAATACAGGCAGCTATGAGACAAGACATTGGTATAGAGGCATATCATGGCAGGCTATGCAGGCAGCTATGAGACAAGACATTGGTATAGAGGCATATCATGGCAGGCTATGCAGGCAGCTATGAGACAAGACATTGGTATAGAGGCATATCATGGCAGGCTATGCAGGCAGCTATGAGACAAGACATTGGTATAGAGGCATGTATCCTACCTATATTTCTCTATGCAAAGAGGCAGACGTCAGACCACATGTCAGCACAAACCCTGCACTTACCTGCTGGTGTTGTTGCCTGTATGGGGGGGGGAGAGGGGCTGGGAGAAAGACATGGGTTAGCAAACACTTGCATGGAGACAGCTGCCCAGGCACAGCAGTAAACAGTTTGGCCACAGGCAGAACAGCCCTCTCTGCCCTAGAGGGGGGCAGAGAGGAGAGAGGAGGAGAGAGAAGTGTGGTGTTAGAAAAGTTTTCAAAGTCCCACTTTGTGGCTGCTGGGGGACAGAACCCCACGCCACGTGCTCAGAGAGAGAGAGAGAGAGTGGAGGGCTGGGGCTGGGCTTTTGTGGGAAAGAGGCTGGGTGGGGCTGGGTGCTGATAGGGTAACTATTTGGGTCCATGTCCAGAGTTAGGCCACACCTGTTCGGTCCTAACTCAGGCCCAACTCGGGCCCAGGGTGTTAGAACTTTTCAGGAGAGGGCTGGTGTGGGTAAGGTAAAATGGCTCCTATGGGTCTCCTCACATTTGGGTCCACCCTTTTTGCTGGCCCAAATTTTGGGCCTGAGTTGGGCTCGAGGGGGCGTGTCAGTGGCTCTCCAGTGTCTGGAACCGGACCAAAATTCGTAACCGCCCCCGTCACACCCCCGACACGCCCCCAACACACCCACTTTTAGGCTGCAATTGTGCCTGAATTGTGCAATTGTGCCTGAATTGTACCGCAGTTGCCTTGGGCTGGACCGGGCTGCAATTCAGTCCCAATTGCAGCCCAACTCAGGCACAATTCAGGCACAACTCGGGCCTAAAGCACTTGGGCTGCAATTGTGCCTGAATTGTACCGCAGTTGCCTTGGGCTGGACCGGGCTGTTAGTCTCGTTCTACTTGCCTGTAATAAGCAGCCAGAGGCTACTTCTTCTGTTTCTTTAAGGAAGAAACGAAGCTTACTGGGAAAAAAGTAAATGCCTGGGGGGGATCCCCACGATCCGTGGATAACTGAAACCGTGGATAGCGAATCAGTGGATATGGGGGCCCACCTGTACTCTAGGAACAGATGAGGTTTGGAACAGATTTCTATTTGACTTAGTTCTTCAGACTCCCTCCCTGAGAAGGTCAGTTCAAGAATGGGTATTCAGCTTCTCTGCAATCTCCATAGCCACTTTAAGCTTCCAGTTTATTCCCTTGTTATCTAGCAGTCAAACTGCCTTCCTGGCAGGTTACCTGCTTTTGATGCATTTGAAGACGTTTTTATTATTTGTCTTGCTATTTTTAGCCATGCGCTCCCTATTTTCTTTTTCCACATCCCTTATTGTCAGCTTATATTTCTTTTGTCAGAGTTTGTGTTCCTTTTGTTCTCCTCATTTGGGTAAGACTTATTTTCTGAAGAAAGACTTCTGACCTTTCTTAGCTTCCTGGACCCGACTCATGAAGAATGTTCTCTGTAAGGGGTTGGCGCCTTACTGCTGTGCGGTAGGGCAGGCAGTGGCGTCCCTAACCCTAAACCTATTGAAGGCATATCCCCGAATTGGCGCCCCCTCCCTACCCCCTGGCGCCGCCAAAGGGGAGGGGCACCAATTCCGGCATTTATTTATTTATTTCCCCCCCCGGGCGGAAATCCCCCTCCCGGGTGCTACTTCCCCCCCCCAGGCTTTCCCGGCACTTACCTTTTTCAGTCGCCGGCCCCACGCTCACCTCGGCACGACTCCTTTTCAAACTGGCTGTTCTGTACATGCGCAGAACGCCTAAGAGGCCAAGAAAGGGCAAAATTGCCCTCTCTTGGCCTCTTAGGCGTTCTGCGCATGTACAGAACAGCCAATTTGAAAAGGAGTCGCGCCGAGAGCACGGGGCCTGTGGCGGCGGCGGCCCGGAGGCTGCTGAAGAGGTGCCCCCCGGTAGCTGGCGCCTGGGGGCCACTCGGGGCCCAAGGCCACAGGGCCCCCCATCAAAAGACACCACTGAGGGCAGGGCATTTTCCGGCCAGAAGCATAGTAACGTGGCTCCCTATTGGGGGCCGCGGGCCGCGGTGATGCCCCCGGTGAAGCCCCGCCGCATGATGTCGCCCGGAAGCCATGTCCCCAGGGTGACGTCACGCAGCCAAAAATGGCCCCAGGAGGTGGACGGGAGGGCGGCCGTGGGTGGCCAAAAACGGCACCAAAAGCACCAAAAAAGAAAAAAGCATGGAAAGGAGACATCGACGCCGCATCGCCATGGATTATGCTGCCCCGGGCCTTTGCTGCTGTCCAGGGGCAGACCGCCCCCCATTACTACGCCCCTGTTCCCAGCATTCCAACAACCTCCGATTCAGCCAAGCTCCGAGCTGTGTGGAGCTGGGCTTTGAGCTGTGCAGCTGCATGGCCATGCTGCTTAGCTGGAGCTGCTTAGCTGGAGCTATGAGCCATGCTGGCTGCCTCCTGGACCTCTCAGTGCCTTCCCTATTAATACCGTATTGTCCTGAGTATAAGACGCACCTGATTATAAGACGCACCCTTAAGGTTTGGTGGATAGATAGATACCTTTATTGGCATAAACACATCAAACAGACAAACATAAACAACCAACCAAAAAAAAAAAATCCCCCAACAGATTCAATGACAACAACCACAATCCTGCCTTAAGGTTTGGTGCTATTACACAAAATTAATTAAATCACTGGCATTAAATTTATGCCAGTAATTCCAGTGCAATCCTGTGCATGTCTACTCAGAAGCAAGTCCCACTGTTCTCAATGGAGTTTACTCTCAGGAAAGTGTGCACAGGATTGTAGCCTAAACCATTCACTGCCTGGGAAGGGGGGATAAAAGTGTATGTGATCATGCTTTACAAAAGGATACAAAATCCAGCAGAGCAGAGCATGAAAATTAACAACTGATTACAGCCTGGAGAGGGGAGAGGTATGTGTGCTCTTGTTTTAACAAACAAAAAGGATATAGCTTAAGCCCTGCAGGGCAGAGAAGGAGCCATTATCTCCTCTAAAAACAAACATGGAGCCTCTGTAAAGGGGTCTCAGTCGGCAGCAATTATCACTTCAATTAAGCTCCTGCTTTGAAGATAGCCTACCAAGAGAACACATCTCCTCTTAGCCCAGTCCCTTGCCGCTTCTTCCAACTGAGCAGCAGTGAGTATTTTGCCGCCCTTTCTCTGCTGAGCCTGGGGGAGGGGTGGATAAAAACCCAAATTGCAACAGCCTTATAAGAAGCACCCCTAGTTTAAAAACTGAAATTGGGGGGGGGGGGAAGTGAGTCTTATACTCAGGCCAATACGGTAGTTGTTCTCACTGAGCTTCCGTTATTGCGACTTTAAATAATCTCCATGCACTCTGGAGAGATTTGACCCTCTTCACTTTCTCGTTCAGCTTCCTTTTTACTAGTCCCCTCATTTTTGAGAAATCTCCTGTTTTGAAGGCCAGATTGTCGTGTTGGACCTCCTTGTAAACTTTCTGATTACATATATGTTGAACCGGAGAGCACTATGTTCACTGTTCCCTGTCAAGTTCAATCACACTTACATCTTGCACAAGATCCTGGGCGCCACACAGGATGAAGTCTAGGGTTGCCGCCCCTGTGGTCAGTTCCAAGACAAAGTCTTTATGTCATTTCTACCCAATCCTACCTAAATCCCCACGTGGTGATGCAGCTGTGCCGGCTGGAGGTCTCCACAAGGTAAGGGAACATTGTTCCTCTGCCCTGGGGTAATCCCAAGCAGCAGGTCCGTGTTGATCCTTGCAGGTGGATCAGGCCTGGGAAGGGGGTTTGGAGTTGGTGCACACTGCCACCAAAACCGCCCCCCTCCCGGGTCCAATTTGCCCACCCCTCATTTCACTGCACCTCCCCCCCATTCCGCCACCTGCACAGGGCTTACCTGCTCCGATGGGCCTCCGCTGCTCTGCTGGCATGCAGGGAAAACTTCTGACCTTCTCATTGGTGTGCTAGGTTTCTGAGCTGCCGCGATTTATGGCACTTTTAGGGCAGCTATCGCCAGCAAGACACGTGTTCCACCTGGACCTCCCTTCAGTAGGATTGGGCTGTTAATATCTGCTCCTGGATATGATTGACCTTGGGTGGTGTGGTTTCTAGGTCAGTCAGATGCCACACAGATCACTGTTGCCAAACTGGAGTTTGCACGTATGGGAGACAAGATGAGGAATGCAAGATTTTCTAACTGCAAACCCAAATCCACTTTGCCAGGCAATAAACAAGAGATTGGGATCACTGCTGTGCTGTGTGACTCTATTTAAAGACTCTTTATACAATTTGGTATTGTCTAGAAAAAAAAAGCCCTGCATGTAGCCCTTATTAGTCACACATTTCCTGTAAGAAACAGAGCCTTAATTACAATAACGAGATTTTCATTCCTAACATATCCAACCCCCACCTATTTTGCTTTGGAACCTGTTATTTTCAATCATGGCCCCAAAAGAAGCATCTAATTATTATAACTGTGTTGTTTCTTCACAGAATACCATGAGGTTTATTCTTCCTCCAGGCTGCAAGAATTGAAGCGTTTTTCAAACTGCTTCGGTTTGGCACAGCAGCTTTCATGTTCGTCCATTATCTGGCAAATTAGAATTATAAATGATGCAAACATGAAATGTTGCTGGAACCGTCTTCCCGGCTGTTTTGCGGAATCCTCTGGCTTGGAACAGGAACAAGATATGAGAATGAAGGTCCAGCGACAGGAGCTCTGTGTTCTAATTAGTCACTAAGACATAACTCTATTCAGGTAGAATAGAGGGGGTTGGGGGACAAGTAGGGGACAACTTGTCCCCCAACTCAGGTGGTTGGGGGACAAGTGACACTCCCTGCACTCAGAAAACTAAATTATTATGAGGCTGTGTTACAATTTCTCTTACCCAGTATCCTATAAAAGGCAGTTTTCTACTCCTCTCCAGCATGACTGAGACGACTGCTTTCTTTATGTTGGGTTGTCATTTAAAAAAATAATAATAATCCAAGATGTTACCAGGGCAAATTTTATAGCTCCCATTTTACTTGACCTTGTTTGCCAAGTAGTTGTCAAGGAAACATGTTCAGTCTATTTTACATTTCCTCTTTCTCTGACTCAAGATGTCATTTTTTTTGCGAATGGTTTCTAAGCAAATGTGAAGTTCTAAAGGATGCAACGAAAGGATCAGTTGGTACCTACGTTTGTTTCTCACTAGCCCAGTTTTGGGAGCTTTTAAAGAAGGTTCAAGCTTAGCCAGGACTGGCCCAAGGCATCATTGTTGCTGACAACGTCAGCGGTGTTGCTGGAATGGCTGAGCTGGTGGGACGTCGTTCGGGCTCCGCTGTCTCCCCTCCTCCCCCGAACTTTCTGGCCAGGGATAGGATATGATGAACATCACGCTGGCCAGTGTCCATGTGACATCACTGCAGCATCCGAATAAGACTGGCATTTAATGTCTGCATGCATTAATGTTCGAAAAGGGCTATCATACAAAGCGCTCACATTATACATTATTTTTCATATGCAGGGTGTGTTTGTGTGAACATGCCCATTTTACTAGGCAGGCAGGATTTCTTCTTGAGTGACTGTGTGAGCCAGCTCTTAGTAGCCTCAGGAGGCAATCTGAGGCCCCTTGTAAGATTTTTTTTTTCTGATTTTAAAATGAAATTATGGCTGTTTTTGGTCTAAAAACGAATGTATGTGCATAGGTTATTTTATCCATAATGTTTAAAATAGTAACCATAAAACCACAGCAGACAATTTCCCAAAGGCCACCACCATTAATACTGAAAATAACTGTAAATTGTAATGCAATTACCGTAGCCATGTGGGAAACAAAGAGACCGAAACTAATTTAAAAGTCTGCAAATATTTGCTGGCTTTTCCAGATCCATCATAAAATGTTCCCTAAACCAGGAGCAGAAGTTGTCCACATCAAGCACAAGGCAGTCTAAAAATGCATTGCTGGTTTACCAGCAATGAGTGGCCCTTGTGCACTTTTGCACAGTCTTCCAAAAATCAGGGATTTTTTGCTCAGGGGGTGACTCTTCAACAAGTTGTTGAACAGCGCACAAACATCAGTCTTTGTGTTGCCACTGACGTTGAGACAGAGCTGTCCCTGGAAGGGTGCAGGCAGGGTGCGGGTCTGGGGCAACTCAACCAGTGTGGGGGCCCCCTATTATGGGGGCATGGGGGCCCAGGGCAGCTGCCCCAGTTGAGTATCTGTGTGGGGTTTGGGAACCAACCCCTTGTGGATACGGAGGGCCCACTGTATAACTTAGCAAAATGGAACTAAGCAGAAAACAAGGAAGAGCAAAGAAACAGGCAAATTTTCAGGATGGTGTAGTGGTTTGGGAGTCGGTCTTAGACCTGGAAGATCCAGGTTCAAATCCCCGCTCAGCCACGAAGCTTCCTGGGTGACCTTGGGCCACTCACTATCTCTCAGCCCCACCTACCTCACAGGGTTGTTGTGAGGACAAAAAGGAGGGGAGGAAATATGTACACCACTCTGAGCTCCTTGGAGGAAGGGCAGTATAAAAATGTGAAAAATAAATAAATAAAATAAATTCTGGCATTGTAGGAAGAGTGCAAGGCCTGTAAAAAAACAAACACAAAAACCATGTTTAACTAATTGGACCCTAGGCTACCATTCAACTTCAATGATGTGGTTATTGCAAAAGTATAAAGAGCATCTCAAAAATCCCTTGGCGGACCTTCCATCCATTTGGTACAATGCCAAAAGAACTAAGAAAACTCTAGGGGACAAACTAACTCAACCTTATGATGTTCGATTCTAGTGCCTAGAAGGAAAAAAAACCAGTTGCTCAAGGCAGTGAGCTTTCTCACAACTCCACTGTCGGCCCATTGCATGAGGCTGTACTGCACAACTTCACAAAAGGAAGGTTTATTATTATTATTATTAACAACAACAACAACAACAACAACAACAACAACAACAACAACAACAACAACAACAACAACAACAACAACAACAGTATTTATATACCGCCTTCTCTCGGTCATTGGATTTCTCCTCTGACTTTAATCCAAGGCGGTTTACACAGGCAGGCAATTCTAAACCAAGTGTTTTTTATAATAAATGTTCCAGTCTTTCATAGAACGCTACTTTCTAGGTGTTTTCTTTCATGGTCTGGTCTCTCTTCTGGCATTCAACACACAAGCATTGATTGACAGGCAACTCCCCCTCACAGAGTGCTGGCTGCAGCTTTTGTCAGCGGCGACAGCTCTCCAACTCTCACAGATTCTTCCAGGAGTCTCGAACTGCTGACCTTGATCTTTCAGGCATATGAGGTGGCAGCTCTGACTGAGCTAGACCTCCTGCCAGGAGATCAAAACCTGATGCTATCAAGTGAAGAGTGAGATCCTAAGGAAGCCTACTGACCTAGCCTCGAAAGTATTATACTCAAGTGTCCCAAACCAGAACCCAGTACAGTGGACCCTCACTTTACAATGGGTTCACTTTACAATCAAATCAATTTACAATGGACTCTCCATAGTAAGCTTCACTGTACAATAAGTTATTCCGTTTACAATGGGCTCATGATTTCTGCCAGCAGGACTGCGTGGGCGATAGATAAGCCAATCAATGATGTGAAGGCAAACATTTGGTAGTGTTGCCGCCAGCAGTTGTTAACATTGTGGCTGTGTGTATTGTGGGAAGGACATAGCCTTGAAATTTGCATTTTATAATTACACTGTTGTATAAACTGATAACTATGGCCCCCCAAAGAGCACACTAGGCACCTTTTAAATCACCTTAAATCACCTTTCAGAGAGCAAAATAGCTTAGTTGGGCAGAGAATTCAACCTCCAAGGTCTTGGAATGAATTACCAAAAACAAAAAACGTTATCTGGTTCACATTACACTGTTTTCAAAATACAATGGTGTCTGCAGAACGGATTACCATTTGTAAAGCAAGTATACTTTCCACAAGTGCTGCAATGGTGGAGACTGGCCCATGGATTTTCTTTATGTGGAGCTGCTACCCCCTTTGAAATAAGTGATGTGGGAGAGTTCTATATGCACGCTAGAGACTCTTAACTTGAAAGACGCTGCTCAGTTGAGGTACCCATGGACAGTGCCTCCCTCCTCTAAGAATGGGGGGAACTCTGCTTACACTGTACAAGCACTTTCTTGTCTGACAATAGAAGGGACAAGCCCTTGAGCACTTAGGTCCTGGGTGTTGGAAATTGGGCAGCATTCGTCTGCTGGACACTGGGGGGCAGTGTGTTCTCTGGTCACCTGAAAGAACTTTCACCTGGTCGTCTCTGTGCCCTGGAAGGGGGTGTGTCCCCTGACCTTTTCCTACTTCCTCTTCCTAGCCTCGTGCTCTCTCTTCTCCTCCTGACTCCAAGGTGGTAAGATATGCTTTGCATAGGCTCTCTATAGCCCGGGAACCATCTTGCCTGCAAACTACCATGCAGAGCGTGCCAGCTCTAGGGGCATGCTATCCCTAAGTTAGAGTAACTCTGGTCCTAACCAGATGCTGTACAAATGAAACTGAACCGTGAGTAAACTTACTTTTTATAACTATACAAGCCTCTGCCTTTGTGTGTTTCTTTTACCTATAGCAAGCTAGTCTGAGTGGTTTTGCGTTAAGCTGTTTTTAATATAGGAGAAGGGTGTTCCGCTTTTACTCTGCTACTAAAACCCTGAATTCTCCAAGACTGGGACTGTGCTCAGTAATAAGAAAACAGATAATGAAGCAAACATACATCTTTCCTTAGCCTTCCTGTTTGCTTACTGTCTTTCTTTATGTTGCAACTGGTTTTGTAGGAGGGACAAAGCTTCTTGTTATTTCTGCATTTTTCAATGTTAACAAAACAGCAATGAGCTCTCTTAATTGAATTGTGTGGATGACAACATAGCAGTCCTAAAGATTAATGACTCAATTTTGGAGACAAGAGAAAATGCAAAGTGAAATTGATTGCATTAATTGTTTTGTTGAGAACCTATCTTGTTCGGCTGTATCCCAGAACGTACTCTGTGTTGGAACATCAAGGGTGGTCTAGTTACCTATGTTTTTTTAAAGACTTTGGCATTATATTAGATTTACTTTTAAAGCAATTTCCAAGTCTCTGGCTGACAATAATTGTACAGAGATTCTGACAGAGAAAATGATAAACAGAGAAGCTTTTGGAGTGGAAATCTTGGTTATTATTAGATCACTCAGTAGGAAGAGACAGAGCATGAAATAGAAGACAAGAATGACCTGTCATGCTGGCCTTAAACTTAAAACAACACATCTGTTTCTTAACTTCATGTACCAGAATTTTGCTAACAGGACATTGCCAACAAAAGAGTTCCACTCATTAAAATATAGATAGACCATCAGATTAAATGAAAAAACACAGCTCCTACCGGCCTACTGTCTCAGATTTTATATATTACATGTATAGGCTTCCTTTCATAAGAACATAAGAAGAGCCCTGGATCAGGCCAAGGCCCATCTAGTCCAGCTTCCTGTATCTCACAGTGGCCCCACCTGATGCCTCCAAGAGCACACAGCCAACAAGATAGCCTTGTTATCATTCTTCCATGATGGAGCTCAAGGTAGCATACATAAGTAGCCTTACCATCATCCTGGAATCGAGCCTGGCTTTGGCCTATAGTGGACCCGAGCCGCTCCCAACGGTGCACTGCATCTGTCCAATGGGCTTCCGGCTTCCAGCACTTCCAGTCAACGACTCAACAGAAGCAGGAACCCCGTTGGGCAGCCGCAGTGCACCCTTGGGAGTGGCTCGGGTCCACTCTAGGCCGAAGCCAGGCTCGAATCCAGGATGATGGTAAGCCTATATGGAGTCATATAGATGGAGTCATCCATCTAGCCATTGACAGAGCCAGAGCTACATAATATGCCTACAAAACCACACCCATCCTACGTCCAGGTTTTCTCTTCCTCTACAGGTGTTAAATTAGCACCTGAAATTAGGAAGATTGTGTTGGTCAGTTATTGCACTTGGGAATGGTCACTGTGCTTATCTTATTCACATTTTGGATAGAAATGGCACAAAATATCTTGCATTTTATGGCCATTTGCTTCCACAGTATTCATAGTGTGTACATGCACGCGCGCGCGCACACACACACACACACACAAACACACACACGAGTACACTATATCTTCCAACTGAGAGTACACCATGTATCTGATGAAGTGATCTAGGCCGCAAAAGCTTATCACAATAAATGTTGGTATTTAAGAGACACAAGATTCTTTTATGTTTTCTACCTTCTAGAATATGGGGATAATAATCCTTACCTAGTTGTTCTAAGAATTACTAATATATGCAAAACCTTTTGAGCACACAAAAGCACTATATTAAGGTCAAAGGTTGCCAATCTTCAGCTAGTCCCTGTAGTTGTGCCCTTAACTGCAGCTTGATCTGCAGCAATTAGCAGGTGATAACATTTATCTCCTTGCTGTGAAAAGCTTCACTTTCTCATTCTTGCAGAATAAGTTGCTGTTAAAGGCGTAGCCATCAAAGCCAGATGGAAAGTTGGAAGCCGTAAGCACTATCTTTGTTTCTCTGCCATGCTCGTTAAAAACATTCATAATAATTGTAATTATCACTCTGATCAAAACTTGTCACTGTTGCAGTCAAACTTACAGGAAGGCTGTAGGAGGAATTGTTCTCTCTCTCTTCTGTTTCCTCCTATCTTCACTCCTTTGTTCTTCAGGTTTCTCTTTCTCCATCCATTACCTATTTTGCATCCTTCCTTTAGCCATGTTCCAGCTGATTTCCTTATCCTTTAGCTTCCTTATGTCCTGGGATTTTCTTCCAGTTTTCAGCATGCCCCAGTGGCGTTGTATAATAGGGGGCCCTGTGGCCCTGGGCCCCAGGCGCAAGTGGTCGCGCTGCTTCCGGGGGGCGCCATCATCACGCACGAAAAAGTTTTTAAAGCGAGCTGCAGCAGCTGCTGCAGCTCTCAGTGCCCCAGCTGCCGCTCTGAGGCGCAGCGGGCGCCCTGTGGCTGCGGGCACGCGCCCGGCCCTATGCTGGGCGCGTGCGGCACGCTGCGCATGTTGCCTCGAAACCCTCCTCAAGAAGGACAAGTTAACGTTCCCCATCGTGCCCTATGGTCTCTCCGACGCTGTGGAGCATCGCGCTGCTGGCCAACCCCGAGAAGGCTGCTGCTGCAGCGGCCGCGTCTTCTTCTCCCCCTTCAGCCGCTGCAGCCGCTGCGGGCAGCCCCTACTCACTGCTTGACCTGTGCTCCAACAAGATGGCAGCAGAGATCTCCTTGTCCTCCTTGTCGGGCTCTGGCGGGGGCAGCTCAATAGCCGCCTGCCCTACACCACCTCCTCCTTGGCGCACCCGACTGTGGGAGGAGCTTTCCACGCCAAAGTAAGTTCGCCTTCCCCCCCGCTTCGGAGCCTCGTGCCCCCCCCGGCCCAATAAATAAATAAATAAATAAATAAATAAATAAATAAATAAATAAGTAGCGGATTTGGTGCCCCCCAGATCACGGCGCCGCCTTTGGCAGCGCCAAGGAGTGAACAGGGGGCAGCGACACCACTGACATGCCCTACAAAGCTATTTTTGTTCCTAGGGTTTAGGTGAGCAAACTGGCAAAGTTTCCTTTCCCCCACAGAAGCTGGACTGAAAACATTCCGAGAGCTTTATTCTCAGAAAAGTTGGAATATGTGTGAACATAGTGCTATCACACCAGCTCAGCCAACAGATATCTGAGGCATCGCTGCCAGAAGTGAAACACAATATGGACGTTGGCAAAGAAAGGATTGCTGCTGACCATGTCCTATCTGAGTGGGTAAATATTATCTCCTCTTCGTGCAATATCATTTACTTTGCCATCCAGCTGCATTCCTCTATGTTTGGCTTAGGAGATAACGTGCACAGAGAATTGCTCCTTCTTATGATACTACTGTATCAAGTTGGAAAACTGATGACCCAGAAAAGATGGAGCTTTTATCTTTTTAAAGGCCAATGAATCATTACGAGGGTTGAAGGAAAAGGCCAAGGACATATTTTCCCCTGAACAGCCATCAAATCAGATTTTGGTATGACCTGATGAGCATGCACCCAACAAGAAGACACTGCACAGCAAGACAAATAGCCCAATCAATCATATCCCCCACCATATTATAGCATGCAGCTGGGCCAATGGAGGCTGCACAGCATGCTATGGTAGGAGAGTAAATAATATTTACTGTATTTTACACTCCATAGGACGCATCGGTCCATAGGACGCATGCATCCTATGGAGCATAAAATACAGAATTTTTTTTTTACTTACCTGGGCTTGGGGGCACTTCGGGGAGGCCTGCGTGAGCCTCTGCAGGCCTCCCAAGTGTTTACTTCGGCCGAAAATAGCGATTTTCGGCCATTTCTGGAAATGGCCAAAAATCGCTATTTTCGGCCGAACTGAAGATCGGGGAGGCCTGTGGGGGCTCGCGCAGGCCTCCCTGAAGCCCCCACAGGCCTCCCCGAAGCGCCCCCTTCGCACCATAGGACGCACACTTTCCCCCCCCCTGTTTTTTGGGGGAAAAGTGCGTCTTATAGTGCGAAAAATACGGTACTTAACATTTAAAAAAATCACTTACCCTCCAGTAGGGTAGGGTACAGCACCCCCCCCCCAATCGCCTATGGGCCTCCTTGGACATACATCGGCCATTCTGCTGGCGTAGGTCTGAGGAGAGAAAAGGACAGGAAAGGTTCAAAAAGAGGGGATAGGATCTGGGTGCAAGTTGTTGCTCTGAAATTCCCCCTTCCTGCCCATCACACACCTCCACTGCCAACTTACCGGCACCGACGGAGGCCTCTGGAGCCCCTGCCGTGTGTGCCATGCATGCCACTGCCTGTTTGTAGCAGCAGCCTAGCAGTGTGCAACAGTGGCCTGGCTTTTGTGCCACCGGAAAGTGCCCTGTGCTGCCAGAACATGAGTTCCGGCAGTGAGTTCTGGCAGCACAGGGCCCCCATCAGATTGGTCCATTAAAGACACAGTATACGGTGAAACATTCTACCAGACTGTTAGTACAGAGGTGGGATGGGGGGGGGGGCGCGCACTGTCCTAGGACTCACACCCCTCAGAGGGCTCACTGGGCCTGGCTGACACTGACATCCTCAATTCTGGGGACAGTGATAGCACCCAGGTGCACCTAGGGGCAGGTGGAATGCCGTCAGGGGTCCAGTGCAGAGTTTTGCCTAAGGGTCTCTAGTGCCTTGGTGCCAGCACTGTACCAGGGACTGTTTGGTGGAAGATACTTTCCTTCTGGAACTCAGTTCTGTCAGCTAAACTTCCAAAGGTTCTCTCTACATTGAGTATGTGCTATTGGTCGCATTTGGATCCTTCCTTTTCCTCTGGAGTTGAGGGTGGTATACTGATCATGGGGTTACCATATTTTATCCTCACAACATCTCTGTGAGATAGGTTGAAAGTGGGCAACTTTGGAATGAAAAAATGACTGACCCTCTCATGAACCAGAGCAGAAGCTTATGGATCAGGGAAAGCTTCAGGGCTTAGACAGGTAGATATGGGAAACCTCACCTTTATTGGCTTCACCGATCTGAAAAGTGATAACCTGACACACAACACAGTTATATTGTTTGGACCAGGTTCATTGTTCTCAAATCACCTACCTACTTCATCCATCCTATAAATGAGGTAAACTGAAAAGGACAGGTATGTGTTAGTGTTTCTTGTTCAGTGCTGGCGGGAATTAAAATGAAGTACTAACTAGAGCAGACCTCACAAACGATGACCTACCAAGCCAAATGCACTCCATCAACTGTGTGCTGTGGCCTGTCACATGCTTGACAACCCCCTTATTTTTGCAGTCTCAGGCAGGCCACAAAAATAGGTGAACTGGGCTTGTACAAGGGATGTGTTTGGCTTGGTGGTTATGCCGGTAAGTTGTTCAGGCCAGAGTTGTAACGGCAGAGGAAAGAGGACGATAACTGAGAAACAGGCCCCTATTCCTGGAAGATGGAAAGTGGGAATTCAACATGCAGTAGCTTGGAATATCAGTGGCCGGAACTGCTCAGAAGAAGGCTCAGGAAAGTACCTGGAAAAGGACTCAGCTGCTTACAGTACACTTACAGTCAGAAGCCACAAGTCATGTTTACAAGCGTACTTCAGGAATCGTTTAAATGATGATGAACATATAATAAAGAATTGGCGATTCTGCATTAGATTCAGTTCCAGCCTCAAGCGACATTCATCCTAAAGGATTCACTTACAGTAACTGAATTGAGATTCCCAGGATTGACATCAGAGGTCAGGTACTGGCTGAGGGCCCATACCGATTACAGCCTGCACCCACCTGGCCAGGCCAACCCCTGAACCCTCAGTATGGGTAGCAATGGCCCAGTATTGGTGGCAATGGCCCAGTATTGGTTCCAATGGCCCAGTAAGCCATTGGAACTGGGTGGGGGCACCAGGGGCCCAGGGTAGGGCTTTTGCCCCAAGGCCCCCAGAAACCTGATGCCAGCACTGGAGACTCCTGAATCTCCTATGCCAGACCTGACCAGCAGAGAAAAGCATGCAACCATTCCCACAACCCTCTATATTGCATGCAATCATATGCTAGTAGTCTTCCTCTCTCTTGCTGAGCAGGGTATGTGAGCTAGCCAATAAGTGTATGCCCCAGCCTACAATACAGGCCAGATTCTGAAATGCTCCCCATATAGTCTGAAGTGCTTAATGCACAGAAATGTATTGCCCAGAGGATTTCCATTGAGATGACTCCACTGTGATTCTTGTAGCAATGAATGGCAGCAGCAACCCACCTTCTTTGCCAAAGCTCAAACAGCTTTACAAGATGCTGAGTTTTATTGTGATGGGAATAGCAGCGATCCTATTAGGAGTACAATTTCCATCGTTACTCTGAAAAGTCTCAACAAGAGTGCCGACAGCTGCAACTTCGATTTTTCTTTAGTTTAACTCCAGATGTAACTAGTTTAACTTAGTTTAACAAGCGATGTGATGGAAACGTTCTTGCTTTCTGTGCAAGAAACGTGCTCCACATTTATTTGTAATACCATCGGAATTTTAGCTCTGCTGCCTTTTGGTTAGTCCAGGAACGACTTCACTTGTTTGGCAAGTAGCTCCTTTAAATGCGATCTCTGCTTTGGTCCTGGTTGGCTTCCTGTTATGCTACATCTCCTTTGGGATGAAGCAAGCTCAAAATGGGAGCATGTATTTATTTATCAAATGAAAGCATGTCAGCATGCCTATCCTTCCAGCCCTCTATGCTTCCTTCAATCGTTTCTCTCTGACGTGGAGCGGAAATCCTCCTAGACACAATTTGAATTATTGTACCAGAGATTGATAATGAGGAGCTCCTCATCCAACAGGAGGACCCCTAACTCAGCAGTCAAGCATACGCTTGGCATCCAGGAGATCCCGGGTTCAATCCGCAGCATCTCCAGGTAGGGCTGATGAGAAATTTCTGTCTGAAACCCTGGAGAGTCGTTTCCTGTCAGTGTCAATGGTACTGAAGTACCAATAACAACGGAAGTACTGTTGGAACCAGCAGTATTAATGGCCCAATTCAATATAAGACCTATCTTCCTTATGTCTGTGACCCACTATGGATTAAACTTATAATTGGATAAAAATAATGCCATGTCAACCAGTGCCATCTCTGTGCCAGGTGCAAGGGAGTGACAACAGGAAACAGGTTATCTTGTTGCCTGTGGGCTCTTGGAGGCATCTGGTGGGGCCATACAGGAAGCTGGACTAGATGGGCCTTTGGCCTGATCCAGCAAGGCTCTTCTTATGTTCTTATGTTCAGTTTTTCATTGCAGAAGACTGCAATACTGCTAAGGAGAGTTTCCATTCAACTGCCAACTGTGCTTTGGTAAACTTCTGCATCAGATTTCTAATTTGGTTCATTAACAGCCCAATCCTATCCTCTGCCATGCTACAGCATGCAGCCGTGCTAACCGAGTGTGTACTGCATGCAATGGTGGGGGGGGGGAGGCGATCATAAGGTAAAATAAAACTTTTTTACTTACCTCTGGGTAGGCCTTCTGACCACCTATGGCATAGATACCTATTTTGCTGGCATATGTCTGAGGAGAGGAAGGGGGTGGAAAATGGGAGGTAGGATCCGGCATGCATCTTTCCTGCCAAGATACACCCCCTTCAGCCTGCTCCCTGCCCTCCCCTCCTCACCACAGAACTCCCCCAAACCTCCCCCTACTGGCACCTGCTGCCAACTTACTGATACCAGTGCTACCTCTGGGAGCCACTGGTGCGCATGCTGCACCTCTGGCCATTTGCGCCCAGCGGCATAGACGAATGCAATGGCATCCTGGCTTTCACACCACCACAAAGGGCCTTGCACTGCCAGAGCATGAGTTCCAGCAGCGCAAGGCCCAGATAGGATTGGGCCACATGTGTAATGTATATGGTTCAGCTGAGTCATCATTACGCTAGTCTAGCCACCTCTGGGGTGAGAGCATCAACTCTCCCCAGCTGTTTTTTTGAGAAGATCTGAATCAATCTATGAAGAAATGTTGAATATGTAGGCTATGATGACCCAGTTGGAGATTTGCCAGGACACTGGTGTCAGAACCCCCAGGTTTGTTTATAATGAACGACAAGGGACGCTTCATATCTCCAAGCAATAAAATTGCTGATCTCAATTTTTCAGCTCATTAAAAGGCAACACCTCCAGTAACACTGTGTCTGGGAGTGTAACGCCAGGAAAATAACTAGCTCCGCTTCTTAAAAGCAACCATACCTCTTTGCTTCTGCCAGAGTTGTGCTGCAATTACACAAATTAACGCCATTGGAACAGTCAAACAAGCGATGTGTATGTGTTATGTGTGTAGCAGTTAAGAATTCTTGGAATCAGAGTTGCAGTGCAGAAAGGGTCAAAAATTATAGCCATAACCTAACCATTACCAGAGATACATGATTGTTGACTGACAGCGCAATCCTGTCAAGCAGGACACGGTGGCATACATAAGGCGCCCACCGCATCCTGAGCAGGGTTGGGCCTGCCCCAGTGCAGCTAACAGCCTCCTTGGGGTAAAGGGACATCTGTCCCTTTACCTTGAGTAATGAACCAGCCGCCCCAATGGGGCTACACAGATGTGCCAGCAAAATAGCTGGTGCACAAGTCTGAGAGCCCAGTGTAATGGTGGTCAGGCCCGAAATGAGGGATATGGTGGAGGAGGCCACCGCCGATCCCTCCTCCCTTCCTGGCCCCGACCGACCAATTCCACCCCCACCCCCAGAACACCCCGGTGGGGACTCACCTCTCCGCCATGGTGCTGCTCTCTGGCACCGGAGGAGTGGCACAAGCCACATGCTTTACAAGAAGTTTGTGACAAACTAGACTGGCAGAGTGGTGTTCTGCCGGTCTAAAATGTAGACAGGATTGGGCTGCCCATTGACTAAACATGAATTTTGCAAGGGGAAGAAAAAGACTTCAGAAAGACAAGCTGCATTCTGGCATCCAGAATAGGTCAATATGCAGGTGGTTTGCACCATTTGTGACCCACCAAGCCAAATGCAGTTCCAAACTTGTGCACACCTCCCATATTTCCAAACTGCACCCTTGACCAAGTGTTGGGAGTGGGCTGGGCATGGATATGAGACAAGTGCGCAGGAACCCATTCCCCATCAAAGCTCATCTACATTTCCTGGGGGTTGAGGGAGAAGAAGGCTCTGTTAGACCCTATGGCAATTCCTCTGTGAGTGGCTTTGTGCCAATGGTACAGTGGATTGTACACACCCCTAAACTTTGCTAATACTATGAAGAGGAAATGAATGTTTAGGATACATGAAGGCTCAAATAAATGCTTCAAGAGAGAGGGTCCTAGAGGAGCAGTGCTGGCTCAAGGTTTCTGGAGGCTCTGGGGCAAAGCCCTGCATTAGACACACACAGCCATAGCACTCCTTGCCCATCCCCTATGACTTCCACCACTATTGAAGGTTCAGGGGTCTGGTGGGCATGGACCCTCAGCCGGTGTACCACCCCTGGAGAGAGCAGAACTTCAATGAAGGAATGCCGATTACACCAAGGAATGCATGCAACACAGAGCATGTTGGCCAGGCTTCTAGGAGAGAAACCAGCTTTCAGAAGGCCCCTAAGCAAAAGGAATGACTTGGTTTATGATAAGTGGTGCTGCCTTTCCCGCCTCTCTAAAAAATCAGTGCATGTTCGAAGCCTCAGTAGCTTCTGCTCCTTAGCAAAGCTTTCTGTAGATGTTGTGAAGTGATATTCTTCGGCTTCAGGTCGTCCATCATACCACTGATGCTATTCTTTCACCTCCTAATGAAAACAAGACATATCTTGTGCCGGAGGAAAATGCATGCTGACATCAAATTCTTAACCCTTATTAATCATGCTTCACTTGCAGAGTACATACTGACACCACATATGCCCAAACATATGGTTTATGGAGTGTTTGGGCATCTTTGGGAGAGAGAGAGAGAGAGAGAGAGAGAGAGAGAGAGAGAGAGAGAGAGAGAGAGAGAGAGAGAGGCAGAGGTTACTGAAGCTCGCTCAGCGGAAGAGATCAGGGAGAGACCAATGAAGATAAAACCTCGAAGCCTTCACAGATAAATGGAAGAAACAAAGCAAAACAAAAACGTGAGGGCTTCCTGTCCTAACATCAATATCAAAACATCAACCAGCTTTCATAAAAGGCAGAATGGGCCCAGGAGAGCAGGGAGGCAGAAAAATGAATAGAATTGATACAGTTTACAGTGTGGGAAACAGAGAGGGGTTCAGTTTGCAGAGAGCTTAGCTGTTACCAATATATATATAATAACTTGGATAATTGTACGTCCTAGCTTTGACCCTTGGCAAAGCACGCAGGCCTTTTATGACTCTCAGCAGAATTATGCCTTCTCTCGGAGGAATTATTTGTATATTTACTTATTTAAATAATTGATATCCTGCCTTTTCTTCTGAATAAACAGAGCACTCAAGGCGGCATACAGCAAGGAGAAAAACACACACATTAAAATGCAAAAATAGGAACAAAGTATAAACTGCAATAATTGTAAAAAACACACACATAAAGAATAGTGTAATAAAAACATTAAAACAAAATACAGAATGTAACCCCAAAACCCAAAAACAACAGGCAGCCCAATCCAGTGTAGAGTTACGCCAGTGGAGTTGCTGCTCCGCTGGCGTTGGGTGTTGCAAACGTGCCGTAAGGTACGTTTTCAACACCTGGAGAGTAAGCGGCGCCGATAGAGAGGACAGTGCTGCTCACTCAGCCCAGGGCCAGAGGTTGTGCCACTGGATGCAGGTAAGTCCTGCGCTGGGTGGTGGGAGGGGTGGGGTGGCAGGGGAGGGGGTGATTGGCCCACCAGGGGAGGAATTATCGGCGACATGCTCCACCAAATCCTTTACCCCGTCCTGAGCCTGGCTGGCCTTACACCAGCCCCTCGGATGTGCACCAGCAAAATAGCTGGCACACATCCAAAGAGGCTCATTGGGGCCACTGGGGCTAACAACAGAGGAAAGGAATGAATGTTCCTTTCTCCCAAGGTGTGCCCCAGTTCCGCTGTTTAGCATGGCTGGTACATCCTACACAGGATTGCGCTGTAAGAAAGGAAGTCCAAGCAGAAAAGGAAAGTCTTCAGCCCTTGCTGGACGACCTAACAGGGAGGGGGCAGTTCTTACTCTTACTCAGAGGGTGTTCCATAATAATGGTGCCACCACATAGAAGACCCTGCTCCTTGTTGCCATCAACCACTTCCCCAGCATTAGATGACAAATGGCACGATCCTGATCTATCCCTGCATTGGCACAGTGTGCACTGCACCGATGCTTGCCGTCACAAAAGAGCCGTAAAGCGCTTTGCAGCAGCATAGGGGTTGCCTGGGCCTGCAACACCTTCAGAGACATGTCAGCCAGGAAAGTCTAGAACCTCTGCAAAACAGTGCTTCCCAGGCCTAGCCCAGCCAAACACCCCAGGACACCATGGCTGATTGTATCGAATGTCACTGAGAGCAGCGGCATCACGAGCTGGCGAGTCACCCTGGGCGAGGGGTCAGCCAACTCAGCGCATGACCCCCACCCCAGCCACGTCAACCACCCACCCCAGCCGCATCACCCCCCGGTACTCACCCCACGGAGAGGGTGATGCGCCGTGCCGGCAGACCGAGCTGCCTATTCTTTGGCAGCTCAGCCACTTCTAAGTAGGCCGGGCAAGGCTTCAAGTGCCGCATGCGCACAATGCCACGTGAAGTCTTGACCTCAGAAGGGCCAAACAAAGATTCGATTGGGCATTTGGCCCTTCTGAGGTCAAGGCTTCAAGTGGCGTTATGTGTATGCGAAGCCTTGCCTGGCCTATTTAGAAGCGGCCGAGCCACCAAAGAAGACGTGGCACAGCCTGCCACTCTCCTGGGGGTGACGCGCCAGGAGTCCCAGTGTGTCACCCTCCTGGCACGTCACCACCTCCCGGCGCCTCCTAGTGCATCACCCCCGGCGTTCCGCCCCCACCACGCTATAGCGACGCCACAGACTGAGAGGCCCAGCAGAACCAATAGAGATGAACTGCTACTGTCAATTTCTCAGTGTAGATCATCCACCAGGGTGACCAGAGCAGTTTCAGTCCTAAAGCCCAGCCTGAAGAGCCAGACTGAGAAGGATCCAAATAATCTCCTTAATCCAGAATCTCCTGGAATTGAGATGTCATCACTCGCTCAATCACCTTGCCCAGAAATGGGAGCTTGGAGTTTGGCCTATAATTCTCCAACACAGTGGGATTCAGGGAGGGTTTCTTCAGAAGGGGCATATTACAGCCTGTTTTGATACCACTAGCAACACCCCCTCCATCAGAGATGCATTAACAACCCTCCCTGTCCACTTTGCCAGCCCCCCCCCCCGGCCAAAGATCTGATAAGTCAAGCTGGGCAAAATTCAAGTGTGCAGGCAGATGGCCTCATACTCTCAGGGTTCTTGTCCACATCCTCAGGCTGTAGAAATGGAAAAGAATCCCAAATAACAGAATCAATAGGCACCATGGGGACATCAACCAACACGGTCAATATGGAGTCTAAGTTGTGGCGGATCTGAGCAGCAATTTTATCTGCAAAGCAATTAGCAAACTGATGACGATGGACAACCAAGTTATCTTCCTTCCCCCCCCCCACCCCCGAGGAACCAGATGGAGGAGATTCCAGACAACCTGGACCAGCTCCACAGGACACTTCTCTGCAGATGCAATAGTGGCAGAGAAAAAAGCCTTCTTCGCTACCACCCCTGCCACGGAATAGGCTCTCGCATGAGCTTTGATAGGGCTTGTTGCCAGTTTTTCACTCAAGACATCTGCCAAGCTGCTTCAAAAACTATGACTGTGGAGGATACCACAAATGTCAAGGTTAGGCAACTAGTCCGAAGTCATGCAGTGACAGACAGTGACAGGAGTTGGCTGTGTTAATCTGGACTTTGTTGGGATAATAAAGGCATCCAGAGTTTCAAAGGCATTCTCCCAACCTATTTCTTTCTGCAAGGCTACTAAGCCCTGACGGGCTCTCACCTGGCTGTCATCTTATGCACAGGCAAGGGAACCATGAATAGTAAAATATGAAAAATCTAATCTGGTTTACTAACACGCAGCCACTTCTTTTCCTATGTGACCTCACACGTTCAGCTGCTCAGCTAGAACAAGCTAAAGATTGCTTTCAAAGTGTTAATTCCATTTCAGAGAGCTTGATGTGAAATCTCACAGAACAATACGGGTCTCTCTCTAAAAGGAATAGGCCACAAAGCTCTCCTGATGAGTGCTTTGATTTCAGATTCACTTATATTCAAACCATTCAGCAGAGATGCTTCCTTGAAAACATCTGGGGATTTGGGTCCTATCCAAACAATACCCATTATAACTTTGCTGCTTTTCTATCGCATGGAAAACTTTTTTTCTGATTAAGACTTCACCCCTTCTGTAGGCTTCAGTGAACAATGGGAGAATTAATTGTTCCTATATAAGGAAGGAGAAATTGTTTTACTTTTATCTTGAGAGAGAGAAAAAATCCACAATGGTATCCTCAGACAATGTACTCTTTAGACATTGAGGTATCATCTCTATATCAGTATTCATATTTCAATACCTTTATAATTACTATGGCTGTCAACTGTTCTAAAGACGTTTTAGTAATCTAGGCTGCAGTACGATGCGCACTTACCCGAGTGTAAGCCTCATTGAACATACTGGGGTTTATTTCTGAGTAAACATGCATAGGCTTGCTCTGCATATCATCTTTCTTAATCCACTGAATGGTTAATTAATTACATTTAAGTAATATACTCCATTGCAATCTAGATGTGTTTTTGAGATGTTGAATACAATGTAAGATAACATACAACTTAATAAAACACACTACTGCCTATTGTTGAAGGCTAGCAAAGGTCATCTCAGTGGCGTAGCTGGCTTCGCGCCAGCCGCCCCCCACGTGACGGCTGATATCACTTGCCCCGCGTGACACAAGCCAGACCAAAACGTTACTCGGGGCTCGGGCAGGCAGGGGCCAAAACAAACGGCGTGCGGAGGCGGCCAACGCCTTCAGCTGCTCCCTCTGACCTGTTCCACTGCCTTCGCTGCCGCCTGGATCGCCACCGCGTTCTCTGTCGCCGTCGCCGCCATTTTCTCAGCCCCGCCTCCGGTAAGCTGCCCCCTCCAGCATGCTGCCCGGGGCCATACCGCCCCCCGCCACTCCCCTTCCTACGACACTGGGTCATCTTTAATATTTTCATGTCCAGTAATATGGAAGAACCGAAGTAAAAAAACTCAATTCACATTTGTCCTTAATATTCAGAACCATTAATTAATCAATTAACTATGTTTGTTTGTTTGATTAATCAATCAATGATACCAATTGAAGCTTGCAGGCAGCCCTAATACTTACAAGAGAAATGCATTAAAACATCTTCCTATAATTCTACTACATCTCCTTTCCATATCACTCACTTAAGGGGAAGACCTCTCCCTATTGATGACCCGCTTGGCAACCTGGTGAGGGCTTTGGGCTAGATTGGATAACACTTTCCCCCCCACACACACACACAGATCCAGTTTGTTGTGAACATAAAAACACCTGCCCTTCCTGCCCACTCAGTGTACTAGCCCTGTGTCCATTGGCCCCAGCGATTCATAGACGGTGGAAGAACATCTGAAAACAGCCTGTGCGTGCAAAATGCAGTGTGCATATGTCATGTGGGGTCAGTTGCCTTGAAACATCTGGTATGCAACCATGCAATTTTGGTCTATATGCATAAGCTGTATTTGGATGTGATCTTCCCCATGAATAACTGGAAATGATGGAGTCGGAGCAGGCACATCTGGTGGACAGGTAGGTCAGCGCACTCACATTTCTGTCCATGCAACCAGGATCCAGATAGGCTGGATTGGGTCAGGGAGCATAATTCAATTTGTCCCTTTGATAATGACTGGTCTAACCTGGGAACCATCACATCATTCAATGTAGTGGTATCCAAGCTACCTCAGAGGCTCTAAACACAAGTAGCTAGTCACATGGTAAAACTGGACTATACCACTTCAAACCGCAAGTGCAGGACTGTATAACTGTATGTTCTCCCACAAAAACACGTTTAAAAAACCATGTTAGAAAGAAGGCCATTTCCCCTAAGATCTAGTCTTTTATGAGCAGGGTAGTTTGTTTGTTTTAAATTCATTCATGTCCCAGATCCAGTTTGAAGTGGTACAACCCAGAACAATTTGACTTTGTGATGAGATGCTTGTGTAGAGAGCCTTTAATAAGAGCAAAGACATTCCGAGCCAATTATGAGGAATCCAACTGGATAGAGCCTGCATTCCAAATTCCTGGCAAAATACCCACCAGGCAAGGAATATATTTTGACTATCCAATGTACACTATAAGCATCTGCTTTATAACCTGGTTGCCAGAATAGGCAGCAGGGGGCAACTGCTACACATCTCCTGCCATGATGTTTGCCCAGCAGGGTTTATTGAAAGAAGTCTGTCTGTACTTGTCTTCCAATAAATTATTCCCAGAAGCACCTTCAATGACTGCAAGGAATTCCTGTGGTTGTAGGAAATGCTGTGGGGAGTGGCTTACCTTAGGATATGTGCAAATGCACCAGAGCAGGGGCACCTTCCACAGTGAAGCAGCCTGTAATAGCAGCTGGTGTGACAGGTGTTTCGGGGGGAAAAAATGCTGTGGTAGCCTGCAAACCCCCCCCCCCCGGTCATGTACCAAGAACTGGAGAAGATCAAATGCATCACCTCATTCCCAATCTCTCACGTACATTCACTGCTAGAACAGATTTTAACAGTTCACTGCAAAGAAAGATTTCTTCGAGATATTTTTTGCAGGCTGGAGAAGACAAGGCATCATGTTATTTATAGCTTTACAATATTTGTGGGACTTCTCAGACACCATGGTGTACAGAGACACCTTGGCAGCTGTTATCTCTCAAGATGAAGCAGTTATGCTAAACTTATGCCTTTGACCAACACGTCCCAATCTAAGCCTGCACCTTTTTGCTTGAAAGATGCTGGTGACCTTCATCTGACCTCGCTACCAGATGCATCAGGCATTAATGAACATCAGGACCAGTCCGAAAAGCTAGTGCTTGTACACTACCTGAATACTACTGCTACTGCTACTGCTACTACTACTACTACTACTACTACAAATACAAATACAAATACAAATACAAATACAAATACAAATACTACTACTACTAAAAAGGAATAGCCATTACAAGACCTGGTAGTCTCATTGCTTACCTCATGACCTGAGTTCATAGAGGACAAGAAATGGGGAAATTCAGTGTAGGCCCAAGCCATTCCGTTCCGATTCCTGTTTTACCCATTACAGGTCTGCCCCAAAGGGGCATTCAAAGTACACCTCAAAAAATGTAACGTATGAATGCAGCACGCATTCTACAGATACACTTGAGACTATGCAGCCACACTGCACAGAGAGCTGTGATTGACTGCAGTACCCACCCTGGGGAGTGTAGATCCTGAGCTTCCAAGTCTACATCCTAGTTTGGCTGTGTGACTGTGAAATGTGTGAACTTGTCCTAAGTCTAGTGTGCACACTGCCCAGAGTCTAAAGTGCACAATGAACAGAAATTTGTGTGCATTGTGTGCAACTGAGAAAGAGGTACAGGATGGGGTCCAGTCGTGATCTCCAACAGTCACTCCTTTGCCAGCTCTCTCCATTCTGACAGCGCAATCCTATCCAACTTACACCACTGGTGTAACCAGCGGTGCAGCGAGAACGGGAGGCCCCAGAATGGAAAGGGGATTCAAATTCTCTCCGAAGGGGGATTCAAAGGGGATTTGAATCCCCTTTCCGTTCTGGGGCCTCCCGTTCTAGCTGCACTGCTGGGTTACACCGGTGGTATAAGTTGGATAGGATTGCGCTGTGTGTGCTGGTGTAGTGATTGCAGTGTCAGCCTCGGACTGGGGAGACCCAGCTTCAAATCTCCTCTCAGCCATAAGCCTCACTGGGTGACCCTGGGCTGATCACTAACCCTCAGCCTAACCTCAACGACGTAGTAGTATTCTCATCTCATAGTATTGTTATGAGAATAAAATGGAGGGGTGGTGGTGGTGGACAACCTCGTATGCCACACTGAACTCCGTTAAGAAAGGACAAAGCTGAAATATAATTACAACTGAGAATCATTGGAATAGCCTAGAATAGAAGCAGCTGTGCGGTCAGTTTTAGGGGAAGTAGTATTTTCTTCACAGGTTTATAGAGATTGTCTTCAGCTTTGCGGAAATAGCTACAGATGAAATCTTCTAGTTCCCCACAAATCTGGGCAATTTGCCTCTTCCCTAGATGGTGCTCATTCATAATGTTTTCCTGTAGCTGATTTATAAGAGAAAAGAACAAGATTAAACAATACTCTGTGCGCTTGGTAGTTTAGTCAGAAGATAATACACTGCAATTGTGCTATTTTCTCAGATTCTGACATGTTATTATCACACAAAAATTAGTGTCTAAAATTTAGGACGTAACAGATTGTTACTATAGTACAACCTGACTAGTCCTCCAATTACCAGTCACTTATTTTAGCATCCCTTATGGACATGCCTGCCTCATTTGGACTTCTCAGAGAATTACTACTAGCAAAAGGAGTGGAAAAAGTAATAAAGTACACTTTCATTGCAGACCCTCTAATCTGAAAACCACATTTTGGCCCGTTATATTGCTATGAAACTTTCTCAAACAGCTTTCAGATGGTATAAAGACACTGTGTGATGAATAACCTCAGCAACATATACCAAGACTACCCCACACAGGAATATCATGTATAACACAGAGTAACAACAGTGCAGGCAAAAATGCAGTGAAAAATTCAGTGAAAAATTCATTTTCATTATTCCATACATACATTTTATATAGCTAGCGTATGTCCTAATCCTATCTCAAGATCCAGCACAGTAATTTGCCGTTAGTCCCACCACCGAAAGCCACGATGCTGTCGTGGACTTCAGGGCTGCCAGCGCAAATGACTGGAGGCCCTGCCTGTGCAACAGTGGCTCCCAGATGCCTCACTGAAAGAAGTATGTTGGAGGTTTGGGGGAGAATCATGGGTGCAATGAGGTGGGAGCGGGCTGGGGGTGGGAGCGGGCTGGGCAGGGGGTGGTTTGGGAACAGGAGGGGGTGGATCTTGGAGGCAGTGGTGCACACCAATATTCTATCCCCCTTTTCCCGGCACAACACACCACTTGAGGCTCCTTGGACTTATGTAGGCTTACCAGATCGCTGACCGGGACGGAGCAGCCTGCCCTTAAGGGCAGGCTGCTCCGTCCCGGTCGGCGATCTGGTAAGCCTAGGCTTACACCAGCTAACTAAGGAGACCCATTGACGGCCAGGCAGCCTACAAGGAGGTAAATAGAAAAGATGTTTGCTTACCTCTCCCAGGCTGTCTGGTAGCCACCACAGCATGCAGGATGTGCTCTGTTGGCAGCGCTGCATGCTGTGGGTTGGCGGGGGATAGGATTGGGTTGGTTGCGTAGGTAAACTTTTGATGCAAGGTTGTATCCTAAGGAGTACACATGGGAATAAAGTGGCCTATTGTGCCACTCCATGGGTGGTTATAGAAGCTCTTGTGGAAGAAAGTGCACAACAATGAGGTACAGTACTGACAATTTTATGCGATAGCTTGTCAAATGTGTTGCACAAGTGCAAAACCAGGATTCTGTGAATTTCTGTGTGCAAGAACCTTGCATGATCAGTTTCTTGCACAGAAGCCCCCCCCCCCCATATGTGCATGGAAGAGTAACAGGATACAACCCCAAAACATCAAAATGAGGTCTATATGTCAGTGCCAGTTTAGAACACTTAACAATCATTTAATACATTTTTTGTGGTGCTGTGTAAATGCATAGCGATGTTCTGACTTTGCGCAAAATGTGTCCAAAATAGAAACAACAGAAAAATACATAAAAGTCATTGGTAGAACTCCAGCAAAAAGAGACTGTGCTGTGCGGGCATGCAGTAAGGAAAGAAAAAATAAAATACCAAGACACAAAAAACATTGCAAAGCTGCCTCAGGCATTCTCCTGAACTGAACTCTCTGAAGAACAAAACTGCTCAGGTTTGCCCTAAATAGTACTGGCCACAAGAGGTTGCAGATTTCTACAACAAAGCAAACACATTTGCAAAGGAACCAAGCATCTTATAGCTAGAAGAGCAGGTTGCCAGTCAGTTGCAGACTCCTAGTCTGAGCACACAGCAGGCCTGAGCACACAGCAGTGTCAATGGAGGTTGCAAAGCCCAACTCTGCCCCCCCCCAATGATGCCCTTCATGTTCCCCTTGATCCCAACTGATCCCACTTGATTCTCTCCCTCTCCCCCTTGATATCACTGCCACAAAGTAAGGAAGGTTCAGGGTTTGGTCTGGCCAGGTGGGCCCTTGGCCAGTGCTAACCCCAGGCACTACCCCTGCTACACACTGTCTCTAATGGCTCATTAGACTAGGCCTCAACCTCAGATCATGACATCTCTCCAGTTCCTGATACCTTGGAGAAGGAGTCTCCAAATTAGGGCCAATGGGCCACATTTTGTCCATCCACACATTTTGACTCAGTGGAGTCTCTGGAAGGGGTGCGGAGCTGTAAGTGGCGCACAACGCTGCAACGTGCTGTGTAAGCGACCTGCCGTCAGAGCCATTCGGGGCAGCAACAGCAACACGCAGGAGACTCTGTTGATCTCCTATGTGTTGCTGCTGTCTGCCCCAAATGGCTCTGATGGTGGGTGGGAGGGGCCACTTAGACTGCGCATTGCAGCATTGTGTGCCATTTACAGCACCGCACCCCCTCCAGCGATGCCTCTGCCTGTTGAGCTCAGTGGCAGGGAAGAAAGACAGGAGAAAGCTAAAGGGATTAGTAGGGAGGAAAAGAGCAGGGGCAGACCTCAGCTAAAGGCTGTGGCTGGAAATGGTTCTCTGTAGCCTGAATTGAGGGCTACAGCCAAGGGGTGAGCCTAAGAAGAGGCTGTGAAAGCACTTCGCCCACTTGAGTCTCTGTTCCTGAACAAACTCTCTTGGGAGAGAGAGAGTCCAAACTCCCCAGGACAGAGAGCCATGGGGAGGACTAGAGACTCTCCTTGTTCTGGGGACTTGTTGGATTGGTCGGCCCGGTCGGAGGCTGAAGGTAAGGAGAGCGATGGGGGTGGGGGTGGGCGCACGCGCTGGGGGGGTGGAGGGTGGGCACACGTGATGGGGGTGGACGCGCACACGACGGGGGGGCACCCATTTGCGGTGGAGGGGCGCATGGCCCGCGACACATTTTCCCCATGAAAAAATTGCCTTCCACCGCAAATAGGTTCCCCACCCTTGAACTAGTGATTCTAAATACAGCATCTAGAAGACGGTGAGGTTCTCAGGTCTATTTTACAGCGAAAGAAAGGCAGGAAAGATTCAGATCAGCTAAATGCAGCTTCACTCATTCATGTTCAGTTCAGGCCCACACTGCAGCCCTTTCGCTAACAGTAGTTACTATGTCGGGCAAATGGAATTAGGAACAATACAGCAGCAAGAAGAAACAGTCTCATGGGTGATTTTTTTTTTTTTTTTTGCCTTGGGTTATTTAAGATGACAGAAATTTCTAGGAAGTCTGGTCTAGACAGCAAGGTCACAAGTATATTCATGAAGCTTAAGTTATTTTAGCCGCAAATATAATTAACAGGTATGCCTAGACGAGCTTTCATCAAGAGAATGAAAGATATCAGATGTGGACATTACTCCTCAAGATGCCTATTTTTTGTTCAGTGGTCTGAATCTCATCCAAAATATGCGTGCACTGATTGTTTCTAGAAATAAGCCGTGAGATCGTTACAATATTTCTAGACGCCTTTATTATTAAGATGCAAACTTAGCGCTGCTTCACATGCACATATGCACTACTTGATTTCTTGTCACTTGATGACTCAGCACATGAGGCTAATGCACAAGCTTACCCAGCTAGTTATCATTTTCACATGCTCGAGTGAGCATACCCACCTTCTCCATCATATATGTAATATAACATGTCATGTGGGTGTGTGGTTCATAAGCTAAGTCTGTCCAGGGCATTTTTTTTCTCTCTTTTTTTTTTTCGAGGGGGAAAATCTTTGTGACTTGGGCCTTCCTAGAGATGCCAGGGATTGAAGAAGAGATCAACCCACCCACCCCCGCCCTGCAGAATGCAGCACACACCCAGTTGGCACGGCTGCATCATCAGCCCTGGAATGTTGGTTAGGGTTGGGCTGCTACTTCCACTGCTCCTTCTCTTTCTCCTCCTCTTCCTCCAACTCCCTGGATTAGAAAAGGAAGCGGGGGGGACAGAGCAAAAGAGGAAGTGTGGAGGAGAGCAGAGAAGACACTCCAGTTTACCACTCTCGTCCACACTTCCATGTCCACTCCATTCTTCAGTCCAGGAAATGGTAGAAGCAGAGGCTGGCACATCACCACATAAGGGAAGGAAGCACTTGGCCTGTTGCCACAGTAGCTGGGGGGGTCCTGGCCTGGCCCTGCATACACCACACAGCAAGACTTCCTAATACCTACCAGGTATGTCTCATGACGCAATCCTGTGTAACTATGTGTTAGGCCTGGCCTAATGAGCCGACCGCAGCATCCTGAGCCTATTGAGAGCTGCCCTGGGACTGCTACGCCACACCTCGGGAGAAGGGCATCCCCTTCCCCAGGTGTGTGGTGTAAGAAGGGCATCCCCTTCCCCTGCGCCTATTGGCCTATGGGCCTGCTTGGATGTATGCCAGGTCCAGACCTGGTGTACATTTGGGGAGGCGGTGTAATGCCGACATAGAACGGGAAGGGGCTTAGGATATTGCCGCCGATACCCCTGTCCCCTCCCAGCCCGGGCCAGCCAGTGGCCCCCCTCCCTCGCTGCCAAGTCATGCCCTCCTGCTGACCAGCACAAGACTTACCTGCAGCAGCCGGAGTCCAGTGAGTTACGTGGTGAAGTGAGCGGTGCCGGCCTCTGCGCCGGTGCCGCTTACTCCCGAGTTGTTGCAAACTGCTTTACGGCAGGTTTGCAACGCTTTAGGCCGGCAGAGCGAGAGCTCCACTGGTCTAAAGTTAGGGAGGATTGTGCTGCCCACTCAAATCTGATATCTTTTGTTTTGGATCACAGTGAATGAGTCACTTTTCTTAGATACCCTAGTTAGCATATTCATCCATTAGAAGAGTGAGACAGAAGCTATGTATGTATTATGTATCTAATGAAGCTAGTAGAGAAAACTATAGAAATAATTACTACCTGACTTTTCTGAGGTTGGTAGTGGTTTGAAATCTACATTGCAATTTAGAAGCAATCTGCATTACCGTTAGATTTTTACGTTTCTGGATCATTTCAATCATTGATTCCATAGACAAAGTCACACACCATTAAGATGACTCACTGGCACTTTTTATTCCTTCGCTCTTTGTGTCTGAGCAAAACTGCTCTAATGTGGTGGGAATGTTGGCTAGACAAGCTAATCTGGATATAAATAATCATCTTAAAGGGAGGGGTAAAATAAACAATAATCCATTTTCTTCCCTAGAGTGTCTCCTATGCTGTTCTATGCTGCAGTCTTGTTCAGTGAATTGTTTTGAGTTCTGGTTGCCACACCTCACCTCAAAGATGAATATGATAGAGCTGGAAATGGTACAGAAAGGTGCTAACCACAATGATCAGAGAGCTGGAGCAGCTTCATTACAAGGGAAGGGTACAATTCTTTGGGACAGTTTAGCTTGGAAAAAGGCAATTAAGGGGGATATGTGCAATCCTGTGTAACCTTGCACCGGTGTAACAGTAGATGCACAGATTTAAGTGCACCTATGTCAATGTAAGTGCACTTACACCAGTGCATCTGCTGTTACATCGGTGCATCTACTGTTACATTGGTGCAAGGTTACACAGGATTGCGCTGTCAGATGTATAAAAAGAATAAGTCTCACAGTCCTAGAATCAGAGGTCACTCCAAGAACCTGGTTGACAGAATATTTAGGATGGACAAAAGGAGGTACTTCTTGTGAAAGACAAGGCCTTTCTCCCTGACTCCATTTTGGTTGCCTGACTCCATCTTGCAGGCCTGAGTAGAAAATTTACAGCTCTGATGTCTTAAATCACTTGAACAGTTAGACGGCTGCTGGGAAGCTAACTAATTAGTGCAAGCCTGAGAGCAGGACCCATTATCTCGGACTGATAAGTCTGGCCAGTTTCTCATTCCGTGCTGGTGGATCCTGGTACTCGTCAAGGACATCTTAATTGCAAACTAAGTGCACCTGAGATTTACGGTTGGGAGGGTGACTTTGGAGCACCATGATGTCAGGGCCTAGAAACTTCGGTCCGTGGAAGCCTTTGATTGGCTATTCCCCAGTCACCAGGCAGAAGAGAACCAAAGTTTACTTAAGGGATGTAGCCCTTTGTTCAGTTCGCGCAGTTGACCGTTGAACATTCTCCTGGAGAGGTCAGTTCGGACCTCCAGTATGGAGCCATGTCCCTTTCACACTTATTGGGACGGATAGCTTAACATCTCTACCTTATCCATACTATGAGAGCCAATTTGGTGAGTGTTAGGACCAGTAAGTTTTAGGAGATAGTTTTCTTGTTTTATGTCTGTTTGTCTTGTATACCATGCCTATAAAGCCTTACAAAGAATTGAATGCCTTCTATATGTAATCTTTAATTTACTTTAATAAAACCAAAATATATTTTACAGGCTTGTGTGTCTGTGTTGAGTACAAGGGAAAACGGAATTCTACCCAGCCTGCCTAGCTGCTTGGTTCACTACTACCAGTGCTACCAGTAATACTTCTTGAAGACTCTGAGGCTTGAGTCTGGTTCTCCTGTTGGACGGAGGTGCCAGCCTTGTAAGCACTGAGACTTGGCCTAGAGACCCCAGCTTTCCCTGGAGCTGTGGGCCTGGCGTACCAGGGTGGTGGCAGTTGATCTACCCTTGGGTTGTTGCCCATGCTAAGGATATTCGGTCTCTCTGGTTTGGTTTACCTTGTTGGAGCTAAGCCAGATGTGATTGAGTAGGTAAACTTGTACTTATCGATTTGGTTTGATTCGGTTGAGATCCAGGGATCCAATTCTTTGGAGTTGTTTTGCCCTGAGAATCCGGACCCCCTGATAGTAACATTGGGGACCTTGTTTCATGCTTGAGCTAAAGCCAGTCTGGAATAATCTCCCCTGAGTAAAAACGTCTAAGAACTACAGGCCTGCCTGTTCTGAATGTAACAACATCTTAACAGGAGGGACTGTGTGGTAATCAGAAGGGCTGAAGCCGCCCTGGTGCTCTGGTGGGCTGAAGTTGACCAGGGGGGCGTTTGGCCGGCACTACACTGATGGGGTTCCAGGGGTGGGACTCTGGTTCCCGCAGTGTATCACACTTCTTCACGCAGCATATACCGTATTTTTCGCTCCATAAGACGCACTTCCCCCCCCCCAAAATAGGGGGAAAATAAGTGTGCGTCTTATGGAGCGAATGTTTAAGGGATTTTTTTTTAACTTACCTGGGCTTGCGGGGTCTTCGGGGAGGCCTGCGCGACCCTCTGCAGGCCTCCCTGATCTTCAGATCGGAGATAAAGGCTATTTTCAGCCATTTCCGGTTTTCGGAAATAATGGCCGAAAATAGCCTTTATCTCCGATCTGAAGATCGGGGAGGCCTGCAGAGGATCGCGCAGGCCTCCCCGAAGACCCCGCAAGCCCAGGTAAGTTAAAAAAAAGGATAATGACAAAGGGAAGGTGCCCATTTTGGGAAGCTATTTGGGGATGGTCTTATTTGGGAAGCTATTTGGGGATGGTCTTATGTCCTATCCATAATTAGTAGGATTTTAAAAATCACCTGTACATTTTGGGGGCAAAAATGTAGACTGTTGTTTGGCAATTTCTTGTGCTTCTGTAAATCTGCTGCTCAGTCCTTTAAAAAAACCCTCTTCTATTAACTTGATGCTGGCATAACCATAGTTGCATGTGGCATATTTTTCATTTTTTTTTTTAATTTTGTACCTGGTTTTCTTACAAACGTATTCATCATATATAGAAGGGAGACCTATCAGGGAGCCAAGAAGACCCTTTAGTGGCAGTTGCAGGGGGTGGATGGAGTGCTGCAGAGTTGTGTGTAGGAGCATGGTAGTGGTAATGAATGGATCAGCATCAGATTGGAAAGATGCTGGAGCATTCCCCAAGGCTCTGTTGCAATTCAGCATTTTGGCAACATGAATACAACAAATATTTTTGGCAACATGAATACAACAAATATTTTTCCCCCTATTTTAGCTCCATAAAACACATGCGTCCTATGGTCCTTTGCATCTTATGGAGTGAAAAATATGGTAATTAGTCTGTGGAATTCATTGCCACAAGATGTGATGATGGCCACAAGCTTCGGTGGCTTTAAAGGGGAATTGGACAGATTCATGGAGGAGAGCTTTACCAATGGCCACTAGTCATGATGGTTATGTGTAACCTCCAGGTTCAGTAGCAGTATGCCTCTGAATACCAATTGCAGGGGAACAATGGTGGGAGAGAAGTTCGCCTGTCTTTCCTGCTTGTGGGCTTCCTAGAGTCGGCTGGTGGGCCACTGTGGGAAACAGGGTGCTGGACTAGATGGTCCAGCATGGTTTTCTTAGGTTCTTATCTAAAATATCTATATCAGTGGTTCTCAAACTGTGGGTCGCGACCCACCATTGAAAACCAAAGCTGCCCCTTGCCCCCTTAAGGGGCGGGGATAGCATGGCGGCCAAAAAAAGTGCCCGAAAACCCCATTTTGGAACTTACCGGGGTTTGGGGGGGATTTTCGGGGAGGCCTGCGCGACCCTCTGCAGGCCAGAGGCGTCGCTTCGGTAGGGGCGGGGCTGTAAGTATCACTCCGTTGTAGTCTCTTTACCGAGCGAGCAGGAGGCGGCCCCGCCCCCTCACTGTCGGAGCCATTCCCCTGTGGAGAAAGCAGCAGGCAGGGTCTCTTGCCTGCTGCTTTCTCCGCACGGGAAAGGCTCCGACAGTGAGGGGGCGGGGCCGCCTCCTGCTTGCTCGGTAAAGAGACTACAATGGAGCAATACTTACAGCCCCGCCCCTACCGAAGCGACACCACTGCTGCAGGCCTCCCTAATCTTCAGATCACCAAAAAACGGCGATTTTCGCATGCTTCCGGTTTTCACGAAAACCAGAAGTGTGCGAAAATTGCCGTTTTGGGGCGATCCAAAGATCGGGGAGGCCTGCAGAGGTTCGAGCAGGGCTCCCTGAAGCCCCCGAGCCCCGGTAAGTCCCAAAACGGCAATTTTGGGCACTTTTTTAGGCCATGGCGGCGATCCCCAGGGATCACTGCCGCCACTGGCCCCATCCCCGCAGATACTCAGAGTTCTTCCCGCCTCACGGGGAAAACTTTGAGAACCACTGATCTATATCAACTGTCTGGGCCAGAACTTGTGGGGGCAGGGCCTGGGTAAGAAAGAAGCCGCATGGAGGTGAATGCAACCCTTTTGAGCAGGGGGTGGTGGGATGGACAGGAAGGGGAGAAGCAGCAGCCCTGAGGGGAGCCTTCTTAAGCCCGACCCAGCCTGTGATGAGGGAGGCATGTGCCTGAGGGGGGGGGGCTGGCTGTGCAGTTGGATCCCTAGCCCCCTGCCAGACTTTGCCCAGGGACGAACCGAGCAAGGGGACTGGAGGAGGAGCCTGGGTGATGCAACCCCCTCCCCGCCCCAGAATCTGAGGTCAGCACAGGGAGGCCGCAGGGAGGCCTCCCCCTTTCTGATGACCTGAGCCCCCTATTCAGGGGGAGCCCCAGCCCAGCAGTTCACCCAGGGGAGGGCTTTATGATATGGCACTTCAAAAACAGCTGCTCCAATGGGGCTTCAGACAAACGCTTATTTACACAATAGAGGCTGATTGTGTAATCAAAGATTGTGTTCTTATTTGTTGTCCTGCCTACTATGGAACTCTTCTAGACATTTGACACAGCAAGAAGTGTTGCAGAGGGAACATCACATATGCAAGTTTACATTGTCATGGAAAAATATAGGAAACGTACTGATGGTACGTAATTGTTTCTATAGCAGAAGCTGAGGCAATGAGGAGTCTAGTGTATTTCCCACTATTGCCTGACACATTGAATCATGAGTGGGTGAAGAGGAGGAGGGCTGGGTAGCAATATGTCTCAGCTGAATAATAACACACAAACCATGCATAATTTTCAAAAGGTCTTGCTTAAGATGATATTGCATTACAATCCCTTTTATTATATCTTCCCTAGCATCCTTGGAAACTGGTGTCGGCGTAGAGCTGGCATTCAGACTTAAAACATAGTATTATATCCTGGATATAATATGATTTCATTACAATAGCTCAGTTTTCAAGGGTGATATTATACCGTGGTATGTTATCTGACTTTCTTGGCTTCCATGGCGATAGATGTGGGGCTGAACTGGGTTCAAATCAGAAACTTAGAATGGTGTCCTGAATAGATTCACCAACTTTCCCTCTCTCTCTCTCTCTCTCCCCATATCTCACTTTCCAAAACAGATGGCAATATATTTTGTATTTTCTTCCTCCTTTTGGAAACAGATGCAAGATTCGTGGTGGGCCCACTCTTCAGACATCATAGGGAGGGAGAGAAGTTACAGACTGAGAAATGGCATTGAGGAAGAGGTTTTCCCCCACTGAGGTCCTGATCCAGAAACCCCCACGCAGCTGCTGTTTCCCATAGGAGGGAAGCTTCCGTTGGCACCAATAGTAGTTTTCCTCTCCAGTGGGGTTGAGGGATAGCAGTTGCGAGGGGGCCCAATCAGGATTGGGACCAGAACTGGGGAAGATGGAAGGTTTAAAGCTCCCCTCTTCCAATCTTTATTGCCCCACCAAATATTATTTACAAATAAATAAATAAATAAATAAAGCTGTATAGGGTGTGGCTTGACCCTGATAAAGCTATCAGGCTGCACTTGGAGATGGAGCCTATAAAAAACCACTGAGGCAACACCCAAGTCCACAAATCCACACATTCCTACACTGAACCTCTCTGCTTTTCTCCCTACTGATATGTGCATTGCTTGTAAAATATGCCAGAACTGAAAACAGAGGATTTCTTAGGACTGGGCACACCAGTTTCACAATGTGTAGTAGGGATAACTTCTTCTGTATGTTAAAACAATACATGCTTGTGGTTGCAGTGACACTGCTTTGCATTTTATATATGTTTGTGAGATGCAAAAGGAAGTCAATCAAAAACAAACTTTGGCAAGCGATGAGTCCAAAATATACAAAGAGTCATTGTTGTGAAAGGGCATGCTCATCTGACATTGCTTGTTTTCATAACTGTCTTTATGATATGGCACTTCAAAAACAGCTGCTCTAATGGGGTTTCAGACAAACGCTTATTTACACAATAGAGGCTGATTGTGTAATCAAAGATGTGTGTTCTTATTTGTTGTCCTGCCTATGGAACTCTTCTAGACATTTGACACAGCAAGAAGTGTTGCAGATGTGCCTTACTAATTCCACTGATCGCTAATTTTAATTCCTTTGCAGTCAGGCCTGGCCTAAGCCAAGGTGCTGCCCAATACCGTGCGCTGTTTTTTTTTTTTTGGGGGGGGGTATATTCTCACACAGGCCAGCAGGTGGCGCAGCAGGTTAAACCGCTGAACCATAAGCTGTCGATCGAAAGGTCGGCAGTTCGATTCCCGCGACGCGGTGAGCGCTCGTTGCGTTCCGTGTTCCTGCACGGAACATTAGAAGCCCCACCCCCGCCAGTTGCGTCCCCATCCCAAAAACGCCACCCTGGCATTTTCCATCTCCTAGGAGCTCGAGCGGGCGGGCCAATCCTCTGCAGCATGATTAACACCCCCCCCAACTGCTTTGTTGCCCCCCGTGGGCTGCCTGGGGCGGGCCGCCCCCACCCTATTCCTTCTTCTGCCTCTGGGTGAAGTGGGGAGTAACTTGGAAGTTCTGATCTGTCCCAGGATCCTCCCCATCCATCCAGTGAAGACATGGGGAAGAGGCATAGAAATAATTGCTACCTGACCTTTCTGAGGTTGGTAGTGGTTTGAAATCTACATTGCAATTTAGAAGCAATCTGCATTGCCATTAGATTTTTACATTTCTGGATCATTTCAGAGGGAGGCAGGCAGATAACCTGTTTCTGATAGTTGGAGAGAGATTGGGAACAGAATTGCCATGACCAGCCCTACCTCCTTCTCCAGCTCTGCTGCCATGTTCTTTGGCAGCAGCACTGGAGGAAGAGGAAATAAGGAGAGCCAATGAGAAGAAGATGAAGCAGCAGCCAGGCAGGCAGTGGCCTGAGGGAGGTGGCCGGGCAGGCATGGAGTGCAGAGCGCCCCTCACCAGCTCAAAGGAGACAGTTGCGGTCAACTCTGGAAACATCTCTGGAAACTAACAGCACCCACTTCGTTTCCCAGAAAAAGAGGAAGTCACCTGAAGTCTCTTACAAATCTGGCACTAGTTGCACTATCCGGTATCCTGTCCTTATGATCTTTCATGGAACAGAACAGGATGGGCCACATATGGAAAAGCACCATCTGCTGAGTCAGTCCACTGAGCTCATTATTGCCAGGCCAGCAGCTGGACCCAAAGAAAAACCCAATTCTTTGACCTCCAGCAAGAGCCTATTTCTGAAATCTACCTAGCTAGCTTCCACACTCACCCTCCTTCAAGTCCTAGGCACATAAGCGTCCAACCATTCCGGGTGCTCTAGTGGATGGATGGGTGACGGCCAAGGAGCCCCGTGTATGCTGCTTTGAGTTCCATGATGAATGGACGAAAGGTGGAATATAAATGTAATAAATAAATAGACCCACTGCTAGTCAGTTTTTGAGCACAGTTCCAAGTGCTCATGCTTACCTTCAAAGCTCTTTTTATAGCTTTGGACCTGGACATCTGAAGGCGGCCTACTTCCATATAAACCTAAGAACATGCTAAGAACATGTTCCTATGAACATGCTAAGGTCATGTACTGAGGTTCTTGTCTAGGTGCCTTCAGAGGTTAGGCAGGTGTTGACCTGACTGATGAAGGCCCTTTTCATTTGTGGCACCCTCCAATGGGATGCTCTCCAGCTGCCCACTCATGTGTCAACTCAGCACCAGGTCATTTTATTTAGCAAAATATTTACCGTATATCCTGCTTTTCCATCCAAGACCCTCAAAGCAGCTTACAGTGCAACCTTTAAAGAAAGACGTTTATATTGTTTATATTAACAATATAATAAAATGCCACAAGGAAATGTAGAGCAGCAGCAAATAAAATTAGATTAGACCAAAAGCTTTCTTAATCAATCAATCAATCAATCAATCATCACATTTTAGCTGCTTCTCAAAAGACAAGCGGTAACTGAGCCATCTGCTGCCCCCTCCTCTTTTTGTTTCTAATTCACTCAGCTCTTTTCAAAATACTGCTTGAAGTGGTTTTCATTCTACTGCTGATATGCTTTTACCGTTCTGCTGCTTTAACCGTCTTTCAAAGTGCTAGTTTAATTTGGATTGCTTGAAATTTCTATAAGCCACCCTGAGCCTGGTAACACTGAGAGGAAAGAAAATAAATCTTCTAAATATACAGCCAGACTTTGTGAATGACCCAACATCTGAGCGGTTGGATGCTGAAGTCCCTGCAGGCTTAAGAAGTTGACCATCCTGAAAGTTACAAACATGTAAAAAGGCGGTTCATTTGCACCATCATTGGGATAATATCATCGCCCTATAGCACATCATCTTGTCACTGAACCCTAGCAATGTTAAGTAGAATCATAGCTGCCTAAATGAATGGCAGTCAGGTGTTCTATTTCACTGCTATAGGAACATCTGTGCTCACCATTAGCAGTGGATATTTGAGTGTGAGTGAGGTTTATGTGGAAGGAGAAATATAACACTGGTCTACAAAAAAACTTTTTCTGGCCTGGAGTTTTGCAGCTGTTTTAGACTAATTTCAGGGTGCTGATTCCAAATCTGATCTCAGATTTGATCTATCACATCTCGTTTTTATGCTACCGGCATACCCCATTTTCATTGATTTTACCCAAAATTAACTCTTTGTCATGACTGCAAGTTGTTGCGAGTCAGTGACTGCTTTAGTGTTAAAATATGGTGCTGTATTTTTAGGATAGTGTGTTTATAATATCATTTTATGTAGATATCCATATTTATTTAATATTTTCCTTCTGCAGGGTGTGATCTAACAATGGCTACAACAGGGGTTCTCAACCTGTGGTAAGCTAGTGTATCTACCCCTGCTAACTGGGCAAGAGGCACTTTTTCAATTGGTGCTCCTCTTTTATTTAGCAGGGGGAGAGCAACTGCTCCCCTTTCACCCCAGCACAGTCTCTTTTCTGGTGGCTGTTTGCTGGTGGTGTTCTGCATCTTTTTGAGATTGTGAGCCCTTTTGGGACAGGGAGCCATTTAATCATTTGATTTTGTCTGTAAATACTAATATAAATACTGGGGGTTGAAAAGCGGTATATAAAGCGGTATTTTAATCCACTGGGGTTCCGGGAATATTACATAAGAACATAAGAAGAGCCCTGCTGGATCAGGCCAAAGGCCCATCTAGTCCAGCTTCCTGTATCTCACAGTGGCCCCACCAGATGCCTCAGGGAGCACACAAGACAACAAGTTACCTGTATCCTGTCGCCACTCCCTTGTACCTGGCACAAAGAAAACCTACTTGTACCTGGCACAGAGAAATATTGCCTGCTGCATAACAACAGTATCACCAAAACATTCTGCATCTGGGTAAATTTCTGATGTAATTATGGCATATATCACAAATAGACATTCGACTGTTGATCTGGTAGTAACCTACAAACAACGATTGTATCTGGGACCAGATCAAGGTCCCAGAAAAACACTGAAAATGTCAAACGTAATTTTGGCGGCAGAATCAGTCTGCTAATTATAGATGTGCCTGAGGCACTGCAATTAGGCAGGGGCGTACTAATGTGTGCACAAGAGAAAGTAAATGTTGTTACAGTTCTATATGGGGCAACCAGCACGAGTGTCCTCGGCCATCTAAACTAGCTCACCACCAATGTATTTGTTTGAAAACCAACTGGCGGCTGCAGTTTTCCCCAACCTATCTCAAGACTTCATCTGCGCGCGCACACACACACACACACACACACACACACACACACACACACACACACACACACACACACACACACACCCCTTCGGAAAGCCTGATGTGTTTAAAGGCATCAGGCATTGCGGCTTTCCACAAGCTGTTTTCATGTTCATGCTAGTTCATTTAACAATACATTTGTGGTTTATCCTCATTGATATTGTAGCAATTACCTAGGCTTTTTAGCTATAAAGCTGAGCTTTGCTGAACCATTAATTACAATTAATACCAAAACAAGCGGTCTGGCCCGTGTTAAGCTACTCACTACCTAAGTAGTTGCCCAACCTCTATGCCCCACTCTGTTATAACATGCAGTTGCGCCACCGGAAGGTGTGCTGCATGCTGGGGGAGGGGGAGCAGACAGCCTGCAGGAGGTAAGTAAGATATGTTTATGTACTCCCAGGAGGCTGCCTGATTGCTTATGGGACTTCCTATGCCAGCTATATAGGTGGCGCAGTGGGTTAAACCGCTGAACCATGAGCTGTCGATCGAAAGGTCAGCAGTTTGAATCCGCGACGGGGTGAGCTCTCGTTGCTTGGCCAGCTCCTGCCAACCTAGCAGTTCCAAAGCATGTTAATGTGAGTAGATAAATAGGTACCGCTTGCGGGAAGGTAAACAGCGCTCCGTGTTCCAGCCGCATGCTACGCGCTGCGGCAAGGAGAGTCATGCCGGCCACATGACTACAGAGGCATCTTTGGACAACACTGGCACTTCGGCTTTGAAATGGGGATGAGCACCACACCCTAGAGTCGGACACAACTGGACTTAATTGTCAGGGGTCACCTTTACCTTTACCTATGCCAGCTATATGGCTGGTGCACATCTGAGGAGAGCCAGGGGGCGGGGGCAGACAGAACAATGGAGGATAAGATTCAACATGTGTGACTGCTGCCAGATCCACCCCCTCCTACCCTCGCATCCCTCAGTTCCTCCCCAACATACCCTGTTATTCCCCCTCCCTGCCCATGGCCCACACCAGCACCTGTGAAGCCTCCTGGAGCCACTGCCTGTCTGCCTCTCACCTTTGTGGCAGTGGCCCAGCAGTGCGTGATAGCAGCCCAGCTTTCGTGCCGCCGTAAAGGACCTTGTGCTACTGAATGCTAGTTCCAGCAGCACAAGACCCCAAAGGATTGGGGCCTAAGTGACATGATTCTCTTTTTCTCTTACACAGGCCTATGTATTGAGTGCAGTTGTACTGGTCCAGTCAACTACTGGGCTATGTTGTTATTACTTAATGTAAGCATAACATCCTAACTCCCACCTTAGTCAGCAGCACTAGCGTCTCTCCGGTAGGGGCGGGGCTGTAAGTATCGCTGCGGTCATAGTCTCTTTACCTAGCGAGGAGGAGGCAGCCCCGCCCCCTCACTGTCCGAGCCAGTCCCCTACGGAGAAAGCAGCAGGCAGGGTCTCTTCCCTGCAGGTTTCTCCGTAGGGGACTGGCTCGGACAGTGAGGGGGCGGGGCTGCCTCCTCCTCACTAGGTAAAGAGACTATGACCGCAGCGATACTTACAGCCCCGCCCCTACCGGAGAGACGCCTCTGGTCAGCAGAGTTGTGTCCGTATTCAAGGGGCTGCTTATTACATAACACTTTAATTATTTGACCTAGGTTCAAATTATTTCAAGGACCACGTACACACATGTTAACCTATCTTAACATTATGATCTGTATCTCATCTCTGGCCTACTTCTTAGGGAGATTTGTTTGGTCAATAGTAGCATCAGAAACTTTTCAGTGCCCGCACACTTTGCTTGACTTTTTACCAGACTGGCTGCTGGCTTTAACACTGGTTTCAACTACTGTTCGGTTGCTGTGCAAATGTTTTTAGTTGTTCCTTTACGCTTCCTGTTCCTTTAAATTTTGTTGGCAGTCTTTGATTTACAGCACAATCCTAACCAACGTTCCAGCACTGGTGCAGCCTCAATGCAGCCCTGAGGTAAGGGAACAAATGTTCCCTCACCTTGAAGAGGCCTCCCTGACTGCCCCTGCACTGCAAAATGCAGTGTGCGCCCTGTTGGCACAGCTACACTGGTGCTGGAAAGTTGGTTAGGATTGCGCTATTACATGTTTATTGTTTTTATTTCCTTTTGTTCATTCATTGCTTTGTGAAATTGTGTTTCAAAAGTGGTGTATAAAATAAATAAATGATGTCCATACAGTTGACTCCTGGAAGACTGACACTAGGCTTTCAGGGTAGCCTTGTTCAAATACGTTGCTATTTCAGTTTTTCAAAAAATTCTTTACATTCTTTATAGACTTTAACTCCTGACTGGAAAGTTAAAGTTGTGAAAGAAAAGTAACACCCCTTACACCAGTGGTTCCCAAATATATCGAAGACGCGACTCCCTTCTTCCCACTGGTGCCATTCGCGGAACTCAGAAGCAAGCACAATGACACAATGATGCATGATGTGATGACATCATCAGCACTTACTTCTGGGTTCTGCGACCAGGAAGCAACCCTAAAATCCATGGTAAGGACATCAGGGCAGGCGAGGCTCCACAAGCCTCAAAAACACCGCATGTGATGTGCAGCCCACGGAGCAGAGCCTATGCTCCATGGTCTGTCACATCGCGTCATGGTAACGCTGCTGGCTGTCTCGGCCTGTGCACATCCTGCAACGCTCCTGGGGGTTGCCGCAGCTCCCCAAGGAGCTGCAACACACACTTTGGGAACCGCTGCCTTATACCTTAGCAATTGGTTGGTGTTGGGGGTCCACCCTTCTATTTGCTGCGCAGGAAGCTGAGCTAAAAACTCTGGCCTGACCTACATCACTTCACGGAGCACAACCCTTGTGGGAGATCAACATTGGCTTGCCGCCTTGTCCTTGAGATGTGTGTGAGCTGCACAAAAATAAGCCATGTGCTCTTGAATGGACTAAAGACATACCTAACATTGTTTGCCTTGGATCATGTGAAAACAGCTTATGACCCAAAGATAAACCTTCTCTAGTCAGGGATTTGCTGGCCCCAAACAAACAAGACACCCAGGAGTAGTTAATAGAAGGAAGTAAAGACTAGAGGAGAAGAAACAGGAACAGCCAGGATATATCCTACAAGCCAGGATATACAGTGTAACTGCAATTTGATCAATATAATACAGCATTTGGTCCTCAGTACTGGCTCTTGACCCCACAGTCTTATTTGCCATGCACTTTCCAAGTTCTATGAAGAATTTGGCCTCAAGGCTATTTTCAACCGGTTTGCCTTCAGTAATAATCTTGATGGGGTGGGGTGGGGTAGATAGCCACATTATTCTATGAGAGTGAAAACAGCAAAGAGAATTGTAGCACAATAATTATTAACAGATTCATTGTGGCATAAGCTTTTGTGGGTGAGGGGCCGTTTATCAGATGCATAAAACGTTGTCCTCATTTGGCAGATAGACGCACACCCACAAATACATGCGAACAGAGGAAATAATGTAACCAGTGGGCCATGACACGCAAGAGACTGTTTCATTTCATCACATGATTTCATCCCCTTTTGCCCCATTGTTTCCTCTCTTCCCCCCCCCCCCTCTCTCTGTGTATTGCCAGCAAAGGACAATGTTGCATATAGTTCCAGGACCAGTCCACCAAAGCTTATGCCATGAGAAACCTAGTCTTCCTTAAGGTACCACCAAATACTTTGCTGAACTTTAAGAGTGAATTTAAAGGCTAGTTAAGGTTGTTCTGTGTGTGTGGGGGGGGGGGGGGGAGAAAGTATTTTGTGCTAGATTTTTTTTTTCCTTCATAACTATTTGACTGAGTATCTCTCTGGGGGACAATCAATGGAAAGAGGAGGAAAAGCAATTTAAAGTTGGTAAATAAAAAGTATGAAGAACTTACTTTAAGATTGGATGTGAAGTTTTGTGCGGCACATCTACCTCTCACCAGGACATCCTGAAAAGCAATTTGTGGCAACTGTGCACACAGCTCTGTAAGGCTAGAGGGTCTACCTGGAACAGTTCCAGCTATCAAAGCAGAAGAAGGCTAAAAGGGCAGAAGGCAATTGAATGTATTCTCCTCACAAATAGAATACTAGTGTTGCCAGGGACCGGAACATTTCGAATGTGAGGGATGCTGGAATCTGGTCACAGAAAAACTCAATAAATAATTTTTTGACTTCTCCAGTTACTTCATTTCTTGGAGTTTCATCTCTTTTAACTAACTGAAAACTGAAATTGAAACTTGTGATAATGAAGACTCTCACGCTGACTGCCTGACCAGGCATGATCGCTCAGAATACTTAGTTTCTTACAGACAACCTACACATTCTGTTAAGCCCATTGTTGAGATCTTAATACTGGAATTGTTCCTTTTTCCACAAAAGCAGCATCAGGGACTGTCAATGCAGATTGTGACGGGTATGTGTGTGTGTGTGTGTGTGTGTGTGTGTGTGTGTGTGTGTGTGTGTTAGATACTTTCTTTTATGCCATTTTCCCATCAAAACACACACACACACCCAAGTAGCTATTTGCCCCCAGAACAAAGATTTGCAGCCGTGTTTGTCCTATATGTAGGGGTGTGATATTTAAGGAGGACCCATGACTTTAAGAGAAGGAAGTAAAGATTAAAAGAGAGGAAACAGAGAACCACAAGCCAGGCCTCCGGATTTTTTGCGCTATTGTAGGAGGCATGCCAAGGCAGTTTAGCAGCTCCTGGACTGTTCCAAATGTACAATCAAGAGCATCCAACCTCCTTTGGCTGCCTGGGGCACAGATAAGGGGGGAGTAAACAGGGGGGGAGTAAACAAGCCAAGTAAGGGGGGAGTAAACAAGCCATGGTTACTGCCTGGATATCGGGGCCCTTATGCACAGCAAGGTTAGGGGCCTTGTGTGCATGCACACAACCCCCCCCCCCGGGTGCCCCACCCTTAGCTTGTTCTCCCTGGAGCCTAGGCACCAGCTTTTACCTGGAGGTTGTGATGTTAGTGGAAGCAGTTCCTTCCCACCTTGACTTGGTCTACTCTGGAGGTGACCTTGGCACCAGAGAACACTGTTGCATCCAGCGGTATTGGCCGCTAGGGAAGGAAAGGAAGAGGAAATGTCCAGGTGATTGGACTTCATTGCTCTTCATTCCCCAAGACGATGTAATGGAATGGTCAGGCAACTGGCTGTAGCACTGCAGCTTTCAGTCCATTGCTATGCTACAGTCACACATATATTGAGAAGAGAGCTCAGAGTCCATGCACCATGCGGCATGCCGAGAGCCCCATTTGAATATACTTCTAGGACAAGGTGTACATATTTAATTATTTTCCTATCTTTACCAGAACCTTAGGCTAAACTACTTAGAGCTGTACCCAACCTTACTTTTCCTTACTTGTATCTTGAAGATGTGCACAGGAGAAATTGATGACACAATTGAAAAATGGCTGAAGACACAAGGCTTTATAAAATTGAATGGGTAAAGTTTGACATAAGCAACTGAGGAACAGTTTCGAGAAGTTTTGCTAATGGCTAAGATGACTCCAGCACTATATTCCCCACCTTTAAGAGCTGGCACACACATTTTCTTATCTATCTCATGGCTACTTCTCTTTCGTGACTGTATGCTGGAGATGTATCAAGTATCACTGCTTGTCATGTAGAACATGGAGAGTTTCCATGCCCAGCGCTGAATATTCCTGGAGGTGTCCATCACTGTCATGGAAATGCTCCAAGTCACTGCCAGTTTTCATACAAGAAATGACACAGCGCAAGAAATAACACTGCGCACTTCAGTGTGGAGAGTCATCACAGCCAGAAAACATTGTGCTAGACCTAAGACAGGTGTACAGAGGAGGGGAAAAATAGCTGAAGATACAAGTCTTTGTAATGCCAGAACAATTTCCCATTCATCTGTTAAACATAAGTGGTCATTAACATGACCTGTCATCAAACCTTGACCATTTGCCTTCTTGCTTCCCAATAACTATGTTAAAGGCATAAGTAGAGGAAAAGTAATATTGGAACCAATCTTTAGGAGGCAATTCAAATGAAAGACAATGCTGGATGCCGCAGCTAGCTTGAAATTCTCCCTTGTTTTGGTGCCTCACTGAAAACCAAAATCTAATGCACAGTCACCATCATGACCAACTCTTTATCATATCATTTGGACTGTGATTGGACTTTCCAGTCATCAAAACTGCATTAGGTTTTCACTGGCAAGTCAATAACGTGCACACACTGTTTGCAAGCAGGGGACAGTAAATAGACCAAATCAAGGCATGCAACTGGCCTTTTAACAGTGATTTCAACAGGAGTCTCACACCAGCTGCTAGCTGAGAGCAAGCAGGAGGGTCACTGCACAGGAGACGGAAGAGTGTACCAGTGCTTCAATTTTCTTCAGTGCTGAAATGTAATCACTGCTGTTTATAGTCTGATCCCTTCAAACCATTCCTGGCTACTAGGTAGAAATGTGAGATTTATGGCACTTCTTAACTCTACAGAGTCCCTTTCTCATCAGGAAAATAGGGAAATGAAATGTTCTCTCAAACCAAGGTGAAGCCCAAAACAATTGTGGTAGTAGGATAAAGAAGGTAGCCTTTTTCAGAAAGGAACATTTTGAAGGCTCAGGGATGAAGACAGAAGGTGAGTTCCTCTCCATAATCCACTGGGAAAGAATCCCTACCACCCACATGAAATCCATGTGGGTAGGTGTGACGTTCCCCTCAAACTATGCTGAATGCCAGATATCAGCAATGAAACACATGAATTAATGAGATAGTTCTGAGCATGTGTGAAGTGCACCCCACTGTATATCCTAAATTGGGTGAAAGGATTTCAAAGAAGCACATCCAATTAACCACCAAGATTAAGAAGGCAAGATCAGGAAAAGTGATATCTGCCTATGTTGCTGAAACATTACATCTTTAGTACGATAGAATCAGTATGGATGAGAATTCTGGCTGTGTGTTAATGCTTATGGAGTGTGCTGAAAAGAGAAAAGTCTTTGCAGATGATGTAGTAGTTCATCTTCCTGCCAATGCACCACTGTTCACGTTAATGCAATTGCTGTTGTTCTATCCAATACCACTTCAAGTGTTCCAAGGACTGAAGCATCTCTGCTTTCCCTTGAGATATTAGTTTACATTTTAATGGATCTTGCTGTCAGATCACGTTTTCCCTGATGTTTAGATTGTTTTCTTTTTTTAACACATTAGCTAGATCTTACCACTTCATATCACCCTAAAACTTACTTTGTCTTCAGCAACTTGGCAAAGGCCCATGGGTTTTTATTACATTTTTAATGTTATATTTAGCCAGGTCTTACAGATTTGGCTCACAGTACATGATTTGTCTTATCCTTCTCTGAATATCCACTGTCAATATCATTATTGTGATGGCTGATACAGAGAAAGCCTGAGTATTGTACTCCAGTAAAGGTGCTTACAGGCCAGCGGGTGGCGCAGCGAGTTAAACCGCTGAACCGTAAGCTGTCGATCGAAAGGTCGGCAGTTCGATTCCCGCAACGGGGTGAGCGCTCGTTGCTTGGCCAGCTCCTGCCAACCTAGCAGTTCCAAAGCATGTCAATGCGAGTAGATAAATAGGTACCGCTTGCGGGAAGGTAAACAGTGCTCCGTGTTCCAGCTGCATGCTATGCGCTGCGGCAAGGAGAGTCATGCTGGCCACATGACCACGGAGGCATCTTCGGACAACGCTGGCTCTTCGGCTTTGAAATGGAGATGAGCACCACACCCTAAAGTCGGACACGACTGGACTTAATTGTCAGGGGTCACCTTTACCTTTTTAAAGGTGCTTACACACTAGATATTTACTGTGAAATTGCCACAGTTTGTTCATTCACTTTTGTTAGGGCATCTGTGTACACTATCATCATGTTGTTGTTTTCCCCATGCTTCCTCAGCATTTGAGGAATGGAATTTGAGACTGAAAAAAATCTGGCGAGAGGAGTGGTCTACTGATGATGTGGTTGGTGATGTCACATCATTTCCTGTTTGCAGTGCCAATCAGCAATGTTTCTTCCTCTGTTATTTTTCAATGAGACTTTGAGGTGCCATTAAGGGGAGATGTGGAATCTGAGAGTATTTTAAAATGAGGATCCTTCTGAGCAGCTTTGGTGTGTATCTGTGTGTTTTAAAATTCTCCTCTCTCTAATGCATGAGAGTGCAAATAAAACAATTAACAATGAAGGAGATGGTCATGAGATACAAGAGGTACAATCTGTGACACCTCTTTGCAAAGCTTAAGTATATACACAAGATAAGCACAGGGCTGGTTACCTCTCTAGTTACCACCCACGCATAAGGTAGGAGCTGCTTCCCTATAGCAAGATCTAATGCTTCTAGGAAATACATATGAATATCAGAATGATGTGGCTGTGGAAAATAATGTGTGTGTGCCCTTTCAACCTAATACTTGCCCAGCCAACTTCCTTCTCTTTATGACATTTCCTTTAAATAACTGATACTCTCAGATTCCACAGCTAGTCATGCCTAACTTTGACTGGATTGCACCCACCGTTAGTTAAGGTTCGGCATGTTTCTTTGAGAGATATTTTAGAACTTATTTGTGGGGTAGGAAACTTATTTTGAGATCCAGTCAAAAGCCTCTATCTGCACTCTCTACTATGAGAGGGTCCGGTTGAGCCATCCCAAGCATGGCTAAATGAGCTGTTAGATAGATAAGACTTCGTTTTTGAAGCAGCGTATTTTCCAGGAGACAAGAAAATGATTGCTGATTGTTTATCTCACTTGCTTATTTCTTATCAAGAGGATGAAGTGAAATCCAGTTATGAAGGAGAAGTTACACAGATTACTGCAGGTACTGAGGGGATAGTTTCATTTTCAGAATGGGTAACATCTGTAAGGGAAGACAAAATACTGAATGAGCTGAAAGTACTGAAGAAGGGTTGGCCTTGCAAGAAGAAGATACCAGAAAACAAAACGTACAGTTCTTTCCACACATGTTGCAGGATTTGACTGTAGTGGATGAAATGATCATCTTGTTGTTCCATCAAAGTTTGCAGATGCTTTAGATCCATATGTCCCATGAAGGTCATCTGGGAATGAGTAACTAAATGGCAACTGTGACAAGACATTTGATGGCCATGTATGGACAAATTACTTGAGGAAGTAATTAGGAAATGTGTAGCATGTGTAGTGAAAAAGATGCAATATACCCATTTAAAACTGGTTGACTACCCCTCCTGCTCATAGTAATGGTGAACGATAGTTCAAAATGGCCTGAAGTTACATTTGCTGTAAAATCACCATGGAAATAGTGATCAAATTATGGCCCAATATCTAAAACTAGCACAGATGGACTGCGCATTCTGCCGGCACAGGCTGCCAAAGAGCAGCTGTAAAGCCCTTTGCGGTAGCAAAGCTGCTGGCATGTAGTGGGAAGGCCAGAGTGCCGGTGGATGTTGGGAGGCCAGAGGGGGCAGGTAAGTCTGGTGCAGGGGGTAGAACAGGGTGAGGGGAAGGTGGGGAGAGGGTTGAACGGGGCAGGTGGTGGACAGAACAGGGAGGAGATGGGGTTGAGGATGGACAGATGGAACATGGGAGGGGGGGCAGGTTCAGTGGCAGCACCTGGAGGATCCAACCCCCCTTCCCAGGCCTGAATCACCTGCATGGTGGTTCTGAGACTTGTGCCAGTGATATTGCTGGGACAGGTCGAGTTGACCCTTAGTGCTGGGGCAAGGGGACAAATGTCCTCTTACCCCAAGGAGACCTCCTGCAGTCAAAACTCCCCTGCAGGATGCAGCGGAGGCTGCACCAGCACCGCTGCATTGCCGCATGGGGGTTTAAGTAGGATTGGGCTGTTAATGTCTTTGATTTTTGCCAAAGAATTGTTCCCTAAGTAACTTGTTAAGGTTCAACTAACCTAAGCAGAGATGCAGAAATACTTACGCAATAATAGTATCAAAAACATAACTATTTCCTTCTATCATCCAGGAATGAATGTTCCAATGGAGAAATGGTACATTTTTGTAAGGACTATCTGTCCAACACTAACCTCCGCATCTAAAACTTCCGATACCTCACTCTATGAATGGGTTAAAGACAAATACAGTACGTGGACCATAAAAGGGGAGCTAGACCTCATAAATTTGAGATTGGCAACTTTGATTGGCAAAGTCAGAACGAACATTACAGAACATTACAGATGATGAACATCCAAGCTACGCTTCATGATGGAAAGAAATGGAAGATTTCCAGACTTTCTGAAGATCAGCAAGCAGCAGATGATGATGGTAGCCCAGTGATGGCGAACCATTTAGGCTTGGTGTGTCAAAGATTTTGAAAATGCCTAACTTGACTCTGCTGGTGTCGCCCCCCCCCCCCCCGAACTTTTAATAGTACTTTGACTATTGCTAATTTTAATAGTAATTTTGAATTGAACTGAACTGAAAACAACTATAGAGCACATTGCATTTTATTTAACATCAATTAGTTACTTTTTTGTTGCTGAGTTTTACTAGAGAATAATTTGAAAGAGGTCTGCCAAAACCCCTGCCCTAAATGTTCAAGACAAGCCTGTAAAACATTTGCAAAAATATAAGGTGTGTCGGGGCCCTGGGGGAAACACTAGCGTGTCACCCAAAATGACCTCACGTGTCACCTGTGACACGCGTGTCATAGGTTCGCCATCATGGTGGTAGCCCCTCTTTTGGACTAGAAAGCCCTGATGATGCTGATGATGGACATGCTGAGTTTCCCAAATTTAGTGTAGCTTCCAGGCCTTCAGATGACTGTCTGATCTTGAAAAGAAAAGTAAGACGAAAGAAGCAGCCTAGAACAGAGGTGACCAGGATGGCGGCCGCCATCTTGGCAGTGCGGTGCTGTGACCAAGCCCCAAAACACAGCACTTCGAGCTGTGCTGAGCTGGCAGAGTTTGCACACATGGGCTGTAAGCACTGGGGATGGCCCTCCCGCCCTCCCCTGCATCTTACCTTTGCTTTTCTGCCCTTCTCAGAGCTCCGGCTGGCCATGAACCTGGAAGAAAGTACCAATGACGTCATCGGCACTTTCTTCCGGTGGTATGCAGCCAGCTGGAGGCTTGCATAGGAGGCCTGCGTAGGTGGGCCTGCAAAGGTTGGGAAATGCTGGCCTAGAAAATTTGATTTGCAACTACCTTTTGTTCACAGTTTGTTTGTTGTATTGTTCTGAAGAAGAGAGGTGTGATGTACCTTTGTAGTTGCAGTTCCTCCTTTATCTGTTTCTCATAAATTTGTCCATAGAGGGCCTTTGCAAGAAGAGAGAAGAAAGGCAGAGGTGGGGGGGGGGAATGAGAGGGAGAGGGAGAAGAAAGGAAGAAAGGCTTATAACCATGTCTGTGAATAAATATTGGGTGTTTAAATCTTGCGGGCTGCTACTACATATTAGAGACCTGTTACAAAGGTGTGGCATGCCTGTAAGGACAGCTCTCAGTCAGTGACAAAGTTGGTACATCTGAGAACGCTGGTGACTGTGGACAACAATGAGCAAAAGAATATAGGCCAATCTTTTCGAAGACCATTTCAGTTTGGTTGTGTTCCGTTGTAAAGAGAAATGGGTTTCCATGATCGTTAATCAGAAAATTCATTTTATAATGGCCAGCCCAGGTTTAAAACAAGACTGCTGCATCGTTTTCAAAGGTAGTTCCTGGGTCATTCAAGTGGAAAAGTGCTTATTATCTCCTGAAATTTCAGGGTGGTCGTGTGTGGAAAATAGATAGGCCTTCCTTTTAAAGAACACAAATGGTCCTGGAGCAGGATTACATCTGCCACAGATAAAAACTGACTGTTATTTCTGCCTCATTTTCAATCTATTCCTTGGTTTATGGGCCTAAAGACCTTCAGGGAATGTCGCAAATTCACATGCAGTTCTTACAAGCTCCATCTTGCATTTGGAGCTCTGATTTAGATGACAGATGTGTACAATCTTACGTAAAAGCCAAGCAACCTCCCATTGACTCCACATTTTGAGGAGGCTCAAGAGAGGGCAAGTTATTCCAGCTAAGATCAGCATTAACTTAAGCTCAAAAATATCCCTACCACATCCACCTGTTTCTGACTGAAGCATTCCAAGACGAAAGGGGAAGGGTTTGTTTATGCCTTTGGTTAATCTCTCCCTCTTCCACTTCTCCCTTTCACATCCCCTTTTGGAGTTCCTACAGTCACAGATGCAAGTTTCAATTCAACACAGGATCTGTTTACAGCTATTAAAGGCAAATGGCAGTTCTTAACACATGGTGGAAGGCTATTATTAAATACAGAAAACAGAGCCTGTGAGAAATGCCGAAATATTGTCAATTGCTCTGCCTTCTACGAGAAATGCTATTCGTATCAAGTCAATACACAGACAGCAAACAAAAAGAAATCACCCCTCCTCATGTGAAATTATGTCTGACTAACTGAGCTCTCAAGTTCCATATATACTCATAAGCACCCAGTCATGCTTTTCACATTATTCTTTGAAGACTTGGGATGACGGTTGCCGGTGACTCACCCTTTTCTTGGAAAGGATGTACAAATATCTTGTCTACATTGCGTTGCCAGCTCTGTCTTTTTCTGGCAGGATTTTTGTGCTTTGAACAGCTGCATGAATTGCAGCATTTCAGCAGGTGGTTTTTTTTTTCCTAGTACAAAATGTAGTAATGGAAAAAGCTTCACCTGCTGGATTTCTGCCTTTTGTACAGCTGTGAAAAGCACAACAGTCCTTCCAGAAACAAAGTTGGCCACACTGTTAAAGGTGGCCTGCCGCTGGGCTCATGTCTAGTGTGTGTAGAGCACTTGGAACATCAAGGAAGTACAGTATGCTTCTTATCAATAGGCTTACCAGATTTTTCTGGTTCTAAACTGGGACTCCCCCAAATAATTAATTAATCAAAATAATAAAATAAAATAAAAAACAATTGTTTTCTTTTTGGCGCAAAGTGCCCATTTGCTGTCCGAAGGGCGCCCGAAATGTTCTATTTATTTATTTATTTTAGCTAATTAATGAATGAATTAACTTGCCTGTCCCGCCACTGCCATTCTGCCGCTGCCGAGCCTGGCCGGCTCGGATGCCCCTGCTGATGCCGCCTGGGTCCTCTCCTCTTGCTCCCCACTGGATGACCTGGATGACTCCTGCCCCGCTGAAGCCTCTGCCACTGACACCGCTTTTTCCTGTCGACCATCTTGGATCTCGTGAAATCTCGCAAGATCCAAGATGGCCGACAAGAAAAAAGGTACCTTTAAAAATTTTTAAAGCAGTGGCAGAGGCTTTTTAATTATTAATTTTTATTTATTTATTTTAACCCAGGAATTAATTAATTAATTAATTAATTAATTAATTAATTAATTAATTAATTAGTGGGCATACAGTGGGTGGGCTGCTGGATCCATGAAATTTCTACCAGAACCCACTCTCTGCAGCAGTGAGGGGCTGGATTGATTCATGGCTCGAATAAAAATATGGGTTTGCCTTGCCCGCCGTGCCTTGCCCGTGCCGTGCTGTGCCTTGCCTTGCTGCCGCCGTGTCCCCGCAGCCTCCTCCTTCTCCGCTGCTGCTGCTGCCATTTTAAAAACGTAGAAACTTACCTGGGCGCCGGCATCTTGGATCATGAAATCTCATGCCTCATGCCCTCACAAGATTGGGCGCCAACATGTTGAATCTCATGAGATTTCACCGCCATTTTCAAAATGGCGGAGGCGGAGGCTTGCCAACCAGCCCGGAAAATGTTCCAGGACCGTTCTGGGACCCAAGTCCAGGTTCCGGTACGGTTTCGGAAAAAGCTTCTGTATCTACTAGTCATCATCAACGACTCCAGGAGACATTGGAGCTGCTGTTCTTGAGCCTATAAAGAAGTGTTTGCTTTCAAACAGCCAAAATGATCCCAGATAGGATCTACAGTTTTCATAAGGTATTGTCAAACGTGTATCTGCAAGTACAATAAGCTATTTCTTCAGAATGGTTTGAAGTTGCAGGGAGAAGATGGAGCAAGTTCAAGAACTACAAGTTTCTCATGCACAGAAGTCAACGCTCAGGCCAGGAACCACAGCGTTCATCTCTGGCAGCTTTCCTGGCCGTGTCCTGAAAAACGAAATGTCCTGATTTGCTGCAACAACAGTCAAAAGAACACTCTCTCCCTCCCTCACAGCAGGAAAACATTCCCTGCAAATGGTAGTCACTGTGATAACAAAAGCCCCATTCCAATTAGGAAAGCGAAGACATTAACCACATCAGCAGAAACCCATCAGGCCTCTGCTTTATGAGCTTTGTCACTGACAGATCTTTGCTCCTCCTCAGCCTAACTGTAAATTGATTGCCTGCTGCTCTGGGTTGAGCCTGATGTGTACCAGAAGATGCTTCCCAGCATCCTGACAATGATGTGATACCAGGTGCCCTAGGAAATGGCAATCGAAAGCAAAACCAGAGAGAGAGACACACAAACATATGAATGAACTCAGGTAGACAAGCACAAAGGTTAATCCCAAAAGATGGAGAAAGTAAATTCCTGCCCCAGCAGTAAGCAGTAAGCAGCTCTGGGAAACTGAAGCTTCTGATATTTTAATTCCAAGACTGAAGACCAGTTCATAGAATCAGCTGAGAGATATTTTGTTTTTCAAGTGAGCTCATCATTGTGACAGGTACCTTATTATGGATAGGCACTACATTTATGTAGTAAGAGATTTCCTTCTGTGATAGTGCAGCACTGACAGCTGTTTCAAACGACGAAGCTATCATGTGATGGTTACAGTTATCCCAATCTAACCCAGAGCATGTGAATTGTCCTTCAGTTCACATGTTTAAGCGATAGCCATCGTCTTATCATGTGATGGCTTATCACTTTGCAGGTGGGACATTTGGTGGGATAACCACTAGATACGATGTCAGAAAGCAATGATGGCTGAAACTAATGTGGCAACTGATCACTTGGTAAGTTACAACCTCAATTCCATAAGTTTAATGAGGGGAGCAGATAGCATTTGAACAACACCACTGTAAATTTGTCCTCAGAAAACAGCACAAAAACACAGAACACTCCTGATGAGAGGTGACTAATTGCACTCATACATTCATGTTTTCTAACAGGATTACGACAGTACCCCCCGACTACTATAATCCAAGCTTAGTTAGTACAAGACTGTTTCCAAGTCTACATATTTGTCATACTACAAGGAAACAATAGCCTGCATTTACTGTCAGAGGCCTAGTTTTCTAGATAAGGATTTTTACATCCAAGAAACATTTTCATTCTTGACTCAGAAGAGCCCACCAATATTACATAACTGCAGTACTTCTCAGGGGGACCATCATGAGTTCCTGACGGACCTCAACCCGCAAGCAGTTAGGAACTCTTGTTGACATGTGGCATGATAAATGTGAGTTAACCTACAACTTGGACACACACTGGGGCAAGCAACTATTTGTCATGGATGAAGAGGATCAAAGCAGTCACTTCACGTGGTGGATCAGTCAGTGGGGGTCCATGTCTGCCCCGAATGTCCACCTGCCCTCAGTCACTTGCTTTCTTGCTTGCCCCCCCCACCTGCCCACCCTCATTACTCATCAGTATCGTCCTCATCCTCCTTTGCCTTTTCCCTCACTCCCTGCATTAAAAAGGAAGTGGGGGACAAAGAAGAAGAGGAAGTGTGCAGCAGGAGAGTAGAGTAGTGGGATAGAGCTCTAACCTTGTAGAGTAGTGGGATAGAGCTCTTCCCTACTTTCCTCTTTCTCTTCTTCCTCTTCTTCCCCATTTCCTTTTTCAATCCAGGGAGTATGGGAAGAGGATGAAGAGAATAATGGAACAGTGGTAGCAGATCTGGAGGAAGGAGGAGAAGCAGAGGCAGCTCTTCATGCCAAGTAAGGGAGACGGTGACAGCTATTGGTGTGTCCCCCCCCTCGGGCGTAGCTCGCTCTTGGCCCAGGCCCGCATGAGCCAAGCAATGCCTCAAGCTTCACCTACATTCTCAGTCAATCTGACCCTGTGGTCAGACCCTGTCTATTTGGGCATTCCCATCTGTCATAAGTGTGATGTGTCTACTCTACAGTATCATAGCACATATGGCTGAGAGCACCGTCACAGAACACCTGATTGCACTTCCCAGATATCTCCAAAAGGATGAATTACCACAGCAGTGGGAGCTGTTTAGAGACAGAATTAGAGAGGGGGGGGGGACCACTCAGAATCACAAGGGAAATAGGAGAATGCAAAAAGTTAGAAACAGAGGGTTCAATGAGTGCTAAATTGTGCTGAGTCTGAAAGATGGAGCAGAGAGCTTGCACTTGAGGTTGCTAAGCAAAGGTGCCAAGTTAGTAAAAAAGAGATCCCCAAAGGACCCAAGGAATAAAACTGGAACAGTGGGAAGTAGATTGGATACCTGTTATATATAATTATTCCCGAGCCTCTTGTGGTGCAATACCATTACGTGTGCCATCAGCACTAAACACATCTGCTCACACAATACAGCCTTGGATTCCTTTTTTTCCCTTGTCCTTTCTTACAGAGCATCGAAGGATTAATAGGAACCTTTTAAAAAGACTTAATGCATTTTCTTTTCAGGATTGTACTAAACGCCTTTCCAGACGGTGGGAGAAACAGTCCCAACATTTATGTGAAGTACTATCCTCAGCACCCAGAGTGCAAACATCAGTCCCACATCATGGGTGGGGCAGGAGGGGTCAGCCTTATGACTGACGGGGGGGGGATTGGTTTTCCATAAGCAAGCGGATTCTGAGTGCTCCAGCATGGACGTACAAACCTATTAATGATATTGTTTAAGTGTAAAAGATATGAGTTTTAAAACGCTACTACTTATACATTGGTATGGGCATGACAGGAGTAGGCAAGAGATTGAAGGCTGGTCATGAAGGGATGTCCCATCAGTGTGCGTGATGCACTCGCATCCTATCAGCATCACACTCGCAGCGGTGCTTGGAGGTGAATGGAAGCAGACGTGAATTCCTAGAAAGCAGTTGCATTTTTCTGGTGCAACAAAATCACGTAGTAGTTGCACTTCCTGGTGCAACAACATCTGGATTCTTCCCAGCAGTTTGGCAAGGAGCACACGGTTTATTGCCTGGATTCTGGAAACTGTACTTAGTTTTGCAAGGGTTTCATCTTCTAATGAATCTTGGTGGAGTTTACTTACTGTATATACTAATCAAGCAAATCATTGTAAAAGAAAAATCTGTGCTAGAAACCCCCCCACCCCCACCCCGATGTATTCTGTCTGGAATACACTTGTTGTGAAAGAAAAGAGGAAGCACCTTTGTATATTGTCCTTGGCATTTTCTCCTGGTACATAAATAATGATATCCTGTTTCACATAATGTACTAGCCCAGAGGAAGTCAGAGTCTCTTCTCCTTTCCATCTCCACAGAATGGAAACAGGCAACTGAAATGACCACAGCAAGGGGCATTTCTTGTAACATTCTGTGCCTGAGTTGGACTTTACTGTTGCTAGCGAGACTTTGCTGTATGGATAACAACACCAACAGCCCAATCCTATCTAACCCCCCCCCGCCAATGCAGCTGCGCCACTGGAGCATGTGCTGCATCCGGGGGGGGCAGTTCAGGAGGTCTCCAGGTATGGAAACGTTTGTTCCCTTGCCTGGGGGGGGGGGGAGACTCTGCTGTCACGATGGGTATACTAGGACCTGCACCAGTGATTTTGCTAGCACAAGTCTAAATGAACTCAGGAAGGTGGATTGAGGTCAGGAAGGGGGATAGGATATCGGTGGTGGAGCTGCTACTGCTGCTACTGCCCGTTCCAGGTCTTGACGCACTCCCCTCCCTGCACTGGTCGCCACCCTGTTACTTCCCCTCCCTGTCCCGTTCTGCCCACCCCCCATGCCGACTTACTTTTCTGGAGGCTGCTGGCGCATGACTTGACACATGCAGCAGTGACCCAGTTGCACGGAATGGCGGTTCCGGGTCGTGTTTTGCAGCCACCATAAAGCACGCTGCACCACCAGAATGCGAGTTCCGGCAGCTCAGCAAGCCCATAGGACTGGGCCGTGAAACTTGCAAAACTGATGGGGGGGGGGCAATTGGCACATGAATTTGGCATAAGCTTTTGTAGCCATGGTAATCATATACATGAAGGAGCCGACTGAGTGGATAGGTATATGTCCATGGGTAACAAAGGGGGGGGGGGTGTTTACAAAGGGAGCCCAGAAGGCCAAGCAATGTAAGAATTGGCATGTCATATAACTAGGCTTACCATTTGTCCCGATTTCGCCGGGACCGTCCCGGTAATCGGGGTCGATTCCCGGTCCGGTCCCGGGGGACGAGTGGGCGCCGCCATCTTTTTTTTTATTTTAAACTTACCGGGCAGCATCTTGGATCACGAAATCTCACGTGATCCAAGATGTCGGCACCCAAATCTCGTGAGGGCATGATGCCCTCACGAGATTTGGGCGCCGACATCTTGGATCACGCGAGATTTCGTGATCCAAGATGCTGCCGGCGCCTGGGAAAGTTTCAAAAAGCAGAAGATGGCGGCAGCGAGCGGTTGTCCGGCCACTCTCTCACCGGCATGGAGCCAGTGAGGGAGCGGGCCAACCGACAGCCTGCTTGCCCGCGCCGCGCGAGCCTCTGGAGGCTCGCGCGGCGTGGGCAAGCAGGCTGCAATCCCCGGTCTCCCAGCGTCTCCGATGCGGTGCCGTTGGGAGACCGGGCGGGCGGGCCAGCCTGCTTGCCCGCGCGGCGCGAGCAAGCAGGCTGCGATCCCTGGTCTCCCAGCGGCACCGCATCGGAGCCGCTGGGAGACCAGGCGGGCCAGCCTGCTTGCCCGCGCGGCGCGAGCAAGCAGGCTGCGACCCCCGGTCTCCCAGCGGCTCCGATGCGGTGCCGCTGGGAGACCGGGCCAGCCAGCCTGCTTGCCCGGGCGGCGCGAGCCTGTCGGAGGCTGTCGGAGGCTGAGCAGGCACCCGGCGAAACACAGCCTGCTTGAGCCTCCGGCAGGCTCGCGCTGCCCGTGCAAGCAGGCTGTGCTTCTCCCGGTGCCGCTGCGAGTCTCTCCCGGTGCCGCTGCGAGACTCGCAGCGGCACCGGGAGAAGCACAGCCTGCTTGCACGGGGGCTCAAGCAGGCTGTGTTTCGCCGGGTGCCTGCTTGCCGCCGGCCCCAGCAGCAGCAGCAGCAGCAGCAGGACAACCAGCAGCAGGACGGCCAGTGACCAGGTAAGTCGCATATTTTTTAAATATTTTTTAAAAGAAATATTAATTATTTAATTGAAAATTTCGGGCGCGCTTCGCGCGGCAAGGGGGGCGATTTGCGCCCCATTTCTTCCTTAATTAATTAATTCACATTATTTCCCCTATCGGTTATTTGTGTTTGAAATTTTGGTGTTTTTTCTGGATGTTTTGTACTTTGTGCTTGGTTACTCGTGGTTGATTCTACTTTGTGATTGGTTTTGGCTCTTTCTGCTTGGTTTTGCGTTGCTTTTACATTAATTAATTATTTGCCTTGCGGAGGGGGGGGTTATGGGTGTGTGTGTCCCGGTTTAAAGTTTTTATAATATGGTAAGCCTACATATAACTATGATTTCCTAAATGAAATCAACCCTGACTGTTCCCTGGAAGGACAGGTACTGAGGCTGAAGCTCAAATATTTTGGCCACCTAATGCGAAGAGAGGACTCTCTGGAGAAGACTCTGATGCTGGGAAAGCTTGAAGGCAAAAGGGGAAGGCAAAGGATGAGATGGTTAGACAGCATCACCGATGCAACGAACATGAAAATGAGCGAACTCAGGAAGATAGTGGAGGATAGGAAGGCCTGGTGGGATATGGTTCATGGGATCACAAAGGGTCGGACACAACTTAACGACTGAACAACAGCAATAACTATGCAGAACACAAACATTTGCAAGGCCCAGTCCAAGAAAAATTCAGTCATAGTCACTAACACAGATCAGAAGTAACATTCACTGTTTATAATGTATGATCTCTGCAAACTGAGAAAAGTTCAGTCTTTTACCTCTCTTTAACTATCCTGACAATGTCAGCAAATGTTTGTGTATAGGGTGTTAAATGGAAACAGATCCATGGAAAGTTGCTTGTGAATGCCCCTATGGCACCTCTTGCTTCATGCCATGAGAATAAGAATGATTTCACAGATGAAACAAAATCTACTTCAAACAATAGCCCTTTGGCAAAGGACCCCAAAGACCTTCTCAAAGAGCTTCCACCAAGATTATGCTTCCATGAATGGTAATAAAGGATTGCACATTACAATCCTTGGTCCCTTGGGAAATCTCCTTGGAAGTAACAGTTCTACTTCTGCCTTTGGAACATTTCTCTCTGAAATCCTAGTGATGATGTCACTTCTCTGAGGAGTGAGATTGGATATAGCTATCTCAGCAATCCAAGCACATCTGTTACTATGGGATGTCCTGCTTTTCAGGGAAGGTGAGAGGAAACAAGGTAACTGTATATCTGGCAAGATGAATTGCTTGGTGATGCATTGTGGGATGGCTCTTACATCATCGAATAACAAGGCAATAATGTTTACACTAGTGAGAGTTCAACGAGAGGAAGAAAAATACTGCTCCAGGCTAAGTACCGTATTGTCCCGAGTATAAGACGCACCTGATTATAAGACACACCCTTAAAGTTTGGTGCTATTAAAACAATTAATTAAATCACTGGCATTAAATTGTAATAGCCTGATTATAAGACGCACCCCTAGTTTAAAAACTTAAAATTAGGAGAAAAAAGTGAGTCTTATACTCAGACCAATACGGTATACAGTAGAGAGGTGTTCCTGTGTAACAGTGTAATGATGCTTATCTGTATGTGAAAAGATGCCCCCTGCTATCCAGAAAAGTGTTATCTGTGAATGCACAAGCCCTGGGGACCTGAATAAGAGCAGGTGTTCTTTTAGCTCATTCTACTTGGACCTTTGGCCCTCTCCTTTCCATCTTCTGCCAGAATCAAACCATGGTTTGTGTGTGCATGCGTGCGTGCGTGTGTGATTTTGATCCACAAAAATCTGCACAAAATTCAGGATGCGACTTTTGTTTGATGGCAATATTAGGATGGCATGGGAAGCTGCATACAGTCTTTTCTCCTACAAAAAATAACCTCTTTGTTCTTAACAGGACTGTGGTCTGTTAACTTTCACCGCATTTCTCCTCTGAAAATGCTCTGGACCTGGATTTTAAAGCTGTGCACAGCTGTTCCAAATTCATTTACAGTGTTCCGAGGCTGAAGCTGCTGGCTGAGACCATCAAAACATATTTTTAATTTAGAACATTGGCCAAGATTTAGCCTATTTTAGGCTTTTTTTTTTCTTTTTTAAACCAAACCATGGGGCCTCATTCAGATTATGTTACACAGAAGACAAACAAGAGGCAAGCAAACTCATACATAAATCTAAGAGACAGGAGGATCCATATATTAGTCATATATGGAAACTTTATTCCAGACCTCCCACCAAAGCCGGATTCACTGTCTGCTTTATCAGTTTTATCAGTTGAATAAGATTTTCAGTGGTCCAGTTTTCCATTCACATGTGTTTTTAGGGAGATACCACCTGCATATTACAAGGAAAATCTGGCTGATTCCTTCATTAATGTGCACTTTAAGAAAAAGAACAGGAAACATTATTGTATCCTCCTGCTCTGTTGGGATTAATGCGAGTTGATTGGTGAATGTGCATGAACACTGGTGTTCGCACATTCACAAGAAGGTATCAGCAATGGGTACCAATTGTCAGTGTCCATAGAGAACATGCGGTGCCTTTTCCACCTCTGACATATCTCCAGATAAGTTTTACACTGCCCAGATAATATGCCTAATCCTCAAGAGGGGGGTACGAGCATTGACTAGTGAATGTACACATGACCAGATTGACACTTTACAGTATAGTACAGTGTCAGCCTGGTAGTGTGTACATTGGCCAATCAATGTACATATTCCCTGAGTCAGGGCTAGGCATCTGGGCAATGTACAATCTGGCACAGTATAAACATTGTACGTTCACCCAACAGTACTTGCCGAGTTAGCAAGCATAGTTTCCAATATGAAACATCCCTATGCTGTCTGTTCAGCCCCCTGAGCCAACGATGAGGAGAGTCAAGGATCTGTAGCATGGGGTAACAGCTGATTATTACAACAGCTATCGCTGAGCTGCTTCACATTTCATTGTAGCCACTCATGGCTGAAAGACTGGGGTTGGTATCAGCTCCGAAATACAGCTGGAGTCAGCAGAGGGGAGGGGAGGAATGAGGAGAGAGAAGAGGAGGAAGGAGATAATGAGAGAGCTGAAGAGAAAGAGAAAGCAAAGGAGGACAGGGAGAAGATTGGAGGGCGAAAACTGAGGGCCAGGGACAGCCCTGTAGTCCACTACCTGCCAGCACACCAAAGATGCCCAAGTGTGTCCCATGGGATGGAGACCTTGCTTCCTCCCTACAAGGCCACAGATGTGCCCTAGGGAGGCCATGCTGGGGAGTGGTACCCTCGAGACTCCTAGAGCCTGGAGAGAGTCTGCAGCAGTGCACTGTCTGGGCTCTCCTGCATCTTCTGCAACTCTAGCCCCTGGCAGAAGGTGGGAGAACAGCCACAAGAACAGGACCTTTGGTGGGTGGCAGTGTGGGCCACATGGGCCAAAACGGAGGTGGACGAACCCAAAGGAGGGAGCACTGGGAAGACCCCTTTGTTTTTGTCTGGACCATTCCACCAATAAATGGTGAACCTGAAATCCCAATTCTGCCTCTTCCTACAACTGACCTATGTGGCCTTCTCAAGCTTCCTAGATGTGGAGCTTCCCCCCTCCTGGAGGAGGAGGAGGACTTCACCACCCCCTTCTCATGTTGTCACTGTGTGCACATTTTCCATCTTCCTGTGATGAGTGTGCATAAACCCTGTTTTTTTATGCAAATCTTTACTGAACTAAAACCTGCACTGGCACTGATATTTATTATTCCTGCCGCCACCCTCCCCCCCCCCGAAGGTTCTTAACAGAGGGGTTGTAGCTGAATGTCACAGCACATATTTTGCATGCAGAAGTTCATGCAAATGTACAGTGTGGCACAGTACATAGGCACAGCACAGTCTCTGGTTTCGCCAGGCAAGACTGGGAAGGACCTGTCTGAGAGCTGGGGTGTAGCATATGCTGAACTGTATGGCTCAGTGGTGTGGCTCATGGTAAGGCAGATTCATAGTTCGGCTTCATTGTGGACCTGGCAACTGTTTTCCTAATGATTAAGAATCAGAGTTAACTATAATTCACATACACAAATGTATAAATTATTATGCCATAAGGTAAGAGACAGGGCTACTTTTTCAAAGAAGATATCCTTACGGCAGCTAAAACTGAATGATTCAATACAATTAGTCTTTCAGCTCAATAACTGAGTGAGTCCCAAACTTGAAATGAAGACACGGTTGCGGTTTTATAGGCCCCTTCTAATATATTAATGAGTCATCATTTCCTGATGAGTTTCATATTGACCCAGAACTGTATGGACAATGAAAACCTCCAACAAGGGAGAGTTCACAACTGCACAAGCCAGACTTGGGCCAGACCAGTCTCACAGTTAGTAAATTCTTCCTCATGTCATGCTTAAGTCTACTTCTCTGTAATTTCAACATATTGGTTCTAGTCCTGCCCTCAGAACTGCTATTAATGAAGTTTTCCCATCTGCCACTACATTGCTCAACTCAGTCCCACTGGCATTCCAAGGGTGGTATGGAACCGTAAGTGGAGCAGGACACCGGTACATGCGTGTAAATGGCCCCTCCCCTTTGTCCGTCAGGGCCATTCCCAGAGGGCGATGGCTAACATGCGGGCGGTTCCGTTTCACCTGCACGGTAGCCGTCACCCACTGGGAATTACTCTGACTGGCGAGGGGGAGGGGCCACTTACACACACATAGTGGCGCCCTGCTCCAGTTACGGTTCCACACCACCCTCGGAATGCCAGTGCTCAGTCCAGAGACCTAAATGCTGCAAAAAGTTCAACTTTCAGGTTAGGATAAGAAATGCAAATGGAATAGTCTCGGATGCCACAAGCACAATTGAGTATCCCTTTTTTTGATCATTTATTTTGAGCACAGGTATTGCAATCTCTTGGTACAGAACTTGGATTATTGTGGTACATAATTTGGCACAAGGTTTGAACACCATTGCCCATATAGTGTACAAGAATAGGATTATCTTGCATAGGAATATTCCCAATAGCCATAACACTGGATTGCTTATGGGTGCAGGTGTTTCTGTGAGTCAACATGAGGAGATGTCAGACGACTGATGCAACAGCCCTGATGTTGGTTGCCAGAAATATCCTCTCAGCTTTCTAATATCTTGTTACTGCTGAAAGATAAATGTCCCATGTCAGTTTTTCCTGTTTACCGAGCATGGAACAGATGTGTCTCTGGTCAAAGCTGTATCCAAGGCTTGTAATGGTTTTACAGGTGACTTTGTGCTCGTGTTGCACAGAATTAGCAGTAAGCTGCTGATTGCTCCCCAAATGCCAGCACCATTAATAGAGTCACGAGGCTCTTTGCAGAGATGAAGCAACAGTAGCTCTGCCCAACTCTGATGGGACCAGGTGTTCCTGAATCATTCCTGGAAGAATGAAATGTGAAGGCAAATTGATGTGTTAGCAGTGACCTATTCCCAAGGTCAACAGTCTGGTAGTTTCAGTGTTTCTCGAATCTCTACTAGTTTCAGTGTCGTTTTTAAGGAGTGTGGTGTGAGTCAGGCATTGAGATGGGAAGAGGCTGGAGGCAGAATATATGAATCACAGGCAGCCAGCCTTTTATTTGGGAGAGGACTCCCCACCACCTGGGAAAGAAAACACTCCTTCTCTTTTCCCAGTCCTTCGATCTTCTTTTGATACCTCCAGTAAACGAACAATGCAACCCACAACCCAGATAAGCCCCAGTGTTTGGTTTTCGGCTGATGGAATTTCATTGAAGTAAATGGTATTAAAGCAGCTTGAATATAAGTATTTGTACTTCACTTGGAATGGACTGAAATGATGTGAGCAAATTGTGAACTGAAGGGAGATTGCTGCTACTTCGCCCACTTAAGAATGTAATTGTTCCCATCTCTATCTTATGGACCATAAATTCCTAGACGTCCCTCCTAACCACTTCTGAGCCATCCCCACAATGAGGTATAAGCACCATGACATCAGCATGTGGATGCCATTTTAGAGCTTTGTCCATAACAACTGTGAGTTATTACTGCCTTGTTGAAAGCTTTTAGACCATCACGGTTCAGACAGAAATGCATCTCTCTTTCACTTTGATTTTCAATAAAGAGAATTGCAAATGCAGGTCTTTGCTAGCAATTGTCTTTGAATGCTGATGATCGCGTGCATGCACATGCCAATGTGAAAGGCGAGGGGAGTGTTTCAACTCTCCCTCTCTCGGGCTTGGCTGAGCACTCTTGGTTTCTTGAAATGAGTCACACCTGTTCAGTTAGCATTAATAAATCAAATCTACACTTGCTAAAAAGGCTAAGTGAAGCCCCCGGACTACAAGCACTGGTTTAGAGATTTGTTGGCAGGAGCTATAGTAAACAAGGATGAAGGATTTGGGCAAAAGCACGGTCTGTGTTTCATTTGCTGCTAGCTCTGGGATAGTGGTGCCATTCAAGGTAATGCACTTTTCCTAAATACGCCATTTATGATATTCACTGCAAGAGAGGCCCAGCAGAGTTGGTCCTATACAAAGAGAACAGACCAAATTCTGCGCTTAGCAGTTGACCAAGAATAGCTCCAACTGTCCTGGTATAGCCCTGATCAGGGGCGTCACTAGACGCGCGTCACCCTAGTGCGGGGACGCGCGTCACCCCCCCTAGGGGCGCGACGTTATAGAAGGCCCTGGAGCGTCGACGGGGTCGGACGCTCCGAGGCCGGCTCCCAGGCCGGCCTCGGAGCGTCCGGAGGGCGACGCGCGTCACGGAGGTGACGCGCGAGGGGGTGCGCGCGTCACCCCATGACGCGCGTCACCCCCTGGCGGCCCGCCCCCCCCGCCACGCTCCAGTGACGCCAGTGGCCCTGATAGATCACCGACTTATCTTTAAGTCAAGGCAGAGAACTCAGAGGAATGGGTCAGAGGAATATCCCAAATTTGTAAAAGAGGAGGTCTGGGACTCATTTTCCCTTGAGCTCCATGACCATCCTCCTTGGCCGCGACAACCCATACTGTTGGAATACGGGTGCAACACCACCTACAGGACTCTGGAGGGCAGAGGTGTAGGAGGTGAGGTATGCTGAACTCTTAGAGAGGTCACGCCAATCAAGGACACCACCTACAGGACTCTGGAGGTCCAGGTGCCTGAGACCCTTTACTTTGTCCTTTGTGTTACTTATAGGAGGTATGATCTTTTACATAACTTCCTCTCTCTCTCTCTCTCTCTCTCTCTCTCTCTCTCTCTCTCTCTCTCTTCCTGACCATCAAAGGACCAGCATCCAGGTTCTTGACCTCTGTCCCTGAATGGCAGGCAGCCATTGCCAAAGAGTGTTCCTTGATTTCCACACATCAGCTAAACAGTTTAGTCCATTTTGGCTTCTGCTGCAGAATTGTGCCACTAATTTTTTTTCAAAGCTTGAGCCTGGAGGAGAAGAATTGCATGTTTGGACTGAATGCTGTGAGGGCGTTTCCAAACCAGGCAGCCTAGCCTAACTCCATTTTGGTTTCTAGCTGACATTTCTTAGGAGCTGGGCAGGACTTTGCCCTGTAGGAGGTGAGGTATGCTGAACTCTTAGAGAGGTCACGCCAATCAAGGGCCATTAAATGGGAAGGAAGGGGCATCCATGTGTCTCATTTCCTCCAAAGTCTTGCAAATTTAGGTGCCCCATCCTGACAGAATTTCGATGCAGCCCAAGTCCTACTGCATAACAAATTATGTTTCAACTGACCAGTGACAAGGTCACCTGGACAGTCTTCAGATTCCTATGCCAGGAAGCCTCTCCCATCAGCTCCTCTAATCAGCAGACTAAGGACTGGTAATCCCTCTATTCCCTTTGATCCTGGCTGCAACAACCCTCTCTCTCTTCCTGAAAAGCCTCCATCCTCAAAGCTTGTGTTTAAAGTCTCCCACTAATCCTCTCCTTTCCGCTGGTTGGCTGGGGAGGAAACTCAGCACAGCTGCAGCCTTTCACTCTCGCGCCATTTTCTTCATTCGTTTAATCCCTGCCTGTCCAAAACGGAGCTATTTCTCTCCCACAATCACCTAAGTTCGGTGTAACTGATTTCTCAAGCAAAGTAACTGATCTCTTAAGCCAAGTAAATGTGCCTTTTCCTTGTTTCCTTAATAAACCCTCTCTTCTTTGAAACGCGCAGTCTCAGTTACTGTTAGCCTAATTTAGAGGCACTTTGAGGGTATATGTGGAAAAGCGCAATACCAGTGGACCTGTCCAAAACTAGCATCGAGTCAGATCAGAAGAGCCTTGCTATGCTACCAATGCTAGCGTTCATTTGAATTGAATAAGGAGAAGAATAGCCAGCTGGAATTTAAATGATCTGCGAGATAGCATTAGAACTAAGAAATGTTCTGGCTAATTAAAGTGGATGGACAACTGCAAGTACTGGGTATTTTTGCAACTTAAGTTCATGGCCAGGCATTGGCCTCTGATAGAAGGAAGGGTTTTGTTCATTGTAAGCGTCCATACAGTACGCCATTCACTTCTGCAGACTTCCTGAAAAAGTCTTCTTGGTGCTTGGCTGAGCCGCTTCCCACCCTGGAGTCCGATTGTCTACAGTTGGTTTCCATTCTCATCACACTTACATTGCTGAAGAAGCAAACTGTTTCTCAGTTTAGTTTTTGGAATTGCAATGGAAAGTGGACTGCCATGTCAACGCGGAGTGGAAACTTGGAGTCACCCCACTAACCCAATCCTTCAGCGTTTTTCTCTTTCATTTCCTAATGGTCTCAAGGATCAAAGTACAAGAAATATGGTCTTAGCTCATTGTATTTTTCGTTTCCATTCTCATAAGAACGTTAAACATAATCAGTGCTGCTAGACATCTGAGAACAATATATATTGTTGCTTGAAGAATGAAGAAACAGACCAGAGATTGCAAGAGGAACTAGTTTGTCCAGGAAAGGGCAAAGGAAACAAAACCACAGGGGTCGCTGCATAAAAAAGACCATCAATCATCTGTCCAAGAAAATTTAACCAGCATTAAAAATGAATTCTCTTGACCTACCAAACTCCCCATCTGGCAAATGAGCAATCTTGAAGGTCTCTGAAGCTTCAGAAGATAACACAAGTAATTCAGCCATGTGTTTCTTCATGGGTTACTTGCATGTCTATGTACTATATGTGTACGTTATTCCCAGTGCCACTGGGCATACAGTAGGTAGGCAGGTAAGCAAGTTAGCAATGAAGAGAAGCAGCAGCAATCTACACAAAGGGGCAGAGTCTCTTGTAGTGAGGAACAGGTGGCCAAACACACTGAATTGAAATGTTGGAGTATGCATGGGGTTTGATGCAGACAAAGAACCCCATTATTCTCCATAGGAGATACTTGCACATTTAATTCATGTTTGCTATGATATATTTTCTCAAACACAAAGACAGGACTGATGCCAGGTTTTAGTAGCCAGCCAGGCAAAACCCTCCTTAGCATCCACCATGGTGCTCAGTCCACTACTGCCCCACCCCCTGGTTTCATCTCCGGATCTCCCATTTCTGCTACTCCCCATGGCTGTTAGTCCAACAAGCTTACTGGGCAGCAGCATCAATAGCTCCTTCTTCAGCGCTGCTGCCCAGGGCAACTTCCAGGTGTCCTGGTTGGTCCCTTGATGTACATCAGGAGAGATCACATTAGGAAATTCTGAAATGGTGCAGCTGCAGGCTGGGGGGGGGGGCAGGAACACTGAAGAACTGTGAACTGTAGGAGAATAGGTAGGGCCCCCTTAATATAATCCATAAGCCCCACCCCTGACCCCCCCCTATTATCATGCCCTCCTATAACTTCTAAAACCAGTAGATTCTGGTTAGTGATTCTTAATGATTATCTTCTTCTGTCTTCACCAGGGGCACTGGGCTGGGAGGGGGGGGGCAGGAACACTGAAGAAGGAGCTGTCATCACCACTGCTGCTGCCTGATAAGTCTTGAAAATCTGGTAAGTGTCACCTGTGCCATTTAGAACTCTCAGACTATCTCGTTCTCTGACACATACCAGGAGGCTGGGATGTCCACAAATTCCATTAATCCCACTGCAGGTAGTGACACTGAAGCAGAGGTGCCTGCTTGTTGTTCCTGTGTAGTAAGCTTGCCCAGGCAGGGGGTGGGGGGGGCGGACATCAGCAAACACTTCTCCCTTAGCAGCAGCACCACCTGCAGCTGGAGCAGTGACATTGGAGTGACTGGTCATCTTCTGCCTCTCCATCCATGAATGGGCTTCTTCCGGGGGCCTCTGGAGGATTCCATTTGCAGAGAAGGCAAGAGCAAAGCAGCGGCTCTGAGTTGCACCACTGCTTGTTGTTGTGGCACTTGGCAGGTGGGCCTCGGGGATCGGGCCAGTGGTAGTGCAAGCGATGGTGGCGGCAGGCTCTCCTGGAGGGCTGGGAGGGACCCTGGCATTTGCTCAAGGGTGTCGTGAGCTGATGTTGGCCCTGACAGAGTGAAATGTCTTTTGCATACAGCCCAGTGCTCATGCCTGGGGGGGGGGCCTTCTTAAACTTCAAAAAAGAAGAACCCTCCAGTAACCCCACTGTTGTGCACTGAAGAAAATATCCTTTTGCTTGCAGATCCATTTCCGTTCACAGCTGGAAGCAGAGTGTGAGATGTAGACATTGCTGCGGTTTGTCAATATCTTGAAACCTATCCCTAAGGGACACTAATTACCCCAATCTAACCGGCTCAAACAAGGATGCCAAAAAGAAAGTCTCTTTCTAAACGATGCTATCTTTTAAATTACCTGAGGGTTGCTATGCTCTTCAAAGGATTGTTTGATCAATTCTGTATGCACAGTAGTCTAGCTAAAGTTCAGGCAGTATTAACTGAACTGCTTCTAGAATTTGGATATGCCTGTTTGAACGGAAGATTTTTATAAGAGTAAAAGGAAGTTTCTGCTGGGTAAGACCTATAGTTCCCTTCTTCTTTGTGATCACTATTAAGATCAGAATGATATGCCTGGGATAAACAAGTAGTTTGTCTGATCTTTACTCTGGTATAATTATGGGAATGTTTGGTCTCCATAATGAGAGGACTATAGTGGGGTTGGAATTGTTTATTTTCCCCTTCCTTTTCAAGTAGGGCAGTCCCTACCAACTCATTTAAAGATATTGTTAGAAACTCATTCAAAGATATTGTTAGAACTCGTGATGGTGGCACTTTACGTATGACCCCCAAGATTAAACATCTAGAACAATGAAGTACTGTATCTTCCTTTTGATGGAGTAGAACTTATGATCAAAATTGTTGCTGGTGAAAGCAAGGTGACATTTCTGAGGCCCAAGAGGTTAAGTCATCATCCCTTCAACATTTAGCACAACTTTATACAGCTGTTGAATTTGCAAATATGTTTGCTTCTCTCTTTAAGCATCGTTGCATTTTAAAAAAATAATAGTCTTGTTTCATTCTGCATAGACTAGAGGCAAATTATTGTCTTTTCTCAGAGAGCTGCATGTAGTTTGAAAGTGGTTTACTTCTTATGCACTGATCCCATTTTCAAATAGGTTTTGAAAACTTTTCAAAATCCTACAATGCCTGTTTGACCAGAGGCACCAGTGGGACCAACTACATATATGCAGAATACCATGGGAAGTGATGCTTTCTGAAACACTCTCCCTCGCCCAGATAAAATATGCCCGTTACCAATCTGGTGTGGGGTCAAATGTACTCCAAAGTAAGTTATACAAATAATAACCTGGGTGGCTTGCCTTCATCATGACATCAGCTGCAAAAAAATAAATAAATCAGTTCTGCATTAAGCATTTCCCTTTGGCAGCGCAAGAACTGAACCGCAGCAAAGATAATGGGGTTGATAATTATGATTTTTGTACATAGAAAAATGACTCAACATGAGCATGTACGGGTTACTTTTAGCTTTCCATTCAATTCAGTGAGATGCAAAATGACACTGACCCAACCAGCACACACACTGCAATTTACCAAAAGTTACAAGTAGAGGACATGAACTTGTTGGAAAAAGTAGTCTACTATGCATACAAATTAAGCAGAGTTATATAATGGAAGAATCCTTTTCTGACTGCTCCCCACCAACCCCTGCTAGTTTGCTGCTAACAATAAAACAAGTGCATAGGCAGTAAAGAACAAAAACACTTTACTTACCATTTAAAGTATGTCATTTCTGTTTGGTAATTCAGGTTCTAGACTTTGGAACAGGGAATCCTAGAGCTATTCCCTTTGCGTGGCTGTGGGTGTGAGTTCATGGCATGGACAACTCCATGCAGCTGAAAGAGCTCATGGAGGGAGGTCCTGCTCACTGGAAGGCCAGGAGAGAAAGAGGGAGGGAGTGAGGGAGGGAGCAAGGTGGGGACATACCCCTGCAGGTCAAAGGGGACAAAATAAAGATCTGAGACAGGTACCCTGAGTCATCTGCTTCCTAGACAGTACACTGCCCCCTAGTGTCCTGCAGGTGGCATTGTACCCACTTGCCAACAGAACCCCCACATCAATCATAAAGATTGAGGACTACAGGCAATATGGAGTTGTAACAAGATTAAATCAAAGTTCTCCCTTTTTCTTTCCCCACTTCTTTGGATCAGTTTGATCTCATTTGTCAGATAAATTATTTTCTGTGAGCAAGTTAAGAAAAAAAAAGTGGGTTGTCCAGCTGATGTGAACCAACCGATGAAGCTTTAGCAAAATTACTGTGTTGATGTTTCTTACATATGATTTGAGTTCAATTCCTAACGGCTCCTTATTACTCTGTCTAAATGGATGCGGAAGCTCATTGGAGCAAGGAGGCATCCTTGACAACTGCCTGAGTGACAGTGAACCACCAGCCTTCCATCATTTGCTCACAAAACAATGCTGCTTGTCATTCAAGGACCACATCACGTTAATTAAAACAGTGTGTCAGATTAGAGGGGGCCAAACATCATGATGAGAATCTTCTTAGACTGCGACAAACACACAATAATATAAACCATGAAATATGTCGAGTTCTAATTTCTATCACACGGACTCAGATGCTTTTACATTCATAACATCCCCATGCACATAGCTCTCCAACCCTTGTTTGGACATCCCATATACCAGACAGGGCTTCAGTAGGCTTGGCGCCCTCCTCTGTCTTGTCCCAGGGTGGGAGCTCCACCTCCAAGGAACAGGAGAAGGGCATTTGAGGCAAGGGGGTAAACACAAGTGCTCCCTTTACTGATGCTTTAAGGGGTTTACTGGAGATAAACAAAAGTACAACAATTGGGATCAACTAAACATGGTTGCTTCACCTAGGGATGGGTTCCATCAGGACTTGTCTTGTAGTTGTGTGTTACTCCAGCCCCTGTTGGCTCTCTCCTATGTAGATGACTAGTGTCCTCAACTTCTTCTTAGCGGTTGGGGGGTGACTTAAGACCCTGAAAACAATGCAACACTAACCATAGCGTCCTTAAGATAAGTGTTGCATTGTTTTCAGCCCTCCAATCCACTTCCTGTTAGCACTTAGGGAGTCTGTTTAGGGAGTCTCCTGTGCGTTGCTTTCGCTTCCCTGAAAGGCTCCGAAGGTGAGGGGGCGGGGCCGCTTCGTTCCTCTGTGTAAAGGAGGCTCCGATTTCAGCAGCACTTAGAGCTCCACTCCCCTTGTAGTGACGCCAGTGCTTCCTGCTTCCTGTTAGCATTTGCAAACAGCACAGAGACAGAGAGACACAGGAGACGACGTCATGTTGGATGCAGATAAGTCATTTGTGTGATGGGGGAATTTGTGAGCCATGGATAAGTGAAACTGTTCCCGTGGATAAGGGAACCGTGGATGCGGGGGGCGCCTGTATGCCACATTTTTGACCACCTACTATTTCCATGATGGTGGGAATTTAAGGAGGCACAGGTTTGGAAGGTAACTAGGTTAGCTTCTTTGTTATTGAAAGAGGCTCTGCGCCATGATAGGCAAAAATCAACTGGTGAAACGTTCCCCATGACTGCATGGGGAAACTGCACATTCTTTCATATGTGCAATTCTCCATTATATACATGTTAGGTTTTTATGTACCGCATTGACCCAAGTATAGGCCGCTCCTGATTATAAGCCGCACCCTTAAACTTTGGTGCTATTTTTTTAAAAATACATTTTTAACTTTTTTTTAACTTAAAGAAAATATACACATTAGTAGAATAGTAAAACAGTACAGCTTTAGTACAGTTAAAGGCATAGGCACCCTGTCCCTTATTGAATCTGGGCACCCTAGTATAAGTAGCCTTCCCAGATCCAAAGGGGGACAGAGTGCCTACCTTTAACCTTTGGAATTTGGGCAGGTGCAGCTTGTTGCACCCTTCCATGATGATGAGCTGCACCTGCAACCCAAATTTCAATGGTTAACAGCACAATCCTATGCATGTCTACTCAGAAGTAAGTCCAATTGCATTCAATCAACCCCTCCCCCCGCCGGTTTCGGTACCATTTTGGAGCCGTTCGGGCTCCAGGGAGGGCCGAAAAGAAGACGGCCGAAGCGGAGCGAAGGCAAGTACGCCCCAACCCCAACGCTTCTGCCTCCTGTGGCTCTCCGTAGAGGCTCGGCCCGGGGCCTGGTCCCGAACGGGCCGCAGTCCGGTACCGGGACACGGACCGGTGGTAGGGGACCCCTGCCTTAGGGGAAAATACTCTGCCTATACTCGGGACTATACTCGGCCTATACTCGGGACAATACGGTATTACAGCACGATCCTATGCATGTCTACTCAGAAGTCCCATTATGTTTAATGGGGCTTACTCCCAGGAAAGTTAGCATAGGCTTGCAGCCTCAGTGAAAGCTAATCTCTAGGAATATTTCACCTTGAAGGAGTAATTTATAAAAGTTTGTGTCTGATCCAAGAGTATAACATAAAAAGATGTCCACATTGCTCAAAAACTGGTGAATGACTTTTCTTTCAGTCAAACGTCCAAGGTCAGTGTTAACTTTGTACAAAACAAAGCCTGAAAGTTTCCGCTCTGTGGGATTTTTTATTTTTTTTTTCAAATGCTGGCTGATGGGAAACAGAGATTTCTAGTGGAAGTTCCGACATAACCTCAGCTGGAATGTGTCGCACCAAAGAGAGTGCTGTGAGGGAGGAAAGTTTGGTTCTTATATAATACTGTCATTCCATTAAAACCCCATGTTTGTGTAGTTTCCCCCTCCATAAAGGATCATGTGGACTTTAAAGGCAGAAGAGGGGAACAAAGAAATAAATATTATAGCTGTCAAAACAAAATAATGTTTAAGTGAACTCAGGCTCATTTCAATGGGCTAACCAACACATGCTGTCCATCAAAACAGTCTGGAAAAAAACAAATCAGGGTGGTTATGTTAAGGCAGATATTTTATCAAAACCAGACCAAGAGAAGCAAACTGCACTATACACACTGGGTGTTGAAGAATATGAAGGGGCTGTGAGAGCTGTGGAGGGAAAGTGCAAATTTAAAAAGAGGTTCTCTTTTTTTATGTTGCAGTATGCACCATATTGGTTGGAAGCTTCCATGATGGAAAGAGTGAACACAGCACTCTGCTTGTAGTTGTAAAAACACAAGTCCAACCTCTTTGCCCATTGGAACCCCTCTTCTGCGATTTGTGTCATGTGTGACTTGCTGCTTTCCAAAAACGAAAAGCAACATCACCCATATTGAAGGGACGGTGCATACATTTCTACTTTATCTGGTTTTGTGTCGGGCCCACCCAGCAGTGATTGGCTGTGAGCTGGGGGGGGAGGGACTTATGGATTGGAGCCAACCATCTGATTGAGATACATGTGTTCTTCCCACCACTATTTGTGCCCACAGATGTGCAGTCCTGTTTTCCTTTTTTGGGGGGGGGGGAGGTATTATGCAGACTTGGAGGAACCAAATTGTTAAAAATATGTACTTCTGCAAATCTTGACATTTGCTTAGATATGTGAAAATCTCTGCCTTCATTCTGAGTGGCCCCATTTAGGCTACACACCTATTTGCACGCAACCCCCAAGTTGAAATTATAGGAGTAGTTTTGCAGCCACTCTCACCATAACACCAATTTAATAATCTATTTTGCAAAGACGTACTTTATTACTATACAGTATACAGTGGAGGTGAAGAATAAATTTAGGGCATTAGACCTGGTAGACAGAGTGCCTGAAGAACTATGGATGGAGGTTCGTAACATTGTACAGGCAGCAACTAAAAACATCCCAAAGAAAAAGAAATGCAAGAAAGCAAAGTGGCTGTCAGATGAAGCTTTACAAATCGCTGTGGAAAGAAGGAATGAGAAAAACAAGGGTGAAAGGGAAAGATATAACCAACTGAATGCAGATTTCCAGAGAATAGCAAGGAGAGATAAGAAGGCCTTCTTAAATGAACAATGCAAAGAAATCGAGGAAAACAACAGAATGGGAGGACTAGAGATCTCTTCAAGAAAATTGGAGATATCAAGGGAACGTTTTGTGCAAAGATGGGTATGATAAAAGACAAAAAAGGCAGGGACCTGACAGAAGCAGAAGAGATTAAGAAGAGATGGCAAGAATACACAGAAGAACTATACAAGAAAGATCTTAATGTTCCTGATGACCATGCTGGTGTGGTCACTGACCCAGAGCCGGACATCCTAGAGAGTGAAGTCAAGTGGGCCTTAGGTAGCATTACTAACAACAAAGCTAGTGGAGATGATAATATCCCAGCTGAGCTACTTAAAATCCTAAATGATGATGCTGTGAAAGTGCTGCACTCAATATGCCAACAAATATGGAAAACTCAGCAGTGGCCAAAGGATTGGAAAAGGTCAGTTTACGTTCCAATTCCAAAGAAGGGCAGTGCCAAAGAGTGTTCAAACTACCGCGCAATTGCACTCATTTCACATGCTAGCAAGATTATGCTCAAAATCCTACAAGCTAGGCTTCAGCAGTATGTGGACCGAGAACTACTGGAAGTATAAGCTGGGTTTCGAAGAGGCAGAGGAACTAGAGATCAAATTGCCAACATGCGCTGGATCATGGAGAAAGCACGAGAGTTCCAGAAAACCACCTACTTCTGCTTCATTGACTACGCAAAAGCCTTTGATTGTGTGGATCACAACAAACTGTGGCAAATTCTTAAAGAGATGGGGGTACCAGACCACCTTACCTGTCTCCTGAGAAACCTGTATGCGGGTCAAGAAGCAACAGTTCGAACCGGCCACGGAACAACCGATTGGTTCAAAATTGGGAAGGGAGTACGGCAAGGCTGTATATTGTCACCCTGCTTATTTAACTTATATGCAGAGTACATTATGAGAAATGCAGGGCTGAGTGAATCGCAAGCCGGAATCAAGATTGCTGGGAGAAATATCAACAACCTCAGATATGCAGACGATACCACCCTAATGGCAGAAAGTGAAGAAGAACTAAAGAGCCTCTTGATGAGAGTGAAAGAGGAGAGTGCAAAAGTTGGCTTGAAACTCAACATTAATAAAACTAAGATCATGGCATCTGGTCCCATCAATTCCTGGCAAATAGAAGGGGCAGAAATGGAAGCAGTAACAGATTTTACTTTTTGGGGTTCCAAGATCACTGCAGACAGAGACAGCAGCCATGAAATTAAAAGACGCTTACTCCTTGGAAGGAAAGCTATGGCAAACTTAGACAGCATAATAAAAAGCAGAGATATTTATTTTTATTTATTTTATTATTTACATTTGTACCACCCTTCCTCCAAGGAGCTCTGAGTGGTGTACATATTTCCTCCCCTCCTTTTTGTCCTCACAACAACCCTGTGTGGTAGGTGGGGCTGAGAGATAGTGACTGGCCCAAGGTCACCCAGGAAGCTTTGTGGCTGAGCCGGGATTTGAACCTGGATCTTCCAGGTCTAAGTCCAACTCCCAAACCACTACACCATCATGGCCATGCCAACAAAAGTTCGTATAGTCAGGGCCATGGTGTTCCCAGTAGCAATGTATGGTTGTGAGAGTTGGACCATAAGGAAGGCTGAGCGCCGAAGAATAGATGCTTTCGAACTGTGGTGCTGGAGAAGACTCCTGAGAGTCCCTTGGACTGCTAGGAGATCAAATCAGTCAATCCTAAATGAAATCAACCCTGACTGTTCCTTGGAAGGACAGGTACTGAGGCTAAAGCTCAAATATTTTGGCCACCTAATGCGAAGAGAGGACTCTCTGGAGAAGACTCTGATGCTGGGAAAGACTGAAGGCAAAAGGAGAAGGGGAAGGCAAAGGATGAGATGGTTAGACAGCATCACCGATGCAACGAACATGAAAATGAGCGAACTCAGGAAGATAGTGGAGGACAGGAAGGCCTGGCGGGATATGGTTCATGGGATCACGAAGGGTTGGACACGACTTAACGACTGAACAACAACAACAACAACAACAACAACAACAACAACAACAACAACAACAACTACTACTACTACTACTACTACTACTACTACTACTACTACTACTACTACTTTATTTCTGTCCAAATCACAATGAGATAATACTCACTCATGTGGATAGCACTTGATAGAACATCACTCAGTACCTCATTGCAGCTGAATGTGTGAACGGTCTCTATTGAGTTTGATATCAGTTCATATTAAAACTTATTCCTTTGGGGCTTGATCTGTGATACCTGTTTCACACAAGCAAGTCATCAGTTTGTGTTGTAGTCCTTAAGTGATGAACAGATATGTGTGAACAGATATGTGTGAAACCCCTTTACAGTGTGGGGTGCCACAGGGTTCTATTCTGTCTCCCATGCTTTTTAACATCTACATGAAACCGCTGGGGGAGATCATCCGGGGATTTGGAGTCGGGTGTCACCAATATGCTGATGACATCCAGCTCTATCTCGCCACCTTATTCTGGGGAGGCTGTGGAAGTCCTGGAGCGCTGTCTCGTGGCGGTTGGGGTCTGGATGAGGGCTAATAGGCTGAGATTGAATCCAGAAAAGACAGAGGTCCTACTGGTCAGGAAAGCCTCGATGCAGGTAATGAGTCATCTGCCCATTCTGAATGGGGTTGCACTCCCCCTGCAGGAACGGGTGCGCAGCTTGGGAGTACTTCTGGATTCACAGCTCTCCCTGGAAAGCCAGGTGGCGGCTGTGGCCAGGGGTGCGTTTGCCCAGTTTCGGCTGGTGCGCCAGCTGCGGCCGTACTTGAGTCGATCAGACCTGACCATGGTGGTCCACGCCTTAGTGACTTCAAAACTGGATTACTGTAACGCGCTCTACGTGGGGCTGCCCCTGAAGACGGTTCGGAAACTACAATTAGTGCACAATGCGGCGGCCCGGGTGGTCACTGGAGCTAGGCGGTTTGACTCTGTTGAGCCGCTGCTTCAGTGGCTGCACTGACTGCCCATTTGTTTCCGGGCCCAATTCAAGGTGCTGGTAATGACCTTTAAAGCCCTTCACGGTTCGGGTCCAGGATATCTGAGGGACAGCCTTCTCCCATACATTCCGGCCCGCTCTCTTAGGTCATCTGAGGGGGCTCTCCTGCAGGTGCCACCTCTATCGCAAGTTAGGGGAGTGGCAACACGTGGGCAAGCCTTCTCTGCTGTGGCGCTACAACTGTGGAACTCCCTGCAGAACCACCCCCTCCCTCATGACTTTTCGGTGGGGGCTCAAAACGTTTCTGTTTCGTCTTGCGTTTGGGTATTGGGTTTTGTCTTGCGTTTTGGTGGTTGTCTGCCTCCAGTGCCTCAGTAAGTTCTGCCTTGTTGTTTTTCTGCTTCACATTATAACGCACCAGTGAATTTTATTGTTTTTTAATTTATTCTATGTACTGTTCTTAAATTATGTATTGTAACTGTTGTAAGCCGCCTTGGGTATTTGCTTCGGCATGGGAAAAGGCGGGGTATAAATTTTTTAAATAAATAAATAAAAGGTATGTGCTTACCCTGATTGGGTATACATTTTTTAGATCAATACAGTGGGCCCTCCTTATCCGCAGATTTGACTATCCATGAATCACCATCCGCAGAGGAGGGATCCCACTGGGGGGAACATAAGAACATAAGAAGAGCCCTGCTGGATCAGGCCAAAGGCCCATCTAGTCCAGCTTCCTGTATCATAATCACCTTAGAGGTGATTTTCAGAACAATAAAATATGTGTCTGTGTTGTTTAGTGGAGACAGATTATCATCTTCATAAAAGAGCTTGAGAATATCACCTGTAACAGTATTCAGTGGGGGGAAAAATACCCCTCTGGTACATTCATCGGAATGAAAAGTTAATAGACATTTCTTGGCATCAACTGCTGAATAGTGAATGGCAAATTTACTGTAGTCTTGTGTAGGTGACTTCATGTAAAATTAACGTGAAGGGGACTTTGGATCATGCCCACTGACTCTGCCTTCAGTTTGTATGAACATAGTCTCTGTTCAGGTCAGATGAAGTCTGGGGTGTGACCCAGTGCTTGAACTGTAGGAGACTAGGCAGGGCCCCCTTAATGTAATCCACAAACCCCACCCCTGACCCCCCTATCGTCATGCCCCCCATACCTTCTAAAACTAGTAGATCAGAGGTTCACAACCTGTGGTACGGGTACCCCTAGGGGTACGCAGACCTCTTGCTGGGGGTACTCCAAGCCATCTAGTCCAGCTTCCTGTATCACACAGTGGCCCCACCAGATGCCTCAGGGAGCACACAGCCAACAAGATAACCTGTTTCCTGCTGCCACTCCCCTGCACCTGGCACAGAGAAAACCTACTTCTAAAACCAGGAGGTTGCTTATGGCTTGTAACCTGTGATGAGATGAGATGATAAGATAAATGAGATGATAAGATTGAACATTGACATCTTGGGAATCAGCGAACTAAAATGGACAGGCATGGGCGAATTTAAGTCAGGTGACCATCATATCTACTACTGTGGACATGAATCCCTTAGAAGAAATGGAGTAGCCCTCATAGTCAATAAAAGAGTGGGAAAGGCGGTACTGGGGTGCAACCTCAAAAACGACAGAATGATTTCAGTTTGAATCCAAGGCAAACCATTCAACATTACAGTAATCCAAGTGTATGCCCCAACCACTGATGCCGAAGAAGATGAAGTTGACCGGTTCTATGAAGATCTACAACACCTTTTAGAACTAGCACCCAAAAAAGATGTCCTTTACATCATAGGAGACTGGAATGCTAAAGTAGGAAATCAAGAAATAAACGGAACAACAGGCAAGTTTGGCCTTGGAGCGCAAAATGAAGCAGGGCAAAGGCTAACGGAGTTCTGTCAAGAGAACACGCTGGTCATAGCAAACACTCTTTTCCAACAACACAAGAGGCGACTCTACACATGGACATCACCAGATGGTCAATACCGAAACCAGATAGATTATGTGCTTTGCAACCAAAGATGGAGAAGCTCTATACATTCAGTAAAAACAAGACCTGGAGCTGACTGTGGCTCAGATCATGAGCTTCTTATTGCAAAATTCAGACTTAAACTGAAGAATGTAGGGAACACCACTAGACCAGTCAGATATGACCTAAACCATATCCCTTATGAGTATACAGTGGAGGTGAAGAATAGATTTAGGGCATTAGACCTGGTAGACAGAGTGCCTGAAGAACTATGGACGGAAGTTTGTAACATTGTACAGGAGGCAGCAACTAAAACCATCCCAAAGAAAAAGAAATGCAAGAAAGCAAAGTGGCTGTCAGATGAGGCTTTACAAATAGCTGTGGAAAGAAGGAATGCAAAAAGCAAAGGTGAAAGGGAAAGATATAAACAACTGAATGCAGAGTTCCAGAGAATAGCAAGGAGAGATAAGAAGGCCTTCTTAAATGAACAATGCAAGGAAATCGAGGAAAACAACAGAATGGGGAGGACTAGAGATCTCTTCAAGAAAATTGGAGATATCAAGGGAACGTTTTGTGCAAAGATGGGCATGATAAAGGACAAAAAAAGGCAAGGACCTAACAAAGCAGAAGAGATTAAGAAGAGATGGCAAGAAGACACAGAAGAACTATACAAGAAAGATCTTAATGTTCCTGATGACCACGCTGGTGTGGTCACTGACCCAGAGCCGGACATCCTAGAGAGTGAAGTCAAGTGGGCCTTAGGTAGCATTACTAACAACAAAGCTAGTGGAGATGATAATATCCCAGCTGAGCTACTTAAAATCCTAAATGATGATGCTGTGAAAGTGCTGCACTCAATATGCCAACAAATTTGGAAAACTCAGCAGTGGCCAAAGGATTGGAAAAGGTCAGTTTACGTTCCAATTCCAAAGAAGGGCAGTGCCAAAGAGTGTTCAAACTACCGTACAATTGCACTCATTTCACATGCTAGCAAGGTTATGCTCAAAATCCTACAAGCTAGGCTTCAGCAGTATGTGGACCGAGAACTACCGGACGTACAAGCTGGGTTTCGAAGAGGCAGAGGAACTAGAGATCAAATTGCCAACATGCGCTGGATCATGGAGAAAGCACGAGAGTTCCAGAAAACCACCTACTTCTGCTTCATTGACTACGCAAAAGCCTTTGATTGTGTGGATCACAACAAACTGTGGCAAATTCTTAAAGAGATGGGGGTACCAGACCACCTTACCTGTCTCCTGAGAAACCTGTATGCGGGTCAAGAAGCAACAGTTCGAACCGACCATGGAACAACCGATTGGTTCAAAATTGGGAAGGGAGTACGGCAAGGCTGTATATTGTCACCCTGCTTATTTAACTTATATGCAGAGTACATTATGAGAAATGCAGGGCTGAATGAATCACAAGCCGGAATCAAGATTGCCAGGAGAAATATCAACAACCTCAGATATGCAGACGATACCACCCTAATGGCAGAAAGTGAAGAAGAACTAAAGAGCCTCTTGATGAGGGTGAAAGAGGAGAGTTCAAAAGTTGGCTTGAAACTCAACATTAATAAAACTAAGATCATGGCATCGGGTCCCATCAATTCCTGGCAAATAGAAGGGGCAGAAATGGAAGCAGTAACAGATTTTACTTTTCTGGGCTCCAAGATCACTGCAGACGGAGACAGCAGCCAGGAAATTAAAAGACGCTTACTCCTTGGAAGGAAAGCTATGGCAAGCTTAGACAGCATAATAAAAAGCAGAGATATCACCATGCCAACAAAAGTTCGTATAGTCAGGGTGATGGTGTTCCCAGTAGCAATGTATGGTTGCGAGAGTTGGACCATATGGAAGGCTGAGTGCCGAAGAATAGATGCTTTCGAACTGTGGTGCTGGAGAAGACTCCTGAGAGTCCCTTGGACTGCTAGGAGATCAAATCAGTCAATTCTAAATGAAATCAAGCCTGACTGTTCCCTGGAAGGACAGGTACTAAGGCTGAAACTCAAATATTTTGGCCACCTAATGCGAAGAGAGGACTCTCTGGAGAAGACTCTGATGCTCGGAAAGATTGAAGGCAAAAGGAGAAGGGGAAGGCAAAGGATGAGATGGTTAGACAGCATCACCGATGCAACGAACATGACAATGAGCAAACTCAGGAAGATAGTGGAGGACAGGAAGGCCTGGCGGGATATGGTTCATGGGATCACGAAGGGTCGGACACGACTTAACGACTGAACAACAACAACAACAACAACCTGTGATGGTCTTTTCCTCCATGAATCTGTCCAAACCCCTTTTAAAGGCATCTAGGTCAGGTTCCATCACCACATCCTGTGGCAAGGAGTTCCACAGATGAATTACACGCTGGGTAAATAAATATTTTCTTTTGTCCGTTCTAACTCTCCACTCAATTTTAGTTGCTTCTGATCGCATCCCCCCCTTTTTTTACAGGCATTTTACAAAATAAAAAAGTGGGTCGAGAGACAAGAAGCCGGCGACGGACCCGTGCGGCTGTTAATTAAGGTACTATGGCGGCGCCCTCACCTCCCCGTCGAGGACTTGAGCATCTGCAGATTTTTGCATCTGCGGGGGGTCTGGAAACTGAACCCCTGCAGATACTAAGGGCCCACTGTACACTCAAAAATGCATTTTTGAGTGTATTGATATATATTCCATCCTTTAATTTTTGCAATATCAGGTTAAACACAAGAGTATAATTATAAAGGAGGGAGTTCATGTACTCCCGGTTACTTCCTTATGCAAAGAGCCTTCCCAGCTGCTTTGGGATCTCACAGAGCACTTAGTTGGAGACAGTGATTAAAACCCCTAATACCCATCATGGAGTCATGTTTTAAATGGTGTCTGCTTGATCCATAAGAATATGCCATTTAATGTCATGAAATACATGTGTTGGGATAACAACACTTCTCAGTTTAGAATATCTTCTTTCTTTCATTGCTTCAGAAGTTACCAGGGCTAGGGAAGATTTTAACAGAATGCAAAAAAAAAAAAAAAAACCCATTCCTAAGGAGGGTTAGGACTGCTCACATGTAGAAGAAAATGTCATATGTAAATGAGCCTTCCGAAGGAATTCGCTTGATTGCTTGCTAATTCCAGAAACCTTAAAACTATGGAAGGCATTATTAATGCAGATACAGAGTAGTATTTGTTCCCCAAGGCTATTGACAAATATACCACCGAGTTCCTTAATTGTCAGGTTCTACAAATGTGGAAGACACAAATAAGCCCAGCGCCTAACTGTTTTCAATTATTTCGGGAAGCAACAAGAACATGCGGGTGGGGGGGGGGGTGTCCAAAAGGCATAGTTTCTCTGGAAAACAACAGCAACAATGAAAACAAAATGTTCCTTCCTTCCCCCACAGGACTTATTTTATATTTGCATTCTTGCAAATGCGCATATTTGCATTTGACATGGTAGGTAGACAGGCAGTGTAAAACTTAATTGATATCTTGTTTTGTAATGCTGGGTGGACTGCTGCATAGCAGCAGAATTAGAGTTCAGCTCCAGTAGCAGAGAGTCATTTGTGTGAACCCTTTCCCCAAATATATTTATGGGTGCAGCAAGTACAGGTGTCCCCCGCTTAACGACGGGGATACGTTCTGAAATCCCCGTCGTAAAGTGAAGCCATCATTAAGCAGGTCTTCCTGTGCTTTGAAGTTTAGCACTGTGCTTAAAGCCCCAGCGTTAAATATCCAAGCTCTTATCTTGTCCATTAGCTGTTTGGCTTTAGATAAGGGCTTTGAAGTTCAGCGCTGTGCTTAAAGCCCCAGTGCTGAACTTCAAAGCCCTTATCTAAAGGCAAACAGCTGATGAGTTGGGGATTTAAAAAGATGTGTCTTTTTAAATGCTTTGCTCTTTTTTACAGGGGACCTCCATCATATATCCGGATCGTCATTAAGCAATCCGTCATTAAGCGGGGGACACCTGTAATGACTTGTACTATCAGATGCCAAAGGAAAATCTGCAGAGGCTAGAGGTGTCTGCAGAGTTGGAAAACAAAAGCTTTGCTTTGAGCTTGAGTTTTCTGTTACGGCTTTCTCAAGACTTGTTTACATAAACAGCATCTTGTGACGCTATGACAGTATTGCAATGCCTTCCTCTTCCTGTCACGCCTGGTTATATAAGCTGAAACCCTCACGTCATGTCTCGAACAAGCAACTGGGGAGACAGCAGGATACCACGTGATGGACCTTCCTGCACCCCATACAGCAGATATGCATTGCTTTCAGGATCATGTCTTTTGAAATGACAGCTGAGAGGGAGAAAGCGTCTCTGATATTGGCTCTCTTTACCTGCATTTAACGTACTTCAGCTTTAGCTTTACCCCTTGGTCTCAGGAGCGAAGCCAAGAATGAAATTCCAGGACTGAAACTCAAAGTTCACATGTCAGGGTCTGTAATCCATCCAGAAGTAGCATGTGGGCACAACTCCTCTAGCATGGATTTATCCTCCAGCTTTTACGCACACGCCCGTCACTTGCACCAAAACGGATTTTGAACTCCCTCGACCTTAGAACATGCTTTGCAACCAAGTCCCTCCTTTAAATTTTTATCCTTCCTGACTTGGCTAGAGATACAATTTTAATTCCCCATAATATCCTGTTCTGTTTAAATAAGTTCTGATATTATTCTGCTGTGGAGTAACTATCGCTCTCTATTATTGTTTTGTTTGTTGGTTGTCTGTTGGTTGTATGTGTTTGTTGACTATGCCAGTGAAAGTGATTGATTGATTGAATTCCCCATAATATCCCCAATGTAGTATTTATCTGAAGAGATGCTACATCCCAGGCATTGTGGGGGAAGTAAAATGGTGGCTCCAGCCATATTGGTGTTGAGAGGAGCACTTCTGCCCTACCACCACTATTGCCAAAGCCTATTGCTTGGTAAATCCTCCAGGGCCTGCCTATATAGAGTGCTATGCCTCCCAAAATAGCAGGGGGGGGGCGTTGCCTCAAGCCCCTTCAAACCTGCGCTGACCCTGTTGCAAAATCAGTTTGTGAAGTTAAAAAAGACAACCTACAGTAAAATACCAAACATTTTACAGCCCAATCCTTACTAAATCCCTGCGTAGCGATGCAGGTGTGGCCTTCATTGTATCCTGTGAGGGAATTTAGTGGGTAGGAGGTCTCCTTGGGGTATGGAGACATTTGCCCAGCAGCCGCTATGGGTCAATTCGGACCTGCTCAATCGCTGGCGCAAGTCTGAGTTGATCCATGAAGGTGTTTCAGGCCTGGGAAGGGGTCAGGATTTGGTGTGCGCTGCTGCCAACAAACTCACTCCTTCCCGGGCTTGATCCATCCTCCTCCCCACCCTGTCACCACTCTGCCCCGCCCACCCCTCCCCTGTTTCACCCTCCCTGTTCCGCCTTCCCCCTTAGCCTGTTCCACTCCTTGTGCTCTGCTGGGTCTTCGGGTGGGTCCTTACCTGCTCTGGTGGGTCTTCGGCTGTCTCCGGCCTCCCTGCCAGCAGCCCACAGCGCACATCACCAGAGACTACTTTGTGACTGCAATGGCAATGTAGGATAGGCAGGCATAGGACTGATTGAGCAATTAGTCTGCACCAATTAAGAAAACATTTGTTTATGTTGTAATTGCTAACATGTATTCTTAACAAGCGGGTGGCGCAGTGGGTTAAATCGCTGAACCATAAAGGTCGATCGAAAGGTCGGCAGTTCGATTCCCACGACGGGGTGAGCGCTCGTTGCTTGGCCCAGCTCCTGCCAACCTAGCAGTTCCAAAGCATGTCAATGTGAGTAGATAAATAGGTACCGCTTGCGGGAAGGTAAACAGCGCTCCGTGTTCCAGCTGCATGGTATGCGTTGCGGCAAGGAGAGTCATGCCGGCCACATGACCACGGAGGCGTCTTCGGACAACGCTGGCTCTTCGGCTTTGAAATGGAGATGAGCACCACACCCTAGAGTCGGACACGACTGGACTTAATTGTCAGGGGATACCTTTACCTTATTCTTAATAAGGGATAAAAAACCGTTATGACCGCAAGTATAATATATCAAGAAACCCCCCCCCCAAACCATACTACACAAACTAATGAAAGCACCAGAGCAAAACAAAACAAAACAAAACAAAACAATTAAACAGCCTGCAAGAGCTCCTTTCTTTTCTGCTGAGGGACTTTCCCTCTCTTATCACCTTCTGCTTTGAGTTATCTAGAGGCTCAACATTTCTGCTTCCTGTCTTTTGCTTGCAGGGCCTAGATGGAAAAATTCTTAGTAACTGCAAAGGAGCCCTCAATCTGCACCAAAGGACCATAGCTCGTTAACGATCAAGTCATCAGGACATCCCCAAGAGACAAATGCATTCCATCTTGCTGTACTAGGACATCTTTCTGTAGATCTTCTCATTATTACCACATTGAGGGTGCAATCCTGACTGAAAAGCCGGCGACGGAGATGACACCAGGAGATGTTGTGAACGCTCGTTCGTAAAGCTCGTTCGTGATGACTCCGGAGCAAGGAAGGTCGGTGCAGAGGCCGGCCTCTCCTGCTCCATCGCCGGTGCGCCCGTGCGGCCTCTGGATGACGTAAGCCGTGATCTGGCGGGCGTGGGGGCGTTTTGGCAGGCGTGGGAGGGGGCCATTGGCTTAGCCGGCCCAGGAGGGGGCAGGGGATGGCCTTGACCATATCCCCGTCCCTGCCGGGCCAGCTAGGCTGTTACACGGCCTCCTCTACTTCCAAGGATGCTGATCGGGCCGGCCTGGCGTTACACCCGGGGAAGGGGACGAGCGTCCCCTTCCCCGAGTAGACCTCCAGCCTGATGGCAGAACGGCCTCCAGGGTTCAGGATTCAGCGGGCGGCCATGGGCCGCCCACCGGATCCTTGCACTAGATTGCACTGATATTTATTTTCTAAGATTTTCATGGCCGACAGAAATACCGTATTGGTCTGAGTATAAGACTCACTTTTTTCTCCTAATTTAAGTTTTTAAACTAGGGGTGCGTCTTATAATCAGGCTGTTGCAATTTAATGCCAGTGATTAAATTAATTTTTTTTAATAGCACCAAACTTTAAGGGTGCGTCTTATAATCAGGTGCGTCTTATACTCGGGACAATACGGTAATAAAATCAGAATTTTTCGAGCTTAAGGACCATCCCATTTTAATCAGAGATGTTATATATAAAAGATACTCAGAACTGACAGCCCATAAACTATTGAGGGCCAAATCCTATTCAACTTTCCCGAGCTGATGCAGCCATGCCAATGGGCCTTGCGCTGCATCCTGTGATGGGGACCAGTCACTGAGACCTCCTCAAGGTAAGGGAATGTTTGTTCCTTTACCTTGGGGCTGCAAGTGCATTGTGGGTGCATCGGTGCTGGAAAGTTGGTTAGGATTGGGCCCTGAGAAACTCTTGATTCAGGCAATTCCTTAGTGGTGATTTTCGGAACAATAAAATATGTGTCTGTGTTGTTTAGTGGAGACAGATTATCATCTTCATAAAAGAGCTTGAGAATATCACCTGTAACAATATTCAGTGGGGAAAAAAAATACCCCTCTGGTACATTCATCGGAATGAAAAGTTAATAGACATTTCTTGGCATCAACTGCTGAATAGTGAATGGCATATTTACTGTAGTCTTGTGTAGGTGACTTCATGTAAAATTAACGTGAAGGGGACTTTGGATCATGCCCACTGACTCTGCCTTCAGTTTGTATGAACATAGTCTCTGTTCAGGTCAGATGAAGTCTGGGGTGGGACCCGGTGCTTGAACTGTAGGAGACTAGGCAGGACCCCCTTAATGTAATCCACAAACCCCACCCCTGACCCCCCTATCATCATGCCCCCCATACCTTCTAAAACTAGTAGATCAGAGGTTCACAACCTGTGGTACGGGTACCCCTAGGGGTACGCAGACCTCTTGCTGGGGGTACTCTAAGCCCTGGCCCTTATCTGCCCCATCAGCAGCTAATTAAGTGTCAATTAACATGGATTTTAAATTTTAATTATTTTCGGAGGTACCTCCCCCTTCTGTCTCTCTCTTTGGTTTTGGTATTATTTTTGTACTTTGGAAAATGTACTTTGGTGGGGTGGGGGAGGAAAGAGTCTAACACACACACACACACACACACACACACACACACACACACACAAAGAGAGAGAGAGAGAGAGAGAGAGAGAGAGAGAGAGAGCTTTTTTCACATTTAAAATTGTTTTAGTACTTTTTATTTATCAATTAATTACCTAATTATTTAATTGATTAAGCCAATTAATTAGCAGTTAATTAGCAGGGGGCACTTCAGAAAATTGGACTGTGATAGGGGGTACCCGGGCCTCCAAAGGTTGAGAACCCCTGCAGTAGATGATTAGTGATTCTTTTATCTTCTTCTGTCTTCACCAGGGGCACTGGGCAAAGTTACCCACTATCTCCTTATTTTTGTAATGTTTATGTAGAGCTATTGATGGTTAAGGATGGAGAGACATATGAATTTAAAATCTGTGGGTACACAGATGATCTGACTAATTTATACAGACTCAGGAAAATCCTTTATTGAAACTTTGAAATTATGGAAGACTATGGCAAAAAAGCTGGATACATGAAGTCAGAAATGTTATTATTACTTTACACTCATAGTGATGCGGAAAAAATGGAAGGGGAAGCAAATATAAAGGCAACCTCACTATGTAATTTGGGGATTTATTGCTGTTACTCCAGTGAAGATCTTTCTAAACTAAACTTTGATAATTTGATGAAGAAAGTGAAGGGAGAGTTAAACAGTTGTTGCAGTGAAAAATCAAACTTTTTCAGAATATCCTATTTGCTGTTTCAGTGAAACAAACTGGAGAGTGGCGGAAGATACTGAATGGGTTTATTTGGGAAGGCAACAAGCCTAGAATTAAGTTTCAATCCTATCTGTAGACACAGGAGGTAGCCTATACAGATGTGTCTTTATATCAGGATGCTAACCGTTTAAATTGGATTATTGATTGGTGTTACTCAGTAAAGTAGAACTTCTCTCAAATTTTGATGAAAGGTTTATTATGGCTATCAGTAAAAAGTGGAGTAGACTTGGGGAAAAGCTCAGTTATTATGCCATTGTTATTGTTGTTGTTGTTGTTGTTGTTGTTCAGTCGTTAAGTCGTGTCCGACCCTTCGTGATCCCATGAACCATATCCCACCAGGCCTTCCTGTCCTCCACTATCTTCCTGAGTTCGCTCATTTTCATGTTCGTTGCATCGGTGATGCTGTCTAACCATCTCATCCTTTGCCTTCCCCTTCTCCTTTTGCCTTCAATTTTTCCCAGCATCAGAGTCTTCTCCAGAGAGTCCTCTCTTCGCATTAGGTGGCCAAAATATTTGAGCTTCAGCCTCAGTACCTGTCCTTCCAGGGAACAGTCAGGCTTGATTTCATTTAGGATTGACTGATTTGATCTCCTAGCAGTCCAAGGGACTCTCAGGAGTCTTCTCCAGCAGCACAGTTCAAAAGCATCTATTCTTCGGCGCTCAGCCTTCCTTATGGTCCAACTCTCGCAACCATACATTGCTACTGGGAACACCATCGCCCTGACTATGCGAACTTTTGTTGGCATGGTGATATCTGTGCTTTTTATTATGCTATCTAAGTTTGCCATAGCTTTCCTTCCAAGGAGTAAGCGTCTTTTAATTTCCTGGCTGCTGTCTCCGTCTGCAGTGATCTTGGAGCCCAGAAAAGTAAAATCTGTTACTGCTTCCATTTCTGCCCCTTCTATTTGCCAGGAATTGATGGGACCAGATGCCATGATCTTAGTTTTATTAATGTTGAGTTTCAAGCCAACTTTTGCACTCTCCTCTTTCACCCTCATCAAGAGGCTCTTTAGTTCTTCTTCACTTTCTGCCATTAGGGTGGTATCGTCTGCATATCTGAGGTTGTTGATATTTCTCCCGGCAATCTTGATTCCGGCTTGCGATTCATTCAGCCCTGCATTTCTCATAATGTACTCTGCATATAAGTTAAATAAGCAGGGTGACAATATACAGCCTTGCCGTACTCCCTTCCCAATTTTGAACCAGTCGGTTGTTCCGTGGCCGGTTCGAACTGTTGCTTCTTGACCCGCATACAGGTTTCTCAGGAGACAGGTAAGGTGGTCTGGTACCCCCATCTCTTTAAGAATTTGCCACAGTTTGTTGTGATCCACACAATCAAAGGCTTTTGCGTAGTCAATGAAGCAGAAGTAGGTGGTTTTTTGGAACTTTGTTTGCCATTGTTATTAGTGTGGTAGTATTGTTATTAGTGTGGAACAAATATAAGAAACACCTACTCAAACACTTGGGTATAATTAATTGACAGAAGGTGTGGAAGTTCATTCCCCCCCCCACACACACACACATTTTTATATGAAAATTTCCAAATAAGACATTACCATAGAGGCCCTGGATTCATATGACAGGTGGGATAATGAAATCTTTGACAATATTTGAAAAAGTAATTGGATGTTGTGTCTTGTCAATTATTTATCAGATTTTACTACATCTTAGAATAAGATCTGAAGATAATTATAAAGATAAGAGAACAAATTTATTCAGAATTATTTTATCTGTACAGGAATGGAATACTATTTGGACAGATATCTTCAAATATACAATCTCTTCAGGTTTAAGGGAAAACTGTTATAAAGGGAAAACTGTTATAAAGTTTTGACTTTTTGATGTTTCTCACAGCTGAAAGCAGACATTATACACTGCTGGTGGACATGTGAAAAGGTGAAGAAATGTTGCTGGCAAATATTGGTCTTACGGCCCAATCCTATTGGACTGTACCACTGCCGGAATTAGCATTCCAGTGGCGGTTAACACGTTATGGTGTAGCAAAATGCCTTGTGGAAGCATGTGTAGTCACGTGCTTCTGGGCCGCTGCCGCAGATGGTGGAGAGGACCCTGTGTGGACAGTGGCAAAGAGGAGCCCCACTGGTGTCGGTAAGTGGCCATAACAGGGCTGGGGGTGGGAATAAGGGGCAGAATGGGGTAGGTCTGGGGGTATATCGGAGGTGGGAAGGGGTAGTGCCTGGCACAGATGACTTGCACTGGAAGCTGTCCTCTCCAGAGGGAGCTGACACGTCCCCTTTGTTTCCTTGTCAACCCCCCGTGACGTCACCGCCACAAGTGACATCACCGTCGCTGCGAAGGGCTTCCCAGGCGCAGGGCAGGCAGACGGGCCAAACCTTCGTACTGCCACCTGCCCACTTTTCGTGCCGCCGCTGCTAATCCCGCTGCCCATGTGGCAGGGATGTTGACCCCCACCAATTTGTCCCCCCACGTGCTACCTGGGGGGCCACCGCCCCCTGCCCCCTGGCGACACTTCTGCCCCTGTCTATGCATTTATTGTACAAGGCATGTTGTATGCACAGAACTAGAGAGTGTTGAGTTCTGAAACTCTTTATAATCTTTATAATCTTTTTTGTTCAACCTACAACCTAAGCTTAATTTCCTAATATGCTACAAATGTTTGTCCTCTTTCATTAAAAATTCCTTACAGCTACATTGACATCATTTTTCAAAATGACAGTGCAGTATGAAAAACATATGCACTCATATTCCACTTTTTTTTCCAAAATGTGAGATTTTGAGCAGCAAAACGTTAATGTATGAGGCTCTTACAGTAAAAATGCCTCAAGCCAAACAGAACTATTTAAATGGAGGAGAAGCTGTGAGAATCACAATTAATCTATTCACATGGGGAATGGAGGGAAAGAGAGGCACTTGCAACCACAGCCTGAGTTTTCTGTTAAGCAAATGAATCTCATCAAGTTAAGAACAGCCCCCCACGTTTGGTACTAAACTGAATGCTATCAGTCAGGTGGCAGGACTGTAATGTGGCCAGAGGAACACACTGTCTCCACATCACTAGGAAGCAAGCCAGAGTTGTTGTTGTTGTTGTTCAGTCGTTAAGTCATGTCCGACCCTTTGTGATCCCATGAACCATAAGCCATAAGCCAGGCCTTCCTGTCCTCCACTATCTTCCTGAGTTCGCTCATTTTCATGTTCGTTGCATCGGTGATGCTGTCTAACCATCTCATCCTTTGCCTTCCCCTTCTCCTTTTGCCTGAATGGTGACATTTATTTGGAACCCTGGAATGCCAATCAAACTACATGGATACGGGCATTGCAGGTGGAGGTGATCAGCTCATCATGGGCTACTAAATCACATACTGCAAAATATTATAAAGCATCAGTTGAATGACTGTAGATGCATAGTTAACACGTGTCAATTCAAAATACGTATGGGGAAATGGCAATGAACTCCTGTGAAGTGCACTGTTGTTTTAACAGGTTAGTGGCTATTATATTCAGTGATGTCCTACATTGTGCATATTCAGTGATGTCCTCCCTTTCGCACAACACCAGAACCAGGGGACATGCACTAAAATTGAGTGGAGGGAGAGTTAGAACGGACGAAAGAAAATATTTCTTTACCCAGTGTGTAATTCATCTGTGGAACTCCTTGCCACAGGATGTGGTGATGGCACCTGGCCTAGATGCCTTTAAAAGGAGTTTGGACAGATTCATGGAGGAAAAGACCATCACAGGTTACAAGCCATAAGCAACCTCCTGGTTTTAGAAGTAGGTTTTCTCTGTGCCAGGTGTAGGGGAGTGGCAGCAGGAAACAGGTTATCTTGTTGGCTGTGTGCTTCCTGAGGCATCTGGTGGGGCCACTGTGTGATACAGGAAGCTGGACAAGATGGGCCTTTGGCCTGATCCAGCAGGGCTCTTCTTATGTTCTTATGTACATTCAAAAGACACTCTGAATATGCTCAAAGTCACTGCGTCCTTTATTAGTACTTCATATATTCCATGTCTGACTGAGGTCTATAGGCTCTGAGGTTAAACATTAGTAAGTCATGACTAAAATAAAGCCCTATATACAAGTTCACACAATATTTGGAGCACCGCTTCCTCAAGTTATGTATGCATGTGATGCTTTCCGCATCACAACCACGAAATCTGCCTGTATTGCTTTTACACCAGGATGGTGTAGTGGTTTGGGAGTGGTTTGGGAGCCGGAAGATCCAGGTTCAAATCCCCGCTCAGCCCCGAAGTTTCCTGGGTGACCTTGGGCCAGTCACTATCTCTCAGCCCCACCTACCTCACAGGGTTGTTGTGAGGACAAAAAGGAGGGGAGGAAATATGTACACCACTCTGAGCTCCTTGGAGGAAGGGTGGTATAAAAATGTGAAAAAATAAATAAATAAATATCTCTCTATTTTAAAATGTTTACACTAGAGTAACAGCCGAATCTTATTGAGGATTGGACTGTCATGCACAGTAGCGGAGCTATGCCGCCCCCCTGTGACGTCATGGCCGGATGCGGTCTCAGGGCTCACTCCCGAGGGACATCATCCAGAGTCAAACGTCCCTCAGGACTTGGCGGGAGGGTAGGGGCCAAAACAAACGGTCACGCTGAGGTGGCGGACGGCTTCTCCTGCCGTCTCCGAGTTGTTCCGCCACCTTTGCTGCCGCTGCCTGTAGTGCCGCCACTTCTCTGCCGCCCCCACCACCATCTTCTCGTCACCGCTGACATTTTGTCACTCCCACCACTGGTAAGATGCCCGGGGACAGACCATCCCCTGCCCGCCCCCGTTCCGACGCTACTGATCTTCCACATCCTTTTGCGACAGCGGAAGCAAGTTTCACTGTTACAAAATGGCTGCCGATGGGGCATACAAAATGGCTGCTGATGGAGCATACAGTGGATTGCCAGCCACCTGCCAGAGCAGTTAAGGCAGTGGCAGTGATGGGGATGGGGCAAAACGGGGCAGGGAGGCTGTGGGAGAGGGTGAATCTGGCAGAGATGATTCATGTCTATCCCCCTTTTTCTCCTCAGACTTTCACCAGTGATTTCAGTGGCGCAGGTCTGAGGAGACACATTGTGGAGTGGGAGGCTTACAGAGGTTAAGAGGTTTTAAATCCCCTTTTGCCTCTGAAGCCTCCTGACCTGACACCTGCCGCCCCCCCCCCTGCTGGATACAGCGCATCCATTTTTGGCATAGCAGCACCAGCGGGGTGGGGGAAGGATAGGATTGGGCTCTAAGACACAGTATTCTAGCAAAGGAATACTCTGCAGAGGTAGGCTTACCATTCGTCCCGGTTTCAGCGGGACAGTCCCGGAAATCGGGCTCGATTCCCGGTCCGGTTCCGGGGGACGAATGGGCGCCGCCATCTTTTTTAAAAAAAAACTTAACCGGGTTCCGGCATCTTGGATCACGAAATCTCGCGCGATCCAAGATGTCGGCACCCAAATCTCGTGAGGGCATGATGCCCTCACGAGATTTGGGCGCCGACATCTTGGATCACGCGAGATTTCGTGATCCAAGATGCTGCCGGCGCCCGGGTAAGTTTTAAAAAAAGAAGATGGCGGCGGCGAGTGGGTGTCAGCCGCCCGCTCTCTCACCGGCACAGAGCCAGTGAGGGAGCGGGCGAACGACAGCCTGCTGCCCGTGCCGCGTGTGCCTCCGGCAGGCGCGCATGGCATGGGCAAGCAGGCTGTCGTTTGCCCGGTCTCCCAGCGGCTCCGTGCGGTGCCGCTGGGAGACCGGGCCAGCCTGCTTGCTTGCCCGGGCGGCGCGAGCCTCTGGCAGGCTCGCACAACCCAGGCAAGCAGGCTGCGTTTCTCCTGAGGCAGTGGCACTAGAAGAAACGCAGCCTGCTTGCCTGCGTTGCGCGAGCCTGCCGGAGGCTCGCGCCACCCGGGCAAGCAGACTGGCCCGGTCTCCCACCGCAGCGGCACTGGGAGAAACGGAGCCGCTTGGAGACCGGGCCAGCCTGTTTGCCCGGGCAGCGCGAGCCTCCGGCAGGCTCGCACAATGCGGGCAAGTAGGCTGTGCTTCTCCCGGTGCCGCTGTGAGACCAGCCTGGTCTCACAGCGGCACCGGGAGAATCACAGCCTGCTTGCCCGTGTTGTGCGAGCCTGCCGGAGGTTTGCGCCGCCCGGGCAAGCAGGCTGTGTTTCGCCCGGTCTCCCAGCGGCTCCATTTCTCCCGGTGCCGCTGCAAGACCAGGCCGCAAAAAAAGCCTGCTTGCTGCGGCCCCAGCAGCAGTCCTGAGCAGCGCGAGGACAACCAGCGACCAGGTAAGCATTTTCTTAATATATTTTTTAATATAAAAATTAATTATTTAATTAAAATTTTCAATCGCGCTTTGCGCGGCAAGAGGGGCGCAAAGTTAATTAATTATTTAATTAAAATTACGACCGCGCGAATTAGTTAATTGGTTAATTAAAAAATCTGGCCGCGCTTCGCGCAGCAAAAGGAGCCCCCTTTCCTTACTTCGCGCCCCCTTACTTACTTAATTAAAAACTTCTGGTTTGTGGACTTTTGATTTTTGTGGTTGATTTTTCATTGTGGTTTGTGGTTGATTTTTCTTTGTGATTTGTGGTTTGTGGTTGATTTTTGTGGTTGATTTTTCGTTGTGGTTTGTGGTTGATTTTTGTTGTTTGTGGTTGATTTTTCGTTGCTTTTACATTCATTAATTATTTACCTTGCGGGGGGGCTGTTGTGGGGGGGGGTGTCCCGGTTTGGGGTTTGTGAAATATGGTAAGCCTATGCAGAGGGCCCAGCTCACATGCTGCCGCCTTGCCAAGTGCCCCCCTCACCATCGGAGATGCTGGGAAATGGCCATTTCTCCTCTATGAGGGGGGCGGTGTCCCTCCTGCCAGCTAAGTTGCTGTAGCAAAGAGTCCCTTGGAGATCACAAGGATCACTTGCTTCCAGGGATGTGAATCAAGTCTCTGACTCCAAGTCTAGAGTCAAGTCCCAAGTCTTTGCCCTCAAGTCCTGAGTCTTTGGTTGTGAGTTGTGAGTCCCCATCTATTTAACGGGGAAAACGGGTTTAAACTTGTCGTAAAAGGCTCCAAGTCTCTTACAATTACCGAGTCAAGTCTGAGTCGAGTCATTGATGCAACTTGAGTCCGACTCGCGTCCAAGTCAATAGACTCAAGTCTACATCACTGCTTGCTTCTGAGTAAACTAGTAAGCTAGGATTGGGCTCTTTTCATGATAACTCTTTTCATGATGGCTCCTAAGTTTCTTATGCAGTCTGTCTGAAACTACTACAGTATCAATCAAGATAAAAAGTAGCCACAAATGGTTTTATAGCAAAGTTTTGCATTCTTTTGCTTAATGCAGCTGAAGTAAACAGAATCATTTTCATGTAGTTTCATCATCACATGTAATTCATTGTATTGTTTCTCTAGTCATTCTTTTTGCACTTCACTTTAATAATAAGGTATCACCTTCCATGAATGAATTACCATTGCCTTGAATGGCCAGCAATTATCCCCAAATATGCGGAACATAGTCTTAACTTCCTGCCTTTAGATAAAGGATTTTAATATTTGCATTTTTCTTTAAAGCTGTCTGCTGTATCATGGCAAATCGTCCCTCCATGCTATTTTTGATACTAAAATATGAAAACTCACTTTTCTATCATATCATTGAAAGCACTTTGCATGCTGGTTTGTGTATTTTGTTAAAAAAATAGATACACAATGCTTGCATGGTGATATTGAAGTGTGTAATTGCTGAGGTTGTATAGCGAGGAATAGGATGTGTTTACTACTGATATCAGAGCACTAGAATATCCAATTTCACTGCTTCAGTTCCACAGCAAATCCAGCTTCCCTGGCTCCTTCATAATATATACATATAATGTCCAGGAAGATTGTATTCCAGCATACTGTTACCTGTGTACGTACGTTCCATTGAAATCAGTGGATCTTAGGAGCCACTAACTGTTCAGGATTGCAGCTTATATTTTTAAACAAACTAGTTGGCAAAGCTGCTGAAGTTTGATTTTCCTTTACCCGTGATTTCAAATGGAGGCTCTTTGAAATGTTAGCTCAGAGGTTCCTAAAGTGTGTGTTGCATGCGAGACACAAGATCGCAGCACAGAGACTCTGCTGAAGCTGCTGTGCGCTGCATATTTGCCCCACCTGCCAGCCGTGACCCTCTGACCCTGAATTTGAAGGTCTTCTTAGGCCACGGAACCCGGAAGTAAGTGCCAATGACATAATCACGCATCATTGCATCATCGGCACATCCTTCCTGGTTCCATGACCGGTGCCAGTGGGAGAAGAGTGTTGCAATTCCCCAGTAAGTTTGGGAACCGCTGGGTTAACGTCAAAACCATGATGATGGGAAAAGGCACAACGCTAAATACATTTACTCTAAACTAGATCTATTGAAACCAATAGATCTGGATTGGAGGCCCGCAGCCTTGGAACATGCTTGACAACATCACTGCTAGGATAAAGAGGTGTTTTTGCTAATGTACCCTCCTGGAATGGATCAAGCCCTTCCTGCTCCCCCACACCTTAGATTCATCTAGGACCCACCTGCTTCTGGAGGGTTACAGCAAGTGAGGTCTTTCTGAGCTTTACTATTTATCTAATGATATCATCAGGTGAGCTTTGAGGCCTCTGGGAAGACATTGGTCCCAAAGTCTAAAGCCAGCGCACAGGAATGTGGATCAAGTCTCAAGTCAAGTCCCAAGTCTTTGCCCCCAAGTCCCGAGTCTTTGGTCATGAGTCCCTATCTATTTAATGGGGAAAACTGTGCAGGTGTGTGTGTGTGTGTGGGGGGGGGGGGTGGCACTGGCAGGATGTGTGTGGGGAATGGCTTTTTTTGTGAGCCACCCTTGAGAGTCTTGTACATTTGTTTCCCAAAAACGCATTATATAAATAAACCAGTATTTTCGGGGTTTTCTCTTTATACCTGTATTTTAAAAATGCACTTATAATCTGCCTTTCCATATGAGCTAATAATCTATAAATTAGCTAACCATGATAAAATAAAAATAACAGAAAAACAACCCCAGCAATGTTAAACAGGATAACAAATTATCAACTATGCCCAAATGCTCTTCTAGAGAGTAATGTTTTCACTTGTTGCCTGAACCCAAACAAAGAAGGATCCAAGTGTACTTCTGTTCAGTGCACTTCTACAGCTGAAGGGCCACTCTAGAAAAGGCCCTATCTCATGCAATGGTGCGGGTAGGATATACTCTTAAGAAGAAGGGTGGTAGCTCAGTGACAGAGCATGTGCTTTACATACAGACCCAGGTTCAATTTCTGCCGTTTCGTGGTAGGGTTGGGAAAAGCCCTACCCTGGAGAGCACCTGTCAGTTATTGTAGACTATACCAAGGTAGATGGGCCAATGACCTGTCTCGGCATCAGAGGCATCATTGGAGGGGGGGGGCGGTACCGTAAGTTCCGCGCCATCCTAGTCCCCATTTACTCCCCGGTACGAGGTGGCCCAGCCCCCTCGCCATCGGAGCTATTCAGTGCGGCGAAGGCAATGGGCAGGGAGTCTCCTGGGGAGTAAACGGGGACTAGGACAGCGCGGAGCTTACGGTACTGCCCCCCCCCTCCAGCGACGCCTCTGCTCAGCATTATAAATCATTCCATGTTCCAAGGCCCTGTTGACCTGCATGAATCTATAGGCTCATATGAGAGACAGCAGTCCTTATGTTATCCTGATCCTAGACTGCTTAGGGCTTTAAACACCCATAACACATTTCTTTTAACTGAATCATGTCAGTTATTTCTCCTTGCAAACATTGTGTCATTATCCATTCCAGAGTTGGAGGCCATGTTTGAAAATGAAATTTGGTAAGCCTTCACATAGCACAAGCGCACCCATACATTTCCAGTGTCTAGCCTCAGCATAAATTGCTATGATGAGGCCAAGAGGACAAGGCGGGAAGAAAATCCAAGAGAAATTGACACTGTGTGCACATGGAATACTGGGGTGGGGGAGCAGGTTGGTCCTTACTACAGCAAAGGGTTGTAGTGAAAGGCATCTGTTGTCTTCTGTTAGTGAAACGTTTTGTTTAGAAGATCTCTCTGCATGTGTTTGAAGATCTGAGCACAAATTGTTGAGTTGTATGCAGTATATTATTAATCAAGATCATGTTAAGCATGTCAGCTGAAAAAGTAATAATTTATTTTGCAGGCAGGCCAAGGAGGCGTTATTTAATCTTGTCACGACAGTTTTATAAAAGTAAACAATCTTCCTTTGTAAGGCTCCTGCCCCTGCTGTCTTGCATAGTATCAAAGATTTATGCACAAAAGCATGTTTTGCAAAAGTTAACAAGGTTGAGCCACGCAGCAGGGGGCTGAAAGAGCACTGCCCATGGAGTCAAGCTTGCCTGAATCAGCACACCTTACATGTAATAGAACACTTGAGCAATGCAAAAACAGCACACAGAGGAACCACCTCCTAGCCTGACAGTCTGTGATGATGACGAGAGTGGATGGGATATGAAGAATAGCGCTTGTAGCGCTTGAATACTTCTGCATATCAATACCCAGCTTTGATCTGCTCATTGATTCATGGCGTCTATAGATGTGCTGCTATGTCAAAACTAGACGTTCATTTGTTCATAGCATCAACGTGCTGAATCTGCTTATTTTTTCTAGCTGTGTCAATTGACCCCAGACATTTAAATGCATATCTGCATGTATCATCACATGAGGCTGTATGTAGCTTACGGGAAGAGCCATAGTTCAGTGGTGAAGCACATGCATTGTATGCAGAAGGTCAGTCTCCGACATCTCTGTCTAGGGCTGGGAAAGACCCCTCTCTGGAATCCCAAAGAGCCGCGGCTGGTCAGCATTGGCAATGTAGAGCTAAACAGACCATTCCAGGGCTTCCCCACCCATGAGACAGGGTGGAGTGGCCACAGAAGGAGACAGGCTGATGGGAGGTGGCAGACTGGTGAGGGTGCCCTCACTAGTGCTGAGAAGTGGCTGCTCTCAGCTTGACTGAAGTTCAGGCTTCATGGAGCTGCCTTGCTCCACACAACGCAATCCACATTGTTTGTTTTTTCACACTTGTATATCCCACCTTTCAAGTTGCTCAAGGCTATCCATTCCCATCTTATCCTTGTAGCAATCTTGTGAGGTAGGATAGATGATGGGAGAGAAAGAGGGAAGGAGGGAGAGAGGGAGGGAGGGAGAGCTGGTGGGGCAGGGATTTCAACCTGGATCGCCTTGGTCCAAATCTGACCCTCTGTTCACAGATTGGCTCAGCACAGTAGCAGCCAAAACAGTTGCCTTGCCACTTGGATGGCGCTGTGCCTGTGGCAATGTTTGCAGTTTATTCCAACATTTTAAAGCTGCACTTCATTTGAAAAACTCCCAAAGCACCCCACACAATCAAAAACAATATCATAACAAATGCAATGAAACTGCATGTTAAGATCTACAGAAAACAAATGGAAGCAGAAGCACAGCAGAGGGATACAAACCAACAGAATCAGTTGACCTCTGCATGCAGATGAATCAAACGCTGGTGAATGTTTCCACTCTGTGACAAAAAAACACACACCATGTAAAATACTTATGAGTTTGTATATGCCCAATGATCATAAAAAGCCTTTGATGTTGGCAAATGCCTAATACTCTTCCATGAATATGTTGCAACCAGCTCTCAAAGATGATAATGAGGGGGGGGGATGATGAATCAGGGGTGCAGGAGTGAACATGTTCCTTCTGCAAAATGAATTTGTGCCCTTTGCAAACATGTTTTGCCTGTCTTGGGACATGACTACCTGCAGCTTCCCTGTTTTTGCGTCTGTCACCAACTCAGCATTTACAGTTCATGGGAATAGCAATGAAGAGCTACTGCAACTGTTGGTGTTACTTGCCACATACAAAAATCACATAACTTATATCTTTGCACATCTTCCCGGCTCCACTTTGTCTGGTGGCGTGCAATGTATCTTTCTAATTGGTTTCCACCAGTATTTCACCTTGTTATTTTGTGCCCCCGCTAAGTAGGAAGCTCCTTTCCAGTTTGTTTGGTTTCAGACCTAATTTATGGCATATTCATAGCAAACAGGGCGCAACATCTCAGCTGGAGCAGTTAATGGAAATAGAGCAGGAGCAAAGCTGGAGCCATAGGAAGTGTGAGACAGGGCCATCTCTCTGAAAATATAGATCAGTGAGCAGAAGATAAGCTTCCCTGCCTTGTTTAAGCCTGACATTGAGAAGATATCTCAGTAAGTATCTTTGGTACCAAAGAAGAGGCAGGCTGGGTGGGAATTGGTTGAGAACATATTTTGTTCAGGATGTCAAGACAGTGACACTGATATAGTTAGAGAGAACTCACATGGAATCGCTTGGGAATTGGTTCTGACTCTAAGCTTTAGCTGAGACGTAATGTGAAAAAGGCAAATCATAGCATAGAGCAAAGATGCAAAATGCTGACATTTCTCATCTTTTGAAAATTTTAAGCTCTTCCTATGCATAGAATGTTCACCTCATACACTCCTAGTCTGGATGACACGTCCGACCAGCTCTGCAGTCCGCATGATTAGGGGAGTGGGCACATACATCCTACTCACCCGCCTGGTCCCAATTTGCATAATCATATGGCGGATGGACTGTCCAAACTGCCCCTTCACATGTGATTTAAAGTAGCATATGATCTGTGTGTGAGGGAATAGTTCAAATGAATCCCCCCATGCAATTATGCAAGCTGGAATAGTGCATTAGGAAGGGGAGTGAGATATGCACAGGTTCATCGCTAATCATGTGATTGGTGTGGCTGTGTAAGATATTATCTGAACCAGCAGCTATATAGGCTTATATGATGTGAATGGTCTGTGGGTGTGTTGGAGTTTTGATTTTTCAAAAGACAGAAATTCTTGGCATTCTGGAACACCAGAATCCTTACCAATATGGAAAGTGGCCCTGTTTTGGCCTGCAACAGTGATAATGGCTTAGGTGAGTAATTGTGACACATCGAATTAAATGGTGAGACTTTGCACAGTTAGTATGAACACCATATGCCACCGTATCATGGGGAGGAGGGCCCAACCTGGGTGACTTCATTCCCATAAAATGCAAGGTGGTGTCCAAAATGTCCATCAAATATACAAATACACAAATGCTTATATCTTTACTATGTATATGGGCAGAAATGTGGGCTAGATAGATATTTTGAAGGTGAAAAAAATCCAGTAGTAATTACTTCAAACAGGTTAACGTAAATAAATTCCACCTCAATTCAAGAAAAACTGGTGATGTTAACTACAGAGATGTGAACATTCACACATCAGGGCATCAGTTTTACTATTTTAATTTACTGATAGCTATAGTTCACCTAGCAGTTCCAAAGCACGTCAATGCGAGTAGATAAATAGGTACCGCTTGCGGGAAGGTAAACAGCGCTCCGTGTTCCAGCTGCATGCTACGCGCTGCGGCAAGGAGAGTCATGCTGGCCACATGACCACGGAGGCATCTTCGGACAACGCTGGCTCTTCGGCTTTGAAATGGGGATGAGCACCACACCCTAGAGTCGGACACGACTGGACTTAATTGTCAGGGGTCACCTTTACCTTTATAGTTCATTTTTGGTATATTTTAGTTTATTTTTCTTGCTGATAAAGAATCAAAGAGATGCTCATCACATTAGTGCCCACTGCACTGGCAAAGAGCGGTGTACTCAAGTTGAGAAGTTTTGCAGAAACATTTCTTTGAGCACAGGGGTTCAGCATTACAGCTACACTTGATTGAAAGGGGACCCTGCAAGAACTGGCACCAGCACTGTCACGGCAGCATGAATCCTGGGACCCATGTATTGAGGACCCTGCATGGGAAGCCAATGGACATAATTGGTGTGGTCTGGTCAGCCAGGAGGTCTGGTCTGGTCTCCTACACTTGAATGCACAGGCTACATCTTTCTCACACAATATAACGTTTTGACATACAATGTCCACTGAAACTATTTTTAACTCTTAAATTATTACATTTATCCATGGTGTATAAATTAGGTAAAGGTATCCCTTGACAATTAAGTCCAGTCGTGTCTGTTTCAAAGCCGAAGAGCCAGCGCTGTCCGAAGACGTTTCCATGGTCATGTGGCCGGCATGACTCAACACCGAGGTGCTGTTACCGTCCCGCTGACGCGGTACCTATTAATCTACTTGCAATTTCTTGCTTTCAAACTGCTAGGTTGGCAGGAGCCGTCGCACGGATTCGAACTGCCGACCTTTCGATCGACAGCTCATGGTTCAGTGGTTTAACCCACTGTGCCACCCGCTGGCTTAAGGTACAATACCTTTGTGCAAAATGGATTAAACAAGGCAGGCCTGCATCGTCCTTAATGGCTATATTATAATATAGCCATTATATATATATATATATATATATATATATATATATATATATATATATATATATATACCGTATTGGTCTGAGTATAAGACTCACTTTTTTCTCCTAATTTAAGTTTTTAAACTAGGGGTGCATCTTATAATCAGGCTGTTGCAATTTAATGCCAGTGATTTAATTAGATTTTTTGATAGCACCAAACTTTAAGGGTGCGTCTTATAATCAGGTGCGTCTTATACTCGGGACAATACGGTATTATATAATTTATATTATTATATAATATAATATAATATAATAATTCAATTATCTTGCCTCCTCCCTGCTTAGGTACTTGAACTGATATTTTAAGCAAAATACAAGATAAAAGGGTGGGCATTTGTATGTTTACGAACATTCTTGCTCCCACCATTGATTTTTGGAACAGCAGTCACTATGGCCAGGCAGCACTATAGGAAATGTCTGTGTAGGGGTGTCTATATTCACTGTACCAAGTTTGAGGCTTTAATCCAGCCAGTCATGATTTCACTCAAAATATGCTCTAAGCCACTAGACAACAACAACAACAACAGCAATAATACATTTTTAACAGTGGGTCTAATTGTTATTTTTTTAAAAATAAAAATGCCATGTAATACAGCTACAAATGTTGAACCCTTTAACATATGGTGAAATTAGAGCCGGCTAATACCTTTTGATTATTAAACCCCCAGGAAAATCCTTGGGCTTGTAAAGAATGTTTTAATGTAGCAATTACAGTATGGAAGAGATGCTAACAAAGAGAGTGAATCTGAGGATGACACTAATTATAAACTTTAGTCGTGTGCTGTGAAAGCTTCCTGTACTGCATCTGAAACAGCTTTTGAAAGAGGTATGTTGGGCTGCTTACTAAAAGACAAAGACTCAGAAATCCACTGAACAGATGGAACCCATAGCTTCCCCCCCCCCCCAATGCTGTGGCCACTGTAAAGCTATATACAGGGAGAAGGAGGAAGAGAAGGAGAAGGAAGAAGAGGAGGATGGTACCAAAGAAGAGGTGGAGCAGAGGGACCGATGATCAAAAATCATAATTGAGTAGGAACTAGACTTGTGCCTTCCACATCACAAACTTATTTATTTATTATTTATTTTAAAAAAGTATACCCCGCCTTATCCCATACCAAAGCAAATGCCCAAGGTGGCTTACAACACCAAAGATAAAAATATACATAATTTAAAACAATACATAATAAAATAAATTAAAAATAATAAAATCCACGAAGGGGGGGACACACAATATAGAGCAGAGAAGCAGTGGAGCAAAACCTCTTGAGACACAGAAGTCAGACATCAGCCCATCACCCAAACGCTAGACAAAACAAATGTTTTGAGCTCTCGCCGAAAAGCCATGAGGGAGGGGGTAGTTCCCCTTAGATGACTCACAGGTATTGCTTCCTTTGTAGAGAACAGTGAGTAATTTATGACTGGAAGAATAAGATTAAAATAAAAAGGGGGAAGCTAACGAAGGTCATAAGAACATACGGTAAGAAGAGCCCTGCTGGATCAGACCAAAGGCCCATCTAGTCCAGCTTCCTGTATCTCACAGTGGCCCCACCAGATGCCTCAGGGAGCACAAGACAACAAGATAACCTGTTTCCTGCTGCCACTCCCCTGTACCTGGCACAGAGAGAACCTACTTTTAAAGCCAGGAGGTTGCTTGTGGCTTGTAACCTGTGATGGTCTTTTCCTCCATGAATCTGTCCAATCCCCATTTAAAGGCATCTAGGCCAGGTCACCATTTCACCTGGAGTGGGGCAGTTAGAGCAAGCTTTAAACAAAGGGCTACTCATGGATATACTCAAAATCAAATTGCCAGAGAGAAAGAAAGATGTAACTTGATGTGGCACTTTTTTTTTTATAAAAACAGAGGTCACTTGGGAAGTTCTGTACATGTGATGCTTCTCCCTTGCATTGCACTCCTAAGTGGTGCTCCTGAAGCCACTGCCACCAAAATCCTCCCCTCCCTCCCCTGGCCTGGCCCGGTCCCTGCCCCTGATTCCCAGTTGTTTATCAAACTCACCAAAAGAGACATGTGAAGCTTCATTATACTGGGTCAGACCCTGAGTCCATCTGCCTAACAGCAGAATCCTTTCCCCCACCAGCCCATAGCACGCTACACCGCTGATGGAGTGCGTGCTGCACGCTATAGTGTGTGTGTGTGTGTGTGTGTGTGTGTGTGTGTGTGTGTGTGTGTGTGTGTGTGTGTGTGAGAGAGAGAGAGAGAGAGAGTGAGAGAGAGAGAGAGAGAGAGAGAGAGACCAGGTGGCCCAGGAGAGGTAAGTAAAAATGTTTACTTACCTCCCTGTAGGCCTCCTGGCCTCCTATGAGTCTTCTCAGACACACGCCAGCTATTTAGCTGGCATAAATCCAAAGATAGTCAGGAGGTGTGTTGGACCAGAAAAAGGGGGATAGGATCTCAGTATGCACCACTGCCACCAAGATCCTCCCCCTCCCACCTCCAAATCACCCCCGACCTGGTCCAGTCCCTGCCCCCAAACTGCCCCCAATCCTCTCCCAAACCACCCCTGCCGCTGACCACCTAATTGCTTCAGCATGAGTTCAGCAGCCTGCCTCTGCCAGCACAGGGCTTCCCTGCTCCCACACTGTTGTTACTGAGCTGCCTGCTGTCCGAGCAGCATGGGTGACAACGGCCTAGGCTATACACCAGTGTTTTCCAAACTTTTTAACCTGCGGCTCCCTTGACCATTGGTGACCATTGGCCACGGCTTCCTATTACATTATGTTGATGCCTGCCAATTGGTATTGTACTGTTTTTCGAGAGGATTCCGTGGCACTCTGCGGCTCCCCTGGCTAGTTTATGCGCAGTGGCGTTCCCAGCCCTCCCGGCGCCTGGGGGTGGGTGGGTTGGAGCGCCCCCCCAAGCAGCCAGACTCGGAGCTGAGCGCCCACTCAGCGCGTCCCCGGCCTCCGGAGCCTCCGCTCTGAAGGCCGGGGACAAGCCCTCCTCAAAGCGACCGCCCAGTTCTGTGGTTGAGGGCTTTCTGAGAGGGCCGAACGCGTCACACCGGCTTTTATAGGGTTTGCGCATGTGCAAACCCTATAATAGCCAGCGCGACGTGTTCAGCCCTCTCAGAAAGCCCTCAACCACCGAACTGGGCGGTCGCTCTAAGGAGGGCTTATCCCCAGCCAGGGACAAGCCCTCCTCGAAGCGACCGCCCAGTTCGGCAGTCGAAGGCTTTCTGAGAGGGCTGAACGCGTCGTGCCGGCTTTTAAAGGTTTTGCGCATGCGCAAACCCTATAATAGCCGCCGCAACGCGTTCGGCCCTCTCAGAAAGCCCTCGACTGCCGAACTGGGCGGTCGCTCTGAGGAGGGCTTATCCTCGGGCCGGGGACGCGCAGAGTGGGCGCGCTGCTTCAGAGGGGCGCGCCAGCCGGGCTCCGGTGCCGCGCCGCTCTGCGCAGCCCTGAGCCGGGCTGCCGCGCCCCCCACCCACTCAGCGCCTGGGGTGGAGCACATCTGCTCCCCCCATATTAGAATGCCTCTGTTTCAGCCGCGCCTCCTAGTTTGGGGACCACTGCCTTACACTGATGGATCATGAGATCCATCAGCATAAGGCCACCATAAGATTGAGCCATAAGGCTGCACACCTATATGCACTTACCTGAGAGTAAGCCCCATTGAATACAGTGAGACTTACTTCAGAATAGTCATACATATGGTTGCAGCGGCGTTTCTACACCCCCACGTGCTGGGGGCCGTCGCCCCGGCCCCAAGTGCTGGGGGATGTCGCCCCGCCCCCGCGTCGTCATCCCCACGTGGGCAGGCGCGTGACGTTACACCCCACCTCCGGACACCCCCCTCCACTATTTTTGCTACCTTTTGGGGGCCGTTTGGACGCATGGGCAGGCGGGAGGGCCGAAACGCGGCCGTCCCGCCTGTGAGGAAGGTACGTTTTCTTCAAGGGTCGGTGCCCGGGGGCCCTGGGCACCACTGGGCACCAAGGCACCCCCCCCATTTGATGCCTCTGTAGGGTTGTGCTGTAATAGTGGCACTCTAGGGTTTTGGACATGGATCTTTCTCATCCCTGCCCTAGCTGGAGATGCCAGGGAATGAACCTTATATTTCCCCAAATAAAAGATCTAAAGACACTCTTCTCTTTTGAAATGAAACGATTGGAATATTTCTGAGGATGTCAGATCCCTGTAAGACACCTGAATAGCTACAGTCCAGCTCCAGAACGATGTGCCACCAAACAGAAGTCTAGCTGGGCGACAAAGTCATGGGATAAAGAAGGTCAGACCAGATCAGCTGAAGGTCAGGAGTCATCCTTCACCGACGCTCTTCTGATGTCCTATACACTACAGCATCTTCTGCCAGCAATATGCTGCTGCTGCTGCTGCTGCTGTTTCCACAGAGGAGCAAACAGATCAGTCTCTCTCTGTTCAGAAGGATGAATGGACACAAATTGGGCAATAAAAATAGAAACACGCAGAAATCAGTGGGGACTGTTTGAAACCTCCCAGGACATTTTGTAGCAGACCTTAAAATTGCCACACTCCAAGAAAAACAACAACAACCCACCACTATTTCAAAGGGTGACTTCAGAGTGAAATTGTTAAATTGTAATTCATTAGCAAATGAAACCCTGGAATTTGATCTCTACAAACCTTGAGAATGCCTAGCTCACTACAGAAAGACATTACTACAGTTACTACTAGTAATGTCACTACTACAGACATTACTATGTAGGTGCTTGTTTGCTTATATAATTTATATCCTGCCATTCTAAATTCAAATATACTTTATCTACACTCTTGGTCTTGCTGTGAGTATCGATCACCTGTTGCTGCTAATCACAAGTGAGTCACACTCGCACAGATTGTGTCTTGCATTCATTTGAGTGGATTCTGTATTCACTTGCACTCTTCTGCATTGTGCTGTAAAACACGCACCTATTGCTGTCTCAGACTCTGGCATTGTGTGACCTTTTGGCCTCTGTACCTGAAAAAGGTGGACCACAGAAACCTGTGCCACAATAACACTGACAGCACAATCCTGTGTAACCTTGCACCGCTGTAACAGTAGATGCACTGGTGTAACAGCAGATGTACTGGTTACATCTGCTGTTACACCGGTGCATCTGCTGTTACACCGATGCAAGGTTACACAGGATTATGCTGTGATAGTCTTTAATTGACAGCGATTCTCTGCTGTTCATGTATCCCTGAATACAGTAGCGTCACTAGGACACGCGTCACCCTGGGGCAGGGTGGCGCGCGTCACCCTAGTGACGGTGGGGGGGGGACCCGGCTGCCTACCCCCCCCCGCGTCGCCCCCCCGCATCGCCCTCCGGATGCTCCGAGGCTGGCCCAGGAGCCGGCCCCGGAGCGTCCAGCCTGGCCGACGCTCCAGGGCCTTCTGAAAGAAGGCCCATTGCGCAGCGCAAATCCGGGTATTTTTTCAATTTTCGTGCATGCGCAGAGACCGTTTTGAGAGCATCTTGCTGTGCGTATCGATCACCTGTTGCTGCTAATCACAAGTGAGTCACACTCGCACAGATTGGGTATCTTGTCTGCGCATGCGCGAAAATTGAAAAAATACCTGTATTTGCGCTGTGCAATGAGCCTTCTTTCAGAAGGCCCTGGAGCGCCGGCGGGGTCGGACCCCGTGACGCGCGTCACCCCCTGGCGGCCCCCCCACCACACGCCAGCGACGCCAGTGCCTGAAAAGATCTTTTTCTGCTACCACATGCCTGTACTTTCCTACTGCTGGTCCATTGCTCCATGCAAAATGGTGCTGCAGTCCTCATAGACAGTAATGCATCTCAGGGGTGGAGGGAACTCAGCCAATTGATTTTCTGTAAAGCATTTAATTTTATTATGTCATCCTCCTTGACTCTACAGGCCCCAGTCTGCTCCAGGCCCATGTGGCTTCTTTCTTTCTTTCTTTCTTTCTTTCTTTCTTTCTTTCTTTCTTTCTTTCTTTCTTTCTTTCTTTCTTTCTTTCTTTCTTTCTTTCTTTCTTTCCCTTTTCATCTCTGCTTCCCTCCCCCCCCCCTTAGTGAGGAGCATTACCAAGTAGCCTGCCTTTATTAAGTACAGACCATTCTTGAGGGGACGTAAAGAGCTTCTTTCTTAAATTGGGTGGCTGACTAGGGCAGCGTTTGCAAATCCCCAGTTCAGAGTCTTTCCTCAATATGAATGTTGACACACCTGTACAATTTGATAGTCTCACTTTCATGGTTTCAAGATCCATCAATAGAGATAACAATGTAATGCACCAAAAAGCAGCATACTTTATACCTTTAGGATACTCTCATGCATTTTCCTCCCCCAACTGTGAACATTTTTTTCTCAACTCTTTTTCATTTTCTTCAGCAAAGAATTTCAACCCTTTCAGTGGACATCACAGTTCAGCAGGGCCTTTTAATTCAGAAATCTTTTATTCGCTTGTGCGTGGGTGCTCAATTACCATATGGATGACAATGTTGTAGTAAGAAAATCTTTTTCCCAGCATTCAGTACATAATCTCGCCTTTCTGTGTCAATTTTCACAGCGTGATGCATCTCAAATAATGGAAACGTGACTTAATTTTCACTCTGTCCTTGAACAGTATTCAGTAAGTCCTTTTGATTGAAATGTACTTGCTTGAGTTCCTTTTGGAATGAAGGCTGTGTCTCTTCAGTATAAAGTTTTGCTGCATTAGTTTATTTTATGTTAAAGATACATAGTTAAAAATGAGACCAACAAACATTTAATTTTATAATGCAGCAAAACTTTATACTGAAGAGACACAGCAGGTCAGATCTTATTTATGGATCTCATGTGTCACAGCTAGTTTGGCCCTAAGACAAACTTGAGCCCTGACAGCCAGAAACGTATATTGTAAAGGTATATATGTATATTGTATATTGTGTATGTATATTGTAAACGTAAAGGTATATTGTACCTGGGCCCAGGGTCAAAAATGGGGCCCAGGAGCCAAAGGAAGGTCTCAGCTGGGATGTCAGCTGGCCTCATGGAGAGTGAAAGACAGAGGCCGGGCCAACTGGGAGGCCAGGTCTACAGGTGGGTAGACCTAGGTGCTGTATTGGGTATACCTGGGCTCCAGAGACATTTTGGTTGTTGCTACCCTCCTCCTGCCCCATTTTGTCCTCTCCCCCTTTGAGAAGGGGCCCAAAAGAGACTTTGTACCCCCTGATAAAATTCCTCTCAGAGGCCCTGACTGGAGAGTATATTTGTTAAATGTTTCCTGTCCCATTCCCTGTCTCTATCAGCTCTAGCGAGGTCACACTGTAAGCATGTCTAACGTGCCCCTTTTCTTGCATACCTAGGCCCACCTCCTATATACTGTTCTCCTCTTCAATATGGAAGTGGTGTGTTCTCCCATTGTTGACGATGCCAGTAGCAAGAGCCCAGTCCATGAGTGGAGCTCCATCTGCCATAGCTAGCAAAACAATGACTGTGCATGCATGCACATTGGCTGTAATTCATTGCAGAACTAAATGCACTTGGGCCCCATTACTAATAGTGCTGGATTTTGCACTGTGTTCTAAGGTTTGGCTGAATTTGTGCCTGGTTCTTACATCGATGAATGGCGATGATCATGCTGTAGCTTGCACGATGATGCAACCAGCCTTGAATGAATGACCCTGATTCATCTCTGTGTAAGCCTTCGGGATTTGGAGTATGATTTTAGGCATCCTTTAGGAAATCTCAGAGGGAGGGGCAGTCAAAACATGCACCTTTCGCATGATGCTCTCCTGAAAATGTTCTCACAATTTCTTACCATACAATACTTGTAGAAATGCGTCTCATTGCACAAAGTGGGAAGCGTTTTCTTGTCTTCTCTTCTCTTCAGTGGGTGTGTATTCATTCAGTCATTCACTCTATAGAAAACACCCTTGATTAAGCAACTACACACTGTGCCATGAGACGTCGCCAGCCTGCTTGTACTGGTGCATTGCATGACAGGAGGGGGAAGGGTGTGCTGTCATCCACGGAAAACGGCTATTAAGCAAAGGTGTCATTTTATACACACTCCAGCAGTTTAAAGAATCACAGAATGATATGGGTTACAACAAGGTCAGTTTCTATCTTGGGGAAGACATAACTTGGAAAACACCCCTTGACGGATATTTTCCTTTTTGTAATGTAAACTCTACTCACAAAAATTCCACAATCGTAAAGGAACTGCCTAACACTTGAGTTACATCAGTCAGAGCTCTTCCAATCACCTTGGCAACTAAATCCCCATGTCAAACATTTCTTTTTAATGAACAAAACAGTTTTTCACATAAGTAATAATTGGAATATTTAGCTACATTCTTCCATGTGCACTTTTCAAAATATGGTTCTGTTCTGTAGTTTAAAATAATTATTTGCTCTAAGAGGGCAACCTGGCAACTACTTTGTTCACATGAGCTGCTACTGATTGCCACATAAGAATGAGGTATAAACTACACCAGATCTCTTGATCTACCACACTTTGTTCCTAGTTAGACCGCCTATCATAAAAGGCTCCTACTTTGGGGTCAAGCTACACATGACAGTGGCAGTTCTGTATTTTTTAATGTGTGTGTGCGCGCGGACATGTGTGTGTGTGTGTGTGTGTGTGCCCCATAATGTATAAAGCAAGTATTATTTATGGACAGCCCAATCCTAACTAGGACTAGGCTGCCCATTATGACCGCAGAACAGAGGGTGATTTCATATATTCATGAATATTCCATACTAGGAAAACTGCCCAGGGCATCTATATAAGACTGCTGTTCAGGGCAGGTCCTGCAGCTGGCCAGTCTCGTTGTTCAATCAATCAGTACCTTTATTGGCATATTAAAATCCAGACATACACACACAAACATAAATGACATAACATAAAAATCAGCTATCCTGAAGCTGCGGTTGCATTATCTGCTCCAGCAGGCCTCCGTCACTCCACCAGCGTGGGTGGGAAGCTACCTGCACTGCCACAAAGCACTTCCTTCCAAATGCCATGTATATATAAATATACATATATCCTTTGTCTCAGATTATACCTGGCCATGAAAGCTTCTGTGTAATTTTAATTGGTCTTTCTTTTCTAGAACTCTAGAACTTAATGTTTTGAACACAAAGAGTAAATGATGACATCTCTCCCACCCCCCTACAAATTAAATGATAAAGCAATTTATAGGTCCATATTCTGCTCAAGAGCCACGATGCTGAATGCTTGCTTAACTAGCAGAACCAGTAGCAACAGATTTTCCTGATGCCTCCAGACTCGACAAGTGCTACATCCCACAACAGCAGTAGGGTAATAGAAACGCTGTGATGAATTGATGTGTTCATTAGTCTACAATTTAAGAATCAATGGACAAGGCTTCATAATAGACCAGAGCTCACAGGAGCCAAGCTTCAGACTTTAATTGCAGCAGGAGCTCAATGTCGACATTTATTTTCTTAAATGCTTCCCCAGAACAAAGAAAACAATCAAACAGATTGAGAGGCTGAAGCATAATTTGGTAGTTCGGCATGTGTGTTTTTTGCAGGGAAAGAATGAGTAACTTAACTGGCAAGTCACTTAGAACAGCTTGTCTGTATTTACTACAGGGTTAGGGATGGTTCAGATGAGACATTTTCACTTTATCCAGCCATGCTGTCCTAATGAACATACAAAGCTCAATCCACTGAGGTCATAATGGGAAGAAGATGAATCATTATGGGCACACCACTGTGAAGCTATGGGTGCATTATTTATAGGCTTGCCATCCATCCTGGAATTTCCTGGACAGTTCCAGAACCCAAGCTCGGGTCCCGGATCTGTCCCAAACCATTCCCAGCCGGTGCAAGCCTCCACCACCGCCTTTTAAAAACGGAATAAACTTACCTTTTTTCCGGGCGTCGCCATGTTGGATCTCGCAAGATTTCACGAGATCCAAGAAGGAAAAAAGGTAAGTTTATTCACTTTTTAAAAAAGACGGTGGCAGCAGCAGCTTTGGGGGCTCGGCGGCGATGGGCATGGGCTAGGCAGCATGGCAGCATGGAGGCTCGGCATGGTGGCTTGGCACAGCAGCATGGGGGCTCGGCAATGGGCCATGGCAGCACGGAGGCTTGGCACGGAGGCTTGGCACGGCGGCTCGGCATGGCAGCATGGGGGCTCGGCAACGGCGGCACGGAGACTCAGCAATGGTGGCACGGAGGCTCGGCGGGCGGCACGGCGGGCAATGGGCAGCACGGCAGTGGCGGGCAATGGGCGGCATGGCGGCAGCAGCAGACAAATGGTGACAGCAATGGCAGCAGGGTACAGGCAAGTCATTTTAATTAATTAATTAATTTGGCTAGGTTAAATAAATAATTTACAATTTTGGGCGCGCTTCACGTGGCAAAAGTGCGCTTCGCGCCACCAAAAAGAGGGGGATTTTAAAATTTATTTTAATTTATTAATTGATTGATTGATTGTTGAGGGGTGTCCCAGTTTACAACCGGAAAAATCTGGTAAGCCTAATTATTTACATTGAGTCTTTGAAAGTCACAGTGGCTTTATTTGTGTGTCAGATCCTCTGTAGTTTTGCTAAACCAGCACCCAAGGGCAAGCTGGGTGGTCACTATAGCCCATATTTGTGTTCAATTTAATATTAAATGCAGTTTCATTTTAAATAATACCCTCCATTTTGGCCCTCTAGGAACTTTTGAAGAAGCTCTAGAGACCCTCAGAGCAACTCTGTCACCCTTGTTGCTGACCACCCAGGCACTTCTTTGTGTGTGAATGTGCTATTTATTGGGGTCAAGCTGGAGTTCATGTTGTTGTGAGCACCCATCACAACAATGTAGCTGCATTTAGGTTGAGTCTAGGATTTTGTGTGTGCAATCAAGCCCTGGGCATGTTGACGCTCAAACATCTGGGCCAGGGCTTGATTGCACTATAAGGATTTGTGCCTTATTGTGCTCATGTGGCTATTCCGCAGTCCTGAGATTCTCCAGCCATGAGATGATTACCTGGCTGCAGTGAGAAGCCAGGATTGTCAAGGAACCCTTCCATCATGATACGTTGAATTTCCTCGTTTCAAATGAAAACAGACTTTTGCAAATGCACATCCCCAGGTTTGAGTGACAATCTCATGCAAACATCCCTAAATTCATCCTGAGATGATGTTTTTCGTAATAACTGAGCTGGAGAATGAGACATTTGTAATGTTCTTGCCAAAACGATACAGAAAACAACGTTTGGAATAGAACCTGGTGCCCTGTCCTGTTCATGAGCAGGAACCCTTGAGACAAAAAGGGGCATTAGTGAAGGCACAGTAAGGTAGGCCAGAGTTGAAGGACCTCAGAGAGCTCCAAGGAAGCAACTTGTTCCAACAAAGTCCAGACGAGCTTGACCAAGACCATGAGTACCCCTAGAGTCCATCCAGACCACCCCTACCCCAGGCTCTGCCCCTCTATCTTGAGTGGATTAAGGGCCACCTTTTGACCTGGAGCCTTACAGTCCTCCTTCAGTTCCCTCTTGCTTGTTGCTGGGGTGTGCAGATACTGCAGACAGTGGGGTTTCTGTTGTGGAAGGGGTCAGTTCTTCAAGGGGCTCAGGCTCTAGAGATGCTGTCTTGGGGGAGCTCCTAATCCAGGGTCTCTTGGCTGACAGGTACACACTCCAGTCTGGTGCCAGGGTCTGAGCATAGGCCCTGTGCTGATCTTCTGATCCAACTCCCCCCCTCATGGGATCAGAATTCAAGCTGCAGCTCAGGGGGGGGGGGGTCCTGACCGCTACAGAACATTCTGAAGGCACGTGGCATCATTCTGCTGCTGAAAATGAGCAGGTCTGGCCCTGTCAACAGCCTGTATGGAAACCCCCTTGGGAAAAATAAGCCACTTTTTCTTTTTGAAGAAAGAGCAGGAATGTCAGTGTAATAAATAAATCACAAAACTTCATCTTAAATACACAGAAGTTGTATCTCGCAACACAGTGTTCTTTATTTATGAACCTCTTGCTTACTAAACTCAAACACTACCAGACAAATACGTCTACTCAGCACAGCCTCCACGTGGCCTTTTCAGGATCGATCACTACTACGACTCCAAGCATTTGGGGTTCTGAAGAGCACTTGAGGTATGGGAAGATGCTATGCGTGTGTCAAAACCTGCTAATGTGTCTCTACAGGAAGAGAGGGATGGATACAGTCCCTTGAGAAAGGGCTCTAAAAATGTGGCACCACATCCTATGGGATGAAAACTGCAAAAACGTACTGTTAGAAACAGCCTATTGTTAATGGAAGTCCTCTACAATTAGGGACTCCATGACAGTTCAGGGCAGAGTAGGAAGGGAGATGGTGAGAAAGATAAAAGTTGCATTCAGCTATACTTTCCATAACATCCATCCCATTTCATCTGTTCCCTGGTAATGATGGCCAGAGGCAAGGTCTAATGATATCGTCTTTGCTAGGGAGTCGCATACGTGTGTGAAAGTCAGACATTATCAGAGATAAAAATAGGGCTGGTAATATAAATGTTTTATTTGTTATGAATCTGCTGAAGAATAATGGCCTTCTTTTGAACAGTGTGCGGGGGGGGGGGATAAAATATGCATGTCAGATAAGCAGAAATGGCTGGCTGTGAGAGATAAACCAATATACCAACTTCCTCCTCTTCTTCCTGAGGAAATAAAATCCTGAGCTTTGACTCTCGGCATCCAACTCAGTGGTACTTAAGGGACTGAGAGAGAACCGGCAAGATGCATGTATAGCTTTCAAGCATTTACAGGGTTATGGGCAAGGAGAACTCACGGGAAGGTATGAGATTAGAAATGGAATGAAAATGGCATGATGGTCTAGACTCCAGCAGAAAGAGCGAGAAAGGTTTTTAGAAACCGAGGCAGGAGTAGTCTTGAGCCCTGCACGGTAAGATAGTCTCTTTTTCTTTTTCTTTTTTCAGAAAAACAAATTATGCTGCACCAGCATGATGGCTTTAATGCTCTCCAAGAGGATAATAAGAGAAGGGAAAAAACAACCCCAAGAGACAAAAGAAAATGTTCTCTAAAGGAAATTAAACCAGATTCGAAAAATAACAACAATAACCTACAATGCAGGTAAAACTTCAGACACAAATGAATGAATAGAGAACGACATTAGCAGAGCCTGAAGCAAAGACACCTAGAAAGACAAAAGGAGGGAGAGGGGCTTTGCAGCAGCACCCACGGAAACAAATTCCAAACAATATGCATACTAATGAACTTGAAACACCACTTAGTTTTGCATGCATCCATTATTCATTGTTGGGCTTTCCAGAAAATGCAACGTTACAATGAAGCGATTACAGGGAGAATCACTGGCAGCGAGATGATAACAGGGAAGGAACTGGTGGCAGCATCTGTTCCTGCAACCTCCGGTCCCTGTGCATGAAAATTAGCATCGCGTCAGCAATTAGAACATGGGTTTTGGGGACAACGCAAGCCTTCCACCGAACTGCAGGGCAACCCAGGGTGGTAGAGCGAATCCTGTATTTTTGTCATTCACTTCAAAAAGAGTTGAAAGAGAGTCTCAGTCAGAGAATTGCTCCCTACTTTCACAAGAAAACAAGTGTGCTGTATGAGGACAGGAGGGTGCCCACAGAGAACTGGGGGGCAGGTTTTCTACATGGGGCGGGGAGAAAGAACGTCTGTGATATGCAGGAAAATTCATGTGGTGTTTTTTTAAAAATGATATTCCTTCCCACAATCCCAAACCACTTGGAGATGGAGGGCTGCTGCACACATGTGCAGTACACACAGCCTTCACATGATGGCATCCTGGCAGTAGAGACCCACATGGAACCTTGACAACAGGCAGACCACGTGTTGCATATTTTCCTTCAGCCTGCAGCCTAAAGGGAGAGGAATGCCCTAAAGCAGGGGTGGCCAACCTTCCACCATTAGGGCTACTGTGTTCTTAAGAGTTGTGTAGAAGACAGAATCTTGGCAGCTGCAATTGCTGATGGTGCTGCTAAAGCACCTGCACCTGCTGAAATACCCCCACCTATGCAACCATTTAAAGGGCCAGTATTCATGTTGAAAGGTTGGCCACCTAAAGCAAACTTTCCCCTCACTGCTTAAGACATCACAGGGGGCAGATGAAATGGCCTCAGGGGGTGCACACCTGCTTCAAGCCCAGTTTCCCACCAGGGCCAGCCAGCCCAAGACCTCTTGACTCCTAAGGCGTTGTGCCAAATGGTGCCTCCTCATACCCGATGATGCGCCAACTTCTGTTTTTCCCACTCGCCAATGTTCTAGCTGAGCACTTTTGTCCCCTCTGTGTATCCTCTTCCACTTCATCCCCCTCTTCCTTTTCCAATCCAAGGAGTGGAAGGAGCAGGAGGAGCAGTGGAGTCAAGAGATGGGTGCCCCCCCCCCACCAATCCGCTGCCTGAGGTGACTACTTCAGTTGGCCTCATGGATAGGCAGGTCCTGATATGACATCATTTTCAAATGGTGGTGCTCCTGTTTTCAGCAGAGGCGTTCTTATGGTGGGGGCGGTACTGTAAACTGTGCCCCATCCTAGTCCCTGTTTATAAGCTGTCACGAGGCGGCCCCGTCCCCTCGCCATCGGAGCAATTCCATGTGGAGAAGGCAACAGGCAGGAGACTCTTTGCCTCTTGCCTTCTCCACACGGAATGGCTCCGACGGCAAGGGGGCGGGGCTGCCTCGTGCCAGGTTGTAAACGGGGACTAGGAAGGGGCACAACTTACAGTACTGCACCCACCGTAAGAACACCTCTGTTGTGGTCACCACCCAAGGCCAAGGGAAACCAGAAGGAGGCTGCCTTGGGGAAACCTGCCTCCCAGAAGAACAGAGAACCACCAAATCCCTGGAGGTCCCCTTGAAAACCAGACAGAAGCAAAGGCTGGCTGTCTGGGAAGATGGGGCAAACCAGCTCCCTCCCATATGAATGGAAATCAGGAAGGCAAAACAGTAAAAATGCAATACGTTTCTTAAAAAGCTGTAGAACAGGGGTTCTCAACCAGTGGTACTCGTACCACCAGTGTTACTTCGGTCGACTGCTGGTGGTACTTGGACTGCTGGACCGCTGGAACCCTGTTCCAATGTGGCACTTTCGGTGCCGTGTTTTTGCTCCCAAGAGGCTCCTGCCTTTGACCGAGCCTCTCAGGAATGCTGAGATTCCATCTCCTGGGTGGGTGGGTCAGAGGGTCCTCCGACCCACCCAGAGCCTCCTACCTGCGTTTTCTGGTCTCAAAAAAACCCGGAAGTAACTGGCGATGATGTCATTGCTAGTCACTTCTGGTGGTACACAGCAGGAGAGTGGTGCCGGAGGTGGCACTCAGCCGGAAAGGGGTTGAGAACCCCTGCTGTAGAAGATATCAAACAATAGAAGGGAAAACATGTAATGATAAAAAGGAAGACATGGGTAATCCAACAGAACAATAAGAAATGGGGGGGGAGGGTGATGGCAAAATGGGCACTGAAATGTTAAAGGCAAAATTAAAATAAAACAAACCACTAACGTGACTTTTCTTTTCTATATCCTACGTACATACTCAGGCTAGTCCCAGACCTTGGCCCTGGCAGCCCTACTTAGCCAGGTGGGGGCAACTCCCATCAAAGCTTCGGATTCTCTCCTGATGTCAGACCAGGGCAAATTCACATAGAGAAGATGCACCACCTCACGTTTTATAATCTGTGGGCATTAACGAGGATTTACTGGGGGGTGTAGCCTGAGCCATTTACTTTCTGGCATTTTTGGTGCGCTTCACAGTCCAATGAGTTGGTTCAGCTCCAATTTCTTGGTTACTATCAGGTTGTGCAAAAGAAGAAGGTCAACGATAACAGCAAAGAAACAATGGTTGCTGCTTCTGGATGACTCAGCAGCTTCTTCAGAAGCTGCTGAGTCATCCAGTATCCTCTATGCAGGAGCCTCCTCTGTGATAGGAAGGAGGGATTTTCGCTACAGCGAAATGTCTGAGGTGGTTCCGCTCCTTCCTGGCTGATAGATCCCAGAAGGTGGTGCTGGGGGATGCTTGTTCGGCACCCTTGCCCTTGAGGTGTGGGGTGCCACAAGGGTCAATTCTGTCCCCCATACTGTTTAACATCTATATGAAGCCGCTGGGAGAGGTCATCCGGGGGTTTGGGGTAGGGTGTCATCAGTATGCGGATGACACCCAGCTCTTTCTCTCCATTCCACCTGACTCCAAGGGGGTGGTCAATGTCCTGAATCGTTGTCTGGAGGCAGTTGGGAGCTGGATGGGGGCAAACAAGCTGAAATTAAATCCTGATAAGACAGAGGTTCTTCTGGTCCAGAAGTCTACGACTCAGGTACTGGATCATCGTCCTGTTCTGAATGGGGTTGTACTCCCCCTGAAGGAGCAGGTCCGCATCTTGGGGGTTCTCCTGGATGCGCAGCTGCTCCTGGATTCCCAGGTAGCGGCTGTGGCCAGGGGGGCTTTTGCCCAGCTTCGGCTGGTGCGCCAGCTGCGACCGTACCTGGATCGTGCAGACCTGGCCACAGTGACCCATGCCCTAGTGACATCTAGACTAGATTACTGCAATGCGCTCTACGTGGGGCTGCCTTTGAAGACTGTTCGGAAACTGCAACTAGTGCAGAATGCGGCGGCCCGGGTGGTTGCCGGGGCTTGTCGGTTCGACTCAGTCGGACCGTTGCTTCGGCGGCTACACTGGCTGCCGGTTCGTTTCCGGGCACAATTCAAAGTGCTAGTTTTGACTTTTAAAGCCCTTAACGGCTCGGGTCCAGGGTATTTGAGGGACCGCCTCCTTCCTTATAATCCGACCCGTACTCTGAGGTCATCAGGGGGGGCCCTGTTAACCGTGCCGCCATTGACAGAAGTGAGGGGGATGGCGGCGCGGAATAGGGCCTTCTCAGCGGTGGCGCCCCAATTGTGGAATTCCCTCCCCTTGGAATTAAGAACGACTCCCTCCTTAGAGGCCTTTCGGCGGGGCCTTAAGATGTTTTTATTCAGGACTGCTTTTAATGTCTGACATGGTGAGCTGACTTTTTAACAATTGGTTTTAATATATGTATATGCTGGTGACCCACTGGGGTTGTTTATTTTTAACTTAAGTGTTTTAATTATTTTAATGTGTTTTTAAATTGTTTTAATGTGTTATGTATTTTAATATGTTGTAAGCCGCCTTGAGTGCCTTCGGGAGAAAGGCGGGCTACAAATTCCTGAAATAAATAAATAAATAAATAAATAAATACAACGGTTTTTAAGGGAAAATATTCCTTTATGGATACTTCCTCTTTAAAGGTTCAGTGTATTTGTTTCCCAGGTCAGCATGGCTGGGGGATTTGTGTTTAACTGACCCTTATTTAGCCAGACATCCTTGTCAGGGTATATGTGGAAATGGAAAGAAGTCAGTAATTTAACATCACCACCCACTGAGGGGAACAAACACGGACTACATAAGGAGCAAAATTAAGGGGCAATTCAGTACTAATCCCCCAGCTACGATGATCTGGGAAGCAAAGAAATGGAAACAACCTGTAAGCAAAAGGATTTAAACAAAAGTTTTAATTCCACTGCTATCTAAAAGCAATGCCTCAGCAGTGCTAAAAGAAACAACCATTTTGTTTCAGTGTTTTGATGCTGTTCTATGCCATCTGTTTCCCTGGAAGCAACTGGTTCTTGGCCATTTTCCTTCTTCTTTGCCCTCATTTGCCCCACACGGCTCTTTAACCCTACTGTCTGACTGCAGCAACTCATGTGATCTTGTTTGTCTGTGACATCATTGCATTTGACATAATGACATAATAGCCACCAAATTATGTGGGCGGTCACAGGCAAATTGGCTTAATCATGGCTGCAAACCAAGCCAAGGGCAGTGAGGGCAAAGAAGAAAGAAAATGGTGCTGTAATGAACTGCATTGCAACAATACAAATGGATTTGCAACAGGGGCAGAAAATTGCTGGCAATGAGAAGTGCTTTGCGATAGTCATGAAAATTAATATGATATGAGGGAAGTTGTCTTGGCTCAGCAATAGACAACACTCAGCTGGACAAGGCAGAGATGAGAGACCTCGGGGAGTTCATAAGTAAGCATAGGGATAGCATGGTTGCTTGCACTTCTTACATGTGTTTGTCACTTGTTATGATACTATGTTATGCTGCTATGATATACAGTAGTTTGGCTAGTCTGAAATCTTTCCAGAACAAATGGTTTGAAGACTGGGACAAATGTCTGATATCTTCTTCAGCTTCATTTGCCATAAGGACAGTGGCAGTATGACCTGGAATGCTGTCCGATGACACCTCGGGTCTGCTGCCACTACACTTTTTTTTTTTTAAAGCACACTTCACGCATGGTCTCTTCAGTCACAGGAAGTGCAGGACTTCCATGTTTGATTTAAAAGGACTGTGCAAATGAAGGTGCTCCTTCACGCAGTCCTTGTAAATCAAACCGGAAGTCCTGCACTTCTATGTTTGAAGAAACGGTGCAAGGAGGTAAGGAGGTGGGTGATCCACTTTCTGCTTGCATTTAGTGGGTGGACAGCAGAACGGTGCAGGTTGCATCTGTGGTGATCCGGAGGGAGGTGGCCGTGGCAGCAGACTGGGTGAAGGGCACACCAAATCCACTGCCCGTTCTCCCCCCCCCCCCGTAATCTGCTGCTGTTGCAATCCTCATCACCTTGCCTAGTGGGTGGGCCGTCCCTGCAAAAGGACTCTATCCAATCTTGATTTATACTTTAGGTTCTGGGCATCTGGGAATGCTGTGCAAAAAAGGCTGCAGTGCATTTCCTTGACTGGCATATCCAGGCTTGTCCAGAACCTGCCTCTATTAAATGAGGTAATACTTAGAGTAGCCTTGATTTGATTTTTTTAAAAATACGACTCCATTTTCTCAGCAGCAAAAATTTCTTAATTCTTTGAATATGAACACTACAATTGTTCACCATTGAGAACACAACGGATATTTGATGGTCATGCTGGCTTAGGACTCTCCATTTTCTGTTTCATACTTTCACTCCATGCTGCATTATAACATGGTTATCTTTCAAAAGCACCTTAAGCTGGGGCTAAATGTATGAAATTTCCTGAAATAGAAATAAGATAGGGAGGAGGGGTGTGTGGAAAGGATTATCTTTAAAATTACATTTTTGCACGCAGGTCTGTGTGTCATAAGTTGTATCAAATGAGGCTCACACTTCATTTCACATTTCCAGACTCGCCTTCCTTACCTAAGACTAAACTCCTCCTTCAGATCCTCAGAGTTGATAAGCAGCGGAAAGAACTGTCTAGCTTAGCTCTGCCACTGGCCTGCAGAATGCCACCAAATACCATTTGACTTTTGCCTGTTATAACACCCCTGTTGTGGGTGCCACAAAGAGCTGGGGGCTTCTTCGGAAAAAGGTGTTTTCGCTTTGACATTTCACACCTCTTACGATAAGGCTCTGCTGCCTTGCCCACTAATTGTTGTCTCGACACTAGCATTTCTGAAACACACTTCTGTACTAGAAACATTTTCAATATGATAATTACATTAGATAATTTCTTATATGATATGATATACAGGATTAGGATGTTAAACGCACAATATATTGTTGTGAGGCTGGGGAAATGAATGCTGGTTAACCAATTCTTTGTTAAGCAAATTACTGGTAGTAGTCCTTAGTGGAAGATATCCGGGAGACTCCTCTGGAAGGGGAAAAGTCATCAGGACTTGGAAGGCATCCTTATTCCGGAGCAGTGGATGGGAGCGGCTGGTTTGTGAGCAGGGCTGGCCCAAGATCTCCTGGTGATGAAGGCCGGACAAGAGAGATCCTGTAGGTACAGCTGTAAGTGTATTGCCTGCTCCACACAATTGGGAACCCTGAAAATGCTGCCCCCCCTACATGCGGATGTGCCAGCCTCACTCCCTGGATTGGAAAAGGAAGAAGGGAGTGGAGTGGAAGAGGAAGTGTGGAGGAGCATGCTCTAGCCCACCACTTTCCTCTCCCCAATACAGGTGGGCCCCCATATCCACTGATTCGCTATCCACAGTTTCAGTTATCCACGGATCTTGGGGACCCCCCCCCCCCAGGCTTTTACTTTTTCCCCAGTAAGCTTAGTTTCTTCCTTAAACAAACAGGAGAAGCAGCCTCTGGCTGCTTACTGCAGGCAAGTAGAATGAGACTAAGTACTAGAGAGGCTCTGCAAGGTTAACAGAAACCTTGCAGAGCCTCTCTAGGACTTAGACTCGTTCTACTTGCCTGCAATGGAGGTTGCTTCTCTGTTTGTTTTAAGGAAGAAACAAAGCTTGCTAAAAGAAAAATAAGAGCTGGGGGGGGGAGCATGCCTGCCTGCAGGGGAGGCAGGGTGGGGAGGCCCTCAGGAAACCATGGAGGGGGTGTTCACTCTTATCCACGGTTTCAAGTATCCACGGAGGGGCCTGGAACATATCCCCAGCGGATATGGGGGCCCACCTGTACTTCCTCTTCCACTCCATCCCTCTCTTCCTTTTCCAATCCAGGAAGTGGGAGGAAGAGAAGTGGGGGCAAATGGTAGACAGAAGTGAGTGCCCCCCCCCCAACCTACTGCATGAGGTGGCTGCCTCAGAAAGGCTCATTGTTGGGACTCTTCAGCCTAGAAAGAAGGTATATGAGGAGGGAAATGGCTGAGATATATAAAATTATGCATGGGATGGACAGAGTGGATAGAGGGAAGCTCTTTTCTCTCTTGCACAACTCCAGAACCAGGAGACACCCACTAAAATTGACTGGTGGTAGAGTAGAACAGACAGATAAAAACTAGGACAACAATTAAAGATGACTTCCTATAGAGGAAACTGTTTTCTTTAGATTTATCTTCATTACAAAGAAATTGTCAGAGTATGCTGGGATTTGGGTTTTGGGAGTGAAATTGGGAGTGGGGTAGGGAAAAATCCATATGTGTATAGACCTTAAAGGCACAGTTGTCTGCTGTGTTTGTGATCTGTGTAGCAGTTTTACTAATCTCATTAGTAGGGTCATTTAGTCTGCTGTTAATTAGCCTTGTCCTTACTAATAGGCATAAAAGTCAAACAATGAGAATAAAGACCTTGCATGCCATGGTTCCCCCAAGATCCAGTTGCTACAATGCAGAGATCTGCAGCTCACCTGACTGTTCTGCCTTTCCATGCAACTTATCACCAGCTCTTTCCTGTTCTCTCTCTTTTTCTGCTGGGGTGAAATGTCCAGTTTCAGTAAAATGGACAGCAAGATTCGCAGCAAGTTTTAAATATATTCTCTTTAACCTTTTTAAGATTAAATTTGCAATACAGTATTTTTATTATCGAAAACAACTGTCCATTATCATATCCCAGTTTACCATAATATGTCTCTGGACCCGAATGGTACCCGAATGGGTCTACTTGGACCGCAGTGTGCCAGTGATTTTGCGCAAGTCCAAGTAGGGCCGGGAAGGGGGATAGGATATTGGCAGTGCTGCTGTCGCCCATCCAAACCTCAACACACCTCCCTCCCCATCCCAGGCTTTTCCTATGGGTCTCCTCGGTTCTGTGTCAGCTATTTTGCTGGTGCAGAACCGAGGGGTGTAGCAGTGGCAGAAAAGGAGAGGAATAGGATCCAGCTGCACATCAATCCCACCCCTCCCTCCATTCTGCCTCTCTCTCTGCCCCCTCCCCCCATAGAAACTCCCTCCCCCTTCCTCCCATGACCCTCCCACTGGCTCCCCCACCGCTTTGTTACCTGGCGCCAGCGGATGGTGTCTTCGCCACCAATGAGTGTGTGCAGCCACCCGCAACTGCTCTGTCGGCCTTATTGCACTCACTGGCGGCATCGGTGAAGGCAACGCTGCTGCCGCACCATGTGGCCAGGATCCAGGCATTTCTGCCAGGATCCTGATGCTTCCTCTGGCAAAATGCTCATTCTGCCAGTGGGGCACTTTGAATAGGATTGGGCTGCCCTTCTCCTTTTTCTGTACCTTATCAGGTATGCTAGTTTCAAACATTTAGCCATGAACCAGGATTTAATTTCTCAATCCTTATTCAAGTGTACTTCAGAATCTTTCCATTTCTGAGTTGTTAAATTCCTTGCTGCCATGGGTAGGGTAACTCTAATTCCTGTCTTGATCCCAAACCCAAAATACCGCGAACATGAGGCAGTCCGAAACAGCGGCTTCAAGTGGTGGGCAGAGGAGACAGCAAACTGGCGAGGGGGGTGCCCTGCACCGTGTGCTGCCTGCCTGCTGCCTCCCACAGCCTGCTACTCACCCAGCCGCTTCACCATGCGGTCCAATCTTCTTCTCGCTTGCTGAGAGTGGACGAGTGGACTTGGGTGGGGCAGTAACAAGCCATTGTGGCAGCAGTGCTGAAGAAGGAAACAGCAATCCAGGAGCAATCAAAACAGGATCACGACACTCCCCTTCTCCGTCTCGTTCTTGCCCAGGCAGGCAAGCAGGATGTCGAGCACCCACCACACACCTTCATCACCACCTCCTAGTTGTTCCTACTCAGCCGCTTCTTCAAACAAGCGAGCTGGGCAGAGCACGCTGGCAGCAGATGAGGACTCCATTCTGAGCACGTTCTGCCCAGCTTGTATATCTCATGTTTCGGATTGTGCTGCACAGCATTAGATCCTAAAACCAAGCAATCAAGCCAAACGTGGGCAGGTACTGTACAGATGTAAGCTGTAGGTAGAGCCTGACTTGATAGAATCTGCCCTTCACACAGAAAGCTAGCATGTCAGGGAGATGGTTCCCTGACACTCTAATAATCTATATGCAAAGACTATTATTTATGTATGACATTTTTACTCTTCTTGTCCTCCAAAGAGATGGCATATATACAGTATGTATGCCCTTTCTACCTCTTTTATCCTCATTACAGCCCTGTGAGGGAGATTAGGTTAAGAGACAGTCACCCCAAGGTCACCTCAGTGAGCTTCATGGTTGAGTGAGGATTTGAACCCAGGTCTCCCCAATCCTAGTCCAATATCACCTCATACTGGCTCATTTGAGGAAGAATATTGAATCTTGTGAACTCCCACCTGCAATCTGCAGTGGTTCAGCCTAGGTTCATATCTATCAAGTCTACCTAGAATCGGGTTTACTGCTTTATCTCTGAGTAGTAGGGCCAAATTCTCCTCTTTTCAAAGAGAGGGGGGGGACAGGCCCATTTAAACAGTTATAAAAACAGACACCGAGTGCATAGAATTAGTGAGAAATATAGTGCTTCTGAGGCAGGCTTAACAGTGGCAGGCTTAACAGTGGCCTACAAGAATGTGATAGAAGGAACTTGGGGTGAAGGGAATGTCCTCCTCAAGTGAGAAGCAAAATACGCCACAATATGATTTTCTGTGTTAACAGCTTTGCTCATGACAACTTTCGTGGATGCAAATCCTCTGTGCGGTGTTGTTTTGTTTTAATTCCTGGCATTGCTGGGGAGGGGGAGCCACGCTGGTGCCAGCTTTCCACTCCGCCTCGTTCATCACTGTCGTCAGCTATTTTTAGTCCTGCTTCTTGGGGAAGCAGCAAGAGCAATTTGTGAAACGGCACAATGGTGCTGACAGCAGTTTATCTTAGCGAGATTATTACTGCATGTACATGACTGACTAATGGGACCTGAATGTTTTAAAACAACCACCTTTTTGGGTGTATGTCTTGTTATTTTTTTTCCTTTCCTTCCACGGCTTCAAGCATAAGGAGATGACAAGAGAGGGAAAGGTAAAGTAGAGAGCAGCCTGCGAGACACACAAAAAAGAGGAAAGTTTCCAGGCAAACTCAGGCCTGCTCTGTTTCATTTTTCAGCTGCCTCTGGTATTGTCCCAATCTGGTATTGTCCCACATTATATATGTGTTGAGCAGATGGGCAGGAGACTGTTCATGCACTTACAGTCCCATCTTGTGTAGGATACAGCGGCCGGCCTAATGGAACAGCCCTGGAACAACTCGGGAGAAGGGGACAATTGTCCCCTTCCCCCGGTGTCGGCGGCGGTAGGCCCAATGGGTCTACTCGAATGTGCACGAGCTCTAGAGCTCTAGTACATGGCCGGCATATCTGGGACCTGGAGGGAGCACTGGATACCAGGGATCTTGGCCCCCGATATCCCCACCCCCTCCAGACCACCCTCCCTCGACGCCTGGTCCGCCCTCCCCCAACCAGCGTAGGATTTACCTGCGCTGACCGACGCTGGGTCAGGGGAATGGCGGGGCAAGAAGCGCTGGCTGCAGCTCCAGCACTGCTTGCTCTCCGGGTGTCGCTTAAGTGCATTACAGCTCAACATACACAGGATTACACCTGTGCTCAATATATAGTTGGGCCCCCATATCCACGGATTCGCTATCCACCGTTTCAGTTATCCACGGATCGCAGGGAAAACCCCCCCCCCTGACTTTTACTTTTTTCCCAGTAAGCTTCGTTTCTTCCTTAAACAAACAGGAGAAGCAGCCTCTGGCTGCTTATTGCAGGCAAGTAGAACGAGACTAAATCCTAGAGAGGCTCTGCAAGGTTAACAGAAACCTTGCAGAGCCTCTCTAGGACTTAGTCTCGTTTTACTTGCCTGCAATGGAGGCTGCTTCTCTGTTTGTTTTAAAGAAGAAACAAAGCTTGCTGAAAGAAAAACAAGAGCTGGGGGGCGCGCATGCCTGCCTGCAGGGGAGGCAGGGTGGGGGACCCTCAGAAAACCATGGAAGGGGGGATCGCTCTTATCCACGGTTTCAAGTATCCACAGAGGGGCCTGGAACATATCCCCAGCGGATATGGGGGGAGTACTGTACATAGGATTGCACCGTACGTGTGTGTACTTTGGGACTCAGACACACAGACTGGCCTGATCAATCCCCCTCCCCCCCTCGATGCACTCGAACCCTCTGGCCATGTTCTCTAGGATCCGTGACAGCCAGCAGCACTTCATGCCACAAAATCAGGGCAGGGTTTGGAGGCTGCCCGCAGTAGACAGGGTCCCTTGCACATCCCAGGAGGAAAAGCCACAAGCATTCATGCAATAGACATGACAGAATCATGCACTGTGATCGGAGCATTAAAAGAAAAGTGTAATGTATAATGAGACTATATGTAGTCATCTTCAAGTGGTTATTGTCCTTGCATCCTAGAACACCATCTAGTTCAATAGCTCTCTGGATACCCATTACAGTCTCTTATTGTCAACGGGCCGCCCCAGCGTAACGCAGCTATCGAAAGAAGCGCTCCAAAGCAAGAGAAATGCAGAGAGTTAAAGCCTGCTATTAAACTGCGGAGCTGTTTCTCAGGGGAAGGCTGCTTGAAGCCACGTTGCCCGAGGTGTTTGATAGCACCCAGTAGATTTCTAATGGAAAATTGTGACTCTGCCGGGTCTCCTGGTATTGCTGTTTTCCAGTGGCTGCTGTACAAAACAATGATCTTAAGGATAGATTCTGCTTGGTGGTCATGTAAACTTCTACTTTAGTTTACCTATTGCATTGGACAATGGTGGACATGACACAGGTGGGCATGGCAGGAATCTATGTCTGTGCCATGCATGCAAGGTACTATTTTTTATAGATGGCAGTAAACCCCAGGCCTTCAATATGCAGGCACTTGGCTCAAAGCTCAGCAGCCCTGTCTATCAGTATTATCACTGATCCATGGAGGCAGCAAGCCGCACAGCCTCCACTTCAGTGAGACCTCTTCAGCAGCCCCAATGGAGTTGATCAGATTTTGCTGCGAGCTATTTATATCATGTGCCACACCAACTCCGGATCTGCCCTGTCTTTCCTGACAATAACAGTGACGACAAAAAGAAATACAATGGTTGAAAGTGTTGTTTGCAGCTATGTGGGAAGTCAAATTTAGTTTGTTTTATTGCGAGAGCATCGTATAGAGCAGATGCAGGACTCTGAATGCCGAATAGGCAGGTTCCTTACAAGAGCTAGATTTGAACATTAAAACCATAAGAATTGCCTTTAGATCATATGAAAGATTTGTCTAGATCAGTAATTGGTTCCACCCAAATATCTCTGGAAAACTTGCAAATATGTCATGACAGAAATAGCCATCCCTTGACACAGTTTGAATTACAGGAGGAGGGGGAAAGGGGGGGCTGCCCGCCGTACTTTCTATTCTGACCCCCTTTGCTGCTGTTTGTTGGAGAAAGGGGTTTATGGGTGTAAATTCAGAAGTCATGCAGTGGAAGAGCCTTTTTTCCAGTTGCTCCACATCAACCCTTGCTAGGTTGATGCTAACAATAAAACAAGAGCAGAGGTAATAAAAAGGTTTCAGAGAAAAACACTTACATTACAATTCACAAGCATGTGCGCCTTCGTTGGCTGTACAGGTCCCAGACTTGGAAACAGGGAATCCTAGAGCTATTCCCTTTGCATGGCTGTGTGAGGCATAAGTCCAAGGAGACTCCTGGGGGAGGGTCTAGGCTAGGAAGGGGGGATAGGATCTTGGTGTGCGCTGCTGCTACCAAGACCCTCCCCTTCCCTCCTCTGAATTGCCTCTGATTTGACCTTCTTCCCACCCTGATCCTCCCCCTAACCACCCCCAAACTGCCCCCACTGCCTTCTCCCCACCCTGATCCTCCCCCTAACCACCCCAAAACTGCCCCCACTGCCACCTTATCTGCTCTGGCATGACATCTGGGAGCCGCTGGCACACACATGGGACCTTTGGCCATTTGCACTGATGCTCCCGCTACGTACGACAGCAGCACACGTTTTGCAATGCTGTAATGTGGCAGTGGATTGCAAGATCTGCTGTTGTAGGCCCTCCATAGGGTTGGGCCGCCCTGGTCTCTAGAAATGTTCTCTGTCATAGCCCGAACATGAATTTACACAGTATAGGTGAGGGTAATTGAAGCCACCCATTACTACAACATTGTCTCTTTTAGATGTCTTCCTGATTTTTTTCTCCAAGGCAAGATCACTCTTAGATGGTAATTTATCTGTTTACTTCTATTTAGCAATTTGTTTACTAATACAAATATTTTAACATTTATTTTTAAAAATTATTGTAGCATGATTTGATGTAATTTTTACATTGTATATTGTTGTAAGGTGCCTTTGTGTAGCAAATTGAGGGAAACGTGGGGATATACTTTTTTAAAATAACAATACAAATGAAATAGTTGAGGGAGGCTTGACTAGATGACCTTTAGATACCTTCTGGAGCTATATATTTTTAACGTTATTCCTAGAACACATACGGAATTTATTCTCATTGTTGCTTCTCTTGTGATATATTCATGCTTGAGTTGACTCACTTTTGCCTGAATATATATTCACAGATATCTGAAAAAGTACCGGTAATACGTGCAACTGACTCTCAGGCAGACCTGCAAGTGGCACAAGTGTCGTTCCTCGGTCTGAAGACGTGTGCTACTTATTCAGCAACAAGATTTCTATCTGCCTTTCATGCTCAGGTGTGAGGCAGAGAAATCAACTTGCGGCTGAAATATGGAATGCAAGAAGTCGCTACTCCAGAGATAGCCCAGAGGTGTCTTTAAAAATCTCTTCCTTTAGGGTGAGACCCTTTGTAATGCCTAAATGCTGTCAGTTTTGAAATACAGAGAACATATTACCTCTTAGCCTGTCTCTCCTTTCTGGAATTTCTTCATTCAGCTAGCAGAAGCAGTGCATGAATGGTTACATGTGCACAGGAGAGAGAAAATAGCTACTTTGTGAAAACCATCTTGTATTCAGAACCTCTATGCTCAGAAACAAGGTCTGTGCTTGAGGGACTAGGAACTGTCAGCTTCTTAGGAGACCAGCAGAGACACATCTTTCTCTCTGCTTGAATTTACTGAGTAGCTGGAGGCTGGCGGTTATGCATTTTACCCTCTTGCTCCTAGTTAGCTGCATTAACTACGATGGCATTTTCCTCCTGGCAGCCTCTGAAGGGTATAGTAGAGTGAAAGGGAGAAGGGAGGGGGGGAACAGTCTAGAAAATCAGGGATAATAAAATCCAATGTGTACCTTTGCTGCTGAAATCCACCCCTTCCAGCCCGCTCCCTGCCCCCTGCCCTCAACCCCAAATTCCCCTTCCTGCCCCCACTGCCAAGGTACTGACACCAGTGCAGCCTCTGGGAGCCACTGGCACACATGCTGCACCTTTGGCCATTTGCACCAGAAGCTCATAACGGTGTCCCAGCGTTTGCACCATTGCACAGGGCCTTGTGCTGCCAGACCACGTGTTCCTGCAGTGCAAGGCCCAGATAGGATTGGGCTGTTAGTTTAGCTTTGAACCAACCACTCAAGCCATGGATAAATAATGGTGACAGTTGGTACACGTGGTACAGCTGTGTCAGTAGCCAAACGTTTTGGAAGACAGACGGAGAGTGTTAATACAATTATGGCTTGTGATAATTCTACGAAAACTACTGAAGTAACAAGGACATGATTTAAAGATGTAGCTCTACAAAGAGATTGATGCTGTTAACTGCAACTAATATAATTACTGCTTGTCTTTGAAAGCTATAATTTTCTTTATTGCACTGGCACAATAGTGTAACACACCTTTGGTGATTTCATCTCTCTCACAGTCTGCGTCTATGTAAAATGGAGCCATCTTGTCGTCCTCATAGCTACTGCAGTTCATTTTGTAGGGTAGCAACGCATGCAGACACTATCCACTCTCATTCACACTTGCCTGCTTTCTGTATAAAATTGCTAATTATCACTTTGCCTCAACAATATGACTTTTGAACTGATATGTTGAAGTTACTCACCATGAGCATCCACAAGTGTCCGGAGCCTATATCTGGGTTCTGCAAGTGACTAGAATTTCTACTTCATCAAACTCAACGTAGTTGTGCTTATTTTTTCTTTCTTTCTTTGTTTTCTTTCCAAGCTTTGTCTGTGATCTAAATACCTGTACTAGGCAGTCCTAGAATATTGTCGTCCTAGTAGTAGAGCATCTCTCTTTATAACTTAAGGACACCTGTTTAGATAGAAACCTCCATTTCCTCATAGAAACCATTTCTCCAGAAGTTTCCCGTCACAGTGTATGCAGTCATCATCCTGGCTGCCGAGTTTTGCACTTTCCAAGACTCTCGCATACAGCTGCAACCATTCTTCAGACCAGTTTGTCAACAGGTTTTTTTTTTTTTTGCCAGCTGACTCCTCCACATTCCTCCACACAGATATATCAGCGGCCCAATTTCTCAGTCTCGCATCCAGGCAGCCGATCCTGCTTAGTTTTTTCAAGCAAGGTGACAGCTCAACCTCCACAGACTACACCTCCTTGGGATCTGGAGACTCCTTGGTATCCCAAGTGTACAGATTATTTTTATAGCCCCAAAAGACTGATAAGGATATGCTGTAATGATTGCTTCATCATCACAACATTGTAAGTTGCAGCATTGCACAGACATCATCAATTGTCCCAGGACACTGCTTTGGCACATCGGAATTGGTTGGCGTTGCTCTATCCGTGACATGACCACCACCAGAAGGGCATATGAAGACCCAGCTATTCTGGGACACACCAAGTATACCATGGGAAGTGTTGATAATAATATGGTTGCAGGGGGCAGAATAGACTCTGCTCAGCGGCCTCACACACATGATTTGGCATTAGGGATGCCATCACAATATATTAGGGATGTGCATTAGGGATGTGCTCTCAATATATTCATCCTGAACAGGTTTTCAAGGACAAACCACATGTGATACTTAACATGTCAGTGTGGCCTCTGTGTTGTTGTTTTTAATCAAAATACCAGCCACAAGAAGAGGGCCAGAATAGAGACAGCAGCACTCATAGGTTTGTAATCCTTTCCTTCTGCCCTGCAGTCACTCTAGACAAAAACATTGCTCCACTTCCCAGCCGCTATTAGCCCTAATAAGTGTTGTCCAGACTGTGGAGGGAAGGGATGAAAAACCCATCAGTACACTGCAGGCCCAATCCTCTCTCTCTCTCTCTCTCTCTCTCTCTCTCTCTCTCTCTCTCTCTCTCTCTCTCTCTCTCTCTCTCTCTCTCTCTCTCTCTCTCCCCCCTATTTTAATTACAAAACAAACACTGAAGCTACAATTACAGTTTACGTTTCATATGTGGCTTAGCTGAGGGGCGCCACATTTCAGTTTCAATCCTCCTTTTGATCAGTTTAGATATGATACCTCTCCTCTACCTAGATCCTAAAATGTTTGAGTATGACAGAAAAAAACCCCAACCATGGTAGAATGTACTGGAAGAGAAAAAACCCGAAAGCAACACAAAGACGGTGATCAAAACAAAGGCACGTGTTGAACACAAAGGTGGTGATAAGGGATCGGTTGCTAAGACAATCTTGAGCCTAGGAAGTGGGGAATATATGTGCTTTGTTATGTCACAGTATGCAAATCAGTCCACTAAGGCTGAGAAATGTGCAAAAAAATTGCACTTAAAAATAATGGATATTTTTGTGAAAACATTGTCAGTGGGAGACAATGACTATTTCATTTTGTTTGGGCTAGTCACTTGCAGATTACCAATGACTGGTTTTTTACATATTCTGGTAAACAAGAATGAGTAATGGCCTCTTGCCTCAAGAAAAACATGTTACGATTACACATTATTTATCAATACATACCTGAGAGATTTAAAATGCTTGCTGTAATGCAAAGCTTAATTATTTTCTCCTAATGATTTATTTCCAAGCTAATATCCTGATGTGACACGGGATTTTCTGACTATGAATCATGTTCATTATAGACACACTTTCAAAAAAGTCTAATTCATTGAAAGATTTTTCAAAAACAGTATACAGTCCTGACACCTGGATATTTCAGGAAGGAATACAGATTTCTTTTCTTTGTGGTTTGCTAACATCCAGCAGCTGGCCTGGGTTGTGGTGTTGCACCATGTGGTGCACCATGTCTCACTAGTGGTCACCAGGCTGCATTGGTTGTCCCTTCATGGTCACAGAAAGTGTGCTGCAAGCACATTCGCCTTTGTGCAGGGCTTCCGCTTGTGACCTTTAATTGTGACACAGGGCAGTCAAACTGCTTTTTGCCCCATTGCATTCCCTGTTCTAAAGCTACCATACGCTCATCTGCTAAATTCCCCCTTTTCTAGGCACAATGTAAAAAAAAAAAAACTACCAACACTGAGTACAAATTTGTATGAACATTTAGCTAAGGCAGAACATGAATATTTATTTATTTTTTGATACTATTGCAATCTTAAGCATCCTTATTTGAGCATAAGTTCCATTGAACACGTTGGGACTTACTTTTAAGTAAACGTGCATAGAATTGGACTGCATGAGTCATGGTATACAGTTGACCTGCGTCTTATGCGCTTGTTACATTCTGAGGTCAGTGTGTAAAGCCAAAATCGCGTTTATAGTTGAAGCTCCCTTAAACCCAACAAATGTGTTGTTTCTTTAAGAACTAAAAGCACAGTACGAGACACACAAAGACGGAGAAAACAGCAGCTTCATCTCTCATTTCAGGCTCGCTCTGGGGCATAAGCAAAGTGGAATGGAGGGTGGAGTCGCCTGCACTATTTACACTGTTGTTTTTCTCTGTCTTTTTTTTGGGGGGGGGGGGCTGAGCACTTATACTTGACCGGTGAGTGGGAGGGGCCACCTTGCAGCACTTACCGCACCGCTGCCCCCAGTTACACTACTGAACAAACAAACTAACACAAATCCTGAGGAAAACAAGGTGTGTTTTTAGTTATGTTTTAATTGTTATGATGAATTGTTTTTATATACAGTATTTTGTATGCTTTTGTAAACCACCTTGGGTACCCAGTTGGGAGAAACGTGGGGTAAAAAGTAAGGATACAATGAGACTTACTTCCAAGTAGACATGCATAGGATTGTTTTGTGAGTAAGTATATAAATAAATAAAAGGGTAACTGAAGCATCTAGCCTTGAGATAACCGAAGTTGCCCATCACAGTGGCACGAGAGGTAGGATGATGCTCAGAATGATGCTAATGAGCATTTCAAGTGTTCAGAGCACTTCATTACATGCACAGCACAATGAGCAGTGAATAGCTGCTAACTTGTTCCAGAACTGCCTGCACAAGAGCTTGGACCAGATTCACGCGATGTTATAACTGTTAGACTCCGTAGCAGTTTTCATGCTTCTGCTTGTTCAAGAGGTTGCACAATCTCACTTGCACAAACAGAAGCATGTCTTTGAATTTTGCTTCACTATTTTGTGCAATGTTCTAGGCCAGTGGTTCCCAACCTTTTTAGCACCGGGACCCCCTTTTGTAGAATGACAATCTGTCGGGACCCCCTAAGATCTAGGGTCAGAAGTGATGTTAGTAAGCAGGAAGTGATGTCATAGTTTTTAATAAATTATGCTGTTTAATAAATCACACATTTAAAAACAAATCATATTTTTAAAGTTGTTCTCATAAGCAGCCCCAGTATTGGGGGGGGGGGGAGAGTAGTGAGCTAATATTAACAGAGATGCTAAAAGGCAAGCAGAAAGTAACACAAGGTGAACAAACAAGTCCCAAGAGAGCATCAGACACTTCTTTCTCTGTAGTGGGAGGAGGAGGGAGTGAGCCGCCATCTTGGGTGTGGCCATTCAGCCAACATCCTGCGACCCCCCAGAAACTGCTTCATGACCCCCTTGGGGGTCCCGACCCCCAGGTTGGGAACAACTATTCTAGGCCTTCTGTGACTTGAAGATACCTTCAAGTCATGGAAGGTTCCAACCCATAATCTCAGTAACGTTGACAATTATCCCGTAAGGTGTGATAGTATGATTATCCTCGTATGACAGATGTTGGGCTAAGGCTGAGAGGGCAGTCTTGTTTATACCCAGTTGGCAAGTTGGTGGCTGAAGGAGGCGAGATTTGAATCACGAACTTTCCGGCCCATGCTTATCATCATGACACCAGCTCTCAGAACCTCTGACTCTTCTTCTAGCTACACCGCTGCAGATATACGCAGGTGACTGCCATAGAGAGGAGCATCCGAATCACTGCCTCTAAACCTTATGCACTAACATCCTGCTTATTATGCCATGGCACATTTCCCCGGTGAAAAGCATTTATTCCTACCCAGTTGTTTATGGTGGTGCATTTTTAATAAAGTGATATTTGCAGCGCTGACCTCCTGGTGTTATCGCCTGAAGCTAGTAATGAATGACGGTCTGCCGAAGCAATGAACTGCCATCCTGCTATGTCCAGAGGATGTATCCATGCTTCCCTTTTAACCTCATCGAGCGTTTCTTCTTGCTTAAAAAGCTGTCAAGAATAAGAGGAGATGTCAACTTGCCCTTGAATATACTGTACCTCGATCAATCTGCTGAATATCAGAGCCCGGACTACCTCCGACATCACAGCCATTTCTCCAAATCCCATCTGCAGACAAGCTAATCGTTCTGTCCTTTGCAGATGTCTGTGTGAGGAAAGCAGATTGGGAAGTGTGCTCCATCTCAGAAACTTATTAGCCAAGGCAGAACTCTCAGGCTCTGACCTTTGCAGTCTATAGGGAGGGAGAGAAACAGAGAGGCATCTATGACGAAAAAAACATCAGTTCTTTAGAAACAGCTTACCTGCAGCTGGAAACAATACCAAATGTGTGACTTGCAACAAAATGTGAGTGAGTGTAACTCAAGCATTCAAGCCACCTGCTGTTTTGTCCACCTGCCTCTTCCTCCTCACCTGCTGACTGCCTGATGTGGTCTTCACATTGCTCTGTCCCTCCACTGGCTGTCCAGTGTTCTCTCCTCTTACCCTTATTTGTTTATATTTTTAACATATGGCTTCTCTAATGAGAAGAGACAACCATGCTGGAAGCATCCAATTAGAAGATTTGGTCCCAGTTCTGTAGTTTCTAGCAACATCTGAGTTTGCTCATTCATTCACAATCGCCCAACTGCACCAGATTGGATCTGCTCATCATCTGAGTTGGTGCGGATAGGTAGGTGAACTTGGATGGGGGAGAACCGGGTTCAAGTGGCACTTCTGCCACAGTGTCCATTTCCACCAACCCTGAGCAGTGCAGCAATCGTAAGCAGCACGAACTGAGCAGGAGGCTTGGACCAGCCAGGGGCGCAACAAGAACTGAGTGGGGGAGAGCAGGGTCTTGTCCAGCAAGAACTGAGTGGGGGAGAGCAGGGTCTTGGCCAGGCAGCCTGGACCAGCAGTACAGTAGAATCCAAGTAGAATCCAGAGCTGCACAGCATGCTGAGGAGCTTCTCCCACAGAACTGTTGCACCAGCCTTGAGCAGTCTGCTTATTTCTAGTGTTTTTTAATGTGTATAGCACATTAAAAATGTGTATTTTTAATGTGCGTGGCACTTTGCCTAGAGTGAAAGGACAGGTCCCTGCCCTGAGGGGCTAAGGCTGCAATCCTACAACACTTTCCTAGGAGTGACTGAACACAGTGAGACTTACTTCTGAGTAGGAGTGAATAGGGTTGTGGTGTTACAATCTAGAGACAGTGTACTGCCACTAGAGAACAGAGGCGCTACGGTGGGGGCGGTACTGTAAGTACTGCGCCGCTGCTAGTCCCCGTTTACTCCCCGGTATGAGGTGGCCCCACCCACTCGCCATCGGAACCATTCAGGGCGGCGAAGGCAATGGGCAGGAGACTCCCTTCGCCGCACTGAATGGCTCCAATGGCAAGGGGGCGGGGCCACCTCGTACCGGGGAGTACATGGGGACTAGGACAGCGCAGAACTTACAGTACCGCCCCCACCATAGCAACGCCTCTGCTAGAGAGACAATGGGTGGGAGGGGCGGAGGCGGGGTAGACAGGGGGAGTGTGTACAGTTGTTTCAGTTACATGCATTTCAAGCTTGTAGGCTGAATGAACTGCTACCAATACATTTAAAGTACTGGGGAAAGTTCTACTGAGTTACCATTATGTGCACTGTTGGCTTCAAATCTTTATTACTTTTAAGCATGTTTTGTAACTGTGAACATTTACATTTTTACTTGCATTTTTAAAAATATTTTTCTAGGCAATTTTTTCACTTTGTTTTACAACACCTAATCTGCTAACATTCCCATCTGCCACAATAACTGACACCTACAACACAATTTATCTCTTGAAAATGTCAGCACACTTCTCAAATGTCAACTTAGCATCCATGTCATCCACGCAGCATACAGGTCTTCGTGGAAGATGAGAAAAATCCATGTCTCAAAAGGACTGGACCTACCATTTATTTAGAGTACAAAAGGAGACTTGGAATGAAGCACTATCATGATGGGAAGCTGTAGCTTGGAATGAAGCACTATCATGATGGGAAGACTTGCGCCAGTGGGGCAATGAGGGGGGGGATTGACACGTCATCGCCCCACCTGCCCCTCCACCAGAATGGCCCTGATCTGAATGGCCAAACAAATCTGGACCATTCTTGATGTGCCACTCTGCCCACTGCCCCACTGGCGCAAGTCCAGCTATGCTACTGAAGGGAAGGAGATTATGGCACAGTTGTCATAGGACTGGGGAAACCGCCATAGCTGCGGGAGGATGTGGCCAGTACATTTAGAAGCACAGTACATTTACCTATATGGTAAAAAGCCACGTATAGGGAAACTGGGAGCCTGTCTAGGGCTAGATCTGAAGCGAATGTCATGTAGTGACCAACAGACTATGAATCAGGACTTCCCTGGATCAAATCTCACCTCTACCATGATCTCACTAGGTAGTCTTAGGCAAGACATTCTCTCTCAGCTCCTCTACTGTAATATGGGGATGTTAATAATACTTAGGCTGCAATTCTATACACATTTACCTGAGAGTAAGCCCAACTGGACACAGAGGGATTTACTTCAGAGTAGACCTATATAGACTTGCACTGTTAGTCACCTTACAGGGTTGTAAGGATGTCAACACGATAATACACAGCATGCAATCTCACTCCTTCCTCCATATGGTCTTCCAGCATCCGCCTGCATTGCATGCTTTGATTGAAGAGCTGTGCAGAGGGTGGAGCTGGTAAGGACGCCGGCTCTGTCCGTGGCGGCAGAATGGGGGGAGGTGGTGGGTTTTTGTTCTCTGCTTGGACCCCAATCCGCTGCCCTATGAGAATAGGCTCATTTGCATTATGGATGGGCCAGCCCGGCCCTTATGTGATTCCTCTTCCTTTTCTACAAGACTGGTCATCATGGGATTTCATCTAGTCACGAGGAAGTATGATTCAGGGGTGGCAGATGGAAGAGCACCAGCTCCTGCACTAGCTGGAGATATTTAAAGTGAGAAAAACATAATTGTGAATGGTAGTGAGGTATATTCACTCAAGTTGGGTATATAACTCATAATTAAAGCACTTAAAATGCATATGGGACCATATGGATACCTTCATGTTTTTCTCTATGGAATAATTGTTTCCGGGAGCATTTAAATAGGGAAAATGCACAGGGGAAAGGCAAGGGTTAACACTCCTGCACACCTGTGCTGCAGCCCTGACCTTAAGACCCACCCCACCACCCCACGGCCATCTTGGGACTGAAAAAGCCGTGGGGCAGATTGCTTCCAAGCCTCTGATTATTCTGATAGACCACCATGCCATGCATGGCCGGAGGTCTGCTGTACTGGGTTACAAGTGATGGGAGTCTTATTTAAACATCTGCAAATTCTTGATTTACCTCAGAGAGTTTTCCTGTTTCTCTTGGAACAATAACAACACCATGGCAAAATGGTTTTGCCTATTTACCTCAGCTCCCCTACTTCAGCTCTCTTTCAGCTTGCAGAGAAGAACCGAAAGATTATGCAGAAAGATTGTTTTCCTGTGCCTAGCCTTCCACCACTAAATTCAAAAAGAATTTGATTATAAAAATAGACCTAGCAGACAAAAATCTGCAGGAAGAAAATGCCCCCAGCCCTTGAACCAGCACTGCAGATAAAAAGGACTGCTTGAGACATCCATGACCTCACCCAGGCACCGCCCAAAAGTGCCCTGTTAATTTAAACATCCTCTGAAAGTGTCTATTCACTAGCTGCCATTGCTGAGGCATAATTTTAAGGGAGGCTTCCAAAGTTCTTCCTGTTCTTATTATTTCACATCTTCACAGAAGGCTTCATGATTATTGGTTTGGAATATTAACATGCAAATGATAGAGGAAGCAATGGATATTTAAATGTACAGTGTCAGCTCAGTACAAAAGATTTTCTGGAACAAAATCACAGTATTTCCCTTCAAGTCAGCGAAATTAAAAAAAAATGAAAGGAAACAAATGTGCACACACACACAAGGGGGATCCTACATTGATTCTGCTCTTGCTTTGTTGGTGATGCTGATTGGAAATGCTCTATAAGCTGGAGAAAATGGTGAAATGTTACATTACTGTAAATGCAACTCTCAGCTCGCTTTGGCAAGAAACTGCAGAAATAGGAATCCGTGTTCATGTTTGAAACGAGAACCACCACCACCACCACCACACAGAGCATTGACTTCTCTAGTCTGTCACGTAGGGAATTATCCTTCATGATGATAACAGAGTGAAGGCTTAAGAAATAAGAAACATGGGCAGAATGTCTAACACCTTCTGTGCAGTCTTTCCTTTTTTATCAAATGGGAAATGTGTTGCAGGTGGCATTCTGCCCAGTTTGATTTCGAGCTGATTCATATGACCGTTGGGCATGTTGTGGCTTCTTAACAAGCCTGTGTGCGTTGGCTCCCTGCCTGTAACCAGGTAGCTACGCGCACCATGACGCTACACTAACAGAAGCTTGCTTCAGTGGCTACACACAACTACCATGCAACGTGCAGGAAGCCAACATGTGCGTTGTTGCACAGGTTTTTAAAGGGGCCAGTACACAGCCCGATGGTTGTATGAATGTGCATTCACTAAAGAAATAATAGTGCAGTCTATATGCTGGGTCAAATCCAGTTCATGCAATGGTCCCACTGCACTCCACCAAGTAAAGGAGGGGAGAAGCATTTGGCACCCTGCCTCATGCACTGGAAGGTCTCGGGGTAGCCGGCTTAGACTCTCCTGCGATATTGCAATGCAATGGTTTTCAAAGTTTCTATCTTCAGGGCACTCTTGCACATCACCTTGTCACTACAGAATCTGTGCGTATTGCAGAGGGAAGTATTCCCTCTAAGGCAAGTATTCAATTTCTAAAATGTGTCAAGATCCCAGGAACAGAGTCCTTGTAATCAGGGAATGGGGTGAATGAATTCAGTGGCGTCGCTCAAGGTGGGGCGGAACGGTTAACCTCAGTTTACTCCCTGGCAAGAGTCTACTGCACTTTGCCTTCGCCGCATTGAATGGCTCCGACGGTGAGGGGGTGTGGCCACCACGTGCCGGAGAGTACACGGAGGTTAGCACGGTGCAGAACTTACCGTTCTGCCTCACCTTGAGTGACACCAGTGAAGATACACTGTGTCTTCAGTCCCTTTGTGTTGCCAGTCTGCTCAGGACTGCACCCAGAACAGGATGGATGTCATAGTCAAACTGTTGGGCCTCACTATTGCCTTGCATGAACTAAGAGTGCAGCTAGAACATGCCCTGCCCTCAACTGTGCTGCACACTGCAGGGAAAGCTCAGGAGTAGCGGGCAAGCTTGTACACCATTCGTCTTTTTCTCTTTGAGAACACCCAATTAGAGATCCTTCGAACCTCATGATTGCCTGGTAGGGCCTCTGAGGGGGGGATTCAGGGGGTGCAATCGTACCTGGGCCCAGGACCAAAATGGGTCAAAAGGGGGCCCCAGGAGCCAAATTCATATGAAGGGAAGGGGCCCAAAAGAAACTTTGTACCCCCTGATAAAATTCCTCTGAGTGGCCCTGTTGCCTGGAATAAAATTTGGAAACAGTTGCTCTGACAAACATATTGTTTTCAATAGTGAAAGTATGAAGCTTTTGTTTTTTTAATTACCATCTTATCTATTGAAAAACTGGGCTTTTGATTTGCAGTAGAAATGCAGGTCAAAGACTGCTTTTCCCTTTCTCTTCTCCCAAATTAGTGTCATCAAACACTGAAGCTTGTTTACAGCTCTGTGAGTTCTTTTCCCTTTCTGCAGCTCACTTTTTAATCTGGCTTTTTAATCTGGCGAAAGACAGCACACGGAGACTTCAGCTGTCTGAGCAGATAAGTGAAGAAGATTTTAAATGATTATGAATGCAACATAAAATATAACATGGAAATATATTAGAGCACTTTTACATTGCAGCTCAAATGGGCACCCAAAGAAGCCACACACTCCCCAAGCCTGCAGCTGGTTTACGGATGTCCTTCTGGAACTACTTTTGAGGTGCTCAGAATAGTCTTGCCTTGCTGCCAATTTCTGTACTGAAGGCTAATTATTTTGATGCCGAAGTCGAAAAACAGAAGTAATAGCAGAAGAAAATCAACAAAGTAATAGCAGAAGAAAATTGGGTTTGTAAACAGTGTGCCGGTGAGAAACAAGATTTCAGTTTAGCTTCAGTGAATGTTCAGAAATTATCAGTTCCAAAATTTCTGAACAAATACTGTTAAAAATTAATAATACTGCTCTCTTTTATTATTTTTATGTAGCCCGCAACTGTCCACTCCAGCTGGCAGGCAGAGTTGCTATCTACAGCAGTGTTTCTCAAACTGTGGGTTGGGACCCACTTGGTGGGTCACGACCTTATTTCTGGTGGGTCCCAGGTGATGGAAAGATCAGATAAGTAATTGCCTTATGCCCTGAGGCTATTCAAAAATCAGATAGCTGCTAATTACCCTGCAAACAGCTGAACTCCTATAGTTTGCAAGCTTGTGTAAATATAGGGAGATAAATGTTTGAGCGTCTTGTAAAGCTAGGTGGGTCCTGATAGAGTGTCATTTTAAAAAGTGGGTCCCGGTGCTAAAACATTTGAGAACCACTGATCTACAGTCTCCCCAACCTTCAGTCTCTTGTTAGTGAACACCAGGGGCCAACTACAGGCCTCTTTTTCACAACCGCTTCAATGCCTGGTAGTAGCTACAAGAGAGAGCCTGCCCTTGTTGACTTCAGCTGCTTCCAGTCCATGGCATGTTGGCCATGTGCACTCAAGAGGTGACCCACAAGATTTGACTTTTGACATGCAAACTCAATCCACGCGAATGCAGGTTATTTATTGTTGTTGTTGTTGTTGTTATTAACAGTATTTATATACCGCTTTTCAACAAAGAGTTCACAAAGTAGTTTACAGACAAAATCAAATTATTAAATGCCGCTTTAGTACATTTACTCTGCAATCCTGTGTAACTCTTGCACCGGTGTAACAGTAGATCCCCCGGTGTAAGAGCACTAATGCCAGTGTAACTTGCCGTACACCGATGGACGCAGGATGGACACCGGCGTAATCCCTCTCGGACGCTTCACATGCGCAGTTCGGAGGTGGAACGGACACCGACGCAACACTGCCGGAGCAGGGGGCATTCTGGGGGTATTCAGACACCCCCGGAATTCCCCCTGCGCTGGCAGAGTTGTGTCGGTGTCCGTTCCGCCTCCGAACTGTGCATCTGAGGCGTCCAAGAGGGGTTACACCAGTGTCCATCCTGCGTCCGTCAGCGTACGGCAAATTACACTGGCATTAGTGCTCTTACACCGGGGAATCTACTGTTACACCAGTGCAAGTTACACAGGATTGCGCCCTTAGTAACCTAGTACCACCAGGTTAAGGTGAATGTACTAAAAGCTGAAAGTGTGTATAAACGGAAGTGTACATGACTGGCTTTCTGTGGGCTGGGAGTAGCTGGTCGTCAGCTTGGGCAGGCTTTTCCCCATGGCTGCCATAAGCCCCAATGGTTATGAGTTTAGGCCTGAAAGTTAATTGCAGTTAGTAGAAACAATGTGAGCAGTGGTGACTGGTGAGGTGAATCGCTAGGCAAAAGCATAGGCAGCTGCCCAGTGGCAACTGAGGAAAGCAGAGGCTTCCCACCATTTCATTTGGGTGCCAGGAGCATGGTTGCTACTAGATAGGTGCCCAAGGACAGGCATCGGCTGGGGTGCCTAACCAACCAACTAACATGCACTATTGTGATGCTGCCTGCAGCATAGCCCCGCCCCCTCCATTTCCTGGCGCTGAAAGGTACAGGCTGGAATTTCTTGTCCCCGCCAGTCTCTCCACAGGGGTTACCAGCAGTTTTGCCCAGTGAACCATCTCATAGGCTGCCCCTGCCTGTGGCAGATGAATGGAAAGACGGTGAAATGATATGACAGCTTTGCAGCCAAGGCGAAAGTGACGTGAACTGCTTGAGCTGTGATCAGCATGACGCCACAAATATCCGCACGGTGCATTGGGGTGTGGAGAACAGGATTATGATCCTGTTCCTTTCAGGAGCAGCGAGTGGCCTCACTGGGACAAAGTGGCAAGGTAAAAAAGACACAGCGAGTTAAGCAGCTGGGCGAGTTCAGCAGCGGGGTGAGGAAGCCAGGCCCCACACACTGCCCGGCGCTTTCCTTGAAGAGAGGAGAGAGGAGAGCTCCAACAACCTTGAAGAGAGGAGAGCTCCAACAACATTAACAACATTAAGGTACCCAAACTTTGATAAATTCATAACTTACACTCAAAAGCTATGCAGTCAGACAGCCAGCAGAAGGGTGGGGGCTATCCAGTGTTTTGCACTGAGTGTCACATGTATGACTATCTGCCTCTTGGGCATAAGTCATGGGTGTGTGCTCGGTGCAAAGAGCTCCAGGCTCTCAGGGAACGGGTTCGCTCCCTTGAAGCCACGGTTGCTGACCTGGAGAAGCAGAGACAGGTAGAGAGGAACCAGGGTGAGACTTCTAGGGACGTGGAGGCATCGTCCCACCCTCAGTTGGCCAGCTCCTCAGCTGTCAGGAAAGGGAGTCTCAGGGCTGGAGGACGTCGCTCTGGAAAAGAGGGAAACAATCCCACAGTGGGGACCCCTTCTTCAGGTGATGGGCCTGTATCCAGTCGCACTATGGATACTCCTCTGGGGAGGGGGCGAAGGGGGCTTCTTGTCGTGGGTGACTCTATAGTCAGGAACATAGAGAGGGGGGTCTGTGACGGATGTGAGGACCGCACGGTGACTTGCCTACCTGGTGCGAAGGTTGCGGACATCACCTCTCGTCTAGATAGGCTGGTAGAGAGTGCTGGGGAGGAGGTAGCGGTTGTGGTGCATGTTGGCACCAACGACGTGGGGAAATGTAGCCGGGCGGTCCTGGAGGCCAAATTTAGGTTGCTAGGTAGGAAGCTCAAATCCAGGACCCCAAAGGTAGCGTTCTCAGAAGTGCTACCTGTTCCACGCGCAGGGCCAGCTAGGCAGGCGGAGCTCAGGGGTCTCAATGCGTGGATGAGACACTGGTGTCAGGAGGAGGGGTTTAAGTTTGTTAGGCACTGGGGAACGTTTTGGGACAAGCCGGGCCTGTACAAGAGGGACGGGCTTCACTTGAACCAAAACGGAACCAGACTGCTGGCGCGTAACATTAAGAAGGTGGCAGAGCAGCTTTTAAACTGACTCCTGGGGGAAAGCCGACAGGAGCCGAGGGGCATCCGGTTCGGGACTCCTCATCCCTAGGGAATGAGGGTGCAGAGGATGGGGAACAGTCAAGTAATAGCAGAGTAAAAATTGGGAGTGGTAGTGTGATGGGACATGACAGCCAGTCTAGCAGGACAGAAGGCTGCAGGAATAAAGGTGCAAACATGCAGCCCTTCTTGGGGGACCAGGTATATAAGTGCTTTTATGCAAATGCCCGAAGTCTACGGGCAAAGATGGGAGAACTGGAATGTTTGGTGGCTAGGGAAAACATTGATATAGTAGGTATAACAGAAACCTGGTGGAATGCGGAGAACCAGTGGGATACTGCAATTCCAGGATATAAACTCTATAGGAGGGACAGAGAGGGGCATGTTGGAGGTGGGGTGGCCATCTATGTCAAAGAGGGGGTAGAATCCACCAGAGTAGAGCTGGAGGGGGGCTCTGACACCTCCGTAGAATCACTGTGGGTTAGATTACCAGGCTCAAAGAGTGATGTAATAGTAGGGGCATGCTACCGTCCTCCAGATCAAAAACCTGAAGGGGATCTTGAAATTTTAAATGATTTGCTTCCCCGAGGAAGCAAATCAGGGAGGTGTCAATGAGAGACAGGGTTGTAGTCATGGGGGACTTCAATTATCCTCACATCGACTGGGTCAATTCATGCTCAGGTCATGAAAGAGAGACTAGATTTCTGGATATGTTAAATGACTGTGCCTTAGAGCAGCTTGTCACGGAACCGACCAGAGGACAGGTGACTCTGGACTTGATATTGTGTGGCACTCAAGATCTGGTCAGAGAGGTAAATGTTACCGAACCGTTGGGGAACAGTGACCATGCTGCGATCTGTTTCGCCATGCATGTCGGAGGGAGAGTGCCGAGCAAATCTGACACGAAAACCCTTGACTTCCGAAGGGCAGACTTCCCCAAAATGAGGAGACTAGTTAAAAAAAAGCTGAAAGGGAAGGTAAAAAGAGTCCAATCGCTCCAGAGTGCATGGAGGCTGTTTAAAACAACAGTCATAGAGGCCCAGCGGGAGTGTATCCCACAAAGGAGGAAGGGCTCGACCAAGTCCAGGAGGGTGCCGGCATGGCTAACAAGCACAGTTAAGGAGGCTGTAAAAGGCAAGGAAGCTTCCTTCCGTAAATGGAAGTCTTGCCCTAATGAGGAAAATAAACAGGAGCACAAACTGTGGCAAAAGAAATGTAAAAAGATGATACGGGGAGGCCAAGCAAGACTTTGAGGAACGTATGGCAGGCAACATAAAAGGGAATAATAAAAGCTTCTTCAGATATGTTAGAAGCAGGAAACCTGCCAGGGAAACGGTTGGTCCGCTGGATGGTGAGGGAGAGAAAGGGGTGATAAAAGGGGACTTGGAGACTGCAGAGAAATTAAATGAGTTCTTTGCATCTGTCTTCACGGCAGAAGACCTCGGGCAAATACCGCTGCCGGAACGGTCTCCCCTGACTAAAGAATTAAGTCAAATAGAGGTTAAAAGAGAAGACATCTCAAACTTAATTGACAAAATAAAGATCAATAAATCACCAGGCCCGGATGGCATCCACCCAAGAGTTCTGAAGGAACTCAAGAATGAAGTTGCTGACCTCTTGACCCAAATATGCAACTTGTCCCTTAAAACGGCCACTGTGCCAGAGGATTGGAGGATAGCTAATGTCACACCAATCTTTAAAAAAGGAAGGAGGTGGGACCCGGGAAACTACAGGCCGGTCAGCCTAACATCTGTTCCAGGGAAGATGGTGGAAAGTCTCATTAAGGATAAAATCTTAAAATACATAGAAGAACAAGCTCTGCTGAGGGAGAGTCAGCATGGCTTCTGCAAGGGGAAGTCTTGCCTCACAAACCTGTTAGAATTTTTTGAAAAGGTCAACAGGCATGTGGATGCGAGCGAACCCGTGGATATTATATATCTGGATTTTCAGAAGGCGTTTGACACAGTCCCTCATGAAAGGCTCCTGAGAAAACTCCACAGTCAGGGAATAAGAGGGCAGGTCCTCTTGTGGATTAGGAACTGGTTGAAGACCAGGAAACAGCGAGTGGGAGTCAATGGGCAATTTTCACAATGGCGAGAGGTGAAAAGCAGTGTGCCCCAAGGATCGGTCTTGGGACCGGTGCTTTTCAACTTATTCATAAATGACCTGGAGTCGGGGATAGGCAGTGAGGTGGCCAAGTTTGCAGATGACACTAAACTTTTCCGGGTGGTGAGGACCAGCAGGGATTGTGAAGAGCTCCAGAAGGATTTCTCCAAACTGGCAGCAAAATGGCAGATGCGCTTCAATGTAAGTAAGTGCAAAGTGATGCACACTGGGGCAAGAAACCAAAATTTCACATATACGCTAATGGGTTCTGAGTTGTCTGTGACGGATCAAGAGAGAGATCTTGGGGTGCTGGTGGACAGGTCGATGAAAGTGTCGACCCAGTGTGCGGCGGCTGTGAAGAAGGCCAATTCCATGCTCGGGATCATTAAAAAAGGGATTGAGAATAAAACGGCCAATATCATTATGCCTTTGTACAAATTGATGGTAAGGCCACATCTGGAGTATTGTGTCCAGTTCTGGTCACCACACCTCAAAAAGGATATAGTTGAATTGGAAAAGGTGCAGAAAAGAGCGACCAGAATGATTCGTGGGCTGGAGCACCTCCCTTATGAGGAAAGGCTACAGCGTCTGGGGCTTTTCAGCCTAGAAAAAAGACGCCTGAGGGGGGGACATGATTGATACATATAAAATTATGCATGGGATGGAGAGAGTGGACAGAGGGAAATTCTTCTCCCTCTCGCACAACACCAGAACCAGGGGACATGCACTAAAATTGAGTGGAGGGAGAGTTAGAACAGACAAAAGAAAATATTTATTTACCCAGTGTGTAATTCATCTGTGAAACTCCTTGCCACAGGATGTGGTGATGGCATCTGGCCTAGATGCCTTTAAAAGGGGTTTGGACAGATTCATGGAGGAAAAGACCATCACAGGTTACAAGCCATAAGCAACCTCCTGGTTTTTAGAAGTGGGTTTTCTCTGTGCCAGGTGCAAGGGAGTGTCAACGGGAAACAGGTTATCTTGTTGTCTTGTGCTCCCTGAGGCATCTGGTGGGGCCACTGTGTGACACAGGAAGCTGGACTAGATGGGCTTTTGGCCTGATCCAGCAGGGCTCTTCTTATGTTCTTATGTTCTTAGGAACTGTGGAGGGAAGGGGAGTGCTGAGCTTGAGCATTGGAGAGTGGGAGGAGCAGAGGCTGGCACATCCTCATCGGGCAAGGGGGCAGTATTTAGCATATCGTCTCAGGCATCAGGCGGTCTTGGCCACTATGCTACAGTCCCTCCCTGTGGGAATGCAGACAACGTTTTGCACGACTGCTCCTTTCTGTATTTTGGAAGGCTGGAAGATGTCGTTTTTAGGAAACTGAAGTAGCTGCAATACGCCCATTAGTATGAAATGACAGGAGAGGACATTTTTACTATGCACCGACATACCAAAGAGAAACGTGTGTGTGTGTGTGTGTGTGTGTGTGTGTGTGTGTGTGTGTGTGTGTGTGTGTGTGTGTGTGTGTGTTACCTGTAGCGTGTTAGCAAACTCATGCAAACAGATTTTCTGAAGATATGTGTCAAAATAAATGCTATTTCAAAGATGCCAGTTTGCCAGCACTTCATTAGTCCTCTAGAATGCTGCAACTTCATTCTAATGGCCCTGAATGGAGATCTGCTTCCCCATTCATGTCAGAGGCATCCATCAGTTCCATGGGGACCAGAACATCAGAAGCCACATCTGCATCAGCTGCATTACAGAATCTCCCTTGATGGATTGGGGCAATGCTGTATGATTCACGTGATGTTCGTCTCCCGCTTCTGAATACAATCTTGCATTTATGCAATAAATGTATAAATAAATAATTGTGTCTTGAAGAGGAGAGATGTGACATGCAAGCTTGTTTCCCTTTACCTAAGGAGTGAGCAGTTTCTTAAACTACCTAAGCAGAACTGGTATGCTATATTCTATAGGAGATACTATAGCCCAGGGGTGGCCAAACTGCGGTTCCTGAGCCACATGTGGCTCTTTGACGTATAATGTGCGGCTCTCAGAAGTATGTTGGCTGAGCTCCTATTTGCATCACAATTTAATATAAAAGTGAAATAAGACATTTTAAAGCTTTATAGTTACCTACAACTAAAGCTATATATATTACCAGGTATAAACTGAGAGTCCACTGGATTAAAACGTAAGTTTAATGTCCATGGTGAGTAAATATATTTAAGAATTTAAATGCTTCTTAAATATTGCAGCTCTCAAACATCTGAAGTTTATCGTATATGGCTCTTACATTAAGCAAGTTTGGCTACCCCTGCTATAGCCTATCACTTCTCGAATTTCTCTTGCTGTTTTTTTTCTTCTTCTCCTTCATACTCTGTGACTCACTCATAGACACTCTAGTCTAGAGCATATCTCCGAATTTCAACATAATGGATGAGCAGCCGTATGAAATGTGAAGGCAATTGGTTGGAAGTATATAATGTTGCATTATTGCAAAGGGAAGGGTGGTGATGCTATAGTCGTTCAAACACGGCAGTGTGGTTTTCCTTCATAGCTAGTGAGATAAGTCCAGATTCATTTCTTGTTTCTGCTGGTACTGACCTCTAGTTCCACAAATAAAGAAAGTGGCAGGTGCAAAGCCAGGGGACACCTACATGCATAGCATAAATCCTTCTGGTGTTCCTGAACTATGATTGCTTTTTTGTTGCAGAAAAAGAGCATCAGATTGTGGCAGGGAACTTGGCCAACGCACTATATGCTTTACAGAGGCACATTCCATTTTCAGCAATGAGTTTGTTCCTGAGGTTGTCTTTGACCTGGCTTCTTTCCATCCGCATCTTTAAAACATGTGCAGAAAAGCTGGGAGGAAATGGCCCAGGATCCCAGATTGCATCGTGGTGGGATATATCAGGCTGATATCAATCTGCCGCCTGCAAACCAGTGGGCTTGTTCAGAGAAGTGTTGCCATCTGTATGCATCCAACTCGCATCTGACCATTCTAGCATTTCAAAGACTTGGGTCTTCAGCCATTTTCTCCAGGCTGTAACTCTGTAATTCTGTAACCAAAAGATGTGAGCTGGGAAAAGAGATGCTGGAGCCAGTCCTTAGAATTAATGAACTGGGTGGCTGGAATGGATCTCAAAGTCCCCTGCAACAGGGCACCTTCCTCCATAGACAGACACAACTACTTCCTGCGCACAGAATTCCAGTGATTACAGTACTGATCACTGCTCATGCAGGCTGACCATTCACACAAGCTGCGAAAAGTGTGTATAAGCAGCTGAAGATAATCTATGGATCAAAACAGAGCATTCAGAAAGAGGTAGGGCTACCACTACCCTCCCCACCCCTGGATTGAGCACTGGACCCTACTGGTGGACCCCCTGGTGGTTTGAGTCCTTGGCTAGTGTCCAATCAGGCCTGGCAGACACTGAGAGTAAGTCTACTCTTTCTTCCATATGACAGCTCTTCAGACACTTGTAACATAAATGGTCAATATTTTAGGGTCTAATCCTAAAAGACCACTGCCCCATTGGAACTCATGTTCCAGCAGCGCAGCAGCCTTTCCGGCATCACAAAATGTGATGTGCTGTCATGCGCAACTGGGATTGGCGTTAGCCACACAACAGCTGCCTTACAGGATGCTGCAGTGCCAGTAAGTTGGCGTGGGGAATGGACATTGGGCAGAACATGAGCAGAATGGGTGTGGGGAGGGGGAAGAATAGGGCAGAGACCGGGACGGAGAGGAGTTGTGTCAAGGGGGGGGGGAAGAGAACAGTTATCGGCAGCAGCAACTCCACCTATATCCTATCCCCCTTCCCAGCCTTGATCTACTCCTGGGGTCCACGAACTGTGCAGGTCCAAGTAGATCTATTGTGGAAGCAGAGGTTTACCCCAAGGTAAGGGAACAGTTGTTCCCTTATTTCAAAGAGGCCTCTAGGACTGCCCCCCCCCCAGCAAGATACAATGTGTGCTCTGTTGGCATGATCCTACTTCTCCCACTGGTGCAGCCAGCGGTGCAGCAAGAACGGGAGGCCCAAGAACGGAAAGGGGATTCAAATACCTTCCAAAAGGGGATCCCCCTCCCCTCCAAAGCCTCCCGTCCTGCACTCCCCCACTGGTTACACCGGTGGGAGAAGTTGGATAGGACTGTGCTGTACGTCTTGTTAATTTCCTTTGATTCAAGGTGTGCAGGAGATACACATCTAAGCATATTTACTTTGTGCAAGGTGCCTGCCTGGAGAGCAAAACAGTCAGCCCAGTAACGCATCTATTTACAGGACTGATGGCAAGAGGCCACAGGATCCATAGTCCAGGAAGGCCACACTTTTTATTGAGCCATGTAATCTCTCTCAATTGATCCATGGAGGCTAGTGCTCCAAATTTGGATGGAGATCTCCTTATTCCTTAAATTCAGGTGGAGTTTTCACATCTCCAAATTGTAGATGAAGAGCTAGAACAGCATATTTGGTGTCTTGTGACACTAGCCAACTCCCAGGACTCCTGAGTTTGGAAAAACAACTTTTGTAGAACAAAGGGACAGTTGCACACCTCCAGTGGTCCTCACCAACCCCATGATTAAGTTCAGTCTTGGCTTACAAGCCAATAGACCCTCCAAACTAGTGACCGCACTCTCAAAGGGGCATCGGAATCATACATAAAGGATACAATTTTAAATCTCAGGTGGCAAAATATGTGCTCTTTTGCATCCTTACTACAGTTCAATATGTAATTCATCTGTGGAACTCCTTGCCACAGGATGTGGTGATGGCACCTGGCCTAGATGCCTTTAAAAGGGGTTTGGACAGATTCATGGAGGAAAAGACCATCACAGGTTACAAGCCATAAGCAACCTCCTGGTTTTAGAAGTAGGTTTTCTCTGTGCCAGGTGCAGGGGAGTGGCAGCAGGAAACAGGTTATCTTGTTGTCTGTGTGCTCCCTGAGGCATCTGGTGGGGCTGTGATACAGGAAGCTGGACTAGATGGGCCTTTGGCCTGATCCAGCAGGGCTCTTCTTACGTTCTTATGATGTCTGTGAACAAATTCAACTGGGTTTATTATACGCCCTTCCTTGTATACTGACATGGACCCAGTTATATGAACTGAACAGATGTGAAAATTCCATAAAGCGCTCATATATCTAAAAGGCTTGACTAGGAAGAAAAACGCAGGGCTTTTTAGTGTATTATGTGATACGGAAAGTACCAGCTGCAATACACTGAACAAACAACCTCAAACCTCCCCCCCCCCTTAATCCCACTGTGTGTCAGTGGATGACCGGGGCCTTCTTGTCACAAGGCAGATGCTGAACAGTCAGCAAAACAGATGTGTTTGAGCAAGGGACAAAGGAGGTTATCATTTCATTTCTTAAAAGTGCTTTAGTCTTTAATCAACGTACTTATAGTCCTTTTGGGAAAGGAAGCACTTCCAGTAACACTTGATTTATCAGGGGGAAAAATGAGTACAGGAAGATAAGGATTCTTTTCTTTCTTTCTTTTATACTAAAAATGAACCACCTTATCTAACACAATTTTTGCACAGCTCACTACAGATTTGGGGAGTGTGTGTGTGTGTGTGTGTGTGTGTGTGTGTGTGTGTGTGTGTGTGTGTGTGTGTGTGTGTGTGTGCGCGCTTTTTGTTTTGTCCTTGATAAAAGAGTACAGTATTACTATGCTTAACTCCTAGGGCTGCCATCTATAGATTTTTTTACAGTACAATTCTGTGCATGTTTACTCAGAAGTAAGTCTCATTGTATTCAGTGGAGCTTACTCTCAGGAAAGTGTGCATAGGATTGCAACATAATTAATTTAAGTGGTGTTTAACTGATGAATCGGTCATGTTTAAATATTAACAGTATTTATTAACAGTATTTATATACCGCTTTTCAACAAAAAGCTCACAAAGCGGTTTACAGACAAAAATCAAATGATTAAATGGCTCCCTGTCCAAAAAAGGGCTCACAATCTAAAAAAGATGCAGAACACTACCAGCAAACAGTCACCAGAAAAGACACTGTGCTGGGGTGAAAGGGGGGCAGTTACTCTAACCCTGCTAAATATAAGAGGAGCACCAATTGAAAAAGTGCCTCTTGCCCAGTTAGCAGGGGAACTGCTATAACGTATACAATTGCAAAATGTCAGTGAAGGTGCCCTTTTCAGGAACAACAGGATACTTCCTCTTAAGATCACCCAGGTATAAGATAAACCCAAGGTACTACGCATCGGTATAAAATATTGTAATGCCGTTTTTAACGTGTTCTTTGTAATTTATGAGACTATGAACCTAATCCTATCCTTTTCGCACACACACCCCGCTGATGCAGCGGCGCCAAACTGGCAGCCACTGCATCCTGTACGGGGGGGGGGGAGCAGGAATGGGAGGTTTCTGCCGGGAAAGGGGGTCATTTAATCCCCTTACCCCTGTGTAAGCCTCATGGCCCGCAATGGGTCTCCTCAGACCTACGCTAGCAAGTTTGCTAGCATTAAGTCTGAGGAGAGAAAAGGGACGGGGAGACTGCAGGGAAAGGGGATAGGATCCAGCACAGGCCTTCCGCGATGGATTCTCCCCCTCCCGCAGCCTCTCCACCCCATTTCACCCCCTCCCTGCCCAGTTTCTCCCCTCCCCATTACGCCCTGCCCCACCTTCCCTCGGGATTACCTTTCTCAGAGAGCATCTGGACGACCTTTGGCACGGCTGGGAAGGTGGAGGCCTTCCTGCTAGCATCCCTGGCAGCGCACTAACCAGTGCACTGTCGGGGAACCTTTTGCTTTACAGCAGTCAGCGCCAGCGCGGGAGGCACACCACCATTGGGCAGCGCACTTAGGATTGGGCAGTATGAAACATTTCACATATATTATACCAACTCATGAAAATGGGTTCAAGAAGTAAACAAGTTCAAGAGCCATCAGTATTGTGGAAGCTCCAGATTCAAAAGGTATATTGATGGGTTTCAACTACCACTGTCTGATTCAGTTACCTGGGGTTCATACTGACAGAAGGAAAGCCATAGTGGTTTCATGCTGAAAACAAGCCATTTTCTAACTCTGGCTACAAACTGAGTGCTTGTTCTGCCACTGGAACCAGCTTTAGCTCAGGAACAACCTACAGTATGCTCTGTGTCCTTGCCAGTGAAGCAGTTGTGCCGCACTGCCTGGGGAAGGGTGTGGAGGATGCAGAGCTATGGATGATCCCACGACATGCCATCCTAATTTCCTGAGAATTGGTCTCCTGCTGGGGTAATACCAGGATCTGAGGTGAGCTAAAGAGAGGATTAAACCGCTGAACCATGAGCTGTCGATCGAAAGGTCGGCAGTTCGAATCGGCGACGGGGTGAGCTCTCGTTGCTTGGCCAGCTCCTGCCAACCTAGCAGTTCCAAAGCATGTTAATGCGAGTAGATAAATAGGTACCGTTTGCGGGAAGGTAAACAGCGCTCCGTGTTCCAGCCGCATGCTACGCGCTGCGGCAAGGGGAGTCATGCCGGCCACATGACCACGGAGGCGTCTTCGGCCAACGCTGGCTCTTCGGCTTTGAAATGGGGATGAGCACCACACCCTAGAGTCGGACACGACTGGACTTAATTGTCAGGGGATACCTTTACCTTTTTAAAGAGAGGAGGCAAAGTCTAGGAGGATCTGGTTTATTATTATGGATTGAGTCTGATTTACCAGGGTGAGGACAGGTGGAATCAGGGAAGGCAGGGGAGGGGTCTAGGCAAATGGAACAGGTCAAGAGTTGGCATGCAGCTTGCAGCCCCCCCCCCCCCCCAAAAAAAAAAAACCTACCTCAAAATCTGTCATTGGGCCAGTTATGAACTTCACAGGCTGTTCAGACCCCAACATGGCTAATCGTCCAGAATGCAATTTTACCAGTTGGATCAGTAAACCATAGGGCAGCTGATGGCCCTGCATGTAGGTCATTCTCAGCATGCGTTTGAGCCATTCTTTCACACTTTATGTAGAGATTCAGTGGAATTAGAAAAGGAGGGTTTGCAGAGGCTCTTTCCATTCATTTGAACCTCATCTTCTCAAACCCAGACCTATTCTCCAACATGTGTCAGGAGAAGGTAGACATACCTGTTTAATATTCAACGAGAAAATAGCTCATCATGGTTGAGTAGAAAACAAGCAGTGCGGCAAAGACAATTCCAGAGGAACTTGGAGCTGATACACCCCTATTCAAAGAATTCATTCATCTGAATGTGGTAAAGAACTTCCAATTATGCATTTGCCTATCGGCCTAGAAAATGCCTAGATTTGAACGGAGAGGCCACAAATCCATAGCTATATCGCATGCAACTCCCACTCCCAATACTGCCCCGTTGTCTTCATTCCTTCCCACCAACATCAATTCTGGTTCGCCGCAGGATTTGCTTCTGTGCAAGAAACGTGCAGGGCCTTTCCTGAAGATCATACAGTCCGGCTGTCAGCAAGGAGGAAACAAAAATCTGCCCTCCTTCCCTAAGGAGTTAAGTTGCCTGGGAAAAAGAGATTTCACCGCAACCCTTCTCACAAACCAAAGGCATGTCCTGCAAGCTTCTCTCCCGCGGTTTTCTGTTTAATTAAGGCTGTGCTGTGCTGCGTTGCACGGCTGTGGCTGCCATGGCTACTGAGGAATGATGGGAAGACATTAGGAAAGCAAAGGCAGCTGTATCCACTTGCTACCCCACTGGCTCACCCTCCTGCAGTAACTCGCGGTTTCTCTTCTTCCCTTCTTAATGAGTCAGATACAATATTGTAAATGTTTTGCCTCTCCAAAAGTGAGTTTGCTTTCAAAGGCGGCCGCAGACGTGGCAGTACTCTGTGTGATTGATTCTGCAAGAACGGACAAGGAAAGAGACTCTCTCTCTCTGTCTGGAGGCCAGATCATGTGGAGGGCTTCTTGCATTTGCCTCCCCTCCCCTCGTCACCTCTTCAAGTGAAGATGCTGGTGCTAATTATGGCACCAATTGAAATCCCAGTGGATGACACCATCTGCAGTAAAGCTGATGAATTAGGTTCTTAGCACCAATGGCAGGAACCACAGAGAACATCCTGCAAATGAGATTGATACGGAGGTAATGATGGGGGACGAGACTTTCTAAGCTTATAATTACATCCTCTTCCAGCCAACACTGCTCTCTCTGTTCCCCCCTTACTTTCTACTTTATAATTGGCTACAGCAGGTCAAACCATCCAAACAACTAGCAGTCCAATCTTATCCAGGGCTTACGGTGGCAGCAATCCGGCACCATATACCCTGGTCCGATGGCGTGATAAGCGCACCACTGTCCATGCGCACTGGGGGTTCCAGTGCAAATAGAAAAGGCCCCAGTAGTGCAACAGCAGTTCACAGATCCCCCCCCCCAGAGCAGGTAGGTTGGCAGTGGGGGCAGTTTGGGGGAGAATTGGGGCCGTTCAGGGTGGGGAGCGGGCCAAATCCGGGGTGGGAGGGGGAGGATCTCAGTTGAAGTCATGCATGCCAAGACCCTATCCCATTTTCCCCACCTCAAACCTCCCCCTGAATCTCCTCAAGCTTACATCAGCTAAATAACTGGCCTAGATCCAAGGGGACCCATTGAAGGCCAGGTGGCCTATAGGAAGGTAAGTAACAAAGATTTTTACTTACCTCTCCTGGGCCTTCTTGTCCCCCCCCCCCATAGCATGCAGTATGCACTCTGTCAGCTGCACTTTATGGTATGGGCTGGTGGGGGATAGGTTTGGGCCCTTAGACAGTAACCCTTAGACAGGGCCCTTAGACAGTTTGCACATGAGTATAAAAGTGAGCACACTCTCTCATGTTTATCCCCCTTTCAGGCAAGGCACCTCCTACCATACAAGGCCATTATCTGATGATGTGTTCCAAGAAATCTCACTCCCGGGTTCCTCTTTGGATTGGCAAGTGAATGTGTGAAACACCCTTCATTTATGGCTATCAAGAAGACATGTACTGTATGTGTAAGATTATTCCTTTCTCCCCCTTTATCTAAATACTTATGGAATACACAGTACACTTCTCAGAAAGGTGACAATTGCCAGACACACAGGTGGATTGGGTTTACCCCACTTTTCATACTCTCATGGTGGAGGAGAGAGGGGAGGAAAAGAGAGAGGGGTCCTGAGGCCATTGGACAGGTCGTTGTCTAGACCAAGCCTTCTTTTCCTCGTCTTCCCAACCCCAAGGTTTTCGGGATACAAAACATCCTTGTTCCTCTGACATGTATCTCCACTATATTTCTTTGGCTCTCTATTGTATTTTTCAAATGGGATAAAAATGTCTAACAGTTTTATTTTGTTTAATGCATGCTGCTCTCTGCTTACCATAACTATCTTCTATAACATGTTACCACACGCTGTTGTGATGTAGCTCACAACACTGACTTCTGTTATAGAAATGTCACTCTAAGAATAACAGAGAAACAAATTTCACCTCTTCAAATGTTGCTTTTGGACATGTAAACTGTATAGACCCATCAACACTCTGATGCTCAGACAAACTGGCAGGGAGACATTCGTGGTGTTTACAGGGGGGCCTCTGGCTTGTTTACCCAGCGTGAACTCTTGGCTTGACATACAGGCAGCGGTAAAGTGTGTCACAGGGTCAGGGGTAGGGCGTGAGGAGGCTCTGGAGAGCCAGGAAAATGCAATGCCTCTCTTTTATTGACACACTTAATTTTTAGGCTAATGCTGCATCAAGTGCCAAATTGACCCCTCAGGTCCTGCATGATTTCACAAGGTTGGGACTCAGAATGAAAGAATGCCTCCTTGACAGAAGGCACTCCCTCTGCTATTACTGCAATTAAAACATCTGCTTAGCAGCGATGGCCCAAGGCATTTTGACAGCCAAAGCAACTGTACTGCAGAGCATGATCTGCTTGGTATCCACATGCACTATCACAGGGGATGCTAGGTGTGATCCTTGAATCGTGCTACTGTGCACAATCAGAGAATGACTCTGTATCCAGCTCACTCCAGTTCACTGTATCCAGTTCACTCCAGTATCCAGCACCACACAGCAAAGGATCCAGAGGAGTGTTCCTCTCAGACCACATACAGCTTCACAGTTGAGTGGGAACATGAACCTTACCCAGGTATCCCACCAGTCCAGATTTAATATTTTTTTAGCCCAATCCTATTAGGTTCGTATGCTGGAAGAACAAGAGTTCCACCAGCATCGCAAACAACTCTACAGCAGCGCACGAAGCCGCCAACACAGGTAGGATGGAAGGGGAGGTGGGACAGGGGGGGAAGGTGGAACAAAGTCGGAACAGGGGCAGGAGTAGTGTGGAATGGGGCAGCGACGGGAGTGGGGGAAAGGCAGATCGGGTCTGGGAACGGGAGTGGGTTTGGTGGCAGCTGCCAAATCCAACTCTGCTTCCTGGACCTGAGTGCCACAGATTTCACTGTGGCATAAGGGAACAAATGTCCCCTTACCCAGAGGAGACTTCCACGACTACCCCCCGATTGACCTAAGCAGTTCTTCGCTCAATGGGCAGTTTATCTGATTGGCTTCCATAATCTAGATATACCTCTCTCTCTCTCTCTCTCTCTCTCTCTCTCTCTCTCTCTCTCTCTGTGAAAAGATAAAAAAAATGAACAAGTGCAAGACTCCAGTGCAGTGCCATGCCAACTGTATTGCCAAGTGGACCTAGTCATCCCACCTCTACCTCTATCACTCTTGAGTCATCCTATGTCCTCTTAATTGACTGGTCCCTGTGTCCACCGGCGCCCTAGTTCTGGCCACCATGACCCCAGTTCAATGCCTGGGAAAAGTTGTTGTCAGATAAGCCCAGTGTTGGATATCTGATAGAGAAGAGAATACCCCGGCTCAGCAAAGCGTGAATGCAAGGCTTCTCTTTGCCTTATGTAGTGTGTCTGTAGACCGGGCTGGGTAACATCTTCCCGCTGCATATGGGCTTGCCTGAGGATGCTCAATGGAATTTGAGCAAAACGTCGCTTTTGAACATATGATTTTGTACAATGAGATTTTAATGCTGAGATATTATTGTATTTTAATATTCTATTTTTTCACATGAATGAACTTGTGTTGCCTGTTCTTATCATTTTAAAAATGTTTTCTGCCATGGCTTTTTACCCGTGTAACTTAAGCTGTTCGAATGCCCCATATCTTTACTGTGTTTTTTATTCCTGTTGACAAATCTTCGGCTTCTCATAAGAAGAGGCATGCAACGTATGCACGGCCTGAAAGCGTTTCCTATTGGACAGAGCAGTTAGACAGAAGCGAACTTTTCATGTCTAATTGACTTTGGTGCTTAAAAGGTGCTTCTGTTTTGGAGGCTGTCGTTCCACACTGCCCATATGTTTTCTCCACAGTGAGGGTAATCCCTCTCCAAGGCAGCAGGCAGCTAATTTATGACAGGTAATTGAAGCAGTGGCCTCCCAGGTCCTTCTATGTATAGAAGAAGCCATTCATAATACATGTGCCGTACAGGAAGACATTCAAAGAACACCAGCTGAGGATGAATAATTAACACATTAAAATTCTACTCTTGTTATTGGATTTCATACAAAATATCCAGCCTTTTCTCAGATACTACGATTCCAGGATTAGTTTAAAGTGCTTTGCATTAGCAAAGCTTCAGAGTTAATTCTCAACCAGTGATGGACCAACTCCTAACCCAGACAGAAGCAGATTTTTGAACAGGCTGAATGGAGCTGTCCTCAGTTCATAACCACCATCAGCTCTGAAGGCCACATCCTCTCACTCAGCCTTGATTGTAGCCTCTGAATTTAGATGAGTTTACCCAGCAATGTTATACAAAACCTGGTCAGAGCAAAAGAAAAAAAAAAGAGTCCCTCTTCTCCTACGGTGAAAGATTATGCAAACTGTTCTCTTCCTCCAGGAGGCAAACATCGACCCATGCGCCATGGTGTGTCACTGCTCCTTCATGTGCCTCTCCATAGAAAACCACCATGTCAGGGAGAAGGGAAGAGCATATGCCTGCTGTCACATTTCAGTTGGACCGCAGATAGAGTACGGAAAGCTCTTGGAGTAAGAATGGTGCATAATCTGCCATGGCCAGGACCCAAAGGACTGTGCGCGGTATTCTGTGCATGCACTGAGGTATCCTACTTCAACCCCTCATTGCCTGAAAACTGTGAGGGTTGGGATACTGCCAGAAGAAGAGTGGGAGGCCACTACTTCACTCACCTGTCATAAATGACCACTGCCTCTGAAAGGGGTTGCTTGTTCTGGTGCATGCACATCTCCTCTTGGCCTCTGCAAACAGTATCACACACCTGTGCACTGTTTTGAACTGTTGTGTGTCAGAATCGACCACTGGAATTGGACAGATCTGGACAGCTTCCTCACAAGGAAAGATTCATCGCTGGGATCAAAATATGAAGCCCTTCTGAGAGTCTCCTTCATGTCAGTAGGATGTGGGCAGAAGACAGGGAGTGAGGCCAGGTGACCCAGACAGGTTCTCTTGCTGATGTTGGAATGCAGATTTATTAAACAGGTGAGTGCCCAGCTATGGCATGGATACCACAAGTGGCATAGGTGGCAGCAGTTTGTGGCACTGTCTCGTGTACAAGAACAGGAGAATTGTGGCCCCGGCAAGGCAGCCGGCACCCTTTCCTATCTCTCCTGAACTGCTTCCCATACTTGAAGCAAAGCCGGGGTGGAGGGGGGAAAGATGTATACGTGCTGGAGCACTGTACTGGAGTGACCTTCTCCTGCATCAAGACTTGACTTGTGGCACACCAAGAGATTGGCCTCCATTGATTTATTAGAAACCCTTACTTACATGCATCAGATAACTGACTTAAGCAGGTTGTCATTAATATGGGTGGAAAATTCTTGAACTTCTTACAGTTAGTTCCCACAACACAAACAGGCAATGTAAAGTAAATGAGGCATTTTATCACTATCTCTAAAACCATGCGCTTGAAGGAAGTTGGATGACTCATGCCTATTGCTTCTGGCAACCAGCCCCTGTGAGATATGTTTTAATGATCACTCTAGACCTGGTACACATGAGTCAAAATGTTCATTACCTTCAATGGAAGAAGCAAGGCTTCAGCGGGCTGGAAGACCTATTTAGAAGTGAGTCCCACTGAAACCTGTGGTTTCATGTCTGAATAGACTTGGATAAGATTGAGCAGCTTGTCATGGTTATTATGAAGCATGATTGAGTCAAGTGTTAAGATACACTGATTTCAACTGGGGAAACCACTGGACCATAGCAGTGGTGTCACTACGGTTGGTGTCACCTGGTGCGGTAACTCATGGTGTCACCCCCATTAACTTTATTTATTTTAATATATAACAGTACAGGTCACTTAACAAATCAATAACCAACAAAAAATCAGTGACCAACTTGATGATACTCGCACAACTGAATAAGAGTTCTCGTATTCGCTCTGATACATAGAAAATGGGAGTTGACCCATACTAACTCCTTATTGGTTCCATGCTGTAATAATCATGCTCGGAACAATCAGTCTCATTGGTTAGTTTTGAGTTAAGGAAATCCACTTTTTGTTACATAAGGCAGGTGTGTGTGTGTGTGTGTGTGTGTGTGTGTGTGTGAGAGAGAGAGAGAGAGAGAGAGAGAGAGAGAGAGAGAAACTGCATATTATGACAAGGCCATGCTGTACTTGTTCCCTACCCCCCCCCCCAAAAAAAAATAGCAGCAGGAGGGCCAGATCTAAATCAGAAGCTACCATGGCATTAACTCTTTGTCTCCAACACAGTCCACATCCATATCAGCCCTACCAGCTTAATGGCTACTATTTGCCCTAGAAGGGATGCTCCTTTTGGCAACAGTGGAAGCTTCTCTCCTAGGGCAAATGGCAGCTTTTGTGTGTGTGTGGGGGGGAGCCATTGCAGGGCAAGAGTTAAAGTGCCCAAATTGGACTCCCCTGCAGCTCCTATGGATGGTCCCTCCCTCCCCCCCAAATGTACAGTCTCTCCCTTAGACATGCTCTTAAAAGCACAACATCTAGGATCACATTTACACCCAAGTGTTTTAATGAAATCTTACAAATTATGTGAGTCATCCTTTTTACCTCACCAACCATTACGCATTTACGTGTATGATAGTGTTGTGGTTAATAATTTACCCTGTGTGATTGTCCCATAGATGACTGCAGCCCATTTTATGATGCATTTTTCTTGAGTTTTAAGTCATGGGATTCAGAGTGGAGTAATTAAGTATCATGTGTATGCTTTTTATTTGAGATCTACAGTATAATGTTTAAACATTTGAGACACGAACTGAGACTATTTTATAAACCAGAGAGCAGGAAGTAAAGTACCAAGCACAGAAACACTCCAAATGGGTGTGGATTGTGAGTTGATTTTCCATTAACAGGTGAAAAGTGAGTTAGAAGGGTGAGATTCTATACTTGCACATAGCAAAAGATTTTGGGTATTCAATCATTATAATGTTTAACTGTCCTATACCAAAAGACTCAAGGTGGATAAAAATTTAAAACAAAAACTAAAGAAATATACCTAAATATGTTAATGATCAATATCAACATAAAACACTATGAAACAAACTTTTGGCCTAGACATGGCTACAGAATGTTTCTGGAAGATCTTGCATTGCTTCTGCGTAATACTCCGATCTGAGCTGTCACAGACCTCTGGGAGAAAAACGTTCCACAACCCTTTGTTCTCACCTGCTAGCTAGACAGTCATCAGTCATCAGACCATATCAGAGAGTAACCATATGGTACTAGCACATGACTTGCAATGGTACCTTGGTTCGATGGTCTCTAAGGGCATTCTCAGCACAAATCCCATTGAAATGAACAGGAACCACATGAGAACTGCTGAGCTCTTGCACAATCCCCATTCATTTCAATTTTTTTATTTATTTAAAGAATTTATACCCAGCCTTTTTCCCGTCAGGGCAACCAATGGGACATGTATTGAGAATTCAATGGGACTTGTATGGAGAATTCCTTGGTGGATCATGCCCTAAGATACTAAAAAAAGTCAGAACACCCAGAAAGCTGTGTTAAATCTCACTGATGATCCAACACTAATAAAAATTCAGCTCAGTTACATCACTGCATTTTAAGATAAGGAAATGCGTGTGTTTGTAGTCAGAACGTTTAGGGAAAATCTTAGAAAGGCATGTTTTAATTAAAGGGTTCGGCTTCAGTGCCTATTCCTGTGGAGTGGAGCAGCACATTGACTATGCCATTCTTCCTCTCCAGACACACCCCGAGATTGGCACTAGCTCCCGAGAATTATCCTCAAGGCGCAGCACATATACTTTGTTTGCTTTTTCTTTGTTTTAAAAACAATTAAATAATTAAATTATATGGTTCTAAACTTTGCCTTCATTATCAGTTAAATTCTCAGTATTTCTGGAAGTACAGGTCACATACTGGCCCTATATGTGGCCTTCCTAGCCTGGACCTGGCCCCTGACTCTCCACACACTTACACTAGCAAAAGAACTGACATAGGCCTAAGGACGGCAGCCAGACAGCCTACAGAGAGGTAAGTGAAAATATTTTAACTTTCCTCTCCCAGGCCACCTGGTGGCCCCTCCCCAACCATTGGTTGCAGTGTGTGTTCTGTTAGCGCCACTGCATCACGTACAATGGTGGCATACAGGATTGGGCTGTGTCTTTGGCTCCACTGGGTCAGTCTCTATCTTGAAGAACCCGACCTTTTGGGCCAATGCCAGTAGCGTAGCTGGTGTTTTTCCAAGAGGGCCCTGGGTGGGACAATGCGTCTTCGCCCCCCCCCCCCACCGGAATGGAACGGAACCTGGCTCAGGTCCTGCTCCATTCCGGTGGGGGGGGGGCGGGGTGAAGACGCGTCATTCTGCCCAGGGACCCCTTGGAAAAACACCAGCTACGCTACTGGCCAATGCAACAGTGAGTCAGTGTGTGGAATCTAGGATAGGAGTGACTTTGTTGGCACACATTGCAACTTATTCAATCGAACTGGCCCAGGATGTTCTATAGGCATAACATGAGAATTTACCATTAATAGTCACAACAGTCACCAGATATAGAGTAGTGATGAAGCCCAAAGCAGGAAGCTGGGGAGAAGCTGGAGAGTGCATGCTACCTTGCCAAAACTATTCAAGTCTACATCTAGTCAGTGCCTGCATGGGAGCTCCATGTGTACCACCTTGGGTTCAATGATGGAAAAAAAGACAGGAAATCAATAAGACTTGCACCCTTTCAAAGGCCTTCCTAGAGTCAGCAGCTTAGCCCCTCATCGTCTCTTATATAGCACCACAAGGCCAGAACTGCAATTCCCAAGCACCGTAACTGGGCAGACTCACTGTACAGCAATACCGCCTATATTACTGTTTCGTTATAGCACTCTTTGTCCCAAGTGTAATTTGTACAGTATTATAAAGAAAGACAAAGGTTGAAAGCCATAAAAGCATTCAAAAGTTTGGCATGGAAAACTACAGCTATTCTGAATTGTGCTTTCAGTCAACAGGAGTTGCATATTGTGGCTAGAATTTTCTGCACCAGTGAGAATAGTGTATTCCAGCTAGCACAGAGCCAATGAGCCAATGGTGTATTCCGGCTAGCAGGGGGCCAGTTGTTGGCTACCAGGAAATGCTTTGGAAGGGGAAACAGTAGGCAAGGCAATCTACCCTAGATATCTCTTCAACAAGAAGGATGAGTCCTTCTGCTGTTCCCAAGGATGAGTCACAGCCTGGTTCATCCTCCTGGGAGAAGCTCCTCCCATCACCTTCCACCAATGCCATGTACTGTATGAGAAATGACAGCAGTGGTGGCCAATTACACAGCAGGCTCCAACCTACTTCACTGGTGCAAACCTCTACGTGCGACACCACAACTACACATGTTTTAGGACTGAGGTGGGCATATATGTGTATGTGTATGCATGCATCTGTATTTTAACCAGTGCCTAAATACATGCAGCTGTGGGTTGTGTTGATGATGGGCAGGTGATTTTAAATGATGACACATGTTCAACTTCTGGGTGAAGAGAATCATGTTGGTTAAGCTCAGTACTGAGACTTGACTCTTATCCAGCGCCTGGAAAACATACAAATTAAGCTATCATCTTTGGAAAATATGGCAATTCAGTTATGCTTAAAGAATCATTAATTGGAATTATGGCGTTGGGACTATGCCTTAATCTTTGCTGCTGTAGTCTGGACACCTGGAGGGAAAAGATGAAATCCCCGATATGAAGCCTCATCATGGGCAAAAAAACAAAAATTAATTACATACTTTGTGAAGTGAAATGTGATATAGAAATGATTTCATAATATTGGAATGGGAGAACTCTATGCTTTGCTACCATATGGCTAGAAATGACTGAGAGAAGGGGAGTGAGGTAAGTTGCTAGTCCCCAACATATAGCTGCATTGGCAATTTGAGGAACTGGCTCAGAAGGTGGCTGAAGATCCACATGGATAGATCTATCACACAAAAACACACTGACATTCAGTTGAGTGCACCCGTGGAAATACAGCTTCAGTAACGTTGTGAGTATCAAAGTCACTTTGTAATAGTTAACTTTCATTTATTATATTTATACTGTACCCTACTCTTTCTCCCAAATGTTGAGAGTGGTTATCTATGGTTCTCAGGTGGTCTCTTATCCAAGCAGTTCTACAGGGCTTAAGATCTTAGCTTCAGCTGTAAACCTGTATGATGTCTTCTGCCCCATTCCCCAAGCCCTATCAAGCATCTGATCTGATCCAGCACTTCAAAGGAAGCCTTTGATAATATCCCCAGACAGACATTATCTGTCACTTTTAAAGCTAGTGTTTCCTTCTTTCCTTGTTTACTCAATTAGCCTCCTCCAGAAAGCTCATCTGACATCTATTACAAGTGTTCCATACTCAACAGAACACCATATTGTCACAAGATGTATGAAAAAACATGCCCCATCTCTACATCCGTCCCCCTAATTCTTTCTCATCAGTTCTCAGCCAACAAACGGAGGCTTAACACTAAGGGCTCCTCACATGCCGTAGAGTTCCTGAGGGCTACTTAAAACCCACGATATCCCCACCACTTGCAAGTAGAGGAAAAGCCAGAGAATGGATAATTACGGGGAAAGCACTGATCCCCCCTAGGGGGGGATTACTATTGATTTACATATGTCGGAAACAAATAATGTGATTTCAATAAGTCTCTCCTATTGAAATCAATGGGGCTTAAAAGTGCATAAGTTTGGCTAGAACATGCTGGAGGGAACCATGCATGACTCCGTCCTGCTTTCTTGCTGCCTCTTATGCCTGTGCCTCCTCTCTAACTTCCTCAAAACCCACCTTTACCTTGAAGCCTTTGGCATAACGTTATCTCCTGCTTCAACTAAGCTTAATACATGAAATAACCTCCCGTTCTTCTCCTGTTTACCCTGTTACTTACCACTTGCTCCCCTTCCTGTATTTACTTGCACCTATTTCTCCATTGTGAGCTCCTCAGGGCAGGGATCCATACTCTCATTTGTTGTAAAGTGCCATGTATATTTCTGGTGCTATAACAGCAGCAGCAGCAGCAGCAGCAAGAACCAAGATTCATAAACTGCAATCCTGGAGGTGCTGCACGGGGCCCATGAGAGGGGGGTAAAGGGGGTAAATTGTACCTGGGCCCAGGGTCAAAAAGGGGGCCCAGGAGTCAAAGAAGGGGACCCAGAAATTTCCTGGGATCTCAGCTGGCCTCATGGAGAGTGAAAGACAGAGGCTGGGCCAACCAGGAGGCCAGGTCTATCAGGAGGGTAGACCTGGGTGCTGTAGCAGGAAGTCTAGTAGACCTGGGCTCCAGAGACTTTTCTGGCCATTACTGCCCTCACCCTGCCCCGTTTTGCCCCCTCCCCCGTTGAGAAGGGGCCCAAAAGAAACTTTGTACTCCCTGATATAATTCCTCGCAGAGGCCCTGGTGCTGCAAAATGCAGGGTCGGAGGGCTGGAAATCATAAGAATCCAGTTCATTGCCCTACCTCCCTGGAATGGTGTGAATGTATCAAAGCCCGTTGTTTCAACAAGTACATTCAAACATATCTGACAACTAGGAGAACCAGTAATTGTAGAACAGTAGATGATTCATATCATTTTGCACCTTCCTCAGCCATATTCCTTCAGGAGATGTTTGGCTATGAATTTAGAACGTCTCTCACTCTGTCTCGCTCTTTGCCTAATAATAGGTTGTCAAATATGTTTTTTTTAATTACTGGGGCTTCTCAGTTCGTTGTTTGTCATGTTATCTTTAAACACTGAATTTAAGCCTTGCATTCCTGCCAATTTCGGGTGTTGTCATTGTATGCGTATTGATTTGTTTACTCTCTTCATCACTGCTTGCTTCCTAGAAACCGCAGTTTCTGTCCTTACCGCACAAGAAAATTACTTTTCAGGGTGTATTTGGTACTAAAGGCCATTGACCTGGTGGTATGTTAAGCGGTCAATGTAGTGGAGGCATTATTCTGGTGGCTTGCTTTGCTGCATTGGTACTGGTCTGATCTTGAAGCTGAAGGAGATTAGTTGATCCTAGAGGTCCATGGTTAGAGTGCTGTATTTGGGAGAGATTAATGCCCCAATCCTACCCCCAGCCATTGGCGCCAATGCAGCGGAACGTGTTCCCTTATCTCCAGATAAGCCCCCTGATGTCCTATGGGTCTCCTTGGACCTATGCCAGCTTTATAGCTGGCATAGGTCTGAGGAGAAAAAAAGAGAGGGACAAGGCAAATGGATGGTGATAGGGTCCTGGGGCACACCATTGCCACTGGGATTCACCCCTCCCTCCCCCAGTCTTCCCCTGCCCACACCCAACCCCCCCTCAGCACGCCTCCTCCGGCACCTTACCAGGGCAGGTGGAGCTCCGGCAGCCATTGCCATATGTGCCTCACCATTCACCGTTTGCAGCAGCAGCCTGGCAGCACACAACAGCACATCGCATTTCAAGGCATTGTAAAGGTCGGCTGCTGGAATGCGAGTTCCAGTGTCGCACATGTCCCAGAGGAGCGAGCTGTTTAAGAACCAGAGGGTTTCTCTTCATCAATCATGAGATGACATCCCCTTTGCTCAGTTGAGTTTCTCACTTATTCGCACAATCATGGGGTTAATCTGAAGCTGAAGAAAAGGAACAGAAAGGCTTCAGGAAGCCAAACATGTTCATACAATATTGTGGCCTTTATCTTAAGTTCAGGGTGCACTGTAAACATGAAATGATCTATGTGGGCATGACTCAGAAGCCTGGGATTCGCTGTCAGTGTAAACAAGGGGTTGATTCAATGTACCGCTAAAAATTTTTTGCCAAATGAACAGCCTTGGCCTTGGGCATCTGTAAACATGTAAGTAAACCCATGTGGGTCATCTTCATGTAACTTCCAGTGACTTCAAAACCATTAGAATGTGATAGCCTTGAAGGCTACATCCCCCGTCTATTCCCTTCCACTCCCAAAGTTCTTGACTTTGTTGTCTCTCCAGCCAGAAGTTGAGAGTCTACTGGCCCAGCAAAATTCTTATGATTTCAACCATCAAGCCAATCCCTGCATGGTGGGATCTATGTCATACTGGGGGCTACTCTTCAGTAGCATGAGTGGTGAATGTTCTCTGATACCTAGATAGTAGTGGTGTGGGGGAGAAGAGTCTAAAAGGTTAGATTTTCATCGCCATGATTGAAAAATGCTGAGTCAAGAGTGAGTCTACACCCAAATGACAAAAGACATGCAGGGTAATAATTGCAGAGAACAAAGACCAATGCAACTCTTCATTCAAGCCCACTCTTCATCAAAGGGTATAAAGAAAAGGGGTTTTTTCCTGTTTGATTCAGGAGCCCAGTTGCTTTCAGGGAGTCCCTTTCCTCTCACAAAATTGGCCACAACCCTTAATAAGATCTCCATCATTAAACCTTTGTGAATGCCCCATATAAACGTATTACGGAAGAACATGGTCAATTCATTTGGAGAAAAACAGGATGTCACCACTCTTGGCAATTAAATTCAAGAGAAAAGTCTGGATTTGTTATGATGAAATGAGCTGGTTTATGCTCCAATTTGAGAGATCTGTGGCCATAAGCCTTTATTGAAACATAAAATCTTCACTATGCTATGCATTATGTATAAGAGTTTCTGTTATATTTAAAATTGTCTTCTGAATTATGAGCATTATCTTATGAACTAAATTGTGGCAAGATTTTTTTTCTTTCATGAAACTGTAATGAATGTGGTAGATTCACAAAGTATTTGCCCATCCATCAGGAAGCCTGAAATGTAGTAAATCAGCCAGAGATTGTTTTAATAACTCTCAAGCATAAAGCAATTTAATAGCCTGCCAATATGGTTGAAGCTTATTGTCTTGAAGCAGCAGCTCAACACAACAGAGGCAAATAGAAATAGATTCCCTACATCTTATGTTCATGTATCAAGGCATGAGCCCTGGACTAGTCCCCAAGTGGGGATTAATGACAAATGACTGATGGCACCAAGCAATGATATAAAGAAAGCTGTAGAAAATGCACAGAAGACGAAATGATCCAAGAAAATACAGTCGGTCTGTGTTCAAAGATCGAGTCCTTTTCTAAACTTATTCTAGCTTCTGTCTCCCATTCCTAGGCTTACCATATCGCCGACCGGGACGCTCCGTTTTGCCCTTAAGGAGCGGGGCGGGGGGAAGGGAGCCAGAGCGTCGCTCTGGCTCCCTTCCCCCCGCCCCGCCCTTAAGGGCAAAACGGAGTGTTCCAGTCGGCGATATGGTAAGCCTATAGTGTGTGCCCATGGGCACACTTCCCCTGCCCCCCCCCACAAAATTGTGGGTGTTGGGAATCCCTTTTAAAAATGTTTTAAGAAGTAAAAAATAAGTAAGAAAATGGCCTTCTCTACCTTTGCGTGGCAAAATCACTCCATTTGCAGGACTGCAGGGTAGTCTTCTGCGCTCCAGGAAGCCACTTCTGGGTCACGTGACAGCCTCCCTTTGCCCTGGCTCTCCCAGCACAGTGCATTCTGGGGCGAACCAGGGTGAAGGGAGGGGGAAGCACACAACATGAAAGTGACTTCCTGGAGCACAGAAGACTGCCTTGCAGCCCTGCAAATGGAGTGATTTTGCCACACAAAGGCAGGGTGGGAAAGCCATTTTCTTACTTGCGGTATGTTTACTTTTTAAAATGTTTTTAAAAGAGTCCCCCGTATCCATAGTCTCAGATCCCAGCTAATATCCATGACCTCAGATGACCAGCTAACCACATCCTAGTGACCAACTTTGACCAAAGCTATTTCTGGAATTTTTTTACGCTCAATATATGACAAGTAAGAGGCCCTTTTTGTTAATTATGACCATGAGTGCAACCAGAGCCTATGCATTCTCCCCCCACACACTTTATCTCCTTGGCTCCATCAAACATCATGGTTTCTTTAAAGTATGACTCCATAGCTCTTGTGAAGTTCGGACTGATAGGTAGGCTTACCATTCATCCCGGTTTCGGCGGGACAGTCCTGGAAATCGGGATCGATTCCCGGTCTGGTCCCGGGGGACGAATGGGCGCTGCCATCTTTAAAAAAAAAAAAAAAAACTTAACTGGGTGCCAGCATCTTGGATCACGAAATCTCGCGCGATCCAAGATGTCGGCACCCAAATCTCATGAGGGCATGATGCCAGTGAGGGAGCGGGCGAACGACAGCCTGCTGCCCGTGCCCCGCGCGCCTCTGGCAGGCGCGCATGGCACAGGCAAGCAGGCTGTCGTTCGCCCGGTCTCCCAGCGGCTCCGTGCAGTGCCGCTGGGAGACCGGGGCAGCCTGCTTGCTTGCCCAGGCGGCGCGAGCCTCCGGCAGGCTCGCACAACCCAGGCAAGCAGGCTGCGTTTCTCCCGAGGCAGCAGCACCGGAAGAAACGCAGCCTGCTTGCCTGCGTTGTGCGAGCCTGCCGGAGGCTCATGCCGCCCGGGCAAGCAGGCTGGCCCGGTCTCCCACCGGCACCGCACGGAGCCGCTGGGAGACCGGGCCAGCCTGCTTGCCCGGGCGGTGCGAGCCTCCGGCAGGCTCGCACAACGTGGGCAAGTAGGCTGTGCTTCTCCCGGTGCCGCTGCGAGACCAGCCTGGTCTCACAGCGGCACCGGGAGAATCACAGCCTGCTTGCCCGTGTTGCGCGAGCCTGCTGGAGGCTCGCGCCGCCCGGGCAAGCAGGCTGTGTTTCGCCCGGTCTCCTAGCGGCTCCGTTTCTCCCGGTGCCGCTGCAAGACCAGGCTGCAAAAAAAGCCTGCTTGCCGCGGCCCCAGGACGCGTCCGGAGCAGCAGTCCGGAGCAGCGCGAGGACGACCAGTGACCAGGTAAGCGACATATATTTTTAATATTTTTAATATAAAAATTAATTAATTAATTAAAATTTCGGCCACGCTTCGCGCCCCCTTTAGTTAGTTAGTTAATTAAAAATAGTTAATTAATTAGTTAATTAATAATGTCCTTTTCAAAGAGAGAAACAAAACACTCCATACTAAGATTTCTGATGAAAAGCCTTCTAGTGTGCTATTGCAGTTTTGTTTTTCTGTGAGAGGGAAGCAGCTAACACATCAAGCAGAAAGGGAAGTGGAAATGAGATCTTCCATTCCATATCATTGCCAGCTGATAAACAATTGCATTCTGGTTAACTATCTATCTATGTCTATATCGATTGCACACATCATTAAAGAGCTATTTGCTGCAAACTAAGTCACAAATGAGCCCTGTTTGACCTTCGGTGTATCATTTGAGGAATGCCATGGCGATCTGTCACGCAGAACCTGCCAGCTCCACAATCTGAAATAGCATCTTACAGTAGATGCAGGCACCTTGCTTGAGCAACATGCCTTGTGTTGCAAGTAGATTTTTAAACTTAATATAGAGAAGGATTCCACATGCAGGATTGTATGTTATGTTTCCACATCACATATGTGTATGAAAAATAGTTTTGTATTTATGCATCCATGGGAAGCCAGAGGCTAAGTCTGATCTGGGGAAGAGGAGTAAGTAAGGCTTCTTAGTACTTAACATTTGTTTCAAGGGTGATAGGCTTGGTCTGGACTGTGTCGAAGGAGTGGGGTCAAGGATGTCCATGGGAAAGGATACAGCTCTTCCCACGATATTCCCACAATATTCCCACGGTTCAGGTCCAAGATATCCGAGGGACCACCTTCTCCCATGCATTCCAGCCCGCTCTCTTAGGTCATCTGAGGGGGCTCTCTTGCGGGTGCCACCTCTATCGCAAATTAGGGGAGTGGCAACACGTGGGCGAACCTTCTCTGTTGTGGCGCCACAACTGTGGAACTCCCTGCCTGGGGATCTGAGAACCACCCCCTCCCTCATGACTTTTCGGCGAGGGCTCAAAACGTTTTTGTTTCGTCTAGCGTTTGGGTGATGGGTTGTGGTCTGCCTCCTGTGTCTCAAGATGCTCTGCCAAGCTGCTTCTCTGCTCCATACTGTTGCCTCCCCCAGTGGATTTTATTGTTTTTTTTTAAAAAAAAATTATGTATCGTTATGTATTTTATGTATTTTAATCTGTTGTAAGCCGCCTTGGGCATTTGCCTTGGGCATAGGAAAAGGCGGAATATAATTTTTTAAAATAAATAAATATTGCAGGGAGTGCAACTCACATTACTGTGAGTGCACTGAAACAAGTAACAATGTGTCCGTGTGGGGAGGGCAAACACAACTGCTGTGGGTACACTGGCATTTCCCACAGCTATCACATAAAGTACAGGTGACATTTTTAAACATTGCAAGGGGGGGCTGATTGGACTGGGGCTGGCAGACACTTGCATGTGAGTGTTTAAAGATGCTTCTGTACCCATAGCAACCGTAACTGCTACATAAGCGTGAAGCCCTGAGAGAGAGAGAGAGAGAGAGAGAGAGGAAAAGAGCCGAGCGTATATGAGTGAATGAATGTGCCTTTAGCAGAAACTCTAAATAAAGAAGGTAAAGAAGAATCAGCAAGTGAGCGTGAGAGGGTGCATATGTGAGTTTCATGCGTGTTCTTTCTGCAACTTGCTCTTCTAAGGAATCTGACAGCTGTCTACACTGAAACCCCCGAAAACAGATATAAAATCTCTTCTGCAAAGAAACTGTCCAGTCTGCAAAGTATCCCATCACAAACCACAAATTAATCCACAATCAGCTTAAGTATCGTCTCCTTAAACTAATATTTCTGTCACTGAAAAGCGCATCGCTCATCCTCGGAAAGGCAACCAGTGAGCTAAAGCCCATTAAGGAAGAGATGACAGGGAGGCTCCTGTCTCGGAGTGGGAAGCAGGGTCACCTGGCTGGTCGAAGCATAGCGCAGTGGCTGACTGTGATGTCTTAATCCTCGCCTCGACCACAGGAATATTTTAACAGCATTTGCGGAGAGGACCTGTATTTGGATCACTGCATAGACTAGCAGGTATATCACAACGTGGTGAGAGCGTCTCACCTGGTGAGAAAAGGCCTATCATTTAAACAATTGCACACAAAAAGGCTTATGCCCTGACACAGCAGTTCCATGTGACTGCTGCAGGCAGCTCTGTGTATGCATGGAGCTCCTGAGCATTCTAGGATTTCCCATTGACTTCCACGAGATGCATGCATGGTGCACACCTCTTCCATTAAAGGGCCTTTCTCATAGTCATAGGCAGGAGGAGCAGAGGTATTCAGTCCCAATAGACTATGCATAGCATACATACACTCTTCGTTTAGAACTTCATAAGCTTCACTGTGTTTTCCCGCACAATAAGCCTGAGCGATAGGTCACCATTCCCATTTTACCGCCTGGAGATCTGGGGCGGAAAGATAAGCAGTTTCTGGGGACTTGTTCATAGCCACACCATGAGTACAAGAGATGAAGGATATGAGCAGAGGCTTCCCAGGTCACTATGCACTGGAGCACAATACATCTTCACTCCTTTTACCCTGCCTTTGTGGAGGACACCGTGGAGGCTGCCACGATAGCCATGCAAGACACCGCCTGCTCATGTTCCCATTGGCTTGGTTTTTGTGGCCTTTCAGTTCTGTTCAAATGCTGTCCAATTGAAACTCTTCTCTGCCTTCCGCTGCCTTAAGAATGTTCTCCGTGTTTTGAACATGAGGTGTGCATACATGCAGCCTGAGACAGGGAGCAACGGCAGCATCCCAGGTCTCTGAGTAGGGTGGGAAGGGACAAATGTTGAATAGGAGAAGAATCCAGCCCTTATTGTTGTCGCTCCTGGAAGCAGAAGAGCTTCACGTCCTGGGGGAGAGAGAGATACGTTGTCCAGATGGATTTCGGTTTTTTTAAGATGCCTCTCAAGCAGTATATCCTTTGATCCCGGCAAATGCCTTTAAGAAAATCAGGATTCACATCAACAATGCTCTGATTAATTAATAGTAAATGACACCTCAAGAAAACATTTGGTACAGCACCATCTGCTCAAAGCTGCGGCAGATCTGGAGCGTGGGGAGGATCACAGCGCAAATGTCACTGAGTAAGCCGAAGCTCTCCCAGTGCATTGACACTCTCATCCAGGTGCTCTTTTGTTTGAAGAAGGGTATCTTTGAAGGATATAAGCATTAACTAATTACAATGATAGATCCACTCTATTATGCGACTGTGGCAAATTTTCATTACTGCAACCTTAGTGAGAATGACATCCAGGAGCATGGCATTTAGCATAAGGTCACTATTTACATTTCAGACAGCAAAGCCCCATGGCGGCAGCAGCTCTGCTAGTCTAATGCCATGTTTCTCCCTGTACACTTCAATGGGGAAACGTAGCCTACTGCATAATCCCACTACCAATCTCAACAGAAAGACCACAGCCTCCCTTTTGGTCAGAATGCCTCCATCTCCCTTGTGCCAACAGTCGGGTTCCCCCTTGGATCGTAGATTGGCTGTCAGAACGCCAGAAACTACTTCAATACCTGGGTTGATGTATTCAAGACTACAGAAAATAGACTCAGGGCTGCTTCTCAGTATTATGGGTTTCCTTGAAGAATGTCACTTCTCTGCAGGACAACCGTCTGTCTTCGCTGTGTTTTTCTCCAAGAAAATCAGAGGATGGGAAAACATGCAGAACGAGTATTAACCTGTTGCGCAACCTATTTCACATGACAGAGAAAGGCAGTGCTTTTAAATTTTAAAATAACTTGAGTTTAACGGGTAAAAAACCATGACAAAAATGTATAGACTATCAATACAACAAGCATACCAGGTAATACCACGTAGAAAAAATTGTATTGGTTAAAACGCAACACAAAAATATCACATTTGAATGTTGTCAGATATGCTCCATGAACTTGCTACAAGGCAATTCTCTGAAGGCACATGATGCCGCAACTTTGCAGAAGCCAAGTCTGACTTCCACCTTCAAGGGAGACTGGCTATGAACTCCATGTATGCTGCTGTGAGTTCCATCATGGATGAAAGACGGGATATGAGTGCTAATGAATGAATGAATTATGAGTTAGGAAATGGCAAAGGCCCAGGAGCTTTGGAGAGTTGGCTTGATTCACCCAAAATTCCACTTCATGGGGCAACAGTGTCATAGTCTACAATGGGGTTTATGAAATCATGGTTGCTGACTTTTCCTTAGGATTTTCATTGCTTCATTGTGGCACGTAACCCATTTTTTGTTTTTGTTTTTTCAAGCATGTCGTAGCGCGTATCAACGCCAAACGTCCGGAAACAGCGTTGCAACTAGTCACGATACCGTGAAGCTGCAGAAGAGGTCCACGCACTGTATGGACCCCTTAGGGAATGCTGGTCAGGACCCAGAAAAGTAGTCCTAGATGTTATTAAAGGGTAAGAGGGGAATTAACAGCACAATTGCCATTTTGGCAGCAGCCATTTGATTACTATATCCCAAACTTTAAAAAGGGGAACCAAGTAAGATCTGGTAAACTACACAACAGTCAGTTTGCCATCAATACCTGGAAAGGTCCTGGGACAAATTAAGTGGAATGTCTGTGGAATTAAGTAGAATTAAGGCACTTGGACAGGAGAGTTGGACAGTTCCTTGGGATGGTCGCCATGCAATGGCTGAAGACTGTTGAATGTGTCCTGCATCAAAGATCAAAGCACAATGTTAAAAAATGAGCAAATACATTGTGCCCAAGTTTCTGCTCTGAGGTCACCAGGACCTTTTGGTCTCTCATCCTGCAAAGGTAAAGAAGGAGCTGTCTGTTGTACTTGTATGTTCCTTTCTTGCTTGTATATTCACCTGTCCTGGTGCTTCTGGCATTCTCAGTCCCAACACAGCCTAAGAACATAAGAAGAGCCTTGCTGGATCAGGCCAAAGGCCCATCTAGTCCAGCTTCCTGTATCTCATAGTGGCCCTACCAGATGCTTCTGAGAGCACACAGTCAACAAGATAATCTGTTTCCTGTTGTCACTCCCTTGCACCTGGCACAGAGAAAACCCACTTCTAAAACCAGGAGGTTGCTTATGGCTTGTAACCTGTGATGGTCTTTTCCTCCATGAATCTGTCCAAACCTCTTTTAAAGGCATCTAGGCCAGGTGTCATCACCACATCCTGTGGCAAGAAGTTCCACAGATGAATTACACGCTGGGTAAAGAAATATTTTCTTTTGTCCGTTCTAACTCTCCCTCCACTCAATTTTAGTGCATGTCCCCTGGTTCTGGTGTTGTGCGAGAGAGAGAAGAATTTCCCTCTGTCCACTCTCTCCACCCCATGCATAATTTTATACGTCTCAATCATGTCCCCCCTCAGGTGCCTTTTTTCCAGACTGAAAAGCCCCAAACGCTGTAGCCTTTCGTCATAAGGGAGGTGCTCCAGCCCACGAATCAGTTTGGTCGCTCTTTTCTGCACCTTTTCCAACCTATATGTTGGAACCTATATGTTCTTCAGGGGCCGTTGAAAACTCAGTTAAAACTGGGTGGTTTTTGTTTTGACAGTAACAAAGGCAAAACTAGAATGACTGCTCTGACATTCTGAGCTTTTAGGGATCAAGCAAGTTTCTTTTGAGTGCTAGCCTTGTCAAGATAGGTCACAACAAAGCCGATTCCAATTCAAGTCGGGGAGAGTTCACTCACTGACACAGAGAAAGATGAAATCTTGAGGGAGAAATAAATCTTTCATCATTCCCTTTATCAAGCAACAAACTTGACGTCCTTGTCGAAACAAGAGTGTACTTTGAAAAGAATTGTTGTTGCATTTTTGGGAAGTTTCAGGCTCAAGAATGAGGCTGCTGTTCCTGGTTTTCAGCTGTCTTTCAGAGACTTTTTGAAAAGGGATTTTGAAGAGCTAGTGCTCTTTGGGACCCATTCATAGCAGCCCAAAGGGGCCCAACCAGGCCTTTTGGTCACATGAGGACGGTTTGCAATATATATGAACACATTTCATAAAGTTTTAACTAAGCAGAAATCATTGGAAATGGTTCTTGGTTATTTTGCAACTCCCGTTTCCGATGGCTTTTGGCATTTTCGCTTTGTGTTGTTTGAGGTCAGACTAATCAGTTACGTACATTCTGGCTTTCCCCACTTCATTGTTTCATCAGTTTGGTTTTGCAGTCTCTTTTCCTTTGCTGCACATTAATACTGTCTATTTCACCACCATCTGCTTTTGAGATCATGTTCTTACTGCCTATCTCTGTATCACATTACATGATATGTTTGGTTGCTCATTTTATCATTCTGGCTTCTAGGTTAAAATTCTGTCACGTTATCATCGCTTTGTATTGCTGACATTTCCTATACTCAGTTCTTACAACCTGCTCATTCTACAGAATCTATTTACTGTATTTCCTAATTCCTTCTCACCTTATTGCTTCATAAATCTTCATTAACTCTTTGCATTTGTGCCTCATGCATTGATATCAATACTGGCTGGCATTCATCATTTCCTGTATTATTTCATCTTCTCTTCTTAGCTGGCTTAGATTTCTGCTTTTGACATGAAATGCAATTTATAACAATATTTTAAAAAACACACACCAACCATCATTTTTTTTGTTCATGCTACAACACTATGACATCTGCACTGTTTTTAATGGTGACAGCAGCACAGTCACTCTATGTGCAGTTGTGAATTCTTCCTAATGTCCAGCTAGCCGAACAGCCCAATCCTATCCTTCCCTCCCCCACTGGTGCAGCCATGCCAAAAACGAGTTGTGCTGTATCCAGAGGGGGTAAGATTGGGAGGCTTTGGAGGGGAAAGGGGATTTAAATTCCCTTCTACCTCTGTAAGTCCCACCCTGCAATGGGTCTCCTCAGACCTATGCCAGCAATGTTGCTGGCGCAAGTCTGAGGAGAGAAAGGGGGCAGGGAGGCTGGATAGGATCTGGTGCGTGCCATCGCCATCGGATCCACCCCTCCTGCAGCCTTCCCCACCCCCGCCTCCTTTGTGGCTTACCTGCTCTAGCAGGTGTCCAGAGATCGGGTGACACACGATGGTGCTCTAGCAGTGTGCTACTTTGTGTGCTGCCAGAGTGCACTTTACATCTGCTTTTCAGCAGCCAGAGCTGGTAGAACACACATTCCGCCAGCATGAAGAGCACCTAAATTTGGGCTGTAAATCTACTCCCCTGTAGTTTCAATTCATTGGGTCTAGGCCTGTACCTGGAGGCCACACCCAGGTCACAGCTCACCTCCTGCAGCTGCTCCTGGCCCTGGATGGCCTCCACAGGCCTCTGCAGGCCTCAGAAGGTCTTTGTAAGTTACTTCCAGGTGACTTCTCGTTTTGCCGGTGCGACTTCCACACTCATGTTGGGAGTCCCCCGGAGGCCATCCAGGGTCGGGAGCAGCTGCAGGAGGTGGGTTGTGACGCTAGCGCCAGAAGACAAGGTGGGTCGTGGCCACGCTAGGATTGAGAACCCCTGCACTTATGTCCATGGTGTTCCCATGGTCTACCAGGCTGGTAACTCTATCAAGAAAAGAGATTAGATTCGCCTGGCACAACTTGTTCTTGATCCTATGCTCATTATTTTCTAAGTGCTCACAGACATTGAGTAACACAGGTTCCTGTAACACTGCTTCCTATAATACTGTTTCATTGTAGCACTCTTTGCCTTGGGTGTAATTTGTACACTACCATAATAAAAAAGAAAATGATTAAATCCAAAAAAACAGTCAGATGTTTGGTGTGGAAAAATATATCTGACTGAGCTGTATTTTCCTCCAACAGAAGTTGCATATTATTCTGGCTAACTCAGGGTCAATTGCTTGCTACCAGGAAATGTTTTGTGAGAGGAAACAGTGAGCAAGACAAGATACCCAATGCCTTCATCAAGAAGAAGGATGAATTCTTCTGCCGTTCCCAAGATAAGTCACAGTGATCCTCCTGGGAGAAGCCCCTCCCATCATTTTCTCATCCCCCTTGGAGAAGCCCCTCCCATCATTTCCCGCCACTACCATGTAAGTGAAATGACAGCTGCGGTGATCAGTTACTTAGCAGGCTCAGCAGGAGTACAGTACTATGAATATATCTACATTAGAATAGCGTTAAAATTACCTCCTATAGTACTGTTTCACACAGCACTTTTCCAGGTACATACTGGCAACATTAAAGGAGGTATTACTGTATTCAACGCCTTTATTTTTCTTTATTCATCCCATGAATTTACCTCCTTGAAAGTTCTGGATTTGGTTGCAATCAGGAAACAGGACTCTAGACTGGAGAAATTTCCATTCTGATCAGAAATTATCATTCATAGGTTCTGGTATTCGTCTCTTTCTTACCATTAAGCGTTTTTCTTGCTTGAAAAGCAGAAATCTCTACTCTCTGCACATCACGAACCTCATAGAGACCTATGACTTGACTTCCGTCCAGCATAAAGTTGCTGAGTGAGTGATATTCACAGTGGCCTGAGGTCAGCCTCCACTGCTGAAACACAGACCTACAGAGACGTTGGAACAGCCGCACAAGTCAGAAAACATGCACCACTGACGATACATGACCTCTTTGTTGACATGATGCCTAACCAGTGAAGAAGATTTTCAAGCTCATGGAAACCAATGCACTGATAGCAGCCAATGCACAAGCTGTGCTTGAAACCTCCCAAAGGACTCTTGCCCCACTTACGTAGTATCAAATATCTGATTTTCTTTCTATAGGCTTATTAAAAGTGAGGTGACTTTGCTTTGTGCTACGGGCAGTGCTGTTCCATGCTGCGTGTTATTGTTTGCCCTTTCTCTAATATTTCCAGTTGAACTTTCCAATCCTTCAATATTGCTCACCCAATTTTAAAATCAGATTTCCATTCATTTACTTTCTGGCAAATTGACATTAAAAAAAATTAGCATGTCTGCCTTTTTTGCTATCAGACCAGTTACTAGAAAATCATGGGGCAGTTCCAACCCCACCCAGCAAGGTTTTGTTTTTTTAAGCTATACCTTAGCTAAGTGGGCAGGTTTTGTCCTGAGTCCCAGCCTCACCTGCCAAACACTGAGGGAATCTATCAGCACTGGTGCCAGGTTCCTGGAGACCCTGGAACAAATCTCTGCACTGGGTCCCCCATTGTACCCCCACTCAATCTCTGAGGGTACTTTAGAGATGGTACATGGCAAGTGTTTTTGTGTTTGCCTCTGAAGAAGAGGTTGGGGCTCTTCAAAACATGTCAGGTGATTGAGAATGTATTATAGTGAAATTTCTTGTAAGTAAAAAGCACATTGGGGTCCCTTTTTTCTGCAGGCACTACCACTGCCACCAGTTCGGAGGTTCAGGGGTTAACTCACCCAGGGGTGCACAGGGGTCTGATCTCACCCATTTCTGATGTCACCCCAGAGTCTATGTCCAGGTACTCCAAAATTCTGGGCTTGAGCTCTCAACTTTTTTAAAAAAATGCGGGACTCCATTTTCAATCCCTACCCAGGTACGAGAATGTTTTAATCTCATCAACTGGTAACCCTACTTCTAACGTGTATACTGGTGAACACTGTAAAAATATGAAGGTGTGTCACATGTACCTGAAAACACAGGGACATGTGGTGGACATATGCCAGATTGACATGGCTTCCTGTTGTGTGTGTACTGTTTCTCCTTCACACATTTCAGTAGCGGAGTCACGATGGGGTGGGGGGGCCTCGGCAGCAGGTGAAGGGGTGAAAAGTGCGCCGCGGCGGTAGAAAAATAGCCATGCAGCTTCCATGATTGGCCCAACCATCCACCTGGGTTCCTAGGAGATCTATTCTGGAGAAAAAATGCCGGGGGGGGGGGTGTTCCTTGCCACAATGCGGTGGGGGTAGGGACACCACCGGTAGAGATGGGGCTTGTGCCGGTATGTGGGGGGAAGCACCGGAGAGGCTAGCTACGCCTCTGACACATTTCATTGCTTCCCATGATATACAAAGAGCTACCTTATACTGAGTAAGAATGTGAGGTCTGCCTTATCCAGGACTGTCTATTCAGACTGGCATAAGGATTTGGGACCCTCAGGCAGGGGTCTTTCCCAGACACATTGCCCAGCCTTGAGATGCTTTAATTAGAGATGCAAAGGATTAGACCTCAGGCTTGTTACATGCAGGCCATATGCTCTGCCACAGAGATGTGGTGTACATGCAGTAGACATGTCTGCTGCAAAACATGTGAATCAGCTCTTCAATATGTCTCCTATAAGAACTAGATATACTGTCCTTTTGTTATAAATGAAGAGGACATTTAATCCTTGGAGGCAGTGCATCTTCATCATGGCCTCTCATTCTCTGCGCTATGAGATCAAAAGAAGCCATGTCCAGAATGTGAAACAAGGACAGAAGCACTCCAAAGGGGATCCAGGCCGGCTTCTGACTGGACCCATGTCTGTGATTAAAATTAGCATGCATGCCAACTAGTGATAATGGGATGAACCCCCTGGCAGACTTGGAAAATAGCTGGGTTTATTTTAAGCCCAATTCTGAGACAAATCATACCACGTTGCACCACTGATGATGTCATTGGACCAGTTCAGATGATACTTTTAGTCCCGAGCCCACATTTAAAAATGTGTGCATTCATGATGTGCACATTCCTTAATTGCATGCTCAGGGGAGGGGGTGTCATCTGAAACACCCTTCTACATATGCTGGGAAATGGATTGTAGTCAGAGGAAACCAGATCTGTATGTTGGTGATAGAAGCTAACGCTGCACTGATTGGCTAGAGTTTGTGATGTCACAAACTCACAAACGCACAATTCTTCATATATCTTTAAAAATGAACTGTGTTCTTTAAAATAAAATAATTTGCCAAACAACTGTTAAATTGGTTAAACTTGCAAGTGGTGCCCTAATTTTATTTTAATTTTTAAGAACAAACAAACCACTCACCTGGACCAATGCAGAGAGGTACAAAACAATTAGCATCTGATTCACAGGTAAATATGTCTGTCAAAAGCTTTGCAAAGGTAGTGGAAAACTGCTGGATTCCATGCGAAAACAACTGCAGTGATTTATCTTCTTAAGTTATGTGTCTATTTCTGTATAAGTATGTTTTGAAGAGCAGAGTTATCCAAAAGGAAATATTATTGGACACAGCATCACATCAACATCAAGTTAACTTTGATAATCTCCAGGGCTGGTGCCAGGCTGTTTTGCACCCTAGACCTTTAAAAAAAAAAAAACAGTATAATTTTTTTTATAAGACTTCATAATTAATTATATTCCATAAACACTGTTGTGGTATTCATCGTAAAATAATACCGTATTGGTCTGAGTATAAGACTCACTTTTTTCTCCTAATTTAAGTTTTTAAACTAGGGGTGTGTCTTATAATCAGGCTGTTGCAATTTAATGCCAGTGATTTAATTAATTTTTTTAATAGCACCAAACTTTAAGGGTGCGTCTTATAATCAGGTGTGTCTTATACTCGGGACAATACGGTAATTTAAATAAATTTGTGGCATCACAAGCTCTAGTCAATCAGTGCATATCTGTATCTATACCTATTTCTATAATCAGTTGCATTTTTTACATGATTTAAAAGAGACTAATCTGTATAAAATAGTGCCCCTTAAAGGTCAGTACTGCGCCGTTCTGTGTGCTGCGCCCTTGGCAGCTGCCTAGTCGACCTAATGATAGCGCCGGCCCTGGTGACCCCTGAGTGTCAAGATTTGAGGCCATTTTCTGCCATAAATTACAGAGGCCCAGAAGTCAATTTGCATTATTGCTGATGATAGTGATCCCAAAGAAGCACTTTTAATGGCTGGGGATTGTTAGGCAGCAAGGTTGCCCTGAAACCTCCAGGCCTTCTCTCGCCAACACCATGCAGTGCCAAGGAGCAAGTCCAAGGTGCCTGGGAAAAATGCTGCTATTTCTGCCGGAACGCATTACCCAGGCGAGAGCTTTTAACAGAAAAGCCACCGCCACCACCCCCCGCGCAAAAATACATACAATTTAAATTGTTGCGCTGCTGTGTAGCTGGACTACTGCTGCACATCAGCTGAGTCAACTTAACTACTGCACATCAGCATGAATGATATAAACAGTTGTGACTTGGTGCCAAGTTGATGCGTTCACCGCAAGGGGATCCACACGGGGGCGGGGGGGGGAGAAAGGAGATCGGAAAAGCCAGAGCAAAAAGCCAGTTCACTGCAACTGAGCTCTGAATGGATGCCAGGCACGGGAATTTCACCAGAGGGAAAATGTGCAGGAGGAAGTGTACTGTATATAATGGCAGAGAGAGCTCTTCCCTTCCAAACTCTGAGAGAAAAAGCAGGTACTTGCAGCTGCAACAAGGCAGATATGTGTGTGAACTCATCCAAAATGGTGAACTAAATGTGTCAATATTCCTAGTCCAAAAGACAGGGTATGCAGGTTTAATTAATTAAATACAGGCAAGTAGGAAGTTTCTTAAACACTGTGTTTGGGAGGGTATATTTAAACTAGCAGTTAGAAGATTAAACATGAGCGTAATTGAATAACCGAATCTTAAGATAAGCAAGGTATCGTCCACATTAAATAAAAAACGATAACATAACCCAAATTCTTTGCCGAAAAAAAGCTAAATTCTGTGACCTGTGTAAAATTCAGTAGAGCAAGTGTATTTAAATGCATTGTCTAATTTATTCAGTTAAGCACATGGAGAGGGAAGGAGAGATGCCCCCATCACTAGAAACCCTGTTTAGCTCTCACCCACCTTCATGGTCACAGTTCTTCCACCAAGTGTTGGCTACACACTCTCCAGCTTCTCTTTGCAGCCTGAAGGGCTTTAAAAAAAAAAAAGCCTTGTTATCCACCCACTCACAGAGAGAGAGAGAAAGATTTTCAGGATGGTGAATTCTGCACTCTGTACTGTAGTACTGTGATGCATATAGTGAGTGATTATGAAATCACAGAATCCAACACACACAGTCATGCCCATATGATACTTCACTCAACAATGTGTTCTCGCAGTACAGGATATTCCACATCAAAACCATGTCCAATTTTCTTCTAGGAAACATTCAAGGACTCCCCCCTAGGCAGATTGTCATGTTCATTTGTTCTTAAGTTACATATCTATGTGTTAAGTATTTTATCCAACGGTGCCCCCTCCACCATGAGACAAATACTGTTGCTGTGGTGTTTGTCATTTGCTTGTTTTTATGAAGCTGCCTTATATTGACTCAGTCCATGCGCAGCATTGTGCTGTGAGTGCCGTTGGGTCAGTCAATCTCTTATCTCAGCAACCTCACAGGGTTGTTGTGAAAGTAAAACAAACAAGGGTCAAAGACTATGCACACCACCTTAATGTATTTGGAGGCAATGTGGGGAAAATTAATTAATAGAATAGAATAAAATATCATGCTGCCTCTAAATTACCTTTCATTTAATCACATTATTTGTTCCTTATTCCCTTTGTGTGTGACTGCTTTTCAAGTATTTGAAGACCGAGGCAGGACTTTATGACAATTTTCTCAACACTCCCGCCTTCCTTTAATCCTTTTTTCACTGAATTTGCCTCCTAAACCCTTTATCATCTTTTCTGCAGATCCTCTCCCCCAAAGAAAAACTGAGATTTTTTCTTTCTAAAAAATGAAACATACCATTTAGTGGGTGGATGTTATCAAGCCCTCGCCATCAGCCAAAAGAAAATGAAAGGAAATGAAACCAAAGAAAGAAAAGGCAAGAGCGATTTAGAAAACAATGATTTTTTTAACAACAGTTGTCATCCCATTTAGAGAGACATGGAAATGTTTGTTATCTTTTCTGCCAGAATGCCAAGATGCTATTTTATTGATAATATCATGGAACTGACAGAGAGGCATATTAATCAAGAAAATTGAGAATCTGGGGCTTTGAAAACATCAGTTAGTGTTCTCTAAGTGACGGGAAGATTGAAATCCATTGAATGATGTTGTGACTCAACGTAGCAACGTTCTTTACAGGACTCAGAAGACAGCCAATGTGATCCTCAGTCCATTGCATGACAACAAACTCCATTCATTTCAACAGAGCATATTTCCTGTGATATCCGACTCTCAGTATCTCACAGCCTGTGTTCTCCCCTCAATGACTGAAGAACGTGCTGTCAGGAAAAACGCCAGTTGAGTGGGGTATTTATCCCCTTAGAGCAATATCCGGAGGGTAGATGAGCAAAAATTCATAATTGTTTGACAAGGCGGCGTGAGGGTGCACACACAACTCTTGCTTCTCCGTTAGAAGCGAGCAAAATTGCTTTTCCTTGCCAGTCACCTGGATTTCTTTGCTGTGACATGTTTGCATTTTTCTCCCCATCTCACTTGCCTAATGAGTTCTCATTCCAGTTACCAACCAGACAGGAAAAAAATGGTTACTTTTTCAAAGTGGTAGGGGGGTAGCCATCCCAGATACGCCCGGCACTCGGCCGGGACTGGGGGCGTGGCTGGGGGCGTGGCCAGGGGCGGGGACGTTCTCCCTCGAGGCTGAGAGCTCTCCGGAACAGCCCGAGTGAACTCAGGCCGTTCTGGAGAGCTCCCAGCGTCACGCAAATACGCAACGAGACTAGAGATCAAAACAGAGACGCGCTGCAGCTGGCAGCACAGTCTCGGAAGAGCTCCGGCCCGCCACGATGCAGCCAGCGGGCCAGGGACGGGACAAAGAGGCAGCTCGGGGGGGACGGGGGGATGAAGGGGGCGTCGCCGGGACAATCCCGGTCATTTCCGGGAAGATGGTAAGCCTATAGGGGGGCCACTTTCCTTTCCACTCAGCTGGGTGTTTCTTAGCTGTTCATGGACCACCTCCTCTCAAATCAGTTGGGGAGCTGTGCCTCTATTGAGGCGTCTGTGGTGAAAGCACTTTCTTGTTGTTGCACACACAGGTTGTAGAAATCCTTGCCCTGGGAGATCAATTTGGCCCTTTCACAGATATCGTTTCTCCATGTTCTGAAATCAGTTTTATTTTGGCAGGATTTTGCCTGTCTGGAGGTTGATTAGACTTATACAGGTTACAAGCCATAAGCAGCCTCCTGGTTTTAGAAGTAGGTTTTCTCTGTGCCAGGTGCAAGGGAGTGACAATGGGAAACAGGTTATCTAGTTGGCTGTGTGCTCCCTGAGGCATCTGGTGGGGCCACTGTGAGATACAGGAAGCTGGACTAGATGGGCCTTTGGCCTGATCCAGCAAGGCTCTTCTTATGTTCTTAGGCTGTGTTGGGACTGAGAATGCCAGAAGCACCAGAACAGGTGAATATACAAGCAAGAAAGGAACATACAAGTACAACAGACAGCTCCTTCTTTACCTTTGCAGGATGAGAGACCAAAAGGTCCTGGTGACCTCAGAGCAGAAACGTGGGCACAAGTCAGACCAGTGGTCCATATTGCCAACACAGACTGGTAGCAGCTCTCCAGAGTGGCAGGCAGAACCTTTCCTCTGCTATGCTCAGAGATGCTAGGGGCTGAACCTGCAGATGCTCTACAATTGAGCCACAAGTCCTTCCAATCCCAGACCTCCCTCCTTGGATATTTTGAATGCTTTTCATCTGATGCCCTGTTTGCTTCTGAATGAGCCAATCTGATTGCTATCTAGGGCTCACTGGTTACAGTACATGAAATGCACTGATTACCAGTGCATTTACAGACTCAATTCAAGGTGCTGGTTATTACCTATAAATCCAGACATGGCTTGGATCCTGGATACTGGAAGGACAGGCCTCTCCCACCTGAGACTGCTCACGCACAGTGTAGGCTCTCCTCCACACCCCTTCACCTTTGGAGTTTCAGTTGGCAAAGCCATGGGTATAGGGCCTTTTCAGTTGTGGCACCTAGGTGGTTGTGGAATTCCTTTCCGTCGATTGGCCTCCTCTTTGCTGGATTTTTTAAGCAGGCTGCAAGGACTAATCTCTTCTGCTTGGCATTTTGCAGACATACACAAGTGAATTCAATTGTAACAATCCTATTTAGGAGATTATCAACATTCACTAGTATTTTTTTCTGAGCATTCAGACAGTTACAACATTTGAAATTGTTGGCATTCACATGGGAATGTCAGCGTACGCCAGATTTTGAACATTCACTGTAACATATATGACAAAATGCTTTGCATTCCAATTTCCTTGCTGTGTTGAAGATCCTATTCTTTATTTACAGATGGAGATTTGCTATTGAACTGAGATTGAATCTGGCTTTTCTCAAGTCCACGTATAACATTGCTTAAACAAATAAAGCTGTTTTATACTGTGCTGGAGCCTTGGCCTGTCTAACTTAGAATTGTCTGCTCTGACCAGAAACATCTGGGGACCCCATTTTATCATGACACTGGGTGGGAGTATGTAAGTATGTGAGTAAATGTATGTTTTCATTTGGAGGGGAGACAAAAAGGGAAGCTACAGTGACAAGCTGGAGCTGGAACACAGTGTTAACCCCTTCCTTCAACATGTGACCTCAATCAGAATTGAGGTCCCCAGCATTTAGATTTTTTTTTTTTAAGTGGGAGATCCAATCACAGGGCAACTGACTGACCTGATCTAAATAGCCCTGCACGGTGACCCTTTCCCAAATCCACCCTAGTCAGACATTGCCAAAGGCAGGCTCAAAGTGAAGCTAAGAGGTCAACTAATAATGCATGCATGGCATTTAAGGCAGCTACGTTCGATTAGCGTTTGGCTTTTCACACATGACAGGGCAAATCCTCTAACTCATGTAAACAGGTGTTAAGTTGAAGACAAGCATACTCATAACAGCACACCTCCTTGAACGTATGTGTTACGTGCGGATTCATCAGATATGTTATAACTGGAACAAATACATTCCACGTACACTTGGGAAGCTTATTACTACAGCGTGATTGTTGAACAGATGGAGTTCTTCACACACTGGCAAAGGAATTTAGATGCACAGTGCAGATAACACCGTGTTGATAGGCTACTCAGTTTTTGAAATCATTTTCACTTGCAATCCATCAAGGGCAGTAACTCAGCTTACTGCACACAGTAGCTGAAATGCTTTACCTTCAATAAAACAGTGAGAGGAGATGAGGTAACCAGCAGGAATGTTTTCGTCTCTGAACAGCTGAGAAGAGCCTTCACACAAGATGACTACACATCCAAGTGCTGTTGGTGAATAGTTCACCATTGCTACCACCCTTTCCTCCACTGTAAGGTGTTCTGCATGGAACCTGTGACGCTGATTATGCATGGGATGGAGAGAGTGGATAGAGAGAAGTTCTTTTCCCTCTCACACAACACTAGAACTACTAAACATCTACTGGGACATCTACTAAAATTGAGTAGAACAGACAAAAGAAAATATTTCTTTACCCAGCATGTAATTAATCTGTGTAACTCCTTGCCACAGGATGTGGTGATGGCACCTGGCCTGGATGCCTTTAAAAGCAGACTGGACAGATTTATGGAGGAAACGTCCATCACAGGTTACAAGCCATGATGGGAATAGCAACCTCCTGGTCTTAGTAACAGGTTCTCTCTTAATGCCAGATGCAAGGGAGTGGCAACAGGATAAAGGTAGCTTGTTGTCTGGTGGGGCCACTGTGAGATACAGGAAGTTGGACTAGATGGGCCTTTGGCCTGATCCAGCAGGGCTCTTCATATGTCCATATGTCGTATGATGACCATTTGTGAATGCTCTGTAGAACTGTGATACAGATACATTTATTCTGGCATTGCATCAAAAGAGGGCCAGTGCTTGCTCCTATGGCTCTGCTCAGCAACTACATTTTATGGATTGCTGCAACAAAAGCTGGACAGAATGTCAAATCTGGCCTTACCCGTGTACCGAGAGCTAAGATCCTCCTTTTGGTGCTGGACATTCAACCCCTACTATGCTGAAGAATTGCATTTGATTCTCTTGCAGTTGCAGTGTTCTGTTGACTCATCCTTTCCAGCTCACCGAAGACCAAGGTCTCTTTCTTCATTTTTCTTGCATCTGAGAAGTCCCCCAGCAGCAGCAAAACAAGTCAGTTATTAGTTCCTGAGTGCATGACCTAACATGTTGCATTACCGAGCTTCCCTTGCTTTCTAATACTGTAGTGCCATAAGGTCATCTGTTTCAACCTAAATGATTTCCCTGTTCTTTTTTTGTACTGCACAGTCAATTTGCTGGCATCAGCAGATTTCATCTACTTTTTTCTGCTCTCCTTCTCCACTAATGAACCTGTCTGAATACAATGAGAGCTGAACTGGTACTGATTTTTGAGGAAAGCCAATGGGGTCATTCTCTCCATCTTGGATGTTAGCATTTGCATCTTTCTTTTCCCTTTAACTCATTCCTTATCCACCTGGCAAGACTTACCATGATGCTCATTTTAGGTCACAATTTCTTGAGGGTTACTCTGTCAAAGTGATAGTCCAAATTAGGAAATGTAGCTGATTAATCAGCTCATCAAAGTCTCATATTTGATTCTAGTGCTGCCCAATTTATGTTTAACAGATTGCCCTTCCATTTCATTGATTTGGTTCTTCCACACCTTTGATGATTTATATTGTTTGTTCCAAAATCGGATGCATCGCAGGTCTGCAGTTGGCCACGACAAACATTATACTTTACAGGAAAGTCGTTTTGTGGAAAGCGATACTATATGTCTGCCCATGTTTTCTAAGGAGATGGCTAGCCAGGGACATGGCTGAAGTAGATGTAATGTGGCAGAATGGTGTACCAGAAGCAGGTCTGCTGCTGAATCTCTCTAAAGTGTGAAGTGGGCACCCATCTTTCTCCTGCAACACCACACTTTAAATGGTCCCTGTCACACTTTATAGAAATTGGCATGACCTGTGTCTGGTTGTTCCAGTACCACATTGACTTTTTCTTTGACCCTCCAAAATCCATTGCAAGGCATCTAGTTCTTCAGAATGACCAAAAGCAACCCAGAGGGGTTGGTATTGCTGCTGGATGCCATTTTTATATACTATTCACCTTCCATCCTTAGAAAGCAGGGCCAATTAAAGTTCTCTTTTTAATTGAGGGATCTTTTCAGTCTATAAAAATATCTTTGTATACCATACTGTTGTTTCAGTTATTTCAACAGCTGTAAAAAGTGCTTGGTTATTTATCATAGTAATCCTAATCATCTCTTTGCAATATCATCACACAATTCTTTTTGCAGACTTTTGCCCCATACATTTGGTTTTGAGCCATTAAATACACTGCTCCTTCTCAAGTGACTTCTCCATGCAGGGTGGAGATCAAATTACATCCAAGGCAAGGTTTCACTTTGAGAGCAAATCCAGTCTCAGGAGCTTCCCAGGCTTGGCCACTTTCGCCCGCTCTGACTCGGCACGCTTGCCTTCAGCCCACCCGGCCTCTGTGGCGGCCTCCGTAATGCGGCCTTGCACTGGGCAGCTGGCAGTTTGGCAAGGACAATGCTGGTGAGCATGCCCACCCAGCCCCACACCAAGACTCACCCGCCATCCCAGGCCTGGGGCGTTTCCACAGCTGCCGCAGCATTCCGCCTTCAGTCTGCTTCCACGCTTCCAAAAGCATAGGAGGTACTACAAAGAAAACTCAGCATGGTAGGTATTGCCACTGCAGAGGGCAGGCTGGACCAAACGTCTTCATCTCAGATGACTAGGGATGCATACCTGTTCTGGCTTGTAGGAGTGGGCTTCACTGAAGGAGCAGTGGTCTCTGCATAATGCCATTTGTCTAGATGACAATACTTGGGCCCCAATGGCCATGTTTGAACAAAAACGATCAAGAGATAAAATATATGCAAACACATCATTACGTTTTGAACATGAGTTTGAACACTCTGTTCCTACCCAGATCCCACAAGACCCATCTTCCAATTATTCATATTTTGTGATTAAGATGTACTTGGGCTTTCTGCCAACCTTACCTTCTTGCATAGCGAGATGATTGGGCTGCCTGCCAACTTCACCTTCAGACAAACAGGTAGCAAATCACTTAGCTCACAGGGCGTAGAACACTGTTGTGTTTCTGCAGCTCAGAGATAGAGCATGGACAACTAGTCTGGGGTTTCTTAGACCTTTCAGCACCTTTCTTCAACAGGAAAAGGAACATGGCTCATAAAAGCACTTAAAAATCACTGTGGGACATCTTGTAATACTTCCTGCAGTATCTCAAACACTGAAGATCTATATTCTGCATCCAATTGCCTTTCACCTCTTCCAAACTTTGGAAACGTTCAGTTGAAACATTTCTTGCGAGACATGTTTGCCACCTAAATCCTCCATCTTCAGGCATGGTATGACTTCCCTGGAGAATTGTAACAGATTGTAACAAATTGTCTCACAAGTCTTGCAAGAATAAACTGGAGTGGGGCACATGGGAAGCTAGGAAGTTATGATCAGAGGCTTAACTGCAATAACTTGTAAGGCTTCTATAAGTGTTCAAAGACTTACATACAGTTTCTCAGTAATCCTTAAAACCACCATGTAAGGTAGGCCAAGAATATTAAGCACCAGACAAAAAACACCTAATATAAATAAGGAATACCAATTATGTCAGCTGTTTTCTTGTATTCCAAGAATATTAAACCCTTATTACAGATTATGGCGGAGGTGGAGAAATACTGTAGTAGCTAGGCTAAGACCATTCATAGAGAGCATGACTAAGTGGCTATTTGAGACTTCCTGGCTCACAACTCAACTACTATGCTAACTCTCAGCAACAACTGAACAAGGAAAGTTTGAGAATCCTCACATACGCATGGATTCACTTCTTACACTTGAAATACCACTTGGCTTTGTTGTCTAGAAACTGTCAAGTGTTATTAAAGGACACTTTTCAAGGGCAGCCGCACATAGAGCACGTTGCAATAGTTTCACCAAGTTGCAACCAAAGCATGGGCAACTCTGGCCAGTTCTGCTTTCTCAGAAGGAGGGTCACAGTTGGGGTCACCCGCTGAAGCTGGGCAAAATAGAGCTGCCCCCTGCTTCTCTGGGAATAGGGTCTTATCCAGGAGCTTCCTCAATTTGTGAACCTGTTTTTTCAGGAAGAGTGACACCACATCCTGAAAACCATTCCTGAATCAAATCTCCAAATGGACATCAGCACATCCAAGTCCACCACTGTCTCCTCCAAACACATTTCAAAACATCCACTGACTTCCTGGGATCAGTCGACATATTGAGATAGAGAGTTGGGTGTCATCCCTATTGGTGATATCTCAGCCCAAATCCCCTGACCATTAAGTATAAAAAAATTCACAGTCCAATCTTAACTAAATCCCCCCAGCCGATACAACCGATCAAGCACTCTATCCGGGGGGGGGGGGAGTCTCGGAGGCCTCCTTGAGGCAAGGCTCCACTTCTCCAATAGGTCTACTCAGACCTGTGCCCATTCTTTTGCTGGCACAAGTAGACTCAGGGAGGTGGATGGAGACTGGGAAAGGGGATATTGGCAGAACTGCTACCATCAATAACTGCCCCGTCTCCACCCTTGACATTCCCCCCATCCCTGCCCAGGTCCCCACCCCATTCTTCCCACTCCCTGCCCCGATACGCCCACCTCCCACTCACTGCCCACCTGACCCAGCCCCACGCCAGCTTATTGGCACCAGGGCACCCCCTTGCAGTTGTGTACAATAGCCTGCTGCAGTTTGTGACACTGGAAAGGCCTCTGTGCCACCAGCACGTGAGTTCTGATGGCACAGAGGCATGTTAGGATTGGGCCCTTAGAAAAGAACTGAGAATTAGACAAGATAGCATTTGCTTTAGCATGGTAAAAGGACTCACATTTTCTTAGAATATCAGAGCGCTTTTATTCTACATATTAGGATAAGCATAATGATGCCTGTGCTGTATATTATGGTCTTCCCTGCTGCAACTCCTGCACAGATCCTTTTTAGTGGGGTTTGTCGAATAAATCTCACATGGTGACCTTTGAATATCATTCTATTGTTATTGTGAGGTTAAACGAAAAAAAATGCAACCTGCCCGTCAACACTGGGAAAGAAATCTATATAAAATAAACCTCGAGGACACGTTGCAAAAAAACAAAGCACAAAACCACCACCTCTCCCCAAAAAGCACTAATAAAATTTTGGTTTAGATTTAGTGTGAAAGTGTTATTCTCCAGATACTATACAGTTCATATATAAATTCAATAATTTAAAGTTGACGACACCTTCTCATTATCATGTCATGATTTCTGTTTACGATTCAACTGCCCAGCTAGATCAACTTCATGGTTGGTTGGGGGGGACCAGCCAGTTCTAAAAGAAAGAGCCTGACATATTTGATAAATATCTTTCTACTGGAAGAATATACTGCAGAGTTTAGTCAGATTTAAATCAAGCTCACTTCAAAAAAAAAAAAAAATCAAATTAGCTAACAATGTGGATTACCAAGGTCATGGATAATAAAGACAAGAGTCCAATTTTATTTCAACTTTATTCTCTCTCTTGTTGTTTGATCTCTCACTTGTAAGTGGACCTCTGGATATAATTCACCAATTTATATATGGTTGATTCTGTTCACTGTTACTCATCTGACCAAATTTCACTGGAATTAAGGTGACTGTTACTGAAGATATTGGGCCCTGTAAAACACATTATGAAACAGAACACAAATATCTATCAATATACAAATTATACAATGGTTATAACCCACAGTGTACCATCCAGAGCACTGATAGATGATATAATTATGCTTCATCAGACCCAAGTACCAACTCAGCGACCATTTTGTTTCTGCTAGCCAATCCAATACCTCTGCAAAACTAAAAGTAGGGTATGAAACAGCTGTCTCATTTGTTCTAGCATTTTGTATCAGAGGTATATTGTCATGGAACATGGTGGTTTCATTACTTATATGATGGATAGCCATTGCTAGACCTACATTTCACAGGTTATTCTTTTTAAAAGCTATCTCAGCTAGTGGCCATGACTGCATTTTGTGGTAGAAAATTCTATAAGTTACTTGGTATGAAGAAATATTTATTTTTGTCTATCTTCCAAATCAATTTCATCCAGTGATCCAGAGTTGTTCTTTTATGCAAAAGAATTCATTTCTATCTGCGCACTCCACACCAGTCATAATACAAACCTATCACGTCTCCTGTCTCTCATGCCTACAAGAAAGTATACTTCTACTTATGTCAATTGTATGATCAAATTTAATGGACTAGTAGGGGGAAAGGGTGCCCATTAATGGCAAAAACCCATTACATCTAATACAGCGAAGTCAATGGAGACACACATGGGCAATATGTATACGACTAGTTTTTAATGAAGCAGAAAATGTCTGTTAAATCAAGGTCTGTTAAATCAAAGGTTCACTGTAATATTCTAATATTATGACATTTTAAAGAAAAAATGCCCATTTCCTCTTGAGATTAATTATTTGCTCTTGATAGAAGGTTGTTTGAAGGACTCTGAACTAAATATTCAGGAAGACATAGGTCTTGTGGAACAAGAATTTCACAGAATTAATTCTGCTTAAATATTAGAAGTAAAATTTCTTTTTTTAATTGAGCATAGTATTATTGTATTTAGAATAACTGGGTATAGTTAGATAATTCTTCCAATAGCATTTCTTGAACGAGGTGTGAAATGAGACTGCATGGGATAATTTGGAGATTTAGCTCCTTTGGTTTATGCATCTAGGCTTGATTCTGGGATTCTAAAAATCAGCACTATCAGAATAATAAAAGTCGTACAACAATTTGAAAGGTGAAATTTAAAGGCTTGATTAAAGCTGAGGCTTGATCCAACTGTGCATACATGCAGCAGCCAGGATTGCAAAGTTGTAGTCATGTCAGAAAGTTGGCAATTGTACCAATTAGCTGTTTAAGGAGAGAGTTGACACAATCTACAGCCTTTGCTTCTCCTCCTGAAGAATTGATTATCAATCATGCCAATTTCCTAATCATGACTACATGCATATAGGATTGGTAGAGGGCCATAAGTGTACCATTTACATACACATAACCTGCTTCCCTGTGCCTTTGTCCCAAAGATGGATTGAGGTGGCCGATGGCAGTTTGTTATAGTACAGTTGAATTTGTGAATGCTTAGGACAGGGGTGACCTGTCCTTTCAACATGAATGTGCCTGGTCCTTTAATGGTTGAATAGGTGAGGGCATTTCAGCAGGTGCAGCTGCTTTAGCAGCACCATCAGCATTTGTAGCCGCGAAGATTCTGTCTTCTACACTACTCTTAAGAACGCAAAGGCCCTAAGATGGTCACATGCAAACCACACTATGTACCCGTATTTTTCGCTCCATAAGACGCACTTTCCCCCCCAAAAAATTAGGGGAGAAAAAGCCTGGGTCTTATGGAGCGAAGGTTAAACAAAAAGTAAATGAAATACTTACTGGGCTTCGGGGAGGCCTGCGCGAGCCTCTGCAGGCCTCCCCGATCTTCATTTCAGTGATAAATGGCCCTTTTCGGCCATTTCCGGTTTTCAGAAATGGCTACATGGTTTTTGCGAAAACCGGAAATGGCCGAAAAGAGCCATTTATCGCCAAAATGAAGATCGGGGAGGCCTGCGCGAGCCTCTGCAGGCCTCCCCGAAGCCCCCACAGGCCTCCCCGAAGCCCCCACAAGCCAGGTAAGTGAAACGTTTTCCCCCTATTTTTTGCTCCATAGGATGCATGCATCCTATGGTCCGATGCGTCCTATGGAGCGAAAAATACGGTATGTATAATACCGTATGTATAGTGTAAAGGAAGGGTTGCAATCTCTGTGTTAGATTACCAAGAAAAGAGGAGGAAGTTGAAGTTACTGGCACTTTGCTTTTTGAGGCTTGCAAATTAGTTCATTCCTTACTTTCTTCAGGCTTTTCAGGTACTGAAAAGGAACAAATAACATTGGACAACACACAATGGGCCCCAACATGAAGATAGCTAATCTTTACTAATTTTGATGTGCTGAAAACAAAATCTATCGATTGGTTCTAGTTTAGGAGACGTAATCCGCATTGTGTACATAGGTGTTGTAAGTGCTGACAGGCATTTATCAGTACTGTATGTGTCTATGGAACTATCTATTGCGGATCTCTCACAAACCATAGCCAATTTTGCATTTTCATTGTGATAATTGTGTTCAGCACATCAAAATCTATAACAAATTATTAATATCATCTTGGGGGCATGACCTTTGTTAAAATTTGTTGTCCAGTGTAATTGTTGCAAAATACTTCATAAGCAACCATAATGAGCTATTATAGAAATAATAGACAATTGTGAATGTGGAGAGGGCAACATCAATTTCAGTGCTGGCATAAAAGGCAACAATGGAGAAAGTAACCTAATGAGAGTATTATTTATGAATCCCTGTAAACAGCTAAATTAACTTCCAGTTACTGCGACAGCTATAACCTAAGTAAACATATACCGGTACTATCGAAACTTAAACCCATTCTGCAAAAAACAAACAAGACAAGAACTAATTATACAAAACTATCGCTACACTAACTTCTTCAGAAGAAAAGGTTGCTTTTCCAAAATGCTAAAGTTTGCCCATGATTCTAAGGGAGATTAGTGTTGCTTCTTGAAGTCTCATTTATACCAACTGTTTGTTCAAACTGCAGAGGATGGCATTTGGCAAAGCTTCCAGACAGATGGGCTTAAGTTAATGCCTTTTGCAAGGTATCTGAAATCAGAACCTAGTGGAACATGCAACTGCCATGTTTAATTACCTTAAATTAATGGGACTTTTAGCAAGCATCCTGAATAATGTCTAGGAATTAAGGCCATTGCTAGGAAGCACAGAGTTCTGCAAAACAGTTCCATTCACAGTGACAAGCACACTAGTTTAAAAGGTCGTGTTGGGCTCTTGACCGAGGCATGAATCTTCTATCTGCAGATGCTTCTACCCAGTTTGTTCAGCTAGAGGGAAATATTTTTGCTATATCAGCTTATATAATTTTGTTCAGGGTTTATTCACATTTCCATGTTTTTATTGTAATGGGGTAGCTCAGATAGCTTGGTAACTAGAAATTTATGCCACATTGTGGCACTCCCACAATCTAGGAGCAGTATCCACCTGTGAACAGGGAATCTGCACATGACAAGTTCCTTATATGGTCACAATACAGCCAAAATTAAACACATTTAACTTCCATTAAAATAATCAGGTCTTAACAGTGGCTAACTTGGGCTGGAGCAAGTTGAGTAAATGATCTTATCTTCATTTAATCTAGGTAGAGTTTAAAGAAAAACCAACAACCACCTTGCAACTGAGATGTTTACTGTATTTTGTTTTTGCTGTCTAATCATATTTTTCTAGAAAACTCCATTTCAAAAGTTAATAGACAATTTTATCACTGCAAAATGTGCACAAAAAGCAACAGATCTCTTTCAACTGGCACGAACTCTATTTGTACCAAGTAAATATATATTCAGAACAGGGACGTGCGGTGCTGGGGTGGCAGGTGAGGCAGAACCACCCTGTCATCGTCCACGGAAAAGAGCCACAGCCTAACCCTGAGATTGCACATGCATGCCACCCGCTTTCACCTGAGAAAGTGGGTTCTTGGGTTAAAGTGTGTGGCACATGCGCAATCTCAGGGCTAGCCTGCTGCTCTTTTCAATGGACGACAACAGGGTGGTTCTGCCTCATCTGCCCGCCCCCCCACCGCACATCCCCGATTAAGAAACTTCTGGTTTCAAAACAGCCTTTCAAGTAGATTTTGAGTGTCATAATACATCAGTTTGTTTTCATGGACCACAGCTGCTAAAAAGTTCTCTAATTGCATACATTAATAGTATACCAAGCAATTGGTATGAAGATGTTAACAGAAATGAAATTTATCAAAATCGAGGCGATCGTCCCCTTCCCCGGGTGCAAGGCGGCCCAGGCCCTATGGGCCTACTCGGATGTATGCCAGCTCTGGAGCTGGCGTACAGTCGAGGCCCGGGTGTTGGGGTAACCCGGGCTGGGAGAGATCTCGCCACCGATACCCCCGCCCTCTCCTGGCCCAGGCACAGTATCCCTGCGCCCGCCGGACCGGGTATGTCCAGCATAGGCCAGGGTAGGGGAGGAAAAACCAGGCAGTGAGGGAGGGCGGCATTGCTGGACTTACCCAGTCCGACGGGCGCAGGGATGCTGCACTGGGGGGTGAATGGGCTGCGGGCCTTTGCCCCGGCGGCCCTTACTCACCAGGTATCGCGCATGTGCTTTACGGCACTTTTGCGACACCCAGCGCCAGGGGAGAGTGCACTCCCCCGGCGCCAAAGATACACAGGATTGCAGCGTTAATGATTGGTTTCTCTTTTACAAATCTCACCAACAGGGGTTAATAAATTCAACACTGAATTAAAACCCAGATGAAAAGTGAATTAGAGCCACGGATATGCAAGGTCTGTAATATAACCAGGATCCAAGGAAAATGTATGTTATTGTGCAACTCCTTTTGAAGTGAAGTGAATAACCGTCAGCGAAAAACTGAATTCTTTTCTTTGTGGTTGATATTTTTAACATTTATTAAAAAAGCAAAATGTATGTTCATTTCAAATGAAACAGTTAAAAATGTTAAAGCATACAAACACGAGTTGTGTACTAGCAGCATCCAATTGTTAGAATTTTCTAGAGCTCTGCAGTGCAGTTTTGGCAAGCCAAAAACACATTGTAGCTTGCAACCCACTGTCTTCACCATAGTGCAGATAAAACAAAAGCTTTATAAAATTAACAGGTTAAATAGCTTAAATAAAGGTGTTAAATACAAGTCACTCGCTCAAAGCTTCTGTACAAAGATAAACAAATCTGGAATTATACAAATGATTGGTTGGCTCACACCATACACGATTTTAATAGTTAAGCTCTCTGTAACCATCTGGGACTGGACATGAACTATACAAAAGTAACTGAAATTGGAGTGAGCAGATCAAGTGAGTCATGTACAAGGCATGTGTATCTTTAGAAAACTTAGAACACTGTTTAAATTCAGGCACCATTTCTCCTGCAAATAAATAATCCCTAATGTATCTGCATCCAAACTAGTGTTAAATTCATCAGTGCTAATTTTTATAAACACAGTTTTGTGACTATTAAGTTCTACTTCCATTCTTATTGCTATGACAATGTGACTGTGGAAATAATCTACTGTACATACAAAAAAATAGAGCACCTTTAAACATGAAAGTATATGTCTAGGTTTTTTTTTTATCTTACAATACTGAAACCCATAAACTGCCTTAGCATCATCATTGGAGCACCTTTGCTCCAGGCAAACCAAAGCCAGAAATATATTCTAAAATGTCTAAAATGACACCAGGAATTGTACATTCATCTTCACCAAAACAAATGTCTGCCATTCATTCTCTATTTTCTTCAGATGACTATAAAGAGAGTTTTTATAGTGGTCCACAACCTTGTTCAAACAAATTAGGCTGGACAGAGATGATAGCAGAAACATGTAAAATGGACTGTGAACACAATGAAATTATATTAGGTTGATTCAAAATTAGTGGTGTAACGTGGTTCCAATAGAGCTTTTTCAGGGATTCCGATATTAAGATTTCTTGTCTATCGTATTGAAAAACCATTCTGTAAATTTTCGTAGCTGAGCAGCAGCTGTTTGCGATTCTTCTTGAAGTCTCATGTTATCTTGTCTCAAATGCTGGACTTCAGCTTGGAGAACAGCTTTGTCTTGTTTTTCCTAGATCACAGGAAAAAAAGGGAGTTGAATGACACTTATAGACATGTTTGTGGTTCTCGTTTTGGAATGAGTCAGCACAATTCGGTTTAATTTAACTCCCTATAACTCCACAGTGACAGGTTTGAATCTCTAAGCTGAATCCCCAAACTTGCTTGCACTATTGTTCGAAAGAAAATAGCCTTGTAGGCTAAACAAGATTAATGAGATTGCATAACCAAGTTCCTGTACTAGAGCTGAGAAATTTCTCTACACCTCAGAACATACTTCATCATCAGCATCATCATCATCATCAAGGGATCACTTCACAAAAAGATGTAAAAGCTCTATTTTTAGAGCTATGTATCAGATGAAGAAAAACTACACACCTAAAAGTACTCGCAAAACCAAATAAAAACTCCCAAGATGACCAGCTGCATGTTTTATAAAAAGCAGAGATATCACCATGCCAACAAAAGTTCGCACAGTCAGGGCGATGGTGTTCCCAGTAGCAATGTATAGTTGTGAGAGTTGAACCATAAGGAAGGCTGAGCGCCGAAGAATAGATGCTTTCGAACTGTGGTGCTGGAGAAGACTCCTGAGAGTCCCTTGGACTGCTAGGAGATCAAATCAGTCAATCCTAAATGAAATCAACCCTGACTGTTCCCTGGAAGGACAGGTACTGAGGCTGAAGCTCAAATATTTTGGCCACCTAATGCGAAGAGAGGAGTCTCTGGAGAAGACTCTGATGCTGGGAAAGATTGAAGGCAAAAGGAGAAGGGGAAGGCAAAGGATGAGATGGTTAGACAGCATCACCGATGCAACGAACATGAAAATGAGCGAACTCAGGAAGATAGTGGAGGACAGGAAGGTCTGGCGGGATATGGTTCATGGGATCACGAAGGGTCGGACACGACTTAACAACAACAACCAAAAGGAACAGACCAGCAGTTGTGGGGAAAGAAAACATTGTTGGGCATCCAACATAGAAACAGCTTCCAAGTATTACAAAAATGCATCCAGATTAGCTCCATCAGCAAAAGGCACAGGATCTCCTGCAATGTCAAACACCTATCAACAGGTACAAAAACCATGCACTCTGTAACCATAGTCAAGGAGGCAAAAGTGATATGCTGTCATGTTGGTGAATGTACAAAGAGTGAGAGAAAGCTACACTGACAGCTCAATCCAATCCAACTTACACCAATGGTGTAACCAGCGGGGGAGGGCAGGGCGGGAGGCTTTGGAGGGGAGGGGAGATCTAAATCCCCTTTGAAGGGGATTTGAATCCCCTTTCCATTCTGGGGTCTCCTCGTTGCACTGATGGTAACACTGGTGGTGTAAGTTGGATAGGATTGCACTGTGAACCACACAATATGCAAACCAACTCTTGTATTAATTTCTATTATACTGTAGATCTCATGGCAGGAGAGCAGAGTAAAGGCACCACATCCTATACATGTTCTCTCAGAAGTAAGTCTCATTATGGTCAACCACAGTGTGTATAGGATTAGAGCCTAAGTGACAGACTTGACTCAGATCTCCATTCACTTTAAATACTCTGGGATGTGATCATCATGCATGGGAAAATCTTAATGTCTAATAATGTAGGGATCCTATTATTAAAAAATAAATACTTTTCACAAAACAGTCAATGTAGAAAATTAAATGAAAAGATGGCTCCCTGTCCCAAAAAAGCTCACAATAAAAAAGTCACAAAAGAGTTACTGGTAAACCACTGGGAGGGATGACATGCCAGAGTGAATTGGTACAGCTGCATCTCCTGCTACATATAAGAGAGCCACCCTTTAAAGGTATCTCTTAGCCCAGTTAGCATGGATGATTAAATATTACCTAGTTCACTAACCTATTAACAAAAACATTTTTCTGAGAACATAGAGAATTACCAGGAGATTAACAAAATATTCAACCAGAGTAAAGACAAAGCAGTTTTGACATCTCTTCTCAGAAGATGTTCTTAGGCTTAAACTACTTGTTGCAACAGCAGACGTGTTTATTTAAACGCAGTGGGTTAAACCGCTGAACCATGAGCTGTCAATCAAAAGGTCGGCAGTTCGAATCCGCGACGGGGTGAGCTCTCGTTGCTTGGCCAGCTCCTGCCAACCTAGCAGTTCCAAAGCATGTTAATGTGAGTAGATAAATAGGTACCACTTGCGGGAAGGTAAACAGCGCTCCGTGTTCCAGCCGCATGCTACACGCTGCGGCAAGGAGAGTCATGCTGGCCACATGACCATGGAGGCGTCTTCGGACAACGCTGGCTCTTCGGCTTTGAAATAGAGATGAGCACCACACCCTAGAGTCAGACACGACTGGACTTAATTGTCAGGGGTCACCTTTACCTTCCCAAATTATGTATAAAGTGGGGGGGACACACAAAAGTCTGACTTTCAGAGCAAAAAGCAGCACACAGATCGGTGTGCAAAACCCTCCCCCCCCCAGCTCGCTTCCCACATCTTTGTGCCACAATCCCCAGTTGCTTTTCCCTTCAGTCATGTTCAGAAAGCAGAAGTAGCTCAACTAGGAAAAGAGCGCTTGTGATGAGAGCATGGCAAGGTAAGGAGTAGGTGCAAGGACAATTTATCACTTCCAGCTGTGCACTCCTTTTGTTCTAAAAAAAATAGATTTCTCTCCTTTATATAGAACTGGGGCAAAGCTGGGTTTAAACAGACACATCAATTGCTATATGTGGCTTGAGTCTTAGTCAGAAAATGTTCAAATTTTGCAGAGAACGGTGCTATATAGGAGGCACATCTGCTCTAATTCTTAGAGCACTTCCACAAAAGCAGCCATATGCTACTTCAACAGAGGTTATGCAACCTTTCCTTGCAGTTGCAAAAGTGTTTTGTAAGCAATCTTATATAAGAAGGCAAATGCAAAACAGTCAGAAAGCATTAGACCGGTAGAAAATGAGAGCAATCTAGCTTGTCGTTTGTGTAGTAAACATGTACATCAGTACTGTCAGACCTTACTTATGTTGACATGTTACTTTTTCCTTAATTTTGTTATCCTAATAGTATTCATGATGTATTCAGGAGTTGCCTGAGAATTAAGGATATGTGGTCAAAGTCTATTTCTGTTTTGTGATTACATTTTCAAGTATAGATTTGTAGTGCATGTATATACATGAACAAAGTATTTGTATTTTTAAAGCCTGGTGATTTAAAACACAATTGACACATCTATTTTCTTACATAAACTTGTACTACTGTAGATCTGGAAGATGTTTAAGTAGCTTCCATCAAGGCTTATTCAAAATAGTCCTAACGGTTTCTGAAAATACAGTTGGACGTCGCTATCCGTGGCTCCGCGGATAGTGACGGTCTGCGCTCAAAACGCTGTAAAAAGCCAAAGTAAAAAGAAGGTTAAAAACGTGTGGTTTTTACCTTTTAGAAGCAAACCGCTGCGTGTTCTTGTTTATAATAGGCTGAAATCGTGCTTTGGAAGCCTCTTCCAGGTCGCGAGACTCTCCCCTCTCCCAAGGTCACCCCAGAATGCATTGCAATACATTCTGGAGCTATTTCAGCAGAGGGGAGGCGCGCGACCTGGAAGAGGCTTTCAGAGCACGATTTCAGCCTGTTATAAGCAAGAACACGTAGCGGTTTGCTTCTAAAAGATACGTTTTTTAATCTTTTTTCCTGCTTTTTACTGCGTTTTGAACGTGATCCTCGCAGGTCCGGGATCCATGGTGGGTCAAATCTGCAGATCCCAACCTGCAGATAGAAAGGGTCCACTGTACATCACCTAGCATAATCTTATCATCCAGGCTATAAGAAATCAGACCCAGAGAGCAGGATGTAGCACCAAGCTCACAATCCAGAAATAGCTAAAAAGGAATTATTTGAGAAAGCAAATAAAGATAGTTCAAGACCATGACCAGTGACATGTGTTACAGGAAAAAAAAAACCAATAATGAAAAATCACTATGTCAAATATTTTAGTCAAACTTAATGGGGGGGGGGGGGTTTGCACCTTCATACTGGAGAATGACCTCAAAGAGTGAGCAAGAACTTTGAAGTCATTCTCCTGCTAGTAACAAGTTTAGTAAAGTGACTGACAATGACTGGAATTCATAACCTGTAGTAAAAATAGCTTCAATTATTTCCTTTTTTTACCAATTATGATGCAGCGCTAAACCTATTTTTCTGGTTTTTGGAGGCCTCTCCCCAGTGGTTTGTTTAGCTCTTTTCATTCATCCGCTCCTTCACCCTGGTCAGGTCATAACCTATTTTATTCTACTGTCTGCATTTTGATCCATACATGTAAACAGCTTTGTACCAGTTAGACCATTGGTCAGTCTAGGGCGGTATTGCCTTTTCTGACTGGCAGTAGCTCTGCAAAGTCTCTCTCAACCCCACTACGTGTTTTTAACCTGATGACACCAGAATCTGATCCAGTGCTCTTCTGCATGTAAAGCAGACACTCTACCTCTGCGCTATATAGCAAACACTGGTTTGTGCTCATCTTGGGCAGAAGTCAATACTGGTCAAGATACTATCACAACTGGGCAACACATTGTATTCAGCTGCTAAACATTTTTACCTTCCGAAGATCAGTTTGTAATTGTCGGAGGATCACTTCCAGTTGGTTTACTTTTCCAGTCAAGGTAGTAGGGCTATCCTCCCTGCAAAATTAAATTAAGTTTAAATTAGAGTTGTGTCATATCCACACTCATTTAAAAATAGTTCAATACCAAATTCAGCTACCAATGACGCAAGGATGTTAGCAGCTGCAAAATGCTCATTCAAGTAGGTATCCAAGTACAAGCCTCCAAGCAGTGCCTAAAGTAGAACACAATCTCACAAGAAAAGGTAAGATACAAACTCTCATATGACTGTGGTCTGTATGAATCTTTCTGCCTAGTAATGCAAGCGCAAGGTGCTGGTCACAGGGGATGTTAACAGCAATAGAAAGCAAATTACATAGCAATCACTGAACAACATGAAGAGCTAATATAGCTCTGGTGGTTAAATTGCAACCTATCACAAGAAAATCAACATAGTCTTCATGAAGCCACTAGCTGAGGTTTAAGCATGCACTACATAGCAATGGAGCAAAGATTAGCCTTTGGCTATCAGAGTTTTGGTTCACAGGAATACAGGACAGGATCTTTTCAACTGCTGTGCCCAAATTGTGCAATTCCTTTCCTTAGGAGGCCTGATTTGGGGAAGAAGTTTATGTGAAGCAGCAACCGTTGTCCGCGATTCAGACAACCCTGCTAGTGAACAAGCCATACCTTAAAAAGGAGAGGTTTCTTTGGCAAGTTTATTATTTATTTTTCACATTTTTATACCACCCTTCTTCCAAGGAGCTCAGGGTGGTGTATACATAGTTCCTTCTTTTGTCCTCACAACAACCCTGTAAGGTAGGTTAGGCAGAGAGACACTGAGAGGCCCAAGGTCACCCAGGAAGCTTCATGGCTCAGTGGGGATTTGAACTTGGATCTTACAGGTCTAAGCCCAACACCAGAACCACTACAACATCTTGAACCATGTGAGTGCTGTGTAAAACAAATGGTTTCCCATGCAGACCGGTGTCTACGTAGTTTGCAGTTTGGTGGTAATCATGCAACTCCCAGAACATCTGAAGCAGGCCTCAGTGGCACAAACTGAAACAGTACCAGAACTATTTTGCAACTAGTACCAGAACTACTTATAGCCACCACAGAAACATATTTTATGCAGATTTATACATATTTAAATGTCTACACTTGGCTTTGTAATCATTTTAATGTACAACATTTGCTTGCAGCACTTCTTAGGCTCTCTTTCGAAAATCTTTGTGCCAGAGAAATGCAGTTATTGTGACATGTCAAGAGGCACGGAGGAGAACTGGGCAGTGATTTAATGAGCTAAATTAACATTGCATGCAAGCTTCCTCTGGATTTTTATACCCCTAGGGGAATTGTATCCCAACAATCTCATTGTTTGCCTTGTCGTGTACTATCAATATTGCTGAAGTGCACCAAAGATGATGCATACCTTCCTGCCACTGTGCCCAGTAGTAGTTCTCCTCCTTCCTACTAAAGGCAGGAGGCGCTTAGGGTGACTGAAAGAATCCCCTTTCCCATGCTTTTATCTCGTGCTATCTCCAATTAATGTCCAGACTGTCAAGAGTGAAGTGCCAGAACCATTGAATTAGAGAGCTGGAATCAACCTGAAGGTAGCACTCTATAGTGGGGGGTGGGAGAGGCAGGGGGCCCTTCATGAACTCCACAAGTCCCACTCCCTGATGTCCAACAGCTTTAGACCCTCCTACTAGACCTCAAAAGTAAGAACTCCCAACCATATTCCTACAGGATGCTATGGAGCTCCCTGGCATCGCACAAGCTTCGGGCTGACGAGGCACAGCTCACTCAACCCGAGAGAGGCTTGGTGGTGACATCACCATCAAGTCTCCCCAGGTTGGCTTTACTGTCAGCTGGCAAGTGGTGGGGAAGTTTAAATAATGCTGCACTGGGATAGAGGGGGAAAGCAGACCAAAGAGAAGGAGAGACAGAGTGAAGAAGAGGGAAATGGGAGCGGCAGGCCAGGGTCAGAGAGGGTGAAAGAAGCAGGAAGGTGAGGAGGGGGGGCAAGAGGAAGGCTGATGGGGGGGAAAAGCAGGGGCAAGAGGACATGAAGAGGCAGGAGGACAAGAGCAAGCAAGGGATCCAGGGGAAGAAGACAGAGGAGGAAAGACACACACACACGAGAATAAGGAGGTAACTCTGGGAGAGTTGCAGCAGGGAACAGCGGGCACCGTGAGAGTGTAACTACATACAGGATGAAGCAACCTAGCTTTTGTTAGTTTTTTGTTGTTGTTTAAGAATAAAGGGACTGGAGGAAACAGCCAGAGGCCTATGTACTCTCAGCCCACAGATATATCCCCTTGGGACTAGGGTGTGGGGCCATCAATGCTGTTAAGCAACACATGCAGAATACATTACATTATGGAAAAAAGTAGAAAGGCATTTAATGTGTGAAGAGCATCAACTTCTCACTGCTGCTTAATTACACTGAAAAGGGAAGACTAAGGATGTGTCCTCAGGACTATTTTAGTGCCTGTTAGGAAAAATAATAATCTTGTCCCGTTTGTTTTCACTATGACCCAGAGGTGTATAGTGGGGGGAGAACCTGCAGGGGGAGAACCTGTTGCCACCCCCTGTGATGTCACAAGCCCTGCCCCTGCACGTGACATCACAAGCCTTGCCCCCTGCACAAAACAAATTTGAAAAAATGCAACAACCCCCCCCCCCCCAGGAGATTTTCTGCCAAAAAAAGCACAGTAGGGGTGTGGGCAGGAGGGCAACTCCTGTTGCAGGTGCTGCATCCCAACAGGCCATTTTGCTGCCACCAAATCGGCGGCTTGTGCACCCCCCGCCGCATGTTGCCCCCGCCGCCCGCGTGACACCTCTGCGATGCCCAAAAGGTAGAGTTCAAAGAGAAATTTTCATCAATGTTGGGCTCAACAGCAGAGACTCCCCCAGGAAAGGATATCAGCTGAGATGTAGGTTGGATGGTACCAAATGGCAGTGATGCACAGTGGATTATTCCTTTCACTAATCAAACTCCTCTTGATCACTGAACTCTTCGCACTAGTCCGATAACGGCTTTAGATGCCTCTGAGGTCTATGTGCACTCAGCAAGATTCAGATTTTTTTCTTGGCATGGAAGATTCCCAAGCCATATCATAAACTACTTTTAAAATTTGACTGAGTTTCAAAAGTGGCTTACAATGAGGCACAACCAGATGCTGCTTTCACACACACACACACACACACACACACACACACACACACACACAGCCCTTCTAGGAGTGCAGAACTAGGTACAAAAAGTCAGTAAGTTGACTGCAAGGAAGGCATTACACATCAACACAGTTCCAGAAGACAAAAGGCACCATCTGACTTACATACCCTGCCATATCAATGAAGCCTTTTCCATTTGTTGGACTTGCACCCAAAGGTAAGTCTTGATTACTCTCCAAATCTTGCATGTGCTGCATGTCATTCAGAGTGCAAAAAGATGCTACCCTTTGATCTAGAAAGGCAAATAAAAATAAATAAAATACTGCATCAAAAACCTTCAGTATATAAAACTGATCACAAAACTAAAAGGTATATTTTATCTGGATCCAGTTACAGCCAAGGAAGCAAGTGTCAGTTTTTTTATTTTATTTTTCTCCTAGTGACTCAGATCGACGACAAACTTCAATATCAAACTTGCTAGAGCCTCAACTGTGCATATATCATGATAAAGCCTGTGACACACCACCTGCATTCTGGTGCGTTGCGGTGCAGCCCGAGAGTAACCGTCGTGTCGCACCGCACCGCACCCTGTCTACACCGGAGCGCTTCCACACCTCAACGTCCCTAACAATTGGTCGCTTGCGATCCCCAATGACTGGTCATTTGCAGTGGAGGAGGAGGAGCGGTGCTGAAGAGGATTGGCTAAAAAAACCCTCAACTCCGATTAGCCAACGCATTGCTCCGTGTCCCGCCCCCACAGCACCGAACATGTCCTCTCATTGGCCGAAGTTCAATTTGTTCAACTTTGCTTGCACCGCAACAGTTCTCCTGCATTGCGGTGCGATCTTGTAAAAGACAAGACACACTGAGATTTTCCAGCCGCGCGTAGGCGGTGTGTCACAGGCTTAAGACAGATTTGTTTTCACTATTTACTGCTAACTTAGTTATGCTGAAATTTACATAAAACCTGAAACTATTATAAGTTTCAACAGAAATTAATAGAAAATGCAGGCACTTCATGGAGAAAAAAATTCCATAAAAGTTATGGAATCCAGTATAGCAAAGCATACTCACTATACTTGAACATACCGCATAAGGAATTAGTTACCCTACAGTCTTTAAGGTCAATATGCCAGAGCTACATTTATGACTTTAATAATTGTTTTACCAGTCTTAGACATAGAAAGTAAGCTGCTTCCTTTTAGAATTTTGAAGGAACAACTCCCCCCACCCCCCGAACTCACAGAATACATGCTTAACTTGCTTGGGAACCAAGATTTCTCACTGAAAGACATGCAGCGTGGCAGACAAGATACTCTCAGTGCTAAGGAAACAAAGTATTCCACACAAATTGGTATAGAACGTGAGTAAATCACGCTTTGAGCTTTTTCCATGCAGAAGGTTTATTCTGTAAAGGAGAGACCATTTGTTTACGTCTAAGTTAACTCAGCTTTCTCTAGAGAATCCACAGATTGCTACTGGTCCTGGCCAGAACATGCCTTCCCCTTTCATCTCACAAAGACCCAAAGCTCGCATTTAATCATGCAAACGTGCAAACATATAAAAAGCATAAAGGTAGGCTTAAAAAAAAATTAAGATCCAGCAGTTAACCCCAGACCATCACCTAGAAACGGAGTGTGATGACAGACTGGCCCAAGTTCTTCGTCAGAGTCAAAATCTGAAATAAGATTTAGAATGTTCCTATGAACAACGAGAGTCCACTGAACTAATTTGGAATAATGAAGTTGCTGTTCTTAGAGTTTTGCTCAATTCTACTCATGCTAGCTCTTCATACGAGATAACCGAGATTAGCTTTCTCAAACAGTATTTTTGACATCAACCCACCAGTATTTTGTTTATTGAAAATGTAATGAAAAGATCACCACCGTCAGTTGAAAAAGGGGTGAACAAACTGAGATGCAAGAAAAGACTGGGCTATCATCTTCACCCAAGTTATAACAACTTCACCCACTTACATCACTTCAGGTATAACAGCTATTTTAGTTGCTCTAAACTTTTGCACTGACGGATTTCCAATCTGTTATATTAAGAGCAGCAAACAGCTATTAAATATACCCCCTATTTGCAACTTGTGATCTGCCTCTGTTTTTGAATGGCAAATTCATATGTGCTGTTAAGACAAGAAAGTACAGTATTTCACACTTCAATGGCATCACAGGGCCAGAGCTCATTATGATAACACGACAACATCAGGGAAATTCCAAAATACAGTAAGTTTACTCACTCCAGGAAAAAAAAAACCAACCATAGTAAAGTTCTGCAAGTATATGTATAGATAAAGAAGGGATAGGAATAACATTGCAGCCTGATTCCTAGTTATTCTTTTCATTCTAATCATTTCTAATTATTGCCTACAATTTTTCATCATCCCATTATGGAGGAGAATCAGGGAGATTATAGTACAGTACTAATTCATACAATGAATGTTAACTTGAATGACAGACTAATGACCCTTTTACTTCCTCCCCCTCTATTTGCTATCAAGCTATGCAAATATTTACCTCTGGTATATCTACTGATAGGTCTTTTAACTAGGTCTTTTAACTAGGTCTCACAAAATAATGCAAGACTTAGATAAAAGTATTAGAGTTATATCAGCTAGAATAATACAAACCAACCCTCAAAGTATTTAACATCTTTCAATACTGCCCTCCATCCAAGAATGCCCAGAGGCCGAGAATATACAAAATAAAAACACGGAGAAAAATAAAGTCAGTAAGAAAAACAGTACAACCGCAACAGAACGAAACAGCAGCAATTAAAACATCAAGAGCAGCAGCATCTAAGTCCTAAAACCAGATAAATATTATCTTTATTCTGAGAATAAAGTCCTAAGGAAGGGATTAAAAGATCCGGGAGGACAGAAACATCTTGGCCCTGTGCCTTGCTGCAAAAGTGTCAGCTAAGTCTCCCTAGGGAGAAAATTTCATAAGCGGGGCACCACAACCCCCCAAAGTGTTCTCTTGCTGGTAACGACAGGCCTCAGATCTGAAGGCAGAAGCATCTGAAGGAGGGATTCATAACAAGAACAGAGTACGAAAAGGTGGGTATGAAATTGGTTGGTATCATTTAGATATGAAAAAGGTTGGTATCATTTACCGGTAGATATCTAAATCTCAAGTCATATACGACTTTCCAGGTAAGAACCAGTACCAGTACCTTGAACTGGACTCAGAAAAGCCAGTGGAGTTTTCAACACCAGCGCCAGCACCTGGTCTCAGACACCTACCTGCAGCATTCTGGACTAACTGAAGTTTCAAAACTGTCTTCAAGGGCAGCCCCATGTACATTGCACTTGTCTAGGTAGAAAGTTATCACTCTGCCGGAGAGGGTCACATTTGATGTACCAGTCTAAGCAAGTGAAAGGTGGTCCATGCCACTGAGGAAACTTCTGCCTCCAGTGACAATGCTGGATCTAGGAGCACCCTCAGACTGTAAACCTGTTCACTCAGAGGGAGTGCTACAGCATTCAGAACTGTTTTTCTTATAACAGGGAGCAGTCCCAGAAGTCTTGAAGGAGGTGATCATGCAACCGGTCCTATGACCAAGGATGTTAACTACCACTTACGATTTGCAAATATCCCCTTCTTGGGTAAGGTGTTCAATCAGGTGGTGGCTGTGCATTTCCAGGTTTGTTTGGATGATACCTATTATCTAGACTGATTCTAGTCTGCGATTTTGGCATGGAAACTGCATTTTTGCCCTCATGGATGCTTGGCTCACAAAAAAAGAAGTCACCTGCGCGCACACACTGCAAAATGCGAGCCGAACCGGAGACTTGCAGAGAGCAGCTAGCAGGAACTGTTAGCAACAACCTAATAACCTGGGACATGAGGCGACAGGGGGGAGGGGGAGAGCAGTTTGATGAGCTGAGCCGATGAGATGAGATTCAATTCTTCTTCTGCAGCCGCCACTCCACCCTCCCTCCCCAAGAAGCAGCCTCACGCTCGCTCGCTCACTCACACAGAGCTCTTCCGCCGCGGCAATCTCTTTCAGAGTACTGTATATCATTGGGCGCCCTGAGCAAAGAGTGGGGGGGAGTCGCACCACCCAAAAGAGGCTTCTGGAGCGCGATTTCCCTCTGCAGTGAGTTAAGCAAGATGATTCCAGCCTTGAAAATGGAGCTGTTTCAGCAAAAAGCAAGCAAGATGATTTAAAAAACCTTTTAACTTTAGGGGACCTTAGTCACATATGCGAATTCGTCGCTGAGCGATTGTCGCTATGCAGGGGATAACTGTACATCCAAAGTAACCACAGTAGCCCTTTACATCAAACAATTTATTTATTTATTTTAAAAAAATTATATCCCGCCTTATCCTATGCCGAGGCAAATGCCCAAGGCGGCATTCATATTTGAGTATGAATATAACAAACAATACAGTCAGAGATATTTCCATGGTTGCAAAATCCCTCCCTTCTATTTGTATGTATGTATGAAGCATGTATGACTTGCATTTGTGCATTACCACACACACACTCTCTCTCTGATTTAAGATTCTCTAGAACGTGAGCATAAGCAGTGCTTGATGCTTTGCTCCCAAGGCTAAAGCTTATTCTGTATTATCTTCTCAAACTAGAATACAAAATAAATCTGCTCTATGTACAGCATGTACCAATTCAGGCCTGTGAAATATTTTTTTTTAGAAAGAAAGTAATATGTGCAATTTCAGTTGAAGTAATTCAGCTAAATCAGGGACTGAATCTGTAGGCTGAAACCAGCATAGGTCAAGTCTGTATCGTTTCTGGATACATCCCAGAGGGAACGCTTCCCAAATTGTACAAAGATTGCAGTTCATATATTGTAGTCATGTACAATTCAGAAAAAAATATTTCTTTAAAAGGCTGGTTAAAAGCCAACAAACAAGGACCAAGTTTGTCCTTGTTTATGTTTTTAAACTTGTTTTTAACCTTTGAATGTTTTTAACCTGTTTTTTTAAAGAGGAACCTGTTTTTAACCTTTTATTGGTTTTTAACCAGCTTTTAAACAAATATTTTTTTTTCTGAATTTTACATGGCTTCTTATCCTGTATATGAACTGCAATCTTTGTACATTTTGGCTGGCCATGACAGTTTTAGATCTTGTTTCTCAAATTTGTTACCTCCTAAAATGCATTTTGACCCACTCTAAATTTAAAAAGCAGCTTTGGGGTTAATGCAGGGGCTGCTTAAACTCTTGATGGTGAAATGTGCTATTTTTTTTTCCTGAGCTTTCTTCTGGATCACAACCTGTATTCTTGATTTTTTACATCTTAATCATCTGAACAATACCAATTAATAGACAGTACAAAACACGTACAAAACACGTAAGATAACTTAAAGGAAATATACCCCCAAGGATTGCTAGGTTTAGACATCACACAAATTATTTGTTTAACTAAAACATTTATTACCTAAAGCTTTTGTACCCCATCTCTTGCCTTGCCAACTCCAGGCGGCTTACAATTAATTAAAACAGAACTATATATAAGACAAAAAACAAAACAAAAACTCAAAAAGCCAGCTCAAACAACCCCAATGCACAGCAACACTCAACCACCACCACCACCACCCAAAAACCGGAAGAAAAAGTCGAGGCTTTATATGTCAGAAGGAGGACACAGGTACGTCTGAAGGCCAACCTGGTTGCTGATGGGAAGACATTTCACAAACATAGTTCCACGTCATATCTAAACTTGAGACTACCTACAAACTGTGGGTTGTTTTGGGCCAACAAGCTAGGATCCGAAACCATAGTTTAAATCTGGTTTCCTAATTGTGGTTTCATGTTCTATCTGAATTTACAGACCATTGCTAAATCACTGTTAGGGACACTGCTTTGCCTCATCATGAAGCTGCTACACCGTGTAGATGGAGGTGAACTTATGAAACTGGCAGTGCAATCCTATCCTGCTCCTCCACTGGTGTAGCCAGAACTGGAGGCCCTGGAAGGGAAAGGGGATCCAAATCCCCTCTAAAGGGGGATTCAAAGGTGATTTTAAATCCCCTTTCCCCTCCCAAGCCTTCCGTTCTGCCCTCCTCCACTGGCTGCACCGGTTGAGGAGCGAGATAGGATTGCGCTGCAAGTTCTGAATAGATGGGGAATATAAGCAGCTCTAAACCAGAGTTTGCCTACTGTACATCTGGAAGTTCAGTCTAGATTCTAAAGTATGGTTAGCAGTAACCATGGTTTTGTGTTATGTCTGAACCCAAGTAGCAACGTGTTACATCATGCATCCTTGCCATATCATGTATTATCACACATAATATGAATGTATGGCTTTCTCTAGGAAACAGTGCCCACTTTTACCTGAGGAATACACTAATGAAGAAATTAGCTTTTAATCTTAGGACCCATCTGTCCAATTCATTCCATTGAGCTTCTTGCCCTTTTTCTTCCCCACCTTGGTCTTCACCCATTGCATTTAACAGCAACCTAGTATTCCACCAACAAAGTTCCTGTGATATACCTATCTACTGGAAGTGATTGGCCTGGCAAGTGGGGGGGGGAACACATCAGTCAAGAGTATATGCTAGTAGTCAGATGCATTGTTACTAAAAATGATCAAACCTTAATGAGCACTGAGTTTAATCTGGACTAATTCTATTTAATGCAATGGTTACATAGATTATTTCATTACCTTCAAATGCTTGTGCAGCATCTACCAAGTGAGACCAGTCTAATCCTGTGGCTGTATCTGGAAGGGGCATCAGACCAGGATCATTGAATCTTGACTTGTCAGATAACGACCCATCTGAGAACCAAAACTCATCTAAATTTAGGGAAAAAGTTGCCTTTAGGATTATGTCTTAATGTGTTAGAAGCATGTTGATGGTCCACCGCTATGTGTATCTAGCTTCCCAACTAATGATTACTCTTAATTTTTTTGAAAGTTTAGGTATTTTGTTTGAGGGATGGTGAGCCTTAATCCTAGCTGCTATCCCTCCAAAGAGTACCAGTATTGCCAAACTCTTTTTTGCGCTAATCGTCTTTCTGATGCTATATTAACAATGGTCAAGAGTTCAAAGGTGGGCCTGTACTCTCCTTTAATTATCTCTGCCTGTTCCCCGAGGATATTAACCATGGTTAAGAGCTATGTCTGGTTAATGCTGACTAGCCTCTTAACCATAGTTTGCAAAATCAACAGCAAAACTGGGTTTTAATTCCAGTTATGAGAATCCAATTTAGTGTTAATCACGGTTAATATCAGTACTTCTCTGGATCATGGCACTTTTTTCTTTGAATCTCTCCCTTAGCAAAAAAGCCACCATAAGTAATAGAGTTGAGAATATAACTTCCTGAACGGACAACTATGGGCCATCTCATGTTGCCAAGCTAACAATTCCTACTTTTGCATGGTCAGGTCCCACACTGCCCTGGCATTACGTGAAATGATGAACAAACATGGGATGGACAGATGTCACAGTTATTTCTCATGCCAGCACTGCACTTCCCTGGAGCCTGATGGTGCTTGTGTGGGAAGTAGCCTCACTTGTCCCAAGTAATATGAATACTGTACTGATCTGTAAGCTATGTTTAAAGCACAGTTCCCCACATTCAGCCTTATAATAACCTGAAGAGCACTCAGTCGGGTTCCTTTCAACCAAATCAGAGGATGCTTAAACAAATATACTTACGTCTTAGGTTTCCAATACCAGCGGTCAAGCTTGTTCTAGGAGGTAAGGTACTGTGATATGGTGGTGTAGTGCTGAACAAGATATCATTTGGCAAAGCCTGGTCTAGCATTGAACTTCGTGAGCTAGCGTATGAAGATCCTCTCCGATTGCTACATATGCTCTCATCAGAGAGAGTGCGATACAGAGTCCTCCTTGGAGACAGGTTGCCATAAAATGAAAACTAAACATTTTAGAAAAAAAAAATTAGCAAACAAATCTGAACATTTATCATATTACAGTTGCTAATAGTTTGTATGCAGATAAGCCATAAATAAGAACTATAGTAGACTAGCATCACTTTATTATCTTTGTATTAGTAACAAAAGATCAGCTGTCGCAATCATTTTAGACCTACTGGAATTATAGTGTAATTACAGGATTTTTGGATTGCCTCCTGACATATGAAAATACATCATGATTTATTAGGAATTGTCAAATTTTATTAATTCCAAACTGGGAATTTTGCTGGTGCGGCTAAAATCAGCCTGTGCCACATGGGAGGCAGTTCACACAAATGCCTTCACAAGCAGAAAGGTGTCCACACTTTTCTCTGAGTTGCAATAATGTCACTCACGTAAAGTTTGAAACAGGTCTGAGATATCATGGTGTGTGAAATCCACAGCTTCTTTATAAATACAGGATAATAGTATAAGTGCATGCAGAGTAGTGTTGCCAGCTCATGGGGTGACAGAAGTGATAATGACTTCACACGTTCTTAAGAAATTGGCCCAGAGAACCCAAATACTCTGCCTGTATGTGGCCAATTTCCAAATACTCTGCCTGTATGTGGCCTTTAAGGTCTTTCGGAATGTGTGCACAACCTACAAACTGTTCTAATGATTCAAGAACAATTCACTGTGCTATTAAATACCATATTACAGTGCATAAATAGAATCTAAAGGGCCACATAGAGTTCTGCACGTACAATGGGACTTTTCTGGGTCCCTGAAAGCCTGCTCCTAAAAGTCATGGATCCTCCACAGTATGTCAGAGTGGCCTGAAGTTGGAAAGACAAAGACAAACAGCAAGCCTTCTGTCTACGAGTGTAAGCCCTCTCCAAATCTGTACAGAGTTCACTAGATTTCAGACAACATCCGAAATGCATTAAATGTGGTGTTCGCAGGCAAATGATGACAATTGCAGATAAATGTCCCAAAAACACATTTTCCCGGGTTTCGGACAATTGCAGATCAATGTCTCAAAAACACATTTTCCCGGGTTTCAGACCAGTAAATGCCAGCATTCATAGTACCTATTTGGGATTATTAACGTTCCCAAAATATATTCTGAACCTTCATTTTGAATGTTTTGTTAATGTTCAAATGCATTTTGAACATCCATGTCAATAAACACACATGTATGCTTGCGATTGACTCGCAGAGATAACAAAATTGTTTGGTTACTCCAACATCACCTAGCAACCTAAAGTTGGTACACATGTAGACTCTAGTTCTAGTTTCTAGAGTCTAGTTTCTAGACTCTATTTCTAGTTAATAACTAGAAATCTCTGCAAAAAAAATATTTTTTTTTCTCTTCCTTGAAATGGAGTACAGTGGACCCTTTCTAACTGCGGGTTCGGAATCTGCGGATTTGTCTCACTGCAGATCCCTGACCAGTGAGGGTCCACTGTAAAACGTTTTTTTTAAAGGAAAAAGGGGGGAAGCGTTTTTTTAACTCTTTAGAGTGAAACCACTGTTTTTTCTTGCTGTAAACATGCTGAAATCGCTCTCTGAAAGCCTCTTCCGGGTCACACAACTCCCCCCTCCCAAGGTCACCCAGGTAAATCCCCCACTTTCTCATTTTTTCTTTTTTCACAGGATTTTAAAGTTGACCCTGGTATACGCGGAGCCTCGCTTTCCGCGGGGTGGTGGTGGTGCGGAACGGACCTCCCGCGGATAGCAAGGGCCAAGTGTATACCCAAAGATGGCAAGTTACTTCAACATTTAGGTAAAAACAAAGACCACCCCAGGATATTACTGTGGGTTGTTCCAGACAATGCAGTCCTTAACCTTCTACCTACATATAACGGAGAAGCCAGAATACACGGAGGAGCAAGAATACACATCTCATCTCACTCACAGAGGGTACCTGGTCTGTAAATGTCACCACCTGATATTTGTGTGTAGGTGTCTTGTTGGAATAGTGTGTGAGTGTAAAATTCAGTGTGCATAGGTCCAAATTGCAAAGTAATTCTCCCCCCATCTCAGAATTTATTCATTCATTTTTAAAAAGTTTGTATCCCACCCTTCTCCTGTAAGACTCAGAGCAAACAAAAGGAACAATGAACAAAAATCAAAACAAATTCCAAAACAACCACCAAATCAGCAAAAATAGGGAGTAACAGAGTATCTATTTAACAAAAGCAACAAAAGACTTTCAAACAACCACCTCTTGTCCATAAAAATGTAGGTGCCTGTCAGGCCTATAGTGGGAGGGCATACTCTTGTGGGTACCCATGGAACTTCTGGCATCCAAAGTAGGGCCTCAGATGATAATCTGAGCACATGGGTGGAGGGCACAAAATGGAGAAAGTGATCCTTCATATACCCTCATTCCAAGCTGTTAAAAGCTTTTTAAAAAAGGTAAGAACCAGTACTTGATTTGAACTCAGAAGCATATAGGTAGCCAGTGCAACATACACAGCACAAGTGCCACATGCTCCCAGCAAACTGGCCCTGTTAAAAACCAGGCATATGCATTTTATACAAGCTGAAGCTTCTAAGCTCTCTTCGGGAACAGCCCCAAATAAAACACATTTTAGTAATCATTGTGATGACCAGGGCATGGTCATTACCAGGGCATGGTCATTACATCGGTGTTGGTAGGTCTGACTTCTCCAGGAATGGCCATAGCAGACATACCAAACAAAGCTGTTAAAAAGCATTCTTCGGCAGAGTCGGCTTACCTGCTCCAATGCACGTTGCTCCTTGCGCTGGCAGGAAGGATATGGCCTTCCTACAGGCGCTGCTTCCTGGAGCACTGTTGCAACGTGCTTTACGGCACATTTGCGACAGTGCGTGCCAGCAGAGCGCACGCTCCGCCAGCGCAAGGTAAGGTTAGGATTGGGCCACAAATCTCATTGAACCTAATGAGGCTTACTTCTGAGTAGACATGCACAGGATTGTACAGCAAGGATGTTTATTATCTCAATTCCTATCCCTATTCTCTTCCGTATTTACAAGCTGTCTATATTCCTTCAAGCTTAGCGATACCAAAGGATTGTAGCTAACCTTTCTTCTGCCCTCCTCCACAGACATGGTGTCTGGCAACATCAGCTTCAGAAATTCTTCTTTCGACAAGATTCGCTGGCTTTCAGGAGCTGTACTCCTTACAGAGGCCTGAAGCTGACTTGAAGATAGACCATCATCATCATTATACAATCTGCAGAAACAATTGATTGTCCATTGTTAGCTAACATCTCTGCAACACTCTCTCCATCAAAAACACCTTTATGGATATTCACTTCCATAGTGCTCTGTTACATTATCTCTAATTCCTAAACTATTTAAAATTATAATTTAGATTCAGGATGATTCTTCCACATTTAAAATATTTATACACAGTTAAAACCTTAAGAAGCAGTTACATAATAAAAGCATGCAATGTACATGTCCTGTGCTACAACAGCAGAAAATAAAATAGTTTATATAAAGTAGCAGTAAAATTGCATTAATAAAAGCAGCAATGATTAAATCCATAGTAATGGTACAGAGACCAACAGTATGAACTTATTGGTCATTAAAAGCTCAGGAAAAAAAATAAAAATAAAGTTTCCAACCGACTAAGTAGAAAACACACTACAAGATTCTTATGTGTTCAAAGCTATCATCATCTTGTTCTCAAACATTATATTTCTCTATTGTCATGCTTATGACTTGAATTAAAATCTCATTAATTTCATTAAAATCAAAGAGTGAAACGACAAAAAAATCACACTAGTCTCCTGGGTATCGGCTATGATCAGTGGGATTGCAGTATAGAGTTATTATCAGTGAACATATGTGAAAGTCCCTTGTAATCAATTATATTAAACTAGAATGTTTTATCATCATGCATTTCACAAAGCTCTTTGGGATAATAACTGCCTTTTTAATTAATAGTGCATAAAAACAGATACAATAAAGGAATATCAGACTAATTTTTGTCTTTTCAAAGAGACAATGTGCTGATTTAGACATCACTGCATACCATGGTTTGTTTACATGTACAAGCTGCAGACAGTTTCGGGCTCACACACTTGTCTCCTCCTTTGCGTGTGAGGGGAGAAAGTTAAAGATTCTCATTACGGTTTGTAACATACAGCCGTTTTCCAGTTAATCCAAATGCCAGAAACTGGTTTGCGCATTACATCCTTTTATAGTTAACAGAAACAAGGATCTCCAACCAGGTAAAACAAAAACTACAGCTTGTAGAACCAAAACTTCTAAACTCCTTCCGTCATGTACGGAGGAAGAAAACATGTACAAACCCAACATTCATGAACATAACCATAATAACGTGGTTTAAGTCTGAATTGGGCCAAGATGTTAAAAGACTGAAAGAAATGCAATCTGAAAACTGGAGGTTCCCAAACGCCTAGAGCCAGGATGGTGTAGTTGTTTGGGAGTTGGACTTAGACCTGGAAGATCCAGGCTCAAATCCCCGCTCAGCCACGAAGCTTCCTGGGTGACCTTGGGTCAGTCACTATCTCTCAGCCCCACCTACCTAACAGGGTTGTTGTGAGGACAAAAAGGAGGGGAGGAAGTATGTACACCACTCTGAGCTCCTTGGAGGAAGGGTGGTATAAAAATGTGAAAAATAAAAAATAGATATCTAGGATGAATTACTGCGAAGTGCAGCATAATCACCTATTGTGTCCTCAAAGAGAAAAAACAACTCTGGGGTGCTACGTAAGGGCCAAACTACATATGCACAGGAATGCATGATTTGGCCCACCTAGGATGTCCCCATTTTATTTGTTAAATAGTGCAGGGCAAAGGGTGCAAAATGGGGAGGAACCACAGCAGGAGGGTAGGTTCCAATTCCAATCACTTGTCTCCCCTGCACACACTGTTTATTAAAAGCTTCCATTTACCAATCCATGCAAGCTATTTCTTCTCTAAATAGCATGCAGGGGAGAGAGCAAACGATCGGGTGGTGGTGGTGGGATGGAACCACAAGAGAGCAAAGTTATAAAGTCCCTCACTGCTGTTTGGCTCAACAATTTAGCTCCTCAGTGAAACGGTCTGATGCTTGCTGTTTATTGTTTCCGAGACACAATATTTTTTGAAAACAGGCATCTTTACAACAGAGTTTCAGATTTTTTTTATTTTTAAAGCAGAATTCCAAACACACAAAACAAAACAAACATGACAATGTTGTAAATAAGGGAGTTCCCAGTTCTGGTAACTCAACATATACTTCAGTCCAATTTCTGACTCATGTTCTCCAATTAGGCCACACCTCTTCAGATAGATATGTTTCTGAAAACTGATGTTCTCAGTCCAAATGCTGAACTCATACATGTTTAAATAAAACAGGGTTAGCATTTCAAAGTAGCTGCTGAAGTCTATATAGAGAATCACTGCCAGAATTGAACGATATCTATTTAATTGAGGTATGCAAATTCCTGTCTTCAGATTTAGACTTTGACTAACATTTAACTTTAATGTAAGTTCTTGCAATTGATTTCATGCAATAAAATTAAAAAAACAGGAGGTCCCACATGCAGTGTTCTAATTAAAGAAGGGGGGTCCAGCCGCATTAGCTACAGGCCAGCAGTGATTTGGTTGACTGAAGGGGCAAATGAGTAAGTAGGGCTTGCGGATTTAAATTAAGGGTCCTCCTACCTTTCCTCCCATAATTCAAATGCTGCCCATATGCAGCAGGCCCCTGGCACTTCCTTTCCAGTCCTTAGGACTCATCATCCAGCTTACCTTTGGTTTGCTTTACAGTTAAAGCCCCCTCCCTCTCAAATCACACACACCTTTCTTCCCTAACGTGAACAACAAAAACCCCTTACTCTTGGCATTCAGAAGCTTCGGATTCCTCAGGTGTAGGGCTACCATCTGATTTTTTCCAGCCAATGACATATTTACTTATTGCTCCTTGCCGAGGGTAGCATTTTGCTACTGAGCCAGAGATCTGTTGATTGCTGTTTTGTGACACTATGTATACTTTGGAGGTGTCTAAAGATCCACTGCTTTTAGGACCATGTGTGGAAGGACTTCCTGAATGATGTGACCCACTAGAAGAGGGGGAAAAAAAAAGAACAAAACAAAACAGGCAGTTTTGCATGGTATGTCAGGAAATTTGGATGAAAGGAAAATAACTATCATCCTTTCTCAAAGGACACAAGGCAGCAATATTAATACAACTTTTGTCCTAAACAAGGCATAGTTCAGCCATTGTTAAATACTCTTAAATCCTACTCATTTCAATGGAAGATATTTAAGCATATTCTTAACTTTTCCATTGAAGTCAATACATGAGAGGGGGTCATCTGGAGATATAGAGTTGAGTATCATCAGCAGGTGGCGCAGTGGGTTAAACCGCTGAACCATGAGCTGCCGATCGAAAGGTCGGCAGTTCGAATCCGCGACGGGGTGAACTCTCATTGCTTGGCCAGCTCCTGCCAACCTAGCAGTTCCAAAGCATGTCAATGCGAGTAGATAAATAGGTACTGCTTGCGGGAAGGTAAACAGCGCTCCGTGTTCCAGCTGCATGCTACGTGCTGCGGCAAGGAGAGTCATGCCGGCCACATGACCACGGAGGTGTCTTCGGTCAACGCTGGCTCTTCGGCTTTGAAATGGGGATGAGCACCACACCCTAGAGTCGGACACGACAGGACTTGTCAGGGGTCACCTTTACCTTATCATCAATATGCTGAAAACACTCAGCCCTCTTTCTCCTTTACAACTGTTTCAGGTGTTGAACATAAGTAGTATTACGTTTGTGTATCTGGGATCAGTAATGGACTGGGAAGGATAGGATTGGGCTTTAAATGCATGTCTAATTAGACCCTTAGTTGGGAGAAGGCATAAGAGTCGAGGAGCGTAAGAGAACTCTTTCAGAATCTGTTTTTTCTCCCTTTCCTCCAGTTTTTTCTGTCTGTAACTTTCCTTTCTATAGCATTTTATCTCACTTCTCCCCACCCCCCACCCCACTGCCGCTATCCAACACTTACCGCTTTTCTTGATACAGGACTCAACCTCAAAGGGCGGAAGGATTGACTGAATAGCTTATCTGAGGAAGAACATTACTAACTTCTTGAGATTATTTACAACTGGTATTCAGTGGCATAGTGTTCCTGAATATAGAAGTTCCAAACAGGTATTTACTTGCAGCCAAACTATTCTGGGTGTTAAGATGGTCCAAGGAGAGTTTAATGTTGTATTTTTAAAAGCAATGTGGGTGTTTTTCTTTTGCATTATCAAAAACATGTCTTGTTTTGGACACATTTCAGATTAAAAGGGGCGAGGCCAAAGAGAAGGAGCAAAAACGGGAAAGGCTGTTGTTAGAGGAAAGAGCAGTGCTGAAGGGGTGGAGTCAAAGGCCCAATGATGCTCTGTGTCTCAGGCCCCGCAGAAAAGTGGAACCAGTTCTGCATGCTGCGATGACTGCTACTGGACTGTATGCTATTTCATTGTTTTGTATTTCAAATTTTAAATTTTGGGAGCCACTCTGAGAGTGCTAATGTGTTGAAGGGCAGAATTTATTAAATATCTACATAAAAATTGGACTTTATAATGCTTTCCTTTAGCTGCTAGACTGTGACCAAACAATTTAAGCACACATCTTATTACATGTTGTAAAGCACACCACATATTTTAATATACATCTCCATCCATCCTACCTTTCTTCACAGAATTCAATACACACAACACCGTCTCAACTGACATAATCTAAGGGCCCAGTCCTATCCAACTTTCCAGGGCTACATTGCAGCTCCATCAGACCTGAGGTAAGGGAACAAACGTCTGACCACCCCCCTACCGCAGGATGCAGCTCATGTTCCATTGGCACAGCTGCATCAGCGCTGGAAAGTTGGATAAGATTGGGCCCTAATAGAAGTTTAATAGTAGTAATAGATTTTCAAATATATATTCTAGCATTCTATAAGCATCTATATTGATAATTAGAAACATGACTTGTTAGAAAAAACCATGAAGACATGCATGTCTAAGGGTCTTCTGTCTTTTATTTTAGAAATGCAAAAGCAGAACAGAGACATATTCAACTGGTCAAAAAAATTCTGAAGTAAGGCTGAAATCCCAGGCACACTTACTAAAGAGTCAAATTTCCTAAAATGCAGAGAACTACCTGTAACTTTTCACTAAACAAAGCTAGGATAGAGTTGCAAGTCACTGTGATCCTAATCCTGCAGCTCTAGTGTGCACACAGTTTTGCGCAATATTCCTTTTGATGACTTGAATTCAAAAGGTGCTCTTGCATGAGCAAGAGGCTCATGCAGGGTGTCCCCCCCCCATTTCAGCTGATTACCCCCTCCTGCTGAAGACCCCCAACACCACACTCCACACCATTCCAGAGGGTTCCCAAATTCTCAGAAGCAGCTTTTTGGGTGGGTGGGGGGAAATGGGCCAGGAATCCTTGTTAAGGAACAGAGTTCTGCTCTTGTGTCGTTGGAGCCAACAATGTCAAATACTATTGTGCAAATGGAGCATTCAGCACTAAAGAGAATGGGGCAGGCTTTACTTACATAAAATTCCGGGGAACTTAATAGATCACAGCTTATGGAAGCTATTCTCCAAACACTACTCCCATAGTAGGTCCACACAAAATGAGGCTTGTACAGGTACAGCACTACCTGGATTATTTTACTCTTGGTGAAACTTTATTTGCGTCCACAAACTTTCTTTGTGTCCATGGGGGTGGCAAGGTGCACCTTTGACATCATTGCTGGGCGGCCATTAGTGTTCCCTCCAAGGGGTCTGCGTCGCTGTGCGGACTTTTCCGTGGCGTCGCAGCAGCAGCACCGGACTTCTAGGAAAGTCAAGCTCCGAGCTGCAAGAAACTCTGTTTCGAGCTGTGTACCCATGCAGCTTAGAGGGAACACTGATGGCCATTTGCTAGAGTGTCAGCTGTCACACAAGCTCATTTTATACGTGTCTTGAACACATTTTGTTTATGTTAAATTGGGACACAAGAGAATCAAACCTTGCTGCTAGCTATTATACTAAAACTACTTCAGAGTGTCTTTCTATAGGAATACAAATCTAAGTTGAAACACGAAGAACCTTGTAAATCAATATGACAGGGTACTAGTGCACAGCAATTAAATAGCAAGCAAAAGATGTTGAGGTGAGCCAAAGGCTTCTGAAGAAAAGGGCAGGTTTTATAATGATGATAAGGTTTTATAATAGAAATAAAAAGGTAGAACAATATCTAGTTCAACCCTCTGCTACAAGGCAGAACAGTTCTCAGCATCCACAAATCAAACCATGCCATCTAGATCACATTGCTTAACAAGCAGATACCAGGTATACTGCAAGGAAAGTAACTCCAGGGGGCATATAGCTATGCATTGAGTATTAATGTGATGCATATATAATTTTTTCATTTTTCCTCCTTTTTTTCAGTTGATCTCTCTCTCTCTCTCGCTCTCAATAAAGGGTGGGGGGGAACTCCAGGGGACACAGGCAAGTGAACATGTTATATACATACAGTATACAAATCTACTGTACTGTATATGTCTTTCCTTCACCTTTTAATGCTTTTATGTATGGTAAAACTTGGATTACATTTTTAAACATTTGCTGTTGCCTTCATAGACATAAACAAACAATGCAGTGATAATTTCATGGAATACGTTTGTAGCAGAAGAAATGTTTCTGCCCCTCCTCACACATAATGAAATGCAAACAATGGTGCAATGAAGTTTTAGAAAAAGAAACCTAGTACAATGTAGTATTAGTGAAAATAAAAGCAAATTCACACGTTTACTCAGAACCATCAATCTGGTTACCGTACTGAAGAAAATCACCTACCTGGAATGTGAAGATATTTCACTGAGGTCTCCTATGCTGCCATCACCGGTGTGACCGCTAGAAATGGCAGAAGCATAGCTGTGAACCGCATAAATTTTGGTCTGCTCATCATCTGGTCCAGGAGTTTCAGATTCAGTCCACTGATCTGTCCGAGTATGCATTCCAGACCGGCTTCCAGCTAAGTGCAAGGGGGTCAAAACTGGGGCAGGCATACAGGGAGCAGTATCGATTCCACTATCAGTAGAAGCCCCTTTAATATAAGTTAATCCAAGCAGGTCAGTATCCATTAGGTCTCCGGAGCCAAAGTGCTTGTCATCACTGTTACTGGATGTATTACTGGACAAGGTATTGCTGCTGGAATGGCTGGAACAGTTCTTGTCTCCAATCTTAAAAACCAAACGTTTTACAATGTAAAATTTTACTTTGTGTAATTCACATTTTCACCAATGAAAGAAACACACAGTTACACTAGTATTTGTTAGAAGTGCCAAATAAAGATGAAGCAGATATAGGATAATACAACTAGCATTATCCATTCAGAGATGGTAATTAGTATTTCTGTCAAAGCATAATCAAAAATAGATTGGGAAATTAATTTTCCCACTGTATACAAGGCTACACAAGACTGAACGCAGTGAGCTATTTGAAAACAGTTTGAAAATATACATCCAGAACTTCATATTATATTATGGAATTCCTGTTTTTATCAAGGGTCTTTCCCTGCCCTATCTGGAGATGCCAAGGATTGAGCTCAATATTCTGCATGACGAGTATATGGATTTGGCCTTATAGCAGCTTCCATATACTCCCCCCCCACTACTTTTGTAATTCTATACTGTTGCAAAACTAGTTTGCAATATTGGGGGGGGGGGGGTGATCTGAAGTTCCGTGCAGGAAAAAGTCCTGCTGAATGCATGCGCTTACAGTATAATCTCTCTCTCTCTCTCTCTCTCTCAATATGCAGATCATGGAAAATTCAACATCCAGAAATGCAAGTCAAGCCTACAATATCAGTTTGCCTTGAGGCAAGGAGACTCCAAGCTGAAAAGGGTGTGAATAGGTCAAGAGGGAGGGAGATAAAAGGCCTGTGTCATTTTAGACACAAGAGAGTCAGCACATATCCATATACACGCATGTGCATGTAGAAGCATGGGTACAAGATGGATGAAAGCCTTGTGCAGAAATTGCCTGTCTATGGTGTAGATAGCACCAGCCTGTTCTGGTCTTGCTATTATTTCCATCAGTCATGTAGAAGATGAATAGGGATGAACACTTGCTGTTCTCAGGAAGGGAGGGAGGGAATTGGCTATGTAAGTGGATTGAAGGAAGAAGTTCCAATATCACTGAGTTTACCACAAAGGTAATATTTGAGCACAGGCTCTATTTTCTGGTTTTTACATTTCAGTTCTCACAATATTTAACTTGGCTGGAAACTGTTTTTTTTTTACTTCAGGTCATCACTGCCATACTTCAAATTATCAGGAACAAACATAACAATAGATTCTAATTAGATGCATTCTTATAAGCTGAAATTTTACCAAAATAATAAAAATGCAACTGGTGGTAATTGAAGTAGATATTTATTCCTCACGTTATGTCAAGAGATGGCAATAAATGAATGTCACTTGAATACAACAGGGCATGTTCTTAGGGCTACGTAAGCCAATGTGAATCAAGTTCTGACAGAGACCAGAGTAATGCTTACATTGGTGAGGCTTTAATCCACTCAGTGCCCTAGAAACCAGCACATGGCCTTTATAATGCGCTTGTTTTGAGGTCATTATCAGAAAGAGTACTCAAAGCCACACTTAAATCAGAGATGCATATTATAAATGCTTAATATTTAAAGTGGTCATTCTGCCATATATTCCATACATCAGTTTTAAATGCAAGTACATAAACTGGATAGCCTCTTTACCATGAGACCGAAAGGCTTTTTGAGTTTTGCCAAAAATTAAAGATTCTCAGGCCCAACTATTTGAAGCATGTCCTCAGAACTAATGTTTATGTTTCACTCTCTAAATAGCAGCTGTGTAGGCCCCAATATGGCTCAGAACAACAGAATCATGAGGGACTTTAACTGCCCCTGGCATTGCCATGACCCCCCCCCCCCCCCCCCAGTTCTTTGCTCTTGGAGGTAAGACTCCATTAGTGCCAATGGGAGCTTCCCTCCTAGAGCAAATAAAAGACATCAAGGGATGTGTGATCCAAATCAGGAACTTGGCGGAGACAAAAGGTTGAAGTCCCCTCCACCAAGTCACAGTTCTGATCTAGATAACCTGCCGCCCATGTCTATTATAGAAGACATGCACATCAGGTACAAGCACATTAACATAATGTGCCGTTTGACTCTCAGGGTTATCCTACCAAGAAGGTTGCATGCAAAATAATTCCAAACAGAAGCATGGTATGTAGAAAAGCACATTAAGAAGCTTGACACTGACATTCACCTTGCAGTGTAATCTACACCTTCACATCTACTTTCCATTGCCATATGGGAAGACTTTAACAATACATACACTTTCAACAAATTGGAGGCTTTGACATTACCCATGATTAGCAAATTTCTTTCAACTTATGCCCTGCCCTTTGCACCATACACATGAAAAAGATTCCTGTTGTGGGAAACCCCAAGTAAAAAGACTTACATGAGAAAATTTGTTTGGTGAATCCTTGCCACTGCTCTCTTTCTGTAAAGCCCGGATTTTGGTTGAAGGCGCATGCCACTTGGTTTCTGCCATAAATAATTGTATTATTATTATTATTATTATTAGTAGTAGTAGTAGTAGTAGCAGCAGCAGTAGTAGCAGTAGCAGCAGCACAAAACATATTGCACAAGGAAAAGGCTCATGACTTAATGCTATATTCATCAGGTTTGAAACAGTGAGATTCCTTGGAACTTCCAGGATCAGATACTCTTGCTCTTTACTTCTAAAGGTAAACAAACTGAATTCTATGAACCTTACTAAGTACCGTATTTTTCGCTCCATAAGACGCACTTCCCCCCCCAAAAAACAGGGGGGGAAAGCCTGCGTCTTATGGAGCGAATACTAAAAAAGGAAAGAAAAATACTTACCGGGGCTTCGGGGTTGCCTGCAGAGGCTCGCGCAGGCCTCCCCGATCTTCATTTCGTCAAAAAACGGCCATTTTCGGCCACTTCCTGTTTTCACGAAAACCGGAAGTGGCCGAAAATGGCTGTTTTTTGATTAAATGAAGATCGGGGAGGCCTGCAGAGGCTCGCGCAGGCCTCCCCGATCTTCATTTCGTCAAAAAAACGGCCATTTTCGGCCACTGCAGAGGCTCGCGCAGGCCTCCCCGATCTTCATTTCGTCAAAAAACGGCAATTTTCGGCCACTGCAGAGGCTCGCGCAGGCCTCCCCGATCTTCATTTCGTCAAAAACCGGCCATTTTCGGCCACTTCCGGTTTTCACTTCCGTTTTTTGACGAAATGAAGATCGGGGAGGCCTGCGCAAGCCTCTGCAGGCCTCCCCGAAGCCCCGGTAAGTGTATTTTGTTTACAGGTTTTTTATTATTTCTATTTTTATTTTTATTTAAAAAACCTTTTCCCCCCCTATTTTTTGCTCCATAGGATGCATGCGTCCTATGGTCCGATGAGTCTTATGGAGCAAAAAATACGGTAAGAGGTTTCTGAATGAAAAGTGAAACACAATCAATGTGTAAGATTTTAGGTTTTCATGGCCAGCAACAATCTTGGATTGGTTTACGTTTACGTGATAAAAAGCCATGGCCAAAAAAAGGTCAGTTTATAAACAGTAAAAAAACACGTAAAAACAAACAGGTTAAAAACTTTTATTTTTACCCAAGTTTAGAATTCATGTTTGATGTTAACAGTGCATCCCTGGATTTAGCAAGGGATACACCTATATTTTTAGCATTCATACACAAAAACTGCTAAGTCAGATACACCACTTCCTCAAGGTACATTTCAGAAGAAACACGATTGGTCTGCATCATTTGGTAAAATCCACCACTGTTTCCTCAGTTCTATTATACAGTACATGGCCATTTTGTATGCGTCTTTTTCTTATGAATCTGTGTAGCGCTACATTCTTCATCTTTAGAATGTTTAAGACATTTAAGGCAGGGAGACTTCCGGTTAGGAGGACATGGCAGGCTGACAACTCCGCCGATCGCTCTGTATCGACAGAGTACATCTGATGGACTTAATTACTCTACCCCTGGATTGAAAGGGAGTACGAAGAGATAAACCACATTTCTTTCAATCGCCCTCATTCTGACACTTCAAGGCAAAGGCTCTGAAGTTTTGGGTTGTCGGTGAGGAAGAATTGGACTACCATCGAAGCTCCGTCCGCAGATGAAGCGTAAGCCAAGCCACCTCCCACATGCTTTGCTTTACTTAGGCAAGAGGCGTAGAAATGATTTATGAGTTGAAGAAATTAGCCGAGATAAGAGTTAACGTTAAAAATAATTAATACGTTGCGATAAGGCGAAGTGAACATTCGAAAGTGAAAGTTGGAAAAGACGAAGTTAAAGTTTTAAAGTGGAGAGTTCTACCTATTTTTTTTTCTGTACTTATGGAAGATTAAAACAGTAAGAGAAGGAGAAGGAAAGATATGAAGAAGCTTTTTTAAATAGACTATTCTGGCAAGAGAAATTTGTTTGGGATTTGTGTGTGTGTGTTTCCTTCTACGTATTGACATTCCTGACATTTTTGCTAAAAGAATATGAGCCCTTCCATGTCAGAGTTCATGGATTTTGGCAATTAATCTTTCTGTTTCACGTCGGCGATCGCATAAGCTTTTTATTTTTACCTCTTTTTTTTTTTTTAAGAGAAAAGAAATTGGCACCTGGTGAAAAAATTACAGCATGACTACACAATTGGAGTTTTGTTTTAAAAAATGCGAAAGAAGATTTGATGCAAAAATAGCAACTTTGCAGGAAGAATTTCAGAATATGAAAGAAGAATTGAAACAAGCAGTGAAGAAAAAGGACGAACCGCAAGGAATGGAAATACAGAAAGATAAAGATAATGATAAAGAGAAAGATTTAGTGGAAGAGATTGTAGCAGAGGAAGTACCAAGAGTTAAATCAAGACTTGGTTATATATTTTTCGTGGAGGTGCTGAAGAAAAAGTCTGTCTTTCGGGGGAGGATTTTAGAAGACGTGAATGATCCTGTGGAAAAAATTGCAAAGTGGATACAATTCAAAAAGCAAGGGACTTTCGGGGAAGATTTAAGGATGAAGAAGAGAAAGAAGAAGAAGAAGAGAAGAGAAAGAAAGAAAGAAGAGGAAGAGGAAGGAGGAGGAGGGGAAGGGATGGAAGGTGTAATGGGCAACTGTCAAAATTAAAAAGGGATATTTTTTGTGGGGAATATTACTGGAGTTAGTTATACAAAAAGAAAAATGTTTTATTATTAAAAAAAATAAGATACGACTTGTTTTTAAGAAACTCATATAAAGAATGATGGAAAATTTCTGATGATGGAAATTAACAAAATTGAAGACGAAAAAATGGGTTGACTTAATAAATTTAAAATATTTGAAGTGGAAAGACTTTTAGATGATAAAAGTCTTAATTTCGATTAGATTATTGTAACGCGCTCTACGTGGGGCTGCCCTTGAAGACGGTTCGGAAACTGCAATTAGTGCAGAATGCGGCGGCCCGTGTGGTCACTGGAGGTAGGCGGTTCGACTCTGTCGGGCCGCTCCTCCGACGGCTGCACTGGCTGCCGATTCGTTTCCGGGCCCAATTCAAAGTGCTGGTTTTGACCTTTAAAGCCCTATACGGCTTGGGGCCAGGATATTTGAGAGACCGCCTACTTCTATATAGTCCGGCCCGTCTCCTTAGATCATCAGAGAAGGCCCTTTTGCGGGTGCCATCGCCCAGGGAGGTGCGAGGGGCGGCGGCCAGAAACAGGGCCTTCTCAGTAGTGGCACCTACCTTATGGAATTCCCTCCCCTTTGATCTACGAACTGCTCCCTCCTTGGACACTTTCCGGCGAGGCCTAAAAACCTTCTTGTTTCAAGAAGCCTTCTGAGCCCTTGCCTTTTTTAACATCTCACTGGTATAGGTGGGGGTGCTACTGTTTTTATGCTCGTGTTGTGACTGTCGCCATGATCTTTTTAATTGATTTTTAGTTATTGTTTTTATCAAATGTTATTAATTGTTTTTACTGTTTTTAAAGTGTGATGTTTTTTATATGGTATTTTTTGTATTTCTGTTGTGAGCCGCCTTGGGTCCCTTCGGGGAGAAAGGCGGGATATAAATATTGTAAATAAATAAAATAAAAATAAATAAATAAAGGAAAAGTTAGTTAACCCTTTTGTGAATAAAAGAAAAAGAATGTTTTATTATTTGAAAAGACTTAAGATGTGATTTCAAGAATTTTATGTAAAAAGGGGATATAGAATATTTAAAAAAACAGAAAAATTTGGAAGGTTTTTATTTTAATACATTTGGAGAAAAATGGTGTGGCTTTATATATTAAAATATCTGAAGCGGGAATTAAGATTTTTAGATAAAGTAAAAGTTATTTAATTTTTGTGAATATTTGGATACCACTTACAGATTCTTTGAGAGAGAGAGAGAGAGAGAGAGAGAGAGAGAGAGAGAGAGAGAGAGAGAGAGAAGAAGAAGAAGAAGTGATGAAATGTGGATTTAATGAATAGTATATTAGAGATATAGGCTTAGTTAGATATTATAAGTAGAAAATATATAATAGTATACAAGTAGGATCTACTGCTTCGCGCTTGCTGTAATCTTTCGTAGTATGTTGTATTGTTTTGTTTAGTAGTTTAGTAATAAAAAATAAATATATATTGGAAAAAAAGACATTTAAGGCATTTTTTGATACAGAATCTTATACAAGTGGAAAACAAGTTAAATGGTAATAAAGGATATCCATTACCAGTGGGATGTCTGGGCCCTTCCAAAGATTCTTCATGTTCTCTGCCTCCTTCACTTTCCAACGCACCAGAACCTTGGTGGTCATGAAGTAAAGGGGACTGACACCTTGTAACAAAAGAGAGAAATCAACGGTTTTCTCCATGCACTGTGAAAGCTACTTAAGTGCTTTTCCTCCTTTTTAGATACCATATCACACATATTTCCAGTATTTTTGGTGAGCAAACAACGATAAGACCTTTCTCAGAGAATGCCACAATTTCAAATGTACTCTTATCCAAGTTAGACACATGCACAATCAGAAAATGTTCTAATCCCAAAAACAGCAGTTAACGCCCCCATATAATTTACATTATAAGTTTCTCCATGCCTTTTTCAGCTATGTATGAATTGTCTCCAAGCATTCAGTGATAGAGCAGGTTAACAACGTAAGTGCATAAAGACAATGGACTATTATTTTTACAAAACCCTAATCTGCACCAATAGATTGCCCTAGGGGTGGCATCAGAGTTCAGTCACTGCAGGCAGTGGTCAAGGGCCCAGCTGGCCAGGCTGAACCCTGAATGCCTGATACTAGAGGCAGTGCCCAAAGCTCCATCAGATGGTTGGTAGGGGCCACCCTGGGGTAGCCCCTATGCATGGTTTTGCCCCAGCAACCTGGTGCCAGCAGTGGACTGCTCCGTAACACTTTCAGATAGTTTGGTATTCTATTTGCACATAGTCATGTTTATGAACAATTTCTATAGAAACTAGACAGCACAGTAAATGGAAAAATACCCTTCATATCCCACTTGGTGTCTCCACTGACTACTCCCGCTTGGTCCTGGGTCACTGGAGGATGACTGGTTGCTTGGTGAACTTCTGAAATATTGACTAGAATCATTAAAAATGTACTGAGATATCTGCCATCCTGTTATTTTAATTTGACACACACACACACACACACACACACACACACACTCATAATGAACATATTTTTCAAGACAATACAAAAGATACAGACAGCAGTATGAAGACTTAGGGATATCCTTTTTTCAACTTGGAGCATTATTTGGATGGCCTCTACATAGCTGCAGGTGGATATCAGTGTTACATGACACCATTGCACAGATCTATTTTTTCTAAGTGAGATAGCTAGGTTCCCAAATTTTTCACTTTAATTTTCTTTTCTTCCAAAATATATCAGGGGTCTTCAAAATGGGTCTTCAAAATGTGTTACCGTAAGTACCCCAAGTGGGGAAAAACAAGTTAAAAGTGTTTTCTACGAAGAAACCGCTAGCATATATTGCCAAAATTTGTAACAGCAACCATGCCATGTTGCTCAGACGGATAACATGTTGTGGTCATTGTGTGGAGACTTACCATGCTGCAAATCCACATGGTGCCTGTTTAGAAAGACTACCATACTATAGGTGTGTCCCTCCACCCACCCATACAGTTTATACTGATTTAAATACCACCTTTCATCAAAAAGATACCATGCACATGATGCCTCAAGACCCAGAGAACAGTCATTTCACCTGGCAGGGTTCTTAGTTCTCCTAGCTCACTGGAAGACAGATATTGAGCTTGGTGGAGAGTAAAAGTCATACTGAGAAGGGCTGCAGCATTGTATTTGTTCAGAGAGAAAGAGATCCTAGGGATGTACAAGCTCAGACGCTTGGGATCAAAGCTTCCCCTTAGATAAAGCAATTCATGCAAGACCCCTGTCAGGGTATTGCATTTCAAAAGTAAAGCACTATCCATCTGTGTAATGCCAAGAAGAGGGTTTCCAGGAAACACCACCAATAAAGTGGAACAGTTAAGTGTTGTAAAATGAAACAGAACGCTACCTACTTTTATAGCAGTTAGTAAGAGGCTTGGATGGAAAGAAGATCTACTGATGTTAAACAACTTTTTAACATGAACTTTAAAAAAAACTGAAGTTAGCACTTTATATATAAACGCAAGTCACACATTGGTGCAAAGAATCTACACATTAAAAACCAGATGAAATTTAAACACTCAGCACTTTTAAGTTGATGGATATTGTAGATAGATTGAACTAAAAGCATGGAATGAATATACTTTAAATTTTGTCTAAAAGGCAACTATCGCAGACTAACAAAGAACCCAGAAATTACAGTAAAAAACCAAAACAGGTGGGAAGTATGTATTTTTTAAATGAGATTAATTGTGTTTTGAGCAGCCTGTTAATCTCCAAAGACCAGCAAGGGTATTATTAGTGGGTGGAAAGAGTCCACTTTTTAAAAACAGGGGACAAAAGAAACATGTTCAGAAACAAAATCTGTAAGCTACCACTCCTGCAAAAAGGGTTAGGTTAGCAAACCTGTACAATCATTTTTTCTAAATAAAAAGTGATTGTACAATGGTGTATCACACTAATAAGAGAACAGGATGCAATCCTATATACACTTTCCTGGGAGTAAGCCCCAGTGAAGACAAATGGGACTTTTGAGTAGACATGCATAGGATTGCACTGTTACTCTTATAAGTAACTTCTGATCATTCAAAAATGAAATTATTAAAGGAGGACACACAAATAATGGAACTCTTTCCAACTTCACTGAAATCAACCGATCTTTCATCACTAACATCAATAGAGGTGGACTGAATTGTTTGCAAGAAGTCATAATTATTACACTTTAAAGCAACTATTTTTTTCTTTTTAAAATACTCAATACCTAAATCAGTTCCTATGGTATTTCACTGGTTGGGAATGATACTGATACACCATATGATAGAAAAAGGAGCCTGGCATTTTTTAATATTCTGCTGCAAACAGACGGCAGTGTGTGACTTTTCATGTTATCTAGCTTTCTTGTATTTTAATCATTAGTAAAGACTATCACTTGTATGGAGGCAAACCCAGAGTTCACTGGATACATAATCTGAAGCTCAGATCTCTGTTAAAACCTTGGAGTAGTATATGGTACATAATTGGGGGTGGCGAGATTCTTTAAAAATATCACATCATACCAAGGGCCAGAAAGGTTTACTAGTAAGGCACTGAGAAAAATGGCAGGAATTAACACATGGAGTATATTACCTTGCACCATCTGGCAGCTTTCTGTCAAATGAAGTACTGCGAGGAATGGCTGTTTGCGCCTGCTGGAGAAGCTGCTGACATTGCAATCTATCAGATGTTCCTAGGATTGGAGAGGCACGAGAGAGAGGCTGCCCAGCAGGAGTTGGCACCCGATGCCAAGTAGTATTCCTTCTGAAAGGGGTTTTATACTCACATGGGGTGCCTTCGCTATCAAGTTTGTACTCCACCATGGGGATTCGACACAGTTCTGAGCAACCCCTGCAGTACACAAACATAACGATGCATCTTGGAGGACTGCAGGGATACTTTCCACCATAAGAATCGTATCCTATTTTCTTATAGATATTTCTAAAATATATGCATAGAATATTGCCAACAGAATGCCACAACAACTAAGCGCTATCTTTCAAAAGCCCTGCATCTACTGCAGCTTGAAAACAGGTCTGTCAGAATGAAAGGTGTGCTAGAAAATTAATAATCCATGTGCACAGAAAACTGGAAAAGGTTGAAAATTCACATTCCAAAGCCTATAAGAAATGACCCAAGAGTAAGGCCGGCCCATCAATGAGGCCAACTGAAGTGGTCACCTCAGGCAACAGATTGGTGGGACACGCCCATCTCTGTCCTCCACTGCTCCTCCTTCCCCTTCCACTCCCTCAATGGGAAGAGGGACAGAGAGAAAGATGGGAGGAGAGTGCTAAGGTAGAACACATTGGGGAGTAGGAGGAGCAGAGGCTGGCACATCATTGGATAAGGAGGGACAGCATTAGGCATGCCACCTAAGGCATCAGGAGGTCTTGGATCGGCCCTGCCCAAGAGCAGTGAATTTAAAGTACACATATATAACGTATAGCTGTTAACAGACAAGGTACACAATGTTATCTTAGACTGTAATTCTATAGATACTTCCCTGGGAGTAAGACCCACTGAACACAATGGAACATATTTCTGAGTGGACATGCATAGCATTGCACTGTTAGTGTATCTGACTGAATTTCTCAGTGGAAGGGCAGCTTACTTATGTATACAACTCAGAATTTATATACAGTTGTGGGGTTTTGGGTGACCGATGACCTAGTGACAACTAGATTAGATTACAGTAACAAGCTCTACGTGGGGCTGCCTTTGAAGACTCTCCAGAAACTGCAACTAGTGCAGAATGTGTGCCCGTGTAAGCACTGGGGCTTGTCAGTTCGACTCAGTCGGGCCACTGCTTTGGTGGCCATACTGGATGCCGGTTCGTTTCTGGGCACAATTCAAAGTGCTAGTTTTGACTTTTAAAGCCTTACACGGCTCGGGACCAGGGTATTTGATGGACTGCCTCCTTCCATATAATCCTACCCATCCTCTTAGGTCATCAGAGCGGGCCCTTTTAACCATGCCACCACTGACAGAGGTGAGGGGGATGGCAGCGAGGAATAGAGCCTTGTCAGTGGTGGCATCCCGATTATGGAATTCCATCCCCCAGGAATTGAACGGCTCTCTCCTTGGTGACCTGTGGCAGGGCCCCAAGACCTTTTTATTCAGGATGGCCTTCGATTGCTGACAATGTGCTGGCATTTTTAATGAATCGCAATTTTAATCAGTTTTTTGGAGTCTGTTTTACTGTTTCAATATTTTTATGTTTTTAATGTTTTAATATATCTGTATTATTTTTAATGTTGTAAGCCGCCTTGACTGCCCTGACTGTGGGAGAAGGCGGGGTAGAAATTCTTTAAATAAATAAATATTATTGCCTGAATACTTACAACACCCCTGCAAAGTATTTCATTCCCACATTGGTGATAGGATTGGGTGGGAAGGGAGCTGAAGTTGAAAAATAACAGCTTGCTGTAGGCCATCTAGTAAGTTCACGGTAGAGGCGAGATGTAATTTGATTTAGTCCTATGGTATACCAGTATAACAAAAGGGTAATGGATATGATCTGAACAATCTTCAAATTCAACACTAATAGAATATTGATGCATAAGGCAAATAAAAGGAGGTCAGAAATACAAACCAAGAAACATTACCCTTGGTACTCTAAATTTGCTCTAATCAAATTCTCATGGTGGGAAAAAAACACCAAAGAAAATTAAGAAGAGTAGGAAATTTAAGACTACATTTGCACTACACTTCAACGATAGGGCTTAACGCACCTCTAACAAGTACAGTTCCCATAATATCATGGTAGCTGTACCTAGGTAAATGGGAACATTCATCTCAACTGCTCAGGGAACTTGAAGAGGAATATCCCTGCACTCGGTCAGTCTTCACCCAGTATTTGAAGAAGGGGACTGGAGTGCATGCCATTCATGGACCAGAAATAAATGGTGGTGGACAGTCAATTCCTCACTTGGCTCCAGAACCATTGCAGAATACAAACAAATGTTCCTCCATCAGTACCCAGAATGTTGAAGACCCAAGCGTGGTAATCTCAAAGGTAAGTTACTACCCTGAGAAGCATACGGCTGGTGCCATCTTTATATTCATTTAGCTGGCAGGTGGAAATGTTTTTATTTGGCCAGCCTTTTTAAAATTTTGTAGCACTGTTAACTATTTCTCTTCTTTGTTCTATTGCTTTTATATTTACACTTTATGATCAAATTGCTTTATTTTGTTATGAGCCATTCTTGTAAAAACACTGACAAGGTATACATTTTATATAAACAAAGCAAGAGCCACAACCATAGCTGAGGGGACCACATGCCCTAGGCGTTCCATGTTAAATCCGTCTATGGGTTTTGTATGTAAAGTATGGAATATCCCATCCTTTACAAATTAGGAAGATTTTTTTTCTTTTCATCACAAGTGAAACTGTGGGCAAATCTTTTGGAAGGGATATCAAAGGCCAAATCCAGGCAGCATGAAAGTCACCAGTTGAGCCTCACTAGTCTAAGGTCCTAGTTAGTATGGAGGAAAATTTAAGAGGACACGTCTTTATTTCTGAGGCTATTTTGCTCTGGTCTATTAAAGTAATGAAAAAAATATTCAAGGTCGCCTTTCCTCTAATAATGAGCAGTGTCCTTCACTTCAAAAAGGCATGCATACAAAGGTATTATAATATGCTCATTTATTTACATTTAACCAATCCTTCCCCCATTATTGCCCAGATACCGGTACTTATATTTTAAGTTCTAAAAAAGTTAAAAACTAGCCTCCCATGAAAACTATTAGATTTCATTTTCCTAGGATATAATTAAACAAAGTTATTCCCATAGTTCATGCTATAACAATTTAAAATAGGGAAAAGAAAGAATGGATCAATGTATATGCTGTCATAACTAGGCGCTACTGTAAGTATCATCAGTTAATTGATCTCTTAAGGCATTATCCATTCAAGTCCTATTGACCTCAAGTGAGAGAGGTTTAAGTACATGCTGAACTCTCTTACTGAAATTAATGGAACGTAAGAGCGCTTAACTTTGACTGGAGTACACCTTTGGTTATTTCAGATGTTTTGCAGATGATGCATTATTTTAATTACCGTATTTCTTCGAGTCTAAGGCGCCATCGATTCTAAGGCGCACCTTTACTTTCAGTACCACCAGCAGGGGAAAAAATAATCCATCGATTGTAAGACTCACCTCCCTTCACTGAATCTACCCGCTCAGCACCAACTCTCCCCAGCATGTCTCCTGCAGCTGAGGATATGCCTTTGCATATCATTTCTGGTCCCGCCAGGAAGAGCCATTTCCTTCATTACCTGGGCTTGGGGGAGCTTCAGGGAGGCCTGTGCAACCCTCTGCAGGCCTCCCTGATCTTCAGTTCAGCGAAAAACAGCGATTTTTGGCCATTTCCGGTTTTCGCAAAAACCGGAAATGGCTGAAAATCACCGTTTTTTGCTGAACTGAAGATCGGGGAGGCCTGCAGAGGGTTGCACAGGTCTCCCTGAAGCTCCCCCAAGCCCCAGTAAGTAAGAAGATAGCATTTTGGGGTGCTTTTTGGAGACCTTCGATTCTAAGACGCACCCCATTTTTTGAAATACTTAATTGGGAAAAAACATGCGTCTTAGAACTGAAGAAATACAGTATGTTAGCTATTCTAGTCAAACATCACTATAATGTAGCATTAGTATCAAAACTCTAATGCACCCACATGACCAAGCCCCAACCCCCAAACAATTTTTCAATGAGAATATTTAAATATATGACAACCTCTACATCAATATCTTATTCTATGCTGTTGCAATTTCTTCTTTTCTCAAACATGCTATGTCCTTGTCTAATAAGACATGTGCCCCATGAGAAAAGGAATTAGAGTGCCATACTAGATAACATGATGTTACCTAGAGCAGAGGTTCTCAACCTGTGGTACGGGTACCCCTAGGGGTACGCAGACCTCTTGCTGGGGGTACGCCAAGCCCTGCCCCTTATCTGCCCCATCAACAGCTAATTAAGTGTTAATTAACAAGGATTTTAAATTGTAATTATTTTCAAAGCCCTTCTGTCTCTCTGATTTTGGTTTTGGGCTTATTTTTGTACTTTGGAAAATGTACTTTGGTGGGGTGGGGGAGGGAGAAGCTGATTTTGGGAAGTGTGACTTTGAGAAAAAAAGAGATGCTTGCATTCCCCCCCCCCAGTTAAATAAGACGTTTTTTCACATTTAAAATTGTTTTAGTACTTTTTTTATTTAATGATTACCTAATTAATTAATTGATTAATCCAATTAATTAGAAGTTAATTAGCAGGGTTACTTCAGAAAATTGGGTCGTGATGGGGGTACCCGGGCCTCCAAAGATTGAGAACCCCTGACCTAGAGTAAAAAAAACCAATCCTTCGAGTAGCAGACATGCAGGGCTCTGATTGAGATCGGGTCCACAATGTAGAGGTGGGGTGTAACCCTCTAATTCTACAAAGTTTTCCTGATGAAAATCTCTCCCCTCCTGGATTTTTGGCAGGAAAATGGCAAAGAATTAAACACCCTCTACTTATGCATCACAGTCCCAGTCTGGATTGAGGTCCACAATGCTGTTACTTTAGAGTAAACACAATTCTTTAACTGAACCAGTGGCTCCCAACCTTTTGCCCCTTTAAGGGGGGGGGGTTGGGAACCTCGGAGGACCTGTGGTTGACTGAACCTGTCACTTCTGGGTTCTCGCCGCCGCCGAAGACACAGAAGGGCAAATCTCAGTAAGTGAGCAATCCCTTTTTTCTTACTGGTCTTCTGTGGCGGTGGCAGCGAGAACCCGTGGTTCACTGGGAACCACTGAACTAGACAATAATGCATTTAATTTCACATCCAATTGTCCCCCAGTTGAGCAATTTTTATACCAGGGTTTCAATTAAAGAAGCAACACAAAACAAACAAGACAGTGCTCTTACTTTTACTCTAGACCAGAAATGGACAACTAAGAAACCTCAGTTCAAGAAAAAGCAGTGGAATATGGGGGAGTGGAGGTGACGGGAAGCATGAGGGGATGCTGGGAAATGCATCAGCAGTGTCTGTGGCTCTAGGTCCTAGAATATTTTGGTATGCAGCTTTTTAGTTTAGAGTCACTTTCACTCTGTGGAAAAAATATGAATATCTGAAGCTAATGGATCTGACTTGGATTATTTTATGAGGAGTGTTTTGTTTCTTTTTAAGCCTCAAGATTCCATTAAGTGTCCCAACAGAGAAATCTAACATAGTGACTGTGGATTTTCAAGTATGTGAAGTTTCTACTAGTGATTTAAAAAACAAAACAAAGCCCTACTCAATTTCTTTACAAAAGACAGCATGTGTAAAATCCCAATTGAATTTCATTTTATGTTGCCAGTAACCTTAAGTAACCTAACTCTAAATCATTTAAAATTTGTAGTCTCTTGCTTTATTCTCATCACTGCTATTTCAATGTTTTCTTTTAGCTGCAAGAGGAGATAGTTATAAAAAGCCCTTGCAATTGCTAGAAGTGCTCAGCACACTTGCTTCTGCATACCAGGCTCCCAACGTCTTATCCTTTTTAGGAGAACTTGAGTTTCTGGCTTTAACACAATATAAACTCCCACCCCCAACTCCCATAGTACACCAAAGGAATTCCATCTCGGTATCATACAAGAACAACACTAAAATGTATCACATTGAGATCTGTTCAGTGAAACAACCCTTTGTTTTTCAAATGAACTCTAATGAGGTGCTTTTGTTTCATTAATATGCACCCATAGTTCCCTGTTGCTTCCCCCCCAAAAAATATGAAATACTGGTAACAAAAACAATATCCAAAACAGCTAAAACTGACATCTTCCACAAGAAAACATTTATAAAAATTACTAGTGTTACATGGATAAGATTCAAAAGAGATGCTGGCTCTCAGAGCTGGGAAACAGGGAAGATTAAAAACGAAAAGGTGAAGGGGTATTTTGGGGGGGTTGAGTAAGCATGCATAGGTTCAGGCTGTTAGTTGAGTTTTGTGGGTAAGCATGGAAGGTTGTTGGACTCAGAGCAACGTACAAGTCTACAAGCTGCTAGCAAAGCAAGTTGTGTTCCCTTTTTGCTTCCCACAAAGCTAGCCAGAGTCTTAGCAATGAACCTCTGAAGTCAAGAGTCTAATTCATTTCCATCTGGATTCTCACAATATGACTAGGTATGACTTTGCATCTGGCTGCACAATATCTTATGTCTCTGGACACCCACTCCTATTCCTGAGCAGCGCTCTTCAGAAAGAGCAAAGCTGCCTACTGTTTCCACAACACAAAGACAATTTGTTGGGGCAAAGGCAGAGCCATTTTTCATGCTTTGTATGGCTCCTGGGTGGAGTCAGGATTTTTTTTTTGTCTGTTCTAACTCCCTCCACTCAATTTTAGTGCATGTCCCCTGGTTCTAGTGTTGTGCGAGCTGTGCTGTAGTGTTGTAGAACACTGTGTTGTAGAACTTCCCTCTAGCCACTCTCTCCATCCCATGGAGAGAAACTAAGAAACACTCTATAAGCTAAGAAACACTTTATATAGAGCAAACGTAAATGTCTTTGCTTAAAAAAAATACAAAGTTGTCATTTTGTAGATGATCTATGCATACTGAAAGGAAAAGGGTGTCATCTAGTCAGGTAAAAAGGTTACAACGCAACAAAAGGTGGCTATCATACTCCTAAGTATGCTCCTAAGCCCAACATTCTCCTAATTAAAGCAGCACAGTTTAAATGAGTAAATAAGAAAATTATCGTAGACATAATTCAAATCCATAGACTAAACTCGAGGATTCTCTATATTCTTTGATTTGCTGCATAAGGTACAACTAGAAACCATACATGGGTCACAAGTTTTTCACAAACAGGAGCATGGCAGTTAAACTGTTTTCACTTTATGAAAAGGAGGTTACAGCAGCTGAATGTATGCCCTCTTGTTACGGTGAGCATGCACTAAGTTACAATCAAAAGGCAGGATGGCTTAACTTCAAGAGGAGTTAGATTGGTATGAGCGATCTAAGTGGACATTATCATCTTCAACAGGCATTTCTGGAAATCAAGGTGGTAAGCAAGAATACGTTTAAATGGCATTACACACTGGGCATAGTGCTCATAGGAGAATATTGAAATTCAATCATTTCACAACTTCTTTTGAAAAAAATTCAAACTTTTTCTTTTCTTTTTTTTGTAATAGATTTCAGTAGTTGGGATGCCTAGAAACCTTGAAAAGGAGCCTACTGTATATTTTGTATCAGCAACACTGATAGATGAACCTGGATTACATACATTACACTACGTGACACAAAAACCATTTTTAGATACGCGGCAGGTGAACCGTTCCATAATTTTGTAAAGAAATTGGAAGTATGGGTTTCTCAGCCATGTAATTAGTTGAAGAATAAAGTTTTAAGACTAAAACATTAGTCCTGCTGATGTTTCACCCTTTACTTAGGGTTTCTAATTCTTCCATAATTCTTCCATAATTCTTCAAGCTCTGTACAACCCATCACCCATAAAACCTTATACCTGATTTTACATTTATTGTAAGGCAACAGCTTCACCCACCCTCCCGCCCCTTCTGAAATGCTTTAGCTACAACAATCTCATTAGCACCAAATAAAATATACAATGCCTATTTTCTGAAGACCTCTATCAAAGAAAGCCAACTGTGAAAAGGGCAAAATAATAAATCAGCAGCAAAGGCACGGATTATACACCAGCAATTGTTACTTCTGACCTTCTAGGCGATCCATCCTCGTGTGGCTGGATAATCACCACCTTTACAGTCACAGATGTGCGCAGCAGATCAATCATTTGTTCATGAGTCAGGGTTGCTACAGCCACTTTACAGATCTCCACTAGTCGACTGCCTTGACGGAGACCTGCCTTCCATGCAAAACCAAAGGGTTCCACATCTGCCACGATCCCTTCAAAGTTAACATGGAATCCAAGCTGTCCCAAACCATTTCTCCTCAGGGTCATTTCAGTTGTTTCACATCCTCTGGTCATTATCTGAAAGGAGTATCAGATTGTTATACTGTGGTCACATTAGACTAGAAATGTAAGTTTAGCATACGTTATAAAGTAATGGGGGGGGGAAGAGAAACAGTGTTTTTCCAAGGTTTTTTTTACCCTGCTTTACTGCTTTAACATGAAATATATTCTGCATAATTTAGCACAAAAGTGTACTATTTTGCATATTTATTAATTTAAAATTATGAATACTTTTGCTCAATTAACAACAACAGTTTGTTTAGCTAAACCATGTTCTGTTTAACGGGGCAGTATCAGAGGTGGGCCATAAATGTCCAAGGGTCCATAAATTCCCCAACTGGCAGACCCCTGAAGTCCTCCACTGCATGTTGCAATGGCACGAGTCACTCAACTGAGCAATTTGACAACACAGGGGCCTCTGAGAAAAGCCCATTCATAGATGGGGAGGGTGGGAGAGGTGGTTGTTTGGATGCCCCTCCCTCAGTGTCAGAGCATAGCGAAAGGGGTGTCCCTCCAATCGCTCCTCTCCCTTTGCCTGACCCATAAAGGAAGAGGAGCACATTTGGAGGATGTCTCTCCTTCAGCATTGCTGAAGTAAAGACACCCCCCAATGAGATTACTCCTCGCATTGTCCCCAACCAAATGGAGAGAAGTTCTCATTGCTGGATACCTCTCCCCTCAGTGCTCCAGCAATGCTGAATGAGCACCTATTGTCCCTTGGCTAAGATCACCACTGAGCACAGCCAGAGTGCGGAGAGGCAGCCTATGAGATCACTCCACAGAGAAGAGGGGGGAGCTTTGAACATGGTTTGAGGGGTCCCTAGACCCTGATGCCACCGCTGATGTATGAACTCAGTGATTTGTCCACAAATCAGGTTTTGTTGGGTGCAGTCAAATCAGGATCAGGTATCATAGTTGGAAGCTGGTTTGCAAACCACAGTTTGTGCTAGGTAAAGTTTTCCATTATGTCTGAATTTCATAGACTACTGACAAACCATATTAAGGATCATTGTTCTGCCTCAAAGGGTAGCTGCACGGTATAGATAGAAGTAATCTACATGGTTAGTCCTTAGCAGATAGAAAACAAAAGCAGACAAACAACTTTAAACCATAGTGTGCTTGTTGTAATTCTGAAAGCTCAAATCATTATGTGAATTCTTTTCTATGCTTAGCACAAACCATGGTTTCACATCACGTTACGTCTGAACTCAGACAAAGAGGCTTACACCTGAGCAAGCATGCACAAGATCAGGCTGTGTAGTTGGGTAGCCTGATTCCATAGTTATTTATATCAAATTCCATCCCAGTGAAAAATACATCCTTGAAAATACTAATATAACTCAAGTTTCTTTTTCTAAATAAGAATCAATAGATCTGTCCACATGCAACACCAGCTCCTGGTTTGTTATTACATTTCCAAATCTCAGGTTTTTTAGCTGCCTCATCATACTCGTTTCACAATGGGCAGCCCAATCCACTCAAAAGGCATGCCACTGTCATGTGCTGCAGGACCACCAGCACAAATGGGCAGAAGCCCTGCACACGTGCCTGCGACACATGCTGGGTGTGTGTGAATTAGAATACACGCAATTAGTGTACAGCCTCTCTAGCTCCTAGCCATGCTGGCTGGAGGACTCCACCAGCATGACTAGGAGCTCGAGAGGCTCTGCACTAATTGTGCAGGTGCAGGCTCTCTAGGGACATCTCTGGCGAGCGAGTAGACAAGGAGGCCAGAGAAGTTGGGGGAAGACATCCCAGAGAGGCATGACAAAGGCTGGGTTAGTGGTGCCGGCTCCAGCACACACACACCCCGCACAAAAAAAAACGGCCTAAAAAGAGGCTTTTTAAGGCCTCTTTTAGGCAGTTTTTTGTAGGTGCTTTTTTTGCGGTGATGCCACCATTGGCGGTGTGGAATGAGGTGGTGTCGGGAAGCGGGGTGCACCCCAGGCGGCCCCCACCTCAGAAATAGCTAGCTACGCCTCTGCCAGGTAGCTTACAGGGAGGTAAATAAAAAAATGTGTTTAGCTTACCTCTCCCGGGCTGTCTGGTCACCCCAGCACCACAGGATGCAGCGTGTGCTCTATTGGCACTGTTGCACTGTGTAGACTGCCGGAGGACATGATTGAGATATAAGTTACCTGATTCTTGGTCTGGATCAAACCGGAGTTGTCCGTTACATGTGAACCTAGCAAACTACAGTTGGTACTTGGCTCCCAAACCAGGATTAGAAACTAGCTTCAAACTGTGGTTTGCAACCCTGGTTTGGAAGGCAAACAAGCCATGTTTTGCCAGTTTAGATGTAGCAACCAAATGGTTTACTGTAAACCAGGTAGTACTAATTAATTTAACTTTTAATTCACTACAATGTAACTAACACTTATGGAGACAGGGATGGATTAGTAATCTAGTCAAACTCAATGGTGACGCTGACAGTAACATTCTTTTTGAAAGTAAAGATTTGGAGTATTGTGGATTAGTTGTTGCAATATTATTTTAACACATTGTTTTAACAAGGATTTCACTAAATCTGAAAGCAAATTTCATAAGTGATTTCCCCCCCAAAAAATCTACCAGGTTTTCATTTTAGATCTCAGAGGGGAAAAAAACAAAACACACTTCTTTCTTTTCAAGAGCGACATGAATGATTCGTGGGCTGGAGCACCTCCCTTATGAGGAAAGGCTACAGCGTCTGGGGCTTTTCAGCCTAGAAAAAAGGTGCCTGAGGGGGGACATGATTGAGACTTATAAAATTATGCATGGGATGGAGAGAGTGGATAGAGGGAAATTCTTCTCCCTCTCGCACAACACCAGAACCAGGGGACATGCACTAAAATTGAGTGGAGGGAGAGTTAGAACAGACAAAAGAAAATATTTCTTTACCCAGCGTGTAATTCATCTGTGGAACTCCTTGCCACAGGATGTGGTGATGGCATCTGGCCTAGATGCCTTTAAAAGGGGTTTGGACAGATTCATGGAGGAAAAGACCATCACAGGTTACAAGCCATAAGCAACCTCCTGGTTTTAGAAGTGGGTTTTCTCTGTGCCAGGTGCAAGGGAGTGGCGACTGGACACAGGTATCTTGTTGTCTTGTGTGCTCCCTGAGGCATCTGGTGGGGCCACTGTGTGACACAGGAAGCTGGACTAGATGGGCTTTTGGCCTGATCCAGCAGGGCTCTTCTTATGTTCTTATGTTCTTAACCTTTTTCTTTTCAACCATCACATTTCTGCACTCAACTCTCTTTTCGGGGAACATGTAAGGATTGGTTATAAGACATTGCAAGATCATGCACACTGACATACTATAACCATCACATTAAGAGAGTACTAATAATAATTTTTCATTTATGGGTGACTAGAGGTTTCTAAATAAAGTATTTCATACAAAGTCCTACATTTGATGCCCCAGAGCAACCATCTGCCTTGTGTCCAATGCCTATTATGGTACATTTCTCTTACTGATTGTTATAACCATACTGGCAGCACAAACCCAACCAACTTTTCATCGCCGGTGCAGCCGCAATGCAGCCCCGAGGTAAGGGAACAAATGTTCCCTCACTTTGAAGAGGCCTCCATGACTGCCCCTGCACTGCAAAATGCAGTGTGCGTCCTGATGGCACGGCTACACCGGCGCTGGAAAGTTGGTTAGGATTGCGCTGTGGGACAGTTATATGTTGCACAAAAAAGGATTCAAGGGTAAAAAAGCCATGTAGAAAAATATTTTTATCCAAGCCAAAATGTGTATTAAAAACAATTTAAAATCAAAGTTAAAATGCTCCACGATTTTTAAAAGCATTTGTAATGCAAATCATTCCAATAGCGTGGCTGGTCTGACCGACATTTCGTGCTAAATCATAGCACATTTACTAGGTCTAGAGAGAGGTTCAGAATGTTCAGGTTCAAAATTCAGGTTCAAAATTTTGAACCTGAACATTCTGAACCTCTCTCTAGACCTAGTAAATGTGCTATGATTTAGCACGAAACGTCGGTCAGACCAGCCACGCTATTGGAATGATTTGCATTACAAATGCTTTTAAAAATCGTGGAGCATTTTAACTTTGATTTTAAATTGTTTTAATACACATTTTGGCTTGGATAAAAATATTTTTCTACATGGCTTTTTTACCCTTGAATCCTTTTTTGTGCAACATTGTTTCTAGCCATGACAGCTTCTACACAATGCTAGACAGTTATGTTTGCTAAATCTGTAGCAGTTCATTACATCGAAACAATAGGCAAGCAAAATGGTCATTTACGTAGGTTCTTCCAGGTGCAGAGGTTTGTTTTACCATTAGCACAATATTTGTTAATTATAACAGCCTGTCCCATTTGGATGAGTCAGGTGCGATATTTAAACAATTTAAAACATTTAAAATGTAAAGCAAACATTTTCAGTTGTGTTTATCAGATTCCCACAATTTCTTCCTCAAGAAAGCTTTTGAAAAAAATACAAGAATAAAGCCATAAAATACAGGCAGCCCAATCCAGCTTAAGTTCCGGGCGGCGGACCTAGCGATCCGCCGCCCGGAATAGCCCGGAGTAGTCGCAAACGTGCTGTAAAGCAGGTTTGCCGACTACTTCAGAGCAGGGCATGCCGGCGAAAGGCCAGCCTGTCCTGCTCCGCCGGCCGAGGACTCAGGCGGCCCCCGGATCCAGGTAAGTGTGAATTCAGCAGACGGCTTGGTCGGTTGGAGGACGGGGGGGAGGGACGGCGGAGCCAGGAGGGCGGCCATAGGGCCAGCCGTCCCAAGCGGGGACATGGTGTCCGCCATATTCTGGGCTTCGTTGGGCTTCAGAGGGTGGCTGGGCCATTACACGGCCGCTTCCAACTTCTGAGGAGGCCTATCGGCCCCAGCCACTGTTACACTTGGGGAAGGGGACGAATGTGTAGACTTTCGTGTAGACTTTCCACTGCGGGCTGCCTGCTGCAGGCAGCCCGCGGCGGAGAACTGGATGGGGCGGATGGCTTCGGCCATCGGCCCGATCTTTAAGTAGGATTGTGCTCCAAGTCTGGATACAGAGAAAAGTAAAAAAACTAGTTTTACTTGAGGAGAAAATGTAAAAATCCTTAATACGGTGAACCCTCAACTTAATAGACCTTGATTTAACAGCCTTCAGAAAAAACGGGTGCAGTCTGCTTCTTTAAAAACTAATCATGTTTTGCACATGCACATGTGCATGGTCATAAATGCATTCGGATTTAATGAACTGCCGGCATTAACAGACATCCCTTCCCCCCATTTGTCCATTAAATCAAGAGTTCATTGTACATTCAAAATGTGTAGAAAAACATTGCTGCTTACAGAATATCAAATAACTCATTTTGCAATTTGAGAGGCAAGGATTGAAAGTCAAAAGCTAAAGCAGCTGGATGATCTTATATTTTGCTACCATTTACAAGCCTCATTAAGCCACTGCTCCTTAAAGGTTGTACTCCTATACACACCTACCAGGTAGTAAGCCCTATTGAACATATTGAGACTTGCTTCTGGGTAAACATGTATATGATTGCAGTGTAAGATATCTTACCATGGCAATATTTCAGTTAAAATATTATACATTTAAGATCAGCTTAATGGATGGTTTTCCCCATAGAAGAGATTCCCAAAGACCTATTTTATCACCTGTTTCTGCCTCTACCAGTTTTATCAACCCACAAGACTTTAAAGGGATTGGAGGGAGAGAGGGAACAGAGAAAACAGCTTAGAGCCAGGATACCAAGGGGCCAAGTCTTCTCTGAAGATAAATTCTATTTGACAATTCCTTCAGGAGGCAATGTATTCACACTTCAAAGATGGAGGAATTTGGGCAGAAGAGATCTAAGTCATTAGTCAGGTTTAATGAAAGAGTCAGGTACTGAACATATTTATCTTCAATTTTCTCAGATCGTATCATGAGGAACTGAGAAAATTTACAACTGGCCAAACACACACATTTATTTATTTCCAGATGGCAAATACTACCCAGTTTGAAGTGATTGAAGACTGTTATAACCCGCAACAATGTACATTGAGCGAAACATCTCGGGATTTGGGTTGTAAAACTTCAATTTATAAAATATCAAAATGTAAAATACAACCGGAAATCAAGCAAATTTGGCTCAGGTTTGCTTGATTTCCGGTTAATTGTGTTAGTAAAATGTGCACCGAATTTCCTTCTTAAGCAGCAAGACTGCGATGTGTACTTGTAACATCTTCTTGCCTACTTAGGCTCTTTTTTTTTTTTTAGCATTTGAAAAAGTTTACAGATTGGTAAATGAAATGTCATGCCCTTGCAGTTTTTAAATGTCTTTATTGTATTTTACTCAGTGATCTTAAAGTATTTGTTACATGAGGTTTTAGCATTGTATGCTTACTTTGTGTTTTTACTGATTTTTGCTGATGTATTTTACATTTTGATATTTTATAAATTGAAGTTTTATAACCCAAATCCCGAGATGTTTCGCTCAATGTACACTACCCAGTTTGTTTCCCTTTAAAATTCATGCCTTACTGCATTACTCTCTAAAGGCTGCATTACTCTCTAAAGGCTGCATTACTCTCTAAAGGCTGAAAGCAAAGTCAAGAACTCTTAAAATATTTTCTGCTACCATATAATTCTAACTTCAACTGCCCCTCCCCCCCCACAGTTGCCATGGATTGTCCCATGTATTTGTGAAACAGGTTTCAAATGTTTTATGCTTCCCATGGATTTCCTCAAAATGTTCACGTTACAATATTAAATATAGGATAACAGAATAATGGTTTTTGGGTTGTGCCATATGATTTGCATTCTCTGTTACAAAAAGATGTTGGTTCAGCAGAAGGTATCGCTTTACATGTTTTGCCTCCTATTCTTTCAGGGGCTGCAAAAACACAACCGCCTTACAAGTATGCACTTAGGAAAACTATTGACTATAACCTCTGATGATGGAAAGCACTAAAAGAAACCACACTTACTTCTAGCCTTTGAACCATCTCTCGGATGTCATCAGCACAGTTATCAAGTGCAGATAGAAGAACACATTCTCCTCTTTCATAAAAAACTTTAACACTCATTAGCCCAGACGTCCATCCAATAACATCTCTGCAGGAGCAGTTGAACACCACATTTTTGGATTCCTTTTCAATGAGCACAATAAATTCATTTGAGATACCAAGGAGACATTCAATGTCAAGAGACTGACCAAAGTCTCGTGCTATCACATTCCATATCACTGCTCCAACGCTGAATAAGTGGGCATCCTTTCTCGGTTTAACTCTCTCTTTTTTCTTCGCCCCCAGCGTAATAAAACTAAACTTGACTGAAGTGTCTACCGTAGCTGTAGTCACAAAATTTTCTGCTAGATCTTTCAAGTACTCTTGACGGGTTCTGGTAGCCATAGCTCGAAACTTTTCTGACTTGTGTGCTGCATTTTCTCCATTAATAACTTTGGCTAAGAGGAAGTCCCGGAATACAGCTGATTTGGGGAAAGTCACTCCTTTGGGGATTGGTGGACCAAATGACGGTACATCCTTAGATCTTGAAACTCCAACACTAGAATTGAAAATGGAAGATGGAAGAGAAAATTATTATTGTAGCATCAAAACTTCATAAATGTTTTGACTGCAAAGTCCCTTTTTATATACATGAGACAAGTATGCATACATGCATGGAGAACATAAAGAATCTTGTGTGATACCACCACCTCAGAACAATGGCAGAAAGGGTCAGTGTCTATATGCAAGAGCAGAGGAAAATGCCTGTCATTCACAACTTTTGCAGTCAAATCCAAAACTGTGCTGCATCAGCAAATTAAGTACACATGACAGGCATCCTTCCTGTTGTACCAACAGATCATAAAACAAGACATTACAGGTTGAGATACCCTGATCCTAACCATTTGACACTGATGTACTAACTATACACTTTTATACACTATACACACAATTCTCTTTGTGATACTGTTTGCCTGGGCTGAGATTCTGTAAAGAACTGCATTAATTTAAAACAGTTATTTCCTGGCAAGCATCCTCACCGATTATATGAACTGGACAAAGTTTTTTTTTTTTTAAATTTATGATGGTCAAATTAGACCTGTGTCAGGTTTCCCACCTCTCTCTACTACCTGTCTAATTGTTATTGAGATTTCTTACCCTCTCTGGGATAAGAGTTTCCACGTGTGAAGAGTCATGCTGGCTATTTAGCAGTAGGGCTGGCTTCTGCTTAGTCAATGAGATTGTTCCTTTATCCTTTAATAACCTGGACCTCCAAGCAAATAAAGATTACTTGCTTCTACTGGTACAATTTATTCTTGCTGAATAATCTAGCAAATTTTACTGATAATTAAAGTTTTGTAAATATAAAATGCTCAGCTAAAACCCAATTGCAATTTTCAATAAAAAACCAAGATACAAAAGACAATTAATCATAAACCTGTACTCACCTATAGCACACATTTTCAGTGCAAGGATTGTGGACTTTAACAATGACAAATACATGTTGAAAATGAGAACGGATATTTTTGGGAGTAAAAGGAAGTGCTCCAGGCTCTTGAAAGACAATAGTAACAATGTCATTTCCTATGTGCCTTTTCCTAAGAAGCTACATGCAAAAAAAAAAGAAAAGAAAAGAAAAGAAAAAAACAGCATTAAAATAGTTAATTGTGACTATAGTTGGTTTCCTGTACATTCATTGAAAAAAATGGTAATAAAATACATTTTTAGTCTTAAGAACATAAGAAGAGCCCTGCTGGATCAGGCCAAAGGCCCATCTAGTCCAGCTTCCTGTATCGCACAGTGGCCCCACCAGATGCATCAGGGAGCACACAGCCAACCAACCTGTTTCCTGCTGCTACTCCCCTGCACCTGGCACAGAAAAATCCTACTATAACCAGGAGGTTGCTTATGGCTTGTAACCTGTGATGGTCTTTTCCTCCATGAATCTGTCCAAACCCCTTTTAAAAGGCATCTAGGCCAGTTGCCATCACCACATCCTGTGGTAAGCAGTTCCACAGATGAATTATACGCTGGGTGAAGAAATATTTTCTTTTTGTCCGTTCTGACTCTCCCTCCACTCAATTTTAGTGCATGTCCTCTGGTTCTAGTGTTGTGCGAGAGGGAGAAGAACTTCCCTCTATCCACTCTCTCCATCCTATGCATAATTTTATACATCTCAATCATGTCCCCCCCTCAGGCGCCTTTTTCTAGACTGAAAAGCCCCAAACGCTGTAGCCTTTCCTCATAAGGGAGGTGCTCCAGCCCACGAATCATTCTGGTCGCTCTTTTCTGCACCTTTTCCAATTCAACTATATCCTTTTTGAGGCGTGGTGACCACACCTTGTCTTGATGTTCTTGTTAAAATACAACTGGTAGGAGATAAAGTAGAAGGTGGTACAGAGGGCAGTCAGCTAACCTACACTTTAATATTCTTGTCCATTCCACTTGAAACAAGACTGTTAAATTTTAACTGGCTTTTCTTTTTAAAAAACTGCTATACTAGACGATACAGTAGGAAACACAGACCTACTCGTTATCCAGTTGTTGTGTTGCGCTCCATCTTTTTGGTACAATACCATCTGAAGTACAATTTTTTTTCAATTACTTTAAGAAGCTTTTCCTTATTAAAAGTAGTTTCTATACCCAAAAGAAACACGTAACATTTTAAAATGAAACTTTTCTCCTCTTCAAAAACAGAGCAGATAGCCTCTCAGTACAATCCTGAGAGATGCACCAGCAGACAAATTAAGGATGCACGGGTTCCAAGGGGTATGCTAAACTGGCTCAATGTGCACACCACGACTTTGGCCATTTACTTTCTGACTGCAACGTGCCGCAGCATTATGAAAGCTCCCCAGATGTTGCAGCTCTTTTTCTTGGTTGTGGGTGGGGCAGGGTCTGTGGTAGGAAGGGGGATTTCAGATACTCTGGTGTACATGCAAGTCTCCTATGCGATGTTCTGGATACTATTCAAATTTCTTCTTTATCCACTCAGTTGTGTCCAACTCTTGGCGACTTTATATGTACAAGCAAAATATTCACATTACTGACGAAGGGGCAGGGGCAGGATCCACACTCACTCTCTCTCTCTCTCTCTCTCTCTCTCTCTCTCTCTCTCTCACGCAAGTGCAGTGTCTCATTCATACAAGAGGAGGAGGGGTGTGTGATTTTGGGATATTTCACCTTCCTTCTCCAACTCCCCCCCCCCCTCAGCACTTTTCAAATATCTGCTCCTGAGGGTTGGAGCACCTTCAGGAACAAGATGGCATGCGACACAGAGGACTAGACAAGAAAGTGAGAAACACCGAAAATTGCCCTTTTCCTTGGGGGGGGGGGGAGGACAGCATTCATGTAAGTGAGGGTTTGGATCCAACACACAGAAGCTATAGGACAAATGTTTATTACAAAAACTATATTTTAGATTATTCTCGGGTAACACAACCTGCTAACAATATAACTAAATTGCAATGTAACAAGCATGCAACTAAAAGGCCATTTTACTTTCTTTAAAAATCATTTGAAGGCAGGAAAAGTGTTGGAAATATTGCTATATTTAGGAGCTTCATGAGTGCATGCAGGAGTTCACATGCAGTTTCTCTCTTACATTTTCATTTCAGCAGCCCACAACACTGAGCTAGAAGTTTCTTTAACCCTCTTCGATTAAATTTAAACAAAGAGGTTGATGAAAGAGGCTAGTGAAGAAAAAACATAGGCTATAAAGTCCATTCATACGGAAGCCCTCCGAACCAGAGCATGTTCACCTTTTTATTCTTTATATGTATTTGGGCTGGCTTACAACAGCCAAGGTTAGATTGGTAGAGGGCTGAGGATTCAACCTAGGTTGTAATTTGAAATGTTTTAGACTAAATTTACTTGAAATGTCAATGGAGTATATTGTTCTTAAGCTCTTGCCATGGGGTGTACACAGAAGTGTGTACACCTAGAGGTGTACACAGATACAAAGAAGAAGAAATGGCTATGTGCACACCTGGAGCACATAATTGACTATGGCCAGAGAGTGCAACCCAACTCACATTCATTTTGCTTCATTTCTTACATTTATATCTCTTCCTTCCTGCAAGGTGCTCAGGGCAGCATACATAGCTCTTCCTCTCAGATTGACTGGCTCAATATTACCCTATTGAGTTTCATGGGATAGGGATTTGAACCCATGTCTCCTTTGTCCATGTCGACACTCTAACCACCAGGTTTTGCCAGACCTAGTGACTGCAATTCATCTTACAATAATGCACACTCATCTAGGTGGGACGTAAATTCACAGATCTATGGGTGGATTATGTTCATTGTCTTTATACGAGTTATATGAGTTACTTGATTGCTAATTTGTCTTCCAAAAATATAATTCAATGTACTGTTTGCATTGCCATTGATCAGGATTTAAAGGGACTAAACCTATAAATTCCATATTAAGATAAAGGTAATTCCCAGAGTAATGTTTCCATGAATGCAAGTTCATTCAATGAAGAGAAGGAGATTTTCACTCATGCAAAGCATCCTTCCATTCACACAAGGATCTTTCGTTCATAGTGGGAGACTTTGTTCACAGAGTGTGCTTCCATACATAGAAACATTACTCTGAATGTGATTGTAAGATATTAAAGCAGTATTATGATGTCAATGTTAGAAAAGAAACATTTATCCCACTTCCTTGTATGCTCTCAAAATTATTTAGTCAGTTTCAGAGGGTGAGAAATTCCTTGGTTCCAGCTGCACCTGCTAAACAAAGCTAGCGTTAATCTTCCAGCTCTATGACTGTGAGTGCTGGAGTAAAACTCCTCCTATGTTACATCCTTTGCCCAAAGAAGAAACACTAAAGGCTGTGACACACTGCACACGACATGGTGCGAAGCGAAGGCAGTCTTCGCTTCGCGCCACTTCCTGTAAATACAGACCTGCCGCTGCCTGCCCTTTGGAGTCGAGCCCTTGCAAAGACACACAGAGAGAAGCAAAATACCTCCTTCCCCACCCCATCCCTCTGCTAGCAAATCAGAATCAGGTCTTTTCAGACTTGATTCTGACTGACAGTTTGCTTCCCTACGTATCCCGCCCCACAGCACTGAACTCACCCGCTAATTGGGCCAAGTTCAAAATTTTCATCTCCTCTCATGCATTGCCATGCGAAGGAGGAGAGTGCAGGACACACTGCATGCTTTGCGCCGCTTCCCAAAGCTTCGCACCGCGTGTGGTGTGTCACAGCCTTAACTCTGAAATTATCAGACAAAGCAACTTTCCCTCTAAACTGGACGGTGTTTCCAAACAGCTCCTTTAGCATCCCTGAGGGAGGCGAATCAGAAAACTAAAAGAAATGAACAGACCTTTCAGGCTGTAAAAGTGTCCAAATTAACTGAAAGATTGAATATTTTCACAACTTTAACAATAAATTCTCACATTGCCCAGAGAAACTCTTAGGACGGTGATTCTAACTTTGTCATAGTGGAAAGAAAATTGAGGGGGGTGCAGTACCTGCCTCCCCCCCTCCCTGTATACAGAAAGGCATGCAAACGTTATTCATGGCAAAGAGAGCATGCCTTGGGCTCTTGAAAGAGGTGCAAAAGGGTCCACAGCTGGCCTGTGCAGATGTACTCCCACACAGAGGATCTGAAGATGAGTTTTCAGTTGGTTCTGTGCCAGATGTTTGAAATAAGTGTTCCAGCAAAAGATATCAACTCATTATCATAGAAGAGAATTCAGATTTGTAACTATTTGCTACCCAGCTATTTTTCTCATCACACCAGGTATCTGGTTGTATTTATCTCTTTCAAAACACTTTCATACACAACTGAATTAACCATTAAACAAATGAATCATTTCGTCTTCAAGCATTTTTGCAAAATTTATTTTCGGAACACTAAGTTGAACAAAAAGCACAATAGGTACATGTACAGTTGGGTAGATCAGTTTGACCAAACTGCTATTCATTTTCATGGGGGAAAAAATGTGAACAGCCAGTACATTTTGAGCTAGCAACAGGGTCTTTGCCAAGATGTTTTAAACTGTGTTTCTGAAGATGTTCCTCTCAGAATAAAGTTTACTCTACAACAATACAGCTAACAGCATAATCCTAGGCATGTCTACACAGAAGCAAGTCCCATTGTGTTCAATGAGGCTTACTCCCATGAAAGGGCTTATAGGGTTATAGCCCAGACAGGATACATGCTTGGTCCTGCTCAGTCCTGGCATGCACCTGAGCCCGTCTTCTGTGCTCTCACAGACAAACTCACACACATGCTGCGGCTGGAAAGAAACAAGGCTGCTACATTTGGGTGTGCCCCACCACTGTGTGTGCCTGGGAAAAGGGCATGAGAGTTGGATCGTTTAAGTCATGGACAGAGCAGTTGCAGGGCTGGATTGGAGACTCTCACAAATCCAGACCCCAGGGCATTACTGTGCCCATCTCTGTGCTACATTGTGCTGCCTTTCTGGGATTACTTATTGGAATTAGACTCCCTTGTCCTGGAAGTCCCTCTTGCTGGTGCAGCTCTCTTGCGGTATTTGTTTGTTTGACATATTAGACATGTTAGACAATATCATGAACGACATCTATACATTTTTGCTATATTTTCTCTAACAGTGCAAACCTATACACGGTTTACTCAGAACTAAGTCCCACTATGTTCAATGGGGCTTACTCCCAAATACATGTCCACAGGATTGCAGCCTAAGTATTAGCAGCTTTTGAGATGAGTTTAGTTTCATAACATGGTAATATTTTGGATGTACGTTGGCTTAAAATTTAATATTTTTTAAAACAGTGATGCATTCATTCTTTAAAATCTTACCAAACTAGACAAGTTCTGAGAGACATCTCCCCCCAAAAACAAAAATCAAACACTAACATTATAATTAGTGCCACAAAGGCCAATACAGTATTATGAAAGAAAACCAGTGATAGACCCATATGATCATAAAAGGGAATTAAAATGTAAGGAACAGAAAAGGAAAAAGTTAAATCGCTGATGACTGCAATATGGAAAATGGTGGTCATGGTAAAATGGAATACAAATTGAATGGAGAAAAAGGACATGAAAAATATATTGCTGAGAACAGTAAAGATACTGGTGGTCTGAAAAATAAACTGAGAAAAATGTAAATGTTCCCCTCCAGACCACTTTCTAACTATAGGTCACCAGTTTTCATATTTCACTTTAACTCCCTTCTCCCCTTTCAAATATTTATGAAAGTATTTAGCTTATTAATCTGCCTTTGCTCCGAGCAGCATGTAGTACACACCTCTAATACACAGGTCACATAATATAGTATTACCTAGAAGAAAACCACCTAAAACTGTGACCACAGGACCTTTCACCTCAATCCTAAATACATTAACTTGGAAATAAGTGACATGAACTACATGGAATGTCCACATAAGTCTTTTTCCACATAAGTCTGGGTAAGATTGCAACCTTGATTGGAATGATTCCTAAATACGGTATTGGTCTGAGTATAAGACTCACTTTTTTCTCCTAATTTAAGTTTTTAACTAGGGGTGCGTCTTATAATCAGGCTGTTGCAATTTAATGCCAGTGATTTAATTAAATTTTTTTAATAGCACCAAACTTTAAGGGTGCGTCTTATAATCAGGTGCGTCTTCTACTTGGGACAATACAGTATCAGCACTGATGAACTTTGAATTCAACTCCCTATGAAAGAGGATCTGATTAAGAGAATGTAGAAAAGTAGAATCCATCACAATTTCAAAAGTCTGGGTCTGATAGTATTGGATCCGACAGAGTTTGAACTATGAGTATTCAACCTCCCTGCCTTGTTTTCTTTACAATGCGGAATATTCAGGACCAGTTCCAATGAGAAGTCTCTTCTCTGCCACTAGTCATCAGAAATGGGACACACTGGCATGAAAAAACTCATTGGCATATCAAGGCCTTTCTCCATCTTAGCCTTCTTCAGCATATAATGTGTGTAGTAATGTCTGTATACTTCTAATATTTTAAGAAGCCTTTTCCAAAGTACAAATTGAGTCCTACTCAGTTACTGTGGCTTTAGCTATCTATTTATCGTTGTTAAAACCTCCGTTGTTAAAATTCTTCATTCAATTTAATAGTGAAAAATGAATCGACGTCACAAAGAAACCTTTAAACTTATTTTAATGTAACCATAAAATAAGTGGTTTCATGAGAAGTTTGAATTGTAACTTAATATATACACATAAAAATGTCACATGTTTCAATCAGACTTGATTAAAAACTGAATTCCAAAAACTAAAGCAATGGCTCTTTTCTGGTAATGAAACAATAACTTGGTTTAAGTTTTTCATTAAATTTGATTAAAAACAGATCTGGAGAACAGATTTAGATTAATCAGGTCTGACCAAAAAAAAAAAAAGCAAATGGCAGAAGTGTGAAGGAAAATCTTGCAAGGAAATGATCTGGAAAGGGTGTTTGTAAGGGTAGAAATTCAACAGGGAAAGCCTTTAACTGTGATTTGCAAGGAAAGCCAATACAAGGTGGTGGTACTGACCACACCAGAGTGGGTAGCTCCCTCTGTTCTGATCAGAACACTGAGTGAAAGCTTCCCACCCTATGTTGCAGCCAAAGTGAAAAATTACCTTAGTGATTGGATCTCCTGCTGGCTCTAAAACTAGAGGGATGTCCTGATCAGTGACCAAGCAGGGCGTAGTTATTTCCTGGAAAAAGCAACAGACAATTCTGGTGTGGCCTATTTCTGGCTCACAGGAAACTGGATTCTAACAAATGGTTAGCCCTTGCTCACTGGAGATAGTGCTCACAGTAACTGGCTATGTAACTTGGCTAGCAACCATGCAAGGTAGGATAGATGTATAAATAAATCAACTATTCACATCTAAACTTTACTGAAACAAACCTGAGCCTATAGATGCAATCTTAAACTACGAAAGGAATTTCCCAATACATGGGTGTCTGGATAAAAGAAAACAGGCCTTGCAGGCAGAGCAGAATTTTTATACCACAGGGCTGGTAATTCTGCCCCATGAGGACATCAGCAACTGTGTTGTTGAGCCTCCTATGAGGTCTCAAAGGTTTGTTTGCATGGATTCTTCCTAGCTAGTCAAGAATCATCCTGTGGGTACATTCTACATGACATACCTTGGCACGTAGGTAGCAACAAAGAGAAATTAAACATTTGTTAGTTGTTCCTTCTACACATTAAGGCTGGCTAAATGAGTGTGCTGACCACATTTTATGAAGAAGTGTCCATGCTGTGCAGATACTGCTGGGGTCCAGCATCATTAAAAAAATAATGTGGTGGGTCTTCATATCTCAGTAATACTTGAATTTGGAAAACTGCCACATTATTTTCATCCCAAGAAAGCCATGGAACACAGTGTGATATTACTGCTAAATATACCAAGACTGCCCAAGGTACAAAGACTGATGAGTGTTTACTAAAACATTGTGGAAGGGTGTGATTGTTACTGGGAAAAATAATGGAATTAGAGTTGGAATATTTTGAGGATAAATCAAGAACAGGCTTTAAGTTTCTCTAGAGGAAGACACACAAGGGAATTTCTGGGAAAAGATATAGGCAAAGGAAAGAGAAGAGAATATTGGTATGAGTGGCTGAGCAAATGCAACAGTGCGGGTGAGAGCATACAATGCCAGAAAAAGTGGATAAAGACAAAAGGTTATTTCCTATGCTCATGGATTACCATAGGTAAAGCCTAGACAAAGACGAACATTCAACATCAAAACAGACCATTACTTATTGCCATTGCCTGTGATTAGGAACAGAAATATTTATTTGATAGCAAGTACACGACTGGACTTAATTGTCAAGGGATACCTTTACCTTTACTTTATATGCCTTATAGAAGTATTCTCTACAATAGCCAACACTTGCAGTTTAAACCATCCACAGATAGATTACTGTATCTCAAATATTCTATCATTCTAGTGTATTCTGCATTTTGTGTTTTAATAAAGGAAACAAAAACTTTTCAGATAAAGACATAATTATGCAATAATTATTATATAATAATTATTATAAATATAATAACCTTTGGCAACAGGTTAGTCTTAGGCAGGTCTACTCAATAGAAAGTCCACTGAGTTCAATAGAACTTACTCCCTGGTAAGTGTGGATGGGACTGCAGCCTAATTCTAATAGGATTTTATCTCTTTATCTTTAGTATTTGCAGTAGATCTCAAAAACAATGGGGTTTAAATTACATAGAAAGCCTGGCACTATTCTAATTCTTTTGCTTGTGCAATCAAAAATGCCACTACGCTGATCAAAATGGTTCTGAATACCATAAGTATGATCAAATAGGGTGCATTTTTTCACTGGTAATTCCTAGCACATATGTAAATGTATAATACTTTTTCCATTAGACAGTAGTGTGTACTATCTCAGCCATTTCGTCCTACTATGAAGTTTTTCTTCTTTTCTTATTCAACAAAGGTTGCAATCCTAAGAATATTTTCTAGAGAATAAATAACTCAAGTGGGGCTTACTTTGGAATACACAAACTAACGGCTCAATCCAGCTTGTTCCGGGCGGCGGACCTAGCGATACGCCGCCCAGAATAGACTGGAGTAGTCGCAAACGTGCCATAAAGCACGTTTGCTGACTACTTTAGAGCATGGCAGGCCGGCACAAGGCCTGCCTGCCCTGCTCCGCCGGCCAAGGACTCCGCTCGCCACCAGACCCAAGTAAGTGTGGATCCGGCGGGCAGGCGGGCTGGCAGAGCGGCCATAGGCCCAGCCATCCTGGGCGGGGACATGGCGTCCGCCATATCCCGGTCCCCGCCGGGCTCTGGAGGGCGACTGGGCCATTACATGTCCTCCTCCGACTTCCGCCAGCAAAATAGCTGGCAGAAATCCGAGGAGGCCTACCGGCCCCAGCCACCGTCACACTCAGGGAAGAGGACAATCGTCCCCTTCCTAGAGTAGACTTTCCACTGCGGGCTGCCTGCTGCAGGCTGCCTGCGGCAGAGCACTGGATTGGGTGGGCGGCCGCCCGCCCGATCTTTAAGTAGGATTGGGCTGTCCGGATTGTACTGCACAAATGGAATCCTATGGATACATACTTGATGTAGGGTCCACTGAAAACCATGGCATTTACACTTTTGAGTGAAAATAGTTCAAATCAGGTTGCATGAGACTAGAAAGAGTGCTGGAAATAACAAACAAAAGGCTCCCAGTTCAGTAAATATTGTTCTTTACAAAAACTTTGAAGATATTTGATTTGCTAGCCATTACAAAAACTGTTTTAGTTTTCACGCATCTCAAAAGTTACTTTAACTCCCAATATGGTAAATTCTGCCACTTCCTTAACTTTCCCACTAGAAGCGTGAGTAAAGTAAGATTATATATTCAAACAGAACTACCACAACTCTATTTTTCAACATCATCCCAGCACACCATCAAAAAGGGAATAACTTTTATAACTCCCCTACAAGCCTGAATTTAGATTTGCAGAAATCTTTATTCCTTTCACATGTATGTGGATACATGTTGTTGTTTGTTCTTTATCCGCAGATATAACATGCAGAATGTTACACTTTCATCAGTAATCTCATCTGTGAATAGCTCATACCTCTGGGGCATATATTGTTATATCCAAAATATAAATATGGATTTCTTCTTTAAAACTTCAGGTAGCTCCTCACACACACAGAAATTTTGGTGAGCACTGGAGCACCTGCAAAGATTTGCACTCCATACGTTGAGCATAAATCATCTCGTTTATAAAGCACATTTTGTGTCAAAGATTGTATTGTATCAACCCGTACAGGCAAAGACGAAATTAACCTTACAAATATGGTAATCCTAATCCCACCGACGTCAATGGCAAAGGCCCATTAACTGCAATCATTCAGGATTGCACCCTTAGGGTTTGGTAAAACCTCTGATGCTGTGTAAGTTTTAGCCATCCTTAATGCTTTAAACATATTCTGAACTAGAATAAAAGTGTTATTTGCTACATAATATGGCCTGTCCTGTCTGCATTAAAGATGGGTCACGTAGCAAGTGTTTAGGCAACTAAAACTGCACACTAAAACAAACGAAAAAAGAATACTTAGAGTCAAGCACACAAATTCATTTTGTTTCAGAAAAAAATGTAACTCTAGAAATACTTGTACTGTTGAACACTAGCTTTGCAGCAAAATAATGGTTAAGTTCTAACTCAGAAAAGTAATACATTTAAGCATTTTAGTGCTCTAGTAATAAATATGCATAAATTTCAATTTCTATGAACTATTCATACACAACAATTTAGCAGAAGGGTTACAAAAAAAATCAACTTTTAAATTCTCAGTCACACAATCATATAGGACTCCAATAAGCCAATTTAAAGAGACATACCTGTTGCCTATTACTGGGCATATATGGAAGCATAGTTGACACATGAAACATGATCTCATAATCTTTGTAGGTAGTATAAAGAGAATGAGTTCCAGTTGAATCGGCTGAAAATAAATTTCATAAGTGGGTCAGACAAAATACAAGCTAAAGCATGAAATAAGCACATTAATATGTGCACATATTTTCCATTCTAACAGATACAACATTAATTCCATATTTTGCATAGTAAATCTATCTGGCTTTACAAGTCCACTTCAGCCCATGCATCCTACTCAAATTGCAATTAGGCACTCAGCTGGTCAGCTGTGACAAGTAACAACTGGCCACAGTTAATGAGATACAGCCCCGCCACTTACACAAAGCAGAAGAACAGCAGCCACCCACAATACCCATTATTTCCTTAGTCGAGGAAACAGGGACTCCCTGTATGTAGCTGTTGCATCTGGTCTCTCTACCCCCTGGTGGAGAGATTGCACCCACAATGGGAGGTATTCATAGTGAGAAAAGGGACAGCACCAAGGGTAAACCTCAGAAGGTACAGAAGAAAAGCGGTGTGGTTCTATGAGTAAATATACAACAGACAGTCATTTCGTGCCATGCATTTTAAGCGAAAACAGTCTTCATCAGAAGCAAGTGATCCCTGAAATGAAGTCTGCCTAGGGGGGCAGTCCAATAATAAATCCCAGTTCCTTCCTTGTCCATTTCTGCTTGTGACCAGAAGACACAGAGAGAACACCCAAGAGCAGCTGCCTTAGGACGTTGCTAGGCCTATAAAAAGGCACATTCCAGCTCCTTTCCTGCCTTCTTGCCAAATTATTTTGTATAAGTTTTGTGTCTCACTGATCAAGTACCGTGTTTTTCAATCCATAAGATGTACCCCCCCAAAAAAAACACATAGGGGGAAATGTTTGTGCGTCTTATGGAGCGAAGTGTAAAAAATGTGGCTGCTTACCTGCTTGTTGTTCTGCAGCTCCCGGCTATCCCCAGTCAGAAGCTCGAAGACGCGAGCCTCCCAGGCGCTGGACGCGACCAGGAGGCTCTCCGTAAACATTGCAGCAACTGCGATGTTTGCACAAAGTTCCCAGGCGCTGGACGCGACCAGGAGGCTCGGCGCAAAAACATCGTAGCAGCTGCGATGTTTGAGCAGAGCTTCCTGGTCGCGTCTAGCGCCAGGGAACTTTGCGCAAACATCGCAGCAGCTGCGATGTTCACGCAACGTTCCCAGGCGCTGGACGCGACCAGGAAGCTCTCCGCAAACATCGCAGTTGCTTAAATATCATAAATCGGAGAGGAACTTGAGACTTCAAAAAGCTGCAATCTTTGCACTGTGACACAACAAGATACAAGACACAACATTAATAGCAGCTGCCCATGAAGAGTTGCGCAGGAGTCAGAGTGCATGACAAGCCCTCTATTATTTGCAAGACTGATACCACCTCTTGAGAGAATTTGAGGTCATGTGTATGGAAAACCAAGAACCAGCATTTATATAAAGGTTCTTTTGCAACCTAACCACTGCTTCCACAGTTACGGCTGCTACTTATTTTATTAAAACTTACTTTTATTATCTAATTGAGCTCTGTATTTACTGAAGCCTTTCAGCCGTACTCTCTGACCCAGGAGATCAAGAAATTCTTCAAAAGCAGGTCCTGCAGTCTCATTGTTATACATCTCTTCTTCGGTGCTTTGACCTGCTTTGCAATACAAGATCCCAATCTTGTGCTGAAAACTCAACTGAAAAAGGAAAAGCAAGTCAAGGAAAAAGCCTGCCAAAGACAAATTGTTTATACCTCAACTTGGAAACAAGTTTCAATTTATGTCCGTATGTTTGAACATTTCTGAATTGACGGTTAACGCTGATACTGTCAAACTGAGTTTCTCTCTTAAAGTCAATTGTAACATTCTCCAGAATATGCACTAGTAATGTATTTATTGATTTCAATATGTAAACCGCTTTGTGCGCTGCTGTTAAGAAGTGGTATATAAAATATTCTTAACAATAATGCATGCAGTACAGAGAAAAAAAGTTAATTGGGCTAGGGTGGCCCTCCACTTAGCACCAATGGTACCTGAAAAGCCAGGTGACAGAACAAAAACGGTATATAAATACTGTTGTTGTTAATAATAATAATAATAATACCCCAGTGAGTAGCCCCTTCCCTGTACCCAACCATTCCTCCTTCTGCCCTCCTCCTCCTGCCACTCTTCTGTTTGTCATTTGAAAGGAAAGAGGGATGATGGACGTACACAAGTGGAGCGAGGCCACCGTAAACAGCCAGTGTCCTCGTTTCTGTTCTACCCACCCTTCCCCCCACTTTTTCAAATGGCAAAGAGGAGGAAGGAGAAAGGTAATGGTAAGTAGGGTGATTTGGGGATTGCAAGCATGTAATCCAGGGATGGGGATGATCCAGGGTGAGTGGGTGATTTGGGGCAGTGTGGAGGCTGGCACAGTGTGGAGGCTGGGAAAGGTATTGTGATCTGGGCTGGTGGGCAATATGAGGGCGGAACTAGTATGATCTAGGATGGGGGTGCAATCTGGGGGTAGAGGGAAAAACTGCGCAATATCAGACCTTGGTTTCACATGCCTTACTTCCCAATTTGGGCATTACTACTTTGATCACAGTATGAGCAATACAAAATGAGCGAGAGGCGCAGTTTGATGGCTGCTCAATAGTTAAACAACTACTTCTTGCAGGCTGGGAAGTTCCTCACCTCATGTGGAAGTTATTTAAGACCCCCTTTTTTGGCTGTGGAAGCTTGGACTAGTCACTAACTCATTTGTGAAGGTAGAAGCCTTATTTCTTTTAATCTGCTTTAAGAATACATTTCACGTATGTATTTGAATTTATTTTATCCTGCTTTGAGTCATAGCAAGGAGGGCTAGAGATGAACACAAATGCAAAGTGTCATTTGTCATATGCTTTGTATCTGAAAATTTTTTAAAAATTTTTAAAGTTTGTGTTTCCATGGTCAGTCTGCTTGAGCTGTTGCATACACATGAGATTTATGATAGTTACTAAACTATGGAAACTGAAAATCCCTCAATGCCTGGAGAAATAAAATGCTTCATTAAGAGTTTTTCTATGCTAGTCTTTATGCTATCATAAAAGCTACAGCTTTGTTGGGCTCTTGTTCTCCATTTGCCTCTAAATACAGTCTGGGGTTTAACTGGGCAGCATTCAAACTTAGCAGAACTGGCTTAACTATTCACCATCACAATTACCTGTCCACATGCAGAGTTCCTCAACTGTCATGGGTTTAAAAAAACACCCAACAGAGAGAGAGAGAGAGAAAGAGAGAGAGACAGAGACACCAGGAATCAATTGACAACAATGCAGCTACTTATGAATTAATAGAATGACATCTGCTCTGCTTATTTTGCGGAAATCTATCCAGATTTCATAGACTCAGCAGGGTAAACATGGATTCAGATTTATCTATAACTAGGAAGAATAGCATTACAGAACAGCATCCAATACACCCTTCTTCCATCAATCAAGGAGAATGTCATGAGAGGAAGTGGCTTGAGATGTCACAATACCACTCAAGAGGGATTGATCTTGTGATAGAACGAAGAGGAGTAGAAAGACTGGAACTACTTCTTTGGTGGCCCTCTGGACTTCTTTTCACAGAACTACACATCATTTTGTCCAGGTATAGGTAGACAGTGAAACATCCGATAAGGAAGGTGGAAGATGCAAGCTTAATAATATTTTATGCATTACTGTCTCTTAAGGTAAAGGAAGCCTTCTATGGTTCTATCACATTACAGTTGGCCCTCAGTATCCGAGCGGGTTCCGTTCCCGGAACCACCGCGAATACTGAAATCTGTATACCGGGGCCAACCTGAAAACATTTGGAAAAGAAAAAAAAAGGTTAAAAAGTGTTTACTTATGTTTCAGATGCAAACCACTGCATGTTCTTGCTTATACAAGCTTAAATCGCACTCTGGAAGCCTCTTCTGGATCACGTGATTCTGCCCTTTCCCAAGATTGCCCCAGAATGTATTGCAATGCATTCTGAAGCTATTTTGGGAGAAGGAGTCGTGCAACCTGGAAGAGGCTTCCGGAGCACAATTTAAGCTTGTGTAAGCAAGAAGACGCAGTGGTTTGCATCTGAAACGTAAGAAAACGCTTAACTTTTTCTTTTTTTAGACATTTTAGTGGACCCCAGTATCCGCATTGAGACAAATCTGTGGATGTGGGATCCACGGATAGCGGGGTCCACTGTATTTATAATGTCTCAAAGTACTTCTTTACCTCATTCAAGGTCCAATCCTTTCGAACTTTCTAGCACTGACGCAGCTGCGCCAACAAGGCGTGCACTGCATTCTGTGGTGGGGGGGGGGCAGTCATGGAGGCCTCCTCAAGGTAAGAGAACATTTATTCCCTTAACTCAGGGCTGCATCACCGCTGGAAAGTTGGATAGGACTGGACCCTCACAGATTTAACAACGCTGGGAGGTAGGTCATTATACCAACTTAGAGATGAGAAAACTAGCTTGCTGAAGCGAATTTGAAATTTGCATCCCACTTCCTTCATCCTCTAAACAAGCATTTCTTAATGTGTGCTCCTTGGAGCCCAGGTGCTCCCCAAGACCAAGTGGAAAGGGCTCTGGAGATCAAACAGTTTGAGAACTGCTGCTCTAGACTATAATGCATGCATTTTTCTATCTAGAGAAGAACATTTTTCAATACACATTAAATCTGTGCCTCCAGGGTTAAAATTTCAACCTTATCCATTCCCTTAGGTTTAACTATTGTAAGAAATGCTACCTGTAACTTCATCATTAGCAAAGCAAAGAAAACCAAGGTGAATAAGTCATTTCCCTTATTTGTGCTATGTAAAATTTCCCTCAGAAACGACCTTATAGTATATTTCAAATGAATTTTTAATCGTTGGAGAGAGCAGCTTTGCTTTATTGAGCCAAATAATCTCATCATTGTTCACTCTGAATTTAAAGTGAATTTAAAGTTTCATTGCCAATGCAGTGTTAATTTGTTAGACAGTTCCAATTCAAACAGAATTTCAACTGTTTGGGCCAAATATTCCACATCACTGGGGGGGGGGGGGGACACGACTATTGTGAACAAGGTATGTCACTTATGAAGGGGAACAAAATGACTTGGGCTGCAATCTTATACACACTTTCCTGAGAGTAAGCCCCACTGAACGTAACAGGACTTACTTCTAAGTAGACATGCATAAGATTGTGCTGTTGGGTCCCTACATTTCTTCTATGAGAAAGTTGGATAAGTCAGTCATTTTCTTCTTCAATGCAATTCGCATTTCTCCAATACTGTGCTGATGTTTACCTGAAAGTACTTAGTGAGCTACAAAAGTCTCCTACTGCAGTGTACCTGTATATAGAGAAGTACCTTTAAAAATGAAATATAAAAAGGAACACAAAAATTCCAGTATTAGAATGAAACTGTGCTCTCTGCCGTCGTTTAGTCCCCCTTTTTGTTAAAGCTTCTTATGAAATTATGAAATGAGAAATACTGTAATTGTTTTGAAAATCCTCAATTTCACAGACAAATCAGATCACATATTAAGGTCTATTTATGACAAGTTATTTAAGTCCAATGGCACACAAGTTCAAGAAAGCTGTGCAACACCTACCCCTTGTTCATCCAATTTAAGCAGCTGTTCAGAGACTTTGGGCGAGTTGGAAGCTTGCCGCAGGCACTGAATGCTCAGTTCTGGTATAACATATTCCAATACTTCTTTAAGAGGTAAGCCTCGTGCTGTGCCATGTCTAGCAGTGGATGGAATGGCATCTTCTAAAATTGCCCCTCTCAATGTGGTAAGCTATAGCGAGAATGGAAGTCTTACAGAGTATTTACAATTCAAACAATCTTCAGCAAATATAAACGGAGGCACAGTTATGCTTAAGGCATGATGGTGTTGTGCAAAATGTTAGCAAGACCAACTGAAAATTAAACTGAAGATTAACATTTTTAAAAAGCAAAATAAAATGAGGAGGTTTAAACAATCCACATCAAGCCCAATACTGAATCACTGGCATTCAGTATTCATAGTTAACCCTTTTGTTATTCAGCATCACAGCTGGTATGGTTGTAGCACTTGACTTCTTTGTTGAAGTTATCATAAGCCACCAATTAGGCTCCATTATCAGTCCCCCAAGCAGGCTTCACATAAAATGGATAACTACATCAGCAGACTGTACAGAGAAATGTAGGCTTGAGGACTAAAAGGAATTATACAGATATTCATCACAAAGGAGAAATCTGACATGCCGTGGGCATTAAGATAAACAAAACAAACTGACTCAGTTGCAATTATTGATGAACAAGTACAGTGAGATAAACAGCTGGTTAAATCCACGTAACCAACTGGTTGCAAGTTTGGGTAAGCATTCCTCCTGCTACTACAAATGCTAGGTGCATGGGGTTGTTTTTTGCTTGTTTCATTAAACACAACTCTATTTGTAAAGCATTTTATTAAGTCATTATTTAGAATAAAGTACACTGAAAAGTTAAGCAGCTGGAATTCCCAAGAACATTGTAAATACCGTATTGTCCCGAGTATAAGACAGACCTGATTATAAGATGCACCCTTAAAGTTTGGTGCTATTAAAAAAATTTAATTAAATCACTGGCATTATTGCAACAGCCTGATGCACCCCTAGTTTAAAAACTTAAATTAGGAGAAAAAAGTGAGTCTTATACTCAGACCAATAAAAATTAAAATTCTACTATGTCACACCCTCCAGTCTCTTCCCCCTCTGATTTTTCCCCAAACATTCTTCCTCCAACTCCCTCCCCCACCTGCTTATACAGTATTTTTATAATCCTCTTCTGCCAAACATCTGCAGCCATACTTATCTTCCGCCTGTTTTCTGCCTTTCCTCTCTCAGACTCACCATCTGCCTCCCTCTGAAAAGTGCACCCATTCCCTCCAGCTCCATTCTTCAGTCTTTTATAATAGAGAGGAAATGAAATTCTGAAACAAGAACTGCTAGGCTAGAGTCCTAGTAAATATTTATTCTGATCGAGCCACCCAGCCACAAAATCATTGGCAACTACTGCTAGGTAAAACAGTACTACATACAGGTATCAACCCACTGAAATTTTAAAATGTGCCAGACATCTTGAAATGAAGATGAAATAAAATGAACAGCTATTTAATTACCATCATACAAAGCAACAAAAGTCAGTGGCCTGGGAACTCTAGAAGGCCCAAATCCAGTGGAGTACAGCCATGGAAGCAAGAAACTCTCATAGCGATGCTCTACTAATCCCCTCACAGGTTAAGACCGGGAGGATCAAGGACTGATGGCCATGCTACCCCAAACACAGAATTTGATCAAGGAAATGAGAACTATGCTGCATAGAATGGAAGATGGTAGGATGACTGGGTGTGTGTGGCCTAGGTGGGATATGCCGGCAAGAGATATGCATGAAGCAATGTGAAAACCCTACCTCACTTGTTCTGAACACTACACGGTAGTTGAATTGTGAACCTTCTTTCTCTTTTGCATCTTCAAACTTCTCCCTTCGGATGCTGACTGCTACTGGTCCTAAATTTTCATCTATTCCAAAGTAGTTTTGATGCTCTGCAGTACATAAAGGGGAGAAGAAAATAATGAAGCATAGGACTGAAATTCCTGCTTATTCCTCAGATAAGGGGTTGAGACTAGGAAGTAACTCTTTGCTGTTTGTCTTATACTTTTGTTACACCTGATGAGAAGACAGGACATCACATCTAAAATCCTGCTGAGCCAGTTTATGCTCACACACACATTTTGGCACATATGGTTAAGACTTCCCAATGGAACAGATTCTATGAACACAGGAGCTCCTGGCCCTTGTGTGTGTTTCAAATACTGTTTTACCACATTAGGTGAAACATTTATAGATGCGCACACTGGCTGATGGTGCCTTAAGCCCCTCTCATCGATTTCAGCAGAAGAGAAAATAACCGCGACCTTAATTCTCTCATGGAAGTCACGGTGCTTAAATTAACTTTGGTTGGACTGTGCTCACGATATTGAAATACTTAAGCAAAATTGTGTTAAATGTGTACTGACACAGATGATGCTTTTGTCATCCGATACTCTTCTTTTTTAAAAAAATTCATTTGTGTTAGTACAGTTTATCAAGTCTGCCATGCAGTTAACCAGACTGTCAATCAGCACTCTGCAATTCATTGGCTATTGTTGCTGTTATTTATATAGGCTAGGATCCAAAGAACCATGAAACTAATTTTGTATGTTGAAATTAAGTTTCCATGGTAACAGACACAGTTGCTAACACAGTATGTTATGGGCCAACCCCCACCCAGGAATCGGAGGGGTTGGCTTTTGCCACATGCCCTCACAGCACAAGGCCAAACTCTAGAGCTGTAGCACATTAGGGCTGCCACAGCAACAGGAAGTGGTGCCAAGGGGGGGAAGCTAGTATCAATGCTGCCTCAGAATTATCCTTGAAGTTGGTGTTGGCCAGCAAACAGTCCCTCCCACCCACCTAACAGGTCAGTCTTGGATTAGCAGGTCATCTTTAAGAGGCTGAGTAGGAATGTTTTGTCCTCTTGTCCGATTGGCTGGGGTTTTATCCTCTAGGGTTCTTTCCTCCTACTTTGGACTGACCAAATGGACAGGTATCTGCAAGCTAGGTGCTTGCAACTAGCAGGTATGGTGCGGTTTGGGATTACGTTTAGGCATTGGCATGTATCTTGAAGAAGTGGAGTGGACAAAGAGGGGACCAGAACCAATCCCCAAGAGGCTGCTCAGTTCAGGGATGATGGCTAGGAACCCCTTGACCCTGGATTGTAAAGTCAACTTCAAAGTCCACTCGGCTTAGGGTGTGTGTGTGTGGGGGGGGGTGCGCGCGCACGTAATCTAGATCTCCCTTGATCCCTTTGAGGTGCTGGCATTGATAAGCTGTGGTTATTGAAGGTGATCAACAGCTTAAAGCCAGGATGGGAATAGACCAGTGGTTCCCAAATTGAGCTGCAACTCCGCAGGGAGCCATGGAAACTCCCCAGGGGAACCGCAGAGCACCCACTGCGCTGCACCCCGGGCTAGGAGAAAAAGGCCTCCCTGCAGGTCTCGCAGCCAACTCTAAAAGACTCCAACTGACACCTCTCTCCACCACCATCTTGCTTTAGGGCCCTCAGTAACCAGGGAGAGCATGGCCTGAGTGCTTTTCATTTGCTGGAGGATTAGCGAAGCATCAAATTACAAGAGGAAGGAGACAAACCATCCAAAGAGATGCTGCTAATCTTCTCGAAAACCCTAACATGAGGGAGGTTACCATCAGGGGATGGAGAAACTCACTATGAGGGCCCACTTCTCCTCCAATGATATTGTGGCGTGGACTAAAAGCGGACATGTGTGTTCTAGTAAAATAAAGGGTGTGAGAACCTGATTCATACATGGGTGCTCATTTAGCAGAACGCACATCGCCCCTCAGCAAGCACCCCAGCTGATTCAGGCACTAGGATTCAGGCACACATTCAATATGTGCATATTTTTTCCTCTGTCATTTGCAGCTAATGAGTTCCTAGGTGAGAACAAAGTACATATTTCTGGTCACTTCCTGCTTAATGACATCACTTCTGGCCCTCAGTAACGTAATTTGGAGCCGCAAGCCAGAACATCTAATATTAAGAATCTCCAAATTTCTGGAAAACACAAGTTCTGGACAACATAACTTCTTTGTTCCAAGTCTGCATACAGCTTCCAAGACAACTACCAAAGGGAACTATCAGTATTCAGTGAATCATTCAGTTTTATACAAACCTTCCCAATATTATTAAATGTTATTAATTTATTGAGAAATCTAAAATTATAGTGTTTGGGAAAACATGGAAACCTCATTCTTGGCAGATCAATGGGAAGATGATCCAGCAGGTCAAAGAATTTAAATATCTCGGCCTATGGTTTAATTTTAGACATTCATGGGTTTCCCATCGTAACACAGTGATCAACTCAGTTAAACCATCTATTCAAGCCATTACCCGCTTCTTCTTTACATGGGGTAATTCATTCATACCAGCTGCCTTACAGATTTTCAACGCCAAAATAATTTCCCAACTCCTATACGGCGTCCCTATATGGATGACAGCCTATAACAACATGGTTGAAAAGACACAGGCAACCTTTTTGTCATTGCGTCTCTTATGCAGCCCTATGCCTAGAAGCAGGCCAACATAGATTAAAGCTACGGGCCTGGTCCAGGTTTTTAAAATACTGGACCAGAATATGTTTTGTTGCCAACTATGACCCCCTGGTTAAGGGTGTTCTCAATGATTCAATAATTACCCCTGGCCTGGCTTTGTACTATAAAAAATCCAAAAACTGGGTCTGTCAGTTGATCTATTGGGGGCTGGATCGCTGGCCACAGCTTGGAAGATGATAATCACTAGGTTGGTGGATAGAGATAGGCAGGAGACCCTGGCAGCAGCACACAGAATCTGCTCCCTACTGAACTTTCAACTACTGATCAACTATGGCAACAGACCTAGATATCTGCTCTTTTTAGACAGTTCTCAAGAAAGGCGGGCATTCACGCTAGCACGCTGTAATGCTCTGCCCTCTGAAGTTCTACTAGGCAGATTTAGAGGCCTGCCTGCTGAGGACCGCTGTTGCACTTGTAACTTAGGGGGGCTGGAATCCCTACCCCATATCTTGCTCCACTGTACCTGGTTTCAAGATTTGTGTGCCCAATTTCTTAAACCATTGCTGTCGGATATAATGTGTCAGTCAGATAATGATGCTATCCAATACCTATTAGCAGGGAATGATGAGACACGTACTAGGCAGGTAGCCAAGTTTCTAAGTCTGTTTGTTCAGAAACGCCTAACCATGCCGTTTTTTGACGACTAATCTGAGGACAATATATAGTTTTGATGTATGCACATAGGGGATTGTAGATCTTAAATGCTCTGAATGAAATTGATTTAGTTTTAGCTTCTTTAATTGTTTAATTTATTCTGCTTATTTAATTCTGTGTTATGTTTCTGTTTGTGCTTGTGTTTGTTTTATGTATATGCCAATAAAGGTTTTTATTATTAACAAAGACTTGAGTATCACGGGCATGATTTCCATGCAAGTTTATTAATTATTATTATTATTATTAATTTATTCCTGAATTTAAAAAATAGTTTTACTGTTTCACAACAGTGAACTAAAGCTGCAGCCCTATACAGTTACCTGGGAGTAAGTTTCACTGAACTCAAATGGGACTTCTGAGTAGACATAGGATTGGGCTGCAATTTGTTCTTGTAGTTAGCTTAAGCATCAAACCTGTTGGGTGTGTGTGTGTGTGGGGGGGGTGTTCTAATAAAGTGGAACACATTTATTGTGTGTTCCAATAAAATGCATAAAAATACTTGCTCATATCTGAAAGATGGCTAAAAATGTCCAGGCCTCGTGACACTAGTCCCAATCATGCAATAGTTTAATGATCATGGAACAAAACTGTATGTCATGGGGTAGCCTTGCTGCAGGGGGAGAAGCCCTATTTACTCCTTTAGTTTCTAAAGGACAAAGAGGTTCCACAACTGATTTAGTTTTAAAAATGAGGGAAATCTTGAAATGCCATGACTATGGGAATACTTGATAACTTCAGACTTTAGTTTCTTTTTAAAGAGCTAAAAGGTAAAGGTGACCCCTGACAATTAAGTCCAGTCGTGTCCGGCTGTAGGGTGTGGTGCTCATCCCCATTTCAAAGCCGAAGAGCTAGCGTTTTCCGAAGACTGCCTGCGCCAGTTGTCCGAAGACTGCCTGTTGTCCTTGCGCCAGCTTGCCCTGCTCTAAAGTAGTCAGCAAACGTGCTTTACAGCACGTTTGCGACTACTCCGGGCGGCGGATCACTAGGTCCGCCGCCCGGAAGTTAAGTTGGATTGAGCTATAAAACTCTATAGTTTAGAAAAACCATTGAGAACTCCAAAGAGACAAGACAGGTATATCGCTCATGATCAGCAACAGCATGGACATGAAGCAACAGCAGTACTGAACTGAATTCAGCAAACATGTACTGCAAATTTTATTTCAGGAGGTACTGTATTATTATTTACTTTCCTGCCCCGCCCATCACTTCAGTGGACCCCAAGGCAGTTAACAAAAACTGCATCAGCTGAGGCATCACTTAAATTCTGAGAAGGTGGTTTACCAATGACACTCATAGGACCAAATAAATACAGCAATCCTAACATGTGTATCCACACAAATAAGAGACGGCCTAGAGTGTTCCATCTCTCTGAAAAGTGGTCATTTGTTCAAGCCTTATTTCATTTGGTTTTTCTAACCACTATTTATTCTAAAGTACCCTCTAAGCCAGATCACTGTATCCTCTTGTCCTTTCAGACAGTCCTCTCCCCAACCACAAATCTTCCCTTAAATGACATTTTTACTCTCTGCTTCTTGCATCTCTCTCTCTCATTCCTTTTCCTTCCCATCTACTTCTGCTTCCCATTTTGACAACAGAAGAAATTCAATTTGTGTTTATTTCTCCTCCCCCCCCTCCCAATTCTTCTTCTTATCTGGAATCTCTCATTCCCTTTGTCGCATCTTCTGGGATTGTTCATCTGTTAAACTCTTCTAAACCCTCTACTTAATCTACTTGACCCTGTTCTTCCCTGCCTGCTATTTTCTATTGCCCCCATAGTTATTCCTTCCTGCAGCTATTCTGGTTAAACTTTTTCTTTTCTGGTTCACTTCCATCCTCTTTTCTCACATTCTGAAGATGTGCCATGTCTTTTTCTTTGTTCTGTACTAAGCTTCTTGACCTTTCAGTCTATTTTTGTCTTTGCTTTCCTCTACTTCATGTGCACCTTCATTTCAATTTATTGCACCAAGCACACATTATTCACTTCTCCTTCCTGATATATAAAATACCTCTTCCCTTGCTGCCCTCAAGGTGTGTTTCAAAGTGCATATTTCCCACTTGAGTTTTTCTTTTGTTAACTAGCAATATACAGAGTGTGTGTGTGTGTGTGTGTGTGTGTGTGTGTGTGTGTGTGTGTGTGTGTGTGTGTGTGTTTTCCCTTCCTTTGCCTTCTTCTCTCTTGCTACACGAGCTGTATTTTGTAAGCCTTTGGCCAAGGAACATTTCTGAAAACTTCTGGTAAAACTGCTAGTCCAGTCCAAGGCAGTTATTTATTAATAATTATCTCTAATCACTGTGGCCCACAAAGGCCATTTTAAAACCCTGACATGGTAACACAGTGACAGTACAGTAGCAGTCCTTCTAGGCTATGGAGACAGTTTTAATTCCCCTCAGCAACTGAAAGCAGGTTTATTTGAATTATAATACTTGACCAATATTTTACATATTTATGGCATGATCCTTCCCCTTCATGAATGGAGAGCAGTGTGTGTAGAGCAGCAGCCCATACTAGAAATTCAAAAGAACTCCTTTCTCCAGAAGTTAATCCCTATATGGATACAGTCTGTCCTCTTTATATGTGGGGTTTTTTATTCCTCTGCACTGCACTACGTGCGACTTTTTACTTTTTTTTAATTTAATGACCGGAACCTGATCAGCATTGAACCAAATTGGGGAGATTTGGACTTACCATGAATTCTCCTTCTTGGTGGTTTCAGGCTGAGTCAGTCTGCCCCAGGAGGGAGGTACTTTCCAGCAGAGAACACTGACCGAGCCCTGGAACCACTGGAGAACCACAGATTAAAAATCCAGGAATAAAAAGGTATTAATGCTATGCCAGACTCTCTGTTGCAATCTAGTCATCCATTCCAGATACCCCCCCTCTACTGTTTACCTTGCTATATTGTTACCTGGTCCACGATTTATTTTAAGGTGTGCAGGAGACACACATACAGGCAGCTCGCAATTTACACAAGGGTTACATTCCTGGAAAATCGTGTGTATATCAAAAACATGTAAATCAAAATAGCCTTTTCCATAGAAAATAATGGGATTGGTCTGGGTTGGGAAAAAGTCATTTAACAGTCACACTAAAGCCGGAGCTACACCGCACGTGTCTCGGCGTGTATGCATCTGGAGTCCCGCCCATTGTTTGAACCTGGGGGTGGGACACCAGATGCATACATGCTGGGACGCGTGCTAGTCCAAGATGGCATAGGGGGAGGGCTGAGGAGGGAGGCTACAGGGAGTGGCTGCTGATGTCGATGGCCAAGAAAGTAACTAGGGAAAACAAAGATGTCAGCAAGGAAACTGAGAAAGCGGTAAGAGGCAGAGCTTAGTCCCAGGACCTCTTGTTTTGAGGACAAAAAACCACTTGCTACTTCTGCTTCATTGGGCCAGCGGGTGGTGCAGTGGGTTAAACCGCTGAACCATGAGCTGTCGATCGAAAGGTCGACAGTTCGAATCCACAACAGGGTGAGCTCTCGTTGCTTGGCCAGCTCCAAAGCATGTTAATGCGAGTAGATAAATAGGTACCGCTTGCGGGAAGGTAAACAGTGCTCCGTGTTCCAGCTGCATGCTACGCGCTGCGGCAAGGAGAGTCACGCCGGCCACATGACCACAGAGGCGTCTTCGGACAACGCTGGCTCTTCGACTTTGAAATGGGGATGAGCACCACACCCTAGAGTTGGACACGACTGGACTCTATTGTCAGGGGTCACCTTTACCTTTACCTTACTTCTGCTTCATAACTTTCATGTTGCAAGAGGCAACAACATGGAATAGCTCCCTCTTTCAGAGCGAGCGGCAGAAGTCTCTCCCCCCATTCAGAAGAGACTCGGAAGTCTCCTTTGGCCACCTTCCCGGCACTCGAGCCCTTGCCATCAAACAGAAGGAAAGGAATTTTACAAGGCATGCAGCCACTGACACCTAAGAAGTTCTAGAAACGAATTTTCTTTGTCTCTTTTATCTGGTCTTCAGAAGACAGACAGACAGACAGACAGACAGACAGACAGACAGACAGACAGACAGACAGACAGGAAACTGCCAATTACAAAAGGGTTGCTTGTTAGCAACAAATTAGCAGCTAATTGGCCACATTATTTCAAACACATGCAAATTAAGACACCATGAGAGCTGCCTGTATACACATGTAAAAAGGTAAAGGTGACCCCTGACAATTAAGTCCAGTCGTGTCCGACTCTAGGGTGTGGTGCTCATCCCCATTTCAAAGTCGAAGAGCCAGCGTTGTCCGAAGACGCCTCCATGGTCATGTGGCCGGCATGACTCTCCTTGCCACAGCGCGTAGCATGCGGCTGGAACACGGAGCGCTGTTTACCTTCCCGCAAGCAGTACCTATTTATCTACTCATGTTAACATGCTTTGGAACTGCTAGGTTGGCAGGAGCTGGCCAAGCAACGAGCGCTCACCCCATGGCGGATACGAACTGCCGGCCTTTCGATTGACAGCTCATGGTTCAGCGGTTTAACCCACTGCGCCACCTACTGGCCTGTGTACACATGTACTTGGTGCCAAGTGCCTGCCAGGAGAACATGGACCAGGCAAGCAACGTGACTATTTCCTGGACTCATGGCAAGAGGCCTCAGAGTCACAGGCTAAGAAAGCTGCATCTTTGATTTACTGGGTAATCAACCCCCATCCCATGCTCCAAAATGGGGTTTGCTCGCTCAGAGTTTTGCTGGCTCCAAAATTCAAATGTTCTTCTAGAGCAGCAAAATTGTATCTTGTGACCACAGCCACCTCCAAAGGACTCCCGACTTTGGGAAAAACAAGTTTAGCAAAACGAAGGATCCCCCACTCTAATGGTTCTCCCTAACTCCACGGTTAAAACTCAATCAAGGGCTCGTTAACATGCCTCAGTGGACCTCCTGAACTAAACACCATACCCTCAACTGGGCGTGAAAGACAAAGGCAGCACCCACCAGGGGGTTTTCAACTTGATTTGCTCACCCCACAAAGGATCTCATAGGATTCTATGGAGGAAAGGTTTACAAAACTCCTAAGCGCTAAAGAAAGCCTCACGTTATTCGCTCAGGGACACATTGTTCATTCCGTACCTCCATTCTGACCATTTGCGGAGCATTAATTGGCTAGTCCTGAAATAAGCCACCATCACCCCCCCCCCATTCCAGTCACCATCGAAAGACCATTATGCCAGCCAGCACCTAGGATTGGTAACACCCTGCTTCCCCTTTCCTTTCCATCCTCTCTCTCTCTCTCTCCATCCATCTGTCTCCGAGAAAAACCTAACCCCGTGCAGGCTGGCCGGCTAAACTTTGTGGGCTGTCTCTCAACGCACCCCTTCCCTCTGGGAAACTAGCTCTGGCTGTCTTGACCTACTTCCCTCTGCGATTATGCTACTGCCTGAATGTTAGGGCTTGCTTCAAAACCCTCTATCTATAAGACACTGACTTATCCAGTAGATTTGCTTTGACTTGGCTCTTTTGTCTTGCAGCCCCTGTAATGCAGCACACTCAAGTAAATACAGAATGGTAACCTTGGTCATTGGCTGCAGCCTTGCTACCAACCCATAAACTCCCCTCTATCTTTCACTGTCTGTCTTGTGTGCAGTCAAATTGATAACATGCTTAGTGCTTGTGACTCTCTCTGTTAATGTGGTGTGTGTGAGTGAATTCAGTCTATTTTCAAATGTTTAAGGGGAGGTCTGAAATCAGGCTGTCAGTGGAAGCTCCTCCATAGGGGCTTCAAGAAAAAAGAAAAAATGTATTAATTTAATTGCATTAAATTAATCGATTAAAGGTTTGTGTGACCTAGGCTTTGTTACTAATTAACCCTGGTTTTCTTCTGGTTATCCAATCCCATTGCTTCTCTCTAAATCTCCAAGTCTCTAGTTTCAAACTGGTTTTTCATTCACGCCTGTCGGAGACTGTCAGGGCAGGAGGGTGGGGCCTGCAGACTAGAGTCTCACATCACAAGTCTCCTTTACAACAGTCTTCTCAGTGCAGGGAAGGCCAATTTACTTGTTCCAATTGTTTCAGCCCTTCTACAAATGTTGTCTTTGGCTCATGCACAGCGTACCATCACTACATTAGCCTCACCAACTCCAAACCTCACCAGCCGCCACTGGCCTCAGTCTTCCATCGAACCAATCGATGAAAATCCCCTTAACTGATCCATCAAGGATCAACTTTCATGTTGATTTCCTTTTGGACACTTGGGACATCAGTTAAGAGGAAGTATTAGGTGGGAGGGACTAGCTCTCCCACTGCAAGTGGGTGAAGTGATCTCACAAGCTGCCTCTCGGCTCACCTTTTGCATGTTCAGGCTAGAGAGTCACTCTCCAGTCAGTCTTTTGTCAAGCTCTGAAATGTCCTGTCATTTTCCACTAATCTCCCCCTCCCTAAACCCTCCACTTCCTTAGCCCCAGATCTTGTTGGGAAAGTCACGGAATCTTCTGTTCCCCCTGCTCACTCTGCCCACTTTGTCCTTTTGAGGATTTCTTTCTTCTCCCTCTCTTTTTCTCCCTAACAACTGCTTATACATAGAGTTCGGTCATGAGTGAATGGTCAGAAATAGTTTTTCTCCTATCTAGTTATAGTGAGTGGGTGAGCGTTCAGCTAGGCACCATTCCCCCCCCCTTTCCCCATTCTGTAACAAGTCCTTTTGTTGCACCTTTCACCTTCCTTATCTTTTCCCACTGGCTTTGCCACTGGCAACTATCCAATACCCCTGTGCATTTTGTCCGAATGTATGTATGTTTAAAAGTACACACAATAGCAATATCCAACAGTCCTCTCAAGGATCCCACTACATAGGCATATTCTAATAGAAGCACGAGAGATACCAAGTGCTGGAGGTCTAGAAAAGAGCAGGCCACTGCTTGCAAAAGGTAAGGATAGAACGGCATCTAACTCTCTTAAACAAGGCTCAGGTTTCAGCTAAGTACAGTACAATATATTCCAACTTGTTAAGCGTAAAGGTGGTGCTGCAGATTCTGCTAAACTCCTACAGGACCCCTGTCTGCATGCTGCTCTCCATACACAAAGAAGGAAGGATTGTGCTCTTCAGGTATTCTATAAATCGGATAATGTCCTGACACCTTGAGTAAGAATCAATATTAAAATTATTACATAGTTCATTCACATCCAATAAACTGCTGCTTCTACTTATGGTGACACCTACATTCTACTCATCCATTGAGATGGAGGGGGAAAAAAGAGAGGAACAAAAATCTTAGAATTGTTTGTTGAAGGTAGTAAGCCTCCAATACGCATTTGAGAAGATTACCATTTGGTAACCAAATATCTTTATGTATTCCACCTTCAGTGAGTGAATACTACAAAATTTGGAGATGTTAAAAAAAAATTTTTAAAGGTTGGAATATGGTTCCCAAAAATCAAGGAAAATAGTTTAACCATTCTACCAATATTTGCAGAGAGATTGCATGTACCACCAGCACCCTTAGAATATGAAACTACAGGATTTGATTTCCAAAAATAAATAGTCCTTCCAGGTTTTTTTAAAAGGTTGTATTTCACCATTTTAAACACTGCAAATATCCTTCATTTTTTATTTACAAACATAAAATAGCAGTGTGATGGATATGAATATTCAATGCTCTTTAAGTGGGGGGGGGGAGGCTGACCTGTAAGCCTTCAAGGGAATACAATCAGTACAAGGGTAATGGGAAATGGTCAAAGATCTCTATAATACTGTAAAGTCTTGGGAGAAGTTAAAGGGCTGCATTTAAAAAAAAAATAACCAGAAGCAATATTAGCTCCTGTGTGGCTTAGTGCAGTTTAACAGCTCTTGAGATGTTAAGAAGAAGAGATTACAGAAAGAAATAAAATCTTTCACATCATCCTCACAATGCTATTAGAGCTTATAATAAAATTAATTGTCTCATTTATATAACATACTAGTTAGTGAATAATAGCATTTCACTGACAACATTTTCACCGATACTGTAATTTAAAAAAACGTTTTGTACATCTCTACAATATCACCACAAACACTGACATTATGAGTGTCACTTCAAAAAAAAAATTCATGCTACCAGTTCTCTAGTTTGGAATGGGAACCCAATAATTACAGGAATGCATGTGCAAGAGTATGACCCTTCAGGCAGAAGGCAACAATGCCAACAGCTAATTATTCAAATAAGATGGCTAAATGGGATGGGGCTTTCATTACATTTAGCAGTGCCATAACAATGATGTTCACACTTCAAAAAGGCAACCACAGTAGCAAATATGTTCTTCAAAGACACTTGCAAAAAGCAAGAACGACAAGTTTCGTTTTACATAATGTATTTGCACTTCTCATATTGTAATCCAGACATTCAGCAACGGTTCTGAATCATTTAGGAGTAAATCTATTCAATCTCAAGAAAATCTCTTACCTTTCCCATAGAAGAACTTTCTATAGTAATATGCACCAAGATCAATGTGTTCAATGATATAACGTTTTACTTTCTCCCTGTGAATTGGTTGGTTTTCCCTGGGTACTTCCAGTACAGAAACACCTGCATTTGTGCAGTGAGAGCTTAGTGAAGACTCAAAAGAGCAACTGTCTCCTGAAGAAAAAGATGCCGAGTTTGCCCTAGAGAGTGAAATCCGCCTATCACCTTCCCCACCAGTTTCGTTTCTGAAATAAGGACAACTCAGTACCAGATCATTACTTTTCCCATCACCTTCATCAGCATCAAGGTTCTCTTTTGAATTGAGATCCTCTTTACTCCCCAAAGGAGATTCACAGCTTCCAATATGGCCTGCCGCCATTTGAGTTTGTGATGCAGCTGAAGCACCAGTGGTTATATTTTTTCTTTTTCCTACATTAATTCTGGTAGCCATTGCTTCATTTATGTTGAACAGAATGCTCTGAACATCATAATGTGCAAAACACTTCTGACAATTCCAAGGATGAACATTCTTCTCAAGTCTACCATCTTCTAATTCAGATGAGAACTTAAGAGTTTCGTGTTCACTTTTAGCAGTTCTAAGTTTCCTAAAAAGAGATGTCTCTACGGATTCAGACTTCAATCTCCATTTGAAAGATTTGTCCCGGTCTCGACCAATAAGCAGGGCACTATCAATGTAATCCAGTCCAGCAATTCTGACAAACTCGCCTCTGGAAATCTGTGTGGCTGCATGGAGACTTGGAGAAATTGTGGAGTCACAGTGAAAAAAATCAGAAAATCCAAATGGTGTGTGTGTTTTATGCTCAAAGTTTTCCACTCTGTAGCCTCGAAGCATTGCAAAAAAATTCTCTCCAGACAAACCTTGTCTGTCTATTGATGAAGTACTCCCATATTCCCTATGAAGAGCTGCTCCTGTATTTGGGTTGACAGCATTCTGGTCCAGCACATCCTCCGAGTCAATGTCACTGATTGTAACATCACTGTTGCTTCTTTGCCTGATAGGGTGAAGCCCCCTATGAGGAGAATGGATAAACAGGTCTCCTAATGCATATTTAGACTCTGCGAATTCTAAATCAAGGTGTTCTTTTTGTTGCCCCTCGTTCTGGTCCCCATTTACTGACCCAACAGTCTCATAACTGGTTTGAGGTCTATTTTCCCATGTAGCTTTGCTTAGTTCCTTGACACAATCTTTTTTAGGTGGCCATTCAGATACTCTGGCTCGAACCCCCATTTTAGGCATAGCTGGAGTACCATTGGCTGGATTGCTATTTTCACCTTTGTTTGTTGAACTTAAAGAAGCAGGAGGACCCATATTACCATTCAGGGCTTTAAATTTTCTGGCAAAATAGTCATCAGACTGCATAATTCTTGCAGATTCCTTGAACTTTGAGGAGGCTCTGCTGGGTTTGTGCTTTTCTTCCTGTGAAGATTTCTGATCACTCATATCCACGCAAGGGAGCACAAAGCCTTATCTTAAAAACCAGTGCTGTTGGTGCAACATTTCCATTACTTTATAAGATATGAAGGAAGGGAGCAAGCAAGGGTCTCTCTAAAGATCTTTCAGGTTGTCATTCCGGAAGATCTCTCGGTAGAAGTCATTTTTGGATCTGATACCAATTTTGTTTTTCTCCATGTACCTGTACATCAAAAGTGAAAGAAGAAAACAATTAACACAATTTCCACGCAAAAGGTCAAACTAAATAGTCTAAAATGAGTATATAGCACTGTCAGCATCAGCTCTGATATACAAGAAAACATCCAAACTAAAGGACACATTCAAAATTATAGAAAGGTACAGATAATTATCTTCTATTTTAGCATGCTGTAATATTGGTCCTTTCTAGTTGTAGTAGGCTGCAATTCTGTAGATTTGTTAGTAACCCTGAGGCAACTATGGAACTATTGTGAGGAAATTAGCTACACTGGACCTAACTGGCTGCAATCAGAAAGACATTACTAAGTCCCAGATCTTAGTTCACCTCCAGCCTGCAACCCTTTGTGTCACTGAACTAGAACTGAGAATAATGCTGGACCCCAAGCCAGAAAATTCAACAATTCCAAGAAATCCAGTAATCAATATTCGTAACTGAGTCAACATCTTTTTTTCTTTTTTTTAATGAAAAGCAGTTTTGGATGATGAATTTAGGAGAAAGAGCAGGGAAAACTACCGTAGTACAGGGGGGCACCGGTATCCACGGATTCCTCAACCACGGTTTCAATTATCCACGGTTGAGGAATCCCCCCCCGCACCCTCCACAGCCCCCTCCGCACTTACTTTTAGCAGAAACCTCCGTTCTTTTCTTCAAAAGTTCCGAGTTTCCATTTGTTTTAGGCCTGAGCAACTAGACTTAGGTGATAGCTAGAGTCTCAGCAAGGTTGCAGAGACTCTAGCTATTAACTAAGTCTAGTTGCTCAGGCCTAAAACAGATGGAAACTCGGAACTTTTGAAGAGAAGAACGGAGGTTTCTGCTAAAAGTAAGTGCCTAGGGGGGCTGTGGAGGGTGCGGGGGGGGGTCGCACTCGCCCCTGCACTTACTTTTAACGGAGAAAGCTCAGTTTTTTTCTTCAAAAGCCTTTGCTGCAGGCCTTACCACCAACAAGTCTTCAGTGCTAGAAAGTCTCAGCAACCTCTCAGCAAGGTTGCTGAGACACTCTAGCACCGAAGACTTGTTGGTAAGAAGGCCTACAGCAAAGGCTTTTGAAGAAAAAAATCACGGAGCTTTCTCCGTTAAAAGTAAGTACTTTGGGGGGTTGTGGAGGGTGCGGGGGGTCGCGCAGGCCCGGGGGGGTCACGCAGGGCCCCCCCGAAAACCACAGAAATGGGCATTCGCCCATTTCCGCGGTTTCAGGTATCCACAGTGGGGGCTGGAACATATCCCCCGTGGATACCGGGGTCCCCCTGTACTTTATAATTCTCTTTCCTGTTGCTTCTCTGCTTCAATGCAGCCTCCCCCAGTTAGCTTCCCCTTCTCCAACCCTTGAGGTTTGAATTGCATGTTTGAGAAAACCCTGTTATGAGATACGAGTATCTCATTTTGATTTTACAGAACAATCAAAATTACTTAGGTTTATCATGGTCAGATATGTTGTCTTTGCCCATTCCTCATAATACAGAGTAGTTATGTAGGGACTAAATTTGTTGGCTAAAATACTGGGTTGGCTAAAATACTGGGCTTAATAATCTGGTCCCTTTTTGGTCTCACAGTCTTAAACACAACAGTAAACACAAGATAAAGTTACAACTTTTACCACAAGAGAAAAGTGTGTTAAAATATTCACAAATTTAAAATATTTATACCCCACCTTTCACCTCCCAATAGGAAGGCGCTCAAGGCAGCTTACAGCATGCACAAAGTTATACACTTTATTAAATGTGGTATGTACCAGACAACCGGTACAATTTTAAAGGTCTTTATTACGTCTCAAAATATACATGGCTGTCAGTCCCATATTTCCTGTTTCGCTAAACTTTATTAAATGTTTTAAATTTAAAATTATTTTATTTCAATACAACCCAAAACTAAAGTAGCACAAGAGAACAAGCAACACAACAGCAAAGTAACAGGGGACAATATATAACTGCAGCAGTAAAGTCAAACTTAATCTCCCAAAGCCACAAACAAAAAGGTGACTTTACAGCCACTGTCAGAATCTGATCTCCAACAGCAGGGACTTCCACATTCAGGGTGCCACCACAGAGAAAACTTTTTCCCATGTTGCCACAAGCCAAGCTTCTGCCAGCAGAACATACAGGAGGGCTCCCTCAGCTGACCCTAGGGGTTGTTAAGTCATTTCATAAAGGAGGTGGAATCCTGGTCCTAAGCCATTTAAAAAGGTAACCAATTCAACAGCATGAATTGCACCTGGAAACAGACTGGTACCCAGGTAGCTGATGTCACAGCAGAGTGACATGGTTACGTTTAACGTTAATGTTGTTGTTCAGTCGTTAAGTCGTGTCCGACCTTTCGTGATCCCATGAACCATATCCCGCCAGGCCGTTAATAGTCAATTAATAATCAACATTTGCCCTCCTAAATAAAAGGTGGTTTTAATATCCAACTAGAAAGTTTCTAAATAGTCTATCAAGTACAGTATATAAAGATTTTCAGATACTTATAAAAGAAAAAATAGAACTTGGATTGATCTTAGTTGAGAGAAAGCAGAGACCAGAGAACTCAAATGGCTTGGGGTTTTTTTATAGCATCATAGTTACAGTATGTACAAAATAAGCCTTCAGAAAATAGAAATTATGGAGATGTTTATATCCAAATGCCTCTCAAACTCCAAACAAGTTTAAATTGAAAACACCCTCTTAAGATTTTCTGCAGATACCAGTAATCTGTAGGCAATAAAAGTATACAAACATACTGAAAGCCTTACACCACAGAAAGGGATAGCTTACCTCAACATTTCAATTGGGATAGATTGCCAGATTGTTAAAACTGTTGACAATGTGGAGACTTCAGTTGATGACGGTTACTTATAGCTATGTCCTGTGCTTTTTGTTCTGTTGCCAACAGTAAGTTTAGATTAAACTGGAATACATGCTATGTTTTTAATACGATCAATTCAAAGGTATGTAATGATGTCATAATATGTTGTACATAAACAGGTTGCAGCAATTTAACAGAGCGAAGAGATTGCCCCAATTATGTATGATCTCCTCATTATGTGATAAATTTGGGGAGAGAGGCAGGAAGTCTCTTTCTCAATGGCAATTATTGCCAGAAAAAAGAATCAGCTAAAGGGACTACTGAAATTCTATAAAATTATTTTGGACCACAATGCCAAAAGCACCAAAACACTCTGGAGCCAATTTCCATGGCAAAGGAGCAGAGGCGTCTATACGACACCCCCACGTGACGCCACAAGCCCCACCCCCTGGAGTGATGTCACTCTTGCTGTGCCTCCGCTGAAATTCGGTGGCAGTGCGGCGTGAAAGCAACCCCCCGAGGGGATTTCAGTCATTTTTAGGCCGTGTGCAGCCCGGGAGAGCCAATTCTCCCACCACAAGCAACCGAGAAAACGCCAGGGGTACTTTCGCGCCATGGCAAAAGTGCAACCCCCATGCTGCTTGATACCCCCGCCTCCCGGGGCCCCCTAACGATGCCTCTGCATAGGAGGTCTATAGTCCAAATGAAAAAAATTAAAATAGTTGTCAAACGGAAGTGCTAACTGTTTCCGAGCATGTCAGATAATGTTCATGAAAAGTTTTAAGTTGCAATCCTAAACACTTACCTGAGAGTAAGCCCCAGTGAATACAGGGGAACTTACTTCTGAGTAAGCATGTTTAGGACTACACTGTTATGGTATGATGAAAATAAGTTGCATTTACTTAAATTTCTTCAAAGGATTCTTTTTGGCTATATTCAGGCCGTTTTCTTTATATAACACATTAAGAGGAAAAAGCTGAAGGCATTGACCCACTATTAGGCTGATGTTGGTTTATCCTGCTAGGACACTGGATATTATGCAATATCCACAGGACCAAAAAATATAGCTTTGAGCTTGACACATCAGTCAACTTGTTAAATGCAGGTCTTTCCAAGTATCCTCAATATTTAAATAACGGCCCCAATGTATGCTACACTGTAGAGCAGTGGTTACCAACCTAGGGGTCGCAATCCCCAAAGGCAGTGTTTCCCAAACGTTTTCGACCTGCAGCTCCCTAGCCATGACTCCCCATTACATTATGTTGATGCCTGCCAATTGGTATTGCACTGTTTTCTGAGAGAATTCCGTGGCTGCAAAGCAGTTCCTGGGGGGTTGCGGAAACATTCCTGGCAAACGCATCTCATATTTCCTCATATTTAATTTTTACATAACTTTAAAACCTATAAAGTTTCTTTCTTGCTAAAATGCATCCCTGTTAATATTACTGCTCTCGCTCTCTCACTCAGAGGAAGTGTCTGATGCTCTCGAGGCTTTTGCTCACTTTGTGTTACTTTCTGCTTGCCTTTTAGCATCTCTGTTATTAGGTCACTCCCCCCCCCCATGAGGCTGCTTATGTGTACAACTTTAAAATGTGATTTTAAAAGGTGTGATGTATTAAACAGTGTAATTTATTTAAAAACCAATGATATTACTTCCCGCTTACTGACATCACTTCCAGCCCTAGGTCTTAGGGGGGTCCCGACAGATTTTCATTCTACAAAAACGGGGTCCTGGTGCTAAAAAGGTTGGGAAGTACTGCTGTAGAACTTGAGTACTGGAGGGATGAATTTTGCATTTCTGCATCATGTTAACCTTCAACTATTTAAAATGTGGGTGGGGGAAGACTACAATAATCTAGTTTTCTGATTACTCATCACAGCCTGTCATGTCCTAAAAACCATATGCTAAACAAAATCCCACAGGGGTGTGTTCTTGTTCACCTGTGTTTGCAACATCTATAAAACAGGCAAGTACTCACCTGCACAGGAATATGGACAGGATTACTACTACTCCCAGAGGGAAAGTTGTGCAGTGAGCAATTGTTCAAAGTTACTTTAAACGATGTACATTTGCATTTGCCAGTACACAGCATGATAGCTAAGCTTAAAAACTGTATTGATGGCAAATACACCAGATGAGTTGGTTTATAAATCAACTCGTATGTATGTAGAGGTAGTGAATGTAGGACTGGTGTATAGAAGCTGAGCAAATCCCATTTTCCACCTATTGGGAAGATTGGTTAAGAAATAAATCAAGTCAAAACACCCAGGGAAGCGAATTAGATCCAAACCAGAGAATATCATCTGTAGACAGATTGGTAAGAAAGCAAAAGAGGTCAGGGTTTCAATCCTGCCATTTTATAAGAAACTAGAGAAGGCAAAATGGATCAGCAGAGCAGAGCAGTTTTTCCAAGTGTTAATTCCCAAATATTCTCCCCCACCGCCACCACTGTACAGTATAATGGAAAATTATGACCTGGCTATATTTATTTTCAATAAATATTTGGCAGGTATGAGTTCTATGACTTGACATTCAAATGGGATTACTTCTGCAATATTCTTGTGTTGCATATCATTTGAACATTATTCCAAGGGAGAAATATGCAGGAAATGACAGATTAATTTCTATGTGAAATGAACTCTCAAAAAAAAGGTGTATAGAAAAGGTAATTCTGCATAACATGTTTTTTCAAAGTTTCTATGATGCGATTGACAATGTTTAAGGAATACGGGAATTAAAGCCATGTAGTAAAAGAATCTTGAACTTTAATTGGAATAAAAATCACATTAAAATCCAAGGAACTGAGCCCAACGTTTCGTTCCAGCCCCGTGGAACCTCTTCATAGGAATCTTGAAAGATCATAGATGGTGCTGTCCTCAATTCATCATAGTAAATTTAAACCAAAAAACGCAGGGAAACCCCAGCGGTCTTCACTCTCCCTTTCTTTCCATGCTGGATAGTTCTGCTGTTACAGTGTCAGTGTCAGTTACAGTTCGTTCTACTGCTGCAGTGTCAGTTGCAGTATCTCCACTGTCAGTCACCTCGGATTCCATTCCCCCTCCCAAGTCTGATTTCCCATGTAGGACAGGCAACCAAATCCGATTCGTGAATGTCAAGTCTTGCTGACGATTCATCAGTGTTCCCATTCGTTTTTTACTTATTTCTAGAGCTTCCAGGTGGCGTAGTATTTTAAAATTGCTTTCCCTTTGCAGGCACACCGTTTTATCAAATTGGATCGTGTGCTTTTCTTTCAATGCATGTTCGGCAATTGAAGATTGATCCGGATGATTCAGCCTGAGAGATCGCTCGTGTTCCGCCACTCTTGTTTTTATAGCTCTACTCGTCATCCCGATGTAACATTTATGACATTCACAAGTTACACAATAAATCCCTGGGTTGGATAGTGCTGGACATTTGTCTTTTGGGTTGCCTAGAACTTGTTGTAGTTTAGAAGTGGGTTTGAAGATTGTTTTTACGTTTCCCTGTTTTAATATTCGTGCAATTTTATCAGTTGTACCTTTAAACGGTGTGCCTGCAAAGGGAAAGCAATTTTAAAATACTACGCCACCTGGAAGCTCTAGAAATAAGTAAAAAACGAATGGGAACACTGATGAATCGTCAGCAAGACTTGACATTCACGAATCGGATTTGGTTGCCTGTCCTACATGGGAAATCAGACTTGGGAGGGGGAATGGAATCCGAGGTGACTGACAGTGGAGATACTGCAACTGACACTGCAGCAGTAGAACGAACTGTAACTGACACTGACACTGTAACAGCAGAACTATCCAGCATGGAAAGAAAGGGAGAGTGAAGACCGCTGGGGTTTCCCTGCGTTTTTTGGTTTAAATTTACTATGATGAATTGAGGACAGCACCATCTATGATCTTTCAAGATTCCTATGAAGAGGTTCCACGGGGCTGGAACGAAACGTTGGGCTCAGTTCCTTGGATTTTAATGTGATTTTTATTCCAATTAAAGTTCAAGATTCTTTTACTACATGGCTTTAATTCCCGTATTCCTTAAACATTGTCAATTGATAGCTGGCCATGAAAGCTTTAGAATTTCTATGATGCCTTTAACCAAATACAATTTATAAGAACTACAGTGGTGGAAAAGGACTAGAAAGCACTACAGTACAATGAAATAATTATGAATGTATTTCATGAATACATAGCTCAAATCATAAGTCAGGATTACAAAAAACCCTGCAGTATAAATGATTACTCCTTAAAACCACATTTTAGATTCATGATTAACAGTCAGGCTTAGACAAAGATCAGGAAAATGCATTCAGCTTGATTCCACAATTATTGGAGTAATTATTTCTGTGAATATCTCTATTCATTGTAAGTGAGATGGATTGGGAACACACACTTAAAATAATTTTGCAATGGTCTGAACTATGGGACATTAATCTTAAACCAAACTTAGCTAAACAAGACTTCAAGCTGACAAGTTCTTGTCACCTGAACCACTGGCTACTGTATAGTTTTTCTATTTTGAATCATAAGGGCCTTCTTTTACAGACTGAAGGTGCTGCCTGTGACCCGCTGAGTACATGGCAGTTCAAGTATCTTAATAGAAAAAGGAGCTATACTCTCAATAAATCATCCTTTTCTACTGTGAGGCTGAGACCACATACCACTAGTTCCATGTGTCAACAGAATATAGCATGCTGCCTCTTTAAAAACTGTTCCATTTGCTAATGGAAACTTTCACGTGCAAATCACCACTACTTCAATTAATAAGTTACAGTCCTGGTGTCCACATGTTTCACAGTAAAGTGGAGCCCCTGTATCCGTGACTTCAGCATCTGCAGATTTGTCTCAACATGAATGTTTTGCAGATTCAGGGGGCCAAAGTAAAAACATTTTAAAAAGAAAAAAGTTAAAAAGCACTCTTTATCTTTTTGCTGCAAACCACTGCATTTTCTTGCTTGTATAAAGTGAAATCGCGCTCCGGAAGCCTCTTTCAGGTTGCGTAACTCCCCTTCCCCTCTCCCAGAATGCATTGCAAAGTTGGATAGGATTAGGCCCCAAATCAGGTTTAGGCACACAGAAGGCACAGACAGAAGTTCGGTCACCACTATACTCTGTCTGAGCACAGCCATTTTTCTAGGCTAGTGTAAAGCCCACAAGAGAAATGTGTATCTGGCCTAATGCAACTTCAGTATTATGAAACTCATTACACTCACATAGTAAAGACTGGCAGAATTATAAGGTTGGTTAATTTTACCTGGCAGATACTTTAACGTGGGGCAATTCTGGTTGACCACAGCAAGGTAAGTGAGGCTTGTATCAAACAATCATACGGTTTCCAAATTTCATACTAATGTAATTAGGAGGTCGATTACCTCCCCTGGCTAATGCAGGTCGATTCCCACCTGCTAATGCACATCTTGCCACCCTGTGAGACGGTTTTCCCAACAGAAGCTGAGCAGTTGTGACAAGGTAAAAAAAAGTTTTAAAAAATCCTGCTTCTGCCTACTCCAAGGAAGACCCAGGCATTTCAAGGAGATACCCTTTGCATAGAGTGTGTTACAGTGTGTTCCATCATGCATTCTTCTCTTCCCACTTCCGCTTGACTCCATTTTTGAAAACAGGGTGAATAAAGGACTCTTTTCTATAACCAAGTAAGTTCCAAATCTCTCTCTCCAAGAAGACAGTTGGCAAGTAGAGTAGAAAGTTTGCATTTCTATGCTTTCTGACAGTTTATGAAGTTGTTTTCCTTCTTATGTCACTGTCATGTAAACTCAGATTTCTTCTATTTAAATACAATTTTACTTTCTGAAATTATAAAACGTGCCTTGGAGTCACTGGCACTCAGACCATCCATATTTGCTGTAGCTATTCATTACTAAAAGTTTTGGTGTCCCATAAAAATTGGGTTTCCTTTTTGGTTCCCTTATATGAGAATATTAAGCTGACCCTTGTGGCCTGGTTTAAACAACTGAGGTGCTGGCAGTTCTGCCAAGGTTCCTTTTTATTACATTTCGGGGCTCTGTGCAGCTCCCAGAAAGACTGGGAATTGGGCATGACAAGAGGTTAAAAGGAATAAATCTCTATGCCCAGTTCTCCACAGTTCAATCGTAGGCAAACCTATGGTGCAAGTGCATAACAGCTAAGCTCTTTTGCCCTGCATTCCCCAGATCCAGGTGGCCATGACAAGAACTGCAGCTTCGTTTTCTGCTGACTGGAGGCAGGGAAAGCAGGATGGGTTTCGTTTTGCTGATGTGATCTTTGATGTGACTGAGTGCGTAGCACACTCTTACTCACCCTCATTCCAGTTGACTCAGGAACTTCTCTGCTAGTGCTCCCAGTTATCCAAGTCCATCTGCTGCTGCTGCCACCGCCGCCTCCTCCCCCCCCCCCAAAAAAAAAATCTGCTGTAGATTTAGAATGATCCTGTTTGCTGGGAGGCAGGACTAAAACTGCGTGTGAGCTTTAATCACATTAGGGAATACAGTGAATTCTTGTTTTACTGGACCTGTCTATGAGAAAACAGAGCAATTCATCCCAGTCTCTCCTAGTTCGTTCCCATCACTGTACTGTTATCCTGTGTACAAGCTGTCAAGTACCTTTTTGTTCAACTTCACAAATTTTTTTTCCCACATTTTTATACCGCCCTTCCTCCAAGGAGCTCAGAGTGGTGTACATATTTCCTCCCCTCCTTTTGTCCTCACAACAACCCTGTGAGGTAGGTGGGGCTGAGAGACAGTGACTGGCCCAAGGTCACCCAGGAAGCTTCGTGGCTGAGCGGGGATTTGAACCTGGATCTTCCAGGTCTAAGTCCGACTCCCAAACCACTACACCATCCTGGCTCACAGGTCAAATTCAGGTTAAAGCATCTTTTTTTAATTTCCCAAAGAACAAAGTCACTGGAACAGCAATTCCCTATTTAATTAGCTACTAAGAGAACAATCCAGATGATTATTGTTATTAAGATGGCAGACATCAGCCCTAACAAGTAATACACAAAATTCCATGATAAACAAGGGAAATAAGATCTGGTTTCAGTGTCTGTTCTCTCATTGGTGAAATGCCAATGGAGTTAAAGTCTTGGAATAGTTTTTCCCCCTCTGAAAATCCTTATTTTAGTCTGCACAATCAATATACAGTATTTTCTTAGGAAAAGTGAACAAGCTGCACTATTTGACCATTAATCGTTCCTTTTGGAAGCGAGGCTGATAGCAGAGGTTCTACTTAAGTTCCTCAGATTCTGTTCATGAGCTGCGTTCACACTAGGGAAGAAGCAAAGAGACAGAGACCCTCCATGTGATAAAAGCAATTAAAGGATTAAAAGGATAGAGAACCACAAACCATCACAGATCATAAAGTCTGTTTTCTGAGGAAACCATTATGTCTAGAAGGGCTCCCTTATCAAACCTTTTATAGCCGCATTTCAGGAGCATGAAGTGCTAGAATTAGATATTAATATAGCAACAATAGCGGCCAGTGAAAACAAATCTCCTCTTCCTCTCTGCCTGGTAACATGCAACAAAACAGTGACATGGTATCATCACACTGAATTTTCCCATCTCCTGCACCATTTTATGGCTGCTACTTGCAGGAACAGGAAAACTTACTACTTGATCACATCGCGCATCTTGCTTTGTAACAACAGCATTACCGGAAGAGGAAGGGACATAGGGCTGCTGTTTTTTTGTGACAGCCACGCAGCTTCAAACACCCACTTTCTGGTCATCCTGCCACCAAGAGAAGATGGGAAGACCCCAAATGCAAAAAGCAAAGCAAAGAGAAAGATCTCAAAAGGGCAGATTATTTATTACCCCAACATGTTACAAACCATATAACTCTTCGCCAGGACTGAACGGATTTAGTTCATTCAGAAGATAAAAGCTACCTTCCACATCATTCCAAATTTCCCCGAAGGAATGACCCAGCAATTCTTAGGATCAGCTAAGCAAGATTACTCATTCTGCGGTTACAAAGGGGGGAAAAAATCAGTTTTAAGGGACAAAATAAAAGTGTACTTTATATTAGATGTTTTTATATTAGTACCATTTGGGGCCCAAGAAGAAAAACATGGCTATGGTGAAGCTGAATTACTGTAATCTACTTTACATGAAGCTACTTATAAAGTGCAACTGGATAGAGAAGGTAGCTGCCAAACTAACAAATTGCACCAGGGGTCATCAGGACCATGTCTTAATTGGCAGCCTTTTTGTTTTCAAGTACAATTCAGAGTGCTAGTTAGGACGTTGTTGTTGTTGTTCAGTCGTTAAGTCGTGTCTGACCCTTCGTGATCCCATGAACCATATCCCGCCAGGCCTTCCTGTCCTCCACTATCTTCCTGAGTTCGCTCATTTTCATGTTCGTTGCATCGGTGATGCTGTCTAACCATCTCATCCTTTGCCTTCCCCTTCTCCTTTTGCCTTCAATCTTTCCCAGCATCAGAGTCTTCTCCAGAGAGTCCTCTCTTCGCATTAGGTGGCCAAAATATTTGAGCTTCAGCCTCAGTACCTGTCCTTCCAGGGAACAGTCAGGCTTGATTTCATTTAGGATTGACTGATTTGATCTGAGTTATGACCTATAAAACCCTAAATAGCTCAGGACCTAGGAACTTGAAGGGCCATCTTTTCCTGGATTAATCTGGATCCCCCACCCCCTGAAGTTAATCTGGGGAGGCCCTGTTAATGAGCGATTGTATTTTGTTGCTATACTGCATTATCTTTGGGGAGAGGGGGTAATGGTAAGCAACATTGGGCTTTCCTAGGAGGATAGGAGGGCAGGATACTTTTAAATAGGTAACGAAAAAAAGACAATTTTGACAGATGAAGTTTATCACACAAGAGAAAAAAGTGCATCTGCTGAAACACCCTCTTTTCTGAAACTATTAAATGTACGGGTAACAGAAGCCAGTCCTCGAGCCTACTTGTATTTAAGTACTGCCTTAAAGAAGAGAATATTTCCAGCATGTTACCATTAATGCAATTGTTAAAAAAAATGAAATATGGTCTTCTTGGTTGGTTCAGTTTTATTTTCAAATGTATAGGGTTCTTTTTTCAAAGAGGAAAGCAGTAAAGTTCAAGAAATTGTGTCCTTTTTCACAACCCTAAGTTCACAGATAAGGCTGAATCAAAAATTGATCCTCAATTATATTTCTTTATATTACATTGTAGTCAAGAGCAAAAAAGTTTCTTCTTTCCTCTTGCAGATTGACAGAAAGTAAAACACAATTAACTGCAGAATGAATTTATGCAGTATAACCCACATCCAGTCCATGTCAAATTGTATCACTACATAATACAGATCCAAGATTAACTTGCTAAATATAGAGTGCTATAATTTGATTGCTCACAAGACTTAGCTGGGAAGCATACAGCTGCTGTATAATCCACACTCCAACGCCTCTCCAGACAAAACTACCAACTGCCAAGTGCAATCCAATAATTAGCATACACAAGATGGAAGGACTAGACCAGGACATCAGCTTATCTGCTTCACAGAAAATCAATTGTTTGGAAACAAATCTAAGGCTACTATAACCTCAGAAATTCCACAATAAATAGTTTGCAGAAAGAGGAACAGCAGTGGATATAGGAGTGCATTTTAAAGTGAGAAGAACACATGTCTAGGATAATCCCATACTTTTCTGAAATGCAATTAAAAAAAACAGTTGACTACAACAATCCACTATGATAGTAAGGCTGAATGCTCTCTCAAAAGGTTATCTGCCAATTCAGTTGTTGCCCAATCAGAATTCAACCACATTGGACAAAGGCTGTCTCCTACAGAAAAATCAGTGTTGGGAAAGTAATTGAAGAGAAGCATCAGAGGGAGAGGTGTCCAAACCATTCCCAGTCTGCCCCTTCTCCACCTCTCCCCAAACAACCTTTGCTCTGCAATATTTCAAATGCACTTGCATCGCCAACCATGAATCTGGAACCGGGGCAAGGATGAGCAACTTAGGACAAGGGTGATTTGGAGTAGAAAGGGCAGGCAGAGCAAAGCACACAACATACCTACTCCCGCCGATTTCCTACTCAAAACCCTCCTCTCAAACCAACAGTAAACCCAAGCGCCATCCATGACCTCTCATCTCCAAAGCCTTCACGTGGTGATGTAATAACACACAGCCAAGAGAATCACTCCATTGCTCCATCCTTTTCCCATCCTGTCTGCAAATGTCAGGGGTCCCTTTGTCACTGGAGGGGCTCAGATGGAAGCTTCCATTTGTAGTTGGAGTGGACAGAAGAAAGGAGGAACAGATGGAACACAAAACTCTTGCATGCGGAAGGGGAGAGTGCTTCCGTCACTGCCTAGGGTTGCACAATGCACATTATCACAACTATGACAAGACCAGCCTCCCATGAATCTTAGTGAGAGTCAACCAGATAGGAGGATGTCTGTAGCAGGCACTTTTCTGAAGGTACCTACAAACCTGGAGCTTGGCCTAGCGGGGGAAAAATCTAAACTATAGATCAAGCCTTCACCTACAGAGATGATTTTAAATAGCATAAACAAAATTATTCAGCAGTAGTTATGTCAAGATACTGTACACCTCATTTGACCATCAGAACATTTTTATTGATTTATTTTACTACGTAAACCGCTTTGTGAACTACTCCTGTTGAAAAGCAGTAATAAAAGTATTCTTATTAACAACAACAACAACAACAACACTAAATTATGGGTGTCACATGGGGTAGCAATACTGGTTTAACTGGTATGGGGAGGTTCACTCTCCTGTGCGCCTGAGGGGGGACATGACTGAGACATAAAATTATGCATGGGATAGAGAGAGTGGATAGAGGGAAAATTCGCACAACACCAGAACCAGGGGACATGCACTAAAATTGAGTGGAGGGAGAGTTAGAACGGACAAAAGAAAATATCTTCACCAACGTGTAATTAATCTGTGGAACTCCTTGTCAAAGGATGTGGTGATGGCACCTGGCCTAGATGCCTTTAAAAAGGGGATTGGATAGATTCACGGAGGAAAAGTCGATCACAAGTTACAAATCATAAGCATCCTCCTGGTTTTAAAAGTACGTTTTCTCTGTATGCCAGGTGCAAGGGAGTGGCAACAAGATACTGTCTTTTGTGTTCCCTGAGGCATCTGGTGGGGCCATTGTGAGATAAAGGAAGCTGGACTAGATAAGCCTTTGGCCTGATCCAGCAGGGCTTTTCTTAGGTTATGTGCCGTTTTTCTCTTGAAAACTGTTCTGTTTAAGAGGGGATTTCATTTTGGAAGCAAGTCACCACTTCACCAGGCCAATTTTCAGAAGAAATACAGCATGTGGGGAGGGAGGGACCTCCCCATGAACCTCAGTTTTAACTAGGTACACTGTTCAGTGAGGCTGTTTTAACAACAACAAAAAAGGCACTTCCAGTTTGAAGCACACCTCCAGAGCATGTATTGCATGCTCTTGTTGTTTGGCCCCAAGGGACATTGCTTGGGTTCAAATACAATGCTAAACCATGAGATCTTTCCCCTGAAAACCTCTTTTGAAAAACTGTGCTTACTGAAATCTGGTTCTCCCAAACCACCTTTAAAAGCTTTTTTGCACCTTTTCAGAAGACACCTTGTTGATGCAATCTGCAGTTCCATCATCAATTACTTAGAATAATTCTTAATTACGAACATTTCATATGAGAGATCTCACACACACACACACACACACACACACACACACACACACACACACACAAAGTGCTCTTGATCTGGCATAACAATTTGTTATTTCTCCTACAGCCCCAAACACACTATTTGTATGCATGAGTTGAGAGACTCAGCCTTGCATAGGCCTCATACTTTACATCACATAATTTTCTGCCAAATTTCTAAACAGCACCTAGCATATCCAAACATAGTTTGGTATGCAAGTGAGCAATATGCCTGAAGCCCACACTTGCTGCAAGGCACTTTGGTTCCTATGAGACCCACATAATTTTGCCTGTTTGTACTGTGCAGCTCTACAGAACAATGTGCAGTTAGGAGATAAACAGAGAAACAAAATGAAAAGGAGGAAGAGAAAGTGCAGGAAAGTAAAGTCTGTCAAGTGAAGGGGGGGAAACATTTCACAGGGGGTGAAACATAAGCACCTTGTACAGTATATTTTTCAAAACTAGCCTTGTAGATTAGGGGTTGTGCCGTCTCACAGAAGAAGTTTTCCCCAAACCTTCCACACAGGAACAGGAGGAATTATGAATTTCTGGTCTTACCCTTCAGCTTGAAAATAAACAGACCTGTAGACAGTTAGTTGCCTGGCATTAACATTTATATCCCACCCTTTCACTTTTAGAGAAGGTACTCAAGTAATAATCCATAATATACAATAAGTTAAACTAACTAAGAACCTCTTCTGTAATATTTTATGTATGGGCAGAACATTCCTGATGCTTCTCCCACTTCTAAAACTGCTTCTACTTCCAATGGTACTGCTGCCTCCAGTCTCTTCCATAACTGTTCTTTGTCAGCATGGAGTGCCTAAGCTCTTTTAGCAGAGAGACAGACCCAAGTTCTCCAATGAACTTGGAGCTGAGAAATACTGCTCCTCTCATTTTAACTTCTATCTTCTCCAGATGAGGTTAAGCGAGGGGAAGGGGGGACAACAAGTATAACCATATGATCCCCCCCCCGCACGCACACACTTTGGGTAGCAGTTGAAATGTATATTAGGGGTATGCAGAGCTGAAACAAAAAAAGTTCAGGAATGCGGATGGTCATCATCCCACCTCCCATATGGAAAAACTGGAATTGGAGCAGAGGAGGATTAGAGGTGTTGGAAAGGTGTGTGTGTGTGTGTGTGTGTGTGTGTGAGATTTTGGCATGTTTTTCTCTTTTAGAATGATCATTTGGACTGGTACTTGCATTACAGGGGTGCTCATTTTCGTGCGTGCATGATGTTTTTGTTCTGTAGTATGCAGCATCTTGCAGTTTTTCTCCAACTCTGCACCTTTAATTATTGTTTCAACAGAATATATACTTTCTACTTCATCATAAGAACAGTTCTAGGGTCTATCTAGCCCAACATCCCATTTCCAACAGTGGTCAGCCCGACAGCCAACGGAGCACAAACGTAACAGCCTCCACAAGCTATTCTCTTACACACACACACACACACACACACAAACCTTTCCAACAGCAGATCACAGAATACAGCCTCTGAACATGGACGGAGAGACTGACAGGCACTTAGGTTCAAAGGAGGAAGCGAACTTTGAACAGGGTGCAGATAAGCTAAAACTCATTTCTCAGGCTAAGGCAGAGGTTTCCAAACTGGGGTGTTGCGATGCAGAGGTTTCCAAACTGGGGTCTCTATTCCCTTAAGGTGATGGTGCAGGCGCTTCCTGGATTGCTCCGCAGCCGGAGGGGGGGGGGAGTGGTTTTTTAGCCCTACTTGGGGATCTTGCCGGTCCTCCACGGGGTGGGGGGAGCCTGCGGACCCCTCTGCAGGTCTCCCAGCACCTCAAAACAGCTCCAGATCATGGCCCAACCCAACGTTACCCAGGAAGCTTCTTGACTGAGCGGGGATTTGAACCTGGATCTTCCAGGTCTGTCCAACTCCCAAACCACTACACCATCCTGGCTCTCAAGTTACGTGATGAATTGCCCGTTACCGTCACTGACAGAGCTAGCCGTTTGTTACGTTTATTGTCACATACTCATTTCTACACAGGCAGAGGGGTCCCCTGTGGGGTCTGGCAGGGGGGGCGGCATCCTCGACGCCCCCAAACTAATTAGCATAATTTATGCTAATTAGTTTTCGCCGCTTTTTCTCGCCGATTTTCGGCGATTTTAAGCCTAGAACTGGGTTTTTTTCTAAGTATGTATGCTTTTACCGGCACTTTAGTTGTATTTAGTTGCTCCCACGACGATTGTAAGCCAGCTCCCGGGGGCGGAGCGTCTCCGTTAACCCGTTCACTGGGGGCGGCACTCTGTACCGCCCCCAGAAGCAATCTTCGTAGTTTGCGCATGTGCAAACCCACGGCATCTCCAGGGACGCTCCAGGGAGTAGTTTGCGCATGCCCAGAACGTCCCTGGAGACTCCGTGGGTTTGCGCATGCGCAAACTACGGAGATTGCTTCTGGGGGCGGTACAGAGTCCCGGGCCGGGTGCACAGAAGCTGCGCGCCCGGGAGCAGGCTTAAAATCGTCGAGGGAGCGTCCAAATACAACTAAAGTGCCGGTAAAAGCATACATACTTAGAAAAAAAACCGAGTTCTAGGCTTAAAATCGCCGAAAAGCGGCGAAAAAAAGCGGCGAAAAAATCGCTCTCCCCCAGAGCCTCCCGCCCCCCCCAGGAGCCTCTGCGCCCTTGCGCCCTGGGGCCCACCGCCCCAGGGCCCCACATCTGGCGACGCCCCTGTACACAGGCTCTCTCTTAGTTCTATTCTTTGAACTAAGGTTGTTGCTAATTTGTTGATGGAAAACAAATCACACTGGGTAGCATCCCGATTAGTGCTTCCATTGTAAGAAACTCCCATCCATTCACAGAAGGAGCTTCCAGCGGCATAAACGTTAGCCAGAATGCTACCTACTAAGAGTAGTAATTTCACTTTATTAGCTCTTCCTTAATCAAGAGAACACTATATCTGAATTTGCTATACCCAATAGCTCCAATAGACTTTGTTGGAATACAGTTCAGTTTTAACCCTTACATACACCACAGAGTATGAACGTTCAGCCTTGACCAAGCATGCATTTCTCTGCTATGCTGGAAAGATTTGATGACCAGATGATGGTAATCAGATGTTGTATTTAGCCAGTATGAAGTACGGTACTATTTAGCTTGGGTTGTATATTACAGTTACTAAAGAATGTTATGCTGGATATGGATTATTAGATCAAGGTTGCATAGCAAGGGGCTTCAAAAAACAAACTACATCATCTCCCTTCTCCTTCGCAGTCAATATCAAGATTGTTCTGTTTGACAACTAGTCTCACAATATTTCCAGAAAGCTGTTTGATTAGTTGTCTGTGCATGTGCGTTTCATTAACAGACTTCATTTCTCAGTGTAGTGATGTTGCTCTCACTCCGTGTCACATCAATTTTCTTCCAACACAAGCCATTTAGCCAGGCTCAAAATCAACAGTCTCCAATACGTTAAAATAGTCCTTTTACTACGTTAACCATCAGTTCAGGAATGTAATCATTCTTCAGCATGGTGAGATTTGGCAATCACACCTCATAAAGTTACTAAAATCAGCACATTTACAATCTTTATAATAGGGGAAAAGTGCCAAATGACAGATTATTTCCTGGCATGGAACTCTGGTTTGCTTCAAAAGTTCTCCATGGTGTCCAAAACCCAGAAGCAACTGTTCTATGTAATGGTGACACAAATACATAGCATAGTAATAAGTTATTACCAATCAACCAAAAGAAGCTATAAAGTATGCTTACCTCTAAAAAGATGTTCTTCACTTCACTTCATTAATTGATTGATATGGTTACAACAAACCTGAAAAACATCAAGAAATACTTTTGTTCACTATTGTGTTAGTTATGAATATACTCTTATACTGTACATACCATAGTTTTGAACCATTCTCTTAGCCTATAACTAGGAGTGTTTTTGTTGAAAACCACATAAATACACAACACACCACCTTTTCAAACCGAACAAAAGCACAACATGCCACATTTTCAAAGAGAATTGGAACCAAATTACCAACTCTCTACTGGTTGTGGAATGCATCTGGTTGAAACAAATTAGTTTCCCAGTTAGAAATAATTGAATAAGTTCTTGTTTTTGCATTGAAGACTGCAATGTAATATATTGGAGAGGAGATCCACCGTAACTTTAGAGCGGCAGAGCATGTGCTCCCAGGCAGCGAGGGAGGGGGGCCTACTAGCCAAACCAGGCGGGGAGAGGGCAGGGATATTGGCAGCGCGCTCTTCCGATATCCCAGGCCCTCCCTCCAGCCAGGTTTGGCCTTACCCCACCGCCTCGGATGCACCTGTCAACACAAAACACCTGTCAACATGTGCTGAATTTGCATTTTAATTCAACACATTTTCAAAAAACTAACACCATTTTCAAGCACTTCTACCTATAATCCTACACACACTTCCTGGGGGAAAAAAACTCCACTGAACACAATAAGACTTACTTCTCAGTAAATATGCATAGCATTGTGCAGTTAAAGGAGTTATTACTTGTTATACAATTTTAACCAAGGCATACTTTAGGAAAAACATTTATAATCTACATGCTGGTTTAGTATTTATTGTCCCTTGGAATCAGAAGAAATATGCATTTCCAGAGGACATCTAGTGCCATCTTCTAGTCCTAAATACAGGCAAGAAGGGATATACTGTATAGACCAGGGGCTCTCAACCCCTTCCCAGCCAAGTACCACCTCCGGCACCACTCTCCTGCTGCGTACAAAGTGACTGGCCAAAGGCAGGAGCCTCTCAAGTGTGAAAACACGGCACCAAAAGCACCACGTTGGAGCGGGGTTCTGACAGGCTGGAGGTCCAAGTACCACTAGCAGTTGGCTAAAGTATCACGGGTTGTACGAGAACCCCTGGTATAGGCAACTACTCTTCCTTTAATCATAACCTCAGTTCAGATCAATTTTGTATGCAGATAAACACACTGGAGTTTTACTACCGGTACCACATTTCCTCAGACAACAACATAAAACAAATCTGAATCACAGGCTAGTGGTTTTATCTTGCATTCAAAACTGCCATACCTCAGCGATAACATCCGAATGTCACTCTCGGTCACCTTCCATCCTGATGCTACAATCCGAGTTAAATAAACTTCTCTATGCTCCCAATAAGCTATAATAAGGAAGATTAGGAGATCTACAAGCTTTGGCTTCAAAACCATTAAACACAAATAGTTAAGTTCTTAGGACCCAAAGCAGGTGCACCTGCTTTGCTGCTAGTTTACCCAAAATATTCCAAGAACAGTTTAGCCAGGAATACAGCTCAACACAATGAGGTATCTGAAAAAGAAGCCTTCCTTCCTTCCATACAGCAAGCATCCTGTAAACAAACAATTTCCCATTCTGCTAACTGATTGCTTTTGTTTACAGGCAGGAAACACAACAGCAAACTTGCCAAGTGGCAATGAAAGCAGAAAAGCCATTTCATTTCCTATCAGGCTGGAGTTGTACATGAAGCAGGTATCACAATGGTTGAGGTCTTGTTTTACAAAGGGGTATGCTGCTTGTCTGGAATGCATATTAAGCAGCAGAAAGCAAAAACAAAAATTGATGTACAAATCTTATTTGCCCCAGCAAATAAAAACTCATTTTATTTCATTTGCAGAAAGAAAAACATTTCAAATGAATAAAATGTTGCTCTTCATTAGATGAATTTGAGTAAGTTGTTCAGCTATAATGAGTAATCAAACTGAGGGGTTTTCAACCAGTGGTACTAGTACCACCAGTGGTACTTCAGCCGACTGCTGGTGGTACTCGAAGGGAGGGCTTCTTCAGAAGGGGTCGAACCACCGCCCGCCTCAAAGCGAGCAGCAGCACCCCCTCCATCAAAGAAGAGTTAACCACCCTCCCCGTCCACTCGGCCAGCCCCTCCCGGGCCGATCTAATTAGCCAGGCAGGGCAAGGGTCGAGCAGGCAGGCAGTCAGCCTCACACTCCAAAGGAGCCTGTCCACATCCTCAGGCTGTACAAGCTGAAAAGAATCTCACATCACTGGACCAGCAGATGCCAAGGGGACATCCTCAGATATCGTCAATGAGGCATCCAAGTCATGGCGAATCCGATCGATTTTATCTGCGAAATGTTTAGCAAACATGTCACAGCGGGCCACCGTGTGTTCCTCCTGATCTGTTGGAGGGGCCTGATGGAGTAGGCCTCGCACCGCACGGTACAGCTCCGCTGGACGATTGCCTGCAGACGCAATGGTAGCAGAGAAGAAATTTCTCTTCGCTGCTACCACCGCCACGGAATAGGCTCTATAATGGGCCCTACTCCGTGTCCGGTCGGACTCGGCACAAGTTTTCCGCCACCGTCGCTCAAGACATCTACCCCGTCGCTTCATCATTTGCAGCTCCTCAGTAAACCAAGGAGCCGCTCTGAGTCTGCGGCATGGCAAAGGTCGCTCAGGAGCGATCTCATCCACTGCCCTGGCCATTTCCCCATTCCAGAGGTCAACCAGGGCCTAAGACGAGTCACCAGTCTTGGCAGCGGGAAAATCCCCCAGAGCCCTCAGGAAACCTTCTGGATCCATCAGCCTCCGGGGCGGACCATAGAATGTGCCCCCCCCCCGCCTTTGCGGAGGAAGGAAGCCGCAACAAGCCTAAACCTTACCAGAAAGTGATCTGTCCATGACAACGGAGTGATCTTAATCTCCTCCACATCCAGATCACTGCCCCCTTGCTCAGCTGTAAACACCAGGTCCAATACATGTCCCGCCTCATGTGTCGGGGCCAAGATCTTCTGGGACAGGCCCATGGTTGTCATGGTGGCCATAAAATCCTGAGCCACACCAACCCCAGGGGCCTCAGCATGAACATTAAAGTCCCCCAGCACTAATAAGCGGGGGGACTCCAACGCCACTGCCGAGATTACCCCAGTCAGCTCAGGCAGGGAGACTGTTGGGCAGCAAGGCGGGCGGTACACCAACAGAATCCCAATCCTGTCAAGCCCTCTCAACACAACATGGAGACATTCAAACCCAGTGAACTGCTGAACGGGGCACCTGGTAAGGGAGATGGATTCACGATAGACCAACGCAACTCCTCCTCCCCGTCCCTGTAGTCGTGGCTGCTGCACCACCTGGAAACCTGGGGGACAAAGCTGGGAGAGGCATACCCCTCCTGCCTCATCCAACCAAGTTTCTGTGATGCATACCAGGTCGGCATTCTCATCCAGGACCAAGTCCCAGATGATATTAGTTTTATTATTTACCGACCTGGCATTCAAAAGCAGCAGCTTCAGGTTCAGGGAGTCACTGCCAAGAGTACCAGTCATCCAAGAGTTGGGGGAAGGACCAGAAGGAGAGACAGTCTATGATGGACCCTCCTTCTCCCGGAACGGCTTGTCTGACCCCCACCACCATATCTTCCCTGGCCCGTTACTACCTTGATAGTGGCACCCTTCCCCTCCCCCAAGCTCCCTCCTAAGATGAAACACATACTCACCCGGCGAGGCCACCCTTCTGAGCCTAGCCTGTCAGTTCAGCAAGGCCAATAAAAAGATAATAAAAGCTGGTTGACCCTAAAGCTGGGTGAATAGCTGGTACGGCGTATATAAAATGTTATCCATCCCTTATGCTGCTGCAATTACTGTGCTACTAGCATTTGGCTGACTGCAAAACATCCACAGTTTCCACTGTCCAAGCCAGTCAGAAGGGGGGGGGGGTGATGTAAAAAGGCAGAGAGCCCCCAGGGCAAAAAACTTGCACAAAACCAGCGGCTCCCTCAATTGGTAGACAGTAAACAGGTGACAGGTAGATGGTAAACAGGTAGATGGTCCCTCCTCTCAGGTAGATGGTAAGCAGATGACAAGGCCAGCTGATCAGATCTAGGACATCCCGGCTTGATCCACTGGGCTAAGAGCCACGGGCCAAGAGCCCTTCGGCTCGCGCCTCTAGGCAAGCCAAAGGCTTTTTACCTGCAGAGAAGGCGGGGCAGAGTCAACCTCCCTGGTGTTCCCAATCTCCAATCTCCACTCCCCAGCAGCTCCCTTCCCACTTCCGGTGGTATGCAGCATAAGAGTGGAACAGGAGGTGGTACTTGGCTGGGAAGGGGTTGAGAACCCCTGATCAAACAGTAATAGCTATAAGCTAAAGACACATTTGGAAAAAGTTTTTTTTGCAAGTCTCTTTCAACTTTAACTCCATTGGCATCTGCTTTAGGAATCAATAATATCCTATAAACCCCCAATGCACAAGCAACGTTTACAAACAATACAAGTTATTGGGCTCAAGTCTTAACACGTCTTTTCGGTCCCAATGAAACAGCAATATGAAGTGGAGAACACAGGCTGGCCTGCAACATTTTAATTGCTTTTTAAAAATCTGAATCTGCCATGGGCAAGGTTAGAATGTGCTGCTTAAAAAAACGGCAAGATTAAGTTAACCAAGAGACAAAAACTACAGTTACTACAGCAGTCTTAGAAAATTCAGTAACAATCATCATGTAACTGATCTTTTCCCATATCCACTATGAAACCGGATAGCTCAGTCCCTCTCTGACAATTGCGTTGTTTTTACTAACTAGGCACAACACCAGCAATTGAACTTCTCTCAATTAAAAGTAGACTTCTGTTTGCTCATATCTAGAAAGTTAATATTATGGGCTCCATCCACTACCTAAATGTACAGATCTCATATCCTAAGGGTTGGAATGTTTTATGGAAATATTTACAAGTTAGTTTAATGGTGTGTGAATTCCCCTTGGGTTGTCTCAATTTCGACTTGGGTTTTTGGAATCCTTCCTTGTGAGTGCTTAACACACACACACACACACACACACACACACACACACACCCCTTTTCAAGTGCTTACAAAAAAAAAATAAAGGCCATTCTTATCCTCAAGATTTGCTAGTGTATGTCCACTACTACAGCGCAACAACAGCCCCACCAGTGGAGAAGACCATCTGCCCATGATGTGCTGCAGACAATTGCATAGCACCAGAAAAATGCCATGCCAATGTAGCTCGGATTTCACTCACACTAGCGCAACCCTGCCAGCAGAGAAACCAAAACACGGAGAAGACTGGGGAGGAACAAAGAATAGTCTATGAACACCATTTCGTAACCATCCCCTTCAGACAACATGCCCCCAATGCCAGAAAAAACACTACACCACCAACAACAGAGCTGGCGTAAGTAGGAGTAACACCATAATGAACAATGGGAAAGGGGGGGAGCAGAAAACTACACCTCCTGTCACCCCCCTGCCCAGCCTACTTTCCTACGATGGAGCATAGGATACAGACTACATTTGGCAGCCAATCACTGTACACCAACCCCAGTATTAAAGCTCCTGCCATGGAGATTACATCACAGATGAGATAACGTGTTGCATGGGCCTATACCTCTCTGGTCTCTCAAAAAGAGAACGGGACCCATGGTGAAAGGGCACTTTGCACACAAACAATCTCTTGTCCCTCACAACCTGTATGACAAGATACTTTGTTAACTCTTCTCAGAATTCTGATGGCAGGTATTCAGCCCCTGGAGGTCTCCACACACAAACATCCACCTGGGATCTCTATCTCACCACCCCAGCAAAAGGACGGACAAGAGAATCTCATGCTGCAACATATTGATGCTGCCTCACATGTCTCTACCACCTCCCCATTCTGACCCTCCAGGATTATCATGCATCTCCACTATCAACTGTGTTGCCTACCCATTCCTTCTTTCTGCAACAGCTAAAAGCTGGGAGTGTCAGATCCCTTTTCGAGAATGCCAGGGACTCCCAACACTCACCAGAACACACTGCCACAAGGGATTGAACAGTGGTCCGCTGCAGAGTTTCACTGCAGTCCCCCCAAGAGCGGGAATGAAAATGTTCTATGTCAGGGGTTCTCAACCTGTGGTACGGGTACCCCTAGGGGCATGCGGAGCTCTTGCTGGGGGTACGCCAAGTACTGCCCCTTATCTGCCCCATCAGCAGCTAATTAAATGTCTCTCTGATTTTGGTTTGGGGCTTATTTTTGTACTTTGGAAAATGTATTTTGGTGGGGTGGGGGGAGCTGGGGGGAGCTGATTTTGCGAAGTGTGACGGAGAAAAAAAGAGATCCTTGTCTGTCTGTCTGTCACACACAGAGTTAAGATATTTTTCACATTTAAAATTGTTTTAATGATTAATTATCTAATTAATTAATCCAATTAATTAGCAGTTAATTAGCAGGGGTACTTCAGAAAATTGGACCGTGATAGGGAGTACCCGGGCCTCCAAAAGGTTGAGAACCCCTGTTGTATGTCACCATGATCTCGTCCCCTACAGGGCAGAACTGCATGTATAATCTGGTGGCACGCACCTCTCCCCCTCACAGACACACCTCCAAAGAGACTTATGTCTGTAACTGCCATTGTAGCAAGACACGGATTCTTTCCACATTAGAACCCTTCACCACTGCCAAGACATTTCTTCTTCAAGCAGCTGAAAGTGGAATTGAAACTGTGGTTCCACCTGTCACATAAGACAATACTTTGTTCCCTTTAACAATTCTACAATGCCCATCCTCACAGGAACACTGTCAGTATGCTTACTCAAAAGTCAGATAAAGTAGGTTCCAGAACAGGCTTAGAACTGCAGCTTTCAAAAGTAACCCTGTTTGGTGTGGATTAAATAGTCTCTTCCAGCCTTTGACAATACTGAAATAGGCCTTTTCAATCACTAACTTCCTCTCTGCAGCCAAAGCGATCACTACCCTACCCCCCCCCATCCATTTGTGCTTAGCACAAAACAAAATGACATTAAAAGGTTGGCTAAGGGCATGGTAATAGAAATGCAACCAAGAAATGCAGGGGAGGGAGGACGGGCAGGCATCACTTTCTGCCTCACAGAATACTCTTCCTGCCAGATGCGCCAACAGTACTTTGTCAATCCACCCTGGAGAGGTTGGCACTGCAATTGCATTTAAAGTCAGAACCACCACCAGAAATCAAGCTTTTAAAAGAGATGGGAGACACCGGAATCTGCCAGTTTGGTAGGGACATTTTCCACCCTGGAGAGGTTGGCACTGCAATTGCATTTAAAGTCAGAACCACCACCAGAAATCAAGCTTTTAAAAGAGATGGGAGACACCGGAATCTGCCAGTTTGGTAGGGACATTTTCCAGATTCTCCATATAGGAACAGAGTGAATGAATCTCTGTTCCAGAGAAGTACTTAATATGGAAGCCGTTACTGCATAGGTAATTTGATAGTGCAAAGGTAATTTGATAGTGCAATTGCTTTATTAATACATTTTGTTGTATTGAAACAGGTCTCAGATTTTTTTTTCTTCATGTTTCAAATAAATACACCAAATAAATACACCAATCAAGAGTCCTGGCTATTTCAGTAGTCCTGAAGAACGCTGATGAATTCATTATTTAGCCATGGTGCCTGAAACTTCTTTGCCATTATCAGTGCTGTGAACCTTTCTAAGAAACCATGATAAAACCACGAGTTAAGATACTAAGATTTTAGAATTAGAAATCAGGTGTTCTTGTAACTGGTAAATATTTTGAGGAAGTTGCATCAAATACTAACGCGAGTGTCTATGAAGGCAACAGTCCCCAATTCAAAAAAATTACAAATTACAGAACTCAAAAAAACTGAAAGATTGCGAGGATATAGTGAGAAAGTGCAACATAATTCTGTAGATGTCTGTGCTTTCAGAAGACAGTTACATTAAGAAAAAATCTGTAGTGCGCACAGTTGGAACTGTAAATGACCTTGATATAGCTGCTCAAGCACCACCCTCCTTTTGTTGGATACAAAAAAGGTAGACCTCAACTGCCACAACTTGTGATGAAAATTCACAATGAGCAGCTGCTCAGTTACCACTACCTTCCCAAATCAAATGAATGCTAAAAATGCACTCCCCCTCCCCATTCTTAATGTTATTTTTAACAACAGCTGTTATCATTAGCAAAATTCCATTAACTCCTCCAGTATTTAAGCTATTGGTCTGCTATACATTTAGCATTGGTAGCAACATTTCAAGATTCTTCAGTTGCAGACAGTTTTTTTAAAAAAATGGAAGTAAATAATTGAATTACATCACAACAGTTAGCATAGTATACCTAAATAGCTCTTGCAAAGCAAAACACTGGCACATGGCTGTCTTTTTACTTAAGCTTTTGGGAAGGACATGCTAAAAAAAAAAACCCTCTTGCATGCTCATTTCTGGAATACCTGTTAAGATATTTTTGACTAACTTCATAGGCTAGCTGTAGTTTGTTTTTTAATATCGTGAGCTGCTTTGGGGCTTTCAACTGTGAAAAGCTGTATGAAATTTGAAAAGTGAACTAAAGTTACTTAAATGTTAAACTCTGGATGAAGGTCCCACTGAAATTTCAGTTATGGGGACAAATACACCAAAGTTTTATCCATAGCTTGAACAAGTCACAGTTCCGAGCTCAGATATAATGGGGAACTATAGATAGTTCAATAGTGACCACAATTTTAAAACTCCTCTTCTCATCTGCAGCGGGGGAGGGGGGGGAAGAGACATGCAATCCTGAGGCTTGTGCAGCCTCACTCTAACAGCGCAATCCTGTGTAAATCAGCACCGGGGGAGCATGCGCTCCTACAGTGCTGGGTGCCGTAAACATGCTGTAAAAAGTGCGTTTATGGTACCCAGAGAGTAAGGGCTGCTGACCCAGAGTCCCTCTCTCCCCTGGTGCGCTGTCCCTGCGCCTGCCAGGCAAGGTAAGCCCTGCACCGACCAGTGCAGGGGAGGGGGCGGAGGGCGAACCGGGTTGCGAGGGGGGCATAAGTAACTAAGAAAATTCTTTAATAACGCCTGCTAACAAAAAATATTCTGAAAATTAGTACTTTGTTCAGTTTGATCCTTGTGACAAATCCATCATACATCTGGCAGTTACTAAGTTTGGATGGACTCCTCAGAAACTGTGGCCCCCTAATGTTCCATTTTGTCCTTGTGGCCTCATCGGTGGGGGGGGCATATGCCCCATGTTGAGAACCACTGATCTAATTCACCGATTAAATGATAGGACTGTTGTGGTGTTAGATGGCCAGATTGACATCCAGCTTTGGCATTATTTTAAAAATATTGACTAGCCTCTAAATGTCTAAAGCAAGGGTGGGGAACCTATTTGCGGTGGAGGGCCATTTTCCCATGGGGAAAATTTGTTGCGGGCTGGCCATTAGGCCGGCCGAAATTTTGGCAGCCCCCCCCCACTGCAAATTTCAGCGTCACCTCAGTGTCTCCTCCTTCTGAAAGCGGCGTACGTGTACATGCGCAGAATGCCACTGAAGCCAACAGATTGCCCTCTTGGCCTTAGCGGCGTTCTGCGCATGTACACAAATGCCGCTTTCAGAAGGCTCGAGGTGAGTGGGAGCCTCCGGTCTGGTCTCACGTGGGCCAGACCAGATCGCCTCGGGGGCCGGAGGTTCCCCACCGCTGCTCTAAGGCTTCAATAATCAAACTTTGGGAAAATTAGTACAAACATTTCCCTTGGACACCCCTTTTTTCTGGCGGGGGGGTCAGGGAAAAACTGCCTAAATAAATCAAATGTGTTCAAAGCTTGTTTTTCCATTACATCCGGCACTTGAGGTAGTAAAAAAAATAAATGCAAATACAATATCAATGGTTTCAGTGTAACCAGGATTTTTGCCATACACGGCTAGGCCACCCATGAAGCGGATGATGCAGCCTGCGTGAGTGGCAGGTGTGAGGCAGACTCAAGGTGCTCTTCAACTCGAAGTGCTCCCTCCAGCCTACCTCGGGAGGAGCTGCATCAATCTGCTCCCCTACCGACTCAAATGATTTCCTGATTTGTTTAAAGTGTCCACCTGAGGAAGGAGCAAGCTGCAGCAGACCGCCACCCCACAGACTCGGAAAAACATGCAGAAGGCAGCAATATGCTTCCCTAACCACTCACCTTGCTCCTGTCTCACGCAACCCCTTTAAGTAAAACAGAAAGAGCAGGGCAAGCCAGGATCTCCCAGTGAGTCCCACACTTCGTTTTATTGAAAAGGATTGCACAGGAAGGAGGTAAGGGGATAGATTGTCACCTTTTCCCCAGGTTGGAAAGGTATCTGCACACAACGGTGGCAGATCATGCTGGGCTGTCCCTGTTGCCATAACCTCATTTCAGAGCCCATTACCGTCAAAGGATATTCCCAGATTATTTCATTGGATTAACAAAGTTATTACGAGGAAGGGGCCATAGGTCAGCAGCAGAATATATGCTTTACATTCACAAGGTTCCTGGTATCTCAAACTAGGGCTGGCAAATACTCCTGCCTGAAACTCTGGAGAGCTGCTGCCAATCAGCCCAACTCCGGTGCCTTGACCAGCCCACTGGTCATTCCCTCGGCAGGGCGGGGAGGGGCTATCCATCACCTGTCCTCCTTGCCACAAAGCTCCCTTGGGCCACCACATCCACCACAGAGGACTCAACGGGGACAGAGGACACCGGGGGGGGGGGGGAACGTCACTGCTGCCAGGTCACAGAACGTCACTGCTGCTCACGCAGACAATATATGATTTGCAAAGTCTCCCCACCTTCAGTGTTTGGGTTTAATGAGAGTCCTTTTTTCACCACAACACCTTCTACATTGTACCCTGTCAGCTGAAGTTCACTGTAGAAATTTCCTTGCAGCCCTCTCCCTCCAGATTTTCAGTGGCCAACTTTGCAATAGCCTGAGTTAGTATATATAATGTTTTTGCATGGATTCAAATACATCACCTCTAAAACAGATGTTTTCTCCCTTTGAAACAAAGCATACTACTCAACGTAAATCATTTGTGTTGCTTTGTTTTTAAAGGTTTGTTCTTTTAAATGGCTCCTCCCTGATGACAATCATGGTGTTATCAAGACAGCAGCTTGTCAAATAAAGTGTTAGGTAAAGGTATCCCCTGACAATTAAGTCCAGTCATGTCCGACTCTAGGGTGTGGTGCTCATCTCCATTTCAAAGCCGAAGAGCCAGCGTTGTCCGAAGACGCCTCCATGGTCATGTGGCCGGCATGACTCCCCTTGCCGCAGCGCGTAGCATGCAGCTGGAACACGGAGCGCTGTTTACCTTCCCGCAAGCAGTACCTATTTAAATACTCGCATTGACATGCTTTGGAACTGCTAGGTTGGCAGGAGCTGGCCAAGCAACGAGCGCTCACCCCGTCGCGGGGATCGAACTGCCGACCTTTCGATCGACAGCTTATGGTTCAGCGGTTTAACCCGCTGCGCCACCCGCTGGCCTAAATAAAGTGTTAGCTCACTTCAATGAGATGGTAACAACTTCAATATCACCTTGACAACAGGAAAACTAAGCCTTAAATAGGTGTGCAAGATGCAGTTGATTCCTGCTGTAATGACACAATAATATTTCAGTAGAACTCAAACTGAAGTACATTTATTTCCACTTTAGTGGAAGATTTGTGCATACATTATCTAATCCAAAATGCAATACATCAATGCCAGGGCCAACCATCTGGTGATAAAATCAACATTGAAGTAGGAAATTGAAAGGGAAAATGATGATTCAGAGTTTCCTATAATACTCTGTCTAGGAACTTGGTCTAATTTCCATCTCGTATATCAGTTTCTGAATCCTAAAAGGAGAAAAATTCAATCTATTCAGAAATAGCTCCGCCAACCTGCCTGTTCCCACCTGCCTGTTCCCATTCCCCCACACCATCATATTAACTTCTTAGCTTCCTAATTGCAACCAATATTTGTCTGTGTTATTTCCTATAAACAACTAATGTTTGTCTGTGTTATTCCATATAAACAACTTCTCTGAAAACAGAGACACTGCACCTAAACCCAACAGTCTTTTCTTTATAATGCACCATCAATATTTACTGGTGCACTACCTCCTGTACAGTCAGGACTCAAAATAAGAGCCTCCTGGATAAATCAATGGTTCCCCTTGTGGGAAAGAACTCAAGGGTGATGAGTGCAAGACAGAGATGACATTATTGTCTTCCAAGGATCTCATATGGCTTCACTACCCAGATGGTTCTCACCAGCTTGGCTAAAAGTACTTCCAGGTATTCCTGAAAAATACTTCCAGGTACTTCCAGCCACTGGTAGGCCTGGCCTCCATTTTGAGATCCTCGGGGGAGGCCAGGTCTACCAGCCACTCAGCAATGCATTTGACACACTGGGTGTACTTGACACCTGGGGTGGACCGCCCCCCTTGGTATGCTACTGTTGGAATGGCACATTCAAAATGCTCTACATAAAAAGTGGTACATGGTGTGCTATGGATTAGCCACCCCTGTTCTAAGATATGAATTCACCAGAATCACATATAGTTAGCCCAGGTAGGAATATACAGAATGCATGGAGTATACATTTTAACACATTTAGAGCCCACCTTTCTCACCAAATGTAACTGCAGGTGGCTAAGAATCAAAGGCCCAAGTTCATTCCCAAGTCCCAGTTATTTAGGACCACACTGTGGGAGAAACTCTGGATTATAAATGTACAACAGCATTTATTTTGTACCGACACATAAGTAGAACTCCTCAGCTGGGAGTGGCTTCACAGATGTGACCTTGCTGAACACAGCCCTAGGCCCATGCTCGTGTCCACACCCATGCCCAGGTAACCCGAGGCATCCAGGCTCTGCTGCTGCTGCCGCCGCCGCCACTGCCCCATTGCCACTCAGTAATCCAGAGCCCACAGGGATGCTTATTGGGCAATTGTGGGAGATCAGCAGCAGACCAGCTTCTTCTTTCCTCATCTATGGTTCCTAGCCAGGAAAGCCAAGGAGGAACCTGGCAGAAGGTGGGCAAGACAAGAGTGCTCCTTCACCACCACTGCAGCTGCTGCAGGGGGCAGCATCAAGGAGGCATCTGTCTGCTGCCTGGTTCCCAGGAACCATGAGGGGGTAGGCGATATGAACACACATTTCTCAAGGCATGGGGGAGCGAACTAAAAGGACGTTTCCCCAGACCATCCAAAAGCCGGAGCAACCACTGCTATCAGTCTTTTGAAAGCAACTTTCGGCACATGTTCTTTATCCTGACCTTCAAACTTCCCATGCATAGCATAGTGATACAAAAGAAATAACATGCAGAGAAATAACATGCAGACAATGTTTATAAAAAGCATTTCTCGTGTATGGAAGTATTCATGTTTCTCAGAATTTAAGATTTTTCACCTAATTAAAATAATTCCAAATTGCCAGCAGGCATTTGAATAGCTTATTAACATATGCATTTTAACTTCTAACTTTTTTTTTTTTTTTAAGAAAAGTGTTAGGCCTTGGTCAAGCTCCACATCAGGCCACCACTGTGGGTCAAATTCTGAAACATGCAGGTGAGGGTTAAAGGGCCGGAGTAGAAGACATGGTCAACAACAGGCTAATGGCCATGTAAAGATGTCCCGTAGTTAATAGATCCATAACTCCATCTGGGACACCCCTGAGCGCCTTAGCTTCCCCTCTTTTTTTCTCCCAACAATGGCCAAATTGGTCAAGGCACTTAGTTCGGTGTAAACAGTTCAGTTCTTCCCCAGGAAAATACACATAGCACTAATTTTAAAAATTTATTCGAGACCAAATTTCCCACAGAGAGGGCAATTGCCCTCAGACAAAATAAAACCCAAAAAGACATCCAGGAATAACACACAATGATAAAATAATAAACTCTAGCTAGGCCTGACTACTTATCTCACATAGTTGACTCCAAGGCTCAACCATCACTTTGCCAACTTTACTGCAGGGCTGAGACTCCTTTTAACCATGAGACAGCCGATCCCCTAGCAGCTCCCAGATCTCATGTGGACAGCAAGCAGTCAAAAGGGAGGAGACACCATAGCTCCTTACTTAACCCCTTTTTATAGCCTTCCTAAAGTCAGAAGAAAGGGTGGCTGATACAACCCATGAGTCACATGCAAAGTCCTGCAAAAGCATACAGGTGTTGCAGCACCCAAGGGGGAAAAAAAGGAACCGATTATCCAAGGACACAATAGCAAGCAGCCAAGACTAAAGGCCGACCCACACCGCACGATTTCCGGCGTATCCCAGACGCGCGCAGAGCTGTGCTGAGCTGTGTGGTCACCATTCCAGAAGAGAGCAGCTGCACATGGAGCAGCTGCGCTCTCCCGAGTTACAGTGCGTGCAGAAAGTTGTTTGCCCATCTTTTGAGGGGGCGGGTTCGCAGAGCTACTGCAGCCACCAATCGGATGAGAGGGCGGGATGGAAGGGGTTGTCAATCAGAACTCACTTGAGTCTCCGATTTATCTTGGATCCATTTTTCCTTCTCACAAAAGTTAGCATGATGAATTCTATTCCCGGTTTTGTTAGTTTTCTCTCCTTCCTGCCCCTCTCTCTCTTCTCTCGTGTATTGGACTGCACTTGTGCTTAGCGAATCACCGCTGCGCTTTCTAAGAAGGCGGGACAACAGGAGGGACTATTCACTGGAAGACACTCGTGGAGACGAGTTCAGTGCGCGGAGGCGAGCGGCCAGGGACCTACGCTCGCTCGCCTCCGCGCCAGAGCTCGTGTGGTGTGTGTCGGGCTTAAGGAATGCTACACCTCTCTCTCCTCAGTGATTGAACACATCTGGGTTTCTTTCATTGAGAGCATATTAGCTATACCAACCAAGCACCAAACTCTTCACAGACCAGAACTGAGCAAAGCAGTCTGTGTGCTACTCAAGTAGATGAGTTGCAGAGGAACAAAGCTTGAACTATACAGAGCCAGCCAGGCCCCTCGTGTTTCCTCAGGTAACCTGAGCTTATGAGCAGCAGCACTACTTCCAGCCAGTACATGGCTGGCACTGTAGCACAGCAGAGCTCAGACCAATCGCTTCCTCATTCTGAAAGCTGTGGCAGCGGTGCACAGAGGAAGGCATCCGAGCTCTGCTTCATGACCCTTGTCATCTTACACTAGGCGGTGTAGTACAGTAGTTAAAGAGCCAGACTGGGACTTGGAAGTCTCTGGGCCACAGACTACCTCTAGCCTAGCCTACTTCATATGCTAGTTTGGGGGAGGAAAGAGAACCATGTTCACTACCCTGAATTCCTTGCAAGAAGGGTGGGATAAAAGTGCAATAAAATCAATATTATACAGTATTGTGAAACTCATGCACAAGTCCAGAATGTAAACACCACCACAACCTTTAAGGAAAGGTAGCTGCCCAAACCTGGAAACCTTGAATGGCTCATAGTTCACCCATACTATAAAGCCAAAAAGTGTTCTTATCCATTAAACATTGCTCTTCTGTTAGAAGAAATCCAGTCATACTGTGTAAGTTATATCCACTATACAGTACCGTATACCCTAATATTTACTGCACTACAAATATAGAATGGAGTCTGTAACCAAAGAACAGAAAAAAGCAAGTTTTGTCCAATAAATTCTGATAACACAGGAACACAGAAAATTACCATGTACAGAAGGATTTTTTTTCTCAAATACTGAATAATGTTTGGATAAAAATAAAGACTATCATCCAATTAAAGAAATTTGGCAATACTATCCTGGGCATGTCTACTCAGAAGTTCAATCAGGCTTACTCACAGGCAAATGTAGGATTGCAGCCTAATGGCCCAATCCTATCCCCCAGTTGTGCCACCGGAACATGCGTTCCGGCGGCATAACGTGTGTCCTAGCTGTTGCAAACGCAGCAAACTGGAGAGTGTGGCCTGGCTGCAACTGGAAACAGCTAGCATGGCGATGAACCAGTGATTCCCGCTGCTGCAGGCAAGACTGCATGGGGGCAGGACGGTGGTGGGCAAGGGGTGCAATGGGGCAGGGGTGGGCTAAACAGGAAGGCGACAGGGCGGATTGGGCCCAGGAATGGGGCAGCAGCACCCACTGAATCTTAAACCCTTTCCCAGGCCCAATTCACCTTCATGGGTCCATGCAGACTTAAGGCTGTGACACACCATCCGCTGCATGTGAAGCGAAGTCGGCCTTTGCTTCGATTCGTGTGGGGCCACTGCTAGAATTGCTCCACTGACCTTGGAATCATTGTCTCATCTCTCCTCTCGGCCTTCCAGCCAATCAGAACCAAGTCTTTTCAGACTCTATTCTAATTGGCAAATGCTTTGCATCTCACACACACACACACACACACACACACACACACACTGAACACAGCCTCTCATTGGCTGAAGTTTAATTTTTCCAACTTTTCTCGCACAACAAAGCAGCTCTCCTATATTGCTGTGCGAAGGAGAAGTGCAAGATACACTGCACTCTCTCAGCACCACTTCGGAACGCTTCCCGACACACCACACCGCATGCAGTATGTCACAGCCTTCACACCAGCGATAATCACTGACACAGGTCCATGCTGACCCATGGAAGAAGCAGGGGCTTACCCTGGAGGAAGGGAACAATTGTTCCCTTCCCCCATGGAGGCCTCCAGAGGGCAAAAACTCCCCCGTGGGATGCAGCGGACACCACCCTGGCACTGCTGCATCACCACGCGGCAAGTTAGGTAGGATTGGGCTGTAAAACTCATACAAATAATCAACTAAGTTTGCAAACAAACAATTGTTTGGAAGCAAGAGACGCCATTTCTTTGTTTTAAGGTTATGCACTGGTGTGAAGGTGCAGGGATCATCTTAAACAAAGCATTTCTCCCTTTGTGAGGCATAGGTAATGCCTCTTCCCACCTGCAGCTGTTAAAAGTACTGCATTTGGACTAAATAAAGATTTTTAATCTGTTGCCCAGTGAAACCAGGAGTACCATTTTATTCAAAATACTTTTAGATTTAATTGATCTACATCAGGGGTGTCCAACCTTTCAACATGAATGCTCCTGGCCCTTTAATGTGTATAATATAGGGCGAGGGCATTACAGCAGGTGCAGTTGCTTTAGTAGCACCATCAGCACTTGCAGCTGCCAAGATTCTGTCTTCTACACAACTCTTAAGAATGCAGAGGCCTCAATGGCGGAAGGTTGGCCACCCCTGATCTACATCTTAATTAATACAATGTTTAATGTTCAAAAACAAAACTGTTCTCACTTAACCATTTTTTTATGAACACCAAGTTTAACCTAGTAATATATCAACTGAAGATGGCATCACTTTCAAAAGAAATTCATAAATTGATATCAGCACAAGGCACATAGGAAAAGTATGAGTTTTGAACAGCTTTTTGAAGTTATGCACCAACCGGAATACAAACATATAAACAGTGTTTCAGAAATTTCTCACAGAATATCAATATATTCTCTATGAACAAAGGTTGTCCTACATCTTCAGCATAAGCCTATGTATGTCTACTCAGAAGCAAATTCCATATTGCTCAATGGGGCTTACTCCCAGAAAAGTGTTTATAAGATTGTAGCTTTTCAGTCTCTTATGAAAACACATTACATACTGGCTTTTTATTGAAAGTACTACTATTTGCCAACTACCGTATTTATCGGCGTATAAAACGCACCGGCGTATAAGACGCACCTTCCTTTTGGCCCTGGGTTTCAAAGAAAAAAAGATTTAAAGCATTTTTGGGCCACTTGGCCACTTACTGCTTGGCTGCTTAATTAGCTAATTTACATAAATTGCACAAAAATACCAGGATCTCTTTTAAAACACACAGCAATAAGACACATGAACAAAATGCACCAGAATTTAAATCCCAAGTACAAAAACACCCAGACTCTTTTTTCCCCAACCCACCCAATGCACAGTTTCCAAAGTAAAAAAAACATTTACCCCAAATACAAAAACCCCAGACTCAACTCTTTTCCCCCACCCCACCTATACAGTTTTCAAAGCCTCCAACTAGGCCCAGTTCAGAAGCTTACCCATGCTGCATTCAAGAGCAGGCCCTCGGCAGCTCAGCTGAACTGAACTGAGCACAGCGCCCTCTGCTGGCTGCTGAGAAGCTCAACTCATGCACGTGCATAAATTAAAGCCGACAAACAGCTGTAGATCGGATAGATTAGTTAGGGAAGGAAGCACAAGGGAGCTCTCAGGCTCCGAAAAAACGTGGTAAGCCCGAAAATGCTTTAAAACGGGCAAGAGGGGAAAAGGGATTTTTTAGTATTGGCGTATAAAACGCACCCTACTATTTTGGGTCACAAATGTAGACAAAAAAGTGCGTCTTATACGCCAATAAATACGGTATCTACCACAAACTATGGGGAATTGAATAAAATGAAGCATAAACAAAAATGCATGGATACAATAAATACATACAAAAACAATGTTTGCATGTGACAGTAACAAACATCTAAAGTGGCTTTTACAGATCAAATGTAATCAAGTTGACTTATTGTAGTGATACTAAGCCTACCACATGGATTAACTGCACTGTACATTCCTGTCAAGTCTTGGGACAGACATAAGACACCGAAGAATATTTTTAAATGTAGATCAAGTAATATCCATCAAGACAAGTTAATTTTGAGCTGTCAACATTTCTACTATTCAAAAATGCAACTGATTTATACAAGTCAACAAGAAGCAGTAGCCATCTACAACTTGTACCTTTATTTGTATAATCATTTCAAGGCAAATGCCATTTTCAAATTCTGTTCACCTATGTGAACAGAATGTGTATACAAGAAAAATCTATTACTGTAGAAGAAGAAAAATTAAGGTACAGAATGATAAACCAAAACAGAAATATTAAACTTAGGTCACGATGTGGCTCCACTGTTGAAATTTATGCAACCCAGTTCTGTGTATATTTATTCAAGAGTACCTCCCATCTAACCAGATGGGACTTGCTCTCTGTGCCTAACACACACACTAGTTAAAAAAAATTCTTCCATTCAAATATCTGTAGTTATCAGGACATTAAAAGGCAACAAATGAGAAGTTCTGACATTCGCCCAAGAACAAAATCCATCATCTTGGCTTAAGCCCTCTATAAAATGTTATCAAAATGGAATCAATGCATTACTTCATTCCTCTTCCATATTAACTTTGTGAACTCTTAAAACAGTACAATTCAAGTACTCAGAGCAAATCCAAGTCAATATTCCATTTTGCTTAGTTTACATAATCACATGAACTATATTCCAACTGTTTTAAAAGCCTAACTGAGGTTCACATACAATACAGTACTGCACACCCTTAAACGCTTTCATCAAAACTGCATGGGTGATAAAGCAAGTTTCTGTTACGAAGGTCCTACATTTCATGTTATCTACCAATTATAGGTCAAAACAGGATAGGTAAGCATACCACACTCCAGAAGATCCTGCAGCACAGCTGGGACTCACTGAGCATATAGTCTTTCCTAAATCCGAACTATAATTTTAATCCTATTTATTTTAAGGGTACTTACTGGGGCACTCTGTGTTTGGAGTCAAAAACCTTTATCCTTCAGGGAATAAACCAGGTAGAAATAAAACCATGACCACAGCACATCTTGAGTCGGTCAAGTCTCACAATGCCTATATAAATGGAGATAACTGAATGCTTCCAGCATTTGCAACAGTCACCAGCTCAAGGGAAGAAAACACATCACTATCCTCCCCTCAGAACACGCACACACACACCTCAAAGAGATGCTCCATGCTTACTCTCTGTACCAGTGTACAAAATACAACTTAAAACAACATATTAGCTTAGTATGAACCAACAGAGTACAGCTTTGAATGGCATCATTTCAGCCAGCATAACCATGTACCAAACATAGCAATAAGGCCAAGATATATATATATTTAACATTAAAGAGATTCTAGCAATTTAAAATGTGAACCAATCCCAATATATACATCCAGTTACAAAGCAATCCTCTTTGTTTAAAAAAAAAAGATTAAAGTGTTTTCTGAGCATCTGGTTACCACAGAACTGCAGGAATTTTAAACAGAAATGCAAATATAGTACTTCTGTAAACAGGATGTCAAGACAAATTGCTAGATAGGAAATAGCTTAAATGTGGTTTAGCGCCATTCAATATGAGCCAAATCAAAAAGGTTACAGTTCATGATAAGCACATATATACCATATAAGCTAACCTGGTAAAGTTGTAGGACAGTTCAGAAATGCACCGCACATTTCTGAACGATGCAAGAAAGCCATCTAGTGTCAACATTTAGAAATGAAAAATGCTCAGAAGAATTAGGTAAAATTTTACAGGAACCGTCTTGTGAGCAAAAGTCTTTACCACAACAAATGCAAATAAACATTTTCAAAGAGTGTTTTACAGCCAACCTTCCTGGAACACCAGCAATACCAACACTGCCAGCATTCAAAATTATCCTCCACCATGTCGTAATACAGCTTAAAAGCTCATTCCATGTGATTAAGTGCCTCTGATCACTGTCAACTTCAGAACAGTCTTTCTGTAAATGCTAGGCTGTGAGTTGGCTACACAAGGAGAGTGGAATGCTCCTCTAATGAGAGTTGCACAAAAATTCATAAAGGAACAACATTCTGTGAGATCACAAAGCCACCGTTTATGTTCCATTCAAACAGGCCACGGTATTAACAAAGAAAAAGTTTTTCAACGAACCAGTGTTCATTCTTCCAAGTGTAGAATAAAAACAAAAAGGAAGCGGGTGCAAAAGGAGGAAAGAAAAAGACCAACACTGAACATTACCATTTCCTATACATAGGAAAAAAACGAAGTGTTGAGCAATCACTTGCTGAGATCAGACAATAAACCGATTCTAGCACTTGCAATCTGATGCATATCAATCTTCTATGAAATTCAGGAGGTGGAGAGAGATTCTCCCATTCCTTCCCTTTATAAAATCTGATCATGGGGGGGGGATTATATATTTCACAAAACTACACCAAAAATTAATACACATACCAGAAGACCAGGATTCTTTCACTGTTACAAAAGAAACTTGACAAGCCAGTTATAAGGGCACTTACTTACGCAGCCAGACGGCATCAGCAAGCCCACCGCTGCCACCGTCATGCCCTTGCCCTCAGCCGGTCCAAGTAAAACCGGAGCAAATCATTCCGTTTTGCAGATGTCTTCTTTTTCTAGTGATGCACAGCAACAATACGGCAGGCACAAAGCCAGAGCAGAGAGGCGAACTCTAGGCAGGAGGGGAAAGGCGAGGGAGGGATGCGAATTCCAATCCATCCCCCCCCCGCCACCCACCCACCCACCATCCTTTGCTATTTTTCTTTCCACCCACGGAGGGAGGCCCGTTCAGACACCCCTGAGGCAAGCAAGGCAACAGCAACAACTCCTCGACTCCTCACCTATCCACCCACCAACACCCCCCCTCCAACTTTCCGCCTTGACTCTCCCGGGGGAGAAGAGAAAGGAGGAGGCAAGGATGAAGCTTCTCACCCTATCAAGTGTGGGGGGGGGGGGGGGAGAAGACACACACACTTTCCGCCTCTCTTCACACCCAAGCCGCCTCAGCGCCTGCCAAAGCCAGCAGGATTTCTTCCCACTTTTCCCTCGGAACCAGAAGCAGAGGAGTAGCCTGCCGATCTGGCATGGGGGGAGACATCCTAATTAGCCCCCAAACTAATTAGCATAAATTATGCTAATTAGTTTCCCCCGATTTGCGACGCTTTTCCCCCCTGGTCCAGAAGTTCCCCCTCCCCTCCGCAAAGCGCACCCGCACAGGCACAGCCGCCACCCGCCTCCCTCCAGAACTCTCCCAGCCTCAAACCCCAAAAGAGTTCCTCGCGGCGAAGCACACACCCCTCGCTTCCCCCTTAGAACTCGGCACCTAAGTCACGAAAGCTCGGCAAGTCTCTCTTCGTCTCCCCCTTCCCAAAAAAATAAAAACTGGAGGGGGAGCGGAGAGTAATGAGCCTCTCGCCCCCCCCCCTCATTAATGCCCGGCTGCTCACGCACTTCCCCATTCCCCGGACAACGCAGACAGGCAGACGACCCACCAGCAACAGCAGCAAGTAACAAACGCGCTCCTTCCTTACCTTCTTCTAATACACCCCATCCGAGACGCCGGGCTGCTTCCCAGCAAACATCTCCATGGGCGCTCGTTCGATACCTCCACTCCCGCCTGGCAGAACTGGCTGGCTGGCGCGCTCTAGCCCGCTGCCCGCCCGAGGTGGGGAAGGGGGAGCGCCGTGCGAGCGACTTGTTCGCCGGCGCGCGCCACCCGTCCACTTCCCCAGCTCAGGCAAGAATCGCTGCCTTGGTACGACTCCGCCGCTGGAGAGGGGAGGAGGGAGCGCGAGGTTCGCTCCCGCACACAGCGACACCTCCCTCGCTCCTCATTGGCTCCAGCCATCTGGGGTTGCCCCTTTGTAGGCATTCGAACGCTCCATTGGACGTGGGAAGTGCCTTTCGGGAAGTAACGCCCCGCCCACCAGCGGCAGATCCCAGCTTCTGCTGTGCTTTTCTTTTTTGGAATTGTCTTTCCTCGCCTGGAGAGAGCCAGCCAGCCAGTCAGCCAGCAGCCAGCTTCTCAGAGAGAGAGCGCCGCCGCTGTTTTTTCTCCTTCCTAGGTGGCGCGTGGTGGCGAGTCCCCAAAGTAGTTCTTTCTGGGGCATCCTCACTGGGGAGACGCCAGAGCAGGTGGGAGGAGCTAACGGGAAGGCTGGTGATACCCAGTTGAGGCGATGTGCCTTGGACCCCACCGCGATCCCTCACCAGGCTAAAAGCGCCTCTTGCGGAGGTAAAAGCTGCCTTGCCCAAAATGCTCATTTGCGTAAAGCAAATCCGTCTCTCCTTCATTCTTTGTAACACCAACAAGGATCAGACATTGACAAAAATTGGGGGCTCACGAAGGCTATAGGTCACACATACATGTGAAAACGGCCATCAATAAACTTCAGAAAGTTCCCTGCCTCTGAAAGTCTGGTCGGAACTCTAGAATCCTACACAGCCTAGGCTGCAACATTAGCCCCCCTTTGCAGCAAGGTTGAGCATCCTCAGCCCATTCCAGGACAACATCTCCCTTTTCACGACCCTAGTGTCCATGGTGAGACATTACAGTTCAGAAATCTCTGCTGAAGCAGGTGCCGTCCTCCTGCTAATATGAGTGCCGAAACACACAGGCCGTTTAAAGGAATGGGCACAAATCCCTGCAAACAGTGGGAATGCTTGCAAACTAACAACAGGTAAGAAAAGTCCTTTAAATGCAAGCTTCAACATTGCACCCCCTGGACCATATTTTTATGTTACCCATCAAACCTGGAAATATAAACTCCTGCTCTGTCAATAACATGTTTGAAATTATGTTCACGGCCTCCTGCAAATTTAGTCTGTGTGTGTGCGTACAGGAGCGCGCACACGCACACACACACACACACACACACACACACACACACACACAGCAACCATTCTGAATACAGTTATTCATATTCTTTTTACATACCTTCACCATATCAGAGTCATCACGTGATTCCACCAGTTCTCTGTACGGATATTGGAATGAAGAAAGATTGTGAGAAGGAAAGGAATGGAAAACATAGACTAGGTAAGGTGAATGATCCATCTGAAGGAATGAGAGATGATGAGAGATGAGAGATGCTCCATGAAAGCCAATGTGATGTAACAGAGTGTCCATCTAGGACTAAGGGAGGCTCAGGGCTGGAAAAGCAGCACTTTTCCAGGCGCGGATGCCCCTGCCCCTGCCCCTGCCCCAGCGCGCAGAGCTGGCCGGAAGCCCTCCTTCTGTCCCGCCTTCTTATGAAGGTGATTGGAGGTAGTTCTGATTGGCATGCAGCCACTCTCCCTCCCTCTCATCCGATTGGTAAGCTGCAGTAGCTCCGCGAACCCGCCCAGCTCTGCGAAGCCCGACCCCTCAAAAGATATGGGGAAGCCATTTTTCAAGTCTCTGCATTGCGGAGCTCGCAGCTGCTCTGCAAGCTTCTGAAATGCTGTCAAAGAGCTCCGCTATGCTCCGGAGATCCGTAAAGGCAGCTTCACACTACACGCGTTGCGGAGCTTCTGAGCTGATTTTCGAAGCAAGTGTAGCCGAGGCGACCTCCCCACGGCAGGCGCGTACCTCAAGCAGGAATCCTACTTTTCAGGGGGCGGGACGCAGAGCTAGGGGGCGGTTCGCAGAGCTACTGCAGCCTGCCAATCGCAGGAGAGGGGGGGGAGAGTGGCCTCTAATCACCTTCTTAAGAAGGCGGGACAACATGAGGGACAACAGGCTGGAAGACACTCCCCCGCTTCCAGCACGGAGGCGGAGGCACAGGCGGCGGCAGAGCCTCTGCCTGTAGTGTGAATCTGCCTTTACGCGCCTGGATTCCTGTAGTGTGAATCAGCCTTCAGTTTCATTTCCCCACTGAAGCCCTGAAACTTACAGCGTGATTCTGTGTAAACTCTAGAGCGGCGGAGCGCATGTGCCGTAAATCACGTTTCCGACTACTTCAGAGTAAGGGCCACCGGAGCAAAGGTCGGCAGTCTTTACTCCCCCAGCGGACTGTCCTTGCACCCGCGGGCAAAGTAAGTCCTGCACCAGCTGGTGCAGGGGTGGGGGGGAGGGCGGAGGCCGATTGGGCGAGCCAGGCAGAGGGCAGAGATATCGGCGGCAAGTTCCGCCAATATCCCAAGTCATCTCCTGGCCCGGTTTGCGTTTACACTTCAGCCTCGAATGTACGTCAGCTTCGGAGCTGGCATACATTTTGCGTAGGCCCTTAGGGCCTGGCAGGCCGCCTTGAACCCGGGGAAGCGTTTCCCCTTGAACTCCTTCCCCTGAAGTGTTCCCAGACTACCCCGGGGCAGTCTGGGACAATTACAGGATACAACAGCCAGCCCTTTAGGCCGGCCAGGTATCCTTACACAGGATTGGGCTGCCTGTGGGTGACTTTGAGCCAGTTACAGAAGAGCTGTTCACAAGATACACTGTACCAAGGTACACATTTCCATGTGAATGATTATGCTTGGGTTCCTTTTTCCCTATCAACAATCTATGTGCACTGCACATTGATCATACCTGCATTGAATGAGATGTGTGAATAACTGCTCCCAGATACACACTAGCGCAATCCAATGGAACTATCTGACAGTGGAACGAGCGCTCCACTGCCCGAAGCCATTGCGAACGTGCTGTAAAGCACATTCGCGATGACTCGGGAGTAAGGGCGGTCGGCACAGAGGCTGGCCACCCTCACTCCCGGTGCCAGATCGTCCCTGCGGCTACCAGAGGAGGTATGTCCAGCTCCGGTGGGGGCGGCGAGGAAGGGGGGCCATTGGCCGAGCTGATCCAGGGGGATGGGGATGGCGGCTGCCACCCGTCTCACTCTTGGCCAGCGCAGCCTTTACACGGCCTCCTCTTACTTCCACCAGCTAAATAGCTGCCGGAAATCCGAGGAGGCCCTCCCCCGTTCGACACCGGGAGAAGGAGACCAACATCCCCTTTCCCCAAGTAGACCTCCAGGCCACTCCAGAGCAGCCACAAACGGGGATAGGATCCAGCGGCCGGCCCTGGGCCGCCCGCCGGATAGTTAGTTAGGATTGGGCTGTAAGATTGATTTTACACAGGTACACAGATGTGCCAAGGTACAATTTAATGTGTGAACAGCCTTTATCTCTCAGCCTGACTTACAGCTGTTTTGAAAATAAAATGTGGTGGGAGAGAACGTTGTACATTGCCCTGAGCTCCATGGATGAAGGATAGGATTAAAATAACATCATTGTGATTCCCAGGATCTTGACTAGATCCTGAATTGCAGAACATCACAAGAGTGCAGCATACATGCTTAGGCTGTGCTGAAGTACAACAACAATATAATGTATCTTGCAGCCAGATATAAGAAGGGCATTCTGAACTAAAAGAAGTCTAGGAAAATTAACTCAGAATTGTACCTCCCATGCCATAGTGTCATGAGAACAGGCCTTCAATCATTAAAATATGTTAGGGGGTATAGAATGCCTTGGCTTTTAGTTAGGGACTGAAAGAAGAATGTTCAGACTTAAGGCAATCTCTAGAAGAGGTGTACTTTTGTCTTAAATATTTCATATGTATACAGAGAGAGGTCAGAACGGGAGACAGAGCAGGAGAAATGTTATCATAAAATCAAACAGGTACTCTCTGGAGAGAAGAAGCTAAAACAACAGTGTGCTCTGGAAGGTGTTTTAATTGTTTCTGTTGGGGTGTTTACGTCTAGCCTTTGACTTCAGGCCTCAAATGAATAAGAGTGAAATGAGTATTTAATGAGAGGGAAAGCAATGATGGTGCAAGGCATTTTTCTTCTAGGCTTCTTTTCTTCTATTCCTTTGGAGGGCCTCTGGCCAGGAGGTGGATCCCATTTGAAATTTACCAACCAGGTGAAACACTGTTTTTATGAAAGGCACAGACAGCTATGCGAGCAAGGTATCATTCAATCTAACAAATGTGCTACTACTGGCTCCAATGTCAGCACTGAACAAAAGCTCTTTTCATCATAATCATGCTCCTGACATGACAGAAACAAATGCAGGGGCAAACTCCATATTATTATGAAGGCCCAATTGTTTTGTCATGGAAAGCAGTCTCAGCAGTTTTGAACAAAGAAATGATGGAGGGGAGGGGTGCTTAACCCATTCCTCAGCAGTTGTTTCTTATCACTTCCCAGCTGCTTTGCAGTTCCCAGGAGTTCCCAGTGCACAATTATGTAAATACACACCTGGAACAGAGTGGGAAGCAACAAAAGGGATTTTGAGCAGGGAACTATCCATCAGGGAAAGGGTTAAGCATACACACCCTGTTCCCCCACTCAACATATCAGGCTCCCAGTACAGATATCATTACAAAAAACCTGTCAGAGCTTCACTACATGCATTTGCATTTGCACGAGCCTCATATTCCTTACAGAGGAAAATGCACCCAGATATAGGAAGCGCAGCCAGTCTGAAATAAAAAAAAGTCAAGGAAGACTGATAGTCTTTGCTCTCCACACCCCTCACACACAATTTTTGTCAATGTCTGATCGTTGTTCATGTAGAAAAGAATGAAAGAATTTTCAGAGTCTCATATTCCTTACAATTTAGGCCTGGGGATTAGCCATTTAGTAGCCCCAGTTTTCACTTCTCTCAGAATCAAGAAATATACTGACATTTACAAGAATTCTGCTGTCTTGTAAATTTCACTTTTACTGCTGTTAACCTTATAGAAATAGAGCAGGCAGACAGTGAACATGCCACAAGGGCAGGGTTTTCCCAAAATACTCAGCCAATCCGATTTTGTTTTCACCTCAGTATATTGTCACGCACATAAACTGATTGCATCCCTGATCTGTTTTTTGTTACTGTACGTCCATGGAAGTCCTCCCTGTGTTCTGGTCTAACTTGTACAACATGCTGTCCTGAGTAGTATTGAAGAAGGATTGTATAACTTTGCAATTACCAGTAATTAATTAAAAAGGAGACTCTGTCAGTTCATTAGGTTGCCAAACCCCAGATAAATGCTATCTAAAATACTCTCTCTTATAAACTTGGGGTGGAGCCATGCAGTCATCCACCATGCAAAAATCTGTGGGGATTTTGGTGCACAAATATATACACTCTGCACACATGCACCCCAGTCATTTTTGGTAATGACACACATATCCTGGCAATGAACAGCAGCCATGGGACTGTTTTAGTGGTGGTATTGACAAGCATATTCTCAGATATCATCAGCTCATACCAGTGCATTGTACGCCCAGTGTGAGCAACAAATCACTGCAATTTTAATGAACTTGAACTGTTTTCAAATACTGTATGCTGTGAGCTGCATTGAGTATGTACCTGTGGGGGGGGGGAATACATGTTTTTAAAATAAATAATTAAATAAAATAAACGCGCATGTGGAAAAGAAATGTGTTCGTGTGGGGAATGAGCATATGAATTTTCCCTTAGAAACATCTCCGTTGCTTTTGCCTTTTTAAAGACTATCCCTGCAAAATTGTTGAATACACACCCAGACTTCTTTCCCTTGTGCTGCAATCAGCATCCAGAGGTCCACGTTATGCCTATTAAGCATTCTGCCTGTGCTCTGAAGCCTGTTCTGTATAGCCTGTCACTATTGTTCCTAGAAATTACTGACGTGTATTATGGCAAGGAGTGCAAAATGCTATTCTCAGCGGATCCCTGAGCTTATTGTAGATTGCAACAAAATCCAGTCCACCAACTCAGGCATAATTTTTAAAAAAATTGTCTTATTCTTTGGTTAGCATATTCTCTCTAGAACACCTGAACCACACAGCCCAATCCTATCGGGCTGCCTGCACTGCCGGAACTTGCATTCTGCAGTGCAACCTGCTTTACAGCAGTGCAAAACGCCAGCCACTGTGGCAGGCTGCCCGGCTGCTGCCGAAAATGGTAAGCAGCAAGGCGTGTGCAACAGCAGCAGCAGCAGCTCCAGGAGCTGCACCAGCCCCAGTAAGATGGCAGGGGAGGCGTGCCGTGGGCAGAGAGGGGGAGGGCAGGGACAGTTTCTGGGCAGATCGGGTGGCAGGAGGCAGGGACCAAGGTGGAGGGGGTGCATCTTGGCAGCAAACGCAAACACCAAATCCAATCCCCCTCAGTCCAGCCCACGCCACCTGCTAACTCTCCTCAGACTTACATCAGCTATAGAGCTAGCATAAGTCTGAGGAGACCCAAAGAACATCAGTGGACTCCTGATCGCCCTCCCACCACTGGATGCAGTGTGCACCTCCATGGTGTGGCTGCAGTGGATAGGATTGGGGCATCAGTCTCTTACACAATTTTGCAACATCTTACAGTTTTACCGTGTATTTTACATTATACAGCACATTGTCTTAAGAATATTGTACTACTGTAATCTGCTCCTGCTCTCCGCCACTAGGTGTCCTCTACTTATTTGCTGCATTGGTTGACAAAATGCTAATTTCTGGAAGGAAACTGAGTGTGTGTGTTTTTTTTTAAATCTATACTGTCTTCATGTTAACATTTACAGATAACCTATTGCAGTGTTTCTCAAACTGTGGGTCGGGACCCACTTGATGGGTCGCAACCTGATTTCTGGTGGGTCCCAGGTGATAAGATAAGAGTGTCATTTTAAAAAGTGCTAAAAAGTTTGAGAACCACTGGCCGATTGCTTTTTTTCTCTTGCTTGTCACATTCAGCATAGTTGAAATATTTCTTGCACTACTGGCTCTTTGACATGTGAAATTTGGATAGGATCCATTGCTGCGTTGCACACGCTACGATACTCTCTTGTGACAAGCAACGCTGGGCTTGAAACCAAACTGTTATGTTTTATAAGTGCTTAAAAGTGTTTAAGATGTGTAGAGTTCACTTTCTGCAGGTACATGCTACTTTAGCAACCTGGGTTTGAAAAACTGTTATCTAAGACGGATGGAAATGTGAGATAGCTATATTCGTTTGGGATAACCCTTCCTAATTCCTTTACAGACGTGCTAGCACATAAATCTGTTTGGGGTCATTCTCATATAACTGAAACAATATTGATAATTAGGCTTACCAGATCTCCAACCAGGACAGAGTGCTAGACCTTTAGGAGAAGGAATGTGGGCAGGTGTAGCTTGTTAACGCTTAGAGCACAATCCTAGGCATGTCTACTCAGAAGCAAGCCCCATTGAACACAATGGGGCTTGCTTCTGAGTAAACATGCATAGGATTGTGCTCTAGGACTTAACAAGCTACACCTGCCCACATTCCTTCTCCTAAAGGTCTAGCACTCTGTCCTGGTTGGAGATCTGGTAAGCCTATTGATAATTATTTTATTGCAGCATTATGAAGAGGGCATCTTCCTAGGGCTGAGGCCAGAATTTTATCCCACCTGGCCGTGGAATTATTGCAAGTGTCAGGGAGCTCTTGGGCCTAATGAGTTCCACCACACTGCATGTATGAAGCTGGCCGCTACATATTGTCTACACTGACTGGCAATGGCTCTTCAGGGTTTCAAACAGAGCATGCCCTTTTCTTAGCCCTATCAGGAGATGCCAGGGATTGAACCTGAAACCTTCCACATGCAAAGCATGGGCCCTATGACTGAGTTATGTCCCTTCCTCTACAAGGCTCTCTCTTTGACTCCATCCTTAATCCACAACTGTCTGACTCTGTCATCCCTACCCCCACAAAACATTTCCCTTGCTTCTGAGTAGCTTGCTTCTGAGTAGACATGCCTAGGATTGTGCTCTAAGGGTTTAACAAGCTACACCTGCTGCCCACATTCCTTCTCCTAAAGGTCTAACACTCTTTCCCGGTATGGATCTGATAAGCCTAAACATTCATAAAAATTGAACATTGTTTGCAATGTGACACATTTCAGCTCTTTATCAGCTAGTTATCCAGGAGTGATAATGCAGAACAACATGGATTTGCAAAGGCCTTTTGGTGATCTTTATTCCAATGTCATCTTATCAGCTTTCTCACTTGAAACCGAATCCTTCCTGAATCAGATCCTGCATCAGAATGGCTGCAGCAAATCTACTTGTTGGGAAGGGCTCCATTTCAGACAGGTGCCACCCCAACAAACATATCTACTCCAGATCAAATACACAGGACATAGGGGAGGGAATGGAGGAAGGGGGGAAAAGGAGGCCGTCCTCCTCCTTTCCTGCCACCAGAGCTGCTGTCAGTGGAGCCCACCAGATTGATTCCAGCTAAGAGGCCTTTGGGCTTCACAGGGGTTGTTGGAGGCTTGGGGTGCCAATTGTGAGTATTGTACATGTAACATGTTGAGCTTCCAGAAAGAACCTTTTTCCCCCCTGAGCATTCTCCAACATCTGTCATAATTGCCTGTCTCAATCTGATTCCAAATTAAATCCAGCAAGAATGTGTGTGTGTTCTTATTTTTTAACGTGTATTGGTTACCACACCATTGACAGACGTGCTGCAGAGATGTAGAGTATAGGACTTCGACTTCCTGATTACAAAAGGTTGCCGGGATGGGGGGGCAGGTTTGAATCCAGAGAAACCACATGCATTTACCTTGTCTAAAAGCCATTTAATTCTGTTTGAGCATAGGATGGTGAAGTAGTATTCATCTGAGGATATACAATGTCTTCCAATACAAATTACTATGAGAGGGCAAATATAGTTTGCCACAGTGCTAATATTATATCACAGTGGCTTTCCTCAGTCACCACCAATCCCATGTAGCCAATTTTACTGTACATCCCCTGAAACCCATTTCCAGAACCCACATGATGGAAAAGATACCATTTGTTTTAATTAGCAATATCCTCCAAATCAGTATGCCATTATATTAATTGCAGAAGTAATGTTTCATCTCATTTCCCCTAGTTTACTAACCACTGCCTCCCTTTTCTGTGGTTTACCAGCAGGAAACCACTAGCAGGGACATATCCAGATAAGATTAGACAACATACAATTATCATCAGTACACTAGACCATGCTGACATTTTCCAGTTTTTCTGAACTGCTGCAACAAGATGCACAGTTATACCAAACTTAATTATCTCTGGGAAGGAAAATATTTTAAAGTTCTACCCTCACTCCCTCCTGACCCAGCTGTGGCATCTGAGATAGAGTTTCTAAATGCAGCAGCACAAATTATTGTATATTTCCCCCACCAATACATATTCTAGCCAGTGCATTGGACAAGCACAACTTCTCCCATGAACCATGATAAGGGTGCTGATGGGGAAAAAAATCCCTTTTTCAACAAGTGTGTAAGCAGTGACACTGCAGGTTGGCTTGTGTGTCTAACGTGTGATAAGAACTGGTCCGACTCACAAGACAAACTGAGGTGACAGATTTGGGGGACCTTCTGGGCAGCAAAATGGGAGACAACTGATGTCAGCCATGAAGCACAGCCTACAGCTTGCACAAGCCCAATTGAAATGAATGGGAGCTGTGCAAGAGCTGTGCTTTATATCACTTACGGCCCAATCCACCACAATTCCCAGCGCCAACTGCATCCTGTGGGGGAGGTTTGGCCTCCAGAGGCCTCCTCAGGGCAAGGGAGCATTTGTTCTTTTGCCCCGGGGAAGGCCCCTGCCGGCCTGGTGGCTCTACTCGGAACTGCACCAGCAATATCGCTGGTGCAAGTCTGCATGGACCCGTGAAAGGAAGATCGAGCCCAGGAAAGTGATGATTCAGTGGATGCCGCCACCCCCTTCCTGGGCCTGATCCACCCTCCTCCCCACCCCAGTCGCTACCCAATTCAACCTGCACCCGCCCTCTTCCACCCCTCCCCACCTCTCACCCACCCTTGCATGGTTGTACCGTCGGCAGCAGGCATTTGTCAGCAGCTGGCGCGTGGAGCTAGCTGTTCACTGCTTCTGGCAGCAACCAGCAACTCTGATGCATTGCCTTTCACGATGACCAGAAAGCACACTCACATGAGAGCATATGATGTGACCCAGTGTGATCTACACACACACCTGGCCACTTGTTCCGGCGGCATAACGCGTTGTTAGGATTGGGCTGTTATACAGAAGTCTTAAATGCATAAACAGCACACTTAGAGGACAATACTATGCATGTCTACTCAGAAGTAAGTCCCATTATGTCCAGTTCACAGGAAGGTGTACATAGGATTGCAGCCTCAGTATCTGGGTTCTAGGAAAGCAGGCCCTGGAGCAAGGGTGGGCAGGTCCCACCTACTCGATCCTAAGCTGAGTTTCCTGAATGTGTGGATACATCTTATATTACTTAACCAAAAGCTATTTTTCTCTGACTTGCATCTCTGTGTTGGAGAAGATTCATGACATGGTTTTGCTCTCTTTTGAGTGAGCACCCTTGGAACAACTCTGATCAAATCAAATTTTTCACTTATGGCAGTGACCAGTTTTTATGGCCATTGATAATATTGCATAACACCAGGGACAATCAGACAATGTATTTATTTAAAGCTCACAGCCATTGTATACCTCCTGCCTCTGTTTACGAGAATAGAAGCAATCAAGACTGCCTCCTGGCCACTTTCTCACACAGGTAAAGCATCCTAGAGAGTTTCCTAAAATCCCCCTAAATTCTTTCAACAGGATTCATATTGTGCCAATGCACATTTGGTTGGCTGCATTTCAGCAAATGTGAAATAATACTGCTAATCCATTGTTTGCTTTGTAGAGAATGAAGCTTAACTCTTTAAGGAGGCTTATTTTCCCCCTCTTAATTCATTGATACAAACCTGGCATTGCACTCCCAGACAGCAGCACCAGCGACTCCCTGCACCTATTCCAAAATTTCATTGGTGTAATATACACACGCAGTAGTGCACAACCTGTGGCTCATAGGTGAAAGCAACCCATGATCAGCCATGGACCAGCCATGCATGGACAAGAAAAGTAAATACAAGAAATTGCAACTCTAAATTTCCAGATCTTCAAAATGACAGAGGCAATTTTCTTCAAATTAGCCAGCCATGCTTAGTGGCTAACCAAAGGATCGATAAACTGGCTGTTTCTCAACCTGCTTGGAATGTCACTTCACATGCCACAGCACACATCTGGTGGATTTCTTTGGCTTGGTGAGTCACAAGTTGTGCAGTCCTGATATATGTAGTGGAGTGCAAGCTGTTGAAACTTGATGGTATATCCATCACCGTGGTTTTCTAGCCACTTGAAATACTAGTAGGTAAGGGGCTACAAACAAGCGCCTGTTTATGTGGATGTGGAAGTCCCTGTATGCTTTCTTTCCCTAGAGTCCAGTTGCCTGCAATGCAAATCTTTCAAACTGACATTAGACAGACTACTACACAGTCCTTCGTTTAGGTGTCTGAAAAATGGAGCAAAAGCAGTCTCAATTACCCAGATGTGAACAAAATGTTTCTGCCACATGTTTCCATCAAAGCTGTTGCAACCTGGGACTTCAAAAATGGCTGAAATTAAAACTTTAAATGTATTATTTTAGTAGACTTCATTAGCATTGAAAATCAAGGCCAATCTGAAGAGAATTGCCTCTGACATTTTAAAGATCTGGAAATTTAGAGCTGCGATTTCTTGTATTTACTGTTCTGGTCGATGTATGTCTGGAGAGCAATCTGAACTGTACTCATAATAAAGTAGGAAGTAGAGCATTTTTGAACAAAACTGAGAAAGATCAGGTCAGTGTCAGGAGTCAGCACTATTGGTCAGGTGCTGATGGTTCAGATCCCTGGCAGGACCCATTATACCCCTGACTTGCAGTCATATTTGTCTGCCTTCTTTCTCTGGGCTGGGGTTGGATTGCCCCCCTCCTTCCCAGTGCATCTCTCCACCAGGTGGTGAATGGCAGCTGCCACTCACATCAATACACCTGTAGCATCGCTATACCTCTCAGCACTGGTTCTGCCATTCTAATCCCCCACAATGCAATGCCCCCCAATGTAGCATAATGCCAAGACTAAACATCCTATTTCAGGCATAGGGGAATTAAGAGGCTGCTGCCTCTGAGCAACGGTGCAGCTACTATGAAGACATTGCTGCTGTCCTGCATTGCCACTTCCTGCCAGGGAGGGGCCTCTGGCAACAGCACTGAGAGGCCTTCCTCGCTTCTGTTGCCTGATAAAACCGGTAAGGGCTGGCTGATATGGCAGTTGCTGAGAGAACTTACTGACAGGCCTACTGTCAGTATACCTTGCCAAGGGCTCCCTCCTCAAGCTTGGAGCTGGCTCTGGCAAGTTTCTATTTAATCCACTTGGACCTTGCAGGCTAACTCCATCACCAACTGATCTTACTGACTGGGCCTAAGACTTGCCACATCAGGACTGATGTGCTGAAGGTGACGTGTTCTAACAGCTGTACCAGCACAGTATCCCAAACAATGTGTTTTTGTCCATGTTGCAGGCAGAGGTAGTTGCCAAAAATCTTGGATCTGGGTATCAAGCAGATCCTTTATTCATGTATAACCTGTGGGTGGTTTACATGGTACATATTTCTGGCACAACTATTTATGCCTGTGTCAGAGACATTTTGCAACATGTAATGCATGGGTGTCTATTTGCTCCCAATACAGTCACCATTAATATTGGAAGTGAAATAGATGATCACATGGCCACCCTCCCATTAACCCATACATTGATTCTGACAAGTGTATTAATCTTAGTTTCAGAGACAAAGCCAAGTATAAAATGGCAGCATGCCTGATGATCACTGGTGTCTCTAACTTCACAGTTACAGCACACACACGCACGCACACACACACACCACCACCACCATCAAATGGCTAGTGATGACAAGTCAATTCCAATTTTTATCATCTTTTTTATCTTTCCTTCAATCTCCCCCCCCCACACACACACACACTTCTTTAAGGCCTTCCTTAACATTTCAGCTGGCAAGAGACACAGACAGGCCATTTCTCCTGACCAATGAAGCTTTTACTAGAGATACTCTTTGTATCTTATTCATGTTTCTTACTCATATGTTATTATTCGTATGTTTTTACTTGTATTTTTATTTTTAATTGTACACTGCTTTGAGCATAGGAAAGGTGACATATAAATCTTTTAAATAAATAAATTCTCAAGGTCTGTCCAATAAGATTTTAGAAATCATACCTAGAAGCCCACATATATCTGTTTCCTCCCAGACCGTGCTCACAGTCATAGCTCTATTCAAATATTTTAAAACCTTGGGTTTAAGATCAGTAAGTATTCAGGTGTTTACAGTTCTCCCTCATGCTCCGAAAAGTGTGGGACATTGGAAACCAGGTCGTCATCTTAATTTCCGTGTCACATAAGCAATAAAGACTTTGTTCAGTCTCTTATATTATCCTGGTTTTACAAATTAGGCTCCATGACCCACACTTTGCCTTGATCTTTCAGCTCAACACTGGGCTGGGGAGGGATTCATCCAGGGAGAAATTCAACAGGTGAAGCTTCCCCACTGAGAGAGATGTGATGAGTGTATGCCTTATGCATCACTACAAGGCACAACACTTCCCCAATGTGTTAACATAATGGATCAACACACGGATATTTTGAAAGAGCTGTCGAGTGTGGTGTGTGTGTTGACAGCTATTGGATATAGCTTGACTAAAGGCTACAGCATTTGGGGCTCTTCAGTCTAGAAAAAAAGGGCCTGAGGGGGGACATGATTGAGACATAAAATTATGCATGGGATGGATAGAGGGAAGTTGTTTCCCCTCTCACTCAACACTGGAGCCAGGGGCATCCACTAAAATTGAGTGGCAGGAGAGTTAGAATGGACAAAATTAAATATTTCTTCACCTAGCGAGTAATTAACCTGTGGAACTCCTTGCCACAGGATGTGGTGATAGCACATGTCTTTAAAAGGGGATTGGACAGATTGATGGAGGAAATGTCCATCACAGGTTACAAGCCATGATGAATATATACAACCTCCAGGTTTTAGAGGTAGCCTCTCTGAATGCCAGATGCAAGGGAGTGGCGACAGGATACAGGTCTCTTGTTTGTGCTCCCTGAGGCATCTGGTGGGCCACTGTGCGATACAGGAAGCTGAACTAAAGGGGCCCTCAGCCTGATCCAGCAGGGCTCTTATGTTCTTGGCTATTGCTTAGGATTATTAATGTCAGAATGTTTATTTCTCACACTGGTGCCAAAACCAACAATATAGTCTGCTGCATCCATCAGAACCCTTTGAAGGAAGCAACTGCTATGATTGAGCTGAAAAAGAGATGCAAACTTGGGTAGCTGGATTCTCAGATGTTTCTGAGTGTAGAAACAAATGTTTGCCTATTTGTTTTGCTCAGGCACAGTTGTACCTTGCTGTTCAAGTTCCATGTCATTTCGCCACTATCTCCTCTGTGTCTTCTCACGTCTTTTGTTTCACCTTTTGCATGTCATGCTGACCAAAAGGTTCATGACTCATCCGTCAGACAACCACCAGAAGAGCTGGTCTTATCTTTTCTCTCATACTGTTTACCCAGTGTCCTAATGACACAGACTGTATGTATTTTTTCACCCTCTGGGCAAAGGCAGGCAAAAAACTTAGCTCCCATGCTCAGTCTCAGAACTCAACAGGCCACAAAGAAGCACGTCTCAAATAAACTCTGTTTTGTAACACTTATAGTGGAAACACTTTGAACTGTTTTTTACTTATAGAAAACCTACCTCACACCACTTCAGACATGGACAGGCCCACTCATGTATATATGAATCAGTGAATATTTTCTTTCTGAGCTGGACAAGTGCTTCACCTGTGTGTGATGCTGCCAATGCCAACTATAATACTAATTTCTTTCGCTGCCACTTTATCCTTATTCTCCTTTCACATCTTGCATAGGCATCATATAAAAAGTTGCTGCATGCAACTGACAGAACCATCCCAGGAAGCTTGGCCAGGAAGCATCACTCTTTGCGCGGTTAGCAGGGAATAGCCCAATTTATAGCAGATACAAGTAGATGGAAACTACTGCTCTGCCAAATTTTCCTGAGATTTGATTTTCAAGGCAAAAATTGGGCTTTTGAGATGTACAAAAAGCCCCTGAGGGTGGGGGGAGGACTGCCTTGGTTGACTTCAGATTCTTTTCATGCTTGTTTGGTGCCCCTGCTACACCGCTGCTTTATTCACTGTTTAGGGCTTCTGTCATCTGCACAGCCTACAGGACCAGCCCAAGACCACCTGAGGCAGCTTGTCAAATGCTGCCCCCCCTTACCCAATGATATGTCAGTCTCTGCTTCTCCCACATGCCAATATTCTGGCTCAGCACTCCCCTCCTCCACATTCGCTCTTCCACTCTGTCCCCTTCTTTTTCCAATCCAGGGAGTGGAAGGAGAAGAAGGAGCAGTGGAAGCAATAGTAGGCAGACAAAGATGGGTGCCTCCCACCAATCTGCTACCTGAGGCGACAGCTTCAGCTGGCCTCATGGGCAGGCCAGCCCTGGCTGCATAATCCCAGTCAGGGATCATTTTAACGGAAATTCTCTTTGAGTCCTCTGCTTCAGGTGCCGTTGTTGCATGAGTGCTAGGACTGCTCTGACAAGGCGAGTCATAGACTGTGGTGGCTCTGGACCTCTTGAAGCCTTCAAAACAGAGATGCTCCCCTTTTTCAGAAGGCATTTGGTGGCTGATGGTGGTGGAGGTCAGCAGGTAGGATGTGACACTGGTTTCATGATGTGACTGCTGTTTCTGTAGCTTCTTGCTTTTAAGAATACTTCACATTTATGTAGCACTTTCACAGTGTGTAAAGCAGTTCACATATAACATCTTGGTGTTGTCCTTACAACAACCCTGTAAGGTTAGCCTGTCTTATCCCCATATTGCAGCTGGAGAGCTGAGGATGAACGTCAGAAGCAAGACTCAAAGCAGGGAAGTTCCAATTCGCAGGTCAGTTTCTCAGTCACTACACTACACACACACTTAATTTAACAATACTTTTATGTACTGCTTTGCAACTCATAAAGGTTGCAACTCTGATTCACCTTGAGTTTGGAGGGGGGGGGACATAGGATAAGAGTGTTACTAGGAAGGTCCAATTAGGACAGCACCAAAATCATGGCCCCCTCTTTTCTCAACATATTCTTTAAGTTTAAACAATTCTTCTTAAAGAGATGGTGCCTAGCATATGTATAGCTCTTAGGCTAGAGACAGTTGTTGGGATGGATAGACAGAGGCATTATTGACCATGGCATGTACCACTATTGTTTTCTAGTAAATAGGCTTCAAAAACCTGATAAGACAGTTTGACTAGAGACAAGAATGAGATACAAGAAATAAAGAACAGATGTTTCCAGGTGTGGCATAGTTGGCCAAGCAAAGCACTAGATAAGGTCTCATGCCCACTAGGGGGCCCACCACCTGGCCAGGTGAACCCCTGAATCCTCTGTACTGGTAGCAGTGTTAGCACTCAATACACCGTCAGGAAGGGGGTGGAGATGGATGCCATGGGGAACCCAGTGCAGGACGTTGCTGCAGGACCCTTAGCACCTGGCACTGTACGTTTCCATTACAACTCTCTTTAAAAATTATTGCCATATCCAGTCGTGGATACTTTCCGCCTCATGGCATGCCAATAGAATAAAGTAATGCTACGTTCTGCTCTTCATTGCTGCCAAGTTAAAGGGCCTATCTTTGCATTATTACACCAAATCTTCCTTCCTTCCAGTAAAGGCCATTTCCCACCAACTTCAATGTGGATAGCATGAAACCTGTAATGAGGGTAATGCTTTTAAAACTGAAAAGGGCAATGCCATTGTGTTTAAATGGTCATCTCCTTTTACAAAGGCTGCCTGCAGATTTTGTCTTAGATCAAAGCACAAGAAATATTGTAACCAAGACACGTTATATATAAGCTGTTCAGATTCTCTAGCTGGGCCTGAGTCCGTGACCGAGGAAGCACATCTGAACAAATGCATTTCTTAGTCATGTATTTTGAAAACCAGGAGCTGTAGCTGAACATACATCTTCACATGTGCATGTGCATGAATGCAGACAACCAACAGAATCCCCAAACCGTAGCCAAAGTCTACTGTTTAGTGCCAATACCACTTTAATTTGTTCCTCCTGTGAAGTCAGAACAGGAAAGGGAAAGCCACCACATCTATCAGTTTCCCAATCTGTGAAGCTGTAGCAGAGACAAGCATTTGTACCATCATTCTGTATTACAAAGCATGTCCTTTTTTAGCATGGACTTTGTACCTAAGGAAGTGACATGGAACACTGCGCTGCAAAAAGAGGCTTCCATGTAGCTCTCAGTCAGAATAACTGATGCCACAATCCTGTGTAACTCTTGCACCAGTTAACAGTAGGTTCCCCGGTGTAAGAGCACTTATGCCAATGTAACTTGCCGTACGTCGATGGACGCAGGATGGACACTAGCGTAACCCCTCTCGGATGCCTCACATGCACAGTTCAGATGCGAAACGGACACTGACGCAACTCCGCTGGCGTAGGGGGCATTCTGGGGGCATTCAGACACCCCTGGAATGCCCCCTGTGCTGGCAGAGTTGTGCCAGTGTCCATTCCGCGTCCTAACTGCGCATGTGAGGCGTCCAAGAGGGGCTATGGCAGTGTCCGTCCTGCATCCGTTGGCATACAGCAAGTTACACTGGCATTAGTGCTCTTACACTGGGGGGGATCTACTGTTACACCGGTGCAAGAGTTACACAGGATGTGCCCTGAAACTGTTAAGCCGTTTTGAAAAATAAGGCTGTCTCATTGATGTGATTTTGGAAACTAGCTTTTTATTTTTGTGTTATCAAGGCACTGTTTACTGTTTAATCAAACAGGACTCTTAAATTGCCAAAAGTTTCATCTGAACCCATCTGAGCAATTTAAAAACACAAATGAAACTTCTTGTAATCCTAAAAGCAAGAGAATGCTATGGAATCCAGATCCCATTCTGACCTGTCTAAATATGAAAGTGAAAAATAGTAAGAAGAGTCCAATACAGATAGAATTCACTGCATTCAAAACAGTTTCTGCTTTGTGAGAGGAAATCCTTAATTCAATTCTCAATTTATTTCTGACAATCAGTTCCTACATTAGAGTATACAGTATATTCTTCTAGTAAGCTGTGAACGCAAAGAACCCCCTCCAAATCTCCCCAAACTGGAAATAGCATATAGTTTGGCTTGCAAGAGTGTGATTAGGTTTATTGCTAAGGATTTAATCCAAGGGTTTACTGAGAATTAACTTTTTCATTCTGCTTTCAATATTGTGTAGCCAAATCCTTCAGATAAATGGGATGGGGGCAGGGGAAGAAACAGCTTGCTAGGATAAGAACAAGAAACTAACAACAATTGAATGAAATTTGCATCTCTGTGAAAACCCAAATTATATTTGTGAGTAATCAGTGTATTAATTCAGGGACTTTTCTATGGTGCTAATCACTGTCATTATGTTTCTGAGCACTTCATATGCATTAATGAATTTATTCTTGTAACAGCTTGTACAAAAGAGCCCAGTGCTGTCCCAGTTGCATAAATGGAGTTTTGAAGCACAGTGAAACCAGGCAATTCACGTCAAAGTGTTAAGATTTCTGATCTACTGAACCGGGAGTTCTTAACCGCGCAATCCAACAGGGCCTTTATGACAGTAGATCTCGTGATCTGTCATAAAAGCCACAGAAACAGTTTTTGTGTGCAAAGGACTCAGAAGATTCGTTAGGGACATGGGAATTTCCCCCTGCATCCGTATAATGTACCAGTCATAGGGAGCCTTATATGGTGATTTTTATGCTGTATTTTGTGCTGCCATGTGAAAAGATGCATGCATAGAGGCAAGAAATGTTTTGTCCCTTTGTGCTGACTCTGAGCTTGTTGAATTAAAGCAGCTTTACTGAACATGTATGTGTGTCATGTATGACCACAGGTATACCGTATATCCAGCACTAAATATGGTTCTGGTCCTGCCTGTAAGGTTCTGACGACCTCTTACAACATCACTGTTCATTCCTGCCAAGACAAGACAACATTTCACAAATGCTGACCACCCATGTTGACCCAGGCATTGTACGACATTAGAGGGTTTGCCTGTCTGGGGAGAGAGACTGTCGACAGTGATGGGGAGTTACGCAGCTCCATGTTGGGACTTCAAGCTTGGAATCTTCAGTGTTCCTCTACCTTCTGCACCTACACGGTAAGCCTTATTATGGAGAATCTATTTCCTTGTTAGGAAATGTGAAGTTTGATGGTGCAGCAGGAGTGTGCCAGAAAGGTACAAAACAGTTCAACTGTTTAGACAGGCCTATGATGATATGCCCTCCCTTTTGGAGCCGAGAAAAAAAATGCTACCCCATTACAAAAGAGAATGATCGGTGTTTTCAATAACACAGTGAGACCTCCCTTGATTTAAGATTGTTCTTGGGAGTTTTATTTCTGACTCAGCTGCTGTTAACTGTACACTCTGCATATGTGAAGTGTCTCTTATCTGATGGCTGAAATGAGCTGGAATGTTATTCCAGCAGCCCCACTGAGTCATCTGGGGAGTAGCTGCACTAATATTTGCTTAGTACTGGCCTGAGAGATACACGGTAGTGATGGTGGGGGTGGAATCCCATTCCACAGGAAAGAAGTGAACATGATATTATTTACTTTTGCAGTGCACCTTTTTTGGGGGGGTGAAAGATCCCTACAAAGATCGTATAGCGAGCCAGGAGGATTTGATATCCATTCAGCAAAAACACCACACATAACTACACGTGAGGAAAACTGAAGAAGACTGAATGCACGGAGGATGGAGGCGACAGAGGATGTATCTGTGTACACATACCTTGGATGAAGAACGTCAATGATGCTCTTAGCGTTTCAGTTCAGGGTGATTACAAGGGCAGTATTTGCTTCTTATTTTTCACACAAAAGAACTAGGCAAAAATGCAGACATGAAAGAGAAGAGAGATCACAAGAAGCTCCTTTTTGACTGGCGGGGGGGGGGGGATAAATGTTCCATTTCTGAAAATGATATTACCTACAGATATTACCGAGACGCAGTAGCATGGTCTCCTGAACCATGCTGCTCCTGAACATCTAGGCAGATAAAACTGGTGGTCTAACCCTGTTGAGGACTTACGGCAACAGACTGCAAGATCTGCTGCCGTAGGTTTTTGGGCTGGTGTTGTAAAAGCTGTGCCACTGTCATGCGCTGCGGGACTGCCAATGCAAACAGCTGGAGGGCCTGTGCATGTGCCACTGACTCACCCAGCCCTGCCAGAGCAGGTAATGTTTGGGGCAAATCAGGGGAGGACTGGAGCAGGGAGTGGGCCAAGCCAACAAATCTCTGGAGAATGAAAATAAAGTTTTCTGTAGGTTCTGTCCTCCTTGCAATACTCAGCAAAGAGGAAGGAATAGATGCTTCAGAGCAAGGCACCAATGCTTCCTGCTTTCAAACTGAGGAGCTGGACACACACAGGGATGACAGAGCATTAACATGTTCCTGTATTTGGCTAACATGATACTATTCTGTGGAGCAACATGATACAGCCTGTGGAGTAACAGTGGAGCAAATACAAGTCAAGTACTGGTACTTTCTTAAGCAGGGTAGAGTCTGACTGGGGCTGCAATCCTATCCACACTTACCTGGGTGTAAGTCCCATTGAACTCAGTGGGACTTACTTCTGAGTAGACACGCATAGGATTGTGCTGAGAGTTTTTAATTCTGCATTTTTTTGTTTGTTCTGCTAACTCTATTCTTTAAAACATGACAGAGGAAATCTTCCTTCTCATCAGACATGTGCCAAGTGGAACAGTGCTGCAGCTTAGATAAGAGGAGGACAAGGAGATCAGTTTAGTCTTTTGACTGCTGCTATCAACAGAGGAACACCAAACACGATGGATTTCCTGCACAGATAGCACTTCTGTCTGGGAAAAACAAGCAAAGCACTTGTAGAGCATGTAGGCACCTGACAAATGCATAAGGGACACGTCTGTTTGGGTATGTCGTTTGCAGATGACACTAAACTGGGAGGGGTAGCTAATACCCTAGAGCACAGGAACAGAATCCAAGATGATCTTGACAGGATGGAAAACTGGGCGAATGCAAACAAAATGATGTTCAACACACAGGAATAAATGTAAAGTTCTGCATTTCAGAAGGATAAATCAAAATCACATATATAAGAGTGAAGAGCACATGTGAAAAAGACCTGGGCATTTTAGTGGATGATGATACACTAAACATGAGCCGGCAGCAAAGAAGGTGAATATGATTCTAGGCTGCATCAACAGATGTAGAGTATCAAGATCATGAAAAGTAATGTGGTACCTGTATTCTCCTTTAGTCAGATCCGGCGACTTGCTGACACTGCTGCTGCTGAGATCTGCCCCCAGCCTGGTCCAATCCTCACCCTGGTCCTCCCCCTGCTGACACCTTACCTGCGCAGATGGCTGGTATGTTGCCCACTGCTGCCAGCACAGGGCTTACTGGCTGCCACACTGTTGGCAGCGAACCACACACCATCAGAGTAGCTGCAGCAATGGTAACCCCACATGATGCCCAGGTGTATCATGAGATCTGCCAGTGTATTGCATGGATAGAATTGAGTTGTTAGTCCTAGACACTCAAACCAACTCAAATGAGCACTGCCACATTAGCTGTCCAGTGTACTATCTGTGTTATCTGTGTAGGAAATTCATCAAGTGAGGTGGCCCTCAGACGTACACCAGCTCTTTTGCTGGTGTAGCTTTGAGGAGTCTGCTGGGGGTGTTGCAGACTGGGATGGCGGGTTGGGATGCAGTGAGCACTGCTGCCGCCACAATCCACGCCCATCCCTTCCCAATGCCCACCCCTCCACTGGCAGAAACTCACCAGCCGTCAGTCTGTATCGCGCTGCCTGCAGCAGCATGCAGCTTTCCAGCTGCTGCACCAACGGCGGCGCTGCACAGTCAAGCAGAGAGGCTGCTGGACCGCTAGGGCCCACGTTGCATTGGTGTTTCTGGTGATATGACAGCGCAAAGGGCTCATAGGATTGGGCCGTAAGAAACTCACAAGCAGGGTAAGGAAAGAGGCAACAACCCTACTCTTCTTGCTTGTGTCCACTTTCTTTACACTGCCTTTGAATCTGGAGGTTTTACGGTTATCACAGCTAATAGCCATTATCAGACAAATTCAAGGAAGAGAAACTATCTTTTTCCTTTTTTTATTATGAACTGTTGGGTAAAACGTCAAACACACTATCACCACAAACATTAGTGTCATTCATAATATTCTGCTACCAGCATTGAATAAATTCATTGTACTGTACTAATCCCCTACCCGCTATCTAAAGCCTTGCACAGGCACTTAGAAGAGGGAACAAATCTTGTGGTTAACTGAGGGTCATGTTTTGAGGGTCTCATTCCATCTTGACCTAAGGAAAGAAATAATTCAGTTTCACATGCCATGAGCGGCTGGCTTGAAAGGATTCCTTAGTGCTCTTGTGGAGAAAAAGATCTGTTGTACTTGGATTTTCATTCATGTCTGTACTTCCAGTATTGGGGTTGGATTGAACACGAGGAGTAGACTTATGTTCATTTCACATGTATGGATCAGGAGCTGCAGGGTACAGTGTAAGTAAGGGCCTCCACATGAGGATAATATTACACTACCTTGGTCCATACTTTAAATGGGAGAAGATTTAAGAAGCCTTTACAAAATATGTAAAATACAAGTGTAGTGATAATCATTGGGCTGGAAACGTACAAGGTGAAATCAGGTCCGAACCTCTACTCCAGAGGCAATAGCCTGCTCCCCTCTGCTGCCAGAACTCTACATACTAGAGTGGGTCATGAATAAGTAGAACAAAGGACCCACACCAAGGTGTCTGCAGAGCAAATAGCGCAAGTGACTCAAGCAAGGGAAACAAACCACACGCTACAGGGAGGCAAAATGCCCCAGGTCACTAGGCAATCTGACCAGGATTCCTTCCAGGGCCAGTCAAAGAGCTTCTGCCTCTTGAGGCACTGTGCCAAATGCTCCACCACCACCCCTAAACTGATGATGTGCCAGCTTCTGCTCCTTCAACACTCTAGCCCAGTGGTACCCTAACTGGGGCGTCGCGACGCCCCAGCCGGGAAGAAAGGGTTGCTATGCCCTTAAGGGGCATGGCAACCCGCGGTGACGACAACGGCGCGCCTGGGATTGCGCCGCAGCCGCCACCGCTGCGCCCGGGATCGCCGTTTTTACCGTCATTGGTGGGCAGTGGGTGTCCCTTGGGGATTGCGGGGAGCCTGCAAGCGTCGGAGCAGCACTCCCCAAGCGTCGGAGCAGCGCTCCAACGCGATCGCAACTGACTTCCGGTTTTACGCGAAACCGGAAGTCAGTTGCGATCGTGTTGGAGCGCTGCTCCGACGCTTGGGGAGGCCTGCGGAGGGGTCCGCAGGCTCCCCGCAACCCCCGAGGGACACCCACTGCCCACCAATGACGGTAAAAACGGCGATCCTGGGCGCAGCGGTGGCGGCGGCGGCGCGATCCCAGGCGTGTCATCGCTACTCCTGGGAAGGCCCCGCTGCTACTTAGAACAGCGTAAGGCCTTCCCAGGAGTTAGGGAACCTCTGCTCTAGCCCACCACTGTCGTTTCCTCCACACTTCCGCTTTGTCCCCCTCTTCCTTTTTCAACCCAGGGAGGGGGAGGAGGAGGGGAGCAGATGGGTAGAAATACGCACCCCCTGCCAATCTGCTGCCTGAGGCGACCACTTCAGGTGGCCTCATGAACGGTCCAGCCCCAATCCCTTCCCAACTTCACGTACGGTAATCAGACCCACCTAACCTGACTATGAAGCAAACGCCATCTACTGATCTCCTGACTCTACAGGGCTGTGTTTATCACCAGAGTTTTCCAGGCAATGCTACTATGCTTCACCAACTGCCTGTCTGTTACAAGCTGGTTTGAATATATAACATGCATGTTTCTATTTAAAAGGTTAATTAGGCTAATTATAAGAAAATAGAGGGATATTAACGATCCAGGTCTGTACTTGCCATTGATTTGTGTTCTATTTTGGCTCATTAGTTTAGCATCAACACAACTATCCACTCGAATGAAAGAAAGGAGAGTGAGAAAAGCCCTCTGTTTAACAAATGATGGATCTTTCCCAAATTGAAGTACCTAAGGAACTCAATAGCCTTTGTAACAAAGGTCATGTTGTAGCATTCACTTGCTTGTAGGCATGTCAGAGTCAATAAATATTTAGATATGTATTCTCTGGCTCTGGCAGCACAGGTGGTTGCTATTAGGCAGAAAAGCGACATGGGATCGGAGAAGGGAGGGGCCTGCCTCAACCAGAATACGCACATTGATTTTCTGTTGTCAAACAACATTGCCTTTAACTCTTCAATGCAAATGTCTCTACTTTGTACGTGTGTGTGTGGGGGGGGGGGAACATTTATTTCTACGTCAGACCTCCAGAGTTGCCCTTAGATTTTGCAGATTTTTTCAACATTACCTTCAGAGAGAGAGAGAGAGAGAGAGAGAGAGAGAGAGAGAGAGAGAGAGAGAGAGAGAGAATCAATAAAGTTTACAGAAATAAGTAATAATTTAATGGTATACTATGGACGGCTTCTAACCTCACCAAGATGGGTCATCATCAGCATCGCATTTTTGCCTGCCAAACAGAGGAGCAAGATAAGCTGCAGACTAAATTGAAAACTCAGTTCAGACAGCTTGAAGCCTCAGTATAAAAGCTTCTGACATTCCCACACATATGTTGAATTACTCCCAGTTTGTCCTTGGCTTTTGCAGTTTGGCACACAAACAGTTAGACATCATGCTCTACTTGGGCTCCAAGGAAACTTTACAGATAGGTAAACAATGCATGATGTAAATTATGAGACCCTTGATATTGTCAGTTAGGAAGGCCGACAGAATCATACAAGTCATTATAACAATAAATAAGCTGTAGCATAGTGGCAATTTTTTTTTTTTTGCATCTCCTTTGCTCTGTTGGCATTTAATGACTATGGCAGCAATTCCTGCACACAGTTAGGCTGCTCACATCCCACCGACTTTGAAATAAAACCATTTCAAATCAGAAAAACAAAATAGTGAACAGCACTACTGAACCAAGATTTTTTTTTTTCCCAAAAAACACTCAGTGAGTGGTTAGGTCAAATAAAAAATTTTTGACCCCCATCCAAAATGCCAGCAGAGAAGGAGTGGAGCTAACCTCCAAAGGAAGGGGGATTCCAAAGGTCAGGCGCAACAAGGGAAAGGGCCCTGTAACGGGTTACCACCAACTGAATTTCCAGCAGAGACAGAATCTGCAGAGCCAGAATCCTAGTGTCCGATGCTTCTGGAGGGCTTTAAAGTCGCGTCCAGGGTCAGGGAACTTTGCGCAGTTACTGCAATGTTTCCGGAGAGCTTGCAGTCGCGTCCAGCGTCTCAGCATCTGGGAGGCTCAGAAGAAGCTTATAGAAGAAGCGAAGGTGCAGCGTCTTTGAGCTGCTGGGGGCAGTCCCGGCGGGGCCGCAATGCAGCCGGCAACATGGGACGAAGACTGGAGGTGCAAAACAACAACGTGGTAAGCGGCCAAGCCCCGCAAAAACGTAAAAGTAAGACATTTTTCCCCTTTGATGTAGCTCCAAAATACACATGCGTCCTATGGTCCGGTGCTTGTTATGGAGCGAAAAATACGGTACATGTGGAGAGAGTGAGAGCTTCAAGTATTTAGGTCCTAAACCATTAAAGGCTTTACAGGTCATCACCAACACTTTGAACCGTGCCTAGAAACATAGAGGGAGCCATGTAGGTGGTATGACGGGTGTGACACATTGTCACAACTCCGGCTCCCAACAGCAGCCTTGTAGCATTCTGTACCAACTGCAGTTTCTGGACAATCTTCATAGGCAACATCCGTGTAGGATGCATTTCAGTAGTCCAATTTCAACATCACCAACATGGTGGTAATGCATGGGTAACCATTGCCAAAACTGACCAAATTATGATGCTTCCGCCTTCAGTATTTAATACTATGTATAACAGTTGTCTTTGTTGGTTTTGCATGCTGTTATAACCTCCATTGGAACAGGTGTCAAAAAGCAGGACTGAAATGTAGAAATAATTAAAGTAATAGTTCCAGCACATGACTAGTCTGAAGCTTGCCACACTTTTTGCACACTCCAAACTTTCAAAAAGATTGCAATACTGCACGAGACTCACTGCAGGAGACTCCCTGCAAGGCAGGAGACTCCCTGCCTGTTACCTTCGCCGTACTGAATGGCTCCAACGACGAGGGGGCGGGGCCACTTCGTACCAGGGAGTAAATGGGGACTAGGACGGCACGGAACTTACAGTACCGCCCCCACTGTAGCGATGCCTCCGACAAGAGGAGAAGCCCCCTTCCCCTTCCCACCTACCACTCAGCCCATAGGCAGGGCCTCTGAAAGGAATTTTATCAGGGGTACAAACTTTCTTTTGGGCCCCTTCTCAAAGGGGAAGGGGGCAAAACAGCCATAAAAGTCTGGAGCCCAGGGCTACCAGGCTTCCAGATGTGGTGCCCAGGTCTACGTGCCCGGTAGACCCAGCCCCCTGGTTAGCCCAGCCATCTTTCACTCTTCATGAGGCTAGCTGAGATCCCAGGAAATTTCTGGGGGCCCTCTTTTGGTTCCTGGGCCCCCTTTTGGACCCTGGGCCTGGGTGCAATTTACCCCCTTTACCCCCCTCTTATGGGCCCTGCTCACAGAGCCCCTGAACCCCAACTGACCTGCAAGGAAGGGAGAAGCAGGAAAGAGACAGGGAAAGGCATGGACTAGTTTTGTTGATGTTGTCATCCCACTGAATGCTCTGCACAACATTGCTCTGGCCATGCTGATCTGCCATGTTGTAAGGCAGGGGTGGGCAAAAGCTAGATTCAGGATCTACTGGCAGATTGTTAGGTGGATTTGCAGTAGATTAGCAAGGATTTCTGACTCCCAGTTATTGAACCATTTCACAGAAGATGGCAAGTTTAACAAATTTTCCATGGCTGGCCTTAATTATGCTAATTGCTTATCTGTCAGCCTCAGTGTTCCTCACCTTTAAAATAAGAGTATTTATTGGTTACCAAATCAGCAATTTGAGCAACTCTGCTGCCCTGTTTTAGAGCTTTGTAATCTGGAGTAGCTGAGATGCAGGATTGTATTTGTATTTATTCCCATGTATGGCTCACTAAGTGCAGCAGATAATTGGCTCCACCCTCTGCTCCAGCATTTTGCCCTGAGCCACTATTTTGCACCAGGGTCTTGCTTGATAGGCCTTGAGATTCTAGTAAAACAAAACAAAGGGAAAATCTGTCAGCCTAAAGTCTGTCCACTTCTGCTGAAAGGTTTAACTGAGATCTATATCAGCAGGAAGTTGTACAGGTGTCCCCCGCTTTAACGTGGTATAGTGAAACCTTCATTAAGAGGGGCTTTAGATAAGGGCTTGGATGTTCAGCGCTGTGGCTTTAATCACAGCGCTGAACATCCAACCCCTTACCTAGCGCAAAACAGCTGAAGAGCTGGGGATTTAAGGCGGATTCAGACCACTTGCGGAAGCGGTCGAAAACGAGTGAGCGCGAGAGGCTGGCCACCGACCTGCCTGTCTGCAGGAGTGTCTCCCTGCAAATAGTCCCTCCTTTTGTCCCTCCTTGTTGGAAGAAACCTCCACGGTGACTGGCTAACACTCCTCCCCCCTCTCTTCTGATTGATGGCTCCAGTAGCGTCGCTGTGCGTCCCCCTGAAAACATGGCCCAGGGGATGTTCGAGCGTGCCAGCAATCGGGAGACCGCTCGCTTCCGCTGTGTTAACCAGACACCCAAGCACACCTCGGCTAAAATCCGCTAAGATCCGGGACGAGCCGAGATTCGTGCGGTCTGAAGCGCCCTTTAAAAAGACGCAAAGCCCCAGCTCTTCAGCTGTTTTGAGCTAAGGGCTTTAATGTTCAGTGCTGTGACTTTAACCACAGCACTGAACATCCAAGCCCTTATCTAGCACGAAACAGCTGATGAATTGGGGCTTTAAAAAGACTCATCTTCCTTCGTTGTATATGCGGATCGTCGTTGAGTGATCCGGCGTTAAACAGGGGACACCTGTACAAAGTCGTATCTTATTATAGTAGTTTAAGTACTGTATATATTTGTCAGAAAGATGTTAAAAATTATATTTATCTCAAGGTATAGCTTTGCGTAGGATCCGAAGCCATCCGTTTTCATTCTAAAGGCTATTTCAGCCAGTAGCATAGTCCTGCCTTGCTGCCAGAGAAGCACTTATACGACTAAGTAAAGAGCTTGTTTGAAGCCATTTAAAATGTCTGTTTTGGTGAGAGCCTGGATAAATGTGGCTTGTTCCAGGCATTAAAAGCCACTTCCTGGTCAATACAGCAGGGACCAATGGAGCAGGCAAAAGGCTATAAACCCTCACTGTGACATGGAAAAGATTCACTGAAACTGACAGCTCAAAGGAATACACAACATGACTATTGGCTCCTGTTTGTGGCAGAGATGAAAGGGCATCTTGAACTATTGACCTGGGAGAATGTGGGCCAGCAGTTCCCTAATCCCACAAAGTGCAACCAGGACTAAAACTCCAAGCAAGTTTTGTGTGTTGTTTCTCTCCAATGCTACCCTTGCGGAGATTTGCACTTTTGTTTGTCCTCTCTCTCATTTAGGAATAGCAAAACCAAGTCAGTAGCCCATTCCAGAGTGAGTGACTATAGATAAAATAGCTGACACCACCATAAGCTGTGTCTTCTGTTTTTGTGGGGCTATGGCCAGCGGGTGGCGCAGTGGGTTAAACCGCTGAACCATAAGCTGTCGATCGAAAGGTCAGCAGTTCGATTCCCGCGACGGGGTGAGCGCTTGTTGCTTGGCCAGCTCCTGCCAACCTAGCAGTTCCAAAGCATGTCAATGCGAGTAGATAAATAGCTTTGTTTGTTTCTTCCTTAAAACAAGCTTTGTTTCTTCCTTAAAACAAACAGAGAAGCAGACTCCATTGCAGGCAAGTAGAGCGAGACTAAGTCCTAGAGAGGCTCTGCAAGGTTTCAGTTAACCTTGCAGAGCCTCTCTAGTACTTAGTCTCATTCTACTTGCCTGTAATAAGTAGCCAGAGGCTGCTTCTCCTGTTTGTTTAAGGAAGAAACAAAGCTTACTGGGAAAAAGTAAAAGCCTGGGAGGGTCCCCACGATCCGTGGATAACTGAAACCGTGGATAGTGAATCAGTGGATATGAGGGCCCACCTGCACTACAAAATGGGCACCCTTTGCTGCAGGAGAGGAAGCGTGCAAAAGAATGTACATGCTGTTAAGCCACTACTACTCCAATACATTGTTAGGAAGGCCAGATCCACCACCTGACTTGCCATGCTGGACTGTTATCCGTGCCACACACCTGGTATTCCTGGTGGTTGCTGGCACCACATTCCCAGCTGCTATGACTCCTTATAATAGTAGAACTAGAACATAGGTACTAAATGTCACACCATTTGAGAAGTGTGGCCTTGGAAGGAAGGGGCAAGGCAACCACATGGTGGGTTCATTAGCAAGGCTCTTAAAGCAGACCTGAAACAGCCCTAAGATTGCCAATTATTCACCAGGCTCTGCTCCTGTGCCTTTCACAGCAGCTGATCTGCAGACACAAGCAGATTGCTGTATAATGCTTATCTCCCAAGTCGTGAAAACTTTGCCTGCTGATTTTGGTAGGTCAAACAGCTGTTAAAAGCAACTAATCAGGTCAGGCCACTTTTTCTGGTCATTTGGCAATCTAAGTGAATAGTCAGTATGAGCTATAAATTGTGGAACAGGGCTTCTTTGTGATGGAGACAAAAATTGTTCAACACTAAAGTATTTTCTATTAGCGGTACTCCAGATGTTCACTTTCAAAAACATTCAAGGTGAAAGATGCTTTTGGAAAATCTTGAACAGTACCTATTTTGCTTTGATTCAAAGTAAAGCTTTGTGATTTTTTTTCCCCTTATGCTGCTGTTTTGGCACCATTTGTGTGCACATTGGGCTTTCTTCTGATTCTAACCAATTAGTGAACACTGCACAATGTAGCCAATCAGATTTAGCTGTGTGATATCATTCAGGGCAAATGGGCAACAAAAATGCATCCCCTTTCCCTATTAACATGTTTGTGCCCCTTTGAACCCAATTATAAAATTCACAAAAGGGAGGCAATGGTGGGGTGTGTGTGCAAAAATGTTCGCAAAAATCAGGCCCCTCTTTCAGCTCACCTTTACTCTCTATGGCAGCAACATTTTGCTACTCATCATAAATAACTGACTGAGAGTACAATATGTTTCTGTACTTGTTACCTTCATCACACCTATACTTGTTATTTTAGGCCTGTTGACCTTTGAAGACACTGCTCAAACCTCAGAAAGTGTATTTTCGTTTAATCAACAGAACAATGACTCTAAATAGTCTTGTAGCATAAGAAATCCATGAGGTTGCTTTACAGCACTATTCATAAGGGATATACCGGTAACACTTCTCAGTTAACAGCTATTTAAAAAAGTAGTATTTCATAGTTATAAGTTTATCACAAAGCCATACTTTATTGTTGTGACATATCCTCTATGAAACAGCCTCTTTGAAGTATAGAAAGGGGGAAAAAACGAGATAGGAGGATTGCGTTGAAGTGTAAGGAACTCATTTAGATTGAATTCCAGTCTAAGAATGTGGGTCAAATCTCTACATTAGCCATGGAACCACAGGAGTTCTATAGTAGATTTTGATTTCTGTAATATAGGTAACATTTCAAAGCAAGGCTGCTTCATGTCAGCTGCACAGCTGCTCCCTGGAATCCAGGACAATATGAAAAACGAAACAAGAAAGAAGACGACTAACTAAGATAAAGTCAACATCAATTCTGCCGCTGGAAACTGGAAACGGTTAGACCTTTGGGTTCTCTCCGTTTTATAGCAGCAGTTTCACTGTCCTTCCTTTTTAAAAATGTTCTTTGCTGTATTGGAGCCATTGCTGTCTTGCCCTTCTTGTATCCATATAACAATCTGTGTTGTTGCTATTTTCAAATGTTAATAGGAAAAAAAGCTGCTGTATGGTGTAGGGTCAGTTCACACGCGACCACAAGCCATCGCTGTTTGGAGTCCTGTGCTCACGAGCCCCCATTTCCTCCTCCATCTCCCTACTATCTATTATAGATAGTAGTATAAGGTAAAGGTAAAGGTATCCCCTGACAATTAAGTCCAGTCGTGTCCGACTCTAGGGTGTGGTGCTCATCTCCATTTCAAAGCCGAAGAGCCAGCGTTGTCCGAAGACGCCTCCGTGGTCATGTGGCCGGCATGACTCTCCTTGCCGCAGCGCATAGCATGCATCTACGTAGTATCTATCTACTATCAATCCTATTCAACTTACACCACCGGTGCAGCCAGCAGTGCAGCGAGAATGGGAGGCCCCAGAACGGAAAGGGGATTCAAATCCCCTCCAAAGATTCAATGGGGATTTAAATCTCCTCTCCCCTCTAAAGCCTCTTGCCGTGCCCTCCCCCGCTGGTTACATTGGTGATATAAATTGGATAGGATTGTGCTGCCAGTTATGTCTTCTGCTTTCCCAGAAACCGTAGTTTGCGTTTGCAGTCCTGGTTTGGGCTGCACTGCTTTTGCCAGGTCAGAAGTCAGCAAGAGCATATCATGACAACAGAGCGCCAAAGGGAGACAGAAGACATGGCAACGCATGAGCCTTGCCAGGGGTTGAACATCAAACTCTGGTTTGCTATTACATGTGAACAGAACCATTCCCTCTCCTGTGCTTACAAAAATTTGGAGCCAAAGTAGGGGAATACTTAAGGACCAACAAAAATGTCACAAAGTAATGAGTTCAAGTTTGCCTTTAGGCCGGATGTTAAGCAAGATAGGGAGGAGGCGGGACGAGGAAGAGAGAAAAACATGAGTGGGGTCTGGTGGAAAAAAACCCAAAAGTCTGCAGCTGGTAGCGGTCTTAGGGGCAAACTACTACATGTGATATTCAGTACATCATTAAAAGGCCAGCTTAAGGCAGGCAGGAAGTGGACCAGAAGTGCTCCTTTTTTTTTGTCAAAAAGCAGTCATGGAACACCCAATCTGATTTGGGACCATGACACATGGGGACAAGGTTTCCACTAAGCCATTTTCTCCACTGAAAATCACTCTCTAATGTGGTTATTTGCAGCAAACATAGCACTGCATAAAGTGACTAGTTGGAGCGTTATTAATTGCATCACATGAGGTGCATTGTGGGGGACGGAGGCTCCAGCAGGAGGAACACCACTACCTGCTGCCGCAACCACCCAGTAAGCCCTGCCAGTAAGCCCTGCCATCCATATGGGGGAGGGCACGGTACATTTACTTGGGGGGGGGAGCGACAGTGGTGCTTCTCTAAGTACCAGCATGGCTGGTGCCACCATTAAATTCCTCCACAATGCCCTCAACATAGCATTGTTTTATGCTACATTGGAGTCATGGGAGGAATTTAAATGATGGCTCCAGTCATGCCAGTGCTGAGAGAGAAGGGCTGAGGGGGGGTTAAGGGGTCCCAGGGGCAGTGCAGGTATCTATGATAGATAGCAGACCTTCCCAGACCTTCCCAAGACACTGTGATCCCTGCATTTGCCTAAGGGTCTTGCAAGCTGGGCCTGAATGCAGGTCATGGATCTGCGTTCAGAATGGAATGCAGATCCACTGAATGGAACATTCAATGAATGGATTGAAAGGAACAAACCGAATGGAACATTCACTTGCTGAGGTTCCATGTAGTTCTGCTCCAAGACCACAAAGAAAATGCAGCACCAGAAGGATGCTGAATTTGTGCTGGCTGTGTTTCTTGTAGGTTTAATGAAACCAAGGTAAATAAAGCAATTCCTCAAAGCAGGAGTGGTGTGTTTACATTACAATATTCCTGTAACTCTTGCTTTTGCTTATTACATTTCCCACACAAATAACTTGCTCTCTTGTGCACAACTCTCTCAGGGACAAAGTGTTTATAAAACAGATGACTATGAGTAGCTCGTGATTTTACGTAGTTTCAACACAGGAGAGGAACTAACTGCGTCAGTCTTGTTCAATTATTAAAACAATTCTGTTTTATTTTCAGCCACTTGTGGAAACCATATAAGAAGGTTGATTACTTCAAATATGCATTTCAAAAGATCTTAGCCTCATAACAAACTTATTGATTTTTTTCCCTACAGATGCCAAATGTACTATATTTGCAATTAAAGATGCCTAATAATTATGCAGATATGCAGCAGTTGGGTGCGTGCTCAGAATGCACAATAGAAGAAATCAAATAGGAACGTAGCTGAATACATTTTTTTAAATTTAATTATTCTAAAATGTATACCCTACCAGACTTGCCAAAAGTCAGCTCTCATGGGAGCATCTGGAAACTGCTAAGAGCTCCGCTCAGCATTAAGTATACAGTACTGAGTTAGTCATAAATTATTGTTATTTCTATAATGCTATTGTTTTTACAGAGTTCTAAAAGCAAAAACAAAACACAGACACATCCCTGCCCCAAGGAGATTACAATCTAAACCTGAACAACGAATGAGGCAACAGAAGGAAAGAAGAGACAAGGGATGTAGAGAATATCATGAAATCCAGTCAGCACAAGCAAGCACTGTGTTTCAGCTGGGAGGAGAACTTTGGTGTTCAAACAAAGTTGTCATGGAAAGGTGAGTTTTGAGGAGTGATTCAAAGGAACTAGAGAGGTAGCATTTCCTAGGTGTTACACCACAGAGCACTAGGCACAAAGGGCAGTAGTGAAGCATGGGTGGCGTATTTTGAGTGAACAAGAGGATAGTACAAAGATTGTGACAGTGATATACAGTTGGGCTTTTTTATCCACTGGGGTTCTGTGCCCAGAACCCCAGTGGATTAAAAACAACAACAGTGTTATATGAAACAGTGTTATATGAAACCGGGGTGGAGAGTGGTGCCACATTACCTTTTTTCCAGCATCTCACTTCCCTCCTCCTGAGTTTGTTTAAACTGACTGAAGAAAAACCCCTACCAAAAGCAACCTGTAGAGGGCAGCAGAGACTCCCGGTTGCATTTTTTTCTTTTTTCAGCAGTTTAAACATTCCTGAAACAGCTGGCAGGCCCCCCGACAGATTCCAGGCTGCGTTTTTTTTTTTTTTTCAGGTCCCTGACAATGCTGAAAAAAGAGATAATGTGGTGCAGTCGGACTCCCAGTTTTTACCTGAATCAAACACATGGATTCAAAAAACGTGGATAAAAAGGTCCGACTGTACTGTACTACTGTATTGGGTTAGGAAAGAGCGATAAGATGGGGCAATGTATGCTTTAAAGAAGAGCAAGAAGTTTGTCCTGAATGAGACAAGGAGGAAAGAGCATAAACTTCAGACATGTCACATGCCATCTATTCTATGCTAGAAATATGATGGGCAATGTGTTCCACTGTCTCTTATTCCTTGATCTGCTAGCTAGATCTTCCCTCAGAGTCTGCTTCCTTAGCAAGAAGAAAGGGAACACTTGGTGGCCAATATCCCACTTCACTCAATTAAAAAAATCCACAACCCTGCACCAAGGCAACGATGGCTGACGGATGTAGTATTGCAGATACCAGTGGCATAGGAAGGGGGAGGGGGGCAGATCGCCACAGTGTCAAGGGGTGCACAAGTCACGGGGGTTGCACAAGCTGGCAGCTGCGTTTTTGGCGCTTCCCCCCCCGCCCAACGGGGTGGGTGCCTAGTGGCTGTTTTCCAGTGAAAAAACGCCAGGGGGGGCATTTTTGCCGGTGCTTGTGATGTCACGAGCGAGGGGGTGGTGCTTGTGATGTCACAGGGATGTCACATGGGTGCCCCCCCCACGAGGCTAACTACACCACTTGGCAGATACCCCATGCTAAGCAACGTATGTTAGAAAGTAGTGCTGCTATGGGTAGGCTTACCAGATCGTCGACCGGGACGGAGCGTTCTCCCCTTAAGGGGGCGGGGCGTGGGGGGCGTTCTCCCCTTAAGGTTCTCCCCTTAAGCGTTCTCCCCTTAAGGGGGCGGGAACCCTGCCCCCCACGCCCCGCCCCCTTAAGGGGAGAGCGCTCCGTCCCGGTCGACGATCTGGTAAGCCTACCCATATCATTCTGTTCCGAAAGGTCCTCCAGCCCTCAGGTACTGATGGGGGGGGCAGGGTATGGCTATGATGAGAAGGGGGTTGAGGAAGGTCACATGTCTGAGCTTCCATTCACTCATGCTCTTCAGGATCAAACCCATGATTTCCTAATGCAGTAGTTCCCAAACTGGGAGGCGCGACTCCCAGGGGAGCCATGGAAACCAGCCAGGGGAGCCACGGAGTGACACGGAATTCTTAGAAAACAGTGCAATGCGTTGGCAGGCATCAACATAATGTAATGGGGAGCCGCGGCCAATGGTCGCCAATGGTCAAGGGAGCCGCAGATCGAAAAAGATTGGGAAAAACTGTCCTAATGTGTTGTTTCTTTTTGTTTTTCTCCAGCTTTTCTTTCTTGCATTCAGTTAGCAAACACTCTTGCTTGCTTTCTCTCCTTCGCTTGTGGAAAGAGGACTTCAGGACTTCAGACAGATGCACCTGTAATATGTCCAGTTAACACCGATAACCTTGCTGAGGTTTGCAAAATGTTAAAAAAAATGAAAGGGGAAATTTGACAAGACATCACTGAGGAATTACAAAACTGGTAGGTGCACAAAGTCAGAAAGAGATATGAAGAAGGAAGGAGGTTGTCAGAAAGGCAATTCAATTAGCAAACATAAGATTAAAATAATGGGTAGGGAGAATTCGCTGAACTAAAAACACTGCAATATATACTGCCCAACACAATCCCAGCTAGCTGTGCTGGTTTTGATTTTTGGCTGTCGGATTGCTTGTTGCAATTCGCTTTTCTTTTCCAAAGAACACATAAGCCAAACAATGTAGACAAATATTAATACACAGTATCACTAAAGCAACAGTAATTTAATAATCAAAATAAGAGAAGCAAAACAATCGACCACAAACCTAGCACTGTATAAGAGCAGCAATAACAGTAAAGATATCAATACTTCAAATACCATTTCAACTATAAATGCAAGCAGATCAATAGCAAAGCAGATATCATATCAGTATCACCACCCTAGAAACACATAAAGCCAGCCACACAAGAATGTTCCAGCCATGTCAACCAACAAAAACCCCAGGAGAGGGAATATAAAAGCAACCATGCATCTAAAGTCAACTTCCCATAATAACACTTTGGCTAGCTAGACCCTAATAGACCCATAATAACACTTTGGCTAGCTAGACTGTTCACACTCATAAACTAAAAACCCTGCTATCCTTTTGAAAGAGAGAAAAGACTGAAAATAAGACCCACCTCCAGCCTGGAGAAAATTAAGGCAAAGGGAATCAAACAGCCCCCCCCCCCCACAATTCAGCTATTACACACTTTCAATGGCACTAACTGAGGGAAAGAAGACAAATAATCTCCCCATTTGGGGTCAAAACTCCCACAACTAGCCCATGTCCTCACACCATGGATCACCAGAAGGATTCCCACAGGACAAAAGATGGTGAAGGGGACAGAAAGAAACTCCCACAGTTGCATTATGGTTGCCTCTCTTGGTCATCACAGTGAGTCAGATATCAATGGGGGCAGACTGCACCCTCATCACAACTCCTGAAAGCACATCCCTCTGTGCGGTGTTCCCCCTTCTGCAACAGCAGACGTGTGGCAACCGCCTTGGAGCAGCAGCTCTCAAGGTGCAAATTTCACAATTCCAGATTTGGGGCAGGCGCAGGAGTCTCAACTACTCACCTAGGCAGAACTCCTCAAGAGTCAGCTGGTCTCCTCAGATGTACGATGAGAAACCCCAGAGCAGGGCAGGGAGATGATACTGTCCCCCACTCGATGTCTGTTGCAAACATGTAGCTGTGCCTTCTGCCCACCTCATCAGCCCCTTGTCCTCCAACCAAACATGATGTGAGCAGCACCGCGAAGGCTGGGGGGCCTGGGCATATGTGAAAAGGCTGTTTGAATGCACTGCAATCTTAGGGCAAGGAGAAGAAAAGCAACGAAACCCTGGAGAAATGCCTGGTGCATACATAATCAGAACGTTGCTTCATGGCTTGCCCTTCTTTCAACACCAAAGGGCCTTTCGTTCACTTTGTAAGGCTGCCCTTCATCACTAGGGTTAAGGACTGTCCTAGTGAGCCTGCCTGGTACTCCCTGTGAGATACTAAGTGTACTGTCAAAAAACGCCTGGGGTTAGAATGCCAACTGGAACAGGTTGTGGCTACGATTGCTAGTGTTTATGAGAACACATCAGGCAGAAGCCTGATAAGGCAGGCATGCCCCGAGTTCTTTCCTGTAAAGCTGAAATATGTAAGGAGACGCCATTGCAATTCTTTGTAAACTTTGCTTTTCACAGCGATTTTACCAAGTGGCTCCAGCTCCTGATGTAATGGCCGGCCCCATGCGTGCCTCTCTGAGAAATGTACTCTTCTTGGGAAGCAAATTACTTTCAGGGACAGGACTGTCCAATTGACACTTCTGTGGTCAGGATTGCATTTGGCTTGGGATTCCAAAAGGGCTTCAAATGGAAACACTGTATTGTCTGTGTTAATTTGAGGATTCTCTGAGTCGTTTGTGAAGTATTCCTCTTGAGGTGATTGCACAAAGCCCTTGCAAGCACAGAAGGTTTTGTTTGTGTAGCTGCTACTCCTGAATTGCTTGAGTAGGTTTTCTTATATTGGATAGGGGAGAACAGCAGAACATAGACCTATTCTAGTTCTAATACAGTACTTATTTCTTGCTAATATAAAGTGACTTTTCCAGTGATTAATGTTAGGAAGAAATAGTTTAGTGCATAAAATGCAGATTACCGGTAGTTAAAATAAACACAGAGAACTTACATGAGGCTGTAATCCTATGCACGCTTATCTGAGAGTAAGCCCTATCGAACATAGCAGAGCTTACTTCTGAGTAAGTATGCTTAGGAATGCATTGTACATGACTGTCGGCCCAATCCTATACATGTCTACTCAGAAGTAAGTCCCATTATAGTCAATGGGACTTACTCCCAGGTAAGTGTGGCTAGGATTGCAGCCTGTGTCTAGTCAGTCTAGAGCAGTTCAGACCCCTGGGGAGATAATATAGGACCCACCACTTACAGAGGCTTCTACTACTACAAAACAGAAACTGTTCCCCCAGTTCACTCACATCATCTTCTCATCCTGCAGTCTTCTGGGCTTGCCTCTTAAAGAGAGGAGCAAGGAGAAATAGCAACCATGAAATCCTTGTAAATTGCCTTGTGCACTTTATGTTGCTGATAATGTTGCTTGATGGCTTTTTCTAAATTATGCAACAGAGCTTGCTAACAATTGCCTTGCCTTTTCCCAGTGACTGTTCAAATAGCATTGCAGAAATAGGACCTAGATGCACAGAAATTGAATCTAGTTCTCTGAGTCGTTTCCTTTCAGACTACACTGTAGTAGTACCCTCTTACAAAATGACTTCCAAGTCTAGTTGAAAAAAATCAGTAGCATTTGCATTCATTAACTACACATGAAACCTAATTCCATTAGGTCTAGCAGCAGCATTAGGCCCGGCACTTGCAGCTGATGTTAACAGCTTGCGGACATTACCTCTTCTGTGCAGACATGGTTTCATAACCTAATAAAGCCAGGAATTAGAGCCTGGCTTGGTGCCTCTGCCACTCCAGCACAGTGAGCATATAACACAGAAGCTGGCCATTATTTACATCCTACATTGTCCAAAATATTAATTCACCAAAAAAGGCAGCAAGACAAAGGCACCCTGCTCTCACAAGCAGCCCTGATTTAAGAGACCTTCTGTGCTCCTGTGATACCTGTCCAACCACTAAATTTGCAGATTATTACAAAGGCACTATAAATCTTAATGATATGAGTGAAGGATTCTTTTATGAGGCCATTTATTTCACTTTGTAACAAAACTGAAAACATTACTTAGTTAATCAGAGCAATTAAGCAATTCATTGGTCACCGGTAAAAAGTATGGATTTTTAAAGCTATTCCCCATGAAAGGATGGAGTTTCATGTAGGATGAAACAGTAAGTGTCTAATCGTCATAAATGATCTGTAAGTTTGTAACATCTGGGGACTGGAAGAAGAGGAGAAGAAGTGGCAGTCATTTTATAGCAAAGGTCTTCAAGAGGTGACTCAGGGCCCAGCCTCAGGTGAGTTGTAGCAGTGCTCTGCTGCTGCTATCTTTTTCTTTTTCTTTTTTTGAGACTCAGGTCTGCTGCACAACCTGAGCAGTAAAACCAGAGCAAGGGATCCTAGATGGGGTAAATTCCACTGGAGAAATCAGCTTTGGAGTGGGTGCTTTGGCCAAGCCCCTTAATTTTCAACAGTCTCCTGCTCTTCCCTACCACAGCACTGCTCTGCCTGGTCATCTTCATTTTTCTTTCAAAACTGAGTGTTACACTGTTACCATGCCACTCTCCTCCCCTCTTTTCCTTCCAATTGGTTTGGAAGGAAAGAAAGCAAAGAACAACACAGTAGCGCAGGAGTAGCCAACCCGTGGCATGTGTACCACTAGTGGCACGTGGACACTTTCTATGTAACTTGCAGAGTTGCCATATATATAATTTTAATTTATTAAACAAACCGGCTAACCCAGTGATTCCAAAACTGTGCATCACAATCCAGGTTGTGAAAAAGTTGCGGGCTGCTGCCGGCGGTGGCACTGCAAGGCATTCTGGGGCACTACCCAGCCGACGGATCTATATAAAAAGTGGCATGTGGTTGCTGCAGGTTGGCCACCCCTGCAGTAGCATGTGCTGATTGGCCAGTGCTGGGTGGCAAAAGAAGGAAGAAGAGGAGCTGTTGGCCCAGTCCTATGTAGGGCCTACGGCAGCTGCCAGAAGTCTTCTAATAGCAGTGCAACTGTTGCGCTCTCGTTGTGCATGTTGGAGCCGCTGGTGGAAATGGCCAGAGGCTCAGCACACCCACCACACATGGACCCAGCCTGCATCAGAGCAGGTAAGATGCCAGTGGTGACAGGTCATGGGTGGTTCTGGCAGGTTTGGAACAGGGAGCCAGGAGGACAGGGGTTGGTTTTGGGGCTGGAGGGATAGATCCTGGCAGCAGCATGCACTGGGATGCTATCCCAGTTTTTCCAACCCAACACGCTCTCTGCATCTCCATTGACGTATGCCAGCAAAATAGCTGGCATGGTTCCAAAGAGACCCATTGGTGACTAGGCATGCTGGCTCTTGAAGGTGGGTCCCATGTTGCAGGTTAGGGTTTGAGGTGGGTACTAGCTCTTGACAAGTTGGAGACCACTGTTCTGTGCTTCCGTGGTAAGCAATTCTGTTAGCTTCATCAAGTTGTTTTAAAGCATCACCTGTATTGATATGCTCTTTAACTGGCTAGTTTCTTAACCAGATAAAAGAGGCTTGTTTGACAAAAATGGTCATCATCTGATGATCTTCTATTAAAGCAGGATGATTATCGAAATGTTGTTCTTCTCATTGTCCACTATAAAAAAAGTCTCCTGAACTTTTATGGGAAATCTTGCAGTGGTATTTTTGAACAACTGAAGCAGGGGGCAACTGAAGCAGAAATGGTCACCGGGTGACAATTTAATTGATATGATGAATGATCCTTGGAATGCTATCATGTCTCACAGGTCACCATTTCTGGAGATACCTTTGAAATGTAATGTAAGTTGAGAGAAGCTGATTGGTGATCTTTCCACTTTACTCTGGTATGTCAGATCACACAAACAAATGATCCCCATACAAAAAAAGTTACCAACTCACCCACCTGATGAATCCACCCTCAGAGAAAATTAAAATAAGGTACGGAAGGAAGAGAGTTTTGAAGTCAAAAAGTACTGTATATAGGAGAATTCTTGAACAAATCCCAAAGGTATCCAGCTATCACTCTCAGTCGCTGGGCTTAGATTGACCATACCACAGTAGTGTGAACTAGTGAGAATGCTGTGTTGCCTTTGTGGCTCCTGGTTATATACTGTATGTATAGTAGAGATGCACGGAGATGTTCTACCACCATTGTGTCTGGATTGGTTCCTTCCATGCCTGGCTAATGTGGGTGCAATGTACACAGCACCACAATTGGTGGATGCCAGTGTTGCAGCCGTGAATGCTATGCCTGTCAGTGTTGCTGTGTTATCACTTGCTTAAAATGGAATCGTTTTGGTGCTGGGAGTATAGGATCATAACTGCATTACACTGGCCCTGTGCTTATATACATGAACAAAGAAAGCTGTCTTCTACTGAGTCAGATCATTGGTCCACTGAGCTCACCAAGGTCTACATCCGACTGGCAGCAGCTCTCCAGTTTCAGACATTCTTTTCTGGCCCTTCTTACACATGCCAGAGATTGAACCTGGACTTTCTTCATGCAAATCATGTGCTCTACCTCTGAGCTATAGCAGGACCATTGAGTCAGGCTCCTCATCATCATTCCTACTCTTGATTATTCACAGTGACACAGCGCGATTTAATTGTTGCCTAGTTCAATAATCCACATGCCCTTTGGATCCGCCTTGGTTTGTTTCCACTCTGACTCACTAGGGGTAGTGTAAAATTCCTGGCTACAAATACTGTATTCTCTCATAGCACATTATCTTAACAAAATTGTCCAAGACTGAGCTTTAACCGTTGCCCACTTCAGCATTACAATGCTCCCAGGCACCTGAAAATCCAATATTCTACCTTGCAGAATAACCAACCCCTTGTAGTTTGGAGTGGAAAAAAAGAAACAGATGGTTTTTCAGTCAAAGTGCTGAAACAGAACCAGGCAGATTGGTGGAAAACTAACATTGTGTTACTGCCTTGTGTGCACTTGTAACGTCTCAGCACAGGATGGATGATGTAGTCTCCTCCTGCTGATGTTGGCACTATATGCCCTTGAGTGGCTGTGAACAGTGTCAGCATTTATGAAAGTGTAGCATTCAAAGGCAACGTACAAAAAATGACAGAGAATTAACTTGCTCCTTCACCATGTCACTGTAAGGCTATGGATTTCTTTAGTCTCAGAACTCCCAAAGACCAACCCAGTCCTGTTATAAGCTTCCAGCAGCACCAAGAAAGAATGCGATCCAGTGCACCTTTAATTTTCCAACAAAATCTATTCTGATTTCTCAAAAAAAAAAAAATCCTTTATTTTGCAACAAAAAAAGCAAACATAAATGGAAATCTGCAGCACTTCATATGAAAGTTTAGTACAGGCCAGGGAAGTAGATGAACTACCGTAGCTTAGGGCAGGTGTATGCAGTATGTGAAGCAACAGCCAGAAGAAACCACTTGAGCTCACTCCTATTTTTGCTGCTAGTTTAGGATTGTAAGAAGAGTGGAAAGTCCCAAGCACCCCAGCCAGTCACAGGGAGTACATGGCTGGTGAAGTTCATTGGGGTGCACTGATAATAGACCACAAATTGTGCAGGATTAGATTAACATTTGGTCTGATCCGGAGGCCTCTTTTCATATTCAGACCTGGACTCAGTTCCAGTGTAGGCCATTGGGCACACTACTGTTGCTCCTTGTGATTGTGGAATCACAAACGCAATCATATGATTGTCCCAGGAACTGTTCTGCACTTTGCATACACACAGAGGAAGTAGTACATACAAGTTCAAAAAGGATATAGTTGAAATGGAAAAGGTGCAGAAAAGAGCGACCAAAATGATTTGTGGGCTGGAGCACCTCCCTTATGGAAAGGCTACAGCATTTGGGGCTTTTCAGTCTAGAAAAAAGGCACCTGAAGGGGGGAAATGATTGAGACATATAAAATTATGCATGGGATGGAGAGAGCGAATAGAGGGAAATTCTTCTCCCTCTCGCACAACACCAGAACCAGGGGACATGCACTAAAATTGAGTGGAGGGAGAGTTAGAACGGACAAAAGAAAATGTACAGAAGCAGCGATTATGGGATTTTCAGCCATGTAGATTTTTTTTCAAAGGTTGAAGAAATAAAGAATTATATACAAAAACTTGTCTGGAGAAATTTGTATATAATTCTTTATTTCTTCAACCTTTGAAAAAAAATCTACATGGCTGAAAATCCCATAATCTCTGCTTCTGTACATATTGGAACAAGTCATGAAAGTCTGCATGCCACCACAAAAGAAAATATTTCTTCACCCAGTGTGTAATTTATCTGTGGAATTCCTTGCCACAGGATGTGGTGATGGCACCTGGCCTAGATGCCTTTAAAAGGGGTTTGGATAGATTCATGGAGGAAAAGACCATCACAGGTTACAAGCCATAAGCAACCTCCTGGTTTTGGAAGTGGGTTTTCTCTGTGCCAGGTGCAAGGGAGTGGCAGCAGGAAACAGGTCATCTTGTTGTCTTGTGCTCCCTGAGGCATCTGGTGGGGCCACTGTGAGATACAGGAAGCTGGACTGGATGGGCCAATCTTTAGTTGGGCTTCTTTTGTAACACTTCCACTGTACTCTCTCACACAGTCCCTGGGAGAAAATGTACAAAATGTGCTTTCATTAGTATGAAGGTTTGTTGGCAGCTTTTGATAAACAAGCTTTATAAAAATCTGAAATAGAACAGGAGGAGTGGTGGCGTCTTGCTAGTATCTACTTATAAAAGAGAGACCAAATCAAATGTGACCTCTCTGTACTTCTGATAGCTACAGTGTTTCCCATCCTCCCACCTATGGGAAGGAAAGTGAGCAGTTAGGCTGTAAGGAATGGCACAGAATTCACCTAAACTGTGGGATAAATATTGGAGCAAAGGATCTAAGGGAACATCCTGCCAAATCCATCCCTTCTTATTTTTACTTATTTGGAAATGTGTACCTTGCCAAATATGGCTGACCAGCCAGCAAAATGTCATATATCATGGGATTTGTCCTGGAGTGGCTTTACGTTCATTAAACTAGTTCAGGGATTATTTCATGCAAAAGTTGGGGAGGATTATATTTGTATTCATGAATTTGTTAGACAGCTGGAGAGACTCTGGCAAGATTCCGGGAAATATAATCCTGGAATAAGAGGACAAGTCATTTTATGAATTGGGAACTGGTTAAAGAGCAGGATGTGGAGAGTAAGATGAAATGGGCAATTTTCACAGTGGAAATGTCCTCCAAGGAAATGTCATGGGATGGATGCTAGTCCTAAATGAACTGAAATTCAGCAAAGGTGGTCAAGTTTGCATATAGCACCAAAAAATTCAGGGTGGTAAAAACCAAAGCAGATTGTGAAGTGCTCCAAAAGGACCTCTCCAAACTAGGCAAATGGGAAGCCAAATGGCAAATGCAGTTCAATGTAAATTGGGACAAAAAAACCCTCAACTTCCCACATATATTGATGTGATCTGAGCTGTCAGTGACAAAATATCTCAATGAAAATGTAGACCCAGTGCGAGGCAGCCGTGGAGAAAGCAAAGTCCATGCTAGGTGTCATTAGAAAAGGCATTGAAAAGACGGGCCTGATCCTATAAGGCCGCCGCGCCATCAGAACCTGCATTCCAGTGGTGCAGTGGCCTTTTTGGCATAAAAAATCGCAATGTTATTGCACGACGCAACTGGGCTACTGCTGGAAACTGTGAGCATCTACGGCCACATGACAGGAGCCCACAAAGATGCCCAGGTGTCAGTAAGTTGCCGCAGGTGGGGGTGGGTGGCAGTCGCGCCGCTAGGACGCACGTCACCCCAGAGCAGGGGCGAGCGTCACCTTTAAGAAAGCGGCTCCGCCCCCGCGCGTGACATCAGGAGCAGAGCACACACCCCCGCGCCGTTTTCAGCTCATTTCGGAGCCAAACGGATGCGAGGGCGGGCGGGCCCAACTTCAACATCAAAATGTAAGTACCGGGGGGGCACGTCACCCTTGTGCGTGCGTCACCCCCGGGTGGCCCGCCCCGCGTGCTTCCCCTTGTCGATGCCCCTGGTGGGTGGAACAGGGCAGGGAGGGGGAAGAATGGGGCAGGGATCAGGGTGGGGATGGGGGGTGTCAAGGGCTGGAAGGGGGCAACAGTTCCGTTGATATCCTATCCCCCTCCCAGCCTTGACCCTCCCTGGGTCTACTCAGTTGTTGTTGTTGATGATTATGATGATGATAAGAAGATGATGATGATTTATATACTGCTTTTCAACAGGAGTAGAAGAAGAAGAAGAAGATTTATATACTGCTTTTCAACAGGAGTAGTTCACAAAGCGGTTTACATAATAAAATAAATCAATAAATGGTTCCCTGTCCCCAAAGGGCTCACAATCTAAAAAATGCAGAAGAGATACCAGCAACAGCAACTGGAAAAGACACTGTGCTGGGGTGAAGAGGGACAGTTACTCTCCCCCTGCTAAATATAAGAGGACACCACTTTGAAAGGCATGTTTGAGACATACACAATTATGCATGATGTGGAGAGAGTGGATAATGAGAAGTTTTTCTTCTTCTCTCACAATACTAGAACCACGGGCTATCCAGTGAAGCTGACTGGGGGAAGATTTAGGACCAACAAAAGGAAGTACTTCTTGACACAGAACATAATTAGTCTGTGGTATTTGAGACGAAAAGATGTGGAGATGGTCAGTAGCTTGGAGGGCTTTAAAAAGGGATTGGACAAATCCATGGAGGGCAGGTCTGCTGATGGCTACTAGTCATGATGACTATGTGCTACTTTCAATTCCAGCAGCAGCATGCTTCTGAATACCAGCTGCAGGCGAGCAATCTTGGGAGAGAAGTAAGCCTTATTTCCCGCTTGCTTGTGGGCTTCCCAGAGGCAGCTGGTGGGCCACTGTGGGGAAAAAACAGGATGCTGGACTAGATGGGCCCTGGGCCTGATCCAGCAGGGCTTTTCTTATGTTCGTAATGCTTTTCTCAAGCATCTCCTCCTTGTTGTGACCTTTTGCTCTGTGTCATTGTTATTCTCCGAGTAAGAATGACCTAAGGCAGTCCTCTTGATAAGGCCAGACAACGACAAGCTCTCAGTAAGCTAAAAATATTACAGCAGCCTCACACAACGACTGGCAGTATGACAGCAGGAACATCAAAAGCAATACTCCACTGCATTTTAACAACACACAACATTGCCCATAGGCTGGGTGTGGGTGGTATTAGCCATTCTGCACCCTCTGGGCTTTCCTAGCCAGGAGATACTAAGGGAATGTAAGATGCTGTACTTTAAACATGTAGTACCACTTTTTCTGTTAAGTACATTGGCTAAAACCGCCATAGAAAGCTAATTGCTTTTTCTCTCAGCCACAAGAGAGCTTTAATAATACAGCACAAGCAGCTTAAATGCTATTTGCCCTTATTCCAAGGGCTGAACACCTCATTACATGAAAGAGTGGATGGAAGAGACAACAATCCTCAGTGGCTTCAGTGTGTTATTTTGACCCGAGATGGAGAAATAAGATGCAACAGCTTAAGTGCTCTACTAGCGTATTTAGGACGCTGGTTGTTTTCTCAAACAAGAGTTATTAAAGATATTGAAGTTGCTTAATTGCAAGGATCACATTCCTACAGACACGACTGGACTTAATTGTCAGGGGTCACCTTTACCTAATAATGATCATATATGGCAGGGATATTGGAAGTTTTTAATGGTGGTTTTAGGGCTGGTATGGCACCAAAACTATGATGCACTTCGTATACTGCTATCTACGCTACTGAGGTACTTGCCTCAGCTAATTCATGTAGCTACCGGGGGGGGGGGGGAGAATATGCTACATAGTCAGTCTCCAAATCTCTGCCCATTAGGAGTGTGTGAGAGCAAGAGATCCTAAGCATGTCTACTAAGAAGTAAGCCTCCTTGAGTTGAATGGGACTTACTGCCAGGTGGGTATAGGATCACAGCCTGAGTGAATCAGTTGTTTTAGCTCAGCCATGTGCAAATACATTACAAAATGCATACAAAACCTGAAGGCACTTTCCTGATTTTGTGCCCATTGAGAAATCTAGTCATATTTACAGTCTTTGCTTTCCACTCAGCACAAGAACAATTTCCTCTTAGAGACAGATCCCCTAGAGGAGACCTGAAGAAGGTAGCATGGTGAAATAAAATGTAGTTGCCATCCCTACTAGAGAGAAAAAAAAATCTTGGCTGGTGATCAGTTGATGCTGATGCAATTTCATAAGTATAATGTTTTATTATCTAGTTGATTAAGAGCCCAATCCTATCCTCCTCCCCCCCCCCCACTGATGTAGCCACACAAAAAAAGGTGTACACTGTGGGGGGGGGGAATGGATCCGGAGGCTTGGGAGGTGAAAGGGGAATTATTTCCCCTTACCCCTCCATAAGCATCCCGCTTGCCAATGGGTCTCCTCAGACCTGTACCAGATCTTTAGCTGGCGCAAGTCTGAGGAGAAGAAAGGGGTGGGGATAGGAGGGGATAGGATCCGACATGCACCATTGCTACCAGATTCACACACCCCACCACATCTATGCCCCCATGCCTCCCCCCTCTCTGCCCAGCTTCGCCTCCTCCCTGCCCACCCATCATGCTTTATGGCACTTTTGCAATGGCAAGCACCGATGCAGCAGGTGCTTGCATGGGGTAGGATTGTGCCATTAGATACACACATCAGATCTCACAATAAGAAGTCCTGCTGTTTAAATGCATCTGTGTTCTGCAGAATCTGAGATGACCTATTTCCGTTCCACGTTACCTGCAAGGCAGTGGAGAGGAGGTGGCACAAATGACACTTTCCCCCTGGACTAAATGCCATCCGCTTCCTTGTTCATATACAGAATGGCAACTCTCTCTTTGCCCAGGGTTAATCTGTCCAGCACTTAACCATACATAGTACTTAGAAAGAAAAAGTGTTGCGACTGAGTGAGTTTTCTGGAAGTGACTGAAAACACCAATACAGTATCATTGCTGTTGATATAAATCTGTTGGTCCTTACTTGTCTAGTAGGAATTGCTGCTCCGGTAAAAAAGATTTTCCCCCGAGGCTGACAGCACTGGGGGAGTGCTTGCTTGGGAATTGAGTGGGTTGGATCTTAACACTGGGGACTTCTCATTCTAACTTCCACAGAATGAGAACTGTCCAGCACAATGCTTTGACACCGCTTTGGTTTTTTTCCAATGGGGCTTCTTGCACAGAAGAACAGTTTGTGCTTATGCTGTGTAGCGTATAGAGCAGTGGTTCCCAAACTTATTAGTACTGGGACCCACTTTTTAAAATTACACTCTATCAGGACCCACCTAACTTTACGAGACTAAAAAAAGTGATCTCTACAAAGAAACATTTTTATTTATTTGCAAAAAAACCTCGATGTATTTCTCATAATGAGGCAGACCTAATAGCCTTAAGGCTTGATGGGCTTAGTTATGTGACCCAGCCTTCACCTGCTCCCACTACCTGTCATTGAGGGACTGGGGGGGGGGGAAACACACCAGGAAAAAAGACATTTTATCTCCCTATATTTACACAAGCTTGAAAACTGCAGGAGCTCAGCTCCGTGCAGGACAATTAGCAGCTATGTGATTTTTTTAATAGCCTCAGGGCTTTAGGCAATTAGTTCTCCGATTTTTCCATCACCCATATTTTCATTGGAGGCTCTGCAGGACCCACCAGAAATCAGGTCACGACCCACCAAGTGGGTCCCAACCCACAGTTTGAGAAACACTGGTATAGAGCACATATTTGCTTAGCTCCAGTGAAGAGAAGTGAGCAAACTAGCTTTATACCCACCACGCTCATCGAGTCCTTTCAGTCCATATCAAAGTGTGACTTACAGCTTGAAGGCAAGGAACGCAATAATAAATATGGAACCAGATCAGTAGCCAGGGGATGTTAATAAATAAAAGATGATGTTAGGAAAAGAATTGGGCAAGACGTGCAACTGTTGCCAACATTTGTTTGGGTTTACCTTTGTTCAGTATGATTGCATCTGCATTGCTATGGAAACTAATGAATGATTGATTCTTTCATTGAAACATCTTGGGCTGCAGCAACAGTTCAGCATTTAAAAGGTATTCCTGCAGAGTCTGAAATTGTTCAGCTGCTCTGCGGGATCATAAGGAAAAAATATATAAATTCTTCATAGGTGCTCTCTGTGTATTTACTCGTCAAGTCAAATACTGGAAAACTGGAGCTTTAGCTAATGTGAGGATGGCCACAAGCTAAACTGTAGGCGCCCAAAAGAGTTACAATTTCCCCCATTTTCCTGTCACAAATCACAAACGTTCAGTTGATATGCTTGAAATAAACATGTACTGTATGTTTCACCAGTGGTGGGAGGAGAGTGGAGCGCGTGGAGCAGCCGCTCGAGGCGCAGGAGGACTTACCATTATCGTCGGGGCACCGTGTTTTGGCCCTCCCACCCTCCCTGGAGCCCGTACGGCTCCGAAATAGGTAGGAAACCGGCAGGGGGGCGAGGTCTGTGACATCACCCAGCGCATCACATCACCTAGGCCCCGCCCCCTTCCTCCAGGCGCCGGGAGGCCTAGGTACGCCCACTGGCATCACTGCAGGGGGTCTCCTGCGCGTTGTTTTCACTGCTTTGACTGGTTCGGAAGGCGCGGGGGTCGGGGCGCTTCGTTCCTCCGTGTAACGGGAGGCTCCGATCACGGAGGAACTTACAGCCCCACCCCCCTGCAGTGACGCCAGTGGGTACGCCTCTGTGTTTCACTATGGATTCCTGCAAAGTGTCTAGTGCAGGGTTTCTCAACCTTTGGAGGCCTGGGTACCCCCTATCACGGTCCAATTTTCTGAAGTACCCCCTGCTAATTAACTGCTAATTAATTGGATTAATCATTAATTAATTAGGTAATTAATTGTTAAATAAAAAGTACTAAAACAATTTTAAATGTGAAAAATGTCTTATTTAACTGTGTGTGTGTGAGACACACACACACACACACACACACACACACACACACACACACACACACAAGGATCTCTTTTTTCTCCGTCACACTTCCCAAAATTAGCTCCTCCCTCCCCCACCCCACCAAAGTACATTTTCCAAAGTACAAAAAAAAGCCCCAAACCAAAAACAGAGAGACAGAAGGGCTCCGAAAATAATTACAATTTAAAATCCATGTTAATTAACAACACTTAATTAGCTGCTGATGGGGCAGATAAGGGGCAGGGCTTGGCATACCCCCAGGAAGTGGTCCACGTACTCCTAGGGGTACCCGTACCACAGGTTGAGACCCCCTGGTCTAGTGCTTACTATTACCAATGGTGTCGCTCCCGTCAAGCGACGGGAGCGAGCCGCCACGGGGTGACGCGCGCAAAGGGGTGACGCGCGCCGCCCTCCGGACGCTCCGAGGCCAGCCCGGGAGCCGGCCTCGGAGCGTCCGGCCCGGGAGCCGGCCTCGGAGCATCCGGCCCAGGAGCCGTCAATACGGGAACTTTTACTGTTTTCGCGCATGCGCAGACCGTTTTGAGAGCAAGAGGGCAGGCCCTTGCCCTCAGAAATGGTCTCTGCGCATGTGCGAAAACAGTAAAAGTTCGCATATTGTATTGACGCATTGGGCCTTCTTTCAGAAGGCCCTGGAGCGCCGGTCGGGCGAAGGGACGGGGGGGCACCCGGGGCAGGGTGCAACCGGGTGGCCCCCTCAAAAAAAAAGCAGCGTGGCCATAGGGGGGCATAGTCGGGGGGGTCACTAGGGTGACGCGCGCCCCCCTGCCTTGGGGTGACGCCTCTGACTATTACTAGTACATGCTCTAGTACTGTGGATCCAACTAAGCTGGTCAACAGCTGATTTCCACCTATCCACTGTGGATTCATTCATTCCGGACTGGTTGAAGTCAAGGTCTAACGTGGACATTATAGCCATTTGTGGACACTTGGATTGGGGAATTTTCTCCCCAGATTTTTTGCTCTTACTCTTGTTGGATTCTGATGTGCCATCGAGAAATATTGCACCATCTTTGTGGTGAGGGTGCTACAATGAAAAGCTTACTCTGTGAAGCCACCCAGCATGCAGAGCAATTTAAAGCATCCTCCAGAGCCAGACTACTGTATGTGACATTACATATGTAGTAGTTTGGTCCTGCACATTCATTTTCATCATTGTACATTGCAACCACAGATCAGGATGGGGACCACAATACATGGGAAAGGGGCTTAACCCTTTCCTATCATGCTGCTGCAGTCCTAGTGAAAATTGCCCCCCAGCTGCTCTTTGACAAAAAACTATACCTTTAATGTAATGCTCATATGGCAGCTGTATCATGTGCATTGGCCATGATTGTATGAGACATACAATGGCTCAGGAAAACAATGTATAACAACGATGAAGTGTTTTCCGACAAAATGCTTAAAAAATTACCTTCTTTCTCTCCACGACTGTAGTTCTGGGCTTGTTGCCAACAGGAAAGAACTCTGAGTAATAAGATGAACATCAGAGGCCCCGCTCCATGTCCCACTGCCATCAGATGTTTGGTGGGCAAGCATGAGGGATAGGGCCTTTTCTGTAGTGGCACCTAGATTCTGAAATGCCCTCCCAAGAGCTATGTGACGAGCTTCATTTCAGCTTGTCTTCTGTAGGGTTGTTCAGACTCACTTATTTCACTAGACATTTGGTTGCTGATTGACTGCTCTATAGAATTTGGGTTGTTAATGCTATTTTATGTATGTTTTAAACACCCAATAAAACAATAAAACATATTTTATGTTGCATTCTCATCTTGTTAGCTGCTTTTAATATCTTGCACAGGAAAGCAGGGTAGGGGAGAATGTATTAAAATAAGAAACAGTTCACACACGTACCCCCATTCACCACTAATTAGTCAATCCCCTTAATAATGTCTACACATGTGCAAGCACACACCCCACTCTCTCTGGAAAAGGAAGAGCTGCACAATGGCTCTTCTACATTGATGTTGTGTGAAGTACAGTATTTCAGATCTTCGTGGGATAATGGGTCAGGTTTCCGGAGTGTCCCTATCTGCAATTATATATATTTGGCTATTAAGACACAGAGTGTCATCTGCCAATGCATGAGGCTCTCAGCAAACTGCTAGGTTGCAGAGGGTTCTCGGCAAACCTCTCTTCATGGGCCCCTTTTTACCTGGGTGCTCCCCAAAACGTTTGTGGTGGGCTTATCTGGATGGATAGGATGAGAGAAAAGAGGCAATGAAAGATCCACTATTGACCCAGGGAGTTGCTGCACCACTAATGCATGAACTTGGTGGACACAGAGGTCATTTCAAGGATTGGCAGTGGGTCTTTGGCAACTGCCTGACAATTCCACCCTGGCCAATGGAGCCTATTTCAGCTGATACACGCAGGTAGGACTTTGGAAATACGATATAGGAAGCCTCTAACTGGGTTCATTTCTTTATCTAGGCTTTCCCTGGAATCAATGCAAGGAGCCTCCATGTTTAGTTATGTTGTGTGCGAACATGTCAGCTTATGACACATTGACAGCCAATAAAAGACTACCTCCATGTACTACGTAAACATAACAAAAGACATCTCAGAGTTTTACTGAAGTCATCATAAATCTTCATCCAAACAAATCATTTTACAAGCTACAAAGAAAATTTCATCTGTGAAGAACATGGTATTTTATGCTGAAGTGATCAATTTATATTGGAGATCAATATAGAACTAGGAGCCAATTGTGATGGGAGAAATATTGAAAAGCATGGAAGAAAGATCTCTAATGTAGAGGATAAAATTGTAATGAACAAAGTATATAAATGGATTATTCAAGGATGGCTTAGTAATTCATAAAAGACATTAAGATAATGTAGGCCGAGCAAAAAATTATGTAAAATAGTGCATATTAAACATAAATATAAATTTATGCCCCTCCTGTGCAGGCATAAATACTCTAGCATGCCAATTCTAGGGCAATGTGGTCACCCAAATTGAAGATGTAAAGCAGAAGTGCATTTAAGAAATTCAGTATCTTATGGCATTCATTACCTTCTGCCCCACAGCCTGGTACACAATGAGATTCAGTTTCCCTCAGTGTAGTTCATTAATGATGCTGTCAACATGACTACCCTTCCAGCCTCCTTGGTACATTAATACTGCTTTTAAGGCCAGCGGGTGGCGCAGTGGGTTAAACCGCTGAACCATAAGCTGTCAATCGAAAGGTTGGCAGTTCGATTCCCGCGACGGGGTGAGCGCTCGTTGCTTGGCCAGCTCCTGCCAACCTAGCAGTTCCAAAGCATGTACCAAAGCGTGTTAATGCGAGTAGATAAATAGGTACCGCTTGTGGGAAGGTAAACAGCGCTCTGTGTTCCAGCTGCATGCTACGCGCTGCGGCAAGGAGAGTCATGCCAGCCACATGACCACAGAGGCGTCTTCGGACAATGCTGGCTCTTCGGCTTTGAAATGGAGATGAGCACCACACCCTAGAGTCGGACACGACTGGACTTAATTGTCAGGGGATACCTTTACCTTTATGTTCCTGGAAAACAGAGTGCTATGTGAAACAGCACTATAGGATCAATATAGAACAGGGGTGGTCGACCTTCCACTATCAGGTCCTCTGCGTTCTTAAGAGATGCACCGGCTGAAATGCGATGCCCTCACAACCATTAAAGGTCCAGGAGCGTTCATGTTGAAAGGTTGACCACCCCTGAATAGAACTAAGAGGCAAAAGGAGACAATTACAATGCTTTTCTAATGTTGATATGTTCACGGTAGCATGCTCACTAGTGCAGTGGATCGGAGCCTGCTGTGTAATTGACCATCACTACTGTCACTCCTCCTATATGGCAGTGGTGGATGATGATGGGAGGAGCTTCTCCCAGGAGGATGAGCCAGGTTGTGACTCATCCTTGGGAACTGCAGAAGGACATCCTTCTTGTTGGAGAAGGCATCTAAGGTAGAAGACACCCTTGCCAACTATTAGCTCTCCCAAAGCATTTTCTGGTAGCTAGCTAGAATACACCACTTTTATTGGTGCAGAATGTTCTAGGCAGAATAGGCAGCTCCCATTGGCTGAAAGCACAGCACAAGACAGCTGTGCTCGTCATCTGCACTGAACGTTTCAGTGGTTTCCTGAATATGAATCTTCTTTTGTATCATACTGTAAAAATTACACCCAGGACAAAGAGTTCTATAACAAAAGAGTGTTATAAGGAAGCGGCTTTATAGGCAGCATTACTGTATTAAAGACCTCATAGGGGGTCTTAGTCCTGTTGTCTAGCTAGAAAAAAATGAGTTCCTATCTTTTGGGATTTGGATATTTTAAAATCCTGCGATCACATGGAAAGCAAGAGAAATTAATTCCTGAAATCTTTGATTGTATGTAGGCAAGGCAAGTGGTTTATATTGCAAAAGCTTCAGCAAGAGCCATTTTCTGTGAGGCAAACACAGAATGTCCAACCTTCCCTGCAACCTGTTATGTATTCCAGAGGGCACTGTGAGTTAAAGTTATTGGTCATTGGGCTCCTCAGCTCATATAGTTTTTGCCTCGCTGTAGTGGCTGAGGGTTGAAATTCAATGCAGTCTATACTTGTAAAAATAAAGTACAGCTGTGTTTATGGTCTGCTTACTTTTTTGTGTGTGTCTGCTTCCAAACCAAGCACTGTTGTGACAAAGCTGGATCTAAGTGTTGATCCATTCTCAGTTGCTACTGGCAGTCAGTCTAAGGCCCCAGTAAGGAAACCAAACAGATGCTGTGCTTAAAGTGGCTGCTTTTGACCACGTTGAAGAGTAATCAACCACGTGACGTTCCTCATCCTGCTTCCTGGGATTTATATTCAGAGAGGTTTTCATTTTACCTGTCTGTGTTTAAAGTGCAGTTGTATTTAAGGTCTGCTTGAGTACTTGTTCTTTTCCCCCTTATCAAACCCAGAACAACCCCCACTGGCCATTCTTTCGTGCTTGTTCCAAGACCAGAAAGAAACCCAGAGAAAGAAAAAGAAAAGGCTTGGCGTGGAGACTTTGTGGGGGAGATTTGAGCACCCAGACACGGCACAATTATTCTCTCTCTCCTGCTCGTGCTGCCTCGACACCAGGCAACAAACCAGTAGGAAAGCTGTTTCCAGGATGTGTAATAGGTTTAATGCTGTGTGTTCCTCTTCTCCCTTTCACCCTGATGTTGCCAGGCAATTTTGACTACCCCCCCCCCCACTTCCATTCTGAATGTACACACCAGAGAAATTGTACGAAAGCAAAGCAAGTGGGTGGGTAGAATGCCTTCACAGAAAGTCTTGCTTCAGTGAGTGGCAAAGATTTGACTTACGGAGGGGATCATGCAAACTTCTCTATATTGCAGTCTGAGAAATGGCCTCTATGCAGCAAAGTTTCCCACCTCGGAAAGTGGGGAAAGTCCCAGATTTTGCACCAACTCCCTCCCACCTCCTCCTTCCCAAGGGTGATTAAAGGGAAAAACCTCCAGAGAACCGAGCTGCTATGAAGGGGTGGGCGGGCACAAAACCTGGAGTGAACCTCTTTGAGGGAAGATTGTGCTATGTATGGGGTTATTCCATGTGAAATCAACCAATGCATGAAACCTTGATGTCATGGATTTTTTTTCATTTTTGGTATATTTGTACCTTACCATGAGATGTTTAAAAAAAAATTGTCCACCCGTTTTTGAGATACTGAATGTTCAAAATTGCCTAAAAATGCCAAAATTCACTTGTCACCATACCTTCAAACGCCATTTACAGGACACCTATGCATGCTACAGACACGGGACAGGTGTCATTGTAATACTAATGAATAGGGCTTTCATTTGATATACAACATGACACAATTGGAAATTTCCAAGAAATTCAAAAATATTCAAATAATATTTATTTTGAAATTTTGTAAAAACGGGATTTTAAATTTTTTCAAAAAACTCACACTTAAAGGTATATGTCTTGTAGCTAATCATTCAAAATTTCAAGGTGGTATCTCAATGGTATCATACAAAAATTAAATTTTCTTGTTGGCAGTGACAAGGAATTAAACCCCTCAAGTCCATTTTTCTACAATTCACACACACACACACACACACAATATATATATATATATATATATATATATATATATATATATATATATATATATATATATATATATATATATATATATATATATATATATATATATATATATAGTTGTGAAGCTGATTTATTAGTCTTTATTAAGTTTAATTCATTAACTGTTTGATAAGTACATGATTTGAAATATGGAGGAGAATTAGTGGTGAAAAAACTGTTGTAACCCTTTTTTAAAAAAGGGGGCACTGGGTTAGTAAAGACTTGAGGAAAGTAATTGATTGGATGGTTTCACTAAATAGTGAAATCAAAGCACACATGAAACTTCACTTCATGCAGATTGCAGTTAGGAAAAGAGAAGCCTTGTCAGATGGAAAACAATATACTTGAAAAGGAAATTCCTCCTGAGAATTATGAGATTCCTGGTCCTATTCATATTAAGGAGTCTGAGTATTTGGACCTCTGTATGTGGCCGTGTTGCCTGGGCGGCCCAGCCATGAAGCGATCTGATGCAGCTTGCACCAGTGGTGGATGGCATGGAGGGTGAGGGGGTGGCGGGTCTGGGGTGCTCTTCACCCTGAGTCTGCTGCTGTCGCTGCCTCTCTCCAGCCTGCCAGTGGTGTGTGAGGTGCATTGATCCACTCCCTGTTCACTGAAAGCAAGCGAGAATTGGCTCGTTTGCATTCCCTTTAAACTTTAAACACCGCACAAGGAAGGAGCACTTTGCATTCCCCTCTCCTAGCTCTGTACTTGTGCAGCATTTAAATAGACTAATTGCCTTTAAACTTTAAACCCTGTGCAAGGATGGAGTGTGGGAAGGAGATAGTGAAGTGCTCCTTCTTCCTTGCATGGCGTTTAAACTTTAAACCCCATGAGAGGATGGAGCACAATGAGGAGTAAGGAGCTTAGGGAGGGGGCATCGGGCATGCACAAAGGCAGCAACAGTGAGTCAAGGCAGCATCAGGCAGTGAACCTGGTTGCTGGGTGGGAGGTGTTTGGAGGCCGGTTGAGGAGTGGGGGGGGGGAGGAGGGAGTGTTGGTGGACTGATCAGTGCTTGATTATAAACCAAGAGACTTGGCTCACAAGCCAAGAAGATATTTGTGGCCCCTTGTATGAGTGCATGATGCATTAGTATATTCCCTTGCTATTTCAAATGACATATTACTTGTACAGCTCACCCTTTGTAAAGTTTATGCTGTGAAGTGTCTTCAAACTGAAATGTGTTACACCCCCTTTTCCACTACACTACGTGAATAACTTTCATGACAGCCCGTCTTCCTAAAGTAAGGAACATCACTGGTAATGACAACATCTTTCAAGTAGACTTTTATGATGAGTGGACAAGTTGGGTGGCCCCTAGCTTTATGCAGAGTAGGTTCTGTTTTTACCTCTTGTTATTCTTCCAAGGATTAAACGTTATCCTTGCTGAAATATTGTACGTGTATGGTACGCAAAACTTCTATAACTTTTAGGCAAGGAAATTTAGTCATACTGTACATTTTGTGACTTGCTAAATGTATAACCCTGAACATTTGCATAAGTGATGCAAACACGGTTTGACAGTTCCTGCTTCTGTAAATTTAACGAAAAGCTTCATTTACCACTATATATCTTTAAAAATGGCTCTCGTCTACTTTCTATCTCACATGAACAGTGACATATTTCAGACTCAACAGTGTTCTTAGTATCACTGGTAAGCCCCCACCCTGGGCTGAATTTTCAAGAGCACATCTTTCAGATTAAAAATTAAGTACTGTATGTTCTTCTGGCATTTAAAAAATAGCTAATAAAACATCTGATTTCAAAAGCTCAGAACTAAGCAAAACAAAAACCAAAAACCCATGAACTCCTTTCGCTAATTCTGAGATGCATTGTTATTAAGCTACTTCTAGGCTTTGTGTTAATTTTTTGAAAAGCTCCCACAAGGGCCACAATTAGAAAAAGTTCAAGATGAACACAGGAATATAAGAACAACGTCACTAGATTAGACCAAGAGGCCATCTAGTCCAGCTTCCTTTTTTCAACCATATCTAGCCAGATCCTAGCCCCCAAGCAGGGCATCAAATCATTCCAGAGGTATACTGCCTCTGGATTTGGAGGTTCCATTTAGCTGTCATGGCTAATAATTTCATAGACAGCTGACTTCCATGATTTTGACTGATCTCCTTAAAGTGAGCTAAACTAATGACCATCACCATGTCGTATGGCAACAAGTCCCATCAGTTGATAATGCATTATGTGAAGAAGTACAGTACTCTTTTTGGTCTATCGGAATCTCCTGCCAAACAATTTCACTGGGTGACTGCAAGATCTAATGTTATGAGAGGTGAAAAAGCCCACTCTCTGTCCATTCACACACACATTCTTAGCTGAATGTGCAAACAAGTGTGTACAAGAGGTACTTCACGCTCCCCACAATCCACTGGGGCCGTATTTATTTATTTATTTAAAAAAATTATATCCCGCCTTTTCCTATGCCGAAGGCAAATGCCCAGAGGGTTAAACAACCCTCAGTAGCGTTGCTCCTCTGTTCTAGGAGGGAGAGCTGGATTCAGTTTCTCCCACTCAACCTCCAAACAATGGATCAGCACAATTGCTGCTGTTCTAATAGGGCTCTGTGCATACAGTCCCAGCTGCTGTATGTCCTGGCTGCTGGGGCCCTGGTAGTACAATGCGTGCACATTTGAACTGAATGGTGACTGCTGACAAATACATCTAGCCAAGTACTTCTGCTTCCAAGTACAGTAGGTGAAACTAGGGTGATGGTAACAAAGGGTTTAACTTGCAAACCACTGCTGAGGCCCAGCAATAGGAGGGAAATGAAAATGCAGATCCAAATACCTTAAACGCACACACACACACACACACACACACACACACACACACACACACACACACACACACACACACACACACAATGTGACAAGTTCATTTGCACAGGCCTGCCACATACAGTGCAGTCCTATACATACATATTCAGAAGTAAGCCCCACTGAGTTTAATGGAACTTAAAGCCCAATCCTATTGGCGCCCTAGTGCCACTGGAACAAGCATTCCAGTGGCGCTAGATGCTTTCTGGCTGTTGCAAAACATGACACGCAGAGTGCGTGGGCTGGCTGCCTCCACAAGCGGCCAGCTCCACACACTAGTGGACACTGGATGCCTGCCAGCCCAGTAAGTTCACGTACGGGGTGGGAAGGAGGCGGGGGTGGGCAGAATGGGGTGGTGATAGGGACGGGGTGGTGGTGGATCGGGACTGGGAAGGGGGCGGATTCAGCAGCAACAGTGTCTGCTGAATCCAAACCCCTGCCCCAGGCTCGATCCATCTTCATGGGTCCACAAGAACTTGCACCAGTGATATCGCTGACGCAGTTCCAAGTAGACCCACCGGGCCACCAGGGGCTTGCCCTGAGGAGGCCTCTGGAGGTCAAACCCCTCCCCCCTGTGGGCTGCAGCGGACACCAACAGGGTCCAAGCACCTCGTTGGCGTCACTGCATTGCCAAGCGGGGAGTTACATTGGATTGGGCTGTTACTCCCTAATAAGTGGGTTTAGCATTGCAGCCTTAAGGATGTCCCAGATCAAGCCGGTTTCTTTGGCATGATCAATATCTGTGAGGTAGATGATGCTGAGAAGCAATTTACCTAGGCCCTCATTATATTTTAGTGGACACGGGTTTTCAGCAGCACTCATTAGCCACTTCACATGCTGACATAAGAGACGAAATCACAGGACAGAGATATTTCTTCTCAGGATGCAGTCATGTAGTGGCTGAATAGCTGCTAAAGCATCCTGTGATTGAGCAAGATGGTCAGATGATCTACAGTAGCCTCATGTAACCCATGGCTGTTGCTTGGTATATTTATTCAGAAGTCAGTCTCTTGAAATACAATGGGGCCTACTCCCAAGGAAGTGTCTTTAGGACTGCAGACCCACAGCCCAATCCTATCCAGCGCTGGCACAGAGGGGGGCACGGTTCACACTGTATCCAGCACTGAGCTTGATCAGGCTGGAGGTCTCCTCGGGGTAAGAGGTCATTTATCCTCTTACCCTGTGTCGAGCGCCCCAGTCTGCTTAATAGGGCTACTTGGATCTGCGCCAGCTAAATCACTGGTGCAGGCCTGGGAAGCCCCATATAGGGCTTCCAGGGCTGGGAGGGATACAGCGGAGGCATCTCTGCTGGTCCTGCCCTCTCCTAGGCCAATCTGCCTGCCCCATTACGCCCCACCCCCTGCCCCGTTCTGCCGCGCCCACGCCACTTGGCGCAGGTTTTACCTGTCCACCAGTGTAGGCCTTTCCAGGCCTGTGCCGGCATGGCCTACTCCAAGGGTGCCACAAGCATGGCACGTTTGCAACACCCAGCATTGGCAGAGCGCGCACTCCGCCGGCACTGTGGGAGTTGAGGATTAGGCCCCCAGGCACCTACACAGAAGTATTATGTGGGTGAGCTATGAGTGCAGGGTAGGGCTGGATAAGGAATAGGCAGAGGGGAAATGTTGCTGCCTTGGGCTAAGGAAGAGCTGTGATTCTGGATGCGTGCTGAGTTTAAACCTTCCACCTGGTGAGGAGGGAAATGCCAGTGAGGTAAATAAGCTCCGATTGTGAAGCCCTTTGCTGCACAGCTGCCACGCAAAGAGGTGAGACATTTAGGGAAGAAAATCTCCTGGGCAACACAACACTTCTTTTTAAGAGGGAGATATGGCATATACAATGCCTTTAATTAAAATGTTAATTAGAATTTCCAATCTTCCTGATGGAATCTAAAATTACAAAACCAGATGATTCTTTATATAGCATGCACAAAGTTCTTGAATTAGAAGAGGTGTTGCAACCTCTGAATGGCCAATCACTCTGTCGGGGCAGACTTGCTTTTTTCACAACTTTTTCTCTTGGTTTCCCCCCCCCCTTTCTTTACAAAATTAAAACGAGCAATTTAAAGGAAAGCCTTAATTAGCATATTGAGGACAGTTTATTATTTATGAGATGGAAATCAGGATCCCGGATGACTGAACTCAATAAAGACTCCTTGGAACAGCTCCCATCTACTAACCTCCACAGTACCCACACAGCAAGGAATTCACACTGTAATTATTGCAGCATCTTCCCAAGCGATACATGCTTCCGACAGGAATATTTCCAGATGCAACTGAACAAGGAAACTCTGTATCGAACTGAAGGCGCTGCATTGCTGCAGGTGCAAAAAGGGTGAGCAAAGGCAACTGCAACAACTAGAATTCAGCTTCTGGGCCAGAAACACAGCCTCTCAAACCTCCAATGTCAGCAGAATTCCATGGAACTGAAACAATGGAACTGACCTGTTCTGACCTCTCGTGACTCTGCATTGGAGCAGACAGTGAGTGCTCTGTAAGAGAGAATTGCCACACATAGTGCAACTGTACGTCACACATTTAGATAACACTGTCTGAACCACCTAAACCTACCTATTATCAATCACCAATACCTTTGCCCCATGTGCACTTGAATTTGAATTGATCTGAAGCATCACCAGTTGGACCAATCTAAAAGACATGAATTTTGAGGAACAAGTACATATTCAAAGTGTGAATTCAATATGAGCACATTTGGATGCAAATTTGGATTTGGCAGTTTGGATTTGGCAGTTTGGCAATTTTTGAAAAATTGTGAATATTTGTTTCAGCTCTTTTATGCAGAAAGCTTGCCATTCGTCCCGGAAAACCTGGGACTGTCCGAGATTTCGCGAGATCCAAGATGGTGCCACTGGAAAAAGGTAAGTTTTAAAGGCGGCGGCTTGAGGGGGCAGGAGTCCTGGCCAGTTCAGATGCAGCCGGCCAGGCTCCGGAGGCGGCGGTGGCAATGATGAGGACGACGACAATGATGGTGGCGGCGGCCGGCAGCGATGATGATGGTGGCAATGGCAGCAACGGCAGCAGAATGGTGACAATAGCGGCGGGGGGGACAGGCAAGTAAATAAATAAATTTATAAATAAATAAATAAATAAATAAGAATTTCGACAAAAAAAATTGTTCGGGGTCTGTGTGTGTGTCCTGGTTTAGAACCGGGAAAATATGGTAAGCCTAGATATAGAATATGGTAAGCCCACACCATAGAAGAGAATGTGTTGTCATTCCTCATGCTGCTTTCTACATGTTCTCATGGTCTCTGCCGTCCTGTCAAGTGATAAGGGAACAGCCATGACTTACGGCGCAATCCTGCACACAAAGTTAGGCCAGAGGAGCATGTGCTCTGCTGGCCTAAGGAGTCGCAAATGTGCCATAAAGCACGTTTGTGGCTCCTTCGGAGTAAGCAGCACCGGTGTTGGGGCCGGCACTGCTCACTCTGCTACCGAACTGGACCTGCGCCGGCCAACGCAGATAAGGCCCATGTCGGTCGGAAAAAGGGACGTGGGGAGGAAGAGCAAGGATGGCAAGGGAGGGGGCCACTGGCCCCCGATATCCAACACCCCGTCCCAGTCCAGGCCGGCCTTACACAGCCTCCCTGGTCACGCACCAGCTCCAGACCAGGCACGCATCTGAGGAGGACCATCAGGGACTGTGGTGAGCCCAGACCACGCTTGCACAGCCCACATTCTGCCTAGGATGCAGTGGCCGACCGTTTAGGCCAGCCACCACATCTTAGGCAGGATCGGGCTGTTAGTGTGGTTGAGGTCTGAGGGGAAATTAATATAAGCCAGTGCAGTGAGAGGAATAGGAAATACATGATGACGGTATAATTCTAACAGAATAATCTTACGCAGGTCTACTTGGAAGTAAGCTCCATGGAATTCAACAGGACTTACTCCCACATAAGTGGTTTGGGATTGCAGCCTAAGACAACCAGTTGCAAAGGAAGACAGGGCTCCTGTACTTTTAATAGTCGTGTAGAAAAATGTCAGGAGGTGTTGTGTACCCTTTCTCAGTCCTGCACGGTAAGATGCACCTGCCCGCAGGGGAGGCTTCAGGAGCTGGCCAGGTCAGGACCCGGTTCAAGGGCCCACAAAATTCAAAGGGCCCATTTGACCAACCCCTGAAGCCCGTATCTCAGAGTCTACCTCTTTCATCATCAGTAATGCCACTTTTTATTTCCTGTCTGTTGCATCAAGTGCTAACATGGAGAAAGAAGGAGTGGATGCTGTCCACCATCACCTGGTAAGCTTTTCTGGGCCCAGTACGGGGGCATATGGGTGGTGGTAGTCAACAGCAGACCCTCATCTTCCAGCTGCAAGCAGCAGGGTTGAAGGAGTGCTTACAGTCCATGTCCACTTCCAGGGTTGGAGTGCTTGCAGTAGATGGGGGGGGGGTGTCTAGCACAGAACTTTGATTCAAGGTTTCTTGCAGCTAAGGAATGTGCCCTTAGGTTCCTTGCCTGCCCAGATAACCTTTTCTACATGTCTATTAAAGCTACTTAAAATCTACTTAAAATCCTAAATGATGATGCTGTGAAAGTGCTGCACTCAATATGCCAACAAATTTGGAAAACTCAGCAGTGGCCAAAGGATTGGAAAAGGTCAGTTTACGTTCCAATTCCAAAGAAGGGCAGTGCCAAAGAGTGTTCAAACTATCGCACAATTGCAAAGCTACTTAAAATCCTACATGATGATGCTGTGAAAGTGCTGCACTCAATATGCCAACAAATTTGGAAAACTCAGCAGTGGCCAAAGGATTGGAAAAGGTCAGTTTACGTTCCAATTCCAAAGAAGGGCAGTGCCAAAGAGTGTTCAAACTATCGCACAATTGCACTCATTTCACATGCTAGCAAGGTTATGCTCAAAATCCTACAAGCTAGGCTTCAGCAGTACGTGGACCGAGAACTACCGGATGTACAAGCTGGGTTTCGAAGAGGCAGAGGAACTAGAGATCAAATTGCCAACATGCGCTGGATCATGGAGAAAGCACGAGAGTTCCAAAAAAACACCTACTTCTGCTTCATTGACTACGCAAAAGCCTTTGATTGTGTGGATCACAACAATCTGTGGCAAGTTCTTAAAGAGATGGGGATACCAGACCACCTTACCTGTCTCCTGAGAAACCTGTATGCGGGTCAAGAAGCAACAGTTCGAACCGGCCATGGAACAACTGATTGGTTCAAAATTGGGAAGGGAGTACGGCAAGGCTGTATATTGTCACCCTGCCTATTTAACTTATATGCAGAGTACATTATGAGAAATGCAGGGCTGAATGAATCGCAAGCCGGAATCAAGATTGCCGGGAGAAACATCAACAACCTCAGATATGCAGACGATACCACTCTAATGGCAGAAAGTGAAGAAGAACTAAAGAGCCTCTTGATGAGAGTGAAAGAGGAGAGTGCAAAAGTTGGCTTGAAACTCAACATTAACAAAACTAAGATCATGGCATCTGGTCCCATCAATTCCTGGCAAATAGAAGGGGCAGAAATGGAAGCAGTAACAGATTTTACTTTTTTGGGTTCCAAGATCACTGCAGACGGAGACAGCAGCCATGAAATTAAAAGACGCTTACTCCTTGGAAGGAAAGCTATGGCAAATTTAGATAGCATAATAAAAAGCAGAGATATCACCATACCAACAAAAGTTCGTATAGTCAGGGCGATGGTGTTCCCAGTAGCAATGTATGGTTGCGAGAGCTGGACCATAAGGAAGGCTGAGCACCGAAGAATAGATGCTTTTGAACTGTGGTGCTGGAGAAGACTCCTGAGAGTCCCTTGGACTGCTAGGAGATCAAATCAGTCAATCCTAAATGAAATCAAGCCTGACTGTTCCCTGGAAGGACAGGTACTAAGGCTGAAACTCAAATATTTTGGCCACCTAATGCGAAGAGAGGACTCTCTGGAGAAGACTCTGATGCTGGGAAAGACTGAAGGCAAAAGGAGAAGGGGAAGGCCAAGGATGAGATGGTTAGACAGCATCACCGATGCAACGAACATGAAAATGAGCGAACTCAGGAAGATAGTGGAGGATAGGAAGGCCTGGCGGGATGTGGTTCATGGGATCACGAAGGGTCGGACACGACTTAACGACTGAACAACAACAAATTAAAGTCCTGCCTTCTTCTGCATCTCATGAATCCTTACTTCTGACTTTCAGGGCCAAGGACTCCATGAATGACTCACCAATGTTTCTTGGTTTGATTCTGATCTCTCAAGTCGCTAGCTTTTGAACAATAAAAAAAATCTCAACCTTTATCATCCACCAGCATCTTCCTGAAGTCTCTGAGTGGAACCCAGAGCAGCCAAGCTGATCATCAGACAGTTTTTGAAGACAAGGAAAAGATAAAATCTTTCTGGTTAGAAACTGGGCAAAATAGATGAATTATAAACCTATGAGAAAATGTGGTTTGGCTTCAAAATGAGCCCACAAGCATGATGCTAGAATGCACACAGTAAAAACATATTCTTAACCAAACAAATATTTGAAGCCATTTTGTGTTCATAAAAGTTCATCTAATTGTTTAATTCAGTCTGAAAACCTTCCTGAGGCTCAAAAAGGGCTTTCAGCATTGAAAGCACCATCTGATTTTTAACTGCAATCTGCCCCTTGGTGGTTTCCAGCTTGACCTATAAGAATGCTGTAAATGTAGCTTCGCAGGTGGTTTTGAGTGTGCTGAATAAATCCTTACCCGCAGAGGAAAAGGCCCAATCATGAGAGGTTCTGTGCTCCTATGGGACAGCATAGGAGCACAGCAGGAGATATAGGTGCTGTGCACCACCTCGTGATGTAGCCTCAAGACATTCTCTGCTTCTCACATAAATGTGCAGTCTTGATGAAGTTGTCCTTCATGGATGACTAAATAAATGGGATACCAGCATCATCCAATAGGAATGGTTTGTAGTAGCAGATATGGCTGAAGAAAAGAATTTGACTCTTTTTAAAAGCCCAAACAAGGAACTTCCTGGCTACAAGTATCAGTATTTAAAGAGTACAGTAATTAACACTGAATGACACCAGAAATTACTGGGGTTTCCAGTAATACCACATGAGAGAGTGAAGCTCTATAGTACATAGTAGAAAATAACTATGATAAAGTGCTAGCTTTATGGGGGGGGAGAATGTTGTGCACCCCCCGGGCCGCATGTTGTGCACCCCTGACATAGTAGAAAATAACTATGATAAAGTGCTAGCTTTATGGGGGGTGAGAACATGGCTCTTACAAGAATGTTCATAAATTGGTCTGAAAATATATTTACAAACATTGTTTGCTCTTAATGGGTAATTATTACCTCTTTTAAGAGGCTTATTATAATCAATTATTATAATATAATTAGGAGGCTTATTATAATCAAGCAATTCTCACTATTGAACCAGTAAAGCCAGTTCTGGGCTACAGCTCTTGGGAAGAAAGGACAAGTATATTATATACCTTAAACCCATAAATCCAGATTTTAAACAACCCTTGCTCTGGTATAGTTTCCTCATCCTTCCAGGAAGAACTGAAGGCCTAATAAAAACCGACCACCCACCATAAGCCAGGAGAAACGACACCAACCGTATTACATAAGACCTGACCTTTCAAAGAGACAGCACTTCAACTCAGATTTTTCATTCTAACATGTCAGTCTGCTAACCTTGTCCTTTATAACTGTCAGAACACTGACTTGGCACTATTAAAGGAGCAGACCTTTTGCTAAGGTTGCCATTTTATCTGGATGAGCAGGTTTGAGCCAGATTTTGAGTGTTCCACACCACTCAGTGCCCATTTTTGTCCACTGCTGGCCTGGATGGTGAGTTTTCTTGAAAAACAAACAAAGAAACAAGACCCTAGTGTTCAGGGAATATCCACACCGGGATTGGGGGAGGGGCACCACTCACTAGCCCTGAGATTGGGGTGCTTACACTCCTAACATATTGCCTAGAGCCCCTTTGGACTCTTCATTGTCCCTCTGGTCGACAGAGGAAGGAGGGAGGGAGGTGGAGGAGGACAGGGTAACTGAAGCAGTCACCAGCTGAGCTTGTCCTCACCATCATAGGCTGGGAGAGAAGTTTCCTGGCTGCCTGAGCAAAACTGGTGGGCTCAAAGCTTTGAGGAGGGAGGGAGGCAGCTGCTACAAACTAGAGGGGAAGAAGTTGTACACTGGTTGGGGAAAAAAAAAACACCAGACATGTACAGTATGTTCACTTGCTCCTTCATTCTCCTTGTTGTGGAATCCTTGAGCTCAGCTGCAGAAAGAGTTTCTGCCTTAGTATGAGCAGTCAGCGCATAGACTCACAGCACAGTCCTGCACAAGCATGCGCTCCCCCGGTGCTGGGTGTCGCGAAAGTGCTGTAAAGCACTTTCGCGCTACCCAGAGAGTAAGGGCCGCCGGGGCAATGGCCGGCAGCCTGTGGCCCGCTGAGGGACCGTCCCTACACCCGCCAGACCACATACGTACATTTGCCATTTGTCCATGTACACTTTGCATTTATGGTGGGCGGAGACAGTAGCGTAGTCGGGGGCGGTGCAGTAAGTGTTGCACGGCATGACACGAAGGTGCAAACTGGCCCCTCCCACTTGTCAGAGCCAGTCCTTCGCTGCCTTCGCTGCTGAACTGGCTCCGACGGCGAGTGGGCGGGGCCACTTTGCACCTCCGTGTCATGCCATGCAGCACTTAATGCACCGCTCCCCATCTGGCTACGCTACTGGGAGGAGAAAGGAGTTTATCACACGCAAACTATTTCCAAAAAGCCATGCTTGCGGTTTTCCAAAACGTCCAATATGTTATACTGACTGAAGTTATTACAATCCATGGATCAAAGCAATCCATGGCCAAAGCAAATGGCCATTTGCCGAACCGGGCAGGGGGAGGGTGGGAATATCGGCAGCGAGCTCCACCGATATCCCCAGCCCTCCCCCTGTCTGGTTTGCCCCAACACCCAGCTCTCGACTATACGCAAGCTCCAGAGCTGGCGTACATTCGAGTAGGCCCATTGGGCCTATGCTGGGTTGCAGAGAAGGAAGGGGACAATCCTAGGATACCGCAGCCAGCCCTTTAGGTCGGCTGGGTATCTTTACACAGGATTGGGCTACCCGCCTCTCCTAGCATTGCCAGCAAAAGTCAGAAGCCCTGGTACCATTCCCTGCAGTGGTTCAGGCAGCTGAAGAAGCTTCAGTCTGAGAGGCCAGTGTTGTGTTTTGTATACTGGACAATCCGAGTTGCAGTCTGATTGATCGTTCTAAAAATGCATGGAGAAGTGGTGATGATGAGCTCCATTCTTCTTAGAAGGCAGGCTTCAAGGTTTTTTTTTAAATATTTGCACTACCAGCCCTCTCCAAAACTGTAAAGTAGGTAAAATGCCACTAAGGGGCAGTGTATTGTCCAGGAGGCAGATGAGTCAGAGGCTACCTGTCTCAGACCTTTACTCCTGTCCTCTTTGACCTATATAGAGGTCTGTCCCTGTCTTGCTTCCTTCCTCCTCCCCCCCGACCTTGCAACGTGCAGAACCCCCCCTCCATGAGTTCCATGAGTTCTGCCAGCTGCACGGAGCTCACATACACACTCTAGGATTCCTTTGTCCAAAGTCCAGGGCCTGTACTATCATCAGAGATGTACTGCACATGTTTGCAAATTGTAATGACCCAATCCTATTCGGATAAAGCATCAACGGTGCATAGATGCCAGCACGTCTGTCATCTCCTAAGCCCATCCTGGCAATGCCAATGGTGCACCAATGCCAGCACAAGGGCCATATGACAAACCTGTCCTGGCAAAGCAACACTGGCACTGCCCTTCCCAGTAATATCCAGCATCCATGGAAACACCAGCACAGCCAGTTATCGTGTCATCACTGTGAAGTTGGTGCATAAATATTTAAGAATTAATGGGCATAATTAGTAGACAGTTTGCATACACCAATTACACTGCCCGGATTTGGGGAACTGGAATACAGCAATTCCACATTAGATAGAACTTGCAATCCATGTCCCTCTCATTAGTAAAAGATTCAACAATGCTTCTTAGTTTTATGATCTCTTGAATCACTAATTTTTGAAACCTAATTGTGAATCTGAGTTACTCTTAAAAGATCACACTAAAATTGTTTACTTCCATCAGTAGGAAAATGGAACAAAAGCAGCCCTTCGCATTATTTTCATTTACAACTGTGGCTGGATTCTCAAATTCAGGCGTCTTGAATCCTGCTTAAACAGATCGTTCCAACGTGTTTTTATCTAGCCTCTGAAACAGAACAGTAATAGTGTTGTTGCATAATCTTAAAGTGTGAAATTGAGAATGAGAAACATTTTGTCACAAAGAGCTTGGAAAAATTCCTAGGTAGAAAAGGCAGAGCAGAAACAATACTAGAAACACCAAAACATTGGCTAGATGAAGATTGCCTGAAGAAGTCCATGGCACCCAATTTGTATCCCCCACCTCTTTCCCAAAGGCAGCTAACAATTTAAAAATACAAAAACCAAGAAAAAAAAACAATGAAACATTAAAAGATTTAATATTACAGCAGCAACCCAGAACTTTACCCTCCTAATACAACAAAACCAGGAAAGGCTTGATGAAACAAGTGGGTCTTTACTTCTTAAAGGAGAGAGAGCACGATGAGCCTCCCTATGGGAGAGAGTTCCACAGGGATGGGGTCACCACTGAGAAGGCCCTCTGATGCAGCCCTCTGACCATAGTTCCAAGAGACAAGGGACTCAAAAATGGGCCTCCCCAGAAGAATTCAGGGCACAGCTACATTATTGTGGGGGTGGTTATCTTTCAGGTATTCTGGTTCCAAGCTCTTTAGGGCTTCACAGGCACTGGCGTCACTGCAGGGGGGCGGAGCTCTACGTTCTGCCGCGGTCCGACCCTCCGTTACACGGGAGCACGAAGCGCTCCCACCCCCTCGCCTTCGGAGCCATTCAAGTCCGTGAAAGCACTGACTTCACCGACTTGAATGGCTCTGAAGGCGAGGGGGCGGGGCGCTTCGTGCTCCCGTGTAACGGAGGGTCAGACCGCAGCGGAACTTAGAGCTCCGCCCCCCTGCAGCAATGCCAGTGTTCACAGGTCATAACCTGTACCTTGAATGGCACTCAGAAGCAGACTGGTGGACAATACAGCTGGAACAATAGGAGCATAACATAATTGTAGTATCAGTACTTGCCCCTGTAATATTCTTGTGGCTGCATTTTGCACCACCTGTAATGTTTGGGTAGGCCACGACAATATGAAACAGGCCTGCCAATACAAAATCTGTCCTGGCCTTAATGGGTGGTGTACTGGGGAGAGGCTGGATGAGGACAGTGGCTTTTTCTTAGAGGCATGAGAGAGAGAGAGAGAGAGAGAGAGAGAGAGAGAGAGAGAGAGAGAGAGAGAGAGTTCCTTGAAGGGCTCTTCTGTATTACCAGTGTTCTAGGAACTGTGAATAATGTTTAAAAGAAAAGCTTCCCAGAAGGCAAAGACCTGCCCCCTTCCCGGCCACATTCCCCAATGTGCAGAGGCTGTCTGTTGTTATTCAGTAGCAAGGGAAAGGCACCTACCTGTACATGTTTAGTGACTCTCTATTCTTTATTATTACTTTATTATTACTGACCATGTCCTAGGTATAAAAATGTTAATGCTTTGTTCCCTAGGTCCTAGGGGCAAAGCATTAAATTTTTTTAATGGAACGGAGCGCTGGTACATTCTGACTAAAGTTAAAATCAGCCTTGTTGTTATCTCTGGTCAGATAAGAAGCAGGGCCCAGCATATGAACTCACATCCCCAAAGTGCTAGACTGCCTGAAGAAGTCAACATCAACAACCAGCTTCATGCTGGGGTGAGACCGAGGCCTGACAATACAGAAACATTGCTGGTCTTCATAGACTGGGAACTGGCAAGAGGGCAAGCCCACCATGGCTACAAGAGATATATTCACATATGCATGTACACTTTGCGTTTATGGTGGATGGAGACAGTAGTGTAGCCGGGGAGGGGCGGTGGTGCAGTAAGTGCTGCATGGCATGACACGGAGGTGCAAAGTGGCCCCTCCCACTTGTCAGAGCCAGTCCTTCGCTGCCTTCGCTGCTGAACTGACTCTGACGGCGAGTGGGCGGGGCCACTTTGCACCTCCGTGTCATGCCATGCAGCACTTAATGCACCGCTCCCCATCTGGCTACGCTACTGGGAGGAGAAAGGAGTTTATCACACGCAAACTATTTCCAAAAAGCCATGCTTGTGGTTTTCCAAAATGTCCAATATGTTATACTGACTGAAGTTACGATCCATGGATCAAAGCAATATTCAATTCCTATGCCTGTCAGAACCACTAACTTTCGTTTCTTACATAATTCATGGGGTGGTGAGACTGAAAGTCTTATTGGTCACTGTGGATTATGTACTGCAAAACGTTTTTTTTTAATGCAGTATTCAGTGCAATAATATTCACAATAGTTCAAAGTAGATTCTACAACATGACTTGCCAACAAGCTCAGGCAACAGCCTTCTCATCTTGCTCTGCCCAATGGCTAAATTTCTGCGAAAATGCCTATGGTTGATCTAATTTATGTACGATTCAAATGAGCCTTTACGGCTCTGAAGCCTGATTCACATATGACAGCGTTGTCCCTGCTGTGCGCTTCACGGACCCGCTCTGCACTGTATTTGCATATTCATCATGTAAAAGGACACCATTCCGGGGCACGAATGCTTGAATCGCTGGAGATGGCTCGGTTCATCTTTGGCGGAGCTTGTCTCGTGGCGGGTTCACAGCGCTACTGCAGCCACCAATCGCGTGAGAGGGGGGGGAGAGTGGTTGCATGCCAATCACAAGTAGCTCCAATCACATCGGAGGTTACAATTCCACTGCTCTTCTGAGAGGGAAACCCCCGAGGAGAGAGCAAGCCTCGTTATTGCAAAATGTCATTGCAAAACTCTCAAAATGTTCCCAGTTCATGCTGGGATAATGATATAAAATTTGTGGTTGAAGTAAGGGCAAGAACTTCCGAGAGGAAAAGGCAAGCAGAACAAGAGTTCACAAGACGTCAGCCAATCAGAGCGCGGTTGTGTGTAACCAATCACAGCTGCACTTTCTTAAGAAGGCAGGACAGCAGGAGGGAAGACAAGCAGAGCGACGCTCCCCCTGCTCCAAGCGCCTGATCATGCCTGATCAGCGCGTATGCTGGACAGGGACATCCGTAGTCATATGTGAATGAGGCCTCTGCTGTACTAGCCCATTTCACAAATTATGTCACAGAACTATCCTCTGCATGTTTACTTGGAATTATGTAAACTGCAGTTGGCTGTGGTGAGACATCCTTTAAGGCAGAGATGGGCAAGTTTTTAAGCCTAGAAGCAGAATATGTTAACATTTTAAGTTGTCCCATTTGAATCAGTGAGACTAAATAATTTTATGTCATCTTAACTGGGCTGAGGATCAAGCAAATGTAGGGATTTTAACAGAGCCAGCCTCAGCATCTGTTTCAGGGCTCAGGAAATTTACAAAGTGATGATAATAATAGACTGCCTCTGGATATGTTGTGACGGTCTCTCGCCATGTACAGCAGCTCTCTACATATGTGGGGTCAGGGATCAAAACTCTCAGATCAGAGGGTGCAATTTTGAGGCACAGAGAAATTAATCACAAACTCGGTGGTTAGGGTAACAGCCGATTAGCTGTGAAAATAGCTTCCTTTTTTCCCTGTTAATTTTAATCATTCAATTCCTGCTTAGATATAAGCAATTAAAGTCCCACTTGACTGTACAGGCTACATGCAGACTACAATAATTTTTAAAAAATTTATTGAAATAACACAAAACTACATAAGTATCAATTTATGTTTGGCTAAAAGTAAGGAAATAAATATTTCCTTTTTCCTTACCAACAATATATTGTGATCACTGCCCCCCCCCCAAAAAAAAAAGCAGGAAGAAAAAATAAAAATCATAGAAACAGAACAAAGGAAAGGAGGGATTTTCATTCACATGTGCTAAAAAAACCACTAAAAAATAATCCACAGCTTTGATAGCTTTCCATTTGCTTTGCTTACTGTTTTATTATCGTTTTCTCTTTTAACTGAACAAAACAATGCTTTAGATGTAAGCTTCTCCCAGTTCATGCTTTCTCCCTTGCCACGTCACTGGGACTATTTTGAGACCATGAGGTGATGATAAAGGGAACGGAGCCACTAGGAAAAAAAACTTGCCTCTATTCCCACTTCCCATGTGTTATATGGTCAATATTTTATTTCTGCTTATTTGAAGACGTGTAGGAGACGCGCACCCAAGCATGTCTACTTGGTGCTCAGTTGGGAGAGCTGCTGCCTTCAAAGCCCGAAGATCGGTGAACTTGATAAGTTTGAGACACGCCGCCGGCAAAAAGCTGTGAAAGCCTCCAGAAGGATAAGAGCTTCCAGCTGCGTTGGTCGAGTGTGGGAGGCGCCAGCCAGCAGAATTGTCAGACTGTAAAAAGGATACCATCTGGAAAGTAAGCCGTTCATGAAAGATTGGACATATATATATATATATATATATATATATATATATATATATATATATATATATATATATATATATATATATATATATATATATATATATATATATATATATATATATATATATATATATATATATATATAAACCCTAAGGGGGGTTAGGACAGCCTGCCCTTGGATTAAAGTCAGAGGAGAAATCCAATGACCAAGAAAGGCGGTATATAAATACTGTATATATATTATTATTATATTAGACCAGTAACTTGACTATTTCCATGACTGATGGCAAGAGGCCACAGATCGGCAGTGCCCTGTTACTTGGAAGGGAGGGCCCATGGTTCAGTGATAAAGTTCATGCTTTGTATTCAATTTAGCTTCTGTGTAACTCTGGTTTGCAGCTCAAATTCCAGGTAATTGGGATAAACTGTATTAATCCAACTAATGAACTAAACAAGAATCAGGCAAATCAAACTGACCAGAAGAGCAATTGTCCTGCCTGCAAACTAAGTGCCATACGTGAATTATTCACTCCAAATAATTCCAACCCCAAGTGTTTCAAAGTCCTGGATGAAGCCCAAAATACAATCAGATTAAGGATAAATCAGTGAGTTTGGAAAAAAAAATGGTTGGGGTTAGTTTTAATTTCCCTTCTGACTGTTTAACATTTGGAGCAGTTCATTAACTTTTTCAAACATTTTTCTGCATCAATGAATAATAAAAGCACATTTTTCATTGTGAAAGCACATGTTCTCAGAGAAGTAGACTTGTATAATAGCTTTAAGGGGGAGGGAATTCAATGGCACTTCCACATTTTTATGCTCAATGGGTCCTATGGCAGTTTACATGTATTATTTATTTATTTAAAGAATTTATACCCCGCCTTTCTCCCAACAAGGGCAATCATGTACCTTATTATAAGGCACTTGTTCTTGACAAAAGGTCAAAAACTGTTACGCATCCTCCCCTGTCAATTAACCATGAGAAAAACTTAAAATCACAAGCCTTCAAGGCTTGGGTACTTCTATGCTTTGATTGTGAATATGCAGGGGGCATGCACTCATGTTCCTACGGGTGGATGGCAAACTGGCAAAACTTCAACATGGAAACCCAAAATTCCCACAGCTCAACACAAATCTCGTAATTCCATGTTTCAGTGTGTTTCCCTAAATTCACAACTGGCACAGCAGAACAACTGGGAGTATTGATAGAACTTCATTCCTGCTTTGTGAGCCCGCAGCTAGAGCGTGACCTTTATTGAAGACAGTTGCTAAAGGAATCCACCGCCACTGTTACCGCCACCAGCCATTTTCAGCACCTCATAGGAAAGAATAGAGGTTAGAAAGTGCAGAAATACAACGCAGTCCACCGTCCACCACATTCAGTATTAGAAATAACGATACCAAGCATGCATGCATATGGGGGGGGGGGGGTTTGTACGCGCGCGCGATGCACCCAATCCACTCAGCATTGAAAAGTGCTGGTGTCCCATTGATTTCCATTAGTGAAAGGAAGGCAATCCCCAAGTGCAAATCCCATTTCTGCGTAGACAAGCCTAAGATTGTGCTGTTGAGCATCTGCTCAGTTTTCTCACTGACATCAGTAAGTGACCTAATGAGAAAGTAAAGTTCTTAACTTCCTGGATTTTACCTACAAGAAACGGATTGTGTCAGTATCTGGTGCAGGGGGGGGGGAGGGAGAGAAGAAAAGGCTCGTGTAGTGTAGACCCAGCTCCTGCTCTTGGCACGTTCCTGCCCTCCCTGCTCACGAAGCCAACGGCAGCCTGACGCACCAACTCCGACTCGGAGTCTCCGAGTAACAACCTACAATTCCCAGGAGCCTTTGCGGCTCCGACTCAAGCGCAGTCACGGCTCTCAGTTGCTAAACAACGCGGGTAGGAGCGGCAACTGCTTCCATAGCGATAATAATAATACCGGAGGCTGTCATCCACCGTGCCGCGCGGCTTCTTCTCATCTCGCGAGAACCAACGCCACCGTTGAGGCGCCGCCGGGATTGCGCCCCTCCCCCCGTTCCCCTTCTCCGCGATCATGGAGGAGGGCGATGGCTGCGAAGAGAGCCTTTTCTCGCTGGAATTCCTAGTGGAGTCGGCGAAGGTAGAGCCGCGGCTGGTCCCGGCGCCTGTGCCCGCCAGCGGGCCCTTCCGCCTGGCGGTAGCGCTGCGGCTGCTGGACTTCCCGACCCTCCTTGTCCGCGCCCCCCACTGCGGGCCGGGGCCGGTGGTGCCCTTCGGGCGGGGCAAGTCTTGCCTCTTCAAGCTGCGGCCGGACGCCCTGAAGAGCCTCCTGCGACGCTCCCCGCTCTGCGCCCTGCTGCTGGCGCTGCCCCCCACGCCAGGCCCCGCCCGCCTGCTCGGCTCCTCCAGCGTCTCCCTGGCGTCTGCCGCCGAGGAGCTGCTGTTGGGGACCGGCCCGGGGGGGCGAAGGGGCCGGTTCCCGCTGCGGGACTTGATGGGAGAGCTCGTGGGGGAGCTAGGACTTAGCTATCGTCTTAGCAACCTGGGCGCCGCCCTGTTGGGCCACTTGGGGCAGGGGGCAGCCCCAGGGGCGCCCCAGGCTGAGGAGCAGCAGCAGCAGCAGCATCTGATGGAGTCGCCGCCGCCACCACCACCGTCGCCACACCACCTCTTGAATGCCCAGGGCGAGAATGGACTCAATCTGGAGCTCATCCCAGAGGGGGAGGAGGACCAGGATCCTGCTCCAGAAGGTGGCAGCCTGCGGTCCTTCAGTAGCAATAGTGGCAGCAGCGGCAGCAGCAGCTCTGTGGAGCCGCAGCCCCATGACCTTGACTGTGGGGACCAAGTCAGGGAGCTGGAGACTGAGGCCAATGTCTTTTGCCCACCGCCATTGTACTACAGCTACACACCTGAAGCTCCCTGTCCTACACCTAAAGTTCTAAAGCCTGTGACAGTGGCTGCGCCTCAAAAATCTGTAAAGGAAAAGGAAGTTACAATTCCATCTACCACAGTTCTTGCTAAGAATGAGTCTTCAAGTAGTGCACAAGAGACTGGCCTCTCACTCCAAATGCCTGGCAACCCAGAGCTGCTCAAACAAACCTTGAACCAGTTGCCTCTGCTGAATGCTTTGCTCGTGGAGCTGTCCTTGCTGAACAACCAGGCCTTGGAACCGGGGCCTTGTACTGTTCACCCTCAGTTAGCATGGCTATACAGAAATGCAGATGATGGTACAAAAGCCCTACACCCCAGCACCAAGAGTCTGTGTCCCTACCGGGAAGATAAGAAAACCACTCATCGCAAAGAGAGAGAAAGGTCACCTAGCCCCAAATTAAAAAAGAATCGTCCAGATCATTTAAGATGCCTGTCTCCCTCCGTACAAATTACCTATACTGGTAAAGGATACACAAAATTTTCAGGCTCTGAAAGACCTGGCAGCCCTGAAAAATATAATACCAAAGAAAACACTCCCCCTCGAAGAAAACTTACTTATGGGCTGACAAACACTCTAAGGCTTCGGCTGCAGCGAGTCAATCCAAGTATGTTGATACCTCATGAAAAAAGAGACCATCATAGGAAAAAACACACAGAAGTATTGGTTGAAAAGAAAGGCAAAAGTTCTTCAGGCAAAGTAAAAACACTCCGCAGCTCTCCTGAGCGTCGACAAAAGTCTTCTAGGCACCATAACGAAAAAGACATCACAGATCAAAATGCTCAGTTTAATGATAATATTGAGACTTTAATACAAAGCAACATTGACCAAAATTGTTGTACCACCATACAGGGAGTCACCACTGATCTCCAAAGCAATGTTGTAGCCATTGGCATGAAGAATAATGAAAATACAAAGGAAAAGGGCCCATCTGAAGTGACTGACTCTGCCCATATAGAAAAACGTTTGAACATTCATCTCCCAAGAGTATCTTTACAGGTTACTGATGTTGAAAATAAAACAAACATGGAAGCAGAAAAATGTGTACAGGATGACAATTGTAATATTACAACCCTACATAATCCCAGTGAAAGCAACAGCTTTGAAAACAGCCATGAATTTAAGAATCCAGATGAAGTGGTTGCTTGCTGTGAAAACACAGTCTATTCAGATGATTTCACTGGTACTGACAGTTCTGGCGCAAGCTTGGATGCACCAGAGAACAGCCCTGAACCTTTAGAGGAAACCCCAGAACAAAATCAGTCTGTTATGGACTCGGATGCCAAAATGTCTGAAAGAAGCCTAACACCTGAAATTGTTTCACATCCTCTTCCAATACCTTCCGCTATTTCTCCTGTCCAGTCTCTTAAAAAGACCTCTGATTTAAAATCCGATGAAAAAAACATTGTCATTGGTCTCAGTGAGCTTGATGGTGATGATTCTCCTTGTGCAAGAACTGTGGAGAAAGAACTTGCAGCTCAACATATTGAGAACGAAGGGAGAAAAGATGTGGAGAAGATTGAGGGCAAACAAGTGAGCTTCGATGTAGATGGCAATCCAGCAGAAGGCCAGTTTGTGGAAAAAAGTCACTCTCTAAGGACATCTCAAGTTAGCTCTTACTTGCCCTCCAATGAGTCTGATCTTGATCTCAGTGAATTAGAAGAAAGCAAAACATCTGACAAAGAAAAAGAAGATAACTTCGAGATGCTGGATGTTATTAATCAATGTAGACATGTGAGCGAACTAGTAGTAAACAAGCTTCCAGGATACACAATGTAATTACCAATAATAATGACTGAATCAAAGTGAAAATGTCCTTTTTATAAGCATGTTCCACACGTATTTTTGACTGCATAGTTTTTTGTTTTATAAGCAATGAATGTACAAAATGTATTATCAGTGTTTTGAGATTAGTACTAAGTACCAGCCTCGAGACCACGTTTCCCTCCCTGCAGCCAGTTGGGTTTAGGATTTCTTGTTCTTAAACAGCAGCTCCTCTTCCCCCACCTCCAAAACACGTACCATAAGAAGCTGCTTTTAAAAATTGGGAGTTTCAGAAGCATCTTGACATGGCATACTGAACTGCTGCAATCCTGCATCCACTTAGGTTCCTTGTATACTGTGGAACTTAATAGGATTTGAGCAGACTAACTGCACACAGCAGTGCAGCCTTAGTTCAAGAGAATTGCATTGCATTAACAGTTAATTGTGCAAGAACAATAAACTACAGTACTTTTTTAAGATAATTTTTCAACAATATTTGTAAACTTCCTCAATATAATTAGAAAAATACTGTTATATTTGTACGATGTACAAATAGTGAGGAGTGTAAGTGAGGAGCAAGAGTTTTGAAAGTGAGGCATTACTGTATATTTATGTGATCTGATATTGTGGTTCCTGTATTCTATGGTCTGATGTAAATACATCTTTCAGAGGATGAAAACAGATGTCATTTAATGATGACAAGCTTACTGTATGAGTTTAATGATTCTGTGATAGTCACTATTTTTATACAAAACGGGATTTTTTTCATTAACTATTCTAAGGCTGTAGTCCTAATGCACACTTACTTTGAGTAAGTCCCACTGAATTTAAATGCATGGAATCAAGCTCCATGCCTTGCTTTCTGATGATAGAGTTCTATCTTTTATCTGTTCAAATCCTTTAATCTGAATTGGAGAAGGGTTTGTTGTTCACTTTCTCTTCAGATTGCCTACATTTGTGAATACATCTTTCTTCGGATTGCAATACTTTATTACATCCTCAACCAACTTTATTACATCCTCAGCCTCAGCCTGCAATCTTAAACACAGGGATTAAGCCAGACTGGACACTGAGGCTTATGTCTGACTACACACGTATATGGTTGTGGTGCTGTTCTTTTTTTGAGTGGAGGGAGAGTTAGAACAGACAAAAGAAAATATTTCTTTACCCAGCGTGTAATTCATCTGTGGAACTCCTTGCCACAGGATGTGGGGATGGCACCTGGCCTAGATGCCTTTAAAAGGGGTTTGGACAAATTCATGGAGGAAAAGACCATCACAGGTTACAAGCCATAAGCAACCTCCTGGTTTTTTTTAGAAGTGGGTTTTCTCTGTGCCAGGTGCAAGGGAGTGGCGACTGGACACAGGTATCTTGTTGTCTCGTGTGCTCCCTGAGGCATCTGGTGGGGCCACTGTGTGACACAGAAAGCTGGACTAGATGGGCTTTTGGCCTGATCCAGCAGGGCTCTTCTTATGTTCTTATGTTTTTTTCTTCATCTTCTGAGCAGTACAATGTAAATCTACAAAAAGTAAATCTTTTATTTAATTAGCTATGTGCATTGATCATGTTTCCTTTAGTGTGCACCACTTTCACATCATTTCACTTAGTGGTTATTAATTTGCATAATTAACAGGCCAATTCTACACATGTTTACTCAGACTTAAGTCCCATTGTGTTCAGTGGGGCTCTGAAGTAAGTATCCATAAGATTGCAGTCAAAATACATATTTTGGCCTGGCCTGGATTCACATGCATGGGCTTAGAGATACTACAGTGGGACTTTTGACTTTTCAGAACAGAGTGTATACATGCACACTCCCCATGCCATATCCAAATGGCCTTTAATACTTCAGGGACTAAAAAGTATTTTGCAGTTTAACATCTGCTAGTAGCTGGTGTTCGTGAAAGAAAGAAGCTGTATTTCACAGAATTTCCATGTGGTTCTGTGGTTTGGAGGACAAATTTAATTTAACTTTATTTTGGAAAGTGAAAATGACACAGGGAATAATCTAGCAAAAAGTAAATTGTGCCTAAAAAGTCAATGGAGTTAAGGTAAACAGTTAAATGTTTAAAATAGATCGAAAACTGTTATGATCAGCTACAATGTACCAGGAGTGAAACACCTTCAGCGGGATTATGGTCATAAAAACGAAATGTTAAAAATGTTTAAAACATGTATCTTTATAAAGCTGCTTTTTAAAGATACATGTTTTAAACATTTTTAACTTTTCGTTTTTATGACCATAATCCCGCTGAAGATGTTTAACTCCTGGTACAGTTAAATGTTTGAATTCCATAACATGGGGCTAATTCACAAACCTTTTGAAAGTGTTTTCGTCTGCTCAGTTCTATAACAGAGAAGTGGTTGCTCAGTTCTTTTAACGTTACTATTAACATGAAAAAGTATTTATTTTTTGTAATGACATAAAAATTATGGAACCTTTCAGTAAAGTGATGAAAATAGAACATACGTAATGCAGGTGTGTTAACAGAAGAGAAAAATGATTGGTTATGTGTTTTTATGAGAAAAAAACTACAAAAAAGTATTCTCTATTACAGAAATACAAGAACCATTAGTACAATTTAATACACATTTTTAAAAGCTCAGTGTAATTATTGCTAGAAGGTTCTTTTTGAAATAAGTAATAAATGGGTAAATAAGCTGTATGCAGTCTTACTTCACTCACAGCGCAATCCTGCACAACTGTGTGCCGGGGGAGCATGTGCTCCCTGGCGCAGGGTGTTGTAAATGTGCCGTAAAGCACGTTTACAGCACCCGGAGAGTAAGGGACGCCGGCACAGAGGCCGACGGCCCTTACCTGGCCATTCCACCGTCCCCGTGCCCGCCGGAGCAGGTAAGGTCTACACCATCTGGGGCGGGGCGAGGGGGGCAGCCATTGGCCACCCCAGGCCTGGAGAGGGCTGGGATATCGGCGGGGATATCCCAAGCTCTCTCCAGGTCCGGCGTGCCCAGCCTCCTGCCACTTACACCGGGGAAGGGAACAACCGTCCCCTTCTCCTGAGTTGTTGGCAGCCCAGGAACTCGATGGGATACAGTACCCAACCCTTTAGGCCAGGTGCCATATCCTACACAGGATTGGGCTGTCAGGAGCATAGCATTTATAGCCTTATTTTTATACTTTCTGAATTGCTTTCATAGAACAGTTCTTTTTTATATTAGCTGTAATGGTAGAATACTGCATAAAGAATACATAATCTTCAAGTAGTGTTGCAATAAGGCAGTTTAGGAAAGAACTGAACGCCTATTCATGACCTCCTGGGCTTTGTTAGCTGCAGAAAGAAAACTATGCCAATTTTGATTTCCAGCAACTTCAGTGCAAGATTAATTGTTGTGTGTGACCACTTGCAGGTGCACAATTTGACTTTTGGCACGCCAGTGAAAACATTCCCAAAATGTTTGTGTTGGCATGCCAGAATTCAAATCTGGCACATGGCAGTGAATACCATATTCTGAAATCCCTGGAAGTTGGCATGGCCAACATTTTCCAGTAGCTACCCCATTCCTGCGTGGTTGTGTAAATCCTTATTTTTGGTTAAATTGTAGATTTATAACTTAGAAAGTTAAAGAAAGCTGCCATGGGCTGGCTTGGTTAATGGCCCCTTTCCTCACCGCCTAGACCGCCCCCGCTGGAGCTGGACTTACCTCCGGCGGGCGCAGGGGCAATCCAGCGCTGGAGTGAAGATGGCTGGCCTCCGCACCGGCCGCCCTTCCAAGTCATTGTGAACATGCTTTATGGCACATTCGCAACAGCTTTGGGCAGTGGAGCGCTCGTTCCACCACCTGATCGGTCCATAGGAATGTGTCGTAAGGAAGCTAAGGGGAGAGGTGGGACATGTACACATTCCACAATCATAAGAACATAAGAAGAGCCTTGCTGGATCAGGCCGAAGGCCCATCAGCTTCCTGTATCTCACTGTGGCCCCAACGGATGCCTCCAAGAGCACACAGACAACAAGATAACCTGTTTCCTGTTGACACTCCCTTGCACCTGGCACAGAGAAAACCTACTTCTAAAGCCAGGAGGTTGCTTATGGCTTGTAACCTGTGATGGTCTTTTCCTCCATGAATCTATCCAAACCCCTTTTAAAGGCATCTAGGCCAGGTGCCATCCCCACATCCTGTGGCAAGGAGTTCCACAGATGAATTACACGCTGGGTAAAGAAATATTTTCTTTTGTCCGTTCTAACTCTCCCTCCACTCAAGTTTAGTACATGTCCCCTGGTTCTGGTGTGCGAGAGGGAGAAGAATTTCCTTCTATCCACTCTCTCCATCCCATGCATAATTTTATACGTCTCAATCATGTCCCCCCTCAGGCGCCTTGTTTCTAGACTGAAAAGCCCCAAACGCCTTTCCTCATAAGGGAGGTACTCCAGTCCACAAATCATTTTGGTTGCTCTTTTCTGCACCTTTTCCAATTCAACTATATCCTTTTTGAGGTGTGGTGACCAGAACTGGACACAATACTCCAGATGTGGCCTTACCATCGATTTGTACAAGGGCATAATGATATTGGCTGTTTTATTTTCAATCCCTTTTTTAATTATCCCGAGCATGAAATTGGCCTTCTTCACAGCCACCACACACTGGGTCGATACTTTCATTGACCTGTCCACCAGCACCCCAAGATCTCTCTCCTGATACGTCACAGACAGCTCAGAACCTATTAGCGTATATGTGAAGTTTTGATTTCTTGCCCCAATTTGCATCACTTTACACTTACTTACATTGAAGCGCATCTGCCATTTTGCTGCCCATTCTCCCAGTTTGGAGAGATCCTTCTGGAGCTCTTCACCATCCCTGCTAGTCTTCACCACCCGGAAAAGTTTGGTGTCATCCACAAACTTGGCCACCTCGCTGCTTATCCCCAACTCCAGGTAATTTATGAACAAATTGAAAAGCACCAGCCCCAAGACCGATCCTTGGGGCACACCGCTTTTCACATCTCGCCATTGTGTCAAATTTCCCATTGACACCCACTCACTGTTTCCTGGTCTTCAACTAGTCCCTAATCCCTAAGAGGACCTGCCCTCTTATTCCCTGACTGTGGAGTTTTCTCAGGAGCCTTTCATGAGGGACCGTGTCAAATGCCTTCTGAAAATCCAGATATATAATATCCACAGGTTTGCCAGCATCCACATGCCTGTTGACCTTTTCAAAAAATTCTAAAAGGTTTGTGAGGTAAGACTTCCCCGTGTAGAAGCCATGCTGACTCTCCCTCAGAGCCTGTTCTATATGTTTTAAGATTTTATCCTTAATGAGACTTTCCACCATCTTCCCTGGAACAGATGTTAGGCTGACCAGCCTGTAGTTTCCTGGGTCCCCCCTCCTTCCTTTTTTAAAGATTGGCGTGACATTAGCTATCCTCCAATCCTCTGGCACAGTGGCCGTTTTAAGGGACTCCTAAGGCAATGGGGACATGTTCCCATGTTGTCCCTAGAAGTCTCACCCTGGTCCCTCTCAACCTGTCTCTGCTTCTCCAGGTCAGCAACCATGGCTTCAAGGGAGCGGACCCATTCCCTGAGAGCCTGGAGCTCTTTGCACCGAGCACACACCTATGACTTATGCCCAAGAGTCAGATAGTCATACATGTGACACTCAGTGCAAAACACTGGATAACTCCCACCCTGCTGCTGTCTGTCTGACTGCATAGCTTTTGTGTGTAAGTTTTTAGTTTATCTTGTCAGCACTTAGTCTAAGCAGTTAATCTACATCCCAACTAGCTCTCAGGACCATTGGGCATCATAACTAAACATGGTAGCGGAACAACCACTGCCTGTTTCCATTCCCCTGCAGCCACTGAGCAGGGAGAAACATGGGGATAGCAGGAGTGGGAGACTATTGTTGCTTCAAGATCAGCTGCTGTCTGTGATCAGATCAGGTGCTTCAACAGATGGGAGAGAATAAATCATCATCATCATCATCATCATCATCATCATCATCATCAATTGATCAGGCAGTAATCAAATACATACAAAACAACTCCACAGTGACAGCCCAGACAGTCCAGTGGCAAGCAGTACTCCATGGCAAACATCATTATTAGAATCCACAACGTTGCAGCATTCTGCCATTCATTCACAGCAATCAAGGCAAAAGGAGCTACTGTAGAGAAATCTCCCTTGCTGTTTTGCCAGGAATTAATTAGTTAGGCCAATGGTCATAATCTTGCTGTAAACGTTTATTCTGAATATTCTTGTAACCATCACAATGCAACATGTAGTGAAGAATGTCTTCTACTGTCTTCTCTCCACAAATACAATGACACAGAGTTATAGGCAGTTTGCAGTACAGTACTGTTCATCTATAATGGCTGATGGCATTTGCTGGAGTCTAACAGCGCAATCCTCTGTATGGGCTCAGAAGTCCCACCATTGTCTTCAATGGGGCTTACTCCCAGGAAAATGTGTATAGGATTGCCTTAGCAAGCTTAAGTCCTTATATCTATGTTGGATGGACCCTTGCTGGGATTCCAGCAAGTGCCTTCAACTATTATATGTGGACAAGAATTGCAAATCTAGCAAGTACTGTACAGATCTAGAAATGAGTTTCCAGTTCAAGCTGAATGTTATTGCATACCATGATTTTACATTAGACAACGACATTGCTCAATGACAAATGAGTTGCTTTGTATTAAAAATCTCTCTGAGGAACTGCTTCAACTCCAGTTTAGCAGCTAATTGCTGCTTTCCATTGAATGAATTCCTGGGAAAGTCATTGGATTGGATCAAATGGTTGCTTTTATGGAGCCAGGTGCTTGAACTACAGAATTAAACTGAAACTTCACATAAACTGAGCTTTGGCAACCTAGTTTTTGACATATGATTTATGGTGCAATCCTCCATAACTTTAGGTTGGTGGAGTGAGGCCTTGTGTGTCGTAAATGTGCCAGAAAGCACATTTCCGACACCCTCAGAGTAAGTGGTGCTGGCGTGGAGGCCGACACCGGCGCTCACTTTGCTGCCCGCCACGACCAGTGCCAGCCGCTGCAGGTGAGTCCCACACCAGTTGGCGCAGGGGTGGGAGGAGGGTGGGCAGGGGCAGTGAGGGAGGGGGCCATTGGCCAGGCTGGGGGGTGCAGGGATATTGGCACTGATTTGCGCCGATCTCCTATGCCCATCGCAGCCCGGGCCGGCCTCATTGTTTCTGTTAATATCTCAATCAAGGGACTAGTTTCTGGTTTATAAGGAATTGTGTTCTTGGAATCAGTGCGTAGTTTAGATGGATTGCATTTAGGGTGGGAAAAAGGCATCTCCAAAGAGATTTCCCTAGAAGTTTGGAATTCATTATTCTTCCTCCTTGAGAGAAAATGTGCTCAATAATATGGGGGAAATTACACTATATAAGCTTTGTCAGCACCCTTAATGAGGTGGGGCGGGTTGTACAGCACATGGAATTTATATGCAGATGTGCTGGGTCTGGGAGTGTGAGGAACATAAGATTTGAGAAAAAATCTTGAACATTGCAAATCAATTACTGGAACCTGAATCAGAGCTTGCCTTATTATCTCTGTTTGATGGACCACATGAAAGACTCCTCCATGAGGACCTCATTTCCTTCTTGCTGGCAGCTACCAAGTTTGGGATTGCTAAGAAATGGAAATCATTTGATAGTTCTAGTTTGCACACATGGTACCAAAATTATAGGATTTAGCTCTTCAGGAACAGTTATCAGTTACAAGCTTCACAGCCCAATCCTGTGTAAGGACCGCCCGCCGGATCCTTACACAGGATTTGGGTGTTTGGACTGCCATGCGGTGGGCCGGAGGTCTACTCGGGGAAGGGGACGTTTGTCCCCTTCCCCGGGTGTAAACTAGGGCCAGCCCTATCGGCCTCCTTGGATCTCCGCCGGCTAAATAGCTGGCGGAAGTCGGAGGAGGCCGTGTAACGGCTGAGCCGGCCCGGCGGGAACGGGGATATGGCTGACACCATCCCTGCCCCCGCCCGGGCTGGCTCGCCCAATGGCCCCCCTCCCTCACCCCCCAGACCACCCATACGGCCGGCGACAGAGACTTACCTTCCACCGCCGGCCGCATGGACATTCCGTCAAAATCTCAATTAGACACAGATTTTACATGGTATGGTACACATTTAAGATGTACTTCAGTCATTCAGTGATGATAAATGTACATATTTGCCTCCTGTTTCACAGGGAGAGTGGTCAACTCTTCTCTGGTGGAGGGGGTGTTGCCGCTCGCTTTGAGGCGGGCGGTGGTTCGACCCCTTCTGAAGAAGCCCTCCCTTGATTCCACAATAATGGACAACTACCGGCCAGTATCAAACCTCCCATTTTTGGGCAAGGTAATTGAGCGGGTGGTGGCGTCTCAACTCCAGAGGGTCCTGGATGAAGCGGATTATCTAGATCCCTTTTTTACTGTTGTACTGTCAACTCTTTTTTACTGTTTTAAAATGTGATTTTTGTATTGGAGAGAGTGGATAGAGGGAAATTCTTCTCCCTCTCGCACAACACCAGAACCAGGGGACATGCACTAAAATTGAGTGGAGGGAGAGTTAGAACAGACAAAAGAAAATATTTCTTTACCCAGCGTGTAATTCATCTGTGGAACTCCTTGCCACAGGATGTGGTGATGGCACCTGGCCTAGATGCCTTTAAAAGGGGTTTGGACAGATTCATGGAGGAAAAGACCATCACAGGTTACAAGCCATAAGCAACCTCCTGGTTTTAGAAGTAGGTTTTCTCTGTGCCAGGTGCAAGGGAGTGTCAACGGGAAACAGGTTATCTTGTTGTCTTGTGCTCCCTGAGGCATCTGGTGGGGCCACTGTGTGATACAGGAAGCTGGACTAGATGGGCTTTTGGCCTGATCCAGCAGGGCTCTTCTTATGTTCTTATGTTCTTATTGTATTTGTTGTATTGTATTTCCTTTTTTTGTTGTAAGCCGCCTTGGGTCCCTTTGGGGAGAAAGGCGGGGAAAAAATACTGTAAAATAAATAAATAAAAAATAAAATAAAAACAAGGGTTGCCAAAAAGAATTGCAGTATTAATGAACCAACTGGCTTATGCCATGGGTAGCCCAATCCTTACTAAGTCCCCCAGCACCGGAATGAGCGTTCTGGCGCCAGAGGCAGTCGTGAATGTGCCATAAAGCATGTTCCTGACTACATTCGAGCAGGGAAGGCCGGCAGAGTGGTCGGCCTCCCCTGCTCCGACGACGGAGCTCCCGCTGGTCACTGGACCCAGGTAAGACAGGATCCGGGGGACGGCGGATCGCCTGAGCCAGGAGGGTGGCCATTGGCCCCGGAGGCCCAAGAGGGGGCGGGGGACGGCCTTCGGCCGTATCCTGACCCCTGCTGGGTGCCGGAGCCTTTACACGGCCTCCTCTACTTCCACCAGCAAAATAGCTGGCGGAAATCCAAGGAGGCCGATAGGGCCTAGCCCGGTTACACTCAGGGAAGGAGGTGAGCGTCTCCTTCCCCAAGTAGACCTCCTGCCCGGCAGCCACGCTAGCTGCCAGTGCACAGGATCAGGTGGGCGGCCATGGGCCGCCGGCTGGATCTTAGTCAGGACTGAGCTGTTAATATCAAATTTGAGGATGATGCTGTGTATTTTTCCATTTTAGATTATCATACATTTTAGTTGGTGTTTTGTTTTGGAGTTTGCTTGTTTTGCCATAGCCATTAACATTGATAAGTGTAAGCTTTTCTTCTTCTTTCTTGCTATCAAATAATATTTGCAAAATGCCACCTGTATTTGTCTTTATTGCAGGGTGGCCTGTCTGATTGAGTTCTCAGAATTCATTGTAGCTAGCTAGAAATGTATGTTATTCTTCAGTAGATTTTGACAGGATGTTTATCAAGTCAATGAAAGCCAGCTATTAAATCTTTTCAGACTATACTTCACTTTATACGGAAAGCACTTACCAAGGATGGTTCTTGCCTTTTTAAGAAGTTATATAGCCTGATGGAGAAGGTTTCTAGCTATCATCTGAGATTACTGTTGCTTTTGGCAAAATTATAGTTTAAAAATGCATTCAATTACAGAATTTACATTTAAAGATGCATTCAAATATGGTTATTACGAGAGGCACAGACAAGATGAAAACAAAATTTTACAAGAAACTAAATATCTTCAATTATATAGCAAGCCTTAAGCAATGTGGCATAATTATCTTAACTCACATATGGTAAAGTAATTTCAGAATGTGCGGAAGGTTTTTTAGTTGAAACTCTTATTATAGTTGGCTTATATATTGTTAGCATTATATAATTTGTATATTTGCAAAATTGGATTCCTTCCTGGGAAGGGGGAAGGTATGATCTAAGTTTCAACAATGAAAAGAACCCCTTCAAATGTCCTATGTCCTCCATTTTCCACTCTTAATCCCTTTTGCACTAATTTCTTTCACAATAACCACAGTTATGTATAGCTAGGCTTACCAGATCTCCAACCGGGACAGAGTGCTAGACCTTTAGGAGAAGGAATGTGGGCAGGTGTAGCTTGTTAAACCCTTAGAGCACAATCCTAGGCATGTCTACTCAGAAGCAAGCCTCACTGAACACAATGGGGCTTGCTTCTGAGTAGACATGCCTAGGATTGTGCTCTAAGGGTTTAACAAGCTACACCTGCCCACATTCCTTCTCCTAAAGGTCTAGCACTCTGTCCTGGTTGGAGATCTGGTAAGCCTATGTATAGCCATTATTATTATTTATTATTTATGCAGCAGTAGCACAGTCTATGTGCATGGTGTTCACAGAGTGTCATAAGTTCATAACAAAAAAAAAAAAAAGGCAGGCCCCTCCCTCAAGGACCTTAGAATTTACTTATTTTTACTCTGTCTCCATATTGGATCTGAAAGTTTGAATGTTTTTCCTTTGCATAAGAAGAAAAACAAACATTTAACGTATTTGTCCAGGGCAGGCCGGACTTACTACCTGACCCAGGGAGCGGTCAGCCCAGAGTCGAGCACAGGGCTGGGTGCAGGCCGGGAGAGGCCAGACAGGCCTCAGTGGGGGAGGGCAGGGGCCGTTGGACTGCCAAGTGGAGTGTGCCTGTGCTCCATGGAGTGGCCAAGGAGCAGCAATGCATGGCAGGTGTCCACAGGAGCTTTCCTTACCACCCAGAAGAGGAGGTTTGGGACCCAGAAGGCAACTATGTCAAGTGGGTGGAACCAGGAAGGGGGAAGGGCCAGGGGAGCCAAGGCCAGGGGAATATAAGGAGAGAGCCAATGATGAGAGAGGCTGGCTGAGGGCTGGAGGCTCCAGAACCCTGTGAGGCTCAGGCTGGTAAAAGCCCTGAGGAGCACTTAGGGTGCTGTAACTCCTTCCCCACCTCTGCTCTGAAGCCCATGGGAAGAAATGGAGAACACCTGTGAGGAGGCAGTCTAGGTGGGCTTGGGTCTGTGTTCTCTGTAGCCTGAACCAGGGCTGCAGGCAAGGAGTAAGCCCCTCAACGGGCCTGTGCCAAAACAGGCTGTGCCAAACTGCCACCTAAATCCTGCCACCACCTAAAATCTGCCACCCATCTCCAAACTCAGACTATTGGGCACATATCTCCCAAAGTGCACACCATCAATGCTGTGTGCTGGGAGAGTCCATTTGCCTGCTTGCCTAGTAACCCAATCCTCACAAACTCTCTGAGCATATGAGGAGCATGAAGAGAGCTTGCCTCCCTCCAAGTCCAGCACTGCCACTGCTTCCTCTAGCACAGGGATTCTTAACCAGGGGTATCCATACCCCTTGGGGGTATGGGAACCAAATGATGTATGGGACTTGATCTCTGAACATTTTTTAAAAAATGTTAGATTAGATTAGATGATTAACGATCACCATTATCAATACGAATTGAGGTGTTCTATTCCCTAGCTATCCTAATAGGGCTAATGATGATGATGATGATGATGATTTTGACAGTCTTGTGAAGAGGGTATGGGGACATATTGGGCAATCCATTGGGCGTCTGTAATCATAAAAAGGTTAAGAACCCTCGTTCTAGTGGCTGGCAGAGGAATGCTGGGAGCTTGCCACGGTGGGGACAGCGGCGTTAGACTCAGAGGAGGGAGATAAGACACGCCCTGCTGCCACTTTACTTACCTCCCTCCTCCAACTTCAGCACAGCCATCTCCACTACTGCCACTTCCTCTAATGGCTGAAAGAGGAAATGTTGGGCCCTCGTGTTCCCTCTGCCAGCCACTAGAGGAGGATGTGGCAGCACCTGACTCCCGCTTCACTTACCTCCCTTTTCTGAGTCCAGCGCTGTGCCTTCTGTTCCCTAGTGGCTGCAGAGGGAATGCTGGGCTCCCAGCATTCCCTCCACTGGCTTCTAGAGAAAGTGTGGCGGCAGTGGGGACAGGACTGCTGGACTCAAAGAAGGAAGGTCTGCCCTCACCATCCTCCTTTTGCATGCTAGCATGCGACAAGAAGATGGAGCCAAACTGCAGGCAGGTGGCAGACTGGGGGAGCTGCACGGGATACAGGGTGCTGCTGTCCTCCACCAATTTGCTGCCTCCCCCTACTCGCTTCCTGAGGCAAAGGTTTCGACTCACCTTGAAACACTTCACTCTCTTGCAATGGAGAAACTTGTCTTTCCGACCGCCCAACCACTCTTAACAGAATGTTTCAAGCCTCCGAGGAGGAGATCAGTTGGAAGTAGGGATCTTCCTTATTCTCAGAGTTCTTGATAGACCAGTTAAGGGGAACTGTGCACCAAAGGCTTGGTGGGGCTACCATTAACTAGTAAAAGATAGGAGTGCTGGACTCCAAAACTCATTCACAACACACCAAACACAAGGAGGAAGGGATAGAAACACCAAATTGTGTTGTCAGCTTGACTGCACAGGAGATATAGAAGACAGTGGGATTTGGGGACTAGTGGCCCAAGGCTAAGTTTACCTATCCGTCTCTGCTGAGATGACACTTGTGTTGTTGCAACGACCATGGGACCAGGTTGCCAGGGCATAAAGGTAAAGGTATCCCCTGACAATTAAGTCCAGTCGTGTCCGACTCTAGGGTGTGGTGCTCATCTCCATTTCAAAGCCGAAGAGCCAGCGTTGTCCGAAGAGACCTCCGTGGTCATGTGGCCAGCATGACTCTCCTTGCCGCAGCGCGTAGCGTGCGGCAGGAACACAGAGCGCTGTTTACCTTCCCGCAAGCGGTACCTATTTATCTACTCACATTGACATGCTTTGGAACTCCTAGGTTGGTAGGAGCTGGCCAAGCAACGAGAGCTCACCCCGTCGCGGGAATTGAACTGCCGACCTTTCGATCGACAGCTTATGGTTCAGCGGTTTAACCCGCTGCGCCACCAAGCACTCTCCTGATTCGAAGGTGGGTAAAAAGGCAGAAGTGGGCTTGATAAGCAAACCAAGGAAGGGCTAGACTGTAGCCTCAGCTAGCTTCAGACTGTGAAGCAAGGCAAGGGAACTCAGATTGCTTTCCCAGGGAGACAACTCAGTTGGTGCTTGAGCTGCAGTTTGTGGTAGTGCTCCAAGGAGAGGGTGCCGGAAAGAAGGGGGAAAGCTAGAAAAAGAGAGCCGTGTGATACCTGTCCTGTGTGTCACCTGGCGCAGTGGTTCTTGGGGAACAGGGGTGCTTGATGCAGTGCCAGCGGATCACTGAGCAGTGATATACCCACAAGCAGCAATAGTAAACAGCATGATGAAGGCCTGTGACTCAGCTTTTATAGACATCTATAGGCCATAGGCCAACATAGAGGCTATGCTGGGGTCAGGTCATCAGATCACAGACCATCCTTTTGTGTTTTGATGATCCTTGATGGTCCATCCCTGGTCTTCCATTGTGCAGCATTCTGCAGAGAGTGTAGCAAGAGACTCCTTGAATGCTCTGGAGGCCTGTTCTGTGCTATTTCTGTAGCAATGTACCTTATCCTTTCCTTAGGATTATTGGGAAGAACAGCTGAATGACAGTGTGATGGCAACTGGAAGTTATTTGCAGGAAAAGAAATGGGTTGGTTTCAGGCACACCTGAATATACCATCTTTGATTCTAATGTAGTTTTTCAATTAAGAGGTTTTACCCACCCCTACAGTTTTCTTTATATATCTACATTTGATGTAATTCTCACTCGTCAAACCAAAGAGGTTATTTACTCACCAGCTGTACCACTCTGGTATGTGTGTCACAGTGTGACTTTTCCAATTTACCTGCCATATGGGCTTTTCGTTAGAAATACAACAACTGTCTAAACTGTTTTTTTTTTTCCTGGCAACATGGGGAGAGGAAAAAAATGGGCAACGTTTGTAATCAATGGGAGTTTACTGACTACAAAGTTTCATATGGGATCCATCATTTGCTGGATCTGCTAATAAAACTTTAATTGAAATTTCATTCCTGCATAAGCCTGTGCCAGAGTAACAGATGGTTTGTTACTGTTCACAAACTGGTTTATATCACATACTGCGATTACCAAATTGAATAGGAGGCATGCTTGGCAAATATTTTAAAGACTAAAACCGTCCTGTTTAAGCATTGTAAAAACAAGAGTTGAAGCGCTTAATTAACAATGTAACGGTTGGGGGAGGGTGAGAATCCACTGGGGATTCCTTGAGGCAGTAAACATTCATTATTGCCAACAGGATTCTTATGATTCAGAGTTACCACTTGGCTCGTTGTAGTTAAATCATTTTATGATACAGCTTTGTGGGTGACAGAGCTATGTGCTGAATTCATGACAGCTCCAGCACCCAGGACACTTCTGTCTTCATGGACATTCTGCAGAAGGAGAGTCAACTAACCTAGACAGGGGAGAAATAATTGAGATGACAGCAAAGCCATCTCTTGAAATGTGGTTTGAATTGAACAGCTCTTAAAGAAGGGGTGCCGGTTTCAGGCAGGGAAGTGGTGGGTGCAAGGCCGGCCTGTCCATGAAACGACATGAAACCACTGCGTGAAACAACAAAGTTGGAGGGGTGGTGAACTGATGAGCCCCCAGCTCATCTGTCAGCCGCCTTCTCCAGTTTGTTGTTCTAGCTGATGCTCCGATCCTCTTCTGGCTCACTGAGAGCAGCCTCCAGTGCTGCTGGAGGAAGAAGGGGGGGGGGAAAGCTGTCATGACCCCAGATCACCTTTCTCCACCCACCTCATGCTTACACCAAGTGGGCAGGGATAGGCAATCTGGAGCCTGCCCTCCTTCCCTTCCCTTGAGTTCAGATTGCACCCTCTCTGCTCTGCTCTTCATTGGAAACAGGAGTTGCGCAGAGGAGGGAGGGTGCTCACTGAGCTCCAAGTAAGGGAAGGGAAGGGAAGGGAGCACCACTCCCTGCTCCTTATCGTCAGAGGGGCTTGCGCATACAGTCGCTCACTTTATCCACCAGCGGGTGCGCAAGTGTGTGCATTCTAGGGGCGGCGAGATTGGTGAGGAGATTCAGCAAGTGGGAAGGAATGGACCACTCAGGTAGGTGGGAGGAAGCATTGGAATTTTTCATTTTGAATTTGCGTTTTTCTGCACCCTCTTCTTGTTTTTCTCTTAGCTAGCTTCTGAAACTGAAAAGAAACTCAGGTAGGAGAGAAACCCTGGGAATAAGTGGGAGGCAGTAGAATTCAGTACTGCCTCCTGCCTGCTGCTTCTCTACCTACAGTCACCCTTTCCCTGCTTTATATCTGTTCAGTGGTACCCTGTGCTTGAAGATGTGGGTCTGCCACCATCACATCTAGTTCCACCCTAGGATCATTTCACAGTGGCAGGGTTGTAGCCATGGGATGGAATGGGAGCTGCAGGATCCTTCGTTGCTCAGTACAAAGTAAACCTGAGCCCATACACAGACCTTGACGAGCACTTGACACTTAAAAATAATAACCTCCTAGTTTTTTTTAATGAAAATAATTTTACAAATGAAAGAACTTTAAATACACATTATGCTTTTGCTGTTTCACATTGAGTAATGTTGATGCCCCTGCAACACACGTGTCTCTATGACTCCGTACACAGAAAAATGTATGGCCTATGATGACCATTCACCTAAATTACTTTCTTCCTCCAAGAACTTACCCTGAGATCTGAAAGCAGAGCCAGGCCTGAAAAATGCCAGGCCTCCAAAGAAGCCTCGATTGTCTCTTGCCGGTTGACACTGATGACATGTGGGCTGCTCAACTACCTGTAGCAGGGGCAGCAACGGTGGCCTTTTTAATGACTGCCTGCAAGTTGGCTATTTCTCCCAGCCCCTCCTGTGGTTCCCCACAGCTCATCCACTTGATCGTACAAATGGAGCCGCATGATGAAGGGGCCATTTGTCATGTGACAACATATGGCCATGTAGAACGCCTGCAGGTTTGACCTTCCTAATTGCTTCTTTTTTCCTTGCCATAACACAATTCGTTAGTCATGCTGTTTCTCTTAATTTGACCCTGAGCTGAGTCCGGAGCCTTGTTGCTATATCAACATAGACCGCTCCTCCAGAATTCACCTTAGGGTGTGTTATGGTTTCACAGTTTCAGTACAAGTGATTAAAAACAAAGATAATTTCTTGCTGGCAGGTTTTATTTGGATGTGTTATTATGATGCTTTCCCATGTCGTGGCTTTTGCCTGAAGTCGCTCAAGATGGTGTGTTTTTCTCCAAGCCCTCCTGTTTACTCCCACACTCACTTCTCCCAAGTTGCATTAATAATTTCAAAACATTTAATTCTTCTGTGTATTCTTCAGTCTTTCTGTAGGCATTTGTTATTTCCACACGGCTGCAGATGGAGAAACTCACAACTGCCATTAAAAATGCCTAATGGATGACTGTCCATTCTCCTTTCCCTCAGTTCCCCACCCCCTTCTGGAGACTATGTACAAATTATGCTGACTTTTCAAAAACAATGACTGCAGGTGCTAAGCTCTTCTTTGTTTATTCTGGCAAGGTTGAAAATAGCAACTGCTAACAAATATTTTGCCCTTCATGCGTCTTCTTACAGCGCTGCAGCTGTTATCTCATGCAAGTGCCTCAAGGGGAAACAGGAACTTAATTAGGTTAGAATAAGCTTTGCCTGCTTAAAAAAATAATACCCACAATGCTCCGTGGGAGAGGGTCCTTGAACAGACTCCTGGCTTGTGCTGTGGGGAGCAATTATGTGGAGCGTCAGGTTTTGTTTTGCTTTGCTTTGCTCCCTGGTATCTTGCTGATTGATGGCATTGCTGAAAACTTGAAAAGCAAAGCAACTTCATTTTCTTCTGACAGGTATCTTCTAGAAGGTTATAGATGTCCCATTATTAGGGGGAGAGCATCTGAGGAAGTAGGGAAGATGGACGCTTCATTCAAGGCGGTGATGGGGATTCAGGAACAGGTTCCAAAGAGTTTGGTCTCGTACAAGAACATTGTCTCGCAGTCATCAGTAAGACTAGGAGGCATCATGCCTCTGTCTGTTTTGAGTGTGAGCATCTTCTTAGGATGATATTTGCTACAACAATTTAAGAAATAACATCAGGAGGAAAGCAGGTGGGCATATTAGTATGGGGGTTGTTTATATCCATGTGTGAGACAAATAGCTACAGAATATTATAAAATATAAGCGTTGTTGTGCCGACAATCTAATCACAGCCAAGAACACTGACTATTTTATTTCAAATGAGCATAGATTTTGGTCTTATAAGGACCTACTGTTGTAATAAGTGTGTGCGATGGCATGGATGGAAGATGTGTGGGTGGGTGCAACTGGATGGGTAGGTAGGTTGGTGTGCATGTGTGTGAGATCTCCTTTGGTGCCTGGCTTCCCTTCAGTGATCATTTTGCAGGGGTGCCTGCCATTCCTGCTCAGAATCCCCGTGGCACCTACAGGTTCCACAATATTGGGAACCCCTGACTTTGATCATTACTGAGTCCCTACCTGAGTGCTGGAGCCTGAGGAAGCCATGACAGTGGTCACAAGAAGCAAGGCTTTTTCACTGGTACTTCAAAACATGTTCCCTGGCGCGGTGCTCCAAGCTCCTTTGCTGCTGGCACTTTGGTGCATGGAGGATGAAGGTCTTAACTGCTGGACTGCCGATGAATTTGTGATGCTATAAGTGTTTCAACATTGTTTTCCTGTTTTAGAATTTATCTCTCTTTTTTTGTTGTTATACTGTATTTTGTTTCAATTACAAGCCACCTTGTGGGTCTGCCAGACCCAAAAAACCATGGTACAAATTTAGCAAATACGTAATAAATGATACAGAAGAGATAGCAAATCTCATTGGTCCTATGGTGGCTTGGCTGATGTGGCATTTATGGGTGATTACATGCATATTCAATTACAAGACAAACTGACTGTATACCCCTATTACCATTTTTGCAAGGCAGTTAAGTAAGTAAACACATGATGGAGACAGGCACACCATTTGATCCACATTCCAGAGATTCACTGAACCACATCCATCGGTCTGTCGTAACAGAACAGTGCCTGCTACGTAAAGAACTAGGTAGACAAAACACAAGCGAGACCAAGAGCAACAGAAGACAAGCACATCCACAGCTGCTTCTTATTCGAGAACTTCTTCTTATTATGCTCATTAATTAATTTGTTAACCCAGGCACAGGGAGATTCGTAACCACCATGTTACCTGTGATTTAGATATGCTAGGGAATTATTTTAAGTTTGCCTGTTGTCTACTAGTGGTTTGCACTAAGTTCCACACCTGGGCACTGCCAATATGCAAGTGATTTTCTAAGCTTGCTTGCATTACTTTTTCCCCTCCTTGCAATTATTCTATTCCCCCACCATTTGTGTTTACTTCCCTTTTCTTTTGAGTTTAATAAACTGTTTATATTTTTACCTCTTGCCTGCCTAGTCTATGTTCACCAGTGATTCAGTCTGACTGCTCACGAGCGCTGCTGTGATTTGGGTTTAAGTAGGATTGCTAGGTTCTACTAGAGCAGGAAAGGTTGAGTTGATAGATGCTACTATCCTTGGTCAGCCTCAAGCTTCTTTAAAATATGGACTGAACATCAGTGAAAGTTTGAGGTGCGCTGCAGAAGAGAGGACAACAAATCTGTCTGCTTTCTGAAAGCCATTTTAATGTGTGCTAAAGCATGCTACATGGATGAGACATCTACGTCCAGCACTGTGAGATGCACAGTAGTACTCCTGCACCAAGTGGAGTGTGTTAATTTCTGATGCTCTGCATCCAGTCATCTTTTTCTTTACTACTGGTGACTATGTGGCAAGGGGGTCCTCATCATCTGCTCATTCCACTGTTCCATACAAAGATCTCTAGTTGGGTTCTTGAATTCTTCTTATTCTTTGGTGCTAACATCATAGAGTAATCTCCACAACTATGAGAGATATATAACATAAGGTTAAAAGGTATGTATATACAGTATCCACAAAATTCTCTACATTATTTGCCAAGAGTCATACTCTAAACATTTATTGACTTTGTGGGAGAATAAAGAATTATTAAAAACTTGTTTTGGTAAGTAACATTCATGCAGATCATTCCATATAAGCATGCAACAAGAATGTATTCTTGAAGTAGGAATAAGCTACAAAAGTACACCCCATTTCCTTGATAAATTGACATTTCCTCCACCTACTTAAATTTAACGGAGATGTTATCAGTGTACCATTTCGAAAAGAGTGACTCAGTCTACTTATCTGTGAGTGATGCTTTTTCTCAAAGACAGATCTGGGATCAGGTCACGTTAATCCTGTGTGGAGCCAGCTGCTACACCGAACATTTTTGAAAGAAAGGAAAAAAGACAGTAGAACTCTGTGATCAAAGGGTGGCAAGACGGTATGCAGTAGCAGCTCAGAAACAGATATTTTTGAAACAAAGCTAACTGTTGTTCCAAATGGTTGGGACACTGAGCTTCTCTCCTTCCACATTCTCTCTCACCCAGCCATTCATACCTCTAACCACTACCAGCTCTTTGCACACTCCAGTGGGCCAGAGCTTTTTAAATAGTGGCACCACTAATGCCCACACTTCAAAGGAAGGGGCTGTAACTCAGTGGTTCACATTTAGAAGGTCCCAGGTTCAGTCCCTTGGGGAAGGCTAGGAAAGGCCCTACCTGGAGAGAGCTCCAGTCAGCTAGACAATACGGGGCTAGATGGACTGATGGTGTGAGACAGCTTCATACCATACCAGTAGCGCATTCTCCCCATGGAGGTCACTCAGGCCACCCGAGCTTAGATGTAGGTGGCAAACAGCCTTTGTGTCCCCAAGCTTTCTAGAGCTTTCGATCTTGGACTCTTCTTGCTGCAGCAGTCTTGTACTTGTTGTGCTATGTCGTATTGTAATTTGTATTACTCTTAATTCATTCATCATTCAGTATTGTACACCAGCTGTAGAAAGGCGGTCAAGAAATTAAGGGAACAAACCAAATAAACAAATCCTCCAGCTCTCAAAGTCATATGTGACAAACATAGACAGTTCATGTGCCAGAAAACTGCCACTAATTGTAGGTTCCTGCTATATACACATAGACGTGTGCCGCCAGTATAGCGTTGTGACAGCATCCAAGGGCACTTCTGCTGGTAGAACTGGTGCTGTGCTGCCTGTGGGGCTATAGTTGCACCAGCATCCAAGTTGCACCACATCCTATAGCACTCAGAAAGGCGTTTCTGAAGTATAGGATTTAGTTGCCCCTTGGTGTTTAGCTGTGATTGGAGACTGGATATGGGAGAATCCAGGAAAGCTAAATCCAGGCACATCTGGTTGTTGATTATTAGCAAGCATAGTGCTGAAAGTGGGGCAGCAGGGATGGGGGCTTCCCAGAGTATTTGATAGGAACAGGTTTGTGACTTAACAAGAAATACCTTATGGGTGAAGACAGACAGACATTTATTTTGTTTAATATATTAATATTCCTGCCTTTCATCCACAATTGTGGGTGTCTGAAATCTATTCTAAAGTCTAGCGGATGTGGTTTCAATGCACATTTGCCATATTCGGAGGCATTTATTTCCATAGAAAATGAGTGTTCATTTCCAGTCATGTCTTTCTCCACCCTTACATTACTGTGGGTTAGTGTGGAACACTGCATTGTAAGGCACGTTTGCGCCTACTTTAGAGTAAGGGAGCGCAAGGCCGGCCTCCCTCACTCCAGCGTCGGAATGTCCATGTGGCCGGCGGCAGAAGGTAAGTCTCCGTTGCTGGCTGCATGGCCAGTCCGGCTGGCGAGGGAGGGGCGCCATTGGGCGAGCCGGCCCGGGAGGCAAATACAACTTCTTTCTGGTGTAAGTATGTAAAATTCATATGACCTTTACAAATTTATTCAGCCATCTTCCAAAGTGAATTGCAGGTAGAAGCTGATATGTAAAAATGGTAGATTTCTTTACAAGCCTCAATCCTAACCCCAACCATCCTACAAGATGCAGCTGCAATGTCAGAGTGTACGCTTCATGCTGGGGGGGGAATGACCAGACAGTCTGGGAGAGATAAGTAAAAATAATTTTTGGGGTCTCCTCAGAGAGATAAGCCTGAGGAGAGGCAGGAGGTGTGTTGCGCCGGGAAAACGGGGACCGTGAGATCCACCACCGTAAGCGCTCGATACGATTGGGCTGTTAACCACAGAATTTCTGTCTTGTAGCCATTATAATACATGAATTCAAATTAATTGCTGACAGCAAAGTAATCTAATACAGTACAGTAATCTAATATGGTAATGTCTTTATGATGGCTTTTAAGTCTTTATCATTATAAAGAACAAATCTGGAGGTATTTAGCCAATCAGCTCACCCCATTAATTTTATATCCTCTTGTGCTTGTGTCATGGCTGAACAGAGAAGAGATTGCCTTGAGAAACAATAATTAATTATCTCCATTGTTAACAAATGAAGTAGGTTTTGTTTTCTTTAAAGGGTAAGCTGGTATAATTTATGTGGTATAGTCTCCTCAGATTTTTTTGTCCTTTTATTGTCTTTTTTCCTTCGAGGATCTCAAAGTTATTTGCTAATTTGAGTTACATTAGACTCTGTCTGCATTCACCTACCCCATTCTGCATATCACAGCCCCATAGATCTTGCCAGGGGAGGAAACTTCATTTGCATGAAGGTCTGAAAAGCAACAATAGCCACACTGGTACATAGTGAAATCAAGACTCATTAGACAGGATCAGAATCATTAAACAGGATCTCTAGGGATGGAAATTTGTCAGACCCAGATCCTGCCAAATCTGTAGGGAAAGATTTGAGGAACAGCTCAAGAATAAGTGTGGGGACACAGGGGCAAGGCAGGAAATAGCAACAAGCAAAGTCTCCCTGTTGTTCAGATGAGAAAGTGATCTGACCAGGAAATATTTATAGGGGTCAGGCCATATCCTTCTTCTCTAAAAGCCAGTGCATATATTACCTAGAAGTATGGAAACAAGAAGCCTGTCTCAGGTCTCTTCTGTGGTCATGTGGGAGGTGGGACTTGTGGATGTTGCCTGTGGTGAGAGATCAATGAATTCCAGAAGTCATCTGGGGCCCACAAGGTCCACGTCCCTCATTAGAGCAGAAGCAGGGAAAGAAACACAAGTGATGCACACTTTTAATTTTTGCAGTTCTTTGTGTAACATGTGGAACAAACGTAAGGCAACACTAGACATTCTGGCAGGCAAGTATGCAGCTGCCGACAAAAATGGCTGCAGTGCAGTGGTACTCAGCCGGGAAGGGGTTGAGAACACCCGAGGTAAAGGGCCTCACGCATCTGCACAGTACACTGCCCTCCAGAGTCCTTGCACCTATATTCCAACAGTTCTGCCCTCAGTCCCCCTCCATAACATCTGGTAAAATTTATTTCATATCATGACATTGTAATATTCTGTATGTCTTCACTGGCAGCCAGTGATGTACAGCAGGGGTAGGATAAAGTCCCAGGTGTGGTACTTGAGCATCTCCAGTTACAACATGAACTCAGGTAGGAATGGCTGGGAAAACTGCTTGGGGAGCAGCTACCCTTCAAAATAGATAGTACCGGACTAGGTGGTCTCACTCAGTATAAGACAGCTGTACTGGGAATTTGGTTGTGTTCTGTCAAGTGATGAGAGAACCATCTCTAGGCTTTTGTATAACTTGGAGCATCACTTGTGAGATGGCCTTTGTTGGTTCTTGGCTTCCAGCTACCGGTCTCCCTGCTTGGGTGAGGAAACTGGCAGCTGGAGTTTAGCCAGCAGAAGAGAAACAAGTCTGAGTTTTGCAGCTGGCTGACAAAAAGGAAGCTGAGCTGGAGGTCTCCCAGGGGATGCTACTGTAAGGCAACGCTTTATCTCAGGGGCGGGGAACCTTTTCCCTGGCGAGGGCCGTTTTAAATATTAGAAATTTGCTTGAGGGCCGGCTGTAAGGCCGGCTGTCATTTTTATTTATTTAATTAATTTTTGCCCCCGCCCCCCATCAGCCTCCGGAGGCTCCGCGCTCACCGTCCGAAGCCACCGTCGGGTCCGCGCGTCACCTCTGGCGTACCATGCCGAAGAGGGCAAGAGCTTGCCCTCATCGGCGTGGTACGCATGTGCGAAATGGCCAATGGCCTGGTGAGAAGGGGTCAAGGCGGCGGCCGGGGAGGACATGCAAAGGCGCTCTCCCGGCCTCCGGAGGGACGTGCGGACCCGGCGGAGCCTCCAGGGGCCGGTTGGGCGGCCTCCCGGCAATCTCTCCGGGGGCCGGACCGGATGGCCTCGGGGGCCTGATCTGGCCCTGGGGCCGGAGGTTCCCCACCGCTGCTTTATCTCCACATATAGTTACTCAAGTGTCTGTTCTGTAGAGTGAACTGAGTTTCTATAATCTATGTAGGGGGGAAAAGAGTGCTGAGAGTGGTGCTTTTGAAATTTCAATGAAGACTTTTGAAAGATTTTACACTTTGGCAAGAAAGGGAAACATGAAAAGTAGAAAGGTGAAGAAAGACGACCCCATGCTGACTGTTTTCATTCTCCCTTGTGATTCCTTCTGACTCACCCCCCTGACCTGCAGACAACCTCTGTCAGAGTGAAAAAAAATCCTTCTAAGTATGTTTCTCTTTGAATAAAACATACTCAATCATCCACACTGCTGCTGCTTCCTCTTCCTTTTATGTTACAGAAAGAGCAAGTGAGTGGAAAGGGATGATCTGTCTCTGTAGTAGATGGAGGACTGAGAACAACTCATTTACTAAAGCAAGCTCCGAGTTCTGAAGACCAAGCAGACCCCAGAAACAGACACTACAAGATCAAACAAACAGGGCCAGAGAATTAATCAAGGCTTTGCCAAGGAAGAAGGCAGGAAGTCACCTGCCTCATAGCAGCATCAGCAGAATATTCGGGGGGGGGGGGAATGGTTAAAAGAGTTGTTCGTTCTTACAAGACAAGTGAATTTGTTTGCAGAACTGGAAGGAAAAAGAGAACCATAATTGGAAAAGTCATCACATTTTCAGCAGGGTGTACATCATGATGAGGCAGAAATTAAAGCAGACATGTTTTCAGCTAAAATGAAAAAAATGAGCCCTGTTTTGTATAGTACATGCTTCCTGTCATCTACAGAGATAGCGATTATGTAGCACTGCTTGTTTGCTGTTGATGCCGCATTGTGCAGGTTTTTGCACTGGATTAGGGCAAGAGAATTGTTTATTTTCATTATTACGAATTCATAGAGTTTTAGTACAAGTGAAGAGTCCACTATGCTATGAAACCAAGAAGAAACGATGGTTTTGAATCGGCCATTAAAACCATGGCTCACTTTGAATAGTCTCCAGAAGCAGCAAGGGAGGGAGGAGGTGTGAGTGACTCATACATCCTTTCTGTACACTTCTGGGTCACATCCCCATGGGGAAGCCCTATGGGAAGATGAACATTCTGCCAATGCTGAGATAAAGTACACATCTTGGCCTTCAGATGTAACCCAGAAGCACTGGGAGAAGGGACGTTAATCACTTATGTGCTCTCTTTTGCCATCCTGAGAACATCTAAGGACCAAATCACACATTACTAGAAATGTCTGTGGCCTTTTGTTTATTTTTTTTCCACACAGTATGCCAGAGGGGACCCAAAAATGGTGTGAGACTGTGGCAAAGGGGGTAAGATGGCCTTTAGCTATTTGCACCTGTCACGGTTCCCACCCTAACTGCAACCCCCATGCTATTTTTATGGGGGGGGGGACCTTCCATTGGCTTTCAAAAATAGCACAGAGGGAGGCAAGATGGGGGTGGGATCTGTGGGAGGGGGCAAAATGGGGGGGCAAAACTCCTACTACTGCCATGGTTGTGTGCCATTTCCAGCATCCTCTGGCACACTGTTTAGAAAAAAATAAACAAAGGGTCATATTACGTGTTTCTGGAAATGAGTTATTTGACCCTAAGATGACTCATAAACATCCCTTTGAAGTTTCAGAAGTGGATTCATGTGCCTCTTCCCTTATGGTCTGCTTAACTGACAATGGCTCACCTTTCAGAGAATTCCTCTGTTGCTTCTCCATTCTTACCTCAGACTTTGTAGCCTAACACTGCCTCTGTTGTCTGTTCCAGCATTTTTTTGTTATTATTAATTGCATTGGCTCATGTTTATCCCTTATGAACCTTACCTCTCCTTCCTTCTCCTTTTGTCTGCATTCCCTCCTGTTCCAACACCACATATAATGCACTGTCCCAAAGTAGATTGTAAGTTCCTCAGGGCAGTCTCTTCCTTTATCTTAAATTACTGAGTAAAGTGCTAAGTACAACAATGGTCCTATATAAAACAAACCAGTGATTCATTTAATAACATAATGCGACCAAACAATACAATTCTACAGTATATAGTGCTGTATCATTTGTAAATTATACCTGTGTGTTACAAACATACAATGATATTTATTGCTGGTACCGGTACTTCCTATGTTAACTGACTTTCCATCACCCCTTCCTCCTGCTTCCCCCATCATGCCTGCTGCCACATTTTTCTCCCATGATAACAACGTGAAATTATACTAACACAGGGCCCAATCCTATCCAACTTTCCAGTGCCAATGCCGCCCCAAGGCAAGGGAACAAATATTCGTTTACCTTGAGGAGGCCTCCCTGACTGCCCCACCACCACAGGATGCAGCGCACACCCCGTTGGCACCGCTGCATCAGAACTGGAAAGATGGATAGGATTGGGGCCCAGTGGCGTAGCTAGACTGGAGCGGAGGCAAGTAGTTCTGCAAGACTCCGTTACACCGGAGTCAACGGCCCCTCCCCCTTGCTGTTGGAGCCATTCTGGCGGCAAAGGCAACATGCAGGACACTCCCCTGTTGCTGCTGGAATGGCTCCAACAGAAAGGGGGAGGGGCCGCTGACTCCAGTGTAACGGAGTCTTGCAGAACTACTTGCCTCCGCTCCAGTCTAGTTTCACCTCTGTTGGGGCCACAATATTATTTAGACATTCACTGGCTGAAAGATGAAGACAACAGTTATTTTTAAACAGCCCGTTTTCGTGCTGGAAGGGAGACCAGGTAGTCACTGATAAGCTGTCATGACCCTCGGTGGCAGAGAGGAGTCGCTGTTGCATGCTGCGGTGAGAGAACAGACTGGAATGCTGAGAATGTCAGTGACAGAGCGATGACAACTGGAAAAATGTTTCCCTGTTCAGCATGATCTGTGGCGTCCTGCGGAGAGCTCGAGGCTTGTGTTCAGCAGCTAGTGAAGATGACTACACCGTGGAGGAAACCAGCTGGAATTGTAGGGTTCTATACAGAACAATATTGTAAAGATCCTTATCGGATCTAGATAAGCCTGCCTATGTAAACCGCCCTGGATAACATCTGAAGAACAATCTGAGGATAAGAAAGGCGGTATATAAATACAGAAAATAAAAATAAAATAAATAAATCCAGTTTCACTTTTATGGAGGACTTTCAAAGTTCTTTACAGGCTCCGCCTTATTTTTGCTCAAAGCAATTCTATGAGAGGGGTGGCAACATGATGATTCCTCTGATCAATACTATTTTGCCCACACCCATCAAGTGAGGCCTAGACTGAGCTGGGATGGGATTTGGGCTGAGGACTGTCTTGTAGATGGCATCCTCTGACTACACTGGCTGTCTGTGATTTGTATCACATAATACAAAATCCCTACATAGAAAGCACTTGGCATTCCTGTAGCAAATTCCACACACACCCAACATTTGTCACATGCTTGGAGGCCATCCTGTACCAATTGCAATTTTCCCCACCACCCACAATCCTTGTCAATGGTATTTGTTGATTGTGTGGAGAAACTCACAACATGTTGACCCTGATAGACCCAGTGGGCATGGAATTTGCCACAGAGATGCCAATTTTTGTGGTGGATGGGTAACTAGTTCTCAGCATTTGTCTTGTGCTATTTGATGGCTCATCATAAACAATGTTTTGCTTTTAGTTACAGCAGCTGGGTCTCTGTAAGTGAAATCAGGAGGAATGACGTTTGTGGACTCCCAACCCACAGTTGAATCTTTTCCTGTCCGAGAAGGGTAAAGGATAATAATCAAAGGGACACACACACACAAGCTAGTTGACCTGCTGTTATAAATCATGGTGAGACCAACAGAGGAGATTAATAGAGTTGCTACTTCACAATCTGGAAACTCGACTCAGCCATTTCCCGCTAAAGCAGGACTCTGCAACTCTGCAGTCCCACCATTCACCTTTCTCTTATGTCTGAAGTTGCCAATTAGAAAGAACAAGTGAAGGGGAGGGTATATGGCAAGACCATGAGGGAGGGAAAGCTGGGTGGAGTCACAGTTGCCTTGTCCTCTTTTAGTGGGAGATTTACAGTGCAATCTTGTTTAAGTACTGACCAGTGGAGTGAATGCTCCACTGGTCTATGGTGTTGCAAATGTACCATAAGGCACATTTGCAGCACCTGGAGAGTAAACGGTACTGGAGGAGAGGCTTGCGCCGCTCCTCTGGTGCCGTAGAATGGAGCAGTGCCACGGCAGGAAGGTTACTCCCCTCTGGGCACTGGGCAGGGGGAGGGCAGAACAGGGGAATTCCAGGAGGGGGGATTAATGGATCGGGCCAGGGAAGGGGGAGGAATCGGCGAAGTAGGTCTCCACCGATATCCTGTTGGGCCTTACATGGGCCTCTCGAATTGCTGGTGTGCATTTGAGGAGACCCATCGGGGCAGCTGGCATGTTACTCGGGGTAAAAAAGGACAAACATTCCTTAACCCCAAGGATGGTGCCAGCTGTGCTGGGGCAGGCCCAATCTTGCACAGGATGCGGTGGGCGCCTTATGTGTGCCATCGTGTCCTGCTAGACAGGACTGGGCTGTTAAAGAGTGGTGTCTGGTATCTGAAGCACAAAGAGGAAAGCCTAGTCTGAAGCAAAGTGCTCCCTCCATTGGGAGCTGTGTAAACACATCAAAATGCACATGGGGCTGAGAACAGAGTAATTTAACACAATCCAAAGTCTTTTAGAATAGCTTGCTTGTTTTTTTTATTAATTAAATAGTAACCAAATTGGGCCCCATGGGGGATTGGCCCAGAGTGGGGAGAAGGGGGTTAACCCTCTGTCCCCACCATGGCCCTGAACGGTGGTCTATCCCCACAGCTGTTACAGTATTTGCTTTGAGGGAAAAACGCTCCCATTGGAACCAATTCTCACAAAAATTACTGGGACTCAAGGACAGCTCCACTTCAGTACACATGCAAACAGTCACAGGGGACCACTTGGAACGTAACTGTGTGGAGGTTGCTGCATGTAACCCTCCGTGCCATCTGATTGTTTTCTGGTAGCAGTGATTTTCATCAGGGTGGCACGGCCCCTCATTTTTCTGATTTGGCATCAAGTGCTAAAAAATCATTGTTGGGACACAAATTGCTGCTCACACAAAATAACTTGCCTCATGGGGCAGCCTCCCCGCTCTTTTTCTTTTCTTTTCACGGCCATCTCTGGAGCTGCTTAGATATCAGGCCCGAATTCACACCAGAACAGCCAAAGTTCCTCATATTTAAACTCTACAGAACAGAAATGGAAAAACAACAACTCAGAAATTAAATAACAGCCATCAGTGATCTTGTATTTCTTTCTTTTCCTTCCTCCTCCACATTATAGTACACTGATTCACTTAATCCAAATAATGAGAAATACTCCCATGGTAAACATTTTCTGTCTACCTAGATCAATAGTTGGATATTTGAGAGCTTCCGCTGAACCCTGTGGACTTATTGTAATATGCATGTCAAGATCAGAATTAATAGCACCCCACACTGAGGTAACTAGGAGCTAAAATAAGACTGTCTACATAATGGAGACTTGCAGCCCAGAACTCAGAGCTGACTGATCCAGGGTCACCCTGTGCAGCCAGTGATCCTCATCTGCATTGCAGAATATCTCCCAGGCACTTTAGCCAGATTGTTAAATGCAAGGGGTGGCAGCAGTGACTTATGACAGCCCAGAATTATAGGCCATTTCCATCCCCCAGTACTTGAGCTGATGAAGATAAGCAGAGCACCCAGAGAATCCGGGGACTGCTACAGAGTCTCCCCCTTCCTGTTCCTTTGGCTTCCCTCCCATCAGCCACATGGACTGAAGCATTTACATTGGGGGGGGAGAGGCGTATGATCTAATATCTATCAGATCAGGGAATCCTGGGCCTGTGTTGGTATGGTTCTTTCAGATGACTGGGGCTGTCAAAAAGCATTACATTTACATATGTGCGTCAAAATCTTGACCTAGATCTGCAGTTTCATGCAACCCTCACTTCTGTATAGGCATTTATAGGCACAATTGACACTTCAGAGTCGTTTCATACTTAAACTAAGACTTGACATTGTTATACTGTCATCACCATTTTGTTACTACATCATGCATATTGAAACAACCTTTTGTCTCATTTCCTTTAACCATGACATGTCTGTATAATCTTCCTTCCTTCCTTCCTTCCTTCCTTCCTTCCTTCCTTCCTTCCTTCCTTCCTTCCTTCCTTCCTCAAAAAGAAGTTGGTAGCAAAATGCATAGCAACCTAGGACCTCTTCTCAGTGGTCCTGGAAGCTTTCTGAGGTATTATCCAGGAATTCATAAGTGTTGTATTAATACACTTCCACCACAAGAATGTCTGAAAAAGTGTCACAAATAAATGGGAGTCATCACTGAGATATCATGTGAGACTCCATAGAGAAAAAAATCTGAAAGCACACAGATTGTCTTTTCCAATAAGTCATCATGTGGTTGATATGTTTTCTGGGCTTAGGGTAGCTAGACGGAATATGAAGAGACCATAATTGCCACCTGCTGGACAAATGGCTCACTGCAGTCACTGAGTATCACTTTTCTTTCCAATTACTTTGACAAATTATTGTTATTATCATCTTTCCAATGCTGAATTGGTGGTCGCATGCCTTGGATCTGGGTAAGGAATCAGGGTCACACATAGTCAAGGCAGTGGTTTCTGCATACTAATGGGGGGCTCCACCATGGGTATGCAGAAAAAGATTTGTTTGTAAATGTTTTAAAATGGCATCCCCTCCCCCCCAACCCATCTTGATAAGGACTGAGCATGCCCATTGCCGTTCTGGCAGCAACAAAGGTTGAGGATGTTAGTGGGAGGGAAAGAAAACAGGGTGGAAGGAAATTGCCAGTCAAGCTCTTAGTGGCTTGGGGATAAGTGCCACAAGGCATGGTTGGATCCCCCCTAACTTCCCCTCCCCAAGCTCCAAGATACTATAAGATGACAAGGGCTTATACTACACAAAAGCTAAAAGAGTTCAGGGTGGCGAGTGGGTTAAGTAACACTAAGTAAAAAACACTTCCTCCAATCCTAATTAATCACCCAACCACAGACTATGTTAAAGGGGGCAAAGCCCTTAACAGCTCAACATATCCTGGGAGGAGGTTGCGAAATCAGAATCTGGAGGTGCACAGTACAAGATGAATGTTCTCTGACCTCAGTCCCCCTCCCACATTTCCCATGCATGTAAATAAATATTTACATATCCTGCCCCGTACCGTACTGGTCAGATCTGGGAGGACGAACACTGAGCAGGTTCCCTACTGAGCCTTAGCAATCAGTACAGTAGACAGAGCAATTCCTTCCTCATAGCATTAGATTGCAGAGGATCAGGCCTAGGGGAGCAAGAAAGTACTTATCACAAAGTCACAAAGCTCTAGACCTCTGTGAGCACCAATCTAATTTCTGTCTTCATCATAGATAACAACTATTGCTTTATTATGTTTTATAGATTGTAGCAGAGGACAGGATAACCACATAGCAGACTGAGAAGATCCGGCTCATTTTCCCCTCCCCCCTACGAGCTTGGAAAATATTAGTATATCCTATTTACAGACCAAAAGCGTTTAAACGCTTTCACCTCTGTTCCCTTGAGACATGGGGCTCATCACTCTGTCTTTAGCATCTTTCTTGTATGTGTCACTTGTGCCTGTGAAAGTTTGCCTACAGTGTCTCACAGCATTAAGAATTAATGTTGCTGTTGTTTTTTTGGAGTGGGGGGTTGCTTAGAATAGTCTCAGACCACTGGATGTGCTAATATCTACTGTTGCACAGCGAGTTGTTTCACAGAAGCTATTGCTTGGCTCTGTACATTTTTACTTGGATTTAAAAGACCCAACAAGAACTGAAAAACTTGCTCGGTATCCTCAAGTGGACCAGGAAAATGTAGTTTTTACTTAGGGGCAATCTGATGTGCAATTGTAAAGTGCATTTCTGCAACAGGGAGCACCTCCAACATTTTAGATCTCATTGTACAGTATTTTTACTGTACTGTGTTGCAATTCCAACCTGTTCCCTTTTGCCAATTCGGTCATCAAGCAACAAGGGAACAGAATAATTAAGACCATGTGGTGGTGGTGGTTGGTTCTTTCCACACACTATGCAATTGCAAATCTGGGTGTGTGCCACCATGTGTACAAGCGACAGAGACCAATCCTGGCACTCTGTTCAATGTAGCTGTATGACAAAGAGATTCCAGAGAAACGTTTGTCTCATTCACACTTTATTTTTTTCTCCCTTTGTTTAGGCTTACCAGCTTTTCTGGGACCCCAAGGGGGGTGGAAGTGACATCACGGGAAGGTAGGTCAAAAACTGTGATGTCACTTTCGCCGGAAGTGGGCATGTCCACCGCAAGTGGGCGTGTCCACCGTGAAATAAATACAGTATTTTACCTTTTTCCCATGCCTCTGACCACGTGCAGAGTGCTGCCACTGTTTTCATCCCGGCCAGCCAGGTGCATTGTGATGGCCAGTGATGGCCGCCACAACGCAGCCAGCTGGCTGGGACGAAAACAGTGGCGGCACTCTGCACGTGCTCAGAGGCACGGGGGGAAAGGTAAAATAATGTATTTTTATAATGTATTTAATTTTAATAATACCTCTTCAGCTTCTGTCCCAAGGTGTCTTCACTGTCTTCAGCTTCTGTCCCAAGGAGGTGTCCGTGTCCCAGTCTTTCCCGGCCCGCCGGCTGCATCGCAGCGGGCCGGAGCTCTTCTGAGACTGCGCTGCCCGCTGCAGCGCGTCTTTATCTTTATCTTCTTAGCTTCGCGCACCTGTGCGAGACTGGAAAGGCTCGGAAGATGTCTGAGTTCATTCGGATGTCTTCGGAGACATCCGAAGTGAACTCGGACATCTTCTGAGCATTTCCAGTCTCGCGCGCATGCACGCAAGGCTGGAATCTCTCCGAAGATGTCCGAGTGAACTCTGACATCTACCGAGTGCTTCCAGTCTCACGCAGGCGCGCGAGACTAGGAAGATAAAGACAGAGACGCGCTGCAGCGGGCAGCACAGTCTCAGAAGAGCTCCGGTCCTCCGCAATGCAGCTGGTGGGCCGGGGCTGGGACAAAAAACAGTTCGGGGGGGGACAGAGTAACAAAGGGGCGTTGCCGGGACTATCCCGGTCAAAACCGGGACGATAGTAAGCCTACCTTTGTTGTACACTTAATAAATCTTTCGCATGTGCCTAAAAACCCTGTAATGGATGAAGTGGTCTTGTACCGGACCCGCTTAATGCATTGTGATTTCTAGAGAGTGCTCAAAAAGAACTGTCTTTCAATGGCAGATTTATTTTTTGTCATTTGTTAGATTTTCAGGCTCCTTTTTGTTAAGTGTTCAAGTGGCATACAGCATAAACATGAAATAGGTAATTTTAAAAAATGGAGTAAGAGCACTGCAAAATCACAAATAAATGAAAAACCTGAATGCCCCCAGATCAAATGCCTAATGCAACAAGCATGTTTTAACCCGTCACCAGAAGGGAAAAAGCAGCCCAGGGAGGCCTCTTGAGGAAGGGAGTCTCAAGCCTGGGTATAGCCATTGATATGGCCCTGTGCCTGTTCCATGGGCTCACCACCAGCAGGGCCGGCCCATTCATGAGGCCAACTGAAGTGGTCACCTCAGGCAGCAAATGGGGGGCATCTTTGTCAATCTACTTGCTTCCACTGCTCCTCCTCAGAGGCGTAGGAATGGGGAGGCAGTCCGTCCCCAGGCAGCAGGGCCGAGGGGCAGCAGGGGGGGGAGCACTCATCCCCGCGGGCTGCTTTTTTTTTTTGCTTTTTTTTTTTTTTGCATTTCTTCGGCTTCTGGAGCCTTCCGGAGCCTTCCGGAGGGGGGGAAGTGTTCCCAGCCCTCCTGTCTGCCCCCTGGGGTTGATTTCGGCCTTCTGGAGGCCGCTGACGTCACCCGCCGGGGGCATGGCTTCTGGGTGACGTCACCCAGGGGGCATGGCTTCTGCGAGGGGCAGCAGCGTGGCCCAGGGCCATGTTACTATGCCCCTCTCCTTCTCTTCCTACTCTTTGGATTGGAAAAAGAATAGGGGGACAGAGAGGAAGAGGAAATGTGGAGAGGAGGAGAGTGTTGAGCTAGGACTAGAGAATGGGAAAAGTTGGCACAACATCGGATTAGGGGGGCAGCATTTGGCATGCTGCCTCAGGTGTCAGGAGGTCTTGGACTGCCCTGGCCACCAGTTAAACTTCTGCAGGCATTAGCACATAGGGAAGTTCTTAATGGGCCACTAGACTCATATAAGACTGGCGGTCCTTAAGATACCCTGGGGGGCCCAAGCCCTTTAGGATTTTAACCAGCATCTTGTTACACCTGGAAATGGACTGGAAGCCATCACACATGGAAGAAGATGGGAGCAATATTCCTTTAAGCTTGTGCTATGAGTCTGGCTGCTGCATTTTGCACCAGCTGCAGCTTCTGGTTGGTTTTCAAGAGCAGCGTTGCTCAGAGCGCACTGTAGCCATCAAGCCAGAATGTGACTGAAGCATGGTTAACAGTAGCCAGAAGGGTCACTGTTGGCAAATCAGCCAAAGGCATGGATGAAAGCACTCCTGGCTACAGCTGCCACCTGCCCCTCCTGGAGCAAAGCCAGGTTTGTTTTATTTTTATTGGTTTATTTAGTTTCGTTTCTACCCCACCTTTCACAATTAATCCCAAGGCAGCTAACAAAGCTTAAAAACAGACTTAAAAGAAAGTTTCCAATAAAATCAAATTTATGAAAATGACCAAAAACAAAAGTACTTCAACAGCAGCTCACAAGCAAAAGGTAACAGGTAGATGCCTTTTTAAAAGGGGGGGGGTTGCTTCTTGAACTTCCCAAGGCAAAAAGTTCCATAACTGTGGGACAATCACAGAAAAGGTTCTGATCCACATCATGCCAGACCCATGTGGAATCAATACAGGCCATGGGACCAAGCAGTGGTCCCCAAGGCTCGAGCTACACCTTCGGCGATGGCAAATCCCCCCCCCCCTGTAGGCTTTAGGATGTAGGTCCTAGATGTAGTGAGTAATTTGGCAAAAACTGAGTTGAGTCGGAAAAATGGGTGTTTATCCCAGAAAGCTGCCCCGTGTGTGTGTGTGTGTGTGTGTGTGTGTGTGTGTGTGTGTGTGTGTGTGTGAATGAGACAGAATGAGGAGGGTGAGATGGACTCTTTAACTTCTCAACAATTCTGTGCAATAACAACAGCTTGTATATGGAATAAAGTAACAGCCTATGAAATCTCTTGAAACTACTCAAGCACCATGGTGAAAGACTGCAATTTACATCACACCGATACAGCCAGGCTTATGCAGTTAATTTTGAGAAATTTCTCTGTGAAAGCTTCTTCTTCCTCTGATGTAGATGAAACCACCCTTGCAGGACGAACACATGTGTAAGCTGGTGCGGCTGTTGCTTCTTTCAAATGTAATCCATCTGGATCGCTCACAGACGACTTCTCAACCTCTGCTTCGGAAGACATCGGAGATAAAGGACTAATGGGACTGAGAGAAGAACTCTCCACGCTGGAAATATAGTCTGGATCAGGCACGTATAAGATCTGGCCAGGAACGACAGCTCTGGAGAACAGCTTGTTTAACTGGACCAATTCACTAGGTGTAGTATCAAATTTCAGAGCAATACTATTGAGAGAGTCTCTTGATTCAACTGTGTATTCGATAGTCCCTTTAGGCTTTTGAAAAGACATTCGTCTCCCATCTTTCTTGTCCAAGGTTTTCTTTTGGCCGGTATCTAGTGGGGGCGCCAGCTTGGGCTCCCCCTCGTGCAGCAAGTACTGGAAGTGGATTTGGCGAAGGCACTCCGAGCAGGTCACGACGCCCCACAGGCGGTTGGCGGTGCCCCTCAGCAAGCGGCCGCTCTTGCCCGTGAAGGCTGCGTGGCCGAGAGGCGGGAGGGACATGTCGGTCCCTGGGGGTGGCGGTCGGTGGGAGCATGAGACGCTTCCGCCTCACACCAAGGGCATAAACAAGCCAGCCAGCAGCCAGGCTTATGATGAGGGGCAAGAGACATTGTTCACGTCACAAAGACTGGAATTTATTCATAGTGTTTGCCTTTGTTTCCGACGCACAATAGTCTGAGGTCATATGAAGGGTCTCTAGGAAATGACTCAACGTTTCTCATTTCAGCATATATATTTTTCTCTTTTGCCAGACATTTAAATGCGTTACAAGAGTTTTTCACAGCCATTATTCTGTTTGATCTATATTTAGATATCGTTCTGCTCTAAAATCACTCTAAATGATTGAGCCCAGAAAGACTCATTCTATGCCCACTCCAAAAACAAAAACAATTTTTTTCTGGATGATGACTCATATGCTGAAACCAATTCATTTCAAATATTGAATACGCTACCTGACTTGAAATGCTGGAATTGGAAGGGAAGAAAAAAAAATGTTCTGTGTTAATAGCATCATTATGTAAGTATTAATTCCATTCATCAAACCAAAAATAAAACCAGAACATAGTTTCTAATATGTGCAGCCTGAGGGAAAGTGGAAGAATGATAATGTCTGATTGGCTCCAAGGGGAGGCTGCCAGATCACCACCAGCCCAGTGATGGAGACACAAGGCAAGGGGAGATCTGTCAGCACTCTGTGCGGCCCAGTGATGCAAATGGCTACACCCACTAGCCAGTCAGCAGTGACGCACCTGCATGTTGCTGACAGAGCCACCCTTGCCTTGGGTGCCACCTCGCATCTCCCTCTGGTAAGGGTCCAAAGCTCCCCTTCTCAGCTGTAGTGGCTTCTTTCCATATTCCACCCCATTCTTTGTTGGCTATAGCAGAGACCTTAAAGGTAGGGTGCCCATATCCAAAAAGGGACAGGGTGCCTATACCTTTAACCATTGGAATTTGGGCAGGCGCAACTCATCATGAAAGCTACACCTGCCCAAATTCCCTCTTCTTACAATGGTTAAAGGCATAGGCACCCTGTCCCTTTTTGGATATCGGGTGGCGCAGTGGGTTAAACCACTGAACCATGAGCTGTCGATTGAAAGGTCGGCAGTTCGAATCCGTGCGACAGCTCCTGCCAACCTAGCAGTTCGAAAGCAAGAAATTGCAAGTAGATTAATAGGTACCGCGTCAGCAGGACGGTAACAGCGTTCCATGCGCCTCGGTGTTGAGTCATACCGGCCACATGACCATGGAAACATCTTCGGACAGGCTTTGAAACGGAGATGAGCACCGCTCCCTAGAGTCGGACACGACTGGACTTAATTGTCAAGGGATACCTTTACCTTTTACCCTACGTAAAGGCCAAAACAGTTTCTGTTTGCCAATCTGCTCCAAGGGACTTTTCACAAAACTGAATTTGGTATTTTACAATATGGAATCACTTACCACCTGCTGGTTCTGTGCTCACAATCACAAATGTGGATTAATATTGCACCTTCACATACAGTATATTGTAATTATGGTTACAGAAAGGTTAAAGAATCCCAACACCTAACATCTAAGAATCTAACAGCTTTTGTGTTAGATTAGAACCTAGGGACACATTGTTCTTAGGGCTGCAGACCCCCTTTTTAAAATGAACATTAAAAGATTAGGATTTTTTTTAGGATACCTGTATAATGCACGTTTTATTTAATTCATATTTAATATTTGATAATAATTCATTCACACAGGCAAATCTTTATCTAGAGTACCACTGAGTTCAATAATAATTAAGTAAGTGTGCATAGGATTGCAGCCTAAGGCAGTGTTTCTCAAAGCATCTGATAGCCAAGGCATACAGGTGTGTGTTTTTTTAAAGAAAAACTGAAAGTACATTTTACTCTTACATTCCAAAAACTTTATGCTTAGAATATGTAAGTATTGTTCACTTTCACAGGAGGCTGACCCCTGTGTTTCTGTATGAGTCTCTGCTCTGGGTGTTCTCACAGGAGGGTAGGTAATTCTGCTGCATCTCTACATCAGGATTGATTAAATTATCTGATTACACCTGATATAGAGGCACAGCAGAATTCCAGCCCCTCCCCCCCCACTGTAGAGACTGTTTGGAAGGAGACAGGGCCAGAGCAGCAAATCATGAAGCAGTGGGCATCCTCCTTATTATGGGTTTATGCTTTGGTCCTAAAGTGCCTTTAATTCATCTGTTGCCTATGGCCTGCTAGTGTACCCTAGCAGAGACTTTGGGAATTACCAGCCTTACCTCTACCCCTCAACATAGTGATGCCATCAATTGATGAATCAACTTTGATGATTACACATAGGTAGAGGTGTTTGTTTTTGTTGAATACGAGAGGCCTATAGCCTCAGTCTTACTGAACACAGTGGGCTTACTTCTGAGTAAAATAAATAACACTGTTTTCAAACACCTCTACACATAGGCCATTACAACTTGCTGTGGTTACCAATGAATAAGCCTTATTTGATCAACAAAACTAGTAAAACATGAGTGATCTCAGTTTCCAGCCTGGGTTCTCCTTGCCAATTTAGAGGCAGACCATTCAAACCAGCCTTCAATCTTTTAGTCTCCCAATATATCTGTATATAGCCTTACCAGATCTCCAACCGGGACAGAGTGCTAGACCTTTAGGAGAAGAAATGTGGGCAAGTGTAGCTTGTTAAACCTTAGAGCACAATCCTAGTCATGTCTACTCAGAAGCAAGCCCCATTGTGTTCAATGGGGCTTGCTTCTGAGTAGACATGCCTAGGATTGTGCTCTAAGGTTTAACAAGCTACACCTGCCCACATTTCTTCTCCTAAAGGGCTACGCTCTGTCCCGGGAAGAAATCTGGTAAGCCTATCTGTATAGGCAGAAATATTCTTCTGTGTGGCAGAGAGGCACAATTTGGGTCACATAAGCATAATTAAAATGGAGCCACTTTAATTAATTGATATGCTTGCCAGAAGTTAAATTGTTCAATGTTGTTCTTTCGAAATGACATTTTAATAAAGACATCCATGCAGCTATTGACTACTATTAAGCCCAGAGCCTGCCACTACATTGCAGCAGATGTTAATTTCCAGTTGCACATTTTCAGAGAATGTGGCTATTGTTTAACCATGTTCTAATGAGAGGGCTTTGGAGTTAAATGGGACCAGTTAAATACAACGAGGATGTTATTTTTCTAACAGAGTTAATTACAATGTCACATAAAATTTGGATAAAGTGATTTACATACAATGAACATCTTCTAATCTGTCCCTATAATGTTACTGATTTGTTGTTGTTTCAATAGCAGCTTGAAATAAAGTTTTCAGTGGCTTATGCTGATTAATGGGACCAGTGCCAAGTTGCTGTGGAGTCTGGGGCTCTGGAGGCCCCATGATGCCCTCTAATGGAGTATTTGTCCCCAGTGCTAAGAATTCAGGGGTCAGCCTCAGTCAGTGCCCAACCTGGCCGACATCTGACACCTCCCTTGAATGGGATAAAAACCTGTGCTATTGTGCTGCTTTGGGTGGAATTGAAAATATCTCTTGCCCGTTTTTCTAACAGATTACGCTAGACAAAAACAAACGCGAAAAATTAATAGCAATGCATTAGTTAATAAGAATGGTCCCAATCGAATGGACTCTCCCTTGGACAAAACCCAAAATGAATCATACCTGCACAAAAGTACCGTTAGCATGGAAGCTTCCTTTTGGGATTATGTCCAGCAACAATGTCCTTTTATTAAAGGTGAATTTGTGTAAAATGTTGCGCTCACCCACAGTTAAGATAGAGTCCTCCCATTTCCAAGTGCCTGCCTGCGTCAGAAGCTGTGAAATACAGCAAAGAAAGTTGAGTCTGTTCAGATTAAACTGGTTTGATGCAGCCTGTTCTAAGTTGAAGGAAATGTAGTGAAATATTTGTCACCATCTGTTGTAAATCAGGAGCTGACAGCACAATCCTAACTAACTTTCCAGCGCCAGTACAGCCGCAATGCAGCCCCGAGGTACAGGAACAAATGTTCCCTCACCTCGGAAGAAGCCTCCATGACTGCCCCTTTACTGCAAAGTGCAACGTGCGACCTGTTGGCATGGCTACACTGGCACTGGAAAGTTGGTTAGGATTGCGCTGCAAGAGGCTAAGAGTTTGCACACTTTGGTCTCGTTCAGATGATACAGTCTTGCTACATGCTGTGGGAGAGTGTGAATGTGCATTCCCTGCCCACCAGGAGAACCTATAAAATCCAAACTCATATAATGTGATCTCTCTCTCTCTCTCTCTCTCCAGTAATTGACTTCATGATTTAAGCCTACCTATATTGGATTTTATGCATATACACCCTGTTCAAACATTACACATGGACATCTGGGCAATGGGCATAGTGGCAGGGCAGATGCACCCAGTGGGTACAACAGGAAAGCACAACCTCTCCTCTTCCTCCACATACTTAGAAGGAAGGTACGGGACATGAACCAAACCTATTTAATATCTACAGCTGTGTGCAGTTGTATCCATTTGGGCTTATTCGAATTAACAGATTTCTTTGCACATCTTTTCTCAGGGCAGATGTAAAGGCAAAGCAATTTCATCCTACCAGAGGCTTATCTGCTTGTTGTATATCTTTTTTTCAGAACCAGCTGTGCCCCTGGTCAATCCCACTGGCAATTGCTCAAGCCTTTTCAATGGACATTTAGAAAGCTGAGCGTTGCTTGCTTTTGGAATGGCCACCTTGCAAGGTGACCACCAGACCCTTTTAGACCCCACCAAAAGAATGACAGAACAGAATGTGTAGAATCAGAATTGAATCCATGCGCATAGCAATATCAGCACACATTCGCTAACTGGAAGAGACAGATCAGATGACTTTCTGAGAAGTTACTACATGAGCCCCTTCAGTTGGTTACAGCAGGCTTTTACCACATGCTTCTGAACAAAGGACTTGTTTGCATTAACATTTCCCGTTCTCTTGGTTTGGTAGATGAAAAAAGGTATCCTATTGCACAGGGGTTTATTCATCTTTCCCCATGTGGTCTGCATCATCCATTCTGATCTTGCAATTCCCGTCAGCTATACAGCCTACTGGTTGATCAGCGCAGAAGGCATGCTTATGGATGCGATGATGTTTGATCGCCCTGTGTGCAAATCAATGCATCATAGCCCCCTACCCCAAGTAAAAATGTCCCAAAGGAAGGGAAAGGAAAGTGGAGAAAGAAATCCCAGTCCAGACTCTTATATATTAGATATATATGGATGCTTTGAAATGCAATACTCTTTCAAACGAATGCAGAATTACTCAACACTAATCTGATGGGACAGCTTCTTTCTCCCATGGGATATAAGCAATGAGATTCTCTTTGGGAAAAACCAAGACACAGCGACCAACATTGTTGTAAACATCACTGACACCCTTCAGTGGGGAGAGAAATCTGTGACTCTCAGCTGTCTCCTTGTCATATTTCTGTTAAATGGGAGGTGGGGGAAAACAAATCATGGGACTATTTTCAAACTGAGACCATCCCAGGATTCTTGGGCAAGTTGGACTATAGCCAGTGTCTCTGCTCCTGTTGCACAGTCCTCAAAGTGCTCTGCTATTACGAGTTTCACTCATTTGGGCTGAATGTACACTGATGGAAGCGTAATTTGAGGTTGGGAGTCTAGGAGTAAGTTCCACTGAACACCGTAGGGTTTACCTACTTCTGCATAGACATGCGAAGGATTGTGTTGTGGGTCTTTCTTTCCACAGATAAGTGGAGTGCATTGCTATAAGCTTTATCCTGAAAAAGCAATTGCTATGCTCACATAAGGCTTATATCTTAAGAGGCTCATCAGAGGTAAAACAGTGAATGCTGCTTGACTTGACACACAGCCTAACAAATCCTCCATGTGTTCTTGTTTGCTGGAAGGCACAATTATGTGCCTATGTCGATGAAAACCTGCAAATTGCTAATGCAAACAACTCTTGTTAGTTTGAAAGGCAGACTCAGCTGAGATGCGATGTCTTGTCTGTTAATGCTTACTTACTCCTCTAGGAGCTTTGTTTTCCTACAGAGAATGCTATAAACCGCATAGCCTTTTGACTAACTGAAAAACAGCAGTAGGCTTTTATGGATGGGGTGAAAAGCGAATGATTTAGAGATATTATTACCCTCTCTCCCACTACCCATGCTTGAGGCTATATGCAGGGCTGGCCCATCCATGAGGCCAACTGAAGCAGTTGCCTCAAGTAGCATTTTGGCACTTGCCTCCACTGGGAGGAACCAAGGCTGGTCACTGGTGCATCATCTGGTAAGCATTTAGCACACTACCTCAGATGCCAGGAGGTCTTGGACTAGCCTTGGCTATATGTGATTATTCATCAGAAGTACATACATGTCTTGCCAACATCCTGGTTCCACACACTGAATGACTTTTCTCCTAAGCAATTAAATGGGCCTATCTACTCAGCATACATGCCAAAGACACAGGTCTCTTGGCTTCAAAAAAAACAAGTAACCACTTGACCTGTGTTGATGATGTTATAGTAATCATGATGGATAAAAATAACTACAACAAATACATTTAGTATACATCATTCTTCGCATTGTTATCTTTTGGGAGAGGGACACATCTTTTCATTCAACTGTAGCGGAATTTTAAGCAGACTGATAATTAATAGGACCAGGAAGACTGGTGAACAAGGAAAAAGTATGGGTTTATTGTTACGCAGCGCAGTGGACAGCACCCCCCAGGAGGGGAACTGACCCTTTGCTCCATGTGAGCACAGTTTTTATACATTTCCAAGAAGAACATCACATGGTTGCTGAGAATGTGCATAGTTACAGAGTAATACAGAAACACAATGGGAACAATAGTGGGCTGCTCTGGGTGGAGGTCTTCTAGATGGTCCTTGAATGGTTCGATCGTTGAGTCCTGGGAGACCTGATTGAATTTGTTAGCCTCCCTTTTCCCCAGAATTAGCCTAATGTGTGTGTTTCTACTGAGAGGAGAAAACAAAAGGAGGTTGCCAAATGTGAGATTTTTCCTGTGACCTGGGGAGGCAGATATGAACAGAGACCAGAAAAATATTTTTCTGCATCACATCCTTTCATTCATCCTATCTCCAATCCTATCTCCCCCCCCCCTACAGTCGCACCAAAAACGGGTGTGCTGAATCCAGTGGGGGGGGGGCAGATTGGGAGGCTTTAGAGGGGAAAGGGGAATTATTTTCCTTTACTCCTCTATAAGCCTCTTGCTCTGCAATGGGTCTCTGAGAGAAAGGGGGCAGGGAGGCTTGCAAAACAGGGGATAGGATCCAGCGCACGCCATTGCCGCTGGATCCACCTCTTTCCTCAGCCTCCCTGACCCCCATTCCTTCCTTCTCCCCGCCCAGTTTCACCCCCTCCCCGCCCCCACCGCTGCCTTACCTGCTCCAGTGGGTGCAGCAAGGTCCAGTGAGGGCAGGAGAGTGCTGCCGCCTTTTGTGGCAGCGATCCCAAAATCGTTGCCGATGGAGTGCTCCGTGCACTGTCAACAATCATTTTGCGACACTTGAACTCTGTTCTGCTCTCACAACGCGTTCCAGCCAGCATCCCAATCCTGTATAGGATTGGGCTGCCCATTATTATGTAAACTGGTTTGTGAACTGTTTAGTTGAAAAGTGGCATACAAATACTGTATCTGTAATAGCATGTGTTTTGATAATCTCAGAGAGTATGAGATTATATCTGTCCCTTTTACAAAGGCTCATATGATATGTTCTCACTTGAGCAATAAGATCTAGTTATAGCCTGAGCGGTACAAAGAGTAATATTAAATGAGAGAGAAATAAATAAGTAAGCAAATGGATAACAAACATTCATTTCTGCTCCTTCACAAATGACCAGAGGCCAGACTTCACTTGTGGCTGCTTCTGACTTAGTTGTGTATCCAAATGCCACCCCCAGAGAACATTTAGGACTCATGTTCACTAGGCATGATGCTTAAATATCTCTCAGCCCCTTAAGGAACCATACATATCTTGAGGAGGATGGTAGTTCAAATATTGGTATTTTAGTTGCTTTGACAAAGGTCTTCATTTTGGCCTTCTGCTTCTTTGTGGGAATGCCTGGGGACCTATTAGCACTGAGTATATCAGTGATGACCATGCTGAACTGAATTGCTCGTTCTGACTGTGCGCACACACACCAGAAGTGTGACAGAGAATGACCCTGAAGTCTCAGTACTGTACTCATTGCAAGTGTGGAGTTTGTAAGAAGTGCAGTTTAAAGGCTCTCCTCCTAGCAGGAGGCTTCTATAACGAACTTGGTAATGATCTTACATTTACTGAGCATCTTTCATCCAGAAGAATTCCTTGACAAATTGATTTCCACAGTATATCTCTCCCTCTCCCAGCAGCCAAGTGCTTAGGCAGCTAGTTTTATTCAGTGCAGGTAACACTATGTAATGGATCATGACATGCCAAGCACAACAATTCATAACCCAAAGGGGAAGGGTCAGTTGTTGGAGACTACATATAATTACTCACAACACTGGGATTCATGGGATTCATCTTTCAAAGTAAGGCATGCAGCCTTCCATGACAAATGTTTATATGTTTCACTGATGTCATAATGGAGCGAATGCCTGGCAGACACATTTGACAGAAGCTTCAAAGCAGTTATAGGCTGGGTTCGTTCCCATATCAGGTATCTTTGTACAGTTGGGGCATGAATATTCAAAGAACATTCATCGTATGCCAGGAAAATAAAGTTGTAGTTCAAATATCAGTTTTCTCATTTTTAAATTGACTAACTAAAGGAAGTAAAGCGTTGCGGCAGTGCAGGGAGCCAGTGCGCCGGTAGAAGGCTGGAGTCTTCCCATGCACGCCGGCAGTGCCGGAGGCCCTCCAGAGCAGGTAAGCCCAGTGCAGTGGGAGGAACAGGCGAGAGGAGGGCAAGCAGGAGGTTGAATGGGGCAGAGGGAGGATGGAACGGGGAGGAGATGGGCTGGGGGTGGGATGATTGGGCTCAGGAGGGGGGCAGGTGCAGTAGTGCCTGCACGCAGAATCCTGAAACCCCCCCCCCCCCCGCCTGCACAGATCAACATGAACTTGTGCCAGCAATATCACTGGTGCAGGTTCGAGTTGAACCGTTGCAGCTACTGGGGCTTACCCCAGGACAAGGGGACAAATGTTTTTGTATACATTTATACTACAAAATGTATACATTTATACAAAATCCCCTGCATGATGCAGTGGAAGCTGCGCTGGCACCACTGCATTGTCACGCAGGGATTTAGGTAGGATTGGGCTGCTCCAATATTACAATATTCAAATTTGTATTTTATATAACAATTCCAGCACATACATTAATTTGCATCCTTTTCAGGTGAACGGCTGGAAAAAGTCTAGTCCTTCAAATGTCCATTCAGATCTAGGAAAACAACAATAAATAATAATCCTGAATCATCATCCTGAGGAAAAGAATAAAGCCTGGAAAATAGGCAATGCTTCAGTTGTGGAAAAAAGGGTACAGCACTGAACAGTGCTTCTAAATAAATAGTAAGCAAGATGTACAGTACTCCTCTTACCATTCAAACCACCCTAATAGCAGATGCTCCGTGTTCCAGCCGCATGCTACGCGCTGCGGCAAGGAGAGTCATGCCGGCCACATGACCACGGAGGCGTCTTCGGACAACACTGGCTCTTCGGCTTTGAAATGGGGATGAGCACCACACCCTAGAGTCGGACACGACTGGACTTAATTGTCAGGGGTCACCTTTACCTTTTCAAACAACTATCTAAACCATACGTTCCCATCCTTTTTGCCTGCTTACCATTTACGTGGGCCTCCAGCCATCCACGTACCTCCAGAAGAAAGTGTCAATGACGTCATTAGCACTTATTTCCAAGTTCACAGCTGCGCTGGAGCTTGGAAAGGCATTCCCTATGCCTAGAGCCCACGCACTTGAGCTTTGCTGGCTTGGTAGAGCTCGAGCTGCTGCTTTTCGGGCTCCGACGTGGTACTGCATGGCCAAGATGGTAGCTGCCATCTTGGCCGCCGGCAGCCCGCGTACCACCAGCCTGTGGTCTGCATACCACCAGTGGTATGCGTACCACAGGTTGGGAACCTCTGATCTAAACTATAGTACTTCAACAGGTACTTTATATATTGTTGTCATCTATTTTCCATTACCTTCTGTAGAATAGAAATAGCAAAGCAAAGGAGATATACTGGTAGTGTCTTAAACTAACGGCGCAATACAGTATAACGAAGCGCTGGGGGAGCGCGTGCTCCCCCCGGCACTGGGTGTCGTAAATGCGCTGTAAAGCGTGTTTACGACACCCGGACAGTAAAGGCCCCCAGCACAGAGGCCAGTGGCCCTCTCTCCCCCCGGCAGACTGTCCCCGCACCCACCAGGCAAGGTAAGTCCTGCACCGGCCGGGGCAGGGGTAGGGCGAGGGTGGACCAGGCAGTGGTGGAGGGCAATCATTGGTCGTCTCGGGCCAGGAGAGGGTGGGGATATCGGCGGCAAGATCCACTGATATCCAAAGCCCTATCTTGGCCCTGCCTTACATGGAGGCCTCGGATGTACGCCAGCTCCAGAGCTGGCATACATTCAAGTAGACCCATTGGAGCTGGGCCGCCTTGCACCCGGGGAAGGGGACGATTGAGGTGCCTTGAGGGACAGCCCGGGACCTGGATAAGATACGGTGGGTGGCTGGCCCTTTAGGCCGGACATCATATCTTACACATGATTGGGCTGTAATTGGTGAAAATCAATTCACCATCAATATTCCTTCACGTTAAATCAAATGGAAAAACACATCCTCTAGACTGGTCACTGGTCTGATAGTCCTTCTTAGCATACCTTGAAATCAAGACCACACCTTGGAATTCATAAACATTATAACATAACGAACATTGTGAAATTCATAAACATTATATACACTTTTGGTCATTGCAACGTATCTTGTGCAGTTCAATTCTATGCATGTTTATTCAGAAGTAAGTATCTCTAAGTTCAATGGGGCTTACACTTGTGTCCAGTAGCGTCCCGACGACGCACGACACCCCAGAGCGGGGGCGCGCGTCACCCTTAAGGGAGAGGCTCCGCCCCTGCGCGTGACGTCACGCGCAGGAGCGGAGCGCCCTCCCCGCTCCGTTTTCGGCTCATTTTGGAGCCGAACGGACACCGGGGAGGGCGGGCGGGCCCGCCTCCAACAGAAAACTGTAAGTGGGGGGATCGCGCGTCACCCCTATACGTGCGACGCCCCCCGGCGGCACGCCCCCCCGCTTCCCCCTGTCGATGCCAGTGCTTGTGTCTGTCTCTAATGTTCAGGACTGCAGCAGGAGACTTTTTGCCATCCTAACTACCTCCAAGAAGGGGGTTCTTGAAAAAAGAAAAAAGACAGTCCTAAAAACAGAGCAAGAACCACATCATGTTTTAGAGGAAAGTGAAAAGCTGATGACTCAAGCAGAGAAACCTATATCAAATGAGTTGCCAGAAGAAACGTTTTGCTGGACATCTTTTGCTGAACATAAATTTCAAGGGGGGGGGGAATACAGTAACTCCTTTGTATGTTAATAAATGTTAAATGCATAGAAATTCACAATGGCAGACCACCGTTGGGAAGAGGAAGGTACTGGATGGTTCATGTTTAATTACACTCTTTTAAAAGTCCCTCACAATCCTTTTAGAAAACATAAAAAATTCAAGTTGCCATCTGGAACCATTCACTAATTTTGCATAAATCTTACAATCTGACAGAACGGGCTGAGGGAAGCAGTATTCCACACTCAGCATGTCATTCCTGTTTGTCCTTTCACAATGCAATATGATAACTTTTGACAACTATATCTGATAGATTCAAAAATTCTAGGAAACATTTGATACAGTACTATGCAGATATGCATTATATACTTCAATTATAATAAGAGGAAGTTCCTTTGGAATGTTTGAGCATAACCATATTGCAAGTGGAGAACATATCATTTTTATGGCATATATTTTAGAAGCTATGCATGTTCCATGAAATATATGAGAACAAAAGAGCTTTGCAGGACAGAAAAAGTCAAATCTATGTTATTAAAATCTTGTTAACTGTCAAGGCATGCTAGCATTTTTAACACATGACTTACAATGCAATCCTGTGCATGTTTATTTGGAAGTAAGCCCCAGCAGCTTACTCTCTAGTAAGGCTGCAATTCTATACACACTTTTCTGGAAGCAAGCCCCACTGAACACAATGGGCCTTACTTTTGAGCAGACATACATAGGATTGTACTGCAGATATGTTTAGGATTGCAGTTTTAGTGAGCAGTGTGCTTTCCAAAAAATACTGCTTTTCATTTTTTTAATTCTGCTTAAGTTATCACAAATGTTTTAATCGAAGGTAAGAGATTGGAAACTAATTTACAATGGATTTCCACCCAGAGCGATTAAAGGCTTTCAGCAAGAAGGCCTTGGGTTGGGCAGATGCTGTTGCAAAGAAAACAGTATTTCTGCAGTGCCCTGGATTAACATTTTTAACTGAAATGTGTTGTGCAGAATGATCTGATACTTTGTGCAGCTTTTTCCTTTCTCCTTCCTGAATTTCAGACGTGTGTTATTTTCCTCCAGAGTACGGATATCGAGTCACCAGATATCTGCACACTCACAGTGCAATCCTGCACAAGTTGTGGTGGCTGGCCTAAATGGACGGCCGCTGCATCCTGCACAGGATGTGGGTCACACCGGGGGCTCACCTGAGGGGAAGGGGATGTTTGTCCCTTTCCCATGGTGTAAGCGCTGGAGGCCCCAATGGGCCTCCTCAGATGTGCGCCAGCACATTAGCTGGCGCACAACTGGGGAGGCTGTGTAAGGCCTGCCTGCCTGGGAAGGGGCATTGGATATTGGCACAACCCAGCGCCGATATCCCTGCCCCCTCCCAGGCCGGCCCGGCCAATGGCCCCCTCCCTCACTACCCCTGCCTGCCCTCCCCACACCCTCCTGCCACCCAGCACAGACCTTACCTCTGTGCGGGTGCTGCTTACTCCCAGGTTGTTGAAAACTTGCCTTACGGCATGTTTGCAACACCCTAGACCGGCGGAGTGAGAGCTCTGCTGGCCTAAAGTAGGACAGGATCAGACTGTGAATCACATGGACCTAGGTGTGCATGCCAAAAGCACAAATCCATTGGCTTAAAAAAAATGACTTGGTCTATGCTTTTATAATATTAGTTATTATCATGGGGATAAAAAGTAACCAGATGAAATTATCTTCAAATATATAGCTTTTTACGATTTTGAATATATCCAGGTGCTGACCTTTCTGTGAATTTTCTGTGAATTTTACCCTGCCCTGCTGCCTTGTTGTCCTGAAAGCTGAAATTGCCCCTGAAGCACAGAATTAGAGCTGAGCTTGGCTTTATAAAACTACTATTCTTCCAGGAAAAAAAAAACCAACTGAATTCAAATAAGAGCATAGGTCACAGAACAATGTTGTTCTCATTTTCTCTTTCTAGTTTCTACCCTAGTGAATAGCAATTGGTTAAATGACCTCTTTTCTCAACCATTGATTTGGAAACTTGCTACTAATTGATTTCCCTCATTCAACCCAAAGCTCTAGAAATCCATCCAGGCTTTGCAGTTTGCTTGTGAGATGTGTAAACTTGCTTGGTAATTTGCTGGGATACACTGTAATTTAGTGTCCAGCAGAAAACTACTGTGTCCTCAGCTGCAGAAGAAATTAGAGGAACTTAATTTGGGATCACGAAGGGTCGGACACGACTTAACGACTGAACAACAACAACAACAATTTGCATTTTAAATCAACATCCGTAACAAGAATAGCTCTCACCACCCCCCATCTCGGTCTTACAGATTGTGTTGTGGTGTCCCAAATTGTGCAGCCTTCAGCATTCCCCTTTGACAAATTAAAATTTGTACAATACAGCACTGAAACATCCCTTTGTTGAACTGCTTATTGACAGTCCTAGCCTCAGGCCATGCCACTAACATGAGCCCCACTGAAATGAGTAGTTTTGAGCAATTTGTTTCATACTATTTGGTAAATGTGAGGGAATAAGCTTGCTCCCTTCATGCCAGTGATTCATTCAATGCCATGGGAGGTTTCTTGTGTCAGGGCAAGGACCTGAAGCTGTTTTAGAAGTGAATGTTGCTTCCCATATCTTACAATAGCTGCTTGTTTGTTTTCAGTATCTACACCCCATGGCAGAAAAGGAAGGATGCCACTTGCCATATGCGAAGGGCTTTTCCCTCAACACTGATTCATCACAGAAAATCATCATATGGGATTGAGCATCTGATTTATGGGGCTCATGAGGTAATAGTTCAAGAAATTAAAGCAGGGAGTCTTGAGCCCAACAAACCTTTGCTCTTGTTAGCCTCCTATAGTCTGGCATACCAGTAGCCAGAATGCCTGTATCATGAAGGTTATTGAAGGATCTTTTCAAACAATGTTTGTGAAGTACTTGTCACTCATTTGTTGTGTACATGTCTCTCTCTTTCCTGAAGCTTCTGATATCACGTTTCCAGGGCCTGAATCACAATTTGTTGCTGCAAAAATGCAATTTTATTGTAATGTGTAATAACCTTGAAAAAGGTCCTAAACATCTTTTATTTCCCTATGGTCCTGTATGCTCAGGGTGCCTCTTTTTTTAGGCCACATTGTTACAGTATTCCTAAGCAGTGGTGTAGTGGTAAATTTTAAAGTGCAGGAGCTTCTCATGTCACCACCCCGTAGCCATGATCCCATACTATATGTTCCTATCATTTTGTTTTTAAAAGAATTCAGTTGATAGGTAACCCCTCTCTAGCAGTACCCATCCAATTTTGTATCCAGTGTTACAAGTAACAAACACAGTGTTTAAAAGTTTTAAATTAATCCATCCCCATGCTGCCATGAACCTCTCCCCTCCAAGCAAACATCCATCCAGGGATATTTTTCCGTTACAAATTGCGCTCTCACACAAATGCACGCCGCGCGCGCACGCACACACGTTTTTATTAAGCAGCATCTATCCAGGGCTTTCCCCCTCAATCTCAGATCACACAGAATGAGTGTATGTGTGTGCATGTGTCTGTGTTAAAATTAAATTCATCCATCAGATTCCCCCGCCCCCATGTAATCAATTCATCCAATTTTTTCCTGGTTACAAATCTTTAGGCACAATCCTATGCAAGTCTACTCAGAGAAGAAAGTCCCGCGGAATGTAATGGGACTTACTCCTAGGTGTGTGTGTATAGGATTGCAGCCCTAGTCTCTTCTGCACGGGCACATATAGTTTAAAATGATTAAAAATCCATCATATCCGGATTCCTTTCCCCCTCCCTTAGCAATTCGTTCAGATTTTCCCCCGCCCTAAGGCTAACAGTAACATCAGGTATTATTCGCTTCGCACTCGGCCCTTTTCTCTGGCGAAAAGTGCCACAATCCCCCGAGGCGGAGGGGAGGTAGAACATCCAAGTTGCTCTGTCGGTAACGTGAAGGGAGTGATAAGTTGAATCGATCAGAGTCGCTGAGCTGGGTTAGGGAAGGAAGAGCAGGGACCTGTCTGGAGGGAGAGCCAGAGGCTCTCTGTGCAGGCTGGCTCAGCCTGCCTGCCTGCTTGCTGGCGGGTGAGCAGGGAAGCCGGTCTTGATGTGGCCTACAGCAAAAGCACCCCCTGGACACCCAGGCTGCCGCTGTCTTCAGCAGGTCGCCTGCGTACCGTAGAAGCGCAGAAGTCTCCTCCCAGGTCCACGGAGGAGGCCAGAGTACAGCCAAACTGGAGATTCTCGTGTGGGACTTAGTTGCCCACCTCTTTTAAGTTTGTTGTTGTTCAGTCGTTAAGTCGTGTCCGACCCTTCGTGATCCCATGAACCATATCCCGCCAGGCCTTCCTGTCCTCCACTATCTTCCTGAGTTCGCTCATCTTCATGTTTGTTGCATCGGTGATGCTGTCTAACCATCTCATCCTTGGCCTTCCCCTTCTCCTTTTGCCTTCAATCTTTCCCAGCATCAGAGTCTTCTCCAGAGAGTAGTGGAAAATACTGAAGTGAACAAGCCTCCATGGAGAAAAGACTTTACTGAGCTCTTTCACGTACTTTCCCTCTTCTTACAAAGCATGACATACCGTATTTGGCATTAAGAGTCAAAAGTGGCGCATTCATTTCCTGCGGCCATCTGGAACAAAGCAGTGCCCACTTTTTCTGGCCACCCGCTTTTTCAGAGCCTCACAATGCGGCAGCGCTATCGGTGTCCTTGATAGAGAGAGAACGGGAAGTGTTTTTCGGAGATTTTCTGCCATGCTTTGAGAGAGGCTTCACTTCCCTCAAAGCACACGCGTTTCTTTTGTCCAACTGTCGCCTCTGGCCAAACAGGTGTTTGAAACAACACAAAGACCTGTTTTTCCCAGAGCGGAACGAGGGCTGAGTGATCAGCAGCAGCAGCAGCGTTCCCTGCAGCAAACGGCCTTCCGCTCTGCCTCGCAGCGGGAGAACCGGGGCAGCAGCGCAGCTGGAAAGGGGGAGGGCGAAGGGAAAAGGCTGGCCGCAGAGACTGCAGGCAGGCGCTGCCGGCTTTTTTCCCAGCCACCCCCGCTGCACTCCTGAGCAGCCGCCTGCCGTCCCAGTGAGGTTGCAGCAGGGAGACGGAAAGCGCGCCCTCTGGGGCTGGCTCCTTCCCCGCCAGAGACCAGGCGAGCTCCTTCTGGCCCCAGCATGTCCAAGCACGTTTTCCTCACAGGACCACCAGGTAATTCCGCGAAGGAAGCGGGGCGAGCCCCACCTCGGGTCAGCCTCCTCGCCCCGGAGGGTTGGTCGGAAGCACAGGCGCTCTGCTGCCCCCCGACCTGCATCGTCGTTTGGCAAAGGAGGCGCACAGCTCACTCTTCCAGTTCCCGCCCCCTGCTGCTCGCTCACGTGGGAATCTTGGTTCATGGGATCTACTTCTGAGTAAACGTGGCTAGGATCGCCTGGTCGACATTCACAAGCATTCTCTTTCCTGCCCCCAACAAGCCACAACCCCCGGGCCCGAGTGCTTTTGCAGATAGGAACAAAGGCTGGCATTCTCTGCCTTTATATAGGCCAGAGCCTAGCCTAACCATGTTGACTCGGATGTAAACCCCATTGAGTTCAGTGAGGCTGCTTTAAACTATAATTTATAATAAGCCTACCCTGATTTAAATTGCAGTGTTGAAAAAAAGTATGTCGTTTGCGCTGCTGTGCTGTTTATATATGGTACTTTTTTTTTTAAAAAAAGTGTAAAGTGCTTTCTAATCTTTACTAGAAGCCTGAAGGCAAAGAAAATTGCCTGGTTAGTTCACATCAGTATGTGACATTTTTAACTGCCTGCTGCCAATCCTGCATTGCTTCTTGTCGGTTCCTTTGTTGTTCTGTTTCCAACTATCTCGACTGAATAGTACAGTACTGAGTACCCAGAAACGTTCCCCTTCCCCCATACATTAGCACATACTCTGAAATTGAGCCCACCTACAACTTGCAAATAGGTACAGGTATCTCATTTTCTTCTTGCATAACATTATTATGATCATAATAGCAACACTTACATGCTTTCTACCCCAAGACTGTAATCTTATGCACTCATATAGTCATATTTGAGAGAAAGATCCTTCAATTCAATAGGACCTACTTTTGTGTAAGTGTGTATAGGATTGGGCTGCAAAGGTCAGTGCACTTAAAATACTGTATATTATTTAGGGACACCATTATGTACTGTATAATGCCACTTAAGAGAGAAATGTGGAATTGATTAACTAACTTGACAATACATGTTTTTAATTACATAGCATGATTTTTTTCCTTTGCTTTGCATGCATTGTTAACTTCTATTTCTGTCTCCTAATAGCTCATACTTCATTTTTGGGTCCTCACACAGGTTTTGATTGAAACTACTGCAGTGCTTCCACATCACTTAAACTGCAAACATCAGCTCTTTTCCTTAACATTTAGTTTGTGGGACTTAATTTTTAAAAACTGATTTAGTATGTCATATCTAAATAATGTACAATTATAGAACAAATTGTCCTCCCATTTTATTGGAATAAATTAGATTCCTGGAGGTTTAAATTATGACCTAAGTAAACAGAGTCATTTTTCAGTGGATGTTAATATGATTATACAAGATGATAAATAGAACTGGGAGTGGGGTGGAGGTTATATTAGTAAGCAAGACTTTTTTTATCGTGTAGCTTTCTGTCTAGCAGCGAGGGAGGTGATGGACCTTGCTTGTTATTGGTTGGGAAGTTCTTAATAGATGACCCACAAGATCAGTAAGTGTTCTTGTGTTTTTGTAGGCTCTCTCTCTCGCTCTCGCTCTCTCTCTGATCTTTGAAAACTGATTTGGGAATGCATCCCAGAAATGTCAAAGAATGTCTTTTGTAATTATATATGTGAATATTGACCCAACATACATAACTTGCTCCAAAGTGAAAACAGCTCCCCCCTCCATTTGCAAGGGTTGGCCATTCCTCCTCTGCAGAAGCAAATGGGGATGATCCCTGCTCCAGTCATGGTGCGTAGGAGTACTTTTCTGATGGATCAGGGCCATCGTGTTTTGCCTCCATGTTCCCAGCTCTTGTAACATGCGACCAACAGGAGGAGCACAAAGACTTACAATATGTTGGTCCTCGTGTGCATATGGTGAATTGTACTAGTATGCATAATATCAGGTGCAGGCTGTAATGGGGAAGCCATTTGGGGTGACATTTTTTATTACAACTGTAATGTGTTGTAGATAGGAAGAAGCTTCAAGAAGGAACCATAACAGTCCTAAAATATGTACAGTCGCCCTCGTCTTATGTGAGGGTTACGTTCCGCAGTTAGCGCCTAAAGCTAAAATAGCATATACTGAAAATGACTTTGAAAATCTCTTGCGTCCTGAAAATACGTAATTAAAAATTATGAGAGGCAGGGGAGAATTGAGACCAACTAAGGGAACAGCAGGTTCATTCTCCCATCTCATGCTCATTCTTAGACATGTATTTAATAAGTGGAATGGTGGGCACAATCGCCTGCACTATTTAAACTGTTGTTTTTCTCTGCTGGGGGTGGTGGTTTGCTGCTTGCATGTAGTTGAATTCATGCAAGTCAACTTGGCATAAGGCAAGGGGTGACTATATATTTTTGCTTCATAGCTCCTTTGGAGTTTGACCAATCAGTCCTACTAAAAATGTGACATAACAGATGTTCTTTCTGTTATAGGAATTGGAAAAACAACATTGATCCAAAAAGCCACTGAAGTTTTAAAGACATCTGGTGTCCCTATTGATGGATTTTACACAGAAGAAGTGAGAGAAGGTGGCCGGAGAACAGGATTTGATGTTGTCACCCTGAGTGGAAGAAGAGGAATTTTGTCTCGAGTTGGGTACTGATGTTTTAAATGATACATTGTAGTAGTACTGTACCTAGTTTGCAAACACTTTCATGGAAAGCATAACTTGTCCCACAGTGTGTTGTTACTGTCCACTGTTTGTTACTGTCCACTGTAACAACGTTTGGTACAAGTGCTGAGGAAATCAACACTGTACTGTACTCCCAGTAAAAAATATTTGCAAGCTTCCAGAGCAGGGGTGGCCAACCTTCCACCATTAGGGTTTCTGCGTTTTTAGAGTTGTGTAGAAGACAGAATCTTGGCAGCTGCAATTGCTGATGGTGCAGCTAAAGTAGCTGCACCTGCTGAAATGCCCTCCCCTATACACCCATTAAAGGGCCAGGAGCGAGCATTCATGATGAAAGGTTGACCACCTCTGTTCTAGAGCAATTATATGGGTGGTTGGGCCAGTCCCACTCCCTGATCTGTCTCCCCTGGGCCAAGTGTCATCCTGGTCCTGGCAGGCAGCACCACGTCCTGGCTCTAACTCAGGGGTGGGCAAACATTTTGGCCCAAGGCCTGCATCAAGGCATAGGAATTGTATGGATGAACAACATATGTATACTTGCTACATTGTTGTTAAGAATATTTATCACTTTTCAGCAAAGAAGTTCACAAAGCAGTTAGCAAAATAAATGGTTCCCAGTCCCAAAAGGGCTCATGATTTTGAAAAAAAAAAAAAGATGTAGAAGAAACATCAGCAAACAGCCATTAGAAAAAATCCTATGCTGGGGTGAATAGGGACAGTTGTTCTCCCCCTGATAAATATAAGAGGAGCACCACTTAAAAAGGTGCCTCTTTGCTCACTTAGCAACAGGGGTTATAGTTATTATATCATCATTTTGTTTTAAAAATAGTTACATTAAAGACAGTAACCTTCCCCGTCTCCCACACACACACACACACACACACACACACACACACACACACACACACACACACACACACACTTTTTTCTGTTTTAAAAACTTTAACATTAATCCATCTCCAGGCACATACAACTGCCCCCCCCCCCAAAGTAAGCATTCATCCAGGTTTTTTCCCTTGAGTTAAATCACAGAGAGAGAAAGTTAAAATTAAATTAATCCATCAGATCCCTCTCCCACCCATGTAAGCAATTCATTTAAGTTTTTCCCATTTACAAAACACACAGAGAGGCAGAATGTTAAATTATTTAATCCATCATCTCCAGGTTCTTCCCTCCACTTGCCAACTCACCCATATTTCCCCCACCCAAGCCCTAACATTAGGCACCTCTGCACTCACGTGCGCGTGCGCACACACACACACAGACACGGCTCTTTTCTCTGGGAAGAATTACCACAGTCACTGAGGGTGTGCAGGGAGGTAGAAGATCAAAGTTTCTCTCACAGTACATTGGAAGAAGAGAATGGAAGTTAGTATTTGAGTTGACAGGAACCACTATGCTGGGCAAGAGGAGATGGGAGGCTGCCTGGAGCAAGAGGCAGAGGCTCTGTGCTCAGCTGACTGTCTGCCTTCCTCAGAGAGAGAGAGAGAGAGAGTGCTGACGTTGATGTGGACAGCACACAGGGCTACAGCAAAAAAAACTCTCTGGGTGCGCCCTCAGTTGCTTCTGCCCCTGACCTGCACAGTCTGCTGCCGACTCCAACGTGGAGGGCTAGATTGCTCTTTGAGTCAGAGTACAGTCAGAGGGCTAGGTTGGAGGCTCTCACAGGCCAGATTCAGTCTGTGGGCCTTAGCTTGCCCACCTCTGCTGTAGTGACTATGTTTTAGTATAATACTGTGCTTGTTTCTCCAGCCAGGACAGACTGGGGGTACTAGCAATGAACTGGAGCAGCAAACAGAGATGTAAGGACATTAGAAAGGAAAGGGCTTAACAAGCTGTTGGGAGAATTTGACATCCTTTTGTGGCCTGTGGACTGCCTGCTGAGGAACAGGATTCTAGCGTGTTCATTGTTCTTTTTGGTTGCAATATTTAATTTTTTTAATTTCTTTCCTTTATTCAGCTCTGGTCCTCCAACTGCAAGGTGTGAATACCGTGTTGGCCAATATGTAGTAGACCTAGCTTCTTTTGAACAGTTGGCTCTTCCGTTGTTGAGAAATGTGAGTAGTATATTGGAACTTCTGGAAGACAATGTGATCAATAGTTTGCAGTGAAATGAAAATACATTGGTTTTTTTTTGTTTTTCAACGACTTTCTGTACACAACAAACATGTAGAAGGTAGTGTTGCTTTCATGAGCATATGGTTGCACTTCATTCTTTTGGTAGCACGTTCCTAGATCTTGGAATGGCCCTGCATGGACACTCAATCATTGCAGGGTAGGGGAACCTCTATTCTTACTGTATGAAATAGACTTGAGAAGCAGATCTTGTAAATTGAAATATCCTTTTCTGGGTTTTCCTGCATGCATGGATAGTGCCTTCTTTAGAGCTCTGATAGTGAAGTGCTTCCAGAGTGGCTTACAATAATTAAAACCCATCCCTAAGAAACAATATAAAATATAAAAGATACATGGGCATGCATATTCGCTCCTGACAGTTGATGGCAATGAAACACAACTGTATATGTATTTACTCTGGAGTAATTTCCACTTGTGTTCAATGGGGCTTACTCCCTAGTAAGTGTTTTAGGATTGAAGCTGGGCAGCCCAATCCAATGCAACTCCCTATGTGGCGATGCAGTTGCGCCAAAGTGGCACCCACTGCATCCCATGGGGGACTTTCGGCCTCCAGAGGCCTCCTTATGGTAAGGGAACATTTGTTCCCTTGCCCCAGGGCAAACCCCTGTCAATCTGTTGGGTCTGCTTGGACCTGAGTTGCGGGATTTAGGCTGGGAAGAAGGATATTGGCATGCACCGCTGCTGCTGCTGCTACTACTCCCTTCCTGGTCTCGATCTTTCCTCCTCCCCACCCCATTGCCGCCCCATTCCTGCCCCTCCCTTTCCCGCCCTGTTCTGCACCCACCTTCCTCCCATCCCATACACTGACAGTGATGCTGGCAGGTTACCTGCCACAGGTATCCTTTTGCTGCTGGTGTGTGGAGCTGGCCACTTGCCTCTTGTGGCAGTGGCCAGGCTGTGAGGACTGGTGTGTTGTGTTTTGCGACAGCTGGGAAGTGCCTTACGCCACAGGAATGCTCATTCCAGTGACGCAAGGCCCTAATAGGTTCGGGCTGTTCACCTAGGTTCTAGTCTCTTCCCTTCAGAAGGAGGGAGCCAAGGGAAGTGCTGGTAGATTCGGGCTAGCTGATGGTAAAGATACCAGCTCTTTTGCTGATCAGAGTTCAATCTGGTCACCCTAAAACAAGCATCCTAACGATTCAGCTGCAATACAGCTCTTTGATACGCTTATATTGTTTTCCTTCTTTTTTGCAAAAGCAGAGTGCACTTTGGTTGTTTTATTTCTGTTTAAGAAGCTACAGCAGAGGTGGGCAGACTAATGACCACAGGCCTGTGAGAATTCCAGCCCTCTGACCCCCAACTCCAGTCTGGCCCTCTGCAATGGACAAAGCAGCAGACTGCTTCTATGCAGGTGAATAGTTGGAGGCGGAAGCAGCAGCAGCAACAGAAGGTCCGCATGCACCCATGTCCGGGTTCCGCGGACGCCCACGCAGCCGCACAGGCCTCACAACCGGCGGCTGAGCGGGCCTCTGCGCAGCCCGGACTAGCGCCCCTCCCCCGTTTCAGCCAGGGAACGGCCCCGCCCCCTCCAGAGCCCCAATCACGGACCCCTGACCCCGGGAGAAAACCCCAGGGACAACTTACCCGGACAGGCTCCCTCGCCGCAAACTCGGATCCTCAGCCAGGCAACCGCTAGCACCGACACGCCCCCTGCAGCAAAACAAAAGGAGAACAAGATAAAGGAGCCGATCAACAACCAAAAGGCCCGCCCCGGCCGAGCCCGACCACAGCAGCGTAGCAGCAAAGCACTACACAAACACAGCTGTGGGGAGACCATGGCAAGCAGCCTCCCGCCACGCGATTGGGTAGCCAACGCGCTGGCTACCGCCCAAACCTCTTTAAAAACCCCTGAAGGCCAATGATGAGGGTCGGTCTTGGCAGAGCGTGCCTGAGCTGACATAGAGGAAAAACAAGCGTGACCGCAGACAACGACCAGAGCCTGACGGCTAGCAGAGGAGAGGTGCGCCCAGGTGCTCGCAACCTGCATCCTCCTCTGAACCTCTGAGGCCTTCCCCCCCCTTTCCCTTCCCCTTTGTTTTTCCTTTCATTCCTCCAAACCCCCCACCCTAAGTTCACTACGGGCTACGCTTTCTGGATCGCTGCCGGCTCAGGCAGCCTCCCACCAACGGGCTGGAGCCCTACAGGACCCGACCTGACAGCTCAGACGACGACGACGAGTTCCTGACGCCGCCCCCAACTTCCCCGGTAAGAGACACCTTACAAACTGGTGGAGAAATCGGGCAGGGTAAAGGTCCCCAGGGAAAAATGGCGGCCCCTATAGATCTGACCCAGTTTGGCCAGTGGATGGCCGAACACCAGGCACGACTAATTCAGGAAATGTTTAAGCAATCCCGCGAAGAAAGGACGGCAATGGTGCAAGGACTGCGGGATAGCATAGCCGCCCTTCCGCAGACCGCTCCCGTAGTGGGCGAAGGGGGACCCCAGTTTAGAGTGACCAAATTATCGGCCGATGACGACATAGAGGCCTTCATGGTCACTTTTGAGAGGACAGCAGAAATGGCCAAATGGCCTAAAGCTCAGTGGCCCTATTTGCTCGGTCCTTACCTGACGGGCCCCGCTCAGAGTGTCTGGCGGGCACTCTCCAGCGATGAAGTAAAGGACTATGACAAGGTAAAAAGGGCCATACTCAGCCGTTATGGAGTATCCAAGGACTCATTTCGTTTAAAGTTCAGGAGTATACGGTTTAAGAAGGGTGACCGCCCCCGCACGGTGGTTTCAGAGCTCCTAGATGCCGCCACCAGGTGGCTCGAACCTGCGTCCGCCGAAGGTAAACGGATAGTGGAGCAGGTAGTGCTGGATCAGGTGTATCAAGTGTTCCCGGTGGGCGCCCGGGTCTGGGTGTCACGCAACAAACCCAAAGATTTGGAAAGTGCGATACTCCTGTTTGAGAATTATATGGAGACGGAACAAGGAGAGGAAGCCCGAGCCCCACGGGGTGAGACCAACAGGATAGAAACCCACCCGAGAGGGAGGGGCCCACAAGGGGTGCAAGGGTTAGCCCCAGGCCGCGCCCGCAGCGGAGCAAGAGGCCCGGGCTGGGGTCTTGCCCCTTTCCAGCCCGCCATGTCTCCGGCCAACCGTGGACGTAACGGGCCTAACCCAGGGGGGCCACCAGTAGCGACAAGAAGTGAGAAACCAGGGACCCCCGAGGAGCGGGCTACAGCAACGAGGGGCCCTTGTTACACGTGTGGACAGATGGGGCACTACCAACGGGACTGCCCCATGATGGAATGTGACGCTGTCTGGGTAGGCACGGCAAGCCCGCCCCGCAGTAGAGACAAAGCCGACCGCCTCATCCTCAAAGTTAGAATAGGACACCGCCTGGTAAACGCCCTGCTAGACTCAGGAAGCTCCGTATCGCTGATACGCAGCTACCTAGTGCCCCGGGGAACCCCGGTGAAGGGATGGGCCAGAGTCACATGTCTCCATAATCATAAAGAACACTTGCCTGTGGTTAGGCTGAGAGTGGAGATACAAGGACGATGTCACCAGATGGATTTCTTGAAAACTGATAGTTTGCCACTACCCCTGCTCCTGGGGAGAGACGCCCCTCTCTTTACAGAACTAGTCCGAATGGCTCTGACACCGAAAGAAGTACCAAAATTGGTAGCCTCGAACGGGGAAGATGCAGGGGAAGGACCCTCGACCCTCCACCCGGGCCACCGAGCGGACGCCGAGGCCCAGCCGGTGGAGGCACGGCGAGAGGAATGGAAAACCGACTCCGCCTTCCAACAGGCACAACAGACCGACGCTTCGCTGCAGCCCTTGATAGACGCCGTAGCGGTGAGTGAGGGCTCCATTTGCGAGCCACGTAAAGCCAAACGGTACCCCCACATCGAAAAACGGGCAGGCACATGGTGGCGGGTAGCCCCCTTTAAAGGGAAGAGTGAACCCGTGTGGCAGCTATTGGTGCCAACAGAGTTCAGAAAACCTGTGCTACAGATCGCACATGATGCCGATTGGGCAGGGCATCAGGGGCATAGGAAGACGTTGTATAGAATTCTGCAAGCGTTCTTCTGGCCCACCATAGACCACGACGTACGGGACTATTGTAGGCGTTGCCCTATATGTCAAAAGGGCAATAGCCAGACGCCGGCTAAAGCCCCTTTACAGCCGCTGCCTGTGGTAGAAACACCTTTTAGTAAAATAGCAATGGACTTCATTGGGCCGTTACCTAGGACGGCCGGGGGCTACCGGTTCGCCTTAGTGATAGTAGATTACGCCACACGGTATCCCGAAGTGGTGCCGTTGAAAACTTTACAGACCCCCGGGGTGGCGCGGGCCCTGGTACATCTGTTTGCTCAGGTAGGGGTACCAAAAGAGATCCTCACTGACCGCGGTACCTCCTTTACCTCAGCCCTGATGCGAGGTTTATGCCGCGCACTAGGGATAAAACAGCAATTCACCTCGATCTACCACCCTCAGACGGATGGTCTGGTTGAACGGTTCAACCAGACGCTCAAATCAATGCTCCGCAAGGTGGCCGCGGAACACCCAAATAAGTGGGACCGGTACCTAGATGCTCTCCTGTTTGCGGTCCGTGAAACACCCCAGGCCTCCACGGGGTTAACCCCCTTCGACCTACTGTATGGTCGGCGGCCACGAGGCCCGATCGACATCTTACGAGAAAAATGGGTCCAGAACCCAGCAGACGCACCACAGCCGCTACCCACCTACGTGGAGAACCTCCTGGAGGCGTTGGAAACGACTCAAGCCATAGCAAGAGACAACCTCGAGAAAGCGCAAGACAGCCAGAAACGTTACTACGACCGATCCGCGAGAGCCCGGCAGTTGGACCCTGGGAGGAAGGTACTGGTAAGAGGCTCTCTTTTTCCTCACCTGCCTCCACAGCCATGGGTAGGGCCGTTTCCCATTATTAGGAAATTGGGACCCCTTACGTACGAAGTGCAATGCGGCAACAGAAGACAGGCAAAAAGAGTAATTCACATCAACCACCTAAAAGCCTGGATAGAATCCGAAGCCCAAGAGCCTGTACCCGACACACCAGGAGATCGAGAGGCGTTACTCATAGTGGACCCCGAAGATCCCTCTAGGGACTGGGATACAAGCCAAAAAGAAGACGTTAACCAACCCGCAATCGATCCGTCTCTGACACTAGAGAAGCGAACACAACTACTCACCCTGCTCGGGAACCACCCCGGGGCCTTCTCCTTGGAACCCGGATCCACTTCAGTCCTAGAACATGAGATACCCACACCACCAGGAACCGTGGTTAGAGCCCCCTGGAGACCCATCCCCAAGAAAAGATGGGAGGAGGTAGATAAAGAAGTCGAAGAGATGCTGCGATATGGGGTAATCGAACAATCCCGCAGTAACTGGCGTAGTCCCATTGTGTTGGTCCCTAAGAAGGACGGGTCAACGCGCTTTTGCATCGATTTCCGGGAAGTGAATAAGGTAGCAAAGTTTGACGCCTACCCCATGCCACGCGCGGATATGCTGCTGGAAAGCGTAGGAGAAGCCCGATACCTCACGTCGTTGGACCTCACCAAGGGCTATTGGCAAGTGGCCCTGAGAGCGGAAGACAGGGAGAAAACAGCCTTCGCCACTCCGAGAGGCCTCTTCCACTTTAAAGTCATGCCCTTTGGCCTCCATGGGGCCGCAGCCACATTTCAACGATTGGTCGACATAGTGCTAGATAAATACCGAGGCTTCACCACGGCTTACCTAGATGACATCCTGGTCTTCAGCCCATCTTGGGAGGCGCACCTACAGCACCTGGACGCCGTCCTGACAGCACTACGAGCTGCAGGCCTAAAGATAAACCCCCGAAAGAGCCTGCTAGCAGCACCCTCGGTACGTTACTTAGGACACGTCGTGGGACAAGGCACTATCCGCCCGCAGCCGGACAAAGTGGACAAGATCGGTATCTTCCCTCGACCTCAGACGCGACGACAACTAAGAAGATTCTTGGGACTGGCCGGGTATTACGCCAAGTTCATCCCTCATTTCGCTACCCGAGCAGCTCCCTTAACAAACCTTCTCAGAGGCAACAGTAAGCAAAAAACGTTACCTTGGCCAGACGCAGCCCAACAAGCATTTCAAGACCTACAACACGCTTTGATAAACGACCCGGTCCTACGAAGCCCCGACTTCTCTTTACCCTTCCTAGTGCAAGCCGACGCATCAGATACGGGACTAGGAGCGGTACTGGCCCAGAGATATCCTGATGGGGAACACCCGGTGTCCTTCCTCAGTAGGAAACTCAACCCATCCGAACAACGCTACTCTACTATCGAGAAAGAGGCCTTGGCCGTCCGGTGGGCCATAGGGGCATGGAAATTTTATCTGACAGCTAATCCCTTTGTTCTCATTACAGATCACGCCCCTCTGCAATGGATCCACCGGCTGAAGGACCATAACGACCGGGTCCTCCGGTGGTACCTCGCGCTCCTACCCTTTTCTTTTTCCATAGAGCATCGCAAAGGGACACAACACGCCAACGCCGATTACTTTTCGCGATATTGGGAAGGGGTACGACAAACAGCAAGTACCATGGATGACAAGCTCTCTGATACAGACGCCTTAAGTGGGGGGGTTTGTCCGGGTTCCGCGGACGCCCACGCAGCCGCACAGGCCTCACAACCGGCGGCTGAGCGGGCCTCTGCGCAGCCCGGACTAGCGCCCCTCCCCCGTTTCAGCCAGGGAACGGCTGCAAGCTCGGGGGACAACCCCCGCCCCCTCCAGAGCCCCAATCACGGACCCCTGACCCCGGGAGAAAACCCCAGGGACAACTTACCCGGACAGGCTCCCTCGCCGCAAACTCGGATCCTCAGCCAGGCAACCGCTAGCACCGACACGCCCCCTGCAGCAAAACAAAAGGAGAACAAGATAAAGGAGCCGATCAACAACCAAAAGGCCCGCCCCGGCCGAGCCCGACCACAGCAGCGTAGCAGCAAAGCACTACACAAACACAGCTGTGGGGAGACCATGGCAAGCAGCCTCCCGCCATGCGATTGGGTAGCCAACGCGCTGGCTACCGCCCAAACCTCTTTAAAAACCCCTGAAGGCCAATGATGAGGGTCGGTCTTGGCAGAGCGTGCCTGAGCTGACATAGAGGAAAAACAAGCGTGACCGCAGACAACGACCAGAGCCTGACGGCTAGCAGAGGAGAGGTGCGCCCAGGTGCTCGCAACCTGCATCCTCCTCTGAACCTCTGAGGCCTTCCCCCCCCTTTCCCTTCCCCTTTGTTTTTCCTTTCATTCCTCCAAACCCCCCACCCTAAGTTCACTACGGGCTACGCTTTCTGGATCGCTGCCGGCTCAGGCAGCCTCCCACCAACGGGCTGGAGCCCTACAGGACCCGACCTGACAGCTCAGACGACGACGACGAGTTCCTGACGCCGCCCCCAACTTCCCCGGTAAGAGACACCTTACAACCCAGGAAGCTTGCTCTAGCACCAACCTCAATCTCTGGGCTCCCCTGTCTCTCAGCCAGCCAGGCAGAGCCAGCTGAGCACACAGTCTCTGTCTCTTGCTCCATCCAGCCCCCTGCGGCACCTCTGCTCACCCAATGTGGTGGTTCCTGTCAACTAACTTCTGAGTCTCATCCTCTCCCTCCACCATACCAAGAGTGAAATTGGGGTGCTGTACCTCCCTTCACCTTTGGCAACAACTACAGTAATTTCCCCCCAGAGAAATGGGTCATGCATGTATGTATGTATGTGTGGCTTGTGCCGAGCTGTGTAATGTTAGGGGCTTTGTAGTGGGAGGGAACTTTGGATGAATTGCGAAATCGGGGAGAGGGGGTAGGAACCTGGAAATGATGGATTAAATAATTTAAAACTCTGGAGAGGGGGAGGGAGACAGAGATTTGCAACTGGGAAAAACGTGGATGAATTGCTTTCATTGGGGTTGGGGTGTGTGTACCTGATGGATTCATTTAATTTTAACTCTGAATGTCGCTATCTGTAACTGGTTTTAACAACAGAACTCTGTGTGTGTGTGTGTGTGTGTGTGTGTGTGTGTGTGTGTGTGTATGTAATTTCTGAATGGGGGGGAGGGAGAATCCCTGGATGGATGCATATTTTGGGGAGGGGGTGCTGCAGGTGGATTAATGTAAAACTTTAAAAACATAACTCTGTGTGCATGATTTGTATGGAAATAAAACTGGATGGATGCTACTTTGAGCTGAGGGGAAATTAATTCAATTAAATTTAATTATTTTAAAAACAGAATGGTAACATATGGTTATGATGGGAGTATAAAAACATGTATTATGGCTCTCATATAACCTCAGTGTGGCTCTCAGGCCAAAAGATTTGTCCATGTCTCGACTATAGAGTACATTGTTATTGTCTGTCTGTCTCTCTCTCTCTCTCTCTCTCTCTCTAAATATCTCTCTCTCTCTCTCTCTCTCGTGTGTGTGTGTGTGCGTGTGTGTGTGTGTGTGTGTGTGTGTGTGTGTTCATACATACACATTCATGTACTATTCTAGATAGTTGCATAGGATACCTGACCAATGTGGTTGGCTTCTGCTGGCGGCTCAGATACAGAAGTGTTTTGAATATAATGCTTCTGTATATCAGGAGCAACTCTTGACAAACCAAGTTTCATGCCCCGAATCTTGCAACATTTTTCTCCTTCAGTCTGGCAGTCTGAAGGAATGATGCAAAGAATGAATGCAAGGAATGAATACTGTATACACATCCATATGATCTACAGCCCAATCCTGCATGGGTCCTAGCTCTAGGCCATTGCAAATGTGCCAGAAAGCACGTTTCCTACATGGCCTCTTATCCCGTATGTGAACCGCATTCGTTGTATATTCTGGCTGGCCATGAAAGTTTTAGATTCTGTATAAACTGTTCTATATAAGGCCAGTGATCAGGGCCGTCTCTAGAAGGGGGCGGGGCCCGGGGCGACTCAGCAGGTGAGGCCCCCCCCCCTATTATGGCCATGTGTGTGTGTAAGGTCCCACTATGGGGGAAAAGAAGCAGGATATAAATTCAATAAATAATAGTAATAATAATAATAAATAAGGCATTAAAAGTAAGTGCTTAAATTAAGATATATCCCAAAATTCAAATTAACAATAAATTTGAGCTCATTAATTCACTAATAATAATAATAAACACTTTTCTTTATTGAAATTTTAAATATACCGTATATTCAGATAACTAACCCAGCTAATAAAATGGACAAAGTAACGACTAAAATTTGAAATTAAAATACCAATTAAAGCACTCTAAATTAAATTAAACTCGCCCCCAATAAGGGGGGATCCCCATATGTATTGCTTTTATGAAGAGGCAGATAGCAAGCACATGAAAGAGAGAAAGAAAAAAGTGGGAACAAAACACCAACTAGGAAGCAAAGTAGAAAAAATGAGGGGAGAGGTGTGTAATATGGGAAGTTTCCTGAGGCAGCCATATCTTATGATGTATACAACATACTATTTTAAAGCAGTAATTTTCATAAATCTCTGCAACAGCCAGGAAATTGAAATAATCTGCGCCTACAACCCCCCCCCCCCCCCCCATGCAGAACTTTGTGCTTAGCTTCTTAGGAGAGATTTCTCTCTCATTCGGTAAATATAAGATCAGAGCAGGTTGCATGCAACAGGACATCAGTCTGTGGGAGTCCTTGATGCGTACTGACGCATCACCTTGATGCGTCAAGGGCACAAGAGGTGGCAAATTACGAGATCATTATTTTTAACACAGGGCAAAGCTTGGTCTGCTGGCATCCTTGCCTAAAGGTTCAATCCTATACACACTTACCTGGGAGTAAGTTCCATTGAAAGAAATGTGCTTGTTTCCAGCAGCGACATGGGGCGACAAGGTGCAGCTCTCCATGCCCCCCCCCCCAAGTGCAGGCCCAGGGCAGCTGCCCCAGTTCCCAAGGGATGGACCTGTCTGTGATGATGTTCTATGATTATCCTGTGGAGCTTATCCAGGCGTTGAGTCAGGGGTGGCCAACATTTTTGACCCGAGGGCCATGTTGAGGTATAGAAATTGTTGAGGACATGATGCATATTTGTTGTTATAGTTTCCATCCTACCTATATGTTACCATCATTCTGGTTTTTAAAGAATTAAATTAAGGACAGGGAACCCCTCTCCTGCCATAATAGTGTCCATCCAGTTTTATTCCCAGTTACAAATCATACACACACTGTTTAAAAGTTTTCAATTAATCCATCTCCATGCACACCTCCCCTCCAAGTAAGAATCCATCCAGGGATATTTTTTTCTCAGTTACAAATTGCGCTCGCACGTATTATGTATGATCTTTTTAAACAGTATCTATCCAAGGTTTTCTACCTCAGTCTTGGACCACACAAAATGAGTGTATGTGCGTGTCTGTGTTAAAATTAAATTCATCCATCAGATTTCCCCCCCACGTAAGCAATTCAAGTTTTTTCCAGTTATGAATCTCTCTTCTGCACACACACAGAGTTTTAAATGATTAAATCCATCATCTCCAGATTCCTTCCCCCTCCCTTAGCAATTCATTCAGATTTTTCCCCGCAACACCCCTAATGTTAGGTAATTCGCACTCGGCCCCTTTCTCTGGGGAGAATTGCTACAATCACCAAAGTGGAGAGGAGGTAGAACATCCAAGTTTCTTTGTTAGTGATTTGAAGGGGGAGGATGGGAATGAAAAGTAGAGTTGACAGAAATTGTTGAACTGGGTTAGAGGAAAAAGAGCAGGGGCTGTCTATAGGGAGAAACAGAGGCTCTGTGCTCAGCTAGCAATGCCTGCTTATCTGGGGGGGGGGGGGCGACGACAGGCAAGCCAGTATTGATGTGGTCAGTATATGGTGCTACAGCAAAAGCACTCTCCAGACACACATGCACCTGCTGCTGCTGCTGCTTTCATTTATTGCATATGCAGAAATACAACAGAAATATGCAGAAATACTACTGCCATCTCCATGGAGGACGAGATCAGAGTGGAATCAGTCCGAGTATGACCAAACTGGAGATTCTCATGGGACTTAGCGGCCCACCTCTGCTTTAAGTCATGCAGAATATTTGATGTGAACAAGCTTCCATTTCCCAATATATTTCTTGTAGTTTTCCTTTTAGGCATGATATACTTGTATTTGGCATGAGTGCAAAAAGTGGCTTGGACAGGGGGATATAACCTGGAGTGGCAGCAGCTGGCTTAAAATGGTATAGTCAGGGCGATGGTGTTCCCAGTAGCAATGTATGGTTGCGAGAGCTGGACCATAAGGAAGGCTGAGCGCCAAAGAATAGATGCTTTCGAACTGTGGTGCTGGAGAAGACTCCTGAGAGTCCCTTGGACTGCTAGGAGATCAAATCAGTCAATCCTAAATGAAATCAACCCTGACTGTTCCCTGGAAGGACAGGTACTGAGGCTGAAGCTCAAATATTTTGGCCACCTAATGCAAAGAGAGGACTCTCTGGAGAAGACTCTGATGCTGGGAAAGATTGAAGGCAAAAGGAGAAGGGGAAGGCAAAGGATGAGATGGTTAGACAGCATCACCGATGCAACGAACATGAAAATGAGCGAACTCAGGAAGATAGTGGAGGACAGGAAGGCCTGGTGGGATGTGGTTCATGGGATCACGAAGGGTCGGACACGACTTAACGACTGAACAACAACAACAAATTTCAGTAGGTATAGAATCTTCCATGTAGCTGAGCCAGCCTGACTTTGGATAGGAAAAAGCATCAGAAGGGCAGCCCAATCCTGACTAACTATTTGGCGGGTGGCCCAGGCTGCCCGCTGGATCCTATCCCTGTTTCCCGGGGTCTACTTGGTCACTTCGAGGGAAGGGGACATTCATCCCCTTTCCTTGGTGTAATGTGGGGAGGCCCCAATGGGCCTCCTTGGATTTCCGGCAGCTATTTAGCTGGCACAATTCTGAGGAGGCTGTGTAAGGGCGGATCCGGCCCGGGAAGGGGACGGGGATATGGCAGCCGCCATCCGCACCCCTCCAGGCTGGATCCGCCAATCCCCGGGCTCCCTCACCACCCAGAAAGCCCCTGCACGCGCTGGGGGATCACTTACCTCCTCCAGTGGCCGCATGGGCAATCCGGCAGCAGAGTGAGGTTGGCCAGCCTCTGTGCTGGCTGTCCTTAATCCCAAGTCGTTGCAAACGTGCTTTCAGGCATGTTTGCGATGGCTTCCAGCAGCAGAGTGCTCGCTCCGCTGCCAGATAGTTGCGCAGGATTGCGCTGAGAATTTAGCATTGATTGAATGAGCAGTAAATTTTATTACAACAATAACATCTCAGAATAGTTTATTTCAGAGGTTTGGACTCTGCATGAGTTTAATTTGATTGTGAAGCAGTCTGAAAAATATGTTTCACCTAACCAACAGCACTTCAGCTGGTTTACAAATCTCAACAATTCCAAATTGACACATCAAAATAAAGTCTGTAAATATATTGTTCGATTAAAAACTACAAATTTCCACATCAAAATTAAAAATGGTCACAATAACACAGCCAGACTATAAATCCTCCTAAAAAGATTCAAGACTGTGGCCTCAAGTTACTCAAATATTCAAGACTGTGGTCTCAAGTTAGCTCTTTAAATGCCTTCCTGAATGAAAAGGTCTTGCCCAGTTTTCAAAAATAAAGAGTTTTGGGCCGAGGGAGATCTTGGACAGTATATTCCACAGAAGGATCTCTAAGCAGGGGATCCACAGAGGACGTGCTGCTGCCAAATTAGACTGTTGATCCATATTCTAGCTCATTGTCATTGATGTTGACTTGCAGTGGCCCCCGCAAGGTTTCAGGCAGAAGCTTTTCCCAGCCCCACCTGAGAGACCAGAGGTGGAACCTGGGACCTAAAGCACATGCTCTGCCATTGAGCTACAGCCCATCTTCAAGGGTGTGCTCATCACCTGGAGAAAGGCCGAGACTTCTACTGCTGTTCTAAGTATCTTTCCTCAGGTATAGCGTCTATTGAAGTCGTGTTTAGGATTATACTGCACCATCCCTCTGTGCACCATCCTAGATGCCTTTAAAAGAGGTTTGGACAGATTCATGGAGGAAAAGACCATCACAGGTTACAAGCCATAAGCAACCTCCTGGTTTTAGAAGTGGGTTTTCTCTGTGCCAGGTGCAAGGGAGTGACAACGGGAAACAGATTATCTTGTTGTCTTTTGCTCCCTGAGGCATCTGGTGGGGCCACTGTGTGATACAGGAAGCTGGACTAGATGGGCTTTTGGCCTGATCCAGCAGGGCTGTTCTTATGTTCTTATCCCAAACCAGCATCAATATATATTGAGCCCAAAAGTGCATTTGCACTATCAGTGTATTTGCTCCAATTCTTGTAATTATTTAGTTGAAGCACAGCCCAATCCTGGCCCTGGCCAATCCGTGCCAAAAGGCATGTTTTCGACACCCTTGGAGTAAGTGGCGGAGACCGGCACCGCTTAATCTGACGGCCTCCACAAGCTGCGCTGGCCGACCCAGGTAAGGTCTGCGCCGATTGGTGGGAGGGCATGGGGTGGGCAGGGGAGGGGGCCATTGGTCAGCTGGGCTATCGGTGGCATACTCCGCCATATTCCCGTTCCCTTCCTGGGCCGGGCTGGCCTTACACGACCTCCCCTGTTGTGCACCAGGTAAAGAGCTGGCGCGCATCCAAGGAAACCCATTGGGGCCTCCGGGGCTTACACCGGGGGAAGGGGACAAAAGTCCCCTTCCCCCAAGGTGAGCTCTGGCTGTGCCAGTGTGGGCTACATCCTGGTTAGGATGCAGTGGCCTGCCATTTTGGCTGGCCGCCGCATCTTAGGCAGGACTGGACCCGCAGGGTGTTTTTTTCATGCAATGCGAAAGCAATGTCACCAGTCACAATGCTCCGTATTTTCTGTTTGTCTTGTTGTGATTTCCTTTTGTCATGGTTTCCTGGTAGGGTTCAGCCACAGAGGGGTAGGCTAAGGCAACCTAAGAACATAAGAACATAAGAAAAGCCCTGCTGGATCAGGCCAAAAGCCCATCTAGTCCAGCTTCCTGTATCGCACAGTGGCCCCACCAGATGCCTCAGGGAGCACAAGACAACAAGATAACCTGTTTCCCGTTGACACTCCCTTGCACCTGGCACAGAGTAAAAACAAGGCACAGTGACACAGACATAAGGATCCAATAGATCAGTTTAGAACCTTTTCAGTGAGAGTTATTCAAATGCAACTTTGTCATTGTACGGCATGATGTCCTGCTTGGTTACAGGCCAATTAATAGCTAACGTTCTTTGAAAATGCATGACAGACATCTGTTTCCTGAACAGTCTATTTTTTTTCAGAGAAATCACTGTCTTAAAATTGATCCTTCTGCGCTACAAAGAATAATGACTTCATTCATCCATTAATTTGCTGGATGCTTAATCATCTTATATTTTCCTCTTAGGTTGATCTTGGCAGCAGTGCAGCGAAAAAGGTCTGTGTAATTGATGAGATTGGTAAAATGGAGCTGTTCAGCCGGCCATTTATTCAAGCTGTCCATCAACTTCTGAGTGGTTCAGGAACTGTGATACTTGGAACAATCCCAGTGCCTAAAGGGAAGCCCTTGGGGCTTGTGGAAGAGATCAGAAATAGGAAGGAGGTGAAGGTCTTCAATGTAAGTAGTTCAAAGACCCATTGGGGAAGTATAGAATGACCGTCTTTAGAATGCCTTGAGTTTTAGTAGCTGTGTCTTGCCACAGTTTAGGATGTGTAGGGGAGCCCTTGCTCTGTGAAACATTGGTTGTCCTATCCTGTCCTCAGCATTGGCAGCCTCATCATATCCACTGTGGTAGATATTGTAGCACAAGCAGAGGTTTGCACTGCATCATCCCACTCAACATTCTGTGTGAGAAAAACTGAAGACCCCCTGAATTCCTCACAAAGCGTTTTCAGTGTCAATGAGAAGAACAGAGTGAATGTACTTCACTTCTGAATAAAGTACAGTTGCAGCTCTGTTCAGTGGCGTCGCTTCGGTAGGGGCGGGGCTGTAAGTATCGCTCCGTCGTAGTCTCTTTACCGAGCGAGCAGGAGGCGGCCCCGCCCCCTCACTGTCGGAGCCAGTCCCCTGCGGAGAAAGCCTGCGGAGGGTCTCTTGCCTGCTGCTTTCTCCGCACGGGAAAGGCTCCGACAGTGAGGGGGCGGGGCCGCCTCCTGCTCGCTCAGTAAAGGGTCTATGACGGAGCGATACTTACAGCCCCGCCCCTACCGAAGCGACGCCACTGGCTCTGTTAGAAAGTGGTTTATTTTTAAATCTGTTGAGACTGCTGAAAAAGTCAGTTGTAGTGGTAAATTCTGCCCACTAAGAACTCAGTCCAATGTTCTTCTGTGCAGGAATGGCATAGTATAGGAGGGGATGCAGAATTAGCATCACTGGTACATGAGCATGTTCCAAACCCTTGCTCTTCTGCTAGGTTCCAGTTAGCAACTGGGCTTGATAGAGTTCTCCCTGTCAAGCCTAGCTGCAGGTATTGATTTGAACCAGTTCTTTCACTGCAGACTATTAGTTTACACATCTGCTTTGGCTGGTTATAACTGTTGAGCAGCAGATGCCATTTAGTAGAGTTTTACCACAGATCTCATTGTACATCAGGTGTTCATATTAATCTTTAAACATCTACTTACCTGAACAATTCTCCTCTTATCAACGGAGACTGCAATTCAAACACGTGTGTACCAGAAGAGTACTAACTGAGACCCCACCCACTGGGGGCCAGGAAGGAAGGATAAAAATGTAGGAAACAAAATTAAGTAGCTCACTGCAGCTTTGCTTCATGATTGCGTTTAAGACATCAGCCGCCATAGAAATGGCTTCACGGATTCCATGTTTGTAGAGACAGCAACACTTGCCGTTCAGCCCACCCTACCCACTTGGCACTCGTTGCTCCATTAGGGCTGTTTGGTCACAGTGCCACTGTGACAACAGGAGCTGCACCTGCACTTGAAAAGGTGCAGCAGGTCTGCCAGAGCGTAGACCCATTTGTCCCTGGCACACAGTCCTCAGGCTTCCCAACCTTCCTCCCCGTTTCCTTCCTATCTGGGAGGTTTTGGCCACATCTTACTTTGTCCTTGGCTGCTTCATACTTCATGTCTCCTCTGGGCTTTACTTGTCGTCATACTGTCAGCCAGCCTGCCTAGCATTCATGTTCCCCTTTCTCCCAGACCTTCCTGATATTAAGCACTGCCAGATTTCTTCAGAGCCCCCTCCTCTGCTCTTTCTCCTTCATCTAACCTCTCCTTAGCTATTTGTCCACTCATTCATTGTCCACTCTGCACCCTTTCTTCAGCCACCTTATCCCTGGATTCACCTTTCCACCTCCTGGGATGCTTTCTAGTCCAGAGGTTCTCAACCTGTGGTACGGGTACCCCTAGAGCTACGCGAACCTCTTGCTGGGGGTATGCCAAGCCTTGCCCCTTATCTGCCCCATCAACAGCTAATTAAGTGTTAATTAACATGGATTTTATTTATTTATTTACAGTATTTATATCCCGCCTTTCTCCCCGAAGGGACCCAATTGGTAAACGGGACAATTTTAAATTGTAATAATTTTCAAAGCCCTTCTGTCTCTCTGATTTTGGTTTTGGGCTTATTTTTGTACTTTGGAAAATGTACTTTGTTGGGGTGGGGGAGGGAGGAGCTGATCTTGGGAAGTGTGACTTGGAGAAAAAAAGAGATCCTTGCATGTGTGTGTGTGTCTCTCCCCCCCACAGTTAAATAAGACATTTTTCACATTTAAAATTGTTTTAGTACTTTTTATTTAATGATTAATTACCTTATTAATTAATTGATTAATCCAATTAGCAGTTAATTAGGAGGGGTTACTTTAGAAAATTGGACCGTGATAGGGGGTACCCGGGCCTCCAAAGGTTGAGAATCCCTGCTTTAGTCCATATCCTGCTTTACAGATCTATTCCCTAGGGCCTGTGTGAGGTTTCAACCAAACCAAGCTGATCACCTTCACAGAAGCTGGAGTGCAGACATTCTGGGAGGTTGGTTCCCTGAGTAGTTGTAACCATGAACAACATTTCATGCCAGTTCTTCAGTTCAGCCAATCGGTGTCAGAAGCCATATCAAGTTTTGACATTGGTGTGTACAACCTCTGTTTTTTTAGAAGAACAACTGCAGACTAAATCATAGGGGGCCAGAGAGCTGGGACCCTGTGTAGGAGAAGATCAAGCTGGAACACATCCAGCTACATCTTGGGTCAAGATGTACCCGTGTCAATGGCTGTTAGCATCTTATCTCCACTGTGTGTCTAGTTTGCAACTTTACAGCTGGAGCTTTGTTCAGTTCTAACATCTCCCTCTGCTCTTATCAGGTGCCTACAAGAAACTTACAGAACAGCATTACAAGCAGACTCGAAAAGGATTTCTCAAAAGAAATAGCCAGGCTCTGGCTAAGTAAAGTCAAGGCCTCATTTTTGGGTCCTAACAGTATGCATCATAAATACATGGTTGTCTGGATGCATGGCTATAAGTACTATCCGATACTTTGGGGTAGTGGTTCTTAAACTGGTGGGTCATGACCCACCAGGAGAACCACATGCTGCTGTCCCCTGCCACCTTAAGTGGCAGGGACAGCATGGTGGCGGCAGCGGCAGCAGTGATCCTGGGGATTGCTGCCACTGCTGGGAATAAAACATTAGTGGTCATCATCGTCGTTCCACAGTGATCTAAAGCTTGGGGAGGCCCACAGAGGGGAGTGCAGACCTCCCTGAACCCTCCAGAGGGCTCCAGGATTTTTTCCCAGCGGTGGCAGCAATCACCAGGATTGCTGCCGCCACTGTCCCTGCCCCCCACAAACACTCAGAGTTCTTCCCGCCTTGCTGGGAGAACTTTGAGAATCCCTGCTTTAGGGGAATTCTAAACTTCAGCTGCCCAAACAGTCAGGCATCTAGGACTTTTTCAACTCTGCCTTCCATCTTCCATCACATTGTTTTCTTGGCATCTCTTTGAAAATCTCTTGTAACACAAGCATTCTTTTTATCTGCATAATAACTCTGTCTCTCGTTTGTTTGTTTCTGGCATCTGGTAACAACATGTCAAGTGCTCTTTATATTGAAACTGGAAGTACCAGACACAAAATCAATGCAGGCAAATGCCCAAGATGTTCTTGATTCATTTGTGTTAATTTATTTTGATAAAAGCTTCAAAGGATATAGATTTATAACTCCACTTCCTCTTGTACGTCATTCTCTTTTCTTTTCAAGTGCATGAGAGACTTGATCTCTGGAGGGAGTTGGCAAGCTGAGCTTTGCCTGGCCATTCGTGGGTTCCTCACTGTGTTTATGCATTCTTGGAATGTTGGCACTACCCTGTTTCCCCGAAAATAATTGACATCCCCTGAAAGTAAGACCTAGTGCATTTTCCCCAGTATGTACATTTTCCCCAGTTATATAAGACATTCCCCCAAAATAAGACCTAGTTAGGATCATCAGCCAGATGGACACGAACCCTCACCCCCCGCAACCCCCCCAGCACTTACTTTGACCAATTTAGCTTCGTTCTTTCCCGAGGGTGCAAGGCCTGGAAGGCCTGCACTTGAGTCCTCCACCATAAAGACAGAGGCGTCGCTCCGGTAGGGGCGGGGCCGTAAGTTTCGCTCCGTCCTAGTCCCGTTTACCAAGCAAGCAGGAGGCGGCCCCGCCCCCTCACTGTCGGAGCCATTCCCATGCGGAGAAAGCAGCAGGCAGGGTATCTTGCCTGCTGCTTTCTCCGCACGGGAATGGCTCCGACAGTGAGGGGGCGGGGCCACCTCCTGCTCGCTTGGTAAACGGGACTAGGACGGAGCGAAACGTACGGCCCCACCCCTACCGGAGCGACGCCTCTGCATAAAGACGATGTGCTAGAGAGGCCTGCAAGGTTGCAGCATCCTTGCAGGCCTCTCTAACATGTCGTCTCAATGGTGGAGGACTCAAGTGCAGGCCTTGCAGAGCCTTGCACCCTCAGGAAAGAATGAGGCTTTAATCAGGCAAAGTATGTGCTGGGGGGTCACGGGGGGGTCACGCCACAGGTTGGGAAAATAAGACATCCCCTGAAAATAAGACCTACTACGTTTTTTGGAGCCAAAATTAATATAAGACCCCGTCTTATTTTCGGGGAAACACGGTAGTACTCTTAAGTGTACCTAGATGTCTTGCCTACAAATTCTTTCAACCTGCTAGAAGCAACATTGGTTTGTGTTGTCCTTTTGGGGACCTTGTCTTTCTCTGGGAACATGGCATAGTTTGCACATTACCAATTTATGAATGTTGCATATATTTGTTGTTCCAGTGACATGCCCCTTGCATCTGGCTATGTAATTTCACTTCCGCCGTCACACACAATCTCTAACACAATCGCTGTTACACAGCTGAGGACAAATCCAGTAACTTGGGATTAGAAGGAAAGTTTTCCCAATACGGGATCGCAGTGCAGGATTTCTCATACATCTTTAAAGAACAAAACATTGACTGAATATGTATCGGTTCTCAGATTTTGCCCTTGTGAGCAGGGGCACATGAGTATACCTCCCCTAACTGCCTGCACTTCTGAAACCTCTCCAGGTAAATGACAACCAGTGTTGATACAAATGCTTTTATGCTGATATCTGTCCTTTTTTCATTCTAGATTACCAAGGAGAACAGAGACAGCATTTTGCAAGATGTTGTGACAGCTGCACAGAACTGCCTAAAATGAGAAGGCTGTTCTACATACTGTCTCATGTGCTCCTTACAGCCCAGCTCAGCCCTTCTTGATGTCTTTGCAGCTTTTTTTTACTTTGAGCGTGCATAAATGAGCTGTGCTGTTTCACATTTGTTATCTGGCATTAGTTTTCAGATGAATACGAATATGCACTAGTACCAGACAATTAAGTTTAGGAATCTGACAATCACATTCTTTATAACACTAATGAGAAACTGGACCCTGAGTGTAACGGGCCTGCTTTGGCTTTCATGAATGATGTTGTTTGGACTACCATTTAGCAGTGTGCTGTGTCCAAGTCAATGGAACTGGGCTCAAGCCTTTTTCCTTGTAGAAGGAGAAATTTCCATTCGTCTTAAGAGTTTTTTTTCGAACAAATAACATCCCCCCCCCATACATCATGAATATAAGCTCTGTTTAAATATAGAGAAGATGTGTGTCTGAATTGCCCACAAAATGCTTTTGACCTTGATGAGGGATACCAATAATGAAGAAATGGATCAGCTTCATTTGCCTTCCAAGTAAGAAATAGTGGAAAAAAGTGATCAGGGGCACAACTTCACAAGGAACATCGTATGCATCTTTCCAATGTTATTTTCAGACTGGTGTTCAAAAGAAATCGCCAACTTAATTGTGCTCATGCAATAGCTGATGGAAGTTCTGCCTGTTTTTGTTGGTTCAAGTGTTCTAATAATTCTTTTTTGAGTTGTTTGCGTTCTCCTTTATTTTTACATTTCTGGCAGATATTACCTAAAAGAAGATTTTCATTCAATCCATATTGGAAGAAATTTCCCATATATGATTAGTTTCCCCCACCCCCCTGTAAAGTTAGTTCTATATTTGGTGGCTCAAGTTGAACAATCTGTTGTGTCCATTGTTACTTAATACAGTAGTTCAATTTTGTTCCTTCTGGAATCCTTTGCATCATTTCTAGTTATAATAAAGAAGCTGTAAATTATTGTGACACAGCTTGTGTCTCAAAAGGCGTATGAATGGTGTTCAGGAAAAGTGTTTACCACTTAATCAATTTTGCATGTCATGAAAGCTAAATTCCCAGCCAGGTGCACATTTGTTTTCATATGCTGTACAATGTTCCTTGGCTCCAGAAAAATTAACAAGGAATGTAGCCCTTTCTTTCTCTTCTGGTGTGTGAAATGTAACAAATGTTAAATCATAACATTCCTTGGTGAAAGGAATGTGGAAATTCAGAGAGTTTTCAAAGTCATTTTTTCCCCTGGACATAGCTTATCATTAGTCTACAATAGCAGAAGTTCATTGGATGCATTTTTTCAAAAGGCTCTCACTTATTGCAGGTGCTCAGGAGTTGGTCTGTGGACTGGACAGAAATTGAGTCTCTTGTCCTATGTCCTGGAGGCATCAGTGAAATACTCGTGTGGCGGGGGAGTGTGTGCTCCCCTGCACAGGGTGTTGCGCAAGTGCCATAAAGCACTGCTCCACCACCTCCCCAGCCATGCACCGGCCAGAGCAGGTAAGACCTACGCCGGTCAGGGCAGGGAAGGGCAGACCGGGCAGCAAGGGAGGGTGGCCATTGGCCACCCGGGGCCTGGAGGGGGCAGGGATACTGGGGGCCGAGATCCCCAGTATCCTGAGCTTCCTCCAGGCCCCAGATACACTGGCCGTGTTGGCGGTAATGTGTGCGAGCTCCAGAGCTCTCGCATATTCAAGGAGGCCCATAGGGCCTCCTGCCGCTTACACAGGGGGAAGGCCAGGGGACGATCATCCCCTTCTCCCGCATTGTTCGATATGATACGGCGGGCTGTAATTTTGTACTTTCCAAATTTGTAGACTAGAGCGGATTAATTTTGTAGTGTAGTACTTCACTACCCTTCTTAGTAGCTCAGCATTATAGATTTTCCTAAATATACTTCTGTATAGATATATAGCAAAATGACACCAGGCTAACCACAGTTCTCATGAAATTCATGTTCACAGTCTCTCCTTAAAGAATCAGGACAGGTGAAGGTGTCTTCAAGTTTTCATCACTGGTTTCTGTTGCCATAGAAGCGGCACATCTGTTGGTGTGTGGAGTGAGCAACCCAAGCAGTTCTAGCAGCTGTTCACCAATTGAGGGAACACCTGCTGGGTGCAATTAATTCAAGTTATTCCACCCGCAGAAACACTATGAAACGTGTATTTGCACTAGCAGAACAGACTGAAAATTGATCTGCTCAGCAGTAGTGATGCTTGCTGTGTTAGGGCTTGGACACGTAGCTTCCATATTGCAGCACTTGCATCTCCTAACTTGGCCAGCATTAATAGAAAGCAGGCTAGGCGATGGCTAGAGCACTGGAAAAATTAGTGTATTGATGGACTTTTTAGGCTAGCCCGCAAAATTGTTTGCAGCCTGTGTCCTGGAATTGGAAGCTATGCATGTTATGGTATTGGTCATGATTAGCATTAAAGCAGCATTACAAGTACTGAAATCAAGGTTATGGTGTGTGTAAATTGCATAACTTTGAAAATGGTTACCTTAGATAAGATTACCTTTGACAGAAGGAGCTACCTTCCTGTCTCCAATGAAAGCAGGAGGCAATGGGAAAGAAACAACTGAAGAACCTGACTGATAGTTTTAAAAAAGTGTCTGAGTATGGAAAGTGATGTGATCCAATGTCACATAAGTGTAAGATTTAAATATGGAAGGTAGGAATTAAACTTCAACTCAAATTTTGTTTAGGCTGCAATCCTATGCACATTGCAATCCTATGCAATAGGGCTAAGCCTCATTGGACACCGTGGAGCTTACTTCTGGGCAAACATGCTTAGGATAGAGCTGCCAACATTAGTTTTCTTCAAATAATGAACTGCTCTATGGAACTGGTGATATTCATGGAGATTAAAAGTAAGTACATTTGGCCCGTATCTTACCCGTGACCGACTTGCACAAATTAAAGTATACATGCTCCCCCCCCCCAAAAAAAAAAAGACAGAGAAAAACAACAGGTTAAATAGTGCAGTTGATGCCACCTGCCATTCTGTTTACTCTTTTTATGCCCCAGAGCAAGCCTGAAATGGGAGAAGGGAGCTGCTGTTCCCTCAGTTCCTGTGCGTCTCTGGCATTGTATTTTAGTTCTTATAGAAATAGTACATATTGTTGGCTTTAAGTGCTGACTTCAGAACATAACCCTCGTGTAAGACACAGGCTGCATGGAAACCATCAGAAACTACTGTATTTTTCGCTCCATAAGACGCACTTCCCCCCCCCCCAAACAATAGAGGGGAAAAAGCCTGCTGCTTATGGAGCGAATAATAAAAAAGTAAAGAAAAAATACTTCCCGGGGCTTCAGGGAGGCCTGCAGAGGCTCGTGCAGGCCTCCCCAATCTTCATTTCATAAAAAAAACGGCCATTTTCGGCCACTTCCTGTTTTGACGAAAACCGGAAGTGGCCAAAAATGGCCGGTTTTTGCCGAAATGAAGATTGGGGAGGCCTGCACGAGCCTCTGCAGGCCTCCCTGAAGCCCCGGTAAGTGTATTTTGCTTACATTTTTTTATTATTTTTATTTTTATTTAAAAAAACCCTTTTCCCCCCTATTTTTTGCTCCATAGGATGCATGCGTCCTATGGTCCGATGCGTCCTTTGGAGCGAAAAATACGGTATAACATTGTCACTAGTCTCAATGGCAGGGGGAAGTATTCAAAGCCAATGTTACACATTGCTATGCTGGCTTCAGTGTGCGAAAAGTCAGTTATTGTACATATAGCCTAAAATGTACAATAACTGACTTTTCGCACACTGAAGCCAGCATAGCAATGTGTAACATTGGCTTTGAATACTTCCCCCTGCCATTGGCTTGGCTGGGGCCAATGGTCAGTGGGATCCTTTCAGTGACCGTTCTCTATGAGCAACATTATGTAAGAGTTGGTAGTTAATTTTTTTCTCTCTGCTCCTCATTCATTTTTTTCCTTTGGGACCATGTATATGAGACTGTAACCCATTGTTTTATATTATAAATTGCCATTAGCTGTATAGAAGGAAAAGTTATGGACTGGATGCAGCCTTAGCCTTAAAATCCTGCCCAGCATCAACTCAGTGCTGGTGCATTTTTCATCCTGCTTGTGACTTCTGTAAACAATAGATCAGCAGGTGCACATCTGGGAATAAAAGACTACTTGTATTCATTCCAGGAAAATTAGAAGCAAACACAATGCAACTTTACATAAATTGTTTAAAATGACAGAGAATATGTGACAGGTGAATTGTTTTCTGGTTTGCCTCCAACTATTAGATAATTGCATAAGAAACAAGCCATCCATAAAGCATTTGTTCATGGGTTAGCTGCAATTATCATATGAAAAGCATAACATGTTTTTCCCCATAAATATCTGTTCATCTGATAATGCAGCTGCCTTGTAAATTAAGTACAGAGCATTTGTTTACAGAAGCTGTATATTGGCCTAACCTCCATTTGATCCAGTGCAGGATGAGATTTTATACTTGCCCCAAAATATCTTGAGACACTGAATTAATCTGAAGCAAAGATTTAAAACTAGACTGTGCAATATTTCTCAGTTTCACTAGGTACAATTGTTTCTACAGAAATAATCAAATGTCAATCCCTGGCATCTCCAGCAAGAGGGATGTCAAGTGGCATAGCAGGGAAGAGAGCTTGAGTTGAACAGGCAGTCAGATTAGACCAAGAGTGTCAAACTCGTTTCATATAGTGGGCCGAATAGCATTCATGGTGCCCGTTGAGGGCTGGAAGTGACATCATTAAGCAGATGATGGCAAGAAATAAGCACTTTGTTCTCACAGAAACTCATAGCTGCAAATGATAGAAGAGAGAATGTGCAAATTCTTGATCGTATTTTCAAGATATGAGAGAGCACAATTTGTCACGCAGGCCACCCTTTCAGCAGCACCACTTCTGCTGAAGCATCACTTCACAGCTCAGCAGCTGAGAGGTGCTCTGAGAAGTGATACCTTAGCAGCTAGTGCTGCTGAAAGGACGACCCGTGTGATACGGAGTGCTTATAGGAATTCTGCAGATCTGAACTGAGGATGTACCGAGAGTCTTGAATAATACACAACATGCATTCTTTTTTTCTTGTGTCACAAAAGCACGGTCATCCTCTGCCTGTGAGGATTAGTCAATCAGCACTTCCAGGGTTTTATCAGCCTCACTGGGTTGTCTTGGTGGTGGAAAAATCAGTTAAAACTAACAGAAATCACCGTGGAAAACTGCTATGGTTATTTCCATTTCCCAAAACAGCTTAGTGCAGAGGGACAGCAGTTCATACATAGCTGGATAGATGGGGGGGGGGGGGGAATCTGAGTGCACACTGAAATAATTCTGTAATGGATACATGACTGCAGCAGAGCTGACTAGATCTTGAAAGCTTTTGTGATAGAGAAGTATGCTTTGCTGAATTTTTTTAAACCAGGACCTGATAATACAATCAGTATTATTAGGCTGCTTGTGTGCCCAAACTTTGTCCCTGCTACCTACGTTTCCAGCTGCCATCATGCAATGTACATTTTTGTCCCCTAGGCCTAGATAATCTCTGGCTGTGAAGGAACCACCAGCATTTGCATGCAAAACTGACTGTGGCTTATTAGGGTAACAAAGAGTGGAAAGTGTGCTTCTCCTACAGCAATGGCTCCTAAACTGGGATGTGCAGCTCCTGGGGGAGCCACGGAGTGCCATGGAATCCTCTTGGAAAACATTGCAATGCCAATAGGCAGGCATCAACATAATGTCATAGGGAGTCACAGCCAATTGTCGCCAATAGTCAAGGGTACCGCAGGTCAAAAACGTTTGGGTAACATTGTCCTACCGGTATAATTTAGAAAACCCAAGCGTTGATCGTTGTAAAGTCTTTAATTACAAAAGAATTGACATGTCTGTGTGTGAGAGAGTGCTACAGTACAGTTCTCTTAAGTCTCTTGGATTCAGAAATAGGCATGGAGTTCTGTCAAACCAAACAGGAATGCAAGGTTGTGTGTAAGACTAACCTTTTAGAGAAAGCTGCTTTGTTTGCAAATAAGGAGCACTATTGGCTTTGTGAAGGCTTTTCATGCATTGGCTATATTTGGTTCATGGCAACGTGGTGCCTGGCACTTTCATATACTATTTCATTACGACTGCATGCAGTGGAGCACCTTCTGGATTAATATGTGGCTACACAGAACTGCCAGCTGCATAACACTTCAAATAAACAGAAGAATGAGGCTTTCCCGTTGACTTTCCTTTTAAAGATTCAGCATACTAATGTTAGAGTATACTAATCTTTTCTTTTCTATTACATATTCATTGCTTCAATTAAAAACAATCCTTTTTGATGCATTATGTATAAAATGCCAGTTATTTAGCATGCAATCATCTATTTGCTTACGATGAGACACAGATGTCGGTGTGCTTTTTCACGGAGCTGCATTCAGATTTGCTGTTGCGTTCAGTCCTAGTTCAAGTAGGCTACTACCTGTATGCTCTCTTCTTCCTCATGTTCCAAATTCCATCCCCAGAGTATCAGCACTTCTTCAGGGGAAGGAATGTCGGCAGTTTTTTTTTCTTTTCTTCACATTTGAATCTTCAGGAACCTGAGATGATGGTGCACTGCATTTTTAGACAGCACTAAATGCCAATTGTAGAATCTTTTGTTTCCACATGGTGATTTTTTTTTTTAAGTAAAGGCTATTCCCACTGAAGACTTAAAAAAAAATCCTTTAAGTTTTTTTTTGTTATACCTTTGACATATCTTCAAAACCTTCTCCAGACCTAGTTGTGTTTTGATTTCAGAGGGATGGAGCACTATCCCTGGTATTCTTTATTGCTCTTCTGAAAGGCTGTGTTGAGAGCCTGTGTCTTCCAATGCCATGTCCTCTTGGCTAGCTTGTCTGCATTCCAGTGTGTGGCTCATCAAAAAAGCATGCACAGCTCCTACCTCCCTTGGTTGCCTGGATTCGGTAGCATCACTTGCTTCATAGTCCTCAGACAATTGCTTTGGAAAGAGAAAGAAAGAGAGAGAGTTTCACAAGTGTCTTAATAGCATCCCTTCAAAAAGGATATTTCAGAACGAGGGCCAAAGTCTAGAGGACCGAGTGCAGCCTTCCACATGTGCACCAGGTCCCTTTCGGTCCCTATCCCTACCTACCTCTACATGAAAGCATACAGCTACATGAAACGTTCTTAGGGGGTTGGGAATCTTCTGGAATCCATTGCAGCACAAGGAACTGTAGTGGAAATGGAAACACTTTCAGCACGCACTGTGGATTCTGGCCAAGGAGCTGGGACCTTTCCACATCCCCAGCTGTGGCAGTGTATGCTATGTAATATTTTATGATTCTTCTAGGGACAGAGATGGGAAAGAGGCAGAGATCGCAATGATCCATTATGCAGCTTCTAAACAATATTTATTTAGTAAGTTTTCAGTCACCAGAGGCATAGCTCTCCCCCCTCCCATGGCAGGGGCTGCCTCTGTGACACCCCATGACCTCACAAGCCCCACCTGGGGGCGTGATGTCACAAGCCCCGCCCCTTTCGGCGGCAATTTGGCAGTAGCACGGCGAAAATGCACCCCCTGGCGGTTTTTGGGTTGCTTTTAGGCCGTTTGCGGCCCAGGCGGGCGAGCGGATCCCATCGCTGCAAGTGGCCTAAAAGCGGCCGGAAAAACGCGGGTGTGTGTGCATTTTTGTCATGCCGCCGCCAAATTGCCACCGAATCCGGCAGCAAGTGCGCTCCCTGTCGCGTGTCGCCCCTGCACCTGGAGCCTCCCCCGCCTTCCCATGACACCTCTGTCTTTAATAGAAAAGCAGGCTGAGAACTTCACTGCTCTGCCTATTTGCCAAATGTATGTTGCTGTTTTAGCTAAGGTAGCAAAAAACACTGTTTTCACCACTGCAGCTACAGCAGACTTGTATTATCAGGCTGCTAATATTTTCCTGAGGAAAATATATTTTATATGAAATGACAGCTTTGATACCTCCATTTTCCTTTTATAATATTTCACTACTTTGTTTCCCTCTAGTGATGTCAAATGACGTAAAATTAATACAAGTTATGCCCCTAGTCCCAGTTGAGGGATCTGCCAAACTGCTCTTGGTCTAAGTCTTTATTGCTTTAGCACGCTGGAGTGCTTTAAAATGGCAGGGAGAAGACTTGTATGGACTAAAAGGTGGGAAGATTTGATGAATGACTTAAAAGAACAAGTCAATCAGTAGCTCAGTCAGTGTGATTTTGTCATACCCGTGTGGTCTCCTGCATAGTACGGCTTGCTGCTCTGGCCGATGGGCCCATTGCGATGTTAACGCTGCTGGATGACTGGGTGTCTGTGGTGTTTCCTCCATCAGCAGCTGAGAGCCCAGAAATTACCAAAGCACTTGAAAAACTTCTCTTGCCAAACAAAAGACTGAGTGTTGAACTGGTAGAAGAGGCTAAACTGGACCGGAGCATAACACCAGCTCTCTCCTGGACAGTGAGCTGGCCCAGCGCAGGGATAGCAGGAGTTTGCGAGAATACAGAAGTTGCTGAATTGTGGAAGGAGAGCTGGCTGCCAGAAAGCCCTTGGGCAATTTCATGCGCAGAGGTGGAAGTCTGAATAAAGGGCTGGTGGTTTTCTATGATTGGACCAGAATGGCTTGACCGAGGAGGCCTTTGATTTAAAGCCGCGTGTGTCTGAACAGACTGACTTCTGAATTTTCTTCTGCCTTTGAGAGGAAAAAAAGAGAGAGAATTTTAAGTCTGGGAAATGGTGTTCCCTGATGATAACCTTTCAAAAGTTACTGCCTCTATCTAGCTAATGCATAGAAGTACTATAATCTAAACCAGTGGTTCCCAATCTTTTTAGCACCAGGACCCCCTTTTGTAGAATCAGGACCCCCCCCCCCCAGACCTAGGGCTGGAAGTGATGTCATTAAGCAGGAAGTGACGTCTTTGTGCCGACAGGGCTGGAAGTGATGTCAGTAAGCAGGAACAAATAACATTTTTAAAGTTGTAATCATAAACAACCCCATGGGGGGGGGGTGTTCAGGAGGAGTGAGCTAATATTAACAGAAATGCTAAAGGGCAAGCAGAAAGTAACACAAGGTGAGCAAACAAACCCCAAGAGAGCACCAGACACTTCTTTCTCTGCACTGGGGATGGCCATCCAGCTGACATCCCGCGACCCCCAGAAATCACTTCATGACCCCCAGGTCAGGAACTACTGTCTTAAATAGATCCCATTATGATAATTTAATGCTGAAAATCTAAAAATGTTTTAGAGCCATAGAAAGTTATACTCCTATTGGTAATCTGGTTGACTAATAGTTTACATCTTCCAGCCTATCTATAAATGCTAATGTTACCAAAATTTTACATCCCAGTCCAAACTAAGTTCTACTGCAAACATATGTATGTATGTATGTTTAGGATTGCAGCCTTGGTCAGCCTAAGTGACAAATGGCCAACACAGTGTTATGTATTGCTTTCACAGTTGACCTTGATCAAATGTAGTATTTCAACAAAAGTCCTACAGATTTGCGTGACTTTCTCTGGCTTGGGGATACTAAAATCAAAGGCTTAGAAAGGCGAACACTGCTGAGTTGTATCCTGTGTAATATTTAACTGACTGAGATTTCTGATGTAACCTTACGGGCATCTATTTAGTGGCTTGTTCAACATTCACACATAGAGCTGGTACACGAGGGAAGGGGGAAGAAAAAGAAAGAAATTGGGGTCACCCAAAGCATTCAGAAATGCTCTCTGCCCACTGGTGTCAGTGTAACCTTCAACGTGTCTTTGCGTAAAGCAGAATACGGTTAAGCAGAAGTGGCCTGAGAATGTAGTGAATCTTAACTGCTGGCATTAGAAAGCAGTGCAGAACTGACCTATTTCAAATACCCAAGTGCCTCTTGCTCTCTGTAGTCCTCACAACTGCAAAGAAGCCCTTTAGAGTCCCCTTGGCAGTACTCGCTGAATTGAGAAAAGGTTAACTGAGCAGCAGGAGTCATTTAACTGTAGTAGTAGTATCTGGATTTTGTTTTGCTTTGTTCTGTTCCAAATGACTTGTTCAGACAGTAAATAAGTCAGTCCTGAATGCACAGAACACATGCTTGAGCAAATACTTGCCTTTCTGTAACAGACTCAGCAGGCATCTTGCATGTAGTATTTTGCTGCCTGTAAACGTTGCTTTTAAACCTAACTTCAAAAGCAACATTTATACATGCTTAGCTCTGCTACCCAGACAACTAAGAATTGTCAACAGCAGGGTTTTTTGATGTCACAGTGGTGATTACTACTCAACACATCTACAGCAAACTTGTACAGTTTATTCATTAACTTCCTAGGAACTCCATGAATCAAATTTTATTTTGTGGCATATGAGCTTTGATCAGCAGTTCCTTCAAGAGTGAAGGTCCATACTCCATATGCTCCCAGAAGCCCCAGCCCTATAGCTGTGCATAATAGCTTGCTTGCACTGCCACAGAAAGCTAGTCGGGTCTGGTTACAGTGCTGGACATGGGCGGGAGAGACCTGGGCTCAAATCACTATTCAACCTTGAAGTTACTATCTCTCAACCTATCCTGCCTTACAGGGTTGTTGTGAAGATAAGTGGAAGAACCCTTGTATGCTATTTGGAGCTCCTTGGTGGAAGGGCACGATATAAATGTAATAAAAAGGTACTGTAGCCAGTTATAAAATGTGCAAGGCCATCATTCCTTGGTAAATGATACCAGTCTCCAATTTTGGACTGTCGCCAACTCCACTGCTCTCTGTTCCCATCACTATGATGGATAGGTGCTTTCCACTCAAGTCTGCACGAAGTCAACTTTCACAGTAATCTGTTAGATACATATGCAGCAGCTCCACTGAAATAATAATTATAACTGATGTAGAACAGAGAGAGTATCTTCCTGTTCCACTAGCAATGCATTAGTATTTCTACTGCCTGGACTAATACAAAGCATATTGTTCTGAGCTTTGAAGGGTTGTGGCCCTGGTGTAAAAGCTTTGTTATTCCCATTAAAGGGGTGCAGTGTAATTAATCCTTTGGCACTCCTTTGAATGTACAGTCTCAGATGTCCTTGCTGTTTTAAAGGGAGGAGGGAGTCATAAGGTTGTGGTGTGTAATTAGGGTGATGTGTAATTTGCCTTCACAGCAAAGCTCTGCTCTAACAACACACTTTCTTGGGCATGTCAGTTTGTTGATCTGGAGTGAATTCTGTTCCTGGATGTGTTGGACATTTTAATGCTAATTTCTTTCAATAATAAAAAAATACAGTGAGGAAGTGAGATGGGGGGACTCTGATGTGCTGGTATGCTCACAGCCAAATGTGGCCAAACATCTGTTCACAATTTAAACTGCTAAACTGACCGCTGTTCAAAAATATTCCATATTCATCCCTAATTCGGCGGTTACAATGCTATATAGTAGACCACCCATATTTGCACATAAATAACACAATCCCTGCAAACACTTAGGAAACAAAGACTCTTCTATGCATTACCATCAGGACACTGCTGAGGCACCTACCCACTCCCACCATGCCTGATTTTACTCAGAGGTCATAAACAGCTATAGCTACATTTGCAGAGGAAAAGATGCTGGACAATAAAGTTACATATTAAATTAAGAAATACTAAACCCCTGGGCATCACAGGATCATTATTTTACAATTAAGCTTGCCTTCCCAATTACTGCAGTGTCAGTTTATGGGAGTGAACAGGGATACTATGCGATTGTCAGATCATGTTAGCGGCAGCTATTTTAAGTTTATAATTTTTATTTATGGGAAGATCATTTCCTGCCTCGTCCATTAAAGACATAACAAAAAGGTCAAGCAAGCAAGCAAGCAAGCACAGAATCAGTTGCTACAAGGCCACAATCCACCAAAAGCTTTTTAAAGCATGCTTAAACCCATTAATTTGAAAGTAACCTGGAGGGTCATGAAGCCCAACCTCCGCCAAGTGCAGGATCTCTTCAACTTAATCCTCCCTTTTTCTTTCTGGAAGTTGCATATGAAATTGCCTGACACCGTCAGACCCTTTGGTCCCTCTGTCCCAGTATTATCTATACTGACTAGCAGTAGCTCTCCAAGTTCTCGGGGCAGAGGTCTTTCCCATCCTCTGTGATGCCAGTGATCAAAGCTGGTACATTCTGCACGTAAAACATGTGCTCTGCCTTTGAACCATGCTGTCTCTCCTCTGGGATGACGTCAGAGGAGACCTCTGAACCCTACTCACTGGTGACAGTGATATTGCCATCAGATGTGGGTAGAGGCAGGCACCCAGTGCAGGGCTTTGCTCCAGGGAACGTAGTGCTGGTACTGCCTCCCCTATCTTTTAGAGATCTGAAAATTGCCATCAATCCCTGCTAGACAGCCCTTGAAAAAAGAAGTACTACAATCGCTGTTTAGATGCAACAATAACTTTCCCCAATTCTGATCTAAGTCCGTCTGAGGAATTGTTCCTTGCTTTGTCCCTAGTGGCTTTGGGCAAGTCAAACATCATGTTAACACAAAATGCTGGTATAAAATACCTGGAAACTGAGCAGCATATAAGGAAGAAGGCTGCATCTGGGGTGTGTTGTTCCTGGTGTGCTGGGAGCTGCTACTCTGGCTTGCGTTATTAGCTGGATTGCTGGAAGAAGACCCACTTCGACTGTCTCCTTCGTCAAGGTTGCCTCCACTGTTGTGGTTCGGATGGCAGTCTTTCCGCATTCTGTTTAACAAATGAACAGGCCCACCAAGTTGTCAGTCACATCCATGGGACAAAAGAATAGTTTTACATGCATTATTTCTGGAGAGTGAAAGAATGTGTACAAATCCTATCACGTTTTTGACAGCTGGGAGATTTTGGCTTGGACAGGGAGCTCAAGCAGTGTTGAATCTTGACCAGGATCTTTGAAGCAGCAGAAATGAGATAAAAGCAGAAGTGTCACAACAGCAACAAAGCAGAGAATACAGTGCGCTGCTCTAGTTGCACAAGAATAAAAGGATCAGCATGCAGCTCATACAAGTTACACATCTTACCCTAATTAGGAGGTGGGTGGGAGGCAGGCAGGCCAGCACATCCCTCCTGACCCAATCAAGATGTACACATTAGGCTGGACCAATAGAGTTAAGAAGGTTGCACACCCCTCAGCAATGTATGTGCCTCTTTGAGGACACTAATCTCATATTTTGACCCAAGATGGCGCACATGCTCTTTAAAATAGCAGTTTAGAGGTTATTGAAGGGTTCTCTTCTGAACAGCATACACAGTCCAACAACGTACCATGTGCTTACCTAAGCCACTTGTTTCGGAACCATGTTTTGATGTTGTCCAAGCTAATTGGTCCACCCCAGACATTCTTCAGCTGCCTGTGGGTCCCTATGTACGATGTGGTTAAAGGGGAAACATACATAGGGTACCCCAAGGGCTGATCACATGAAGAGTTAATCAGGTTCCTCAAAACCTGTTTATTGTTCTGGATACTGCCTCGCTCTGGGTTACGATTGCGTAGAAAAATCAGTTCCTGTTGCTGTCCAGCCCAGAGCCCCCTGACACATTCCTTGTTAACCTAAAAGCAAACAAAATAACAGATCATATGAAGACATTTTTAATGAGTAGAGAGATTCAGGTTGCAATTCTCCAGCTGCTTGCTCTGCAGGACTGCTTGGTGAAGACAATGTAACAATTTTGGAATACGCAGTCTGGGGGTCTTCTGGTCTTTTGAAGAGTGTGTCATGTTTTTGTTTGAGTGCTTATGTAGCATTTTTAGAAAAGTCACTAATACACTAGTCTTTTAAGTGGGATCAAGTTTAAAGTGGAAAGTGATGAAGATGTCATGAGCTTTCAAACGGGAGTGCAAGGCATCAAACTCCCTGGCTCAAACAGGGAGGCTATTTGAATAGGGCAAATAGAGCACTGACCAGAGAGCGATGTTCATGGTGAGTAAATATAGTTAAGAATGTAAGTGCTTCTTAAATATTGCGGCTCTCAAACATCTGAAGTTTATCGTACGTGGCTCTTACATTAAGCAAGTTTGGCCACCCCTGGTATATAACTTGAGTTCCAAAACAAACTGTCTCAGATTATACGGATGACAAGAGCTGTCACTCAAAAGGAACTAAGCAGATTAATCATATGGATTTTAATCAAACACACACATATGCATATATTTGCATATGAATAAAACAATAGTTCTAAAGAGGAAAGCACCCACTTGAAACGATGCATGCATTTTTCCCAGCAGGTGCCATCTCAGAAGAAATACTGCTCTTCTGCATAAGAAAGAGCCTGTTACCCTTGAATTGGTAATTAATAACCAACTTTTTTTTAATGCCCGATTGGGGTAAAAATTTTAATTTATCAAAAGATGCTCACTAGATCAACTAAAACTTGCAGCCTTAATACGTGTGCAAGTGTATAAATAACATAGTTGAAAAACAATTGCTATCCACTAGAGTTTCTGGAATGGGAAAAGCTACAGTTTAAAAAAAAAGCAATATTATGACCATAATAGTGAAACAATGAACTTTAGGTAACTGTGGTACCTTGATAACTTTGAAGCTCAAGTAGCTTTTGTGTAGCATAATTATTTTGTATTCGTCTGTCCCTTCGTCCACCACATGCCTCAAAGTGAGCAGCTCCTCCTTGTTTGAAAGGACAGCGCTACGCCAGGCAGGATCTCCTTCATGGCAAATCACGACTTTTTCTTCAAATGACTGAATTGCCTCATAAAGGATTGCAGAGTCCTCGTATTCATCTGGACAGGTAAACTGGTCCTAGTATTAAATGAAAGGCATGGCTATTTATTTATTTTATTTAAGAAATTTATATCCCGCCTTTTCCTATGCCGAGGCAAATGCCCAAGGCGGCTTACAAGAAGTTAAAGTTATTTCAAAAAATATCCACCCCCAAATCTAGAATATGCCAGTGGCACAAGCCATTCTGAAAGGAACAAGATGAGCAATTACAGTGCTTAGGAGACCTTTACACAATGTTCAGTTGTTTGTCTGAAAAACAATTTTCCTGAAAAACAATAATTCATGCTTATCAATTTATTTCTTGACATACGGAGCTGATAAAACCAATTTGTTAAGGTTTGTGAGGAGTTTGCATGTAAGTAAAACACTGAAGTGATTTAAAATATGCTTGCTAAGAATTGCAGGTTCAGCCCCTAGCAATTAATGATTTTATTTCCAGAAGGTAAATTTTTCTGAAGAAAACCACAACCACATGTTTGCTCTTTCATTTGGGTTTCATTTCTCTTTGGGCCACTTTGTGAGCATTCTGCTCTTCTTTTTTTTATACCTTGCATATTGTCACCACTACTGTATAAAAATTCTATTTAAAAATATTAAATAATAATAGCAGTGTTACTTCTGCAGGGAAGCTTGCCTAGAGGAATACTTGCCTGATGAAGCTTCAAGGACATTCTAATTGCAGGAGCAACAACCTTGTGTAATAGGTCCATATCAGCAAACACCCACTCATCTCTTGATGTTATTCGAAAATCTCCTTTGAACAAGGCATGGAGTCCGTACAGAAAGGAATCTAAACTGTAGAATAATGACATAAGTTGCAGACCTAGTTCCCATTAGACCAATTCAAAACAATGTATCTCTTCCCACTATTAACAGCAGCTGCAACCCAGAACATATTCTATTGGTTTCAGGGTAAGTGGGCTGAACGGGTAAGTGGGGGCTGTTTGTTTTAATTGTTTTAATTCTTGATTTTAAATGTATATATGTATTTTAATGTTTTTATTGTAAGCCGCCTTGGTTGCACTTGTGGGAGAAAGGCGGGGTATAAATTCTATAAATAAATAAATAAATAAATAAATAAATGGTATACTTGAGTATGGCCTTTATAGAGCTAGGTTACATGAAAGATTGAGAAAAATGCTTGCTTAGGCAAACCAAATTATAAGTCACAGCGATTTAATGAATCCCATCAATGCCTACTGGTCGGGATAGGATTCTGACCAGAGCAAGCACAAACCAAGAAGAAAAACAAGAAGAAAAATTAAAAGACAAACTTGACCAAATTATAATGACTAAAACTTTATTGATAGCAGCTAGACAACGTCCTAGTACTGCAAAGCGCATGGACTCCAACAGTCTACTGGTTGACAGTATCCCCAGTCTGTTGGGTTATCTAGGGATGAATGCTACCTTTGGGGAGCTAACAGCTTAGAAAAACACAGGCCTGTACCTGGGTCAATCCTCTTTAAATAGCCAGGAGTGGACCAGAAGAGTTCCAGGCCACACCCCCTCATGCTAGTGCAAGGTTGGCCAGGCCAATGTGTCACATGGGTGAAGACAGGCTGGCTGAGCAGATGCTGGCCTGCACCCACACCACTCCCCTCCACCCCGCACACTGTGCAGGCACAAAAAAGCCTCCTGCGTATGCAGAAAGCCAAGTTTGATCTACCCTTCCCCTTGCAACACAATGACCTTAGCTTAACAATACCTTATTCTAGCAGGACTCAGTCAGCACAAAGGGGGAAATCAAGCACAGCTGGGGACATGGTTAGGTAAGATTCCAACCAACTTACACTACTATGCTCAGATCAGAGCCACCCCAATGATGGGGTGCAACAGAAGTGGCATAACCTTAGAACCCTTCCACTGGCCAATGGAGAGTCCCAGAAGACTGCCCCCTTCCTTCTCTGCCTCCACAGCCACAATAGAGGGCAGATTCTGGAGCCAATCATGACCCAGCACTAGGGATATATAAGACCTAGCAAGAGAACACAAATCTCATACCAAGGGATGCAATATAGAGGTGCATCACTTGGTCCCCATGTCTTCTGAACTATGCTGACCACACAAGTGGGAACTCTGGTCAGTGTCAGCACCACTTTGGAAGAGGTCTTCAGACACACACCCCTTTAAGCGTGCATGTGCGTGCCAGTTATTCCCTTCTACACCTGCCCAGAAGCAGGGTAGGGGCAGAGGAAAGTTTTTTGCACTGTGGCTGCAGCTGTCACACGAAGGATAACTCTCCTCCACCTCCGCACCAGCGCAGCTGGAGGCCTCCTCGGGGTTAAAGTGACATTTGTCCCCGTGGGTCTATTCGAATGTGTACCAGCTGTTTTTTTGGTGCTCATTCAAGACGGCCTTGTAACGCTGGCCAGTCCCGGGAAGGGGGATAGGATATGGTGGAGGAGGCCTCTGACGATACCTCAGCCCGGGCCCAGCCAACCAATCCCACCTCCCCAGAATGCCCCGTTCTGTCCTCCCCATGTTTCTCTGCCACCCGGCAGGGAACTCACCTTCCCCAGTGGACGCAGCTCTGAGTTTGGGGAGAGTGGCACCGGTGCCGCTTACTCCCATGGTGTCAGAAATGTGCTTTATGGCACGTTTGTGACACCCTAGACAGGCAGAGCAATTGCTCCGCTGGTCAAAATCTAGACAGGATTGCGCTGTCAGTGACTACACTGTCGTCCCCAACATGTGAAGCCCTAAACACAGATACCACAGAGAGCCTACCAATGGAAGATTGAGGGGTGGGAAACATGCAAAAGGGAAATGCAGCTTTTAAGCACTCACAACAACCATGAGCATCTAGTCATAGGTAGAGGCTGCTGTCCTTCATTCACCCCCATATTTCTCATCTCTCCACATGCAACCAGGCAGCATCCTAACATGCACAGAGACAAAGATATTCCTACCACCAGTGTCATACGGCAGCAACAGTGACTAGTGGGAAGCCAGCCATTCCAATGTGGACTTGCTGTCTCCATCATTCCAGGGCTCCCGTTTCAGGACTATATGACAGACAGCAGCAGGTGCAGCCATACTTGACATGGAGATGCAAAGACGAGGAAAGCTGAACCTGTGAATCCTCTGTTGGTTGGGGGCAGTGGGTTCTCCACCATGATACCCCATTAGGGCTGACAGCCTGCATCTTGCCACAGCTGTGCCAGTGGATGCTACCATCCTTGGTAGCAAGGATGACCACATTCCAACAACTCACAGCCCAATCCTGTGTAACTCTTGCACCGGTGTAACAGTAGGTCCACCAGTGTAAGTGCACTTATGCCAGTGTAACTTGCTGTACGCCGACGGACGCAGGATGGACACTGGCATAACTCCCCTCGGATGCCCTGCATGCACAGTTCGGACACAGGAAACTCCGCCAGCGCAGGAGGTATTCTGGGGGTGTCCAAATGCCCCCGGAATGTCCCCTGCACCAGCGAGGTTGAAGCAGCGTCCAACCTGTGTCCGAACTGCGCATGTGTCCAAGGGGGGTTATGCCGGTGTCCGTTGGCATACGGGAAGTTACACTGGCATAAGTGCACTTACGCCGGTGGATCTACTGTTACAAGAGTTACACAGGATTGGGCTGTCAGTGTCCTCCCCACCCAAGTTACTGCAGGTGGCCAAGCTAAGCTGTCAAGGGCAGTAGACTGAACTGTGGTAGTCCATCCATATAAAGGCCTGGATGACAGTCAGGCAGTCCTTATCCTGTGAAAAGAAGCATACCTAGTGTATAAAATGTAACAGACAAAAGTGGCCATCTGAGCCTCCAGGAGGACTCTCAGGTGGGAAGGTGCTTACATTTGTTCAAAACAAAATGCAATCAGAACCAATGAAAACTTGTGCCCAATTTTCTACAAGGACCAACCAAGACATCAGGATCTAATGCAGACCTTGTACCTAAATCCTCTCAGCCCTAAAAGAACAGATGTTTACATGGAGTTCACATTTTTTTTGTAATTTGTGCAATAGCCCTGAAGCCTGTTTTTTGGGAAACCAGGGCATACTTTTCAGGAAACCAGAATTAGACCTTGGGGCATCAATTTCAATCCCACAGGATGCTACTTAAATCTACCCGACATGGTTTTATCATTTTTACAAGGGTGTATGTTTGATTGCATCCTTTGAGAGAAATGTTAGAATGTTAAAGGATCTTTATTTCCATTCGAGGGTCTGGAGGCAGGTTGTATTTGTTTAAGAATATGCAATCTATCCATTTAATGGCGTTTTCTTCATTATTCCAGGAGCAGCAAAAAGGTGTTTTGTAAGAACATAAAGTTTAAGAAAGCACCCAGTCAATTCTCAGCTTCAATACATTACTGAATCTAGGTTTCACTAGGTAGCATAAGCTATAAAACTAAAACTGGCAAACAGCAAAAGGTGGACAGTTTCTTAAAAGCTTTTCTTCAGAATGCTGTCAAGACCATACATGGAAAAGGAGAGAACTGTCACAGCTGAACTATTAGGAGCACAAGCAACAGTTCTAAGTGTTCACCTCTTTTAAGGTTACCAGTATGCTGTAGGCAAATGTGAATTCATTGAACCAGCTTTTTGCCTAGCAGCAACTTTTTGTCTAGCATTTGTAAGAATCAAGGGGAGCTTTCTTTGAATCCTGTCATATGTGATCATACTGAGAGACTCCCTTTACATGTATGCCCTGCAGAGTTGGAAGCCCCGTGCTGCAGGGGCACAACCACATGGGCGTCCTGATCACATCTGCTTGTGCAAAGCCTACTTACACAAGCATCCCTGCAGCATGGAACTGCACTATTTTGAAGCAGCTCCTGTACAGTGTGTTGCTTATGCAGAAACCAAAGCCTCAGACTGACAGATTTTACAGTCATGAGAGGAGTAGGCTGGCTGGGGAAGGACAAACAGGATAGGTGGCGAGTAACCAGGTAAGTAGATTCTGTAGGATGAGAGCAGCTTGATCCTCTTTTTAAGGACAAGTTGGTTCAGAGTGAGACCTAAATCTAATGCGTTATAAGACTAGTGAATTACTATTCTTGTATAAGCAGAGTCCGAAGGCTGCAGTCCCTCCTTTGAGCTAACTCCACTGATGCACAGCTGAAAGCAGGCCAGCAGCAACCCCTTCAGGCGAATTGCCCTCCCTGGTGATGCGGAAAGTAAGTTCTTGGGTTGGAGTGCCAGTCATTGGTTTGAGTCCACCAGCAACCTACAGTATATCTACCCATAAGCTATAAATCAGGTGTTGCTGCAACAACTACGAAGTGGCTGACACAAGGTGGTGGGTTTGGGGGCTATAATCCTGTTTCCCACCTAATTTCCACCCTTGCACATTTGCTGTTTGTGTACTAGTAACATGATAGCTAGTAGCACAATTCATCCACTCCATCACATTTTCTCTTTGCTGACCCCAAGTTCAGTTTGGGGCTGTGAAAAATGATTTACATTGTCATCAAAAGTTCCTTAAAGATATTTGCATCATCATCATCATCGAATGTGCTTTTTGCAGCTTGGTGTAAACAGCAGCCTTACAGCTTGAGAAAGCACCAGGACATTTACTATTAATTGTAAAGCAGGGAACATCTTTTTGCTATATTTGCATGCAGTAGGATTTGAATTCATTACTAAGGAACATGCAAACTCATATAATATCAATGTACAATGTCTCAGAATTACGGGTTTAAAAGCCATGTCTTGAAGAAAACTTAAAATTTAATTTTCTTCGTTCCGCTTGCAGGTTTCCTCTATTGGCAGCCGCAAACGGACAAATACAATTAAAATCCAAGGAATGTCATGGTAGCCTACGTTTCGTTCCGTGCCCCGGAACCTCTTCTGGGCAATTAAACAATTGCAGATGATTACAAAGAGTCTCTGGTCACTTTCCTGTATAAATCCTAGAAAGCGCGGGAAGCCGCTATTGATTGCGAACGGAAATAACCTGAGTTCACCCCATGACCGGGTTAGCTGTCAAATGCGCTGAGTTCATGGGGTGAACTCAGGTTATTTCCGTTCGCAATCAATAGCGGCTTCCCGCGCTTTCTAGGATTTATACAGGAAAGTGACCAGAGACTCTTTGTAATCATCTGCAATTGTTTAATTGCCCAGAAGAGGTTCCATGGCACGGAACGAAACGTAGGCTACCACGACATTCCTTGGATTTTAATTGTATTTGTCCGTTTGCGGCTGCCAATAGAGGAAACCTGCAAGCGGAACGAAGAAAATTAAATTTTAAGTTTTCTTCAAGACATGGCTTTTAAACCCGTAATTCTGAGACATTGTACATTAATTGCCGGCCATGAAAGCTTCCGCAGTAGAATCATATAATATCAATAATAATGTTAACAACTATGGCAACAGTCTTACAAAACATCAGCTGCAGCAACTTTCTTAATCTCAACGTCTCCCTTAGGGTTTTTCAGTCTGTCAGGCCAGCTTTAGCACATGTTGGTGAAAAGTTTTTATTGTGCACTGACTAGAGATAATTAAGAACATAAGAAGAGCCTTGTTGGATCAGGCCAAAGGACCATCTAGTCCACCAAGTATCCCTGTTCAGCATGAACATAACATAAGAACATAAGAAGAGCCCTGCTGGATCAGGCCAAAAGCCCATCTAGTCCAGTTTCCTATATCACACAGTGGCCCCACCAGATGCCTCAGGGAGCACAAGACAACAAGGTAACCTGTTTCCTGTTGTCACTCCCTTGCACCTGGCACAGAGAAAACCTACTTCTAAAGTCAGGAGGTTGCTTATGGCTTGTAACCTGTGATGGTCTTTTCCTCCATGAATCTATCCAAGCCCCTTTTAAAAGGCATCTAGGCCAGGTGCCATCACCACATCCTGTGGCAAGGAGTTCCACAGATGAATTACACGCTGGGTGGAGAAATATTTTCTTTTGTCCTTTCTAGTTCAGATTATAGAAATACACTGGAGAATCAGTTTGCTGCCCTAGGCCCTAGATAGAGACAGCCAGTTCAGCAACTTAAAAGTAAACAGAAAAACGCTGCTATTGCAAAGGAGATTAACATTAGGAACAAAACAGCAGCAGACAATTCTATAGCCCAATTATTTTAAATATTTTATATGTCTTTCAGTGCTGTATGATGAGATCAGTTTATGAAAACAGAAATGAACTAAAATATGCAAATGTTATTACAGCAATGAAGTTTTTTGGAACTGCCTGATTTTCTCTTTTCAATGGTCAGCATATCCATTAGTTCACATCTCTTGCAATTCCTCAGTTTAAGATGCATTGTTCTGAAGACTTTAATGAGGTCATTCGGAAGCTTTAGCTAACTTTCTTAATCTCAACGTCTCCCTTAGGGTTTTTCAGTCTGTTAGGCCAGTTTTAGCACACAGAAAATCTGCTGTGACCCCGATCCAGAAAACGTGCCGAGTGCTGCCCGTGTGGGCAAGGCCAGCGGATTTTTGCCTTCAATCCTTTATGCGTCTCCTTCAGAGTAAATCCTTCTAAACACATTGGGACATATTTCTGAGTACGTATGCAAAGGATTTTCTGCTTGGCTTCTTGTCTTTGAGCAGCAGACCTCTGGTGCTGTGTCACAAATGAAACCGTTTTTCCATTGCTTAGGGACGGGATCATTTAAACATGGTTCTAATGCGCTATTTTTTATCATGCATTTTGAGCCAGAGTAAGTTAGGCTTCTGTATAAATAATGTATGCAGTACCTTCCCCCCTCCCCCGAATAGTATAATTCATTCACTGTAACATAATTCACTTTGAATGAGATCTTTGTGTTTTATGGGGGTTTTAATATTTAAACTAATGAGATCACAATGTAGAATTAAAGTAGGTATTTTGGAAAAGGACAGAATGTTAACTACAAGCTTATTCCAAATCCACTTAGAAGTAGCAATGAACTGATGTCAGGCCAATGAAGCCATATTTGCCAAACAGTGAGAATGACTTTCTCAGTCACAAATGGTTTGGTGGGAAGTAAATTTGTCTGTTTTTGAGTTACACTTATAAATAAATATTTTCACCCTGGTCCAACTAGGGTACTTTTTGGATCACCTTGTTGGAGGTACTTCATAAATACAAAAGGGTGCTGCGGTATTAAAACCAAAGCAAAACCCCTAGTACTAGGATGATGCATGGGGTGAGCCTTGCTGGAGTGGGGAGGAACACATGCACATCCCCAAACAGGTGGTCAACACAGTCAGCTCCAACAGTGCCAGTCACCTATTTGATAGTACAGTATGTGCATGTGTGGTGGCGGACGGAGTAGGACTGCTATAACAAAAGCACAAGATCAAAGAGATATATGTAAAGTGATGGGATAGGCTGGCTCATATGAATATACTGCATGAAACTGTTTACCATAGACAGTTTTTAAAATACCTACTGATTCCCACAGGTAATGTTTTGTGGACAAGATGATGTCCAATACAAGCTTCAACCCATGCACTGCCAAACCAGTAGCAGGTCCATCTGGGAGCCATTCTACTTGTAACACTCATTTAGACAAGACAGGTAAATGCAGGTACAAGTCTATTGCAAGAAGCAGGCTGGGTCTGTTAAATGCAAAATGGGACTTGGTCAAGGGCCTCACTTCACAAGCCATAGATGCTGACATGTCAAAAAGGGCTGGCTGCAAACTGTTTCATGGTATTCTGCATCTGAATGAGGAATCAGCTCCCCATTCCTTCCCTGTTTCGTTTGTGGTTCATATTCATTAGGCTGCAAGCCTGCAATAACTTTGCGATAGAGCCTCGAACGTTTAGAAACCTGATCAGAAGTTTGTGTTGTGCCCGTGTTGACACATGCAAGTGTGTCGGTGTTGGAGCAACGGATCTCATCTCTGCATGAATGCAGGATGCACCAGTATCTCAGGCACAGTGGTATCCCATCTTGAGTTATGCACACAAGGCCAACCTCTGTCCTTCCCATTGTACACTTGCAGGGTAGCCCAGAAGAGTTCCCCCATACATGAAAGAGCCCTCACCATGTACAGTGGCTGCTGGGCTAGGATGACACTTCTTTCAATTAAGTTAACATTTGAAATACTGTATGTGCAGCACTTCAGAGTGTTAAAAACATGTCAGGTTTCCATTCTCAGTAACGTCGGCAACCACCTGGCAAAGTGGGTTAGTATTATCATCCTCAGACTGCAGACGATGGTATGGGGCTGAGAGACCGTGTTAGCCTAAGGCCACCTGGTGAATTTGTTGCTCAAGCAAGATCTGAATTCCTGGCTTACAGACCACATTTTTAGCCACTACATCTACTAGCTCAAAAATAAAAATTCAGTTTTGATGCTTTTTCACTCATGCACAAAATCCAAGATTAAAAAGAAAGTCACTTGCATATCGCATGAGCTACAAATGGTGCTGTGATACGATTTCTCAGCTTATACAGCTGAGCCATATAGGAGGCTGCATAGCTGCAAGGATATACAGTATGTTTTCTACAGCCGTGCTCTGCTTCTTAATTAGCAAATATGCTGCATAATTTGAGAGGTAATGTTTGGCTTCTACTGGCATTTACACTGACAGGTAACAGAAATTTTATTTACATACATTGCATTGGCATATTTACCATTGTGGCTTGCCACTAAAATCGTCTGATTAATTGGTTAGACATAATTCATGTGTAAATGAATGCAAATTGCTAGCTTACATATATATGATGTCAATTTCACTTCCGACATAGTAGTATACAGCTCAACACTGCTCTGTAAACATTAATTTTGTCTTATAATGGTAATAACTTCTTAATGAATTGGATCAACACCAGGAACGATCTATAAATACTCTAATCTTATTTGTTTACTAAATTCTGCATAATTCTCAAGCTTAATGCTTTGTTTTATTGTGTATTATTTCGTTTCCTGGCATCTGGCCTAGTTGCAAGACATGACATTGGCTAACACATGGCTCTGGTGTCTAAAACTTAAATGTGGTAGGTAAGGTGTAAATGTGAGCCTCTGGCTGCCGCCTCCCCCCTTCCCCCCATACACACACATAGAGCAGAAAGTGTGATGTGGGAACAGAGAGGTAATGTTTGGGCTGTGCCAGCCACAGTTGAGACTGTGTACATTCTCTGAGAAAGAAGGTGGTAGCAGGTGTAAGCCAAAGGCTTGTTCCCATGCCCCATTGCAGAAATGGATGTCAGGGTCATGTGTGAACTGGCCAGTGGTATCCAAGACATTAGCATTATTTCCTATCTTGTGCTGGTGGATTTGAATCCCTCTTGAGCTTCCTTAGTTTACCACAGCATTTACAAGACCATGCAGAAAAATCAAAAGCAAGTTTAATACAGAGCTCACTACTTCTCTCTCCTTTATACTTGATGAAACCTTGGGTGCTTTAACTATACACTGACTAGATCAGTGGGCTGGAAAATGCTTGAGTTTGGATTACTTTTATGAATACATCTAATCCCAAAAGTTAACTATGTCAAGGTTACACCCTCAGATGTCATTCTGCTTGATACAGCACAGTGTGTGTGTAGCATCAAGCTTTGCATACCTGTTCACCAAATAAAGTTGGTGAACTCAAAGTATTGCCTTGCCCGTTCTGCTTTTCATTTAAATTTATTTAAATGATTTATATCCCGCTTCCCTCTCCTCGAATAAAAGTAGCATTCAAGGCATAATCAGACATTTTATGCATTGTTTCTTAAACAATGTAATTGAGAGATGGTGTGAACTGAACAACCAGAAAAAGTCTTTATAGGTCACTAAGGAAAATATTTTGAAAATTGTTTCCTCTCCTTGGTACTGTCTTCCTCTCCAGTTCACATCTTTGCATATATGTCCAGTGCTATCACAGACAACCACTGGAAGAGGTTATATCTGTAGGTGGCAGAATGGACTCTGGTTGTCTATTATATAGCACTTTGTCACAAGCACAGTGCAGTTCATTACTGTACACATTTCTTTGACAAAGTTGCCAAGGGCTGACTTCAAAATGAATTTGAGGCCTATTCATGGTGTTTCTTTGTTTTGCTACTAACCCACAGTATTTCATGATAAATGGAAAAGCAAACCAGTTTCAGATAAATGAACAGTTCTGAGCCACCAGCAAACTATTACAATGTTGATCTAAAATTACCTGATGGCCATATTGTGCGATGCTGTTCCCAGTGCTCTTCTACCCAGAATGCACAGGGCAAAGGAAAGAGTTACTAAAGGAGAATCTTCATCACAATCTATGGGCTGAAACATACAGAATGCTTTTAAGTTACTGTAGTTCTTCAAGACAATCTCACAGCATTATGGTACAAAGCTGCTCAGAGCATTATGGTACAAAACAAAAAATATATTGTTACAGCTTTTAACTAATGCTCTTAACTTCCTATTAGTTTGAGGTTCAATGAGTCACTCAACCGAACCAAAAATCAAGATACTGTTATTTATTTTTAGAAAAAAAAAAGTTTACAGGATTGACCAGTATTTTGTTATAATTTGTCAGTTCCTGCTCCAGAGACACCCCACACACACACACACACAGCAGGCCAGGCCCAGAAACTAATTAACCTACTGTACCTATCCCCTTCCCCACCACCAACACGAACACTTTCCCCCACCTGAAGTGTAATAGTCAGGTTTTTCCACCCCCTTCTCCCTAGTTCTTATAAACTATTCAGTGCAGGGGCTTTGGGGAGTTGGATCAAGGCCCTGTTATCCCCAGAGACATACTGATATTCATTAGAAAATGAGTATCCTCTCTAACATAGATAGGGTAACTTGCAATCATGGTATATGCTTCAACCGGATACATTTCCTTGCTTTATTCTGGAAAAAGTAGTCTTAATGCTGGTCTATACACTTGGACTTTGAGCAAACTCCGAACAGTGGAGGACAGGAAGGCCTGGTGTCATATGGTTCATGGGGTCACGAAGGGTTGGACACGACTTAACAACTGAACGACAACATTACACTTGGACCCAACAAGAATTCAATAAAGGGGGTGGGAGGGGGAGTACCGTGTACAATTAGAAACAAGACAGATAAATATGCACCTCTATTCTTTTCCCAGCACAGAACTGAATCCAGTCCAGGTAAACACTGCAGAAGCTTGCTCTGGTGATTCCTTGGAGGCAGGGGACATAGTCATCATCAATGTTAATATTGAACATTGCAAGGTCACGTTCTATATAATGCCATTTGGAGAAAGGCTGCAATATCTTTTGGAATGACTCATCTCTTATCCAGTGCAGAATTTTGGGGGAACTTGCAGTAAAGTATATAATACTCTGGTGACGAAAAGTAAAAGAATGTTTGAATAACCCATAAAACAAGGAGTTATTTAATTACTGCAAAGATGAGAGAAAAGCAACCCATGAAGAACAAATTAGATTCTCTCTCATATTTTAGCGCCACTATTTGCCCCTCCCTATGCCCTTGGGGCCATGACTGTCCACAAGCATCTCTTGGTCTTGGAATGGGAGATTGGGGGAGACCTGGTGGATCATGTGGCCGTGCCTGTCCCAGGGCCCATATCCACGCCCAGCTTATCCCGAAGACAGCAAGGGTCTCTGTTGCCACTTCTCCCTACCACTGTCCTGTAAGCCAGAGCCTATGGGGAATGGGGATACTTACTGGGTGCTTGTGGGGGAGCAGCAGCAACGCAGCAGTGTCTTGCCCCAGTGCCACTTCACAATTCACGGATGTCCTATACCATGATGCTGTGCTTTCACTTTATTTTTTAATAAATTTGTAACCCACTTTTCAAAATAAATTTTCACCAAGCAGTGAATACAACCAGAAATATAAGCAGATTAAAATCCCAACAATCGAGTCCAGATTCCAACTGTGTTGGGGGCCAAGGTGCCTGAGAATTACTAAGTGATGCCAGGGGAAGAAAAAGGATGGCCCACTACTGCTGCCTGCTTCCCTCTGCTTTCTGGTCATGCCTTCTCATTGGGCCCTGGACTGACTTACAGGGGTGCAGTGGCAACAGCGGATCGTCCTATTATTCCCCAGCAGCATTTTACAAATCCCAGACATATCACCCCATCAGGAGGCCAGGGCAACTGGAATTCTAAGCAGGGCAGAGGAATAAAGAGAATAGTCTGCTGCTCCTCTCCACCACTGCCTGCATGGGTGAGAGGTCTCCTTCCCTGCCGCCGCTGTGGGTGATGGCTTGAAGGAGGGCTTGCATCCATATGCTGCTGCCTGATTCCCAGGTACCACAGAGGCTGGCTGGTGTTCATGTTTGCTTTTCAAAACACTGGGAGAGCTGCTATTGGAGGGGACCCTTGCAGGGCTTTTGCCCCAGGGTTCCCTCAAAAGCTGAAGCTGCCACTGCGGGAGATGGTACGATTGTCTTTCAACTGTGCAGAATAACTGAATGGAAAAAGCAGCAACAACATTCGGAGTTCTGAAGGATATAATGGAAACAGCGCTATGAAGCCTATTTAAAATTCCTGGATGCCACCATCCCAGTTTCACATTCAAATTAATAATTAAAAGTGGAAAAGGGGTCCTATTCTTTGAAAGAAACACGACACAGATGGATACAAAAGCAAGGACGAGGTCTTAATTTTTCAGTGTGTGAAAAGTGATAAGCGCAGAGCCTTTTAAGAAGAGTCATGCAGAAACAACAGAATTTTTTTTTCTTTAAAACCCACACTCGAAGATAGCATACTTTTGCCTTCTTTAAACAGATATTTTAAAAGAAATAAATTGAAAAGAGAATGTGAAGCAACTGGGGAAAGAACCTGCAGTAAACAGACAGGAAATTATTTTAAATATATGCAGAAAGGCTACAGGAACTGACCCACTTTATTAGAGGAGAGCAAAAAATGGCTTTTATGTGGAGAAAGAGGTTCTCCCCCCCCCCCTTTCTTGGCTGTCAACTCAATGGCAAGTAGAGGGGAAAAAGCATAAATTCAGAATACCAAGTGCAGAGCATTGTTTAAAAGATAAATATGCAATCCTCAAGCATATGATAATGCAAAATTAAACCTTCCCAAGGTTTATGTTTCTTCTGCTATTCCAACATGTTTACGTGGCTGCACTGTGTTCCTCAAGAACACAAGTGCCTGACTGCTAATGTATTAGGTCTTTGACCTCTAATTCTCCTTCGCTTTACAATACTTCAGCCTCCCTAATTAATGGTAAATATAGGTTGTGTACCAACATATTCTGAGACAGTAATATCCTAACATTAAGATGGGAAAAAACTCCTGCAAATATTCTATAGACCTCAGATAACGTATTACATCATCATCAGTATATGACAGATCTTTAATTCCAGTATTTTCCTAGTTCGTAATATTTCTTAATTGTCATGGCATATGAACTTAGATATTACCAATTCATGTTTCTTTTCTTTTTTTCCCACTAAAGAAAACTGTCTTTCTTTGACAGCAGTGGCATTTAAATTCTTTGAATACATTTCAACATTAAAAGTTTATTAAGAACAGGATATGGTATTTTTCTATCTTTGTTGCTGTTAAATTGAAGACAGTTTGCTCTGTTCAAGGTTAAAGCTAAAACAGCTAATATGTGTACATATTCAATTGACTCAGTATAGGTCAGATATTATTGCAATCACCATCTGAAGCAGCCCTAATTTTAGCCTAAGTCTCCTATTTAGTAAATTCCAGTTTTTAAGGAACATATACAGTACAGAAGATACTGAATATCCTCTGGTTATAATCACCCAAACAAGAGTGATCTTTGAAGACCGTCTCAAGCAACATATCTCCAACACAGGTAGATGACGATGACCTGTCTTTGCTCTCCAGTATCACCAGCTGATAAACGTACAGCACAATCCTATGTGTCTACTCAGAAGTAAAGTCCTACTGAATTCAATGGGACTTACTTCCATGTAAGTGTGTAGCACTGCAGCCCTGAATTCAATAAATTCCCTCCACAATCTCCCCAGCAGAGTGGCAAGAAGCATTGTTCATTTGCTAATATAGCATAACTTAATCTGCAATTCATTCCTGCTAAATTTACCACTGACTCCCTTGTCCTAATACAGATGGCTGGTGGTGGTGAAAGCTAGGGAGCATCCTACTCTAACAGCATACTGTGATACATTAGCATTTGCTTTGTGTGCCCTTTCTTTGCTTCCTGTTCACTGTCCTTTCCCTGAAAACGTGGCTTTGTGATGCAGGTGTTGGTGAGGTGAGGTCTGCAACAATGCTCAAATCACATTGGTGCATCAAATTCTACTTGCGGTATCCACCTCAATAAGCCTTTGCCTTTGCATTTAGCAGTTATGATTTTGAAAAAAGAGTTGTTTTGTCATCACAACATTCATCAGTATCAGAGGGAAAGGTGGGCACATGGCGGTAGATAAGGCTGTGCTAGTTTTGGCACTCCATCTCCGACATGTCTTTTTTCCACATCTGACTTTTCTGGTGCAAACCATCTCAGAAACATACTGAGATGATACACCAGTGCAACCTTCTCCGTTGTTTGCTCTGCTGGTGCAGCAACACTGCAATTCATGATACTGCACTAATGCAACGGCCAACGCACCAAATCCTTTTTGCTACGGACCTGTATCAGAGATCAAGCTGTTAGCTCACAAATGTTTTCTTCCTAGAGATGACTGGTAACACGTTACCTTAATGTAATATCTGATGAGTATTCTACGCAGATCAAACACCTGGAGCATTGTGGCAGCATTGTTATCGATAATGCTATACCCTTCCAGGATATACTGAGTCCGTGTTATTTCCCAAGTCAGCCATCGAAGGTTAAAAGCTGCATTGCATGACAGCAAGTGAGGTAAGTGCCCCGGTTTACAGCAGCAGCAGCCTTCATTGTCCTCATCTCCTTCTGTTATAGCCTCCACCTCTCTTTGCTGGCAGTATGTCCCTTGGGAGTTAAAGAAAAAGCACAATGAGGCAGTTACTGGAGAGATCAATGCAAATGAGTTGTTCAAAGCTGGTAGTCTGTCCTCTTTCAAATACATAATAAATGACAGTTGGGGGGGGGGGGGAAAGAGAGCTACAACAATGAATAAAATGTGCCCATTAATCTGTGCTAAACAGAGAGCAGTGAAGTAAAGTCTGTCCATTTCACCATATAAAGTAAAACATGTGCAATTCTATGCTTTAGGCAGCCTGGCATAAGTTACATGAAATACAATTACATCCAAGTGCTTAACCTTAAATGTAGAAAAGATGAGGATTCAATATAGAAGTGCATACCAGAGCCTTAGCCTTCAAGCCTTCAAAAAACAAACTTAGTGCTCTCTAGGTCATTTTATAGATGTTATGCTCAGATGAGACATGTTCACCAATAAGACCAAAAACATTTAAGGAGAACTTTGCGCAGACAGAAGCCACATTAAAAAAAAAAAAAAAGCATGCTGCCTATATAGTTCTTCTAAACAGTATGTGCAAAATCAAGAGAATTCCATAAAAAAGACAATTCAAACACAAAAAAAGCAACCACAGGGTGTTCCTGTCATTTTGGTCTCATATACCCCAATCCAGAAGTTCTAGTAGGGCATACGTAGACTCCCATGTGTACATGGAAATCTGAGCAAACTAGGGCCGTCCCATTTCTTACATCAGGGAATAGTTTTTGATTCAATCCCACACTGCATGTGTAGAAGTTTACATGACCTTTCATGGGTTAGAATACTCAAGGCAACATAAGACTCTGTTAGTTTTGCTGTAAGAAGTTAATACAGTTTCTCTTCTGGCAGAAGAAAAAAAAAGACTAGAGGATTTGATTCAGTTGTTTTCCCTTCTTCTTATCTAATAATCTCCAGAACATGGCCAACAAAGCAAGATTTGTGTCAGCCTTCCTGAAGGATCAGGCTGATGCTCAAATGCCACTGCATTCTTTCTAGCTACATGCTCACATACTACCCTCAGAATAATCTTCATCTTGAATAATGATTTCTAGTCAAACATTACTCGATGAGCTTTTTAGTCTTCCTTCAAATGAGAATCCCTCAGAAAAGAGTATTTCCATTTTCTGACCCACCATTGTGTCTTACATACTAGTGGGTCAAATATTATGACCGTAATTTTTAAAACATCAAGAAGAATACGGTCTTTTCCCCCATATCGAGTGAATTAATTACATACATATTAGCAAAAGAAAATGAGAGTAGGAGCTGTTCTTTTAGCAAAGAATGATTTTGAGTAATGGTTCACATTCATCTACTAAAAAAAAAAAATTCCCAGTAATAAGGGTGTATGCAGCATAATGCAAAATGCCCTTATTATTACCCAAATAATATGTACCGGGCACCGGCACAGTATCTAAACTAGCGATGAGCACAGCATTTTGTGTGGGAGATTTCCCCGTAGAAGCAGATGATCTCATGGACAGTCCCAGTACCACCATAGCAGCTGCCTTTCACAAAGTTCCAAGCAGAGAATGATTATTGTATTAGTGACATCAGTCACAAAAACGTAAGATATAAGCATTAGCAGCTAACAATGCTATTGAAGGACAAATGAAACTGTGCAGAAAGAAAGAGGAAGCACTTCAAGTATCAACAGAGCGACCCAACAGCAATATCCTCGTACATTTTGTCCAAGGGTCCTTTTAAAAAACTACTGGGTCAGTAGTCACCTGTTTTCTCCCCATTTTAACCAAGATTGCATTTTGCTCATGGTAAACAGATCAAACAGAGGTAAAATACAGGTTCATGTCAGATCTCATCTGACACTGTATAAATTAGATACAGAAAGTTCTGAAAAATAAACTTCAGTACCCATTTCTGTGTTATTTTTTTCTTAATGAAGCTAGAGAAAGCAAACCTGAAGATTATTCTTAAGAATATACTGACATATCAACTTTTCACCAAAACGCAGTGGCGATCCTAGCCCCAGAACAGGGTGGGGCCCACCCCTCGACGCCCCCAAAGTAATTAGCATAATTACTAATTAACATAATTATGCTAATTACTTTCTTTTTTTGTTTGTTTTTTTTCCGTTTTTTTCCCCGTTTTTTTCGGCTTTTTAAAAAGGTTTTTTAGGGTAACGGGGCTTCTAGGTCTATGTGTTTGCTTTGCTGCACTTATCTTTTGTATCTAGGGCCTCCCGACGATCTCTCCAGTGACGATCTCGCTCCTCTGCTGCCGCTCTGCGCAAAGCAAACAGCCATCACAGAGTTCACGCATGCGTGATGGCTGTTTGCTTTGCGCATGCGTGAACTCTGTAACGCTTAGGCTTACAGAGTTCGCGCTAGCAGAGCGGCAGCAGAGGAGCGAGATCGTCGCTGGAGAGATCGTCGGGAGGCCCTAGATACAAAAGATAAGTGCAGCAAAGCAAACACATAGACCTAGAATCCCCGTTACACCTAAAAAACCTTTTTAAAAAGCGAAAAAAAAACGGAAAACATCAAAACCAAAACCAAAACCTAGGATGTCTCCCGCCCCCCCGCACCACCTCCCGCCCTTGCGCCCTGGGGCCCACCGCCCCCCGGCCCCACATCAGCCGACCCCCCTGCCAAAACGTTCATAAAGTAATCTACATGGCAAAATAAAGAAATAAATGGGTCCCTGTTGCTCAATATAAGAGGACGCCACTTAAAAAGGTGCCTCTTTGCTCAGTCAGCATGGATAGTTACAACATTAGCTTAGGTCTCTTTTAGCAGGTTTTTTGGCTGGCTGCAATGTGCATTTTGTCCTAGTACTCTCTCTGCATTACAAGGGCAACCTGGTGACCCAGCTTGGAATCTCCGAGGCGGCAGCAAAGTCATGGGTCGATACCTATGATTAAGCTTACCAAATCTCCAACCGGACCAGAGTGCTAGACCTTTAGGAGAAGGAATGTGGGCAGGTGTAGCTTGTTAAGTCCTAGAGCACAACCCTAGGCATGTCTACTCAGAAGCAAGCCCCACTGAACACAATGGGGCTTGCTTCTGAGTAGTCATGCCTAGGATTGTGCTCTAAGGTTTAACAAGCTACACCTGCCCACATTCCTTCTCCTAAAGGTCTAGCACTCTGTCCGGGTTGGAGATCTGGTAAGCCTACCTATGATGACATTGCCTGCTGCCTTTCTGGCTACTGTAAAGTTGTAGATACCATTTCAAATGGCCGACGGTGACACAGACTACAGCTGATGCTTACACAGAGTGCTAATGATGAATGCCAGTGAGGAATGGGGAGAGCTGTGGCAAATGGTGCTGTCTCTTACAGTCTCCATCTCTCTAGTTGTCTGAAGATATCCAGGTATCCTTTCCAGAAACCCATAAGTGACACATGCTGCAGCATAATGCCTTCCCTGCCCTGCAGTTGTGGTAAAAGCTTCTGAACTGAAACTGCTGGTGGGGAGAATACTGGAGGTAAATGCAGGCAAGAGGGACAACAGTGGATGCTAGCTCCCCCCCACACCCCCAAATTTTTTTTTTGCAAATCAATCTTTGAAAAATAGACTTTTCAAAGCTCTTTTCTAAAGTGCACACTTTCTTCATGAATAATAACTGATTAGTTACAAAGTCAGAAGAAGAAACTAGGAGAATCATAATGCTTATATGATTGTTATTGGTTAAATAATCACAAATCTCTCTCACGCTACTTATTTATTAAAATTAGTGTCCTATATCAGTTGCTTCAATATGGAATTGCAAGGTAATTGACCAGGCAAAGCCTGCAGTGTTCCTTTTTATTTAAATTTGTACTTTGGGGACTAAACCAACATGTGCAGCATGCATCACACACAAATGCGATTCCTCTGAACCTCTTTGAAGTGAAACCATTGAGCCTCACACTGCTTCCCTTCTAACCAATTAAGCTTCACTGCTAAACCCCCAAACTTCTCTTCCACCATGCTGAGAACTGGGGGCATCTTGTTAAGTTCTCTTGTTTTGCCATGTCTAGTACTGAGACGCCTCAGGAAGAAAACTACAAAGAAAATGAACCCTGTGGTTTGAAGCAGTCATATTACAGTTATATAGAAGGAGGGTGTTGTTGTTTTTTTTTAAAGGTGAATTGGTTGATTATTGGCATTTTCCTAAATAATTACAGCCTCATCTGAAACATACTTATTCAGAAATGAATCATGCAGAGTTTAATAGGAGTTGCTTTTGGGTAAGTATGCTTGCAACTGCACAATCTTTATCTCACTTTCATTTGCCACTTTGAGGTTTCAAACCAAGAAAAATTGTTACCGTACTCTGAAGTTAGTAGAGTACCATGATATAGACATCACTCAGGATTCTCTCTAGGATTTTGAGCAGTGGCGTCTTCAGCCCTCCCGTCGCCTGGGGCTAGGGGGGCGGGGGCTAGCCGAGCACCCCCGGACGTCACGTGACATATGATGTCACGTGACGTCAAACGATGCTGTCACTCAGGACTCAAAAGCTATGGCTGCGGGCGGGCACCGCGCTCCAGCTTTCGAGTCCGAGGAGCAAGAGAGCGTCGTCGTCGTCTAGGCAACGCGCACAGCGCGCCACAGCCACAGGGTCTGGGCGCGCGCTGCGCGTTGCCTAGACAACGACGACGCTGTCACTCACCTCGGACTCGAAAGCTGGAGCGCCGCCCGCCCGTTATGGCTGCGGGCAGGCGCTGCGCTCCAGCTTCGAGTCCGAGGTGAGTGCCCCCCGGAAGCTCGGCGCCTGGGGCCTTGTACATCAGGGCCCCCTACGTTACAACGCTACTGATTTTGAGGACCATTCCTAGAGAACATAACATAAGAACATAAGAAGAGCCCTGCTGGATCAGGCCAAAAGCCCATCTAGTCCAGCTTCCTGTATCACACAGTGGCCCCACCAGATGCCTCAGGGAGCATCATCATCAATGCAAGAGTCAGCATTAAATTACATCACATGTTGACGTCTGCACCCTTTTCCCAGGACCAGTATTCAGAGAGATGATCACATTCCATTTGTGAGCCGGGCTGAAAAGCCCAAGGAGTATGAGCTCAGCTTAGCACAGAGGCACAGAAATGAGTTTGTCTATATAGATACAAATCATAATCTAGATTTTGGGTTATTACAAAAAAAAAAAAGCCTACAACCACCTTCAGATTGTTTAAATGAGTTTTCAGATTCTAGAAGTCCAGAGGATTTTTTTTTAAACAGCAAGTTTATTTCTCTTGTCATGATGACAGAAACTGAAAGTGTGTGAATGTGTCTTGTTAAATCCTTAAAGAAGGTATAAAAGGTGGGTGGGTCTCTCATTCATCAGAGTGTCAGTAAGCTTCATTGTGCTTAGGCCTGATTCCTCATCATAACACACCCCCATCTAAAGTTATTTTTATTGCCTCCTAATTTTCTATGAACCTCAAAGTCTTTCCTGTTTTTTGAAGAGTAGAAAAACATAAACCCAAATTTTAAGAAAAAGACAGGCAACTAAACAAGCAATCAAATTAATGGTGAAATCCTAACTAAGTATCTGGCAGGTGGCCCAGGGCTGCCCGCCCGATCCCATTCCCGCTCCGGACCGCCATGCAGCAGGCCGGAGGTCTATTCGGGGAAGGGGACATCCCCTTCCCCGGATGTAAACCGGGGCCGGCCCTATCGGCCTCCTCGGATTTCCGCCAGCTAATTAACTGGCGGAAGTAGGAGGCGGCTGTGTAACGGCCGGCCGGCCCAGCGGGAACGGGGATATGGCTGACGCCATCCCCGCCCCCTCCCTAGCCAGCCGGACTACCCATGCGGCCGCCGGTGGGAGCCTGACCTGCTTCCGGCGGCCGCATGCTCATCCCGGTGGCAGAGTGAGGGAGGCCGGCCTTGCACTGGCCTCCCTTACTCCCGAGTCGTCGCAAATGTGCCTTACGGCATGCTCCAGCACTGGCAGCTTACACAGGATCTTGCTGTATGTAAAATTGATGTAATTTGCCTAATTCACTCCAAAAAGCACAATTGGGGTACTCTGACCATGAAAGGCAGAATTTCAGACCTTGGAAAGCAGCAAATTGGAAGTGCTGAAATATGCAAACCAACAAATACAGTAGGACCTTTTTATCCACGTTTTTTTAATCCATGGATTTGACTCAACACGGATGGCAAAACTGTGGAAGAGGGAGTCCAACTGCACTACATTACCTCTTTTTTCAGTGTTGTCGGGGGCCTGCCAGCCACTTCCAGCCTCCTGCGCGTGTCCAAACCGCTGAAAAATGCAGCCAGGAGTCTCTGGCGCCATTTACAGGTTGCTTCCAGTAGTGGCTTTTGTTTTTTCAGTCAAACAAACTCAGGAGGAGGGAAGCGGCGAAGATGCTGGAAAAAAGGTAATGTGGCACTGCTCCCAACCCTCCCCCTCCCCCGGATTTCATATAACACTGATTTTCTTATCCACTGTGGTTCCAGCAACAGAACCCCAGCGGATAAAAAGGTCTGATTGTACTCAGCCAGGTTAAAACAAACACACAAAGAGCAAAACCAACAAAAAACTTCTGCGTACATTTATACATCACAAATTCAGTTCCTTGAATCAAGGGACAAGATAATTATTGGATGGTTAAGCATGCTAACACAGGAGTGAACTCAGTGGAACTTACTTCTGGGTCGACATGCTTAGGATCGCCTTGTAAGGCTGCATTTCTATGCACACTTATCTGGGAGTAACTCTATGGAATTAGCAGGACTTACCTTTGAGAAAACATACAGTGGTCCCTCCCACTCAGCGTTGGAGCCAGTCTAGCAGCAATGGCTTCGCTGCTGGACTGGCTCAGATGGTGAGCAGGAGGGGCCACTTTGCACCTTCGTGTAACGTTGTGCAGCACTTACTGTGCTGACCCCCCCCCCCAGGTACGCTACTATTGTATCTTGAGTTTATTTGCATACAAATAAACATTAGAACATCAGACATTAGAAACTCTACTTTGTGATAACGGTACCTGAATCTTCTGCTCTTCCTGAACCTTTGCTCTTTGAGCTACATAGGTGCTTACCTCGAAATTCTAGTCCCCTGAGCTGGAAAGTGACGAGACCATTTCCAATTTCAATCAAGTGAACAAAGGCATTCAAATAATCTGATGTCAAAATAAAACAGTCCCCAGAGCTGTAGTTTCCCCAGCGTCCAAGAATCAAATCTCCACAAAGAGACTCCTGCAGAGATCTTGTCAGGTGCTCATAAAAGATGGAGTTGAGGTTGTTATCATCATTTCCTAAAATCACAGCAACACAAAGACTGTAAAAAGGATAAGAAACAAAATCACCAAGTAAAAAACCCTGAAAATAATAATATATTCTTACTGCTTACTCAACAGAAGCTCCTCTGTAGACCGGTTAGGAGTATCCCCTTGGAAACACACGTCATTACATTTGAGTCGATTCTGCCTAAGGCTTCAATCCTACACACACTTACCTGGGAGTAAGCCCCTTGAACTTAATGGAACTTACAGCCCAATCCTAAACCGGCCCCTGCTCTGCGTTGTCGCAAATATGCCATAAAGCACATTGCAGCGGTGTGGAGGCCAGTCCCACTGGCAGAGAGGCCAATGTTTATTCCTTTCCCCAGGTGTAAGCCCCAGACGCCCGAACAGGTTTCCTCAGATGTGTGCCAGCTATTTTGTTGGCGCAAATCTGGGAGGCCCATGTAATGGCAGCCAGGCCAGGGAAGGGGGATGGATTTGGAGGGGACCTCCTCTGATCCCCCCCTGCCTGGACCTGGTCAACCAATCCTACCCCCCTGTTCCACCCCGTTCCGCCCTCCCCATGCCCCTCCATCACCCGATGGGGAACTTACTTTCCCCGGCGGGCGCAGTTCTGGATCTGGGCTGGGGTGGGCTGGGGAGATTGGCGCCGCCCTTGAAGCCAGCACCAGGGTGCCGCCAAACTCCCAGGGTGCCACAAATACTTCCAGGGTGCACGATTGTGACACCCTAGACCAGTGGAGCGAGTGCTCCGCGGGTCTACGATGTAGACAGGATTGGGCTGTTAGTGACCAAGACTGGATTACTGTAACGTGCTCCATGTGGGGCTGTGCTTGATGATGGTTCGGAGACTGCAGTTAGTGCTGAATGCAGCGGCCCAGGTGGTTACTTAGGCAGTTTGATTCTGTTGGACCGCTGCTTTGTCTATGTGTGGCGTTTCATTTTGTGCCTTACTCTGGTCTGGATAGCTGACCCCCAATTGTTTTTATTGATTATTGTAGTTATTGTTTTATACATTGTAAATGTGTTTTTATGGAGCTTTGCGAGTCATCTTGGGCATTTGCTTCAGCATGGGAAAGGCAGGCTATAAATTTATAAATAAATAATTTTAGCAGGCAATATGCCGACCATGGACCACAGTGAACACCAGCTATGCATTCAGACCTGCTATCCACACTGGTGTTCACATGCAGCGCTCAAATCAACATCATATTTTTCTATTCCTCAGCATGCATAAGTGCCCAAATAGAATGAAACACACGCAAGTGATCTTAAGGGTCAGGTTTGCTATTGGATCTGGTTGGAGTAGATGCTCAAGGCTTTCTCTCCCCCTCCCACCTTGCTCTTTAGACTGATCAGTCCTTTGAGAACTGTGAAGTCTAATTCACAAGTCTAAGCATCCATGATGTGCAGACAGTGTGCTAAAGGCAAATTAAAATAAGAACCTAAATATGATTAAATGAAACGAAACAAAATCTTCCACGTGTGCCAAAACAGTGTCACACAGTCTGACAGTGCCAGTGAGTTTGAATTCTCTTGCCTAATTAAACATAGTTTGGCTTGGTCAGTGCTTTTACTTTCCCCTACGCGTTGATGCTCACTGAGAGGTGATTTAAAGCCATTTAAAGGCTGTCCAGAGTCCTTCAATAAGTACATGTGCAAAACTTTCAACAAAGTTTCCTTTTGAATATTTTGATGAGGAGCAAAAGTGAACCATGGCCGATGGTTTTTATTGCTGCTGCTTGTCTTTTAATATGGTGTTTTTATGAATTTTATAGCTTTATGTATTTTTAATGTGTTGTGAGCCAACTTGGGTGCCCTTTGGGGAGAAAGGTGGGATACAAATCGAGTAATAAACCAACCAGAAATCGGAGCAGGACACTGTCAGGTATCTGACTTCATTGTATGATTGTCCTTAAAGTACATATCCATAGCACTATCTGATTAAAGACTAATAAAGACTAATTAGTGCCCTTAAGTGCCAAGTAGATGGCAATGCTGTAATTCTAAAGCCACTATTGGCTACTATGGGATTCCTGTCATAATTCTATCTTCCAATAAAAATACAGGAGTCTTGCCATCCTTTGCATTTGGTCACTGTGTTAAAAAAACCTTTTTTCCTGAAATGTGCCTAACTAGCTGCTCGTTCCTCTAGAGCAGGGGTTAAGAACATAAGAAGAGCCCTGCTGGATCAGGCCAAAGGCCCATCTAGTCCAGCTTCCTGTATTTCATGCCTCAGGGATCACACAAGACAACAAGATACCTGTATCCTGTCGCCACTCCCTTGCGTCTGGCACCACTTCCCAACCTTTGTCTCCAGGTGTACTACCTGTCATGGTCAAATTTTCTGAAGTACCACCATTACCAATGGATGTATAGATGGATTTTCTGGGCTGGGAGGAGGTGCCTGCTTCTGCTTCCTTATCTTCTTTTGGCTGTTCTATTCTCGTCCTTGCTTGTCACACAGGCACGGAGGTGCCTGCTGCCGATTGGTGCTGTGTCTTTAAAAAAAGACGCACAGCACTAAACTTCAAAGTAGTAATCTAGTGCTGAACAGCTGGTTGGTGCTGGGGATTTAAAAAGCATCTTTTAAAATCCCCAGCACCAATCAGCTGTTTGGTGCTAGATTAGTACTTTGATGTTTAGCGCTATGCATCTTTTTAAAAAGGCACCTCCGTGTGAGTGATGCAGTGAGCGAGAATGGAACGGCCAAGAGAACAGGCCTCAGTGGACAAGCTGTGTGTACCACTGGTGGGCTGCCAAAGTATCACCGGTGGTATGCGTACCACAGGCTGGGAACCTCTGTTCTAGAGTTACTACTCTTCACTGAGTTAATTTAGGCATCAAGTCCAGCGATTACAGATTCAAGCTTGTTTTTGGTGCAAGAGATGCAAGAGATACAAATATGCTGAGAGAACTTCCATCAGTACAGGATTTCCCTGCACCACTAAAACATGATTCTGTAGATACTCATCCAAAATGTCTGTATTCAGTTGGATGATTTACAGCTCGACAACTCTTTATAAATCTTAAATCAGCAAAAATGCTTTTTCCTACAAAATACTCTCTAATCCAGTATTTATGGTGTGCACATTAGTGTGTGGTCCACATGTGTGCTGCAGGAGTTTGGGGGAGGATCATTTATTAGAAGAGCCATTGGGGAGAGTGAGCCCCACACCAGCAGTGTGATGTGCCTTGTCAATTGAAAAAAAACTGATGGTGTCCCATGACAATTTTAGCGCCTTGTCAGTGTGCCATGAGATGAAAAAGGCTGAAAGTCACTGCTCTAACCCATAAGCATTTTAAAACGTGAAAAGATCCTTTTTCAACCAAATTTCCTTTACGTATTTAACTACAACAAAATGTGTTCAGGATTTTAAATCATGCCACCATCATAAACATGAATAAAATTAATCCTGTTCCATACCTGCATCCTTTTCAATTTGAAGTGCCAGTCTAGTATTAGAATGGTCCACTCGTTTTGTGCTGGAAATAAACAGATACCTACAGATTATCTTTGTTGAGAAACGGAAAAGATTTCCAGTGTAATGCTGTACAAGTGAGGGTTTATTTATTAATCCATTTTTATCCTGCCCCTTCTCCCCACCTTTTTTTATTCTCACAACACTGTGAGGTAGAGTAGACTGAGAGAGGATCCCTACACAAAAGTGTTCCATGCCTGGATACAACTGTACTCAGTTTAAGGGGGAACAAAAGCACACTAGCCACACACCTGGGTACTGATGCCTGCTGTGGCCATGTCCCTTACTGAATGCAGGGAGAGCTTCCACCCATGATTTGGAAAATCAGCCACAAGCATTATTCATCACAGGGAGAAACTGTCCTTCAGTTCAGCTCTTGCCTCTGTAGGCAAAGTGTTGAACCCAGGGCAGCAGGGGTTGTGGCCACAGATCATGTCAGCATCAGGAGACATACCTAGCTGGTGTGCTGATGTTCCCCTTACACCAGTGGTTCCCAAACTGGGGCATCGCGATGCCCCAACGAGGGAACAATGAGTCGCTACTCCCTTAAGGGGAGTGGCAACCCATGGTGACAGTGACAGCGCTTCCAGAATCTGGCTGCTGCTGGGGGAACAAAGGTTTTTTAGCCCTACCTGGGGGTCTTACCAGGCCTTCGGTGGTACGGGGGGCTGTGGCCCCCTCCGCAGACCTCCCTGCACCTCAAAACGACTCCAGATCGCGACCCACTTCCGGTTTCGTCCAAAAACTGTAAAAGGGTTGCGATCGCGATCTGGAGCCATATTGAGGTGCAGGGAGGACTGCAGAGGGGTCCGCAGGCCGCTGTACCACCAGAGGCCTGGTAAGACCCCCAGGTAGGGCTAAAAAATACCTTTGTTCCCTCAGTGGTGGCATGATCCTGAAAGCGCTGTTGCTGTCGCCCCCCTGCAAATACATGGGGGGGGGGAGTTTGGGAACCTCTGCCTCACACAGGACGTCTGTACAAGGCTAGAGTGACTGGCCCTCCATGAGCTTCATGACTGTTGGAACTTGAGCTCAACTCTCCCCCTACTCCTACTCTTATCGACCCAACTGGCTCTCTTACTTACTAATCTGGCTTCATTTGGCTGTACAAAATATTCTTGTACTATATTTCAGTCTTGTGGTATGCTTTATATACCTATAAGGCACCTACTTTGTGTGCCAACAGGATTCCTGACTGTCTAGGATTGATTATTTCAGACAAGTGGGGTATCTCGTATAAAAAGCCACCTATTAAATATCATACCTCCTACATTTTTGTAGTTGACACATGCAATCACATATTTATATTCTTTATTAAAATAATAACGTTGCACTCAGTGCTGATACCAGCTTGAAAGAAATACTGTCAGTATCCCCGCTTTACATTCAAACAACATCTAATATCAAAGAAATAATTAAAAAATGCTTTCCATACCAGACATATCAACTCACGGGAACAAGCCCTACCAGGACCATAGAAGGAAAAAAAACCTCTGCAATTCTATTTCCAGCACATGAATTCTGAAGGCTATCAAAATTACAGTGTAAGGTATCAAGAGACCCACAAATGCCATTGCAGTAGCTATGAAGAGAATCCCCCCAAAAAATCTGTAATTGAGTTTAAGTAATAGCAGGCAGGCAATGGTTCATAAAGTTATGAAACTAAGTACAGCACACTCTCTTTTTTGTAGGTTCCATCAAGAACGTAGCTTCCCTTTGTCTAGACTAGGTGCTCCATCATGTTGCCTGAGGTCCAAACAAGTAAGGAGTCTGCTCATGCATCTCTGAATGTCAGCGGTGAGACAGAGAAATGGCAGCCATTTTATTCATCATACTGGTGGAGACCAACTACACACTGCAAAGCCTGCGATACTGCAAGTGACAGCTATTGTAATGTGACGATGGTTCCCAGGGCCCAGTCCATACCTTTCTACTTGCAGTTTTGGTTTTAGGTCCTGTGTCTGTTTTTAAGTAAACAAAAAAAGGGATGCTGGGAGTTCCAGTCATGAGTCTCCTGTGTCATGTGTCATTTGGCTCTAAGGCAGGGGGTGGCAACCTTCTTCCACATAGGGGCCAGGCATTGGATCCGTCAATAGTAAGAATGCATGCACATCCGATACACATGCGCAAACCTCCCGATTAGGTCATAGAGCTAAGAAAAGAAACGGGCATGTCGTGAAAGCTTCTGTCCTTGAGGTCTGTTTACACTGAAAACTTTACAGAGATAGAATTATGAAACTGAATTCTTTTTTAGGACCACTGTGGGCTGGGTGGATTTATCTTTTTTGACTATGGGCTGGATGATTTTGAGGGTGGTCTGAATCTGGCCAGTGAATCTGTTCTAAGGTGTACAAGTAAAAACATAATGACTGAAGAAGTTCATACAGCATAGTGGCTGGCGACCAGTACAATTAGAGACAACACCTTCCAATTCCCTACAAAAAAGGAGTTAAATTTAGAAGAGAGTCACATTTTCAGTAGAATGGCTCTATCTCAGACTCAGCGGCCTAACATATGATAATGATGATGTTACATTTATCCCTTTTGCAGTTGAAGTAGCCTTTGAAGATCAAACTTCCCAAAGACTTCTTGAAGGTAATCAAACATTACTGTACAAAGTAAGTCTAAAGAGGGAGGGAAAGGTGGCTTGAATACTGGCCTGGCTATTCATGGAATTCTTAGTGTGAAGTTTTAAGAGTCTCACTTCACACATCAACAAAAAGAGTAACAATGAAATGTACAGAGTGGGTTCTGTGCACATGTTGCATTCCCTCCCCCCCCCCCACTTACTACCATTCAAATCCACAGGTCTTTTCTGGCATGGAGATTAAAACCTATTTCCTCCCAGCCCACAGGTGTATGCAATTAACTCCTGTTGCGTATATACACCCTTGGATAAAAATGCCTCTCCAAGTCATAAAAAGTAATGTGAAGTGAACCTAGAGGTTCACAAACAACAACAACAACCCACACCTCCACCCACACACACTTCTACAAAGAGAACCCAGAACTTTACCTCTTTCTTTTAAGAATTTTAACCCCTATTTCTCCAAGCAATTAAAATAACATGGCTGTAGTAAAACAAAGTTCAGAGAACCTATTTCACTACTAACATCCAGGAAATAGGAAGTAGTTTAGCTAAGGGACATCCACGAAGTCTATTTTCAACCTTAAAACCTCCACACAATTATGGCAGCTGAACTGCTGCAACTTGTTAAAAGCTACAAGAATCTGTACAGTATTAAAATTCTAACATCCTCTATTCCAGACTCAGCTGCACATTTACCCCTGGGCTTTCAGCTGTCAACTAGGATATCTTTTAAAAATGAACTTCAGGGACTACTGGGCAATCTGGGCTTTTCTCCAGTGGCTTCTTACTTTAAATTTTGTTCTTACCACTCAGCCAGAGTGATAATTAGCTCAGTAATTGAATTTCTTCCTGAGTGGCATTATTCCACACAAGCTGAGTGCAGGTCCTTTGGTGCTTGCCCTGAAGAGCATGTGAAAATTGTGAGCATCTCCAGCAAGAAACGAACTAATTCTGAAAGACACGACTACATTTTTAAGTGACTCTCTCTCTCTCTCTCTCTCTCTCTCTCTCTCTCTCTCTCTCTCTCTCTCTCTCTCTCGGATGGCAAGTAGGAAACGTCCAGGAATTCAGCTTGTATCTTCACATTACTGTATTAGAATGTTACATCATAGTAATGAGATGTCTCTTAAATATGCTGCTAATATAAAATATCAGTTTTTGTTTTTCCAACCTTATTTACACCAACATGTCTAGAACCCAGAAAAATCTAGCCACCTTACGGCGCAATCCTGTGTACATTAGCGCCGGAGGAGCACGCGCTCCCCTGGCACTGGGTGTCGTAAATGCGCCAGAAAGCGCGTTTACGGCACCCGGTGAGTAAGGACCACTGGAGCAGAGGCCGGTGGCCCTTACTCTGCATCCCTGCCATCCCCGCGCCCACCGGAGCAGGGGCGGGCGGAGGGGGGGGGCAGCGATTGGCCGCCCCGGGTCTGGAGAGGGCGGGGATATCAGCAGTGAGATCCGCCAATATCCAAAGCCCTCTCCAGGTCCGACGTGGGCTTACATGGTCGGCACGAATGTATGTGAGCTCTGGAGCTCGCGTACATTTGAAGAGGCCCATTGGGCCTCCTGCCGCTTACACCCAGGGAAGGGGACAATTGTCCCCTTCCCTCGAGGTGCACCTCCCTCGAGGTGCACCTTCCCTCAAGGTGCACCTGCATAGGATAAGGCGGCCGGTCCTTTAGGCCGGCTGCCGTATCTTACATCTGGACACGTCATGAAAATTTGAGAACCTACTCAATGTTAAGTGTATTCTCTAATGCGTTTTTATTCATATTTCCCCCTGTAGCTTGTACTCCCGAGTAGATACCTCTCCTTCTGTCTCATTCCACTCTTCCCTTTTTCTTTCCCATTCAGCTTCTGAGCTCTGGGTCTTGGCTGGTTTGTATATACTCTTTCCCAATGAGGAGCTCCCATTTTCATCATGCTGCATCTTCAAGCCATTCAGTGAACTGGAATTGTAAATGTCTCTTCAGTTGGCAATGACTGACCAACAGTTCTTGGGTGTGCTCCCAATTACGTTTCACAAATGTGGCTCCTGTTCAATTTGTCTCAAAGTGCATTACTGGCTGACACAGACAACAGTTCAGAAGAACAACTATGGCAAGAGCTAAAAGGAAAATTGTCTGATTTTTTTTTTAAAGGAGCCCTGAATATGCTCTTTCCATTTCAGTTGTTCTTAGCATTATCTTAGAAGTTCCAAAAGCTTTTTTTTTTTGCCAGTTCTGGCAGCCACCCCAATATTCACATTCATCATGCTTTCCCTTGCATTCAATCTATATTTCCTATTTCTCAATCATAGATTAATTTCTGTTTTAATTCAATCAATCATTTTGATTGATCTTATGCTACAGTACACGTGTGAGTCTTTAAACTAGAAGGTAGCTGCAATTATTTATTAACTGATAGGCTAAATATTGGAAGTAAACATGAAGTGGTATTTTGACTTTAAAAAGGCAGATAGCGCAATGGCTGCATTGGGAGCGACAGTTTTACCTTATGTTCAATGTTACCATATCCTTTACTTTTCTAGATTTGAGTGGTTGTGGGAGAATTATAACACTTGCCTTGCAACCACACGGTCATTTTTTTTATATGCAGGAACATGCCTAAAATGTACCTCATTCTGCAGTCAGGTGGCACAGACAAATGGCTCCCTATGCGATTGGAGGGACAAGCAGTCATATGTATCCAGCCTATATGTCCATTCAGTTCATGACAACAGAGAAAAAGTCAGCATGGACTGAAATAAAAGTCCCCAAAGAGTTTGTTTGAAGTGGCCCAGAGAGGCAACTGTAATCATGGACATCCTGGCAAACACAATTTTGTTTCTTCTTGCCAACAAACAGAAAGTTAAGCAGCAAAATAGAACAATGGGAATATATCGACCTCAGGAAAATGAGGGAGTCCAAGGCTTCACATCCACTGTTTCCCCAACACTATACCGCTCTGAGTGGCTATTTTCTGGACCATAATTACTGGAAGAATGCTTGGGACATATTTGAACAGCTGGAGACCTGTTACAGTTTTCTCTCAATATAGTGAGAAAGCTGGGAATGTGACACAAAGAAAGCTGGCAGTTTAATCCTAACCTCTTTAGAGACACTTAACCGGTTTAGATACGCTTTGCAGCAATTCACCGGAGACCCCCAAGCAAACACAAGCTGTGCCGTCCTCAAAATAGAAACTGTGACAGATGACTTTGAAAGCACAGAAACAGGAAGGAAGGAAGGAAGGAGGGGGGGACGACGACGAGAAAATGACTTGCAAATGGAAATGCAGGATTCCTGATGGCAGCTCCATAACAGAGGTGCATCAGACTTGTGACACAGAACTTGTTTATACAGCCTGGTCCTTGGGATCCAGCAAACACATGGGAATGAAAGTCAACTTATTGCACTGTTGTATATCCACCACTTTAAAAGATAGCAAACAACAAGATGGAGAAGGGGAGATGAGAAAGATGCATAGTTCTGCTACTGTTCTCTTTTCTGGGAAGTCAGGGTAAGGTCAAGTTGTGAACATAGAGCTGAAGCTTTCAAGTGTCTATTCATTAAATGAAATTTACTGCCATTTCCTTTTCACTCCTCCTACCTCTAGCATGCAATCATTTGAACAGCTGTAAAAATAAAGAATAAAACAGCACCCTCCACATGGGGGGAAAGGGACATGGCAGTCTCCGATTCAAGATTGACAGTGCCTCTAAAACGAACAGAGAAGTGGTCAGATAGACTGAACAATTCCGTAGACAGTCACTGGGTCTTACCTTCTTTCCTCGGAGTACGGTATATAAATGCCTCATATTTATATGGTATATTTTATACCTGCTTTCACTCCTTTCTTGCTCCCTTATCTTTACTATTGTGTTGGTTGATGTTAGATTCTGAGCCAGCAGTCAGGAAATTGTCTTTAAAAAATTTTTATTGTACCCAGCCATTTTTGTCACTTATTTATTTAAAATATTTATACCCTGCTCTACCCCCTTTCCCCAATAACAGGATGCCCAGGTTAGCTTGCAATTAAAATCCATTAAAATAGAAAAGTAAAAAAGGTAAAAACTGTAAAAGGTAAAAAAAAAAAAGCCACTGAAAACCAACATTGCTGTTCAGCAAATAAGTAGGCTGTTGGGGATTTCTTACACATGACTGCATAAAACATGTAGTTTGACTCTTACAGGCTCAGTTTTAAAAGGTGAGAACACCTCTCTCCACCCACCACCACTTATCTGGCAGAATGTTAACTGGCTAACATAAACTGTATTAATTCATTTTGACTTCTATTGCCAAAGGCCAAAATGATTTAGTTTCTAACTGTAGCTGCTGAATCAATAGCTGCTGACACTCAGGACAGTTATGATTTCCCCCCACAGTTTTGTTTGCCTTCTATGACTAGTAAATGTGATGTGACAACTCCATTCTGATTATTGTTTAAATAAATTTCTTTTCAGAAATGACTAACGTTCTACCAAACACTAATGCAACGAGACCAAGAAGAATAGCAAAATAAGAAAGTAAAGTAATCCTCAAAATACATAGAAATGTGTAGAATTTTTCAATGATTAACCTCTCCCCCCCCACACACACACACACACCGGTGCTCAATAATTATAAAATAACAGATTTACAGGACTTTGCCTTACTTGTAATTCCTTTCCCAGAACTTGACTGGTCTGGCGTATGATGTGAGAAAAATGACACTCCCTAGAAATGGACTCAGTGGAGTAGAAAAAACCGCAGTGGCCAGAGTTTGAAAGAGGAGCATTGCAGAGTCTGAAAATATCAAGTTAAGGTAACACAAATGAACTCCCTGCATTTTTGTGGTCTCCTTCAGGCGCCTCCTGACCTATTTATTTTACTGACCTTTTCTTCCCAAAGACGCAGAAGCAATGAACAAACAGGTAACTTGGTAAGGATCAAGATAGGAACTACACCTTCTCATACTTGAAGAATGCACATGTCAAAGGCCTAGTTCTCGCTAATGCAGTAAACCTGTGTCTGAGATGTACCACTGCAGACTTCAAATGGAAATAGTTCATATGATTGAATACTCTTCTCACCAATAAATTATCTCCATGCAGAAAAGTGCAGGACAGAGAGAGATGGGTTCCTGCCTTCCCTTCCCTCCATATATGCTACTTTTCCATGTGCAGAGAATGGTGTTGTAGAGAGGGCCATCACCTGCTGTCTGAAGCACTACAGTTCAGGCTCAGGTTTACCACCTCAGTACGAACAAGGCTTAATTGAGCAGGGCCTCAGGATGGGTGACAAGGGAAAAAAACAGAATTTAATCCAATTTCTAAACACCAGGAGACCCCAGGACCATGCGTAGCTACAAAGAACTAATTTGCTTTAGTAGAGCAGTTTTATCCATTCATTACTCATGGCAATTTTTTTAAAAAGGCATTTACACAACAGGTCCTCAGTTTCTCAAACATCAAGAATGAGAACTCTGCACGTTAAAATGTACAACAAAATGACAAATGCACAAACATTTTATTATCCTTTTTTCAATTTTGAATAGGAAAACTGAAAAGAGCAACTCACATTGGCCTTGTAACAAAATATGCAGTTGATGAGCATTAAAGGACAGGAAGCAACTCTCACCTGAACATCGGTTATCTGATTACCCCAGTTTGTTGGGTGTCTGTCATTTCCAAGCCAATAGAAATACTATGTACATGGTACTTAATATTTATCCATTTTCAGTATCCTAGTCTTTTGGATGCATTTGAGCCACAATCCAGTCAAAATGTAAGCGCTTTAAAGTCCCACCGAGTTCAAAGAAACAGATTTTCTACTTTTTAAATAAACGGGTATATATAGAGTTGAGAATCTAAAACACGGTTTAGAATGCTTTTCCTTTTTGCTTTTAACAACCCAAAGAACATGCTTAGGTTTTTCTTCTAAAAACTAATTAGTTGAGTTTTTGAAGTACCAATCTGCAGTTTTCAACAACTGTTTGTCAAGGCTATAAGGACAATTCCTTGCATATATTAAGAGAGAATGCTCTGGAATGGTGTCTGAGCATATTAGTGGGTGTCTGAGATGAGCTACCCTTACAGCCTCCAAGTTCAAAAACCGATGAAGAGAATATAAAGAGGGAGGGTGGGGTGGGAAGAGTGTCAACAAAGTTCAATTGTCATAACATAGTGGAGTTGTGATTCATATTGGCTCAGAAGGATAGAATGTCACCAGTATGAGCCAGAAGGCAGAGAAACAAAAAGGAGAATAGTAGAGGAAAGGACACTAAAGATTCTTTCAAAATAGTTAACCTTAAAAAAATGCTATATAATGCCAAATGTCTATTTGCACCCAAAAGCAATGCAGCACTCAGTCAACGCAGATGCTCCTCTGAAATGAATGAATGAAAAACCTCTTATACTCAGGGAACATCAGAATCCCAACACTGGGAAGTAACTGTGAAATCCAGGATAATCAGACATAAAGGGAAACAGTGTTATGTACCTATGACACTTGAGTACAAGACAACATTTCAGCAAGAGTAGCTTTCCACAGTTTCATCTTTGTCAAAATCCCCTTGTCTACAGAATTATTAAAAAGGTACAGGAGCCTGGCCTCTACATTTGGTCACTTTAACAGGATCCCAGCTAATGAAGGGGCATTTTACAGTGGGAATTGCAACATTAAGACTAAAACAAAATGGAAGTTGCAGTTTAATACTATTATGGCACAATCCTATCTAGATTTGAGACCGGCGGAGCACCACTCCGCTGAACCCAGAGAGTAAGCGGCACCAGCGTAGAAGCCGGCACAACTATACTCAGCCCAGTCGCCGTGGAGCGCACGCTGGGGAAGGTGAACTCCCCACCGGGCAGTGGAGGGTGGAACAGAGCATTCTGGAAGATGGGATTGGAGATTTGGGCCCAGGAAGGGGGAAGGATCAGTGGCGGTCTCTTCCGCCCTATCCTATCCCCCTTCTCGGGCCAGTTGTGCCTTACATGGGCCTCTCAAATGTACGCCAGCAAAATAGCTGGTGTGCATTTGAGGAGGCCCATTGGGGTGGCTGAAGCGTTACTCAGGGTAAAGGGACAAACATCCCTTTATCCCAAGGAGGCCGCTGGCTGCGCTGGGGAAGGCCCAATCCTTATGTGTGTCGCCGTGTCCTGCTAGACAGGATTGGGCTGCCCGGCTCCAATCCTAAGCACACTTTCCTGGGAGTAAGTCTCATTGACCACCATAGGACTTGCTTCTGAGCAGACATGCATAGAATTGTACTGTAAATACGTTTAGGATTTCAGCTTTAGTGAATAGTGTGCTTTCACACACACACAAAACCTGCTTTTCATTTCTGATGTTAAAATGCCGTCTCATTAGCTTCGTGTGATGAAATGTACTAGTTTTATGTGCATGTTCCACATGCACATCCCTCTGTGGATCAGATACGCATGTTCTTGCTTAAAGAATTTGCAATAGTTTTGGGGGGCTTTATACAGGAAACATAAAAACAGCAAATCACTTACACACAATTAATCCTTCTTTGAATGTCTGAAATCATTAGAACTGAAACTGTCCTACGTGGGTGGCCCATATGCATAGTGTTTGCATACTAGTGTCCTATGAGACAGGTAAGATCCATGTTGGTACACAGGGTCTGCATGCATGGGAAACTCATGGGTAAAAACCTTTTTAAAAACCTGACCATGTGGATTTTGTAAACCTGGATGGGCTTTTCTGTGACGCTGTACATAACCAGCATCACATCTATGTTAGCCCTAAAATCTCACTGATTTCAGTAGAATGTACCTCTATGTAATACTGTATACCTAGGGACAGGATTTTAAATTATATGGACCAATGAAGCAACCTGGTCAAAAATCTGTTTTCCATTGTTGAAGATCATTTTCCATATTACAATTTAATGACATAGGGACAGGACCATCATGAAAGTGGCATGTCAGAATGATTAGTACATTAGTGCCCCCATATCCGCGGATCTGCTATCCGTGGATTCACTTATCTACGGTTCTCCACACCCATTACCTTCATTATGTTTCTAGCGCTGGCGCTAAGCAAGTGCATCTCTTTCTTTACCAAAATGCTATAAGCCAGCTTGCTTATACTAGAGAGGCTCCCGAACATTAACAGGAAACAGTTCCTGCTTCCTGCTTAACGTTCGGAAGCCTCTCTAGTATTCAGGCTGCTTGCCTCCTCTGTGCTAGACACATTTGCTTGGTGCCAGCGCTAGAAACATAATGAAGGTAATGGGCGTGGGAGATAGGGCTCCCTCTTTCCCGTGGTTTCAATTAACCACAGTGAGAGTTGGAACCTATCCCCCACGGATATGGGGGCCCTACTACATACACAACTAGCTTGGCAACAAAGTCTGACATTTGTAACTCTGAGAGGCACTGCCTAGTATGGTGAGACTGTGAGTATGTCTCACAGTCAAAGATGTACATTAACTATCCTTACAAGGTCTGTTTTGCAAAGAAAGTAACTTCAGATGTCAGTTACACATCCAACTGCACAAGTAAGAATGAACTGCATTCTTCAGTTCAGTTACTTTTTCTTTATTTTACCTATTTAATACTTTATACCCCCCTTTTCCAAAATATTACTCAGACTAGCTTTCTAATATTACATTTTTTCCTCTGGAAATACTGAAACTTCTGCTTTCAAGTTGTTGTAAACTTCTTCCCTTAACACAAACTATCCAAGCACATCAGCCTTTACACTTCATACCATAAATATGTGTGTAAAGAGAGTAGCAAACAGAAACTTTCTCAAAGGATATGAGGTATTGCAAAGAGCTGGGCAAACACATGGAATGAAGAGCCCCAAGCAATTTGCCAAGGAGCAGTATACGTCATAATAAACTGTAATTTTTGCAGTAGGTCCCACAGCTGAAAGCAAAAGAAAAAATAATAATTGTCAGTTATGATAGTATATGTCACAGTCATTGTTCAAAAGAGCATTTGCGTTATGTATTTTCCAAGCCCAGGTAACTATTTTACAACTGTACTGCATCTTACATTTCTGATATTCATTTAATAGAGATACTGAAGTAGAAGTAGTCCTTTTAGTTTGAGGACAGCAGTGTAGATGCCCTGGAGGGGACAGAGTGGCATGCCTTCACTTTTTCCCAGCCACAGCACTAACAGAGTGCTCCAACAGATCTGGACTCCTCCATGCATAATGTGGAGGAGAGGAAGTGGGCCTCTCTGTGCATCTTGTCCTGTGGAACCATGCAGGTTCAGAGAGTGCATCTGCAATGGTACTGCAGCTTGAGGCGCACAGTGCGGAAGTGAGTCATAAGTGGCCACACAAAAAAAAAAAACGCTGGCCACCTCCTTTCCACCCCAGTGGCCACGATCTTAGAGGCAGCAGTGAAAGCTCCCTAGCGCTGGGTGCACCCAACTGGAAGAGAAACATGATGGTGGGCCAGCCAGTTTCCCTCTCCCACCCTGCAGAACGATAGTGGTTGTGGTTCCCTCCCACCTGAATTCATCCAAATCAGACATGAGAGACAGAGGGTGTCCAGAGGTGTCAGGGAGGAACTAATGGGGTTGTTGTCGGGGGGGGGGAGGAATTGATATATTCTATGTTTTTAAAAGAGAAGTGGGGAGCTGTAACTGGCTAAGGGGAAAAAACAAAATCCTGGATGGATGGTTAACTAGGAGAGGTGGTCTGGAGGTGGAATTGTTAAGCTTGATTGTTAGTTGATTTGGGGTTTATTATCTTAGTAGGATGTGGCTACGATGGTGGTGGTCTTGCTATGGGGGCATAGCTATGGGGTATCATGAAGAGCTCCTGCAATTCAAAATTTACCACTCTACCACTGCTGAGGATTGTAGCAAGTGGTTCTAAAAATCTGAATAGTCATGACAGCTTCAAGACGTCTAATGCAAAAATCCATTGATGAATCGAATCCTGTAGAAATCACTTTTGCTTTTTAGAAAGGTTTTGCAGTGCATATGTTCAGAGTCAAATCTGAAAAGAAAAAACAACCTTCTTCCTAAAACAAATACAGAATAACTGGACAGATGACAGACTTTGTCACTTAGCACAACTATCAGTTCTAACTCACGGCGCACATTACACGGTGCTTCTACGGTGGAGCAGATAGTTCAAGGGGCTCCTGCCAAATCAACAGCTCCACGTCATGTTCTCCTTCTGTAACATGTAATACGCCTGACTCTGTTTCATGATGTTGTGAGTTGCTATTGTATGCGTACGCAGGAGGATGCACAGTATCATAATATCAGGACATAAACTGTATGAGATGTTAAGGACGACACTAGGTGGGGGGGGGGAGAATGCTACACACGATTGCCATTTTCAGTAGATTCCCATGTCCACTTTGGATCTCTTGAAGCAGCCACTATTTAAGCTTATTTTCACACATGGTGGTTTGTTTTGTCAGCCCAGACTGAACAAGGACGTGGTGAGAAGCTGATCACAGTTATAGCATGCTACATGAAAGACATTATTTCGGTGATCTGAAAAATCTGGGCCAGTGGCAAAGCACTGTGATAATTGCACCATCATGAACCCCCTAAACGGAATACCATTGCAGTTACTGTATATACTGTATATCCCATTCCAATAACTCTTAGCCCTTGCTTACTCATAAAACTTTTTCCAAGAGAGACAAAATTGCTGAAAGCAGTCAGCAGAATTCATCAACTGTGCAACTATGCAAATCACGTAAATCAGGCATATTAAGAAACATTATGTTAATGTACCCAATTTGCATAACTTATTCCTGTTACATTTGTGTTTTGTAATCACAGACCTTGGGGTATTTTAATGCAGAATTCAAGATCCTTGAATTCATAGCCCTATTATAACAACATAACTGTCAAGATGCCTCATTTGAAATATCCTAGTGTTTCCATTATTGAACTGAAACCATAATGCTTTTCTTTTATGTATATCCAATTAGAGAGAATATTTGCCCTTTTATAGTCTAATTTAGAGTTTATCTTCCTAACGTGCATTCCTCATGAATGTCTTTAGCAATCTTTTCGCATCTTTGAAGAAAACTGACAGAGCTGGGGGACTGGCATGTTGCTGATGGAAGAGATTTCCTCACCACGAAGCGATTTCTCTTCTATAAATCTGATTGTCCCATAAATATAAAAACTTGTTTATTACTTGTATACCTTGGGTTTTTTCCCTCCACTTATTTGTCTACAGAGAACAGCAGCTACCTTCTAATGAGCTATTTTTCTTAATTCAAAAGCCTTTGGTATACTTTTAACCAATATATTTGATATTTGCAGATGTAGTTTACATGGGTAAAATGTCTCTTTTGTCACCAAATGTTTTAGCACTGAGACATGTTAAAGCTCACTAAAAGCTAAAATCACAAAATCTGAACACTTTCTTGGGAATTTAAGATTGATTAATCAAATCCAAAATTCTGTTGGAGCTATTACAACTGTTGGATAACAACACACAAATCTAAAAATTGTAATGGGAATTCTTCCCCTAATTTTTTTTAACTTCTAGTATACATGTCATTCTTGAAGTTCTTCATTCTTGAAGCTACAGTACAACAGCTCATCACCACCCAAGGAGAGCCTCCAGCAGGTGGGCTTGTGTTAAGCAGATTAAGTTGACGGATTCATTTTGTAACATTTTTCATAAGAAATTCTGACAGGTTTTGACCTCAACTGATAAATCAGACTCAAACACACAGTTGCCAAAGGACAAGGGTTAAGCAGAACATATAAAACAATTCAGACAGAGGTAGCAAAGACTTCTTCAACAAACATTTTGTGCTTGGAAAGAATATTTAGTTTGATTACCACAATGAAAGCCCAGGATTTTCTGTCATCCTATGAACATACATTTCAGAACCATGAGATGCCATATGATAAAAACAAAGGCCTTGAAGAACTCAGCTGTCCAGACACCTCATTTCTTTTAGTCAATACCTCCTTGTGAAAACAGTATAGATAAAATATTAAAACCAAAAATATTTTATGATGTGGGAAACAGGTGTTCAGAAATTATGATATACAGGAAGCTGGAGTGTGGCAGAAATAATCTCTGTTCAGGCTTCAGAAAGGGGAAGGGGAAGAACGTCTCAGAATGCATTCTGGGGCAAGCCTGGGAGAAGAGTTGCCTTCGCGCAACTTGGAAGTGGATTGTTCAGCTTGCAGAACCCCTGTTAAGACACGGTGCAGTTCGACCGTGCAAAAGGTATAAATGGGGATGGGGGGGGGGGCGCTTTTTCCCTACTTTTACAGCATTCTGAAGGTGGATCCCATGGATCTGCAGATTGTCGGTATCGGAACCCCCAATAAGATCTCGGAACGGAACCCCCGTGGATACAGAGGTCCCACTGTACTTCACTAACCTGGCCAAGAATGAGACAGAAATCACACCAAGATAAATCCACCCAGACTCCACCAAAAGCACCAGCAATTATTCACCTACATTTCAAGTAGCTTCAAGCCCCCCAACATCCAGGTAGGTCATGTCTAATTCTGGATGACACCTTTGTACCGGTATACTAGCTTTGTCTGTTTAGGATGGTATAAAAGGGATACGTAATTAGCAGTTCTTTGGATGCTTCTGTCACCATAAAGATGGAGGAGCAGCTATTGGCTATGTTGCTATCCAAACCAGACGCAACAGTTGCTCAAGACTACCCCGTAGTTCTGATAACTGACAGCGCAATCCGACTTAACTTTTGTGCTGGTGTAACCAGCGGCGCAGCAAGAACGGGAGGCCCCAGAATGAAAAAGGAATTAAAAAACCCTTTGAATTCCTCTTTTGGAGGGCATTGAATCCCTTCTGTTCTGGGGCCTCCTGTTCTCGCTGCACCGCTGGTTACACTGGCACAAAAGTTAAGTCGGATTGCGCTGTGAATAAAATAAAACTGCTGACATAGAAAGAAGATTAATATTCTTGGGTAGCTGTTTTGCTTTGCGCATTTGGGAATTAATTAAAAAAACTATGGTTGGCTTTTGGCTAAAATGAATTGATGTGTTGTGTCTTAACAAGAGATTGGCAGGAAAATGCTGTATAAGGGATTGAACCCCCAAATACTTTATTGGTAATTTATTCTGCCATTCATTCAGCACACCTGGACACTTGCTACCTAGGTGCAGGTTCCAAGATGCATTTGCTGGTTAAAAATGGCTAAAGGGTTGGGCTCCAAAACTAAAAGTCATCAATGGAAAATAGTAATTCTGTTCATTTTCTTGTTCAGGACACACAAGTGCCATTTAGCCAGGTTCTGATATTAAGTTTAAAAAAAAAAAACCTTAAGCGTGCTAGCTTCAAATGTTAGATGGGGAATAATGTCTTCAATGGTTGGTTGTCTACTTGACTGCCTGTATGGAAAGAAAAGAGACTGGAAATAAATCTGGTGTTGATAAGGATGGATTGGCTATCTTGTACTAAGGATGGATTGGCTATCTTGTACTAAAGTTCTTCAAGCGATCATCTGTCCAGACACATGTAGTAGAGTTCTACACATACACAGAGTCGATCCTGAAAGCTTTCAGAGCTTTGTAACATTCTGCCCCTGCGCTTGAGTGGGGAAAATGCCTTCTGCCTGGAGGTTAGGAAAAATGCCCAATCCCTCACTTCCTTTGAGGACCTCCCTCCAAGATCAAATTGTAGTATTTAGAGAGAGCCAACAACTAGAGCCAGACCTGCACTGGGGACGGTCGAGTGGGTCATGCATCTGCACATATGACCACCTGACGAAGTATAGTTACAAGTAAGCAATTTGTCCTCCTCATTTGTGGTCTCTATGCAGTCACACCTAATGGAGTCCAGCTAGCTTCCTCCTTACCTGGAGGTGGGTGCAGATTGATCAGGAGATGTTCTGCAGGACAGTGCCCCCAACAAGGCATCTACTCTCAACTGGATGACAAGGGCATAGTGCTAGATAAAGGTAGATGGTATAGACCAGGGGTTCTCAGCCCCTTCCCGGCTGAGTACCACCTCCGGCGCCACTCTCCTGCTGCGTACCACCAGAAGTGACTGGCGATTACATCATTACCAGTTTCTTCTGGGATTTCAGGTTTTTGGAGTCCAGAGAATGCAGGTAGGAGGATCTGGGCAGGTGGGAGAGCCTTTCTCAGCGTTCCCAAGAGTCTCGGCCAAAGGCAGAAGCCTCTCAGGAGCGAAAACACGCCACCAAAAGTGCCACATCAGAGCAGGGTTCCAGTGATCAAACGGTTCGAGTACCACCAGCAGTCAGCCAAAGTACCACTGGTGGTACTAGTACCACTGGTTGAGAACCCCTGGTATAGACCACATTGCTGCCCTGCAGAGCTCCAGGGGCCGAACACCTCTCAGGTTCGCAGCAGAGAATGAAACCATTTTGGTAGAACATGGTTTCAAGGAGAACGATAATGCTTTCTTAGCCAACTGGTAAGTCAAGGGGATAGTTACTCAATGAGCCAGATGTTGGGTAGAAACCTTTTTGCCCTTGCAGTGCCCTTTGTAGATGGAGGCTGATGAACAACCTGCCTGATGTAGTTTTGTCAATATAGAAAGAGCTCGCTTGAAACTCAACATGACTAGGGCTCTTTTCACCCTATAAAGCTGAGCTTTGAAGTAAATAGGTAGTGTTGAGTCCTGATTAACGTGGAATGCTTAGACCACCTTAGGTGAGAAGGTAATTCCGGTCTCAACATTACTTTGTCAAGGTGACAGAACTCCACTATGCATGACTGCACAGAAACCATAAAAAGAAACAACTAGGATTATGGATTTATCTAGCCCAGTCTTGCATGGTTACACAGTTATTTGGCATTGCGGATAACTGGGGAGCGAACATCTGAGTTCCAGTACTCTTATTTGCCCAGTGAACAATTATGTGGATTTGCATCCTTGGATCTAACTGGATTGCATTAATATCATGACAGTGATAAAGTAGAAAGAGATGCAATTTCTGTAAAAACAAAAACAAAAACAAAAACCACCTGATGACAGATGAAGAAATTGTCAGCTAACATTGACTAATACAGCTGGGGATGTCTGCTGTGCTATTTCATTGTCTTCTATGACTAGCAGAAAAGAAAGTGAATATGTTCTCTCAGCCATGGCTTAGATGCGATGCACATTTCTATCAAGATGATTATACAGACCTACAAGGCTTAGAAAAGCATTTTGCCTTTCAGACATAGGGGGGGGGGGAATCACACCTTCAGTGAATAATAAGATCCTGGCTGTCACTCTTAGATAATTTCTATATAGCCAAAGGTGGCAGTAATAAAAATATGCTTTCTGTCTCTTGGGAATAGTTGTGAACATTGTAGTGACTGCATAGTGCATTGACTGGAGCTGTCAGTTCCTTTTCTTGCTAAAGCAGAGTAGACCAACAAGAGTTCAGAAGCAAAGATAGATATACTGTTTGACGTTGACTGAACAGGAAATTTGTGCACACAGTCTTTTCACAGAGTTGTCATAACCCCAAATGTGCCCTTTAAAACGCCAGAGTACAAAATGTTGAGAATTCTTGGGAATCAAATCTATGTGATGAAATAATCACGTGCAAAATGGATAATTAATCTGCAAAATCCAACAATCCTATTTACACTCTCAGTGCAATTCTGTAACTACAAGCTTGATGCCCAGTATTTAATACATTAAAAGGTAAAGGTGACCCCTGACAATTAAGTCCAGTCGTGTCCAACTCTAGGGTGTGGTGCTCATCCCCATTTCAAAGCCGAAGAGCCAGCGTTGTCCGAAGATGCCTCCGTGGTCATGTGGCCGGCATGACTCTCCTTGCCGCAGCGCGTAGCATGCAGCTGGAACATGGAGCGCTGTTTACCTTCCCGCAAGCGGTACCTATTTATCTACTCGCATTAACATGCTTTGGAACTGCTGGGTTGGCAGGAGCTGGCCAAGCAACGAGAGCTCACCCCGTCGCGGATTCGAACTGCCGACCTTTCGATCGACAGCTCATGGTTCAGCGGTTTAACCCACTGCGCCACCTGCTGGCCTATATTTAATACATTAGGTAAAGGTAAAGGTATCCCTTGACAATTAAGTCCAGTCGTGTCCGACTCTAGGGAGCGGTGCTCATCTCCGTTTCAAAGCCAAAGAGCCAGCACTGTCCGAAGACGTTTCCATGGTCATGTGGCCGGCATGACTCAACACCGAGACGCATGGAACGCTGTTATCGTCCCGCTGACACGGTACCTATTAATCTACTTGCAATTTCTTGCTTTCAAACTGCTAGGTTGGCAGGAGCCATTGCACGGATTCGAACTGGCGACCTTTCAATCGACAGCTCATGGTTCAGTGGTTTAACCCACTGCGCCACCTGCTGGCTACCCTGCCATATCTCCCCATGGATCAATTTCAGTGCTACAACTTTGTACATGCTACTTAACTCCCATTTCCTCCGCTGTTAATATGCTCAATATGAGCACTTTACAAGAGTTACTTTTAAGCAAGTATCCTGACTTTTGCCTCAAACACATGCAACAAACTGTTACTAATTTTCTAAATTTCAAAGGGCTGCAAACACTGCCACTTAAAAATATTTTCACTTTGGTTCCAAACCAATAGTACTCCTTCCACGAAATGTGATGTATATGTGGTGATTTACAATGGCAATAGGTTCAGTAGCCAAAATATACAGTAACTGCCGTCAGGAGCTCCACTTGGGAGTGAAAGGCCAGACTTTGAACTCCAATGTGCAAAGACCTAGTCTAGTCTAGGTCCTAAACTTTCAGGGAACTCATTTTATGATAAAGATTCCAACTTTTGTATTCTCAGAGGTTACTCTCTTCTGCAGATACTGGTCATGCAGTGCAATCCTGTGCATATCTACTCGGAAGGAAGTCACTTCAATGGGGCATACTCCCAGGAAAGTGTGTATAGGATTGCAGCTTTAGGGGTGCAATTACTGACCCCTCACACATGGGCAGACCAACCATTTGCTATCACCACGCCTTTTTCTTTAGATGTGTTATGTATCTGACGGCACCAGGCAGTATGCCCCAACAATCTTTATACCCAGAGCAGAAATAATAGTGTAAGCTTTCAATTAAAAAAAAATTAAATGAATACCTGTATTATGGTAATAAATAAGGTGAAATGTAGGAAGTGCATGGTAGGTGAGACTGCACTTTGACTGGCCCCTCACTCTTGACCTGCCCAGTTTGGGCAACTATCAGGAACAAATGCTAAGGGTGGCATAGTCTTCAGATAACAACCCCACACTTGTGCCATACAAGAAGTTCTGTAGTGGAATGCACAGCATTAATGGGGGAAAATCAATAAAAATCAATATGGAATTTTGAGGGTAAGTTTAAGGTACGTTCATACAACAAGGCATAATGACCTGTAAACAAAGAAGAAAAATTAAGCCAGACACTACGAATGAAATAAACCTAATAAAAGTTGATTAGATAATGGGAAAATTTCCTAGAGGAGGTTGTTGAGTCAAGAACCAGAAACAGTGAAAAAATAAAGAAAAATTAAAGCAATTAGTCTGGCAGCCAGACCTGCACAAGTGACCCAGGAAGACATGTTTCAATTCATTAGTTATTCTATTTTTAATAATTGCATTACAATTGTGAATGTCTTCAGCATCATGTCAACACAGACGTCAACATGATATTCCAAGACATTTTACTTTAATAAAATGTAAGTTTATTACATTTCATTAAAGACATTTTGATCCTATGGGAGGGTATAGTTGTACACATGCTTGTCGTTAGTCATGGTTCTTGTTGGGATTAAAAAAAATAAGTTTAACACAAATTAGATTTATAAAGTTATGCCAGAAGGATTTGACAGTTTAGCAACATGATAGGTAGTTGTTTTTTAAATAATATTTCAAACTGGGAAAACATCTGCACTCAAAATTATATTGAAGTTTTAAAAAACAGTTCACTTGCCTTATTAAACACAATGGACATAATGAAGAAGTCCAACAAGAAGTTCTCCGAGATATCGTGGTAGTCAAACTGGAAGAAGATTACAGTAAAGCTTAATGTAACAAACTGGTGAACAGGATTACAAAATGAAGACCGTAGCAATTTCATTCCTGCAATTGTAATCAGGAGGATATCACAGCTGCAAGAAGAAAAGGAAAAGAAAACCTCAAATCAGGCAAATTAACACATTTAGGATAATAAGAAACACGTTAGGTCTGCTTTTCTTGGTATAATTCACCTCCATGCAAAGCTGATTTTTATTTCTGCTATTACCGTAGTTCTTCGATTCTAAAACGCATGTTTTTTCCCAATTAAACATTTAAAAAAATGGGGTGCGTCTTAGAATCGAAGGTCTCTAAAAAGCACCCCCAAATGCAATTTCCTTACTTACCGGAGCTTGGGGGAGCTTCAGGGAGGCCTGCGCGACCCTGTGCAGGCCTCCCCAATCTTCAGTTCGGTGAAAAACAGTGATTTTCGGTCATTTCCGGTTTTCGCAAAAACTGGAAATGGGCGAAAATCGCTGTTTTTTACTGAACTGAAGATCGGGGAGGCCTGCAGAGGGTCGCGCAGGCCTCCCTGAAGCTCCCCCAAGCCCGGTAAGTAAGGAAATTGCATTTTCTGGTGGACCACAAAGGTACTGCTCAAATGCAGTGAGGAGATCATCAGCTGCAGCGCGGGGCATGCTGGGGCGAGCTCTCAGGTTCAGGAAGAGAGAGCTCGCCGCTGAGCAGAGGGGGCAAAATGGCATGGTAAAAATCGGACTGCCGTGGCAGGCAAGCTGGGGAGAGTTGGTGCTGAGCAAGAAGGAGGTGCGTCTTGCAGTCGATGGTTTTTGGGTTTTTTTCTGCTGGTGTTCCTGAAATTAAGATGTGCCTTAGAATCGATGGCGCCTTAGACTTGAAGAAATATGGTAGTAACATTCTTAACTGCTGTATTTACTGAATTTAAATGCATAACATAGCATAACTTCTCACTGTTATTGGAAAGTCCTTGACTAACTGCATTGTGGTCACAATTCTGTAATAGAGATCATTCAGCAGAAAGGTTTACCGTCAGTCTAGGCACTAACCTTCATACAGTGGACTAACCTTCATAGTGCCTTCATACAAGGCACTAACCTTCATACAGTGGACTTCAAATTTGAACTTTTCTGACATTCATTCTCTGTTGTTATACCTCACTGAACCAAGCAATTGGTTTGTTTGTTTTATTTTGTCCCACTCCAAAGGGAACCTGCAGGAGTACCTGGGCATTAACATAGATTTGGAGAGTCAAGTAGACTCAGTAAAAAGTGAACTCAGGGAAAGGAAAGAGTTCAGAGATGGGCAGCCCAATCCTATTGGACTGCCCCGCTGGTGGAATTGTTCCGCCAGCGCTCACTGCCATAAGACAATCATAAAGCGAGCTCTGGCAGCGCACGCTTCTGGCCTTCCCACGTGCATTGACACCATGCTGCCTGCCCACTGGAGCAGGTAAGCCAGCTCAGGGAGCGGGAGGGGGTGGGGGATGAGGAACGGGGCAGGGGAGGCTATGGGAGGGGGTGGATCTGGCGGCGATGGCACACCCCGGATCCTATCCTCTTTACCCGCAGCCTCCCTGCCCCCTTTCTCTCCTTAGACTTGAGAGATCCATTGCCTCGGTGGGTGGGAGGCTTACAGAGGGGAATGGCTTACAGGACCCATTGCAGGGCGGGAAGCTTATAGAGGGGAAAAGGGGATTTAAATCCCATTTCCCTTCAGAAGCCTCCACACACCCCAGCTGCACCAGGGAAGATAGGATTGGGTCATAAGACATTGAGTGTTTCGTTCAATCAATGGGAACCACTGTAGGTTTCTTTGCTAGGTTCACTAAAGGCCAAATTAGCATTACTTTAAACTAATATTTAACAAGACAGGTTTAAAGCAGGAAATGATTTGGGAAAGTTCCTGAATGATCATGGAAAAGCCCCTGATTTGACAAGAGAGCATAGTGCACCATGAAGAAAGTCTTAATGCTTTACTTTTCACCATTTTCTCAGTGAAAATCCATCCACAAAGCAGCAATTTGCTCCCAAACAGTGATTTGCAAAAATTGCTTTGGGGGCAATCTTTGCCAAGAAAACAGTGAAGGGAAAGCATTAAAAAAAACCACTCATGGTGCACTATGCTCCCATTCCAAATTGGGGTCCCCTGCAGCTGTTCAGAAGCTTCAAACATCACTTCTGGCTTTAAACACGTCTTTTAGAGACTAGTTTAAACTAATGTTTTGTGTGGCCCTAAGAGATTGATAGCCCGATTCTGTGCAACTAAATACCGGTGGAGCAAGCGGTCCACTGGCGTTAGGTGTCACAAAAGTGCTGCAAGGCACTTTTTCGATGACACAGGTGTATGCGGCGGAGGCTGGCACTGCTTACCATGCCATGGAACTCAACCGATTCCAGCCGCCGCAGGTAAGTCTTGGTGCATGGACGAGGCGGCGAGGGAGGGGGGCCATTGGCCAGGCTGGGCTGGGGTGGGGATATCGGCGGCGATATCCTAAGTCCCTTCCCAGTCCGCGCTGCCCTTACACTGCCTCCCCGGAAGTACGCCAGGTCAGGACCTGGCATGCATTCGAGGAGGCCCATAGGCCCCAGGCATGCTTACACCCGGGGAACTGAGGTGCAGCCTAGCAGCCCCGGGGCAGCCCGGAATGGGCTCAGGATGTGGCGGCCGGCCCTTTAGGCTGGCCACGCATAGTTACGCAAGATAGCGCTGTAAAATTAGCTTTGTAGAAATTACATCACTTGGTGCATGAGAAGCACATCACTTCAGAGAAGGAATGGTAAAAAGTTCTTGTGAGTTCCATACATACCACATAAAGAGAAAGTTGCATTACAGTCAGTATCTCCAAATTAAATGAGAAAACAAAAACCAGCCAACTACAAAATGGTAGAATGTCTTTTGTGATGACTGACACAAGCAAGTTGTTTCAAGACTTCCAGGATACCTAGATGCGGGTTGGGCTCCTGTCATTTCATCAAGGTTTTCAGCATGGCTGGATTTAGGCAGATTTGATCATCAATGACACTTATTCTCTGCTCTATGTCCCTTCATGTAGATCTCTAGGTTTGCTTGCGATGAGGCTTTTCCCAACAATCAACTAAACGTTGCTGTGTAAATGAACTGTCAGAAACTCTTTCTTAGTCTGTCAGATATTCTTCTCTCATCCATACTTTTGTTTTTGAAGGCAATATAAAAAGAATACAGACAATTGCTTCTGAAAGTGCTGGCAGGTACCCTTCAATGTGATGAGAGTACTTGCTGGATTTGGCATATCTGAAGATGAATGAAATTTAAAGAGGAAGGGGCAAGAGCATTCCAGAAGAGGTTGTAGCTACGATAACGAACCTGCATACATTTGGCTTCATGAAGCACAAGTTAACCCACCAGTCCATACATGGTAACCAACCAGGGGCTCTAAAAAACTCCTGGGTTTTCTATCTGCTTGGAATTGCAAAGAAGGAAGAAATCATGCACCTTATAGGCCACCACACAGAGCTATTAGACTACAATTAGTTTTATGAGACACAAGATGTGGTTGCTGAGTCGTACAGATATAGGGCTGGATCCACAGGGCTCTTCCACATGCAGAAGGTATCTTCTGCTCATGAAATGACGGTTTTACACCTTGCACAAGAAAAGTGGGACTAAATCCACTTTTTTCCTCCTTGCGCAACATCTTTCACAAACAAAAACATAACAGTGACTAGTTTCTGCTTACAGTTCCTGAACACTTAATTCTATGCATCATGCACCATGAAATATAAGAAACTTACTGTGGAGTTAGCGTCTTGTATTTGCTGATAGAAAAAGCATCAATGGTGACAGCATTCAATATTATTGCAGGATATAGGATGTACTTTTCAAAACATTGAAGCCACACATAGAGTCTTTCAAACCACATTAAATGGGCAGCATCTGAAATTTTCTCAAAAGAGAACAATATTTTGTCAAAACACTTGCAATGCAAATAATGATGGCAGTTTATAGGTTCTACCGATGCAATTAATTAATTGATTCATCTGAATGCCAAAATAAGTTCTCATAATGAGGACATGCAAAAATCCCAGAAGGCCATTCCAAAGGTACGGTCATGAGCAACTGGATGTTGGCTAAGTTCCTGATCACTGAACAATCTTGTTAGTGTAGCAGGTCAAAGTTCAACAACAGTGAGAATGAACAGCAACTCAAGAAATGACAGAAAATAACTAGAGAGAGAATAATAAAGAAAACTAACCACCGCTTAGAGGAGGAACACACTGTTGGAAGAGGGTAGCAGCCAATCGGTAAAGAAATCAGAGATCAACAGATCAGTAGCAGCTCCAAACTAGAATGTATTAAGTCAATAGGAAACCATGCACATTTTATGATGAAGCTCTCCTTAGAATGGATAATATCACATTTCTCAGAGTTGAAGTCCAATTCAAAAATGTCACTACTGAAACAGGTTCTCTTCCTCTACTAATTATATATTTTTTACCAAGACATTTCTGAATTGAACCACTCACCTCAACACACACCTGTCTCCATATTTAAGAGCATACTCTAGCTCTAAATCAGGGGTGGCCAACCTTTCACCATGAGGGCCTCTGTGTTCTTAAGAGTTGTGTAGAAGACAGAATCTTGGCAGCTGTAAGTGCTGATGGTGCTGCTAAAGCAGCTGCACCTGCTGAAATGCCCTCATTTATACTACCATTTAAAGGGCCAGCATTCACATTGAAAGGTTGGCCACCACTGCTCTAAATGCATTGTGTTTCCTCCCTGGGCACAAACCATAATCTAGATAAGAGTAATTTTATTGGCTTTGGGAGAAAATGCCTTCATGAATATTCTGGAGAACAAAAATTAGTCTTCTGTTGTATAAAAATATGTATTTGGGTGGCACAGTGGGTTAAACCGCTGAACCATTAGCTGTCGATCAAAAGGTCGGCAGTTCGAATCCGCGACGGGGTGAGCTCTCGTTGCTTGGCCAGCTCCTGCCAACCTAGCAGTTCCAAAGCATGTTAATGCAAGTAGATAAATAGGTACCGCTTGCGGGAAGGTAAACAGCGCTCCGTGTTCCAGCCGCATGCTACATGCTGCGGCAAGGAGAGTCATGCTGGCCACATGACCATAGAGGCGTCTTCGGACAACGCTGGCTCTTCGGCTTTGAAATGGGGATGAGCACCACACCCTAGAGTCGGACACAACTGGACTTAATTGTCAGGGGTCACCTTTACCTTTTTTTATTAAGATTTTAGCCACTATGTCTGAAGACTGTACCACAAGGCTGGATCTTAAGGTATGCAATGCTGAGACATTACGCCATTTCAACTATTTTATTTTAAGCTGGAATTAAAACCGTTAAGGAAAGTTATACAATCAGGAAGTCTGGCTCAGTTGGTAGAGTTGCCGCCTCGTAAGCCTGAAGATCGGTGAACGGCCAGTTTGAGATACGCCGCTGACAAAAAGCTGTGAAAAAAATCTATGTGAGGAGAGATAAGAGCTGCCAGCTGCGTCGGCCGAGCATGGGAGGCGGTCAGTGAGAGGCCAGACTGCAAAGGATCCCATCTGGAATGCAGTTCTTGAAAGACTAAACATTTATATACGATTGTAAAAAAAAAAAAAAAAAAAAAAAACCATTGGGGGGGTTGGGGAAAGCCTGCCCATGTAAACCGTGGATTAAAGTCAGAGGAGAAATCCAAGGACAAGAAAGGCGGTATATAAATACTGTATATTATATTATATTATATTATTATTTTACTTTCTTTTTCTACAGTAAATACTGAGATGCAACTTCTACTTAAATAAATTATGAACATTTTTTGGGATATAGGATTTGTTCTGAAATGTATTGTATTACAGACTCTCCCTCCCCCCCCCACACCAACATTTAACTTGATAATGCATCTTATAAAGATTTTTTTTTCTGCAAAGAATCAGCTGTCGGATTGGTTTCAAGAAGAGACTGAGGTCACACAAGAGCCCCGTGTTCTGACATTCTTATCTTCAAACGTGTCAAAAACACACGTTGAGAGTGATTAAAGCACAGACCCATCAAAAGTTGACAGCAAGTTTCTAAATTGGAGCAAAGAAAAGAGGATAGCTGAAAAAAACAGCCAATGTTATCAAAGACAAGACAGCTCCTAGCTGAGAGAATTTCAGGAGAATTGGAAATAAGTCTCTGAGTTTTCAAATATTTACAGATATCCCTACCGTTCAAGGTACCACCTGCTGAAGCTAGCAGTTATTTAAAACCAAATTATCAACAATGTGACCTTTTTTCCCATTCAACTTGAATACAGTATTTCTCATGAGAGTGCAATGCAGGAAATGGAAATCACAAGCTTCTATATTCTTGCCCTCAAACCTTGTTCTACATCCAAACATCTGAAAAAGAACTGTGCCAGAAATTTAAACACTGAAATATATTATAAATGGAGAGTTGATTTTTAAAAGATGGTTTACGTACTGCAGAAAGCTGATTAAACATCAATGTAGCTGGTTGTGTGTGTGTGTGTTTTAAGTTTTAAGGACCAGTAAAGGCAACAGAACAAAAGTCAAAGGACAGAATAACTACAGGTGCCCAGATTAATTGGGCGCATAAACAGAGAGTACAGATGGTAGACTGTTCTAAACAAAGGGAGCAGCCCACCACCAACTGTTCTTGCACAAGCTCTGTTTATTCCAAAGCTCTGTTTATTCCAGGAAGTTGCATAGCAGCAGTGTTTGGTGGGCAGAGGTCACAGAGATAATACAAACCTAGTATTAGTCCTATCTTTTCAGACAGTCTACAGTCAAGACCATATGAGCTTCATATGTACAAAAAAATAAAAAGTACATGTACAAAATGTACTTCATGTGTACAAAAAATAACAAAGTACAATAACAATAATAACAAAGTACAATAACGAGGTACAAAATTATCACACCAATTCTAATGTTAAATATATAGACGGTGTCATTTAAACCAAAAGAAACCAATCCTTTACACACCTCTCAGTTCTCTCTCCCGATATTCTTTATTTTTAAGGATAGGGTGGGAAATCCACAGCCATGGATGGTGTTTGCGAAGCTGAGGAAGTACGTAGTGTGTTATGAATCCCACAGTCCATGCTAAAGCGAAGAGCACGATGCTGAGAAATGGCTGAATTAAAAAGAAAAAGGGGGGGGGGGAAACTAAATCTTATTTAAAAGACATGTTTTAGATACAATAAATATGCTTTCTAAATTTAATATACCATGACGTTCTTGAAGCTTTTTCATTTCAAAATCAAATTGTTGATTTTTATTTTGAAAAATCTATGCTTCCAAATGCAGCAGGTGGGGAGCATGTGAAACTGAGGAAATGAAGGCAAAAGTTACTCTTCTCATTTTCTTTTTATAATGTGTTTTAAACACAAACATTATTTATATTCCAGCTCAAGAGAAGAGAAAGGAAATGTTTCTGTAGGAATTCACCCACCTCTGCAAAACACTCTGTACATTCACAGCCCAAGGAGTCCACTGTGCTGGGTGATAAAACACAGAAAGTGTCTCATAAGGAAATGCTATCAGAACGCAAGACCAGAAACTCAGAATATGTCAGATATAAGAATGAAGTGCAAGGAATGCTTTGGGGAGTACAGTAAAATTCTTTCCCCTGATAAATTTGAAGGGAGATATGAAGAGGCCAGCCTAGAGTGATCCAGCCAAAGACTTGTCATTCTCATCTGGTGGATCAATGTATACAATTTATCTTCATCACCCCTCAGGACTGATTGGTAAGGCCAATAAGATTTGGTCCACAAGCTACAACAAGGTCACTTGAGACAGTTATGTATGGCAACAGCTCCATACGTTGGCAGTAATCTATGAAACAACTTGACACATTCATATTCCCCTTTGTGTGGAGAGTTCTACACCATCACCAGATACCCCCAGCCATGGCCAGGAATGACACATAAATGCTTCACACTATGGATGCTATCCATGTGACAAGCTGCTCTTTGTATTAGGCCACCAACCTTCCATGCAGAACTTCACTTCAGAAGTTGTTTACTTCTAGGTGCTCTTTTCCTCCACCATCAACTGTGATAAAAACTGTGCCTTTCTAAGGCACAGCTGTCACTGCCAGGGTGAAAGAGGTAGGAACCAGAGTGAGGTGCCACTAGCGCTGTTCATCTTTCCACGTTCTTTTGCTCTACTAAGGAGATCTGCTTAGTGGGACCCAGCTTAGGACTTATCGCTTGTCCCATTCTCCACAGTGCCCCCCTTAGGGTTTCGAAGTCCACATCCTAAGACAGCAACCATACTTCAGGGATTGAGTTAAAAAAAACCCAAAATATTCGGGTTTTCAGGCCGTTTATTTAAAAGATTAAAACAATGTAAATCTTTATCTGATGTTTCACCTGGGGCTATTCCCGGCATCTTCAGAGCAGCAGTGTCCTCACTTCAGTGTGGTTGCTGCCCTAGGTGACAGTTGCTATGATGACAGTTAAGCTTTAACTTAAGTTAAAGTGCAGATGCTTTGGTTTTTAACTCAATGATATGTGCCGGCCGTGATAATTTAAAATCGTATACTTCAGACAGTTGAGAGAAGGGAGAAACACTTGTGATTTTTCTGTCATAGTTCTGTGGTGATGGGAAAAGTCACACTTGGTAGAATGTTTCATGTATATAACACTTAGATACAGGAGTCTTTCAGGTTTCTTTCTCCTTGGACACTCACTTCTGTAACTCCATGCCCAACTCTTTCCTCAGTCCTTTCCTTTTCAGTTTATGGTGCTTCTATCTGCTGTTTTTTCTTAGCTACTCTTACTCTCAGACAACCTTCCTGCTAGCTCGCCATTCTTTTTGCCCCTTCCTGAAGACACAGTCTTTCCTGTTGTAGACCCTATAAAGCCTCTCTCACAGAATTACCTCTCATTAGCCCTCCACCTTCACAACTGCCTGTTAACTCTGCCTCTTTTTGTCATCCCTCCTTTATGTGCATTGCTTATTTAACTGCTGGTTCTTCTCCCTTTGTCTAGCCATCCTGCTTTTCAGCCCCCACCTCTTTAACTTTTCAATCTTTCGTCCCATCTCCCTGAAGACTTTTTCCTTCTTTTTCCTACTACTCTCTTACTGAGATTTCCGCCCGATCCGTGCTCCGCCGCGGGCTGCCAGTGCTCCGCCGTTAACGGCGGCTGGGGCCGGTAGGTCTCCTCAGATTTCCGCCAGCTATTTTGCTGGCGTAAATCGGAGGAGGCCATGTAACGGCCCAGTCGCCCTATGGAGCCCGGCGGGGACCGGGATACGGCGGATGCCATGTCCCTGCCCCTGCCTGGGAAGGCTGGGCCTATGGTCGCCCTCCCGGCTCCGCTGTCCCTCCCCCCGTCCACTGACCGACCCGCCCGCCCGCCGGATCCATGCTTACCTGGGTCCGGCGTTGAGCAGAGTCCTTGGCCGGCGGAGCAGGGCAGGCTGTCCTTGTGCCGGCCTGCCCTGCTCTAAAGTAGTTGGCAAACGTGCTTTACGGCACGTTTGCGACTACTTTGGGCTATTCCAGGCGGCGGATCACTAGGTCCGCCACCCGGAACTTAAGTTGGATTGAGCTCTTAGTTCCCTGTTCTACTTATACACTTCCTTCTGCTCTGAAGTCTGTGCAAAAGTTTCTCTCTACCCAATTGACCTTTTACTTCAACTCGTGAAAATCTGTTGTGAGTATCCCATGGTTGACAACTTACCTTGACAGGCAGAAAGTTTGTGAGCATTTAAGGTGTTATAAAACCTCAAACTATGCTAGCGGCTTTGCCACCACTGCCACAAAACTCCACAGTGCATTACAGTATATTTTACGATATTTATAACTAGATATTTGTGTTCATAAAATATGACACTTCCATTACCCCTTACAAGCATATCTTTGTTGTTCTCCTACTCTGTCTTCAATAATAGCCTGTTAAAATGTCTCATTCCTTTGAATAACAGAGATATTTTAAGAATGTAGAAGAAAAGAAATAATACCTACCCCCAATGACAAGAAAACTGTACTGGCACTGACTGCAAATGATAGCACGGCAGCCACAGAGCACACAATGAGATCAGATTTCAAGGTTTCCCTCTGTGAACATAATTTTTAAAATACAAAATCTTAAGCAAAATACCAGATTTGACTTGCTAAATTATACTACTCCATCCTCAGCAGTTGACAGCTGCACTATAACTATATCAGTCATTGCTTAAAGTAAATTCCCCATCAACACTTTCTTGGTATTCAGGCAAAAATATATTGGAGAATCTTTTAAACCTGCCAACTCTAATACAAGAAACATAAACCAACACTAGACACAGAGTTTATTGAGGACTCCATCCACACAACATTTGAAATGAAGGAAGATGTACAGGATCACTCAGTATTGATTCTACTCATGGGGCCAGTCACTTTCTCTCAGTTTAACCTACCTCATAGGGTTGCTGAGAGGATAAAATTGGGCAGGGGAAGGATGAGGGAAAACCACATACACCTCCCTGAGCTCCTTGAAGGAAGGGCAGTGAATGCATATTTTATATAAATAATAAGTGAGGTATCTATACATGAGGAATTTTTTTCTGTCAATGGCAACTGTTCATAATTTTAAAATAGCAGCATTTTCTTAAAGTTCTAGTAATTTTTGCATAAGCATAGTGAAAACCTTCACTGTCATGCACACAGCCATTCACAAATTTTGCTTTGGTGTGGCACATCCACAGTGTCCTCAAACACACTAATTATGTATTTACAATTGATAGGACTTCCCACAAATGTATGCAAAGGATGAGATGCACTTTTCTGCAAAGTGAAAAACATACATTTTATTATTTACGTAATTTCAATATAGCTGAAATTAATTTCAAGTAGCTGGAGCTTTGCTGCTTTATTTATACTAAAGCAATTCCCAACAGGGGAATCCCAGCCTAATAACATTCCTTCAAGCACCCTAATCAGTTTAGCAAACTTAGTTTCCTAAATAGAAAATTTCCGAATGTCCTAGGAAGATAAAACCAAAAACAACAAAAAGAGGAAAAATTATAAAAACTGTTTTTAACACAACTAACACCAATCTAGTTAAGGTGATCCAGATATACAGAAAAATATCCATGCCTGCAGATTAGAGGCGGACCTAATGCATGTTTGCACCGAAATGTACATCCAAGATCTGGACAGAATTCCAATACACATTATTCTTGCATTGCACGGTATTGGTAACAGCTTTCTGTTAGTCATGCCGGCCACATGACCATGAAAGCATCTTTGGACAGCACTGGCTCTTCGGCCTTAGAAATGGAGATGAGCACAGCACCCTAGAGTCAGACACGACTGGCTTTTGAGCAGGGGATACCTTTACCTATGGTATTGGTGGGAGGAATATTCTCATCCATATTGTAAAACAGATAGAAATGCACATTTATCCACAGGATCTGGTGGGAGGCTGTAGGCCGCCACCACTAGACAACACAACCTCACAGTGCGACTATAGGAGTGCAACTATGGATTGGACCCATTGTGTATAAAATATTCATTTCAGTAGCAAACTCAGAAATAAGAAGTCTAATGAGAAGATAGCTTGGCTTGTCCTTTTGGATTAATTAGACCTTGAAAAAAATGCCTATTCTGTCTTCCCATTGCACTACAAAGAAAATATCTCTTTTGGAAAGCTCTTTGGGATACCCCAAACCTGAGATGTTAAACAGGAAACATGCTGTGGGTGTCTTCTTTTTGCCCTTAATTGAGGCTTTTGGAGCACTGTATGAACAGCTTCAGTCACTGACTACTGGTTCTTAAGGCCAGGAAGGAAGTTGGGTGCAGATGTAACACATGAAGGGCGCAATCCTGACTGAAAAGCCGGCGACGGAACGAGTGTTCCGTTGCTGGGAGACGTCACAAACGTGCCATAAAGCAAGTTCGCGACGACTCGGGAGTAAGGAAGGCCGGCGCAGAGGCTGGCCTCTCTTGCTCCGTTACCGGAGCACTCGTGCGGCCACCGGACGAGGTAAGCTGGGATCCGGAGGGGAAAAGGCTGTTTCGGCAGGCGCAGGAGGGGGGCCATTGGCTTAGCCAGCCTGGTAGAGGGAGGGAATGGCCTCGGCCATATCCCTGTCCCCGTTGAGCCGGCTAGGCCGTTACACAGCCTCCTCTACTTAGCTGGCGGAAATCCAAGGAGGCCAATCGGGCCGGCCTGGCGTTATACCCAGGAAAGGGATAAGCGTCCCTTTCCCTGAGTAGACATCCAGTCCAGTGGCAGAATGGCTGCTGGGGCTCAGGATCTGGTGGGAGGCTGTAGGCCGCCGGTCGAATCCCTGCGCTGGATTGCACTGGAATACCCCTAGGCTGCTGGTTAATGCAGTAATCAACCATGCAGATGCCTATGAAATTATGAAAGCTAGGCAGCTCCATCCTCAAAGTTGAGTGGTTAATTATCCAACATAACTGCTTTGTAATTCCAGTCACCAAAGCTGACAATCATTACAGGGCCATTCAAGAACTACAGTGTAGCAGAGGTCACTGGAAAATGCAGTATAAGTCAGTAATACAGATGTGAAATCAAATACATTTGTTTTAAATAGTAAACCCCTCTGTTCTGATCTTGAGAAGTGGGACAATTATCTTCAGCGAAAAATGTACCAATTTCCAGAGATCCAGTTTAAAATATTATCCACATCACTATATTTTCTGTTTGTGTGCATGTATGTGCATGTATGAGAAAGAGAGTGAGAGAGAAAGAGAAAACACACAAAATAGATGAATAGGAAGCACTTGACATGTATTCTTTATGATTAGACTGAACTATGTGACTAGGCAGGAGCACAAGTACATAATGTTACGTTTTTCACATGGCAACTTTAATTTACCATTTAATACTTTATCTTGATGCAGGTTAGCTCTGGTACATAAGGGACATAATTGCAGTTAGCGAAAGTTGTAACCTGTAGACTAAGTTATATGATAATGTGGCTGGGCACTGTAAAATACTGTTCAATGCATCACAGAATCAGCACTACAGAGAATGTTTGGTTGACAAATAACGTGGGGGAGGAAAAGTGTCTGAGGAAGCAGGGAAAATACATCTTTTCCAAGGTCATTTCCTGCACTCTCCATGTGGTATACAGTACCTAACCAAGGGTGCAGGACGTTACCACATGGACAGGCCCTTAGACAGAAGCCATTTCATGAAACTAAAATGAGAAAGCAAACAATGCAATTATGTCAGCCTATGATAAAAGACAACATGACCAGATCCAGACATCTGAGTTCAGGTTACCAATACCTCAAACACATCCATGCTTCTCATCTTTTTTGACCAAGATCACCATAATCACACTCGGCAATAAATACAGACCAACTTTGGATATTCAAACAAGCGGCAATAAAGGGCGGTGGAGTGACAAGCAGTTCCTCTTCTTGCATTTCCTATATTAAGCGTTAAATGGAAACTCATGCATTTCCCTGGCATGATTTCCAGATGTTTGTGTACCTTGTTCTTTTTTTCTTATGGGACTTGCACAAGTTACCTATTTAAGGGTCAAAACATGCAGTAATGGAAATCAGACCAGAGAAATCTCAACTTAAGACAAAAATAAACTTTAAAGCAGCCACTGAGGGAGGGACTTCCATTCTTATGGGAACAGCAGCATGGAGAAGGGTCATTTAACCCTTTTCCCCCATGCTGTTTTCCTGATTTCAACCCTCCCTTCCCACTGAAATTATTATTAGTTCCAGTAGCATAGGAACCTGGGGGGGGGGGCGATCCGCCCCGGGTGGCATGTGGGGGGGTTGACAAAGCAGGCGACAGGGGTGACAACCACGCCGTTTCGCCAGCGGCAAAAGCGGGCGGTGTAGAGGGCAATTGGCTTTGGCCCTCCCTCCTGCCCTGCGTTCTAGGAGGGCTTTGCAGCAGTGGTGGCTGTGACGTCACTTCCGGTGGTGACGTCACGGGGGCCGCTTCGCTACGCCGCTGATTAGTCCTCTAGAGAAGAAAACCCTTCAGGTTCCTGCATCGTGGAATAGCAGTTTTGGGGGGAGAAATTTAGAGCAGGAAAATTGCATGGAAGGAAAGAGTTAAATCTTCTTCCCCTACCATGGACACTTTCAAGTTTAAATTAAAAAAACAAAAACCTGAAATCCAGTCATAGATCTTCTGCATCACAAAAGATTGTTTTGGCCTTGAACGAACGAAGAACGAACAAACACACAAAGCTGTTTTCCACATGAAAATTAGTCATTATTCCCTTTCACACAATATGCAACCTTGCTCCATTTTACATCATGAAACAACCCATTACTTTTCTTCCAAAGGGTGAAAGTCAGTGCAAGGAAAACATTCTCGTCTCTAAAACCTTTCTGTCATTCAACCAAGATACTATCTGAAGTAATTCACAGTTCTACTCCAAACTTGTAACTCCAGAAGAGATTAAATAATTTGATCAGACAAAATGAAACTTTGCTCATAAAATAATATCACTATAGGATTGCACAGGCACCTATAAATCCAGCAAAGGACACCTACCACTGATTCTTTCATCTTCTCAGGAAGTGGATCAACTTGTGAATCTTCCAAATGTTGATGCAGAAAGTGGGGGAAATATTTGCACTGAATTAGAGACCTGATTTTTGAAAAAATTAATCTGTTAGAATATTCACATTTCAGTAGCTTGACAGTTATCTATTTATACAACTCTTTAGAAGAATGCAATATTTAGAGGTATTAATGCCTAACGTTTCCAATGAACCTAGGTAGCCAAGTGCAGTCCTGGTAGCTAGCCTGGCACCTGAGCATCATCCAGTGTCTAATGCCAAGCTGTAAATAATACTCATTCTGCTTTCCCAAAAGAAATGTATCTTGTACAACTATCACACTTGCCAAAGAAAATCTGGACACACTTCAATTGTGGTTCGCTAGCCTTTCCCACAGCTTGGGTGAGAATGGATATTTCTGTTCCTGAAAGTGCTTATGAAGAAGCTAACCATCTTTTGGTTCAATGTACCTTGTATATTTTTATTGCCTTCTTTTTTATTGACTACTTAATCAAGAATATATGAAGAGGCCCAGTAAGTGGAGTTATATTTCACAAAGTGTATAAGAACAAGACATTCTGGTAGTGGTACCCAAATGACTTCCTTCCTTCTGCTACTGTGGAAGCCTGCTAGAAAAGGAAGCTAATGCTTTTTTTAATATTTATATTTTATTGATATATTAACATAAAAACAATACATATTTCATAAAATTATAGCAAGCACAAAGCAATACATCCTACTAGCATACTATTCACTATTTTCTATATATAATTTCCAATTTAGCCAAAATAACACCCACATTCTATTCATTAAATCCGCATATCATCACATCGTTCCTCTCTCTCTCACACACAAAATCGATAAATGGTTTCCAATTATTCACGAAAAGGTTAACTGACTTTTCCTTAATTAAAATTATGCATTTCAGCATAATCCAAAACTTTCAGCCACCAATCTTCCAGCGAAGGTATCTCCGAATTCTTCCAATATTGTGCATATAAAATTCTTGCTGCAGCTATCATATATAAAAACAAAGTTTGAAAATTTTCGCCTACATTATCATCCCACATACCCAACAAAAAGGTTTCCGGTTTCATTTGAACCTTAATCTTTAAAATCAACTCAATCTGTTTATGAATCTGAGTCCAATACTTCTTTGCTTGGGGGCATGTCCACCACATATGGTAAAAAGTTCCTTCTTGCTTTTTACATTTCCAACATCTATTCGTCACCTTCTCATACATTTTTGCTGAAAAGGAAGCTAATGCTTGTGCTCTAGGGCAGTGTTCTCCCTGCGAGGCGGGAACAACTTTGAGTACTTGCGGGGGGGGAGTGGCAGCAGTGATCCTGGGGATTGCCACCACCACAAAAGTGCCCAAAAAGCGGGTTTTCGTAACTTACCGGGGCTGAGGGGGGCGCCTGTGCAACCCTCCGTAGGCCTCCCTGATTTTCAGATCACCGAAAAACGGCGAATTTCGACCACTTCCGGTTTTTTGATTGCGACCGCTGCTGCCATACTGTCCCCGCCCCTTAAGGGGGCAGGGGACACTTTGTGGTCTCAATGGTGTGTCGACCCACTACTTTGAGAACCACTGCTCTAGGGCATTCCAGCAACATTACAGTAACCAACGGGAACTATTGCAGCTGCTACCTCAGTAAGGGGCAGGGACCTCAAGGGGCCAATAACATTTCACCTGGTCCTATAAAATATCTGACTCTGGCTTGGCTTCTCAATCTGAGAAATTCATTACTCAGGTACAAAGTAAGCTGACCCCCTCATATATCCAACTGCCTATTTGTCACTACTTGCCTGGCTGTTAACTGCTTAGAGCCAAGACCAAGTTGCAGCTCAAATAGACCCAACAGACAACACTATAGGACCAATTTTGATACAAATACTGCATATATTCACCAAATATCATACAGATCTGTATTACAAGGTCTCTGAAATTCCATGGCTGAGCTAGTCTTACTATTCCATCACCATCTTAATTTTTCACCCCCAATACATTTGCTGAATATACTACAAAAAATCACTTAACAACATAGGTTTTGCTTTTGGGTGATTGTGAAATTACCCTTAATTGTAGTACCTCCATTCTTTCCAACAGTCACGTTTTAGAGATTAAAAACAGCCATGTCAGTACAAAATATGTTAATTTCAAATTTAGCATTACGTTCCAACTTCTTTTTCATCTTTATGCCATCACATCTCCTTTATACATTCCCAATCCCATGAATACCCTTTAATTTAGTTCAAAGTAATTGGGGGGGGGGGGGAGAGAGAGAGAGAGAGAGAGAGAGAGAAAGAAAGAGGATTATGCACTTTAATCATGGTTATTCCATGAATATTTGATGCTTTTTAAATATCAGAAATAAATTGTTTTAATCCCAAACAAGATATTTAAGAGCAATTCGAACTGCAGAGATGTGATTAAAGGTATTAGAAGAGATTAGGAACTCTGAAAGGCAACCAAGCAACGATTTCAAGGACACAAATTTCCTCACTTAAAGCAAAAAGCAAGAGCCTAATTTTTGTATAAATAAAAATGGATAAAGTGGAAAAAATGGTGTGTGTGCTTGTGTGCGTGCGTGCGTGCGTGCGTGCTTTTAAAGAAGAAACATATATATGTACTTATGGGATATATATGTACTTTTAAGTTGCAATCATGGTTATTTATTCCTTTCCTGCATCCTCAGGTATGAAAATTCTGGTTGCAACATCTGCTCAGACTTGAGGATCCCAGCACATCACAAGAGGCAGAACCACAAGAATCTGTATGTCAATGTAAGCATGTGTGCACTCCCAATTCCTTTTGAAGACTGGACAGTCAGGCTGCAATTCTAAACACATTTACATAGAAGAAAGTTTCTATAGTTGGCAGATGAATAAATGGCCAACACTGAGCAGGGGGCAGGGAAGGCCCTAGGGGCAGGGCTGCAGCTCCATGGTGGCGCACATGCTTTGTACTCAGAAGGTCACAGTTGCAATCCCTGTCATATCCAGGTAGAGCAAAGAAAATTCCTGTCTGAAACCTTGAAGAGCCACTGCTCGTCTACGTTGACAGTACTAACCTAGATGCACCAATGGTTTGATTCAGTATAAAGCAGATGCCTATGTTCATTTTTCTAAAGTGTTTGCCGTGTGGAGCTGCCCAGAATGCTAGCCTAAAACATTTACAGAAATAAAATAATATGAATTGGATGTATCAATGCAAGTCATAGATGAAAATTTGTTTGTGAGCGACTTACATTAAAACGGATGGGTCACTGCTTTGCCTACTAAGATGATAAGAAAGTGCAACTAAGAGGCCACAGAAAGCAGAAAACAATGCAGGAATGTGCTGAGCATCCCATGGCTCCTGCAGATGTAGAAGGGAAAAGAAGAATATCATTATATCATGGAAGGAATCTAAACAGTGCCCGCACTCATAAATGCACAGTGGTTCACCTGTTCCTCCGTATGTTAAAAGAATTGTTGCATCTCAATCTTTCTAACATGGGAAAATTATGATGTTAAAGACAGACCGAATAACAAACCACAGTATCTCTAAAATCAGCAATTAGCTAAATAAATAAACTCACATGAAAGTCAGATTTTCCCCTCCTCACTTCATACCTGAAGACTCAGAGGCAGAGCAAATAATCCTCATTTAAATTTAAAAGAAATAAGCTGGTTCAGGGCACACAGTAATTTGAAATAAAGCCCCCAAAGAGCAAAATAGTCCATAACTGTCAATACTTTCTCTTGCTTACACGGTACAAACAGTTGTTGCCTTGTTGGTACAGAAAACAAGAATACAAAATAAGCAGCATGATCAATTGTCAAATACATGATTCTCAGGGTTGTACTGTGGCCCCTACTGGAGCCTTATCCATGCCCTCAGTGGGGATTGGACTGCAAAGAGTACAAACCCCACAATGATGACCACAGACTTAATGAGCTGGTTATTCAACTGTCTGCACCCCCTCAGCCAGCTACTGGGGCAACCTTCTTCTGGGCTTACTCAGGGTGCTCCCTCTTCAACCTCTTGCCTAGCCCTGGCTGTATGCAAATACTCCTAGCTTCCCTATAACAGCATTCCCTTGACTCAACCCCAAGATACTCAGACAAATCTCAGGATCTCTTCTCTTGCCACCTTTTGTTCTCTGGGATAAACACTGGGTAAAAATATAGATATGCAGTACATCAAACATGAACGAATGGGAGAAGAGCCCTGCTGGAAAAACCAATGATCCAGTTTCCAATGGAGGCTAGCCAGAAGCCTCAGAGGTGCTCGTTAGCACAGGACAAAGGTAATGAGCCTTCCCCTGTCTGTCCTTAGTATCTGGTTTTCCAAGGCATGTTGCCTCTGAAAAGTCACTTTCTGACACTTTCCCCTTGCAATGCCATGCAAAATAAATTCCAATTTCATGCAAGTGGGTGAGCAAAATAATCACTTGTGATTATTTCAAATAGAAAAGAGGCAATTTCACGCGTATCTCACATGTGAAACAATCTGTATGTTCTGTGCATGTTTACATACATCCCATAGCTGGGCCTCCCTTGTATTTAGTGTTACTATGTGTCGTTACTTAGGACATAGACAGCAGCTTCTCACATACACCTGACTGTACCATATAGCACTAAACCAGAAGTGACTTTCTTCTATACAACTTATTGTGGACTGGAATGACAGGCAGATTGATTTCCAGACTGTTACGTTAAAGGCTCAGTTAATATATGTGTAATTAATGGTGTGGTTGCCATTTATTCATTTAACTAAATTTATTACATTTATATTCCATCCTTGTGACATGCCCGGACCAGACCATAGGGACATGAAACTGTAGTCAACCAAGGCAGGTCAGAGCTGCAGAATCACAGAGAGTTCCAAGCGAGCAACTTGCTATGACAAAGGCTTGAGATGCACTGAGATCTTAAAATGCCCTTAGGCTCAAACTACCCCCACCAGGCTCTGCCTTCCTGCCTAGAGACTGGAAAACACCCTAGTAACATACATTCTCCATCAAGTCTGTTGACTAGTTGTTCCTGAAACATAGGCACTGGGAAGTGCGAGTTTCCTGGCATGGAAGGGGCTCAAACTTGGGGCTCAAACTTAGAAGGTACTCAAGGGTATCCTTGAGGGCTCATGTTCCCAGGTTTTCAAGCTCTGGCTTGGTACGAGGGCCCAGGATGGGGTCTAGTACTGCCTGTATGATCTTACTGGCTCCACCTCGTCAAGATCAGACTCAAGCTGTCTCAAGAGCAGGGGTCATAACATCTTCCCTCCAAAGAGCTTAGGAGGGTGTCAAACATGGTTCTTTCTACGTGTTCATCCTCAGGTCAGCATGAGAGGAAGTGACTAGGCATGGTCACTCCGTGAGCTTCATGGCTAAGAAGGAATATGAACATGGATCTTAGCAGTCTGACATACTAAACCACTACACCGCACCGCACCAACATGCTAAGCCACTACACTGCACTACATGGAATAAGTTTCACAGGGCAAGTCACTGGTGTGAAGCAATTCCCATTCCACTACCACAAATAAACAGAGTTGTGCTGGTGCGATTAACATGACTAGAACTGTGTAGGGTGCTGCCTCACACCAAGTGCTATGGACTACATTTCAGCCAATGTCTATGACTACTGCTTGCACATACAAATGGGCCTAAATATGCCAGTATTAAGTGATACACAATTGCACAGGCAATAATGTCATTTTCCCACTTTTCTGTACAACTTCTGCTTTGAGATTCAAAAGGCATCTCTATTGGCACATTACTATAGTAATCTTTCTGCAAACTCAGGGGTAAGATTCTGTATCTTTTTAAAGCCATATGTCTAGGGGAAAGCCCTAGGGGAAAGCCATTAGAGAAATCATAACACATGCAGCTCGACATCTATTGAGCATCTTAACTCTCATTAGTTAATGAGCAGTACAACATTTGATCGCTATTTCCAAAAGTTCATATTTCTCATAGCTGCAGAAAAAAAACCAAGGCTATAAATTGATAAAACCGATCTCTCAAAATCTCACAAATATTTTGAATTATTTTAATATGCTGAATTAGTAGGGTTTTTTCCCCTATTTATCTATGAAGGATTCTTAATGAATCATGGAATTATTTTAAATGTGCATCTGTGGATATCTGGTCTGTTTTTAAAATACCTACAGAGAATTCTAGCAGCTTGAAGGATATCTTCACTTTCGACGCATTGCCACATCGAGACTTTAATTAAGACAAATTAGTCTTAGAATTATGGGTGTATGGATTATTAGTACTACTAAAAAGCAGGTATCACAAGGTACTTCATGCCTCATTAATATGATTTATGAGTGTGGGATAGCATCCATCCACAGTTTAAATTATGTCAACTCCATCTATTAAGAAAGTTTTGAATCGTAACTAGCCAAGGGAACCTGTGAAACAATTAAATAGGAGCACAGTTCTGTACTTAAAGGTTACATGCACATGATGCAGTTAGCAGCTGTACTACCATAATGTGTTGTTGCAACCAGAGACAGCAGGACAGCCTCCTGTGAAGGCTAGCTGTAAAATAAGTGGCAAGACTTGATGAGTAAGTAGTTGTGAACTAATACAAGTCATACCAGATGGATGGGAATAGTGAAGTCTGGTGGCTCGCACATCATTGTCTTTATGAAGTATCCACACACAACTGTGACTTGGCAAATGAAGCTGGCCATATATAAACCTGCTGTTTCCACTGCTTTGTGGGCTAATTTCATGAGAGATAAAGGCTAAGGGGCAGCCCAACAAAAAAGTGGCTTACCATCAGGCAGTAAATGGACAGGCCACCCACCTTCTGGCAAACTTCTGCAATCAAGATGATAGTTGTCTTGAATCTGGATTACAGTACTTATTTAAAACATTTCTTTCAATCACAACAAAAGGACCACCAAAGCAGCTCACCATAAATCCAGTGCAGAGTACGGACAGCCCTGCCCATTGTACTACTGGCCATCACTGCAGCCTTTAACAAATGTTCCATAGGGTCAACTGTGCACAGCATGACATTTTGTTTGGGTTGCTTTAAACCCATTGGATGTTAAATTCCATAGAGAGAACAGAATGTTGTTTCAAAGAGAACATGTTACTTTTCACAAATCTTTTTGCATCCTTTGCTTCCATCTGTTTCCTTTCTAAAGTGCTCCAATCTTATTAGTTGCTGTTCATATGGAAGCCATTCCATTGTTATTGCTGCTCATTATACGTTTTCCAGTTCTTTTTTAATCCTTTTTGCAAGGGCATGAACAGATCTGTATACCATTGTTTTTATAAAGGAACTTGATTCTTTTTCATTTTCCTTTTTATTGTTATTATGGATTGTTTTGAAAGTTTGCCAACTTATGTTTTCCCAAACCCATGCTTCCTGTATTATCACCACATCTTTCAAATTATTCTTCCTTTGTTTATCTTTTTCATGCATCTCTTACACCTTGATTGGCCTAGAGGGCAAGCGACTCTCTGAGGAGAAAGTAGTCTTTCATACTATTATATTATATTTATTCAGGACACATAGGGGATGGTGTAAAACACTGTACAATGTTTTGCGCCCTATCCCCTACACTGTGCAATGTAAATGTCCATTCCGCAGAACTGGTAGATATGCTGCTCTGTTGCAAGAGTGCTCTGAGTGGGCAATCGAAGACATTTAAGGTCAAAGTTAGAAAGGAATCAAGTTTATTCAAAATCTTCACAGTGCGTAAGGATCAATGAAAATTCCAGCACCAGAATGGACTAAGGTTAGAAGATGAAATAAGTGGTATCATTTTTGCATGCTTAATTATTCATCTTAAAAGCATTTTCAGAAGAACAGGGCCATAAAAATTCAAATTAGGTGTAATTTTCCTGTGTGAACGGAATGTCTGCAGTTAATATGTGTAATTTGCAGCAGATATCTTGTAAATCTCTCACAGCACTCTCTAACTTCGGGTAGCATCATAAGCACATTTCAAAGCTATATGAAGTCAAGCCCATGGGCATGATTGCTTATCTACAAAGCCACCTGCCTGGCATAATTTAGATGATTGTGCTGGAGAAAAAAATGTGCAAATGGGAGAATATGTTTAAAAAGGATTGTCCTTAATGCTATTTACCAAAGACGATTTGGAAGTTCAGTTAACCCTCAGAGGGAACAAAACTATACAGAGCAACTGACAAATGCATTTGCATTAAATTCTCATTCTTTCCTCTCTAATCTCAAATAATATTCCCCGGCTCTTCTTCCTTTCACTTTTAATGCCCTTTTTTTTCAGTCCACACAAGAGGCACAGCAGGTGGTACAAAACTCTTTGCAGGAGGAAAAGGGAGCACAAAGCTTCTCTTCCACCAAGCAATGAATATGTGTGAATTCAGGATCTCCACATAGAGACCCACATGTACGATGTGCCAGTTTACATAACCTTTCTCCCCTTGCCCTTTTTTGTGAGTGGAGTCTATGAGGAGTCATGCAAATCAGAGTATGATGCATACAAGTCTTTGGGAGGAGGACTGTAAGGGAACTGAGGCTAGAGCCCCTATTACGGTAGATGCTGACTGGTTTTGCTGACCAAATCCCACCTCCTTACCTTTATCGCATTGAAGCAGAATGCATACAGGACAATCACAACGATAAAGCTTCGAGAAATACTGTATAGCGAAGATAACATCCCCACAGCAGCTGAAATACAGACATTCAAATTTACTACTCTTGATCTAGTTACAGCTGCTGAAGCACAAATGAAAACTACAACAAAATTTAGGACAAACTTTAATTTAATCTCCAGCAGTTTTACTCAGATGAATTAAATTAGATCATAAATTCAGAGTATTATTGGACCTGAAAGGTATCTTAAAATCACAATCTTCCACACATTAACTCAATACAAATTTGATGAATCCATAACATTCAAACTGCTGTGTGATACAATACAAAAAGGTATGTGTACCAGAGGAACTTTTAAGTTACATAACTTCAAGAGCAGGAGCTGCAATATGTGCTACAAAATAATGCAGAAAGGTCTAGAGTTCCTAGCTAGCCAAACTGTTCTGACCTCAAGAGTAATCACCACAATACCTGCAAAAACAAAAACTATTTACTTTCTCACAAACAATCCTATCAAGAAGGACCTATGTCCCAGAGGGGCTCACAATTTTAAAAAGTCACTAGGTTGGAGTGAATATGGACAGTTGCTCTCCCTCTGCTAAATATAAGAACACCATCAAATAGAAGGGGCCTCTACCCACTGGCCAGGTGGGGGAGAGTTGTAAAAATATTTTTAATTTACACGTAAAAGCCAACCTGATGGCACACACAATTCAAGCAGCACAATATATTTAGGAACAGCAATAAAAGTATGTGAAATCTGGAAGATGCACCCCAACAGAACAGAGGATGCCAAGGTGCAAATATCAGATCATACAACCACTTCAAGACTATTTGCTTCAGCAGGATCCAACAACAGTCATAATGATCCAAAGCACTAATTTGAATTTCAATGTTGGTGAATACTCTATGTTCACAACAGGATTGAGTCACCAGAGGAGACATACACTTGTTGCCCTGAGGAACGTAATGTTTACTGCAGTGCAGTCCAACTTTCTTGTACAGTCGGACCTTTTTATCCACGGTTTTTTTTATCCACGGATTTGACTCAACACAGATGGCAAAGCTGTGGAAGAGGGAGTACAACCGCACTACATTACCTGTTTTTTCAGCGTTGTCAGGGGCCTGCCAGCCACTTCCAGCCTCCTGCGTGTGTCCAAACCACTGAAAAATGCAGCCGGGAGTCTCTGGCGCCATTTACAGGTTGTTTCCAGTAGCGGCTTTTGTTTTTTCAGTCAGTTTAAACAAACTCAGGAGGAGAGAAGCAGCGAAGATGCTGGAAAAAAGGTAATGTGGCACCGCTCCCAATCCCCCACCCCACCCCGGATTTCATATAACACTGATTTTCTTATCCACTGTGGTTCCAGGAACAGAACCCCAGCGGATAACAAGGTCCAACTGTATATCATTTCAGCTGGGGTTACCACATGCAAAGATTAACAATACTCCTGTACTTTTAACAGTTGTTCAGATTGCCATAAAGACTGAAAAAAGTAACAAAGTAAACTCTTTTATGAAGCTATTCAAGGCATAGGAACTCTTGTTTCTGTTGCCTCCATTTAAATCAGTTTTGAACAACAACAACAACACTTGTATCCACTATTTAGCACCAGTAAATGTGCTTTTTATCTATCTGTGTTCTATCAAGTTTTGAATAAATAAAATAATAATCTGTATTTATATACTGCCTTTCTTGTCGTCAGATTTCTCTTCAGACTTTATTCAAGGCGGTTTACACAGACAGGCTTTTCTAACCCCCGGTATGGGTTTTTACAATAATATCCTATCCCCATAGAACCCTTTTCCAGGTGTTTCCCTTCAATGGTGTGGTATCTCTCTGGCTGGACAACACACGCCTTCCGAGCTTGTCCAACAGAGACTCCTCTCTCTCTCACACAGAGGGTTAACACAGGTTATCTTCAGCTGTGGTTTTTTGTGTAGGTTTCCCCCCCCCCCCATTTACAAGTTATATCAGGGCCGTAACAAACTGCTTACCAGATCCACCAAACAGTAGCATATCTATTTGTTCCAGGACATACACACAAAAAGTGTTGATTTGTGGGAAAAGGCCAAGAAGAGAAATCGCAGGAAAGCAATATAAAAATCCTGAAATTAAACACATACAAAGAGGTAGAGAGATTATTGGTTCTATTTGATGACTTCATATAAAAATAAGTAAGTTTTTTTTATTGGGACAATTTCTGCTATCATACAGTTGGAAGGAGCCTTTAAGGCCATTCAGCCCAAACCTCTGCTTGAAGCAGGAAAATCATCTCTAGAGAATCTCCCAAAGGTGCCTGTTAACACTGGCGTTACTACCGTCAAGCAACGGTAGCGGGTCTCTATGGGGTGACGCATGCAAGGGGCGACGCGCGCATGCGCGTGACGCGTCACCTCTCCTGTGCGCGTCGCCCTCGAAGACGTTCCCGGAGCTGCCCTTTTCCCTCAGGAACGATCCGCGCATGTGCTAAAAAACATTATAAATAACGTTCGCGCAGCGGGCCTTCCTCAGAAGGCCCCGGACAGCCGGCCGGGGGAAGACGTCCCCGAGCCGGCTGCAACAATTAAGGGGGCACCCGGGCCAGCGGCCCAGAGCGGCGGCCCACCGGGCACCCGGAGTGGCGCCTGCTGGGCGCCCCCCAAATCACATTTGTAAGAGGGGGGTATAGGGTGGAGGCGTCACTTGGGTGACGCGTGCGCCCTGCTATGGGGCAGCGCGCGCCCTAGTGACGCCACTGCCTGTTAAGCCTGTGGTTGAAGTATGTGGGAGTGGGAGATCTCACCACTTCCCTTGATAATTGTCAAACCACTCTTACCATTACAAAAAAAATTTCCGATATTCAGTCAAAATCTCCTCTCCTGCAGCTTTAGCCCATTAGATCTAATTCTACTCTCTGGGGCAGCAGAAAACAAATGCTTGCCTGCTTCTAGGTGACAATGCTTTGGGTATTTGAAGAGCACTATCATCACGTCCCCCTTTAGCCTTCTCTAGACTAAACAGACAGCATTCCTTCAACATTTTCTCATAGGTCTTGTTTTTAAGACCCCTGACCAGCTTCGTTGCCCTTCGCTGAACGAGCTTCAGTTTGGCTACAGCCTTCTTAAAAGTATGGCGCTCAGAACAGTACTTTAGATGAGGTCTGACCAGCGTGGAAACTACTATTTCTCACGACTTGGAAGCTATAGTTGTACTTATACAACCTAAAATTGCATTAACCTTCTTTACAGTCACATCACATTGCTGTCTCATGTTCAGCTTGTGATCCACTGCAACAAGATCCCTTTCACATGTTGTACTCCCAAGTTCAATGTCACTCATTCCATACCTGTGCCTTTGGTTTTTCTTTCTTTTTTCTTTTTGCCTATGTGCAGAAACTTGCATTTGTATCTGTTGAACTTCATTTTCTTACAGCCCAATCCTGTCTAGGACCGCTGCAGCATGCAAAAGCATGCTGCGCCGGATCCTACCCAGGATCGGTCAGTGCTGGCACAGGCTCCTCGAGGTAAAGGGACGTTCATTCCTTTTATCCTAAGTAACGGCCAAGCTGCCTCAATGGATCTCCTTGGATATGCGCCGGCAAAACAGCAGACACAAAACTGGGAGGCCCGTGTAACACCGGCCAGGCCCAGGAAGGATAGGATTCAGCAGAGTGCACCACTGAGGATCCCTCCCCCTTCCTGGGCCCGGCCACTCAACCCCCCCTCCCATTCCGCCCACCCCATGCCCCCCTCCCCACGCCACCCGGCACAGTCCTTCCCATGTGTCTGGTGGCGGCCGGCGGCCTGCGTCAGGCAGAGAGTGAGCTGCGCTGTTCTCAATGCCAGTGCCGCTTACTCTCCAGGGGTCAAAAACGTGACTTATGGCACATTTGCGACACCTGGCGCCGGTGGAACAATAGTTGAACTTGCAGTAGTTCAATAGTAGTTCCGCCGGTCCGGCATGCACAGGATTGCGCTGTTAGTTTAAGCCCAGTACAGGTATTTCTCCTATAGCATGAGTTTTCATAAACATGAATTGGATATAATGCGATTGATTAATTAGGGAACACAATTTGCATTACGTGAACCGCTACTGATAACACAATTGCAATTGGGAACAAGCACCATGCACACAGGAAAAAAGCTATTGCAAATACAACATAGGAACACACAGCTGCTTTGTCTGAGTGGCTGGCTGCATAGTTGGCATCATGCTCTTTTGTTTACCACTGGTGGCTGAGCAATTCATTTTGATTTTGTGCTTTTTTACCATATTATTTCAATTTTGTGCTTTGTTTATCACAACAATGGGTGAAAGGTGATAAGCATGTGTATAAGAAATGCTGTGCTAATGACAGTGCTGGTGGCGATAGGAAAAGAAAAGCCATTACTCTTGAACAAAAGCTAGATGCAATCAAACGCTTTGAAAGAAAAGGACATGCAATATTATTTGTGCATTATGTCTTGATTTAAGGTAGAAAACAAATTTCTGGTTAGAAACTCAGTGATTATTGTCTGGTCTTGTTCAGAATTTGCTTGTTTCTGGTTGTTCAGAATTTGCTCGGTGATGTTTAGAATTGGGGTGGTTTTTTCCAGTTTTGATCAACCAATTTATTATTTTTAGCTTGCAATAGCAAAACACAGTCGTCCCTCATCTTATGCGAGGGTTATGCTCGAGTCAGTGCGTAAAGTTAAAATCATGTATACTCAAAATTACATAGAAAATCTGTGGCAGTGGAAAAATAGGTACTGTCTCTTTAAAAGTTACAAGCAGCAAGGGAATTGAGGGAATAGCAGCTCTCTCCTCCCAGGCTCACCCAGAATGCATCCTGGGGCAAGGCTGAGAGAAGAGCCTTCATGCAACCCGGAAGTGGGCCATTCAGATTGGAAAAACCCTGCAGAGGCTTGGCAACTGCGCAGTTTGCCCACGCAAAAGGTAAGAACAGGGATTGGGGGGCTTTTCTCACATTTAAAACATTTTTTAAGTGAACCCCTTTGGGTCTGGGATCCACGGTGAGACAAATCTGCGGATCCAGGATCTGTGCATAGAAAGGATCCATTGTAGTCGAATTTGCACAAGTCAACTGAGCCTAAGACGGGGGGGCAACTGTACACTTATAGCTACAAAAACAACTTTATTACTGAAATTCCTGCAGTAAGCTAACTCCACCCTCCTCGTCCCACACCAGCCAACCCAGGTAAGGGCTGTGCCGTTCGGCGGGTGGGTGTGGGGAGAGCGGGCTGAGGTGGTAGGGGAGGGGGCCATTGGCCGGCTCAGCCTGGGAGGAGGTGGGGATATCGGCACTGGGTTGCTCCGATATCCCAAGTCCCTTCCCAGGCTGGACCAGTCTTACACGGCCTCCCCAGACACAAGACAGCTAAAGAGCTGGCACGCATCTGAGGAGGCCCATTGGGGCCTCCGGTGCTTACACCGCATAAGCGGCATAAAGAACCCCCGAGGTGAGCCCCAGCCATGCCAGTGTCGGCTGCATCCTGCCTAAGATGCAGCAGCCGGCCATTTTGGATCGGGCTGCCCATTTGAAAATGCTATTCCTAAACAGCCATATGCTGGATATGTATTCTCTACATCTGGGCTAACCAAGACACCTATTGAGGTTAGCATGTGCCCACCAATTGGGCAGCCAAACTGTCCTGTCTAAGTAGAGGGGTGGGGCAGAGAGGCCAGGTTATTCCTCTCATCTGACCAGGTAACCCTTTGACATCCAAGCTAGGTTTCTTAAGTTCAGCCACAGGGATGCTTGGGTGTGTTTTGCCAGGTTTGCCGCTGGAATCCAGTGCTAGTTTACAGAAAGCACACCCACTTAGTCTCCAGTAAGTGCAGGTGCCGGCATAGCTGGATCGCTAGGATTCCTAGGACAATGTAGGTAGCTAGCAATCAAAAAGTAATTCTCAGGCTCAAGAAAAGCTTTTAGTTGTGCTCAAGGCAAATACATGCCTCTGGCTCTGTGAAAATAAGTAAATGCACAACCCTGCAGACATCCATTTTCTCCTGAGGTTTGCTGTGCAAGAAATGGGTAAGATGACTGAGACAGCTGGTTGCTTCTATTTTTCACAGGGTCCTAATAGGAGTGTGAGAAAGCTCTTACTTTTCTAAAGCCCAAGGTGTTTCAAGTATCTATTCATGGACAGAGAAAATTAACACATTTGTAACTTTACGGATTCTACGATGACTGCTATAGATTTCCTCCTCCCCCACTTCTTTATTTTTCCCCAAGAGCCATTTAGATTCTGGTTCAATTATTTATCAGGATTGTTATCTTCAATAAAGAACACAAACAGAAGATGCAAAAATAAATTTTAACGAGGGCAAAAACAAACTCTAACTAAAAAAGATAGTGAAAGAAACAATACAGTTTTCTCCTCAGTCAATAGTATATTGTGATAGGAAAGTTTGCCATCAAGTCAGCTAAATGTCACATTCATTCTGTGAACATTAACAGCAGCCACACACAAACAAAGTAAGCCCTGATGGAAAAGAACTGTTAGACCATCTGATCTAGGACAATTGTTCCAGCTGACCTTCCTTCTCGTTTCAAAATGTTCCAAGCAAAGAACCACCTTTATCCTATGAAGGCTATTTAACATCCTAACAATCACTGGCATCACTGCAGGGGGGGGGCCGAAGCTCTAAGTTCCGCCACAGTCAGACCCTCCGTTATACAGGAGCACGAAGCGCCCCCGCCCCCTCGCCTTTGGAGCCATTCAAGTCGGTGAAAGCACCGACTTGAATGGCTCCAAAGGCGAGGGGGTGCTTTCACCGACTTGAATGGCTCCAAAGGCGAGGGGGCGGGGGCGCTTCGTGCCCCCGTGTAACGGAGGGTCTGACTGTGGCGGAACTTAGAGCTCTGCCCCCCCTGCAGTGACGCCAGTGCTAACAATGTTCAGTTTCCAACAAGCTGACCTGATATTTAATCCCATAGTTTTGAAAGGGAGGAGCAGGTCTCCCTGGGGTGGGAGTGGAGTGGCCACTAAAGTTATTGCCAGGGAAGCTACAACTTCCTTTCCAAGTATGGTGTTTGGGACATGACAAGGAGCGCCCTTCTTAGGCGACAACCTGCTATGCCCCATGCAGTGGCTCTATGGCATAAATTACTGTACCAGTTATTTGTAAACTCCAGTTATGTGTTGCATGGAGTGTTATTACAGTTCTACAAACACAAGGAGTTCAGAATCCATGCCCTCTCTAATGGATCCCAGCCATTGTAGCCACTAGACAGAAGGAAAAGCTGGTACCACTTCCTCTGTTGCTCCAGGTGCACAGATTTGTTATGATCAAAGCAATGAAGAGCCTGCAGACACTTGCAGATGGAAAGCACTGTTGCATTTAAGGAGGTTCAAATGGATTTCTGAGTGACCCAGGGAGGCTCATTATGATAACGTTTAAGGACTTCCAAGCTAGATAACTTATAGACAAATGTCTTCTCTCAAGCTTTCTTTCCTGGACATTAAAGTTCTACATGCATAGGGTACACATAAGTGATCATGCTTTAAGGTTTATTCTTTATCACAGTCCCACTCCTCAGAGTACAAAAAGTGCACAGTGCACTTTTGTCGGTGCACACTGACAAAAGTAGAAGACTGCACAGCCCATTATTCATTTTGACTGAACTATTTTGACTCACCCATTGCATGATCTCTAGCTGCCTGAAGTGATCCAGGTGAGAAGATTTTCAAGCCGTATACTGTATAAATAGAAGGGCTTTTATTTTTAGATCCAGCATCTAGCAACAGAATAAGGCCACACAAGATACAAAAATATACAGGCCTGCTATATATTATCACCTGGTTGTGCCCCTGAAAAAAACAACAGACACAAAATATATATTTAATGCTGACATAATATTCTCTTATATGTGTAGTTGTAAAGGCTGCACAAATCTGAGAGGTGTTAAATACTTATGAATGGCAATACATTACTGAATAATGCACGATAGGAAATGCCATCCAATTCAAATCCAAATGAATGTCAAATGTATACAAGATTTCCACAATAACCATTTTATTTCTATTACTGACCATACAGCATTAAACTTACTCTGAATCAAAGTGGAACATTAAGCCTTGGTCACCCGGCCACAGGTAGAGTGATCAAAGAATTATGTCATTGCCACCACTTGCCCTATACAGCTCGTGGCCAGGGTATTTGAGAGGCCACCTTCTTCCATACAATCCGGCCCGCCCCCCTCAGGTCATCGGAGAAGGCCCTTCTAAAAGTGCCGTTGCCTTCAGAGGTGAGGGGCGGCAACGAGAAATAGGGCCTTTTCAGTAGTGGCACCAACCTTATGGAATTCCTTCCCATGAAACTTAAGAACTGTTCCCTCCTTGGAGGCCTTCCAGCGGGGCCTGAAAACATTTCTTTTTCAACAAGTCCTCTGAGCTACCACCCACCCTAACCTTTTTAGTAGTCCAGCCCTCTCTTATAGGAGTTTTTTATTGCTGCTTTTATCCTCACCGTTTTTTACTCTTTACTAATGTTTTATATAATATATTTTATGATTTTATATGTATGATTTATTTTTGTAAGCCGCTTTGGGTCCCTCCTATGTGGGGGGGGGAAGCGGGGTATAAGCCCAATATAATAATAATAATAATAATAATAATAATAATAATAATAATAATAATAATAAGGTCAAGGTCAACTGGACAAGAAAAACCAGTGGAACAACTGGAAGAATGCTTCAAAAGATGGGAACTTAAAATTGATGCCAAATTTGATAAATTTGATGCCAAATTGGGAACTTTGCAGGAAGAAATTCAAAAGATGAAGGTAGAGATGACGCAGGAATTACGTCAGTTGGATGTTGCTGTAAAAGAAATGAAAGGTGGTTTTCAAGAGATAAATACCAAGATGAAAATACAAGAAGATAAAGTGAAGAATCTTGAAATGGAGAGCTGTAAGATTCAGGATATGCTGGCGTTGGCTGAACAAGAGAGAAAACAGAGTTTCTTACGGTTTCGTGCAATTCCAGAACAGCAAGCAGAAGATACAAGAGATAGAATGTTACACATTCTGTCAAAATTCCTACAAATAGATCGAGACGAAATGGATCTGGAGTTGGATAAGACATATAGAATTAATACAAGATATGCAGCAGTTAAGAAAGTGCCAAGAGACATCTTGGTGCATTTTGTGAGGCAACAAACAAGAGATAAAGTTCTACAGCAACATGCTAAATCGAAACTCAAGGTAGAAGGAGTGCACATTATTGTGCTAAAGGAGATTCCGCTGAGAATTTTGCAGAAAAGGAAAACTTATGCTTTCCTGGTCGAAGTGCTGAAGAAACAGAGGATTGTTTTTAGGTGGGGAAAATTAGAAGGTGTGATTTTTAAACTTCAGGGAAAAACCTACAGATTGGATACAATTCAGAAAGCAAAAGAATTCCTGGAAAGATTCAAGGATGGAAGAGAAGAAGAAGATGATGATGATGGGATGGACGGTGCAATGGCAAGCAGTGAACAGTAAAAATGGATTACAAATTTTTATCATGGAATATTAATGGAGCTAATGCTCCGCAAAAAAGAAAAAGAGTATTCCATTATTTGAAAAAACTTAATCAAGATGTGATTTGCCTTCAAGAAACTCATATAAAAAAAGGGAGATACAAAATTTTTGATTCAGAAAAATTTGGGAGAAGAATTTTTTTCAACAAACATCAAGAAGAAGAATGGGGTGGCTTTATATGTTAATTGAGTTGACTTTAAAGATTAAGATTCAAATGAAACCGGAAACTTTTCTGTTGGGTATGTAGGATGATCATGTAGGCGAAAAATTTCAAACTTTGTTTTTATATATGATAGCTGCGGCAAGAATTTTATATGCACAATATTGGAAGAATTCGGAGATACCTTCGCTGGAAGATTGGTGGCTGAAAGTTTTGGATTATGCCGAAATGGACAAACTTACAATTTTAATTAAGGAAAAGTCAGTTAACCTTTTCGTGAATAATTGGAAACCATTTATAGATTTTTAAAGAGAGAGAGAGGAACGATGTGATGATATGTGGATTTAATGAATAGATTGTGGGTGTTATTTTGGCTAAGTTGGAAATTATATATAGAAAATAGTGAATAGTATGCTAGTAGGATGTGACGCTTTGTGCTTGCTATAATTTTATGAATTATGTATTGTTTTTATGTTATTATATCAATAAAATATAAATATACCTAATAAAATAATAATAATAAAATAATAATAATAATAAATACCCTTTTGAAAAGCCTAAGATTCTTGTGACATTGTCTTTAGTGACATAGGAGCTACTGTAGTATGGATTCTTCTTGTGCTGCTCTGTAATGGCAGAAGTTCTAGGCCACATGAGAGAAGTCCATGCTGCAGCTCTTACCTATATCAACACTGACTGTAAGCTTAAAATATCAGTACAAGGAAGAAGCTATGGGGTGAACTCCTCCCATGGGATTTCAGACATCTGCTGGGGGGAGGGGGAATAGCACAGTTTATTTTATTTATTTTTCACATTTTTATACGGCCCTTCCTCCAAGGAGCTCAGGGTGGTGGGAGGTTCCTTCCCTCCTTTTTGTCCTCACAACAACCATGTGAGGTAGGTTATTGGCCCAAGGTCACCCAGGAAGCTTCATGGCTGAGCAGGGATTTGAACCTGGATCTTCCAAGTCTAAGTCCAACAGCAGAACCACTACACCATCAGGTAATGTTGGAGGCAGTAATGAGCCTCCGATTCTGTTGCCATTTCTAAGACTGTAGAACCACAGGGGTTAAACACACCCAGGAACAACCGACTGAACAGAATTCCTCCATTATCCCACCCTTCCCCAACTAGGTTTTAAAGGCTGAAGGCCATACATGTTGGGAATGCCAAAAAGCTACCAATACTTTAATTTCCCTGGGGCTATATGTCCTTGCATTAGCATCAAGCCATCTTGTGCACTTTCACTCTAATGCAGTGAAGTGAATTATGAAGAAGTACAATATGGCTCGCCGTCATGCCTAGCTGTGGAGCCATCCTGAATGGCATTTAGGCTTCAATTTGCATAGACTATAACATGTAAAACACTTTGGATTCTCACAACACTTTATACAGCGCAGCTGCATTCTAATGTTTGAATCCCTGCAAGATGTGCATTTTGTTTTCAGAGAGGCATGGAAAAAGATGTTAATGACAAGTTTTTTTAAAAAAAAAACTTCCCAAAGACAGATACTGGAGCAGAAGCAAACTTTAGGAAACCTCAGTTCTTCCAGAGGTGGTATGTGATAGGCCCCAGTTCAGATTTTCAGGAGGTTAGACAAAACTGTCTTCTTTTGCAGCATTTGGGGCAGACTGATTTATTTAACAGAAAGTTGCTTTGGTTTTTATAATGCCATTATTTATTTATTTATTCTGGAGATTTTTGCCCTGTCTTTTGGTCTCTGCAAAGGCCCCCAAGGTGAGTCACACCTCAGTTAGAATATACAAATATAATGATAATGTAAAAATCATCACCGCTATAAAAACATTACAACAGAGAAAGACTGGGGGAAAGGAAATACAGTATGCCTTGCTTGCTTCTTTTCTTCTCACAAGCCACGTGGTGTTTCTGTGGCCACTGTAAGAAGAGATTAGAGAAGCACCAGCAGGTAGAGATGGTGATGGCGTTTCCTTAGCATGCTGGTTTTCCCTTCTCCTCTTACAGGGCAGTTGGCGTTTTCTCTTTTGCTCAACGTTTCAAATTGGTCTTTTATGCTTTTATTATTATAAATCACCTTAAGGGCCTGTTGTGTGATGAAGAGCATAATAGAAATGTTACATTAATAAAGTAAAATATAGTCAGGTACAGAACTGCTACGAACTATAGTAATTTCTTCGAAGTCATAAAACCTTTAACAATATAGATGTGATCAAATGCAAGACAACTTCCGTTTACAGACCAAAGGTCCATCTAATCTAGCATTATGTTTCCCAGACAGATGTTTCTGGAGAGCTCACAAGCAGGGCATGAAGACAACAGCACCACCATTATTTGACCCTTAGTATCTGGTGGCGCAGTGGGTTAAACCGCTGAACCATAAGCTGTCAATCAAAAGGTCGGCAGTTCGATTCCCGTGACGGGGTGAGCGCTTGTTGCTTGGCCAGCTCCTGCCAACCTAGCAGTTCCAAAGCATGTCAATGCGAGTAGATGAATAGGTACCGCTTGCGGGAAGGTAAACAGCGCTCCGTGTTCCAGCTGCATGCTACGCACTGCGGCAAGGAGAGTCATGCCAGCCACATGACCACGGAGGCATCTTCGGACAACGCTGGCTCTTTGGCTTTGAAATGGAGATGAGCACCACACCCTAGAGTCGGACACGACTCGACTTAATTGTCAGAGGATACCTTTACCTTTTATCTGGTACATTGCCTTTGTAATGGAAGTGCTACTTGGCTACCATGGCCAATAGCTATTGATAGAACCGTCTTCAATAAATTTGTCCAACACTCTTTTAAATCCATCAGAGGTAGTGGACATCACTACATTCTGTGGTAGTGAATTCATAAGTTAATTACACATTGTGTGAAGAAGCACTTCCTTTTGTCTGGCTGAACTCATTGCTAACCACCAAAGTTGCAGCAGTATGAAAGAGGAAGAAAAATGGCTCTATCCGGTCATAAACCTTCAATCCTGACACACACACACCCCAAGTTGGCCAACTGTTTTTTGTACAAAAAGGCCCTGAATGCTTTTTCAAAATGGAAGAGGATTGGAGCACATATTGGAGCCATAGCTCAATGGTAGATCAGATCCCCATTTATACAGAAGATCCCAGATCCAATCCCTGGCATCTCCAGGTAGGAATGGGAAGGGCCCCTGCTTGAATCCCTGGAAAACTGCTGCTAGTCAGGACCAATGGTCTGACACATAAGAAGAGCCCTGCTGGATCAGGCCAAAGGCCCATCTAGTCCAGCTTCCTGTATCACACAGTGGCCCCACCAGATGCCTCAGGGAGCACACAGCCAACAAGATAAATCCTGTTTCCTGCTGCCACTCCCCTGCACCTGGCACAGAGAAAACTTACTTCTAAAACCAGGATACAGTTAATGACACAGTTACAGTTACAGACACAGGATAAGGCAGTTACCTATGTTCCTATAGTACTTTGCCTTTTAAGGAATGCCCAGATCAGAATCAGACATCAGAATCAGAGAAATTCAAATCGAGGAAGTTTTACTGTAGAATAGCAATTTATAGAAGCAATAAAGAAAAGTATTCCATCACAACTTTGAGAGTTACCAAAACTTGAGCCCCATTATTGTTCCACGAAAAATGCTTTCATTAAAAATCATTAAGCACTTTGCCTTTGACACAACCAGCAATTCAGGCTTTGATGTTGTTATAATGCAATTTTGATTAACCCAATTTCTTCTCATTTTAACACAAATGTGCACATTATTAATGTCTGCCCGTGCAACTGATTTGATTATCACTCGCAATATTGCATACAGCTGAACCAACAAACAAAACTTATATTTAGCATTGCGAAAATTGCCTCCTTAGCGAGGTCTGGATATTTATTTCTTAGAAATCATTGCAAACATCATATATAATAATGACTGAAACTACACACTAATATACTCTTTAATGGTAATGCCCAGTTTGCATCAAAGCATGGAATGCCTTTAAACTCTGATGTATCTAAGCAATTCCATATGCTTTTTCTCTGCAGGGAGAAGAAAGTCAGTGAAATTCAAGATTAAATTTTGGTATCAACTACAACCATAAATTGGAATAAACTTTGATAAACTTCATGGAATAAACTTTAATTTCATTAAACTTTAATGAAATTAAAATTCACTCATTTACTTCCTCATTTTAAGAGAAAGCAAGAATGCTTAGTGATACAGGGCCCAATCTTATCCACCTTTCCAGTACTGATGCAGCTGTGCCAAAGGGGCGCACGCTGCATCCTGCAGTGGGGGGAGCAATCAAAGAGACCTCCTCAAAACGGGAAATGAATTAATTGGGGAGAGTGCATTCTCAGCTTCCTATGCAACACGAGACTTAACCAGTTGATACTCCATAGGATAGTTTTCTAAGTACTCGGGCTCCACAATGATACCTTTTCTTGTATTGTGGAGGAACCAAAAAATACATTGGAGCTTGTCTAAAGCAAGTACCGTATTGTCCCGAGTATGAGACGCACCTGATTATAAGACGCACCCTTAGTTTGGTGCTATTAAAAAAATTTAATTGAATCACTGGCATTAAATTGCAACAGCCTGATTATAAGACGCACCCCTAGTTTAAAAACTTAAATTAGGAGAAAAAAGTGAGTCTTATACTCAGACCAATACGGTAACTCTGAGCAAGGATAAATAAAATAGAATAAGTCAAACTTGCAACCAGATGAATTCTCGCCAGAAATATTTCTCATCTTAAAGTACTTCTGACCTGGATGCTAGTTTTCAGAGATGATAACCTAGGAGCAGTGGAGTCACTAGGACGCGCGCTGCCCCAAAGCGGGGGCGCACGCGTCACCCTAATGCTCTTTGGCACAGCCGCCAGCCCTTGGCACAGCCGCCAACTAAATAACGTTGTGACGCAGTGAGCCTTCATCAGAAGGCCCTGGCGTGTCGGCCGGGGAGGTCGCTCCAAGGCATTCTCCCGGCCTCGGAGCCTCCGAGGCCGGGAGAAGGCCTTGGAGCAAAGCCTCCGGAGGGCGACACGCTCAGGGGAGGTGACGCGCACACGGGTTCACGCATCACCCTCTGCACGCTTCACCCTCCGGCAGACCGCCCGCGCGCATCACCCTCAGGCGGACTGCCCCGCTCGCTTTGCGGTAGCGATGCACCTGCCTAGGAGGCTAAAATCTGGCACACTGGCAGTGCAAGTCTATAATGTCTACTCAGAAGTAAGCCCCACTGAGTTTAATGGAACTTACTCCCAGGTACGTGTATATAAGATTACAACTTAAGCCAATTTTAAAGAGAGAGAAATCATCCTCCCATTTTTCTAGAACCCTCTATTATATGCCCTTTGAGCAACTTTGGATATTATCTGCAGACAGAGAGAAAATGAGTAACTTCATAAATCATCTTTCTACATACTCAGTTAACATCTGAACCAGTGACTCACATATTGCAGCCTTGGGGAAATGGGTGATTTCTAGATGCACATTTAGCTGACACCATCAAACCACGAGAAGAGGTGTGCAAGTCACCAAGACAGACTTCAGGAATTGCAAAAAGCAAATGTGCAAGTCATTTGCACATTCTCTTTCAAGTGTTTCTGGGCAACATCTGAAGCCACATTTTGTCAATTAGGGACAAGATAATTTTGTTCCTGCAATTAGCAAATCCTATGTGTCTCAGCTTGACACTACATAATAAACACATTGCAAGTATACGTATATCATACCTATCCACTATTGATTCCTTCATTATGCTTCTCATTTGTCCTGGTTTGATGTTCATGATAAAAAGATAACTCAGACATAAATACAAATTACAAGGAAAAGATGAAATTAACAATGAGAAAGCACATGTCATATGTAATCAGAAGTTATGCATTTCTCCCCCTAATCACTTGGTACCATACATCAACAATAGCAAATTAAAAACCAAATCCTTTGGTGAAATTTTAGTTGACCGAGAACACTGTGTTACAATTCTAGAAAGATGGCTTCATCCAATTATTTTGAAAAATTAATGGATCCACTTGACAGACTAACAGTGTCAATGATAACAGCCTTTATAGAACTGCTGAAACTTACATGAATAGGTGAGGCAGGGTCAGGCTGAACACTCTAAAAACAAGACAAAATTAATCACATTAGCAAGGAGTTTGCATCTCTGCACCAATTAAAAGATCCAAAATGGACAGGAAATATGTGTATGCTATACTCTTCTATTTTACCTTTAGAAGGGAGTATTGGCAGCTTGCCATAATAAGACAGAATAGGAGGATCCAAATATCCTTACAAAAACCTTGGTTCATAATTAGAAAGCCAAAAAAGGAAACAAAGATAACGAGTAGAATTGCCAAAACATTCTCCTTGATATCTTCTGTCCTGTAAGAATAAAACACGGGGGGGGGGGGGGGAGAGGAGGTTGAAAGGAAGAAGCGCAACCATGAGTACACCAGTGCTGACAACTTAAGTGAATTCAATTGATCTAAAACCCATAACTGTGCATCCACTTCCCACTGATTTACACAGGAATTCAGTACACTTAACTTTTTTGTATGCTATTGCATGCCCCAAAAGCAAATCCCCATGCATGTTCTGATGAATACACAGAGTTCTATACAAGGGGGTCCATGCAGAGCCACCAGCTCCACCGAGGTGAACAGAAAAGTCTTTGTGGGTGAAAGAGCTACACGAACACACTGGAGCTCCTGCATCGGCAAAAGGCCACCAAGTCAAAGTAGCTTGGAGAGGCACAACAGACAGGCAGCGCAATCCTGCCTAAGGATCCGGCCAGCAGCCCAGGGCCACCCGCCAGATCTTGAGCACCAGCGGCCAGGCTGCCACAGGGCTGGAGGTCTACTAGGGGAAGGGGATGCTTGTCCCCTTTCCTGAGTGTAAAATCTGCCCGGGCCGATCGGCCTCCTCGGATTTCTGCCAGCAAAATTGCTGGCAGAAGTAAGAGGAGGCCATGTAATGGCCCAGCCGCCTCGCGGGGGCCGGGATATGGCCAAGGCCATCCCCTGCCCCCTCCCGGGCCGGCTGGGCCAATGGGCTCCCTCCCCAGCCCGGCAAAACGCCCCTGTGCCCGTTGGATCCAGACTTACCTGGTCAGGCGGCCACAGGGGCACTCCGTCGCCAGAGCAAGAGAAGCCGGCCTCTGCGCAGGCCTTCCTTGCTCATGAGTAGTCGCAAACGTGCTTTACGGTACATTTGCGACTACTGCCGGCGACAGAACGCTTGTTCTGTCACCGGCTGCGCACACAGGATTGCTATGATAGTCATATTCAAAAGATTATACTAGTAGTATTCAGAGGAGTCGCTACAGTGGGAGTGGTACTGTAAGTTGCGCCCCGTCCTAGTCCCCATTTACAAGCCGGCACGAGGCGGCCCTGCCCCCTCACCGTCAGAGCCATTCTTTGCGGAGAAGGCAGCTGGCAGGGAATCTCATGCCCGCTGCCTTCTCTGCACGTAATGGCTCCGACGGTGAGGGGGGCGGGGTCTCCTCGTGCCGGCTTGTATACAGGGACTAGGACGGGGTGCAACTTACGGTACCGCCCCCACCGTAGCAACGCCTCTTGTAGTATTGTACCGTGAACCTTACTCTCATTGAAATCTCATTGCCCTATCTCCCGAAACTTCACCCCTGTTCTGAGGAACAAACGAATGACATTAATCTAGTGTTAAAAGTTTTTTTTTTTAAAAAAACTTACCTATCTAGCAGTGCCAGCAATGTAAGGCGATCATACCATATTTTTATCCATTTGCCAGGAAAGACAATAAATTTGTAAAATTGTCTGTTAATTTTTCTTTGTACTGAGGAACATGAAGAATCCTCGAGGTCTTGACTAAGATTCTTTAAAATAAAATCAACAGATGAATAGAACAGTGTATTGTTTCCATAACACTGTATTGCCTAAGAGCAGTTCTATACCTTTGCCTTTTTATAATTTGTACAACAGAAAAACTCTTTATATTAAAAACTTCCTTGTACATTTTATTTTGCCATTGTAAACACAATAAAAAAAGCCTAGCTTCTTGTGCTTAAAACCTAGGTTTATTTCACTGTAATCATGAAAGTATGTCACACACCATTTACAATGAACAGAAAAGCAATAATTAGTTCACTTCACACAAGATTGCACTTTGGCACTAAGATGCTGCCTATGATTTGGTCCTGGGGTAGCACTCCCCTCGAAGAATCAAGTTTGCAATGTTCCTGGACCCAGCTTTGCTCCTGGAGGGACAGGTGGTGGCTGTAGCCAGAAACACTCTTGCACAGCTTTGGCTGGTACACCAGCCCTGCCTGAAGAAAGCAGATCTAGCTATATTAATCCATGTTTTAGTGACATCTCTGTTACAAAACTACAACACACACTCTACCCGTGAAGATAGTTTGGAAGGTTCAAATTGTGCAAAACTTAAAATACTTGTGCTTTATCTACCTCAGTATACTTCCAGGCCCAATTCAATGTGCTGGTTATCAGCTATAGAGTCCTATATGGTTTGGGTCCAGGATATCTGAAGAATCATCTCCTTCCACATGAACCTGCTCACACTCAGCATTCATCATCGGAGGCTCTGCTCTGCATCCCATTGCCATCAAAGGTTCATTTGGTGAGGATAAGGCCTTCTCAGTGGCACTGGCGTCGCTCTAGGTGGGGCGGAACGCTGCCGCCCCACTCTGAACCTCCGTTACAGCTCCGCAAGAGGCGGCCCCGCCCCCTCGCCTTCGGAGCCATTCGAGGCAGCGAAAACAACACGCAGGAACTTAGCGTTCCGCCCCACCTAGAGTGACGCCAGTGCTCAGTGGCGACCCCGGCTTTGGAATTCCCCTCCCCATGAGGCCCAACCGGCCCCAAAACTATCTTCCTTTGGGCAGGCAGTAAAAGCATTTCTGTTTTGTTGGCTGGCCATTTCTTTAAATTCTCTGCTAGTCTGCAATTTATTCTTTGTGCATGATCGATTACACAGGCCAACGCACATTTTGTGCTCTTAAAAGTGAGACCTATTCTTGGGTATATTTGGGGCACTAATTCCAAAATTGGCATCAGTTTTGTAAAGCAGTCAGTGCCATCATAAAAGGCTCTCCAGTACCTTGCTCAGTAGTGCGCTGCCAGGGATGCTGGTGCCTTCCCACCCACGTCATTGGCTCTCCTGCCTCACAATGGAGCAGGTAAGTCAGCAGGAGAGGCGGGGTGGGGGAGGGCGTAACGGGGCAGGAAGGGAACAAAACTGGGCAAGGAAGCTGTGGGAGGGGGGTGGATCTGGTGGTGATGATGAGCACTGGATCCTATCCCCATCCTGCAGCCGCCCCACCCCTTCTTTCCTCGGACTTGCACTAACAAAATCCCTAGCGCAGGTCCGAGGAAACTCATTGCAGGTCGGGAGGCTTACAGAGGTGTAAGGGGATTTAAATCCCCTTTCACCTCCTGATTCCCCCCCCCCAGATACAGTATGCCCATTTTTGGCGCAGCTGCACCAGCGGGAGGGGGGGGAGGAGAGGATTGGGCTCTCAAGCACACACAGTCCCAGGGAGCTCACTAGGCTACAGCAACAGATAAACCAATAGAAGCGGTTATTTAAAAAGGACCCCCTCTGGAACATATTTACACAACGCATTTTTAAAAAGAATTAGGGGTTGAGGTATTACACTGTACCCGTGGGGTTTCAGAAAGGGTTCTCCGTGCCACCATCAGTAAGAGCTGCTGTTGCAATGCACTTGGCCCATGATCACCAGAAGATGCTTCTTGGCTCTCCGAGGTAGTTGTACTAGAGGAGCTGAAATGCGTTTCACTGTACACAAGAGAAAAAGGCAGTAGAATTAATTTAGCAAATTTAGAATTAATTTAATGCATTATGATGACTAGGAGGCTTTAGGGACCGATGGTAAAATCTGGAGCTTCCCAGCGGCTGGATGAAAAGAAAACTTCCCTCAAGTTTCTGTGAATAGACATCTACAAAATACTTGCAACTCACCAAATGGCTTTCAGCCTTATCTCAAACCAGTCTCCTATCCATGAGGCATGTCATTTTAGCATTTCTAGTTTTACAGCTAAAAAAAACTGAAATGGCTATTGATACCTTTTGATACCTACTCAGTGACTGAAAAATAACTCCATAATTTGCTCAATATCTGAAAATGGGGTTTAGAAAGAACAAAGAATTTCAGGTGCCCAGCAGAGCACCTGTGTGTGCTGTGTGAGAGAGAAGGCATGCATTCAGCTAACAGAGTGATGGTAGCAAAACAAGCCAAAAATGAGGATACAAAGCTTTGTACATGGACAACTGCCCATGTTTTTATATTTATAGATACATTTTTTTTCAAAGTTACGTCTGAACATGCAATTCACTAAGTTCTAAAAAGGTAAAGGTATCCCCTGACAATTAAGTTCCCTTTATTTCCATTTTGAACTGGATCACCATTTTGTGGACCTAGATTCTTTAAATCACTGGGCACCAAACACACCAATCACTGCAGAAGTATGGTCCAAGGTATAGCCAAAACATTTCTGAGTACCAGTCCTTTATTACAGGGGAAAGTTGTACGCACATGGAAGTCTGCAAATCACTGGGAGACTCTTTTACACAGAGGGGTACCCAGGCTCCCCAGCAACTGGGGCGGAAAAGCCTGCCGCCCCATTATGTAAATTAAGTAAGTAATTTGCATAATGAGTTTTCGGGTTTTTTAAAAGTTTTTTCGCGGTTTTTCCGCAAATTTAAAGTGTAAAACAGGGATTTTCAAAGCGTGTGTGTGCTTTGCGGCCACTTATCTGATCTCCAGGACATTCCTCCAGCAGGCTGGCAGCAGCAGCGACGATCGCAAACCTGCCGGACTCGGAGTTTGCTTGCGCATGCCCAGTCCGTCCTTGCTAACTCCCTGGGTTTGCGCATGCATAAACTCCGGAAACTCCTGCGCCAGGGCACACAGCCTCTCCCTGCTCCAGGCGCAGGAGTTTCCGGAGTTTACGCATGCGCAAACTCAGGGAGTTAGCAAGGACGGACTAGGCATGCGCAAGCAAACTCAGCAGGTTTGTGATCGTCGCTGCTGCTGCCAGCCTGCTGGAGGAATGTCCTGGAGATCAGATAAGTGGCCGCAAAGCACACACACGCTTTGAAAATCCCTGTTTTACACTTTAAATTTGCGGAAAAACCGCGAATAAATATTCAAATTAAAGGATTCCCGCGCCCCACTCCCGAGCCTCTCCGCCCTGACGCCCTGGGGCCCACCGCCCCATGTCAGCGGACGCCTCTGCTTTTACACAGTCCAAATAAGCCCCATGGAGGTCAACATGACTTTTTCTAAGTTTGCATAGTTGCATCAAACTTAGGATATTTATTTTATTGCATTTCTATCCCACCCTTTCTCCAAAAAGCTCAGGGCAGAGTACATGGTTCTCTCCCCCCACAGCATTTTATCATCAAATACAGTATATATGTAGAACAGATAGGCTAGAAATGCCTGGGGGGCATTTTTTCACCAGAAAACCTGCCGGAGAGGCGGGGCATGTGACATCACAGGGGTTTCACGGGGTGTGAAAGCGGGCTAGCTATGCTGCTGGGCATACAAGTGGTGTTTACATTTGAGGGAAGGGTGACTACAACACTGCACAAAATTCATGCAGTGATGGAATCTATCAGTCCATGCAGCAAAGCATCTTTGAGAAGATGTCTGAATATCTTGAGATGGATGCGATTTAAACCAAAAGACGTTATACACACTTATGTATGGGTAGTCCTAGTGACCTCAGGAGGTCTTATCTGCTTCATCTGGGCTATGAGAGTGTGTGACACTCTGGCGATTGGGCATAAAACTTTTACCAGCTACATATTGCTGGTAGCCAGTAGTGAACTACCAGTATTTTTATACTAAGCTGTTGCACATGCTCCATTACAGCAGGGCTCAGCTATATTTTCTCTGCATCCTCTGTTACCCAACTCAGTTCCCTCCGACTTCCTTCTACCACTTCTGACTTATCCAAATACTGTATTCTGCATATCCTATCCCCAACTCTGAATGCTATAATTTTCACATACTTATTAAAAAATGGATGTCTCAGAGGACAACCATCACACAGTTACTGAATACTAACAAGAAGACTAGCCATTTTGTTTGGGTTTTTTGAAGTGTATGAAATATATAAATTGATTTTTAAAAGTAGCAAACATATTCAGGGTCTTGAAGAAGAGTTTTTGTAGTCTGCAGAATCCAGTACATAATACAGAGATCTACCACAGTAAAGCAGCCCATATCTGCAATGGAATAAATGCATCTTGAAATGTAGATTAGTAAGTAAAAATCTATTTGATAAGCATGTTATGTATGGCATGACCTATATAAAAAGGTATGTAGTGCCCTCTACTGATGCTCTAGAAGTTAATTTGTTTACAGTGAGCTTTTGTTCACAGCTTAATTTGATAAGAGAAGAAATCTGGCATAACTATTGCATAACAGGTGTTTCATGCATGTCCATAATCAAAATACAGAAATTCCTGTTCTTCAGGGAACATTACTTGATCAGACAATGAGCCTTAGCTCAGATGGCAATCAAAACACTGCTCCAGTAAAAAAAAAAAAGTGTGTAAATTGTCAGTTAAGTCAAAAGTACTGAGAGCCTAAAATACTGAAAACAGCAATCAGCCCAAGAAATTTTTTGAAACTGTGAAATAAGTTTCTAAGGCCTAGTCCAGGCCATGGTTGTTGCTATTTTGACCACATGAGCAGGCATGAAGCTCACACCATTTCCCTCCTTCATGCTCAAGGGGAGAAGATGAGAAGTTTCTGCTTCCAATTTGCATCAAATCACAGTTTTACCAATGTGTCTGAATATGGCAAACTGTGGTTTGATGCAAACCACAATGAAAATGCTTAATCACCTCTCATCACATATAAAGCAGGGGGAAGGGGAGGAGGAAGGGCATGAGTTCAAACCTTGTAATTTGTTGTTATGTTTGAACCAGAAAGCCAACTATAGCATTTTTCATTTTAAAGATACAAGAGGCATTAGTAGAGATGGGCAAGCTGTTGAAAACTCATGATTGGCTTGGAAATTATCCAACAATAGAAAGAACTCAGGTAGTTAACCAAGCCAATTAGGAGAGTCTACAGAAACTCTCCCTTCTTCCTGCCAACCCTACACCTTCTCCCTACCCATTTCAGTGGCAGCAGGGCAGCAGCAGCAGCTGCAAAACATTCATGTGGGGAGATGGGAAGGTTTTTTCTTTCTGTTGGCATTGTGATGTGCTCCAGCAGGAGCAGCAGCTGCCAACAGGGACTAAACTAAATAAAGGTTTTTCCCTTCCTTCTCTGTTGCTGCTATAACTAGTGGCAGAACAACAGAGAGGGGAGTGTAAAAGCAGGAAGGGCAAAGAACAGGCAAGAGAGAAGGGAAAAGAAACATCCCCCTTCCCATATAGTAAGGCAAAGATGGGGGATGGCAAGGAGGGAGGGGAGAATTTCCCTGAGCTTTTTTTGCTCAGGAAGTTTGCCTCTCCTTTGGGTGACTTTTATGATATCCAATAATTCTTTTCAAGCATGAGAGTAGATAGGTTCGCCAGCATCTCTAGGCATATTAATTTTTTTTAATTGGATTCTGAAAAAAACCCAACTCTATGAATATTCAGTTAAAGCCTTTTCAATAATTTGCTCACTCAAATCCTCGAACCTGTGCTCCTGTGATCACTCAAATCCTGTGATCCTGATTCTGCTGAAATTAATGACAGATTTTCTGTTAATTGCTACTGTTCAGGACTGTACCCCAAATACAAAGTTCAATTTTAATGTTCTCTTTTTAAAATACTTCATAAGATAGCCAACATTAAGAATTTCAAAATAACTGGAAAGTAGGAAGATTATGAAGATAGCACTTGTTATTCTAGTTTCTCAAGACAGCTCCCTTCAAATTCCTACAAAAGATAAATATTCTTTCTTTATGACCTTCCAGATGATTGCACCTGCCTTCAAATTGCTACAGTGAAAGCTGTTTGATTAAAGACATTTTACTGCCACCATGTGGCAATACATCCTTCATTCTCTTTCCTTTTCCACAATGACTCATATTGTATAATCAAAATTGTCATAATCCAGTGTATTAACAAGTGCCAGTAAAATCTAATTGCAATATCGTCTTTGGATCAACATATTAAATTTTAAAACTTTGGCTTCCAGTAAATTAGAGTCATGGCATTAACACACACACCATTTCATGCAGGCTTTAGTACACAAAATATTGCGCTACGATACATTCTTGTCTTGAAGTTGCCACAAGATTCCTAGTTTTGAATACATACGGTTAGATTTTTTTTTTTTGCTTGTTTTACGCTAAGGATGCCTTAGGGATGAAACTACCCAAGTTATAAAGGAAAACTAGTTGATCACACACGAGTGAGGAAAATTGCTGGTAATTAAAGACCCTAACCCTAACCGGTTCAGTTTAGCTGCTTAGCAACACATACTGGACTTAACAAGGAACAACATACATACGCAATGATCTCAATAGGTCACAGCTTGGATCTCATGGTTATCAACAATAGCCACTGCAGCATAAGTAATAAGCAGGGATGTATCTAAGTAACTAGGTCACAAGTGCGAGTGCGAGTACGAGTCATTTTTGCAAGAGTGCGAGTCCGAGTGCGAGTCAGTGTCAAAATTTGGGGGCAAGTACGAGTCAAGTGCGAGTCATTTTTGCACGAGTGAGAGTTGAGTATGAGTAAGGCCAGAAACCACGAGTCACAAGTCACGAGTCGAGTCACTTTGGAGAAAATAGCTTTTCCCCCTGAAAATGGGGTGGGTGGGTGTCTGTGTGTGGGGTGTGTGTGGGGACCTCTGAGACTTTTAAAGCACCCACTTGGCTCCCCCTATGCCCTTTCCCTCACCTCTCAGTCTTGTCACCACCCATCTGGTTTGAAAAAAAGAAGCGTGTCTACATTCAAACCATTTATTATTCCCTCCCTGCACCTTCCCCTTGCTGAGCCGAGCATCCCTTGGGCTCGGAGTTTTGGTCAATGAGGAGGAACTGCTGCGGCAGCTTCGCCTTCCCTCACTCCTCCCCACCCCTCGCGCTCGGAGCTGTGGCCAATGGCAAACAGACAGCAACAAAAGGGGGGGGACTCAGAGCCAGGCTTGCTTTCCCACCCCCTTGAAAACCCTTCCTCCCTGCTGCCCTCCTCCTCCGAGGTCTCCACTGCGCCTGCCTGCCTGCCTGCCTGCATTGATGCCGGCCATTAAAGGAAAATGACTTAGAAATGGCAAGTCGTTACCCCCACGAGTGCAAGTCAAGTACGAGTCCCGTGGGTCGCGAGTGCGAGTTCGAGTCAGTGGGTCACGAGTACAAGTACGAGTCAGGGAAAAAGTAGCTAAGTCACACTTGCGAGTCGAGTCATTTGACTCGAGTCCCCATCACTGGTAATAAGTAATAATGACGCGGGTTCCGTGGTACATTAGCCACTGCAATCCTACAGTTGTGGCTAGGATTGACAACTTTTTTTTTAAACAGTGCCTGTTTCTGTACCTTTAGCAGCAACTCAGTTTTCAGATATTATCCCCTGCTAGTATCTCCTTTTTTTTTTTTTTTTTTACAGATCAAGCTACTGTTAAAGACACAAAAGGAGGCCTGACTGTTTTTTTCTGATCAGGCAGCAACCCTCAGACCAGCGCACGCAGGGGCACACAGAGCCCACCTCATTCACTTGAATGTCGGGGAACATTCTGAGCATGTACCTCCTTGGTACACTCAGAGCCTTTCCAAACAGTCCTCGTTCTCCAAAAGCTGCATCTGCACATAAATGACCTTGCCTCCTTTCTCCCAAGGTCTGGCTCATGAACATTGGAATAAAATCAACTTGTAAACAATACCAAATACATTAAAGCTGCAATTTCAACCATGCTTTTTGCGAATTAATCCTGCTGAAATCTGTGAGGTTTACTTGCAAATAAATGTGCACAGAACTGCAATGAAAAGGTATAACTAAAATATAATGTGAATGAAAGTATTTTGGAAGCCCCAATATAGTCGTTAATAATAGATATCCCCACATCCCATAATAACTCCTCAGAAACCACTTGGATTTTCACTGAATATTATTAGAAATATTGTGCAGCAGAGTAGCAGAAACATGTGCAGCAGAGTAGCAGAGAGTATCTGTCAAATACCAGCCTCCACTCTGCATCAGTAATAAGAATCAGCAGCTTACTGCTCGAGCTGAAGGATATCCCTGTCATTTAAAATCACCTTGCTGACTGGGAGGAGAGGAAAAGCCTGCTTTTTTGATGCCATTCAGGGCTAAAGAACCCAAAAAAAAGATTGTCTGTTCCCGTTTCAACAAAAAGCCTGGAGTGCAAGATACATTTTCTGAGAGCTTGGAGAATATTGTAATGTTGAAAACTGTCAAAAGCAAATGCAAGTGCCCAGAAGAATTCCGGTACCATTAAGGTGTTCGGAAAGGTGCTTTTGTGTACTACAAAGCACTCTGTAGCTAGTTATTTAAGGGAACGTATCTAAATTGGAGTACTGACTAGACAAACTCTCCTGCATGCCGGAGGCCAGACACACTTGTATTTTATAGCATTTAAGAACTTGCTTTGGCAGGGTGTTTTATACCATAATTAACCTTCTTCCTAGTCACTAGTGGAGAATCCCTGTCTTTCCTATAATTAATTCTTAGTAGCCTGTGGGCTTCTATTGCTGCTGGAAAAATGAACATGACCCCAAAACAAACAAGACGAATTAATCATAAGGCTTTTAACTGAATTCTATATCTGTAGAAATGAATTTTGCATAAAGAAGTTGTCACAAAGCCTAGTGTCAGTCAAGGTGAGAGTGTACCATTTGGTCTGCTTTTTGCACTTCTTTGCGCAAAAAAATGAGAGACTAGGAGGTATTTCTGGAAAGGAAGCTTTTACCAAATTCAGAGGCAGCACAGCTTTGATCATCATATCCTGCAGACAACATGGTGCGACCATTGCTATTCTGAACATGCCATAAACATAAAAAGCAGAATATAAATACATCAAATAAAATCATAAGACGATCTGTCATTTTTTTTTATTCAGAGCATACAATAATCAAGGTCCTCTGTGCTTTATATATACTGAATTTTTTACCAATATTTTTGTCTTTATACTGTATTTTTTATGTTTTCTGCACATTAATATTAAAGATAAAACAAAGAAAAATGACCCAACTGTTAACCAGGTGCATCTGGCTAGCCATTGTGGGAGTAAGAGATGGAATGCTCAACTAGATGGACCCTTGGTCTGATGCTTGATATTACTACAGTATTCATATTTGTATCCCATCCTGCCTCCAAAAGATATCAGGATGACAGCATGAGACAATCCCATTTTATCCTCGCACCAACATGAGGTAGGCCAGGCTAAAAGATAATGTCTATCCAAAACACTTTGCTGAAATGTCCTTAGCCAAGTATCTTCTTATGTTCATATATTCTCATTTAGGTACTTCCCCCCCCCCCTATAAATCCCAAGCAGAAAGTCAGCAACATACAGGGGTGGCCCATCCATTAGGCGAGGTGAGCCAAGTTGCATAAGCAGCAGGTTGTGTGGAGGAGACGGTGGTGGATTCAGGGTGCCTTTCACCCCAAGTCTGCCACCATCACTGCTTCCCTCCAGCCTGCCACAGACGCAACCCACACTGATCCACTTTCTTCCTGCTCTAAGCGAGCAGCAAATGGATCACCCACTTCCTTACCGTGCTCCTTGCATGGTTTCTTCAAATATGGAAGTTTGGGACTTCCCGTTTGATTTACAGACACCACGCAAATGAAAGAGCTCCTTCATTCACGAGGCCCATTTAAACCAAACCAGAAGTCCTGCACTTCTGCAACCTGAAGAAACTGCACAAGGAGTGCAGTAAGAGGATGCCTTTTATTTTTGTAATTGCGCAGAGACGGAAGACTTGAGGTAGCATTCTGAGACATGCCGCTGCTGGCAACATCGCTTATGTTCCCGGAACAGGTGGAGGACCAGCACGGGCTGAAGTACTTTAGACATTGGTATCTATGGGCCAGATGTGCTAAAGCAATGAGGACATCTTTATTTAATAATTATATCTGAACGTCTCCCTAGCTATACTTTTATTTTTCTTCCCAACAGCAGAAAGCTCCTAAGAGCTATGATGCAGGGTTTCAGATTTACTTTACTTGGTTTATAATGTCATGATTTCAGAATGTCTTCTTATGATTTTTGGTCATCTTTCCTTCACATCTTTAATTATCACTTGTGGGAAAATGAGAGCGGAATCTGTGTTAAGAATGAAGAGGTTTTTTGAAATGTAATCATTCCATGTATAACTATTGAAAGGAAGAGAAATCTTTTAGGGAAATATTTTAGACAAGAATAGCACACAGGGACACTCCCCTCCCATATCATGACATACAAATTCTACACATGCAGATTTATATATAAGAAGCAGTTTAAAAAGGTGCTGAGGTTCCATTCAAGCCACATGACTAACAGCGACACCATTTGGCACAGAATGGTAGAACTGGATGGGGTATTGTAGGCCAACTACTCCAACTACTACTCAATGCAGAGCTAAAGCCATCCCAATAGATGGCCACCCAGCCTCTGCATAAAGGTCTTCCTCTAGTGTGGAAGAGACATCGCTCCCCCCTCCCTCGCAAATAATAAAGTGCTCTTATTGTTAAGATGTTTCCCCTAATATTTAACCAAAATCTAGAAACTTAAGCCCATTAGATCTAACTAAGGTCTTCTTGTTGCAAAAGACAGGCAGCCCAATCCTGTCTAGCAGGACATGGCGGCACAAATAAGGCATCCACTGCAACCTATCCAGGATGGGGCCTGCCCCGGCGCAGCCGGAAACCTCCTTGGGGTAAAGGGATGTTCGTCCCCTTATCCTAAGTAGAACCCCTGAGTAGAGCCCCAGCCACCCCAACGTGTCTCCTTGAAATGTGCTCCAGCTATTTTGCTGGCGCATATTCGAGTCAGCTGTGAAATGCTGGCCAGGCCCGGGAAGGAGGATAGGATTAGGAGGAGGAGGCCACCACTGATCCCTCCACCCCTTCCCGGCTGACCAATTCCATCCACCTCATGCCCCATTCTGCCTTCCCCCTGCCCCTCTGCCGCCCAGCAGGGATTCACCTCTCTGCCGTGGCGGCAACCTGTTCCGCAACGCCAGAGGAGTGGCACAAGTCTCTCCTCCAACGCTGCTTACTCTCCAGGTGACACAAACGTTCATTATGGCACGTTTGCAACACCCTAGACCAGTGGTACCCTAACTGGGGCGTCGCGACGCCCCAGCCAGGAAGAAAGGGTTGCTATGCCCTTAAGGGGCATGGCAACCCGCGGTGACGACAACGGCGCGCCTGGGATCGCGCCGCCGCCGCCACCGCTGCGCCCGGGATCGCCGTTGTTACCGTCATTGGTGGGCAGTGGGTGTCCCTCGGGGGTTGCGGGGAGCCTGCGGACCCCTCTGCAGGCCTCCCCAAGCGTCGGAGCAGCGCTCCGACGCGATCGCAACTGACTTCCGGTTTTACGCGAAACCGGAAGTCAGTTGCGATCGCGTCGGAGCAGCTTGGGGAGGCCTGCAGAGGGGTCCACAGGCTCCCCGCAACCCCCGAGGGACACCCACTGCCCACCAATGACGGTAACAACGGCGATCCCGGGCGCAGCGGTGGCGGCGGCGGCGCGATCCCAGGCGTGTCATCGCCACTCCTGGGAAGGCCCCGCTGCTACTTAGAGCAGCGTAAGGCCTTCCCAGGAGTTAGGGAACCTCTGCCCTAGACCAACAGAGCAGTCACTCCACCAGTCTATTGTCAGACAGGATTGCGCTGTAACACAGCTACCCCAGAAAGCTGGGCCTGTTAAGCACAAGTGATGGGCACCCTTGAACCTGGATCACCCCAGCCATGATGCCCTCATCTCCTATGTCTGACTCTGGAGGTCTTCTCATATGCCCAGGGGGTGAAAATATTGCTGCCTTTAAATATTGCTATTGGGAGCCTCAGAAAGAGAGGAGGCCTTCTACAGACCATGACTTGCACCAATGGAGCATTGAGGAATATAGCCATTATTTCTTGCTAGTGCAAAACCCAGGTTTGGGCCAAACACATTTCTGAAATTTACAGCGCAATCCAACTTAACTTTTGTGCCGGTTTAACCAGCAGCACAGCCGCAGGGAGAACAGGAGGCCCCAGAACGGAAAAGGGATTCAAATCCCCTTTGAATTCCTCTTTTGGAGGGGATTTGAATCCCTTTTCCGTTCTGGGGCCTCCCGTTCTCGTTGCGCCGCTGGTTAAATCGGCACAAAAGTTAAGTCGGATTGCGCTGTTACTCCCCCAAAATTGATCCCATTTTGCAAAAGGCAGGCTCCCAATACTTAGTTCTGCAAAACTAATTGACAACTACTAGAACATAATATGATCATGAAATGAGATCATTTTCTCCTATCACAAATCAAATACTGTATGACATTTTAAAAGCAGATCAGAGTATTTATTTTTCCTATTATTCAGCACATAATTCTTTCACAACTGTAGGCATGCAAAAATGAACAAGGTCATAAGTTCAAAAAAGGGGTTACTTACTGAGCATTAGAAACAAAGTCACAGTTGGGTGTTGGGTTCTGGACACTTCCTTCTTTTTGAGTGCCAGTCTTTAAATAACAGGATCTAATTTCCCCTTTAAAAAAACAAACCCTAGTTAGTTCAGAACCCTAACTCTTTATTCGTTTATGCACTGAATTTTAGAACCAAAACGTTATGGGACTGCATGGATCATCTGGTCAAACCACCTACCAGCAACAGAAATCCTGCCGTTATTCTTATAAGGACAGAGCTGCTCAACATATACATATATGAAATCCACACATGTAGCACCTCCCTTATTTAAAAGTGAATCCCCCTACGCATGCATGACTTTTGGCTCATACCTGGTTTGTATATAATTACACAGTACAGTCAATTCTCGGTATCCGCAGGGGTTAGGTTCCTGGAAAACCCAGCAGATACCGAATCCATGGATACTGAATTATTGTTTCCTATGGGAAAATGGGGTCAGGGGAAAATCAAATTGGCACCCCTTCTTGTCATGACGACCCCAGCTCTCCAGAATACCTTCAGAATGGCAGCAGATAGCTTCAGAATGGCTGTGGATAGTGTTTGAAATAGCTTTAAAATAGTTGTGGAACCCATCTTGTACCTTTGGTGCATTTGCGCACCACCGGTAATGGCCGCGGATAGCTTTAAAATGGCCACCACAGATAGCTTGAGACTGGGTGGCCACACATAGCTTGAGACTGGGTGGCCACACATAGCCAAGTACAGATCACGGATGGTGTGAGGTAAGTTGTACTCTTCTCTGCAGATAAGTGAATCCGCAGGAATAGAGTGCGAGGGTAACAAGGATTGACTGTACTGCAGTCAATATAGAAAACATTTTGTAAAAATAAGGAATATTTTTATTCACAGACACCTCTCCTTTACCCTTAAGTTCTCTATATCAGCTTACCATTTTCATCTATGAAGACATGCATTGCATCTACAGACATTTCTTCTTGCATAGAAGCTTCAGGCCCACTTATGACTTGCAAGACAGAACTGTCTTGCTGCGAAGTTACTCGGTAGATGATCTGTCGTTGCCTGGTGCCCTGGTAACTTGACAGAAAAATGTTTCAAAACTAACATGAGGATTTTTTTGTCCTTGTCCTCAACAAAACAAGAATAGAGAGGTTAAATAAATGTTTACATTAACTCTTCCCAATAAAAGCAACTAACATTCATCATCACAGTCACAGGAAATGTGAAGGAAATTGTTCTTACTGTGCCATGAACTTGGCAGGCTCTGAAACTATTGGAGTAACAGCAGCACAATCATGATTTTGCACCTCTGATTTGTCCTGTTTAGAAGAACCAAGTGCACAGGCTTTTTCTGTGTCCAGATATCCTTCCTTTTTCTCTGCTATACAGCAATCTGAAACACACAAAGGAAGGCTCGCCCTACAAGTCATGAAATACTTCTCTCTTAAAAAAAAAAAAAAAAAAAAGCAGGCGAGTTACCATTTACCGGTATATCTCCCCAAACTCATCCTGCACCATTGAATTCAAGAGTAATACAGTCTGATTGGCACCAGGTCTTCACCATAGTAGTTTCAGACATGACATCAGGGTTGAGGGAATGTGACATTCAACTGTTATGTGCTTCCTGCTCTTCTACATAACATTTGAAATATGATTTTCTCTGTTTCCCTCCCAAGAGATGTGCACACATTTGTGGCAGAGATAGCTTGCACATCTCCTAGGGGAAGTCATTAAAGTTCTACTTTGAATTGATACGCAAAGGAATAAGAAGCACAAGGCACTTACAGTTCTGTACTCACCACATTTGTGTCACATCTGCAGACCTTCTCCATTTAGGAAGCGAAGCTGCTCTCAATAGCTCTCTCTGTTCAAAGCTAAATGGCCATTGCCTCCTTCCTGTCCTGCCTGTACTTATGGTGCCTGAAAAAATCTCCCCAAACTCAAACTCGCCTGAACTAGGTCAAACTGTGCCGAATCAACTGCATGAGTACTCCATCTGTTCACCTACACAGCTACTGTCAAATTGAGGAATACATATGATTTTTCTTAGCTTACTGGGCACAGGGAATATTTTGATTGCCCACAGGGGGAACAGCAAGGTATATTTGTTGCTGGGGACTTCCTTGAATCACTAATGGAGAATGCAGGGACTTCCTTGAAACACTAATGGAGAAATATAGACAGCTGCTGTTGATCAAGCACAGGTGGGACAATCACAGGTCTGTGTGGTCCCTTACACTGGTGATGGGAGCTAACCCAAAATGCTAGGCTATATGCATAGACATAGGCTCCCAAAGTGGGCGCCACGATGCCCTGGGGCAGCGCAGTGAACCTCCAGGGGTGTTGCTGGATGTATGCCGGCTAAGCCGTTAGGCAGCACAACCGCAATGCAACAGACTGCAGAGCAGACGCTCTGTTCCACAGGCTGCGCATTGCATGCAGTGTTTTTTAGGCCCGCTCGCCCTGACCTTACTGCTGATTTTAGGATCATCTGTGGTCATGGAACCCGAATGTAAGTGCTGATGATGTCATCACGTCACATGTCATTGGCACTTCCGGGTTCTGCGACTGGCACCAGAGGAGGAAGGGCATCGCAATGCTGGTAAATTTAAGAACCACTGGCCACTGCTACTGTATGTGCACAAAGGAGCATAGGATTGCAGTGTGGATTTTATGTCAAACAGAATAGATTTTTTTGTGTAACTCTTTCACTTTTAAATAGTTCATAATGTTCAACATTATATGCAACAGCATTTGGTATTTCAATACCAAACACTTTCCATTTGAAACGCATTTCAAACGTTTTCCATTTTTTTAAAAAGTTATATATTGTGTTTATTCCTTGCCATACTCGGGTATAAGCAGCCATTCTGGCTTAAGTGGCAACCACTCTTACAGCCCAATCCTGTGTAACACTTGCACAGGTGAAACAGTAGATCCACTGGTGTAAGAGCACTTATGCCAGTGTAACTTGCTGTATGCATGATGGACACTGGCGTAACCCCCCTCGGATGCCACGCGTGCACAGTTCAAACGCAGGACAAACTCTGGTGCAACTCTGCTGGCGCAGGGGTCATTCCGGGGATGCACCCTGCGCTGGTGGAGTTGCACCGGTGTCCGTCCCATGTCCGAACTGCACATGCACGGCGTCTGAGGGGGATTATGCCGGTGTCCATCCTGTGTCCATCGGCATATGGCAAGTTACACTGGTGTAAGTGCTCTTACATCGGTGGATCTACTGTTGCACCGGTGCAAGAGTTACACAGGATTGGACTGTCAATGCAATTAGGTGCCTGGAAATCTGTCTTACACATAGGAGACTAATAATTTTGAAATCATGCAGCATACCTGCAGCTAGCCCCTTATCTTTTCTGGTCTCTGGTTTGCAATCAGATACTGTAGCCTTTGAGGTATTAATGGATTCCAGCAGAGAGACAAATTCCAAGAAATTAGATTCATTTGGTATCTGTCCTTCTTTAGCTTCCAGGTCAGATTTAGAAGTTGGTAAAAGCTTCTCTTTGTCGCTTACTGTCTCTGTAGAATTCTTACTTAAAAAGACATCTGTCCCACTGTCCACACTGAGCACGCGAGCATGTCTCTTTTCATGAGCTGCTTTATAAGATGGGAGACCCAAACTCTGTTGTCCTTCTTTTGAATGTGAAGTTGTGACTACCACATCTTCAGAAGCATTTTCTGGACAATTACGTATTTCAGCATGGTTATTTGTTGGATTATCACCATGTTCCTTTATGACATTGTCTTGTTCACCAGATTCATAGCCAGAACACTGGTTAGATGACGCATCTACATTTAAATTGTCTGGCGTTCGTAAACTTTCACTTGCTTCTCGATAAGCATGACCTCCACTATCATCAGACAGTTCAAAAGTGATCACAGGGATTCTCATCTGTTCATTATTGTTTTGTTTACTTTGTTGATCCACCATAGCAACACCAGAGTCTGGATTTGAGCTGGATTTTTCAGTGCCCAACATTTTCAGATGGAGCGACCCTTCTAAATCAGTGGTTGAGTTCTGGGTACTACTCATAGTTATAACTATCTTAATGGGTTCATGTAGCGTCAGTGGATCGCCAGGAAGAGAATTGTCAACAAGCGCAACAGCTACCTCACTCTCAGAATCATCAAGATGTACTTTCATGTCATCAATATAAGAACGTTCCACAGGTACATCATTTCCCTTGGGTGCCACCGTATGACGCTGTGGACAGCTACTAGTAATGTTGTCTTGAGCAGATGTATCTAGTAATTTATCTTTCTTGAAACATTTTGGATTGCTTAAATGCTCTGAAAGGATGATCGAATTATCACTGCTCCAAGGCTCGAAGGAAATGCCAGTTTTTAAAATGTCATACTGAGACAAAGAAAGATTTGGCAATTTTTTAACCACGCTTTTATCAAGAAGAGTATCTTCTATGCCACTGTGGCCAGAAGGTTGCACTTTCTCTTCCTTTTCACTGGTTGCACTACTGATAAAAGTCTCCATTGCACTTGGCTTGGCCACAATTGCTGATGTGGTAGCATTTGACATAAGTGCCATAGAAGCAGACAAAATATCTGCTTTGACACAGGGTGAGGTAGATGAAAGTGGCGGGGCAGGCGGGTCATCCAAAACCATTACTCCTAATAAGAACAGACACAAAGATAAAGTTCTGACAAATAAAACATGAAGTCCTGCCATCATACGCACTCCAGAAAAATCTGCATTAAATTCCCCATGAAAATCAATGGGACAGTGCATAGTGCATTTAAATATGGAGCATTTAAGAGCCATAGCTTTCAGCTGGATAAGGCCACAACTACATTTTTTGACAGCACAATATTTTTTTGACAGTCTACATTTTATTCTCTTTTTTATTCAATACAAAGTTGAAGGAAAACATTGTGGACGACTTAATATTTAGGATAATATTAAATGAAAAAATATCAAAAGTTAGAGAACCATGGAGGGGACTATAAGAGGCTAGAGGGCTGAACCTAACAGTAAGAGCATGTGGGGAAAAAACACTAAATAAAAAACAAACATCAGAACAGAGAAAAAAACTTACAGATATGATAATTTCCTATGCAGTGGTTGAATGGTAAAGACAACATGAAATGTCTTTGGGCGCAAAGTGATGACCCACCTTGTGAAAAATCTTTTCCTCACCTACAGCATCTAATGCAACATGAGAAGGACAGGAAGGAGAACTCAGTTCTTACTGGGAAGGTCACAGTGATCTGAGCTGCGTAGAACCATAGTGTGTGTTGAAGTAAAGGTAATACTGTCATGCAGGGCCAGTCCAAGACCTCCAGACACCTAAGGTGACATGCCAAATGCTGCCCCCTCTTACCCAATAATGTGCCAGCCTCTGCTCCTCCCACTCTCTTATGTTCTAGTTCAGCACTCTCCTCTCCTCCCTCCATGTTTCCTCTTCTTCGCTGTCCCCTTCTTCCTTTTCCAATCGAGGGAGAAGCAGTGGACACAAGTAGACAGTCAGAGATGGGCACACCCCACCAACCTGCTGCCTGAGGTGACACTTCAGTTGGCCTCACTGATAGTCTTGCCCTGCCCTCATGCTAAAGTCGAAATACCTCTTAGCTTCTGGCTGGAACATATTTTTCCTAACGTCTGAAATGCCGCTTCAGATCCTCAGAATACTGATTCGGAACCAGATCAGACATCCAAAAGTCTAGTTCATCTGAACTATGTACAGGTCAGATCAGGGGAGCTCATCCCTCTCTACAAAAAATGTACACCTAGTTAAGTGTTTCAGATTAAAGGTGTGTGATGGGATGGCAGGGTGGGGAAGAAAGGTAATTAATGTTTTAACCTTAAAGCTGTAACAGACTGCACGCGTCTCACTGCGTCCCGTCCCGGAGTTAATTCTGATTGGCCCAACATGTTGCTCCGCATCCCACCCCCATAACACCATACGCGGCCTCTCATTGGCCAAAGGTCATTCTGGTGCGTTCCAACTTGAATAAATCAAGCTTCGGCCAATGAGAGGTCGCGTACGGTGTTGTGGGGGCGGGATGTGGACCAATACGTTGGGCCAATCAGAATTGACATGTCGGCTACTTCGGGATGCAACTCATGAGATGTGAGGGCAGTTTTACAATAAGTACATTCACAAGGAAATAAGTCCCAGTGAACTGAGAAGAACTTGCTTCTAGGTAGCCAGGTTTCAGATTCCTCTACTCACCTCAGAAAGACAATACCTGGGAGGGAGATCACAAAGCTTTTGGGGAACAACACTTTTTAGTATTTAACATACTAGTTTCTTGTTTGGATGTCCACAGTCAAAAGGGAAGGACACAAAGAGAGAGAGAACTCAGATTCTTTTAAGGTATAGAAAGTAAGTGGGATAGAGATCATTTATTTCAGCTGAAGTGAGAAAATAAATTAAACCTGAAAGGTGGATGTTCATGCAAGCAATCTCTTTCATCTAAATCAAACAAACACATGCGTTATACAAGTTTCTGACATAGTTTACTTTGTAAATATGTGGAACACACTATGAGAAATGCTGTTTTCTTAAAACAGTTTAATAACAGTAACAAAAGTTATCCACGTGGTACCTTTCAGATCTTCAATAGTTTCTTGTGCTGGCAGTTCCTAAAATGAAGCACATGCATAATACAATCAATAGACTCTCTTTAAACATTGTAGAACTTGACCATTCTACAGCAGCAAATCATAGTGAAGACAACCCACATCTCATTAAAAAACCCACATCTCATTAAAATTAGGGATGCACAGGCATTGACTTGCTTGGCCTGGAAGAGCTGGAGATTTGTCCCCGTTTCAAGCGAACATGTGTAAATTCCTGAGGCTTTTGTGATTTTGAACAACTATAACTGATCCCAGAGCTCCCCAAAGTGCCCAAGCTTCATTGTCTCCTTCCCTCCCAGGACACTCAGAAGTTTGTCTTGGGATGGGAGGCAGCAGCAGAACAAGCAAAGTTCAGGCATTCCATCCAACCCACTTCTGCCACCGACTCCCCTTACCTAAGGCACCCAGTAACTTACCTTGGGGAACGCAAGAACATGCAGATCCAACATACAAGTACTAAAAACAACCTTTAAAATTATATATATATAAAGTGAAACATAAAGCATGGAATATCATTCCAGAAAAAAAAGTATACTAACCAGTAGTCCCGAAGAGTGATGAGAGAGTATTGCCTGCACTTTGACACTGCTGTGGATGGTTGGTGTTGAACCATTACGCTTGATCTCTTCAACTATACTGCTGTCCCCGACATTATTGCTGTTCAATATAATAAAGAACAAAGAGGTCAATGGTGGCAATTTCCACTGGTGTTGCTCGAGGTGGGGCGGAAAGCTAAGTTCTGCAGCTTTCCGCCCCACCATTACTCTCCGGTACGAGGCGCCCTGCCCCCTCGTCATAGGAGCCCATCAGCGGAAAGAAAGCAACGTGCAGGGACTCTCCTCCGCGTTGCTTTCTCTCCGCTGACGGGCTCCTATGACGAGGAGGCGGGGTGCCTTGTACTGGAGAGTAACGGTGGGACAGAAAGCTGCAGAACTTAGCTTTCCGCCCCACCTCAAGCGACGCCAGTGGCGATTTCTTATAATCACTAATCCTGATCCAAATATGCGTGTGCACAGTCCTGACGGAAAACTGGCAGTCTTACTGATCAACTAGATGTCCTCCCACTCCTAAAAGCTGCCCAGCACAATTAACAGTTTTCTGGCAGAGGGAGAAACCACATCTGCAGCACCCACTTAACATACGTGGATTCTCATCCAGTAAGCAATGCAAATGTCTCTTTCCATATATGCATCCCTCCTAACCAGAGCAAATGTCACCGAAAATAATATTACACAACAAGAAAACCTACCTAAGATTTATATGCCGAACTGCATTATCTCTTTTAGCTTCTTTATTTTGCTTCCCTTCTCTCCAAGAGACTTTTTGTTGAATTACTTCTCCTTTGTCAAACATAAGGTGCAGGCGATAACTGATCACCTTGATTATTGTGAAAAACAAAGTCACAGAACTACAATAGATGAACGCTGTGATGGTATTGGGAGGGAACGCCTAGAAATGAGAATAATTAGTTAATGCAATTAATCTGTTGGCTTACTAAAAGAAAGTGCCATCTGTTTACAGTGTGAGAATTTTAATTTCTAACATTATTGCTACAAATGTTATTCCACTAACTAGACATACGGTAATACCTTTTCAAAGTGCTTGACATACCCGGTATACCATCTCAGCTATTTTTACAACAATCCTGCAATGTATGCTGGTGTTATTATACTCCTAATATACAGTACATAGGGAGACAGTGATAGTGTTTGTCTCTCTGCAACATCATGGTCAAGATGAAAGATGAAGCACTGAGTCTTCTTCAACGTGTGTATATATTTGTATACATAATACATCTCTCCCTTTCTTTAGGTTTGTGAGAAACAAAAGAAACATAGATACCATCACCACTTTAAGCATGCCCAGTAAAAATTTCCAAGACCCTTCCATCAAAAACCACTTATGAAACTCCCTGGAAAGTAGGGGCTAAGGGGAAGAGCATCTCCCAAAGATTCTCTCTTGCAAATGACCCCATTCCCACATTAATGTTACCTATAAAACTTGGATTTGAAGACCACATGATTGCTGTGTAAACCAGTTTGGGCCTGTCACAGCAGCTGAAATTCTTCAGACTCTTAAAAACTATTAAGATACGGCAACTGCACAACTGTTCTCTAAACCCATTACTACCGGTAATGATAGACGAACTACCCTGGGTTTGATTTATGATACACTTTCCTAAAATGAGAACAAGCTAATTTGGACTGGATTTGGTTTGGGCCCAAGCTTGCTTCTTTTAAGCTTGGGTCCATTCTGAGCTCCAGATATCATCAGACTCCTGATAATGTCACTAGGAACACTATGAAGCTAGAGGCCTTTCCACCCCAATCCTGGTCCCATGAGTTCACGTCTCCTGCTTCTCCATTCCCTAAACATACCTGGTAGCAGAGATAAGGAAGGCTGTTGATAAGGCCCTAGAACACTGCAGAAAGAACAGCATCCCTTGCTACGCTTACCGGGGGGGGGGGATCTTCTTACCCACAAAGCTGTTGGGGTCTGCAGATGGTCACCACCAGGTATATTTCAGTAGCAAAGGAAAGAAGGTGGAAGCAAGAGAAACTGGTGCTGAGGACAAGACAGGCCCAAACTTAGGCTCATAAGCTCAAAATTCCCAAACTTGGCAAGTTCATACTTCAAAGACCCCTAATTCTGAGTTTCTGCAGCATCACTATTTTAAACCAGGGTTTACTACTGTAGTTTCCTATACTAATATTACACCCTGAACAGTATGTTTATCTCACATAAATAGGATCAAGTTCCTCTTTAATCTTCTCATCACTGTCATAGATGACTGCATTAGGATTACTAAAACTCACACAGTTATTCTAGTCAACAAGTCTTAAAGTACAATTCTATGCACTTCTGCTCAGAAGTTCCATTGTGTCTACTCGCAGGTAAGTTTGTTTAGGATTGCACCTTTAATATCCTTAAACTTCCGTGCTGCTCTGCAAGAAGCATTTAGGTAAAGAGAAACTCCTCACTATCACCAATAATGCACTGGCGCAGCATCTCTCTGTGCCAGTGACCATGACAGCCAGTTTACAATACGAGCCTGTCTGATCACTGTCATCTTCAGTGGCATGAATACACACACACACACCACCACCACCACCATTTGAGGTATAGGAGTTGCTTACAAAAAAGTACAAGGCCATTTTTTGGTACACTGGCTTTGGAAATGCCCCCTTTTGGAAACGTCCCCTTCCCTGAGTAGACCAACGAGGATAGGATAGGATCCAGCCAGATCTCTATGGTAGATTGCGCTGTAACAGTTGTTTTTTTTAAAATAAATGAAAATAAATATGGAAATGACAAAGTCACAAGGGAATCAACTCCTCCAGGTACACGGAAGCCTGAGGGAGACTTCAGTGGTTCCCAACTTTTTTTAGCACCAGGATCCCCTTTTGTAGAATGACAATCTGTTGGGACCCCCCTAAGACCTAGGGCCAGAAGTGATGTCATTAAGCAGGAAGTGATGTCATTGTTTTTAATAAATTAGACTGTTTAATAAATCACACTTTTTAAAATAAATCACAATTTCATAAGTAGTACTTCTAAGCAGTCCCATGGGGGGGAGTGGCCTAATATTAACAGAGATGCTAAAAGGCAAGAAGAAAGTAACACAAGGTGAGCAAACAAGCCCCAACAGAGCATCAGACACTTCTTTCTCTGCAGTGGGGGGGGGGAGTGAGCCGCCATCTTGGGTGTGGCCATCCATGCGACATCCCGCGACCCCCCCACAAACCACTTCACAACCCCCTTGGAGTTCCCGACCCCCAGGTTGGGAACCACTGCCCTACAGCAATGGAATAATGTTTGTAGAATCTCTTATTTCACCCTACAGAAATGCCATGTGGCCCAGATTTCTGCACACAGATCTTGTTTCTCGGGCAACGCAATCTTACCCAGCACACCGGTGAAGCATGGGCACTAGGCCCATGCCATATCCAGTACTGGAGAGGAGCAGGCTGGGAGGGGGGGGTTCTCCTCAGAGTAAGGGGATATTCGTCCCATTACCCCGAGTAACACTCCAGCCTCCGCTATGGGGCTACTCGGGTCAGTGCCACCCATTTGAGCAGCGCTGGCCCAAGAAGTTCCATGTTGGGGCTGGAGGCCTGGGAGGAAGGATAGGATACGGTGTCTGATGAGCACGCCGACCCCACCTCACCCTTCCCTGGCCTGATCCGCTCCCTCTCTGCTCTTCACCCACCCCATTACGCTCCCATTCCCTCTCCACCCTCCCCCAAGCCCAGTGCCACTCAGAGTGGGACGGGACTTATACTGGCCTCCTTCCTCTTTGGCGGGCGAATGGTGTAGGCCTCGGCGATGGCACCATTTACCCATCAGGTGACACAAACATGCTTTATGGCAGGTTTGCGACACCCTAGGTTGGCGCTGAGGCTGCAGCGTTGGCACCAGACGCACTTAGGATTGCACCACAAGGCATAGAAATGTGTGCACAATATTATGCTGTTAATGTGATTTTCTAGACAACAGCCACAGATATTAAATGGATAATCTGACTTGGAATATGTGAAAGGGATATTCAGTGGTAATGTTTTGTGACAACAGCCTTTGTGCATCTCTTTAAAATACATGTGTCTGAAAATATTTTTACCGTATATACTATCTGTAAAATTTACTTAAGGGGTAGAATCATTCTTTAAAAATGCTGCTAGAGTATCATCCGGGTTGAACTACTGTAATGTTTATTTTAAATAAGTAAATTTTATCAATTAAAATCAAGTCTAAATTTAATTTAATCAATGGGTAGTCTAGTTCAAAATCGCTATATGAACTAACACAGCCCAATCAAAATCAAGCAATTTTACATTCCATTGATTTCAGTGAGGGAGATGACTCTCCTGTCAAAAACAGAACTCGCAGGTTTTGACTGGACTGTGCCACAGAACTGAACTACAGTAAAAGTTGCGATATCTGGCATCTCCAGGACTGATGGGTTGCTGGATATGTTAACTTTCTTGATACTGGAATATTATACCTAACCTCATGGATACCCCCCCCCCAAAAAAAAAACTCACTGCAATAACACCAAGTTACTCTCCAATACTTTTCTGCATTTTATTTGCCATAGGTAACTCCCCATAATGAACTCTTGCAGATGCATGTGGGCGTTCTAAACTCTCGCAGTCCCTCAAAATTGATGCCAGATGCTGTCAGTCAATAGAATAAGGTAAAGGTAAAGGTGACAATGAAGTCCAGTCGTGTCCGACTCTAGGGTGTGGTGCTCATCCCCATTTCAAATCCGAAGAGCCAGCGTTGTCCGAAGACGCCTCCGTGGTCATGTGGCCGGCATGACTCTCCTTGCCGCTGCGCGTAGCATGCAGCTGGAACACAGAGCACTGTTTACCTTCCCGCAAGCGGTACCTATTTATCTACTCGCATTAACACGCTTTGGTACATGCTTTGGAACTGCTAGGTTGGCAGGAGCTGGCCAAGCAACGAGAGCTCACCCCGTTGCGGATTCGAACTGCCGACCTTTCAATCGACAGCTCATGGTTCAGCGGTTTAACCCACTGCGTCACCAGTCAATAGAATAGCTAAATGTAAACGGGACTTTTAGCCAATTTCGAGTGAATAGAGCTTTCTGGATCATCAAGCGCTTGATATCACAATGAATTTTATTTCAAAGAGCTCTCACTCTCTTCCTTTTTCCCCCTTCGGTATGTTAATACACAGCACAAAAAATAAAATTGATTATTCACTCTTTCCTTTCTACATCTTAAGATTTAATGAACTTCAAAGGAGCAAAATGAAACCTTGTTGAAAGATAGCACCAGCTACCTGATAGATGAACAAAAGAAGTGCAACATCATTATATGTTTATTCTAATATAAAGAAAATGTTTTTAAAAGAGTAGTACTTTGTAAATCTTGCTTTATTAGCATCAAACTATTACTGTCAGAAGACCTTCTGATTTTTCCAGGCCTCCGAGTCTCAGAATTGTTTTGATGATCTTAATACTGCATTTACCTGCTGCTGTTTTGTCTTGTATTAATTTTATTGTGTAGTGTTTTTTGGTTTTAAATTGTAACTGGGTGAAGCAGGTGGAGACCGGAGAGGACTGGTCTGTTGTGGCATTCCATTCTGGAAATTCCCTCCCCACAGAGGCTCACCTGGCACCTACACCACTCTTTTTTTGTACTAGGTGACTTTTTTTTAATTCTCCCAGGCCTTTTAAGCAATGTTAATTGCTGTTTTATTTAACTGGTTCTTGTTTATTTGTAAGCCACCTTGCAAAACCTTTATTTGAAAAGTGGTATAAAAGTCCTCTAAATATACAAATAAGTAAATACTGGGGCACAAAATTATTAAAAATATTAGGCTATGTGTATAAGGTGGCCAGCGGGTGGTACAGCGGGTTAAACTGCTGAACCATAAGCTGTCGATCGAAAGGTCGGCAGTTCGATTCCCCTGACGGGGTGAGCGCTCGTTGCGTGGCCAGCTCCCAGCGCTTCTTGTTCCAGCTGCATGCTACGAGCTGCAGCAAGGAGAGTCATGCCGGCCACCTGACCACGGAGGCGTCCTCGGACAACGCTGGCTCTTCAGATTTGAAATGGGGATGAGCACCACACCCTAGAGTTGGACACGACTGGACTTAATTGTCAGGGGATACCTTTACCTTTTTATAAGGTGTACATGAGACATAAATGAATTTTGTGCTTAGACTTGGGTCCCATCCAATATTTATACAAATATTCCAAAATCCAGACAAATCCGAAATCCAGACAACTTCCCGTCCCAAGCAGTCCAGATAAGGGATACTAGTCACTGTGAGGAAAATACTTTCGTTCTGCTAGACTAGAAGACCTCCTCTTTCTTGCATCTCCTCAGCTTTTCATCTCTCCACAACCATGCCTTCCCTTCATCCTGTGACGGACGACTCCTGTTGCACCTCTCCAAGGGCCTCAGCATTTTTCACAGCCCCCAAGCTCTATTCACCTCCTGGACCTGGGTGGGGAACCGTATGCGCCCCCTCCCCAGAAATGAGGCCTACTTCTCGCCCTCCCTTCCCACCCCAGCCTGGCTTCTCCCCTCTTCCCGTGGGCGGCTGGGCTTCCATTCTCACCAGGTGAAGCGCCATGGGTAGCAGCAGCAAGAAAAGCCAGAGATAGAGATGGCAGCTGTTCGTGAATTTGCTTTGCTCCGGGTCGTGGTACCAGCCTCCGGTCAGCGCTGCCCACACTCCCTGCCGGAGCAGCTGCACCGCCTGAGACCCCATCGCTACCCAACGCAGCCGTCGTCGCTCGCTCGCTCGCTCGCTCACTCTCCCCGTCGCTGCTTCATACGGTGGCTGCTAAGATGCTTCTTGCAGCCGGACGCCGGGACCTCCATGCCGGATGCTCGAAGGATTTTCCCATCGTGCGTCGGGGTACCCAGTATCCCAACCGTTTCCCCTGCGACCTCAAGGCTGGGAAGAAAAGGCGGAGCTTTGCTCGACTCCACCCCCAAGCTCCTGGTCTTTCGCAAGGTACGCGTGAACGCACAGAAAAGTCTGAACTACACTTCACGCCTACGGCGCGCTGAATTTATGCTAGTGCCACGAGACTCTTCGTTGTTTTTGCTGCAACGGACTAAACCCTCTGGAAGTCCTTCCTATTGGAGTCTTTCATTCATGCTGCTTTGCTTGCGCCCTCGCGATCAACATTTTCCTCCTCCTCTCTCTTATCCCGTTCATGGCTTAATTTCTGTCAATCGTCCCAAACCCTCAAGATCGCTTGCCACTTACGTCCCTATCATTCTCAACTAGTTTCCAAACGCTGGTTTTTTTCCAGCTCAGGCTGCAATCCATCCTATACACAATTACATGGGAGTACACCCCACTGAACCCAATGGGACTACTTCTGAGTTTACATGCTTAGGATTGCACTGACGGTCATTCCATAATGAATGGCTGTTGTTAGACAGATACTCAGTGCTGCATAAACTTAATAAGGTTAACAACTTAATAAAATTAGTACTATTTTAGAATGTTAGCCTACCTCTGCATCAAGCCTTCATATTGCACCTAAGCATTGGTTGCACTTACAACAAATAAGTACTGTGAATGCAAAATACAAGCACTGTATACCGTACTAGCATTGTACAATATACTCGCATACTACAATGTATCGTACTAGCAGCACAATCCTAGGCGTATCTACTCAAAAATAAGTCCCATTGGGTTCAGAGAGGTTTACTTCCAGGAAGTGTGTATAGGGTCGCAGCCTAACATAAACAGGGACACTTGAGCATTTGATTGCTTATATGAAGACTAGTTTCATTAGAGGAAGCATGGTTTTGCAAGGCAAAATGAGAGGAAAGGTTGTTTTATTAGTTCTGCAATTTCAAGACACAACTTTCATTACCATTGCTAATATTAACACTTTAAAATACTACTGATATGCAAGTAATTTCACTCTTTGTTTTGGTGTGTGTGCTCTTATTGAACTCACAGAGCAGATATGAATATGGATCTATCTCTATATAGCTCTTGCCTATAAAGTCACCAAGAGTCGGTCACAACTGAATGGATAAAGAATATGGTATTTAGTCTATAGGTCCAGTGCAAGGTTTTAGCCGGGACTTTGAAAAAATCACAATTCCAGATTATTTCATCTCGGAAGTAGAATTAGGTAATTGCTGCTGAAGAAGATGAGCAGGCTCTGTCCCTCTACAGGTGCCCACTCAATTCTAGTCAGCTGCCTGTTAGTATTACCCTGGAGGCTTCGACATGTCTTCTCTGTAAGAAGTGGCTGAAACTGGAAACCTCACAATAACAATGTCTCAATGAACTCCAAAGATAACTGGACTTGGCAGCATTCACGTCTTAGAAGATTTTCTCTATGGTTTGCAGGAGGTCTCTTTTCCAAACCAAGACACTCTTTTGCATAGATCTGGAATGCAAAGAGTACAACTGCTAAGCAAAACCATTTTGGCAAAAGCTAACATCTCATTTCTACATGGAAACAAGAACAGCCATGATTGCATGGTATGTACCTACCAAACAGCAGTCCTAAGTGATAACCTAGCAGCTTGTACTGGCCAAGATTTTCTTCAAAGCACTTCTAGTTTATAAGTAATATTGTATATATCCAAACATTTCCATAGGCTGCAAAGGGGGGAAAGGAAATAAAGAGCATATCATCATATGAGGCTGAAAGTGGTTCTAGTTCCTAATCTACATTCCTGGCTCATTATTCATTTCAGAGGTGGAGGGACAGCATGATTAAGGAACTGAGATTTTTCTTTTCAGTTTTGCATCCCGCAAACAAGGTTTGGCCTATTCCAAACCCTACATGACACCAGCAATTGTGCTCTATGAAGAAAACTACTATGAATGCCAAGACCAAAGCTTTGCTCTCAGACATGGCATTCCTAGTAGTTTTCTTACTTCACCTGCATAACAAACTGCCCAAGGAACACTAGACTGCACCCCATAGTAACCGCTGGACCACCGTAACTGCTGGACATCAACTCATATGTTTAAGCCAGTGGGATATGAGGCACTCAAATAGTTTGCCCAACTCAATTCACTGTGGCACAAAGGGTTTACAAACATGGTGTCCCCGTGATGAATCCCATTGATTCACCCACACCACAATCCTAAGGAGGTTTACTCAGAAGTTCCAATGTGGCAGAATAACTATTATTATTTACACGTTACCATCTATTTACTGTATTTAAATGATTTACATCCCACCTTTCTCTCTGCTCTTTACAAAGTATTAGAAGACGGGTCCTGTGCCAAGGAGCTCACAATATAAAAGCTACAAAAGGGAGGCAACAGAGAAAAGTGAAGGCAGAGATAAACTGGGGAAGAATAAGCAATTGATAGACTTCAAGGTTAGTGTGCGTGGGATTGAAACTTTGTTCCTTCTGGAGTGGAGGAACGAGCTGTTATCCGATCCGATCCATACCATATACGTTACGTTACGTATAATACGTATTTTTGTTGTTGTTGTAGGTAGAGTTCATGACAAAGTGGGGATTTGGAATCGAAGCAAAAATGTCTGGGTCTTTTCGAAAAAATACAGTACTGAAGAATACGTGTTTCCAGGGTCTATTACTGCCATAGTGCTCCCTCCCTCCGCCCTTTTTCAACCGCGCGCGTGCTCAGGAGACAAAAGGACCCCAAGCCTAGCAATCCCATTCATTGACTCCAGGTTTCCTGAGCCTTCCGGGTTTCCTGAGAATACAGCGAGCTGCTGGAAGCGCTCCGGGAGTCTCAACACTCCGGCATCCCCATCCCGCTTCCGGCTCACGTGTCCTCTCTTCTTTTCACGACCTTTCCTTCCAGGCAAGCTACTCGTGGACACCTACTTTGCCGGGCCGGTGTGGGCGGCGGCGGCGGCGGCGTAACCACCACCAGGCACCTGCAAAGCTTCACTCTTTGACCCTCTTCGGGGACTCTGGCTTCTGCATCACGTGCCCCTTGCCGGCCAATCCGGGCCAGCTAGGAGTTGTTCGGGAGCTGCACCCGGCGGTGGAGGAGTTAGCCAGCCAGCCAGGAAGAGTTGCTGCCGCTTTTAGCGGTGGTGGCGCCTGTTCTGCTGCGGGCTGAGACGACGACGAGGAGACCACCTTGGTTCACTTCGCCCTCTCGGAGTCTCTGCTTCCTGCCGTCGCCGAAAGGGTCTGGCGCTTTACCTGTTGCTGCCGCCTCCTGCTGCTGTCGCCCCCTTCTCTTCCACTCTGGCATCGCGCCTCCTCTCCCACCGCCTTCTTGCTGTTCCTCACCTGGGCCCCTTGTCCTTCCTTGAATTCCCCCCCCCGCGCCTCCCTCCCTTTCACCAATCCTTCTGCCCCATCGTTACCAATCCCTGTCCTAACCCTCTTTCTTCCCTTTCCTTCCTCTTCATCTCTCTTGCATTTTTCTTAACCAACTTCTTGTGCTCTCTGTGTAAATTCTCAGGCCTGTGAACTGCTGGGCAGGGGTACAGATCTTCCTGCCCCATCCCCCAACCTTCCCGCCTCTTGGTTTCCTTATCCCGAGACCTTCTGCTACCTCTGTTGTTCCTCTGTGTCCTTCCCTGACACCCCCCCCCCATCCCTCTGGCTTATGTTTTCTTCACCTTAAGGCTCAAATGGTTTGCACATTCTCTTCCTTTGCTCAGCTTCTGTGACCCCTTACCCTTATCCCCCTGGAATCCTCTCCTCAGACTCACCCCAGTTTCTCACAGTTGCCTACCTAATGTTGCTTTTTTCCCCTTCGCCATCTCCTTGGTTGCACTTTCTCTACCACCATCTTTGGGTTAAAACAGTGAGGAGTAAGTTTTCTCCCAGGTTTCTCTGATTGTTCCCAATGCTGAAGTTGAAATTGATGTGGTTACTGCCACTGCCTTGACCATGGCCGTACTAAGCTCTGAAGGAGTGGCTGAAGGGACTTTGGGGGCCAGTGGCACATCCTGCCCACTGTGGACTGTGCTGTATGACTATGAAGCTACTGGGGAAGATGAGTTGAGCTTGCGGCGGGGAGAAGTAGTCGAAGTTCTCTCTAAAGATGCAGCAGTCTCCGGAGATGATGGCTGGTGGGCAGGCAAAATCCGCCACCGCCTTGGTATTTTCCCAGCCAACTATGTGACTTACCAACCAGGACGTTACCAACATCCTCCGTTAGGAATGCTGGAGAAGTCTGGCCAAAGCCTAGCAGTGAGCGATGGGCATCCTGCTGATGGCGGAGGCCAATTGGGTTCTCTGGAAGAGATTGACTTCCAGCATCTGGAACTGCAGGAGGTTATTGGAGTGGGGGGCTTTGGCAAAGTGTACAGAGCTGTATGGAAGGGCCAGGAAGTGGCAGTGAAAGCAGCCCGACAGGACCCAGATGAGGACATTATGGCCACTGCAGAGAGTGTGAAGCAAGAGGCAAAACTGTTCTCCATGCTGAAACATCCAAACATCATTGAGCTTCATGGTGTAAGTTTGCAGGAACCCAACCTCTGCCTGGTTATGGAGTTTGCTAGGGGAGGACCTCTCAACAGAGCTTTGTCTGGGGCTTCCCCAGCCACTAGTGGAAGTCATTGGGGCCGTCGCATACCACCTCATACCCTGGTCAACTGGGCAGTACAGATAGCTCGTGGGATGTTCTACCTACATGAAGAAGCCATAGTTTCCATCCTTCACAGAGACCTCAAGTCAAGCAATAGTAAGTATTTGGAACAGGGTGGTTTGTTTTTTTGAAGACAAGTTACATTTCTTTTTCCATGTTTAAATGTTATAATCCTGAAAAGCTCTATGAAAAATGTCATTTTAAAGCATTGAAACAAATGAAGTGAAATGCTTGTCTGTAAGGGCTGGATTTGATACAGCCACAATGTGTCTTTAATTTCTTGTGACTTTACTTTTACTTTACAAGTTACTTTTGCACTTGTAATTCTCAAGTTGCCTGTATTGGGTTTTGATCAGGATTTTTTTTTTCTCCTTTCAAAATCTGGCTTTCAGTTAACTTATGTTACAAGTCTGGTTGCATGCAGTTTCTTTCATGTTGTCGCAGCAGCACTTGTGCATTCACAATCATTTCAGCGCTTAGCTGTGTTTAGAAAAGTTGAACAGCCTTTCTGTGGTTTCTCTACAAGAAGAAAAGTCTGTCTGGGTCTGTCTGGATCAATCTTATCTGTTGAATCTTTGGCCTCTCCACACCTGGGTTGTTAAAACTGCAAAATTCCATCATGGCGTTAGGAGTTAGGCTAAGGGAACTGTTCCCGCTTTGCCTGACTTGAAAACATTATCAGTGTTGCCTGAATCTGTAGACATATCTTGTGCTATCTTATTAAGCTGGAAGAAGCAGTCATATGTTCCTACATTAGCCTCAGATTAGTTTAAAACAACTCATTCTTGTCTAGGGTCAACCAGAAGTGCTCAGCCACTTAATTTTGTAACAAATATCTCTGGGGGAAAAAAACTGCAAAAAGCATCCTGTGCTCTTTACATGACTGTGCTCTGGCATGGGGGTGATGACAACAGGTTGTTGGGATGGCCCACATAGTGCTGGACTTAGTTTTGAAAGCTGTTTATGAAGAAAGCCAATCCCATACCATTTTTCAAATGGAGAAAGGAAGAAATGAACAACTGATCAAAATACTTGAAATGACCCTCCCCCATTGCAGTGAATGGAGTGTGCAGTAGTGGAACAATTTGAGAACTGATGTTTTAATCCAGTTTGCAAAAGCTTCCATGTGTTCCTGTCAAGGCCCAGTCTGTCTACTTTGGAACAGTATATTCTAGTTAGCGGTAATTTTTCCTGTCCCTCTCCTTGATTTTGTACTGACTTCCTATTGATTTATAATCTTCTTGTGCCCTTACATCTTAAGGGTGCCCACCTCTCCATCACTGTGCTTTCCTCCTTCTTTAGCAGAAATAACCAGAGAAGTGCATTGCAGTCCTGTGCATGTTTACTTGGGAATAAGTTCCACTGGGTTCAATGGGATTTACTCCCAAGTAAGTATTTGTCTGTTTTTCACACATTATCTGTGAGATTCACTGTTGTTCCCCATTTTCATTATTGGTGGGGTATTGAACAATCCCCTCTACTATTTCATGTCTGTAGGCACATGATGCTGTGTTCTCTAGGAGCTTTTTGTACTGCTGCCAGGCCCACAGCTGAATTTCTACCCTCAGATCATAATTGGATTTACACACTCATCTGGCCATGAAGTCCTTTGTTTTTCACAACACTTGGCTGAATGAAGCTTTCGTGATGAGAAATGCAGCCTGAGGAATCTGCTGTTCTACAAACAAACAGTGTGGCAGCTTTCCCACATGACTGTTTTCATTACAAAAATGGGAGCATGGGAAGCTGTGGCACGCGCATGCGCACACATCCCCTACTGCAAGTTTGCAATGTCTTCACAGTCAGTTGTAGAACTGTGCCACCCATGTTAACTGAGCTAGTCCTTCAGTCTGACATTTGGATGAGCAGACTGCAGGTCTTGCATGAGGATAGTTGCAGCTATGTGTGGATGACAGATATGTACTCAGAACCAAATTTTGGATAAGCAAAGTGAAGATTAGATTGAAAATAGCCATTTCCTGTTTGTATGATATCTGGCTCCTCTCATGCTTCCTTCTTGGTTATGTGTTCAGATCTGAGATGGAAAATGATTAATTGTGAGCATTAGTCATGAAATCTTGCGTACTTCAGTATCGGACACAAGCAATGTCAACGAAAGAGTTTCCTCACACCACTGAATACCTCTTTGAAAAGTAATGAGGGAAAATTATACCTGTTCTGGGAAAGAGGGGAAAACATAAGAGCTGGCATTTTGCGTTAACTTGGCACTGCATAACATGTAGTATGATAAACAGTGGGTACACCAGCTTGTTGCAATTAATAGTTGTAAACGTTTCTCATCATGAGGACTGAAAGTCACATCAGTCTTACATTAGCTAGAAAGAATGTTTTTATGTCAACTTGTACTGTGTATTTACATAGGCAGGCACCACTATGCACATATACCAGTATCTGTTCTTTACGTTTATACACAAAGGGAAACGTGCCTTCTCCTCTCCCCCACTCGCAGAGAGTACATAGAGTTCTTTTTTTATTTAATTGGGTCCTGTAAAGCCATTTATGGCTCGGGACCAGGATATTTGAGGGACTGCCTCCTTCCTTATAATCCGACCATCCTCTGAGGTCGGGGGGGGGGGCTGCTAATCGTGCCGCCATTGACGGAGGTGAGGGGGACTGTGGTGAGAAATAGAGCCTTCTCGGTGGTGACACCCTAATTATGGAATTCCCTCCCCCTGGAATTAAGAATGGCTCCCTCTTTGGAGACCTTTCAGTGGGGCCTCAAGACATTTTATTTAGTTTGCCATTCGATTGCTGACGTGGTGGGCTGGCTTTTTTAATCAAATGTAATCTTAAGGTGACCTGTTGGTGTGTGTGTGTGTGTGTGTGTGTGTGTTATAATTGCTTTGTTTTTAATTTTTATTGTACTTTGTACTATTTTAACATTGTTTTAATTCTGTAAGACGCCTTGGTTGCGCCTTGTATGGATGAAGACTCTCATTTTCTCGGGTACAAAAAAATTGCAATGTGAATGTGGGGAAAATCTGAAATCCCTGCGCCAGAAGCCGTGTTGGTGCAACAAATGAGAAACAAGAAAGAAATGCATTCTGACTAAATTTTTACAAAAAGCTACTACACTATAATGGGTCTGTTAGTCAACAGTATATTTTTGGTCTTTGTGGAACCAGAAGCTGGGTATAAATCTAATTTTCCCCTGACTGTTTTTTTTATTAATCTGGAGCTGAATGCGGTACTGTATTGGTACTGTATTGAGTACCAATAATTTGCAATAATAATAATTTGGAGTACAAAGCAGATTGGGACCTCTGAAAACAAAGCAACTTCCTATTTTACAGTTCAGAAGGTGAACTTTCATTGAGGAACTGCATTGCTTTTATTAGATTCATTAATAGATCATTGAGGAACTGCATTGCTGTCGGAGGTTAACCAGATCCCTTTCTGCTCACTCTGGCAGAGCCCTAGTAGAGCATTGATAGCAAGTGAACTCAAGCATTTCTTTGTTCTGATTTTTTTTTTGTAAAATTATTCTGAACTGTAAAATAGAAGTTCCCCTTTCCCCTCTGTAAGCCTCCCACCCTTCAATGGATCTCCTTGGACCTGCACCAGCAAAATCGCTGGTGCAAGTCGAAGGAGAGAAAGGAGACAGGAAGGCTGCTGTTGGAGGGGATGGGATCCCTCCTGCAGCCTCCCTGCGCCCTGTTCTGCCCTCCCCGCGTCCCCCGTCTTACCTGCCTCGGCATGTTCTTTGGGGTCTATTGAGGCAGGCGGGAAGGCTCTGTCTTTCCCGCCAGCGCTCAGGCAGCGTGCTAGTTCGCACTGCCGGAACGTGCTTTACAGCTGTTTTTCAGCAGTTGCCACCAGTGGAATGTGCATTCTGCTCTGCTGGCGGTAAGGCCCAGTAGTAGGATTGGGCCATCAGTGGTGTAATAAAGCAGGAGTTCTTAACCTGGAGTCCATGAATGGGCTCCAGGGGTATATAAACTGGGCACAAAATAATTTTTTGCATATGTGTCTGTGTCTATATGTATTTTTCTGGGGAGTGGGTCTATAACTTTTATTAGATTCATTAATAGATCATTGAGGAACTGCATTGCTGTCGGAGGTTAACCAGATCCCTTTCTGCTCACTCTGGCAGAGCCCTAGTAGAGCATTGATAGCAAGTGAACTCAAGCATTTCTTTGTTCTGATTTTTTTTTTGTAAAATTATTTCTGGCAAGCAAGCACATGGTGATGAGATCCATCATGGAAGACCTTTGTTCTCCTAAAGCTTTTCTGATTAGTTTCCTGACTTTGAGGTTATTTTAATATGATTACTTTTGGTTTCTTGGCCTTGCAGAAGATCGTGCTTATCTTTCATTTAGTTTATAAACTTTCTGTAGCCTTTCTGGGCCAGTATTGAGAACATAACATATTAATTTCTCTGAACTGTTTTTTGTTTCAACAATACAATTGGTTCTACCGTAGTGCTTAACATCCTTTACAAAGAGGGTGTACAGGGAGCGGTGCCCATATAGTCTGTGAGCCACTGATTATGGGATCCACTTTGCAGTGAACACTGTATTTTTACATCTCAGATGTGATGGCTGCCTTCTCCTAGCACAGTGATGGCGAACCTTTTGGGCTCGGTGTGTAAAAAATTGAAAACTTGACTCTGCTGGTGTGTCACACACACACATACCCCGAACAAAAGAGAAACAATTCTTGTTGTTCACGTGAACAAAACCTGTGAATATGGGGGACCCTTTAAAAATCGTTTTAAACAGTAAAAATAAGTCAGAAGAAGCCTTTCCTACCGTTGTGCGGCAAAACTATGCTGTTTGCAGGCCCGCAGGGCAGTCTTCTGCGCTCCTGGAAGCCAGTTCTGGTTCACGCAACAGTCCCCTTTTTCCCTGGCTCGCCCATCGCGATGCATTCTGGGGCAAGCCAGGGCGCGGGAGCGCAGAAGACTGCCCTGCAGGCCTGCAAACAGTACAAATTTTGCTGCATGGTGGTAGGGAAGGTTTTTTCTGACTTTTTAAAATGTTTTTAAAGGGTCCGCCATACCCGCTGCCTCCACGGATACTGAGATCCTGTAGTTGTTGTCGGGTGTTGGTGAACACTGGTGTGTCACCTTTGACATGTGTGTCATAGGTTCACCATCACTGGTCCTAGCACTAACTCTCCTAGATACTGGAAAATTTCCCTTCTTTGGAGGTTGCAGCTGGATACAGTCACACTGTCCTATTTTCTGAAGTATTATTATTAACAGTATTTATTTACCGCTTTTCAACAAAAAGTTCACAAAGCGGTTTACAGACAAAACCAAATGATTAAATGAAGTATACACGTCAGTTCTGTGATCGGGATGGTCTGAAAGTTCCAGCTACTGAGGATGCCCATCTATAATGTCCTGTTTAAATGTTTGGTTATGTACAATAGGATTGAAGGGCCTTAGCTTGCTAGACTTGGTCTGGGAAATTGACTAACAGCGCAGTCCTATCCAACTTACACCACCAGTGTAACCAGTGATGCAGCGAGAATGCAAGGCCCCAGAACAGAAAGGGGATTCAAATCCCCTTCAAAAGGGGATTCAAAGGGGATTTGAATCCCCTTTCTGTTCTGGGGCCTCCCGCTGCACTGGTGGTGTAAGTTGGATAGGATTGCGTGGTAAATCTGCTTGACCAATAACTTCTTTGTCAACGGTCAGCTTCTTATCTCAATTTTTTTGGGTAAACTTTTATGTTGCAAGTTTTGAATGCAAGTGGCCTTGTGCAGTAACAAAATACTCAAAGGGTGTCAGGCTTCTGCTGATTTTACATCATCTTGAGACTTAAAAGTAGCATATACATGTTACTTTTAAAGCCATATGAAGTGGCTTGTGATGGTTTTAAGACAAGGTCTTCAGAGAATTCTACAAAATATTTTCACTACTTATCAGTGTTTATCATTTTACAAACATAATTCACCTTTTAAAATGGCTGCAATCTATAAGCCATCCTGCTTCCTGATGGATGCTAGAATCAGTGCATTGCCATCTGCCAGATTTCCATTGAAAGTGTCCATTTGTGGGATGGTTTGAAACTGGCTGGGTGGAAGTGAAACCTGTGATAGCTTGAAGAAAGTACAAATTGATGGAGACTGGGGAAAATGTTAATGAACTAGAGCTATGCAGCAGCCTTGGCTGAGCAGGCCAGCATATATGTCTTGGGTGGGCTCAATTCATTTCAGGAATTTGATGAATGTCTATTCAGATAAAGAAGAGCTGCATCTCAGGCAGACAACATGTTTGGCATTAAGTCTGAACTGCTCTAGTATGGGAATTGTGATGCAGGTGGAGGGAAGTGTTCTTTCCTGACTTGGGACTGCCGTTGTCATTTTTTCTTCAGAGGGGCCCAACTTTGCTTGCTTGTCTTTGAAAATAAACTTCAAATACAAGACTTCATACAAATACTGTATCAAGTATTTAGATTTTTCTTGCTATATTACTTTTTTCTTCTTCCATCTTTCAAAAATGCCTTAAAAGTCAATTGGGAACCTACCAGAGTATACCAACATGGTAGTCCCAAATCAGTTCTTTTCTCTGAACTTTACTGCCAAGGGCCATAGCTGTTGTTGAAATCAGCCTCAGACAGACAGTGTTGGCAGAACAGCTCTGCTTTGTTCTTTTCCCTGCTAATGAAATGTTTGTTTTTGCAGGTGTGCTTTTAACTCAAGCCTGATAAGCCAGCCCTCTCTGCTTCCTCCAAAACACTGCAGCAAGCAAGGACTTTATTCTGCAGTTTGTTACTTGAGAAATAATTTTTGGGGGGAATATCCATTCAGAGTCAACATTTAATGTTATTGGTAAAGTCTTAACTTTCCAACAGGACAACAGTAGAATGTTGTTTTTATGCTGTATCTTTCATCAGTTATAACCCTGTCAGAAAGGCCAAACTAGTAAAAACTGTTTCTTTGTGTATTATTGGAAGTATGGGATTTTTATATCTTGCCTTTGCTAGACAGTGTGAATTGTAATAGTGGTCAGCTGTTCAGGGTAAGATAAGAGAGAGTGTCAAAGCAGAGAGTTTTTTTAAGAGAGAGAGGATTTTGAAGATTATTTTCAGACCTTCTCATCTTCAAATGCTTCAGATAAAGCAACAAACGGCAGTGTTAAACTTTTGTATTTGTTTTGCATCAAGTAGTAAACATTATAGTCATGACTTTGTAAAACTACAGGGAAACCTCCCTTAGGTTTTTTTTTTAAAGCAAGTTTCTTCTTCAAGTTGAACAGCTTCATTCAAAAACATTTTGACCTAACTAAATCTCTCTTTAAATGTCTTGACCCAGTCTAATGTAGAAATTGAGCTCTTACTCCGTTAGATTACCTTTTCTTTTTGTGGAAACTTGAAGACCCTCAATCAGTCCCTACATAGTATTCTTTATCAAAAAGCTTTTGTTTACTAGAACTGTTCCAAACCTGCCTCTTTGAAATTCCATAATACAACCTGAGACAGAATAGGTAGACTACTAAAAATATGACTGGGCATGCTCTGCTAGGCTCTTTAGGTTTAGATCTTTTCGGGAGTATTTGGATACACCCAGCCTTTAATTTGCACATGCTTTTAAAAAAGGATTAGCTGCCCTTGACAGTTGTACATTTTAAATGGTCTCAAACCCTTAAATGGGTAGCAGCTCTGAGTACTATATAAGCCTTGGCAGAAATGGTTGCAATTATTGTTGAACATGAACAAGGTGGAGGTTTGGCAAAGAAGGACAAAGCAGTTGAAAATGCTGGTGGCATGAACCTGCTGCCAAAGATTTATACTGTATTTGCATATCATTTTAAGGTAGTCTCTTCATTATTCTCCGCTGCAAAATGGCTATAAATAACCCCGCCTTCTGCATTTGTCAGAATCAATTCATACATGAATTCCTTGGTTTTCTATGCTTTTTGATCAACCACAGAAGTTCGTGTAATGCACTATACCCGGTCTTAAAATTAAGCTTTAGTCTTCTTGAGGATTGAAACCTGTGGCTACTTTTTTTTTTACCATTGGTTGACTTAATTTAATGACAATGTGATTGGTGATTTGAAAGAATCTCCTCAAGATAAAACACATTTTCACAGATTTAGGTATTTGCAATAATATCTAGTAATGAAAAGGCAACTAAGATTATGGTGTTTTATGGAACTGAACTGTGGAACCTTCATTTTGAGGAATGAAATTGCTGGTATACCAAATGCTATTACTCAGATTTTGAAAGCTGAAACTTTCTTTAATCGGAGCAGTGCAATAGAGAAGTCTGAAATATTGACTGATCCTCTGGGACCCATCAATATAGACTGTACAGTTTTTTTTATTTTGTTTGATAATGCCACTTACATTTCTGTTTTTTGAGAGTCGTGCACTCTAAAGAATTAAAAGTCAGATTGTTACTATGTGGGACAGATGATTCTCTGTGGAAATTTTCTTTTAAATAATTCCAGTGTTTTAATTGGAAAATTGCCTGCATTTTAATGCTTTTATTGTTTTACTGATTTATTGTTTATAAAACTTTTGTTGTAAGCTGCTCTAGGAGCCCTCTTAGCTGAAAAGTGGGATATTTAAATACCATAAATGAATCTGAGTTTCTTGTGGATGTGAAGACATGAATATAGAAAAGTATAATAGAGAGCATTTCTAAGCAAGTAAGAAGCTGAATGTTCACCTAATTGTTATGTTAAACAAGTGACAGATTGCAATCCTTTGTCTTGACTTGTACAAAAACCATTCCCACTATTAGGTACTCCAAACCTGTTGTTACATCGGTAATCTTGTTCTGGTCACTTTTTCTTCCAAAGATGATCCATAGTGGTGATCCAGTGATTGTCAAAAAAGTAGAGGTGGAGTTGTTGGTGCACAGTGTATTAGCGCTATGTGACAATCTCGTACTGTTGAAACATTGGTATCTATTTTTGCTTTGAATGATATCAGCACTTCAAACGGTCAGTGGCTTAAAGGTGGTTTGAAACATTTGCCAAAGTTATTGCCTGGGGACTGGAAAAGAAGAGAGAAGCATACTCTGCCATTGGCCCCACTTGCACCCCATCTCCCAGGATGCAAATCATGGTAAGAGAAGATCGGCCTGGCCTCAACCATTGGCCAGAGAAAGAGCAGATACAGAATTGCCTCCCCCCTCCCTGCCTGAAAGAACTCTGCTCCAAGCCTTGAGACTGAAAAAGCAAAGGGAAGCATACTCTGGCATCTGCCATTGGCCAGAGGCCTAAAGAACTGCTGTTTTGTATTGTTGTACCGCTTGCAGGAAGGTAAACAGCGCTCAGTGTTCCAGCTGCATGCTATGCGCTGTGACAAGGAGAGTCACGCCGGCCACATGACCACGGAGGCGTCTTCGGACAACGCTGGCTCTTCGGATTTGAAATGGAGATGAGCACCACACCCTAGAGTCGGACACGACTGGACTTAATTGTCAGGGGATACCTTTACCTTTTCATTGTTGCTGTAACCATTTTGATCAAAAGGTGGGGTTTATATTTTAAAGTAAAGGGGGGAATGGTAAATTAACTAGTACAGTCAGATCTTGGAATCCATGGAGGTTCCGTTCTGGACACACACACTGGCGTTGTTGGAGCGTGGCGGGGGGGCGGACCGCCAGGGGGTGACGCGCGCAAAGGGGTGACACGCGCACCTCCGCGCACCATCTCCGTGATGCGCGTCACCGTCCTGACTCCGGACGCTCCGAGGCCGGGGCACCAGCCTCGGAGCGTCTGGCCCCGCCAGCGCTCCAGGGCCTTCTGAAGGCCCGATGGTTCAAAACGTAAAGTTTTACGTTTTTCGCGCATGCGCAATACATTTTCTGAGGGCAAAGGGACAGCCCTTTGCCCTCAGAAAATGTACTGCGCATGCGCGAAAAACATAAAACTTTACGTTTTGAACCATCGGGCCTTCAGAAGGCCCTGGAGCGCCGGCGGGGCCGGACGCTCCGAGGACGGCTCCGCGGCCAGCTCCCCGGCCTTGAGTTCAGGTGAGGGGGTGTTTGGGGGGATCACCCTAGGGTGGGGGGTGTGACGCGCACCCCCTGCTCTAGGGTGACGCGCGTCTAGTGACGCTATTGCACACACCTCGAGAATCCTCAGATACCGGGTCCACTTTAAAAACGTGTTCAAAAGTGGGGGGGAAAGCCCCCCAAATCGCCGTTCCTACCTTCATGTGGCCAACCGCGTGGTTTCCAAGGCTATGAAGATCTCTTTCAAGTTGAAAGACCCACTTCCAGGTCACACGAAGGGTCCTCTCTTCCCCCAGGCTAGTCACAGAATGCATTCGTTTCAGCGCAAATAAAAAGCCACTTTAACCTTTCCCATCCTGCTTGATTCAACTTCATCCCATGGAAATCAAGGAGATCTCTGTAAATCAATATTGGGAGAAGATGCTGTTATGTAAACTGCTATCAAAATGGGAGGGAGGGCATCCTGCAGATGGTAGTTAGAATCTGGTTTAACTCTGAATTTCAGTGGACGGGGTTGAGTTGCTTCCCATCCTGAAGACAGCATAGGTGGTTAGAGGCTGTGCTTTTGAGAAAGCAATGCTCTGGTCAAACATGATTAACTTGACACCCCTGTAAACTGACCACCTGGGTCCAGATTAGTGCAGCTAAAGTCCAAGATTGTATGTACAGTATATATGTATTGGTTCATATGTGTTGATCTTATTTTCAAATGCTGTGACAAATTGTTTATCTAAATGAAGGGGCTTTAAGATTATCTTTTTGTACATAGCTAATAAATGGAATACTCATGGATATATTTAAATAGGTAAGATGTATATTTTGTTGCTGTCAGTATTTAGGTCTTGTGTCCATTCTGAAAATGCACATTCCTATTGGGTTCTTTTAAACTCAGTGTTTACAGAAGTTTAGGATTGGGTTTGATCTGTGGTCCTGGCTACAAATATTGGCTCTTGTGGTATTCTACAAATCCTTGTTTTATGAGCATTTTACATATAGAGTTCCTCACCTGAATTATTGTATGTGCTTCAAAATAACTTCTAGATTCTGAATCTCCTGTTTACGAACTTCAGTCACTTATAGTTGAGTGCACAGAATTCGTCTAAAGTTATAAAGGTCACTTGTCTTGATATGAAGCTAATGAGGGGCAAATATCTGTAGAAGTCCGCAAGGGATGGCCTAGTGCAGGTTGCTAGGCAACAGACCACAAGAATTTGTTCAGCCACCAGGCAATGGAGTCTCTTACAGTTTGCATATTTTTTTTCCTTTTCATTTGTCAACGGGGGGGGGGGGGGAATAAATGGCAGAGTACAGTATATGTAGTAATTATTATTTGTCCTGTTTATGAAAAGTTGTTCTGTACTTGCTTCTCCTTTCCTGCCTTGGTAAAATGAAACTTGGTGGTGTGCCAGCTATTACCTTTCCAAGGCGGTTTTTTTTTTTTAGTTTCAGTCACACTGACTGACATGGAATTTGTGGAATTCTACTGTGCATGTTTAGAATGAACAATAATAGGCCTTTCATTAAAACACAAAGGGCATCATGTTCATATTGTTACATTAACAACATTCTCCTGGTATTAATTATTGTCAACCTGGGGCACTTCTACATTTCGTCGGTGCTTCAAGAGAGAGTGTTATGCATTGGCAACCATTTCTTTTTTTAAACATAGTAAAATATTAATCATTTCCTGCAGTTGCAAGGGTGAGAGGTCACTAGTCTTTTGCTGGTACACATTCCACAGCCCCAGACAGTTTAACTGGTTATCTTTTAAAGGTGCTTTGCAATTTATATGGCCAGGAAAAAAACTAAATCGCAACTCATTATCTATAAGTCAGACTTCGAACTGTATATCTCTCAAGTTTGCTTGAACAGAGTTGCTTTGAACAGAGATGGAACGACCTGGGTATTAGAAAAGTTTCATTGTAACAGTAAATGGAGTTTAGTTTATCTAACCTTCTCCCTGATATGTTTTGTACGTGCAAGGACTTCTTTTCATTAGGAAATAATTTTACTGTACAGTTCCTCTATCTGCAATGATATAGTCAAACAATAATGTTACCACTTCATCCTCTAGTCTACACTACAGTATTTTTGTGAATTACATCACAAATTCAACTGTGAACAGAATGAGCTCTAAAACCAGAAAATCCTGCACTTGAAAATTGAATCTGGAATATTTTGTGTGTTTCCCTTCTTTATATGTTAGACCATGGCAAATAGGCCACTTATATGAGCTGTTACTGCACAAATCAATGTCTGAATGCAGGTACTGTATTTAAGACATGTGTATCTTAGTGTATCTTAGTGGGAGGAAAAAGAATAGAGGCACAGCTGCCGTATGTGGTGAATTGCACCCTGGATCTCTTACAATGAGCTAAATCCAAGTTCTCATTGACTTATTTAATAAGAAAAACTGTAATGTAAATCTATGAAAAGGGAAATGCTTATAGCTACATTTTAAAGATCGCTAATTTGCACCCATATGCATTCACTGCGTAGACAGATTACGCTTAATCAGATGGCTTAACTTAATGAAAAATTTATTAACGTGTTTTCTTTTTACAGTTCTGTTGCTTGAGAAGATAGAGAATGATGATATTCATAATAAAACTTTGAAGATAACAGACTTTGGTTTGGCTAGAGAGTGGCACAGAACAACTAAAATGAGTGCAGCAGGCACCTATGCGTGGATGGCTCCAGAAGTTATCAAGTCTTCCCTGTTTTCTAAAGGAAGTGATATTTGGAGGTAAATAAATACTCAGTATTTTGATTTTTTTTATTGATTTCTGTACAGCTAAACCTAACCTGAAATAACCATAGGTTGAATAATTTCCCTAATTAGCATGCAAAGCATGATCCTATATAAATAGGATTTGAAGCTGACACAAGAATTTTTAAATGATAGCTGCTTCATTTATTTATTAAATAAATTCTTCCTTGGATGCATTGAGACAAAGGACAGGAAAATGAGTGTGTGTTCTGTTTACTGCATTTATATGCAGCTCCCTTCCTCCAGGGAGCTCAGATTGGTTCACATTGTCCCACACACCCACACCCTTTTTATCTGGGCAACAACCTTGTAAGATAGGTTAGACTGAGGGAGAACAACTGGCTCAAGGTCATCCAGTGAGCTTCATGGATGAGTAGGAAATGGAACCCAAGCCTCCCTATTCCTAGTCCAGCACTCTTAACAGCTACACCACACTGATGTGTTAGGTCATGAAAGGCATTCGGGATGTATAATGTAAACAGTAAAATTCTCATGTTTCTGTAAGGCTGCTTGGAATATCTTAACACAAAATTAAATTGACAGGGAATATAGCTTCTCCGTGATAAAATAATTACAATCCTGAGCATAGACAATCCAAATTCTATATCAAGAGAATTCTACTACCTATTTTCAATTATGCAAATAGATTAAGCACACTTGTTCAATCTTTGCATAATTCTGTTTTTTCACTACTACTTTGTTCTGTCTCCGCTAATATGTGGAGGGACAAGGAAATAAGTCATGCTACAGCCACCACTCCCTCCCTCGGCTTCTGAGATTTCAACGGGCATGATTCACGCACTTTCAACACATCTTCACAGCCATAAAGGGTTAGAAACTTCCTATTTTTGTTAAGAATGTTGATCTTGTGTCAGAAGTTGTATCATGTACCCAATTTACCACATTTTTTCACTTTTTTTTTCCTGCGCTCCTCAAACACAGCCCTCATTATTGCTATATAACGTAGCAATGACAACCCACCCCACCCCGCTTTTCCTCTTGGGACAGTAAAAAATATCGAGCCCCAGGAGGAATAAAGTAGAAATTACACCATCCATGTAATTGTCATTCTGTGCCTATCAACAGAAATCACCTCTGGAGAAGAACATTTGGCTTCTCTATGTTTTAGCACCTGGGAAGTACTGCAGTTAAAATTTTATTTCAACATACAACTTGTTTCCAACATAGTTAAAAGAGCATCCAATGGTCAAAACCCAGGATAAATGTCTAATGGATACAATCGGCCCTTCTCACCCGCGAATTAGCCATCCGCAGATTTGACTCAATGCAGATGGCTGCCATAGACAAGAAGGGCCCTGCTGAAACTTTAAATAAAAAAGCATCATTTTAAATCATTGTTTAAAAAACGCTTTTCTTACCATTGTAGAGAAGTAGGCAGGCAGTCTCTGGCGATTAGAATGGCTATTTCCAGGTCGCACCAAGGTCATGATCACCACCCTTGGTTGCTCCAGAATGCAACGTGGAAGCATTTAATCACTTCCATGTTGCATTCTTCAGCACGCTAGGGCCAAGGGAGGTTGTTGCTTGCCTTGGCGCTACCTGAAAATAGCCATTATCACTGGAGACTGCCTGCCTGCCTCTCTAAAATAAGACCGCCATTTTTAAAGGGACGTGCTTTTTTTAGCGGATTTCACTACCTGCTGTTTTCAGCATCCATGGAGGTTCTGGGAATGGAACCCCCGTGGATACCGAGGGTCAACTGTACATTTCTTTTCTGATGTAAGAAGCGGTTACTGTTATGTGCATTTATAAAACTTTTATCATGGCCAGTTTGTTAGACCACGTTTTTGAAGCTCAAAATGTGTTGAAAGACCATTGTTTTTTATTTTGCTAAAGAAAAAATGCACTGTATAAACTTTGTCTAGTAAAGGGTTTGCCTTTTTAGACATTTTACTGTTAAATAATGCTCTTGATATATTTCTCTAGTACTAGTCAGTGATGCACCTTTCAACTATACCAATATTATGTATTACCAGTAACCACAATTTAAAACATTATTTAACCTCTATTTACTTGAGAGCAAGCCTTCCTTGATTTCAGTGAAATTTAAATAAAAGCATGCTTAGTATTGTGGATTTAATGCAACTGCTTTGAGTGGTTGCCACTCTGAATTTTGTTGTATTTAGCGAAGTGTAAGAAGGCTATAGATTTCTACAAACATCTTAATGACAAGTCACAATTTACCGTATTTATCGGCATATAATACGCACTGGCGTATAAGACGCACCTTCCTTTTGGCCCTGGGGTTCAAGAAAAAAACATTTAAAGCATTTTTGGGCCACTTGGCCACTTACCGCTTGGCTGCTTAATTAGCTAATTTACATAAATTGCACAAAAATACCAGGATCTCTTTTAAAACACACAGCAATAAGACACATGAACAAAATGCACCAGAAAAACCCAGACTCAACTCTTTTTCCCCCAGCCCACCCATGCACAGTTTCCAAAATAAAAAACATTTACCCCAAATACAAAAACCCCAGACTCAACTCTTTTACCCCACCCCACCCACCCCTACAGTTTCCACAGTAAAAACCATAAAAGTACAAAAAAAACCCAGACTCAACTCTTACCACCTTACCACCCCCAGACTCAACTCTTACCAACTCTTAAACAACATAAATGTACAAAAAACAACAACAACACCCAGACTCAACTCTTTTCCCCCACCCCAACTATGCACAGTTTCCAAAGCCTCCCAACTAGGCCCAGTTCAGAAGCTTACCCATGCTGTATTCATTCAGCATCCGGAAGAGCAGGCCCTGGGCAGCTCAGCTGAACTCTTTTCCCCCACCCCAACTCTTTTCCCCCACCCCACCTAACCTAACCTATGCACAGTTTCCAAAGCCTCCCCAACTAGGCCCAGTTCAGAAGTTTACCCTTCCGAGGAGAGCTGGAAAAGACTAGGCCCTTTGCAGCTCAACTGAGCACAGCGCCCTCTGCTGGCTGCTGAGAGGCTCAACTCAAGCTCATGCATAAATTAAACCCCGACAAACAGCTGAAGATCGGATAGATTAGACAGGGAAGAAAGCACAACCGAGCTCTCCAGCTCCGGAAAAACCCGGTAAGCCCAAAAATGCTTTAAAACGGGCGGGGGGGGGAGGTTTTTTTTAGCATTGGCGTATAAAACGCACCCTACTATTTTGGGTCACAAATTTAGACAAAGTGCGTTTTATACGCCAATAAATACGGTAACTTTTGTTGAAGTTATGTTATGTTCGAGGGAGAGGATTTGCGATTATTCTTACCAAAACATTTCAAGACTTCTTTTCTCTGCCTTTTTTCTTGCACGCTTTCCTTATATTACAGAAGTAAGTATACAAAGATGGAGTTTTAAGCATGATTTCTGTCTTGCAAGGGTTTAATAAATAGAAAATTGGACTGTGCCCTATTCATCTGCAAGATACACTGCATTATTCTCAAAGTCTATTTTGTAGGTAAATTCTGTGAGCCTGAGAGAATTCTCCCTCTCCCCCCCCCCCCCCGGGGCCTCAGCATTCATCTAGAACGTTACAGGAAATGTATGTGCCTCCCATCTCCTTATTTTGAGTCTGGTCTTTCTACACCTAGTCAATTAATGTGAATATCAAGCTCACATTCCATGAACAAGGAGAAGAGGCAAGGGTTCAGTGGAGATTTGGGAGATCTGTACAGGCCTCCTATTTCCTCTGGCCTGGTGTGATGCCTGCACGTGTGCTGAAGGAGGTAGTGACACCATGTAAAAGTAAATTGTATTGTGTTCGTCTGTCTGCATAATGCTCTATATACTTAATATACTTAATAGGCTGGCCCTCTCACAAATGAAAAGCACTTCTGTTTGCATGGGAGAGGGGTTTTCACACAATAAAAAATTGTTCCAGGGTTCCCCAGAGCTCCATAGTGGGGGGCAGTGGCGTTGTTGGAGCGTGGCGGGGGGGGCGGACCATGGAGGACCAGGACTCTCTGGAGAAGACTCTGATGCTGTGAAAGATTGAAGGCAAAAGGAGACGGGGAAGGCAAAGGATGAGATGGTTAGACAGCATCACCGATGCAACGAACATGAAAATGAGCGAACTCAGGAAGATAGTGGAGGACAGGAAGGCCTGGCGGGATATGGTTCATGGGATCACGAAGGGTCGGACACGACTTAACGACTGAACAACAAGTATATGTGTGTTTGTAAACACGTTGTATAGCATTACTAATAATTGTTGAGAGGGTGATGATTGTTGGGCTGGAAGAGTCTTCCCAGTGTCCTGTTTGTCTGTCTATCTCCCTTTCTTTTCAAAATAACTTTATAGATGGGTAGTGTTCCTTTTCTGCCCTTCGGTTTGGCATATGTCTACATTACGGAAATACCAGTACATCTAACTGTGTTAAAATTTTACTTTGTAGTTATGGCGTATTGCTGTGGGAACTGCTTACGGGAGAAGTCCCTTACCGTGGCATTGATGGTCTTGCTGTGGCTTATGGCGTTGCTGTCAATAAGCTTACTTTGCCCATTCCATCCACCTGTCCTGAACCATTTGCTAAACTAATGAAAGGTACTTGTGCTGCTTATTTAAAAAAAACCTAGAAGGTGACTAGCATGTTTGTCACATAGGTTTTTGTTTCAACATTTCATTTGGTATTGTGCTAACATCGGTTTTCCATTTCATTGCAGTCCTGTACTAAAAACATTTTAACACATTACTCACTGGAACACATTCATTTCTAAAGCTGCATTTATCTTCGAAAGTGTTTGCTAGCCTTATGTATTCTTTAATTTGTATCCCACCCTTTCCCCAAACAAGCTCAGAGCAGCAGTGTAGCCTTGCAACAATGTATGGTAGCTTAAGTTGGGAATGAGGTTCCAGGCTGTGAGGATTGGAACTGGCTTCCCCAACCAGTCCGAACACTTTAGTCAGACCTTAAAGCTGTGAAAGTAGGCTAGGAAATGTGTTGGTAATACCTGGTGAAATGTTGCAGGATTTGGTATACTTCAACCCATGGTCCCTAGACCTCACTTTATCACTACAGACTCTCTTTCCCACTACAGTTAAATTATCAATCTGAAGTGATATAACTCAACTTCAGTTGTCCTTGTGGTTTGTTAGTCCTGGTGGTCTTGCTTCATAACACCTTGAAGAATTTATATGGAAGAACATGAATCCTTCGTTTTAGAAGCCCTTGCATGCCATACCTTCCTTAAAGCCGGTTCCAATGTTGACAAAAGAGTCCTCTTGATGACTTGGGCCCAAGTCCTGGGATCATGCACAGTCACCACTGAATTTAGGAACTTGTGTGTAACCTAGGCATATATGCACCTATATGCATCATATGCTCACTTTTCTTCCTTCCCTTTTTGGAAGTGACAGGACCACAGACCTTATGTAAACCATGAATACATTGATCCAACTATAATATGCCCAAGTGACATGATACTTTCCATGCATCGTGTTAGGCTCATGGCCTACTATGTGTAGGCAACTGCTCCATTCAAAACCATCTGAACCGGACCCCACTCTACCAGGAAGACAACCCCCCCCCATAGCTTTTATGGGATTTGCACAGGAACAACCCCATGTGAATGGAAAGCTCAAATTGTTCAAAATAAACGCTAAATAGTTTAGAATTCCTACAATCTGGTTTAAAGTATTACTCCCAATTCTTCTGACTGTTACCATTGATGAATTTTAGAATGCTGGGCACAGGATCCTCATATCCGGCCATCATTTGCCTTGATTCTTGAGCAGCTTACTGCCATTGAGAGGGCCGTTATGACTGAGATGCCTCAGGAATCTTTTCATTCTATGCAAGATGACTGGAAACTTGAAATACAACAGATATTTGATGAACTGAGGACCAAGGAAAAAGTGAGTGAATTTAAAGGAAAAGACACTGAGAAATTTTGATACACTGTATGTGCATATGTGTTTCTAAATGCACAGCATGGTAGGAAAGATCAAGAGTCTTCGGCGTTACGACTCTAACCCAGAGTCACAATCAATACAGCACATCTTAGCATTTGATGGATGAAGAAGACTGCTGTCCAGCATACTTTGCCATCTCATACTTTATGACTTTTATTTAGATCTCTTGTTTCCTATTCGGTTAGACAGAACAAAATCAGTTATTCAGATATTGCTAGACCTCATAAGTCATGGAAGCTCCAGGGAGAAACAGGTTTAAAAGAGAGCATTTGCTAAATGTTCTCTTTGAAGGTATAGGTTTGCTGTCTTGTTTCTAATACGATTTTTCTGACATACTGGGTTGTCTTGTAAACTGGTACAGCAGTTCCCAAATGTTTCGGTCTCCAGAGCCCTTTACACTTCTAATAGGAGTCTCTGGGAGCCCTGCCGGCACATGCACAGAGTCTCAGGGAGCCCCAGAGTGTTGACATATGCGCGGAGTGGTGCGTTTCTCAAAGTGTGCTCCTAGGAGCCCTAGGGCTCCCCAAGACCCCTTCAGAGGCTCCACAAGTACACTATAAGTGGCCGCCATCTGCCCGCTGCCTTGCTTGCTCATCTGTCCCTCCTGCCTCCCCGTTTATTGCTCTCCTTCCTTATTGCCCTCTTGTTCAATGCTCTTCAGTATTCAGCATTGGGCTTGAGCCCTATATCCCATTGGGCTCGAGTGCAGTATTCGAGCCCAATGCTGAATACTGGCAAAGAGCTGGAACAAGAGGGCAGTAAGGAAGGAGAGCAATAAACGGGGAGGCAGGAGGGACAGATGAGCAAGCGAGGCAGCGGGCAGATGGCGGCCACTTATAGTGTACTTGTGGAGCCTCTGAAGGGGTCTTGGGGAGCCCCAGGGCTCCTAGGAGCACACTTTGAGAAACGCTGCATTAATATAATGGGGGAAAGTGACAATAAATCATTATATAAAAGTGTGCATTTGGTGAGAGCAAATGTTTGTTAGCGTGTGCAATTGAAGAGCACCCATTTTGGCTCCAGTGTGTTACTATAAAAGGAAGGCAAAATATTCTAATAACATATTTCACATTTTCACAATTCCTTCGATATTGTATATTTAGGTTCTGATACGGTAATATGATTGATAAGTTAAAAAAAATCTTTATTTGGACAACCAATTAGAGAGATGAGATAACCTTGTTATCATGTCCTAACCAGCATTTTGACTGCTATTGTTAGGAGCTGAGGTCACGAGAAGAAGAATTAACAAGAGCAGCTCTTCATCAGAAGTCTCAGGAAGAGTTGCTGAAACGACGTGAGCAGCAACTAGCGGAACGGGAGATCGACGTATTGGAACGAGAGTTAAATATTTTGATATTTCAGTTAAATCAAGAAAAGCCCAATGTGAAAAAGAGAAAGGGGAAGTTTAAAAAAAGCCGGTTAAAACTTAAAGATGGCCATAGAATTAGCCTGCCTTCAGGTATGTTTCCGTCTACCCTGTGGATTTATTCATGATAGCTATTGCTTATGTACATTTAAATTTTGTGGCTGAACCTGAAATTACTATCAAAATGCTAAATCTAACAGAATCATCACCTAATGTATGAAAACAATGGCTGTTGTAAGTACAGTAAGAAATGGCTAACTTCTTGTTTAAGGGTTAGGTCAGAGATTGAGGGCCAGGTCAGAACGGTTGTGTGTTGGAGTTCTGTCCTGCCTTCCAGTCAAGTGGACGTGAAGAAGGGAGACTCGAACCAAATGTACTGTGGAAGGGTGCTTTGAGGATGGAACCAGCAAGTTGTGAATTCTTCTTTTGCAATATTGATCGCATGTTGTATTTTGTATTCACTTCAGTTCATCTGTTGCTCATGTCTCATGGTTTGTGAATGGAGGCATGCATGGACACCTTCTATTAGTAGGTTGTGTTATACTTAGGCTTACCAGATTTTCTAAGCAGGTTCTAAACAGCAACAACCCCCCCCCAACAACTAAACAAATAAATAAAATGTAAAAAAAACTTCTTTAGGGGGATGCAAAGTGCCCTTTTGACGCCCAAAGGGTGCCCGAAAACTTTAATTTATTTTTAGTCAAGAATGAATTAAATAAATAAAATAAATGTATAAAAAATGGGGGGGGGGAACAGCTGGTCTGTGTGGGAAGCTAATCACAAGAAAAGGAGGTACAAAATCCCACGGAGTTCTTTTGTGCCAGCATTGAACGTGCCCCTGTGCATGTACACAGCACTGTCCATGTGTGCATCACCCACAAGCTCCCCTGCATCTGCCATGCTGACAGGAAGAAACAATGAGCCAAATCCAAATTCCTCTAAATAGCAACACACTGAGGAAACACTTTTTTTTTTTTGCTGCTTTCAAACCAAGATCTGCCGTTTTCTTTCCCTTTTTCATTCTTCGGTTCATGTGGATATTTGCATTTGTTGCTTAGATCTGGTAGGGAGGACGGGGAAATTCTGGTTCTCACTTTTTCCTTTCTGAGAATGGTCAGGAGCGCAGGACAGAACACAAGAAGAGCCCTGCTTGGTCAGACTAAAGCCCATCTAGCCCCTTACCCTGTTTCCAGCAGTGAGCAGTCGCATGCTGCTGGAAGTCTGCAAGCAGGGGATAAGGCAACAGTTTTCCCTTTGTTTGCTCCCCAAATCAGATACTTGGAGGTAGACTTCCTCTGGCCATGGAGGTTCCATTTAGTGGCGAATTGATGTAGGCATGACGCACGGACAGCCCCAGAAAGAGTAGTTGCTTCCGCTAGGAAGGGAAAGCACCCCCCCAAATGCCCGTCGTCGTCGTCCCCCTGCCACTGCTGCTGCTTTTACAAGTTTTAAAACTTACCTTTTTTTCTGCTGGTGGCCATCTTGGATCTCACGGAATCTCGCGAGATTCAAGATGGCCGCTGGCAGAAAAAAGGGTAAGTTTTAAACCTTGTAAAAGCAGCAGCAGCAGCACAGCGAGGGCTTCACTGGGCCCGGAAAGCCCGGGATGGATGGCAAGCTTAGTTATACTGAACTCTACATCTGGCACTTAATGACAATTTAGAATATAATGTAAACCAATGTAGAGAGAAATATACAACATTTACACTCCAAGTTTCAATTGGCTGTGCAGAGGCTGCTCCAACAGCTGTTGGTGGCATTAAGTAAGATATTTGAGGAAGCAGAAGTGATGGATGAAATTCTTGATTCATAGATACATGTCGTGCTTCTTTTCATACATCCATAACCTTATCTACTTACCTGTTCTTCAGCTTGTATGCTTGGTGCTTTTTCCTTGATGGGTAAAACTGTTCTTCAGCTTGTATGCTTGGTGCTTTTTTCCTTGATGAGTAAAACTGAACTACCTATTAAGACTGAATTCAAATCAATGAGTTGTTGCTATGACCAGTTTCTATTTGTTGTTATTGCTAGGATTGTTCGTAAGGCAGTGTGTGGGTGTTTCAGTCCAGATCCCACGGAATTGCTAAATTTACACAACATTGCATAGCACAGTTATTGTTAACTGCTTAGCTATTGGATCCAGTGTTCTGTAGTGTCTCGTATGTTTGACTTGAAGCCAGGCTCAAATCCACACATCTGTGGGGTTTACTAAGTGATTAACCTGCCTCATAAAGTTGTTTATAAGGCTAAGACTGCACTTCTCCTGCAAACATTGGTGATAAACACCATTGAGCTTTTATATCCTATATTTTGTAAGCCACCTTGGGTGCCCCTGTTGGGGAGAAAGGCAGGGTAGAAATTGCCATAAATAAACTTAGTGGGACGTGCTACTGAGTAAACGTGTGTAGGATTGCACTGTAAAAATGCTTCCCTGAGCTTCATAGAAGCAGGACAGAATTGTAGATGTAACAAATGCTGTTTTTATTATGCTTGTATTATATTTATATCAAGTTTATATCAAGTTTCAAACATTATCTGTTACCATACAAATCCTGATTTAATGTATAAGTAGCATGCTAGTCTATATCTTGGGTTTTATCTAGAAACGGTGAAGCTTACTCATTTTTTTTTACTTATAACAGATTTCCAGCATAAGATAACAGTCCAAGCTTCCCCAAATCTGGATAAGCGAAGAAGTTTAAATAGTAACAGCTCTAGTCCACCAAGTAGCCCCCCAATAATTCCTCGTCTTCGAGCTATACAGTGTAAGTCTATATCTTTTTTTTTCTTACTCTCACACTTAATCAGTGTGAGCACATTTTGTGTGACAGGTTATTATTCAAAGGCAGATAAATGTAAAGTTCAAAGATGCTGAATAAGATGACAAAATAATAGAGCAACAGTGGATTCTTGAGTTTATTTCAGAGTTGCTGTGCAGTTAAAGAGCAACCCATGGTTAGCTTTAGTCAGCTTGCCCTTTAACCATGACTAACAGCGCAATCCTGCGCAAGTATAGACCGTTGGAGCGAGCGTTCTGCCAATCTAGGGTGTCACGAAAATGCCATAAGGCACTTTCGCAGCACCCAGGGAGTAAGCGGCACCAAGGCTGGCACTGTTTACTCCACCGGCAGCCAGAGCCCAGGCCGCCGGACACAGGTAAGTGCTGCAGCAGGAGGGAGGGCCGGGGTGGCAGGAAAGGGGGCAATTGGCCGGCCAGGGAGACGGTGGGGATATTGGTGACACACTCTGCTGATATCCTAAACCCCCCCCCTTACTGGGCCTGGCCAGCCTTACACTGCCTCCCCGGATGCGCGCCAGCAAAACAGCTGGTGCACATCTGAGAAGGCCCATTGGGTCCGCTGGAGCTTACACTGAGGGAAAGAGACGAATGTCCCTTTTCCCCCAAGGTGTGTCCCAGCTCCGCCAGGGCGACCCTGAACCTGCTTAGGATCCGCCACAGCGTGCCTTGCGTGCTGCGGTGGATCTTGGGTAGGATTGGGCTGCCCAGCTCAGTTCAGACATCTTCCTAATTCCACTAATCATAGTTTACAAACCAAACTATGTTTTGAACTTCCAAACAGTTAGACAAGCCATGTTTAGAGTGGCTTGTCTACTCAATCCTCCCATCTCTAGGGGCAGTGGCTTCTGGATGTGAGCAACTATGATTTGTTGTTTCAGGCATTGTAGCACAAACATTGAACTGTAAATCCACTTCAAACCATGGTTGATCTCTGTCCGCCAGTCTCAAACCATGCAGTTTGGACCAGGCCAAATCCAAGTTGGACCATGCCAAATCCAAATCCAAGCTTCTTTAATCATGTTTTAATATGTCTGAAAAGATCCTAAGAATTTGCAAAAGATTAAGGAGTGGGAGCTCATGGCCTAGTCCTGTTCCCTTAACTATATGATTGAAAGTTATACAGTATGTGCATGAACCCTAAAGAGTCAGTTCAGGGTTATGGTATTAGCTAGTGGTGGAAAAATATATTGTATTAATCTCTCCAAGTAACATAAATCGGCCAGGCATGTATTTACAGTAATGGGAATGGCAAGGTCAGCTAATAAAGCATGTACAGGAACGTTCTGTAGCATAGAACAAGGCAGATGATGAAATATAATTCAGTACAAAAAAGAGAGAACAGTTTTTAAAATTGTGGCAAAACACTCTTTGTTTAGCAAAAGGGTTTTGGATGTAAAGCAGTTGCTACGATTTTTCATCTAGTTCTGTGTGTTCAGCACAAGCGCTACTGCACCCAGCCTGTATAAATGTCTGGTTGCAGGATTGTCGCCATTGGCAGACGACATGGAAGTTATAAATTTGCTTCATGCAGCAGTGTATCTTCCCCTACTGTAGTATTGAGAATTGCCTGTTGGATCAGGAAATGGTTCATCTAGTCAAGCATTCCTGTTCTCAAAAGTAGCGAGGCAGAAGAACACAAGTAGGTGGTGATGGCCTTCCCTGTTGATCACTCAGTATCTTATACTCAGAACTGTACTGTCCCTGAACATGGAAATTCCATTTAATTACTAATCCATATTTAAATTGGTTAGCTTTACACAGAATATCCTTACATCTGCAGGTTGGTGGAATGAGATAGTCAGAAGTGTTAGAAATTGTGTTGCAGTGCATAATCATGTGGTCTCATTTATATGTTCTTGCGTAATTTGAAGAATTGAATGTTTTTATTTATTTGTTGTTGTTGTTGTTCAGTCATTAAGTCATGTCCAACCCTTCGTGATCCCATGAACCACATCCCTCCAGGCCTTCCTGTCCTCCACTATCTTCCTGAGTTCACTCGTTTTCATGTTCGTTGCATCGGTGATGCTGTTTAACCATCTCATCCTTTGCCTTCCCCTTCTCCTTTTGCCTTCAATCTTTCCCAGCATCAGAGTCTTCTCCAGAGAGTCCTCTCTTCGCATTAGGTGGCCAAAATATCTGAGCTTCAGCCTCAGTACCTGTCCTTCCAGGGAACAGTCAGGGTTGATTTCATTTAGGATTGACTGATTTGATCTCCTAGCAGTCCAAGGGATTCTCAGGAGTTCTCAGACCATCACAGGTTACAAGCCATAAGCAACCTCCTGGTTTTTAGAAGTGGGTTTTCTCTGTGCCAGGTGCAAGGGAGTGTCAACGGGAAACAGGTCATCTTGTTGTCTTGTGCTCCCTGAGGCATCTGGTGGGGCCACTGTGTGACACAGGAAGCTGGACTAGATGGGCTTTTGGCCTGATCCAGCAGGGCTCTTCTTATGTTCTTATGAGTTTTCTCCAGCACCACAGTTCAAAAGCATCTATTCTTCGGCGCTCAGCCTTCCTTATGGTCCAACTCTCGCAACCATACATTGCTACTGGGAACACCATCGCCCTGATTATACGAACTTTTGTTGGCATGGTGATATCTCTGCTTTTTATTATGCTGTCTAAATTTGCCATAGCTTTCCTTCCAAGGAGTAAGCGTCTTTTAATTTCATGGCTGCTATCTCCGTCTGCAGTGATCTTGGAACCCAAAAAAGTAAAATCTGTTACTGCTTCCATTTCTGCCCCTTCTATTTGCCAGGAATTCTTTTTTTTAAAGAACAGTAAATTCCTAAACTTGATTTAGGAAGAGAAGCTGGAATACTACTTGCGGTTTCCAGTGTTGGGGGCTGGGGTGGGGAAAGACTGTTACATTCAGTTAAGATCTAAGTGCTTTCCCATTGCTCTTAGTCCCTAAATGCTAGTTAATTATTCAGCATCTTCTGTTTGAGGGTAATAAATTATCACTCCTGTTTCCCAGAACTGAAAGGGACCATTGTCTGTCTGTCTTTCAACTTGGATGTCTTGTAAACAAAAGATTATTTTTTCCTCTCTGAAAACCTTTCCTTAATCCTTTGTTCCCATTATCTTCTGTTCTTCCACAGTTGCTAGATAATGATGGAGAGGAGTTTGTACAGACATTAAAAGTTGTGTACTTATTTGGGTAAAGCCAAAACATTTTCTTGCTCCTGCACTGTGTGTTTCCCTCTTGACTGATTAGTTCTGCACTACAAAGGCATAATGAAAGAAACGAGTGCCTCTTCAATACAATTGAAAATTGAGATACAGATACCCTGTAGTTGTCTTTGTCAAGCCCCTTCTTGTAACTGTGGCATTCAAAGACCTATCATGACAAGATATTTAAAAAGCCTATGAAAAATAGGTTGCTCCTTATGGAAGATTTATTTTTAACTGAATATTATATTTTTGATTAGGATTTATTGATTCTGTTTTGTAAAGGTCATCCCACCATAAAGACTTGGTTATAGGCAGCGCTATTCCTAAATCAAGTGTTTATTCCTTTGGAAAGTTATACTTTGAATTTCTGTTAGACAAGCTTGAATATGCCTGAGTTATATGAGGGACCCTTTGAAGTCTCTGAAATGAGCAATTTTTTTGCCAAGCAGCTAGGATTGCAACCATCTCCCACTTCTCTTCACTGTTGCAATAATGTTGGAATATAAAATACTTACAGAAATTGGCTGGGATCCAGAGAATGAAAATTAGTTGCACAGTTAGGCATGCTGATGCACAAGCGAATGCATGGACTAATATGCATAATAAGTCAAATTGTACATATATAGGACCAGTTATACCAAGAGCTCTTTGGATCTTTTCAGAAGAGGATCCTGCAAAATTGTGAGATTCTTTTGCATAAGGAAAATCAACAATATTAAAATGCCCCTTAACAATTACTGTAGACGTTTTAAATTCTGTTTTCATTCATGTTTGTAACTGCAAGGCACTTAAATATACTGGATGTTGTCCAACCTATTTAGGATTGTAAATGAAGTCCAGTGGGAAATTTGCAGAGATCTAAGAACTGTGTGTAAGCAGTCACGAGCATAATTCTACCCATACAGATACAGTAGACTAGAGGCCTCTCTTTTGGGCCACAATGTCTATAGTAGAGATGGTGTGGAAATAAGTTGTGTCCTGCCACACATTGTCCTTTGTTCTCATTTCTAGGCTGTGTTATAGTGTTGTGTGACATGGCAACAATTCCCCTGCTAATAATTCCTCTCAGTTTAGCAGCCTCACAGCGCAATCCAGTCATATTGTAGGGTGGCAGAACGAGCGTTCCGCCACCCTAAGCCGTCACGAAAGTGCCATAAAGCACTTTTGCGACGACTCACGAACAGGGAAGGCCGGCCTCCCCACTCCGCCACCCGGACCGTCTCCCGCCCGCAGACCCAGGTAAGGATCCAGCGGAGGGAGGGCGGTTAGGGAGCAAACGGCGGGGGCCGATAGGCCCAGCCGCTCTGGGAGGGGGTGGGGATCGGCCTCGGCCGAATCCTGTCCCCTGCCGGGTGGCTGAGCCATTACACAGCCTCCTCCGACTTCCGCAAGCAAAATAGCTGGCGGAATTTTGAGGACGCCGATCGGCCCCAGCGCCCTTTACACTCTGGGAAGGGGCCGAGCGTCCCCTTACCTGAGGAGACTTTCCACCGGGGGGAAGCTGCCCGCGGCGGAGCATGGGATCCGGCGGGTGGCCTCGGCCGCCTGGCAGATCCTTAAGCAGGATTGGGCTGCACATGTTCTTCGTACTTGTGCAATATCTTGGTAAAGTTGTTACTGGCTCAGTTCAGATGTTGCACCAAGTCATAGTTAAGGAAGATAAATGATGGTTCAGCGTGATGTCTTTCTGACTTGAGAAAGCATGCTTTGGCATCGGTCAGTAACCAGAATTTGAAGCCATGGTTTGAAATGGATTTTTAAACTATAGTTTGGTGCATAATACTCCCTTTGTCGCCTGTCTAGGGTGCTACTATCCTCCATTCTTTCCCCCTCTCTTTTCCTCACATTTCCTTGGTGTTTTTTTTTATACTACTGTGTTGTGTTGTGTTGTGTTAAACAGCTTAAAAATCAACAAAAGAATAATTGGTGTGATGTCTGAAAAAGCAATCGTTTGGTGTGATGTCTGAGTTGACAGACTACCACAACAACACAATAAATTGTGATAACTGTACTGGTGATTGTGTTTAATCCTATATAGTTTCTTATTGGTGCAGTGTATCACAGAATTCTATGGGTCATAGAATTCAGCCATTAAAAATGGATCACCAAAGGCCACATGCCTGCCTCCATTTGCTCAGCTTTTTCTAGGATGCATTCCAGACCTCTGGAACTTCTATTAAAAATATTTTCAATACTGATGTTTCCAAGTCGTTCAAATACAACTTGGTATTTTCATCTGTATTCTCTAAATGTTCCTTCAGTGATTTCCAAAACCGACTCAAATACAGCTAATGGGCGAAGAAACAGTATATATGTGTACCAGCAAGATGTAGATATCACAAGCGAATATGAACTTCCCAGTGGGGTTAAGAAAAAAGGCAAGAACATGTTAAATCATACAAGGTGTTGGTTATATTGATCTCTTAGCTAAATTTGTATGAAGTGATAGCCTGAGCACTTGGATATCCATTACGTTGATTGCATTTTTGATTGATGCAGATATATCAATTGCATATTATGTCATTAAGTTGTTTTGAAAAAGGCTCTACTGTATAAGAATATGCTGTAAAGTGCTCAGTGTCTTATCACTTACCTGAATTTATCTAACTTCTGTATATAAAAAAAAATCAAAGCATGAAAAGAAATCTGATACTTTCTGCTGATTGGTTTAATTTCTTTTCTTACCCTCCTACCTTGGTAGATTAAGTAATTCTTTGCCTGCTTAACTTGGTGATCTTAATGCATATCTGTCCTCCAATGGAGAAAAAAAAATCTCTTTCACACTATATAATACGGATGTTAGAGCAGTACTGCATTTACTGAGATGCCTTGCCATACTGCTTGTTGTAACACTTCTTTGAATTGCTATTGAGTCCTTTTCATCTTTCTGTAGTAACCTCAGATGAGAGCAACAGAACTTGGGGAAGAAGCACAGCTTGTCAGCAGGAAGAATTTGAAGATGTGAAGCGAAGCTTTAAAAGGAGAGGTTGTACCTGGGGGCCAAACTCGGTTCAAATAAAAGAGCGTACAGATTGTAAAGAGAGGTATGACTGCTGTGTGACTTGGGGAATACGCATTTTTATATATTGTGTCTAAATGTGCATATTTGGGGAAAACACTTCAGTTGAACAGCTAAGCAAATCACATGAAAACTAAAACTTTTGCTATTCTTTATTAAAAGTCCTGGACATTTAACAACAAGTTCATCTCAGGCTGAACTTTGCAAAATTCTCTATGCGTGTGTGCGCCTAGGGCACTGTCTTACTAGTCACGTGGGCTGGGAGGAGAGAGTATATGAAGAGATGCTGCTGAAGTGTTAAGCTCGGTCACGATGGTCAGACAAGCACAGGGATCCTTTCCTCCCAAAGCTCAGAGGCTTTCCCGAGCTGTGCCCTTTGGGTTAGCTAAAGGACTGTGCAGTTCCCTACAGCCAGCCTTTGTACAGTTTTTCCTAGTACTGAGGACTTGTCATATATGAACAAAAACATATAAATTTTGAGGGGGTGATTGAAAGCACACTGAAAATTTTGAAGTGCTTTTTCAACCAAACCTCAGTGAAAATGAAATGTAAAGGGCTATTTATGTATGAGGAGGCCTTGCCCGTAGTCAGACCATTAGTTCATCTAGCTCAGTGTTGTCTATCTGACTGGTAGCAGCTCCCTGGGATTTCAGTCGGGGGTTCTGCCCAGCCCAGCCTGGAGATACCAGGGATTGAACCTGGGACCTTCTGCATGCAAAGCATGTGTTCTATCATTGAACCACAGCCCTTCCCCAATAGAACAGGTCATGACTGAAAGCTGATTCAAAAGTCATAGGAAGAAGAGGAGTGTACACATGTAAGGGGGCATTGCTTGTTTTAAAGCACCCCTCATCAAAATCTACCTTCTTGTTAGCTTTTAACATATTTTTGACATGGGGTGCCCTTGAACAGCAACTCACTCTGCATTGCACTCAAGATCAGATCTTGTTCAACAATGAAGCAGGTAGGAAAGATAGGGGGAGCACATTGCAGCATCTAAGCTCCCAGTCAGATGGGAATGCAGTGTTAATCGGTAAGCCCCTAATTTGCTCTGAACTGTTTATCACTCCGATGATGCCAGAAGTTAGTTGTGTGGAAATCGGAGGTAGTTCAGAACACAGAGCTTGTACAACAGTGCTTCCTTTTTCTTCAATAATGACAAATAACTGTACATGACTTACCCCCTCTGTTGGTCTTATTAAGCTGCCTACATCTAGAGATGTAATAAATGTAATAAAGGTGTAAGAAGCTGTGGCAGCACAGTCTGAACTCATTTGGGATGAAAGTAAGGAGGACAGAGTAGAGGTGAGCTCATTTGAAAACATCCGTGGATTTTACTTAATGCAAATGTGTGAATTTCTGAGGCTTGATGTCCAGAACTTAAGAGAAGTGGGATGGGGCAGTGGGGTGGGTGAGAGGATTGAAGATCTATAGTTGGCTCAGAATAGTTCAGATTAATTGTGAACAGAGTACATCTATTTTGTTTTTTACTTGCGACAGAAGCATAGAACCATCAATTTCAGGTATCTGCAGCGTAGCTATTAACTACTGGCCCTGAATGCAGAAAATGAATGTTACCCTTGTTCTTCTAAAGCAGAGTAGAAAAATAGATAGATCAGACTCCTAATTAATATTGGGATAGAGAAGGTGAGATTTCTCAGATAAATCAGCTGTCTTTTTCTGTTGAATCTTTGCTCAGATCCATATTTATCAGATGTAGTTTCTCAGTAAAATGTTTACGCATCTTGCTGCTTTGTCCTCTGGTCAAGACTCTACTAAAAGAATCTCATTCAGTAGGAATGTACCTTGCAAATTTGGCATGTTGCCAGACTAGATTTTATTGCTCTTTGCTTCAATCGGTGCCCATTAGACTTTAAGCTCCCTAACTTGGGTTCAGGAATAGTCAAGGGCTTTTCTTGCTGCTGCCTCTTCCTCATCCTTTCAATTCCAGGATCAGAAATAATCTCTTGACTAGTGACTAGGCTTTTTAAAGTGGTGGCTCTTGATTTGGTAGGGAGAGCGCACCTGTCCCTATTCCCCCACCCACCTACTCCCAGTGTAGCACCTTTTTAGTGACTGTGTGCTGATAGTTCACTGTCTCCGGGCTCACAATCTTTTAATTCTTTCTGCTACATAAACCACATTGAGAACATCTTTGTTGAAAAGTGGTTATATATAAATGCAGTCAATCCTCATTAACTGTGGGGGTCACATTCCTGGAAAACCCCGCAGTAACAGAAACTGTGGTTACAGAATCATTGATCCCATGGGGGAAAATGGGGTTAGGTTTCCGCGGACCCTCTTTACTACATGGTAAATGAACTTTATGAACCTGAATCTTACTTGAATGGTGAATGAAGATGCTAGGGGGGTGTTGTAATATTGTGAACTTTTCAACTGTGACTTTCCACTCAATGGCCTTGGGTGATGGAGACTTCAAGCTTTAAGAGCAAGTCGACTCCTTTAAGGGGGGGGGCTGGGCTTCCAGTGACCTCTCTGTATGCCCACCCTGGTTACCATAGCAACGGGCCACTGGTGTCCTAAAAAGGTGTCCCTCCTCCCAGATACTTTATTTGAATCAGGAGCACAGGCCCCTGCTCCTAACAAAGGCTTGTTGTCACTCGGAAGGATGTAAGTAAGCAATTTCTTCTTGTGGCCCTTAGTGAGATTTTTCTGTCGTCACTGGGGATTTGAGGCATGAGGGCAAAGATGCATGGGCACTAAGAGAGACCACCTGTGTGGCAAAATGGGTTATGCTTTTATAGAAGTGGATAAACAAATCCATGGGATCGGAGTCAGCGGAAAATGAGAATTGACTGTATTTTAAATAATTTTGAATAATATTTCATAGTTTTTTGTTCAAAAGAAAAGGTGGAATAAAAATGGATGAAAATTAAGTAGTTGCATCCTTTTTTCTTTAGTAATATCCAGAACTAGAGTTTAATGAAGCCAATTTTTCATAATGCAGTTTTAATATAAAAATTTGTGTATAGATCTACATCTATTTTCCTTGTTTGTTTTTCCCTCTGTACTATGGCTTATGTATTTAATAAATTAATCTAGGACTGCAGCAAATGTCAAAAGATATACTATTATGCAGGAAAAAATTATATCCTACCCAGTTCATAATTAATCTGTGGAACTCCTTGCCACAGGATGTTGTGGTGGCACCTGTCCTAAAAGGGGATTGGACAGCTTTAAGAAGAAGCAGTGCATCACAGGTTACAAGTTATGATGACTGTATGCAGCCTCCAGGTTTTAGAGGTAGTCTGTCTCTGAATGCCAGATGTAAAGGAGTGGCAACAGGATACTTGTTGTCTTGTGTATCAACAGATACGGTATATTGTTTTTGTGTGCTCCCAGAGGCATCAGGTGAGCTACTGTGAGCTACAGGAAACTGAATTAGATGGGCCCTTGGCCTGATCCAGCAAGGTCCATTTATGTTCTCTTTGGCAAACAGAAAGCACTTCTGTTTATGCAAAAGGGTGATTGTGCTGGTATTCGCTGATTTCCCTTAACGTTGCAGCCCACTACACCTCATACCACCCAATTCCAGGGGGTCCAGTGGTTCTCCTGAGTATATTTTTCAGGGGACGGGTTGGGGAGGTTTGCTTCCATGAGCTTTCTTCTGCACGCATTCCTTGGCATATAACCCTCTGTGTTGTTCGTTTTTTCTTTATTTTATCAGTAGAAGCATGCTATTTTCTTCATGTCAAATTGCTTCTCTGATTTTCAGAATAAGACCCCTCTCAGATGGTAGTAGTCCTTGGTCAACCCTTTTGATGAAGAATCAGAAAGGTGTTCCCTTAGCTTCTTTGTTCCTGGACCAAGGTGAGTGAGTATTATGAATCACAATTTTAATCAGTTTATGTGGTCCATTGGACTCTGTTTGCTATATTTTAACGTTTTTAAATTTATATCTGTATTTTTAATGTTGTAAGCCGCCTTGGGTGCCCTGACTGTGGGAGAAAGGCAGGGTATAAATTCTTCAAATAAATATATAGTAGAGTGGTACAGCACACAAAATAGTGCTGTAGTAATGATTAAACACTCAAAATTTAACAAATTGAAGAGTTGCGAAATGTTTCATGGCCAGCAGTTACTCCAACATGTCTCGGATATACGGGTAAGGACACCATGTGAAAAGCAAAAAAAGCAAAAAATCTCTTTGAAGTTCAAACGAACCTACAAACCGGGCGCGGGTTTCCTATCAGGCAGCCACGCACGGGCAGAAACATTAAAATCCAAAGAAGAGTAGCACCCCAACGTTTCGTTCCGTACTCGGAACCTATTCATGGGAGATCATACGATCAAGATGGTATAGCTGACTGTTCATTTTCAAGCTTTATTTTTAAATAGCAGAAAGCGTCTGTTGCGAGAGAGCGGTTTCCCGCGCTTTCTGCTATTTAAAAATAAAGCTTGAAAATGAACAGTCAGCTATACCATCTTGATCGTATGATCTCCCATGAATAGGTTCCGAGTACGGAACGAAACGTTGGGGTGCTACTCTTCTTTGGATTTTAATGTTTCTGCCCGTGCGTGGCTGCCTGATAGGAAACCCGCGCCCGGTTTGTAGGTTCGTTTGAACTTCAAAGAGATTTTTTGCTTTTTTTTGCTTTTCACATGGCGTCCTTACCCGTATATCCGAGACATGTTGGAGAAATTGAAGAGTGCTTGAATCTTCACCTTAGACCAGAGGCTCCCAAACTGTGACCCACCACACCCCTCTTCTTCCTCAGGGGAGTTCACAAAACCTGAGGGTGTTTTTGAGGGGTGAGGATTGTGTACTTGAGTTTTCCATTGTTGATTGTATTGCTTCTCTTGGCCAATTTCATACCTGGCCAATTTCATACCTGGATGACAATTTCATACCTGATAAGGTAGTAAAGAATAAGCCACTTTGCTTCACAAATGATTTGTTGTGTGAGCAAGATATGCGTTCCAAAACCAATGCTACAACATTCTATCAAATATCTGATGTCTTCTTTAATTTAATGTTTACTGAAAGCCAGCTTGGGTAAGCCAACAACTGCTCTGATAACTTATGGTTACAAGTCATAAGCAACCTCCTGGTTTTAGAAGTAGGTTTTCTCTGTGCCAGGTGCAAGGGAGTGACAACAGGAAACAGGTTATCTTGTTGACTGTGTGCTCTCGGAAGCATCTAGTGGGGCCACTGTGAGATACAGGAAGCTGGACTAGATGGGCCTTTGGCCTGATCCAGCAGGGCTCTTATGTTCTTATGGATAGTAGAAACTGAAGTTTATAAGAGTGGTTGGAAAGCCTCAAAAAAGAAATGTTTCTTGCCTATGACTTTGTATGTTTTCTATAAGATGTAAGGGGCCACAATATCCAGAGACAGACAAAGCCATGTTCCATCTAGTTGTCTAGTATCCACTATTACTAGCAACAATTCCTGATTCAAGTCTTTGTAGTCTCAACCTGATCCTGAGATATTTTAAACGGACAGTTTGAGGATTAAACATGGAGTCTTCTATATGAAAATCATGAGCTTTCACACCAAGCAGCAACTCTGTAATATTTATTTGTTGTGGAAGTGTTCTGGGAAGCCCCACGAGTGTTGATAAAAGCAGGAAAAATAAAAGGGACAACACAAAAAAATCCATATCTTATTATATACTGTATGCAGCAATTGTATTATGAATAAGCACTGCATTCAGGGCGCAATCCTCCATAGCTCAGGAACGTAAAGTGCGTTCGTGATGCCTTGGGAGTAAGGGAGGCCGGCACGGAGGCTGGCCACCCTCACTCCGTCACCGGAACACCCGGGTGGCCGTGGGAGGCGGGAAGTCCGGATCCAGCGAGGGAGGGGGGGCCATTGGCCTAGCCGACCTGGGGGGGGGAGGGATGGCTCCTGCCATATCCCCATTCCCGGCGGGCCGGCTAGGCCGTTACACGGTCTCCTCTAGCTGGCAGAAATCCGAGGAGGCCTATTGGCCCAGCCCCAATTTACACCCGGGGAAGGGGACAAGCGCCCCCTTCCCCGAATAGACCCCTGGCCCGCTGCTTGGCGGGCAGCCTAGGGCTCAGTATCGGGCAGGCAGCCCTAGGCCGCCAGCCGGATCCTTACACAGGATTGCTCTGTCAAAGAAATTCACCATCAATGTAGGCCAAAGAAGGCTAATAGACGTAATAGATATATAAAAAATGCCCCAAAACTGCTTTCAGGTGCTCCAACTTGAAGAGCAGTATTTACATAAGTAAGTAATCCCTGTCTAAATTGAATTGCTGCTGACTGGTTAGGGTTTCCATTTGCCTCTTTAGGTTAAAAAAAAAACACCACTATATGACATTGCTTTTTATTCCCTATTTTTGACTGTGCAGAGACATTAGAGAGTGACTAAGATGTCTGTAACTTCATACTTGTAGTGAAACAACAATGTTCTATTTGAATGTGTATTGATATCTCAGTATTGTGTCTGTACAGAGCAGAGGCTTTCCTCTGAAGGTATGGATGCTAAGCGACCAAAGCAATTAAAATTACCAAATCAAGCCTACATTGATCTACCTCTTTGGAAGGATGATCAAGGATTAAATTCTGCAGAACAGGAGGGCTTTGAAGAAGGAAATTCAGCAAGTTCTGCAAATAGCACTCCACAAATGACTCCCACAAACAGTCTCAGCAGAACGTTACAGAAGAAGAAAACTGACTCTGTTTTATATGGATGTGCTGTCCTCCTTGCTTCTGTAGCACTGGGCTTAGATATTAGGGAGTTGAACAGATTGCAGGTTCCAGATGAAGTATTACCCAAGGAGGAAAAGAAAAAGCGTGATGGACTATTCCAACGAGCTTCTAAGTTTCGCAGAAGTGCAAGCCCTGTAAGATTGCAACAGTCAAGAAAAGAGGAGACCCATGTTCCTTCACTATGTCCATCAGCAAGCACAGTAAACCTTCTATCTATGTCTTCTGCTTCCACTAAATGTCTGCTTCAGTGTGACAGTGAAGATACTCTTGGAAGCATACTGCCCAGTAACCAGGATGCTCCTGTTAAATGCTTTTTGTCTGAAAGCCTTGTTAGCAAAAAAGAACACACAGCCAAAATTAATCCTGCTTTAAATCCTAATTTGCCATCTCCCACTCTTCCTTTGAAAAAAGGATCTCTGCATTTGGCAAATCTGTCTTCCTCAAATGTGAGAGTTTTGGGTCACAGACGGACTGTGTCAGATGGAAATTCCTGTTACATCACAAGTGAGTACAAAAAAAAATCTCTGTTTATACATGTTATACAGTCAGTCCTTGTTATCCACAGGGGTTCCGTTCCTGGGTGACGCCCCCCCCCCACAGATAACTTGAACCGCAGATGCTGGGGTACTCAATGTGTCCATTACGGGGAGGGGGGGGGCTCCGGAGGCCAGTTCCATATCGTGCCGGCCTGCAAAGCCCTCCTCTCCAGTGCCACTGGAAGTGACTTCTGGTTGACCAGCAGTCACTTCTAGTGGCGTTGGAGAGGCTTTCGGAGGTCTCTGGAGGGCTTTGCAGGCCGGCATAACGTTGAACGAGCCTCCGGAGGCCCCCACGGTGAGTAATGGACACATTGGGTGCTGGACTGCTTCCATGTATAATGAGATACCCGTGAATAATGAGGGCGTACTTGTACAAGTAAAATTGAAACTTGTGTATTTGAAAAATGGAAACTAATGTATTTCATAAGAAATAGCCTATTGCTAATAGGTAGTAAACAAGTAGTGAAAGGTACTTGTTTCTGGTACATGCCCTATCTTGGGACGGTAGGAGCGTGACTGTGGGTTCTACCATTGCTGCTACCACTTTCACTATCTCTGTACAACACAGGTTATGATGGCAATGTTTTTTGTTTTTTCTTAGTGAGAAAAAATACATTGAAGACACAATACAAAATACAGATACAAATGAAACAAAGCAATTGCAAAGAGAAAGTAATACATATCAAGTGTATAAAGATGATATCAAGATACATTCTTCACACACTTTATGAATAAGTCTAGAAAAGGCTTCCAAATATCCACAAATATATCCGTTCATAGTTGTTGTCTGTAAGCCATTTGTTCAAAGATTGATAAAAAAAGGTCTTCAGTCCATTGACTAATAGTACTACTCGTCAATGATGGCAATGTTGCCTATACCTCTGTGGTGCTAGGCTAATGGGGAACATGTATCTCAAAAATGCATGCAATTCTTCCTGTACAGGGGGAACAAAAGAGAGAGCAAGCATTTATAGATATAGCTAGGGCTCAAAAAAGTCTCAAAGATTCTAACAGTAACTTGTGATTTGAGCATTTGGAGTTAGCAATCCAGAGTTTACCTTGTACAGTCAGCATCCTAGCTTGCTGTAACCAGAAACCATTTGCTATTTATTGCACACAAAGTATATACAACTTATCCACATTCTGGGATACAAGTAAACTCTGAGGTTTGATTCAGTTAAGCCTTGTTTTAACCACTCGCTCCTGGTGCTGGTCAGGTGGTTATAGCGTACCTTGCAACTACTAAGTGGAAGGGATTTAAGGATCAGGACCTTGCAGATGTTTTAGCACATTTCACATTAGTTTCTTCCTACTGATTAAACCATTTTATCTAGGTTATATTTTTTGTGCCACATGAAAAGAGCAAATAAGATGCCCTAGTAACTATCCCTCAGATACTCCCTGAAATAGATTTGGTAAATTGTATGCCATCTACCATTTTACTGCTTTCTTGCTTCTGGATTCGCTAAAATGCTAGCCAGGTACCAATAGATATATCATTGTCTTTTATGCTTCGTGTTTATTTCATCATCACAAGGTGGATAGTTATATTTTTTTTACTGTTGTTCTTTACCTAGCTAACGGAATTGCTAGTGGAGCCCATGAGACACTGCACACTCCATCTTCCCAACAAAGAAACAGTGATGTGTCATCTGAAAAGCAAGGAACTGTCAATATTATACCAAGACCTCGACCTTCTTCTTTAAGAAGCAGGCTAGATCCTTGGCAAGCTATTCCACAAAGTATGAAGTCAAGACCTTTTGAGATGGATCATTTAGAGGATGACAGAAGTTCAAAGACTAATTCGTTGACAGACGCTGAGGAGAGAACTAAATCCCATATGCCCTCATTACTTGATATTGATGTAGAAGGTCAGAACAGAGACTGTACAGTGCCTTTGTGCAGGATAAAGAGTAAGACGTGTCGGCCGTCAATATATGAACTAGAGAGTGAATTCTTGTCCTAAGTGCCTTGGGTCTGTTTTTTAATGCCCCTTTTTAAAGAGAAAAAATCAAGATGTGTATGTGTATGCGTGTCTGTACAACAAATTTATGCTGATTTTTCTTAAATTGTGTGATCAATAGTAAGTTTTGTGATCAATAGTGCTACCACTAGATACCGTAGATAAAATATTAAATGTCAAAAGACTATACTGGGAGTGGGAGCATTGCTCTGCTGTTCCATCTATGGTGTTGGTGTTTAACAATATTCAGAATGAATATACTCACATGGAAATCAATAAATGTTTCACAATTTAAATATACCTTTCCCTTCTGCAAAAATGTCAAATACTTTTTTTATTCCAATGTTGATATTGCCTTGTGCATTTTTCCCATTAGCAGTTTGAAGGTCCCATTTAATCAAGGGAGTTTTGCCTGCCTGCAGGTGGCATGTAGAAAAAACCACTCTTGTGAATGTGGCTTTAGGATTCTTTTTTTAAAAAAAACTGCATTTGGTAAATTACTTCAGCATTGGAATCCACTCTGTGTAGTTTTAGGAGATAGCTGTAGATACGAATATTGTTTTAATTTCAACAAATGCAGGATTTACCCGAGTAAGTACTGTAGTCGTAATCAAAGATTGCACTTCCTCCTGAATCCCTAGGAGCTGATTTATCCAGGGTGGGTGGGTTTAAAGGGGCTGGAGAGGAAAGGGAGGATTGGCAAAAATCACACCCCCTCCTCTTGCTGCAGTGCCAGTACTGCAAGCAGAACGTTTGGTTTGGATGCAACCCACAAATGTTCAGAAATAGGCATATTTGAGGTCACAATTTTTCAGTGAAAACTTACCATATTTTGATCTCCATAGACCATCTCCGTAGACAGTAACTTCATTAAAGTATTTAAGAACTTTCATATGAAAGTTCATTGTATACGGGTAGAGATACACTAAAGTTTGTGCATCCATTTGTCTGGTTTTCACTGTGATAAGAGTTCCCTCTTGAGAATTGCTTAGTATTGATCACAATTTCCAAAATGATGTACTTTTGACTGAGATGGTGGGAAAGAAGTTGGGGGTGGGGGTGGGGTGTTTTTAATATAATATAGTTTCATCCACTGTATTTATTGTCTAGAGCAACTGAAAATGCTGTTGGAGAACCTCAGTTTTAGAAACTTATAGTTTTTTGTTTGCTTTCCTGTGCCAATGATCATTATTTGAATTTCCTTATCAGTATATGGTCTAAGCTAAAGCCTTATAAATCTGGCTTATTCAGTGTCAGTAAATGTACAGCAGTTACTCTAAAGCCTTATAAATCTGGCTTCTCATTCAGTGTCAGTAAATGTACAGCAGTTACTTTAATTGTAGTAATTATTTATTGACAAAGATGCATTTGATGTTGATTATGTGAGCAATTTAACTTGCAGCTAGTTTTTGATTGGTTATAACATCACAGTATTTGTTTTAAATGAATTGTTGAAGGCATTTTAAAATGTTGAGGCATTACTAATATGTAAAGTTGGTGGTTTTCAGATATTCTTTTAAAAATAATTCATAATGCAGTTTGGTAGATTTGCATATACCACAGAACTACAATTGCCCACTTCCATGTTTAAGCAGTAATTTGTACTCTGAGTGGGAGGGGAGGGGAGCAAGAACTGCTCCTCTCCTGTGGACTGTTCTGCTGCTACCAAGTGGAACTTCTTTTTGCTTAAAGGGTAGTCCCCACTAAAGCATCCCTCATAAGAACATAAGACGAGCCCTGCTGGATCAGGCCAAAGGCCCATCTAGTCCAGCTTCCTGTATCACACAGTGGCCCCACCAGATGCCTCAGGGAGCACACAGCCAACAAGATAACCTGTTTCCTGCTGCCACTCGCCTGCACCTGGCACAGAGAAAACCCACTTCTAAAACTAGGAGGTTGCTTATGGCTTGTAACCTGTGATGGTCTTTTCCTCCATGAATCTGTCCATCGTGAGAATCTTTTTCTTTATAATGCAGCCACATTGCCAATACTGGGTAAACTGAGATGGTTATTAGATGTGGGGTGGAAAAGCCTAAAATTCAGAAAGCAAGGATGAATTTTGACTAGAAATTTGGGAAAAGGCTTCAATAAAGAAATATACCATTTTAAAGTAGCTTCTGAGAGGGGGGAATCATAAGGGCTTAAGGGTAAGAAAGCAGAGTTCAATGTATTCCATCTACATCTAACTAGACTTATTTCCTATTGTAGGTTTAGACATTTTAGACAGGCAACATATTTTCAGCTCATGTTTCAAATTCCAGTCCACTCCTCTCACACTTTCTTTTTTCTTTGACAGTGCTCTCCCTCCCTCCCTCCCTCCCCATATTTCTTCCTTCTCTGCTTTCCTTTTTTCCAAGCTCTGACCTCTGCTCTGACTCCATCTGACTCATATAGGGAAACACTGATTCCCCCCCCCCCATCTTTACCCAATCCTGGCCAGTTTTAAGTTTCATTACCCCAAAGTAAAGTCTTTAGCTTACCATTTCCCTAAAACTGTTCCTGGGTTGACCTTGTAACCTAATAAGGACATCTTTTTCTTAAGCAACTATTTTACAACCCAGAACATAATATATACATAAAATGGAGGAAATTGGTGCATTCCTTCACAGCTGCTAATTAATTTTCTGCCTTCCTGCTTTACGAACTTTGAAATAATGTTGGACAGGTTCTAAATAGCCCAGTGCAAAGGAGGAAAGTGTTCCATTCATCGAGAGAGGGGTTGCCCATTCTTGTTCTCTGACTGCACTGTTCCAATCTTCAGGAACAGCTTTTCAAGCGGCATGAAAAGCGACAGTAAGGAGAGGGGCTGAAAAAGCCCCTCCATGCTCAGCCCTTGCCCTTCATTTCAGATCTTAAAAATAAGGGGTCAGATTGTGCATTGTTAAACACTCATTGTGAACATTTACAGAAGGAAGCCAAGTGCTGAATGCGCAGTCCCCAATTCCAAACTATAGGATGCAGTCTACATCAGGGGTGGGCAATTAATTTTCCTAAGGGGCCACATGAGAAAGTGGGACTGTTGTGGAGGGCCGGACCAATAGGCTGAACGCCCGCTCCACAGTGCCTGCGTGCCCCCCCGGACATTCTCTTACTTTCATTGGCTGCTCCGTCTCTTCCTTGCAACAGATGCTATAAGCAGCAGCATGCTACTTATAGCGTCTGTTAAAGGAAGACTTGGAGTAGCTAAGGAAGGTAAGAGAATGGCGGGGCGGCACGTGGGGCGGCATTATTTTACCTTAATCAGCTGCTCCATGTCTTCCTTTAAACCTCATGCTGGCCTGTCAGGGACAGCCAAAGGGCCGGATGTGGCCCTGGGGCCGTACAATGTCCAGGTCTGGTCTACATTCACTCAAGGTTCATAGCAAAAGTCTTAATTCTAATGGACTTCACTTGCAGTAGCACATTATATTTCCCGATTGCAGCATATAAAATAATTCCTTTTTTAATTTGTAAAGCGAGGAAAATAGTCTAACACAGGGGTTCTTTATGATTACAGACCCCCAATGGATTGCTTAATATGTCCCCAGAACCCCCTTCACTAGACTCAAAATCATCATCATCACCAGTCCTATCAGGTACCAGTATGACTTCAAAAGATGTCAATAGCTTGGTTTTACTTTATATATAGGTAGGAGAAGAACACCTCAATCCATATTGATAATGGTGATAGTTAATCTAGTCTAACAACAAGATCAAGTCCCATACCCCATCATTTGGTTCCCATATCCCCCCTGGTTAAGAATCCCTGGTCTAACACATCCTCCCTGAAAAGGAAAGTGCAGGCATTTCCATGGACTTGAAGTATTGCCTAGCCATAACTTGAAAGGCGCATAGTCTGCTCGTTGTAATTTGCATGCTTTTTGTATAGCAGCTTGTGATTTAAGTTATATTTGTTGTTCATTTCTGTTTCTCTTCAGTACTTTGTGTAGGTCTATGAGTTTTTTCTTAAGTACAGTAACATTTGACCACTTATCAAATGCTGTACAGTACTTCTAAAATGTCCCTTTAAATCAGGTACAGTTCAATTGAAGTTTAGAACTTTATCTCTCTTTTTTTTGCTCTTTATATGAAAGGAGCGCACACAGCTGTAGGAAGGTTTGCATAAGTCTTGCATGTAGTCTGTATGTGCATATTTTTTATTTTGAAGATAACCACTAGAGGCTTGAAGACTGTGTGTGTGTGTGTGTGTGTGTGTGTGTGTGTGTGTGTGTGTGTGTGTGTGTGTGTAACTTTTTTTCTAAGATGAGAAACGTTTTGGATTATGCAGCAAAATCATCCTGTGATGACCTCTGTGTGCCTTCACCATGAATCTCTCAGGTCTTGCACTCAAATGTTGTGTAAATGTTTGTAAAACCAATTTAAATTTCGTTTTTGGAGGCTATGAAGCTTCCTTATATTAAATCAGACCATTGGTCCATTGAGCTCATTATTAACACTGTCAGAGGCTCTCCAGGATTTCAGACTAGGGTCTTTTCCTAGCCTTCCCTGGAGATGCCAGAAATTGAACCTGGCACCTACTACATGCAAACCATGTGCTCTGCAACTGAGCTGTGGGCCCATCCTATTCTACACTTCATGTTGAATTATGCAGTTGAGCAGCACCAGCCATCCAAAATGGGTTTGAATGTATTGTTCTCCAGGTTCTGGTTTCTTGATAAAATATTGCCAGAAAGGTGTCTGCCTGCCTATCTATGCTTAATCTCCCATCTATGTAGGGGCAGTAAGTATGTCTAAAGAAACAGACACGCATTCAACTCGAAGAGAGAAAATATTGTTTGTCTCCAATAAAAATACTTCTTATGGTGAACATTTTAAATTCTAGTGCAATGTGTTTTGTATTTTACCATCCAGCTGCCTCTTCTAGCTTCTTTGTTATAAATTAAGAGAACACGATCACAGGGTTCCCCATTCACACCCATTAGGTCTCTCTTTTGGCCCACTAGATCACGAATGCACGGTAACGTTGATGTTGAATGCACGGAACATTGATGCTCCTTTAGTTGCTTTGGTGGAAATTTAAGAAATTTGCACATGTCCCTTGAGCTTTGAGAGCATTTTGTAATTGCTGTTAAGTAGGCTTTATTATGTTACAGGGGAAACTTCTAATTTATTACACCTGGAAGGAATTGCAGGCTTAATTTCCACCAAAGGTGGGTGTAATCCCCTTCTGCATTGTTGTGTTCAGGAAATAAAGATAATCTCACTTTTCACTAACATTATTTCAGGGGCATAAGTAAAAAAAAGTGCTCTAATTCCAGAGACATCTTTCTAAGGCACCTACTGATGCTATTGGAACATTTGCAGCATGCAAGTAAAACACCCCTTTCAATGCAAACTGGAATGCAAGTTTGCATTGCCAAGATATCCAAATGTGTATCAGTTCAGTAGTGCATCCTACAGTTCATAATAGCTTTCAAATCTCACAATGCTAGCTTAGTTTATAACTGTACACACCTAGTCTGTCCACGCATCACTTTGATTCTTTGTAGTTTCTGTGCAGTCCACATAGTGGAGTTCTACACATGTGCAGAGCTAACGTCAGAAACTACCAGAGCTTTGTCAAGCATTCTGTTGCTGCTCTCAAATGAAGGGAAACCACATGAGCAGTGTGTGCTTTGAAGCAGGAAGAATTCCAGGCCATTCAGTTCCTTTTTGACCATCACTGAAGCAGCATTGCCCTTTATTCCTTAGAAAAAAATCTACAGTTTTCATCTTTATTCTATATGTTACGTTTTACAAATATATATGTTTTTTTAATAGTGTTAGGTTAGTTAGATCTGCCTGCTGGGAGGATCTTGAGGGCCAAAGGTCATACATATCTTAATATGTGTGTCTTCCTCTGATGCTACACTTGTATAGGAGACCCTGACACCTTCCATCATTTTAACCCTTCCAGTTTGCTCAGTAGGCACTTGGCTTCAGGTTAATGCAATAAGGGAGCACCATAGCCAGTATTGGCTGTGCCAGGGAATTTCCACCATCACGTGTTTTGCTCAACAATCCCAACCACTGCTAGAAATAGATGCCTTCCTTGAAAAAGGTGCCAGTGAGCTAGTGCCTCTCTGTCAGTGTCATTGAGGTTTTTACTTGAGGTGGTACTTGGTACAAATGGGAACAGGTGGTCTGCATAATATTCTAGAGCAGGGGTTCTCAACCCCTTTGCGGCCAAGTACCACCCCCACGGTAGCTGCATACCACCAGAACCACCCCTCTCCTGCTGCATACCACCAGAAGTGACTGGCGATGACATCATTACTAGTTACTTGTAAGGGGGTCTGTGGTGGGGACCCTGGCAACGGGGTGTCAAGGGCTGACCCCGAGTCTTGGGGTGCACTGGGCTCTGTGGAGACCTCCAGTCCGAGCCCGCAGGGGCATATTGGGATGCCTTAGAAGAGGCCTCAGAGGGACCCGAGGGAAGGTGGTTGCGGCACCCGGTTCCTCCTCAGGTCTGTTGCAGGAGGCTTGCTTGGCTGTCGCTCCTGTTCTCCAGCCAGCCGGCCCACAACTGACTCATCCTTGGCCAGGCATCCCTTATATACCCCTCCCGGCTCCTTATATATCCCTCCCAACTATCCCCTCTGCAAGTCTGGTGCCAACTGTTAAATCTTCAAATACTAAAATTTGAATTCAGGAGGCAATCCTCAAAGGAACTGAGGGGTTGTGTATTTTTCCTGTCCTTGAGGCACATGGTATACATTGAGTTTCCCCTACTCAAGATGGGGTAGAATACTCAACTAAGCTCTAGAAGCTTCTGAGGTAAGCAGTGGCATAGGGACACCTCCATGGGGGCCGTCGCTATGACACCCCTGGGGCGTGATGTCACAAGCCCCACCCCTGCACTGGATTCAGCGGCAATTCGGCAGCGGCGATGAGAAAACACCCCTGCCATTTTTTCAGTTGTTTAGGTCATTTGCAGGGCGGGCAGGTGGGCGAATCCTGTCACCGCAAACGGTCTAAAAGTGGCTGAAAAACTACAGGGGGTGCTTTTTTATGTCGCCGCTGCTGAATTGCCGCCGAGTCCAGCGGCAATCGCACCCCCGCCACGTGTTGCCCACCGCTCCCCTGTCCCCCTAACTATGCCTCTGGAGGTCAGTTCTGCACATGTGCAAAGCTCCACTATGTACGTCAGTGCAGGTGACCACTTGAAGAACTTATTGTTATAGGCAAGCAGCCTGTCCATCTGAATTATGAATCTCTTAGTAGAAGAGTAAATAGCCTGTGAAGGATAGACTCTCTCAGTCGTGTCTCATTACTAAGCTGCGGGGATGACTTAATATATCATGTTTGCGTGTTCTGTACAGATGTTAAAATGATTTATAGCTTCACAAGTAAAATAAAAGTGCCCATTTGCAGTTTGTGCAGTTAGTCCAGTATTACAGAGGAAACTTTTTGTTACTCTTTTGTTCCCCCTAGGCATACTGAAATGTGGCACCTGTGTACTGTGACAAGTAAAATGCATCGAAAGGAAAATGTGGTTCTTCAGGCGGGCCTCAGCACCTCCAGCACCCATCCATGTTCACTAGGTAGAAGTAATGGCTCTGTCAGACTTCTAGCACAGCTCTGCATTGCCAGTCTGTATTTAGCACTCTTGCCTTGGTAAAGAGAGATTGTCTGTACACACTGTCATTCTGGAGTTGTACTCTTACCTGAGTTTCAGGGCTCCTTTATCAAATTCCGATTAAAGGGGCCGGGAGGGGGGGGAATTATGTGAAAAGCAGGTGAATTATTTGAATATCTGATTTTGAAGTGTTCAGTGGTGTGGTAGATTCAAGCCTGTATCTGCTTTTGCTGCTAATATAACTCTCTAATAATCAGAATTAGATTGTGTTAAGCTTATCAGCCACTAAAAATGTTTAAGGCTGCTATTTGGAGTGAGCCCCATTGACCTCAATTGGACTTGCATCTGAGTAGACAAGCAAAGGATTGTGCTATAAGTGTGATCAAACTGATTGCAACATGAAGTCATCATGGTTTGCATTCAACCTACAATGGCCACGTAGGTCGAACAGACACAGCTTCCATATCCTCTGACTACACACCAGGGAATCCACACACCCAGGGACAAGTTGCTGAGTAATGTACCAGTATATGATATACCGGTACATTACTCAGCAACTATATGCATGTATGAATTAGCCCATTTTCTACACTTGAACAACAACAATGCTCCTTTTAATTTACTGAAGCTGAGTTGTCAAATCGTACTGAGAATTAGTTAAATCTGGTAGCACATAGACCTTTAGTTACAGTTCAGTACACACTATAAGTGTCCAGGTGAAGCTTTCTTTGAATAACCTGGCCATTTCTTCTTTTTCAATTAACTATATTTTCAGTTACAGTCATTTTGTCCTCAGTAGCATCCTTAGATCATCTTAGTACCACCAGAGGGCAGTGCTGGATTGTCTTAATTTTGATTCATTTGTGGTTATATTCCCCAGGAACTTGGAGTTTAGGTCAAATCTAAAATGTACGTGAAAAATACAGTACCTGTATCCTGTTACCACTCCCTTGCACCTGGCATACAGAGAAAGCCTACATCTAAAACCAGGAAGTTGCTTATGGCTTGTAACCTGTGATGGACTTTGTGCATATTGCAAATTCTGGTTTGGAGCATTTTAATTGTAACATGAAACACTTTTGATTACAGTATCCCTCATGTTTCAGCCTTACCATTCTTCTCTTCAATGTTGGATATCTTATATCACATGTGAAACTCCAGGTGAATTGCAAGATAAATTATGGAAAAATTTGGCACTCCAGCCTAATGGGGGAGGCTGCCCCTTTAAAAAAAAAAAAAAAAAAAGCTCAATCCCTCCAATCAGCTGTTTGGTGGGGAAGTGGGAGGAGCCTGGGGTGAATCTAGCACATGCTCCTCCTCACAAACAACATATCACTAGGGTTTTAGTTTTTAAATGGGTGGGGGGGGGACTCTGAGTGTGCAGGCCTGGCTGCTGAATGGAGAGGAGAACCATATGTGTACTGTCTAGCTGTGCATGTCATTCTCTATTGAGCTAGCTAGGGATACGTGCCAGTCCTGCATCCACATGTGCAATGCTCCAGACAGGATTGGGACAGAAGTATGCATCACTTGCCCCACAGGAATAATTTCTGTCCACTAACGCAAAATTGCCAGGTGCTGTTTGATGTTTTTGCAGGCTAAACATTTGTTGAAAATGCATAGCAGGAAAGCACAATAAGTGGGAGCCCACCAGAATTACATAATTTTAAAAACATTTCTTCATTTATTGTTCATGAGATATGTAGTCTAGCATAATGGACACAGAACAGCAACAATTCAGAAAATATAGCTGTTGGAGGCTTGCCCCCCAATAAAGCATTCAAGGGTGCCTTACACATTGAAGAAAGGCTTTTCCACTTGTTCAAGAGCCTCCAATTTTGCCACTTTCCCATTTTCACTGCAGCAACCCCCCCCCATAATGCCCTATTCTATGCTATCCTGATAAACATTCCACACACAAGTGGTTTTGGTGGGTAGAGGGGGCTGCAATGAGGAGGACGAGGGGGCAGAAAAGCTCCATTGCACAAATGGAACTCCATTCATGCTTTTCCGAATTGACCTCACTAGTTTTAAAATACTGTTGAATGAAATTACTGTTAAGCTATTTCTTTTTTTTTTTTAATAAAATGTCTGTATTTATTATGTGTCCAAATGCAATGAACATTTGCTTTAGTCGAGCAAGGTTGCAGACCTTTGCTTTCCCTACAATACTAGCTAACAACATCCCTATATTTTTGTGCCTGTTCCTCATTAGCTGCTTTTATTGGTCAGAGCTCTTCCGCTGTTGGATTTGATTGTATGTCAGTTGTTTCAACTAAAGGAAAGTAATTGGAACATTTCTGTCTAAAAAAGAAGTGCTTTGGTGAACAATATGACAATAGTCAGGTGTAATTTTAACATCGGAAAACAAGAGTTCCATTGCAAAAAATTTGTCATAGCTTTCCTTCCAAGGAGTAAGCGTCTTTTAATTTCATGGCTGCTGTCTCCGTCTGCAGTGATCTTGGAACCCAAAAAAGTAAAATCTGTTACTGCGTCCATTTCTGCCCCTTCTATTTGCCAGGAATTGATGGGACCAGATGCCATGATCTTAGTTTTATTAATGTTTCAAGCCAACTTTTGCACTCTCCTCTTTCACTCTCATCTAGATGCTCTTTAGTTCTTCTTCACTTTCTGCCATTAGGGTGGTATCGTCTGCATATCTGAGGTTGTTGATATTTCTCAACAATCTTGATTCCGGCTTGTGATTCATTCAGCCCTGCATTTCTCATAATGTACTCTGCATATAAGTTAAATAAGCAGGGTGACAATATACAGCCTTGCCGTACTCCCTTCCCAATTTTGAACCAATCAGATATACATTTCTGTAAAACGGGGACCAGTTTTCACTGATCTCCCCGCTCCTGCTACAATCCTTCAAACAAACTACATCCCCTGCTATTCCAGTAGCTTTTCAGGAGATGGGCTGTACTCTGGGGTGAGGAGGAGAGATGGGGCAGCATTGTGATGTTGAGCAGAGTTCTGTTTTTGTTCTCTGGATTGAATCCCATGTCCTGAAGCTATCCTTGCTTTATTTAAGTTCGACTCCTCTTTGGCTTATTCAAACAGCTCATTTTTTAATACCTTGTAACAGTATCTTCTATTGCCCACTCTTTGTTTTTAGAGTTGTACTGTGCAAGATGAACAACTCATGCTTCCTGCTGTCAACTCTAGGATCTTAGCAGTCCACCAGAAAGCAACCCAGTCATGGTGATTGACAGTTGATTATCATCTTGTTGAGAGCAGTGCAATTTTCTCATTTTGGAGGAGGAAGAGAAATTACAGAAGCAGAACTAATCTGGGTGTAAACAAGCAAATCTGCTTGAATTCTGCTGTTGGACCAGTCCTTAATGCTTTGGCCAGCTTCTTTGTATTATTCCAGCTGACAACAGATGCCCAATTAAAATGAGATTGCTTTTTAAGCCCCCTGTTATCTACACGTGTTTTTTGAGTGCATTCTCTTCTCTAGGGTAGACTTTGAGCAAAAGGTGGAAACCCTCTCTAGGGTCCTTACAATACGAAGGCTGAAAGCTTTAATGGGCAAAATAATTTACTAAAACTTTCTGAGAAGGAAAACTTGCATCATGGGGCTGAGAGTTAAGGCACACTTACGTACAGTGATGCCTCACAAGACAAATGCCTCGCACAACAAAAAACTCGCAAGACAAAAGCATTTTGCAAGTTTTTTGGTGACTCGCAAGACAAATTTTCTTGCAAAAACAATTTCGTCTTGTGGAACACTCAGCTCCTAAAGCCACAATCTATTCAAATGTTAAAGTATTCAAGAGGGTTAGCAGACTGCAAACAGTACAGCCCGAGGCCACACCGATTATCACCCGACAAATAGCTAACACCAGCAGAGATAAAGGCAAAGCAGAGATAAAACTACCATCCTGAAAAACTTCCCATCCTAGTAGGTGTACTGATTAAGACCCTACCCATTCTTCGTTTTGGCCCGGAAGCAGCAGCAGCAACTCGGCACAAGCTGTCTGCCTGCCTGCTTCGAGTCTCTTACTGACTCACACAGGAGCCGCCCTCACGCCGAGGAAAGCCTCTTCAGCTGTTGCACGGCCGAGAGGTAATGGTGCATTTAGTGGTGCCTGCTCCGCCCCTTAGCCTGGCCGGCACCGCGGCAGGAGGATACTGTAGGCGACAGTTGCACTTGCCATTTGAATAAAGTATTCAAGAGGGTTAGCAGACTGCAAACAGTACAGCCCGAGGCCACACCGATTATCACCCGACAAATAGCTAACACCAGCAGAGATAAAGGCAAAGCAGAGATAAAACTTCCCTTCCCTTCCAGAAACGGTGTGCATTACTAGAGTGGAGCTCTGGGAACTGTGAGTACTGTAAATACTTAAAAGTAAATAGCACGGCAGGGGAGGTGACTCGCAAGACAAAATTATTCGCAAGACAACATGACTCACGGAACGAATTAATTTTGTCTTGCGAGGCACCACTGTATTTATGTTTTGGGGCTGTCTTGGTTCTTGTGTATGAGACTGTAATAGAAAATGAAAAAGAAATTATAAATGCCTTCCCCGTGGACCAAGTTAGTTATCTCAGCAGTTATCTCAAATAAGCAGTATCAAAGCAGCAATATTTCCTCAACTTTTCAAAATTCAGGGATCTTTATTCCCAAATTGTTAGTATATCTACAACCATGTGCTAATTATAAGTCATCGTTAACATCTATTTATAAAGATCTTAACTGATGGCAGGGCCTCAGAGAAGAATTTTATCAAGGGGTACAAAGTTTCTTTTGGGCCCCTTAAAGGGGGAGGGGGCAAAACAGGGTGTGGGGGGGAGGACAGCAATAGCCAGATAAGTCTTTGGAGTCCAGGTCTACCAGGCTTCCCGATGCAGCGCCCAGGTCTACCCACCTGGTAGACCTGGCTTGGTCATCGTTTTTCACTCTCCATGAGGCCGGCTGAAATTCCAGGAAATTTCTGGGTCTCCTCCTTTGGCTCCTGGGCCCCCTTTTTGACCCTGGGCCCCAGTACAATTTACCCCCTTTACCCCCCCTCATGGGCCCTGACTGATGGAGCAGGATGGGAGAAGCAATAGCTTAATGGCACAGAGTCCATACTTCACATACAGAACCACCACCTGGCCTCATCTGAAACTGACTGCCCTCTGAGGTCATCTGATGAGGTTTTGCTCCAGGTTCTGTCACCATCAGAAGTGAGGCTGGGAAGGACTCAGGGAAGGATCTTCTCTGTCGCAGAGAAGGATCTGCTCTGTCAATCTTCTCTGTTGCTGTGTCGCTGTCGCAACTGCCGTGCTTGGCCTTGATCTTCAGGCATGTAAGGCTGCAGCTCTCCCAACTGAGCCAGACCTCCTGCCCAATACCACCAGAGGTACCACCAGAGTACCACCAGAGGTACCCAAAAGTACCACTGGTGGTACGAGCACCACTGGTTAAGAACCCCTGGATTAGATGGATGGTGGCAGCTACTTGAGGTTTTCCAAACCTATCTTCAAAATGTCTAGGAAAGGTGTTAGACTGTGATGCAATATCTGCACTAAGTATTGAGACATTGCAATAAAACGTTTAGTATGCACATTTGCAACAATTTTTCAATTGGAGTTTGAACACTATCTTGATTGTTGCCATGCTTTTGGGGGAGTGATGAGTGAAAGGTAGAGGTGTTTGAAAATGGTAAATACGAAATAAAAACATAACACCACTTTTTGCTAAAAAAAATCTGTGAAAAAAATAAAACCATGTCATTGTGCGTCATTCTTCATCTGCTGACACAACCTATACCACCTACCTAGTACACTTTTAAAGCATTTACAATCGATAAAAAAGGGGAAATTTGGAATAAAAACACATAACACCACTTTCTGCTATTTCATTTTGGTTAAACATCGAAATCTGCAAAAAAATTAAACCGTTTTCAAACACCTCTAGCGAAAGGAAAGATACAAAATACATTGTTATTGTGATATTTGAAACAAGGCACCTTGAATCTCATGACTTATTAGTGACACATCAAGCCCTGGTAAAATGCCCAAGTTAAAGGGAAGTATGTTTGGCAGAATTCATGTTTTTGCTTCCAGCTCTCTCCTTATGTCATCTTGGCAGATGACAGGGCTGTGTGTGTCACTCAAGAAGCGGATGAGGCACACTCTGCGCTGCTAAACACCTCTGCTGTGCTTATCCAAAATGAGAATTTATTCTGCATACAGTCAGAATTGTCCACTGTTTCAGACCATTGTTCAGAACTCAGTTGGGAGGCGTTTGGTCTTTGTGCTTAAAAAGTCAAACCAAAACCAGAAAGCATAAAAATTGCAGTAGTTAAAAAGAACAAATGCTCACTTGCTTTCAGTGTTCTATCAGATGCAGCTCTACAAGATTCCATACTGTGAGGAGCCTGTGAGGAAATGTCAGTTTTGTCTCGCCTACCATCCTGACAAGTTTGGTGTCTCTAGGCAGATCCTTCAGTGGAATGCTTGACTGGTCAAGATACCGGCTGAGGTTTGTTTCCTTTTTGTGCTCATAATTGTACTTTACGAGAGCAGCCCTCAGTCTGCACGGTGGACAGGTAGTGATTTTCTTTTCTTTCGAATGGAACTCTACCAACATTACAGTGGGTCTCCAAATCTTGGAAAAAAAATGTTGACTTACAACCAAAGTTAGCTGCATACTAAGAAGCAGCTGCAGCAGGGGAATCTCTCTCGCAAATGCATAATGAAGGCCTCTCTCTTTAGGCCATAGCAGGCATTTCAACAGGTGTTTGCTTGCTATAATGTATTTGTTAACCTTTTACAATTAATCACACAGTGGCTGATAATTTGCCAGCCATCCCTGCCCTGTGGCTTATCAAATGTTTGCCAACCAACCAGCAATGCAACCCTTACATATGATTACACAGAGCTAAGTCCCATTGTGTTCAATGGAGCTTACCCCCAGAAAAGTGTGCATACGATTGCAGCCTAAAACCACCATCCATTTGCTACTTGACCAAACATATTTAAGTCTTGGGACAAAGATGTCAATGCTTCATGCTTAAGAATTTTGTGTTCACTGGGGATGCATATCTGAATCTACGCACATACATACATACATACATACATACATACATACATACATACATACATATCCTGCTTGAACCCAACAGTTGCTGTCAGCAGTATTGCGACCACCAAAAACTCAAGGTGACTGACGTATTCCACTGTTCGGAATCTCTCTTTGGTACCTTACTCCAGCAAGCACTTGTAGCTCTTTCAATAAGCTTTTTATGTGAACTCTTGTTTGTTCATCTAGCAGCTCTTGCCAGATCTCGCAACTATTGTGAAAGCCAACGGAATGTTGTTGCTTCCATGCCAGGGCGTCAAAACGTCATTAGTCCCTATGAAAACATTAAGCGTCTATTTAAAAGCCAAACCACTTCTACTGGCACCCTGGAGACTTTAATAACATTAATGAACTATATATGTCATAAAAGTCAAATAAAACCTTAATTTGGTAACTCTGGTTGTGATGTTTGATTTTGTCTAGTTAATGATTACAAGTTTATTTCTTGCTCTTTCTTCAATTGCCTATTAAATCTTGAAATAGGTTTCTCAATGTTCCTCTTGTTTGTGTGGTAATCTAATAGAAAACATTTTGGGTTAATGGTAGCATTAATCATATATATTACACTATCATGGATTATAAACATTCTGCATAAAAAGCAGAACACTACAGATTGCTTGGTAGGTCAGGAAGTTTATAATTAGGAACTAAAGTTCTAAAACTTAAACTCTATTTTAAAGGATTGGGGTTTCCCCTCTCCGAATGGGGGAGAGTGCTAGGCTTCACTTTCACAAGTTTTGACATAGCCCAGAGTGGCTTGTAGAGACCTGAATGGCATTTATGCATTCATCATCTTTCTAGTTTGACCAAAAATGGCAGAAAGCATTTTCAATGCTGTACATTCAAAGTAGCCCTTGTTTTTTGTTCTTTTCCCTTTGCAAAGCCTAAAGTGTCACAAACGTGCCATAAAGCATGTTTGCAACGACTTGGGAGTAAGGGCTGCCGGTGTGGAGGCCAGCAGCCCTCACTCCCCCGGAGAACTGTCCCTGTGCCCGCAGGTACAGGTAGGTTCTGCACTGACCAGTGCAGGGGCAGGGGGGAGGTCAGGCAGGGGCATGGAGTGCAGGGGACCATTGGCCAAACCAGGCTGGGAGAGGGTGGGGATATCAGCGGCATGCTCCACTGATATCCTTGGCCCTTTCCCAGCCCAGTTCGGTCTTACTCCCACGCCTTGGATCATGGATGCAGGCCAGCTTCAGAGCTGGCATACATCCAAGGAGGCCCATAGCCCCCAAGCATCCCTACGCTCTCCCGCGAGGTGTTCCCAGGCCACACCAGTGTGGCCCAGGAATGGGCTCAGGATTCGTCCGGCCGCGGAAAGTTGCGCCAGATTGCGCTGTTAACTGTTTCTTTCACTTGTCTCCAAAGAACATGGAGACAATTTCTAGAAAAGGTATCCCCTTTCGGGGATCCCACTTCCATTTCTGAAAAGAGAGAAGTGACAAGATTCCAATCCTAACTCATAACTGCATGGCATAGCGGGGGGGGGGGATTCTCCACATGCATCAGATAAAGATAACACCACTGAAACATCCAGCTGTCCCGCACTCCCCACTATGGCATTTGCCTGACCAGAAGGTGTGCTGTCCTCAGAAGGCCAATGCATGCATGCTGGCGCACACACCTCAAATACCGTACTTGTTTTCCTCAAACACAAAAAAATATATAGAAAATTGACTGAGCATGAATGAATTGTGCTAGGGCACAGTAATTCATGGCTTGCATGGATATCCAACAACAGCTCCCTGGTTAGTAAAGTCGCAGTTGTGATTGAAGTCTCATACACAGCTGCAAGAAATTGGTTGAGCAACCTCCTCAGGGGCCCTGATGGCTTTGAACTACGCATATGGAATTGCTATAGCTTGGCTTAATCTGAGGGCATTTACTAAACAAATGCAGACTGAGAGGAGCAGGAAATTTATGAAAGCAATTGCACGAAAGCAGAGAGTCAATGTCTTCAAAACTGCTTATAAATCTGCTTTAATTTATGACGGCTTGTTTGTGCCTTGAAAGTTAAAATGCCATCTTGCGATTGCATTCCCTTGCACAAACAGGTGCAAAATACCCTTTTGGATGTGTTACATGGTCAATATTTTATTTCAGTTTATTTCCTTTAATTGAAGACATGCAGGAGCAACTCATTTAAATATGTGTACTAAATATGTGTACTTGGTAACAATGGCCAGCGGGTGGCGCAGTGGGTTAAACCGCTGAACCATGAGCTGTCGATCGAAAGGTCGGCAGTTCGAATCCGCGACGGGGTGAGCTCTTGTTGCTTGGCCGGCTCCTGCCAACCTAGCAGTTCCAAAGCATGTTAATGCGGGTAGATAAATAGGTACTGCTTGCGGGAAGGTAAACAGCGCTCTGTGTTCCAGCTGCATGCTACGCACTGTAGCAAAGAGAGTCATGCCAGCCACATGACCACGGAGGCGTCTTCGGACAACGCTGGCTCTTCGGCTTTGAAATGGGGATGAGCACCACACCCTAGAGTCGGACACGACTGGACTTAATTGTCAGGGGTCACCTTTACCTTTACCTTACTTGGTAACAGCATTCTGTTAGTCATACCAGCCACATGACCACAGAAGCGTCTTCGGACAGTGCTGGCTCTTCGGCCTTAGAAACAGAGATGAGCACCGCACCCTAGAGTTGGACATGACTGGCTTTCGAGCAGGGGATACCTTTACCTACTTGGAGCTAAGTGCCTGCCTGGAAGGCAAAGGACTAGACCAGTAACATGACAATTTCTAGGGCTGATGGCAAAAGGCCACAGATCTAGATATGGCTAGGAAGACCATACTTTTTATTCAAAGGCTGTGTAATCAGCCCTTCCTTCCTTAATTGATCTTTGGAGTGTAGCACTCCATTAGAATGGTACTTTGTGGTTAAATGTTAATGACATTTTTATGCAGCCGAAATGGAGATGAAGCTTTCCAATGCTAAATCCTACTGGAACCGCATATTTGATGGTTTATGACCTCAGCCACTTCCCTGGACTCCTGAGTTTGGGAAGAACCAGTGGCGTTTCCATGGTAGGGGTGGCACCGTAAGTCACGCCGCGTCGAGTACCATGCTTAGGAACCGAAACGAGGAGGCGCCGCTGTAGTGAAAAGCTGTCTAAAACCTTTGGTCTGTCTCCATTTTGGATTTCCTGTCTTGGTTTTTCTGTCTGCCTGCCTGCTACAGAGCCCTGGTGATTGGCATATGGCCAGAGGCCTGGGGAGCCTTTCTTTCAGCTGCCTGTTTATTCCTTATCTTCATGTGAACAGTGATACAGCAATTTCTCCCAATTAACTTCCCACACCTGTGTATGGGAATCAGGCGCTTCGTGGATCTGGGAGGGGGAGCGAGGAGTGAGCTCATCTTCGAGAACTTTCACTTAACGTGTTACCTTCTGATTGGTCTGCTCCCCCCTGTCACTCTTCTTACCCCCAAAATGGCATCCATTTTGGGTTCTTCTTTTCATTCTCTAACTGACCTTTGTTGGAGACACTTCTCCCTGTCTATGGCCTGACTTTAGCCCTTGCCTTGGGCGAGCCAGCCCTACACCATCCTGCCTGGGATGGCTGACTATCCTTTCCCTCAACTTGGTGAGTGTGTAGGGACATGTATTAGCTGAGGAGTTATTCCTTTATTATTTTGTGCTGTATTTTAGTATTTGACTGTTATGCCTTTAGAGTTGCAACTTAGTTGCTCTTATCTTTTACCTGTATTACTATGCTGGTTTTGCGTAGCCTAAACTTAAATAAACATCTCTCTTTTTACCTGGGAGTGTTCTTTTGAAACCATGGAGTCTAAGTTCTGAAGCCTTAGAGGCTTGGTTACGTACTACCTTTGTCTGCACGTTGTATCCCCTGGCTGGCTTGGTCAGATAGTCCAGTGGGACCAACGCAGTGGCGTCGCTGGCCCTCCGGGCGCCCGGGGCACGGGTTCCCCGAGCGCCCCCCAGAAGGGCCCGAGCGCCCCCCTAGAAGAGCGCTCCCCCCAGAAGAGCGCTCCCACCCGGCCCCCGCGCCCACCCCCACCACTCTCCTTACCTTCTTCAGCCTCCTCGCCGCCGTCGCCGCCCCCGCGCTCACCTCGGCGCGGCTGTTTAAAAGTCGCGCCGCGGTGAGTGCGGGGGCGGCGGCGGCGAGGAGGCTGAAGAAGGTAGGGAGGGAGAGAGATGGGGGTGGGCGCTCGGGGGCCTCCTACTTCCTCCTCCTTCTTCTTCAGCAGCAGCAGCAGCCGCCGCCGTGCTCACCTTGGCGCGAGTCGGCTCCTTTTCAAATTGGCTGTTCTGCGCATGTGCAGAACAGCCAATTTGAAAAGGAGCCGACTCGCGCCAAGGTGAGCGCGGCAGCGGCGAGGAGGCGGAGGCGGAAGGAGGTAGGAGGCCCCTGAGCGCCCACCCCCATCGCTCTCCCTCCCTCCCTTCTTCAGCCTCCTCGCCACCGCCACCGCCGTCCCCGCACTTACTGCGGCGCGACTTTTAAACAGCCGTGCAGAGGTGAGCGCGGGGGCGGCTGCTGAAGATGGCGCCCCCAGAAGATGGCGCCTGGGGGCCCTGTGGTCTCGGGCCCCCCCAAAGAACGCCACTGGACCAACGGTTCACTCTGCACCCCTTCCCAGTAGCCTGGGACTGGAAGGGATAAGAGGTACCCTGGCTGGTGGTAAATTCTACCAAGTACTATTCCCTTGGTCAGGGATAGTTGTTTTACTTCTCCTGTGGCTCAGGAGTGCCTTCTCTCCCCTCCTTGGTCAGGAGTGGACACCCTAAAACATACAAAGAAGAGACAAACCCCTCTTGCTAAGGTGGCGTGGCCTTGGATTGTGCCAGCATCGAGGCTCGGGGGGGCAAGCCTCTTCGTCACAGCCGCCCCCTCGCTGTTGCAACCATTCCGCGTGAAGAACACGACCGGGCAGGGAGTTCTGCCCGGTCACGTTCTTCGCGCGGAATAGTTGCAACAGCAAGGGGGGGCGGCACCTCCTCGTTTCGGTTCCTAAACACGGTACTCGACGCGGTGTGACTTACGGTGCCGCCCCTACCGTGGAAATGCCACTGGCTCCTTTGTTTGTGGTATCCCTGATACCACAATGGACATCAGCTGTGGGCAGGAAGGAGGTGGTGGCAGACTTGTGGTGAAAGGCATCCTGAATCCAACCCCCCTCAGACCCCTCTCAATCTGCTGCTAATGCAATCCATTTCACCTCACCTCATGGTTGGGCTGGCAGTGTTTGTAAGACAATGGAAAAGTTTCACATCTCCAACAGTCCACACCACTCTCATGATTAAGCTCAATGTAGAAACAACCCAACAGCCATCCAACTAGGTACCACAGCCTCAACTTGGTGACAAAACAAAGGCAGAACCCAACAGGGTAGGTTTCACTTCACTGGCATACAAATAACTCAGTAATTACCTGGGTTTTTCAAACAGGAGATTGGTCAGAGTGGAGGTGGTGTTATCCCAGGTTCAAATGGCTATATTTATTAAAGCTTCTTTTATAGTTGATTCTGCTTATACAGAGGGTTAGCTCAACACAGTTAATAAAGATTCAATAATGGAATAAGGACTTGAGTCAATAACCAGTTGTAATCATTTTCCCCCTTTGGACACAGGCAGAGACAATGTTATATCTAGTCATCAAACTACTTTCCATTCCCAAATATGACAGCATAAGCTGGAAGGAATTCCTAAATACGTTTGACCCTGATACAGCCAGGAACAGAGTGTACTTTGAAAGTGATAAAACAGGCATGCCATCTGTGATTATTTAATGTACCAGTACCAACAGTATCTTTCCTCTGGAATGCAACTATCCTACACTTCTCATGGTACTGCACGCTCTGCTACAGCTTGAAGATTTAGTCTGAGATGAAGATTCCAAAGTCCCATCTTTCCTTGGTGCAACATATAGCAAATCCAACCTTGCAACTGGACAATGCACTCTGTTGAGTTCTTTTATTTATTGTAAGGGTGAGGTATACATATCATATTCAAAGGAAAATGGCAAATTCCTACTACAAAGCAAAACACCCTTGCCAGCTTGAGGCAAAGCACTTCCATCGAGGGGAGTGGGTTGGTTTACATTCCATGTACTCCAAGAACAAAATGGCTGCCATTTACCCTGAAGTACCTTGTTAAAGGAAGACAATAGTTTTCATTTCAATCCAAACATTTAAATCCCCTTTAAAATCTGTTCAGAATGGAGGTGTTTTGTTCTTTAGAAAGTGTATTGGCTCTTTATAGATTTCCCCTTTCTAAATTTAGAAAAGTGGAGATGTTCTGTAGCTGAGTCTAAGCACACATTTCAGCAGCACCTTCAGGAATTATTCACTATTTGCTAAGATGTAGGGATTCCGAGGTTCAAGTTTAGAATTATGAATACAATTTTTTCAAGAAACATGTAGAATCTTTTACATTTTCCCAACTTACATCTGTTTACAAATAAAATTCTTATTTATTATTGTTGACCAGGACTACTCCAGATGCTGCTCATAAATGCCTGAATTTTAATTTTTCAATGCACTAATGACAAGGAAACTCCCTCCATCCCAGCACACTCTTTGATAGTTAAAGTGTGTCCTGAGGAACATCTGTACTTGGTAAATCAGTCTTAAGGAAACTAAGGGCGCAATCCTCTTCTGTCGGGCGGTGGAACAAGCATTCTGCCACTCGAAGTAGTCGCAAACGTGCCATAAAGCACGTTTACGACTACTTTTGAGCAGGGAAGGCCGGCACAAGGCCGGCCTTCCCTGCTCCGCCGCCAGAGCCCTCACCCAGCCGCCAGACCCAGGTAAGATAGAATCCGGTGGATGGGGGGGAGGGTCGGCGGAGCTGGGAGGATGGACATAGGTCCAGCCGCCCCGGGCAGAGACGGGGGCATGGCTCCTGCCATATCCCGGCCCCCGTCGGGCAGCTGAGCCATTACACAGCCTCCCCGACTTCTGCCAGCAAAATAGCTGGCGGAATTCTGAGGAGGCCGATCGACCCCAGCCCCAGTTACACTCAGGGAAGGGGACGAGTGTCCCCTTCCCCGAGTAGACTTACTGCCGCATGGGTGTTGGCTGGCTCCAACTAAATCAAACTCTGGATAGCAGGAGGAGGAATTTACCATACAGCAGCTTTATTTGAAAAAAACGATATCACTGGCACGCAGCTCCAAGCTGTAACAGCGACAAAAGGAGAACTGCGGCCCTGGACAACGCCTGGGGGCGAACTTTTATACCTTACGATTGTTACAGGAAAGCAAGAACACGTCACTTTGTTTAAAGTACATACATTGGCCGCATCTTTATCTAGATCAGCGGTTCTCAAATAGTGGGGTGCGCCCCCCAGGGGGGGCGCGAGGCCCCACAAAGGGGGGCTCGACCACCACAGTCGCCCTCCGCACGCTCCGAGGCCGGCCCAGGAGCTGGCCTCGGAGCGTCCGGAACGGCCGGCGCTCCAGGGCCTTCTGAAGGCCCAAGCGTCAATCCGGGTATTTTTGATGTTTTCGCTCATGCACAGAGACGAAAACGGGTCTGCGCATGAGCGAAAACATCAAAAATACCCGGATTGACGCTTGGGCCTTCAGAAGGCCCTGGAGCGCCGGCCGTTCCGGACGCTCCGAGGCCGGCTCCCGGGCCGGCCTCGGAGCGTGCGGAGGGCGACGCGAAGGGGGGGGGGCGCCACCCCCCAAAATCGGGTGACGGGGGGGGCGCGGGGAATTTTTTTTGAGAACCACTGATCTAGATACATCAGTCATTTACCACCACTAGGCAGACAAGATAGTGAGGGGCAAAGAGCTTCTTCAAGATGTTTTTCTTGTACAGGCCTCTGTTTGGTTCCGTTTCTTACACAACTCTGCTCTGTTTGGGCAACAGGAAAACTGCTTAGACAACAGAAATCTTTGCCCTCTGTGGTCAGGCTACATTCCTTTGCAAGCACTTTACAAAAGCTAAAAATGCCAGTCAGTATTCTTACTTAAAAGCCAAGCTCTAAATGTATATTATACATCATGCTATGATAAGAAATACAAGTATATTGCAAACTTAATATTCTCTCTTACACCTTACATGGGTGCCTGCCCACGGCAGTGCATGAGATCCGGTGGGTGGCCTCAGCCGCCCGGCGGATCCTTAGGCAGGATTGGGCTGCCCAAGAAAGTCTAATCATTCTCTGTCTTGGAAGGGTCGCAGCAACAGAAGGCTTTGGCCACATCTGCTGTGACTTCCAAGAATCAATCACTATACAGTACTAGTTATTTGTAGCAATTTTTGCCACTGAGCAAAGCTGTGCTGTTCTTTATTTAGCAGTGCTGATGTTTATGTTTTAGGTCCCCCCCTTCGATGCTGCTTTTTAAAAAAAAAAATGATTGCTATGGTTATCGTCATTTTACTTTACTTTGGATTTTCTATGAACAGAAAAGCGGGGTATAAATGTTTCTAAAATAAGTTTTTAAGATTCAAATCAGCCAATGTGACATTCTTTTCCCCCACTAGTCCTGTGAGTGTATTTGTGTGGGGTTGATCTGTATCTTGATCCTAACCAGGATGACCCAGAGCATCTGGAGAACTACAGGATATTCCACCCTAGGTTTTATACTGGATTAGCAGGGCAGAAAGCAGTCTAGGAAGCAGATCCAGAAAATGGTCGCTGCATGTATGCGGCCACGTTAAGCTCTTCAGTCTGAATTGGCCTTTGTAAGTCTTGGCAGATCTGCTGTTTGTTTCTGAGGTTCCCAATGCACAGACACACATTTTACTTTCCCTCCTGCTTGTTGTAACAAAATGTCAGGGATTGGTCAGGAAGAGCACTACCAAGGCTCCACCCCCATGATGAGAAGACCCACCTGGTTAGGCCTAGTCTTGAACCCGCAGGACTGGTGGCAGTAATAGCAGCCAATATCTCATCAGGAAGTGAGTGAGGTGTGCCTTGGGGGGGGGGGCTGCATCTGGTTCTTCTCAGCTGCTGGTTCCTATTGTGAATTCCAACACATAGCAATGTGTCACAGCCTTTAAAGTGTATGGTGCTTTACAATCACTGGCGTCACTGCAGGGTGGGCGGAGCTCTAAGTTTCACCGCGATCCGACCCTCCGTTACATGGGTGAACAAAGTGGCCCCGCCCCCTCGCCTTCGGAGTCTGTCAGGGCAGCGAAAGCAACGCACAGGGAGTCTCCTGTGCGTTGTTTTCACCGCCTTGAATGGTTCCGAAGGCGAGGGGGCGTTACATGGGTGAACAAAGCGGCCCCGCCCCTTAGGCCTGGGACTTTCTCCCAGCCCACCATCTTGGAGCAGCTTTGGATATTAGGATCCTGTGGGGAAAGCAGGAGGACTTGTGCAACTGCTTTTTTGTACATCCAGTGAGTGAAATGATCAAAGAAGAAGAACAAACATTACTAGATTGGAGCATGAACACACGCTGTGAGGAGAGCACATGCATCCATAATTTACACTGTGGCTGAGATCTCAGTCACTAGAAGTGGCAACCCACGCTAAGCAAGGCTTCCGCTTAGCATAGCCTAACTTGTGTGGTTCTGGGCATGATTTACAACCCCGTTTAGGGCACTGCCATATGCAATTGGCCTTTGTGAGAGAACAGCCGGAAAAGGTTAGGCATCTGACATTTTAGGAGGCAGTAAATAACAAAAATTGATAATGCCATGGAGCTGGCACAATTTCTGGAGACAACTCCCAGTAAAATGATGTAGATCAAGCAGCATTGGTAGAAGAAATATTTTCCAATGATACGGTACTTTGAGGAAAGGCCTGATGTAGGATGGCTTTGGAAATACTTGTCCTGCATCAGAATCTCTGGGGGTTGCTGCTGTTTTTTTCCATCCTACTGTGGACATGTATGAATAAGATCATGTCCTAAGTGTGCATAGTAAAACTGCAGTATAGTATCTTTCTGCAAGTTGCTGTAAGTTGCCCCCTCATAAAATTCCTGTATGGGTGAATTTATGCATGTGCTCTCATCTCTTGATGACTGAGGGAAAAGGAGAAGAAGGAGGTAGGGAGCTGACTGAGAGCCAACCAATCCTACAACTTCCTTTGCTACCACCTCCAAAAAAGGAAGTGAGGAGGAGTCAAAAGGTCACCACTGTGTTTTTCTCGGCTTCCTTTTTCCAGTGTCTGTCCTGCATTGTGGGAATAGGGTGAGGTGGAGGGGCAGGTGGAAGTGAGGGAACGTTGCAGGGGTTTATGGCCCTATTGTGTTTGTGACCGAGCCACTCTTTGGCTTGAAGTGCCCTGGGTTGGTTGTAGACTTGGAGTCCAGTCCTGGATTGACATTGAGCCAAAGGAGACTGGAGGATTCTAAAAGGGAGAGAGAGGACAGCAGTCTGTGTGTAGCCCTCTTCAGAGAAAGAACCTCAGCAATACACTTGCTTTTTTTAAAGACCCTTCTGCTTCTCTGCTCTCATTTGTAAGAGCTCCTGGCACTCTGCTACAGGACTTGACGGTTGTTTGCACAGACGACCCCATGAGTTGTAACTTCCACAGATTCTAAACTCAACTAACTCAGGTTCGTCTTCAGTCAGAGAAGATGACATGGTCTGGACCCAAGAGTAAGTTTGAATCTCAAAATTAAGGCGCCAGCTTCATCTCAAGGACACTTTCTCATTGTCGAGCTGCTGTGTGCTTGGCAAGTACACAACCAAAAGGAGGACTGGACTGGGTCAGTGTTTGGTCAACCTGGGTCTCATAGTTGCCAAACACGTCCCAGTGAACTGGCTTCCATAGCCAGCATATTATTGCATCTGCTTCGAAAGCACAGTTCCAGGTGGAGCAGATGGTAGGATGAAAAATTTCTTTTTCTTTGCTAAGCATATTTTAGTGCTGGCAATAAAAAATAATGCTAGTCAAGCGATCTTAATATATTCCAAGTCCTGTAATGAGGGGCGCAGCCATGGAAAAAAAAAACCTAGACTGGGTTATGAATTTTCATAGGTTTGCAAATGGCTTCACTAGTGGCAAGCTACTCAAATTGTTTTGAAGGTTAAAAAAGTTTAAACTGAGGAGAATGGCAAACTGTAGCTAAACGGATGGGTTGCATTTTGCATGAGCAAGAAAGTGCCTCAGCCAGAATCCATTCTGCTATCTAATGCTTGTCTGCCCAGTATCATTTATCGGCTCAGAGCCACAGCAGCACACTGTATAACAGTCCGTCCCCAAACACTGTCGGGACTCTTCCCATTGGGTTAGGTTGGACTTGCCCTCACCCATTTCATGGAAGCATACAAATATGGATTATTCTTTTTTAAATAAACAATATTATTGGGGGGGGTTGATATACCTTTGGGTTCCTGCCCAACACCAAGCAACCCATCTGCATGCCTAAGGAAAGACCAAAGAAGCACTTCTTGCACAATAGTCCGACAGCAAAAATGCCGAGCCCGACCCAGTCAGCTTCCAGCAGTACTTGTGCTACAGCCAGACCTGTTTCAGTTTGCCTGTAGCAGAGCAGGCACTTCACAAGCCAGCCCCTCAAGGACCTGTCTGTTAGGATTCATTGCTTCCGAAAAGGCCATGGGGTCATTCCGTGTCAAATCAACCAATAAAAAATACATTTTGGAACTTGATGTCACGGATTTTGCTCATTTTCGGTACATTTGTAGCTTACCATGAGATGTTTAAAAATTATTTTTTTCAGATTTTTTTGTCCATCCGTTTTTGAGATATTGAATGTTCAAAATTGCCAAAAAAGGCCAAAATCCACTTGTCACCATACATTCAAACGCCAGTTACAGGATAACGATGAACGCTACAGACATGGGACAGGTGTCGTTTTAAAGCGTATGAATAGGGCTTTCATTTGATATACAACATGACAAAATTGTAAATTTTCAGGAAATTCAAAAATATTCAAATAATATTAATTTTGAAATTTTGAAAAATCGAACTTCTTGTTGGCAGTGACCAGGAATTAAACCCCTTAAGTCCATTTTTCTACAGTTTACATTGATAAAATTAGGTGGTAAACTGAAATGAATCCAAAAATTTATAACAGGACTTATAGAGATAGATTTATAGAGCATGAATTCACTTTCTATTCTTTTACAGGATCAGCTTTTTGGTAAAACTATCAAAATCATGAGCTTTTTACTTCTGTTCGTAGTTTTAAAATTTTCCTTTAGTTGCTGAATAATTTCTGAATCAGCACAGTGACATTTTTCCTCATCTAAATCATCTTCAGAAGTAAAAAAATAATTATTTGTAGGTCCTTTTAATCTTCCCCATCTTTTCTTGCACTTTAGATACTTTCTTCTTGACTCACCAAGGGAGGTCAAAGAGGCATTTAAGTGGCTTAAAGCTGTATCAGGGTCCAAATACTCAGACTCCTTTATATGACTAAGACCAGGAATCTCATAATTCTCAGGAGGAATTTCCTTTTCAAGTATATTGTTTTCCATCTGACAAGGCTTCTATTCATGTGTGGTTTGATTTCACTCTTTAGTGAAACTATCCATTCAGTTACATTCCTCAAGTCTTTACTAACCCAGTGCCCCCCCTTTTTTAAAAGGGCTGCAACAGTTTTTTGACCACTTATTCTCCTCCATATTTCAAATCATGTAATTATCAAACAGTTAATGAATTAATAAAGACTAATAAAGCAGCTTCACAACAAAAATGTCCTAGAAACCTTCACTAAAAACACACTGTCCAAACCCACTTAAATGCCTCTTTGACCTCCCTTGGTGAGTCTCCGGTGTGCAAGAAGAAAGTATCTAAAGTGCAAAGAAAAGATGGGGAAGATTAAAAGGACCTACAAAGAATTATTTTTTTACTTCTGAAGATGATTTAGATCCATTGTTAAAAGGTGTCTGCTGCTTTCCCCCCTCTCATTGCCCGTAAGGTCTGGGAGGAGCCAGAGCTGCAGGTGCAGCAGTCCTGCCTCCTTCAGCAAAGCTCCACCAATGCAGCGTCAGAGCAGGGCAGGCGCCTGGAATTTTAAGATAAAACCTTGAAGGAGGAAAGCACTCTGTGACTTGGGCTCCAGCTCAGCGCCCCAACATTGCCCAGTAAACTTGTAGCTTACTGGCTGATGAGGGAGAAAGCCAAAGCATAACCATAGTCACAGTGGTCCTTTCTCCTTGGCTGGGGCTCTGTGTTAAAAGGCTTCTGTTGCTTTCCCCCCATCACTGTCCACTCAGGGACACTTACCAGGTGCAATGGGAGGGAGAAAAGCAGCAGCAGCTGCAATGGACAGAGCTCCCCTTCGGTGGTTGGTGTTGGCGAGTGCACAGAGTAATGCAAACGTACATATAGGTGGGGGGCACAGAGCTTGTGCCCAAGGGCTGCCGAAACCTTGGCACTGACACTGTCCCCCCTCCAGCATTTCCTGCATTAAAATCACACCCCAAAGCTGCTATTGCTATACAGAGGAGAATTTATAGGTAGCTGTGTGCTGGGCTCTTTCTCCAGCCACTCGCGTGTAGACTTGACTGTTTGTGGCGGTGACCAGTCTGTGCGGTATGGCATGCTGTATGGCATGTTGCATTTTGCAACAGCTGTAAAGCAACTTACGCTGCCGGAACACTAGTTCCGGCAGCGTAAGGCCCTATTAGGATTGGGCTGTAATTCACTCGTATGTCAGGATAGCAGCAGGTATCAAACAGTACCATGTAAAAAGAGGGAAAAAATGTTACCTGCCATCACCTAAGAACAACCTGGTGCTATCTCTCTAAAATGGTTTGAGATGTACCGTACTCCATCTGTTTACTCTCCTTGATATTTTTTTCAAATCTTTCCTGACATTGTCATTGAACATGTTGTAGACTAGGTGTCTGAGTCTATTCCAATACTGTTTCTTTGCAATATCATTCAGACACTGGTTTTATTTTATCACTTCTTTTATCCTTTTTGCATTCCTCTCTCTTCCCTTTAATGCTGACGGGAAAAGTGGAATGACAGAGCACCTTTAACGCAGTGTTTGCACTGTTGACAAGTTGATGGGAGGAATCCTATTATGACAGGATGTTTCTACTGAAACAGAGACAGGGTGGGTCCCAGCTGCCATTTCTCCTACCTTGCCGGCTGTCTTTTGTTGACACATGTTATCCTATCTGCAGTGCATGTATATGCAGTGCAGGTGCATACAATGTAGGTGCTGTCTGATGGGAAGAGAGGCTACACGGATGATAAATCAAATAAAGCAACAACAATGTCTTAAAACACCAGGCTACCTTCTTCCTGTATCATAGCTAGCACACTGCATATTCTGTGTCCATATTCTGCATATTCTGTATCATACAGCTGAGAATTGAGAACATGATACAAGATGTGGCTTTCTGAGAGTCTCAGCATTTAATCATTAGGTCACAAGTGCAAGTACAAGGAGTGCAAGTCATTTTGCACGAGTGCGAGTCCAAGTGCGAGTCAGTGCCAAACATTTTTGGGCAAGTACGAGTCAAGTGCCAGTCCTTTTGTGTACGAGTCAAGTGCGAGTCAAGTGTAAGTAAGGCCAAAAACCCCGAGTCACGAGTCAAGTTAATTTGGGAAAAATGACTTTTTCCCCTGAAAATGGTGTGTGTGTGTGTGTGTGTGTGTGTGTGTGTGTGTGTGTGTGTGTGTGTGTGTGTGACCTCTGAGGCTTCTAAAGCACCCACTTAGCTTTCCCTGTGCCCTTCCCCTCACCTTTCAGTCTTGTCACCACCCATCTGGCATGGGAAAAACAAGCGTACTCTTGTCTACATTCAAACCATTTATTATTCCCTCCCTGCCCCCTCCCATTGCCAAGCTTTACATCGGAGTTTTGGCCAATGAGGAACCAATGCGGCAGCCTCGCCTTCTCTCACCCCTCCCCTCGTGCTCGGAGTTGTGGTCAATGGCGAACAGATGGTGAGAAAAAAAGGGAAAAAACTCCGAGCCAGGCTTGCCCACCTCCTCAAAAACCCTCCCTCCCCATCGCCTTTCTCCTCCGAGGTCTCCAATGCGCCTGCCTACCTGCCTGTGTTGATGCCAGCCATTAAAGGAAAATGACTCGGAAATGGCAAGTCGTTACCCCCATGAGTGCGAGTCAAGTGCGAGTCCCATGGGTCGCAAGTCCGAGTCCCAGTGTGAGTCAGTGGGTCATGAGTCTGAGTTCAAGTCAGGGAAAAAACATGACTCAGGGCGCAATCCTGATGAATGCGTCAGTGACAGAACGAGTATTCCGTTGCTGGAAGCAGTCATGAACGTGCTGTAAAGCACCTTCGCGACTACTCGGGAGCAAGGGAGGCCAGCGCAGAGGCCGGCCTCCCTCGCTCCCTCACTGGAATGCCCGGACGGCCGCCGGAGAAAGTAGGTAAGGATCTGGCAGCCACAGGGGCGTTTCGGCGAGCAAGGGAGGGGGGCCATTGGTGTAGCCGGCCTGGAAGGGGGAGGGGGATGGCGTCGGCCATATCCCTGTCCCTGCCGGCCCAGCTAGGCTGTTACACGGCCTCCTCTACTATTTAGCTGGTGGAAATCCGAGGAGGCTGATAGGGCCGGCCCCGGTTCACACTCAGGGAAGGGGACGAGCGTTCCCTTCTACGAGTAGACCTCCGACCCACTGGTTGACGGACAGCCTGGGCTCAGGATCTGGTGGGCAGCCCTGGGCAGGATTGTGCTGTAAGTCACAGGAAAGTCAGAATTGCTCTGTCAGTCACACTTGCGAGTCGAGTCATTTGACTCGAGTCCCCATCCCTGGCATTTTCTTTTTTGGGAAAAAACAATGATTTCTGTTTCTCAAAATTGACAGGTGCAGCACCTGTTGAAGTTTCAGAAATCAAAGAGGGCTTCATGGAGGACTCCCAATGGCCAAGGAGTAGACTTTCTATCCTGCACAGCACCCCTGACACCAGGGCCAGCCCAAAACGTCCTGACATCTAGGTGGCATGCCAAATGCTATCCCCCTTACCCGAGGATGTGCCAGCCTCTGCTCCCCCCACTCTCCAATGCTCTAGCTTGGCACTCTCCTCCCCTCCACATTTCCTCTTCCTCTCTGCACCCCTCTTCCTTTTCCAATCCAGGGAGTGGAAGGAGCCGGAGCAGCATTGGAGGATGTTCCAATCCCCACCAATCTGCTGCCGAAGACAACCACTTCAGTTGGTCTCATGGATCTGTTATGCACGGGTGAACAGGGATGTTCACATATTTGAGTACCCTCTCTTCCAAAAACCACCTCAGTTCTGTTCAGGAGGAGTCGTTCCTCCTGAACAGGAGTCATTCCCCTCCAGCTATTTTTCAACTTAAAATCACTACCCAGTTGCTTTTCCATCCATGGGGAAATGATATGGGTAGAGCTATTAAATATTGTGTGTCTGTAGAATTCTATTATCAGATTTCCATAATATGTACACAAGCCGTCTTGGAAGGTCAATATTTGTATAAAATTGTAGCTTGTTTTAAGCACATATGGCTACAAAAGCGATATTAAACATATTTATATTATTCTATAGTAAACATTTAAGCCCCAAACCTGTTATTTGTTCTTTTTGTTCTTCTGATTAGCAGGACATTTACAGCTTGTCAGAAATGCTTTCATGTAATCCCCTTGGTAGGAGTTTTACAGGTCCGTGCATACAGTGTTAAGGGCTGAATGCAAATTAAGATAAATTTATGTTTACACTGCTGAATACCCACAAGACTGAAAAGCAGGGCTGCTCTGTATGTGGTCTGTATTATGAATCCAATCTAAATGAGAGACTCATTTAAAGGAGGAAGCTTTTAAAACTGTTTACCAGAAATGCAACAAGCTTGAAGTATCTTTTGAAATTTGTTTCTGATATGTTGATTACCTTAAAGAGGCCAAATTGTAGTGTTCTCCCACTTTTTTCCTCCATTTCTCTCTTTTCTTTTGGCTCAGGTTTTTTTAAAAGATACACTCAATAAGAAATGTAATCTGTCAAATTAGCATTTGGATGTGCAATACCACCACCTACCAGTCACAAGATTATGCACTGACAATGTCAGAACAAAAACGGACACACACACACACCCAAGGTGCACAGAAGATAATATAGCGCTCAAGGCATTTCAGTATTACAACTCCTCCTCTGGGAAGATGGATTGATTCAGTTCTTTCATCAAGAAACCAAAACTGTCTTCTGCACCATCTCAAAATGACCTCTTACAAATAAGGTCTTCAATTCCCTTGTCCCAGAGCCATCCTTGATTGGGAGAAATAATTCCAAATCTGGTTTCATGTATTCAGTGCGGCAGCCCGGGTCGTCGCTGGAGCTAGGCGGTTTGACTCTGTTGAGCCACTGCTTCGGCGGCTGCACTGGCTGCCCATTCGTTTCCGGGCCCAATTCAAGGTGCTGGTAATGACCTTTAAAGCCCTTCACGGTTCGGGTCCAGGATATCTGAGGGACCGCCTTCTCCCATACATTCCGGCCCGCTCACTTAGGTCATCTGAGGGGGCTCTCCTGCGAGTGCCACCTCTATCGCAAGTTAGGGGAGTGGCAACACATGGGCGAGCCTTCTCTGTTGTGGCGCCACAACTGTGGAACTCCCTGCCAGGGGATTTGAGAACCACCCCCTCCCTCATGACTTTTCGGCGAGGGCTCAAAACATTTTTGTTTCGTCTAGTGTTTGGGTTGTGGTCTGCCTCCTGTGTCTCAAGATGCTCTGCCAAGCTGCTTCTCTGCTCCATACTGTCGCCCCCTCCCCTAGTTGATTTTATTGTTTTTTAAAATTGTGTATGGTTATGTATTGTTTAAATTTATTTTATGTATTATTTTAAATTATGTATTTTAACCTTTGTTGTAAGCCGCCTTGGGCATTTGCCTTTCGGCATAGGAAAAGGCAGGATATAATTTTTTTAAATAAATAAATAAATAAATAAATAAATAAATAAATAAATATTAATTTTCTGGACAAAAACTATTGCATCAATTGTGCTAATAAATATACCTTGAACAACTGGTAAAAAGAATATTTATTACTCTTCTATCTGAATAAAGACCATGAAAACTATACAGTTATAGGAATTGTGAACATTCGATTTTTATTCTGGCTGATGGGGATGTATATTGAAAATTGAACTCAGACTCAAAGAAAGTAAAAGATGGTTATGAAAGAAAAATGACTACCAAAAACTAAAAGGACATACTGGAAAATAAAGGAAGAAAGATGTATCTGGCCCCTAAAAACACAGGCAGGTTTCAAGGCAAGGCCATTTCAAAGGCATGACTAAACAGCATGTTGAATAAGATACAGAACATCAATCCTAAAGTAAAAGAGCCTTGTGAATTGTTGCTCTCTATTAAGACTGTTTTAGAGAGGGAAGACGAGCTACAATGTACCTTAAATATTCCACCTTCTGTGAATATAGAATTATAGAGTTGGAAGGGACCCACAATGTCATCTAGTCCAACCCCTGCCCTGCCTATAGCAGGAAATCTTCCTAGAGCATCTCTAGTAGGTACCTGTCAAGCTTCTGCTTTCAGATCTCCAGTGAGGGAGAATCCACACCTCCCTTGGCAATCTGTTCCACTGCCGAAACGCACTTCTGTCAAGAATTTCTTCCTGCTGTCTAACCAGAATCTCTTCTCTTGCAGTTTGAACCCATTTGATCTAGTTCTCCTATCGGAGGCAGTTGAGAACAAAATTACGCCTTCTTCCATATGACAGCCCTTCAGGTATTTGAAGAGCGCTATCATATCCCCCTCTCAGTCTTCTCTTCTCCAGGCTAAACTTACCAAGTTCCCTCAACCTTTCCTCATGTTCAGAAAGCCACATGGAAAACTCCAGACTCTCAGATTAGGAGGGTGAGTGGCAAAAAGATATTTGGATATTCCATGGCATGAAACCCATGGGGCAAGGAAACCCATATGAGTTCTGCATCCTAATGTGCTTATCCTGTGGAAAATGCCCATTACCATGTGAACTTCTGCATGTGTGGTTTGGGCCTCAGTCTGGTCATCCTGTACTGACTTGCTATCCCTCTCGACTGTTTTTGATCCATGGTCGGGATTTGGGCAGCTTGAGTGTCTCTGGAGCTTCATTCTCCATTGCATCTACTGCTCCCCCACCATGTCCCTCCTTGCCATCCCCTTCACACAGCTCTCTCGCACACAACCCTACATGACGCCACAAGCCCTGCCCCTGAAATTCAATGGTGGCGTGGCGCGAAAGCACCCCCCAGCGTTTTTCTAGCCATTTTTAGGCTGTATGGAGCCTGGGAGGGCCAATCCTCCTGCTGCGAGCAGTCAAAAAAACATCGGGGTGCTTTTGTGCTGTGCTGCCGCCGAATTTCGGCAGCAGCGTAGCGAAAGTGCAACCCCCCCGCTTGACATCTCCGCCACCAGGGCCCCCCTAACGACACCTCTGCTCGCACATCTCTCTCTGGTCTAGTTCACTCTCCCCCCAACTCCTTCTCCCAATCTCCTTTGTCCTGCCTCCTCTGGATCACTCTTCATTTATCTCCCACTTCCTCCTTTCACCTCATCCATCCTTGCTCTTCTTTTCTGTCCTCCTCTTGGCCTTTCCCTTCCTCCTACCACATGCCCTCTTCTTCCTCTTTGCTGCTCCCTCCTTCTGTCTTCTTCATCTCTTCTCCTTTTCCCTTTCTATCTCCATCTGATTCCTTTCTTCTTCTCTTTCCCCTCTATCTCCTTCTCTGTGTCTTTTCACTTTCACCTTCTGTCCACTTTGTCTTTTCTTTGCCTTGCCTCGCCTTCCCCACCTCACTGTGCCGTTGTGGCAGCTCTGACCGTTTTTAGGGGCTGGTACCAGACCCACACCTCCATGCGCAGCTGATCTCTATCAGCTATGCATCACTGCAGTGGGGAGCCAGGCAGTCTGGCAACACTGATGCCATCATCAAACCATTGTCTCTTGCCTCAGCTGATTGGTGGCACCTGGCTCTCCTTTTTGCTCTGCCCAGTGGTGGGTGATCAGCACAGGCCAGGTATGATGCTCTCTGCTTGTCCTGTCAGGTTGTGCACATTCTTGAAATCTTTGAGTCAATCTGCATAGTAACTGTTCTCTTGTTATTTCCAGAATCTTTTCCAGAAATTTGTAACGTGGCAAATGTGCAGTTATTACTCAAATGTTGTGAATAGTTTGCCTGCTGAACTTTAGTTATTCGTTTCAGCGTCTACTCTACACATGTGCTGGTAACTTAACTGATTTATTTTCAAGGATATATAGAACTCCATGGCAGGTATCCAAACACAGGTCTATACAGGGTTTCTTCTAGGGTAAGCTATGACTGGGAAGGAGGAACCGGAGAGCCTGGGCTGTGCTTAAGGGAATGGTGAACAGTTTATTCACTGTGACTGACTACAACACAATCACAAATGTCTCTGTTCAAGGTAATGCTTCCATTGCAGGGATCTCATATTTCCCAGTACTCAGATGTGATTCTGCTGCTCTCTCAGTAAACACATTCATTGTCACAGTGAAAAAAGAAATCAGAAAACTATTATTTTTATGCCAAGGGGAAAACAACTTCCTTGAAAGTAGGATTGGGATGTACTTTCACAGATACAACATATAGGTAATAGCACTAGATTTTATCTAATTATGCAGCAGTTTTCTTTCCATTTATCGCATCTTTCTATCTCATTAAAAGTGTTCACATTTTCTGAAGCTTTCCCCTCTGCAGTCTTTATTATAGGTGGTTTGTAAAGTGTACTGGGAAACATTTTAAAGATCAGAAATTCGCTCTGCCATATACAGAGCTTGTTATAGATTTGTTAATTATATTGCATGCCATTAACTGTGATGATCAATTACATCCTCTGAGAAAATCGACCTCCAGTGTAATCTGTTATAAAACTGATCCTGTGACTTTGCACCACAGCAATGTCATTCTTTCTAACCATAAAGCATTATCCACTGACCTTAGAGGGGTTGTGTTTTTAATTTTCACCTACCCTGAACCCCCCCATCACTCAACAATCTAGTTCTCAACCCTCAAAGGTAACTTGGAGGGATGGTGAGGGACTGTATTGGGAAGGGGAGGTGAGAAAGCCTCATGCACAGGTAGAACATTGTACATAGTCTTCTGGATCCTAACTACAGAATCACAGACTTTATATTATAGACAGACCAAAGTTCCTGCCAACTGAAGCAAATCTGCCTAATTCCAGTTATGCCTTGAGGCTCATATCACCAGAAGTCTGTTAAAGAGTTTGGGGCAGAGGTGAGATTTGAATTGTGGACTTCCGGCGTAATCCTGTGTACAATTGTGCCGGGGGAATGTGCGCTCCCCAGCGCAGGGTGTCGTAAATGCGTCGTAAAGCACGTTTATGTCACCTGGCAAGTAAGGACTGCTGGCGCAGAGGCCGATGGCCCTTACCCTGCATCCCCGCCATAGCAGGTAAGGCCTACACCAGCTGGGGCAGGGGCAGGAGGAGGGCGGACCAGGCGGTGAGGGGGCGGCAATACGTCGATATCTAAAGCCCTCTCCAGGCCAGGCCTGGCCTAACACAGAGGGCTCGAATGTACGCGAGCTCTGGAGCTTGCATACATTCGAAGAGGCACATTGGGCCTTGAACAGCTTACACCCAGGGAAGAGGACAATTGTCTCCTTCCCTCGAGGTGCACCCGAGCTGCCCTGGGGCAGCCCAGGACCTGGATAGGATATGGCAGCCAGCCCTTTAGGCCGGCCGCCATATCTTACACAGGATTCGGCTGCCCCTCATTCATATCTTAGGCCCCAAGTCTATCAGATCTTTGGGCTGCCGAAACTAGCATTCCAGCAGCACAAGGCCCTTTATGGTGCCATGAAAGCTGGGCCACCGTTGAGCACTTCTGGGCTGCTGCCACAAATGGGGAGTGATGTGGCGTGCACAGCAGCAGCTCATGAATCCTCCATTAGCGCTGGTAAGTTGGCAGCGGAGATGTGTCACGGTCAGGGAGGGCGAGGGCAGGGGAGTTTCAGGAGGGGGTGGATCTTGGCAGCATCTGCGTATGCCAGATCCTGTCCCCTCTTTCCCAGGCCGCACTGCCCCTTTTCTTTCCTCAGGCTTATGCCAGCAAAATGGCTGGCATAGGTTCAAGGAGGCCCATAGGCTATCGGGCAGCCTACTGGAGGGTAAGTAAAAAATACTTCTATTTAGCTCCTGCTGGCTGTCTGATTCCCCCCCCCCCCATTGGATGCAGGATGCGCTTCATCAGTGTGGATGTATTGGCGCCAATGGTGGGGAATAGGATTGCGCAGTTTGTCACTTGACCACTATCTTACACTAGCCCACAAGTACATTATCCAACATTATTTTGGACATGTTTTGCAATTTGCTTTTATGGTGCAGAATTGGCATTATGGCTATATTTGGAGGAAATAAGAAGTTCAAAAAGAGAAAAAAATGCTGTGACTACTAATATCTTGCTATTTACCCAACAACACCATGATAAAATAATCCTTTACTGTCTCATATGAGATTATTTTCCCCGACTTTTTGATTTGAATTGTTGAAGCACCATCTGCCCAGGTTAACACATTATCTTCTTTAAAGAGAACATCAAATTAGCACTTCCTGTACATTAGTGTCTCAGAGAATTGGCAGAGGTGGACAGATACAATTCACATTGATGACCTTGTTCTAGTTGCTCCCATCTTTCCAAGTAATTTCTGCAGAGAGCCCCAGTTTAATTTTCTAAGCAATTTCTGATGCGAACCTATGGGAATAGTATGGAAAATGAGCATTGGTTTGGTGTGTGGGGAGGTTTAAACTTCTTCCAATTAGAGGATGAGCAAAAAACTGCCTCTGCGTTTCTGTTATTTACTGTGGGGAAGCAAAGAATTTTAAGTATTATGGTGACTTCAGAGGGCAGGTGGGCCACAGTTTGAGGGGAAAGGATGAGGGTTTCATTTTCAGAAGCAGTGTAATTAGAAGTCATCTTCAAAATGACCTTTGGAGCCAGTCGTTGTAATCCTCATTTTTCCACATTAATTTTAACTACCATTGGCAAAGATTGAAGTAAAAGAAATGTGTCGTTTACAGTTTAGATGCAAACTATATATCCTGCTATATATTTTTTTCTCCCATTCGATTAAGTGATGTTTGTTTTCTTGGAACAGCTCAATAACAATAGCTGACCAAAGCAGATGCTTCTGCTGAGTGCTGATGTCTCTGGATCATGAGTTTAAAATCTCATCTTAGAGTACCTTTCTCAATATTAATGTTTAAAGGAAGAGATATACCAAATAAGTAGCTACAGGAAACAGTCCAGATTAAAAAAAAAAAAAAGCATAGTGAAGGGAGATTTTAAAAAATGACAGTATGGAAAATTTAGAGATAGGTGAGAGCAGGTGACAAGACTTATGAGAACTCTTTAGCTGGAGAAGAAAAAAGCTCTCTGATATCTATTTTTATCCTTGAATGTAGAAATCTTCCCCTTTGGTTATTGTGCCGTGTTTTGTGGCAGGTTGCATGGGTGCATATTTGCATGCTAGTCCCTGCACCAAACTGGCCCAAGATAGCAGGGTCAGTCCAACCATGAGGCCAACTGAAGCAGTCTCCTCAGGCAACCGATTGGTGGGAGGCTCTATCTGCCAATTTGCCTCCACTGCTCCTCCTGTTCCTTACACTCCTTGGCAGAGACGTAACAACGGTGGAGCACGTGGTTCACTCGAACCAGGCGCTCAGCGGCGGAGCGCGTGGAGTAGAAGTTCCAGGTGCTCAGGCGGGCGGGCGGGACAGTCACCGACGCGAAGCGCTGCGTTGTGTCGGCCCGCCCACCCTGGAGCCCGTTACGCTCCGAAATGAGCGGAAAATGGGCGGAGGGGCGTGTTGATGTGACGCGACGCAGGCCCCACCCCACGCGCCAGGCCTGGGAGGGTGCCCGACATTTCTGCTCCTTGGATTGGAAAAGGAAGAGGGGGACAGAGAGGAAGAGGAAATGTGGAGGGGAGGAGAATAGTGGAGAGTGGGAGGAGCAGAAGCGGGCACATCATCGAGCAAGGGGGGGGCAACATTTGGCATGCTGACTCGCTCAGGCATCAGGAGGGGCCAGCCCTACACGGTGGTAGATGACTTCCCTTACATGTTTCCCTGTACTTACTGGACTAGATGCAGGGTGGAAGGAGTGGGCAAGACTAGCGTACATTGGCCACGTTAACTCCAGCTAAGGTTGGAGTCACCGGAATGAAACATGCCACTCAGCCAGCTTCTTTCTCATCCCTCTGCTCACCTCCTAGATCTCACAAGTAAATTTGTGGTGGGACCCTGTAAGGTAGCCAGGATTATTATTTCTACAGTGCAGATTAAGAGGGGTGGCAGCTGAGGATGAAGTAGTAGCTTGCCTATGGCTCTTTTTGCACTTTGAGCAAATTATACCCGTATTGCCCCGAGTATAGGACGCTCCTGATTATAAGCCGCACCCTTAAAGTTTGGTGCTTTTTTAAAAAAAATACATTTTTAACTTTTTTTAACTTAAAGAAAATATACACATTAGTAAAACAGTACAGCTTTAGTACAGTTAAAGGCATAGGCACCCTGTCCCTTATTGAATCTGGGCACCCTAGTATAAGTAGCCTTCCCAGATCCAAAGGGGACAGAGTGCCTACCTTTAACCTTTGGAATTTGGGCAGGTGCAGCTTGTTGCACCCTTCCATGATGATGAGCTGCACCTGCCCAAATGTCAATGGTTAACAGCACAATCCTATGCATGTCTACTCAGAAGTAAGTCCCATTGCATTCAATGGGGCTTACTCCCAGGAAAGTGTACATAGGATTGCAATCCATTGGAATTTGGGCAGGTGCAGCTTGTTGCACCCTTCCATGATGATGAGCTGCACCTGCAACCCAAATTTCAATGGTTAACAGCACAATCTTATGCATGTCTACTCAGAAGTAAGTCCCATTGCATTCAATGGGGCTTACTCCCAGGAAAGTGTGCATAGGATTGCAGCCTAAAGGTTGGCACTCTGTCCCCCTTTGGATATGATAAGCCTATGCAGGAGCTCTTGCTCTCAACTTTCAAACTGCAGAATCAATAAATATCTTAGTTTCCACAGAGTCCTGAGGCTGGAACTTAAGGGTTAATTTTTTCAAATGCTTCCATCCTGAGGCTAGAGCCTGCTGGAGAGATCTGACCATTTAGCAAGTGATTAAGAGCTGAAAACACAGCTTTGCAGTTTTAAAAAAGAAAAAGTGTTTTACCTTTGAAAGAGACTTGAAAACAGGACGCTTTGCAGAAAACTCTAGGCAGAAAAGCTAGACTTTGATTATAGGCCGCACCCCTACTTTAAAGACTTGCCTTAGGGGACAAAAGTGAGTCTTATACTCAGGTCAATACGGTATTTTGGGCTTGCATTAGAATTTTCTGTCAGGGCAAGAGTGTCTCGTAATACAATTAATATAGTGATTAAACTTAGGAGATGCTGACCTGCCTTACAGGGTCACTGTAACTTAGGTAATATTATATATGTGACATGTTCTGAACACAGAGAAAGCACCATATAATACTAGGGGCTGGATTCAAAGGTTATCTTCCTCCAGTGAAGGAACGTTCTCTGACAGAAGGAGCTTCCTCCAATGGAAAGATTCCTTCTGTCAAAGAAAGCACCTTCCATTAGAACAGGTGTCGGCAACCTTCTTCCGCATGGGGCCAGAGGCAATGTCTGTGAGTGGATAGCAGACCACCTTCATGGTGGATGGGGGAGCCCCGCAAGGATGGTTAGCTTGGTCCTCACCAGCATCTGAAATTGTAACTTTGGCGACGTCAGTACGATGGGGCGGGCAATTAAAGTAGCCAGTCAAGAGACCAAGCGTGCCTTTTTGGTACAGTTGCGTTGGTGCTGCTGGAGGGGGACAGGATTAAGGCCTAAATATATGGCTCAGAATCCTAGGACATTTTCTCAGATTTATAGCATAGATCATGGTCGAAAATTAAAGCTCTTAAATGAGTATAAAATTAAACTCGCTGCATTTGACATATGGGACAGGATCAATATCCTCTAGGAGCTTGCAGAATCAATATATGTTAGATGGAGTTTTTTGGGGAGCAATATAAATTGCATATGTTGATCTGTTTTTTATTTCTTTTGCTGCAGAGTCTGTTCACAGAAAGTAAAAGAGCTACTTTTGTAGGAGTGCGACTTGCAGAGGATTCATTTCCTTTTTTTGCCATATATTTATATTTTATTGATATATTAAAACATAAAAACAATACAAATTTCATAAAGTTATAGCAAACACGAAGCAATACATCCTACTAGCATACTATTCACTATTTTCTACATATAATATCCAACTAAGCCAAAATAACACCCACATTCTATTCATTAAATCCACATATCATCACATCGTTCTTCTCTCTCTCAAAAAAAAAAATCGATAAATGGTTTCCAGTTATTCACGAAAATGTTAACTGACTTTTTCTTAATTAAAATTGTAAGTTTATCCATTTCAGCGAAGTCCAAAAATTTTCAACCACCAATCTTCCAGCGAAGGTATCTCCAAATTCTTCCAATATTGTGCATATACAATTCTTGCCACAGTTATAATATATAAAAACAAAGTTTGAAATTTTTCGCCTACATGATCATCCCTCATACCCAACAAAAAGGTTTCCGGTTTCATTTGAACCTTAATCTTTAAAATCAACTCTATCTGTTTATGAATCTGAGTCCAATACTTCTTTGCTTGGGGGAATGTCCACCACATATGATAAAAAGTTCCTTCTTGCTTTTTACATTTCCAACAGCTATTCGTCACCTTCTCATACATTTTTGCTAATTTGCTTGGGGTTATATACCATCTATACATCATTTTATACATATTTTCCTTAATATTAACATTTAACGTAAATTTCAACTGTTTTAACCATAATTGTTCCCATTGCTCCATTAAAATAACATGACCTACATTTTTCGCCCATTGAATCATATATTCTTTAACCTGTTCTTCTTCTGTCTCGAACTTCAAAAGCAATTTATACATTTTTGAGATTACCTGGTCTTCAGATTTTAATTGTACCTCCAGTATTGATTCTTCTTCTACAAATCCATATGCCTTCTTGTCCACTTTAAATCGCTCCAAAATTTGAGCATATACGAACCATTGGCAATTAAAGTCTTCTTCCATTAATTTTTCTCTTGACTTCATTGTACAGTCTCCTTGCAAAAAATTTAATAAATTTCTTTATAATAGTCCTTTCTCTTTTGGCACGCTGCTTCCACCAAAGTGCGCTTCATATGGTGTAACCCATAATGGTATTTTCTCATAAAACCTGATTTTATATCGGTTCCAAATTCTCCATAATGCATGTCTAACATAGTGATTTTTAAATTCTAAATTTGCTTTCACTTTATCATACCACAGGCTTGCATTGGTGCAGCCCAGGCTCACCTGGTGTAAGCACCGTGGGCCGCAATGGGCCTCCTCAGATGCGTGCCAGGTATTTAGCTGGCACACAACTGGGGAGGCCGTGTAAGGCCAGCTCGGGCTGCAACAGGGCATAGGATATCGGTGCAACTCAGCGCCGATATCCCTCCCAGCCTGGGCTGCTGCCACTTCCTCCCTTCCATCCTGCTGTGGATGTAACCTGTACTGATCTACTTTCTGCCTGCTAAATGGCCCATTTCTTCACATGTGCAAGACTTGCCGTTTGATTTACAGGATCTACTATAATAATCCATGCAGTTTGATTTACTATACAAACGGAGTGCCTTCATTGATGTGGTCCCTTTAAATCAAACCAGAAGTCCTGGATTTCTGCAATCGAAGAAACTGTGCGAGGAGCATGGCAAGAGGCTGGGTGTTGTGTGTGTTTTTTAATTGTGCAGAGGCAGTGGACATCAGGCAGTGTTCTAGGTTGTGCTGCTGCTGTAGCTATAGAATCAATTTTGGTTCAGATGGATTTTGGTTTGTCTCTGGTTAACTTGGAGGCATTCCAGCTTTGCATGTTTAGTAGCTGGCTTAACATCATCAGGAAAAAGTGATGTACGAAGCAGCATGTGATTTGAAACTTCACTGTCCATGCCCGAAATCTAATTTAAGGGAGCTTTAGCTGACTTGCAACCTCATTATGGTTATTTATTGGTGTCCTAATGGCAGACCTTTTTTGTCAGCCTCAATTCTGTTTGGTTTCTAGCCAGGACAAGTTTGATTTTGCAAGGCATGAAGCTTGCTGTCATCAATAAATCTCCTTAAGAAATGAACACATTAGCTCCAAATGCCCTACATCCTTTCTTGATGAGTAATACATTATTTTATTTCTACAAATATTCTGTTCATTTCCCAAATGCTGTCTAAAGACCTCCTAACTGACACACATTAAACTGACTTTGCTCCAGTGAGAATCAGTTTTGAATGCAGATGTGATCCCCAATTTCACTGAGGTCTCATTAAAAATGATCTCGCATCAGTTAATAGTTTAATTAGCCAAGGTTATGAAATCGAAATCTTTTGTGAAACCTTCCATGTCAGTGAATTTCATATTCCCATCCTCCCTCAATTTCAAAATTCACAGGTATTTCTCAGACACAAGAACTATCAAGGGCTAACAGGCTAGTAAACACTGTGAGGAAAGGTGGATGGCAGGATTTGAATGTGCATCCTTTGACTACTTATTATTTCGGATAAAGCTGAGACACAATCCAGCTAAACACTTTTGTGTCCCATCGATTTCAACAGGACATTTAAGCACATGCTCTACACTCTCTCCCATAGAACTCAATAGAACTTAAAAGTACCGGTACTTGAAAATATTTGACCAATATTGGACAATTGAACCTAGTAACTTTTCACCAAATGCCCAAACTGGGTGGGTTGTATGTTTGAGTGGTGTCATAGCAACCACTGAAGAAGGATCCGCACATTCGAGGAGGTCCATTGGGCCTCCCACCGGTTACACCAGGGGAAGGGGACAAATGTCCCCTTTTCCCGAGTTGCGGCAGCCTGGGAACTTGATAGGATACGGCGGTCAGCCCTTTAGGCCCTTGTGTGTGCATTTTCCTCTGATAGCAATAAATGAGATTCAGTGATAAACTCTTGCATTTATTATTGAAGTCTCTCAACCAGAGATCACTATTCTCAGTTCATGTAATGTTCCATTTGTTACTTGACACTGTATTACATATCATTTCACTTCCAGTCTCACTTAATGTTATTCCTTCACCTCACAACCTCATAAACATTTGTAGCTGAATTCATAGCTTTCAGGTGCTTATTGCAATTTTTTATTTCCACATGTCATGTCTTGATGAAGAATTGCTTTTTCTTCTCAAGGCTTTTAAAGCTTTCTAAAAATTGTGACCATGGTCCAGCCGTATTTAGGCACTGTATCAGCCCAATCCTATCTGAGCCTTGCACTGATGGAACTCACATTCTGGCAGTGCAGGGCGCTTTGTGGGTGGCACAAAAGCCGAGCTACTGTTGCACACTTCCAGGTCACTGCTGCAAATGGGCAGAGCCAGAGGCGTGCGTGGTGCACACTGCAGTGGCTCCTGGATGCTCTACTGCTTTATGTAAGTTGGGGGGGCAGGAAAGGGGAGGATAGGGGGAGTGTGGGGGGCACGGAGGTGGAAGGGCAGGGGGCACGATGGGGGAGGGAGGTGGTGGATCCTGGTGGCACCAGTGTGTGCCAGGATCCTATCCCTTCGTTTTGAACCAGTCCATCCTCTTTTTGCTATATAGCTGGCATGGGTCCAAGGAGACCCTCAGGCCACCAGGAGGCCTATGGAGAGGTAAGGGGAAAATATCTTTCCTTACCTTTCCCAGGCCTCCCAATGCCCCCCACCACCACCATTGGGTGCAGCACGGGCCCCGTTGCCGCTGCTGCATCATCGCCAGTGGTGGGGAATAGGATTGGGCTGTTAAGGTCCATTTCTTTCAGTGGGAGAGAACCTCATTATTGTTATTACAGTGTTAATATTTCTTCTATCTGACCAGTTCTTTTTATCACATTGATTAATTTTTAATTTTATTTATTTTTATTTATTTTATTTACAATATTTCTATCCCGAATTTCTCCCAAAGGGACCCAAGGCGGCTTACACAAAAATAAAATACAAAAATACAAAAAATACAAATAAATAATTACTTTTTAAACAGCAAAAAAGTTAATAAAAGCATCTAAAAATTGATTAAAAAATTACATTTAAAACAAGATCATAAAAACAGCAGCACCCCACCCGTACCAGCATATTAATCGTATTTTTATTTTAGTTGGTGCATACCGCCCTTGATGCTGTCCTTTTGGGGGTGGAATAAAGCAGCTGATACACAGCCCAATACTACTTAAGGATCCGCCGGGTGGCCAAGGTCACCCACCGGATCCTGCTCTCCGCCATGGGCAGCCTGCAGTAGGCAGCCCGTGGCAGAAAGTGTAACAGCAGCTGGGGTCGGTAGGCCTCCTCAGATTTCCGCCAGCTATTTTGCTGGTGGAAGTCAGAGGAGGCCATGTAATGGCCCCGCCGACCTGTGGAGACCGGGATATGGCAGACGCCATGCCCCCGCCCCCACCCGGCGTGGCAGGGCCTATGGCCGCCCTCCCACCTCCGCCGTCCCTCCCCCACCTCTGCCGTCCCTCCTCCCATCCTCCCCACCCACCCCCCGCCCGCTGGATCCAGACCTACCTGGGTGCGGCATCGGGCCGAGGGCTCCACCGCCCATAGCTTAAGCAGGATTGCGCCGTCAGTCGTATTGTCACAAGCCATGCTAAGCTTTGAAGTTTTTTGAGTAGATATTAGATGAATATAGCAGGGTGCTTCTGTGCATGTGTGAACCAAAGAAAATGGCTGGAAATCATCGGGAGTTCTGCTGTGCTTGAAGACGGACAGCTTGAATTTCTCCAGCTTCAAGCAAGATTGAGGTGCCAAAAATGCAAGTTGGCTTCTTGCTTCCAGGGAAAAGGCTGTAACTGGGCCATAAAACACAGGGGATGCCAGAAGCAATTGTTTGTCCAAAGACAAGGAAGGAGAAAGGTGATAGGGATGACTGGTCAGGCTGTGCTAGACGGAAGGCCATCGAACTGTGCCAAGGGAGGAGGAAGAGATCATGCTGGCCTGGCAGATTGATGGTGGTCAAACAAAGGGGGTGACACTAGGAGCAGAAAAGCAAAGGCTGGCAGAAAAATAAAAAAGGAAAGCAAATTTTAGCTCACTGGAGGTCACTGAACAAAAGACAGAGGCAGCGTGTAATTGCCAGAACTCCAGACCCAAACACTGAGCTACACCAGAGCTGGCCACTCCGGTTGTATGACTGTATGTGGCGTGGCGTATGATTGGATAGACAGAAAATTAGCAAAACAGCACAGGGATAAATTAACAAGCTAACGTAATTAATCTCATGTCTTTTTGCAATCAAATAAAGCTTTTATAAGGTCAGCATTCATGTGTTTCAAATCTCATACTCTAACAGTGACTAAAAGCCTCTCAGTATAGCCCAAGCCCTGAGCTATGCTGGGCTAAAGTCTGATCATGCCTGGGCCAGAGGGTCAGATCCTGTGGGACAATATAAATGAATGAATCAGACAGTAACGATTCTGTGAGAGATGATGATGATGATGATGATGATGATGATGATGATGATGATGAATACATGGTGTGGAAAAAATGGAGAGAGAGAGAGAGAGAGAGAGGGGGGGGGGTTTTCTCCCTCTCTCCCAACACTAGTACCAGGAGTCACCTTATTGGCTGACTGACTGACAAAAGGTACATACAGGACAGACCAAAGGAAGTATTCCTTCACACAGCCCATGATTAACCTATGTGAGGATGACCACTAGCCTAGATGGCTTTCAATGGGTTTAAGGCAAGGGCAAGTAAATGGCTATCAATCATCATGATGATTACCAGCTGCCAGGGCCACAGAGGAATTTTATCAGTGGGTAAAAAGTTTCTTTTGGGCCCCTTCCCTTCATGTGAATTTGGCTCCTGGGGCCTGGGTACAATTGTATCCCCTTAACCCCCCTCTCAGAGTCTCTGCCAGTTGCAGGGGGCAATAGTCGGAGAGGGGTTCATCCTTCATCTCCTGCATCAGGCTTGTCACTGTGGGAAATAGTCATCTAGATTAGATGACTGATTCAGCAGGGCGCTTTTTAGGTTTTTATGTGAATAATGCTAACAAACAATACTATTATGCAGCCTCCATGGGACAGCTGCATAAATGGGGGTGGAGAAAAATGTATAGGTAGTGGCATCACTAGGAGGGTGTGGAGGGGGTGGACCGCACCAGGTGACACAGCATGGAACTAATAAGGTGTTAGTATGAGTCAACTCTCATTTCTATGTATCAGAGCTAATCCTAGAACTCTTATTCAGTTGTATGTCATCAAGTTGGCCTCTGTTTTTTTTGTCGGTTACTGATTTGTTGGGTGATCTGTACTGTTATATATTAAGGTAAGTAAAGTTAATGGGGGTGACACTATGAGTTACCACACCGGGTGACATCAACCGTAGTGACGCGATGTGCTCTCGCACCGGGTGATGCAAACCTTCTGGCTAAACCTACTGCAGTATAGTTTCTCCGAATCACTCCCTCTTGTCCTGCTATATGCAAATATAATATGGAAGCAAGATGAGGGGTCAGGATATATGTGCAGCACAAATGCACATGTTGCAAATTGCTGCATGAGGACAGTTTGGGTGCTAAGTACCATTCGAACCAGCCCATTTTTACAATGCAACTAATTATGTCCACAATTCAGCTGTAGATCTAGGCAACCCACCTTGTGCAACAGTTGGTGGTGTGGCCTTGGAAAGAGGAGCACATTTGTATTAAGAAGTGCATGAACCAGCCACTTCAGTCCACAGTCCAAAATGGATTAGCACTCTGATGCAGATGTGGATCTAGATCCACAACAACAGACATGGAAGGCTGCTTACACATGTGGCTCCCCCTTGCCAGGTTGGAAAGTTGGCTGCAATTCTATTCATACATATTTTGGATTAAGTCCCATTGATCTCAATGGGAGTTCCTGTTAGCTAAGGAAAGATCCTTGGGATTGGACTCTTGGTGAAACGAATGCCTGGAAAACCTCTAGTTCACTGCATCAAAACCTCGTGTGAGAAATGGGCCTCAGAGAAACCAGGTGTGCCAAGTATGCCAAGAAAGAAGCTGAGAGCCACAAATGAAAGAAAAATGTCTCCCACTGTTACAAATTAGAAAAGAACTCTTTCTAATTCAACAGAAACAGAATGAAACAAATGTCTATAGCTTAATTCCCTGTTCACTCTCATAACACTTGAGCACAATGAGTAGCTTTGTAATAGTTCCTGGCAAGCAGAATTCAAACCGGGGAAGGCATTTATGCTAGTACCTCACTGAAAATAAATTTATTTGGTTGTAGATTTGTTTTCTCATTTTTTTCACTTCTTTGCTTATCCTAGAACTCCATCCCTGCATTCTGTTTTGACACAGTAAGCATAATTTCCTGCTGTCCTTGAGAAGAATGCTGTTGTTTCAGGAAAGCTTCACCCCTCCACTCCTGCGTACGTACTTCCCTTGTTTTAAAAGGCAATCGCTTTTTGTCTCTCCAGTCTTTGACAGCCGCACTCAGAGCTCCCTTCCTAGGGAAGCATAATGACTTTTCACAACCCGCTGCAATATATCAGTGCATGCTGGGAAAAGGTGCTAAGTCGCACCATTACAAAAAGGCATTCTAAATGCAAATACACGAGACCTTGAACTTGGCTCAAGTAGATCCCAGTGCTATTTAAATTCTTAATTGCACACTGAGCAGCAGAAAGTGGCGTAGATCCAAAGGGATTCCCCCTGAAAGAAGACTGGGTAGTCTTCCATGGGATACTTTCTCTCTCCTGCTACTAACTTTTATGAGACGATTTCACCTTGAATAAATGCTTCATTACCGCTATCAGGGCATTTACGATCAAAGCTTGAAGAAGGCAACTTAAACTTACTAACTACCAGGGTCTCTGAAATACTGGCACAGAATCTCAGAAAAGCCACTAGATTTGACCAAAAGGTATGGTAGTTTTCACAAGACACCCCAACAATTGAATTCTCACTGCTGTGGAGCAATTTTTTTTGAGTTTTAACTTTTTCATGTTCTCTTAACAATATAACATATCCGCTCTTCAAAATTCTTAGTGCAAGACAGGCCATATCCAGAGAGGGGCAAAAAGCTATGATTTTCTATGGTCATGTATATGATGATCAACCTATTGTGTACATGTTTATGCTTTTTAAGAAAAGACATGGTTATTTGAGATGCTTCCACGTGCTTATTAAGTGGGGACTACGTTTTAGGAATCTATCCATAGGAATACTCTTCAAGATTACAAAGGGAAAAGATTGTGCACATCCACTAGCCTGACATTCAAATTCAATACTCAGTCCTGGAGACTACCCTTAAATTAAAGACTGCTGTTTCCAATGTTATATGTCATTATAACCATATGGTGAAATCAGTTTAGGTTTGTATTTTAGATATGCCCTAAATGTTGCAGCCCACTCCATCTTTTGGCTGAAATGTCAGTAAACATCCTTTATCCTCTAAAGCAGATGTGTGAAGGTCCAGAGGGCAATAGTAATGCCAAGAAACTGGGAATGCCAATGGTGCACATGATATAGCTTTAATATCCACAGTTCATTTTTATTACTTATTCAATACATTGAATTTGGAGACTGAAGATTTCATTTCTCTTTTGCGCATCATTGGTGCTGCTTGCTTCTCTTTGAGAAGTGCTGTCTGTCTGCAATACAGGCTACTTTACTTACGGTCTGTGCTATAAAACAGATGGCTCATCATTTGCAGTCTATGAATCACTTACACTAGAGCAGCTACCCTGAAACAAAAAGAGATTCTCTCCAGAATACTTTCTGGAACTATTCAACTTTTCAATATGTAGTAACGTGTTTGTGGACAAACACATTCCACTTTGGTCTGTGTTTCAAAGGGGAGTTACAATAAACCAAGAAGATGAGAAGTTGAAATCACAACATCACACTATTTTTATCATTTCCATATCAAGAACTGAATTGATAGGTTCCCTCAGCAACCACTTTGCCATGGTAAAATCAAATGTATTACCTTCAGACTGATTTCTGGCTGAGATCTGAGTTTGTTTTTGAATTGTAGGTTAGAAATGAGGTGTCAGTTCTCACACAGGTGGCAAACATGGGCCTATCTTACTTCAGACTGCAGATGAGAACTCACCTGAGAAGAGAATGCACCTCCACGGAGAAAGGTCACCACACATCAGAAATTGTTAGAAATTTGACTAGGCTAGAACCTTTTCCCCTAGCATCTCATTTGATACATGGAGGAAACTTTTTGTATGAAGGAGGGTTCCATCCTGTGAGCCCTCTCTCTCCCCGCAACCAGAAGTGGCACAGTCCAGTCACAAGCTTACTAGCTCAATGAGAACAAGGTCACAGTTTATGGTGTCAAAAATTAGCATCATTTTCCAAGTGTCATGGTCAGGTGCTGCATTAAAAATAGAGATATGGTTCCAGCAGATATACATGACCAGGAGCAGTTGACATGGCTGCAGAAAGTTCCTAACGGTAAGATCTACTGTACATTTCTGGTCCCATCGCAAACGTGCCGTAAGGCATGTTTGCGCCTACTTTAAAGCAGGCTGGCGCAAGGCCGGCCTCTCTTACTCCGGCAGCGGAATGTTCATGCGGCCGGAGGCGGAAGGTAAGTCTCCATCGCCGGCCGCGTGGGCGGTCCGGGTGGTGAGGGAGGGGGGCCATTGGGTGAGCTGGCCCGGGAGGGGGCGGGGATGGCATCAGCCATATTCCTGTCCCTGCCGGACCAGCTCAGCCATTCCTCTGACTTCCGCCAGCTAATCCGAGGAGGCCGATAGGGCCGGCCTCGGTTTACACCCGGGAAAGGGGACAGTAGACCTCTTGCCTGCCACATGGCAGTCCGGACAGCCAAATCCTGTGTAAGGATCCGGCGGGTGGTCCTTACACAGGATTCGGCTGTGAATTAGGGAGCCAGTGACCTGACGTCTTTGTCACTATCAGTCTGCTTAGTCTCCATCATATTCACATCTCTCTCTCTCTCTCTCTCTCTCTCTCTCTCTCTCTCTCTCTCTCTCTCTCTCTCTCCTCCTACATTGCTTTTAGTGTCTGACCTTTCCTCATGCCTCCCTCCCTAGTATCCTAATGTCAAACTCCCACTTTCTGCTTTTCATCAGCTTTGATGGTGTGCAAAGGAAATTAAGCTGTCATTCTAAATAAGGGGGAAGCGAAAGCAAATTAGAATCAAAGTCTCTTTGGGGAGAAGGAAACATTCAGTGATAGAGGATGTTCTTGCGTAGAGCATGGCCTCATGCTCAGTGGTAGAGCATGGTATCTCCAGTTATAGGATCCATTGGGCAATGATGGCAAATACTTCTGCTGGACAGCCACTACCAGCAAAAGCAGGCCATTCTAGGCAACCCAGTGATTGACTCGTGACCCAGTGACCTGATTTAATATAAAGGAGTTTCATGTTTATATATATATCTATGATTGTTAATGTACCGACAATATGCACATGAGTTTCATGAACCTGTATCCATTCCCACCCCAATTTGTGGCAATCACTGCAGAATTCATTAATGTTCATGCCTCTGCAGATTCTTTTTTTGGGGGGAGGGGGTGTTTGAGTGATGTTTAAGAGATGGAAAAACAGATATAATTAATTCCATTCAATTGGCTGGAATATGCCTATTTTACTTTTGACAGTGAATGCTGTGTTTTCAATTCAAGTGATTTAGGATTTAGGTTTCCATAGGTTTTCAGCACTATAAAGAGATGTTCACATTAACCAGTTATCAGTTTAAAAGCCAAGAGATGGAATTTGCAATTTCAATTCATTACGCTTGACTTCTAAGACTCTAAAACATTTTCTATCAAATGGATGCGATAAAGAGTGAGAAGCACAGAAAAGCAAGTCTAATGAGAAAGCAGGAGTCTCTTTTCACTTTTTCATTTGAATTACATCCCTTGAGTAATGAATTGCATTTTCACTGAGTCTTTTTCTCCTTTAGATGCTCTGTCTGAAGAAGAAAATCAGATAAGTACTGCTGGGTCACTGAATCAATGGATATCATTTTCCTACTCGTTCTAAATTTACACGAAGCATAGCGAAGAAATAGGTGTTCAGGAAACAATGTGCTGGGCCACAATGTTGAAGAAGCTCTTAGACATTTAGAAGTTGTTTTCCAGAATTGCATTTCTTCATGAACATGAACATTCATGTCACGCCAATCTTTAAAAAAGGAAGGAGGGGGGACCCGGGAAACTACAGGCCGGTCAGCCTAAAATCTGTTTCAGGGAAGATGGTGGAAAGTCTCATTAAGGATAAAATCTTAAAACACATAGAAGAACAAGCTCTGCTGAGGGAGAGTCAGCATGGCTTCTGCAAGGGGAAGTCTTGCCTCACAAACCTTTTAGAATTTTTCAAAAAGGTCAACAGGCATGTGGATGTGGGAGAACCCATGGATATTACATATCTGGATTTTCAGAAGGCGTTTGACTCGGTCCCTCATGAAAGGCTCCTGAGAAAACTCCACAGTCAGGGAATAAGAGGGCAGGTCCTCTTGTGGATTAAGAACTGGTTGAAGATCAGGAAACAGTGAGTGGGAGTCAATGGGCAATTTTCACAATGGCGAGAGGTGAAAAGCGGTGTGCCCCAAGGATCGGTCTTGGGACCGGTGCTTTTCAACATATTCATAAATGACCTGGAGTTGGGGTTAAGCAGCGAGGTGGCCAAGTTTGCAGATGACACTAAACTTTTCCGGGTGGTGAAGACCAGCAGAGATTGTGAAGAGCTCCAGAAGGATCTCTCCAAACTGGGAGAATGGGCAGTAAAATGGCAGATGCGCTTCAGTGTAAATAAGTGCAAAGTGATGCACAATGCGGCAAGAAACCAAAATTTCACATATACGCTAATGGGTTCTGAGTTGTCTGTGATGGATCAAGAGAGAGATCTTGGGGTGCTGGTGGACAGGTCGATGAAAGTGTCGACCCAGTGTGCGGGGGCTGTGAAGAAGGCCAATTCCATGCTCGGGATCATTAAAAAAGGGATTGAGATTAAAACGGCCAATATCATTATGCCTTTGTACAAATTGATGGTAAGGCCACATCTGGAGTATTGTGTCCAGTTCTGGTCACCACACCTCAAAAAGGATATAGTTGAATTGGAAAAGGTGCAGAAAAGAGTGACCAGAATGATTTGTGGGCTGGAGCACCTCCCTTATGAGGAAAGGCTACAGCGTTGGAGGCTTTTCAGTCTAGAAAAAAGGCGCCTGAGGGGGGACATGATTGAGACATATAAAATTATGCATGGGATGGAGAGAGTGGATAGAGGGAAATTCATCTCCCTCTCGCACACAACACCAGACCCAGGGGACATGCACTAAAACTGAGTGGAGGGAGAGTTAGAACGTATAAAAGAAAATATTTCTTTACCCAGCGTGTAATTCATCTGTGGAACTCCTTGCCACAGGATGTGGTGATGGCACCTGGCCTAGATGCCTTTAAAAGGGGTTTGGACAGATTCATGAAGGAAAAGACCATCACAGGTTACAAGCCGTAAGAAACCTCCTGGTTTTAGAAGTAGGTTTTCTCTGTGCCAGGTGCAGGGGAGTGGCAGCAGGAAACAGGTTATCTTGTTGGCTGTGTGCTCCCTGAGGCATCTGGTGGGGCCACTGTGTGATACAGGAAGCTGGACTAGATGGGCCTTTGGCCTGATCCAGCAGGGCTCTTCTTATGTTCTTATGTTATGTTCTTATGCCTCATTGAACTTCGTGGACAATGCAAACCTCTAAACACTTGCAAACCTTACCCTGAAATATGATGACTGTGGCTGTAGTGGAAAAACAAACTGGTCTTGTTTCTCAGCTAGTGGTATGAGTACCACTGGTGGTTCAACATATGGCATGTACTTGACCCCACTGCCATGGTGAGTGACTGCATGGCACTACTACTCCAGCTAGCCCTGACCCCACCCAAAGTGGAGAGATCTGGGGTACCAGTGACAAGGTGTGACTGTGCAGCGGCCTAACACTTCAAAAGAAGCACAAGGAGGACAGGAGGGAGACTGCAGGAGAGATCAAGAGGCAGCACCATCTAACGATGCTTCTCTCTCACTGCTGGGATAACTGTACAGCAAGCAAGCCTCTCCTACACACAGCAGTCATCGTTGGGGGCAGTGGTACTCACAAAAGTGGTATCCATAAAGGTGGTACTGTACTTGCAAAATTGGTACTTCCCCCCCCCAAAGAAAAAGGTTGAGAAACTCTGTACTAGATATATTATCTAGTAACTAGATATATTAACTAGATATATTATCTAGTAACTTATGGTACAAGCAGTAGCGTTACATAGATTCATAGATTCACTGCACAATCCTAAATGTGCCGCTCAATGGTGGTGCGCCTCCCGTGCTGGTGCTGACTACTTTACAGCAGTCAGCACCAGTTGCAAAAGCCTTCCCAATAGTACGCTGGTCCAGAGCTAGCATACATTTGAGTAGGCCCATAGGGCCTGGCCCACCTTGCACCCGGGGACAATCGTTCCCTTCCTCCGAGGCGCACCCGGGCTGCCCCGGGGCAGCCCAGAACCTGGATAGGATACTGCGGCCGGCCATTTAGGCCGGCCAAGTATCCTTACACAAGATTGGGTTGCCCATGTGTGTTCTGTGTGATACAAATGGTTACTACTAGTTTACTGTAGTAAATTAACTAAAATTAGTTGAGCTTTCCCAAGTGTATTGAAGAACAAGGGAACCATCAACTTCTTCCAGGAAAAGAGCAAGGTAAATCAGGGGACACAGAAGGCAGGGGGACTAAAGGATGCATGGTGTACCAGACAGCTTCCAAGGGAGGACATTTTTTTCCTCACAGGAAAAACAACAGATCTCAGGAGCTAAAATGTGTGGAAGTGTATGTGTTAATGTGACCCTGCAATGGTTCTACATTAGAATAAATGTTGTGTGTGTCCTGGCATCTCTTCTATAGTTGAAAGTTCAGATGTTCCTGTTTTTAAAGTGCCTGGGGATAATATAGGAATGGAGAAGGAGGCACTTATCTTCTTGAGAAAGGTTGATGATGATGTGTCTTCTTTGTAGCTGCAGCACAGCGATTTTCAACCACTGTGCCATGGCACATTAGTATGCTGCGAATGGTCCGCAGCTGTGTTGTGGGAGTTTGGGGAGGGTATTTTATTAGTAGGGCCATTAGGAGTGTGAGCCCCCCACCAGCAGCATGGTGTGCCTAGTCATATGTAAAAAACCTGATGCACCTTGTCAGTGTGGCATGTGAAAATCGTTGTAGATTGTAGATATCATCACTCTGTTGTTGGCAGCGGAATATTAGATAGAGGACTAGTAGCTGAAAGGGTCTTCTGTTACCAGATTTCTACATAACATGTTTCCAATTTTGCTGACACCATTTCCATCTGTATCATTCTCTTGTTTATAGTACTTTATCTTTCATTCTGATTTAACCAAAGCAATAAAGGAGATTGAATTAACAGAAATTCATCTAACCATCCTGAGGCACATTAAACTACACTGTTCTTACATTGCTAGTCTACCAGTGCAATCTTATGCATGTTTACTCAGAAGGAAGTCCCACTGTGTTCAAGGGGGGGTTGCTCCCAGGAAAGCGTGCAAAGGAATGCACTGTCAACCATGGTCAGAAGTTTCTCTATCACAGCTTCCATTCTGGACAAAAGTAAAAAATCCAAACTGTCCAGATCATATACTGACATGTCAATCATGGACAGACAGAAATTTGGCTTTATAGTATGAATATCTAATAGTCTTCACCATACAGTATGCCAGATATTCATATTATAAAGCTAAGTTTCTGTCTGTCCATGATTCCTTTTTTTAAAAAAATCCTGACTATAATTTATAACAAAAAATCCAAATGACTCAAATTATTCACTTCTTTATATAGCACTTTGGACTGCAGTATGAAGCAGGCTGATTTCAAATGATTTCTCCTGAAATCAATGGGGTGTAGTTCCAAGAAGAGGATTTAGCTTTGCCTAATGCTGTGCAAATCAATTTATATTCCTTATCATGTTTATCCGCACTACACTTCCTTGAGGCAAAGATGCAAATCAGGTGTGCTTTCCAAGAGTTTATCACATTTTATTATCTGCAAAACCCTTCTGAGGCAACTTAAATTATGTTTACTCTTTAAATAAAGAATACCTCTGAGACTTCAGTCTGTGGGGAACTACAAGAAAGTGCATTTTTTTAAGACGGGCAGATTATTTTATCATGGTTGATTAATAATAATAATAATAATAATAATAATAATAATAGTTCGAGTAGTTCACAAAGCAGTTTACGTAGCAAAATAAATCAATAAATGGTTCCCTGTCCCCAAAGGGCTCACAATCTTAAAAAAAAAAAAACCAGACACCAGCAACAGCCACTGGAAAAGACACCACACTGGGGTGAAGAGGGACAGCTGCTTTCCCCCTGCTAAATATAAGAGGAGCATCACTTTAAAAGGTGCCTCTTTGCCCAGTTAGCAAGGGGGTATAGTTGTAAGGGGTATACGTATACTTGTAAGGGTGCAATCCTGTTTCACCAGCTTGTCTGCTTATGTGAAAAGCAGGTCGCAAAGCTTCCTCACAGAAGCCAAGATAAATTCTTCCTTCCTTTCCAGGGTCGGCCCATTCATGATGCCAATTGAAATGGTCACCTCTGGAAGTAGTTTGGTGGGGGGGCACTCATCTCTGTCTGCCTAATTACCTCCACTGCTCCTCCTCCTCCTCCTCCTCCTTTCACTTCTTGGGTTGGAAGAGGAAGAGGGGGACAGAGAAGAAGAGGAAATGTGGAGGGGAGGAGAGTGCTGAGGTAGAACACTCTGGCCTACTGGGAGACCTCTGAGACCTCCAGTGGCATGGCTGCATCAGCGGGTGGTGGTGGTGGATAGGATTGGGCTGCTAATCATATCTAAACAACAGAAACATATAGCTGTAGAGTTTGCTGTGAGGACCATACATTTCTTGATAGCTTCACATTTAAAGTCAGCTACTGACTTTTTGATGATGCAGAGCTCCTGAGTTTGCTGTGAGGACCATACATTTCTTGATAGCTTCACATTTAAAGTCAGCTACTGACTTTTTGATGATGCAGAGCTCCTGAGGTTCAGTGACCTACATTACATTGACCTACATCAATTTCTTATTACTGGTACTTAATAAATGCCTGGAAAGCTGAAGTAATGGCAAGTCAATCATTAAAATTAATTAGGGTAAAGCTCATCATGGTTTTTCTACTCACTCTTGTTAAAATGTTCATTTGACTTTGCTTTTCAGAAGACAAAATATGCTCAAATCATCTGAGCATATTTTGTATTCTGAAAAGCAAAGTGATTATAGTAAGCAGTAGCTTGCATCTGATGAAGTGAGTTCATCCATAGAAACTGATGCCACAATAAATCTGTTCTTTAAGGTTTCAGCACGACAAACAGATGGAGGCTGCAATCCGTTTTATGGGAATCAAGTCCACACCATACAAAACCCTGCCTGTGCTGGTTCCGATTCTCCCATTGTTTTGTTCCTCTTACATCTTGCTCCTGAAGAGCTTTTACTTTCATGCTCTTATTTCATGCCAGGGTTGCAGAGGGTGTTTGTTTGGGTATTAATGTATTGATAGCTTACCTTTCAGCAGGACCATAGAAAATGGATTTTACCTTGGAATCCAGAGAGTCTTCTCTTATTTTAACAACGGTTGCAGGGAATTGCTACTTTTCTTTGTGACACTAACTTTAAAAAATATGGTGTTTGCAATAGCTGGCTCATAGGCACATTCATTTTTGTTGTTTTCACATGGGTAGTTGATTCTTGTTAGCTTCTTTTTGTCCTTAAGGCTCAAAGAGGAACAGGAGTAGAAAACATGACTTTCTTTATTGAGCTTGGCAGTGAAAGTGCTGCTGATTTGTGATTTAGGGTTGGGAGTATTCGGCAGGGACGTGTGTGTGTGTGTGTGTGTGTGTGTGTGTGTGTGTGTGTGTGTGTGCGTGCATGCGCATATGTGATAAGAACTGATTGTTTCATCTTGAGAAGTTGCTTTCTCTGTACTTTTGCTTATATTTCTTCTCTGTTTAGGATCTAGATCAATTATGTTAGATTTTAAGCTTCTGCAATCTCATCAATATTTCAGAGGCCTTTTGCGTGTTCACGGATCCACAGCGTGAGTGCAATCCTGTGCAACTACGTGTGGCCAGCCTAAAGGGCCGGCTGCTGCATCCAAGGCCCATTACGGGCCATGCAGGCATGGCCCAGGCTCACCTCGGGGGAAGGAGACATTCACCTTGGGGGAAAGGGACTTTCCCCTGGTGTAAGTGGCGTGGGCCGCAATGGGCCTCCTTGGATGCGTGCCAGCTCTTTAGCTGGCGTGCGTCTGGGGAGGCTGTGTAAGACTGGCCCAGGCTGCGACGGGGCTCAGGATATTTATTTATTATTATTTATTTTAAAAAATTATATCCCGCCTTTCCTATGCCAAGGCAAATGCCCAAGGCGGCTTACAAGAGAAGTTAAAATACATAACTTAAAAAATACATTAAAAAGTTTAAACAGTACATAACTGTACATAAACCATTTTTAAAAACAATAAAATCCACGGGGGGGGGGCACAGCATGGAGCAGATAAGCAGCATGGCAGAGCATCTTGAGACACAGGAGGCAGACCACAGCCCATCACTCAAACGCTAGACGAAATAAAAACGTTTTGAGCCCTCGCCGAAAAGTCATGAGGGAGGGGGTAGTTCTCAGATCCCCTGGCAGGGAGTTCCACAGTTGTGGCGTCACAGCAGAGAAGGCTCGCCCACGTGTTGCCACTCCCCTAACTTGTGATAGAGGTGGCACTCGCAGGAGAGCCCCCTCACCTCAGATGACCTAAGAGAGCGGGCCGGAATGTATGGGAGAAGGCGGTCCCTCAGATATCGTGGACCTGAACCGATAGCGCATCTCAGCTACTTAGAGATCTAATTTTATCCTGACCAAATATAATGATATAACCTAATAATGGATTTATGTCAAATGAGGATAATGGGAGACCAAAAAGTCTTATTGTGTATTAAAGAATGCTTTGTTATTATGAGAAAGGCTATTGATTTATCACAAAGTATTTGCTTCCCACCTCTGATAATGTAGCTTCCTTTAGCACCAATTCATTACAGCGCTGTCTGTCCTGGCGTGATTGTCAGCCAGTCTAGCCAGTGAGCCAATTGTATTTTGGGCCCATCAGTGCCCAATTCCTGCCTATTCGATTAACACTGTCTTCTATCACACTGTTTCGTGTAGTGCTTGACTTTGGAAAATGTATCCTGTGCATTATTTGAGGTATTGCTGTATCTAAATGTATATCTGATGCAATATTCTGACTTTGTTTTCAAGCTCCTTGCAGGATTCATGTGAAGTGGTAGCTCCAGTATTTGGGGTCCCTTGGGGCAAAAGCCCTGCAAGGACCCCCCAATGACATGCTCCCCCTTGGCTTGGAAAGCTCATGCATGCTTCAGCTCCTCCACCTTCCCTGATGATGCCCTGGAACTGTGCAATGGATAGGTAAGAAACAGTTCTCCTTCTACACTGCTGCTGTAGTTACTGGTCATAGCCACTGTTCCTACCTGCTCCCTCCTGATAAGCTTCCCCATTAGACCTTGGACTCCTGGCTGGCTTACCAGGCAATGATGGGGAGCAGCAGTGGTAGTATTTGAAAAATGGTACTGGGAGACGAAGATGATGGTCTGCTTCTGCTGCCCACTGTCTCCCAGTAAGCCAGTCAGGAAACCAAGAAACCAATGGGAAGGCTTACCAGAACAAAGTGGGGAGCACGTGGCAGCAGTGAACCATCCTCTTCTTTCCACAGGGCTGTTTAACAATCGGGCAGCTCAATCCTACCTCACACACACACACACACACACACACACACACACACACACACACACACCGATTCAGCTGTACCAATGGAGTGCATGCTGCATCCGTGGGAGGGGGGGCAGGTGGAAATGACTCCTCTGGTAAGTGAACTTTTGTTCATCCCAGGGAAAGCGTCCCCAGAGAAAGCTTCCATCGCTGCCATGAGACTCCTCAGATCTATGCCAGATATTTTGCAAGTGTAAATCCGAGACATTTAACGGTGGCAGAAAGGCTAGGATACTGGCGCATGCAAGTTCCGCCAATCCTGCCCCCGGTCTGCCTCCCTTCCCGCCTCCCACCCCGCCTGGGAACTCCCCTGTTCCACCCTGTCCCCACCCCATTCTGCCACTGTTGGACTCACCTTTCCCAGTCCGGTGGCTGGCCTCCTGTGCTGCTGATGGTTGTGGCAATGCGTGCAAGCTAGCCACTGGCAGTGCACTGTGTGCGCTACAAAAAACCATTTTACAATAGCCAAACTCTGTTCTGCTTTTGTAAACGCCGATGCGCACCAGCCAAATTCTGGATAGGATTAAGCTGACAGATGCCCTAGTCCCTGACACAGGACATCTGGGAATTGTAAAATGGCACTGGGGGGGGGGGAGAGGCCACTACTGCCTCTGTTCTCCCATATTCAAATGGGCCCTGGCATCCCCACAGGCCCTAGCTTACTGAATGGTGATGGGGAGCAGTAACAGCAGTGGACCCTCACTGCCTCAGAAGTTGGCCTGGCATGGGTATGGACCCTTGTGTAGATGTGGGCCCTAAGCATGTGCCCCACCAGTCCTTAGCTATGGTGCCATTCTATTTATTTAGATTTTCTAACTTTCTTCTTCTTTTGTGAAAAACCCTTTTCTTTAGATAGATGGTTCCCACTGCACATCATGCCCACAGCATGAAAGAAAATTAGTGTGTCTATAAAGGTACAGCTTCCAAAGAAATCAACTTACAAGTCAGAGCCTGGGTGAAATCGATCTGCAATGAGAAAAAGTTCCTTTCCCATATTTTTGCCCCTTTCATGTTACTGCCATAAAGAATATTCTGCTCAGATAGCTAACGGCATGGTGTTGGTTTGGGGGAACAATCCACTTCCAATATTATGCAATAAAGAGATGCATAAATTAATCTAGAATTGTGCGTGTAATGAAATAATGGTCGGTGTATATCAGAATATAATTTCAGAGAGTTTAAAATCCAATTTGATATACTGATTAAAGTCTTATGAGTCTACAAGGCTCATTTGTATTGATCTATCTGAAAATTAACTTGGCTGCATAAACCAATTTTTTTGTTAACCAAACGAACGAATAAAGATTTTGAAATATACAGGTAGTGTCTCAAGGGATAATCCTAGTATAAGAGATTTTATAGAAGTGTTATTCTGTTGTATTTTAATTGTTGGTCTCTTTTTTGGTAGGTGTTGCTGAGCAGAAGTGGATTGGGGGAAATGGGTTTTTGTATGTTTTGTCTGTGTCCTGCTATTTGTATTCTGTCAGCCTTCAGGATGAGTAGTTTATGTCTTGCAATTAAGAATAGTTTCTTAGGCCACAAGTTAGATTTTATTTTACAATTTATATTGGTATTTAACAGATAAGGTCTTGGTTGAATATCCTATATATCATGGTTGAATATCCTATATATCATAAGAAGAAATATTTTGATGTCTGAGGAAATGCAAAATGTGTGTCTATTTATAAAATGCCATGTAAATTGATGCTTAATCAGTGCCAGCCTATGGCATTTTGGTGCCTGAGCTGGAAACTTCAAATGACACTGTCCATACCTTCACTAATTAATACATGGCATGAACTATCAGAACGTTCTCTTACGCAAGCCTAATTGAAATTCATTTTCAGTATTATTGCACAGGAGCACGGTGGATTGCGGTCATAGGCTTAGGCTTTCGTGCTGTTCTGTGGTTTGCTTTACCTTTCCCCTGCACATGCAATTCAATGAAACCAAAGGAATATCTTTAGGACACCCAACATTCGCTCTCTCAACATTCATTTGTATGCATAAGTACATCTCAGCATGTTTTTAATATTGCAATAAATCAACGTACACTGCTGTAGCCTGTGTCTGAGTCTGGGAGAACCTTCACTACTTTGCACTATGTGTAACTGAGTCCGAAGGAGCCAGCGTATAGAAAGCAAAACATTATTTTGTTTTTCTGCAGTCCTTTTGATATCAGAAAAACCAAAATAATGTTTTGCTTTCCATACACTGGCTCCTTCGGACTCAGTTACACATAGTGCAATGTAGCGAAGGTTCTCCCAGACATTTTTTAACCTGGTCATACATAAGATATATTGGACAGCCAAGTTAAATTTGACAGCCAATTTGGTTTATATGAAGCAAATGGAACAAGGGTAGATTGAATCAAGCTGATTTATAAGATGGCATGTATTTTTTTTTTATACTTAAGGAGATATACTGGTATTTTTAATTGGGAGAAATGTTTTTAATTACTTGTGTGTCAATTAAGATTTTATGTGAAGGGGGGGGTTTCATTCCTTTTTAGATGCTTCCCCATGCTAATGCCACGTGCCTGTACCAGGGGGAAAACATTTTAGGCTCTTTAGCAAGAAATCAAATCCTTCATTTTAGGCTCTTTAGCAAGAAATCAAATCCTCCTCCTCCTTTGCAACTGAATACTCAAGGGATTTCCTGAATTACTTTAATGGCGTTCTCCTTCATGATTATAAGTATGTATCACCTTCAACTCCAGCACATTCGGTTTCAATATGAAACATGCATAAATTCTGGATGGCCAGCATGTTGGTTTAGTAGTGAGGAAGAAAGGATAAGATGAGTTTTGTTCCCCCACCTCAATATCACAGCGACTTCACTCCTTAGGCTTCCCTACATAAAATGCAATAAAGTGGTGACTGACTACAGACACACAGAAGGATGGAAACACAGTCAATCTGTTAATCCATAAAATACTACAAGACTATTGGCTGCATATTCCAAACACCTAATCCATCCCCACCATTGGTGCCAATGCAGCTGTCGTATCATGTCACTGCCTGTTTGCAGCAGCAGCCTGGAACCACATGATGGCAGCCCAGCTTTTGCGCCACCCCTTGAGCTGCCAGGATGTAAATTGCAGCAGCACAAGGCTTCAATAGGATTGGGGCCAAAGTTACACTGTACCTAACTCACAGTGACATCCTATGTATGTCTACTGAAAAGTACTTTCAACTGAGTTCAGTGGGACTTAATCTCAGATAAGTGTGTTGCAGCCTTAGTTGAATAATGCACACAGAGTAGTTAAATAATTATATATGTATGGATGATGTTTTCCTCAGGGATATTTCATATGCTTTAAACAGTCTATATACAGCAGTTCCACATGGATTTGGATACATGAAGGAACAAGCAACTGCCAGCGTAATCCTGTCTACCTCTGCGCCCTGAGATGCAGTGGGGCCGGTGCAGCCCCTGCTGCATCCAGAGTGCAGAGCAGGTAGCTGGGAGGTCACCTCAGGGGAAGGGAACATTTGATTTCCCCGGTTTAAGCCTCAGCCACGCGCAACCTATTTTGCTGGGACAAATCTGGGAGGCCCATGTAATGGCGGCCAGGCCCAGGAAGGGGGATAGGATTTGGCTGAGCGTGCCACTGTTGATCACTCTCCCAGCCCAGGCCCGGCTGACCAATCCCCCCCCCACACACAGAACACCTTAGTTCTGCTCTCCCCATGCCCCTCCATTGCCCAGCACGGGGGAACTTACCTTCCCCAGTGGGCACAGCCCCAAATTTGGCCTGGGAAGAGCGGCTCTGGCCTTGACGTTGGCGCTGCTTATTCCCAAGGTGCCGCAAACATGCTTTAAGGCATGTTTGCAACACCCTAGACCGGCAGAATGGCACTCCATCATTCAATCTGAACTGTAGACATAGGCTTACCAGATCTCCAACCGGGACAAAGTGCTAGACCTTTAGGAGAAGGAATGTGGGCAGGTGTGGCTTGTTAAGTCCTAGAGCACAATCCTAGGCATGTCTACTCAGAAGCAAGCCCCATTGTGTTCAGTGGGACTTGCTTCTGAGTAGACATGCCTAGGATTGTGCTGTAAGGTTTAACAAGCTGCACCTGACCACATTCCTTCTCCTAAAGGTCTAGCACTCTGTCCCGATTGGAGATCTGGTAAGCCCATGTAGACAGGATTGGGCTACCCGATTGGCAAAACTGATCTTGTTACTCCCAGTCTTTGCTTTTTTCTCCAGTGGACACGTGGCAAAGGTTAATCCTAGTCCCCCTGGCCCAAGTCACTTTACCCTGGCACCGGATTCCCCCCCCATTTGTCAAGGATTGGCAGACTTTTGACATAACCAGGCCCAGTGCCTTGTAACATCCGGTCTGTCAACCTTAACATATGATCCCACCACGTGGGTAATATACTGACAGGTGCTGCTTTCCAGTAGTGATTCACATGTCAGGAGCTGATCCTGCATCTCAGCAGCTGGTACTAGTGCAAGTGACCTGAGTGGCTCCTTCCGCTCCAAGCCAGAGTCCTGGCTTGACTGAGCCCCCCTTCCGCCATCCTCCTCTTGCTTGCTCTTCATGAAGAGAGAGGCAGAGGTGGGTGGGGCAGTGGCCAGGTGGGGTAACCAGGCAGACTGTGGGCTGGGAAAGGCATAGAGCAGCAGGCATATTGCTCCAACCAGCCACTTCACCCTGCCTCAGGGGTGGGCCAACGCTGGGACCCTGTCCTCTGCAGCTGGTTTTCTCTGCAACATGGCACACAGTTCTGGGAACCAGCATCAGGAAGCAGCACCCAAGTCAATGTCAGAATCCTGCTTTGGAGCAACACCTCGGCTGAAGAATTTGTCGTTTCCAAGCCCAATCTATGGTGATACGTGGCTGTTAAAATCTGTATTTCACTGCCTTTATAAGCAACAGTCATTCTAGTCATTTCTTCCATTTGTGCTCATGAGATGTAACAATTTATTTGCCTCCACAAGTAAATACAAAATCCCACCCTGAACATAAGATGGGAGAGATAATAAAAATAAAATGTTAGTGTAGATCAACAAACGTATGTAGTCAAAACTAAATTATATATCAAGTTAAAACCGATTTGCTGTATATATAAAAAAAGACTTCCCATGTAGCACTTAACTGCAACTAGGGTATAGCTCAAAGCTTTGTGAAAAAGAAATGATCTTTACCAAATCATAAATATGCTGTCACAGTTATACACAGAGTACATTCAAAAAGTGTTATAGTACATTTGCAAAGTGTAATAGATTACTGGGACAAGTAGTATAGCTGACAAAGTCCATGTCATCTAAGTATGTCACAGAAGAAATCCAAATAGTATACCGTAGATAAGTTTAGGGTACCCCCTCTCCCCTCCAAAATCAGTGGTTCTTCATGTGGCCATGTTGCTTCCTGCTGAAAGAGAAAGATATAGTGTCATAAACAGCAAAACACCATTCCCATGAATAATTATCAGGACCCACTTATTTATACCCTATAGTTAAATCTCCCAGGGCTGCCAGGAGTGATAATATAAATGGTTTTGTGTATTAAAGTTGAAAGGAATGTGTTTACAGAAGAGCTGTCTCTGATGACTGATGAAGGCATTGGTCCATCAATCAACATCAGAATTTGGCTTCACTTTTCAAAATCTAAAGCCTATGTTTTTGGCTGCCTTAGTTACCTTCTTGAAACAACTTGTTCATTAGAAAAGTATTTGAGGGGGAAATAACCACAAATAACCAGGTTTGCTGACTGGCTTGTGTCCCAGAAAATCCCTGGTCTGGTCCCTTTAAGAGGCCTAGCCCCGCTCTGGGCTGATTAGTTCCCCTTTTTCCACCCACAGGTTTAGCAGTCCAAGTCCAAATATCAAAGTCCAAAAGCCAGTCCAAGGTCAGAAAGCCAGTCAGGGTTCTCAAGCCAGTCCAGAAGTCAGTCCAGGCAAGTCCAAAAGTCAGTTCAGAGTAAGTCCAGAAGCAGTGGCGTTCTTATATGGGGGGAGCAGGTGTGCTCCCCCCCAGGCGCTGAGTGGGCGAGGGGCACGGCAGCCGGGCTCGGGGCTGCGCAGAGCGGCGCGGCACCAGAGCCCGGCTGGTGCGCCCCTCCGAAGCAGCGCGCCCACTCCGCGTGTCCCCGGCCTCCGGAGGCTGCGCTCCGAAGGCTGGGGATAAGCCCTCCTTAAAATGAACGCCCCGTTCGGCGGTCGAGAGCTTTATGAAGAAGCCGAACGCGTCGCTGGGGGTTTACGCATGCGCAAACCCTATAAAAGCCAGCGACGCATTCGGCTTCGCGTCGCTGGGGGTTTGCGCATGCACAAACCCTATAAAAGCCAGCGACGCGTTCGGCTTCTTCATAAAGCTCTCGACCGCCGAACGGGGTGGTCGCTTTAAGGAGGGCTTATCCCCAGCCTTCGGAGCGCAGCCTCCGGAGGCCGGGGATACGCGGAGTGGGCGCTCAGCCCCGAGCCCGGCTACTTGGGGGGGCGCTCCAACCCCTCCCCCCCAGGCGCCGGGAGGGCTGGGAACGCCACTGTCCAGAAGCCAGTCAGCACAGCTAAGTCCGTCTTTCTCCTCCAAAGCTTTGTCCTTACTGCAGCCCATACCCTTCCTTCCTCCAGGTGCTGCTTTTATACATGATGACCTCTAGTGGCTGCACCTGAGTAGCCTGCCTGCTGCTGAAGCCTGGGTTTTAACCCCTTCTACTCTAGGCCTATGAGGAACCACTGCTAACACCACACCCTATCTCCTCGGGGAAGTCTTTCGCATTTTCCAATACAGCTTGTGGGTAAAAGTGAGCCTGTTTTAATTAATTTGGTAGATAGTAATGTGTTCCTATTTGAAATTTTAATTGCGCAGGAGTGTATTGCAAGAAATATCACTCTTCTGTCTGCAGCTTTGACTATATAATATTGATAACAAGGATATATTTGGAAAAGCATGTTTTAGATTTGTGTTATATTATGCATGGTTGGATAGTGTCCAGAATGTATTGGGCGCTTATTATCCCACAACTGATACTCAAGGTTGCCGGATAATAACAGAATGTGAAGTAGGCAGCACAGTGGCACAGCAGCGTAACTACCCCCTTCAGCGCCCAGTTCCAGGGGGGTGTTGTGCGCCCTAATAGGCCGCGCGCGAAAATTTTCAGGGGGGCGCCCCGCTGGGGCCCTGCTCCGGGCGCCCCCACCCCCCCCGGAGTCCCCCAGAGAGGCGTCCTCCTGCCAGCTTACCTGCAGGAGGAAAAGCGCCGGCCGCTTCGCCTCCGCCGCGCCTCGGCAGCGCGGCAGCAGGCGCAGGTCCTCAGCTGCCTGCCTGCACGGTGCAGGCAGGCAGCAGGAAAAGCGCAGCTGCCGCGCAGCTCCGCGATCGCCGCCCGGCCGGAGCCAACACGCAGCTGCTTCCGGAGGGAGGAAGGGAGCTCAGGCAGCCTGCGCCGAGGAGAGAGCCTCCCCTGGGCCCCTCCTCCCCCGGACTCAGAGGAGAGGATGCGGAGCCGCGGCGAAGCGCCCAGTTCGGGTGAGCCACGCGCCGCTGCTCTGGCTGCGCCCAGTTCGGTGGAGCGCCCGGTTCCGATGAACCACGCGCTCCACCGTCCTTACGTTACTGCAGTGGCACATTATTCATTGAAAGATAATAGCACAAAAGGTATGTTATTCTTTATTAGTGTGAGAAGTGCTTACTACTTGGCCAGGGCTGGAATTACCCGACTCAGAGAGCAGCCTGCCTAGCAGAGCATGCCTGCACACACTGGAGCAGATGAGGAGCAGGAAGGCGTGGCAAGTGGTTGCAGGAGTCTTCCTGCCTCCTAGCAGAGGATGCTTAGGACCCAGAGGGTGACCAGGCCGGGTGGGTGGAACAAGGAAAAGGGAAAGGAACAGTCAGGGGAATATAAGCAGAGGACCAGGCATGAGAAAGGTCTGTGGGCTGAAGGCTGGCCAGAAGGAGGCTTCAAAACTTTGTGAGGCTGGAGAAGGGCTGAGTAGGGTGCTGTAAATCCCATCCCTGCCTCTGCTCTGAGGCCCAGAGGAGATAAGCCAAGTGGTTGTGGCCCTGGGGAGGCCCCATATAGACTGCTGCCCCAATACAAGTGGGAGCCCTGGTGATGGGCAGGAGCCCAAGACCCCCCGTTTGTGGGGCCCCTGTCATTATTTTATTAGGATGTGTGAGAATCGGCAGCCTTTCATTGCCACAGTAACACTTTTTGAAAGTCTTACAACAGTTACGTGACTCTACTTTTAGTCATAATAATGGGGTAATGAAAAATGGACTCAACGGAATACAGCAAGATGATGACTAGATCTGACTGCTAGTAGCACATTATGCCAGTACGAAAAGGTATCTTGGGGGCAGGCAGAGGGCAGGTATTGGCAGTGAGGGCTCCTCGGATATCCTCCACTCCATTTTGGCTCCAATACACCTCCTTGCCTCTGCTTGGACCTACACCAGCTAAAGCACTGGCACAGTTCGAAGCAGACCCATATGGGCCCATGCTGGAGCGGCACCAGATAAGAACAAGAAAGGTTTACTTACCTCTCTGCCTCTGCATGGTCTCTTGCATGATGCAGCAGAGCCTGTGCCGGCACTGCTGTGCCTTGCGGGCAGCCTTTAGTTAGGATTGGGCCCTAAGTTAAAGTTGACTAACACCACCCCAAGCCAGAAGCCACAGAACAAGGGAGCAAAATCAATTGGGTGAAATCTCAGCTCCTCCCACCATTACGTGTTCTCACCACAACTGGACAGGTGATTCCCACAACCAGCACATCCCAGAATCTGCAGTCCCTGTGGCAACCTTCCCACTTGCTGGAGGCCAATGTAAGGGCCAAAGTGGCTGGATGCCCTCGGAGCAACCTGAAGGTGCGACCCAAGGGGTCCTCCCTTTGGTGTTGCCCATTTCATGGTGACCACAGCTCAGCACCAGGAAGACTCCCTCCCTTTGAAGCCACAAGCCCTCCCAGTGGTAAAACTTCAGGACAAGATAGTTGCTGCTGCTTCTGCTGCAGGGCTTGTGCTGCTCTAAAAGACTCCAAGCAGGTAACTTCTTCAATGTGTACAATGCATCCCTGTTAGGTAAGATATACCATTAATCCTCTGTGTTATGTGGATGGATGGCAGAGATGAGGACTTTTCAGGGTTGGCACCCAAACTAAGGAACCTCTTCCCTAGGCATGTTCCCTGGGTGCCTTCTTTATTATCTTTGAGGCTCACAGTGAAGTCCGTGTTCTCTCAGACTCATAATATGATTGCTTCTTATTTAATTATTCAGGTTTTATACCCTGCTGCCAAGTACAGCAGGCCAATGTTGGCCCCTATAGGAGCTGGCATTATTTATGAGCTCTCTATTAAGAAGTAGGCTCCATTGAGCACAGTGTGCCATACTTTAGGGTAAATACGTGTAGGGCTGACATTTGCCACCTCACCCAGGGACAAGGGACTGTGGTGTAGCTTTGCTTTCCCAAATGAGCATGAGCCGCACTCCTGTCTAAAGGCCAGCTTCTTAGATGTGCTGCTAGTCAAGATTCTGGAGAGGAATGAAGTAAGAGCAGTGCTTAATTTCTAAGGTGTCCAGCAGGTGAAGACTGGCTGTCATTGCTTGATATGACAGAAATGACCAGACATATTCTCTGTGGTACCTCTTTTTTAAGTTGTATTTTCATGGGCTGAAATAAGGCATTCCAAATAGACCCGGTGAGCTCCGACTAAGCTTTAGCTATAGATAAGATCTGTTTCCAGGTTTAGCATCTAAGGAACATATTATGCTTACACAGAGAAATCACCTAATAAAACCCATTTGGAATGCCTTACCTGAAACATTTGGATAAAAACATTTGGAATGCCTTACCTGAAAGATACAATTGAAAATTATCATGATAAACGATAAGCTAAGGCATCTAAATACAGCCTATTTGCTCTCCCACGTGATATGCAATGAACATTATTTTGCAGAGTATAAATGGACTAATAAGTTCTCTAGACTTTGTTGTTATAGCCAAATCATGGCTACAATGGCAAAAGGATATTTCAGGGAGAGGTGATCTACCTGTGTCAGAATATTTATGTTGCCGATCTTGCAAGTAGTGCATGCAGTTGCCATATTGGAATACATGTGCATGCACATGTGCATATGTGTACACACACACACACACACACACACACACACACAGAGAGAGAGAGAGAGAGAGAGAGAGAGAGAGAGAGAGAGATATTAAAAAATTAAGCCCATTCATAAAACCAAGATTGTATGACCTGAGGAGACATATTATAATCAGCATCTTCATTCTTCCTTATATTTTTATTTTTCCCCTGCACCAAGGCACTACTGCACTTCAGGCTCAGGGGAAGCCACTTTTGTTGTTGTTGTTTCCAGGCTGGTGAAGGAGAGCAAGGATAGTTGTGTGGTGCTGGAGAAGACTCCTGAGGCCCTTGGACTGCTAGGAGATCAAATCAGTCAATCCTAAATGAAATCAACCCTGACTGTTCCCTGGAAGGACAGGTACTGAGGCTGAAGCTCAAATATTTTGGCCACCTAATGCGAAGAGAGGACTCTCTGGAGAAGACTCTGATGCTGGGAAAGATTGAAGGTAAAAGGAGAAGGGGAAGGCAAAGGATGAGATGGTTAGACAGCATCACCGATGCAACAAACATGAAAATGAGCGAACTCAGGAAGATAGTGGAGGACAGGAAGGCCTGGCGGGATATGGTTCATGGGATCACGACGGGTTGGACACGACTTAACGACTGAACAACAACAAAACAGCTACAGAATGCATAACAGCTACAGAATGCATTCTTCAGTCTCGCCTCCAGGTGGTGATTGCAGGGTCTACAGTTGCTAGGCAACCACAAGTCCACTTTCTCTTGCCATGGTCCACCAAATAGCCAAAAAAAGGAAAACAGTGGGGTGGAGCAACAAAAGCAGAGGTGATCAGCCCCACAGATAATGACAAAGGTACACCAGTCTGGCTAGTACTCAGTGCAGTATTTACCGTATTTTTAAAGCATCACTGGCCTATTTCTTACTCTTTATTTCAAAGGACTGAAGCTATAGGTATACATGGTGGGTTGATTTTTTAAAACTACATGATGTTGTGCTTTCAAAGGATTATGTATGTCATTATGGCTGCCAAGTGTAGCTATAAACAGTAGATTAATCCATACCCTAATTCTAATGACTTTCCTAAGTCCTGTCCTGTGCTTTAAACTTCTCTGATTTCTTTTCCATATTTAAATACAGGCCATTTAAATAGAAGTCAAAATTCAGTTTTCTGCTACCGTACCAGATAAACAAATGCACATTCATTATTGCATCTTTGGAAGTTCATTTTCTACACTAGCACGTATCACTTGCAGATAAAAATAAAAGAGTGAAACTGAAATAGAAGGCAGTAACATGAGTCGAGAACTGCAGCACACTTAAAAAAAATATGCTGACATAGTTTATATATTATTGAATGTATTTAAGAAAGTACACTCCTCTGAATCTCCTTGCAAAAGCCAGAATGGGCATATGTTCCTATTTTTCAAATGAACAGTTTGTTCTCCTGAAAAGCAGTCAATAGATCTATCACATATCATAAAAGTGTGGTCTACGAAGTAAATCAGAAACCTGAGCTGGAATGATGTCTAATTTTTGTATACAGAACTGTGAAAAAAAATGAGAAGAAATTGAAACATTTATAAAACATTATTAACACTAGTGTATTCAGAGTTACTTAATTTTCTATTTATTTATTTAATATATAAACAATGGAAATGCCATCTTTGTTTATTAAAGAAAGTGATTGATATTGATTTTGCTTATGCTTCTTTAGAGCAAACTAAACCCAAGGTTAATTTACTGCTGCCAAACTCAATTTTGATTTAAAAAGTTATATAGGACTGGATAGACTTACCAGATCTCCAACCAGGACAAAGTGCTAGACCTTTAGGAGAAGGAATGTGGGCAGGTGTAGCTTGTTAAACCCTTAGAGCACAATCCTAGGCATGTCTACTCAGAAGCAAGCCCCATTGTGTTCAGTGGGACTTGCTTCTGAGTAGACATGCATAGGACTGTGCTCTTAGGTAGGCTTACAATCATCCCGGAATCAAGGCATGCTTCGGCTTAGAGATAGGCTTACCATATCGCCGACCGGGACGCTCCGTTTTGCCCTTAAGGGGTGGGGCGGGGCGGGGGGAAGGGAGCCAGAGCGATGCCTTCCCCCCCGCCCTGCCCCACCCCTTAAGGGCAAAACTGAGCGTCCCGGTCGGTGATATGGTAAGCCTAGCTTAGAGAGGACCCGAGCAGCTCCCAAGAGTGCACTGCAGCTGCCCAACACGGTTGCCTCATTTACCAGAAGGTGCAGAAGCCGCGGCCTGCATTGGGCAACCGCCATGCACTCTTGGGAGCGGCTCCGGTCCTCTCTAGGCCGAAACATGCCTCAATTCCAGGACGATGGTAAACCTACTCTTAGGCCGCCATGCTGTACACATTTACCTAGGAGTATGCCCCATTGAACATAGTGGGACTTACGTCTGAGTAAACATGTATAAGATGGTTTTATAAGACTCATGGGGTTTGTACTTGCCCAATGGCTCCTTTGAACAGCTGATACTTTGCCATACCCCAATGCTTCTCACTTTCAAATCAGAGGAAATCCACTGTTCAAGAGGAGCATTTGTTTTGTTTCTTGTCCTTTGTAGGAATAATATGTTTGGCATGGTGTATTGTCAGTGTTTCCTTTTTGCTGAAAATGTGGTTTCTCAGTCACATTTGGAACTTTTTAGAACCTTGGTTTCTAAACGTTGAGTTTTTTGTGTAGTTTAAATGCATGTCAATCTTTTGTTTTTGGAGACTAAATATCCTATTGTGTGATATGCATACTGGCCTGAGTTCTATTACTTCTAGTGTTGCGCACACTTTGAAATGTTGACATTTGTGTACTTGTCCCTAATACTAATTTCCCATTTTTCTGTTCCTGTAAGATTTCAGTCCCGTGAAGCTTACCGGGTAAAATAATCGTAAAAAGATTCTTTAAGATTTCAGTCCAGTGAAGCTTACCTGGTAAAATAATGTAAAAAATATTATTTTTTACATAATGTGTCTGTATTCTGCCCAATCCTATTTCCCAACTTTGGCACCGATGCAGCCGTGCTGCTGGAGCATACACTACATCCAGTGTGTGTGTGTGTGTGTGTGTGTGTGTGTGTGTGTGGGGAAATCAGACAGCAGGAGGTGAGGAGACACCCTCCTCGCCCCCTGCCTGCCCACAACATGCCTCTGCTGCCAACTTACTGGTGCTGATGGAGGCCTCTGGAGCCGTTGCTACATGCGCTGCGCTGTTGTCCATTTGTGGTAGCATCCTGGAAGAGTGCAATGGTGGCCCGGCTTTTCACACCACCACAAAGGACCTTCTGCTGCTGGAATACTAGTTCCAGCAGTGCAAAGCCCCAATAGGATTGGGTCCACCCATTGTGTATGTTCCCTCATTTACCACAGTGTTCATAGCTCAGTGTTTTGAAGGTGGTGAATTGCGGAGAGACTCTATATTTCTGACATTTGATATCTGTGTTTGTGTGATATTGTTTCCCCTCCACCACTTACTGTAGCATCAGAGCTCAATCTCAATATAGTCCTTTGGGGGGTTTAAGACCGTGTAAACAGAGTAAAAACTAAAACTTACAAAGTATAACTTTACGTTTCGCTCATGAACTGTGCTGAGCTTCATTCAACTGTGAGTGAAGCATAAAGTTATACAGTACTTTGTACGTTTTAGCTTTTACTCGGTTTACACAGTTTTAAACCCGAAAAAGGACTATATTAAGGACTATACAGGCATACCCGAAAAAGGACTATACAGACCTTGAAAGTTTGACTCAGAGCTCAATATTGGGATGTGTATAACTGGCCCCAAACCTCCTGGAGTCTGAGGCGGTGTGCCAAATGCTGCCCCACCCTTATTTGGTGATGTGTCAGCCTCGGTTTTCCACTCCATGGGTTGGAAAAGGAAGAAAGGGATGGCATGAAAGAGGAGAGTGGTGGGCTAGAGCAGCCCCCCCCCTCTTTTCCAATTCAGGGAATGGGGGAGGAGGGAGGAGTGGAAGTGAGCGGGCAGACAGAAGTGGGTGCCCCCCCCCCCATCAGTCTGTAGCCTGAGGCTAGTTGGCTTTATGGATGGACCATAAGCGGAAAGATTAGGAAAGTGGATGAATTGGGGACAAATTGTTCACTTTTGGCTGAGAACTCTTGTTGACATAATAGATTGTATGTTTTTAAAAAAACTGGAAACAAGAAAAGAGTTGAAATTATTTTTAGCCCCAACTGCAGCTGAAGGCGGATCCACACTGCATGTGGCTCGGCGCACACGTGTCCGGTGTCCCGCCCCCAGGTTCAGACAACGGGCTCTGATTGGCTGAACGCGAACGCCGGCAAAATGGAGGAACTCCACTTTGCCGGTGTTTGCGTTCACGTTCATGTTCAGCCAATCAGAGCCCGTTGTTTGAACCTGGGGGTTAGGACACTGGACGTGTACGCGCCAAGCCGTGTGTGGTGTGGATCTGCCTTGAATGTGAAGGCTTGCCTTTCGAGCCCTCTCAGTCTTTTTGAAAGGTGGAGAAAGAATGTTCCCACACTATGCTGACCAACTCTACTTTATCTGACTCTGGACATTTGCTCCAACAGCATTTTCCAGTATCCCCTTTGCTCATTGGAAATACAAATGAATCCCTGTTACTTGCAGTCGTGCTGCAACAGTGTTGCAAAGCATGGAAACCTATTCATAAACCCATTCATGCCATGCAACAATTTTGTTCCCTTAGTCAGCTCTGACTGTTTTCTCCTTTCTTTTCCCTGCTCTGAGGAAAAGGCAATAAGTTGTGCCCAGCTTTGATAACAGCAGCCAGGCTGTAGCAGTCTTGCAAAGCATGAATACTGATCTATCTTGCTAGTGCCTTGGAGTCTGTTCTGAGTGATTGTTTCCTTCTCCTTGGTGGGAGGGAAAAAGTAGGAAATTCCAGCACTGGTGCCCAGGTTGCAGGAGCTTTGCTATGCAGGGAGCTTTGCTATGCATGCAACTCTACCGATTGATTCCGCCCCCCTTTTGCTTTCAAGGTGGTGAAAGCTGATGGAACTTTGTGATCAATCTGTGGCAGCCTTGTAATTCTAGTTTAGTTTCCCTGCTCTGAAAAGCTTCAAGTGAGTAGATCCTAGAATAAAGCTGCTTTCTCTGTCTTTCTCCTTAGTAAATGGTTGGTGGGATGGTTAGGAGGTGGGCACCTATTGACAGTTACCTTCTCATGCCAAGAAGTTAAATTGACAATACTGCCTCTCTAGCGGCCCAATCCTATTATTGCTTGGCTCCACCACTAGAACTAGCACTCTGATGGTGGGCTATGCTTTCTGGCATCGCAAAAGGCGCTCTGGAAATGCACAGAGCTGCATGCTTCTAGACCACCACTGCTGGAGAGGCCCAGTGTGCGCCAGCGGACAGATGAGTGCCCACTGACAACAGTGAGCTGAAGGAGGGGAGGGCGGAATGGGGGAGGGAGGCATGTCGGGAAGTGGGAGAGGGTGGCACCCAGTGTGTGAGAATTGTGCTGAATGCTATCCCCTTCCTAGCCTCCCAACATGCCTCCATTTTCGCCTTGGAATTGCACCAGCTAAAGAGCTGGTGCAGGTCTGAGGAGACCCATTGGTGATTGGGAGGCTTTCCCTTATTTCCCCCCCCCACACACACACACACACACACCAAAGCCTCTTGATCTGCCCCCCCCCCCCATAGCATGCAGCACAGCCCGTTTTGGTGCAGCTGCATGCTATGGTGGTGGTGGTGGGGGGGAAGGATAGGATTGGACTGTAGGATGTGGACTTTGTCTCTATAATGCCTGTATTTCTGAGGCTGCATATGGAATATTCAAAACAGGATGTTGGGAGGCATGCATGCACAGTGTCTTTGCCTCTTTAGGGTTTTTGCTGTTTGGGGGTGAAAGCTTCAAAACTCTGCAAACCTGACCTATGACCTACATTCAGGTACTTCCCTTTTGTTTGTGGCGTTTTTTTTAAATCTAAGTACTATAGTACAGATTCTTGCACTTACCGTCCGTCCTAAACCATTCTTTAGGTAAAAACCCGCTAAAACCTAAACCATTCTTTAGGTCAAAACCCGCTGTATTTGGTACAGTACATTATAATGGATTGTATATGTACGCTGTATGACTATACAATCTATTATAATTTTCATTTTCCTACGAAACCAATGGTTGTCCTTTGTTGGGTGAAGGATACAAAAGGAGCCTGACTATTCACAATCATCTAAATTTAGGAGTCCTTGAAACTGCCCTTTTCTTTGGTAAGCTGAGCTTTACCTTCTTCCTTGAATCATGCCACACACATTCCAAAAGCACATGCAGCTGACATCATATTCATAGTGGTAGCCTGAACAAAGGTAGAGTACTTATATTCTTGCAGAAGAGAGGAGATGGCTGGCTTTGTAAGCCTGTAGTTAATAACGTACCTATTTAACGTAGTTTTCTGAATTGCCCAACTGTAAATGCCCAATTAAACCAAACTGGTTTGTTGCAGCTTTGTCTACAGTCACACCTGTAGGCTTTAAAATACTATGTTTCATCTTTATTCTCCTAGCAACACTGTAAAATCAACAATGAAAGCACGCTTTGACCTATGACTCATTGCCAAAAAATATGTGTATAATTACCACATACTGTACAGCAGAGCTTGATTCTCCCAACTAAGACTGTCAGCACAACCCTAACCAACTTTCCAGCGCCAGTGTAGCCGTGCCAACAGGGCGCACACTGCATTTTGCAGTGCAGGGGCAGTCATGTAAGCCTCTTTCAAGGTGAGGGACCATTTATTCCTTTACCTCGGGGCTGCATTGCGACTGCACCGGCACTGGAAAGTTGGTTAGGATTGGGCTGTCAGTTTCCGAGTATGTGTCACAAGCCAATTCAATGAGCTTTACTTACAGGTAAGTATGCATAGTATTGTAGTCTTACAGTGCAATCCAACTTACACCACCGGTGTAACCAGCGGTGCAGCAAGAATGGGAGGCCTCAGAACGGAAAGGAGATTCAAATCTCCCCTCCAAAGCCCTCCGCCCTGTTCTCCCCCACTGGTCACACCAGTCGTGTAAGTTGGATAGATTGCGCTGTTAGTCATGATGAAATGCGGTCAGTTCAGCATGATCAGTCTAGCAAGGATAATTTGTGCTGTGACTGAAAGTAACATATGAACATTTCTGTGGTTGTGGTTAAGAAGGGCAAATTATGTTACTGGACTAGATAGATGGAATATTACTTCTGTTATAACTGAACCTCTGTAGTAGTTGTTCAGTGGTGTATAGTGTGCTAATCTTGTCTAACAACTTGATATTTCACGCATGAGCTGATGCAAAAAATTATGGTAAAATGTTAGGGAATGCTTGCTTTTCTAGTGCAAGGTTAGGAAAGGAGTGTGTCCAGAGAAACTGTCTCTTTTAGACAACACTGACTATTGATTTTGTAGCACTGAAGATGGAGGTGAGGCTACAGATCAAGTATCAAAGCATTTAGATTGTGTGAGTCATTTCACACGACTAGTTCTATGAGTATTTTTCTTCCATGTATGTGCCCTCCACATTAGTCCAGCACATTATGATCTGCTTTGCATAGGTAAATGGGGAAGGGGAAATTTATTTATTTATTTTTCACATTTCTATACTGCCCTTCCTCCAAGGAGCTGAGAGTGGTGTATATATTTCCTCCCCTCCTTTTTGTCCTCACAACAACCCTGTGAGGTAGGTGGGGCTGAGAGATAGTGACTGGCCCAAGGTCACCCAGGAAGCTTCGTGGCTGAGCGGGGATTTGAACCTGGATCTTCCAGGACTAGGTCCGACTCCCAAACCAGCCTAACCTACCTCACAGGGTTGTTGTGAGGACAAAAGGATTGTAGGAACTATGTACACCACCCTGAGCTCCTTGGAGGAAGGGCAGTATAAAAATGTGGGAAATGTTTTTTTTTTGGGGGGGTGGAAATAACAGTCGCATACATAGCTAGCTGACTTGCCTTTGATATAAACTAGCTTATTCCCTGGCCTAAGAAATCTAAAGAGCAAGTAACTGGCTCAAACTGCACAGCAGCCATACTTAATTAGGACAAACAGTTAAGGCCGAGCTACACCGCACGCGTCTCAGCACGTCTTGTCCAGCGGCATCCACGTACGTTCGATGTCATCTGATGGCATTGGCCCGCCAAAGAGTTGCGTTCCATCCCATGCCAAGTAGAGACAGGTTCAACTTTGCCCGTTCCGGCATGTCAGCTGCTCTTGGAATGTGCCGGAACAGGAACGTGTGTGGTGTAGCTCGGCCTTTGCTATGAGAGGTGTGAAGCCAGGAGACAGAGCCTCACTGCCCAGTCCTATCCCCCACGATGGTATAGCATGCAGCCACACCAATGGAGGCTGCGCTGCATGCTATGATGGGGGGGGGGGGCGATCGGACAGTCTGCAGGAAGTAAGAAAAATATACTTACATCCTGGTAGGCTGCCCGAATGCCTATGGGTCACCTTGGACCCACAGCAGCAATTTTGCTGGTGTAAGACCAAGGAGATCCTGGGGGTATGCTGGGGAGGGGGGTTGGGGATTTGATCCAGGTGCACTTCCGCTGCATCCACCCCTTGGTTTCTCCCCCAACATGCCCCATTACATGCCCCATCAGAGGCCTTCCCTCTTTCCTTTTTGTGTGACTGTGTCTGTTAATGGCTGTTTTTCTTAGACACTTTGCTTCCCAAGAGTTTCTTGGCATACTGTGGGCCCACAAATTTCATGACTCTTCCTTCTATTTGAAAGAAATAAAACAGTCTCAAACAGAAAGAAATAAAACAGTCATCCTTTGGTCATAATTACACTAGTGGGCTGGACAGTTCTGGTGCCAAACCAGAACCATACAAAAAAACTGATGTGCCATATGGTGGCATTGCAATGCAACCTACTCTCAGTATGTTAAATGCAAGTGCAGTGGCATATAAAGCTGTGATGTGGCAGAGATGTGGCTGAAGATGGGGTATAGCTGTGTGTAAAGCATACATATATACCATTCTAAAAGCCTTCAAACAGTTAGAGAGCCAGCTACACCACGAAGTGTTGATGTTTTGTGCAGCTTCTTGTAATCAAGGGATCATACCTGATAGGCTGCATAGCATGCCTCTCTTATCTTGGCAGCATCCCTGAGTAGTTAACACCTCCCCTTCTTAACACTGCAGCAGTATAAGAGAGCTCCCCATGCTGTTAAGTAAAGGCCATCCCAGATGGCTCTAATTTCAGGGCTCAGGTGTGCAGTGAGTTTGGGGCCATCTGATCCCTATTCTCCAGATGCTTGTGGGAGAGTCCCCCACCTGCCCACATGGCTTAAAACGACTAGCACAGAAACCAATACCAAGCCAATACCATTACAGCTCAGCTGGCTTCTTGCAGGTAACAGGATATGGATATCTGTTCCCTTGGCTACTTTCCATAGTCCTTTTTGCATGCTATTGGAACAGCCCTCAAACAGAATGAATTGCAGAGAGCAATGGCTCCGTCCAGAAAGAGAATGCAATGGAATGAAATACTCCAGAATCAAGAGACGCTAAGGTGGAAGGCGAGAGAAATGCACAGTGCAGTGGCCTGGAATTTAATCTCTTTTTCCACCTCAAGCGCAATCCCAATAAGTGTGCCTTTTCTTTTCACAGAGCGCGCGCGCGTGTGTCCTTTCTGTCGTTCCAAAACGCACGGGGCCGAGCCAAGCTCCCAGCTGGAAGCAGCACAGTAGCAGCTTCTGCTGACGCGCGGCCCATTGCTGGTTACCTGAGCTGGGAAACCACGTGAGCGCCACATCATCTGGGCTTTTGATACTGAAAGTCACAGAAAGGAGGAAACCGGAAAAGAGCGAAGCAAAAACCCCTTCTACGGAGGTCGGCTCGTCTGAATGGCTGCCAGACCTTGAGCGCTTGCGGAGGGGGCAGGCGCGGGGCCGAGAACGCGGTCCAGGAGTGGGGCTTGACTTGAGTGACCCAGCTTTGTCTCGGGCTACTGGCAGCTGCGCTCGCGCCTGCCTGCCGGCTCTGGGGTGCCGAGGTTCCCGCGTGCGACTCTCCCACCACCCACGCAGGGACCAGAGACTCCCGAAAGCTCAGGAGAGGAGCCGAGCGGCGGCTCCGCAGCGGTGGGGCGGGCTGGCGCTCGGTGCGACGGTGAGGCGCTGGCGGGCGAAGATGCTGCAGTCGCTGGCGGGCAGCTCGTGCGTGCGGCTGGTGGAGAGGCACCGCTCCGCCTGGTGCTTCGGCTTGCTGGTGCTGGGCTACCTGCTGTACCTGGTCTTCGGCGCGGTGGTCTTCTCGTCGGTGGAGCTGCCTTACGAGGACCTGCTGCGCCAGGAGCTCACCAGCCTGAAGCGGCGCTTCGTGGAGGAGCACGGGTGCCTGTCCGAGCAGCAGCTCGAGAGCTTCTTGGCGCGGGTGCTGGAGGCCAGCAATTACGGCGTGTCGGTGCTGAGCAACGCCTCCGGCAACTGGAACTGGGACTTCACCTCGGCCCTCTTCTTCGCCAGCACGGTGCTCTCCACCACGGGTAAGGCAGGGAACGGCACGCGGCCTTTTAGTCCAGGCCTCGCCTCGCCTCGCCTTGGCAGCTTCTCCAGCTTCAGTCCGCTCCCTCTCGCAACTCCAGCTTGGGGGGGGGGGGGCTTTTAGGGCGCGCCTTAGGGACCAGGCTTGGGAAAGAGCAAGTGGTCCATACTGGGGAAAGGGCTGGCGGGCGGCTATCCGATCCGAAGGAATAATGGCTTCCTTCCGGGGGTGATTTCCAGGCACTTTTCGCTTTAGAAAGTCGTGAGAGTCTCCACCCCCACTCCCCGGCCTCCGTGTGCTCATCAAAGACTTTTTGTAATTCCCGTCCCTTCTCACCGCTTGCCCTTCGCTCTCTGCATCCAGGCCTCCATCTGGACGCAGGAAATTACGGAGCGGAGCGGGACTTACCGGTAATCTGTTCTAGGGCTCACCAGAACTACTGAAACTTTCTTCTGTACCTGGAATAAGTCTTGGAACAAGTGAAGCCTCTGAGCACATGCAAAGTGCATTTTTTCCAGAACAAGTAAACATAGGTTTCCCGCCTCTTAGACTTAGAGGGCTAGTATTCCATGGCATTTATGTGACTTGCAATCATGTCAAGAGCCCCCCAATACTGAATTGTTTAGAAATTAAACACTGGATTAGAGTTTACAGAGTGAACCATGATACAGGGCAGAGTTCTAGGGTGCTTTCAGGCATGAGGTTTAAATTAGATTTTACTTGGATATGATGCAGTGTGAAAGACATCCTGGCCATGCTACGTGTTCAGTCTTTCGTCCACATTTTATCCCACAGTGACACTGTATATGTGCACATACAGCATGAGAGTCACTAAAAGGGCTTTTTCACATGTGCAGTTAAATTGTTTTGTTTAAAATTGACTTCATACTAACATAAAATCTATATTGGCTAAAAAAAATACAGTGCATTCGGTTTCTGGTCTGTATTGTAATGCCTCTTGTGCAAACAGTCAAATGTACTTTTAGTGTTATTGGTGAAAATATTTTACACAATTTCATGAGTAATGTTTAAATAAATGCAGAGGCTTGTGCATTTCCTGCATCGATAATTCAGATGTAAAACTGAAAATGAATATGCAGTTTAAAAATGGCTTTGTGACCCATGTTATGAGTATTCACAACGAATGCATTCCAGAACAATACATTTTCTTAGCATCATGTGTGAAAATGCCTTAAGGGAGCTGTGTTGGCTCTTGCCAAACATAAAATATAAACCAAGTGAAATGATCTATTTTTATTAATTAGAAGTTTCTAAATTTTGGGAGCAAGCTTGTGGGTTGCAAACAACTCTTCCTCAGACCTAGGTGACCTGCCAGACAAATATATAGTATTAATATTACTGTTCACCAATGTTCTGCAAACATTGGCCTCCAAAGCAATGGCCTCGGGCTTTCAAGGAGTGGAAAGTTAGGTAATACAGTACTGTACTGTGTCATCTTGCTCATCAGGAAAATCAAGGGCTACTTGCTACATGTTTGGATTTGTCAAGGTATTCTTGTGAGTAACTCTAATTATTGACGTTGAGCGTTGTTGACGTTGAACCTTGAGCAAAGAGAAAATTCTGTTGTTGGGTCCACTTGATAAGAGGGATGGCCAGCTGTTTAGATGTCCTCTATTGATAGCAAGCTAGAAATACTGTTTAAAATATTGAAACACTATCCTAAACACAGTTATTCAGCAATAAATCCTATTCGTTTCCTTGGAACGTTCCTACTATCTAGGGTAGCTTAGAAAGGGTAGCTTTGGGAAAGAGTGGATACATACTGACACATAGGATACTTTGAAGGGCAAGTTCTAAGTGGCAAATTTCTGATGTCACTTGATCGTTAGGTTGAATGGGGAAGATATGAGGGCCTTACTGTTGAAAAGCATACTACAGCAGGGGTTCTCAACCTTTGGAGGTCCGGGTACCCCCTATCACGGTCCAATTTTCTGAAATACCCCTTGCTAATTAACTGCTAATTAATTGGATTAATCAATTAATTAATTAGGTAATTAATCATTAAATAAAAAGTACTAAAACAATTTTAAATGTGAAAAAATGTCTTATTTAACTGTGTGGGTGTGGGTGTGTGTGGGTGAGGGGCACACACACACACACACACACACACACACACACACACATGCAAGGATCTCTTTTTTCCTCCAAGTCACATTTCCCAAAATCAGCTCCTCCCACCCCACCCAAGTACATTTTCCAAAGTACAAAAATAAGCCCAAAACCAAACTCAGAGAGACAGAAGGGCTCCGAAAATAATTACAATTTAAAATCCATGTTAATTAACACTTAATTAGCTGCTGATGGGGCAGATAAGGGGCAGGGCTTGGCGTACCCCCAGCAAGAGGTCTACATGGGGCTGCCCTTGAAGACGGTTTGGAAGCTGCAACTAGTGCAGAATGCGGTGGCCCAGGTTGTCACTGGAGCTAGGCGGTTTGACTCTGTTGAACTGCTGCTTCAGTGGCTGCACTGGCTGCCCATTCGTTTCTGAGCCCAATTCAAGATGCTGGTAATGACCTTTAAAGCCCTTCACGGTTTGGGTCCAGGATATCTGAGGGACCTCCTTCTCCCATACATTCCGGCCCGTTCTCTTAGGTCATCTGAGGGGGCTCTCTTGCGAGTGCCACCTCTGTGTCAAGTTAGGGGAATGGCAGCTCGTGGGCGAGCCTTCTCTGCTGTGGTGCCACAATTGTGGAACTCCTTGCCAGGGGATTTGAGAACAACCCCCTCCCTCATGACGTTTCGGCGGGGGCTCAAAACGTTTTTGTTTCGTCTTGCGTTTGGGTGATGGGTTGTTGTCTGCCCCCAGTGCCTCAGTATGTTCTGCCTTGTTGTTCTGCTCTACATTGTCACCCCCAGTGGATTTTATTGTTTTTTAAATTTACTTTATGTATTGTTTTTAAATTATGTATTTTAACTTGTAAGCCGCCTTGGGCATTTGCCTTGGCATAGGAAAAGGCGGGGTATAATTTTTTTAAATAAATAAATACCCCTAGGGGTACCCGTACCACAGGTTGAGAACTATTTCAGTGGCCTAAATGTGTGAAAGAAGAATGTAGTCAAGCAATTTCTTTTTTCAAGTGCTGCAGAGAGAGGTTTCTAAAGGTTGTTGACAGGAAGAGCAACTTTTGCCCTTTTCCGAACATGAAAGTCTCTGATGCCTCTGATCTCCATTTATACCCGTGGAAATATTTTGCATTTTACTGTAAAGCTTTCTTTCTGAAAATCAGATTTTCGCCCAAGAGTCAGCTGGTTTGCCATCCATTATGTGATGTGTAGAGACAACAAGAAGAACTTTCAAAGCCAGTGTTTTTGCGACAGCAGAGGAGCTGATCTAGGTTCTAGGCTGTTTATGATCTCAATCTTAACTGACATATCTGGAAAATTCAGAAGCCTTATTTCCATACGCTGAAACCATAAGTTTTGCCAGTCTCATCAAAGACAGAGTACCGTACTTCTTAATGCTAATAAGATGGCTGAGCTGATGCAAGTTTGCTGCTGCACTTCTCTTGGTTTCTGAAAAAGGTGACCTCGTGTGGGCAAGCGGGTGTTATGTTTCTGTTACAATGGAAAAACCAATTGCTCTCATCATGTGTGGCTGAACACCCATAACTAATTCATCAATCTGGATAGCTTGTGTCTCTCCAGATATGACTGTGTGCTGTGGCTCAACCTTTTAGATGGAAACTGTTGTTGTTTTTGTCCTGAATTCTAAGCATCTCTTCATTTTGCATTTGTATTTTCTCCAAATTAAAAATAAAACAAAGCAACACCAAAGTCAAACGTAATACTAAGAGGAAGCACAACAAATCAGGTACAAGGTAAATCAAATGCTTGCCAAAAGCAAAAAAATAAATAAAAATACAGTTGGCCCTCCATATCTGTGGGGGTTCTGTTTCTGGAACTCCCCTGGATACTGAAATCCACGGATACGGGAGTCCAACCAGAAAACTCTGTAACAAGAAAAAAAAGGTAAAAAACACTGGGGTTTTTAACCTTTAAGAAGCAAACCACTATGTGTTCTTGCTTAAACAGGCTGAAATCGTGCTCTGGAAGCCTCTTCCAGGTCACGTGACTCCCCCCTCCCCTCTCCCAAGGTCACCCCATTGCATTCTGGAGCAATTTTGGGAGAGGGAGTCGCACAACCCGGAGGAGGCTTCGGGGGCACGATTTCAGCCTGTTTAAGCAAGAACACGCAGCGGTTTGCTTCTAAAAGGTTAAAAAAAACACCACTTTTTAACTTGTTTTTCTTTTTAAAGAGGACCCACATGGGTCTGGGATCTGTGGTGAGACAAATCTGCGGGTTATGAACCCGTAGATAGAAAGGGTCCACTGTATTGAACTGGTGCCAGAAGACCATCAAGGATGGGGCAAAATGAATCAAGACAGTGGGTTCCACATTCTGGATGCTGCCCTTATTCCCACCAGTCACGCCTCAGTCAGTAGTGGGACCCACAAAACAGCTCCCATGTTGATTGCAGAGGATCATAAAAGAAAAAGCGACTCTATTTGTATGCACAATAATATAGGATAAAATACGTTGCTCTCTAATTCTTTCTAATTTAATCATAGATGCTGTGGTTCAAACAATTTCAGAAGCAGAGAACGAAGTATAGAGAGAGCAGAGTGAAAGTTTCTGTTCAGGGCTCTCAGTGATGGTGTTGCAAAATGACTCCTTGCTCTGACAGCAGTGAGGGAACCCCACATTGGGGCAGTAGCCCTCAACATTGGTGCTTTAGCCCTGGGAGATTACTCCTAAGGAGTTCCAAGAGGACAGGAAGCTATTCAGAGAGAGAGAGAGAGAGAGAGAGAGAGAGAGAGAGAGAGAGAGAGAGAGAGAGGAGTGTGTTATTTTGTGCTGTACAGTATACTATATTGCAGCAACAGAGCATAGGATCAGGGACTAGGCCAGAGGCGTGGCTCCCAAGGGAGCCGCAGAAACCAGCCAGGGGAGCTGCGGGTGCCACGGAATCCTCTCGGGAAAACAGTGCAATGCCAATTGGCAGGCATCAACATAATGTAATGGGGAGCCAGTGGTCGCCAATGGTGGTCAAGGGAGCTGCAGGTTGAAAAAGTTTAGGAAACACTGGGCTAGGCTGGGCTAGGCTCTTTTCATTTCTTCCAGCACCAAAGGGCTTTGGCATTAGGGGATGTAAAGGAATGTAGGGTTGCCTAACATCACACCCTAAGAGTTGTGGGAGTGATCCTATCCTGTGAAGCACCAGTGTAAACTTGCACCAGTAAATGAATTATGGCTTTGCCCCATTTTGTGTCACATTGGATGCTGTTTTAGCTATACAACCTACTATGGGCTGGTTGTTTCACATCTCTTTCTTTCCTTTTTAGTTTGTTAATTTTCAATTTACCTGACTAGCATGTTGCCAAAGTTTGAAATAGTAAAGGAAAAGGTTTCCTGCACATTGAATTAGCACACTAATTCCACCCAGGCATAGCTGTTTTCTTCTTCTTCTTCTTCTTCTTCTTCTTCTTCTTCTTCTTCTTCTTCTTCTTCTTCTTCTTCTTCTTTAAACTTTAAAGCAAATGCAATCAAAAACATTAATAAAATGCAATAAAAATACAATAGAAACAATAGGAGTATGCACCTTATGCTCCTTTTTGAGAGAAAGCTCAGCAGCAGCAAATAAAGGGAACAAGCTGAAATGAAAAAGCAAGATTTTCAGCCTCCACCGGAAGTCAATAGGGAAAGGGCCATTCTTAGCTCTAGTGGGAGACAGTTCCAGAACTGTGGCATTGCCATAGAGAAGGCCCTCCTCCTCGTCGCTGCCAGCCTAGCTTTGGCTAAAGGCATCACGTGTAGAAGGGCCCTCCAGATGACCTCAGGGCATGCTTGTTTCATATGGAAGGAGGTGATCCTTCAGGTACTCTGGTTCTAAGCCGTAAAGAGCTTTAAAGGTCAAAACCAGCACCTTGAATTGCACCTAGAAACAAACTAGGCAGCTAGTTCAGCCACAGGAGCAGCATCCTGACAAATTCAAACCACCAATCCCCCAAGCACCTCCAAACTGCTGTGCCCAGCGTATTCTGAACTAATTGCAATTTCTGGACAGTCTTCAAGGGCAACCCCATGTAGAATGCATTACAGTACTCCAGCCTTGATGTCACCAATGTGTTCCAATGACTGACTCAGGTAAGGCCACAGTTGGTGCACCAGCTTCAGCTGGGCAAATGCCCCCTGACTACTGCTCAGAGACGTAACCACGGTGGAGCACGTGGTTCACTCGAACCAGGCACTCGGGCGGGCGAGCGAGCGGGGCAGTCACTGATGTTGTGTCAGCCCGCCCACCCTCCCTGGAGCCCGTTACGCTCCGAAATGAGCAGAAAACGGGCGAGGGGTGCGTCGACGTGATGTGAGGGGTGCGTCGACGTCACGCGACGCAGGCCCCGCTCCCACGCGCCAGGCGCCGGGAGAGCACCCGACATTTCTGCTACTGCTGCCGAACTGTGAATCTGCTCCTGCAGAGGGAGTGCAGCCCCATTCAGAATTGGCAGATAGTCCAATACCTGCGTCATAGTTCTTTGAACCAAGAGAACCTTTATTCAGAGGCGTCGCTGGAGGGGGGTGCGGTACTGTAAATTCCACACCATTCCACTCCCCGTTTACTCCCTGGTACGTGGTGGCCCCACCCCCTCGCCATCACAGCCATTCCATGCGGCGAAGGCAACGGGCAGGGAGTCTCCTGCCCGTTGCCTTTGCCGCAGAGGCCACACGAAATGGCTCCGACAGCGAGGGGGCGGGGCCGCCTCGTACCGGGGAGTAAACGGGGAGTGGAAAGGTGCGGAATTTACAGTACCGCCCCCCTCCAGTGATGCCTCTGCCTTTGTTTTGTCCAAATTTAATGTCTATTTCCTCATGCACCTGCTTGAATTTTAACTTCTCCAAAATATTCTGTAAGACTATGATAATGCTTCTTCTGTTTTTTTAAAATGTGGTATCATCATACAGAGTTGTCGTATGTTGTTTGCCCAAGGCTCAAACAGCTGGACACAACTTTTAACTGAAAATGATTTAATGAAACATAACTTGAATAATATATGTTGTGGATATATATAATTGGACAAAAGGTTCATAACCTCAAGTTGAGTTTACATAGTACTTTGAGAAGACATGGTGAGATCTGCAGTGATATGGCTTGGTTAAGCACTGCCAAATTGGAAATGAAAATACAAAATGAAAACATAACTGTAGAGCCTGAATTTTAGTTTAGTGGCAAGAAGAGAAGGTGGATATACCGTATTGCCCCGATAATAGGATGCTCCTGATTATAAGCCACACCCTTAAAGTTTGGTGCTATTTTTTAAAAAATACATTTTTAACTTTTTTAACTTAAAGAAAATATACACATTAGTAGAACAGTAAAACAGTACAGCTTTAGTACAGTTAAAGGCATAGACACCCTGTCCCTTATTGAATCTGGGCACCCTAGTATAAGTAGCCTTCCCAGATCCAAAGGGGGACAGAGTGCCTACCTTTAACCTTTGGAATTTGGGCAGGTGCAGCTTGTTGCACCCTTCCATGATGATGAGCTGCACCTGCAACCCAAATTTCAATGGTTAACGGCACAATCCTATGTATGTCTACTCAGAAGTAAGTCCTAGTGCATTCAATGGGGCTTACTCCCAGGAAGGTGTGCATAGGATTGCAGCCTAAAGGTTGGCACTCTGTCCCCCTTTGGATATGATAAGCCTATGCAGGAGCTCTTGCTCTCAACTTTCAAACTGCAGGATCAATAAATATCTTAGTTTCCACAGAGTCCTGGGGCTGGAACTTAAGGGTTAATTTTTTCAAATGCCTCTAAGGCTAGAGGTTGCTAGAGAGATCCTGGCCATTTAGCAAGTGATTAAGAGCTGAAAACACAGCTTTTGCATTTTAGAAAAAGAAAAAGTGTTTTACCTGTGAAAGAGACTTGGAGAGGCTTGAAAAAGGGACACTTTGCAGAAAACCCTAGACTTTGATTGTAGGCCGCACCCCTACTTTAGCCTTAGGGGACAAAAGTGAGTCTTATACTCAGGTCAATACGGTATACATGCACCAGACCAAGACGAAACATGCACATGGGCAGAGCAATCCTGCCTAAAGATCCGCGGGCGGCCCTAGGACCACCTGCAGGATCCTATGCTCGTTCCAGGCTGCTCCAGAATGGCCCGGATGTCTCCTCAGGGGAAGGGGACATTCATCTCCTTCCCCCAGTGTAGAGCTGGGAGGCCCCAATGGGCCTCCTCCTATTTCCACCAGCTTGAGAGCTGGTGTAACTCCCAAGGCAGCTGTGTAATGGCCGCCAAGCCTGGGGATGGGATGGGGATGCGGCAGGTGACGTTCCTGTCCCCTCCCAGGCCGGTTCGGCCAACCGCCGCCTGACCCGCCCTTGCACTCGCCGGCGGGAAACGTACCTTCCCCGGCGGTGGCTGGGTTGCTTCGACGGCGGAGTGAGGGCTGGCCTCTGCACTGCTGTCCCTTACTCAAAAGTAGTCGCAAACGTGCTTTACGGCACATTTGCAACAGTCTAGAATGACAGAGCACATGCTCCGCCTCTCTAAACCTACGCAGGATTGTGCTTTAAAAAATGGAGCAGGGTAGGGAGGAGAAGACTAAAGAAGCCATGTACATCATTCTGACCTCCTTGGAGGAAGGATGGTATATAAATGTGAAAAACAAAGTACTGAACCCATGCTTTAGTAGATATTTAAAGAGAGATGCAACATTTCCTTCAGGATTTCTGCTGCTCATCTAACAGGAAGAAATACGTAACTCATCTAAGCTGTATAACATTCCTGACTGGTTAGATGCTTGATTTATTAAATACATCAGTAGATGGTAATGTATTACTGTCACGCTGTTGACCAAATCATACTGCTTGTGAGCTAGTGACAGATGCCATACACCGCTACTAGAAGCCTGATCTGGATTAATTGCACCTGACATTTGTTCTTCTCAGGCTGAGTCACCATCCTGCACAGGTGCTTCACTCAGCAGTACTAATGTCCACAGCTGGCACTTGCCTCAGTGAGCTAGGAATGAACAATATTTTTCAAGAGCTTGAATTAATTAGGATGAATTTTAAAAATTGATGTACATTTGTAAATGATTCTACAGGAGATGAATAAGCATATGATTGAAACTCATCTTTATATCTCGAAGAAACAAGTGACTCTCCAAATTTCTTTATGTTCTGTGCCAGCCAAGATAAATGTTGATAACTAGTAGCTTTGTGCTAGCATATCCATGTTATTTTTATCTGTAGGAGTCACAACTAAGAACAGGGCCTGTGATCGGTTTTAATGTACATTTTGAGTAAACTAAACACCAGCGGATACCAAATCCGTGGATACGGAGTCATTGATCCTATGGGATCAATGGGGTTAGGGGGTGGGGTAACTAACCTGCCAGCAGTGGAGACCTTCAAAATGGTGCCCGCAAATAGCGTGGATAGGTTTAAAATTCATGTATTTACAGTATTTATATACCACCTTTTCCCACAGATTCAAGGCGGTTTACATTGATAGGCTGGCCAAACCCCATTTTTACAAATGGGGTTTTTACAATTATTGTTCTTTGAGGAACTCATAGAACCCTTGATATCCAGGTGTTTTCCTTTATGGTGTGGTCATCTTTCCTTTCTGCATAGCTCTCATGCCTTCTGAGCTTCCGCAGGAGCCGTTACAAATCAAGCCCAGGCAGGTTCTCCAGCTGTTATTCATTCTTGGCAGCTGACCTCCACACTCTCTCGCAGCTCTCCCCGTGGCTCCATTCTCTCACAGTGGCTTGTCAGCAGTTTCTAGTCTCTTATCTAAAGGCACAAGGTGATTCCACTTAGCTTCTTTGGGCAGGGCGACAGCTCAACCTCCGGACCACACCTCTTGCCAGGAATGGCTGGGGAAACCTTCGGAATGGTAGCAGAGACCGTCAGAATTAGCAGAGACCTTCAAAATGGCACCTGTGAATAGCGCAGATAGCTTTTAAAATGGCCGGGGGAAGTTTCAAAACAGCATGGAGACCTTCAGAATGGCAAGGAGACCTTCAAAACAGCAGGGAGAGCTTTAGAATGGCCAAGCAAGGCATTCTAGAGCACTACCTGAAATTGACTAATGTAATTGAACACAGTACAGTACAGTACCTTGAGAATAGTTGGGGAGAGCTTCAGAATGGCTGCGAATGGCTTTAAAATGTCCACAAATGCAGCAAACAGCCTCAGAATAGCTGTGGATGGCTTTAAAATGGCCACGGTTAACCTTAAATGTCTTTAAAATGGCGACTGAGGAGAGCTTCAGAATGGCCAGGAATAGCTTGCAGGATGATCGTGGATGCTGCGGATAGGCGAGAACAGACCGTGAATAGTGCGAGGTAAGGGGCAATCCTGCTCTCAAGGATAAGAGAATCCACGGGTCACAAATTCGCAGGTAGTGAGGAATGGCCATCTGTATGTTACTCCACACCCTGAGTTTTCAGGGTAGGGCAAGCTGCACATTGAAATACTATAGACAGTTTGTCTTGTAAATTTCAGATTGACTGAAAGTACTACTGTACTCCGGGTGGCGCAGTGGGTTAAACCGCTGAACCATAAGCTGTCGATCGAAAGGTCAGCAGTTCGATTCCCGCGACAGGGTGAGCGCTCGTTGCTTGGCCAGCTCCTGCCAACCTAGCAGTTCCAAAGCATGTTAATGCGAGTAGATAAATAGGTACCGCTTGCGGGAAGGTAAACAGCGCTCCGTGTTCCAGCTGCATGCTACGCGCTGCGGCAAAGAGAGTCATGCCGGCCACATGACCACAGAGACGTCTTCGGACAACGCTGGCTTCGGCTTTGAAATGGAGATGAGCACCACACCCTAGAGTCGGACACGACTGGACTTAATTGTCAGGGGATACCTTTACCTTTTTTTTTTTTTTTTACTACTGTACTCATCCAAGTTCTCTCAGAACATTTTTGTATTCCTTGTAAATATGTTTGTAGTTAGCTGCTATGTATTGATTTAGCTGTGCCATGAAACAACCGTAGCTTCTTAGTAGGTACCTCGCCTGATAACAGGTCTTGACTGTTTGTTGCCTAGCAGGCAGGAAAGCCAATAAATGAGTAAACTGGGAGTTTTCCGGATTGAATTCTCAAAGGAACCTTTAAAGTCTGACTTTGAAAGCTTTTGCCATTTTGATTGATTAGGGGGTTCTTTGTGCAGTAATTTAGTTTTCTTTCCTAGTTTAGTTGGTAATGATGGAAGGTCAAGTTGACTTTGTTAGATGGAATGTTATATTTACAAAGAGCGATACAAAGAGCAACCATGAATAATTTACCCTATTTTATAACTTTGTATATTTTGTAACTTTATAATTTGGAATGCCCAGAATCAAACATTAATAAGAGTTACTATATTTGGATAAGATTGTGTATTTAGATTCCCAAATCCTGTTCTTATTCCTGCTTTTGGAATTAAGTATTGGAATGAATCTGATTTAAATAGATAGAACACTGAAGGAATTAGTTCCAGTTTATAAAGTAAAGCATGACATACATACATTATTCTTTCAGTGTATTGTCAGGAGACCAGTCTGGGGAAAGTATCTGAAATTCATGACTATTTGCTTGTTCTTGAGTGGCTACATGTAAAGATATAGTCCTAAATATGTAGCATTTAAGGAGGTGAAGCTTTTCCTGGCAGAGAGAAGACATGATGGAAAAACATTTGCTTGCTTTACTTCCTGCATGCTAGCCTACGGTTAAATGCTTAAGAGCAGAGCCATTAAAAATTGGCAACCCTACATAATGTTTAGGATTGAGCAGTAAAGGCTATAGGGAGTCTTCAACTCGAAAATGGCTTAATTAACTTTGAAGTAGGCATTTTTTAATTAAAAGTTTACACCTCAGTCCTTCCACTAAAAGAACGTTCTCACTAAAATCTTCAGAAGTCATAATGGATACAATAATCCATTTGTAGGAAGTCTTTTCAATGTATATGGCAGGGGTAGCCAAACTTGCTTAATGTAAGAACCACATACGATAAACTTCAGATGTTTGAGAGCCGCAATATTTAAGAAGCATTTAAATTCTTAAAATATATTTACTCACCATGAACATTACACTTATGTTTTAATCCATTGGACTCTCAGTTTATACCTGATAAATAATTATAAAGCTTGAAAACTTCTTATTTACCTTTTATATTAATTGTGATGCAAAAAGGAGCTCAGACAACATATTTTCGAGAGCCGCATATTATATGTCAAAGAGCCGCATGTGGCTCAGGAGCCACAATTTGACTACCCCTGGTATATGGTGTCATAATGAACAATTGCAAAAGTGAACAATGAGATATATTTTTTATATGTGCAGAGCAGCAGGACAAGCATTATCATTGAGGCTTAAAAATCAGTATGTTCACTGACTCTGCCCAGGTAGGAAATGCAGAGCACTATTTACTGGTACATTATTCAGAATGTGGCCTTTTTAACATGCTTAAAAAAAATAGCTGCAGTCACGGTGATTTTGCAGTCTTCTTTCCTCTTCAGTTTCTTATGAGTGACTGGAGTGCCTGTTTTCATACAGACTTGCTAATTAGATACTTGCATTGTAATGGTTCATCCTGAGCTGACACTGCATGCTGAGTTCATGTATAATGCAAGCTGAGCAGGAAAGCAAGCCTGGAACTATACTCTATTAAGAAGAGCTGGTGTCATTGCCCTCCACTTAGTCATTTCTGTTTTGGGAAAAAAAAGAATATACATTTCTCTCTGGTGATGTCGCTGATACTACTTTCACATGTATTTAACACAAGTTTACTTAATAATGCATGTCTGCTTCTGGACTTGCCCCACCGTCTTGGGGACTCCAGCTGCCCCATCACAACCCTGGTGGGGGAGCAGCCACCAGCACCATAAGACCAACACATGGCTATACTCCAACCATCCCCGGGCCACTCTGGGGCAATGCTGGCCCTTGGGATGTGGTCAAAAATGAGATGATAAGATTGAACATTGACATCTTGGGAATCAGCGAACTAAAATGGACGGGCATGGGCGAATTTAAGACAGGTAACCACAAGACTACCAGGATGCAATCATTTATTTATTTATTTACTTACTTACAGTATTTATATCCCGCCTTTCTCCCCGAAGGGACCCAAGGCGGCTTTTATCCATTTGTAGGAAGTCTTTTCAATGTATATGGCAGGGGTAGCCAAACTTGCTTAATGTAAGAGCCACGTACGATAAACTTCAGATGTTTCGAGGGTGGGGATGGGGGAGAGAAACTTCGAGGGTGGGGATGGGGGAGAGACAGCCCAGGAAGGGGAGGGCCCAGAGCTTCATAAGGTACCCAGAGCCGGTGATGAGAGGTCTCTGGACAGGCTTCCTGAGGGCTGCTCAGTATCTGCTCCCCAAGCCCAGGGAGGGAGCCAGGAGCCAGGTAGAGGAGGAGGAGGAGGAGGGTGAAGCAACTCCCTTCCCACTGCTGAACTTTGAAGCCTAGTTGTGGATCCCGGTTATTTGGCCAGCAAACCCCCCCCCCTTGTTTCTACCTCTCTTCCCCTGGGGCCAAGAAGGACTTGGGCATTAGCGGAGCGCGCCCCTCTTGCGGCAACCCTGCCTGGGGCAGAGAATGGGGAAACTTACAATACATTTATGAACATAACAATTTGTAAACTACATCATAGTGCTGTATCTAAATTGAGTCCTATACAGTAACTAACTCATGGTGGATCTCCCCAGTAGTGACTTGCGCCAGGATCCTATCCCCTCTTTTGAAACCCACCCCACCCCTTTTTTCTCATCAGACTTGCACCAGCAAAATAGCTGGCATAGGTATGAGGTCACCCATAGGCAATTGTTAAGTAAAAAATATTTTTATTGACCTCCTGCTGGCTGGCTACCCTACCCCCCCACTGTTGGATGCAGTGTCATCACTGTCAGCATGGCTGCATCTGCGCCAATGGTAGGGATAGTATTGGGCAGTTAGTGTTGGGAATTATTAGGAAAGTGAATGAAAATACAGTGGACCCCTGCTTTACAATGGTAATCCATTATGGAGACACCATTGTATAGTGAAAATATTGTAATGATTGAGACATATAAAATTATACATGGGATGGATAGAGGGAAGTTCTCCCCCCCCCCCCTTGCACAACACTGGAACCAGGGAACATCGACTAAAATTGACTTGCAGGAGAGTTAGAATGGACAAAAGGAAATATTTCCTTACCTAGCGTGTAATTAATCTGTGGAACTCCTTGCTACAAGATGTGGTGATGGCACCTGGCCTAGATGCCTTTAAAAGGGCATTGGACACATTCATGGACACTTTTTTAATGATCCCGAGCACGGAATTGGCCTTCTTCACAGCTGCAGCACACTGGATCGACACTTTCATCGATCTGTCCACCAGCACCCCAAAGATCTCTTTCCTGATCTATCGAAGACAGATCAGAACCCATTACAGGTGTCCCCCACTTAAGGACAGATACTTCTGGAAAAGTCGTCATATAGTGAAACCGTCATTAAGCGAGTCCTCATCACCATCTAGTGGCCGATTGTGGTATAACATGTAAAACCAATACAGTAGTGTAATGCAATGTAACACAGTGGAGTTGTAATAGGGAATGAATGGTAAACACAGTGTACATTATGAGTGTAACACAAAGCACAACAAGATTTCTACCTGTCAATGGAGGTAGAAAAACACACACAAACACAGAGAGTTAAAGATGACATTTTTTTTTTTTTTGCATTTAAAATACTGTACTGTAGCTTTAATTCGTTGTTTACATTTTGGGAATCTCTGTCATATATGCAGATCGTCATCAAGCAATCCGTCATTAAGGGGGGGGGATAGTATATGTAAAGATTTCTTGCCCAATGTGCATAACATTACATTTACACTGAAGTGCATCTGCCATTTTGCTGCTCATTCTCCCAGTTTGGAAAGATCCTTCCTTCTGGAGCTCTTCATAATCCCTCTCTTGCTAACCACCCAGAAAAGTTTAGTGTCATCCACAAACTTTGCCTCCTCGCTGCTTATCCCCAACTCCAGGGGAACACCATTAAGAATAGGAGAGGATTGTCTGCAGTTTCTGAGGATGTGGTGGGATAGGGAGGAGCATGGCTAAAAGCCATCCATACTTGGGATTATCAGCTAACTGAGAGAGCAGAAGTAGGTGGAGAAATGAAACAGGAACAAAACTCACACCAGATTGAAATGACTGGATTTTGCCCAGCAGCTACCGGTACTTTTGGTAAATTGTAAATCCCCAGTGTTGTTCCCCTCACATACATATTCACACTTGCTGAACTCAATAGTCACATAGACAATAGTAGGTACAATGCCTATATACATTCACTGTGAGAGCATGGCACATCTGAACTTTTCTTTGACTACATCCTCTGACTGCTGAGGCAACACTATGTTTTTCAGTTTCAAGTGTGAGTGGCTTTTGTAGAAACTTTAAAAATCATTTTCGTGTGCATGGTTCTAGTACTTCTAGCAGAGAAAGGTGCTTGAAGGAAACAGGAAACATTGCGAAACAGTCCCTCTGATTTAAAGATGCATTTCTTCATCTTTTTTTTAACTCCATGAAACATACAAATAATCTTTAACAACACAGACAGTGACATAAAGCGTGATTAAAGGTAAAGGTGACCCCTGACAATGAAGTCCAGTCGTGTCCGACTCTAGGGTGTGGTGCTCATCCCCATTTCAAAGCCGTAGAGCCAGCGTTGTCCGAAGATGCCTCCGTGGTCATGTGGCCGGCATGACTCTCCTTGCCGCAGCGCGTAGCATGCGGCTGGAACACGGAGTGCTGTTTACCTTCCCGCAAGCAGTACCTATTTATCTACTCGCATTAACATGCTTTGGAACTGCTAGGTTGGCAGGAGCTGGCCAAGCAACGAGAGCTCACCCCGTCGCGGATTCGAACAGCCGACCTTTCAATCGACAGCTCATGGTTCAGCGGTTTAACCCACTGCGCCACACGCTGGCGTGATTACTGTATAGTAAAAGCACTCTCCACGTCTTAAACAGTACATGTTACACGTAATCAGCCATACCAGCTGAACCCTGTGGCAGAAGGTATGAAAAATGATGCACTGTGTTGCAGAGTGTCTGTTTTTTCCAAGTCTCATATCTACTCTTCTTGTTATGTTGCAGGTTATGGTCACACTGTGCCTTTATCAGACGGAGGAAAGGCCTTCTGTATCATCTATTCTGTCATTGGAATCCCCTTTACGCTGCTTTTCCTAACCGCAGTGGTGCAACGCATTATAGTCTACATCACTAGGAGGCCTGTGCTGTATTTCCATGTTCACTGGGGCTTCTCAAAGCAGATCGTTGCCATCATCCATGCCGTGCTTCTGGGCTTTGTTACCGTCTCGTGCTTTTTCTTCATCCCAGCAGCAATATTTTCTGTCCTTGAAGATGATTGGAACTTTCTGGAATCGTTTTACTTTTGCTTCATTTCTTTGAGCACCATTGGCCTTGGCGACTATGTTCCTGGAGAAGGTTACAACCAAAAATTCAGAGAGCTGTATAAAATAGGAATTACATGTGAGTAGCAAACTATTGTTATAAATAAGAGACACTTAGCTGAACATTTTTTAGAGCTGTGTTACATGCTGCATTTTGTCCTCGTAATATTTACCGTATTTTTCGCATTATAAGACGCACTTTTTCCCCCAAAACATAGGGGGGAAAAAGCGTGCGTCCTATGGTGCGAAGCCTGGGCTTGGGGGCGCTTCGGGGAGGCCTGCAGAGGCTCGCGCAGGCCTCCCCGAAGCCCGCGCAGGCCTCCCCGATGTTCAGTTCGGGAGAAAACAGCGATTTTTGGCCATTTCCGGAAATGGCCGAAAATCGCTGTTTTCTCCCGAAGTGAACATTGGGGAGGCCTGCAGAGGCTCGCGCAAGCCTGCGCAAGCCTCTGCAGGCCTCCCCGATGTTTACTTCGGCCCCAAACAGCGATTTTCGGCCATTTCCGGAAATGGCCAAAAATCGCTGTTTGGGGCCGAAGTAAACATCGGGGAGGTCTGCAGAGGCTCGTGCAGGCCTCCCCGAAGCCCCCACAGGCCTCCCCGAAGCGCCCCCAAGCCCAGGTAAGTACAAACTTTTTTTTCTCTATTTTATGCTCCATAGGATGCATGCGTCCTATGGAGCGTAAAATACGGTAGTTAGTTTAGCAATGCATGTAGCAATAAAATAAAATCCAAAAGGGATTAACATGTTATCAATCTCCTGTTAAATGTGTGTAAAAAGTATGAAATTAATGCATACTTCAGTTGCGTTATTCCAAAGTCCTGGTTGCTATGGAAAGCATGCCTTGCAGTTCTGTTAGAGTCCCAAGTAAAGCCAACTAGAGTCTATTGACAGTCAACTGGCGTTTGAGAGTGTTTCTAGTATTTGCTCCTTGTACAATATATTCCATGTTCATGGCTAAGAGGAAGTTTCCACCTCCACTACTACCACCACACAGACCTGGCACTTAGCAACTTCTGGCAGCTGCGTCTTCCGGTCCTTCCCCCTTTTCTTGCAGCGGTAAATTTGTTCATTCTATCAGAATCTGCTGAGGCGGGAGGGCAACTATAAGTTACAGTCAGTCCTCACTAATCATGGGGGTTACGTTCCTGGAAAACCCTGCGGTAATGGAAACCACGGTTACTGAAGCATTGATCCTATGGGGGAAAATGGGGTTAGATTCCCGCAACCCTCTTCACTGTACACTTTTGCTACCCATTACCATAAACACATAATTTCTTGTACCGTTCTTGTAAAGAACACTTTCGATACTAAGGTACATACAGCACTTTCTGCAGCAGGCTCACGCACAGATTTAGGAATATTGCAGCTTCCTTTGGTGGAGCTCATGTCGACAGTGCGTGATAGGTCTCTCTGAATGTTTTGCTACTGCGCATGGCTGTGAGAAGGCACGAAGAAGACCGCATGTGTGGCGAAATGGGTTACACTTTTATAGAAGCGGATAAGCGAATCTGTGGGATCGGAATCAGCGGATAACGAGGATTTACTCTATATCCATGTGTTTCATGAAAAGCAGCTTTTGGGGTGGCTTCAGTTTTGAGCAGAGGAGTAATGAGAAATATGATGAGGGTGATGAATCTTTTCCCTGCTGGTCATTTTTCCTGCTTAAAATTCTTTTCAAGCTGTTCCTAGAAATAATCTAGAAATCAGTTTTGCAAACTGAACCAGTGTAGTGAACAGAGTGATGCCTTTGGATGTAGGTAAGCAGCTCTAAAACTATAGCTCACCAGCTATCAAGCACACAGTATGACTTTAGGCATGTCATTAACTCTCAGTCTAACCCACCTCATGGGGTTAAAATATTCTTCTCTTCTTGGGAAAAGGGCAGGCTATAAATATAATCAATCTAAATGCTATAGATCAGGGGTTCTTAACCAGTGGTACTCGTACCACCAGTGGTACTTCGGCCAACTGCTGGTGGTACTTGGACTGCTGGACCTCTGGAACCCTGTTCCGATGTGGCACTTTCGGTGCTGCATTTTTGCTCCCAAGAGGCTCCTGCCTTTGGCCGAGCCTCTCAGGAATGCTGAGAAGGGCCCTCCCACCCGCCCAGAGCCTCCTACCTGCATTTTCTGGCCTCTACAAACCCAAAAGTAACTGGCAATGTCATCGCCAATCACTTCCAGTGGTACACAGCAGGAGAGTGGTTCCGGAGGTGGTACTTGGCCGGAAAGGGGTTGAGAACCCCTGCTGTAAAGCCTGGTGAGCTGCAGTTTGTATACACAGCATATCTGTCCTATGCAGATATTCCACCCCTCCATATGGCATGACTTACCGTAGCTTCCTAATTGCTTTTAGTTCAAATCATGTAGCCTTTTGCACCTTGAAATAACCCCCAAGTTAGAGCATTGTTGTAACGTGCATTTTACCAACTTATATTTTAAGCGGGTGTTTTTTTTTCTCATTTCTAGGTTACCTGTTGCTGGGCCTCATTGCAATGCTGGTGGTTCTAGAGACTTTCTGTGAACTTCATGAACTAAAAAAGTTTAGGAAAATGTTCTATGTGAAGAAGGATAAAGAAGAGGACCAAGTGCATATAGTTGAGCACGACCAGTTGTCCTTCTCTTCAATTTCAGACCAGGCAGCTTCCTTGAAAGAAGATCAGAAAGTAAATGAGCCTTTTGTGACTCCTCAACCTGCGGTTAACTGTGATGGCTGTATAAACAACTAACTAAGGGCTTCCTCTCCAATATCAACAGTGCACTTACATTCTTGCAGTTAGAACTAGTACCATTAGTGAAACTTTAGGGACAGGAAGGCTAAGCTATATTATCAAGTATTCATTGTATGGAGTATTTAAAAAGGTATGGGCCAAATTAAGCTTTCTTTAGCTGGATCTACAGGATCTACATTCTGGGAATGTTGGCTGAAACATTGTATGCAGCTAGGAACCCCTGGATCCATGGTGTGTAAATGGAACAGAAATAGGTGAGGTTAGATTTTGAAGAACTGTTCTAATTCCCCTAGCCTGTTGAGGTCTTTATACCCATATTCTCTCTCCCGTGCTCTCTCTTAATGTGTTGTTGACAAAATGGAAATAATTTGATGCCATGTATTTACTTGGTTTTTGAAACATGAATAAGGACTGAAGTGTTTAGAAAAACTCTGAAAAACCCATCATGGTTTCCAGGTAGTGTAAGTTGGAAGGCCGTGTAGTTGTAGCCATAACATCACTTGGAAAATAAGAATAGTCTTTGGCAGGGCTCTTTCAGTGAGGGCCCCTAAGGCATGGTCAGTGCACTGTGAGTTATGCTTATATCTGTACCCCAAGCATAAAGTATTCAGTTCTGGGTGGCCTCGGTTATTCTGATTCTGGAGCTCAACTGACACCTTCAAAGGTGCCAAACGCTTGGATCAGTAAGAGTGAAGATCAGCAGGCAGACACTCCAGAATATGGTGGGAAATGGTATGAACACACACTTGTTATATGCTCACCACATCAAAATGTATGTCTGATTTCACTCACAGCATATTGCAGTCTGTAGACATTACTGAGCAAGAATTCTATATCCTGCTTCCTGTAGGAAATCAAACTGGGTGCTTTCCTTCTGGCCTTAAAAAAAAAAAACCCTAGCAAAAGGATGTTTCACAACTGATTCCAGCGGATGTAGGATCAGGGATCCACGAGCACCAGCATACACAGCACTGTAGGTACAACATAGGGGAAAGCCATCTTCCTTAGTCTTCACATATCTCCCTTTGGCCCTAGTTTTACCCCATAGGCTCCGATTCTCAAACAATGTATTACTAAGTGGTTTTGAAGTTATAGTCCTGTCTGTTCAAAGAAGGTGAATATGTTGTCATCATGCTGAATACTGACTTTTAAGAGAAGAAAAAAAATACTTGAAACTATCACCTAAAAGCACTGTATATGAGTTTAGTTAATTCCTAGTGTTGTTAATAGATTTTATACCTTTACTGGAAAGTTGACTTTAATGATAAATCTGCTTTAAAATCGATGTGAGCTGAAATTTATATTTAAAACAACAAACCACTCAGAGATGCTTTTTAAACTTGATTTGAAGCATACCGTAATTGCATGTTCTCATCAAAGTGGCTATTTTTGTACAGCCTCAGTTGGAGTTGTTTAACGTTTAACCTTTGTTTGTGTACATAAATATATAGATATATTTATATACTGTACATACGTTGTAGATCATCAGAATTTAACTGACTCAGCTTTGAGATTTTAAAGGTTACTTTCCACACAGATTTCTCTTTATAGAGAAGAAATAACTCAAACTGTGGCACTGAAAACAATGACTTAAATCCTGACCAAATGAATGTGGAAGGGTAAGTCTGTAGGGCTGCAATTTTCAAATTCTTATTTTTTAATAGGTTGGGCCCACCCATCTCAGTGATGCTACTCTTACGTGGTTTGAAGAGTGTGGCCTTCATAGTGTACTGTACCATGAAAATAAATCTGTTTTTCAGTGTTTTGTTGACAGCTGGTACCTAGGAGCAGGTACAGTTTGCATAATTTCAGTGTACAGCTAAACTCTGAGGAAAATGGTATACCTAGTAGTGAAATGATGATTGCAGGTCTTTTTTCTTTTTTTTTAAGAGCGTGCTCAGTTGCAAAGTCTGGATACTAAAGCACAAGCTACACACCAGACTGTGTTATATATTAGCAATTAGCATTTGAAACTTTTACAGTTAAATAAAGTGTGACTCTAGTTGCTTTTGTTTGTGTTTGTGTGTTGTGTGATGTTTAATCCCATGCATTCATGATTGCCCTCATCCAGAGAAATGTGAGAGCTTGTAGTAGCTTCACACTCACTGCTGTGCTCAAGGATCCCTTACTTTTTTCATGCCAAATAAGCCAGCAGAACTAACAGCCCAATCCTATATATTAAAAAAAAAAAAAAAACCTCCCCACTGATGCAGACGTGCCACCGGAGCATGCACTACATCCTGCAGGGGCAGGGGGGCAGGGGAGGAGTCCCAGAGTTCTCCTCTGGGTACGAGAATATTTGTTCCCTTGTCCAGGGTAAGCCTTTGCTGCCCTGCGGGTTCTACTCAGACACAAAAGCTATGCAGTCAGTCAGACAGACAGCAGAGGGGTGGGGGCTATCCAGTGTTTTGCACCGAGTGTCACATGTATGATTATCTGCCTCTTGGGCATAAGTCATGGTTGTGTGCTCGGTGCAAAGAGCTCCAGGCTCTCAGGGAACGGGTTCGCTCCCTTGAAGCCATGGTTGCTGATCTGGAGAAGCAGAGACAGGAAGAGAGGGACCAGGGTGAGACTTCTAGGGACGTGGAGGCGTCGTCCCACCCTCAGTTGGCCAGCTCCTCAGCTGCCAGGGAAGGGAGTCTCAGAGCTGGAGAACGTCGCTCTGGAAAAGAGGGAAACAATTCCCCAGTGGGGACCCCTTCTTCAGGTGATGGGCCCGTATCCAGTCGCACTATGGATACTCATCTGGGGAGGGTGGGAAGGGGGCTTCTTGTTGTGGGTGACTTTATAGTCAGGAACATAGAGAGGGAGGTCTGTGACAGATGTGAGGACCGCATGGTGACTTGCCTGCCTGGTGCGAAGGTTGCAGACATCACCTCTCGTCTAGATAGGCTGGTAGAGAGTTCTGGGGAGGAGGTAGTGGTTGTGGTGCATGTTGGCACCAACGACGTGGGGAAATGTAGCCGGGCGGTCCTGGAGGCCAAATTTAGGTTGCTAGGTAGGAAGCTCAAATCCAGGACCCCAAAGGTAGCGTTCTCAGAAGTGCTACCTGTTCCACGTGCAGGGCCAGCTAGGCAGGCGGAGCTCAGGGGTCTCAATGCGTGGATGAGACACTGGTGTCAGGAGGAGGGGTTTAGGTTTGTTAGGCACTGGGGAACGTTTTGGGACAAGCCGGGCCTGTACAAGAGGGACAGGCTTCACGTGAACCAAAACGGAACCAGACTGCTGGCGCGTAACATTAAGAAGGTGGCAGAGCAGCTTTTAAACTGACCCCTGGGGGAAAGCCGACAGGAGCCGAGGGGCATCCGGTTCGGGACTCCTCATCCCTAGGGAATGAGGGTGCAGAGGATTGGGAACAGTCAAGTAATAACAGAATAAGAATTAGGAGTGGTAGCGTGATGGGACACGACAGCCAATCTAGCAGGACAGAAGGCTGCAGGGATAAAGGTGCAAACATGCAGCCCTCCTTGGGGGACCTGGTACATAAGTGATTTTATGCAAATGCCCGAAGTCTATGGGCAAAGATGGGAGAACTGGAATGTTTGGTGGCTAGGGAAAACATTGATATAGTAGGTATAACAGAAACCTGGTGGAATGTGGAGAACCAGTGGGATACTGCAATTCCAGGATATAAACTATATAAGAGGGACAGAGGGGCGTGTTGGAGGTGGGGTGGCCATCTATGTCAAAGAAGGGGTAGAATCCACCAAAGTAGAGCTGGAGGGGAGGGGAGCTCTGATTCCTCCGTAGAATCACTGTGGGCTAGATTACTAGGCTCAAAGAGCGATGTAATAGTAGGGGCATGCTACCGTCCTCCAGATCAAAAACCTGAAGGGGATCTTGAAATGAGGAAGCAAATCAGGGAGGTGTCAATGAGAGACAGGGTTGTAGTCATGGGGGACTTCAATTATCCTCACATCGACTGGGTCAACTCATGCTCTGGTCATGAAAGAGAGACTGGATTTCTAGATATGCTAAATGACTCTGCCTTAGAGCAGCTAGTCACAGAGCCGACCAGAGGACAGGTGACTCTGGATTTGATATTGTGTGGCACTCAAGATCTGGTCAGGGAGGTAAATGTTACTGAACCGTTGGGGAACAGTGACCATGCTGCAATTTGTTTCGCCATGCATGACGGGGGGAGAGTGCCGAGTAAATCTGACACAAAACCCTTGACTTCTGAAGGGCAGACTTCCCCAAAATGAGGAGACTAGTTTAAAAAAAGCTGAAAGGGAAGGTAAAAAGAGTCCAATCGCTCCAGAGTGCTTGGAGGCTGTTTAAAACAACAGTCATAGAGGCCTAGCGGGAGTGTATCCCACAGAGGAGGAAGGGCTCGACTAAGTCCAGGAGGGTGCCGGCATGGCTAACAAGCACAGTTAAAGAGGCTATAAAAGGCAAGGAAGCTTCCTACCGTAAATGGAAGTCTTGCCCTAATGAGGATAACAAACAGGAGCACAAACTGTGGCAAAAGAAATGTAAAAAGATGATACGGGAGGCCAAGAAAGACTTTGAGGAACGTATGTCAGGCAACATAAAAGGGAATAACAAAAGCTTCTTCAAATACGTTAGAAGCAGGAAGCCTGCCAGGGAAACGGTTGGTCCGCTGGATGGTGAGGGAGAGAAAGGGGTGATAAAAGGGGACTTGGAGACTGCAGAGAAATTAAACGAGTTCTTTGCATCTGTCTTCACGGCAGAAGACCTCGGGCAAATACCGCTGCCTGAACGGCCTCCCCTGACTAAAGAATTAAGTCAAATAGAGGTTAAAAGAGAAGACGTCTCAGACTTAATTGACAAAATAAAGATCAATAAATCACCAGGCCCGGATGGCATCCACCCAAGAGTTCTGAAGGAACTCAAGAATGAAGTTGCTGACCTATTGACCAAAATATGCAACTTGTCCCTTAAAACGGCCACTGTGCCAGAGGATTGGAGGATAGCTAATGTCACGCCAATCTTTAAAAAAGGAAGGAGGGGGGACCTTGGAAACTACAGGCCGGTCAGCCTAACATCTGTTCCAGGGAAGATGGTGGAAAGTCTCATTAAGGATAAAATCTTAAAATACATAGAAGAACAAGCTCTGCTGAGGGAGAGTCAGCATGGCTTCTGCAAGGGGAAGTCTTGCCTCACAAACCTTTTAGAATTTTTTGAAAAGGTCAACAGGCATGTGGATGCGAGCGAACCCGTGGATATTATATATCTGGATTTTCAGAAGGCGTTTGACACGGTCCCTCATGAAAGGCTCCTGAGAAAACTCCACAGTCAGGGAATAAGAGGGCAGGTCCTCTTGTGGATTGGGAACTGGTTGAAGACCAGGAAACAGCGAGTGGGAGTCAATGGGCAATTTTCACAATGGTGAGAGGTGAAAAGCGGTGTGCCCCAAGGATCGGTCTTGGGACCAGTGCTTTTCAACTTATTCATACATGACCTGGAGTTGGGGATAAGCAGCGAGTTTGCGGATGATACTAAACTTTTCCAGGTGGTGAAGACCAGCAGGGATTGTGAAGAGCTCCAGAAGGATCTCTCCAAACTGGGAGAATGGGCAGCAAAATGGCAGATGCACTTCAATGTATGTAAGTGCAAAGTGATGCACATTGGGGCAAGAAACCAAAATTTCGCATATACGCTAATGGGTTCTGAGTTGTCTGTGACGGATCAAGAGAGAGAGAGATCTTGGGGTGCTCATGGACAGGTCGATGAAAATGTCGACCCAGTGTGCGGCGGCTGTGAAGAAGGCCAATTCCATGCTCGGGATCATTAAAAAAGGGATTGAGAATAAAACGGCCAATATCATTATGCCATTGTACAAATCGATGGTAAGGCCACATCTGAAGTATTGCGTCCAGTTCTGGTCACCACACCTCAAAAAGGATATAGTTGAATTGGAAAAGGTGCAGAAAAGAGCGACCAGAATGATTCGTGGGCTGGAGCACCTCCCTTATGAGGAAAGGCTACAGCGTTTGGGGCTTTTCAGTCTAGAAAAAAGGCGCATGAGAGGTGACATGATTGAGACGTATAAAATTATGCATGGGATGGAGAGAGTGGATAGAGGGAAATTCTTCTCCCTCTCGCACAACACCAGAACCAGGGGACATGCAGTAAAATTGAGTGGAGGGAGAGTTAGAACGTATAAAAGAAAATATTTCTTTACCCAGCGTGTAATTCACCTGTGGAACTCCTTGCCACAGGATGTGGTGATGGCACCTGGCCTAGATGCCTTTAAAAGGGGTTTGGACAGATTCATGGAGGAAAAGACCATCACAGGTTACAAGCCATAAGCAACCTCCTGGTTTTAGAAGTAGGTTGTCTCTGTGCCAGGTGCAGGGGAGTGGCAGCAGGAAACAGGTTATCTTGTTGGCTGTGTGCTCCCTGAGGCATCTGGTGGGGCCACTGTGTGATACAGGAAGCTGGACTAGATGGGCCTTTGGCCTGATCCAGCAGGGCTCTTCTTCTTATGTTCTTATGCATCAGCAATTTAGCTGGAGTTGACCCGCTAAGACGGATCAAGGCAGGGAAGGGGGAGAGGATATCAGCGGTGCAGTTGCCACCAATACTGCCCCCTTCCCAGCCTCAATTCACCCCCTCCCCACCCCAGTCTCCTTCCTGTTCCTCCTCTTCCTTGCTGCGTTCCTCTCCATTGAGTTCAATGGGATTTACTCCCAGGTAAGTGTGTATAGGATTGCAGTCCTAGTAATTTAGGTAAGGATTGTTCAGTTCAGGATTGCTAAAATCGTCAATGTTTTCTAACAATAATACTATATGTTTGAGGTACTGGTAACAACAGAATGGTAGTAAAACATCATGTAGTTTGTTTTTCATCAACACAGAACTAGACAGGGTAACACTGAAATGCTAATTTTCAATCATCATTGGAGCCTATTGTAATAAGTTCCAGCTCCTGCCAGTATAAAATCCTCCTTTGGAACCAAAGGTGCAATAACACATCGCATCAACACATTGGTGTTGGTCTCAAGATTACAGGAAAGAGGGGAGATTACTCTGCAGAAAAGTCTATAAATGGGAATTGTATTGTGTGCTTGTGAAAAACTAATCAGATGTCAAGCTGACAGGTGGAAATTGAAATGGAGGCCAAAGGCAGCAGGCAGGAAAAAATTGAGCTCTGTCAATTCTGGCATTTGACAGAAAATTGCAAGAGGAACCAAGTGATATGTTTTCATAACTTTGTTCTTCACCTACACAACCTTTCTGATTGACAAGGATCCCAGTGAATTATCTCGCCTGTCCTAATAGAGTAGTTAATGCTTGCCTTGTTATTTCTTTAAACAACTCTAAGAGATGCCTCAGTATTCCCAAGCAAGTTGTTACATGATCAAGCTGCTTTAATCGTTGCTTGCTTGACTTTAACTTACTTTAAGGTTTAACCTAATTCTACTATTGGCAGTGATGGTCATTTTAAGGATATCTGCTATTGTAACCTTGTCTTACTCAAAATGCTCAACATTATTTAAAAACAAAAATACACAGTAAATTTTCTGTTCAGCCCAGAAATGGGTATCATTTATGGGTGCCATAAAGCACGTTCACGATGACTTTAGAGCAGGGGTTCTCAACCCCTTCCCGGCTGAGTACCACCTCCAGAACCACTCTCCTGTTGCATACCACCGGAAGTGACTGGCAATGACATCATCACCAGTTACTTCCCGGGTTTGGGGTTTTGGAGGCCAGAAATGCAGGTAGGAGGCTCTGGGCAGGTGGGAGGGCCCTTCTCAGCATTCCTGAGAGGATCAGCCAAAGGTAGGAGCATCTCAGGAGCGAAAACACGCTGCCGAAAGCACTGTGTAGGAGCAGGGTTTCAGTGGTCTGGCGGTCTGAGTACCACCAGCAGTCGGCTGAAGTACCACTGGTGATACTAGTACCACTGCTTGAGAACCCCTGCTTTAGAGTAAGGGCCGCCGGCACGAGGCCAACAGCCTTTACTCTGCCGCTGGATCGCTCCTGCGGCCGCCAGAGGAGGTAAGAGATCCCCCGGTGGGCACAGGGAAGGATCGGGTGGTGAAGGAGGGGGTCCATTGGCCGAGCTGGGCTGGGAGGGGGTGGGGATGGCGGCTGCCATATCCTCGTCCCGTTCCAGCTGGCGCGGCCTTTACACAGCCTCCTCTTACTTTCGCCAGTTGGCAAAAATAGCTGGCGGAAATAGCTGGCGGAAATCCGAGTAGGCCCATTGGGGCCAGGCCATGCTACACCGGGGGAAGGGAGTGAACATCCCCTTCCCCCGAGTAGACCTCCGGCCCGATCTCGATTGGCCCAGAACGAGGATAAGATTCGGTGGGCGGCCTGGACCGCCCGCCGGATAGTCAGGATTTTGCTGCCCAAGGTTTCTATATTAAAGCCAAATATGGTCTCAGAATGTCACAAAGGAGATGGGTACTTGAAAGTGGGAATGTGGTTAATAAGTACTTGGATCTAGCATGGAAGAAATCAGGTCAAATAATAACTTATTTGTTCAGGATATCCTCAGCTAGCTGTGTTTTGTTCGAAGATGGTGAGGTAAACTGAATTATTTTAGGTAATTAATAGTATTTTTATTATTATATGGCACCAACCATGTAAATAGCACTTTACAAAGATCATATGCCACTGCCCAAGGGGCTTATAACCTAGAAACTGACACAATGGAGACAACAGAGGAAAGGGGGGGGGGGAATGGAGGCAAGGGTAAACTGGGGAAGAATGTGTGTTTCAGTTCATTCTTGCAGTTGTCATAACATAAATTACTAACCAGGTTATAAAATGAGCAGATTTGTTTACAGACTGGCCTCCTTACGACGATTCTTTCCCAATGTATGTTCTGCCTGCTTCTTGTAATTTTTAAAGAGACAGTACCTATTTTCTTGTATCAGGGATTTTCAATGTAATTTTGAGTATACCTATGCCATTTTAGCCTTACGCGCTTACTCTGGACATAACCCTTGCATGAGACAAGGGGAAACTATATTGTGTGCAGAAGATACCAAATATCTGAACTGGCTTATAAGAGTTGCACCTCTAGGTATTTCAAATGCATTTGGTAAGACATACACTATTTATGTATTTGTTTGAGTTATACCCCACCCTTCTTCCCCTAATAAGAGGGCACCCAGGGTGGCTGACAGTATTTATTAAAGTACAATAAAAGAAAAGGTGAAAAGCAACAGCCAGCAAACAATTGTCTTTAAAAGCAATACAAAAGATTGCATAAAATGCAGCAGCAGCGATAATAATAACAAACTCATCTAAAAACAACAGCAGCAGCATCCCATAATCACCCAAATAAATTAAGCAACCAACAGAAAACCAAGCAGTAACCAAACCAAAAAGGAACCAAAATTAAGGTGGGAAAGCCGACTGAAAAAGATAGGTTTTAGCCCCTGGTGGAAGGCTACCAGGGAGGGCATAGTTCTTAATTCAACTGAGAAGGAATTCCATAATATTGGTGTTGCTATAGGGAAGGCCGTGCCCCTCCTCACAGCCAACCTGGCTGTCAACTATCTGAAACCTGGCTTCAGTCAGGGATGGCCCCTGAAAGAGGGACCTTTGAATGACCTCAGGGGGTGAGCTAGCTTATCGGATCTCAAACTGGCAGGTCGCAACCCACCAGGAGACCCGGATGCTGTTCCCTGCCACCTCGGCGGAGGTGGTGATACCAGGGATCGCTACTGCTAGTGGGGGGAAAAAGGTACTTTTTGCACTTACCAGGGGTTCTGCATCCCTCTGGAGGGTGCGGTTTCAGACGAAAACCGGAAGTGGTTGTAATCGCTGCAGAGTAGTGATCTACAGTGCAGGGAGGCCCGCAGAGCGAGCCCAGAGGGATGCAGGATCCCTGGTAAGTGCAAAAAAAACCTTTTCCCAGCGGTGATCCCTGGGATCACCGCTGCCGCCCTCCCTGCTACCTCAAATACTGGGAGAAGGCGGTTCCTCCAGTACCCCAGTCCCAAGCTGTAGAGAGCTTTAAAGGTCAAAACCAGCACCTTGAATTCTGACCAGACACAAACCAGCAGCCAGCGCAGCTACAAGAGCAGTGGTCTGACGGAGTCAAATTGCCAGACTCCAGAGATCACTCAGGGCGCAATCCAATCCTACTTACGCCACCGTTGTAACCAGCGGCGCAGCGAAAACGGGAGGCCCCAGAATGGAAAGGGGATTCAAATCCCCTTTGAATTCCCCTTTTGAAGGGGATTTGAATCCCCTTTCCATTCTGGGGCCTCCCGTTTTCGCTATGCTGCTGGTTACAACAGTGGCGTAAGTAGGATTGGATTGCACCCTCAGGCCGTCATGTTCTGCACAAATTGCAGTTTCTGGACAGTCTTCCAGGGCAGTCCCATGTGCAACATGTTACAGTAGCCATCAAGGCATGGACTTCTGTGATTAGGTCTGACCAACTCAAGTACGGACTCAGCTGGTGCACAAACCTCAGCTGGGCAAAGGTCCCTGTGGCAATCCAGGAGCAACAGAGAATCTGGAAGGTCCCCCATGCTGCAAACCACCTCCTGCAGACTCAGAGGGAATGCAACACCATTCAGGACAGGCTGACAGTCTAGCCACTGAGTTATAGTTCTACAAACGAAGAGGACCTCCATTTTGTCCAGATTTAATTTCAGCTTGTTACCCCTCATCCAGTTTCAAACAGTGCTCCAGGATTTTGACACCCTCTTTGGGATTAGATGACTTACAGCACAGTCCTATTCAATTTACACCACCAGTGTAACCAGCAGGGGAGGGCAGGGCGAGAGGCTTTGGAGGGGAAGGGAGATTTAAATCCCCTTTGAATCTCCCTTTGGAGGGGATTTGAATCCTCTTTCCGTTCTGGGGCCTCCCATTCTCGCTGCACCGCTGGTTACACCGGTGGTGTAAATTGGATAGGATTGTGCTGATAGAGAGAGAGACCTGGGTGTCTTCCACATATTGGTGACACAAAACTCTGGATGACGTCGCCAGCAGTTTCATGGGGCTTTGTAACTTCTGCAGGTGTGGGGTAGTAGTTAAAATGTTTCACCTATGCAGGCTATTGGATCCAATGCGTTTTCCATTCTGCCCTTGGGGAGTTTCCAACTGACTTGGCGTGTTCTTTTGTCAATGTCCTGACCGAATCAAATATTAAATTGACCTGGGTGGTTGATACAATTGATCCTAGATGGCTTTTACTGACTGAGTGTAATCAAGAGTGCCAGTTTTGTAAACTGGTTTTTAAAGGAGCTGTTGGAGATGTAGTGATTGGTCACACCAGCTAGAGTGCAAGTGGTAGAAAACATGATGGAAAGAATCTGAAAATGACTTAAATCCCATTTGAAGAAAGCTCTTGCAGGCATGGTGGGGCCAATAGATACTGGACCCGTGTTTTGACCCACAGATTGGAACTGTTGCAGCTGATGGTGCCTGTCATCGTATAGTATTCTTTTTCAGTGTATCATACAGATGTGCTACAGCCATTGCATGAGTGACAAAATGAAACCACTTTGGACCATCTGAGAGTTGGTGAGGTGACAGATTTGATAATGGAAAGAAGGTAAATATGGATGAAAAGATGGGGAAAGGCTGACAGCTAATCCAGCTGAGTGACACTATGGAAAGGCTTCCTGTGATGGGATTGTAACTCAGAATTATAATTAAATGTCTCCGTGGAGGTTCACTGACAGTTTGTTAAGTATTGCCAGCCATCTTAGCCACAGCCATGAGACTGCTGAAGTGGGAGAGAAATAAGTTTGTAGTGCAAGAAGTATGTTATTTAGGTGACAGACCTGTTAACAGAATGTACTTGTAGCAAGGACATTTTCAAAACTGTGGGAGCCAATAAAGAAGGCAGACAACAAGCTTACTGAAAGGCAGGATGAATTTCAGACCAGTAACTTTTGGCAATAGTGATAATAAGGCATCTTTTATCTTCTCTACACTCCCTAGAGACCAAACGAGTGCCTGAGGCAGGAACAAGATGTTTGCTCCACATCAGAGAGTAAACATGCTATATTTGATGGCATATTGGTTGCAAGTGAAACACACTGTCTATGTCGGGTATTAAAAACGCAAGAAGAGGGAACCAGTTGGTTAACCTCAGGCTGCAGTCTGGGAGAATGAACGAAATTGGAACTGGGAAATACTTTGTGTCTCAAAATGTGCTATAGACGCTATTATTTATTTATTTATTTATTTATTTATTTGCTTGCTTGCTTGCTTGCTTGCTTGCTTGCTTGTTTGTTTATTCGCTTCATTAGTGCCATCATCCTACTCTGACCAAAGAGAGGACTTCAGAGAAACCAACCACACCAGCAAGCAAAGACTCTTGAGGACAATGGGCCCAGCTGGGTCTTGTGATATGATCCCTACAAAGGCTTTCAAACTGACTTACTAATAGTCTGAATAGCAAATAGGCTGTCACTGTTCCCTGCAAAAGCAAGACCAAGGATGGGATATACCACCGTAGTGCAAGAAACAAACAGGAATGTCCCAAAGCGCTTACAAATAATTCAAACATATTTTCATCCTCACTGTTTTTTCTTCAAGAACTGTAAAACTGCAGATCGGGGCATGGGGATAAATCGGCAGTGGCGAAACATGTACCGATAATCAAAACGAGACACTCTGTGGATGCCAATCCTAAAAGGAATACATTGAAACAACTGACTCTCCTAAAAAACTTTAGAACCTTCTCACGTTGCTGTGACTTTAAGAACTAGAGGCTAATTACCGTACTTTACAAGTCATGGCTGGGGCATAAATAAGAACTCTCCAGCCAGAAGCCATGAAAGGCCAGTGAATGCCTTGTTTGCTCTATGCTTCTGATGAAGCTCCATGCAAGTACGGAGTGAAACGTTACCGGTAAGTGCTCTTAATCTGACTGACACAGTCATTAAACCCCTATTTTAAATTTTTTAACTTAGTAAACATGGACTGTGAATCACTAAGACATTTAACTGTAAAACCATTTTTAAACACACAAACCAAGGTTCTTCATAGTTATAAAATTGCTACAAAACAGTCCAATCCTATGCTTCTGAACCTCCAGGTATGTCAGCACAAAGATAGCCCCATTGTTGTGGAAGCCCCTCTACCAGTGGCTGCTGCACAGAACACCACATGCCACTGGCAGCCAGGTGCAGACCAGCTGCTGGCACAACCCTACTGGTGGAGAGGTAGTGGGGAAGGATGAGGTGGAGCCAGCGACCAATGGATCTCAAACCCCAATCCTGGGCCAGACATGCCCGCACCGGCTCCTCAGAACTACGTCAGCAATAGATATACCTCTGAGGAACCTGTAGGGGACTATGCAGCAGCTGAGACATTCAGGTAAGTCCTGCCCCTCTCAACCAGCCTCGTCACCTAGATGGCACATTGGATGCAGAGGACGTTGAGCCTGCAGCCCCGCATCCAATGCGCTGTTCCCGCATAGGATTGGGCTGAAAGTACCGGTATATCATTATATTATATTCCTTTCCGACATTACTCCTGTTACTCTTGTCTTAAAAATTATACCATCTTATCTTATTGTAAAGAAGATAGTCATAACTGAAAAGGGAGTATATTGTTTATCTGTTGCAGTGTTTGCCTGTCTGCATGTTCTTAAATTTTCAGAATTCATTTTTAAAAGTACATGAGTCATAGTTATTTTGTTTTGTTCTGTTTAAAATGTTTGTTTAAAAATTGGTTGTTTCTGAAATTGTTTTATATTTATTGCACACACAATCGCAGAGTATCTCAGCTCTCTGCCCCTGCAGCTATGAAAGCTGAGTATTGGCTAAAAACAATCCTCCTTTACTCCAGGTTGTATCAGAGTCTCCCACACAGAAAAGAAGCTCCTGTGGGCCACAAACCCTCAATTACAGCTAAGATCCCATCATGCAGTGCAGAAGGCAACGGGAAGCCAATGGAAGTTCCCCTCCTGGACCTAATAGCTTCTGGGACTTTTTTTGGGGGGGGGGACTGGTGCAGTGGAAAAGCATTAAATACCCCCTCCTCATGTGCCATGGTCTCAATCCAGACTGGGGGGAGCATTGCTTTTTTAATAAGAAAACCCCAAAACACGGAGCAAAACTGTGTATAGTGTAAAATGTTTATTTGTTGCCTTGGGGGGGGGGGTTTTTCACAAGCTCTCTACTTTAAATTCCTTCCTCATTCAGATTGTATTCATATTACAGACCACATACCCGCCAGCCACACATCTCAGTCCTGTGGGTATTCCGCAGTGTGAACGTAAATTATGCCTAATTTGTATTCAGTCCTTAACACTGTATGCATGGACCCATAAAACCCCTACCAAGGGGATTACATGGAAGAATTTGTGACAAGTTTTTTGTCTGCAGCTAATCAGACTAACAAGAAATACAAATAGAAGAGGGCTTAAATGTGCTGGAGATCCTTAATATAGTTTTGTAACTGTGTGTGTTTAACGGTAAAATAGGTTAGCTCTTCATGCAGATATTGGTCTCTTGAGACAACTTGTTGACAAATTAGAGAAATTTGACGGTAGAAGCCTACAATCACACAGTATTTAATTGCTGCACTATTTATTTATTTATTTAAAGAATTTATACCCCGCCTTTCTCCCAACAAGGGCAATCAAGGCAGCTTACAGATAAAAACGTTAAAATACATATATACATTAAAAATGATTAAAAACAAGTAATTAAAACAATTAAAACAAACAGCCCCAGTGGGTCACCTATATTTACATTTGTTAAAAGCCATTTGTTAAAAAGCCAGGCCACCATGTCAGACATCAAATGCCAACCTGAATAAAAATGTCTTAAGGCCTCGCCGAAAAGTCTCTAAGGAGGGAGCTGTTCTTAATTCCAGGGGGAGGGAATTCCATAATTGGGGTGCCACTGCCGAGAAGGACCTATTCCATGCCGCCATCCCCCTCACCTCCGTCAATGGTGGCACGGTTAACAGGGCCCCCCCCCCGATGACCTCAGAGTACGGGTCGGATTATAAGGAAGGAGGCGGTCCCTCAAATACCCTGGACCCGAGCCGTATAGGGCTTTAAAAGTCAAAACTAGCACTTTGAATTGTGCCCGGAAACGAACCGGCAGCCAGTGTAGCCGCCGAAGCAACGGTCCGACTGCGTCGAACAGACAGGCTCCGGCAACCATCCGGGCCGCCGCATTCTGCACTAGTTGCAGTTTCTGAACTTGAACAAAGTTTAGCAGATAGAAAGTACTCCATGGGGGGAAAATGCCTTCATATATATTTACTAATGATATTGACTAAGGGTGTGATAAAAATGGATTTGACTGTTAATAGTAATCTGAGATAATATACAGTGAATTACAGCATATACAGTGAATTCCTCTTGTGCCAAAATGGACATTTATTTAGAGTGTTGTGCATGTATGTGTACATGCACGGGTGTGCATACATAGATATTCTCATATAGTAAAGAAAATATTTTTCAGAATATAACATTTTCCCCATTATATTAATCCCAGTTTTCAGTGCTTTACTTTTATGCATTTTAGCCACAAGCCATAACAAAACTATTTTAAAAAGAGGTGTACAAAGAACTGCGGAATATGCCACAAAGCAAATTACACTAGAAGCATCAACACTCCGGTTCACAGGCTACAATGTGGCCATCAGAATAATGGTGGTGACATTTTGCAGCTGAAGACTGCAAAAGTCTTCTGGAAGACTGGTTACATCCAGAATCACCTCTTTGCTTTGTTTTTGTTTGTAAAGAACTCAGTGTGATTCTACAAGTGAGAAAAGCTAACAAACCTACAGCTCAATTCAATGCAAATTTACTTAGGAGTAAATGCTACTGAGTTCAATGGGGGTTTATTCCTAAGCCAGTATGTTTAGACTGCAGCCTCCAGAGTTGCCGATGCATCATTAGTTGCTTAAGCATAGACTTACCAGATCTCCAACCGGGACAGAGTGCTAGACCTTTAGGAGAAGGAATGTGGGCAGGTGTAGCTTGTTAAGTCCTAAAGCACAATCCTAGGCATGTCTTCTCAGAAGCAAGCTGAATTGAACACAATGGGGCTTGCTACTAGATAGTTAGTCAGATTCATACATATGCAACAATTCAGATTCATACATATGCAACAATTCAATATACAATTCAATCACACTCACAGCATACAGATCTAGGAACTTAGGTAGAAGTTTTAGAGGTTTAGCGGGTTTCTTGATTTTGTACATGGGTGATATTTACCTATCCTGGAGAGTAGACATTGGCTGCGATGCTGTATAGGAGTGATGGCACAGCAGTGAATGAAAAGGAGGAAGGAACAAATTGGCTCTGAACTGGTCAAGCTCAGCAGTCTGTAGAGACTAACTGAGAGGTACAGTTAAGAGTGGGGGAAGGGGGGAAAAGGGAGGGGGTTGGTGCCGGAGGGCACACAGAGAAGAAGAAAAGTTCAGGAGGCAAGGGTCCAGAGAGAGAGAGAGCAGACTGGCAGCCTGCCTTTTTATACATAGCTAAGAGGAGGAGCTGGTGGCTCTTCCGCTGAAAAAGGAAATATAACCATTTGGGCTGAACACACACCTCTGGGGGGTGGAGACTCACACAATGGGGAAGGGGGAAGAGGTGTTGGCTTCCATTGGTGCATGAGATGTAGGTTGGCCTTCTCAGAGCCAGACTTCGGTATCTCCTTATGTTTTGTGGATTCCCTTCTTCCTGGCAGACTAGTCACTTAGTAAGTCTTTGGAGAGGGGGAAGGTAATGGAATGTGCCTACGTGCTTGGGAGCCTTTTGGTTCATGGCACCAGAAATGCTGAATGCTGATCAGATTCTTCCCTCATGGCCTGGCTGGGGAAAATCTTTTGCAGCATGGCTTACACATCCAGGTTTGAGACAGAGACGCGGCATGGGCATCGCGTTCTTCCCTGATACAGTCCTGGTCATGCACATGTTCCATTCTAGCTCACAAGTCTTTGGCATCACAGTCTCTTGGCAACATTCTCATTTTGAAAGGTCATGGGGCAACACCTGATAGTTTTGGATAATTTATGACCAGTATCCAACCTTCTTTTTCTGGACAAAGTGATCGAGCGGGTGGTGGTATCTCAGTTCCAGGGAATTTTGGAAGAAACAGATTATCTGGCTCCCTCTTAACCTGGTTAAAGCTGGGCTTCAAGACAGAGAGGGTCTTGGTCACATTCATTGATGGCCTGTACCAAGAAATACCCCATATTGTCCCGAGTATAAGACGCACCTGATTATAAGACGCACCCTTAAAGTTTGGTGCTATTAAAAAAAATTAATTAAATCACTGGCATTAAATTGCAACAGCCTGATTATAAGACGCACCCCTAGTTTAAAAACTTAAATTAGGAGGAAAAAGTGAGTCTTATACTCAGACCAATACGGTAGATGGGGGAAATGTGTCCCATTAGTTGTACTGAACCTCTTTGTGCAGGGGTGTCAAACATATGGCCCACGGAAGCTTTTTATGGGACCCACGTGATGTTTACCTTGTTTCCTGGCCAGTGCCGGCAGCAGCAGCAGCGGAAAAAAAAAGATAGCAATCTCTACTTTCACAGTAACAATTGGCCATGTGGCCAGCAGGGGGAGCCGAGGAGGAAATGAAGCTCCCAGAAGCCAGGCACAAGGTGAAGGACGCCCACAGCCAGACATGTGCAGTGGGTCACCGGCTTAAGTCCCATTGCATTCAATGAGACTTACTGCCAGGAAAGTGTGTATACTCAGGAAGAACAGGCTAGAAATCCATGAAACAAAGAAATAGTCAAACTCCCCTTCTCCATACAATGAAGTCTTGAACCTGATTCCTGTCCTACAATCTGTTCTTTTAAATGGAAGAAGCACACAGGCAAGGACCAAGCTTCGTGTTTAAAATAATGTGTGATTTTGCCCCAGAAGCACATGCAAAAGAGAACAAATGATAGCCAAAAACCCGAAACTCAAACAGTTCTTATGCTACCTCTTCCTTTTATTCATCCCCAACAGTTACAAACAGCCCATTGTGAAATCATTTTTAATCACTCTCTCTTCCGCTCTGCTTCTTGGTACATTCTCTGCCTGGATGTTCCAGTTGGGGGAGATACGGGGCTGATCTAACTGAGGTCTATCCATCACCGATCCACCCATGATCTCCGTCTGCTTCAATCCAGTCTTCAGTCCCAGTTTCTTCCAGCGTTCCAGGACTTGAAGCAGCCCTTGACATAGCCATCCACATTCCTCTGACAGTGCTTTTTCCATTCCACCCTACGGAGAAAGGAGACAAGAGATGCAGACGTCTTTGCTTGCTGTAGAGGGGGTGAAAGTGTGACAGGCAGCCGTCCTCGCATCTCAATGCAGAGATGCAGCCCTTTCTAATGGGCTAATGGAGCCCACGACTGGGGCAGAGAAGAGGCCCTGGTCCGTTCCATTGCTGCCACGCCAAATTCAATTCCTAGTCAGGGTCCACATTTGGGCAAGATGTGCAGAGTGTGTGTGTGGAAAGTGCTCCAGCAGGAGGAGGCAAGAACCTGGGCTCAGAATCCACGTCTTGACAAGGGGAGCTGTGGTAGGACCTCATGTGTTGACAGCCTTTTCCCCCCTCCAGTACCAACACTGGCCAATACAGACTGGAATTCAATATGCCTTCCTCCTGAAATATCTTTTCCCCTGTCCTTTCACACTTCTGTTTGAGGAAGGTTTCTGTGCTACTCAGGAGCTCACTCCCTCTTTTGTACATTGTGTTCCATTCTAATGAAGGAACACATTCGTGTTTTGGCTACTTGTGTTTTTTCCGACTCAGGCAAAGCATCGCACACACACATTCTTGTGTTCTATGCTAACATTTGGCATTCTGCAACTTCAAACCTCCTGTCCTGCTCTCATTGGCAAAAGAGAGTTTCTGTGAAACTCTCCGGCAACTGGGGAGTTGCTCTCCTCTTCGTCCTGACCAATAAACACAAGAAGAGTCTTGTAGCACCTTGAGGCCTAATAACCCGTTCTTTCAGCATACGCTTTGTGCTCTACAGTCCACTTCATCAGATGCATTTGCTTGATGCCTCTGATGAAGTGCAGTGCAGTCCACAAAATCATATGCTGAAATTAATTGACTGGCCTTTAAGGTACCACTAGACTCTGTGGTGTTCTTGTGGAAACAGACGAACACGGCTGCTGCCCCTTGACTCTTGACTGAAGTTTGGTTTCCCTCTCCTTCCCTTCTCCGTACTATTTCCTCCCCCTCCCATTCTGGTCCCTGTCCCCTGGGTACATCAGTGATCCTCTTACCAGGGAGTCAGACCCTTGGCTTGCTCTGCAATCTTTTTGGCACATCGGATGTCATCATCAATGTTATCATCTAGGAGTTCTTAAGAGGAAAGAAAGAGACTGAGATGAGCTAGGGTGACAACAATATTATGGCATGGGTGAATGGACCGTTTTGTCACTACTGATCTTTACTCTTCACACACTTACTATAACAGGAAATCTTGCATGCATTTTGGGAGCCAGGGGTCTTGCCATCATCGCACCAGTACTTGCTGTTGATCTGGAAGATCCCATAATCACGGCTACTCCCATTATTATGCACAACATTGGTATTATAACCACTCTCATGATATACCAGGCAGACCCCTGCAAAAGAGATTGAAAGCAGCCATGTTATGTCATTGTCGGATGTCACAGTCATCAAGGACAGAGTTTCAGTCCCACGACAAGAATAGCAGAAAACCCGACACAGTGACGAAACAAGGAGTGTTGGGTTGACCGTGTGTTAGGCCACCGGCTGGTAGATACTCACAGTCTGCCACTTTGTGCCCCACAAAGTCATCCAAGCCCTCCTTCTTCAGGTATCTGGCTAGTTCACATCGACCAAACCTCTTGGCTACCGCCGTACTGGGCACTGCCAGCACTACAAGGAGAGGGAGCCCCAAGAACAGAAGTGTCTTCATTGTGGCAGAGCTTGTCCGATGTCAACAGCTCTTGCATACCCTCTGCTTTTATTCTGACGTGCTGGGGTGGTGCACCAGCAGGACAGATGAGTCTGGCACACCCTCAGGAGCCATCACAAGTGGAGCCCTTACACAAAGTCCTCCCACCAGTTATGGTCATCACCTTCCTATCAGCTATGGTCATCATCAGACTGCGGAATCAGCATTTCCAAAGATGGTGCCCATCACACTGGCGTAACGTGGCTATAGATAGCCACCTCCTGGCCCTTATAATGAACATCTATTCTACTACTACTTGCCAGGTTAAGGCTCTCCTCAGAAGGAGATATCTCTAGGGAGATCCCAACCAACAGGGGAGTTAAGCAAGGGTGTGTGCTGGCCCCCACCATTTTTAATCTTTTATTAAATCACCTAGCTGCATGCTTAGGTGAGGTGGCCATCCGCCTAAATTGGGAACACGATGGATCCCTTTATTACTGTATGCTGATGATGCAGTTTTACTATCTCAATCACGACTCGGTCTTAAACGCCTGCCCATCAGATATGTGGAGTATTTAACCCATAATAAGCTTCTTCTAAATTATAACAAGTCTAAAATTATGATTTTTAGTAAATCCTGGAAACAGCATACCTGGCTCTTTAAGGGCAAACAAATTGAGCAAGTGAAGCCGTACAAGTATTTGGGTATCCACTTCACTTATAATTTGCCCTGGACAAGCATTGTAAAATGGCTAAGAATCTTGTGAACGCGATGTCACAGAATATCACTCGCCTTAATTTTAATACGAACCTCCGTCCATAGTTCTTCAGGCACTCTGTCTACCAGATCTAATGCCCTAAATCTATTCACCTCCACTGTATACTCATAAGGGATATGATTTAGGTCATATCTGACTGGTCTAGTGGTGCTCCCTACATTCTTCAATTTAAGCCTGAATTTTGCAATAAGAAGCTCATGATCTGAGCCACAGTCAGCTCCAGGTCTTGTTTTTACTGACTGTATAGAGCTTCTCCATCTTTGGCTGCAAAGCTCATAATCTATCTGGTTTCGGTATTGACCATCTGGTGATGTCCATGTGTAGAGTCGCCTCTTGTGTTGTTGGAAAAGAGTGTTTGCTATGACCAACGTGTTCTCTTGACAGAACTCCGTTAGCCTTTGCCCTGCTTCATTTTGTGCTCCAAGGCCAAACTTGCCTGTTGTTCCGTTTATTTCTTGATTTCCTACTTTAGCATTCCAGTCTCCTATGATGTAAAGGACATCTTTTTTGGGTGCTAGTTCTAGAAGGTGTTGTAGGTCTTCATAGAACCGGTCAACTTCATCTTCTTCGGCATCAGTGGTTGGGGCATACACTTGGATTACTGTGATGTTGCTGGAGAAGACTCTTGAGAGTCCCTTGGACTGCTAGGAGATCAAATCAGTCACTCCTAAATGAAATCAACCCTGACTGTTCCCTGGAAGGACAGGTACTGAGGCTGAAACTCAAATATTTTGGCCACCTAATACGAAGAGAGGACACTCTGGAGAAGACTCTGATGCTGGGAAAGATTGAAGGCAAAAGGAGAAGGGGAAGGCAAAGGATGAGATGGTTAGACAGCATCACCGATGTAACGAACATGAAAATGAGCGAACTCAGGAAGATAGTGGAGGACAGGAAGGCCTGGCGGGATATGGTTCATGGGATCACGAAGGGTCGGACACGACTTAACGACTGAACAACAACAAAAGATACGTGCCAGCTTCTCTGAAAATATTTAACGCAAACATTATTCCTCAGATCTTATATGGTACTCCAATTTGGATTAGTGCACTGAATCGATCAGTGGAACAGACCCAAGCCTCCTCTCTAAGAATTTTTTTAGGTTTACCTAGAAGTGTCACCTATGCTACTGTATGTTTGGAAACTGGGCAAGTTTTGATTGAGACCAGGGCTTGGCTAAGAGCGGCTAAATTCTGGTTGAGAGTGTATTTTAATCCAAATTGTGGTAGCCTTCTATATAGTCTTCTTGAGGATTCACTACCCCCAGTAGCACTACCCCCAGGATTGGCAGTGGCAATCAGAGTGTGGACTTCCCTGCTTTGAATCTGCTCTTTGTCATGACTTCTCCCAAGGTGGCTCAAGGCAAGTCACTCTCAGCCTCAGCTGCGACATGGGGATGAAAATATTACTTCTTGTAAAATAATACAGCCCCCCCCCCCGGTATCTGCTGGGGATTGGTTCCTGCCCCCCCCGTGGATACCTGAAACCCGTGGATAAGAGCGAACGCCATCTTCTACAGCCCTCCACACCCATTTTAACTAATTGTTGCGCAAACGTGCAAACTGCTTGAAACGGACTCTGTAGACCCGAGTCTCAAGCTTCGCAGCCCCCTTCAGCCCCCCCCCCGCACACTCCCCTGGTAACTCTTTTACCTTAAAATGGTGTTTGTGTCTTGCTTTCAACAAAGGCTATATAAGTAGCATGCTGCTGCTTTTAGCAAAGACATAAACTCAGCAGAAGACCAGGAAACAGAAACTGAAACAGCTTCCTGGTCTTCGGCTGACCCTGCGTCTGTGCTATGAAGCAGCAGCAAGCATGCTACTTATAGCCTTTGTTGAAAGCAAGACACGGACACAATTTTAAGGCAAAAGAATCGCCAGGGGGGCGTGGGGGGGAGGGGATCCTGCCATCCGTGGATAAGTGAATCTGTGGATACTGGATCCGTGGATAGCGGGGGGAGCCTGTACCACTAGCGTCGCTGCAGGGGGGTGGAGCTCTAAGTTCCGCCGCGGTCCGACCCTCCGTTACACGGGTGCATGAAGCGGCCCCGGCCCCATGCCTTCGGAACCATTCAAGTCGGTGAAAGCAATGTGCAGAGAGTCTCCTGCGTGTTGCTTTCACCGACATGAATGGTTCCAAAAGCGAGGGGGTGGGGCCGCTTTGTGCACCCATGTAACGGAGGGTCGGACCGCGGCGGAACTTAGAGCTCCGCCCCCCTGCAGCGACGCCGCTGCCCTGTACAGGTGAAGTGCACTGCACATTCAAGACTCTTGAATCAAGAATAGTTCAATCTCAAGAACTAAGAACATAAGAAGAGCCCTGCTGGATCAGGCCAAAAGCCCATCTAGTCCAGCTTCCTGTATCACACAGTGGCCCCACCAGATGCCTCAGGAAGCATAACAAGATAACCTGTTTCCCGTTGTCACTCCCTTGCACCTGGCACAGAGAAAACCCACTTCTAAAACCAGGAGGTTGCTTATGGCTTGTAACCTGTGATGGTCTTTTCCTCCATGAATCTGTCCAAACCCCTTTTAAAAGCATCTAGGCCAGATGTCATCACCACATCCTGTGGCAAGGAGTTCCACAAACCAATTACATGCTAGGTGAAGAAAGATTTTCTTTTGTCTGTTCTAACTCTCCCTCCACTCAATTTTAGTGCATGTCCCCTGGTTCTGGTGTTGTGCGAGAGGGAGAAGAATTTCTCTCTATCCACTCTCTCCATCCCATGCATAATTTTATATGTCACAATCATGTCCCCCCTCAGGCGCCTTTTTTCTAGGCTGAAAAGCCCCAGACGCTGTAGCCTTTCCTCATAAGGGAGGTGCTCCAGCCCACGAATCAATCTGGTCGCTCTTTTCTGCACCTTTTCCAATTCAACTATATCCTTTTTGAGGTGTGGTGACCAGAACTGGACACAATACTCCAGATGTGGCCTTACCATCGATTTGTACAAAGGCAGAATGATATTGGCCATTGTGCCAAAACTATGTGCGGCTTTGCTGTTTTCTGAACCTGGCACGCACAAGCCACACCTATGGTAATTGGTGCATAAGAACTCCTCTTCCAGCTAGCATATGTTTAAGCAATAAGGCTCTGGGCACCTTGCTTTTGCTGTGTCAAAAAGACTAATGTGATTCAAGTCACGTCCTCACGCCCTTTTAGGCTTCCCTTCCTTCCCAAATTTTACCTCCCTTGAAAACGTGAGACAGGAATGTATAATGTAGTGAGCCATTCTGGGTTGCCCATGAAAACCTTATGGACTGGGACAAAAGGAAGCCCATTTATGAGATTACATTACTGCACTGAATGGCTAGTGGGAAAGGGTGTGCCGCTGCTTCACTTGCACAGTGATACATTTCGTCAAAGTGTATAATATAATCATCCTCTATTGACTTATGAAAACACAATGCAGTAACACCACAAGAAGTAACGCCACAAAAGAAATCAAACAGACAAACATACAATCATACATACATACGCCTTAGTTAACTGCAAAGCTTAGACCATATTCACGGCTCCGATGCGTCAAAATATATTTTAGGAAAGTTCCCACTGTCTCAATTATACCAGAATCCTCAGATGATAAGATGTTTCTTAATGCAATACAATGTGAACAACCTGCCCACTTACTCAGCAGGGGAGCTAAAAGTTTCTTATGGAGAACCGGCTCACATGAGCAACAAAATCTCGCAAGATCCAAGATGGTGCCGCCAGAAAAAAAGGTACATTTTGGAAGCAGCGGTGGCAGAGCCCAGAAAAACCGGGACTGACCCGGTTCCGGGTCTGGCTGGCCAGGACCAGGCTCCAGAAACCAGAACAGTCCCGATTACTTTTTCTCATTGAAAATTAGATTGTTTAGCAGCTTTTTGAAAATAAAGAGCACCATTTCCCTTTTCTTTTGTCACGAATCGTGCTGAAAAAGAGGCAAAAGTGACCATCCATACAGAGTGAGGGGAATTGGTGACCTCATATGACAGAGGCAGGCATCCTAACGCCTAACTCTTAATTGTCTTTGTTTTCCCCCAATGATATCACCATATGGCCTAATCTGGTTGGCTACATAGTACCATGATGTCATTACATTCACCATGTGATCCCTGATTGACTGGAATCATTGGAAGAAAAAAGAAGCCCTAGCCAGAAAAAAAGATTGCATTGATACACCAGCAGACAGAGTGGAGTGAGCCAATTACAAAAGAAGTGAATAATAAGGGTTGTGAGGAAGGGAGAAAGAAAAAATTGACCTACAGTTTTTTGTCATGAAAATAAAAAAGGGTAAGCATTTGCCATACTACTAATTCAGACCCATTAAGTATATTATGAATATAGCTGTGTGGACAAAAATGGTTTAGTATGTCCTGTTTTTCTTATTCCAAAAGAGAACCCATACATTTGTTACAATTATTGTACAGAGCAGCTAATGGGGTGCCATTTCAGTTAGGAGAAGTGATTTTGAGGCAGGGGGAAGTGTCTCAGTTCGGCCCACTTTTGGAAATAGTAAAGATTAAACTGGAAAATCTTAATAGAATTTAAGAAAATGTGTTGTTACTTTTGTAATACCTCATAACTACAGCACGGCTATCTCAAACAAAACATGCTGGACACCTGCCTTTTGTAGTAAAGGATGCTTTTGGCATACACAAGGCCCATTTAATTGTTTATGATAGTTACTCAGTGTACAGAACAAGAAAGAGCTGGCTGGAAACATAGGTGCTTCTCAGGAATAATCTCATGTGATCCGCTTTTCTAAATGGTAGCATTGTTAATTATGTCCATAGTGTTCTCCACACAAACACACACCACCACCACACCACACCACACTCACTCTACCAACAGCTTGAATCTGGATTCTCCATTTTCATGACTATACTGTATACTATCATTTTTTAAAACCATCCTTACATTGTTTTTAAGATCATCTAGATAGGTTTTCATTTCCTCGACAAAAGATGGCAATCAGAGAAGCTACACACAATTTAATAATATACGGAAATATTTCACTAAAGTGACAGCACATTTGTTTTCTGTGTGGCATATACCATGGTTATTCAATTGCATGCATCTGTGACCCAGAAATCATTTTCTTTCTTTTGTCACATTCCAATTTGCGAACAGATAGCAAGCTCATTTGATAAGAGAACAACCTGTGATGGCAGATCCATGATAATGGTTTCACATATCTAATTGATAGACAGGTAATCGTATGGAAGACGGGCTGCCAGATGGATTGTGGAATTACTTGCAGCATCAAACAAACCAATGTTAGAAATTTCAGGTTGTGGCTTGCCTCTCAGGCCACAGGAAGGGGTTGTTGCTCTTAATTGGCTCCTCCTGGGCAGCACAACATGACAAGGTCACATCTAGTGTCTCATTGTAATTTAGTAACAGCGCAATCCCGAGGATTGCGACAGAACGTAAAGCACGTTCGACTACTCTGGAGCAAGGGAGGCCGGCACAGAGGCCGGCCTCTCTTGCTTTGTCGCTGGAGTTCAGTGGGTGAGGGGGGCCATTGGCCTAGCCGGCCTGGGAGGGGGAGGGGGCGGGGGATGGCATTGGCCATATCCCCGTCCATGCTGGGCCAGCCAAGCCGTTACACGGCCTCCTCTACTTCCGCCAGCTATTTAGCTGGTGGAAATCTGAGGAGGCTGATCGGGCCGGCCTGGAGTTACACCTGGGGAAGGGGACAAGTGTCCCCTTCCCTGAGTAGACCTGGCAGCAAAATGGCCGCTGGGGCTCAGGATCTGGCAGGCTGCCGGCCGGATCCTTACACAGGATTGCGCTGTAAGAGAAATAACATTCAGTTGAGCCAGAGTGGCATACAGGGACGGCCCAGCCATTGAGGCTGACTGAAGTGCTCCTTTTGAGTGTTAAATTGGGGGGGGGGGGAATTGGTGGCCTGATGAGGCATGTCCCATACCTTGCATCTGCCCACTTCAATGGGCTGTCTGATCCTCTTTCCACTCGCTGAGTGCAAGCAGAAATTGGGGCAGCAGCAGCCCCTTCTTCCTCCAGCACCACCAAAGGAAAGAAGAAGGGGCAAAAAAGCTGCCACCACTGCCACACATCCTTGCTCTCCTCCTCACCCACCCAGCTCCTTAGGAAAGGAGCGGGGAGGAGACAAAGCAGAGCCCGACTCCTTACCTTCGGTTCCAAGACCACCTCCTTCCTCTTATGCCTGCCTGATCCTGTTTGAAAGAAACAGGATGGGTGGGGTGCTCCCAACATGCTCAGTTCATCGTGTTTATTTCAAGCAGGTGTAACCAGAAGGAGGTGGTGCTGGAACTGAAGGTAAGGGCCCCCGGCTGTCTCTGCGTCACCTGGACCTTCCCTCTCTTGCCCACCAGGCTGCTTTCCTAAACAGCTGGGTGGGTGAGGAAGAGGGCGGTGGTGGCAGCAGTGTGGCGGTGAGGCGTGCCCACGCTAATTCATGGGCAAGCATTTCTTAATTTTATTTTTTGGGGAGGGTGCATACTAGCAGGGCAGCAGATCTGTTCGGACACCTCCTGCTAGCATGACCTCTTTGAATGCAACTCCTGAAACTGTATGTATTCTGGGACCTTTTCTATACGCTGAACTCTGAAAAGGGGATGAGTCTTGGTAGAAGAGGGGCACTGAGTCAGGCATTGGGTCTTCCTCCTCAAGATGAGCTGTGGATTACTCCATTTTAGGGAGGCTAATGGCCCAATCTTATCCAGGGCCGGTCTGAGTGGTGCAGGGATGCTGACGCTGCGTCTGCTGCATTCTGCAGGCTGGCTGGGGACCAGGTTGGCTGGGAGAGGTAAAGAAAGAAAATTGTTACCTTCTCCGCAGGCGTATTTTACTGGCGTAGATCTGTTTGGGTGAAGGGGGTATGTTGGGCCCAGGACTGGGGCTCCAGATCTCGTAGACGCAGCTCCTGCCAAGATCCACCCCTTTCCGCCTCCGATCTACCCCTGGCATGGCCTGATCTACCCCGAACATACCTCTCTGCTGGCTGGGGAGTCTGTTGAAGGTCTTCTGGGCCTTGCATTGGTGGAACCGCTCCACAGAATGGCGGAGAGGTTGCCATGCCAGCAGACAGCACAATGCACCAATAGGAGTGGGCCGTTAGAGATTGCCTAGTTCCATTGGGACAGCTGAGGAACTAAAAGGTTCTCTGAAAGATCATCCTAATATCTGTATGGGCCTGCCAGAGTCACTGTCAGAGGTGACTGAGGATGTGATTATGACGAGAGATGCTCTAATTCTTCATGACTAAAGAGGGAAAATTACGGTTTATTATGCAAACCATAATTTGTAGCTTCTGATCTTTAACAACTATGACAATCCCCAGGAGTCCTTAATTTCAGGGCTCATGGTGTTTATACAAAAACTAACTCAGAAGCCAACTGTTTTTCACTGTGTGTGAGAAATAAATACAAAGAAGAAGAATGGATCTGAAATAATTTTTGCAGCATGGAATGAGGGTTGCAAACCACCAGAAACAGGGGTGGGGAATGGCCCAGCTGTTTTTTTTTTTTCTTTTGAGGCTACTAAGAGAGGGGCAGACCTGAATTTTTTTCTTCAGATTTTTTTTTAGCATGATTGTTTTGATTCCCGCTCCGCTTTTGGCTTTGCACATAAATGTGGGACCTTGGAGAAGGTCGGGGTCAGAAGCTGGTCTTTGCAACATTGCATACTATAGGCTGCAAATTGTAAAATGACATGCTGCCCTAGTCGCTTGCTGCCAAAGGCTGAACAGGAAGTGGTGCAGGCATGCTGCCCATTGGTGGCAAACAGATGGAGCCACTTCTGCTGGGCGGCTGGATGTCTGACTGGCTTATGTCCATACCAGTGGCGTTGCTCGTAGTGGAGCGGAATGGTAAATTCCGCACTGTGTTAACCTCTGTTTATTCCCCAGCATGAGGCGGCCACGCCCCCTCGCCATCGGAGCCATTCAGTGCGGCGAAGGCAACGCGCAGGGAGTCTACCGCACGTTGCCTTCGCCGCACTGAATGGCTCTGCCGGCGATTGGGCGGGGCCACCTCATGCCGAGGAGTAAACAGAGGTTAGCACAGTGTGGAACTTACCGTTCTGCCGCACCTCAAGCAACGCCAGTGCTTCCTAGCTTTAGAAGTAGGTTTTCTCTGTGCCAGGTGCAAGGGAGTGACAGCAGGACACAGGTTATCTTGTTGGCTGTGTGCTCTCGGAGGCATTTAGCGGGGTCACTGTGTGACAGAAGCGTCGCGGGGGTTGGGGTGGGGGGCGGCGGGTCCCAAGGCGTAGGACGCGTTCCGTGCATCCGTCACTGGTTCCTTCGCTCTCACTGGGTGGAGGGTGAGCCCTCCTGCCCGCCCTGGAGCTGAACGGCTCCGAAATGGCCTGGAAAACGGCACGGAGTGTGTGGTCAGAGCCGTATGATGTCACGCACAGCATCACGTGGGGGTGTAGCGTCGGAGGCCCCTCCCACGTGGGGGCACAGCATCATCTCTGCTGTGTGATACAGGAAGCTGGACTAGATGGGCCTTTGGCCTGATCCAGGAAGGCTCTTCTTAAGAATATAAGAACATAAGAAGAGCCCTGCTGGATCAGGCCAAAGGCCCATCTAGTCCAGCTTCCTGTATCACACAGTGGCCCCACCAGTGAAAGCCTCCTCATGCAATTTAGCACGTGGAGTGGCACCTGTTTGGTTTGCATTCTCAGCTGCAACTGCACAGCTAGCATAACATATTAAATAAGCCTTAGCTGATGGTTCCAGATTTGATTCACAGCTTAGTCACAGTTTATCACACGTGCCTTCCATTCCTACCTCCAGTTGGGACAACATGCTCTGTTCATTCTGTAAAGCAGGAACACTTCATAGTCATATCTACCACCTCCCATTCCTTTAATATCATAAGAGAAGCCCTGCTGGGTTATGTCAAATGCCCATCTAGTCCAGTATCCTGTCTCTCTCACAGTAGCCCACCAACTGCCTCTGGGAAGCCCACAAGCAGGAGAGAAAGGCACATTTCTCTCCCACCACTGCTCCATACTACATTGGTATTCACTGGTATATACTCTCTTACTTGTCTAAACCTGGAACATTGCAACAAACAAGATAAGGAAAAGAGAAAAATGTACAGGATCTTTTTGGACAATTTCACATTAGCCTCAAGTTATAAATGCATGGCTAACAGGCCTGTGGCAATTCTGCACTTATCATAAACAGGCTTTTCCCTCCTGCAGTTAGCAACACTGTCTGTGCTGTGACTAGCAGATTCTCTGGCATTCAGTTCTGGAAAATAAGAACTGATTAATTTCACTTTTCATGCCTGCGAAGCATTCAGGCACTGTGACATGGTTAGCATTTTACATCCCTTTCTGCAGCAGCAACAACAGAAGATTGGGATGCTTCACCAGTGCTGTGCTGTACAAGTCAAAGGATGAACTGATTGCGCTTCAGCCCTGGGAGCCATTGTGCTGCAACAGCTGCATCTTGGCATGTGAATGAGTTTCAGCAGAGACTCAACTCTTTTGAGTGAAGCACAACACAACGTGGAAATTGTTCTGCAGTATGTGTCGTGTGGTGCAAGAGATGTGCACAATGTGAGGTACCTTTGTGTTCTGCAGTATGTGTCGTGTGGTGCAAGAAATGTGCACAATGTGAGGAACCTTTTGTGTTCTGCAGTATGTGTCGTGTGGTGCAAGAGATGTGCACAATGTGAGGTGCCTTTGTGCCTGTATGATGACATCTTCTCTGAAAGAACATCTTGGACAGGTGTGAAGAAATTGCCATCATCCAACCCTGCAGCAGGTTTGAAGCCCTAGCAGTCATCATCATGCTATGACAGAGCTGATCTCTTACCTTGTGGCCACATATAAGAAATGCCATCATCCCCAGGTTGCCACAAATGGGCAGACCTGTAGAGCAGGAAAATGTCACTATAGTGGAAAAGGGGCTATGGTTGAATCCTTGTGCGCCAGCTGCATGAGAGCTCACTTCTATCCCCCCCCCCCGCCACCAGTGCCAATGCAGCTGCAGCACCATAGAGGAGCATGTTGCGTGCTATGGTGGGGGAGGTGATCAGATCTCCTCAAGGTAAGGGAACTTTTGTTCCCTTACCTCCAGGTAGGTCACCTGATGGGCTATGGGTCTCCTCGCATCTACACCAGCTCTATAGCTGGTGTAAATCTGAGGAGAATAAAGGGGGCAGCACAGGCTGAATTTCAGGGGATAGCATCTGGCATCCACGTTTGCCACTGAGATTCCCCCATCCGGCTCGCTCTCCACCTTCTGCCCTCCCCACTGAACCATCCAGTTACTCCCCCTGCCCTCCCCCTCCCTGTCCACAACCCCCCCCATAACTTGTTGAACTGTAAAAAAATATTGTGAAATGGTGATGTGCTTTTAACAGCAACAATAACTGAGCATTCATATTTCACATACATAATCTTATCAACATGCTGAGGATTAATATAGTGCTTTCACATGTTCAAAGCACTGAACATGTGCTCACTTACACCATCTCAGTAACTCATAGAACAACTCTTTAAAATAGGCCAATATTATTATCCCCATGTTATTATCCCCATATGGCCCAATCATATCCTCTACCTGTTTACCCCATGCAGCTGCGCTGCGAGACCGTGTGCTGCAAGCTGGGGGCGGGGGGACCAGACAGCTCGAGAGAGAGGTAAGTAAAAATATTTTACTTACCTTTCCATAGGCTGCCTGGCTGCCAATGGCTCTCCTTGGACCTACACCAGCTCTTTTGCTGGAGTAAGTCCAAGGAGACACGGGAGGGGGAAAGGATCTGGCATGCACTGCTGCCACCGAGATCAGTCCCCTCCTGGCCCTAGTTTGGCCCACCCCCCTACCCCAATCCTCCCCCAAACCGCCCCTATCCACCACTTTATATGCTGGGAGCCACTGGCATGCACGTGAGTCCTCCAGCCATTTTTGCCAGCAGCTCTGCGTATGACAGTGGCACGCCGTTTGCAATGCCATAAGAGAGTTTAGGGCAGCAGATCGCGAGACCCACTGCCATAGGCCCTCCCAGAGGCGTCACTAGACGCGTGTCACCCGGGAGCAGGAGGGCGGGGAGACGCGTGTCACCCCCCCTCCCCCAGGCACCCTGCGATCCTCTTCCTCTGGCATCCAGGGCCTTCTGAGAAGGCCCACTGCGTCGCCACGCTATTTATTCTTTTTCGCGCATACGCAGAACGTTTCTGTGGGCAAGGGCTGCCCGTTTGCCCTCAGAAACGTTCTGCGCATGCGCGAAAAAAGAATAAATAGCACGGCGACGCAGTGGGCCTTCTCAGAAGGCCCTGGACCGCCGGTTGTGGTGGACGCTCTGAGGCTTTCTCGCCCGCACCCGCCCGCGTCACCCGTCCGGAGGCTCTGAGCCCGGGAGGTCTCGGGACGCTCCGAGGCCTTCTCCCGGCCTCGGAGCCTCCGGACGGTGACGCGGGTGCGCGCGCGTCACCTTTATGCGCACGTCACCCCCCGGTGGCCCGCCCCACCTGCCACGCTCCAGCGACGCCATTGGGCCCTCCATAGGGTTTGGCTGCTCGTGAGATTGTGGCTGAGGTGAAATTTGAACTGGGAACCTCAGGTCCAAAATAGGTCCAAATAAGGAGAGTGAAGTATTTCTACTGAAAAGTGTATTTAAAAGCAAAATCAACAACAGCAAAACTTTGAGCATGTTAATTTAACTATGTAGAGAGGATTCTAACTGTAGTTCTTTTGGCTCACACTGATGATGGGGGAAATCAGTAGGACATGAAGGAGGATCAGGGTACCATGGAACTGAGCTTTCACTAAAGGGCAATTACAATTGACTGTTGCTAAGCGTCCATTGTACATTTAAATGAGGTTCAGGAGGTCCTCTGAGATGAAGTTGGGATGCAGTACATAGGACTGGAATTCAGAGTTCCATTTCGGGAAAGAATTTTACATGCATGGCACATCTAGATACTTCTAATTTTAGACATCAGATACACTCTTTCATTCTTTTTTAATTGGGGTTTTTTTTGACAAAAATACGTTCAAATATAGCAGGATTGAAGTAGGGAACTATGAGGAAATAAATCTTGGATAAAATGTAATGATAACAGAAGTAAATGAGTTATACATCCCTTTGAATTGCACCCTTAATTTTTATATATTGAATGTTATGTTCCTAAATATATATTCCTCTTGATTGCTTCTGGGGGTTAGAGCTTATTCACATAACCATCTGGCTGGATGCATATGGCTGAGGCTGTTCATGCACCTGCCACCTTGCCCAGGATTTGGCTTTCAAAACCTGGGTTGAAAAATGGTGGGAAAACAAGTCTTCCTACCATTTGCTAAAAGACTAACCTTGTCTTGTATATACAGTAGTTGCCACTTTACACAAGGTTATACAACTAGTTTACTGTAGGCTGTGAGCTGACATTCTGAAAGCCTTTCCCATGGCCCTGTGTGTAAAATGTTGGACAAGTAGACCCTAAATCTGTTTAATGTTTTGTTATTGCTGTTTTAATGTTGTAAGCTGCCTTGATTGCCCTTATTGGGAGAAAGGCGGAATATACATTTTTAAATAAATAAATAAATAGGTAAACCCAAGATTTATTTATTTATCACAGAATTCCTTTTGCAATCTATGGCCCCAATCCTAACCCCCATCATTAATATCAATGCTGATGGGGTGTGCACTGCATCCAATGGTGCTGGGGGGGGGGTGGAATTGGACAGCCAACAGGAGGTAAGTAAAAATTGCTTAGTTATGGGTCTCCTTGATATTCATTTTGCTGGCGTAAGTCACAGGAGAGAAAAGGGGTGGGGCATCCTGAGAAAGAGGGGATAGGATCCTGGTGCAAGTTGCTGCCACCAGGAGCCTAGGGACATGTGGTTCAGGGGCAGCAGATGAGGCAGAACTGCCCTATCATAGGCCACGTAAAAAAGCTGCAGCCTAACCCTGTGATTGCGCTTGCGTACTACCCGCTTGCACCTGGACTACGACGGGGTAGTTCTGCCTCACCTGCCGCCCCTGCACCTCACGTCCCTGCAGAAGCTGTGCCATGGCCCATTTGCAACAGTGGCCTGGAAGCACATGCTGGCAGCCCAGCTTTCATGCCACCACTGCTAAAGGGCCTTTCACTGGTGGAACACAAGTTCCGGCAGCACAAGGCCCAGATAGGATTGGGCCTTAAGTCTGTTCGTTTCATTTCAAGTAGTCAGCTGGTATTTAAGTTTTATAGTTGGGACTAAGGGAGAAGACTGAGGAGGATGGTAATATTCCAATTTCCTCCCAGAGTTTCAAATCCTTAATGTTTTGTGCAGATGAGGCTCAAATTTCATTACCTGTGGAAGTGCAGTTAGTTTAGTTCACAGTCTCTACTCTTAGAAGTACCATGCCAGGCAAGTAGTGCACCATTTTTCCTTTGTTTGTGTTTTGCTTACCCTGTTTATCCACTCCTGCTATCTTCTTCTTTCTGTTCCTCTGTCTGGCTATGCTACTTAACTGCATTCTTTCTGAGCCTCCGTAGTTTTTCTATAACTTGTGTATTCATTTAAAATGTTCTTCAGTTTTTTTTAGGATGCCCTTTGATTCATCCAGAGTTGGAGAGTGATTAATTGAAAGGGGGAGGTGCTACAAAAGTTCCACATTCCTTCTCAATTTCAGTGGCTACTTACCTCCTCTATGCCCAGTAAGCAAAAACTATTCAGCACAAAGGCAAAATGTGCACTAAACCCTCCCCTGGATTTTATTTCTGGGATTGGGAAACAGAGACGTTTCCTCTCTGGTCCATCCTGGCCAGTCCCACCCTCAGCCAATCAGCATTGAGTAGCCTGGTCAAAGGGGAAAATGCCCATGTGAGCAGCACAGCAACACCCTGCCCGCGACTCCCACTAGCTCTTCTGTCCCTTCTATCCTGCATGGTGGGCACAAAGGGATTATTCAGCCAGAAAGTGCAAAACTTTCCTTCTACCCAGCAACGAGAGGTCTTGCATGGAGATGCACAGCCCCATCTGCTGTCAAAAGACCTCTCCAGCCAGGTTAACCAGGCTGGTGTGAGTAATGTGATATGGATACATGTGCATGTCTACACCCACATTGGTTATGCACCTGGAATTCCACTTCCACATAGAGATGTCTCTTGCAGGATTAGGGCAAACATACTGGACAACAAATTTCTCATTCCTAGCATAGAGTCTCACATTACTACTGTTTAAAAAAAAAAGCCTATTTGCCAAGAAGATGCATTCTTCGCATGTTTTGTTCTTTCTGAACCTCTAGGAAACGTTTCAATGAGCAATCAATCAATGGCCACTTCAGTGGCAAATCTCTCTCATCTGTACTGTGTAGTATTGACCTCTGGCAACAACAACAAAAAGTTACCGAGGGTCATTACCTGCTAAACGCTATTTTCTGAGGGAAGCTGACCCAGTTTTGCCTTTCATCAGCTTCCAAAGAAGCCAATATTTTCAGATAAGTACAATTAAATTCCCAATTACAAGTCGATTTGTCTTTGCAGTCCTTTTGTTTTGGCTTTATGTACTTATTCTTCTTCTCCTTCACATGTATTTCTTTCTGAAAAGAGGGGAGAGCCATGAAAATGTACTGGTGATACATACTGTATTTTTATATGTCAAAAATAATACTACATCCAAGCCTGGTCGCAACTGAAGGAGGGGGTAGAGTGTTGAGGTGGTAGCGTGGTCCGTAACATTTCAGACGGTAGGTGGGGACCATGTGGGTTAAAGCCTGTGACACACTGACAGCGCTGCAGTGCGTTGCGTAGTGCAGCGTCCACGTGCAGCTGGAAAATGTCTTGTCTTTTACAAGATCGCAACGCAGGAGATCCATCATCTGAAGGGGAGGGGGGTGAGGATCTGGTGTCTGTCAACTCTTCCTTGTCCAGCCCATGTCCCACCCCACTCTCCTCCTGTTTGGCCTCTCTGTTGACAGGTTATGCCAACATCTGAGCTGTGACTGGGTTATCTGCCCCTTACAGTGTGGGGTGCCACAGGGTTCTATTCTGTCTTCCATGCTTTTTAACATCTACATGAAACCGTTGGGAGATATCATCCGGGGATTTGGAGTTGGGTGTCACCAATATGCTGATGACACCCAGCTCTATCTCTCCTTGCCATCTCGTTCCGGGGAGGCTGTGGAAGTCCTGGAGCGCTGTCTGGAGGCGGTTGGGGTCTGGATGAGGGCTAATAGGCTGAGATTGACAGAGGTCCTACTGGTCAGGAAAGCTTCGATGCAGGTACTGAGTCATCTGCCCATTCTGAATGGGGTTGCACTCCCCCTGCAGGAACGGGTGCACAGCTTGGGAGTACTTCTGGATTCCCAGCTCTCCTTGGAAAGCCAGGTGGCGGCTGTGGCCAGGGGTGTGTTTGCCCAGCTTCGGCTGGTGCGCCAGCTGTGGCCATACTTGAGTCGATCGGACCTGACCACGGTGGTCCACGCCTTAGTGACTTCAAGATTGGATTACTGTAATGCGCTCTACGTGGGGCTGCCCTTGAAGACGGTTCGGAAGCTGCAATTAGTGCAGAATGCGGTGGCCCGGGTGGTCGTTGGAGCTAGGCAGTTTGACTCTGTTGAGCCGCTGCTTCGGCGGCTGCACTGGCTGCCCATTCGTTTCCGGGCCCAATTCAAGGTGCTGGTAATGACCTTTAAAGCCCTTCATGGTTCGGGTCCAGGATATCTGAGGGACCGCCTTCTCCCATACATTCCGGCCCGCTCTCTTAGGTCATCTGAGGGGGCTCTCCTGCGAGTGCCACTTCTATCGCAAGTTAGGGGAGTGGCAACACGTGGGCGAGCCTTCTCTGTTGTGGCATCACAACTGTGGAACTCCCTGCCAGGGAATCTGAGAACCGCCCCCTCCCTCATGACTTTTCGTCCAGGGCTCAAAACATTTTTGTTTCGTTTAGCGTTTGGGTGATGGGTCGTGGTCTGCCTCCGATGAAGAAGGTCTCAAGATGCTCTGCCAAACTGCTTCTCTGCTCCATACTATCACCCCCCTAGTGGATTTTATTGTTTTTAAAGTTGTTTATGTATGGTTATGTATTGTTTAAATTTATTTTATGTATTATTTTAATCTTGTTGTAAGCCGCCTTGGGTATTTGTTTATTTATTTATTTAAAAAATTATATCCTGCCTTTTCCTATGCCAAAAGGCAAACGATGGCACTGCATTTTCATCCATGGTGCGGCGGTGGGCAGGCTTTTGCGCTGGTGGAACTGCCATTGCATCAGTGTAAGTAATGCTGCTCCAGTGTACCTCACTGATAGGATCGGGCCTTCCTTAAGACCCCAAGGAAGAAATGCAAGATATAAATGTAAAAAATAGTCTGTTTCATGATCAAGTCCCATTTGGAAATATTTTTATCCATAAATTTGTACAACTGTGGGTGTACTGAACACCAGTGTGTAAGAGTTTGTGTAGGAGACTCTCTTCTCTCGCTCTTTGACAAATCTAATTACCGTAGTTTTTAATAGGAATTGTGGGCAGAAGAGTTGTTGGTGTCATGCAGCTTGAGCAGATAATTTAAGCTGGGGCACCTCCCTTATGAGGAAAGGCTACACAGTGTTTGGGGCTCTTCAGTCTAGAAAGGCTCCTGGACTCTCTCTCTCTCTCTCTCTCTCTCTCTCTCTCTCTCTCTCTCTCTCTCTCACACACACACACACACACACACACACACACACACACACACACACACACACACACACACACACACACACACACACACAGCAGGGGCGTCGCTAGGGCGTGGGGGGCGGCCCGCTGGGGGTGACGCAGCCAGAGGGGATGACGCGCCCGCTGCCCCCCTCGCCACCTGCTGCCCCCCTCGCCACCTGCTGCCTTCCCCTTCTTCCTTCTTCATCCTGGGACTTGGGCAGGCCAGGGATTCTTAGCGGCGCTTCCCCTCCACTGTTTGCGCAGGCACATGCACGAGCCGGAGATTTCCAGTTGCGCTGTAGCCGACTGGAAATCTCTGACTTGTGCATGCGCCTGCGCAAACAGCGGAGGGGAAGCGCCGCCGAGAATCCCTGGCCTGCCCAAGTCCCAAACGGGATGAAGAAGGAAGGCGAAGGCAGCCAGTGGCAAGGGGGGCAGCGGGCGAGTCACCCCCTCCCGGTGTGTGAGTCCCAGGTGAGATGGGGGGGGTGCCGGGCAGCGGCAGATGCGTCACCCCCCCTGCGCCCCTGGGAGGTGGGCATGATATGCTGGGGATGACGCACTAGCCTCCTGCCCCTAGTGACATGCTGACCTCCCACTGGGGGTGACGCATTGCCTAGTGATTGACAGCCCAATCCTATGCATATATGCTCAGAAATAAGTCCCAGTGAGTTCAGTGGGTCCTACTCCCAGGTAAGTGAATATAGGATATCAGTCTGAGACACATGACATTATACATGGGATGAAGAGAGTGGATAGAAGGAAGTTCTTTTCCCTCTCACACAACTCCAGAACCAGGGGAAATCCCCTAAAATTAACTGGTGGGAGAGTTAAAATGGATAAATGGAAATATTTCCTTACCCAGCATGTAACTAACCTGTGGAACTCCTTGCCACATGATGTGGTGATGGCCTAGAATAGATAATAACAACAGTATTTATATACCACCTTTCTCAGTCATTGGATTTCTCCTCTGACTTTAATCCAAGGCGGTTTACACAGGCAGAATTTCTAAACCCCAAGGTTTTTTTTACAATACAATATGTCCTAATCTATCATGGGACGCTTCTTTCCAGGTGTTTTCTTTCGCAGTCTGGCCTCTCTCTGGCATTTGCCTCACATGTGTTGACTGACAGGCAACTCCCCCTCACAGAGTGCCGGCTGCAGCTTCCTCTATCTCACACAGAGGGCTTTTGCAGCTTTGTCAGTGGTGACAGCTCTTCGACTGCACATGGATTCTTCTGGGTGTCCTGAACTGCCAGCCTTGATCTTCAGGCATACGAGGCTGCAGCTCTACCGACTGAGCTAGACCTCCTGCCCCGGAGGTTTAAAGATGCCTTTAAAAGGGCATTGGACAGATTTATGAAGGAAATGTCCAGCACAGGTTACACACCATGATGACTGTATGCAACCTCCGGGTTTTAGAGGTAGCCTATCTCTGAATGTGCAAGGGAGTGGCAACAGGATACAGGTATCTTTTGTGTGCTCCCTGAGGCGTCTGGTGGGGCCACTGTGAGATACAGGAAGCTGTACTAGATGGGCCTTTGGCCTGATACAGCAGGGCTCTTATTAGAAAACATTTTATTCTAATTTGGGGGAGGGTAGATCAGGTTTGACATACACACAAAGGGGGAACTATGGCCATTTTCACTTTTCAGGGAGTAGAGAATTCTACAAATAGTGTGGGAGAGATTACTGTTGATTTGTGTTGGGGGCAGTCTTTTTCCATTTTCTGGTAGTGGTGGTAGAATCAGCAGAAAGACCCTCCTTGGTGACTACTTCCCTCTAGCTATCATGATTCCCCCACCACCTCCAAATGCTCCAGAAATGAAGCTACATCTCAATGTAGCAACATGATGCTATGCTAACGAGGCAAATGTGTCCCCATTTTAAATGAACAATGTCAAAACAAACATATTTATTCAAATACTAGTGAAGTGCTCATCATTATGCTGCTATGTGTGTAGGATGGGGGATAATTATTAAATATATTGCAAGTGGCACAGGGTTTTTTGTTCCCATGTCTACTCAGTTTCTGAGAACAGTGCTTTATCTTCTCACATGGAAGTACCAATTCATTCCTGTGGCAGAAATTCTCAGGGATACCACTTTGATGTGCGTAGAACCAAGAACAAACTCCATGCAGATACGAAACTACTTCACCTGCAGGATTTTGTTCTTGGTTTTACGCACATCAAAGTGGTATCCCTGAGAGATTTTTATTCACATCAAAGTGGTATCCTTCTCCTGACATCCAGTTTTCTTTGTAAGGCTTATGAAGAAAACTGGATGTCAGAAAGGGAACAACTTACATAGGGGAAGCTTTACTGCCCAATCCTATCCTCAGCCAGCCTATAGCATGCAGCAGCGCCGGCATGGCCTTTTACTTGCCTACTCTGCTACCCCATGGTCGCCAATATAGGCCTACTCTCAGATCTGGACCAGCCCTTGGGCTGGGGTAAGTCTGAGTGGGCTCAAGGGGGTGTGTTGAGGCCAGAAAGGAGGCACAGAATATTGGCAGAGCCACTGCCACTGTTATCCACCCCCAGCCCAACCTCGGAAGCCCCCCAGGGCAGCTGGCCCTGATCCCTGCCCCGACTCTCCCCCGGAACACCCCCCATTGACTTACCTGCACTGGTGAGGGCTGAGTGCTCTGTTGGTGCACACCTGGGGCTGGGAGCAATTCATACTGGTGGCCCTGGTCCTTGCACCATTGCTGCAGCTGCCATGCCAGCAGCCTGGGCCTTGTGCTGATGGAACACATGTTTTGTCAGCACAAGGCCCAGATAGGATTGGGCTGTTTGTTGCAGCAAAAACAACAAAGAATCGAGCAGCAACTTGAAGGCTAACCACTGTATTTCATCATCCGTTTTTGTGAACTACAGTCCAGCATTCCATCTTGTGACTTCCCCTTCCCAAGCAGGAAGAAGTATTACAGTCATAGAACAAATTAACCACCTGTGTGAATTCAGCCTGAAGAACCAAGTGCAATTCATTATGGAGCTATGGAAATGATACAACCCCCCCCCCCCTCATATGTTTTCTCTGTGTCACTCTTGGGCTTTTTTCTTGTTCTCATTCATTTGCACATGCATCAACTAGATTTGGGCTGCTGCTCCTATTATGTAATTTATATTCTTAACTTGCAAAATAATTATCCACCAAAATTGGGTTTAATTGTCTAATGCATATTCATATTTTTGCTATCTTCTGGCATCACTAATCTGGAAATGCGAGGCATTTGCTGCAAGTACTTTGTTGGAAGTGTTGGTATCGAGCAGAAATTCTAACTTCTATTGAAAAATGCTTGACTGCATACTGGCTGAAATTATCCCCAAGAAGATGAATATATCATTATGATAAGTGACACACTCTCCACTTGCTGATCTCTAGAGTCTGCCCCCCCCCCCCGGTATCCATAATGGTGATGGGATTTGCTTAAAGATGCTGGGGGACAAAGCAAAGGGAGGAAAAGAGTATGATCTGGATATGAAGAAGACATGCTGAGCATCATTACCCACAGATTCCAGAGACAGTATCTGCAGCATCTGCCAAGCAGTCCTCATGTCATTATGTTTGTAGTAACAAGCCATGAGCACTAGATGGCAGCTTAAGCAAATTCTTGACTGTCTTGGGGGGCTGGATCATGCACCAAGCAGATCCCTTCTCTGAGGCTTGTTGTGTGATTCCTCCCCACCCATTCATATGGGCTGCTTTGTAGGTATACAACTCCCTGGTCAATATCCAAATGCATAACTCTTACCATTATTCTCTCTATCAACAAAATAAGCTCCTACATCTTTTCCCACATGATCTACATTTCTGTAAAATAGAAGAGGTGGAGAAATACAGTATCTAGCAGTTAACATTATTTTGTTTTGTAAAAATATCAATGTCGGGTAACCCGATCCTGCCTAAGATGTGGTGACCTGCCGAAATGGCACCAGCACAGCCAGGACTCACCTCGGGGAAAGGGGACGTTCCCCCCCTTCCCCTGGTGTAATTGCCAGTGGCCCAAATGGGCCTCCTCAGATGCGTGCCAGCTCTTTAGCTGGTGCATGTCCAGGGAGGCTGTGTAAGGTCGGCCTGACCCAGGAAGGGGCTTGAGATATCGGCACAACCCAGCACCGATATCCCCACCCCCTTCCAGGCCGGCCCAGCCACCCTGGGCCCACCCCTGGAACCCCGGCCCGCCCTCCCATGCTGCTGCGTCGATTGGTGCAGGACGTACCTGGGTCGGCCAACATGGGAAGAGGAAGGTGGAGTGAGAGGCACCAGCCTTCGCACTGGCACTACTTACTTTCCCAGTGCCTCAAAAGTGCCTTTTGTAACACCTTAGGCCAGTGGAGTGCTCACTCTGCCGGCCTAATTCTGCACAGGATTGCACAGTAAATCAGGCTATCCAAAGGGTTTAGTATGTTTAAGCAAACTAAATATTCAGTTCAAAAGCCAAACCCTTCTGCTATTACAAAATGCATTTAAAAGTGGCATAATGAACAATATTCTTAAAAGGAATTCTGCGATACCATCAGTTTTTCAGATAACTGAATTGTCAAAGCAATTTAAATGTAGAGCAAAACAAAGAAAACGAAGTGATGCAGCAAGGATGCCAAACTCAAGTGTACAGCAGCATGGCTTGGGGGGGGGGGAGAGGTATTGTTATTGTTATTGTTATTGTTATTGTTGTTAATAATAACAGTATTTATATACCGCTTTTCAACAAAAAGTTTACAAAGCGGTTTACAGTATGAATAGTTATACAGTGTGATTCATATCTTCCATCACCTGAGACTTCCATTTGCTAAGACCATATTTGCTCTGCCTTGGTTTTGTCACCGTGATCTAATTTGGACTATCATCCAGAGGCCCATGTATGCTGCAATGTACACACAGAGCTCCTCCACATTCAGACTTCTCCATTTACTTCACTGGAGAGAGCAGGTACACACACACACACACACACACACACACACACACACACACACACCTTTGCTTCCTGCCGTTGAGGAAACCCATGTAAATGAGAACGATCTTGGGGTCACTGGAGCCTGATCACAAGAGACTGTGATATTGAGGCAATTACAGAGAAGCAAGTCATACTGATTGTTTCAAAGCTATTTCTATGTCTCCTTAAAACCATGGCCTGTTTTCATTTGCACTGATTGCTCAGCAGCTGGAAGTCAGTAGTTACAGGTACTTACAATTTTGTGTCAACTGAACAAGCATATGAAAAACTGTGCTGTACACTCAAGAGGAAATGTTTGGATTTCTTTGCCCTGATATTATGAGCAACGGTTAATCTGATGCCTTGCTCATTTCCCTGGATGGCGACTGTTTCTTTGAAGAGGAAAGATGTGTTTTGTGCAGTACACGCTTTTTTAAACAAAGAAATATGCTTGCCATCCACTGAAAAGACTGAATTTCAAAGAAACATTTCCCTTTGGGCTCTTTCCTGCTTCACTATCATACTGACATAACAAACATTTCCCTGGCAACACGTTGCCACAAAATATGCCATGATCCAGACTGACTGAGGAGAAGACCTTCAATAAGCTAACCAGGGCCGGCTTTAAGCCAATTGTTCCCAATTGGGCCCCACACCTAAGGGGGGCTCATACTAGGGCAATCTAGTTGTCATATACACACAACAATTTGTTCCCAACAATGCTGTTCACTAACATTTTGAATTTTTTTCTAAACAAAAAATAAAATCAATATTTTTTACTAAATCATTCCACAGTCACTAAAACAAGTGGTTTTGTAACTATTTTTCAAAGGTAATCTGCACGTTTTGTTTGTTCACTTGTAGGCTTACATGTATGCAATTTTATATAAAAATGTGCTTAGATCCAGTTGGTCCATTAACTCACATGCACGTTTTAGGCGCACATTTTGATTGCTTTCCATTTTACCATAGAGATATCATCATCATCATCTGTATTATATACCACCTTTCTGGTTGTCAGATTTCTCCTCAGACTTTATTCAAGGTAGTTTACTCAGGCAGGCTTTTCTAACACCCCATAGGGTTTTTTTACAATAATGTTCTATTTGCATAGAACCCTTTTTCGTTCTCCGGATGTGTGGTATCTCTCCAGTCACACACATACGCCTTCCAAGCTTGCCTGACAGCAACTCCTCTCTCTCACAGAGGGTTAGCTTAGGTTATCTCAACCTGTCGGCAGCTTCCAGTTGTCTTGAACTGGTGTTGTCTTAGCTTTACTTCAGGCAAGGTGGCAGCTCAACCACTACACACACCCCTGCCCTATATATACTTTAATGACATGGTGTAGAGAGGGTGCACGAGAGGGTGCAGAGTACAACACTCTGTTGTACACTTGCTTCTAGATAGTGTGTGATGCAATTGAAAGTATAGTTTTGTCACAGGAGTGGCCTGAGCAGATCGACTGCTTCAATTAGGGCAGGTCCACCACCCCGTTCATTCTCCCACCTTAAAAAACACAACCTTGAGTGCACACTAGTATACATGTGCCCCAAGACCGCTATTGCTGCCCAGGAGCCGTTTTCCGCCACTCACAGGCCACGTGATTTCACCCTGGGGACGTGGCTGCAATGTCGACGTAATGCAACAGGGGCGTGGCTTCCGCCGGGAGAATAATCGCGTCCTGCTGCCCCCACCTGGGGGCGGCGTTCCTACACCTCTGTCTGTCTCCTCCTTCTTGCCTGCCTGGCTTTCTTGCTGGATGGGCAAGAAGGAGGTGGAGCTCAGTAATCCTGCTCTGATAAGTAATACTCTGTTGCTGCTTCTTGCAGCTCTGCTGTAGAGATCGCTTGCAGGTGCAGTGCTGGAGAAAGATGGGCTGCTGCTGCTGCCCTAATTGTCTTCCCACTTGTTCTGGGCTATCAAAATGAGGATTGAAAAGTTGATTGAAGAAGTGTCTCAATGAGTGGCAGGCCAGAAGGGAGTGGCAGGCAGACATGGGGCGTGGGGCCTCCTTCATCAGTTCACTGTCGTCGTCGTCGTCCCCCAATTCACTGCTCGAAGTGAGCACTTCAGTCAGCCTCATGACTGGGCCAGCCTTGCTTGGTCATTGAATGGGCCTTCCTAAAGAATGGAGGCAAAGCTAGTAAAGACCCACCTGGAGAGGAGCTCACTTGTAGTGGCTTTGAGTGGCTGGTTCAGAGTCTTGGTTCTCAGACAGGAAGAAGAGGATGATGCTCACTTTTGCTGATATGAGGAAGAGGGTTGCATAGCACTCATTTAGGTTTCATTAAGCATCAAAAGGTGCTTCCTACTTCTTTAATGCCAGCGGGTGGCGCAGTGGGTTAAACCACTGAACCATGAGCTGTCGATCGAAAGGTCGGCAGTTCGAATCCGTGCGACGGCTCCTGCCAACCTAGCAGTTCGAAAGCAAGAAATTGCAAGTAGATTAATAGGTACCGCGTCAGCGGAACAGTAACAGCGTTCCATGTGCCTCGGTGTTGAGTCATGCCGGCCACATGACCATGGAAACGTCTTTGGACAGCGCTGGCTCTTCGGCTTTGAAACGGAGATGAGCACAGCTCCCTAGAGTCGGACACGACTGGACTTAATTGTCAAGGGATACCTTTACCTTTACCTTTACCTTTACTTCTTTAATACAAAGAAGCAGGGGGAAGGAGAATGGCACTGGTTTAGGTCAACTAAGAGGTCTGTTCACAGATGAGTCACAAGGTGGGGAGCACTTGTCCAGATTCCAGACTGACAAAGTGGGCAGAATAAATTGTGCCGCTAAACAAGTAAGGTGAGACAGCAACTGTTTGGGCAGCAGACATCATAGCTATGTTACTGCATAAAACATGCTCCTCAAGCAATTGGGTAGGAATTGGGAATTTGGGCTGATGGCAAGGCTAGAAGGGATTAGACAGTCTGTAAGGTGGGTTGTTCCCCACACTTTGTGTGGGGGAACATCCCCATATTCCTTTCATGGATTATTCTCCTTTATTCCAGTTGTGCGCTACAGTGATGAACCTGCTCTACAAGCAGTCGTTTGATGTATTCTCACTGACAGAAGGCACACTGCAATCTATCCAGGCTGGGCTCAAAGCCTAGTGACAGTTAGTTGGGTAGTGTCACACATCTTCTCCCACCCTCTAGTTTTTCTAGAAGTGTCATCTCTTGGTGACATTAGTGAGGACTCTAACAACTGTCTGACTTTCTGACTATCTGATGCTGATTATCTAAATGCATCTCCTGGGCTGGATGCAGCTCAAAACCATTGTTATTTATCTGCCACTCTCATTGACTGTTGAAAATCAATTTATTTGCATATGATTTACACACTCATAAATAATTGTTAAGGCTGATGTCAAGAAAAAGATCTAAGCACCAAGCGGAAGCACCATGGGATGTCTAAAAGGCAAAGAAATATGAAAGCTGTGCTTCTAAATATTGTAGGAGCTTATTAAATCAGCCCTTTGTCATCTAATTAACTGTGGCAAAAAGTAACCTTTGGATGTTTTCACTGTTTGATTAGCAGCTGATGAATATCCGATTTGTAACCAGTGACACTAGGAAGAAAACTACTGTGGCATGTATTTATTGATGTGCTCTATTTAGGCTTACCATTCGTCCCGGTTTCGCCGGGACAGTCCCGGAAATCGGGCTCGATTCCCGGTCCGGTCCCGGGGGACGAATGGGCGCCGCCATCTTTTTTTTTAATTTTAAACTTACCGGGCAGCATCTTGGATCACGAAATCTCGCGTGATCCAAGATATCGGCGCCCAAATCTCGTGAGGGCATCATGCCCTCACGAGATTTGGGCGCCGATATCTTGGATCACGCGAGATTTCGTGATCCAAGATGCAGCTGCTGCCCGGTAAGTTTAAAATTAAAAGAAGATGGCGGTGCGGCGAGCGATTGTCCGCCCGCTCTCTCACTGGCATGGAGCCAGTGAGGGAGCAGGCCAACCGACAGCCTGCTTGCCCGTGCTGCGCGAGCCTCCGGTAGGCTCGCGCAGCGCGGGCAAGCAGGCTGCGACCTGGTCTCCCAGCAGCTCCGCACGGAGCAGGTCTCGCAGCGGCACCGGGAGATCCAAGATGCAGCTGCTGCCCGGTAAGTTTAAAATTAAAAGAAGATGGCGGCGCGGCGAGGGATTGTCCGCCCGCTCTCTCACCGGCATGGAGCCAGTGAGGGAGCAGGCCAGCCGACAGCCTGCTTGCCCGCGCTGCGCGAGCCTCCGGCAGGCAAGCTGCGCGGGCAAGCAGGCTGCGACCTGGTCTCCCACTCCCAGCAGCACCGCACGGAGCCGCTGGAAGACGGGGTTGCAGCCTGCTTGCCCGCGCTCTGCGAGCCTGCCGGAGGCTCGCGCAGCACGGGCAAGCAGGCTGTGTTTCTCCCAGTGCCGCTGCGAGAGAAACACCGGGAGAAACACAGCCTGCTTGCCCGCGTTGCGCGAGCCTCCGGCAGGCTCGCACCGCGCGGGCAAGCAGGCTGCAACCCCGTCTTCCAGCGGCACCGTGCGGTGCCGCTGGGAGACCAGGCCAGCCTGCTTGCCCGCGCGGCGCGAGCCTCTGGAGGCTCGCGCCGCACGGGCAAGTAGTCTGTGTTTCGCCCGAGGCCGGAGGAGCAGCAAAGCAGGAGGCCGGGGAGCAGCACCGGGAGCAGCAAAAGTAAGTTAATTTATATTTATTTATTTAATTTAAATAATTAAATAATTAAAAATTTCGGCCAAGCTTCGCGCGGCAACAGGGGGCGCTTCGCGCCCCCTTCACTTAATTAATTATTTAATTAAAAATGCCGGGCGCGCTTCGCGCGGCAAAAAGAGCGCTTCGCGCCCCCTTCAAATGATTAAATATTTAATTAGAAAGTAATAATTGGTCTTATTGTATTGTATATTTGTGTACTTGTACTTTGTAGGTTGATTTTTAAGGTTGATTTTTGGTTGTGGTTGTTTTGGGGTTGAGGTTTGTAGTTTGTGGATGATTTTTGAGGTTGTTTTTTGGTTCTGGTTTGTGCTTTATGGTTGATTTTTCTTGTTTGTGGTTGATTTTCCGTTGCTTTTAAATTAATTAATTAATTAATTACCTTGCGGGGGGAGCTGCTGAGAGATATTTTACAAGCCAAAAAAGGACATGGCTAACAAGTGACTCCAATGCAGCCAACCAGGGATTTTTTTAAAATAGTTTGATTGACTTCTATAGGATGTGACTATGCTGTGGCCATGCATGATCTGTGGCCACATTTGTGGCCACTGCTAAACAGTGGCATCGCTTCGGTTGGGGCGGAGCGGTAAGTAACGCTCCGTCATAGTCCCTTTACCGAGCGAGGGTCTCTTGCCTGCTGCTTTCTCCGCACGGGAAAGGCTCCGACAGTGAGGGGGCGGGGCTGCCTCCTGCTCGCTCGGTAAAGAGACTACCACGGAGCGTTACTTACAGCCCCGCCCCAACTGAAGCGACGCCAGTGCTGCTAAAGACCAGTGGGGCAGTGGTAGATTTTGAAGTGCAGGAACTCTTCATAGTGTCCTATAGCCATATCGCAATGCCACGCTCCTGTAGTCATGCCCCCTAGGCATACCCCATAAAAATCATACAAAAAAATATTAACTTTAACAATCAATTTTCTCTCTGCTAGTTAGCATTCCAGACAAGGCGTTTTTTTGTTTTCCCCTAGTGCGTTACATACACACCCGTATTTCTGTTAATTTTTTTTAAAAAAGAATCCATCGATTTCTCCCTACTCCAAGGCAAACCCCTCATCAATTTCCCTCCAAGACAAAAACTTATCAGTTCCCTTCCACCTCAATCATTCTTCCCCCAGTCACCTCCTACTGCCTAGAAACTCCTCTGATGGGAGACACATCTGCCGCCATCCTGCAGGGAGGGGAATTGGACTAGTACACTGCCATGTTTCTCTTCCAGCAGGGAACACCTGCTGCTGTGGGGCACCTACCACCACTGCCTCTGAGACCCTGGCCAATGGAGTTGTTGCTATGGGCACCATCTACTCTGCCTCTCCTCTCCTCTCCTCCTTTCTGTGTCTCGTGCTGCAGTACCACACAGGTGCAGAGGTGACCCTACCTCTTCTTTGCTTCTCAGTACAGCAGCACAAAGCACACAGAGAGGCTGTTGCTACCCTTTGTCCTCCTTGCTCCGCCGCCACACAGGTGCACAGAGCTGGGTCTGACTTTGCCGGAGCACTTTGCCAGGGCTCTGGCTGGATCCACAGTAATGGAAGGGGTGCAGCGCAGAGGAGGAGCAACAGCATGTGGCCGCTGGACTACTCTGCTTGCTGTCATCACTGCAGGAGCAGTGCTTTGGGGCTGTCCAGAGCTACTACACCCCTCCTCCTAAAGGCCAGCTGAAGAAGCACGGAAAATGAAATTCTTGATGGAGCCTACATGGTACAGCTGGCTCACTTTCTGAAATTTCAGTGCGACAATGAAAGCTAATCCAAAGTTACATTCATAAAAATAGCCTTATAGAATACTAGGTAGCAGTATTATGATTAAATCTTTTTTTTTTAGAAATAGTACACACACACACACACACACACACACACACACACACACACACACTGGGCAGAACGTCTGGCTCAGGACGTAGAGCGTTTGTCTCATAAATCTGCCTGAAGATCTGCAGGACAGCAGTTCAAGACGGCCGGAAGCTGATATGGCATGCCGAGCTGATAAGCTGCAGAGTCTTTGTGGGGGAGTGAAGCTGCAGCTGCAACGCTTGAGTGACAATCAAGGTTGCCTGTGTTATCTGAAGCTGAAGCGTGCTGAGGTGAATGCCAGAAAGAGAGAGAGATTGAGAGAGCTGGACTGTGAAAGCAACATCTCGAATGAAGGGTTCTATGAAAGGGTTCTATGAAAGACTAGAACGTTATTATATTGTAAAAACCCCTTGGGGTTTAGAAAGCCTGCCCATGTACACCGCCTTGAATAAAGTTGGAGGAGAAATCGAATGACCAGAAAGGCGGTATATAAATACTGTATATTATTATTATTATTATTATTATTATTATTATTATTATTATTATTATTATTATTATTATTATTATTATTATATAGCCTGGTGAGTCTGGCATTTTGAGATCCAATTTAGATGGTTCTAATAATGTATATATCCCATGATAGAAGATTATTGATATATCTGTCATGGGGTACAGATGATATAATAAGGTGTTTCTAGGCCAGGAGTTTCCTGGTGCAGGTCAGAAATTTTGACAGCTAATTTACTTGGTTCAGTAAAAGCTGAATGAACAAAGTTAGGCTGACTTTTGCTATTGTTATTTCTGCTTCATCTGTAACCTTCCAAGGATAAACTCTGCAACTGAATACCAATTCATTTTCAGAGCTTTTTTACAAACCAATTCTCTTTGATGACAACAGCATTATTTGAAATATTTGTGGGGGAGAAGATGTGCAGTTCTGTGCCATAACACTCGCTTTTCTAGAGCAAAAAGAGAAAAGTCTAACAGTGAACCAAATGAAGCAATGATTCATTTCTCAGCCTCACTTTCCTTGACTCTTCTATAATACAGTATATGAAGTACTGTACTCTGCATACACTGTAGTATCATAAACTGATAAACTAGAAAAGTTTGAGCACCTTCAGTGATAAAATGCAACACTTTTAAATACAATTGCAATGAATTCAATGTATAACATTGTAAACTTTACATACTGAGATGAGATGCAGAATTTGACAGGGTTAGATTGTATGACTTTGGAATATAGAGCCATAATCTACAACATTTATGATTTCAGCTTGGATGAGCCTAGGTGCGCCATTAGACTGGCAGCATAATCCTATCCATGTCTACTCAGAAGTAAGTCCCAATGGGGCTTACTCCCAGGAAAGTTTGTGTAGGGTTGCAGCCTCAGTTAAAGCAGCTGCCACCCTGATCTCCAACATCACACCATAAGAAGGGTTCTGCAAGGCCATATCAAAAGTCAATCAAATCCAGCAGTCTGTTTCCGCTTACGGTGTCCAAAGGATGCCCCTGTGAAGACCATTAGCAGGCCATGCTTGTTGTTCTTCCAGAAGACATGTATCTTCTCTCCTTAACTACCATTCCCAGCCATCATAGTTAAACCAGTTTTAAAGTTCCGATTAAAGATTTGACATTTGGCTGGTGAAAGACTCCTTTCCTCTTGGTGGTGACAGTCTTCAAACAGGTTTTGAAGCACTACAAAACCCTAAAAAACCTATACACAATGTGTTGGCTCCAACCACATGTGAGCAGTCAAGTGGAGCCCAACCCCCACAAAAAAACTTGCTCACCTGAGTAAGGTAAGGTTGGCGCTGTGAATTCACAGGGTACTGCAATTTCTATTCTATAGAAAGAGAGAAAAAGATCTTTTTGCAAAAGAGGAGTGTAACTCTGCATGAACCCATGTTGCACTGCATATGTGAGGAGACCACTCATGTGAGCAGGTTTTTAGCAGATTGGCTGCCAGTATGTAATCAGCTCACAGCCCAATCCTACCTAAATCTTGGCTTACCAGATCCCCGCCGGGATGGGAGCGGTCTACCCTTAAGGGGGCGGGGCAGGGGGGCAGAACGCATCGTGTTCTGGCCCCCCGCCCCGCCCCCTTAAGGGTAGACCACTCCCGTCCCGGCAGGGATCTGGTAAGCCAACCTAAATCCCCCCCTGCTGATGCAGCTGTGCCAACGGAGTGCATGTTGCATCGGGGGGGGGGAGGCAGTTGGAACTGTCTCCTTGGGGTAAGTGGACTATTGTTTACTTACCCTGGGGAAAGCTTCCACTACCACCACGGGACTCCTCAGATCTACACCTGCTATTTTGCAGGCATAAGTCTGAGGTGTGTAACGGTGGCAGAAGGGGCTAGGATATTGGTGCACGCAAGCCCACTTCCCTCCCCACCCCTCACCCCGCCTGGGAACTCTCCTGTTCCACCCCCCCCATCCCATTCTGCCTCAGCTGTTGCTGCACATACCTTTCCCGGCCTGGCGGTGGGCCTCCTGCGCTGCCGCCAGTTGTAGTAGCACACACAAAATGGTTGCCAACAACACACTGCATGTGCTACTGGAAGCCATTTTACAACAATGGAACTCTGTTCTCCTGTCGTAAACCCCTCCACGTGCCGACCCAATCCTGGATAGGATTGGGCTGTCAGAGATTAATTAGGTGTGTGCATGCGCATACCACAGGCAATAATTCTCTATCTTAAAAAAGTCTCATCTGTCTCTAGCCTTAGTTATTTGAAAAATCAAAGGAGTTTAAGGGTCATTCTTGCTTTTGAAATAGTAAGTATCAAGATGTTTTAGGACCGCCAGCAGCCTAGCACTGATTGCATGCATAGTCTGCCTGGGAACAGGTATAGTATGCAGCCAGTCAGTGCTAGGCTGCTGGGGGCCCTGGGGCAAAGCCCTGTACTGGGCTCCCCATAGCACCCCCACCCATCTCCTGATGGACCATTGGGTGCTACCATTGCCACTGGTACTGAGGGTTCAGGGGTTGGCCTGGTCCAGTGAACTCTCTGATAGGTATGGTTCCTTGGCCAGTGCCTGCACTGAGTAAAGGGTTAAACTAGATGACCTCCAAGGTACCTATAATTCTATGACCCTTGACACCACCCCTGTGTGCAGCCATCCCTAATCCACCCATATATGGTGTTGCTCCAGCTAGTATAGCTATTTCCCAGCACTCAAACTATAGTTGCCAGAAAACAGCAGTTCTTGCTGTTTTCTCTGTTCACCGAAGACTCCTTTAAATGGAAGACTGTGTGCTCACCCTCTCCAGTATTTTGCACATGGCTCCTACAATTAAAAGGAAAAACAACCCAGCCAGCTCCCTGCGGAAGGCTAGCCCCATCTTTTCCATGATGCGGGGACAATGATATCTTTCCCTGTGGTTGGTTAGCCCTGGTAGCCATGAGAAAGGGAATTCTTATCTCCACAGATAAAAAGCACAATGTCTGGAAATGCCCCAGGTTGACTTGAGAATTAATTTTCAAACTGAGAACTTTTTGTTAGATTGCCTGACAGAGAAAGCAAATGCAGCATAAAATAATGCAGTTTCTTCTTTGAATGGAAGAGAAGAATGCTTGATAGTGCTGTGCTCTCCCATACGAATGTGACTGTCCTGTTTTGGCTTGGGGCATCAGGCTGCCATATGGTTTTTTGATTACTCTGGTAAATGTTGAACTTTGTTCGTTTCAGAACTGATGCAAATTTAATGAACATTTGATTTAAAACATGGGCATGCAGGAATTGTATACTGTCTTATATACCCACTGATGAACAGTATGGGTGCTTGAAAAATGAACTCTTCTGCCTTTTCAGCATTAGGCCGGATCTACACAGCACTGCGTCGGGCGTGGAGTCGTCTTGCCCCTGCCTCCGCCGAGCGGGGTCGGAGGAGTGTCTTCCTGCCTGTTGTCCCTCCTGTTGTCCCGCCTTCCTGTGTAAGCGCAGCTGTGATTGGCACACTCCTCCCCCCCTCTCATCCGATTGTTGGCTGCATTGTGTTCGGTGAAGCTACCCCTCAAAACATGGTCGGGACCATGTTTGACGCATTGCACACGCTGTAGCATCGGGAGCGCGCAAATGCTCCGCAAGACTGTGAAAATCTCCGCAAGGCGCCGGATGCAGTGCAGTGTAGATCCAGCCTTAGACTATTGAAGCTCTTTACCTGTACACTGTGGCAAGTAACAGAAGCTGAAGGATATATTATTCTGGTACCATGAATAGCAGCGGGGTGACTATTAGGGACAAGATTAAAAAAACCTCTTCTAATCAGTTTTTCCCTGTCTCCACAGGATTGTCTAACTCTTAATTCAGTCTAGTGGCTAAGAAAGCAAGCTATCGATCAGGGTGTCCCGTACCCCCCAATTCAAATCTTGCCTCTGCTATGAACCCATTACATGGCCTCAGCTTCAGCCTCACACCTACAATTTGGAAAGAATAATACTGATCTATTTTTCAGGGTTGCCGTACGGATTATTACGAGATTATGGATTGGATACTAACTCACCACTCCATGAACAGTGCTCCTTCTATTTGCAGAAGGAGAGTGGAACTCATGAAGAGACCTCTTTCACAAGCACACCTCTCCTATGAATTGGAGGCACTGTGTCCATTCAGGTAGTGGTAATTTAGAATCCAGCCCAATGAATATAAAGCACTTTCAACTATATAGTCCTATGTAAGTGTTAATTGATGTGAATAAAAGGGGGTGGCCCACACATCACTGTGAACTGAGAGGTGCTGCTCAGTGCTTCAGGAGGGCCAAACAGGGTTTGACTTTTGGCCTAGAAGATCCGAAATGTGGGCTAACTCCACATGGGAACTACTTCTCTCATTTCCAATTAGGCTCTTTAAAGCCAAAACGGAAAGAGTTATGATGATTTCACATAGCAATGCACAGACAGCAAGAAGGCGTGCTGGTCCATGCAAATTCCCCCAGACGCCATGTAGCATGTGTGGAATTGGATAAATGGCATAAACTCATTCAGTCCCTATAGAAAGCCCTACGCAGGCATATCTTCAACCTACTTCATGTACGGGGCAAGGGAAGAGAGACATACAGGTCCTCAAAGTGTGTTCTGCCATTAGACGTCATATCTTGGGCTGCCTGGAATGATATCCAGCCAATATGGTCACTGCTGTATGAATGCTTGTCTCAGTTTAGGCAAGGAGGATTTAAAGTAGAAAAAAGTAGATAAATTCTACAGCTGTTGCTTATATTGTAGAAATGTATTATGCCCTAAGCATGCCTGAATGAGAACTGCCATATAGAACTGTTTTCCCTTTCCCTTTCCATCTAGTGACAGCAGAAAGAGTATCCTGTATTTTAGAAAAAGCTTCTGACACATGATGCTGTGCCATAATCAGGAGCTGGTGGCCCAGTCCTACATAAAAAATCGCCTGTGGAGCACGCGCTCTGCAGGTAGTGGGGTGTTGTAAACGTGCCATAAAGCGCGTCTCCGACACCTGGAGAGTAAGGGCCACTGGTGCGGAGGCCGTCAGCCCTTACTCCGCCTCCCCCTGGACCGTGCAGCCGCCAGTGCAGGTAAGTACTGCACCGGTTGGTGCAGGGTTGGGTGGAGGGTGGGCTGAGCAGCAAGGAAGGATGGCCGTTGGCCAGCCCAAGCCAGGAGGGGGCAGGAATATTGGTGGCGAGCTCCACCAATATCCCACGTCCGTTTCCAGCCTGGGCCACCCTTACCCCGCCGCCCCAGATGTACATCGGCTCCAGAGCCGACATACATTCAAGGAAACCCATTAGGGCCAGGCAGCCCTACACCTGGGGAAGGGGATAATGTCCCCTTCTCCCAAAGTGTTCCTAGGTCGTGTTGACATGGCCCGGGAAGGGTGTAGGATACTGCTGCTAGCCTTAGGTGCCGGGCGAGTATCCTTATGCAGGATTGGGCTGTCCAATAGGAGGACATAGGGATTATTGATAGCTGATTGTGGAGGAACCATTTTGTTTTCCTGCATTAAGTTTTAAAGTGGGCTCAATAACAAAAGGTAACTTCTGTTACATACTCTAACATACTGTACAGTAACATACTGGACTAGAAGAACAATGAATATGTATACTTATTTTAATAAATTTTCCATGGAAGCACTAAATCATTATGTGGATACAAAGCCCTCTGAACCTTAGTGTAAAACCCCATGCTTTGCGTGATAGAGTTCCAAATCTCTTACAAGTGCTATTTTTCAATTTAAAAAGAAAACAAGTAATGAAAATAAACCAGTAATTTAAGGGCCCCCCCCCCCCCGGAACATGAACTGACTAATTACGGGGCAATTAAGGACAGGGTTGTCAACTCTGACTGAAGCTGTTCCTGGAGATTCCCCCCCCCCCCCCAGATTCAGAATTATGTAATGTTGTAAATTCCTAGAGATTCTGTTAAAATCTCCAGAATTGTTTTCAGCAGTCACCTAGAGATTGATGCAGATTCCTGGGGACTCCAGGCCAACCCTAATAAAGGAGCAATTGATTCATCAGTAATGTTCTGGCTGCACTGGAAGCTATTATGAGGCAGGAGCTACAAGGTGACCTTTCTTTGCAGGGGACATTTACAGCACATAAGTTTGCTGAATAACTAAACGTAACAGGAGGAACTTCACAGGTGGGCACTGCCAGATAATATAGCACAATAATCAGTGTCATGTGGAGCTTCTATTTCAATTTCACTTCCAGTTGATTGCTGAAAAGCAATGCCTCAGGGGTACTAAAAGGCCCTAATGTGGAAGCAGCCCGGGTTAGGATTATGTTATTGTTTTGCAATGATATTCTTGTTCATTAGCTGCCCTGCATTTTCAGATGTGAGATCTTCTAGTGCCACCAGCTAAAAGAAAATGATACTGTCAGGTGAATTATAATCTGAGTTATTGTTCATACTGGGAAGAAGAGAGAAAATCTAATATGAAATCAGATTTTAATTCTCTTTTAAAGTATCTTAATTTGCCAGAGTGCCAATCTCACCAACACAGATATGAAAAAGGCCAGAGGCAGCGTCTATTCAGAACCATTATTAAGCTACATGTCTCCAGGATCTTAAACTGAAGGGTGATTTAATGCCGTGCTGTTTCCTAGTTTCCAAAATGCACTGCTGAGGCTGGTAATTTATCATCATTCATTGTTTATTTAAGAAGCTATTATCTGCACTGCCTAGCTTTAAAAAGGCAGAATGACTGGTACAATACCTATGTGGTTTCCTTGTTTTGTGAACTGTATATTAGACACACTGTGACTAGATTATTCATTGGAGCATGAATATTTTAAGGCACATTTATTCCAACTGATTTGGGCTTTTCAAAATCTGCTCTAAAAGTATGAGCCATTGTCAGTCCCAATTATAAACAACATCTCTCCTCTATATTCTTAACAGTTCTTCATGCTCTTGTCATGGGATGCCATGTGCTCTTCGCAGGAAATACGTATCTCCCATTGTAGTTGCACCAGCAAATTACAAGGGCACAACCAAAATGAAACACTTTCAAGTCCCACTGAGTTCAATGGAAGAGTTAGGTAAGCTCTCATGAAATTAATGTGATTTCTAAATGCCCCCCCCCCTGGCCTTTGGATAGATTGTGCCCAGGTTAACAAACACCTGATCCTAAATAAAAGAGGTACATGGGAATGTCATTGGCAATATGGGCAGGTGGTAACAACATCCTTCTCTCTTCACTTATCTGTGTGTGTGTGTGTGTGTGTGTGTGTGTGTGTGTGTGTGTGCGCGCGTGCGTGTGTGTGTATATGTAAGGAAAACTAGAGATGTGCCTAGCTGCGTAATGTCATTGGATGGAGGAATTAGCTCTATTTTCTCATAATGGAGGAGGGGAGATGTATGCAAAATGTAATGAAACAATGGCAGGGGGTAGGGGACATTAGTATTTGTCCCCATACCCACCGTGCCCTTCGAACAGGTGCCAAGAGGAATTGTGTGTTGTTGCCCAATGTGTTTTGATAAAAAACCTTCATCAGGACAAAACCAGCAAGTTCTTCAATGGCAACAAAGTGCTTCCACGCTATTCAAGAAACACAACATCTGCCTAGGAAGTCTACACCCTACCACAGAACCATGAGTCCTCCCACTCTCAGTTGTGATTCTCTGAACCCATCAAGTCCTCTGTGCTGTATCCAGCTGCTGTAGCTTTTCTGAACCCAGCCCCACTGCTGTGTTACCTATATTTCCATGAACTCTGGAAACCAGCTCCAGATTGGGTGTTGCTGTCAGCTTAGGTTGGAAGTAAGTGGTGGAATGGAAATACAAATGTGACTGTGCCAGGGTCATGTTAACCAAGTTAGCCGTGTTTGCTTTCAGGACAAAGGCAGAAGTCCAGTTACAGAGATGACACCATCAACCAATACTTGCTGGGTCAGGTTACGGACAACAACAAGATAGTCAACTGAGGTCAATTTTGATGGCATCACCTCATGGTTTTATATTGTACTCTCTTAGAACCATTTTTCATCTCTCAAATTTGTGAAGGGCTCATGTGACACTGCCTCCTTCCCACCATCGAATTCTCCCAGAGGCGTTGTTACAGTGGGGGCAGTGGGCCCCAAGCGGCGGGTTGCAGGGGGGGTTGTACCTTCCGGTGGATCTGTTGCTCCCTCCACTGCTGGTTCGTCTTCGTGCAGCTGTTGTCGGCTGCAGGTTTCGCCCTCCCGGGCGCCGTTTGGCTCCAAAAAGGAGCTGAAAAGTGCCGGGGGTGTTTCCGTGCTGCTGCGGTGCCATGCCCCCAGGGACGGGGCATGTGGCATCCTGTGGGGGCGTATTGCATCCCGTAGGGGGTGGCAGTGGCGGCCCCCTCCATGGGGGGGAGGTGTAGGGCCTCTACTGAATTCTCCCCAGTTCCCTTTCCTGAGACCTAACCCCTAATATAAGGAGCCTAGGAGGAGAACATCTCAGGCACTAACATTGTCTGCAGCAAAATAATCTGACAGTAAGTTGCTCCAGGGCTCAGGCTAGCGAACTGATGTCTTTGCTGTTGCTGAAGTTCATGGAATAAACTTTGTTCAACCCTTTCACTTCCACTCACAGTAGGATTTCATTTACATTTTGGAGAACTTTTTTATATTCAGCAGTATGAATGGGTGATCTCCCTCTCAATTTTAAATAATAATTTTAGCCAAACAATCTTGTGACTACAGCATAGGTAGTCAAACGTGTAGAATATCCCCTGAAGAGCAAGGTGACTGGGCAACAAGGCCGTTAATTGAGGGGATGCAAATGTGGGGTTACTGGGAGAAATTCACAGCTGTTCTTTTATGTGCTCCAGCGCTGAGCTAAGGAGTGAGACTTGGGCCAGACTTTAGAGTGAGAGTGGTGGGGGTGAGGGGAGCAGGGAAAGCATTTCTGTTAAAAGAACATTTAATATCCCTTTGCCCAGCCCTGACTCATGCACAGCCTCATGCACAATGATGGCTTGCATGCACGCAGGTTGACACTGGACTAGCAGGCCTCTGGAAAGTATGGTCAGGTGCGAAGAGATAAAAAAAAAAAAGGTTTCAGAAACACTGGGCTATAGCCATAAGTGCAAATGCTCAGCTAGAACGTACCCAAAGAAATTAACACACAAGACAAAAAATGGGGGGAAATCAGGAAGAACTGCTGCTTATTCTAGTCCAGGGGTTCTCAACCTTTGGAGGCCTGGGTACCCCCTATCACGGCCCAATTTTCTGAAGTACCTCCTGCTAATTAACTGCTAATTAATTGGATTAATCAATTAGGTAATGAATCGTTAAGTAAAAAAGTACTAAAACAATTTTAAATGTGAAAAAATGTAAAAAATGTGAAAAAATGTCTTATTTAACTCTATGAGGGTGAGGACACACACACACACACACACACACACACACACACACACACACACACACACACACACATATGCAAGGATCTCTTTTTTTTCTCCAAGTCACACTTCCCAAAATCAGTTCCTCCCTACCCAACCCCACCAAAGTACATTTTCCAAAGTACAAAAATAAACCCAAAACCAAAATCAGAGAGACAGAAGGGCTCCGAAAATAATTACAATTTAAAATCCATTTTAATTAACACTTAATTAGCTGCTGATGGGTCAGATAAGGGGCAGGGCTTGGTGTACCCCCAGCAAGAAGTCTGCGTACCCCTAGGGGTACCCGTACCACAGGTTGAGAACCTCTGTTCTAGTCAATATTTACAGTATTTTTTTTATTTACAGTATTTTTATCCCGCCCTTCTCCCCGAAGGGACCCAAGGCAGCAATACATTTTTGTCCTGTTTTTCTTCCCAGAAGTTCGGGGTGGTGTACTCGGTTCATTCTCCCTCTGCATTTTATTCTCACAACAAACCTGCAAGGTAGGTAAGGTTGTGAGAAAGTGACTACACTAGCCCGAGGTAACCCAGTGAGCTTCAAGGCTGAGAGAGGATTTGAACTCAGGTTTCCCTGGTTCTAGTCTGACACCCTAGCCTAGCCACTACACCATATGGCTTTTATTCTAATGTCTAATCCATGCATAGTTTGTAAAATTCATGGTCCTGCATCTGAATTTACTTGGGAAACTTTGCATTTTGCTGCAACCTAAAACAAAACATTAAGTTCCAAGTGCAAGCCCGCAATCACCACGCTTTCCCCCTTCCCATCACTTCAATATCAATAAGTTCAGTCTGAATGCACATTCAGATAGGCAGCCAACTGAAGGTAGTTTTGATTGTATTGTTTAGGACAGGGGCTCTCAACCCCTTCCCTGCCAAGTACCACCTCTAGCACCACTCTCCAGCTGTGTACCATCAGAAATGACTGACGATGACAACATCGCCAGTTATTTCCGGGTTTTCTGGTTTTTGTAGGCCAGAAAACACAGCTAGGAGGCTCTGGGAAGGTAGGAGGGCCTAAGAGGGCCCTTCTCAGCGTTCTCAAGAGGCTTGGCCAAAGGAAGGAGCCTCTCGGGAATGAAAATGTGCTGCCGAAAGTGCCGCATTGGAGCAGGGTTCTGGTGGTCTGGCGATCCGAGTACCACTAGCAGTTGGCCGAAGTACTAGTACTACTGGTTGAGAACCCCTGGTTTAGGGGTTGTAAGATGTTGTGCTGTGCCCTCACAGAATAAATCCATCTCTCGAAGCTGTGGAGGGTTGGCTGCCAATATCTCAGAACAAAATGCCCTGCTTTCTCACTAAAATGCTTTGGAGTCATTATGAAATACTCATCTAATTAGTTGTCATCAAGAATATAGAAACTCAAGATGTGATGGTAGTAGCTGCCAGACAAGTAGCATTTTACCCTTTCCTTTTCTTTGCCACACGCAAAGCACACCACTAGATTCTGAATATTAAACAACTTTCTCTTATTTACATCATTTTCACTGTAATATAGGGAGCCATCTGCAAAAACATAGCGCTTATTTCCAGCTACAAAGGGATGGGGATGGTAGCAGTAGCATATTCTAGTTATGAGAGAGATGCTATATTTCCACTATACATAAAACATGCTGTATAAGTCTAGTTAATGCAACAATAACCAATACCGAAATTGCTTTGTTGAGTCGTAACCAGAAAAGAGAAGCAGTAGGAAAGGGCTATTAAATACAATTAAAACATATGCAGTCCCTACTTCTGCAGCAAACCCTGGTTTTATTTAAAACTGCATAATTGCACTTTGCCACTTGCTGTTCTTCCTTGGAAATGAACAGCACAAGACAATATAAAAGTAACACACTACAATATGTAACACAAAAGTAACACACTGCAGTATGGGACCAATTTAAAAATGTACTGTCTTCTGAATTCTCTTTACTATCTTTTTTATGTAACATGAGAAATTCATATTAGGACATGATTGCTCACCTTGGATGCCACATTGAGTTTATTATTGTTGTTAAGAATATTTATAAACCACTTTTCAGCAAAAACGTAGCTCACAAAGCAGTTTACATAGCTAAATAAATAAATGGATATTATTATTATTATTATTATTATTATTATTATTATTATTATTATTATTATTATTATTATTATAATGGTTATGTGATCAGATGTAGTGATGTTGTTCATCACTGAAGTACTTTGCAGCTGGATGAAATAATGCAGGATCAGATAGCACTGATATAGAATATTGAGATGTAACATATCCTGTTACTTTATCCCACCTCTTTTTAAAATAATTATACTAGTTCACCTAAAGATTGCTAAATACTAAAGAACAGAGTATTGCTCAAAACTGAGATATTCTGTACTCTGCTTTAGTCTGTATTCACTTGGAATATTGTGCTAAATTCTGGTCACCACAGTTTAAGAGGGATATTGACAAACTGGAAAGAGTCTAGAGGAGGGTGACTAGCATCGTGAGGGGGCTGGAGACCATGCCCTATGAGGACAGGTTGAAGGAGATGGGCATGTTTAGTTTGGAGAAGAGGTAGGTAAGAGAGGTTATAACTATCCATAAGTATCTGAGGGGCTGTTATGTGGAAGATGAAGTCAATTTGTTCTTGGTTGCTCCGGAGGGTAGGACCAGAACAAATGGATTTACAGCCCAATCCTGACTAAGATCCGGCCAGATCCTGAGGAGCGGAGGTCTCCTCGGGGAAGAAGACGCTCATCTCTTTCCCTGAGTGTAACTGGGGCCAGGCCAGCTATTTTGCTGACGGAAGTAGAGGAGGCCATGTAAAGGCTCCGGCAATCGGTGGGGGTCAGGATATGACCGAAGGCCAGCCCCCACCCCCTCCCAGGCTGCCTGGGCCAATAGCCACCCTCCCTGCCCCAGCGATCCACCACCCCCCGCCCGCTGGATCCTAACTTACCAGGTCCAGTGATGGCGGGGTAGGGTGCGTTGCCAGAGCTGGGGAGGCCAGCGTTGCGCTGGCCTTCCCTATTCCCGAGAAGGCGCAAACGTGCCTTATGGCACGTTTGCAACTTCTTCTGGTGCCAGAACGCTCATTCCAGCGCCGGAGTTTTTGTCAGGATTGCGCTGTTAATTACAACAAGGGAGATTTTGATTAAATGTTAGGAAGAATTTACTGATGGTACAAACTGTTCAGTAGTGGAACAGCCTGCCTCAGAAGGTGATAGGTTCTCCATTGTTGGAGGTAGTTAAGCAGAGGCTGGATAATCATTTATTGGAAATGTTGTAATTATGGACAGCCTGCATTGGCAGGGGGTTGGACTCAATGATCATGTCAGTCCCTTCCAACAGTCTCATCCTATCTGGAGTGATCCATCAGGCGTAAGTCATGGATTGACAGAGGTAAAGCTACTCTGCTGTTTGGCAGGCCACAGTCTCCAGGGCAAACAGCCAGAGGCCACGCATGGACGAGAGCAGCCCATTGAACCTCCTCTATATCCTTTTGTCGCCAGTAATTCAGCAGTGGTGATGGATGGATCAGGAGAGGTAAATACATTTGCACCATCAAATCTGATTCAGCTCTGTGCCAGCTGATAAATAGGTGGTGTTGGAAGGTGGAGTCATCAGAAACAAACCAGCAAACAAGACACAGACAAAATCAGACAAGACATTCTCATTTTAATTCCAGGTAATTCTTCCCTCTTTAGCCTTGTGTGAGCCAGGGCTTTATTCTACCTGCTCTCATTCCACACAACTGAAGAATTCAGTGTTGACAGTAGAGATACTGGGAAATAGGCTATGAATGATTTATTATGTGTCCTGTGTTTATTAAAGGCTCCGATCACACAATTTAATCAAGAGGCCAAACACAGAAACTCATTTTTGGCTTGTGTGAAAATGCTGAGATCTGTAAAAATGTGCTTGTTACACAGAATATTTACTCCATAATGCATTTGTAGGCAACCACAGTTTTCTAGCAAAAACACAGAGTTTGAAGGGACTGTGTATATTGTCTAAGCCAGTGGTCCTCAAACTTTTTAGCACCGGGATCCACTTTTTAAAATGACACTCTATCACAGGGGTGGGGAACCTATTTGCGGTGGGGGGCCATTTCTCCATTGGGAAAATTGGCCGCGGGGTGGCCGAAATTCCCCCCCACCGCAAATTTGACACCCCCCCGAATCTACCCTTCTAACCCACCCACGGAACACTCTCCCTCCCTCCCTCCCTCCCACCCACCCACGGACCACTCTCTCTCCCTCCCTCCCTCCTCCTCCTCCTCCTCCTCCTCACTCCCACCCACCCACCCACGGACGCTTACCTGAGGCTCCGGGGGGGGCGGCGGCAGCGGCAACTACCGCCGCCGCCTTCCCGCATTAGCTCCAGTTTAAATCGGCCTTTCTGCAGCTGCGCAGATCGCCGTTGAGGCCGAGAGGGCAATCTCTCGGCCTCAACGGCAATCTGCGCAGCTGCAGAAAGGCCGATTACAGAAGGAAGAGGTGCCGAGGTGACGCGGCACCTCCTCCTTCTGTAATCGGCCTTTCTGCAGCTGCGCAGATCGCCGTTGAGGCCGAGAGATTGCCCTCTTGGCCTCAACGGCGATCTGCGCAGCTGCAGAAAGGCCGATTTTAAAGTGACTAGGCAGGTGGGCGGTGGAGCCTCCGGTCCCGCGGGCCGGATCGGTCAGGTCCCGCAAGGGCTGGACCGGATTGACCCGCGGTCCGGATCCGGCCCGCGGGCTGGAGGTTCCTCACCCCTGCTCTATCAGGACCCACCTAGCTTTACGAGATGCTCAAACATTTCTCTCCCTATAATTACACAAGCTTGCAAACTGCAGGAGCTCAGCTGTTTGCAGGGTAATTAGCAGCTATCTTGCAAACTGCAGGACCTGAGCTTTTTTAAGGGTAATTAGCAGCTATCTGATTTTTGAATGCCTCAGGGCTTGTGGAAATTACTTATCTGATCTTTCCATCACCTGGGACCCACCGGAAATCAGGTTGCGACCGACCCACAGTTTGAGAAACACTGGTCTAAGCTATTCCCTTACTACATAGGAGGGAGGAAGAGAAGTGTATTTTTGGAGGAAATTAGTTCTGCACTGAGAAACTCACACAGGAAAAGGGCCAATCATTTACTGAAATACAAGAGGATGGGTTAAGCATACCCCAAAGGCAGGTGTTGTCTAATGGCTGATCAATATTCATGTTCATCTCAGCACTTGATAATCACAGCAATAAGTGATGACTTGCATTACACTTCACCTCACACACAGTGCTTTAGAATAGAGTTGGTTTACACATTCACCTACAAGTCATCAGGACCTCGTTCAGAAGTTGAAAGCCATGCATACAGAGCATCCTCAAAGAGGAAGAAACATCAGTAACAGGGCAACCACACTGACAGATGCTGTGGCTCATCTTTTACCCACTGAACATCAGTGCCAGGATGTGGCACTTGTCAGCATGGTTGCACTGTCAAACGTTACATTCTCCATAGGAAGTTGCTTCCTTCCAAGTCAGACCATTGATTCACCAAGCTTAGAGCTAACTCGGTACTGTTTTCGCATACAGACAGCAGTTCTCCAAGGTTTCAGACAGGGGTCTTTTCCAGCTATGTCTCTGGAGATGCAGAGGATTGAACCTAAATCCTTCTGCATGCAAAGCATGTGCTCTGCCCATGAAAGCACTGAGCAATAACCTCCTGTCATGACCCCTGCATGGTGAGTTTTAGAGTGTCTGAATTGGGTCCAAATCTTTAACAATTAAGTAATGAGAAATCAAATGATATGTGAATCAGCCCTGATGTCACCTAGGAGGAAGTATCTCTCAGATATACAGACGTAATAACTGGAGGATCAACTCAATTTTCATTTTTACATTAACTATAACAATTAGCATATATAGCTTTTAAAAACATTGGCAGCCCAATCCTATCCAGGGCTATCCTGAGGGATCCTGTGATCCCAGATCAATGGTGGGAAAACCACCCTGCCATTGGTGGGTCGCAGCTGCTAGGACAAACGGCTGGAGGCTGTGTGTAGGCGACAGCAGCCCGCTGAACCCCCTTCATCCCCCATTTGCAGGTAAATTGGCGGCAGGGCAGATTGGGGAAGGATTGGGCAGTTTGGGGCAGGGAGTAGGCCAGGCCGGGGCTGGGAGGTGGAGGATCTCAGCAGCAGTCATGCACGCTGAGATTCCCCCCTTCCTGGTCCAGATCTGCCTCCAGGAGTCTCCTCAGACTTACGCCAGCAAAAGAGCTGGCATAGATCCAAAGAGATCCATTGGAGGTCAGACGGCCTATGAAGAGGTAAGTAATAAAGATTTTTACTTACCCTTTCCTGGGCCTCTTGGTTTCCTCGACCCCCCCCCCATAGCATGCAGTGAGTACTCCGGCAGTGGCGCTGTGTGGTCTGGCTGGTGGGGGATAGGATTGTGCCCTAAGACAGCCCTTCTGTATGTGACTTACATTGCTACGCATGAGAATATGATTCTGTTTCTTTTTAATTCTATAATTTGCATTTAGGTTTAAATGGGGCAAGAAAGTACACTCAAAATCTTTCAGCAAGATACTCTAGATCAGGGGTTCTCAACCCCTTCCCGGCAGAGCACCACCTCCAGTGCCACTCTCCTTTTGAGTACCACCAGAAGTGGCTGGCAATGACATCATCGCCAGTTACTTCTGGGTTTTCAGGGGCCAGAAAACACAGTTAGGAGGCTCTGGGCAGGTGCGAGGGCCTTTCTCAGCATTCCCAAGAGGCTCAGCCAAAGGCAGGAGCCTCTCAGGACCAAAAGCATGGCACCAAAAGCGCCACGTCGAAGTGGGGTTCCGGTGGTCCGAGTACCACCAGCAGTTGGCCGAAGTACCACTGGTGGTACTAGTACCACTGATTGAGAACCCCTGCTCTATACTAAATAGTAACCACAATAATAAAAGGAGCTGCTTCTGCTTCTTTTGTTCTGGCAGATAAACATCTTCAGGATAAGCAACTTCAAGCATCTTGGGGAAAAATACTTCAGGATACTTTAGAATAAAGGTCCTCTCAGAAGGTCATTTGCTCCTGACTCAAGTTTAGCAAACATGATTCCAAGCTTCCTGAATTTCCACGGCCTGTGCCCTTTAGCAGAACTAGAGCATGCTGTGCCAATCAAATTTAGTGCCAAGCATGTAAATGAAGCATCCTAGTATTTTTATGTATTCGACAGGCATCACGGATAACTTTTGTGAGGATGTTTAATCAAAAGTGCCCAAATTAACTGAAAAATGATGATGCAAATACTAGTTTTACAAGAGTTGATTTTGGCTTGGTGACACAAGATTAGGCAACAGCCCCACCAGGTTCAATGGGACTGAGTTTCTAAGTAAGCAGGGTTAGTATTACAAGTTTACAGCCCAACCCTTTTGCATGTTATTTGGAAGTGACTTCAGTGGGACTTACTTCCAAATAAGTGTACACAGAGTTGCAGCCTAATCACTTTGAGAGATATCTTGGAAGGCATAGCATGTTCTTGAACCTCGGGCTACCTATTTTCTGATACCAGTCACTAGTCTGCCTTTTGGGGAGTAGTGAATCCATTGAGTTCCATGGGACTTACCCCAGAGCAATGTATTGAAAAAGTAATGAAAGGTGGAAACCCAACAAACACATTATCGTTGAAGGAAATTACAAAGGCTACAAGCTTCAGTCAATATATTTTTAATTCTTGTGTTTTAATAACCAAGTGAAGAAATGATATAATTTTCTATAAGACAAAATGTTCTGTTAATAGCTTCATATCATTAACATTTTTCAGAACAAACATACTTGTGGGCCTCAGAAGGAAGAATTTCAGTGCAATCACAGGAAGGTTTTGAAGATTAATAAACAATTTAAAGGAGGTAGATGATATTTTTTTTCACATTTTTATACCGCTCTTCCTCCAAGGAGCTCAGAGTGATGTACATATTTCCTCCTCTCCTTTTTGTCCTCACAACAACCCTGTGAGGTAGGTGGGGCTGAGAGATAGTGACTGGCGCAAGGTCACCCAGGAAGCTTTGTGGCTGAGTGGGGATTTGAACCTGGAACTTCCAGGTCTATGTCCGACTCTCAAACCACTACACCATCCTGGCTCCGGTAATTATATACGACAATACTGTACAATTTTGTTGTTCAGTCGTTAAGTTGTGTCCGACCCTTCGTGATCCCATGAACCATATCCCGCCAGGCCTTCCTGTCCTCCACTATCTTCCTGAGTTCGCTCATTTTCATGTTCGTTGCATCGGTGATGCTGTCTAACCATCTCATCCTTTGCCTTCCCCTTCTCCTTTTGCCTTCAAGCTTTCCCAGCATCAGAGTCTTCTCCAGAGAGTCCTCTCTTCGCATTAGGTGGCCAAAATATTTGAGCTTCAGCCTCAGTACCTGTCCTTCCAGGGAACAGTCAGGGTTGATTTCATTTAGGATTGACTGATTTGATCTCCTAGCAGTCCAAGAGACTCTCAGGAGTCTTCTCCAGCACCACAGTTCAAAAGCATCTATTCTTCGGCGCTCAGCCTTCCTTATGGTCCAACTCTCGCAACCATACATTGCTACTGGGAACACCATCACCCTGACTATACGAACTTTTGTTGGCATGGTGATATCTCTGCTTTTTATTATGCTGTCTACGTTTGCCATAGCTTTCCTTCCAAGGAGTAAGCGTCTTTTAATTTCATGGCTGCTGTCTCCGTCTGCAGTGATCTTGGAGCCCAGAAAAGTAAAATCTGTTACTGCTTCCATTTCTGCCCCTTCTATTTGCCAGGAATTGATGGGACCAGATGCCATGATCTTAGTTTTATTAATGTTGAGTTTCAAGCCAACTTTTGCACTCTCCTCTTTCACCCTCATCAAGAGGCTCTTTAGTTCTTCTTCACTTTCTGCCATTAGGGTGGTATCGTCTGCATATCTGAGGTTGTTGATATTTCTCCCGGCAATCTTGATTCCGGCTTGCGATTCATTCAGCCCTGCATTTCTCATAATGTACTCTGCATATAAGTTAAATAGGCAGGGTGACAATATACAGCCTTGCCGTACTCCCTTCCCAATTTTGAACCAATCGGTTGCTCCATGGCCAGTCCGAACTGTTGCCTCTTGACACGCATACAGGTTTCTCAGGAGACAGGTAAGGTGGTCTGGTACCCCCATCTCTTTAAGAATTTGCCACAGTTTGTTGTGATCCACACAATCAAAGGCTTTTGCGTAGTCAATGAAGCAGAAGTAGGGTTTTTTTTGGAACTCTCGTGCTTTCTCCATGATCCAGCGCATGTTGGCAATTTGATCTCTAGTTCCTCTGCCTCTTCGAAACCCAGCTTGTACGTCCGGTAGTTCTCGGTCCACGTACTGCTGAAGCCTAGCTTGTAGGATTTTGAGCATAACCTTGCTAGCATATGAAATGAGTGCAATTGTGCGGTAGTTTGAACACTCTTTGGCACTGCCCTTCTTTGGAATTGGAACGTAAACTGACCTTTTCCAATCCTTTGGCCACTGCTGAGTTTTCCAAATTTGTTGGCATATTGAGTGCAGCACTTTCACAGCATCATCATTTAGGATCTTATCTCTCCTTGCTGTTCTCTGGAAATCTGCATTCAGTTGTTTATATCTTTCCCTTTCACCCTTGCTTTTCGCATTCCTTCTTTCCACAGCTATTTGTAAAGCCTCATCTGACAGCCATTTTGCTTTCTTGCATTTCTTTTTCTTTGGGATGGTTTTCGTTGCTGCCTCCTGTACAATGTTACGAACTTCTGACCATAGTTCTTCAGGCACTCTGTCTACCAGGTCTAATGCCCTAAATCTATTCTTCACCTCCACTGTATACTCATAAGGGATATGATTTAATACTGTACAATAATGCCTCATAAATGTAGAGCAGGGTTCCTGTGCTTTTTGTTTTTGTTTCTGACAGGTTTTGTAATGTGCACAGTTGTATGAAAGGCAGACACTCTAGAGATACAGGCTTTCTTGCATGGAAATTCTGAGGAAAGTCTCGCCTCTGGATTTTTTTCCCCTGGAACATGAACCCTACCAGTAAGAAGGGGAGCAAACCTACTGAGAAGCCATCGTAATAAATAGAAATATTAAACTGTTTTGACAGGTACACCTGCACTTGTATCATGGGGACCCTCTCAGGAATATTCATGTATTTCAGACACCTGAGCACCACCAACCAAGTTATTCTTTTTTTAAAAAAATCCATGCCCCTCTGCTTTCTCCATCAAAGAATGGAGGAGTGACTGCAGTGTCTCTTCAGAGCCCCCAAAGCCTAGATTTAGCAGGCAGCAGATTCAGGAGTTTCCTAATGAATCAAGAATTTGCTTCAATAAAGTCCCAGAATAATTAATATTGCATGGAAGTGACCACCTTGTTACAAAATGTTAATAAATATCTCTGTTCAGTTCATTTCCACACTTCCCTTATATGGACTTCTTGGAGGATATCAAATTAGTCTGCAGGAGAACAGTATTAGGGAAAGAGGGGTATAAAACACATAAAGCTAACCATTGCTTAGACAAAAAGGTCTATTGCTAACCACGCACAAACTTCTGCCACTTCAAATGTAAGCAGACTTCTTGATGCAGACTAGAAAGAAAACAAAAAGGTAGAGAACTCTCAGATAGTTACAGCTCAATCCTAATGTGGTGTTACACTGCCAGAACTCATGTTCCAGTAGCATAACGCACTTTCCGGCAGTTGCAAACACAACACACTGGAGTATGTCGCCTGGCTGCTGCTGCTGCAAGCAACCAAGTCTGTGGTCCAGGAAAAGGGCGGATTTGGCGGCAACAGCAAGCACTGAATCCTAACCCCTTTCTCAGGCCCGATCTGCCTTCATGGGTCCACTTGGACCTGCACCAGCTCTGGGTAGACCCGTCCTGGCCTCGGAGGCTTACCTCCAGGTAAGGGAACAAATGTTCCAATACCCAGAGGAGACCTCCAGCACTCCCCCCCCCCCCGTGGGATACAGCATGCCCCCTGGCAGTGCAGCTGCATCAGTGGGGTGGTGGGAAGTATAGCATTGGCCCATTAGTTATTTTGAGGATTTTGTTCCACTTTTCAACTCAAATGAGTTCTCAAAGCAGAGAACAAAATCTAAAAAGATAAAAAAGCAGACAACAAAAGGCAAAGTAAATCAGTAAAATTGTCAGCAATAAGGATCACATCATGGATATTTATTTGAACTTTTATCTTGGAGGTTAGGTGAGTCAGTGGTGGGGGCAGGTGGTGGAGCAGGAGAAATGGGGCATTTCTAGGCAGGGATGGGGATGAACTGGGGGCGGGGAGGAGGCGGGAGGGGTGGATCCGGCAGCAATGGTGCATGCCCCAGATCTGGTGTATCAGCCACATCTGATAGAATGCCCTCTTGTCTACAGCCTCCATCTTTAAATCCAGGAGGAGACGTGGATCCAGGAATTTTGTCAAAGCATCAAATGTAGAGTGAAACCCTGTCCAGGACAGGTTTGTCATACTACTTCTGCATCTTGCATTGTACAGTTGAGCTCTTCTAGCTTGAGTTTATACAGAACGTTTGAAAAACAAACATAGTTTGCCTTAGATGATGTCTAAAGCCAGTAGAACAGTAGCTTGTTAAAGTATTCTGTATCATTGGCCTCACGCCCTCAAGTACTGTATTATGAGTCACTGGCACAGTAATATTGTTGCCAGTAAATACAATGGCAATCAGTAGTATTTATTGCTTTGAAGTCACTGTCCATGAAATTAGTAATTCAATCGATTCTCCGTAAATAGCATTGGGTTAAATTGTCAGTGAAATTAGTAAATATTATCAAGATTAGACCTTGAAAATAAGTTGTCTACCCAATCAAAGGTTGATGAGGATGGATGGGGTCGTAGCTCAGTGGCAGAGTACATACAGTACTTTGCATGCACAAGATCTCAGATTCAATGCACCCCACCTCCAATTAAAAGGTCTCGGGTAGCTGTGAAAGGCTCTTCTTGAAGGTTTGAAGTGAGTGCCTATATACGGACCTCATGGACCACTAAACTCACAATTTTGAATCCCGTGGTCTGTGACATCATTGGTGGGAAGTCCTGCCCCCCTGAAGTGATGTCAGCGGCCTGCCAGTGGCCAAAAACAGGTCTGGGGGGCAGGGACCAACCTCTCCACCCTCCGGAAGCCTTCCCAGTGGCGTTTCAAAGCTCGCCACCGCCGCAGCTGCCTTGCAAAGCATCCATCAAAATAAAACACTGCTCAGAGATCCAGCCTACTGGTCCAAGTGTAGCCATGTAGATTTGTTTCTCCAACTAGATGTTATCATTAGATCCACAATTATCCATTGAGATCCTCCAATAAGATCCTCTTATTCACTCCACCTTTACAGACAAAATGAACAAGATATTTCCCATTCTATTTTTTTTTTAATATACACAATTTCTCACTGGCACCAGAGACAGCCTCTTTACCAGAGCAAATAGCAGCTTTGGATGAATTTTTGCTGGAGACAAAGGATTCCTCCTCCCATGTACCAATGTTGTAATCCTGATTGCCTTCACACACACACACACACACACACACACACACACACACACACACACACACACACACACACACACACACACACACACACACACACACACACACACACACACACACACACACACACACACACACACACACACACACACACACACACACACACACACACACACACACACACACACACACACACACACACGGACAAATTATGCATTTGAAGTGCCGTAGGGACTTTAGATTCTAGCAAATCACCCACTTCTGTGAGTGCTACTGCTCTCACCGATATAGCAAAATTGCTGTGAGAACTGCAATAGTAGGAAGGGAGAAGGACAAACCTACCTCAAGCTCAGCAGCTTCTCCATTCAGACGCTTGCTTCTGCTTCAGTTGAAATTTTAGAATGCTGCTGGAACAAAATTCCAGAAGTTGCTGTATATGTAGATAGGCCTGAAGAATGACACTTCAGGATTATTCTCAATTCTGCGCTCTCTCTCTCTCTCTCTCTCTCTCTCTCTCTCTCTCTCTCTCTCTCTCTCTCTCTCTCTCTCTCTGGTTAGCATACAAAGTGGTTGCTGTGAGCTTTCTTGCCTCCACCAAGTTTCAAATCTTTCTATTGCTACTGACCCCAAAAGCAGCAAGGGACATATTGGTAAATCAACACAGGGCCCTGGGGACAGCACTGCTATCAAGCAAACAGAACACTTATGAGAGACAAGAAACCTTAAAAGATCCTAGTTTGATTAAGCTCTGCTTGCTTTGCAGAGGGTCCACTTCACACATTACATTAAGTTGTTTTAAGTGCGCACCCAAACAGGGGTGTCACTGGGTTGGTGACACCCGGGGCGAGATGGTGCCACCCCCATGACCCTCCTTCCAGACCAGACCACTTGATGTGGAAGCCTCCTGGGAAATGCAACCCCCACGCGAGTCGTGGCAGGGATTGGGAAAAATGTAAGCCCCATTTTCTACCAGTGGTGTGTTTTCGCATCACCAGTAACAAAAAGAATAGAAAGTCATTTTGATGTCACCCCTCCCTGAGGTGACACCCGGGGCGGTTCACCCCCCCCCTCCCAGTGATGTTCCTGTACCAAAACAGAAAGAGTGCAGCAAACAAGCGTTTCTTACAGGTACATTAGTCAGGGAGACATGATCAGCTGCGGCACTTTCTACTACACACATCTTCAGCAGCAAACATGGCTTTGCTTTTGCATATTGCACCCATGAGAGGTTTGTGGCCCTCTAACACACACCCAGTTTTCTTGATTTTATCCAGTGTCCACCCAAACTGTTTAGGTGCCTGAGGTAGAAAGTCTGAATGGCTTAATTCCTGCTACTAATGAAACATGGAGCGCAGTGCATGGTATAATTCTCCTATGTCTGCCTCATTCATTTCAATGGGGAGTGTGTTGTTGAACTTTCCCATGGAAGTCCCATGGACAACAGTACTGTCCATCTCCAGTTCTTTCCGCTCCCTTGAAGGGCACTCCCAACCTGCTACCCAATGGCAGCTGCTTCACCTTGCCTTGTGGTAGGGCTGCCTCTGGCTTTCTTTTCATCATGTGTCAAGTCATGGAAACAGAGGAGAGAGCCCAAGGTCAGGGGAAGGAGATTTCACCTCCAATCTGAATCATCAGAAAATCTGGTAGGTGAAGCCAGCACTTTTGGGCAGCCCTCCGACTGTCTCATTTTGAACTTCTTTCTCTCTTGTTCGCACTGGAGCCCAAACAGGGCTGGCCCAAGACCTCCTGAGGTACCATGTCAAATGCTGCCTTCCCTTACCCGATGATGTGCCAGCCTCTGCTCCTCACACTCTCTAGTGTTCTAGCTCAGCACTCTCCTCCCCTCTACATTTCCTCTTCCTCTCTGTCCCCTTCTTCCTTTTCCAGTTCAAGGAGTGGAAGGAGAAGGAGGGGCAGTGGAGGCAAGTAGGCAGACAGACAGGGATGTGTGCAATGTTCCCCCTAAGCTGTGTGGCCACACAGCTCAGAGCTCAGCCATCTGGAAATCTGTGATGACGTATTACATCATCTCCAAGTTTCCAGAGACGCTGCCTTGCTACCGCGCAGCCACAACAGGGCTCTGTGCAGTGGCACGAAAAGTAAGGGGGCACAATGGTAGGGTGCTCCCAACCCATTTGCTGCCTGAAGCCACTTCTTCAGTTAGCCTCATGGATGGACCAGCCCTGAGCCCAAAGGCTGATTGAGCAGAGAGGAGGGAGGCATTTGGTAAATGAAGAATACTTTGGCTGATGTTGTTGGGATAGTCTCAAATGTTGTTGGGATAGTTCACAATGGGCACGAAAGAACAGCATATTTATCATGTTAAGCACTGTGCAAATATAAGCACCATAGCATTATGATGCTACAAAACGCTTTTCTATTAAAAAAAATCACAAAGCGTTTTATAAGAAAAGAAAATACAAACGTAACAGGTGTTTAGTCCTAGGAGCGCGCCACTAGCTGTGCTTCTCTTCCTCGCCCATGATAAGCATCAGCATCAGCCCTTGCGAAAAGCTCGCTTTGTCACAACCTGCCCTCCGGGCGCCCCCTGTCGGCTGCCTCACCGATTTCACTGTAAGGAGGAAAGCTCAGGAGGGGACGAGTTGGCTCCCCCTGCGGGAGGAGGGAGAGAAAGGACGGCACTTCCGAGAGAGTGGGCAAGTGTGAGAGAGTGGCTACTGCTGCTGCTGCTGCCGCCGCCGCCGCCTCTGAGGGGAACGACGACCAGCGTTTCCCTCCTCCTTCGCTTGACTATTCCAGACGCAAACAGCGGGAGCGACAGCAGGTTGCAGCCAGGAGCCAACGCCTCGCCTGCGCGGAGGACGGAGAAGGAGGACGAGACGACGACGACTCACATGCAGCAGCAGCAGGCAGCAGCTGCTCTCCACCTCTCCAGCGAGTCAAAAGTCCGTGCTTCTGCCGTGGCCAGCGCTAGCCCTGGCAGCAGCATCCCTCTTCGTCCTCCTCGCTTCCTGCCGCCGCGACCCGAGCGAACGCGCCGCACAGCGCTGCTCCAGTCCCTCCCCAGCTCTCTCTCCGCGCCGTGTCAGCCAGCCCGGGGCGGCTGCACCTTTTCTGAAGTCTGGGAGCCCCCACTCCCCCGCTGCTCTTCCCTATGGGGATTCGAGAGTTTCCCAACGGCACGGCTAGGGGCAAGACTATTGCGATGTGAGTGCCGCCGTGGAAGTGGGGGAAGGCTTGCTTGGCTTGGCACCGGGAAGGAGGGCGGGAGGGGGCTGGCAGTGGAAGCAAGCAAGAAAAAAAGCGAAAGGGCACCTGCTTCTTGCAGCAGAGGCAGCTTACCGCTTGCCCGGTTTGTGCCGCTCGTGGGCTTTTGCCCCTCCCCCCGGGGAAGCCGGGGCTGTGCCTCGGCGCGCGCAACCCTTATCTCCGCTGCTCTGTGAGGGCCATGCACCGCTAGCAAAGTTTGCTGTCCTTCTTCCCCGGCTATCCTTCTTTTCTCCTCCTGCTGCCTGGGTTTCTTAGAAAGAAGAAGGGAAATGATTTTGGCGGGGAAGCACCTGAAGTTCTCCTGGAGCATTTCTTGCTAGCTTGGAAGGGAGCGAAGGTGGAAATCTCGCTCTTGCAGCATCTTTGCACGCCCCCTCCCCGCATTTTAAGAAAGAGATGAATGTCCTTTATGTGCGGATGTGGGTCTGCTAAAAAAGCGAGGCTTTTCCTTTGTTGAGTGCCCTCCTCAGTGCCCCTCCAGCAGCCCATTCCGTGTGTGTGTGTGTGAGTGAGTGTGTGTGTGCGTGCGCGCTTTTCTGACGTTATTAATACCTGGGATGCTCCAGAGCGTGTTTGTCTTTCTGACATCCTTTTTGCCTTTCCTTTCCTAGTGGCATGAGGAGATCTCCGGATGTCAGCCCCAGGAGGCTCTCAGACATCAGCCCTCAACTCCGGCAGCTCAAATACCTAGTGGTGGATGAGGCGATTAAAGAGGATTTCAAGTGGTCCCGATCTGTGGAAGACCTCACCAGTGGGCTCACTTCCATCGAGGAAAGGATTCTGCGGATTACGGGGTATTATGGCTATCAGCCCTGGGCTGCCAGCTACAAAAGTAAGTCCCTTGTTTATCCCTTTCTTGGCGTATGGAGAAACACCATTCTATACCCCCGCCCTCAACTTTCTGTCAGAAGCAGGAACCCCTCCTCTTAAGCTGCCGGGAGGGTGCAGGAAAAGGTTTTGGTTGTACTCCGGAATTAACCCTGTGCATCCCTTTCTACATGTCAGATTGTGACGATTGAATTTTCTAGTGTGCGTTATCAAAGTGGATCAGAGCTCAGCTCACCTTTGGCTCATTTGCTGCTACTCCTTTCCCAAGATTCTTAAATTGTGGCCAATTACTCCTGTTACTTCTCCTGTTCATCTTTCAGTCTGATGAGATTGATAGCGATTGGTGAAAAAAAGTGCCCTCTTTCTGTGCACATTTCTCTACTGTTTTGAGAAGGCTGTGGAAACATGAGGAGTTAAATACAAATGCGTACAAGACTTAATCGGCTGAACTTTCTGCCTGTTTAGAAAAAAATGATGATGATGATTATATAAACATATTCTTCATAATCAGGAAAAGGATTTCAGCTTAGTGGAGAAGCTTGGATCAGATGTGAATGTTGCAAAAGGTCATTGTGGCATATGGCTTTTTTTTTTTTTTTGAAAAGCTGTTACATTAAATGGTGATTGAAATTTGCTTTCTAATATTTGGAATTGATCTTTGATCATAATTTCATTCAGGAAAATGTCTTACAGTTGGATGATTTAATGAATTGTTTTCATCTTCTGCTAAATGGATATAATACATATTGTATTACTCTAAGTAAAAGTGGTGTCTTAGTGCTTCTGTGTTAATTACATTAATCTTAATACTAAAATATAGCTCTTTTCTGTTTTAATACCATGAGTGAAACAAAATGATCAGACTTATCTGTGAAGCAAGCTGCCTCGGTGCCTTGGAAACAAGGAGAAAGGCAAGAGATGTTTTAAAATAAATAAATTCTCATGCTTAGAGGCTAGTTAAATGCGTATTTTGTGAAATACAGTACATTATTTAAAGTAGATTCTTATAGGATTTTTTTAAACACTAGTTAAATATGTACATCAGTTACTGTGTCTCTAAACTACATTGGTCATGAATCATGTCTGCAAATTTCCAAAGTTTGTCAAGAACGTTTCTCTGATACCTCAGAGCTTTGATGGTTACCATATGGATAATTTATCACACATAGCATACAAGACAGAGGGTTTTCAATCTTGATACTCTTATTGTAGGAGATGCCAAACTCATCTGTCAGATTTTGTTTACCTGAATGGTGACATCATGCTTATTCAGAAGGAAGAATGTTTATTTTGCTCCTGTTTTCCATTTGCCCTATGACTAGTTCAGAAGAGGCCATGTCTCCAGGTGGTGAACTGAGATGCTATGTATTCAGTAATTGCCCAACTTCCTTGTGCAAGAGCTCATCCTTACAAACTCAGAAATATATTCATTCAGGTCTTCATTCAAATTAAATATCTGGATAAGAACTTGTTGAGCCCCATTGGGAACTGACCTATGAAGTGCCAGAAGGCTCTGCCATGGTATCCACATGACATCATTGGGAGAGCTTTGGAGTGAGGTGTCATTATTAGTATGCTGATGTAACCTAGCTCTGTTTTCTACCAAGATCCAGGAGCAGTTTCTCCTTGAGCAGCACCTGGCATCTATTATGGACTGGATAAGGATTGCAATAGAATATAGAAAATGTATACATGATGATAGTTGGGGTCCTTGGAGAAGCAACAGCAAGCATTGCCTTTAGTTGAGCAGGTATGCAGTCTAGGGTTCTTTAGTGCTCGCCCAATTCTAAGCAACTTTCCAGCACTGATGCAGCTGTGCCCATGGGACGCGCTCTGCATTCTGTGGTGGGGGAGCAGTCACGGAGGCCTCCTCAAGGTAGGGGAACACCTCTGGGCTGCATTGTGGCTGCATCAGCGCTGGAAAGTTGCTTAGGATTAGGCTGGAAATTGGATTTCTAGCAGAGGGAAGCAGTAACCAGGACAAAATTCTACCTTCTTCCTCTGATGAGGTAGCTAGAGATCTGACAACTATCGTCTATGCATTTGGAACATTAAAGATTAACTACCATACTGTGCTGCATGGGGTGGGGGAGGGACAACCCCATGAAAAGAATCTAGAAACTATGGGTGGTTTTTTTTTTAAATGAATGAATGGAAAAATCACACCACTTTGGTCTATTTTTTCATTTGTTTTGAGATGAATATAGACAGACCCTGGATTGTATGCTGTTTATTCTGTTTGGGATCCCATTCTATTATGGGATGAGGCTATCTTGTAGCACTGTAGAGCTGTGGGTTTCTTTTTCTTATATTTTTTAATATTTAAAAATGGAAAAGAGCATCACTGCTCCTCTGGGTAGTGGCTTCTTGTGGCAGCCACCCAACAGAGCTCTGCTGCTTCTTTTCAACTTTAAATGGTAAAAACACAGGGGAAAAAGTGAACTGTTCTGCCAAGTTACCAGATAAGACCCTAGTCCTGGAGGTGAATGAGGAATGAAAAATATCCACCATTCAACATAAAACAAATGGCAGTGTTAACAAAACAATAATAAAAGAAGTGAAATTGCTGTCAACAAAAATGAATGCAGCAACTAAACAAAACAAAAGTTTATATGCCCCTTTTGGAAACTTCAGCTAGCACAGACATGCAGATACTCCTCCCTTTGTTTTCCTAGATTAGAACAATGGGAATATATAGGACCTGTGTGTCTGCAGTGGCATTGGTTGACTGTATTTTTGTTTTAGTTGTTAGCCACCTTGAGCATTTTGATGTAAAGGGAGGGGTAGGAGAAGCCGCCCACGCTTGCTGCTAAGGGTCGCTGGCCCTGACACACACACACACACACACACACACACACACACACACACACACACACACGGTGGCTTTGTCTCCTGAGCCTGTTGGGAGTTTCTGGTTCTAACTAGTGCAAATGTGAAGGTCTGGAGCATCTTCAGAGGTTCTGACTAGAAAGCGCTGTACCAAAACGCCCAGTGATTTTGCGTTTTAACCAATCGGAACTAGTATCCAAATATGCTTTGGAGCTTTGCTTTCTGACTGGTTAGAACAGGAATCTCCTGAGACACTTTGAAGTTTCTGGTTTTTACTAGTCGGAACACGTAAAGATTCCTGGTTTTGATGGTAACGTGTGTGTGTGTGTGTGTGTGTGTGTGTGTGTGTGTGTGTGTGTGTGTGTGTGAGAGAGAGAGAGAGAGAGAGAGAGAGAGAGAGAGAGAGAGAGAGAGAGAGGAGAGCTTCTTTCCCTTCCCTTCTTTCCAGGATCCTGCCTGTCCAATAAGATCTTCAGAAGAGACTGCGCTCCAGGTGCCATCTGTTTTTTCTTGTTATGTCTATGTCCGCATGGAACATAAGGCTCAATCCTACCCATGAGACATGCCAGTGATGTTGCTGGGCTGGCTACTGCAGCGGGATGTGGCGAAGGCTCCATTGTCTCCTGTTCTCTCCCTCCCTTGCTGGCCGGGCTTAGGATATGATGGATGTTGTGCTGGTGTCTGTGCAACGTCAACGTGGTGTGCTCATAGGATTGAGCCTAAAGTCTCTTTGATGGAGGCCCTATATTATAAAACTCTATCCTGAAAAAGGCTGCCTTAATTGTTGATCTTTAGAAGACAGTGGTAATATTGTCTTTTAAATAAAGCTTTTAGCCAGTTCACATTTGCAATCGTGTGCGCGTGTGCGCATATATTCTGGATGTATTTAGGCTTACCATATCCAAAGGGGGACAGGGTGCCTACACCTTTAACCATTGTAAAAAGAGGGAATTTGGGCAGGTGCAGCTTGTTGTACCCTTCCATTATGAGCTGCACCTGCCCAAATTCCCTCTTTTCACAATGGTTAAAGGTGTAGGCACCCTGTCCCCCTTTGGATATGGTAAGCCTAGATGTATTCATTTCAGTTTGTATATTGTGAGCTTCCTTTGGTCATGTTTTAAAAACAGGCTAGACATATTTAATAGAGAAAAATGTATTTTAATTCAAGTTTAAATGCACCATTTTCTGTTAGACCCTACAACAATGATATCCACAACTTCAAGAAAAGCTGTCACAATAGTCAAAGAAGTGGGTTCTTGAAGTCACGAGTGAAAGTGCCATTAGAAGTCTGAAATACATCCACTGCCAACTATTTTATTTGTATTTCATGCATTCTGTACTTCACTATAATGATTTAAAAGTCACTGAACCTTGAGGTTCAAATACATTTGACCTTGACATTCATTCAAGAGGATAATTGCTTATGTAAGTAAAGGTAAAGGTGACCCCTGACAATTAAGTCCAGTCGTGTCCGACTCTAGGGTGTGGTGCTCATCCCCATTTCAAAGCCGAAGAGCCAGCGTTGTGGCCGGCATGACTCTCCTTGCCGCAGCGCGTAGCATGCGGCTGGAACACGTAGCGCTGTTTACCTTCCCGCAAGCGGTACCTATTTATCTACTCGCATTGACATGCTTTGGAACTGCTAGGTTAGCAGGAGCTGGCCAAGCAACGAGTGCTCACCCCGTCGCGGGAATTGAACTGCCGACCTTTCGATCGACAGCTTATGGTTCAGCGGTTTAACCCGCTGCGCCACCCGCTGGCCGGTGATACTGCATGTTAATTAATAAATTTTCTGATGTGCTGACCCTGTGACAGCAAAGACACTTTATAGTAGTAAAAAAGAAAGATGTTCAGTGCATGCTGTGCAAGGTTTTACAGTTGTTCATAAAACATCTGCAGTTCATTAAAATCTTACTGAAAGATGCCAGAGAGAATATACCTTCTTGTGCAAAGTGTTGGTACTTTTTGCTTTGTTAGCAAAAACTGGCTTGCTTATTCTTCTGTGGTAGTTTACTGCCTCGCAGGCTTTGTTCTGTCAGCCCTTAAAATGAATGGTACCTAGTCTTATGAATAGTCCTATTGCCTATTAAGAGGAAAATCTTTATTGGTGTTTCTGCAGGATTGGACCTTGTGGAAAGCCAGCTTCTGAGCGGGATATTAATGCTCCTTTCTGACATGATGACTAATAGTCCAATTGACCTCATGTTGAGCTGCTGTGGATAGCCTGACCGAAATAGGAAAGGTTATATGTCAGTGGCTCAATTATAACCTGTTTGCTGGGATTCAAAATGTGTCTTTGAAAGCTAATTGCAACCCAAATGTAATGTGCAATGTGAATTTCCCACATTTTAGTTGGAATGTAATTTATCCTGTAGATCTGATGTCATGGAAGCCCAAAGAACTAGCAAAGTTTCTGGATTCATTTCAAAATATAGTCATTTTTTGGGAATTCAGTGGTTTGCAAATGTTGAATCATATTGTTGGAATACATTATTATTATTATTATTATTATTATTATTATTATTATTATTATTAACAACAGTATTTATATACCGCTTTTCAACAAAAAGTTCACAAAGCAGTTTACAGACAAAATCAAATGATTAAATGGCTCCCTGTCCCCAAAGGGCTCACAATCTAAAAAAGATGCAGAAGACCACCAGCAAACAGCCACCAGAAAAGACACTGTGCTGGGGTGAAAGGGGATAAGTTACTCTCCCCCTGCTAAATATAAGAGGAGCACCAATTGAAAAAGTGCCTCTTGCCCAGTTAGCAGGGGTGACAGAAGTGGAATACATCATGTCACTCTGTTATATCTGAAACATACTTTGCCACTGTGTGTTTCAGATGTCATTTTTGAGATAAATTATTGATATTATCAAGCTATTTATCTCTTGTGTCATGTTTAATTTTGTCCATTTCTCTTTACTGTGATAATATTTGGAAAATTACATCAAGACCATTTGAAAAGTCTCAAGGAATTGCTCTGGCTATCAATAGGAAGACTTTTGAAGTCAGAACATTTGAAACAATTCTGTTTATGAGAATTTCAGATACCAACCTGTCCCATGTCCTTTGGAAACAATGGAAAAATGACCTCCACTTAATTGCAACCTGTAATTGTGGTGCACAAATTAGAAGTGGAAAAAACAAAGTTATTCACTTTTCTGATATACAATATAAGGACATCCTGTTTCAAAATGGGTGGGGCAGAATATAAGGCAGGTGAGTTAGAAGGTTTGGAAGCAGTGCAAGTGACCACTGAGTGGCCTGTTTGGATCCATTGGGGTGGGATCAGCTATAAACCAGAACAGATATAAATGTGGCATATTAAATTGCCAGCTTCTTTTGACATTGGCTTGGGGGCTCTGACGGATTCCATTTGTGAGCTTAAGTGGCACCATATGTGATTGTTGTTTATATGGGTCTAAGCCAGCGGTTCTCAACCTGTGGTCCGCGTACCCCCAGGGGTACGCAGACCACAGGTTGGGGGTACGCGGGATGGTCCCTGTTATCAGCTGATAAGGGGGAGTGCAAAAACAGGGAAATTGCCGACGGTTGCTTCCCTTACCTTGAATCCCGGCCGCCTCCATCTTGAATATCGCGAAAATCTCGCAAGATTCAAGATGGCGGCAGCCAAATCTCGTAAGGGCACATGAGGCAGTCTCAAGATTGAGGCGGCGGAGATTCAAGGTAAGGTAAGCTAGCGCTGGCAATTTCCCCATTTTTCCAGGGCTGCGGCGCGGCCGGGTGGGTTCCCCCACTCGCGCCGCAACCCTCCTGCACATATGTACTTGGAAGTAGGAATAATTAAAATCAATTAGACTTCCAGGTTAAAATGTTCAAAATTGTGGTGCTAAACTAATAATGATTACATGATTAAATTTGTGTTTAATAGCTATTTTATGTAACTTTAGTGTTTCCTCTATTTTATATGTACGCAGTACATTCATTTGTTAAGCTGTCCAAGCAAGTAAACCAGAAAATGATGTGAAACATTGCTAACGTGATCACACATTAATACCTTGTAGACACTTATTTGCTTATGAAAATGTTTGTGCAGGATTTATTCCACTCTAAAGCTACTGTTTTACTTGTAGTTAGTAATTGTTTATCAAGTTGTTTTAAACAATAACCCATACAAGAGGGTCAAGTAATATGACAGATTCCTCTCTAGCACCTGGGGCTGGGAGCCAAACAGCATGATTTTCCATACCCCACCTGTTAGAACTTAGAAAGTTGTATGTGGGCCAGCTGTTACTGATCTTTCTGAAAGTGTGATAATTTCAGGGTTTGCAGAAGTAAAAAAGCTAATGTTTTGGTATGCTGTTGAATGCACTGCAGTGTCATTGAGGACCTTTCAGATAGCAGGAAAAACACAGGTACCTTCTTTTCCATTAAAGTTCTGTCATTCCCCCCCCCCCATAAAATTGTTCAACTGGTTTAGCCCATAAACTTAAAAAGCCTTCATTTCAGTATCTCTTTGAGTGTGTCATAAACATTTTGCTCAGTTGTATTAATGGTCCAGTCCTAAAGCTTGTTATGCAAGCAAATGCTTATTTAGCATGAGGCATGGCAGTTGCAGGTCCAATGTAATGGCACAAATTCTATTTGCAATAAGGTATTAAGGGTGCAGAGGCTAGGAAATAGGATGTCTGTGAGAGCAGGGAAAAGGAGACCACCTGCTCTTCGCCCTCACTTGTCACTTGATGATAGTGATCATCACACATCATTGGCCATTGGCTTCCAATGCTTCCCACGAAGAACTGGCAATCTGAGCCTTCACATATAAGTTTAATATTTGCTCCTCAGTGTGACTGGCCTGTGTTGGGGATGGGGGATGCTGAGTCATTGGATGGTCCAGAAAGAACAGTAGAGGGCTTTGAGCTGCCATGCAGTAGCCTGGAGTGTTCTGACCTGGCGGAGGCATTATGAATGGGTGATATGAGAAACTTCTGCATACGTAAGTCACCATGCAGAATGTTGAATCATGGCCTTAGAATAGATCATATAGTAGCATTCGTGTTATATCATGCAGTAATACATTTTTCCCCTTTATGGTCTAAAAGTTCTCCCCTTTTAAAACTTTTGAAGTGTGGCATGAGTTGCAGTTCACATCTTTCCTCTCCCTGTGCAAAAAGGTCACGTGTGAAAACAATTAATAATGAATTTGATACATCCATAAAATTTTGATTTTGTGCAGCCATCACACAGTCTTTGGGAAGTGGAGCAATGCTCAAAGCCAATTCATTTTTTAAAACTAGGAGTTGAAAGTTCAGTGTTCCAAACAAACCATCTCTAGGGTTTATTTACGGCACAGTCCTACTGAATGCTAGCACTGGGGCAGCGTGTGCTGTGCTGGTGCTAGCTGTGGCAAATGTGCCATGAGAACATGCCAGAGGCCCGGGCCAGTGCAAAGGCCTGCACCAGCCCATGTGCGCCTGTGCTCTGCGGGATGCGATCCGAAGCAGGGAGGCCAGCACGGGGGGGGGGGGGGCGGCAGAACGGGGTGGGGGGAAGGTGGGGAGGAGGTATAATGGGGCAGGGGGGTGACAGAAGCAGGGTGTGTGGAGGGGGCGGGATTGGCAGCAGTGGCACACGCAGAATCCTATCCCCCTTCCCAGGTCTGCTTTTCTGACATGGGGCCTCTTGGACATGCGCCAGCTAACTAGCTGGTGCTGATCCAAGGAGATCCTTTGCGGGTGCTGGGACTTTACCCAGGGTAAGGGAACAAAAGTTACCTTCCCTCAAGGAGACCTCCCATCTCCCACTTTCTGCACGGAATACAGCGTTGCCTGCACTGGCCTCACATCACTGCGCAGAAAGTTAAGTTGGATTGGGCTACCTGTCATTTTTGTATCCCTTGAATCAAGATTTTACTTTGATTAAAACAATGTATCTTTGGACTCTTCCTGTACCATACTTTACATTTGATTCTAATTACACCAAGTATTGCACAACAGTAATAAAGACTATAAAGCAGGGTACAGCACCAAGGGTAAAAAAAAAATCTACTGTATGATAGTGTGTTGTATTGTATTCATGGGGAAATAGTAGGATAGGCAAGATCTGAAATAGGATAAGAAAGATCTGTTATAATGACTCAAAGAAGAGTACCACAGTAATTTGTGCAGAGTGCTCGACTTGGTCCCTATGGTTCTAGCATCCCTATTACTCCTGTTGTTGTCCTTCCACCACTTTTCCAAATTTCCCTTGAGATGAATTAATTGACTTGTTAAAAACTTCTTCATTCCCCAACCTTCTGCAAGAGAATACAGAAGAGATATACAGTAGGAAGAAGACTCGAATGCTGGTTTAGTAGCACATGTCTTACTTAATACCTTCTAGAAGAGAGTGTTATCCCAACTATTCCATTACATTTCCTTGTTTCAACTAGTTCAATTTAATGCAGTTTGCCGAAACAATCTTGGAATGAAAAAGGGAAAAGGGGAGCTGAATAAAGCAGTGGCTTCTCAGTGTACCAAGATCTCCATGAGAGCATTTATGAGTCCTTGAGGGCCAAACTAGGTGTATTGAGATCAGTGATGTAGTGATGCACCGCTGCTGCAACCCCCCCCTACCCGTGATGTCACTACCCCAGCCCCAGTAGTGACGTCACCCGGCGGCGTTACGGCCGCGAAAACGCCCCCCCCCCCCGATGGGAATGATGCTGGGAAAAGATCGGTAGGAGCCTGGGCAGGCAGGTGGGCAAAACGTTTGCGGTGCTGCAAGCCGTGCAGCTGTTTTTTGGCCACTGAATTGCCGCTACCGTGGCGCACTTGTCACCTCCCTGGGTGCCGCCTGGGGGCCCACTGCCCCATCGCTTCCTCCACCACTGTTTGAGATACATGCATGAATATATCTCTATTGTCATTTTTGTGTGCTGAAAGTGTCAGAGATCAAAAGCTAAACCCAAAAGCTAAACTGGCCTACCTCGCAAGAAGGAAGGACCAAGGAAGGTGATCAGGCTTCCTGAATCCTTACCTCTGAGTCAGAATGTTATTCCTCTCTCGGGAAGAGACAGCTCCAGCCAGAGAAATCCAAAGGAACATCATTACATTATGTTAGAATAATAGCTCTATATGGCTTTCTGGTCCCTAATATATGCATACACACATTATGGCAAGCGCTCACCCTCAGGGCCAACCCTTAAAGCCTGTTGCTCAGTCTGGATGCAGGAAGAAGAAGAGTGCAGATGATGCAGAAGCCGAGGATCCAGGAGAAGAAGCTCTCCTCTGGGTTCCATCGTTTATCTCTCTGGCTGGGTGAGGGAGAGGGCTGCTTGGTCTTCCCATGGACCAGGCTCTATCCTCAGGACCCCTCCTACTCTCACCTCCCATCACCTAGTCTGGGGTCACCTTGCATTGAAATTTTCCACTTTTCCCTAACATCTGGCTCTGAATGGTAACAAGACAGATCCTTATCAAAAATCAAAAACACCACAGCCCTGATCCAGATTGTCCCACCCAAATTGCTGTTAACCACAAAGGAGACGGCTAAAATAGTCAAAATTTTCCCAGTTATATATTTCTATTTTCTTGTTTTTTTTATTCTACCTGTGAATGGAGACATAAAAATGATACATTGTTTAAAAAAAGTTTCTTTTAAAAAATGATCTGTATAGTGAATTGCATCTCCTGAAGAAGTAGATTCTCTTTCTATTCTTTTGCAATTTCTGATCCGCTTGATCAGTTTTGAGAAAAAAAGGTTATATTGTTAATAATAATAATTAGATTGAGATAGGATCTCTTAATGATTCTGTTAAACTGCTTGAAGGATTCTGATGAATCTCCATATTGGAGTCTCATTGAAAATCTGTTTGTTGCTGTGAAGATTGTTGTTGCAAAATGGTAGAAGTCTAATGGCCCATTGCAAATAGTGGAAATTTCTCAGTAGTGGAAATGGATGAGCTAACTGGGTTTATAGTCTGGTATGAAATTTGGAATAATGAGGAGCTGTTGCAAAAGGGACTCTTTTGGTTGCTTATTGGAATAATTACCGCAATTATCCCTAATTGGATAATCAATTTTTCTGTTGTAACCTTTTTTTGTATAAAAATGTTAGTTTTAGATTTTTTTAAAATCTGCTGTACTGTATTATAATTGACTCCAAAATGCTTGTTCTTACAACTTCTAGGGAGAAATAAATGTGATTGCAGTTTTTATATGAAATATTGAGTTGGGTAATTAATATTAGAACTTTGCTATAATATCAGTGTTTTGAAAAAGCCTGAAGATGTCTTTCAGCAGGAGGCTTACCTAGTTCTACAGCTAACTTTTCTCTTTATAAAAATGTTTAGAGAAACAGCCATAATGAGTGTAATGATTTAGGACGGTCTACAAGCAGCCGGCCACACAGGGGATCACAGGCTGAGGAAGAAGACTGCAGTGCTGGTGTGAGTGATGCTATAACTCAGCTCTGTTAGTGCTGTTGTGCTGGCAGCTGCTCTCAAGATGATGCAGCTGTGTAGGGCAAGGGCTCAAAAAGGCTCTGGTGAGGATGAGGCAGCACCATGGGTAGCCCTGCATTGGTAGCGCTGTAATCCTATGAATGTTTACCCAAAAATCAGATCCAGTGTGTCCAGTAGGATTTTTTTCTCTCTAGTAAGTGTGTTTAGGATTGCAGCCTGAAGCAGAGAGCCTTTTAAGACCGAACGAAAGCTGCTTAACTTTGTATCTAGCTTTCACAAGAACATAAGAAGAGCCCTGCTGGATCGGGCCAAAGACCCATCTAGTCCAGCTTCCTGTATCTCACAGTGGCCCATCAGATGCCTCAGGGAGCACACAAGACAAGATACCTGAATCCTGTTGCCACTTTCTTCCATCTGGCATTCAGAGATAGGCTACCTGTAAAACCAGGAGGTTGCATATAGTCATCATGGCTGGATTTCAAGACATAACCCACTGTAAACCAACCGTTCCTTATGGGGTTACTCCTACCTACGCCAGCTCTGTCATTGACATAGTATTTTTCCAGCATCTGGAGCATATCAGGGCTATGGCGAACATTGACCTCATCCCTTCCACATCCTCCCATGTTACACCCCAGTCTCTCCCCTGTTTTGACCTCTCCCCCAGCAGAAGATGTGCTGGCGTCCAAGTGACATCTGAGCAACGTCAGCATAGCTTTTTTTCCAGCATTGTGCCAATGTTGTGTCCATTGGCAGGCAGACTTCTGCGCCGGGGGGGGGGGGGGCTGTCCTTGCACTACCATACATAGGAATAAACTGGCGAATCTGGACTCCTGGAGTATAGAATTGGGCTGCTAGAACATTCTTAACTTCCCTGTATCAAAGAGAAAATATAAATAAGTGTAGGTGCACTAGAATTCGAATGAATTTTAAGGTGAATTAGGATTCTGATCTGCATCTTTTCGCATGCCTGTTTATGTGCTCTCTCACTCTCTCTGCCTGTACTATCCATTGAACACTTGTTCCTAAGGCAACTGTAACCAATTACTCCTATCCTGAATACCATAAAGATATCTTGAACTTTGTCACAGAAGATCTCTCTTCTGAATGTGGAATAATTTACATCTTTTAATGGATGTGCAAGGTAAGTTTCCTTTTATCTTGCTACATTCACCAGGTAATAATTTCAATTTTGCTTTTAGGAGTGGTATACACCAGCTTCTGCAAAAGGAAAGAAAAATGCTACTATCCTATCCCAGTGAGGCTGGGCCTGAGCTACACTGGGCCTGTCTTTAGTCACTTTCTTAATAAAAGGACCTTGTTGGACCACCATTCAACTCTGTGTATCAATACATAATGGGAAAAATAACGTGTTATTTCTGAGATCATTGCTACACAGCCCAATCCTGTGTAAGCTATGACAGCCGGCCTAAAGGGCTGGCCACCGTATCCTATCCAGGTCCCGGGCTGTCCCAGGGCAGCCCGGGTGCACCTCAAGGGAAGGGGACGATCCTCCCCTTCCCCAGGTGTAATTGGCTTGAGGCCCAGTGGGCATACTCGAATGTACACCAGCTCTGGAGCTGGCATACATTCGAGACCTCCATGTAAGGCCGGGCTGGGCCTGGAGAGGGCTTTGGATATTGGTGGATCTCGCCGCCGATATCCCCGCCCTCCCTCTGCCTGGTGTGGCCAATGGCTGCCCTCCCTCACCGCCTGATCTGCCCTCCCCCCACACCTGCACCGGCCAGTTCAAGACCTACCTTGCCCAGCAGGCAAGGGGACTGTCCACTGGGGAGAGAGAGGGCCTCTGGCCTCTGCTCCAGCGGCCCTTATTCTCTGGGTGCCGTAAAGCGCGTGCTCCCCCGGGCGCTCAGTTATACTGGATTGCGCTGACAATCTCCTAACTGGCATACTCACAGTGGGCATCTGGTTTCAGTGATCAAACAATAGTTTCTTTTTACATGACTTTAAAAATGTGTTAAATAGAGGAGGCAAATGACATTTAATTAATACATTACTAAAAGCATTAAATATTAAACAGGCTAAAACCAGTCAGCGAAGAGTCCATGACTGTTTATTGGGGAATGAGAAGCTCAAGGGTAAACACAGAGGTTAATGAGGATGTCAGATGTTGTAGATTAAAATCAAAATGGGAACAAGTGCAAAAAAATATGGTGTTAAATGCAATTCTTTTGTCTCTATTTTATCAATAATGTACAGTACAGTATGGGTCTACTCTGTACAGCATTCAGAGTTAGATCAGAATAGAGATTAACGACCCAATCCTCTCTAGACTTGAGAGAAGTCTAGTCTCTGCTCTGCCGGTCTTGGGTGACACAAACCTGCTGTAAGGCATGTTTGCATCACCTGGTGAGGAGGTGCTGCTGGCGCAGAGGCTGGCACCACACTCCCCACCCCATATCCAGAGGAGTGCCCGCCAGGGAAAGTAAGTTCCCCGCCAGGAGGTGGAGGGGCAGGGGAGGACGTTCTGGAAGCGTTCTGGGTGGGGGTGGGGTGGGCAGATTGGGCTTGGGAGGGGGTGAGTTCAGCAGAGCAGGCCTCCGCCATATCTTATCCTCCCTCCCAGGCCCATTTCTCCCGACACTGTCCTCCTGGACTTACACCAGCTAAATAGGGAATTGAGGAGACCTGTTCGGAGGCTGGGGCTTTACCCAGGGTAAGGGAACAAACATTCCCTTCCCCCGTGGCGACCCTTCAGCCACCTGCTTTGTGCCCTGGATGTGGTGCAAGGCTGCACTGGCCTCGCTTCATCGCAGGGCACAAAGTTAGAATAGAATAGAACCCTATGACTCAATCGCATACAAGTCCTGATCTTACTTTCTCCTGGTCAAATTTGCAGTTTCTGCAGAAGCAAATAACTGTAACAGTGGTGTGAATCCACTCCTCATGTTACCTTGGTGATGTGGAAGGTGCAGTAGCACCACCACTCCTTCCCATTCTTCCTCTGCCTAACTTGGAATCACTTTAGACCAGTGCTTCTCAAACTATCTGATGGGGTGGACCAGCAATTTTTTTCTCAATGTGCCATGGACCAGTACCATATCCATGTCCTATTATTACTACTGTTTCTTTCTTTCCTGGAAATTCACTGTGGACTGGCATCCGATGGCTCCCTGACCAGCACCAGTCTGCGGACCACCGCTTTGAGTAACAATGATGTAGACTACTCCAAAAACTATCTCAGTTTTTCAAGGCTTGAAAGTGACATCGTGGGGAGGAGTGACATCATGAACACTTCTCACATGATCTAGGGCTTCTCATATTACCCAGCGGTATAGGAAGGAGTGGTGCTGCTGCGGCCCTGTGATGACCCCTGCCCCGAGGGCTTGTCCCAGAAGGTAAGGCCCACAACTTAGGGGTTGGAGTGTGAGGCCTCAGGGACCCAAAAACGTGACAACAGATAACCAGTTTGATACTACTGAGACTCCTTTATTGGCACTTTGTGCCACCAAGTTCTGAGTCCCCTGGCGATGGCCAGACTCAGAGGTCAGGGATGCTCTGTTGGTCTTCACCTCATCAGACTGACCCTTGTCAGAACCCGTGAGCTGGGTAAGCTGGTGGGGCAGCAGGGTGCTGCTTGGGCAGGCTCGCCTGAAGGGATTAACCTGGTGCTGGTCTGGACGCCCGAAGCAGCTCTCTCGCTTTTCCCCACTAAGGGGGCCTGTCGCCGGGATGTCCCCTGCCTGGGGGGGGGGTTATCTTGGCCTAATGTTCCCAGGGGCCCCAGAGGGGCAGCTTCTTCTCTACCTCCCCCTGACCTTCCTCTCATCCTGCCTCTTTCTCTAGTCCCTTTCCCCACTCTCGTTCCTTCTCCTGCTTCACGTTGTTCCCTCCTAGGTTCCCCCTCCTCCTTCTTGCTGTTCCTTCTGTCTCCTTTCTTCCTGGCAACTCTGCCTGTATCGTTCTCCTCCCTTTCCATGTCCCTGGTTTCTTTCCCTCACTGTTCATCATCCTGCCCTCTCTCCTTCTTGGTCTCGCTCCCCCTGTTCTGCCCTGCACCTGCCTTTGAACCCGCTTGCTGCAGCACCTTGCTGCAGCTTCTCCCTCATCTAGTGGCCACCAGCTGTGTGACTGACAGCCCCCGTCTCTCCAAGTTCTGGTGCCGAGTGATGATGTTGCCACCAGCTTTGTAAGGGCTGGGCCCTTTGGGGGCCGTTTGGAGGCTTGTGTAGGGAGGCAGGCCCACAGGCACACCTCCCTTGTGTAGGGAGGCAGACCCACTTTGTCAAGATAATGTAAGAAACAGTGTAACAAATTCTGTAGTGCAATAACATGGTTTGTCATTACATCTGAACTGGGCCAAAATGTCCTGATACAAGTTTTGATGATATAGCGATCTTAATCTTTTGAATTGTAACGTGAAGTTAAAAAGCCTTTGTTCCACTCAGTAGGTCATTTGCCATTAATAATATTAGCACAAGCAATGCCATGTCATGTAGTGAAAAACCATATCTGACATGGGAAAGCCATGAGTGGATCTCCCAGTGTTTTAGCCTTAAAGCAATTATGGAGTAGGTACTCCAGTCTTGATTTAAGCAGCAGTGCTTTCCTCCCATGTCACTTTCCTGATCTAAATGCCATCCTGCCAGGGAAAAATGCAGGCATGATAACTGCATCCTTCTCTGCTGCAAAGTTATAGGAGCCTCAGTAGATATTTAGCTGAAGAAAACAACATGGAAAGAAATGCTTAAACCCCACCCCTGTACCTCTGCTCCAGTCAAAATAGGAGGTCCCCATGTCTACTTTAACATTGCAAAGTTGGGAGATGGAAACACGGATCTCCTGCATCGCATATAGTTTGGCCCTTGATTGGATAGGCTTTTGTATACGTGTGAGAACATTTTGTAATCATGGCCCCCACGAAGAATTGACTGATTTCTCTTTCGTATCCTAATTGCTACTTTATTGCCAAGGTGGGGAAAAAATCTGGTAAGCTGTGCACAGCAGCTTCCTTGTACATAGTATAGTTTCCTTCCCCTGTCTAGTTGCTTAAAATTAGACTTTTTTTCTTGTAGTCCCAGCAGTGAAGCATTTAAGTTCAACATCCTTTTTTTTTTTTTCAAAACACATGCAACTGTTATTCTTGACTACAGTTTTAGAGGAAAAATAAAAAACAAATAAATGTGATGGAAAGGTCCACACACTATTTTTTTTAAAACTTTCTTCCTCTCTTTCCACCTTGGAAATCTCTCATTTTTTGAGCGGATGGAAAACAAAACAGCAATACATAGTTGGTAACAAATAAGTGGACATGCACTGCATGTTTTAAAAGTTGAGAAGGTCATGTTTCCAGCCAGGTCAGGCTGAACCCTTTTGAGATGGTAACATTAGTACAGTATGATGCTTTTCTGTTTTTGTTTTTGACAAAGAGTTAATTTCAAAGAAACAGATCCAGAAGGTCAAGGGGATGCCAGTACAGATTATAAAGATGTATTTACCCAAATCACTGAAGACTTGATAGATGTATGAATCAGAATATCAGACCTTCAGAAATAAAAACTAAAGAGAGCCTATTTTGTGTCACAAAATTCCAATACTTATAGCAGAAGCTGACAAGCACAAGCTCAAGATGCCAAACAAAACTGTTGCAGCACAAAATGTTGTGTTTTTTTTATTTTTGGACTGTGGCAGCCTTTGGCTGTGAGCAATGCAGTTAGTATCATGTTGTACCTTGGAAATGCCAGTCAGACATCTGAGAAAGTTTCAGATGCTGTGACTACATCAAGAGGCAGAGTCAACAGAAAGTGTTTTCTGAGTGGGTGTATGGAGGGGAGCCATTCTGGAGAATGACAGCAGATGCTTCAAATGTAGGGTCACCTAGCAGCCATTTTGAATAGTTGTAGTAAGAGTGGCAGACAGTGATTGTAAACACTTGTTTGTTCCACACTTTAGTCTCCTTTCTTTGGTGTCATTTTACAAAGTTTGCAGCACCGAATATTATACAGTACAAAAAAGTCCATCAGTTACCATATAGCTCTCTCAATTGCAGCCTCTGTATGTTATACAGTATTTTGAGTGTGCTGTATTCAGAGGTTTTTGACTTGGTTCATGGTGTGCTGTGCAGAATATTGGTAGTCATTTTATGTGCATTCTGTTTTTTTTTTTTTTAATAGTCTGCAGCAAAGGAAGACAGAAATCCTTGACTTGTATACTATGCACAGGTAGAGTGGCCAGCTCTCCAGTACCGGCCTGGTATCACCAGGTATCAGCCTCAAACTCCAGGTGACTACTGAGAACAATCTTGGAGATTTTAACAGGGCCACTAAGAATATCCTACATTGCATCATGTTAAAAACAAAACCTCCAGAAATAGCGTCAGTCAGAGTTGGCAACCCTTTGCTTAGGCGTAGTGCAGAGGTTCCCTAAATCCTGGGAAGGCCTTACGCTGCTCTAAGTAGCAGCGGGGCCTTCCCAGGAGTGGCGATGACACGCCTGGGATGGCGCCGCCGCCGCCACCGCTGCGCCCGGGATCGCCGTTTTTACCTTCATTGGTGGGCAGTGGGTGTCCCTCGAGGGTTGCGGGGAGACGGCGGACCCCTCCGCAGGCCTCCCCAAGCGTCGGAGCAGGGCTCCAACGCGATCGCAACTGACTTCCGGTTTTACGTGAAACCGGAAGTCAGTTGCGATCGCGTTGGAGCGCTGCTCCGACGCTTGGGGAGGCCTGCAGAGGGGTCCGCAGGCTCCCTGCAACCCCCGAGGGACACTCACTGCCCACCAATGAAGGTAAAAACGGCGATCCCGGGCGCAGCGGTGGCGGCGGCGGCGCGATCCCAGGCACGCCGTTGTAGTCACCGCGGGTTGCCATGCCCCTTAAGGGCATAGCAACCCTTTCTTCCCGGCTGGGGCGTCGCGACGCCCCAGTTAGGGAACCACTGGCGTAGTGTGTTAACTCTTTAAAAGATTATTGCTTTTTGATAATTTTAGGACTACTTCTATATGACTGTTTTGTACCACCTGTAAAGTCAAGAGCAAAAAATCTAAAACAAAGATCAATGCTGTGCAAAAGATTATCAGAATTTGCACTTTTTACACTGCTAGTCTATGCATGTCTACTCAGAAGTAAGTTTCATTGTATCCAGTACAGTTTACTCCCAGGAAAGTGTATACAGGATTTCAGCTTTATGGTGTGATATGTGCTGAGTTGGGCAGGGGAGAAAAGGATTGCTTGACATCAGACTTGTCTTCTTATGAAAATGACATGAAAGCACAAAGAGATTTCACAATGTAATTTTAAAAGCCTGGCTAGCTTTTTATTCACAGCAACCAGCTCCACAGAAATGGAGATGATCATATATCTTTAGAATTATAAGAACCAACTTTTCAAATATTACAATTGGAGACTTCTGTACTACTCCTAGTTTCAGAAACAGTGTCCTTCAGCAGATTGTATTTGTAGCAAAATCACAAACTCTTAAATTCCTAGGTCAAAATCAAGCTGATTTTCATGTGTTGAACAAAAATGCATTATATGAATTTAATTTCATGTTAACAAGACAGACCAGTTTTTGTTGTAACAAACAAGAGAGAGGTGGGACCTCATGGGTGCGGAAAAACTAGTGCATACATTTAAAGATTGTTTAAAAAATCCAACATTCATATAATTTGAGCAACATTCATATAATTTGAGCTATGTTCTTCAGGGAAATTTAAAAACAGTGAAAAGATATTCAAAACACATTCTGAACTTTTTTTCCCATCTCTTGATAAAAAAGGTGGGCCCCCATATCCGCTGGGGATATGTTCCAGGCCCCTCCGTGGATACTTGAAACCATGGATAAGAGCGAACACCGCCTCCATGGTTTCCTGAGGGCCCCCCACCCTGCCTCCCCTGCATGCAGGCATGCTTGCCCCCCTCCAGCTCTTATTTTTCTTTCAGCAAGCTTTGTTTCTTCCTTAAAACAAACAGAGAAGCAGCTTCCATTGCAGGCAAGTAGAATGAGACTAAGTCCTAGAGAGGCTCTGCAAGGTTTCTGTTTACTAGAGAGGCTCTGCAAGGTTAACAGAAACCTTGCAGAGCCTCTCTAGGACTTAGTCTTGTTCTACTTGCCTGTAATAAGCAGCCAGAGGCTGCTTCTCCTGTTTCTTTAAGGAAGAAACAAAGCTTACTGGGAAAAAAGTAAAAGCCTGGGGGGGGTCCCCACGATCCGTGGATAACTGAATCCGTGGATAGCGAATCAGTGGATATGGGGGCCCACCTGTATCTCAATAAAAATTCTTTTTTAACCTCAAACATAGTTCTGTTGCCAGTGAGATGAAAAGCTATGTAACAAAAAAGGGGAGAGAAATTATAGCACTAATTAGTCTTTTAATATTTCCATAACCACAAACTCTCTACAAATGACCTAAAAATATTCATAGTATATACTTTGAATTGTCTGGCTAAAGAGCAACTACTCTTAAAAATAGTTTTTTTTTTGTCTCAGGAGGTCACGTATATTTGCGCCGTGTAAGGCTGTGCCAGGCCTGGAGAGGACTTTGGATATATCGGCGTATCTCACTGCCGATATCCCCGCCTTCTCCAGGCCCGGGACAGCCAATTGCCGCCCCCCTCACTGCCCGGTCCACCCTTCCCCCACCCCTCCCCCGGCTGGTGTAGGCCTTACCTGCTCCAGTGAGTGCAGGGCCGGGCAGGGGCCGGGGTAAGGGCCACCAGCCGCTGCACTGGTGGTCCTTACTCACTGGGTGCCGTAAATGCGCTTTATGGCACATTTATGACACCCTGCGCCAGGAGACCGCGTGCTCCCCCGGTGCACCATTGCACAGGATTGCACCAAAAGAGTCAGATTAGTGTGCAGAACAACACCCTCAAGCCACATGGGGTTGGCACTGGTTGTTGCTAGTGCGAATATAGAATATAGCCAAATGACTGTGGAACCACAGTTCAGAACAGAGACCACAGCTCAAATCCTGGAATGCCACCCCTTCCAGCCTGTTTCTCTCTTTTAGTACCTTTCCCTCTACCTCCAATGTAGCACTACAGCGTTGATTTGGTCCTAGGAAGCTGAGGTCTCGAAAGACTTAATTGAGGAAGAAGAGAGGATGCTCTAGTAACACAGAGTGACATCTTAGCGCAGTGAAACAATGTTTGCACTCAGCACAGGCAGAGGAAGATAGAGGCTCATGTTGCCAGTACATTTTCAAAGGGTATTTTTGAAAGATATCGGGTACAGTATTTCATTGGTGATTATTAGTTCTTATTGTGACACATACACACTACCTAGGTTATGAACCACCTTTATACAGTATTTTATAGTTTGGTGCCATTATTTCTTAAATTGAAAGCTTTTTTTATAGAGATAACAGAGTGCCTTTAGTCTTGGAAAAATATTTCAAGAGGAAACTATGGTACTTGTTCTGTAGCCAGAGAAGAGGGCAACATAAAATGTTAGCCTAATTTCTTTTTAAACAGGCAGCAGAATGTTGCTAATTATCAAGTCTTTTTACTGAGTGAAATGCAAGATTATCAGCTTGTATTTATTTTGAATCCCATATTCCATCCTGTCAAGCACAAGCTGTCTTGGCAGAAACTAAAATCAGTTCTTTTCTATGTTGTTGCAGGGGTGCATGCTTGAGAAACTGTTTATTTTAGATCACTGAGGCCTGTATGAACATGCAATGTCATTAACCCAGTTGGCTCTAACAACCTTTCTGTCCCTCACTCACCCTGAATTCCAAGAGGTAGCCAAATGAAAATACTTCCTCCCAGTGAAACAGCAGGATATTAAATGTCTAGCCTTCAAGCTCTTTCATTTTGCGGATCCAAGCCCAACTTTCAATTCCATTCAAATTAGGGAATAGGATACTGCAGTGGCTGATAGTTTATTTCAAGCATTGAGGATTATTTGTAATAATTATATAATCCTTCTTCCTGAAGTAATTTAATATGTGAGAACTTGATACACCATCTCATGTTTTCTTTTATTGTCTGAAATATGCAACATCAAGAGAGAGATTCCTAAAAAAAAGGTTACAGAAATACTCAACCTTCTCTGTTATTTCAAGATTAAAACTACTTTTGAGCAGCCTCTGTAAAAATTGTATTGTGGATGTAGCAAATTTCTGTTTTAATGTGTTTTTAAACTCCTAAATGGTGTATGGCCTATGGGCTAAATAAACTTGAAACTTGATATGGACCAGTCATTTGAAAAATTTAGTAAACATTAATACAGTAAAATATTAAGAAAGTAAGTAATAGTAAGAAAGGCTCCAGAACTGTACATTTTCAGGCACCAGGCTAAAACCTGCTTTAGAAGAGGCCCTTAGGCTAAATTGGACCTGCTCTCATTTAGCCATCCCTGTTATTGCTGGTTGCCAGTATTGCTCATTTTTCTATTGTGAATTTCTGCTGGTAGGCGTTTCTGATTGTTATTTTTCTCTATTCCTTTATTGCTATACTAGTTTTGTCATTTTTCTTGTTTGGTTGGTTTTTTCTGGCCTCCGAAAACCCGGAAGTAACTGGTGATGATGTCATCGCCAGTCACTACCGGTGGTACATAGCAGGAGAGTGGTGCCGGAAGTGGTACTCAGCCGGGATGGGGCTGATAACGCCTGGACTAAGGGATCTGCTGCTACTATTTATCTGTTGATCTGTTTATCTCCCAGACAACTTTGTTTTATCTGTTTATCTTCCAGACAACTTTAGAGACCTGATGTGGTGAAAACCTATGATTCCTGCCCCCATTTTTTGCCATTTTTTTGTTACCTCAGAGCTTTTGTGTTGTCTCAGCATACTAAAGGACAGTGAAGTCATTCAGGTACAGTAGCTGTCATTCCTTCCGTGTTGTTGACCTCCTTCTCCTTCCCCAACTGGCAAGTAAAGAAAGAATTTGGCTTTGAGCCAGGCCATTGGACTATAACGCCCAACTGATTTCCAGGAGTGGGACATTCAGGGGCTCAGGTAACCCAGTCCAACAGATGAAACCTGGTTAACCTCCATAGGCTAACTTCCAAAGCAGGGTCACACACATCCCTTTGTGCATTTGGCCAGCTCCTAACATTGGGAATTGCTGATGCTTCAGGAGGGCTCACCCGCCTGTCTTGCTAAGTGTAGGTGCAAGAACCAAGAACCTGGAAGAGCAAGAATAAGTAGGGTAGAGGACAAACCCAGAGAAGCCATGTTAGATTTTGTTTTATTTGCCACCTGCATTTCAACATCCTTGCCAACTTTTGCTGCTCCCCCCCTTTTCCTCCTTTTGTTGGATTATCAGTACCACTAGCGTCAATGGTGTGTGGCGGGGGGGGCAGAGTGCACGGGGTGATGCACCAGGAGGCGGCCGGAGGGGGTGATGCGCCAGAGGGTGACAACCCCCCCGAGCCGCGTCACACCCCCCGCTACACTCGCCCCCATCCTGGCACGTCACTCCCAGAGCTGGCAAGCTGAGCCCTGTTGGCGGCTCGACTGCTTCTGAATAGGCCCGGCAAGGCTTCAAGTGGCATGTGGCCGAACAAAGACCAAATCAAGCCTATTCAGCCTTGCCAGGTCTATTCAGAAGCAGCTGAGCCGCCGAGGAAGACGCGGCTCGGCTTGCCGGCTCCAGGAGTAACGCGCCGAGATGGGGGTGAGTGTAGCAGGGGGTGTGACGCGGCTCAGGGTGGTTGACGTGCCAGGGTGGGTGGTTGACGCGCCTGGGGGGGTGGGGGTGACGCGCCAGTGGGGGGGGGGTGACGCGCCAAGCCGGCTGATCCCGCACGGGGTGACGCGTCGGCTCATGACACCACTGATCAGTACCTTGGCTTTTTGTCCTTAAGTCTTTCTCTCCATTCCTTTGATATTTTGTAGCCTTTTAATAAACTTCTTGTAGTTTTTACAATTTTGCCCGCAGAACCTCAACTCACTCAACTCACTCAAGAGGGAACAGATTGCCTCATCTTCCAGACTGGCCACGTTCCACTTCTGTTTGATTTCAAGAGGCAAGTGTCTTTAACTCCTCAGTTGAATGTTTTGAGCACGACTTTTTTAAAGCACGAAGCCAGCAAATCAGCCTGTTTCCACTGCAGTTCTTTCCCACTGGAAATTAAAATATAGAAAAAAGGAATATTTTAATCACGACAAGGGAAAACTTCACAGTACCATTTACCTTGGTTTCTAGAAGTCAGCCAAAAAGTAGATTCTTTCAGCACTGGAGAAAACTGGTCTAGATTTGACTTTAAAAGAACTTCTACATAAATCCAATTTAATAACTATGAAGCAGTCACTGAAAATGCTGCTCTAATTACTCTCAAATAGATTTGGCACATAAGCAATGTTATGAGGAGCAGTACTCTCAAATCCTGGCTGCATTTTAGTGAGCTCTCTACATACTGTACAATGATTGTGTGAATGAAGTGGAACCTTTTCCAAACAGCAGTCCCTTCTGCCACTTCACAATCTGCTTTTTGAACACAGGAAAGCTTAAAAAAGTACTTGCTTCTCAGAAAATCTATGCTGTGCGGATTGATGTCTGGGTCAAGGACATGCGCCAGCTACATGGTATAAAGGAAAAAGTGGTCTCTCTATGTTGGGAAAGGTCAAGCCATTTCTGTACATTTGCATTGTACCTTCTCACTCCAGACCTTGGCACAGTGACAATTTTTCATCAGATTTCCAGTGGGCTAGATTTGAATTCAGACTCCATGAAGTTTGCAAGTTTGTGAAGTAAATTGCATCAAGTTGTATTAGCATAGAGTGGAAGACGATTGTATTTCGAGGAGTTAGTGGCGTACCGCATGCCCCTTTCAATCCTTTTGGACTCTTCAGGGGTCCCCACCTCTTTTGATTAGAGATCCCACGGTGGGAGGAGGTGTCCAGGGCCAGGGCCCCAGCACATGTCTTTCATAAATTAAAGAAGTGGAGTTGTACTATGTTCTATTTATTTTTTACCAGGAGAAACATGATCCGCATGTCTCTTCATTCCATTAGCTTTTATGAGACCTTCTTTATATGTTTTATGATGACTGTGAATGCAATCCGTGCTGCATTAATCAACAGCAAGTCTCCAAATTATTTTAATGTAGCTTAATTGCACCACATTTATTGCTATGCTGGGTTTTTTTTGTCAAAATTGGTGGATGGTTTTGAAGTTGAGCAATGAAAAGCTTTCCCCCCCCCCCTTAGACTGAGGGAGCAATCACGCCTAAAGAAAGGCCGGCGGAGTGTGCACTCCACTGGCCTTAGGTGTCACAAAAGTGCCATAAAGCACTTTCGCAGCACCTTGGGTGTAAGTGGCACTGGCGCAGAGGGGCGCTGCCACTCATACCGCCACCTTATGCCCCTTGCTGCCGCTCTTATGCCCTTACACGCCCGAGGTAAGCCCTGGCCCTGCTGGTGCGGACCGCATCCTACACAGGATGCCACAGTCAGCCATGTAGGCCGGCCGGTGCATCTTGCGCAGGATTGGGCTGTGAGTTGTGAATGGGCTATGTTTTATCTGCGTCTATTCTGGGAGTGAAATGGATGTGTGCAAATGAGTGAGAACAAAAGAGAGATTGGCTGATCATGGTATTGCCATATGTAAACCACACATTGTCATGATCTGGGTGTTTTCTAAAGGCTATACCTGTGGCCCACGAGGGCAAAATGAACTGCAATTCCAAAAGATGCTCGGAGAATAAAATTACCTACAGCCCAATCCTAACTAAATTTCACTTTACTGTTGCAGCTTTACCAGCGTCGGCTACATTTAGCCGGCGTCGGGAATTTAGCAGGCGGGAGGTCTCCTCAGGGTAAGGGGATATTTGTCCCCTTGCCCTGGGGAAAGCCTCCAGCTGCTGCTATGGGTCAATTCAGAACCGTGCCAGCAATATTGCTGGCATGGGTCTGAGTTGATCTGTGTTGGCGGATCAGGCCTAGGAAGGTGGATAGGATACAGTGCGTGTTGGCACTGCCAATCTCGCCTCCTTCCAGGCCCGATCTGCCCTGCCCCGTTCCACCCCTCCCTTTCCTGCCCCTGCACTGGACTTACCTGCTCTTGCAAGGTGTCGCTCCAGCCACCAGTGCCAGTGGAAAGGCTCCGGTCTTCCTGTCACTGCTGCTAGTAGGTGCACTGTCACAAAGCGCTTTATAGTGCTTTTGTTATAGTGCACGCCGGTGGAGTGTGCAATACATGGGGGCAAGCCTACCATAGGATGGTGCCATTAATTAATGTGCTTAATGCATTTCAGCATGATGGCTACATTTGCACACAAAATCAGGTACAATATACAGATTTTGTAGAATGCTATAATCAGAACTGTACTATACTGTACCTTTTTATTTTTTTGTATGGATTTATTTTGTTTCTGTTAATGTTCTTAGGAGAACAGAGTTGCACCATGGCACAAATTAGTGTCTGTGGGGGAGTGAAGTGTACTGTGCCCCTGGACGTTATAAATGTGCCTCAGCTTTTACAGTGTGATGAGTTTTGTGTAGTAAGTTCTGAAAACAATGAAAGTTAAAGAGAAAGAAGAGGAAACTAAAATACTGACCTATGCTGCCCATTCGAATACATGGTCAGAATCACTTACGTTTGAAGAAGGAGTAAATTAAATAGAGGTATCACTCAAGTTGTAATTCTAATTTGCAGTGAAAGAGAGGCTTATAAAGCAATACAAAGAAGAAATACCTGGGTGATGAAATGTACTGCAAAGAACTTTCTCAGTCTACCTGTAATAGGAGCTATGTAGTACAAAGATGGTAACAGCTTATGCTGGTGTGGACAGCTTAGTCAGAGGTCATCCTTTGTATTTTTCTGTGGCAATGTGGTCTATTGGGAGATCTTTTCTGGTAAGCAAAGTTATGCCTACCCCAAATTGGTTGTACCCTCACAATGACTCTGCATTAAGGAATTTGAAAGAGTTATGGTTTCTGCTACCTGCCCACTTTACTTGTTTGTTCTTTTTCTTTTGGTTGCCTAGGTTACTCTAGTTACATGTGTTCTAAGTTTATCGGGCACTTCTTATTCCTGTTGTGTTTTTTTATCCTCAGTACAGCAAAAGCATAATGATTTTGTATGGAACAAGACAACATGAGTTATTCTTGTAATTAAATAGTATCATGTTTTAGTAGACATCTTATTACTTAGTTCTTCTGACTTCTTATCTATTCCCAAGCTAGACTTGCCAGTCAGAGTTTTCTTTTGGGGAAAAAATAAACTTCCATTGAAGAATCCAAAGTTAACACAATATTTCTTTGAATTGTTTTACAGTGAGGCATATCATAGTTTTGATTTTTCATGCTGATAACTGTTGTCTTTACGAAAGTATTGTCTAAGGACCAAACACTACACATTATGATTAATGTACTGTATAATGCGCCCCTGGGTGTTGGGATTCTTCTTTTGTAAATTGCATGCTGGGTGGGGGATTGTTTGTTGCAAGGTGAAACTATGGTGGAATAGAGAGGTTTTAGCACTTTGCCCCACTGTTGTTCTAATTCTGATTGTGCCTCCCTACATGCTATTTTTAGGGGGGGGGGTGAACACCTTCCATTGGTTTCCAGTGGAAGGTTTCTTTCCAATAAAAATAGCAAGGAGGCGATGCAACCAGGTTTGGAACCACAACAGGGCAAAGTGCTAAAGCTCCCACACCATTCTGTTTCAGGCTCCCTGGCATGAGATTTACCCCCCCCCCCCCAAAAAAAAACCCACAACCAAAACACACGGCAACATTTCTCATAACATGTACTTTCACCCTGAGCAGCAATAATACAGTAGCATCTTAAATAGGAATGTGCAGTTCAAAAAGACATTGGAGCATCTCAGTACTCTTCTTGCTTTCCTCAGTTATTGCTTACATCCTGATTGAGCAAGCAGTAACATTCCTTTTCTCTGCCCTATCCTTCTTAACTTCAGTGCAGTTTTGTGCTTCTCTTCTGACTTGATTTTTGGGTTTCTTTGTGTGTGGGGTTTTTTTTTGTGCTTTTTCAGTGCATCGCTCTCCATTTGTGGTTATTGTTTTGACTGGGTGGTGTAAAAACTGCAAGTCAGATATACAAATAAAAGCCATCAATGTGTAAACTATGAGCAATTTTAACTAACGTTTTCTGATGTGATTAACACAGAAGAATCAAGACTCTAAAGTAGAAAATACCACTTTAAGACATCAGGTCTGAGAGCAAGCATAATAAAAATCAACTTTTAAAAATTACAGCTGGAAAGAGGAAAGCGAAGATCTGGATGTAGCACAATTCAGTATTCAAATCTGGGTGTAATTAAACCTAGCTAGTCTAGCTTTTGATGAGCTTGGTTTTTGCTAGAGATCTATGAACTGGTTTAATTGATTTTTATTATTATTTTGCTGATGACTTTAAGATAAATTTTCAGTTGGCTATTATTGTGTCTTCAATGTGCTGTAACACCTAATGCTTCTGGAATTTTATGAGCTTAAAAACCATAAATCAATAAATCTTCCCGCTTTCCAAGATGGTGGTAAAGCAGATTATTTCCATAGTGTGAACAACCCTAATGGTACCTTATTTGAGATGGTTCACAATTAGGAAAGTTCTACATGTTCAGCTTAATGCTGAACACTGGTGTTAGAGTGTGGATGTCATACATGCATGTTGTACATATTTGGGAACTCTGGCCAACCCTGGGCAGGAGGTCTGGCTCAGTTGGTAGCAGTAGCGGCTCCATGCCCCCCCGTGGGTGGGGGCCACCACCACACCCTCCCCCCACGGCTGCCACACGCCCCACCCCTGGGGCGTGTGACGGCAGCATAGCGCGCCGTCGCGTGCGCGGAAACCCCCCTGGCGCTTTTTGGCTCCTTTTTGGAGCAAAATGGCTCCAGGGAGGGCGGGAGGGCAAAAACACAGCCATTCTCAGATGCAAAGGGGAAGCGACGGGGTGGCGTAGGCTGTGCAGAGGCGATGGGGCAACAGATCCACCAGTAAGCGCCACCCCCTGCGACCTGCATCCTGGGGCCCACCACCCCAACTGCCCCCAGTGCCATGACGCCTCTGGTTGGTAGAGCGATCGTCTCATATATGCCTGAAGATCTGAAGGACGGCAGTTCGAGACGGCCGGAAGTGTCTGTGTCTGTCTGTTGGAGAGCTGCCGGCATGCCGAGCTGATAAGTTGCAGAGCCTCTGTGGGGGAGAGAAATTGCAGCTGCACTTGAGTGAGAGTCAAGGTTGCCTGTCAGCTGAAGCGTGGTGAGGCGAACGTCAGAGAAAGAGCAGGACTGGGAAAGAAACCATCTAAAATGAAGGGTTCTATGAAAGATTAGAACATATTATTGTATTGTAAAAACCCCGTGGGGTTTAGAAAGCCTGCCCATGTAAACTGCCTTTGAATTAAAGTCAGAGGAGAAATCTGATGACCAAAGAAAAGGCGTTATATAAATACAGGTTGATTACTACTACTACTACTACTACTACTACTACTACTACTACTACTACTACTACTACTACTCAGGTATTTTGAAGTTATATGTAGATGACATCTAAACTGTATGTGTTTTCCAGAAGGAAACACTGTTGATTCCTGCAGCATTCATAATGTATGGAGCTACCCTTAGAGCCTATGACCTTTCAAAAGAGGACAAAAGTTTTCTATAAAACACTTTCTGAATCTGAGTGCAGGCCATTTTAGAAATTAATTGTTAGGATATGGCGTCTCATTTTAAATTCATGCTTCTTCACAACAGTTTTATTATATTTATAGCCTGACTCAAGGCACGTTACAGCAGTTTCATCAAAGTCAAATTTTGCCTTGATTATGGATATTCTAAATGACTGTGCTTTCGCTCCCCCCACCTTTGGAAAATGAGGCAACCTTGCCAAGATTGAACTGAATTAAGATCTCAACGTAACTGTTTATGTAAGTAGGCCAGGAGGTGAGGCAGGAATATCCTGATCAGCTCCTGATGGGTTGATAACAGCCTTTATACAACACGCAGCTGTTAGATCCACTGCGGTGCAACTGTTGAATCAACTGTGCTTTCGAGTTGTCACACTGTACAAGTGCAAATGTACGCTTTTAAATTACAGTCTGGAGCTGTGTGTGGGCATATGTATATGTACATACTGTATGTATATATAAGTAGCTTCTTATGCAGTTGTTTAACAGAGTGGGGCAGAATCTGAAAATATGTTTTATTTTATTTATTTATATTTTTAATGGGCCCAAGTATAGCCCTACCAGCGTCCCGGAATCGAGGCTGGCTTCAGCCTAGAGCGGACCCAAGCCGCTCCCAAGTGTGCACCGCAGCTGCCCAATGGGGTTCCGGCTTCCGTCGTGTCATTGACCGGACGTTCCGGAAGCCGGAACCCCATTGGGCAGCTGCGGTGCACACTTGGGAGCGACTCGGGTCCGCTCTAGGCCATAGCCAGCCTCAATTCCGGGACGCTGGTAAGGCTAGTAGCATGAGCCCAGCACAAAACCAATAAGCCAAGGGCACTGAAGGCCTAAGCCAGAGGTTCTCTAAGTGTGAGGCACAACTCCCAAGTGCATCATGGAAAGCAGCCAGGGGCGTCACGTTAGTCTTTTAATTAACACATATTCTTGCTTGCAAGAGAGAGAGAGCAAAAACAAAGACCCGGGGAAAAGCTGCCTCTTCACATTGGGTCACTCAAACTTCATTTCAAAACACTTCAGGTTTGTAGGCAGTTTCCAGGTCTTGTTTTTAACCACAGCGTGAGAGAAGCCCTTGCTTATCTTATGTTAAAGAACGATTAACAACTCTATTGATAAGCTAAGTACTCAAGCTGCAAGCTACTGGAGTCAGCAAGACAGCATCCGGTTTCACTCATTGAGGTTTGCAACTGCAGGTTTGCAAATAAAGTATTTTTTTTCTATTGAATGTTTTTAAGAAAGCAAACATAAAACAAATGCAAAACCTGCAATTGAAAATGGTGCAGAGCAGGTTCTGCTTTACTGTCTTTGATTTCTATGTTTAGTTTGGTTGATTAATTATTAGGATTTCTCTCCTTCTTCCTTTCTGACCCACCTCTAAGTTAGTTCCCCACTCTATTTGCTGGGTCAACCCCCCCCCCTTGGAAACTGCCAGGCAGTATAAGAATCTGTTTTTCATCTTGCAAAGATGCTACCAAAAGGAGCTAGCTTTCTCTCGCTTTCTCTCTCGTGCAACCGGGGTGGGGCAGGACCAATGCTTCCCTCCCATGCTTTGATGTTTCTCTTGCCATGAATAGGACTAACGCAGACGACATCAGTGCCCTCTACCCAGGCCTGCCAATGGAGGGAGGGCAGCATCCCAACCCCACCCTGCGCACTCCTGGCTTAGCTGCTGGTCAGCATAAGCATGGAAAATCCACTTTAGGGCTCGTTTTAGGAATATACACATACATATACACATACATATAAGAAAGGGTGCCTCTGAGCATGTAAAGAGTGCCTGTTTCTTCCATGCACTGTAACGGGGAGTCACAGCTAACGGCGAGGGAGGTCAAGGGAGCCGCGAGTCAAAAAAGTTTGGGAACCACTGGCCTAAGCAAATCAGACATCAGGTAGACAGAGAGATCAGGTTCCTCAAACATTACTTGCAAATGCCTACTGCTTGCTTCCCCCTCCCCAATCCTGTTTAATTTAGTGAATAATGATGTTTCACCCATAATGAAGACTGATGGCTTACCTCTGTGGTCTCTGTCCTGCTGTTGAGACTTACTGATTTGTTACTTCATGCTGTGCCTTGCCAAGGTTACAAGAGGTTACCTCAGCTGTGTGGGAGGAAGTGAGTGAGCGAGCACAGGAGAGGAAAGAAAGAGAGGATGATAACAGCTGTAGTAGAATCACTTTGTGGGAAATTTATACTTCCTGATTTTGTAGACGCAAAGGACAAAGTTTGGTTCAAAAGCAAGCCCAGGTTGTCCATTACCACACGATGCCTGTCAAGACTACCTATAGGTTGTGGGAGATCCTAAGAAAGGTGCCATTCAATGGACTAGGTACGCTGCCACAAGTGTTGTTGTCTTCTCACTTGCCTCACCTTCTTGAAGGACTGACAGCCAGAGCCCAATCCTATCCCCCTCCCCCACTGCCATAACTAGTGTTGTGCAGGCAGAGGCTGCTTTACAACAGTCGCAAAGCAACTTCCGCTGACGTGTGCAGGGGGCCCAGAGTGGCCTCCCGCGCACCGGTGGACCCATGGAGGCCCGACAGAGCAGGTAAACCCGTGCAGGGGGTTGGAAGGAGGTGGGGAGGGGGTTGAACGGGGTGGGTGGAATGGAGCGGTGATGGGGTGGGGAGGAGGATGGATCAGGACGGGAGGGGGTAGCATCGGCAGTGCACGTCAAATCCAGACCCCCTTCATAGGACTGATCCACCTTCCCTGGTCAACGCGGACTTGTGCCAGCACTTGAGCTGGCACAGGTGGTCTGAGTTGACCCATAGCGGCTGCTGCCTTGGGCTTACCCCAAGGAGACCTCCAGTTGCCAAAAATCACCCGCAGGATACAGCGGTAGCTGTGCCAGTACTGCTGCATCACCACACAGGGATTTAGATAGAATTGGGCTATGGCTCCTTCATTCATCTCCTCTATACTGCTGCCCCCTGTTGATCTTCCTCCTCTGCTGGAACAGAGAGCAGGTGGCAGAGATGGCTGCTTGCTACTATAGGTGGGCAACAGTGGTGTAGTGGTAGATTTTGAAGTGCAGGAGCTCGTCATAACACTCCCCATAACCACATCTCCCATAGCCAAGCCCCACTAAGACTATATACTACAACAAAAAAATGAACTTTGTTTCTTCATTAGAGTATTTTCTTCCCCTGCCACTTATTCCCACTTTGGAACTTACTGTATTTCATTTAAACATCTAGCTCATTTTATCCTAATTCTTAAAGCGAGTTACAATAGTTTAAAACATCGTTTCTCAAAGTTCTCCCCAATACTAGGGGAGAACTTTGAGTGTTTGTGGGGGCGGGGCGATGGCGGTGGCGCTCCAGGGATCACACTGCCACTGGAGGAAAGGGGGTCTTTTTTTTTACTTACCAGGGTTGTGCCGCCCATCCCTGGGGGCCTCCCCAAACCTCAGATTGGCTCTCTGAGGCGATAGAAGCCCACTTCTAGTTTTTGGCAAAGCCAGGAAGTAAAACAGGCTTCAATTGTCTCAGGGAACCAATCTGAGGCTTGGGGAGGCCCGTGGGGGTGACTGTGGCCCCCCACACCCTCTGGAGGGCAGCGCAACCCCCAGTAAGTAAAAAAGACCCCCTCTTTTCCCCACCAGCGGCAGGTAGTGACCTGCCCCTTCACTACCAGAGTGGTGGCATTTTGAGAACCCCTGGTTTAAAACATGCATAAAAATGAAAAAAAAAGAATGCAAAACTATTCCAGATAAATAGAAAAGGTATATTATAATGCTAACCTGTGCATGATGTTTGTGCCAATATCCTAAGACCCCAGCCCAGGCTCGACATGTCCCCTTGGACGCACTTGGATTTATCCACTCCAAGAGCTGTCACAGATACAGGTAGGCTCATGATGACAAGGCAGCAGCGGAGCAGGAAAGTTTTACTTACCTCTCTGTTGTGCTGCGAAGGCTGCGCCAATGCTGCTGCACAATCTGGGCTGGCCCAGGATAGGATTGGGCTATGCTATATATTACATAAATGTAGACTCTGAGGTGGAAGCATGTGGACTAGGGTGTGGATTTGTGAGATGCAGCTGGTTCAACATTGATCCTTAGCTAGCCTTTTCTTTTTACAGAAACAAGAAGTTTACACACTAGTAATAAATGTCATCTTCTACCCAGTAGCATAGCCGGGGGGGGGGGGCACAGTAAGTGCTGCAGTGTCTTACACAGACGTACAAAGTGGCCCCTCCTACTTGCCGTTGGAGCCAGTCCAGCAGCAAAGGCAATGCTGCTAGACTGGCTCTGATGGCGAGTGGGAGGGGTCACTTTGCACCTCTGTGTAACACCGGGCAGCACTTACCCTGCCACCCCACCCCACCCCGGCTATGCTACTGCTTCTACCCCAGAAAAACTGATTCATTAGATTTGTATTCCACCCTTCCTCCAAGAAGTTCAGAGTTCAGTCATGCATGGTATCCCTTGGAAGTCTCATATCAGCGACTGTTGTTTCTTTAAACAAAGCATCAGAAAATGGTACCTTTGATGTTTTCGAATTTTAGTAATTGTGCAGTGCAATCCTATACATGTTTACTTCTTAGAAGTAAGTCCCAATGTCCTCAATGGGGCTTACTCTTAGGTGTGTATAGATTTGCAGAAATGCAGGTTTAGGCATTTATAATAAAGTTTATAATGGTTCTATCCTTTCATCAATGTTTCAAAAGAGCTGTATGTTTTAAATGCACCTCCCTTGCATACCTTACTCACTGTGCAATCCTCTTCTACGTGCCGGCGACGGACCGAGCAAGGAAGGCCGGTGCAGAGGCTGGCCTCCCTTGCTCTGGCACCAGAGCGCCCGAGCGACTGCCGCCGGACCCAGGTAAGGATCTGGAGGGCGGGGAGGCAGTTTGCTGGGCGGGGGAGGGGGCCCATTGGCCCAGCCAGCCCGGGAGGGGGAGGGGGATGACCTCGGCCATATCCTGGTCCCCGCCGGGCGGCTGGGCCATTATACGGCCTCCTCCGACTTTCGCCAGCAATTTTGCTGGCGGAAATCCGAGGAGGCCGATCAGCCTGGGCGGCATTTACACTTGGGGAAGGGGACGAGCATCCCCTTCCCCGAGTAGACCTCCGGCCCGGAAGCAGCCTAGCCGCCGGTGCTCAGGATCTGGCGCCGGCCGTATCCTTAGGCAGAATTGCGCTGTAAATATCTGGTCATACAAAAATTAATGCATTATTTTTGGCAGATTTCTCTTTCAAGTGTCATCTGTGTGGAGGTTTACCACTATTTATGTCCTCAACAATCATTTCAGTCCAATACCGATTTCAACAATACACTAATTGTATTCAACTATAATAATCTTTAATTATACCTATCTCAAGAAAAAGTGCGGATGAGTCAGGCCTTCAGCATGTTGAAGCTTATAATGACTCCAACAAAATTATTTTCTACATTTAAAGGTTTCAAAGACTTGTAGTTGCCTGGCAACTACAGTGGAAAATGCAAACACAATTCTGCTTTTTAGCTAAAGCACAAGAAGGCTTTTAATTGTGGCAGTGGTGCTTAAATATGTTAAGAGTTCCACATTAAGCCATATTTGTTGTTCTGATTCTCTCTAAATTATTTGCTTTAGAGTACTGTTAATGCAAACATACGTTTATGGAGAAAAAAAAATCATAGTACCGGTAGTAAGCAAAGATGATAAATTAAAACCCCTTTAAGAAAAAACGAAAGCTATCATGGCCAGCAACAATATCCAAGGATTTTAGAACGGGATTAAAAGCCATGTATACAAAAATAAAACATAAACATAAAAATACATTTTTGTATACATGACTTTTAATCCCGTTCTAAAATCCTTGGACATTAATACCGCTTTTCTGTAGATGTACGTAGCTGGGTTGCAACACATTGATGTAGCTACCACAGCATCTTGATTTGGCAGATGGGTCTTGGCTGTTTTTCTGTTTTGATATGCTGTCTGCAGTCTCAATACACACACACGCACACACACATACGGTAAAGTTACGAAGATGTATAGGGTTGCTCCTGTGTAGTCGTTTCTGTGCAAATCAAATGCACAGGATTGTTTGTGGGATTCTTCATCATAGGCATCTTGATCCCAATCTACTTCCACCATATCTCTTCTCCACCTAGTTCTGAGTTTCATGAGTAGCGTTGCAGTCACTGTCAAAACTGGAAAGCATGCAAAATCAGCACACAATTTCAGATTGTAATATTATTGTAATGTTATGCTGCTGGTGAAGTGGTCACACACTGCATCCGTTTCTAAATACTACCCTAACTTGTTTGCAGAGCAACTCATAGAATTGGCCTATAAATTTCAGTATTTGCCTTTGGTCAGTCTCTGCACCTCTCTATAATGCTGGAAGTAGGATTATCCTGGCATTTGAGTGAGTTTCTGGCAAAGATTTACGTTGCTTGTGTTACTAGAGAAACAAAATCTAGTAGAGTTCTAGTGAAAGAGTAGTGAATACATTCTGTGTATTCAAAGCTGGGTGAGAGTTATGCATAGCTCAAAGCTTTTGTAGTCATCATTATTCACTGACTAACACTTCTGCACTTTATGTATACCATCAGCAGTTTTTTCTTTAGAGCTATGTTTTTTCAAGAAGTAAAATCCAGTCTTCCTATGAAAGCCTGTGTTGCAAAAATGCAAAAATGAAGATGCCTGCCTTAATGCAAATGTTCACACCTCTGACTTGAAATTGTGTTGGCTAAAATCCATAAACCAGGTGAATTAATATACTTGTCTTTAAGATGTCATAAGATCTTTCATTTTATTGGAGTTAACCCATTTTACAGTAGGACCTCCATATCCGCGATTTCAGCATCTGTGGATTTGACTCAATGTGGATGTTCGCAGATATGGGGGCCACTGTAAAAACCTTAAAAAAAGAAAAAATATTAAACATGAATGCATTGGGGCGAGCCTGGGGAAGGGAAGAGGGAAGTAGCGTGACCCGGAAAAGGCTGTAGGAGCGCGATTTCATTGTCTACAGCCTTGAAACGGAGCAGTTTGCCAGCAAAAGGTAAGGAACGCTATTTTAATTTTTTTTTGAAAGTTTTTACAGTGGTCCCCATATCTGCACTGTATCTGCACGATTTCGCTTTACGCGGATATCAGTATCTGCGGGGTGGTGGTGGTCCGGAACAGAATCCCTGCATATACCGAGGTCCAGCTGTATATCTAAGTACATTTTAACTATTTTGTGGATTATGCTTCTTTGGTGCTTCTTTGTGCAATGGTTAACAGGAGGAAAATAATTTAGGAATATGTTGGAATGTAGTGTCCTTAATCTACAAGTCAATACACAATAATATAAGTGCATTTAACAATGGAGTTAATGGTTTGATGTTTTCAACACCTCTTACAGGAGAAAATCTTCTACGTTTTATCATTATAAATACAGTATACCATGGGCCCTTGGTATCTGTGGAGGATTGGTTCTGGGAATCCCTGCGGATACCAAAATCCACAAACACTGAAGTCGCGTTGCAATGCCTTACCGGATCCAGTGAGAGGTGCCTCCAGAGATGGCTTCTGGGTCACGCCGGGCCCACAACACACTCCATTAGCCTCTGTGGGATGCCTTGGGGAAGCAACCGGAATTTGCGGATGCAAAACTGGAAGTTGCTTCTGGTCGCTTCCCCAAGGCGTCCTGAGGCCCGTGGAGGCCAATGGAGTGTGTCATGGGCCTGTCGCAACCCAGAAGTGACCTCCAGAGGCATCCGCGGATGCGGAAGGGTCACTATATGTTTTTAAAAAAATGAATGCCAGTTTCTCCCTGTATTGCCTTTCTTCGTTCACTCGTGCTGTATTTGGTTTAGGGACTGTGAACCTCTCTCAGGAGCATGGACCCATCTGTCTGTTTACCTATCTGTTTGCTCACTATTGCCATATCCAAAATGATGTAGGGTAGCCTGTTCATTTACAAAGAAAACAATTAAAAACCACATTTAAAAATCTGAGGCTTGATCAGTGTCACATTTTAAAATCTGTGATTAGTCCGAGATGTGTTCAGTTTGAATTTCTAGTAAGAGTTACTTGGTTACATGAAAGGAATTGTTGTTTTATAGTGTAAGCTAAAAATAGGTCCTTTCATGTCAGATACACCTGAACCCACTTGTGTTGGAATTATTTGCCAGCCTTAGATATTGGCAGAGATGCTTTGATCCTTTATGTAATTTCTGCTTGCAGCTGTCAATCATCTTTGATGGAATTGTGTTTTTTTTCTTCTTCTTTTAAAAATGTGTGTGTTGTTTTGGTTAACCACCCCTTCTTTTTAAGCTTTGTGTAGGCTATTAGAAAAGGGAAAACATAAAAACTGGCATTACAGCTCTAACTGTCAGGGAAATAATTTACTGATTAGTAAATCTGACCTTCGTCACATCTCATTCGTTTGCTCTTTCTTTCTGATGACTCTTCAGTCTCTCCGCCAAGTCTATCCTACCTTTGTGGCTGGCTTCTTTCTTTTTGTTCCCATACTTGCATATTCTTAGCATTCTTTTACCACTTCTAGTAATGATGTGACCATACAGATCTCCTTCCCATTCTGACAGCGCTTCTGCGTTTTAACCTTTTCACTGCAAGAAGTACCATCAAAATATTTTTAGTTATCAAAATCTGTTAGAGGAAGCTGTTAAAAGAAGTATTTCAAGGAAATTGATTGTCCTAGTAGTTACAGTACATACCGTCATTTCTCCTGAGGATTACTCAGAAGTATAATAGGTTTAACACGTATAGACCTAGGCTGTGAAAAATGTTTGCCATGTGTGTAAACTGTACGTACAATATGTATCCCAACAAGGGTGTATCTGGTTTCAGATAAACATCTTATTAAAAGCAATGCGATTCAGCTAGACAGCCTCTGCACTTGAATGGGTTGCCGTTTAAAATTAGTGCAGTGCAATTAGATCACCCCATTTAGCCCACAACTGTGCATTCCACTTACCCAGTTCCAAAGTAGGTCCAAAGGTCTGATGGGGAGATGGACTTGGAAAATAGCTACATTCCTTCTGAAGGCTGATCTACACGACAGCGTCGCGGCTCCGCCGTCGCCTCTGCCTGGCGCCTCCGCGCTGGAAGCGGGGGGAGTGTCTTCAAGCCTGTTACCCCTCATGTTGTCCCGCCTTCCTAAGAAAGTGCAGTTGTGATTGGTTAAACTCTTCCCCCCCCTCTCTGTGATTGGTAGGCTGCAGCAGCTCCGCGAGCCACCTCCAAGCTCTGCCGTACGCCCCCTAAAAATAGAGCACTCGACTTGGAGTACGCGGCAGTGGGGCGGAGGTCCGGCGGCTCCGCCGGATTACAAAAACGCTCCGCGACGCTGTCGTGTAGATCAGCCTTAAGGCCAATTCCCTCCCCACCACTATCTCTGTTCCCTTAAGCTGCCCTGAGGGAGGGGCAGCCCTCCTTCTTTCAAAACATCGAAGAAGACAGTTCACCTCCCAGCTTAAAGAATTATTTATTTATTTAAAAATATTTTTAAAATATTTAAAAAATTATGTTGAAGGAGAAACTGGGCTCAGAGAACATTCATCCCTCATGATCAGGTCCCTTCCCGCTTTAAATACCAGACCTACATTTTTTGGAGGATATGTGTTTTTTTAACCCACAACTTTCGTAAATATGTCAGAAGCCTCCCAGTATGTAGGAACCCCTCCCCCTCGACATTTCCTTCACCTGTTTTTGCATCCAGTGTAGGAGCCAGGTTTAAAGGGGCCCCATAGGCAAAGCTCTGTGCTGGGTTTGTCATGGCACTCCTCCCCCTCCCCCAACACTGCATTGACTCTACTGCTGCCACGGGTACTGAGGGCTTCGTGGTTGGCCTGACCTGGTGGATCCTCTGATGGCTGTGGGTCCTTGGCCAGGGCTTACCCTGGCCAACCCTTGACATCTTCCCCAAATGCATCAATGCATGGGAACACAACTTACTACGCTCCCGATACACAAGTAATGTTGTCATTCAATTTTGTTTTGTTTGTTAAGCATGTGTACAAAATTATTGACTTGCATCCCAGTGAAATACCTCACATTTATCTTCCTTATTGAGAATATAATCTCTACCTTGATTCTCTGGTTTTTTTTTTCCTGATCTCTGTCTTGGAAGGAACCTTGGAAGGAGTTTCAGGTTAGTGCTGCAGACTTGACAGAATACACTTCTAGAATTTATATTTCCAAATTATGGGTATACTGCCATTTTTTGTTTATTTTCATCCAGGTAGCCCTGGATGCAGCAGGCCTGGCCAAAGTATTTACTGGTATTAATGTGAAATATTTCCATGCCATTTGTCCTGTACTGTATATGGCTCACTAGATATGCTGTGTACATTGCAAATGCATGCAATAAAGGCATGCTTCAAACTGGAAGTGCCTCTTTTTTTGGGGGGGGGGGGTCAACCATACCCTCTGTGCCTGGGGATGGGAGGTTCACTCCAGGCCCAGTCTCAGCCAAAGTGGCACTTGAAGCAGAAAGAAAATTCCACTGCCTGCCCCCCCTCCCCAATTTGCACCTGCATCTCCCCTCCACTCTGCCCCGCCACCACCTCCTCCTTGCTCACTAAGCAGTGGGGGTGGGCAAAGAGAGGAGGAAAAGGAGCATGATCCAGCAGAGCCCCCCCCCTCTATCACTCTCTCCTTCCTTCACATCATTCAGTTATTTCAAACAGGACAGGACAGAGGAAGGAGGTGGTGCCACAGCTCAAGGTAAGGGGTAGATTCCACTGCACCATGTTCCGTCTCTCCTTGCTTGCCTTGACCGCTTAGTGGGCGAGGAGGTCATGGTGGTGGTAGTGGTGGCGGCAGAGGCAGCTTTCCCCCCCTTTGGGCTGCTGCTGCCCTGATTCTCTTCTTGCTCACTCTCAGAGAATGGGAATATGATCAGAGAGCCAATTGAAGTGGCTGAGTGGGTGGTGGGCTGGAGGCCATGGGGTGCAAGGCACCCCTCTTCAGTTTGCCACTGCTTCCCAACTTGCTGCTCAAAGCTAGCGCCCCAACTTGCTGCTCAAAGCCAGCGCCCTAGTTGGCCTAATTGCTAGGTTGGCCGTGGTTCAGTCTTTCCCCACAGGCTGTTTTTCTACCAAAACTTGCCCACCCACAGAAGCAGCCGTTTACCCTTGAAGTGCAATTTGAGGGAATAAAGTAAAAGTTTTGGAGTCAGTGCTAGCTAGGCACATTTCACTGACAGATCAGAACTTCCTGAGGATTAGTATGCCAGGAATTACCTTACACCTCATATTTAGCAGTAGCCTGGAGTCTTTGTGTTAATTTATTTTATGTGTCTTGTTCCATATCATCGTACCTCATTCACTTTAACTTCCATTGAAGTTTCTTTTATGGACTGTAATTGGGTTTGGGCACAAAGTGTTTCTGTAGGCAATTGGATGGGCTGGTCATTTTCTAAAGGGCATTCCATTTTCTACAGAAGTGCCATTCTGTCTCTAATTATTCGTATGCATGCTGCCAGCAGCACTGAGATTTTGCAGGGAGTGAAACATGGACTGGAAATGCCTGTGCTGGACATCAGGACTCTCACCAGCTCCATTCCAAGAGAAGGAAGTGGCAGTGAGCTACAGCACAATCGTACTCCAGGTCAGCACTCCAAATGCACTGTGAAGCGTGTTGTGACGACTCAGGAGTAGGCAGTGCTGGCGGGAAGACCTGTGCTGTCCTGCTGGCACTGAATCCCGACGACAGCACTGTGGAGCACGTAGCCCTGCTCCGAGCAGTGTGGGGGGTTAGGGAGGGCGGGGTGGGCAAATCGGGCTAGGAGGGGGGAGGGACACGCGACATCAGAAGTGGGAGGAGAGTGGAGCGCGTGGAGCAGCTGATCCAGGCGCAGGTGGACCTACCGGTCTCGTCAGGGCGCGGAGCAGCTGCTCCAGGCGGACCTACCAGTCTCGTCGGGGCACGGAGTTCGTTCTGGCACGGTGTTCGGCCCTCCCGCCCTCCCTGGAGCCTGTACGGCTCCGAAATAGGAAGGAAACTGGTGGGGGGCATGGTCGGTGACATTACCTAGGCCCCGCCCCCTTCCTCCGGGCGCCGGGAGACCTAGCTACGCCTCTGTGCGACATATCCTCCCTCCCAGGCCCTTCCAGCCTACACGGGGGTTCTCGGTTCTGTGCCAGCTAAAGAGCTGGTGGAGACCCAAGTAGCCTCATTGTGGCGGCTGGGGGTTTACCCGGGATAAGGGGACATGGGTAAAGGGACGAATGTCCCCTTACCATGCGTAGACCTTCAGCCACCTCATTCTCTCCAAAGGATTCAGAGTGGACCGTGTAGCCCACACCGCATGGCCCAGGGCAGGGGAGGATAGGATTAGGCTGCTAGTATTGGTTGGCGATCAGTAGGCCTCCCTTGTACCTGAGATACCAACAGAGCATGTGACGCAGCCTCTCCTCTGGCAAGAAACTGATGAGAAGGAATAGGGCAAAACTGATTGACAATGCTGAATCCAGGGGAGCAACTCCTTGTGCCTGGCCAAGAACAGGAGGAAGCACTGACGGCTGTGGAAGCACTGACATTTTCTAGGAAGCACTGTCTAGACATCAAGTCTCCTAGACATGATTAAAAACAACATTTTTCCAAATAATTCCCCCTTTCCCTCCCAAGCCTCCCGATCCTCCCCCTCATGTTGGATCCATGCCTTTTTGGTGTGGCTGCATCGGGTTGGGGGGTGATGGAGGCAGGGCCTCAGAGGGTGGTTAAGGGGGTAATTTGTACCCAGGTCCAGGGCGAAAAATGGGTCGAAAAGGGGGCCCTGGAGCAAAAAAGGGGGTCCCAGGAGTCAAATTCATATGTAGAGAAGGGGCCCAAAAGAAACTTTGTACCCCCAGATAAAATTCCTCTGAATGGCCCTGGGTGGAGGATAAGAATCGGCTGTAAGAAACTGTTGTTCAAAAAACTCCAGAGGTTCTGGAATAGCCTATCTTTTCTGATTTATTTTGTTCTCAGCATAGAGATCTGGCTTATTGCCACAGTTAGATCAACATGCTTGAAATGTGAAGGGCTTCAAAGGTCTCTTTTGTAGACGAAATCCTGCTCTGTACTCTTTTTCTCACACCACTTCTCTACATAATCATATTTGCTCATTTGAACGGTTCATACTATGCAGCTGAGTGCTTACTAATACTTAAAGATAAATACATCTTTATTTACATGTCTATACAGTACATTCCAGCTTAAAGTTTAAGAAGGTATTTTTAAAATGTCATCTGTGAGATCAACTGTACGTTAAAAGCCACAAATAGTATACTTCACAACTAGCTTTCCTATCCATTTTTTGGGGACACTCATGCCACAACCCCAGCTGATAATTTCCTCATGCCATTGGCTCTAGTTATAGATTTAATATTCTTTCTGATGTGAAATATCAGAAATACCTAAGACAGGGGTTCCCAGTGGTACTTCGGCCGACTGCTGATGGTACTTGGACCACTGGACCAGTGGAACCCTGCTCCGAAGCGGCGCTTTCGGTGACACGTTTTCGCTCCCGAGAGGCTCCTGTTTTTGGTTGAGCCTCTTAGGAACGCTGAGAAGGGGCCCCTAGTCCACACAGAGCCTCCTACTTGTGTTTTTTGGTCTCCGAAAACCTGTAAACCCGGACATAACTGGCGATGATGTCATCGTCAGTCACTTCCGGTGGTATGCAGCAGGAGAATGGCACCGGAGGTGGTACTCGGCCCTGAAGGGGTTGAGTACCCCTGATCTAAGATATTTTTTCCTCAGTAAAAGTGGCCTGCTCAGCTTCTTATATCAGTTATGCAGTGTAAATTGTTGATGAATATATTTCTTGTTCTAAACTTGTCCCAGTTTACCAGTTGTCCACAGCCACCAGGGATTCACTGCCCCCTTGCAATCACCCCATCAGGTTGTTAGTTAGTGGTGAGTATGCTACTGCAGGGATTAAGACTCTATTAGCACTGGCTGGTCAGGAAGGAGGATGGCTGCCAGGCTTGGCTGGAGCAACTTCACCAGCCTTTCATCTCATTTTTTAACGAGAGTCTTAAAGGCAATGCTGAGCTCCAACTGAGATTCTGGCAGCCCTATCAGTACTAACAGTCTAGAAGTAGTGAATGTAACTGTGTCCCAGAATACCCTCTAGTCACAAGTAGCCTCTCATAAATACACACTGTATTTCCTTTGCTACATTTTGGGCTGCTAGAGTATTCATCTCTTCATTAGCAGCAGCAAGCACTGATCAGCCAGTAGCAGCATGTTGGATAGAATCTCATGTTTTGCTGTTTATTTTGCTAGTCTCAGTTGTATTTTGCTTTAGGTGACGGTCTGTGTTGCTGCGGGTGACCTCATCTGTACAGGTAAAGCCCTATGACTCATCAGAGATCATTCCTCCATAGACTGAAGCTCATGATGACTCACTAGTGCTGGCAAGAAGAGAAGGAAGTGCAACTCTGTGCTGCTCAGAGTCTTTTCCTTCCATGCCCATTGACAGCAGAATGCCTACACACAAACACTGTTGCACTGCTTTTGCTTTTGTTTTAGTTTGGTCTCTAGTTGGCCCTCGCTCTGCTGCTCTTCCTACCCATACAAACTTCCTCCTCTTGCTACTGTGGGCTCTTTAGGAGCTGGAGCATTTTTTATTATTACGGTACAGTATTTATACCGTGTTTTTACTAAGTAGTCAAAGCACTTTACATATATCCTTTGAATTCTTTATTATTATTATTATTATTATTATTATTATTATTATTATCCCACTTCTCCCTCCCCAAGAACTCAGGGTAGCATACATGAACCCCTATGACAACCAAAAAACTGGGGAGCAGCAAGCCTCATCTTCTCTGAAATTACAGGACCTCGGAAATAACAAGACCTGAACAATAAAGAAAAAACACCAACAGAGAAAGAGGAATTGACGTACTGATGGAAGTATACTTATAAATGCTTTTTTCCCCCGTGAATAAATCTGCTTATGTAATACAACATTATTAAATATCCATTTTGTGTTATAAGAAGCTAATGGAAAAATGATAGACCCCTGCTTCACTGCTTGGTTCATGTGTGCCTGACTGCTGTTAAAGTGCACTTTGGGAGGAAATTTCTGTAGTCTGATGTGCGGCAGCGGGGAGGTTGTGTGTGTGACGTGCTGATGCGACCGACCTCCCACCGGGGGTGATGCGCCACCCAGTGACGCCACTGCTTACTTACATTGGGTCTCACCACTGGACCGTTTATTAATGCCTCTCCAAGGTTAAGGCAGAGGGGTATTTGCCAACTCTTCTACCTGAGTCTATTTTAACTAACAGTGCCAGGGATTGAATCTGGGTCCTTCTGCTTGCAAAGTACAGGGTGTCTACAAATGATTGGAGTGGTTTCGTTTCGTGATTTTTTAATGGCTGTAATATTAGCAATATGTCACGCGAGGGCCCCTACCCTCAGGCTGTGTCATCAGTGGGGTTGACTCTGCCTTGGGCATTACTTCTTAAGTAGAGAAATGGTGACAGAACCACTTACATGAGCTGATAATCGAATGTCTAAATTGACTCTAAGAGTACCTGGAAAACAGCATTCAGCTAGCTAACAGCTCATGTTCCGAGCTTCAGCTAACTGCTGAATGGAGAGTTTGGGTTTCTTGGTCATTATATTCTGAAATATAGTTTGTGTCTCACAAGTTGCTTTTCTCCAATGTATAATGTTGGTGTAGATTTTAAAAATAGTTTTGTATCCATTTAATTAAATTAGCCATCATTTCTTATATTTAATTTTTCTGTTAGCTTTAAATGTAGAATATGTACTGTCCTTTGTCCAAAGTTCACCTTATGCTTCCTGAGACATGGTAATGCAATTCTAAGTGCTGTACCCTTTTTATCTTTCTCTTCCCCCCCCCCCCCATTGCCAGCTCTGTTGAATTGGAGCATCCCATGAGGCTGTAGAAAGAGACTTCTGACCAGAGTACAGCTAGGCTGCTTTACATGACATGGTTTATATGTGTCAAAAATGGAATGCCCTTTTCAATAGGCTGTGAGTGATGCTCCAACTTATAAATCTAAAAAGAGTTTTCAGAAAAAAATGTCATTTCTGTTCTTCATCAGAGATGTTACTGGAGCTTTAACATGGTATTTTAGATTATATTTCTTCAGTGTCTTTTGTGCTGATGTGGCAGGATATTTCTCTGGAGTCTTTCGGCGCAGTCCAAACCAATTACAATCTAGTGGTAAAAATTCCATTGAATTTAATAGCATTAAGTTTTCATCCCATGGCACATAAAATAACGTCCATACTTTCTGCTTATTTTCAAAATGATCTCCCTGGTGGCAGAGAGTTTCCACGAAGGTACACCATAGGTTTGGTGTAGGTAAGAAAAATACTACCGTAAATGTTACATAAAAGAATGTATCCTTTCACTTGATCTGAATGCATGCAAGCTTATTTTACTACAATTTAGCTTAGCTAACGAAGGAGAATGATAGAATTTGTATACGTTTAGACATCTAAATTGAAGTAATATTGCGGCCGTGGTGGGGATGAGAGCAACTGCATTGAGAAACTCAACGTTTATTTTGGTTTTCTGTTCTTCTTCCACCCTCTTGGGTGTGTTTTCTGGGGGTAAAACTTCTATGGGTGAGGGGGCCTTTTTGAAGGAGAAGGAATTTTCTCAAAACTTTCCCCAGGATGGGAAGTATGGAAAAGGGGAGGTGTCCATAGTCCACCCTTGCCCTTTCCTGACTTCTCAGGAGATCAAGCCAGACCCAAACTTCTGGAACGGATAAAGGGGGTTGTGGCACAGGAGGTAATGGTCAAAATGGCAGGCAAAAGGGGGGAGCAGATCCCGTTCCCGCTCCATCTCCTGCTCATCATGACATCCTCTCGAGGAAGCTGCTTGAATCGGCATATAAGGTGGCTATGCAGTATCTCCAAAACTAGATCTGATAGGGCAAAACTGATGCCATTTTTGGAATCGGTGCCCCAAATATACCCAATAATAGGTCTGACTTTTAAGGCCCAAAAGAAAAAAATCTTTTTTTGTTGAGCTGTGTTTTCAACTGTTGGGTATCCTTCAGGTTTGGTTATTGGTCTCCTTCTAATTTGTATCTTTGTCCCCTTGTTTTTCTTATCTGTTCCATTGATGTCAATGGTCATTGTTGTGCAGATAATATTTAGTTTCTAATTTTTATTTTCTGGAACTGGGGGGTGGAGTGGGTGTCACTGTCAGAAGCTGCCTGGGCTAAATTTGAGAGCTTGGGTTCTGTGAAAGGCTGCCCCATGTGGCAAGCTGCCAGAACTGCAACATCTTTGCAAGACTGAGAGATTCTGACTCTGGATGGAACCTGCCTCCCCAGGCTGGTAATTAATTGCCCAATTCTATCCCCCACCATTGGCGCTGATGCAGCTCTGCTGACAGTGGGGGGGGGGTGATTGGACAGCAGGAGGTATTAATTACCCCCTTATAGTATTAGGTAGCCTATATTTGATTTTTCTGACCTTTCTCAATAAAAACTCAGAAAGACCAACAGCACAATCCAATGCATGTCTGTTCAAAAGTAAGTTCCATTAAGGTCAATGGGACGTACGATCCCAGTAAGTGTGTACAGGATTGTAGTATTTTTTTTTCCTCTTTGAAATTTGCAAAAAATGAATACATTTTGAGGTGAGCCAGTGGGACCTTGTTCATCACTAGTTAAAACAGTTAAAATAAAAGTTACTGAATAATAATAAAAATCCTTCCCCTGTCTTACCATTTGCTTTATGTAATTTTAGTGCATGCTAATGACTGCTCAGTTTAAATTTTGCTCAAAAAGTGAATCCTTTAATATAAGCAGAACATCCAGCAGAGCTTAAATTTTTGGTATAAAAATCATAATTCTAGAAGATTGTGAGCCCCTTGGGGCAAGAAGCGCCATATACACTGATGGCACCATATAAATAAATAATAAGGAAGCACTACTATAAGTGAACACGCTTCCAAGGTCCACTTTCAGTGAAAAAGAAACAAGTGTTTCTTTAGGAGTAGACATACATGTAGGCTGCACGGGTGAACCCACTCAGGGTAATACTGTTGGTGGTATTTAAATCTGCATGCCTGTCCCTCAAACCCCTTCTACCCATTGTTTCTATATGAGGCCCTTTGAAACAAGAGGATGATCCAGGACTTTATATAACCCAGATGGAGTATTACTGACACCTATGGTTGAGTTTCTCCACGTATTATAGCTTTCAAAACTATTTTTTTAGTTGATCTTGTTTGTCCAAACGTTTTAGCTTCTGTAGCTAATCCTCACTGTTGCATGCTGCACAATGGAAATAACTCTAATTTTGTCTCTCCCTGGTGCAATTTCTTGCTACAATTCTTGAGCTTGGAGCTAGGGAGTCCTTGGTTCAGATTTCAGCTCAGACATGCAATCACTAGGTGGCCTTCGGCAAGCCATTGTTCCTCAGTATCAGCCTGACCTTTATAACAGAACAAGACCCATAATAGTGGTCTTCCTTACAATTACTGACAACAGGGCTTTGAGCCCCTAGGAAAGTGCTTATATACCGGTAAATACTGAATAGGTAGTGGTTATTCCTAGAGCAGACTAAAGATCATCAGCACAATTTTTTTAGTGGAGGGAAGGAGGAAGTCTCTTTACAAGGGTTTATACTCTTTAGATAGGCATTGAAGTGGTCTTTAAAAAGACATAGCATCCAGCAGTTCTTCACAACCAAACCATAAAGAAGGGCAACAGCAATATACCTGACAGTGTATTTACACAGTGTGTGAGAGTACTAAAAGAACAGGGAACATCTTGAGATAATAATCAAATATCGCCATCCTCAGGTTGACTACTTCTTGTTGAAATTAAATGATTGTTGAAACTGTCAATATGAACTCTAAGAATACACAAAGACTTTCATGGCTTGTCACGATACAATCATAAAAGGACACAAAAGAGCACAAAACACTATGTTTCGTCCACGTAAGCAGTGGACCTCGTTAGGTGTGGTTGCAGTAAACTTCCTCTTCGCGCCAAAATCTTCTTTAAAGGTGATCTGTCAGCTGCGGGCGCACTAACATCCTGGCAGCTTACTGCAACCACACCTGACACCCAGCTCTATCTCTCCTTACCATCTCGCTCCAGGGAGGCTGTGGAAGTCCTGGAGCGCTGTCTGGAGGCGGTTGGGGTCTGGATGAGGGCTAATAGGTTGAGATTGAATCCAGAAAAGACAGAGGTCCTACTGGTCAGGAAAACTTCGATGCAAGTACTGAGTCATCTGCCCGTTCTGAATGGGGTTGCACTCCCCCTGCAGGAATGGGTATGCAGTTTGGGAGTACTTCTGGATTCACAGCTCTCCCTGGAAAGCCAGGTGGCGGCTGAGGCCAGGGGTGCGTTTGCCCAGCTTCTGGTGCACCAGCTGCGGTCGTACTTGAGTCGATCATACCTGACCATGGTGGTCCACGCCTTAGTGACTTCAAGATTGGATTACTGTAACGCGCTCTACGTGGGGCTGCCCTTGAAGAAAGTTCGGAAACTGCAATTAGTGCAGAATGCGGCGGCCCGGGTGGTCACTGGAGCTAGCCGGTTTGACTCTGTTGAACCGCTGCTTCAGCGGCTGCACTGACTGCCCATTCGTTTCCGGGCCCAATTCAAGGTGCTGGTAATGACCTTTAAAGCCCTTCACGGTTCGGGCCCAGGATATCTGAGGGACCGCCTTCTCCCATACATTCCGGCCCGCTCTCTTAGGTCATCTGAGGGGGCTCTCCTGCGTGTGCCACCCCTATTGCAAGTTAGGGGAGTGACAACACGTGGACGAGCCTTCTCTGTTGTGGCGGCACAACTGTGGAACTCCCTGCCAGGGGATCTGAGAACCACCCCCTCCCTCATGACTTTTCAGCGAGGGCTCAAAACGTTTTTGTTTCGTCTAGCGTTTGGGTGATGTTGTTGTGGTCTGCTTCCTGTGTCTCAAGATGCTCTGCCATGCTGCTTCTCTGCTCCATACTGTCGCCCCCCCCCCGCAGTGGATTTTATTGTTTTTTTTAATTTGTTTATGTATGGTTATGTATTGTTTAAACTTAGGTATTTTATGTATTTTAAATTATGTATTTTAATCTTTGTTGTAAGCCGCCTTGGGCATTTGCCTTCGGCATAGGAAAAGGCGGGATATAAATTTTTTAAATAAATAAAATAAAACGAAAATATTGCTAGTAATGTTATGTACTCTTCAGCCAGATGATACATGAGCTGTAATGTACTACTACAGAGCACGTTTTTATGAGTGATGTCTACAGAACTTGTAAAAGCTATTGATGGGTTTTGAATTATTGTCACTACCATACACTGGTCGTCACATGAAACTGTTTAATTAAATACAGTGATGCAAGATATGAAGATCTGTCTTGCATTCATTGGCTTCTCCTGCCCAAAAGTGCCTGCACCAAGGATTCAGACAGGAGTGTTTTTTCAGCCTTGCTACCCAGGATCTTTTTAACTAGAAATTCAAAAGCCTGAACTCTCTTTTCATTCGTATCTTCCCTTCTTATCCTACCAAATTAGCCTCTCCCCTATATTACAAATTAAATTGGCTCCACCATTTCTCCTGTTCCTGAAATGTATTATATTCTATGATCTGTTGTTATGCCTATCCCTTTTAAATTCTTTCAAGTAGACAGGTAAGAGTTATTATAGAGGAAATGTCACCACCATTATTAAAAACTCGTAGTATAGTCTCTGAGCTGATAATTTTCTTTGGATCTTTTATGTGACAATCAGAACAATGCATGCAAAGGTCAAATTGCTGTATTTTGGAGATGAAATAAGGTCACATCTGTAGTTCCCTGAGTAATTGCTCTAACTTCAGTGAACTAGCCTTGAAGGTTCTTCATAAGCCTTCTACATTTGTGATGTTACCAGGTTAAAAAAAAACTGTAAGGATACTGCTTACTCCTATGAAAGCTGTCCAGGTTAAAAAGGGCATGCTCTTTCTTTAATCCATAAAGATGCCTATGACTGCATAAGAAGCTACTGGAACAACCAGAGTTCTCAGGCAAGCTTTTGCCATGTGTTTGTTAGTGTGTGGTCAGACTGTAGTTTTAGATACGTCCAGATGGGGTGATTCGTCTACAATTGTCACACTATATTTAGTCTCTCTATATATGGAGGGGCTCACATGACATTATCTATTGTCCTGGTACCTTCCTCATGCTTAATTTATCACATTTATTAGAATATCTGACCTTTTTTGAGAACACTGGTACAGCAGCACAATAACTGCACATGTGGACTGCTGTCGGTGCTACTGTTGGCTTTTTTTGCCTGGCATAGGCCCAGATACAAGATACCACAACAGAAACAGGGGGGTAGAAGGGGGAGGATCAGTTTACTGTGTCCCAAAAACATGCTTATACAGTACAGTATCTACTGTGGTGAGGAATGAACATTGCAATTCAACATGTGAATGCTAGCAGAAAAGCAATGACTAGCTTGTGCTACAATCTGTCTGGAAATGCCCTTAGTAAACGGGCAGCACAATCCTGTGAAAGGATCCGGCTGGTGGCCTACGGCCGCCTGCCGGATCCTGAGCCCCGGCAGCCGTTCTGTTGCCGGACCGGAGGTCTACTAAGGGAAGGAGACGCTTGTCCCCTTCCCTGGGTGTAAATCCAGGCTGACCCTATCAGGCTCCTCGGATTTCCGCCAGCTAAATAGAAGTAGAGGAGGCCGTATAACGGCCTAGCTGACCTGACGGGGACGGGGATATGGCCGAGGCCATCCCCTGCCCCTCCCAGGCCAGCTAGGCCAATGGCCCTCCTCCCTCGCCTGCCAAACCGCCCCTGCGCCCACTGGATCCCGATTCACCTCGTCCAGTGGACGCACGGGCACTCCGGCGACGGAGCAAGGGAGGCCGGCCTCTGCACCGGCCTCCCTTGCTCCCGAGTTGTTGCAAATGTGCTTTATGGCATGTTCACGACGTCTTCCGGCAATGGAACGCTTGTTCTGTCGCCGTCGCAATCCTCAGGATTGTACTCTGAATTTGAGAACTGCCATCAGCAATTCACTCTTTTCTTTCAGATTAATGATTGTAGTTTGTTTGCACTCAAATATTCAACATCCAATTTTATACAGATATTAAACGTGGTTATCATTTGGACAAACTTGTGCATGCTGTAGTCTCTCTTTGAATAACCAGAATGGAAGATACACAGAAGTCCTCAATGTTGTGTCGAAAGGTCAGTTGCATAGGCTGTGTGTCCTGCTTTCCTCCCCCATCACCAATCAATATGCTGTAGCAGCCTCACTGAATCACTACATCTTCTAACAGCAATTTTTTTTGGCTTTGGCTTTTTGGCTTTATGGTTTTGTGGTATTTTGTTGTGAACACTGGATGTTGTGGATGTGCAGACCTGCTTTTGCTACACAGTGCCACCCATGCTGGTCTTGATAATCTAATGTTATTTGGACTGGATGGTTGGGTTGCCAACTCTGACTGAAGTGATTCGTGGAGATTCTCCCCCCCCCCCAAGATGATAGAATGTTGGAAATTCCTGGAGGCCATGTTAAAATATCCAGGCTTGCTTTCGGTAGTCACCTGAAAATTGATGCTGAATCCTGGATTCTCTAGGCCAATCCTAGAGAGATGGCAACCCCACTAGAAGGGATCAGCACAGTTACTATGGGCCTTGTGGATGATTCTGAGCAAAGACGTAGCAGTAGCTCTATATTACAAAAGTGTACTGATTTTAGGTATACATGCAGTTACAATATTTAAGGGATTTTCAGCCATGTGATTTCAGTTCTTAAAATTGAAGAAATAAAGATCGATCTTACGATTGTCAGTTGAAATTCCAAATCCTGGTTCTACCGCGACGTGGAGCGGGCAAGCGGGATGGATTATCCAAAGCTGACAAAGTTGAAATCTTTAAGGTCTTCTGTGCTTGACGTTTCTCCCCAGGCATTAGGGGCTTCTTCGAAAGCGAAAAGAGAACCCAGCTGCAAGCTGGAAGGTGTCTAATAGAAGCACAGAAGACCTTAAAGATTTCAACTTTGTCAGCTTTGGATAATCCATCCCGCTTGCCCGCTCCACGTCGCGGTAGAACCAGGATTTGGAATTTCAACTGACAATCGTAAGATCGATCTTTATTTCTTCAATTTTAAGAACTGAAATCACATGGCTGAAAATCCCTTAAATATTGTAACTTTGAGCTGTACTGATTTTTTTTTTAAAAAAAAAACTCTCACAGTTTCCCCCAGGGAATCCTGAGAACTGTAGCTTGGCAAACATGCTGAAACTTCTCTGTTAGAAATCACTATTCCTCCTCACAAAGCGCATTTCCATGTCTTGCTGGGGGGAGGGAATGACCTTCTAAAACTGTTGTAAGTTTGTCATCCATACATTTTCACACAGGTACTGTACAGATGTCTGAATCACCTTGTATCCAATGGCATTAGGGCTGCCTCATTATGAGAAATGGATTTAGTTTTTTGTAAGTAAATAATAAAATAAAATAAAATATTATTTCTTTCTAGACCCCCCCTTTTTTGAAAGCCTTGTAAAGCTAGGTGGATCCTGATAGAGTGTCATTTTAAAAAGTGGGTCCCAGTGCAGAAAGGTTTGGGAACCACTGGGCTAGACATTAACAGGTGCCACTAGGGGATTTTTTCAGTTTGTCTCCTAATGAGCCTGGTGCTTCTTTTGGGCTAAGAGGTCCTGTGAAAAAGGCCCAAAGGCAGTACCTGAGCACTCCTACTGCTGATTACATCATCTCTCCTGCTGTAGGAGAAGTCCTGGAGCTTCACGCCCTGCCCCCCCATCCCCCAGTTCGGCTGTACCAGGGATGGCCAAACTTGCTTAATGTAAGAGCCACATACGATAAACTTCAGGTATTTGAGAGCTGCAATATTTAAGAAGCATTTAAATTATTAAATATATTTACTCACCATGAACAAATTAAACTCATGTTTTAATCCAGTGGACCAGTAGTGGAACTACGACTGCCCGCCCCCCGCGCTGGAAGTGACATAACGGCTACAGCCGTTATGCACCATACCGAGGCGCAGGGCAGGCGGGAGGGCCAAACACGGTGCCGATGCTCCACGCTTGCCCCAACGAACGGGACGATTTGCACCTCCACTGGCCACCATGACAGCCCCCGCCCGCCTGCTGCCTGGGGCCCAATCCTGCCGCCCAGGGGGCCACCGCCCCAAGGCCCCCTCCACTTACGACGCTGCAGTGGACTTTTCAGTTTATACCTGGTAAATAATGATAAAGCTTGAACGTTTCTTATTTACCTTTTGTATTAACTGTGATGCAAAAAGGGAGTTCAGCCAACATATTTCCGAGAGCTGCACATTATATGTCAGAGAGCCGTATGTGGCTCAGGAGCCGCAGTTTGGCCACCCCTGGGCTATACTCATGCTTGTATTACTTGTAAATGATACATGTGTATAACTGCAAAATACACCAAAGCGGCTATCATGAAAGGAAGATCAGTTCCCCAGTTCTGTGTATTTTGCCAAGAAAAACAGCCAGTTAAATAGACGTGTAGTCTTTTCAACTCATACAAGAAGTAAGCATTTTGTACCCAAGAATCTGTAAAGTAGTTAAAAAAAACAACACCATACGAAGCAAGCCTTGGTGCGTTGTCAGCTTGAATGACTCCTGAAAAGCCTTTGCCTGGAAGGCCCAAAAATGCTGATAAATGTGCAGTGCATACCTGTTTCAAAGGCTGGATAAAGTTACTGCCAGAAAGATAGTCTGAGGAATATGCTTGGTGAATTGGTAGGTACATTATTTTGAACACAAGATGGCACCACAGGAACATGCTTTCTAAACATGCCCTTTTTCCTACTGTGTTTTTAAAATGTAGGAGCAATGCTTTTTATTTTGTACCTTTGAAATATGTTGAAGGCTGTGCACTTGTGTAGTAGTAGTAGTAGTAGTAGTAGTAGTAGTAGTAGTAGTAGTAGTAGTAGTAGTATTTTTATTGTAGAGCCTGCATTGAATTAGAAACCACAACTTTGGGCTATGTGCAGCCGTGTTTTATGGAATATGTCATAGGCCAATGTTGTATGTCATAGGCCAGTTACATATTATAGAAGAATGGACAGATCTTGCATCACAAGCAGGAGCAAACCATATCACATTTTTAACCTTAATTTTTAAGTCTAAAATCAGTAGATCTATAAATAAATAATGATCTGGGATTTACTTGCCATATTGTGTTGAAATTATGCTGTTTGGAAACAAGTAACAATTCAGCCTAGAGAGGAATGTACAGTATGTTTATTCAAACACCAAGAAATCCCCTGTGAGATGAATAATCTTGCTTCTGATGGTATCCCGAGGTGAAAGGATCTGCTTTGACAAGTGGAAATCTATGTTGCTTCGTGAGAAGTGCATTTACAGTCAGACCTCCTTATCTGCGAGGATCCGTTCCAGACACACACACACACACACACACACACACACCTGCGGATAGCGAGGATCTGCAGATACTGGAGTCCACCTGAAAAACAGTGTAAAAGGGGGGGGGAGGTAAAAACTGCGGGTTTTTTTACCTTTTAGAAGCAAACCACTGCGTGTTCTTGCTTATAACAGGCTGAAATCACACTCTGGAAACCTTTTCCGGGTCACGCAACTCCCTCTCCCAAAATAGCTCCAGAATGCATTGCAATACATTCAGGGACGACCTGGGGAGGGGGGAGTCGTGCAAACTGGAAGAGGCTTCCGAAGCGATTTCAGCCTGTTATAAGCAAGAACACGCAGTGGTTTGCTTCTAAAAGGTAAAAAACCCACGTTTTTTACCTGTTTTGTTTTTGGAGTGGCATGCAGGTTTTCATGGCTTGCTTTGTGTACGGACGTGGGTTTTATGGGATTTTCAGCCATGTTAGTGTTAGAAATCGAAGAAAATAAAGAAATATAAGTACTGAAACTTGCCTGAAGAAATTCCTTCTCTACTCGATCCCCAGTAATGTGGGTGCCGCTTTCAAGGATTATCCGGAACAGACAAGCACAAGTAATTCTTTAATCCTCTGCTTTACGTTTCCTCCCGCCTTGGGACATTGTCAAAAGCTAAAAAAGAACACTCAGCAACTAGCTGGTAGATGTACATGAACCAGGAAATACACTAACACAAACTTATAGAGAAAGAGAGAAGCTTTCAGGAACATCTTAATTGAATGATTAGAAGCGAGACAGCTGCTCTGCTGTAACTTAATTAGTGTGGTTACTCTAGGAGCAGGGGTAAAAACAGACGAAACGTATCAAGACTTAGTGCTATCACAGAACTGCAGCGACAGACACAAATCACTACCTAGCAGTTACAAGCAGAAGCACAACACTTTCGAGGAACTGCTGAACCAATATTGCAAGCGGAGCCCCTGATCTCCGCAATGACCGAAAATAACCTCTCCCCTGCGCAGCTGTACCCTCTGCTTGACAATAAGATTCGTTATTTAGGCGATAAGAAGTGCTGAATCATATTTTTCATTATAATTTTCAGAATGGCCTCAAAATAAACCTCAGCAATAACCATTAAATGATCAGTAGCTACAAGGGAATAAACAAACACTGTTATGAAACTGGGGACTGATTCATACTGCTGATGGCCACAAATAATGGAGCAGCAGACATATGTATACCCCAGCCGCAGTGGTCTGTCTGTGTGCACATGTGGTGTGGGGGGGGAGGAGTTTTAATCCTTCCCCCCCCCATATCACAGTCCCAGTCCAAACTGCCCCACAAAAGCTGCTATTAGTTGCAATCAGGAAAACATGCATAGACAATAAGAATTCCTGTGCTTTCCCTTCCATGTCAAGGGGTAGTGGTTTGGATCCAGGGTTCCCAACTCAGACTGAAGCTATACCTGGAGATTTATTTTTTTTCCAAGATGGCAGAAGGGTCTGGCTCAGTCGGGAGAGCTGCCTTCTTGTAAGCCCGAAGACCAGCGAACTAGACAAGTTCGAGACACGCCGCTGACAAAAAGCTGTGAAAGCCTCTGGGAGGAGAGATAAATTATCCCAGCTGCGTCGGTCGAGTGTGGGAGGCGCCAGCCAGCAGAATAGTCAGACTGCAAAAAGGATACCACCTGGAATGTAGCCGTTCATGAAAGATTGGACATTTATATATTGTAAAAAAACAAACCGAGGGGGGGGTTAGGTCAGCCTGTCCATGTACACTGCCTTGGATTAAAGTCGGAGGAGAAATCCAATGACCAAGAAAGGTGGTATATAAATACTGTATATTGTTGTTGTTGTTGTTGTTGTTACATAAAGTTGGAAATTCCTAGATACCTTGTTAAAATTTCCAGGCTTGATTTCAGTGGCCACCTGGAGATTGATGCTGATTCCTGGAGTCTACAACCCAATCCTGGAGAATTGGCAACCCTAATTGGATAGCGGATGGCTGTCTGGAACAGGATTGCCAGGTGGCTACGGAGATTATACCCCCGACTCCGTGACTGCTTTTAGAAAAAGAAAACAGCATCAAGAGATTTACTCCCGGAACTCTGGAACATGTTCCCGGAACATGTCTAATTTGACCCTGAGTTACCTGTGCGGTGAAGCAGGCTGCCTTAGATGACTGATGGGCTCATGTAATTCATCCACCTGAGCCCATCAGTCTGCTGCTCACCAGCGATCTCCACGGCTGCCTCACCTAGCCCCCACTTTCCCCCTTACATCTTCCTCCTAGCTTTGTTGCTCTATGTTTTGAAATAAAGTGGCAGAGCGACGCAAAGAAACTGCGAGAAACACTGTCCCACTTCTGCTTTTCTCAGTTTCCTTCTTCTGTATTTCAAAACAAAGAAGGAGGGAACAGGTAATCTGGGCAAGCTGGGGGGCTTCCAGCACCACTGGGTGGGACGGGGAGGAGGACGTAATGGCATTAGTAATCCTATTTCCATTCCTAATTGGGAAGAGAACCGCTGTCGCCACCACCTTGTCTAAGCGGTATAAAAGACAAAGGGGGTCAATAACACCAATGGAGGCAGCAGAATTTCCGCAGCACTTATTAAGGTGCCATTTTCCCTGGGTGAGGCCAGGCTGCACTTATATGGGAGGGGATGGCATTTGTGCTGTTGTGGTAGATAAATTCTGCACCCAGAATTGACTAGGGGAATTGCCCCAGGACACTTGAAATCCTGTGAATTGTTGAACCACTGCAGTATCCTAGATATCTTACTGCATTGATGCAATGCTGTGATTTGCACTGTTCCATACAAACGTGCCTGCTTGTGCCTTGCACATCTGGCCACTGGGTTGTGTTGTAAATTACACTAAGCTTTAAGAGTTTGATCTTAGGCCTTTCGTAATAAGTAGAATTAGACCCCAAATTTATTGGGGCCTTGCACTGCCAGAACTAGTGTTCCGGCAGCGCATGTTCCTTTATGACAGCGCAAACGCTGGGCCATTGTTGCGCACTGCCAGGCCACTGCTGCAAACGGCAAGAGGTGTGGTGTGCATGGTAGCAGAACTGGGAGGCTGCACAGGCACTGGTATGTTAGCAGCAGGGATAGGTCGTGGGTGGGGAGGGGTGTAACAAGGAGTGTTGGGGAGGAACCGGGGGGTGTTGAGGGGAGGGAGGGGTGAATTCAGTGGCAGTCGCGCATGTTGGATCTAATTTTCCATATTCCTGCCCCCCCCTCGAACTGGTGCTAGCTACATAGCTAGTGTAGGTCTGTGGAGACCCGTCGGCTATCAGGCAGCCTACCAGGAGGATAAGCAAAAATATTTTTACTATCTCCTGCAGGCTGTCTGATTGCCCCCCCCCATAGCATGCAGCACAGCCTCCATTGGTACATCTGCATGCTATAACGTGGCGGGGAATAGGATTGGGCAGTTAGTATGTCAGGAAAGTCCAAGTAGCATCCCATGATCTCTAATGTAGATAGCATTATTATCCCATATAGGATCAGATGTTTCAGGTGATAATTTATGTTGGGCAAACAGCTCTAGTCAGCTATTTTGTTAACTTTCTCTCTCTAAAAATGACCTTTATAAATGGGTGCTGTAGTTAGTCAATTAGCCTTTATAATTAAGCTATTAGTCAAATAATGGATTCATTAATTACTCTGAAGTTCATTGAAGAGGATCAATGATACACTCCTAATGAACTCTGAAAGTCTTCAGTATAGGGTAAGTTAAGAAATGTGAAGTGACAAAGCAGTCACCTTCACTTTTCCAAGGATGGCTCATCTTCATCCATGGTTGCTCCTTCTTTCATTCACTCTTCACCCTGTCAGATGTTATACTGTATGCCCTTTGGGGAAGGGACCTGTAATTTACTTATTGTGTATGCATTTTCCCTTGGGTTACAAAGCGCTAGAAGCCCTTTTGGCAGCAAATAATAACCGGATATACTCATCAAGGACAGTGGTTCTCTCAAAGCGACCCAACACAAAAAACGGAAGCAGTCGCTACCCCCTTAAGGGGCGTGGTGACGTGCAGCGACAGCACTTTCGGGGGCCCGCCACCATGGAAAAAACTTTTTTTACTTACTGGGGTTTGCACTGGCCTCTGGGGGTTGCGGGAGGGCCACGGCCCCCTCTACACCCCCCACACACCTCAGAATAGCGAAACTGGAAGTAGCTTTCAAGCCCGATTGGAAGCTCTTCTGAGGTACTAGGGTGTATGTGTAGAGGGAGCCGTGGGAGAGGTTGATGCAACCCCCAGTAAGCGAAAAAAACTTTTTTCTGTGGTGGTGGGACCCCAGAAGTGCCATTGCCGACATCACCGCCAAGTCCACGACAACTTACATGTTCCCTTACTCCCCTGTAAAAGTTTAAGAACCACTGATCTAGGACTTTCTGAGAGATGTTGGAACTGTTTTTAGTAGTTGATTTTGAAAACGACAGTTGGCCTCCATCTTACATGTGATTGCCTTGCGCAAATTGTGGTAGATAAGCTCTGCACCCAGAATTGTCTGGGAGAATTGCCCCAGGAAATCTTGTGAATTGTTGAACCATTGAAATATCCAGTTGCATAGCTACCACGGGGCCAGGTGAGTGCTGTGCCCCTGGGTGCCACCCGTGGTTTACTCGGGAGTTGTGGCTGCAGCGGCACCTTTTCTGGCCCCTGCAGCTTCTTCCGCAGCCGCAGTGGCTGTGGGGGCTGGTCGGGTGTTTTGAGGGCGGGAGTGTGGCCCTCCCGCGCTCCTGGAAGGCTTCAAATGAGTGACATTGTGATGCAGGGGCGGGTGATGCTGCAGAACGTGTAGACGTTGCCCCCCCTCCAGCAACGTCACTGGCAATATTCTAGATATCTTACTGCATTGATGCAGTGCCGTGATTTGCACTGTTGCATGCAAACCTGCTTGCTTGTACCTTGCACATCTGGCCAATGGGTTGGGTTTTAAATTACACTAAGCTTTAACAGTTTGGTCTTAGGCCATTCATAATAAGCATCCCCCCCCCCCCAAGAGAAAAACAACAGTTTAAATAGTGCAGACAATTCCGCCCACCATTCGACTTACTCTGTTTATGCCCAGAAGCGAGCCTGAAACGAGAGAATGAAGCTGCTGTTCCTGCAGCCATCTCAGTTCCCACGTGTCTCTCATATTGTGATTTTAGATCTTAAAGAGACAGTACGTATTTGTTGACTTGGGATTATCAACTATATGTGCTTGTGGCGTTACACGCCGGATTCAGAATACAACCTTTGCATAAGATGTGGACTGATTGTATATTGTTTGGGTAGAAGTACTTGCATTTGTAGTGATGCAGAAGGGCAAACCCTCAAGGGGAAGCTCCCACCCCTTTCAGCTGGCAAGTGCTGCTGGGTTACATGCAGACACCGTAAGCCTTCTGAACAGTGATTGGCAGCACCGGAGGAGGGACTAGCAGGGCTTTTACCTCAAATAAAATCAGGATTGCAGTGGATGTGTGGTTTGCAAATGCCACATGGGTGGAATACAGTAGATATGTATTCATATCTACTATGTGTGGTTACTGTGATATGTATGTGTGGTTTGCAAATGCCACATGGGTGGAATACAGTAGAAATTCCGCATGGGTGGAATACAGTAGATGTAGCATGCGGATGTGTTTTCCCATGGAATAACTGCACATTTGGTTTGGGCTCTAGTTCTCCCCCAACTTTCTTTCACTTTGAAGCCTAATTTAGAAGGAAAAACTTTGTTGTTGTACAATTAAGAGTCAGAAAAGCTTGCCAATGTATTGGAAATCAAACAGAGGTGCCAGCAGATTCTTTACCACTGCCATAGAACCAAGGTTCTGCTGGGTCAGTAAGTAAGATTCTGGTAAGTCAGTGGCAGGGGCATGTCATGGGTGGAAGGGGGAGGGCAGGGGGAGTTTCGGGGCAGGGAGTGAAGGAAGACAGGGGGGTGGTAGGGGAAGGAATGGGTGGATCCTGGAGGCACCAGCATGCATCAGGATTCTATCCCCTCTTTTCGAACCGCCCCGCCCCTTTTCTCTCCTTGGACTTACGCCAGTTATATATAGGTTTCCAAGGAGATCCATAGGCCAGCAGGAGGCCTATGCAGAGGTAAGTAGAAAATATTGTTATTTACCTCTGTCAGGCCTCCTGATTGCCCCCCTACCGTTGAATGCAGCATGTGCCTCGTTGGCACAGTTGCATTGTAGAAAGGATACTGGACTAACAGCGCAATCCTGTGTAAGGATCCGGCCGGCGGCCAGCAGGCCAGAGGCCAGAGGTCTACTCGGGGAAGGGGACGGTCGCCCCCTTCCCCGGGTGTAAACCGGGGCTGGCCTGATAGTACTCCTCGGATTTCCGCCAGCTAAATAGCTGGTGGAAGTAGAGGAGGCCGTGTGGCGGGAGCCATCCCCAGCCCCCTCCCAGTCTGGCTAGGCCAACAGTCCCCCTCCCTCACCCGCCAAACCGCCCGCCGGATCCAGACTTACCTCCTCTGTGCCGGCCTCCCTTACTCCTGAGGTGTCGCAAACATGCTTCACGGCATGTTTGCAACCGTTCCACCGTTCTGGTGGATTGCGCTGTAAATAACTTAATGGCCTGACCAAATGTGAATATTCGTGTTATATCCCTAAATTCCTAATCCCTACATTGACAACTAATATTTATTGTCATGCATTTTTATAACTCTGACTGATTTCTTTGGTTGGAGATGCAAACGTAAACAGAGAGTTTTCTTTACTTGCCCAATATTTTGTCAGTTGCCACTTAGTGTTAAATTGTAATCTGTCCAGCAGCAATTGTTCAAGGACAAATTTCCTAGTGAAAATGCTACTGAAATGAATGCAGGTCTGAGTTTGATGAACCTTGCTATAGTCCAGAGATGGCCAAACTTGCTTAATGTAAGAGCCACATACAATAAACGTCAGATGTCTGAGAGCCGCAATATTTAAGAAGCATTTAAATTCTTAAATATATTTACACACCATGAACATTAAACTTAGGTTTTCATCCAGTGGACTCTTGGTTTATACCTGGTAAATAATTATAAAGCTTGAAAATTTCTTATTTATCTTTTATATTAATTGTAATGCAAAAAGGAGCTCAGCCAACATATTTCTGAGAGCTGCACATCACTAGCGTCGACGGGGGGAAGCGGGGGGGCGGGCCGCCGGGGGGCGTCGCGCGTATAGGGGTGACGCGCAATGCCCCTCACTTACATTTTTTAGGTGGAGGTGGGCCCGCCCACCCTCCCCTGGGTCCGTTTGGCTCTAAAATGAGCCAAAAACGGAGCGGGGAGGGCGCTCCGCTCCTGTGCGTGACGTCACGCGCGGGGGCGGAGCCTCCCCCTTAAGGGTGATGCGCGCCCCCGCTCAGGGGTGTCGCGCGTCGTCGCGATGCCCCTGCTGCACATTACATGTCAAACAACCGCATGTGGTTCAGGAGCCGCAGATTGGCCACCCCTGCTATAGTCTGCGAGGTGCTTATACAAGATGGAAGTTTCCTGGGGCACAGCTTACTTAGAGCCCAATTTTATTATTTCCCCTCCCACCGATGCAGCGATTCCAAAATGGCTACTGCTGCATCCTGGTGGTGGTGGTGGTGGGTTTTTTTTTGCAGAGATCTCCAATTGTTTCCTTACCTGGACATAAACCTCCATGGCGCAGGGAGGTCTACTTGGACCTGTGCTAGCTAAATAGCTGGCGCAGGTCCGTGTGGGCCTGCGCCGTGAGATCGAGTCCTGGAAGGGGGTTAGGATTCAGCGGCCACTGCTGCTGCCGAGCCCTCCCCTTTCCTGGACCCAATCCACCCATCATCCACCCCATAGCCACCCCATTCCGTCCTCCCACCTCCCCCGCCATCTCACCTGGATCAGCCTTCCCACCAGTGTCCTCAGTGCTACTCAGCACACTGCCAAAGCAACTTTTACAACTGGCATTGCAATGAAGGCCGGAGCAGGTAGGATTGGGCCATTACTCACATACAGAAACTCTTGTGAATCTTCTTTTAGACTTTTAAATATGGATGGATGTTGCTGGTCCCTTACAATTATTTTCTTCCACATTAACTCATGCTCTGAATGTATAGGGTAGCTTAAAGGTCTTGTGGGACTTGTAAACGTAATCCTCCTTCCCTGGCCAATTTTAGTAATAAATGCCTCTCCTGGCCATGGCTTGTTCAGAAGGAATAAAAATTAGTGCTGGCCAGTTGCATATTATAAAATGAAGATGCTACATCGTTAGTGCAGTTATATATTAATTAAACAAAGCATTCCTTTTTAAGTTTATGAGTTTTTAGAAATGTACTAAAATGTTCATACATACTCCTGAAGAGGAGAACGTGGCAATGAATCACTTGAAAGGAGCAGGAACAACAAAGACAGATGTTGGTTCCCCTAGTTTTTAGGGGTTTGATTTATTAATTCAGATAGAACTGAAATGGATTAGGCCATAGGGACATTGAAAAATGATGTGTTTGATTAATTGTAATAATATATCTTGATCATATTAGCAAGGTAATTAATTGTATTACTAATTTTCTTTTGCTGCTTGATTTTATTTATTTATTTATTTATTTATTTATTTATTTACAATATTTTTACCCCGCCTTTCTCCCCAAAGGGACCCAAGGCAGCTTACAACAAAAAGAAAATACAGTGCAAAACGTACAATACAACAATAGTCACAGTTTAAAACAGTTAAAAACAGTTAACGGAAATAAAAACAGTATTTAAAAATCGATTTAAAAAGATTACAATTAAAACAGCATAAAAACAGCAGCACCCCACCTGTACCAGCAGGATGTTAAAAAAGGCATGGGCTCAGAAGGCTTCTTTGAACAAGAAGGTTTTTAGGCCTTGCCAGAAAGTGTCCAAGGAGGGAGCAGTTCGTAAGTCAAAAGGGAGGAAATTCCATAAGGTTGGTGCCACTACTGAGAAGGCCCTATTTCTGGCCGCCACCCCTCGTACCTCCCTGGGCGACGGTACCCGCAAGAGGGCCTTCTCTGATGACCTAAAGAGACGGACTATATAGAAGTAGGCAGTCTCTCAAATATCCTGGCCCCAAGCCATATAGGGCTTTAAAGGTCAAAACCAGCACTTTGAATTGGTCCCGGAAACGAATCGGCAGCCAGTGCAGCTGTCGGAGGAGCGGCCCGACAGAGTCAAACCACCTACCTCCAGTGACTACACGGACCACCGCATTCTGCACTAATTGCAGTTTCTGAACCGTCTTCAAGGGCAGTCCCACGTAGAATGCGTTACAATAATCTAATCGCAACGTCACCATGGCATGGATCACCGTGGTCAGGTCTGCACGATTCAAGTACGGTCGCAGCTGGTGCACCAGCCAAAGCTGGGCAAAGGCCCCCCTGGCCACAGCCGCCACCTGTGAATCCAGGAGCAGCTGTGCATCCAGGCGGACCCTGGATTTTACTGTTCTGGCCTTGTGTATTTTTTAAATGAAAAAATTGTAATAAAATATAATTTAAAATGTAGCATGATATTGACATAAAGCCCAATCCTATGCTGGCCTCTGCCAGCAAACCTAGGCCCTGCGCTGTCACAAACGTGCCGTAAAGCACGTTGCGACGGTGTGGAGGCCAGTCCTGCCAGTGTGGAGGCCAGTGCCGGCAGGCCTCTGGCAGCGAAGGAGCAGCAGATGCTGAGGTACGTGAGCTCCGCGCCAGGTGGCGGGGAGGCAGGGGGAGGGCAGAACAAGGGTGGGGAGGGGGCATTTTGGGGCAGGGAGGAGGGTGGATCAGGCCTGGGAGGAGGCCAGCTCGATGGAGGATGCCTCCGTTGAATCCTGTCCCCAGTTTCAAGCTTGAAAGCCTGACATGGGGCTGCTCAGATCTGCACCGGCCATTTAGCTGGCGCACCTCCAAGTAGCCCCCATAGGGGTTGCTGGGCTCGACATGGGGGAAGGGGGTGTCCATTCCCTTCCCTCGAGGAGACCTCCTGCCCTGCGCTGGATACAATGGAGCCTGCCCCGGTGCCGCTGCATCCCAGCGCGGGGCTTAGGATAGGATTGGGCTGTAAGTTATACAAGTGGGATAGAACAGCTGAGTACCACTTGTCCTGTCTTCAAACAGCAGAGCTAGGGACCTTTAATGGAATTATTCATAGCCTGTGCATGCTATGATGATGTCACACTGACTCAGAAGCGAATAAACACCCTGCGGGAGGGGGGGCGTAGCAAAAAATGTCCCCTTCATGTTGTCATCACCAGAAGTGATGTCACAAAGGGCTTCCCAGGAGCAGGGCTGAATTTTCGTGCCACCTGCCTGCTTTTCATGCCGCTGCTGCGGGGTTGTCCCTTCCACTGCTTTGCCCCCCCACGTGCCGCCCAGGGGCCCCCCCAGCGACGCTTCTGCTCTGACTTACTCATCCTAATTACTTCCCAGTCCTACCATGTCCATCTTTGTATTCATCATACAACTGAACAAAGTGTTCCACATGGCAGATTGATCCACATTCTATTACCCTTGGCAGGTTGGACATTACAGGGCCCTTATGTTTGCAGTACATGGATAGTGCAAATAAGCCTGATGTGAGGAACACCAAACCAACCTCTTAAGAGAGTTAAAATTCCTTTTGTGGGGGCGTGTATGATAGGTACCTCTAGTGTTTATCTTCCTGTCATTTATTGGTTGCAAAATGGCTGAATCATAAAGATCTGTGAAAGCGAATTGGACAAATTCATTTGCAGTTCTGCATTTGACTCTAAGACAGCATTCATTCTGTCACGAAGGAAGAATTTGAAAGCAACCATTATTTTGTTAATTTGTTAAAAAAAAAGATTTACTAATTGACTGGTAACATTTTACTATCCTATGTTTGTGTAATATGTATTACACAATACGATACCATGTGGCTTAAACTGCTTTTCATTAGAATTTTGATTGCTGAGTGCTTGCTATGATTTGGCTCCGAAGGAAAAAAAAGAAGGAATCTTGATAACTTCTCTTTCAGATGTTTCAGTGAACAACTACAATTCTCATCAAAGTAGTTACCTTAGGGCAGAACTAGACATTACAAGGAAAACAAAGTATTCTCAATCCTTTGATTCCTGAGTGGCAGCATTTGCAGGGTGAAATAATGAGCAGGATGTGTTCCTTTACCATTCTCCCACCTACCAGTTGTCTGCAAATTCTGCTCAGGCCATTTAAAAATAGTTTCCATCCGTCAGTCTGCAAGTTTGGAAGTAAGCTTGCCTGGAGTCTCTTTTTTTTTGGGGGGGGGGGGGTTGTCACTTGCATGGAATCATCATCAGTGGGCATAGATAGGACTAAGCAGGACTAAGCATCACTCCCTCTTACCAGCTGATGATTCTTCCCTCCCAGTGCTTTCTCTCCCCCTTTTACATTATCTCAGCAAATACGGATTGTAGAACACATGCATCTCGAGTTCTACTCTTACAAGTGGAATGCGGTACTATCCAAATACAGTATTTGTGGATGGTGTCATCAAGTTATCTGATTGGAAGAGTGGAACTCACCTGGTCACTCCATCCCACCCTTTTCCCTAGATCGACAGGTTTGGCTGCCCAGTGGCAGATGCCTGCCAATCCTGGAGGAGAGGTAGCTATTCCAGACAGGGAGAGGGATCTCAATCTAATTCTACACAGACATGTGATTGCTAGTAATGGAGTTTCAAACAGACAAAAGACAGAGGCTGTTTGCAGAAGGAAGCCCCCCCCCCAGCAGCTTTTTAGGCTCCAGAACCTGCACAGGAGCCTCTAGGAAGTTAAAACTCTCTAAAATACAGAAAAAGGCAAAATATAGGGGGGAACAGGGCATTCATCACAGGCTGGAGTTACAGACAGTCACAAATAACGGCGGACTTTCAAAACGAGCCAAAACTTCTACTCTACTCACAATTATATTAGTCCATGTAGTTGTGTAACTAGAGAAAGATAGGGCTGCTCACAAGGTCAAAGCTATTTGTGACTTGCAGCCCAGTCTTATCCTGGGCTGGCCCATGGTGTGTAGTGGTGCGGGTGCAGTGTCCTCTGCATGCTATGGGCCAGCTGGAGACCAGGCAGCGATGGAGAAGTAAAAAGCTTGTTTACTTCCTTACTGTTCCGTGCTGTGCTCCCCAATAGGCCTACTCAGATCTGCACCAGCTCTTTGGCTGATGTAAATCCGAGTGGGTCCAGGGGGCATGTCAAGGCTGGGGGCATAGGATATTGGTAGTAGTGCTGCCACTGATATCTGCTCCCAGCCTGCTCCCCCAACGAGCCCCTGTTTAGCCCTGATTCTTGCTCAATCCTCCCCTGGAACACCCCCCCCCACCTGTGCTGGCAGGTGCTGGGTGCTGCATTGGTGTGTGCTTGGGGCTACCAGCTATTTGCACTGGTGGCCCCGGCCCGTGCACCATCACTATGGTTGCTGCACCAGCAGCCCGGGTCTCATCCTGATGGAACATCAGTTCCGTCAGTGCAAGGCCTGGATAGGTAATTTCATTTTAAGTTATCACAGATTTAAACATCACAGATATCTCACAGGGTAAGATATTATAGTTTTTAGCATTCATAGAAACTCATTTTTTGAGCACAAAATGTTTTGTTACGCCAGAAATATTTTTTGTTAAGCTTAGCAGAACTTTTCTTTGTATCCTGCCTTCACCTGAACCTTCTATAAAAGATACGTTTTGTGAACATTGTCATTTTTTGACGTTCTGACCTGGTTCTCTGGATGTCTGGCTCAGTTGGTAGAGCGATCGTCTCACAAATGCCTGAAGATCTGAAGGACAGCAGTTCAAGACGGTCGGACGTCTGTCAGAGAGCTGCTGGCACGCCGAGCTGATAAGCTGCAGAGCCCTGTGGGGGAGTGGAACTGCAGCTGCAGCACTTTTATTTTATTTTTTTATTTATCACATTTTTATACCGCCCTTCCTCCAAGGAGCTCAGAGTGGTGTACATATTTCCTCCCCTCCTTTTTGTCCTCACAACAACCCTGTGAGGTAGGTGGGGCTGAGAGATAGTGACTGGCCCAAGGTCACCCAGGAAGCTACGTGGCTGAGCGGGGATTTGAACCTGGATCTTCCAGGTCTAAGTCCGACTTCCAAAACCACCTCACCATCCTGGTTTTTTCAGACAATTTTTCAGACAATTTTTCAGACAATTGAGTGACAATCAAAGTTGCCTGTGTCAGCTGAAATGTGCTGAGGCGAACGTCAGAGAGAGAGAGAGAGAGAGAGAGAGAGAGAGAGAGAGAGAGAGAGAGAGAGCTGGACTGTGAAAGCAACATCTCGAATGAAGGGTTCTACGAAATATTAGAACGTTATTATATTGTAAAAACCCCTTGGGGTTAGAACAGCCTGCCCATGTACACCGCCTTGAATTAAAGTCGGAGGAGAAATCCAATGACCAGAAAGGCGGTATATAAATACTGTATATTATATTATATTATCATTATTCTCTACTCATTTTGAGTTGTTGGCTCATTGTATAAACAGTGTTTCCCCCCCCCCTGCTTTTTGCGCCACTGCATGGAGCCTCCTTCCATAAGTGCATGGCAGCATCTCTGAATGCTCAGCAATGACATCATATGTCATCGCTGACTTCTGAATCACAGTTCTGAGCTGCACGATGGTGCAGCTTAAGGGGAACACTGAGTATAAAACTTCCCTTGTTCTGTCAGTGCTAGGAACAACGATTTGCCAGAAGTTTAATATGGCAGGCTAGTTTCTATTGTGGGGAAAAGCTGAGCTGAATTTTCATTTGATTGTGGTGCTTAGTTTTATAGCTTCGGTTCAGAATAGATGGTTTTGCTTCTACTGATGTCTAAATCTCTGCATTTTCCTAGCATGATAAATTTATATAAATGCATTGCAGGTACAGTAATTGGTTTTGCAATCTGGCTCTTGATATTTAATGTATCGTGTTAACTCTTTTGCTGATGCAAAGTTTTAAGAAGGCCGCATATAAATTTTTAAGTTAGTATTTTAAAATCATGTTGTTTAGGTATTCAGGAAGCATTCAAGCAGAACGAATACAGCTGCTAATGTGTTTCTTACTGACTCATGCTCCAAGCAGACAAAGCAACCATCATACTGACTGTGATTAATATTTCTGTCATTATTCCAGTATGCGTAGCAGTTTTTCAGCCTGTGAGTAACAAGATTTTGGTGTTGATCAAACACAAACTTTGTATGCAGATATGTGTATGGTATGGAAGGCTGTGGCATCAGAACAAAAGAGGTTGAGGACGGACTGAAAGATGGTAGCAGGGAAACCATGGTTTGGAGGAGGCGTGGAAAATGAATGTTGGAATAAGAGCCACTGGCAGCTGGAGGAAGGGGAAATCAGCTGGATACAATGGAAGTTGGATTGTCTTGGCAGTGGCCAGAAACATGGGATCTGCTCTTGGAGCCTAGTGATTGGCTTGAAGGTTCTTTCTGAACATATAACCAGCATCACATACCTCAGTTCAAAACTCATTGCTTTTCCCATGTGTATCAGAAAGTATTTCCTTTCCTCCCTTACAGCAAACACTGCATACCGTACTAAAGGAGCTCTAATTACAAAATGTGTTACATGGTGTTAGTGGGGTTTTTAAAACCAAAAGATCTCCAAACACTTTGTAACAGAATACAAGACACAAGTTTTATGGGTGAAGTAGCCATGTACCGTAATTAAATATAAAATACAAAGAACTCCAGGCACACACGTGTAAGATCTTCAAAAAGCGCCACTCATAACAAGCAGCAAAACAATGAGTGCGGAGAACTCCGATGTTTACAGGAACCGACGTTTCGTCTTATTTCCTAAGACATTATCTAGGTCAAGACAGCTTGGCTGTTGGGATGGCACTGAAAACCAACTGACAGAAACGGAACTTAAAGGGAAACAACAGGCAGAGCTTAACAGAGATCTTAAAGGAACATCAGACAGATTCAAAAGGCAAAACACATCTTATAAATCTTGCAACGAAAGCTTTCATGGCCAGCTACTAGACTAAAACAATACCAGGTATCAAGGTATCTAAAACATCTGTCAGTACATTAATCTTATACGGATACAGAATTAACACGTATTGTTCCCTGTATATTTGTGGAATATGGGAAACCATATTTTGTCAATAAATGTTAGTTCTTGTTAAAACTTTGTAACAGTTTTGTCATCAGTTCTCCTTTATTGTTTAGTTTAGTTCAACAGTCCCGTTAGCTGTGCTGTGGATTTTCAGACAATTGCAATGCCTGGTTTGTACAATGTCTTATAAGTTATTCCACTACTAACATATGAGGTGTGAATGGCTCCAAATGTTTCAGTGATTTCTTCATGTAAAATATAACGAAAGACTGCAATTGAGAATACAATTAGATGATGACTTCCAAAGGACATGTTATTGGTTTTATACTAGTTAACAAGCCAGATACTACACACAGAGTTTTGGGTGTTTTTAGAGGTTTATTTTTAAGAGTGTGTAAGAGTAACAATTGCACACTGTCTGAAGGGGACACTTCTTTTGTTTTCACACATCCCTGAGCAGGGCATGCCTCCTGATTAGATAGAAGCAAGTGACTTATGCAGACATGCAACACTTTCTTCTGAGAGCGGGCAATTCTTCTGCCTTTTTGCATGAGTAGTGATTGACTGTTCCAATTACACCTGATGCACCGATGCAGCAGAATAACTCACTATTGGGAAAAGGCAATTGGAAGGAGGCAAAACCCAAGTAGTCACTCATGCAGTGATGAACTGGGCAGACTTGTGGGCTCACAGGAGCTTCTTTCTTTCTGCACACTATTTGGGAATTACTGATTTATTAGACAATAGTGCTGTATTTCCTGTGCAGTGAATGAATATGACTATGAATTAATTTTTTACGCCAAGAAAAAGTAATACTCAGATGATGGGATAATATTTGAAGTCATAATACATTTGTCCTAGTAATCAGAAGAGTAGTTGAATAAAATACACACTTTATTTTGTAAAATATTAGTTTAATAAACCATATACATTGGAAGTGCAGTCCTTGAATACAGTATTTTGTGCATCATTGTCTTATGCAGCACAAGCTAAGTTCCTCCTGAGAAATAGTTTATTATTTTTTGCTCTCTCCTTGCTAACTGGGCAAAGAGGCACTTTTCCAAGTGGTGGTGGTCTTACATTTAGCAGGGGGAGAGTAACTGTCCCCTCTTCACTCCAGTGCACTCTCTTTTCTAGCGGTTGTTGCTGGTGTTTCTTCTGCAACTTTTTAGACTGTCAGCCCCTTTGAGACAGGGAGCCATTTAGTTATTTGATTGCTCTGTAAACCGCTTCGTAAACTTTTTTTGTTGAAAAGCGGTGTATAAATAGTCGAGCAGCCCAATCTTATCTGGCTGCTAGGCCCAGGACCGTTGCAAAAGCTGCCATAAGCTGCCAGCCCCTGTGGGACGAATTCAGATAGTGTGCAGCCCAGGTAAGCTGTGACTGGGCCGCACAGTGCAGGGGCAGGGGGTGGGGAGATCGGGCCTGGGGGGCGGCAGTGGTGTATGCCGTATCCTGTCCCCCTCCCAGGCCCATTTCTGATGACATGGGCAACCTTGATTTGTGCTGCCAAAATGGCAGGCACAGGTCTGAGGAGGCCCGTTGCGGGAACTGGGACTTTACATGGGGTAAGGGGACAAAAGTTCCCTTACCTAGAGGAGATCTCCAACCCCGCCTACCCTGCTCAGGATACAGCATTGCCGGCGCCAGCATAGCCGGATCGCTGAGCAGAGGATAGGATTGTGCCTGTAATAATAATAATAATAATAATAATGATGATGATGATGATGATAATAATAATACAACCTAATGATTATGCCCACATTGACTTACAGCCTGATTCACAACACATATGAAGTGGCATCCTTAGGTTTAAACAACAAAGAGAGTTATAGCATCTTAAAGACTTGCCAGTTTATTTCAGTATAAGCTTTCATGTTCTATAGCCCACTGCATTTGATGACTGCTGCACCTGAATGAAAGATGAGGAAATGGACTGTGAGTGCAAGAGCCCATTTTGTTATTCAGTGCACAAGATCAAAAAAAGCCAAATAATCACAGACTGTTTTTGCCATTCCCCCTGAAGTTCATGGGCTGGCACAGTGGAAATGGTTGCTTTGGGGCAAAGGGGATTCAGAAGACCTACTTATTACTACATAAAACTCATCCTGCTAACTGGGCAAAGAGGCACTTTTTAAAGTGATAGTTCTCTTGTATTTAGCAGGGGTGTCCTTATTCACCCCAGCATGGCATCTTTTCCAGTTGTTGTTTGCTGGTATTTTTTCTGCGTCTTTTTTAGATTGTGAGCCCGTTTGTGAACGTTTTTTGAAGTTTTGTTGAAACGTTTTTATTGAAAAGTGGTATGTTGTTGTTATTATTATTATTATTGTTATTATTGCTTTCTGGATTGTATTAATTGAAGGATCCTGTGATGAGCAGGGTAAAAAGCATTGTCATGCTGTATTCCATTTTGTTAGGCCAGAAGCCATCTTATCTTGCCCTGGGAAAGCTGTGCTATTTGGAGACAGTGTGAAAAACCTTATTCCTCTCAGTAGTGGCCGAACTTAGAAGTCAGACAAGACGGCCTTCACTCTGGCACCAAGCTACCCAATTAAGAATAACAAGGTGCAGCCAGGATGGTGTAGTGGTTCGGGTGTTGGACGTAGACCTGGAAGATCCAGGTTCAAATCCCTGCTCAGCCACGAAGCTTCCTGGGTGACCTTGGACCAGTCACTATCTCTCAGCCTCACCCTACCTCACAGCGTTGTTGTGAGGACGAAAGGAGGGAAGGAACCATGCACACCACCCTGAGCTCCTTGGAGGAAGGGTGGTATAAAAATATGCAAAATAAATAAAAAATAAATTCTCCAGTTGAGAGAAGGTGAGTGTGATTGCATAGTGTTGCATCAGCCAATGAGGTCACCTTCTAGAAGCTTTGGCTGGTTCAAGCCTCTGGTTGGCCAGAAGTTACCTTTAAGGTATATAAGCCTCTTGCTGGGATATGAGGGGTGGTGATTAGTGTTTGTTTGTTCCTGATCATTCCATCACGGATCTCTTTCCGTATCACTGCTGGTACAACAGGTGGAAGAGCCACCTTTCACCTATGCTCAGGAGTTAGAAGGTCCAGGTAAGTATAGGAGCTTAATTTTATTGTTTTAGCACTGTAATTATTATTATTATTTCTATCCTGCCTTTCTCCCCCGTAGGGGAACCCATAATATGTATACTGTATTTGTTAAGTAATCAAATGCCTTTCTTGTACTTGTAACCATATTTCTATTCTTTAATAAATCATTATAAATTTACAGGCCTGTGTCTCTGTGTGTGAAGGAATTGATACAACTAAGTTCTGCCTAGGCCACTTAAGTCACTCTGGGCGCAATCCTCCGGAAGGTGCCGGAACGAATGTTCCGTCGCTGGAAGCCATCGTGAACATGCCGTAAAGCATGTTCACTCCGTCGCTGGACCAGGACGCAGCTGCCGGCAGAAGGTAAGTGCTCCCGCCGGCAGCCACATGGGCGGTTCGGCGGGCGAGGGAGAGGGGCCATTGGCCTAGCCGGCCTGTGAGGGGGCGGGGGATGGCATCGGCCATATCCCCATCCCCGCCGGGTCAGCTATGCTGTTACATGGCCTCCTCTACTTCCTGGCGGAAATCCTAGGAGACCTATCGGGCCGGCCCTGGTTTACACCCGGGGAAGGGGACGAGGGTCCCCTTCCCCGAGTAGACCTCCGGCCCGCCATTGGACGGGCAGCCTGGGTGCAGAATCCAGCCGGCGGCTCTGAGCCGCTGGCCGGATCCTTACACAGGATTGCGCTGTCTACTAAAGTAAACCATAGCCTTGAAACTTGAGTCCCTGGAACATGGGGGTCTCAGAGTTTACAAGGACTGGGGAGTTTGCCCATAGGTCTTCAGCTTCCCTTAAGTTTAGCTGAAGGACTGGCTGTTATTTTTTATTTTATAAAATATAACAATGTACACCCAAGCCATTACTGCCTGGAAACCTCATGTAAGCTGTCTTGAGTTACATGATAGAAGAAAAGCAGGCTATATGTGTTAAATAAATATCTTGTTTACATTTGGAGTAATGGCTTGGGTGTACATTGTTATATTTTATTTCACAGTTCCAGAACTAAAGCCAAATTGGGCATCTGTCTGACTGTAAACTGATGTCTCATCTGAGTTGAATAACAAGACTAACAGCCCAGTCCTATGATCAGGCTGTGCTTCCGGAACTAGCGTTCCAGCAGTGCAGCCTGACCTGTGGTGTTGCAAAATGCATGACTGGACTGATGCCGAAAAATGGCAAGTGGCACTGGCCACGTGGCAGCAGCCTGCCTGGAGCCCCTGGTGCCGGTAAGTTAGCAGTGGAGGTGGGCTGTGGATGGGGAGGGAGTGGAAGGACTGGGGGTGTAACTGGGCAGGGAGAAGGTGGGAGGGGTGGATCCGGCGGCAATAGTGCACACTGGATCTTATCTCTTCTGTTTTAAACCTCCCTGCCCCTTTTCTCTCTCAGGCATATGCCACCAAAATAGGTGGCATATGTCTAAGGAGACCCATTGGAGACTTGGCAGCCTACCAAGAGGTAAGTACAAAAGAATGTTTCTTACTTCCTAGAGGCTGTCTGATCACTCCCCTTCCCCCCCCCCATCGGATGCAGTGCAAGCCTTTTTGGTGTGGCTGCATCAGCGCTGGTGGGGGGAGGAGATAGGATTGGGCCTTACTTTCCCCTTTGCATTAGTCCTAATCTGGCTTTAGTAGTTTGATAACTGCTTGAGCAACTTCTGGGCTGGTTAGTTTAACTGCTGCGGGAAACCTTTTAACAGTTAATGTTCTTGATCGAAGTGCTGGGGTGGGGGAGTATACTCTGTTCAAAGGACAGTGGGCTCTTTAAAAAAAACTTTGTTGTTCAGTCGTTAAGTCGTGTCCGACCCTTTGTGATCCCATGAACCACATCCCGCCAGGCCTTCCTGTCCTCCACTATCTTCCCGAGTTCACTCATTTTCATGTTCGTTGCATCGGTGATGCTGTCTAACCATCTCATCCTTTGCCTTCCCCTTCTCCTTTTGCCTTCAATTTTTCCCAGCATCAGAGTCTTCTCCAGAGAGTCCTCTCTTCGCATTAGGTGGCCAAAATATTTGAGTTTCAGCCTTAGTACCTGTCCTTCCAGGGAACAGGGGAAAAAAACTAGAAATACATTATTGAAATGGATAGGCTGTACTATCTTATCAAAGCCTTGGTACTTATATGGATATAAGCAGATATATATGTACAATCTTTAAATATGTATTTTAGTATGGTAAAGAAGGAACATTTTAAAGTGGCCCTAGCCAGTCAGAGGGGAGATGGCTAGATTGTGTTATTAGCAGTGATGTCACAAACACTGTTTAGTAGGTCCCTGACAGCCACGCACATTTATTGCCATGGTGTTAGCAGTGCTGATGAGAGCCAGTTTTGCCTTTTCCAAGTTGTCTGTTTGAAGTTCTATAAATATCAATTCAAGGCAGTGGCAAAACAGGGGGGGGGAAACACGAACATTAACATTTTCTTTTCAAACTAAATCCAACCTTACAGTCCTTCATCTTCATTCTCTTGCTATTTGTTAATGTTTAGTTTTTCAGTTGCTGTTTTGGAATCTTCAGCCACAAGGGGGACAGACAGGTGCTTGAAGCAGGAACAGAGGCAAACAGCAAGCTTTTTTAAAACAGGAGCTGGAGCTCAGCCATTCCCTATACTGGTTGATTTTAAAAAAAAAAAAATCGTTCTATAATGTGTTTAAAGCTGTTCTGTTGCAAGAGCAAAGCCTTGGGATTATCTTTTTTCTTCCATCCCTTTCCCAGACCTTCATTTCCATCATAGTATTTTATGTAATTGGCATCCCAATCCTATCCAGGACTTAAAGTGGCAGTTCTTGCGATCTGCCACCATAAGCCCCAGACCACAGCGTGAAAGCCGTGCTGCAGTCATGCGCATTTTCTTACTTCCCTGTAGGTAACTACAGTACGCAATCCACCACTCTCAACCCTGAATAGGATTGGGTTGTAAGGAACAATTTTACTTACCTCTCCTGGGTCATCTGGTTGCTCCCCATAGCTCACAGCACACACTCCATCAGTTGCACTGGGTGCTATGGGCTGGCGGGGATAGAATTGGGCCCTACGTTTAACAGGAATTACTTCCAGGAAGACATGCATAGGATTGCAGCCTCAAGATGTACATCTACTTCTCCATGAAGCAGTTATGTAATACTGTATTTCCTGTATGCACTTTACTTGTACACTTTTTAAATATGACAAGATTGAAGAAAAAACACATTGGCCTTAAGCTCCCAATCATTAATGCACACACAATTTTAGACAATGTTGGTTTGATCTTTATTCTGTTTGCATTCTCCTTCTCAGTGGGGCAGCAATTACATGGGAAAGAGCCACATAATTGACCATGCCCATGTGGTGGTCATATTACAATAATAGTAATTTCTCTCTCTCTCTCTCACACACACACACACACACACACACACACACACACACACACACACAGAGTGAGAGAGAGAGAGATTTGGGGATGGCATCTCCCCATGGAGAAACAGCGCCCTAATGGCAACAGGTATATGTGAAGGGGTGTGTTGACCAGGTGTTACTACTGCCTTGATGTAAACTTGTGGTGGCAGTGTTGTTGTTGTTGTTGAGTATATATACCACTTTTCAACAAAAAGTAGTTTACAACGCAGTTCACATAGCAAAATCAATCAATCAATGGTTCCCTGTCCTCAAAGGGCTCACAATCTAAAAAGAGATGCAGAAGAGACACCAGCAAAAGTCACTGGGAAAGACACCATGCTGGGGTGAAGAACAGTTGCTCTCCCCCTGCTAAATACAAGATGACACCACTTTAAAAGGTGCCTCTTTGCCCAGTTAGCAGGGGTTAAACTCACATGATAGCAGTATGTGAAACTTGTTTTTCCTCTTTTCTCAGAGTTGGGTCCAACTGTGATAAGCATGTTGATTCAACTACATTTTTAATTACCGGTAAACAGCTAATTTTAGAAAACTTGATCTCATAAACAAGGTGCACATTTTAAAAAAAAAAACACCTTTCTTGCCTCTAGTATAAATGAATCTAACTGCTTGAAGCTTAGTTTATTTTGGAATGAAAGTATCACACTTCGAAACTAATTGTGCAAACAAAAGTGACCACTTTTACTGCTTTCATAGATAAGCCAGACACTTAAGGAATTAACAAATACCTTAGTAATGACTGTGCCTACCAAAAAAATGAATATATCTAAACTGGAACTTGGAAGAGCACCAACTGTGCAGATTGCCTTTGCTAGCCTTACACAAAAGCCTTCTTCCCATTGATTTCAGTGGAGGTGTGCCTGTGTTAATAGTACTTTTACTTATGGGCAAACTGCTTGTTACAAATGTGTGTCATGAAGCCTCATCTCCCCCCCCCCCAAAAAAAAACCAGCCTCTGGAAGCTGAAGATTTGATCGAAGAAGCAAAAGGATACTTAATCCCTGCTAAGCATCTTTTTATTCAAAATTACCCCTAGCTGCTCCCCCCCCCGATTCTAAATGTATATTTGGATGATATACATGAAATTTTATGCATGGAAATGTAGCATGGGGTAATTCTGAGCAAAGAATACCCAGCAGGCTACATATTGCTTGCCCCCTGCCCCTTAACATTTCAGCCTTCCAAGGCAGCTTTTCAGTTAAACAAAAGTTGGGGTTCTTTGCACACATTTGTATGTAACATGTAGTTTGCCCCTTAGTTAGATTACCGTAGTTAGTTTCTTAGTTAGAGAAAACCTCCATCTGTTTTCAGTGGGGGTACCATATTCTTGGAATCTGTCCCCTCCCCCAGATTTGTGTATATTCAGTTTCTCCTGCTATTCAAGAACATTTTCAAGTATGTGAAAACAAGCACATTTTCTGCGTAATCCTGCGCAAGTTGCAGTGGCCAGCCTAAATGGTTGGCTGCTGCATCCTGTGCGGATTGCGGGTCATGTCAGCGCAGCCTGGGCTCACCTTGGGGAAAGGGGACATTAGTCCCCTTACCCCGGTGTAAGCCCCAGAGACCCCAATGGGCCTCCTCGGATGCGCACCAGCTTTTTAGCTGGCACATGTCTGAGGAGGCCGTGTAAGGGGCTCAGTATATTGGTGCAACTCAGCACCATTCCCGCTACCAGCCCGGGCCGGCCAATGGCCCCCCCTTGCCGATCCTCCCTGCCCCTGCGCCGACCGGTGCGGGACCTACCTGCAGCGGCCTGCGCAGGTCTGGGTCCGGGACTGAGCGAGTGGCACCAGCCTCCACGCCAGTGCCGCTTACTCACAAGGAGCTGCAAACGTGCTTCATGGCACATTTGCGACTACTTAGGCTGGTGGAGCACTCGCTCCACCAGCCTAAAGATAGGCAGGATCTGGCTGCCCATCTGGTTATCCAAGGCTAATGGACCTACCCTGTCTCTCATTCAGCTTATTCTGACCCTTGCTTCTTCTTTCCCTTTATCTTTGTTTACCTGTCTTTGTAATCTTGCGAGTAAAGTTGTGGTTCTTTTTATTTTCTTGTTCAGTGCCTTGTTTTTTAGGTGCTCCGGGATTTTTTTTTTTGGGGGGGGGGAGAATTTGGGTTACTGTATTCATTGCTTAGGCCAGCGGGTGGCGCAGTGGGTTAAACCGCTGAACCATGAGCTGTCGATCTCGGCAGTTCAAATCCGTGACGGAGTGAGCTCTCGTTGCTTGGCCAGCTCCTGCCAACCTAGCAGTTCCAAAGCATGTTAATGCAAGTAGATAAATAGGTCCCACTTGCGGGAAGGTAAACAGTGCTCCGTGTTCCAGCTGCATGCTACACACTGCGGCAAGGAGAGTCATGCCGGCCACATGACCACGGAGGCATCTTCGGACAACGCTGACTCTTCGGCTTTGAAATGGGGATGAGCACCACACCCTAGAGTCGGACATGACTGGACTTAATTGTCAGGGGTCACCTTTACCTCTATTCATTGCTTAAACTCAATTCCAAAAGAAACAATGTGGCTGTAATACCTGTTCTGCTCTTCCTTTGTGACATTTACTCCAAAATGAGACTGTCAACAACTGAAATGTTCAATATTCTTTGGATGGAGAAGATAAAAATGCAGCCCTTTAGAATGATGGTCCAGTTCCACTTCAGCTAGTTCAGTTTTACATGTGAAAATGACTTTGAACCCCTCTAATATGCTGTGAAAGTACAAATAATTGATTGCTTTTCAGGTTTACAGATTGATTTCATCAAGTTGAGCAGAGAATAAAATGCAGGCAGGCAACTAAAAGTTTGAATCTCACCCTGCTATCTTGGTATAAACAGAGGATGACACGTCACGACATACTAAATGAAGCCAGTAAAGTCATACTGACACCATTCTGAGACTTAAGGAGTTTATCTTTTCTGACATGATCTTTTTCTGCTAGTAGAAGGAAAGAAATAACCAGATTCACAATACCTGCAGTTCTGCTTTAGGAGAGTAAAGAAGTTCACTATTCATCACCATGTTGCTGCATGATTATTATTCCTGTGACTCAAAATTTGCCCAGTTCTAAAGGGAACTAAATTTAAAATATATGAAAGCCCCCTTTTTATATCCATCTTTTCGAGCTGTAACATCACAAAGATGTCAGGGGGGAGAATGGATCAGGAAGTTCATAGGAACTCAAAAATAGCTTCAGGAGCAGTGATTGTTCCTTTAAAAAACAAATCTGAACTGTCCTCTTAAAGTTCAGCTTGCTAAATGGACTGAGACTGCAATCCTGTGCACACACTTACCAGGGAGTAAGTCCCATTGAACTCAGTGGGGCTCTGAGTAGACAGAAGGATTGCGATTGCATAGGATTGCATAAGGAGTGTGGCTTTTTCTCGATAAGCCTCACCACAACGACCCATTGCAGAGGTTTGCCAGACAAAAACCTTCATGAGTTAACAGGAGAGACTAACTCTCTGCTGTCTGCTTTACACCTCTTCGTCTTTCAGATCGTTGGGCCTGGGAGGGAATGAGGGTCAGTCTAGAGGGATTTGCGGGAGTACCCCGCAAAGGTGAAATGGGGAGGGGGGGTTGGGAACACGCTTGTCTTGGTCGTGTGGCAGAGCCCAGCGCGCAAGCTGCCAATGGCGGAAGGGCGAAGGGGAGTGGATTTGCTTGTGACGTTTTGTTTGCAGCAAGTCGAGGAGAGCGTGCAAGAGAGGAGGTGGTGGAAGCTGCAGCTGCAACAGCAGCAGAAGGTACGAGAGGCTGGGAAAGTGAGCCAGGCTGGCAGTGGCCGAGGGGTGCTCCTAACTGGAAAGGGAGCTGAGCGCTCGGCCGCCACCGGCTTCAGGATGTAGGCGATCGGTTGAAGGGCTCTTACTGGCAGAAGGGCTCATCATGAAGAAACACTCGGCCAGGGTAGCCCCTCTCAGCGCTTGCAACAGCCCGGTGCTGACTCTCACCAAAGTGGAAGGTAATCATGCATGCCGACCAGTGCCGCCCTCCCAGGCGGGCACCACCGCCGGCCCTTCCTCAGGCAGGGAAGCCCCTGCCGTTGCACGGCGGTGCTGGCGAGGCGAGCTCGGCGGGTCTTCGGAGGAAGCCCGGGCGCCCAGCGTGGAGGGCTGCAGTGGGATCTCGGACACCTATCCCCCACTGCGGTGCGAGGGACGGGCGGCTGGCTCGCCCGCCCGTCCGCCCGCCCGCCTGCTGCAGTGGCTCCCGCCCTCCTAGCGAAGGACGTGGAAGGAGGAGGAGGGGATGTTGGCATGCCTGACGACTCCCTGTAAGGCAGCGCTCGCCAATGCGGGCACTGCGGTCCGTCCGGTGGGCTGAATGTCACCTTTCTCTCGCTCTGCGCCCGCCCTGTGAGGAAGGAAGCCCCTCTCCCGCCCGCCCGCCCGCTGCCCCCGCCAGAACTTGTCTGTCGGCGGCAAGAAGAGACTGTGTGAACTTGCTGCATTGGAGCAGCTGCCCAGCTCACGTCGCTCGCAGTCCCTGGTGTAAACTGGGGAGCGCTCCCTTTTGGGCTTGGGGTGTCGGGCTGAGGCGATTTGGCGGGGATCCATTTTGAGGCAGGCGGGTGTGACCGTTCTCACGCACGAAAACACACAGGTTGGTGGCGGGCCGCGATAACGAGGCTCTCCAGTCTAGCTAGCTTTCATTTGAGACGGCCGGCTGGCCATTTGGGATGGCGAGACTTCTGGGAACAGTTCAGGGCCGTTCATGCCAGGAAAGCCCGAACCCGGCCGCACAGTGCAAAAAGAATTTCTTGGAGACGCCCTGACCCTTTGGGAGGCTGCAAGTTGTTGCTCCAGTATTGCAGCTCAAAGGGTAGTCGCCTTGACTCCTCGTGGCCTGAAATAGGCTGCCAGACTAGTGTGGGCAAGCGGAGCGATTCCTGACTTGGAAGTCCCGCGGAGCGTTGCCATCGTTTCGAGTCGCCCTGCAGCTGTTTCGAAAGATGCTTCCTTGAGCTGAGGCAGCAGCAAGTGTTGCTTGAAGTTTGCGTTCCGGGGTCGTCAGGGAAGGACCAGGACGGCGGGCTGCTGTGTGCCAATAAGACAGACAGTGACTGAGTGCTGCCCAGGGAGCGGGAGGGAGGTGGTGGTGGCGAAGGGGAAGAAGCTGGAAGAGAAGCCCTGGACTGGTTCGGGTGGGGAAGCTTGCGGTCCTGTCTTCAGAGGAGCAGGACGCTCGGAAGTTTGCGGTACAAGGCCTTGGGAAGGAAGGGCGCTTTGATTGGGGAAGGATGGACGGGAAGGGTGGCTGGCGGAGAACCTTAGCGAAGGTGGAGAGACAGGGAAAAGAAGAGCGGCAGTGAGAGGCTGGGAAGAAGAGACATAACCGTGATAGAAAGGCTGGGACTGATAGAAAGTGGAGATTGTGTCCCTGAAGCGTAGGGATGGGAGAAGAGAGTTCCTGTGGAGAAAGAGGAGGAACATTTGGACTGGAGAGGGCAGAAAAGAGCTAAAGAAGACAGCCCAACTCTCTGGCACGTTTACCCAGAAGAAGTAAGCGCCACTGAATTCAATGAGACTTACTCCCAAGTAACTGTGCATATAGTATTATTACAGCTGTAATCGTTGTGGTGCAATGGACCCATTAGATTGTCCAATTCTTTGTCTTTGGGGGAAAAAGCTACTTGTAACTTCTTCGATCCCAAAATATACCTTTCCCACTCCCAGCCTTTCTTGAAAGCTGCGGGGATAATTTGCAGTTTTCTTAGATAAGTTATTTAATTCACTACAGCTTCTGTAGTTAAGAAATACCGTATTGGTCTGAGTAGAAGACTCACTTTTTTCTCCTAATTTAAGTTTTTAAACTAGGGGTGCGTCTTATAATCAGGCTGTTGCAATTTAATGCCAGTGATTTAATTAACTTTTTTTAATAGCACCAAACTTTAAGGGTGCGTCTTATAATCAGGTGCATCTTATACTCGGAACAATACGATATTTCTTCCTATCTAACATCAATAATTGGGATTAAATGGAGAGAAGAAATGTGATGATTACCAGAAGGAGGAAGGCAAATTGGGAGGTTGGAAGAGTAGGGCTAATGTAGAGGCAGGGGAAAGAATAGACAGGAAACGAAGGAGGTTCAACAATGAAGGAAAGAAAATGTGAGATAGTCAAGACAGTGATGGACTGAGAGAATTAAGCAAAGGTGAAAAAAGCTGTGCAAGAAGGCACAGCAGCACAGATAGATATAGCTTTTAAAAGTATGCTTGTTGTTGCCTAGCTGGAGGGTGGGAAAGGCAATTTCTAGTGTTTTATAGGAAAATACTTTAGAATAGATAGCACGTAGAAAGGCAGAGTTTAAAATGAATTTAAAAATATCCATTAGGCTGCAATCCTATGCACACTTTCCTGGAAGTAAGCCTCACTGAACACAATGAGACTTACTTCTGAATAAACATGCATGGGATTGCACTGTTAGGGAGTTAGATTCAGGCTTTGGGTCTTTTATTAATTGAAACTGGGCATTCAGATCAAGCTTCAGTCTGGGGCATAACAGAGAATGGATGATAAGAAAAATGGAGAATGCCATAGTGAACTTTTTTTTCAGGGGCCAGCTTTATAGCCTATGCCAGAAATGTGCGGTCTTCTAGTGTGTTAAATTGTATCCTATTGTGGCTTTTTTGTGAGTGTGCCAGCTTTAGTGGCATCCAAATCCCATATTGCAATTCTCTAAGCATCAAAGTGGCCCAAACCCGACACTTTTGATTCTTGTAATTCTGATGCTGTTGTAAGCATGGATAATACATAATTTGTTTTAACAGAGCACAGGCTAGAAATGCTGTGGAAAAGAGTGGTAGCTAACCTTACCTTTTATGGAATTTCAGCTGCAATCCTATACATACTTTCCTGGGAGTAAGCCCCATTGAACACAATGGGACTCCTGAGATGGCATGAGTTAGGTACATGTACTGAGTTAGGATTGTACTGTTTGGGTACCCATATACGTATCAGCCCTTTGATAATCTCTACCATCAGTTACGTTTGTGGTACTCTGCTTTCATATAATATACAGATTTTATAAGCAATATTTTTTTCTCCCTGAAAGAATTATGTAATGCTCAGAAGATGTTAGTTGTGCAACAATAAACTTCAAGACTTAGAAAAACTAGCAGATAAGGTTTTATGTCCTCTCCTACTTCACCACAGCAAAGCCATGATGCACTATTATTTTGCTGAAAAATCCAAGAGGCCTGTGGCACCTTAATGACTAACCCATCGTTTCTCAAACTGGTTCTCAAACCTTAAGGGGTGGGGACAGCATGATGGTGGCGGCAGCAATCCTGGGAATTGCCACCCCACCCCTGCAAACACTCAAAGTTCTCCCCTCCTTGCGGGGAGAACTTTGAGAAACACTGGACTAACCAATTTATTTCAGCATAAATATTTGTGGACTACATTTCATCAGATGCATGGTGAACTCTTGAGTAGGCAGCAGTGTGTGGACACACACAGTATAGAAACAGATTTGAAAACAAAACAGCAGAATGAATTTGCAAGAAGAAATGAAGCAATGCTAATATTGTAATAAACTTAAAAGTATGCAAGATAAACACAACTAGGAAAATTCACAATTAGTGATAGCGTTGCTTTGAGGCCATGAAGTCAGTTAGCTCTGCAATGTGATAAAGAACCCACATCATGATTCAGACCCCCTCTTGTGATGATACCAAGTTTCAGAATAACTTTGTTCATCTTCAAGGAGCCACTGGGTTCTTTGTCATTTTTGCTGCTACATAGCTATCCCTCTGGAAGTTATTTTGCTAAGTGTTTTCCTTGCCCTCCTCCCCCACCCCAATCGTCGTGTACAGATCTTCTGTAGTACTGTTTTGCAAGCATGCTAGAACAGAATTGCTGAGGCTTCTGTAGTAGGGATGTCCCTGAAAGTTAACATCTGCTTCACTGGTTACTCCTCCCAGCACCAAAATAAAGCCAATCCAGTGTGGAGGAACTGCAGCTGCTGGAACCCAAGAGAACGCGTCACCTACCAGAAAGGCAACCTAGAGTCTTTCATTGATATGCATTACCTTAATGCCTTCCAGCATTCCCCTCTCTGCTTGTACAGTAGCTAGTTTTCTTTGAAAGGAGAGAAGAACTTCATGCTCTTTCAAGTATGTGACTGCCATTTCAAATTATTATAGAGATGGATTAATGCACTGACTGAGCCTGTAAGACTGTCACTTTACACATGCATGCATTGTTCTGTGTGGCAGCAAACGGAACCTTTGTGCATATGCCTACATCTCCAGCACATGATGTACTTCTTGTAGCTCATGTGAAACTTACAGCCCAATCCTAACCAACATTCCAGTGCCGATGCTGTGCAACTGCAGTGCAGCGAGCCCGGAAGTGAAGGGAAGAAACATTCCCTTACCTTGAGGAGGCTTCCATGACTGCTCTCCCCACAGAATGCAACATGCGCCCCGTTGGCACGGCTGCATCAGCACTGGAAAGTTGCTTAGGATTGGGCTGTTAGGCACAATATCCTTTCATCAACCCCTTCTAACTGTGCAAAGAGGCATCTTTTAAAATGACGCCCTCTTATATTTAGTAGGGGGGGAGCTATTGTCCCCTTTCAACCCAGCAAGGCATCTTTTCCAGTGACGTTTGCTGGTGTCTCTTCTGTGAGCCCTTTGGGGACTGGGAATCATTTATTAATTTATTTTGTTTTGTAAACCACTTTGTGAACTATGTTTTGTTGAACTATGTTTTGCTGTATATAAATATTCTTAATAATAATATAATTTTAGGAGGAAGGGAGTGAAATGGCTGTCTAAAGATGGTATACTCTTTCTATTTTTATGAATAATAGGTTGATGAGACAGGTGCCGTTTCTAGTGCAATCCTGTCTTGAGTTGTTCCAGTTTCAACCCTTTGTAGATCATTGGTTTTCAAACTTTTTTTTTTTTTTGCTTTTGAAGTTTTTCTTTTTCTGGTATTTCTTTAAATTTTAAAGAAATCCCAGAAAAAGAAAAACTTCAAAAGCAAAAAAAAAAAAAAAAGGTTTGAAAACCAGTTTAAATGATCTCGGATACCTAGTTTGTTTAGGATATTTTTCTCTTTCTTTTTCTACCCATCCATGTTCACAAACCAGCTTACAAAGCATCAATAAACAAGTTTCAGATTCTTGATTCAGGATTGTTATCCATCAGTAGCTTCCAAAATATAGTAGCATTTTTTGGACTTTTTTCTTTATATTATAAATCCTAACTTTAATTGAAATTTACGGTTGACCTGCTTGCTTTGCACCAAACAGCCATTTAAAACAACAGCAAAAACACTTGCTGTGATCAGTGACAAATCTTGAGAAATGTAGGTTCAAATTTGTGAATATTTTTTTGTTTGGGATATCTGTTCTTAGGGACTTGAGAAGTTATGTTGAATGTAAATGAATTTATGGTAATAGAAATGTCCTCCACTTATCTCTTCAGCTCATCCATTACATGGAATTGTTGTGGCCCAATCCTAACTTTACCTTACTTTAGCGGAGCGCGCACTCCACTGCAGTGCACTGTCACAAAAGCATTGTAAAGTGCTTTGCGATGGTATTAGAGTTAGAAGTGCCAGCAGGAAGGCCAAAGCCTTCCCGTTGTTGCTGGTGTGCAGAGGGACACCTGACAGAGCAGGTAAGTCCCGTGCCGGGCTGCGCAAGGGCGGGGAAAGGGGTGGAACAGGGGAAGAGCAGCAATGAGGGCAGGGGTAGGCAGATCAGTCCTGGGAGGGGGTGGGATTGGTGGCCCCGGTGCACACTGCATCTTATCCCACTTTCTGGGCCTGATCCAACAACACAGATCAACTTGGACTTGCATTGATATGCTGCAGGTCTGAGTTAACCCATAGCTAGGCTTGCCATATTTCCCCAGTTTCCAACCAGGACACCCCCCCATCCTTAATTAGGATGGGGTTAATTAGGATGAGGTTAATTAGGATTAATTAGGAGGACCCATAGCTAGGCTTGCCGTATTTCCCCAGTTTCCAACCGGGACCACCCCCCATTCTTAATTAAATAGGTTAATTAATTAGCAAAATAAATAAATACATTTAAATATTTTTGTGGGTGCCAAGCACCCACTTGTTGCCCGAAGGGTGGGTGACATATTTATTTATGGCCATGAAAACAGTCGTTTTACCGCTGCTGCCACTTGCCGCTGCTGCTGTCACCGCTATAGTCCTTGCCGCCGTCATTGTCTTTGCCGCAGCCGCCATCCCTACCACCACCGCCTCTGCCCTCGTCTTTGTTGTCCTCATCACCGCCGCCATCCTCGTGTCGCCACCCCCTGGAGCCCCTTGGAGCCACCGCCGCCGCCTGGAGTCTCCTGGAGACACCGCTGCTGCTTTTAAGCGTAGTTTTCCTGTCGGCCATCTTGGATATTGCGAGATTTTGCAAGATCCAAGATGGCTGACAGGAAAAAAGGTAGGTTTTAAAAAGTTTTTTAAACCCTTTAAAAGTGGCGGCGGCGGCTTCATCCGGGCCCGGAAAGCCTGGGACCGAAGCCCGGAAACTGAAGCGATCCCGGGTTTTCCGGGACTGATGGCAAGCCTACCCATAGCGGCAGCTGAGGCTTTCCCAAGAGTAAGGGGACAAATGTCCCCTTACCCCAAGGAGACCTCCTGCCTGCTAAATTTCCCTGCAGGTTGCAGTGTAGCCTGTGCCGGCACTGCATCGGCGCAGAGGAATTTACCGGTAATTAGGATTGGGCTGTTAATCAGGTCTGCCTGTTTGATGTTCAGTCTTGAAACCTTTGTTTACCTATCTATATATTAGATATCATAGATATATATTAGATATTAGCAGAGATATCACCATGCCAACAAAAGTTCGTATAGTCAGGGCGATGGTGTTCCCAGTAGCAATGTATGGTTGCGAGAGTTGGACCATAAGGAAGGCTGAGCGCCGAAGAATAGATGCTTTTGAACTGTGGTGCTGGAGAAGACTCCTGAGAGTCCCTTGGACTGCTAGGAGATCAAATCAGTCAATTCTAAATGAAATGAAGCCTGACTGTTCCCTGGAAGGACAGGTACTAAGGCTGAAACTCAAATATTTTGGCCACCTAATGTGAAGAGAGGACTCTCTGGAGAAGACTCTGATGCTGGGAAAGATTGAAGGCAAAAGGAGAAGGGGAAGGCCAAGGATGAGATGGTTAGACAGCATCACCGATGCAACAAACATGAAAATGAGCGAACTCAGGAAGATAGTGGAGGACAGGAAGGCCTGGCGGGATATGGTTCATGGGATCACGAAGGGTCGGACACGACTTAACGACTGAACAACAACAATATTAGATTAGCTATTATGGAAATTAATTTTATTAGCAACCTAACTATAGGGTCAACATTGGCTCAGAAAACCACATGGTTTGTGAAATTATCTGCCATTCCCTACTGTGGGCTATATCTAAAAGGTACTTGATTGCGGAAAAATGAAGAAAGGAAAAGGTGGAAGCTTGAGAGCTTATGGGTTGTCTGTACTGAGGTAGAGATTGTGTTTTTGTTTTACAACTTGGGGCCCAATCCTATAAGCAAGTTATGTTGCGCTTGTTAGTGTTGTGTGACGTGTTTTTCGGCTGTCGCAAGTGGGTGGGTCCGTGTGAAGATGGACTGAGAGCCGGGGAGGGGTGGAACGTGGTGGGGGTGAGCAGAACGGGGAGGAGATGGGGAGGGCCCAGGAAAGGGGTGGGTTGGGCAGTAGTGACACCCACCAAATCCTAACCCCCTTCTTGGATCTAATCCACTTTGTGGACTTGCGCCAGCGATATTGTTGCTGCCAGGCGGCAACAGAACATACCCTGTGGAAAGGGTATAAATGTTTCCTTCCCCTGAGGAGGCCTCCAGAGGCTGTACGGCGGGTGCCACGTTGGCACTGTTGCATCGCCGCACAGGAGTTATGGTGTATTGGGCTGCCCAACTGTTAAGTGGGACTAATTCCCACAAGGAGCTGTAATTTACTGAATTTAAAATGAAAATGAACCCATCCACCCACCTCCACAACACTGAGGTGGGTACTATGATTCACTGTTACCTTTAAATTTATTACTTTTCTTGTTGCACTTGAGACCGTCATGCCAAATATAGTCTACCTCTTTTCTGTTTAATCCTGTATCCTCTTCAAAGTGCTATTTCAATTTTATAACTGCTTTTCATCTTGAAATATAGAGTTCATTGCAATGTCTCTGTTTGCTAATTCTCTTCTAAATTTATCTTCCACAACTGGCATTTTTGCTTTCTAGTATAGCATATTGGAAAAATCTTCTCTTATTGTTGTGAGATTCTACATGAGAACCTCTAGCTATTTCTGTCTTCTGTAACTATCATCTTTTTGTCATTTTCCTACATCCTAAGAATATTATTACTATTACTATTAATAGTTATATACCGCTTTTCAACAAGATGCAGAGCATAGGAGCTAGATTTTGTTTAGCCCAACTACATGAATGAAATGCTGTAGTCTAGGGGTTCTTAACATTGTTGGTGCAGCGTACCACCTACATGGCCGCCACAATGCCGAGTACCACCAGAAGTAAGCGGCGATGACATCTTCACCACTTTCTTCTGGGTTTTACTTCTGGGTTTACTTAGAGTGAGACATGCCGCACTGGAGCCCAGAAAACAAAAGGTAAGAGGGCAAGGGCAGGTGGGTTGCCCAATTACACCCCCTCCCTGCCCTCCCCCGCTCTTCCCCAGCCTCCGCATTGCTCTGAGCAGCTCCTACCTGCTCCGGTGCACGCAATCCAGCTGGATTCAGTGACAGCAGGACGGCACAGGCCTTCCCGTCGGTGCTGCTTGCTCCCCGGGTGTCGCAATGTGCTTTACAGCACGTTTACAACAGTCAGCTCCGGCGCTGCCAAAGAGTAGGATTGCGCCGTAATCCAGGATAATAAATTGAAAATTCATAAGAAAAGAACTAATTGCCACAGCACTGATCAACTATTCACTTTATGATTATCAAGGACTATTTATTTATTTGTTTGTGTATTTCAATCAATCAGTCATTCCTTTATTGGCATAAAAATAAACAACATACACAGGAAAGGGAATAAAAATGCAATAAGAAACCAATTGTGTATTTACCTCACGTTTCCTCCACTTCAGTAAAAACCTCCACTTCATTTTTACCTCATGTTTCCTCCACTTCAGTAAAAACCATTAACATAAAAACATTGCAGCAATAAAACTGCAAAAAAAAAAAGAAAGCCAGAGACAGCAGCACAATCATAAAGCATCAGCAATACATAAAATTATAAAATATAGGAGCATAAAAACAACATAGCAGCTCAAAAAAGCAGCAGCAATAAATGATAATAAAATAAGAAAGCCATCAAAGGTGGGAATAAAAGTGGACATAAAAGTTTAAAAAATTAACACAATACAAAAGAAAATGCCCACCATCAACCAGCACTACGCACGTGCCAACTGAAAAATATTTTTAGCCCCCGCCAGAATGCTTCAAGGGAAGAGCCGTGTTTCTGCCTTCTGGGATTCCAGTTTGCTTCATCAGGGACGTAGTTTTCACCTTTAAAATGGTGTGGGTGGAAGAGTGAACCTCCCCCTCCTTTCATCCTGGTCCTGTCTGGGGTCACTCCCCAGTTGGCTGTTTGGAACTGTAATGGTTGGAAGCACATAATGTGACCCTTAAGAATATAAGAAGAGTCCTGCTGGATCAGGCCAAAAGCCCATCTAGTCCAGCTTCCTGTATCTCACAGTGGCCCCACCAGATGCCTCAGGGAGCACACAATACTACAAGCTACCTGTATCCTGTTGCCACTCCCTTGCATCTGGCATTCAGAGATAGCCTGTTACTAGGACCAGGAGGTTGCTTATCCCCATCATGGCTTGTAACCTGTGATGGACCTTTCCTCCATAAATCTGTCCAATCCCCTTTTAAAGGCATCTAGGCCAGGTGCCATCAATACATCCTGTGGCAAGGAGTTCCACAAACTAATTACACGCTTAAAAAGAACAAGAGAATGGTTGGAAGCAGACAACCATTGCTGCAGCTAGTATTTGCTCGAGTATCTGTCTGAGCACCATTGAGGACAGGTGGGATACAAATCTATGAAATAAATAAAATAAAATAAAATACTGTAGATATCTGCCTATTACTGGAAATTGTAACAAGCATGTACAGTATCTTGCTAAGTTTATACTTGCAGTTTTCTTTCGGTTGGCTCTTCTGCTAATGATGACCCCTGTAAAGATTCTTGGCTTATCATGGTAAATAATGGCTTCAAGAAATATAAGATATTCTGATTGGTAGCTGCTACCAGCTAAAGGTTGGCCATTGGTAGTGGTTTTGTGTGTGAGAATTAAAGTCAATATGCAAAGTTTTAGGGAAAATTTTATTTCTTTTCCAGAAACTAAACTAGACATTACAGTACGCAATATTTTTAACATATATAATATATAAACATGCAATGTTTTTAACTATAGCTACAAAATATCTCTCTCTCTCTCTCTCTCTCTCTCTCTCTCTCTCTCTCATACATGTGTGTGTAATTGAGAAGCCATAGCAAAATGCTCCATATAACAAAGAGATAACAACATAGAAATGACTTTGACTATGTGCTCTATATTTGGCAGAGAGAAATCTGTTCTTATTTTTAAACCTCGTTTGTACTTCATTAGTTTTGTAATCAGCCCATTTGAGCCTGTGGCATCTGCCCAGACACACTGTGAAATGTTCATTAGAAACGCCTGTATGAATAGATAAATCAGAGATTCCATTTGTTGAAAAAGGCATTCTACCTATGATGCTTAAATAAGAGGTTTCTTAGGGAAATTTATCTATAAACCTGCTGGCTGCAGTCCCATGCAGATTCTAGTCTTCGTTCTGCTCTTTCTGTTTACCTCATGTCACTACCTCTTCCTCTCTCCAAGGGGGTAGGTCTACACAGAGGAGCTTTTGCATAAGCCATGCATGGAAGAAGAGGATTGCAAGGGTGCCCTGCACAGAAGGGATTTCTTGTTTGTATTGGAGTCCAACAGAGGAACAAAAAAATCCAAATAACCAAAACAGTGAGAAGGGGGGTTGGCAGGCCACCCAGCTGGGTTACATCACCCCTGGTATCCCCACGGCTCACTCTTCAGGTGGAGGCCCAGTGCCTGGAAATGGGCAATTGGGATACCCCAAGACCCAGCCTAGTTGTCCCTGGAGGACGTCTGGGGTCCAAGACTATGGAGTCTTCCTGCCTGTGAGGAAGAGTTTGCCTTTGGGCCTATCCCAGGACTGGCTGGAGCACTCCCATCTCTCATGCCTTGGGCTGCGAGTGACCAGCCCGCCTTTGTGAGGCCCCTCTCCTACCCCTTGGGTTCTTGCTTAGGAACTCCTCTCCCGCATTGCCCTGCCTGTCTTATATTTATTTATTTATTTTTCACATTTTTATACCACCCTTCCTCCAAGGAGCTCAGAGTGGTGTACATATTTCCTCCCCTCCTTTTTGTCCTCACAACAACCCTGTGAGGTAGGTGGGGCTGAGAGATAGTGATTGGCCCAAGGTCACCCAGGAAGCTTCATGGCTGAGCGGGGATTTGAACCTGGATCTTCCAGGTCTAAGTCCGACTCCCAATCCACTACACCATTCCTAGTCAGGCTGTGTCACTGCTGACTCCTCCTTGTCTCTCCTTTCCTTGCCCCAGCCAGGTCTCTTCTGTTTCCTCTCTTTCTTCATTCATTTCTCCTTTGCTTTTGCCTCTCTTGCTCCTCCCTCCTGTCTCTTTTCTCCTTCTTAGGTTCCACCATCCTCTTGCTGGTCTTCCTCCACTTGTTTCCACCCTCCACCTGTCCAGCCCTTCTGAAAAGGTACCAGTGCCCCAGCCCTTGTCCCGGTTGACTGCCGTCAGCTGCACTGTTTCCTCCAGCTGTGGCAACATCAAGCTCCTCAAGGATGCTAGTGCCTGACAATGGCATCATCACCAAATGTTGTCTTGCTCCATCACCTGCTAAACACTTTGTTCTCATGGTACCATGGCCAGCCAGGCTCTGCAGGTGACACCTCAGTACCTTAACAGCCCATTCCAACCCAACTCCTCTCCAAGTCAGGCATAAGTGTGGCCTAAGTGCAGCCTAAGTTAGGCAGAAGTTATGCCTGAGGTAGGTCAGAGTTATGCCTGAGTTAGGCAGGCTGCAGTTTCTGTGGCCCAGCACCACCCCAGGATCCAGGCAACACTTACCTCCCAGGCAGGCAGGCTCTTCTCCAGGCTCCGTGTCTGGCTCAGGCATGTGCAGGCCTCTGTCTGCATGTGTCAGCGTCCATCCATGGCAGCTGCCGCAGGGTCTGTCGCAGCCCGGTCGCAAAGGGGCTGACCGTAGGCATGGGGGTTGCGCCAGTCATGTGGTGGGCGCAGGGCAGGTGACAGGTGAGCGAGGTGCCTGAGCCCAGCCGCCACAGGGCACCCTGTGCATCAGCCACCTGCTGCAGGGGAGAGTGGCCGTCCCCTCCCTCCTGCAGAAGGCGATGCCACCCCCAAGCCACGTTGAGGCTGCACTGGGGGGTGAGCGGGGGAGGGAAGGGGAGGGGGGTGGGAACGTCACACACAAGGGGGGTCTCATGAGGACTGGAACTGCCTCTGACATGACTCGCCCGTGCGCTGCCTGAAGCCCTGGGCCTCCAAGCCCGGGGCAATGCCCACAAAGAAGGCATTCTGGCGTGCCTGCTGCTCTGTGCCCCGGCCAAGACCGAGAGATGCCTTGGGCTTGTCTGCTGCGAGCGTGAAGGGCTCACACAGCTCATCACACCCCCAGATGGGGCGACGACGGCGCCTCGCGGCAGGCGCTCTGGCAGGGTGGGGGGTGGCCAGCAGCCATCATCAGGGAGTGGGAGGGGAGGCAGACACACAGGCAGGCAGACGGGGTGCTGGGGAGGGGCATGGGTGGGTCAGAGACAGACAGACAGACAACAAGGCTGGTGGGAGACAGATTCCGAGAGAGGGGTCTGCAGAGACCGATAGGGACACAGGGGGCGCTCCGCAGATGAAGGTGATGCATAAACAGGCGCCTCTTATGCAGATAGACTTTGGGCGGAAGTGGCTGCATTACGGGCGGACCTTCGACAGAGGCGCCTGCATTACAGGCGGACCTTCGACGGAAGCGCCTGCATTACAGGCAGACCTTCGACGGAAGCGCCTGCATTACGGGCGGACGCCCTGGCTGTCACTGTTTGCCTGCCTGAGGCCCCCCTGACTCCCCCCTCCCCTCTGTGCCATGGGGGTCTGGCAGCACCCCTGCTGGGTTCTCCCAGGGAAGGCCGTGGCAGTCCCTGGATGGGACTGATGTAGGGGGCTTCAGTGCTGGGGGCTGTCTCTGTGTGTGGGGCAATGCTTGTATAAACACTGGGCACATATGTTTCACTGGGGCTCTGCCCAAGGGGCGTCTTTATTGTTCTGGAACGTTAGCAGAGATGGTCAGGCGAGGCTGCCAGGGGTAGTCACAGCAGCCAATCTGAAAGCAGCAGCAGCCCTGGCCCATGGACCTGGAGATGCAGGCTCTTCCCCTGTGGAACCACAGCCTGCTCCATAGAAAGGGGAGGGGCAGCAAGAATGACAGCCAGGGAGGTGGAGCAGCAGCAGCGCCAGCAGCTGAGGAGGGTTGCAGGGCTGGCTCCCTGACCTCTGGCCGCATCGAGGCAGAGGACCATGGGGCAACCAGACTGCAGGCCCAGGGGTGCTCCAGGAAGGTAGGTGGTAGTGGACGTTCCTGGGAGACAAAAAACAAGGGGGAGTTACATGTCAGCTGGTATGTGGAAGCAGTCACCATTGACGACCAGCCAGTGTGTCAGTTGCAAAAGCCTGCAGGGAGAGAAATAAAACACAGCTGATAGGTGTGACACACATAGCATGGTCTGAGCTGCTTACCTGGGTGTAAGGAGAGCATGATCCTGTAAGGGGAAAGGGTCAAAGAGAGAGACAACAACACAACTTGGGGGTCACAACCATGGCAAACCTAGCAATACTGACCTGTCAGTAGACCCTGTGGAGAAAACACATTGGTAGAGAGGCATGTCATGGCAGGCTATGCAGGCAGCTATGAGACAAGAAATTGGTAGAGAGGCATATCATGGCAGGCTATGCAGACAGCTATGAGACAACACATTGGTAGAGAGGCATGTCATGGCAGGCTATGCAGACAGCTATGAGACAACACATTGGTAAAGAGGCATGTATCCTTCCTATATTTCTAAATGCAAAGAGGCAGCAGTCAGACCACATGTCAGCACAAACCCTGCTCTTACCTGCTGGTGTTGTTGCCTGTGGGGGGGGGGGGGAAGAGGGGCTGGGAGAAAGACATGGGTTAGCAAACACTTGCATGGAGGCAGCTGCCCAGGCACAGCTGTAAACAGGTTGGCCACAGCCAGAACAGCCCTCTCTGCCCTAGAGGGAGGCAGAGAGGAGAAGAGAGAAGTGGGGTGTTTGTGAATTTTGCCCTCCACCGACAAAGTCCCACTTTGTGGCTGTGGGGGACAGAACCCCACGCCACGTGCTCAGAGAGAGAGAGAGTGACTGGAGGTCTGGGGCTGGGCTTTTGTGGGAATGAGGCTGGGTGGGGCTGGGTGCTGATAGGCTCCCTATCTTAGGCATAACTCTGTCGGTTTCCAGACCTAGCAGGCCCAACTCCGTCCTAACTCTGACCTAACTCAGGAGTAGGGTGTTAGAAATTTTCAGGAGAGGGCTGGCTTGGGTAAGGTAAAATGGCTCCTATGGGTCTCCTCGAATTTGGGTCCACCTTTTTGGTCGACCTAAATTTTGTGTCAGCATTTGTGTTGGAGGGGGCGTGTCTGTGCTTGCCAGGGTCTGGAATCCAACGTTAATTGGTTGCCGCCCCCGTTACACCCACGGTCCGCCCATGTTCCGCCCACTTTTAGGTCAACTTTAGGTCTGACTTGTGCTGCTTAGCCCTTGGGTTGGAATGGGCTGTTCTTAGTCAGTCGGTCGTAACTTCGACCTAACTGTGACCTAACTTTGCCCTAAATGGTCGTGTTCCAGACCTAACTTCGACCTAAACGACTTAGGCTGACTTTAGGTCTGACTTGGGCTGCTTAGCACTTGGGTTGGAATGGGCTGTAAATATACCAGAACACTTCAAAAACAAAGGCCCAGGTCTTTATGAAGGAAATATTTTTAAATATATATATTCCTTTTTCAGACTTCTTTCTGTATGTGTAATTCTGTCATAATCACACTTTTCCTTCAAGTTATTAAGTAACAAAATAATCATGCTGCTGTTAAATCTGTCTTATTCAATGTAATTATTCTTGCATAACTCTGCACAGGATCTTGGCCTCTACCTGTGATCCTTTTCAAGCTGCTTACACCATCTTTATCCAGTGGTTGGAAACAGTTCTGTAGGGATTCGGGCAGAAGTTTTTTTCAACCCTATAGAGATGACTGACATTCAATGTGGGACCTTCTGCATGCAAAGCAAATGTCAATCACTGAGCAATAGGTTCTGCCTTATCAGTACAATGAGCAATGAATATTGTTGAACCTCCCTCCATATGTTCCTACATTATCTGCTTCCTTCTTTCCTTTTTCCTTTATTGCCTTTACCTGCTCACCTCTCTTGATGCTACTGACTGATCTGAGTTACTTTTGCAAGTGAGTCAGCTACTTAGATAGATGGAGGGCCCAGATGTGTCAGCCCATGTATCAGTCATGGGCTCAGTTGCTCTCAAGTCACACAGGGCCTTGCAAGCCTTAGGCTAGCCAGTAGGCATGCATTGGTATGATGGCAAATTCTGAAGACCCATGGATACCTTTGAGTTGACTGGAGTGTATTTATGCCATGGTCTTAGCGCATTTTATTAGAAACAGACAACAAATGCTGTTCACATTGTAGGGTAGAGAGGGCAGCTTTAATGTCAGCCAGTTCAAACAAAGAAAGGCATTCTGGAGAAGTCCCATACTAATCAAAATGTGTGGCATGTGCTTTACACCTTACAGCATGTGATAAGAAGAGCATTCTTTGAAATTCAACACCTGATGAGTGAGATCATTTTCATAGTAAGGTGATACTTGCAGTATTGTGTGTCACAGTATTTCTGCAGTGCAAACACCTTTGTTAGTGTATTTAACACTTGGCTTAAGAGAGCGCATGGAAGGGTTATATTTAATGAACATATGAATTGCCCATTTTGCGACTGGTATGCAGCTCATTTAAGAACAGCGGTATTTCCTTGTGGCTCTAAATGGGCATAATGGACTCATAAATATGTACATAAGTGCTTTTGAAAGATAAAAATATTACCCAGCTACACCCAAGGGAACTAAGTTATAGTCTGAGTTATAGGCAATATTCAGTAAAGCGCGCTGCTGTTGTTTACTGCAAAGCATTCTGGGATTATTCCTTAAAAATTTATATTTATGATTAAATTTGCATCTTATAGTGATTTCCTCCTTTTTATTTTGTATTCCAGTGTTAGAATTGTTAAAGCACAGAGTACATAGCATTGGCTAACTGGTTATATGTCTCCTTTCATAGTTCTTTGTATTACTTGTCAGGGTCTGCTGGTTTTAAAGTATTCTTAATCATATTATCCCAGCCTGCAATTCTTTTCATCTTTTTAATGTATTTGAGAACCAAATTGTCAGAGTTGTACATTTAGATATGTAGTACCAGGAGAAAGACAGGTGGATTTGGTGCAGAATGATCTGTTAACTCTGTTATTTCAACGGTTCCAGATTGTGTAAAAGTACTTGAGCTTTGAAGCTCTTATGGAAACAAATCAGTTTCTTGTCTATTGCAAGGTATCAAGGCAATATTCTGCTATTGCCTGTCTGCCTAAGAGGTTAAATTCTCTTTTAGACACTGAGAAATAGTTTTAATTTAAAGCAGTTTCATATGCAACATTTTGCACTTGGGTAAACAACCAGGCAGCATGTACCAGGACAAGCTGTTTGGAAAGTAAAATGGTGAAGAAAGTTCTCCATTAATATTAATGTCCACTTCTTTTTTCTTTTTCCCCCCAGGGGATGAGCGTTCCCATGATTCCCCAGCCCCAGTGGAAGCCCAGGCACAAGCTGGGATGGAAGCTGGTGGACGAGGGAGCCGATGTTGCTGGACTTGTTCTGTGACCCAACTCAAGAAAATGTTCTGGGGCGTTGTGGTGGTGTTTGGCGTTTGCTCCTCCTGGTCAGGTTCGACCCAGCTAGCAAAACTGACCTTTAAAGAATTTGATGCACCCTTCACTTTGACATGGTTTGCAACAAACTGGAACTTTTTATTCTTTCCTTTGTATTACATTGGACATGTTTTTAAGTCAGCTGAAAAACAATCTCCACAGCAAAGATACAGGTAAGGGAGATGCATGTTTTTAATTGTGTTGTCATATGTTTTCTTCATTGATGTTTTGTCAGATTTTTGCTTTGAGTTGTTCCAAAATATGACCATGAGATTATTTGACAAAAATTTGAGGAGGGAAAGGGGGATGCTAAAGAAAGGAGAAGAAATAGAAAAGGAAAAGGGATAGGGGAAATATAGTCCTGCTTTAAATGAGGCTTCTCTAACAGTGCTGCATTCACGGAATTATTGCAGTTTAGAAATACCATGCAGCAAGCATAGGAATCATATTACCAAACCGGACCACTAAATTACGGATCCTTCCCTTGGCATTTCTGGGTGCTGTTCAATAAATTCAATATAGTGTGACTGTATTACTTCATATGTGTTGATAGCATTTCCTTTTTCTCTCACAGCTAAGAGAGGATTCCATTGGTAAAAGGCATATAAGCTAGTGAAATATTCAATATAGTGAACGATATGTTCTCAGGGATTGGGTCTCTGTTGTGTAGTTCAGTCCCCTCCCCCCCCCCCCCCCCCCCCGTTAGTCCTGAAATAAAGAAAAATCTCATGGCATAAATGCTGGTTTTAAAAGTATGTAAATTTATTTATTTATTTATTTTTCACATTTTTATACCGCCCGTCCTCCAAGGAGCTCAGAGTGGTGTACATATTTCCTCCCCTCCTTTTTGTCCTCACAACAACCCTGTGAGGTAGGTGGGGCTGAGAGATAGTAACTGGCCCAAGGTCACCCAGGAATCTTCATGGCTGAGCGGGGATTTGAACCTGGATCTTCTAGGTCTACGTCCGACTCCCAAACCACTACACCATCCTGGTGTACATTTTTTAAAAGGATCTGAAGCTCTCATGGCCAGCAATTATGTATAACGATTTAAAAAAAAACCTTTTGTGGTATTTTGCATCGAAATTATTTTAATTCACTTTTCCCCTCATTGTTACATAGGCTATAGTTCTGCAAAAGAGCAGCTGCTTTGCATGCAGAAGGGCTCAGGTTCAAGCTCGGTGCAGGGCAGAGAAAAAAATTCTGTCTTAAACCTTGGAGGACCACTGTCATTGTGGGCTCAATCCTGTGCAACTCTTGCACCGGTGTAACAGTAGGTCCACCAGTGTAACTTACACTTACTGTGTAAGTGCACTTATGCCAGTGTAACTTGGATGGATGCAGGACGGAGACCGGCGTAACCCCCCTGGGGTGCTGCGAAAGTGCAGTTCGGATGCGGGAAGGACGCCGCTGCAACTCTGCTGGTGCAGGGGGAATTCCAGGGGGTATCCGAATATAATGTTTGTGAAATAATGAAAGTGCAGGGGCAGGGGGCATTAACATGGGAAAAGTTGTGCGCGCGCACACACGCACATACACACCTCTGAATTCGTAAAATTTCTTTTGTAAGATATTTGCTAAAACATTTGTCAGTTCTAACACCAATTTTTTAATTACATTGATTTTTAAATTATTAAATAGTTAATTTAAAATTAAATAATTTTAAATTAAATATTTTAATTACTTTTTTTAATTGAGGTTAAGGTAAAATTTGGAAAAACGTCTGGTGGAATTTGGAGGATTTAAGTTTATAGACCATGTAGGCAACTGCTGTTTTCTGACTCTTTTATTTTTGTGTGTTAAGACCAGAGTGGGTGGTTCAAAACTATAGTGATCCTCAACTCTATACTGGAACCTACTACTAGACTACTGATTCAGAATTAAGTTTGCAGAATTACACGATTCACCAGTTCTTACTTGCCAAGAAATCTCAAATCCATCTACTATTATCAGTCAGCTGACCATGATTCATGGTAAATTATGGAATCTGTTGAAGTCATAGCTGGGAAGATGTGGCTTTGGATCAGTTTCTTGTTATTGATTTTTAATGTCCTAAGTACATGAGTGCTGCTGGCATCACTGTTCTCCATCCTCATTTTCCATTGACATTCTCCTGATTGATGTTGCTTGTGAGTCTCTCTTTGCTGGGAGAGAACTATGCATAACCAAAGTAATTAATAAAGCATAAAACGTTTGAGGAACGATTTCCAACACTTTTTCTTATATATCCATAGGTGGTTGTTGTTTTTTAATCCCAGTTTTGTAAACTGTGTTTTGGGGATAAGCACTGCGTCTGGAAGATCACTGGAGACTATTTCAAAAGTTCCTGAAGGTTATTTAAAACTTAAAATAAATTTTCTTGCATTTTTTTCTCCTCATCAACTTGGCCAAAATGATTCATTAATTGGCAAAATTTACAGAGATGTTGCCTTTTTTCGATTTCTTCAGGTAATATAGATGATTTCACTGATAACCTGAATTTGCCCTTACATGAGTAATAATTTGAATTTGTATAGGAGTTGATGTGACTATCTCTATAATTGCACAAACATAGAAGTACCAGAGGTTCTCTGTGCTCTCGCACACCTAACTGGGTCCCCACTTCACGTCTCTTTCTAATAGGCCTTACAAATTCGGCCAAGATAGAGCACCTACAGTTTCCTCTTTAGCGGAGAATATAATCATCAAGTAATCTAGTGGTTAGTCTTTTGTTGGCTTGTCCAGTTGTTGCTTCCAGATATCCTATTGTAAACTTCCTTCCTGTTTTATACTGTAAATTCTGCTGCCAATTTAGAATAATCATAGTTTTTTTTCCAGAGTACATCTTGTTCTGTCTTCTATATTATCATTTTACAGTGTTAAAGTTTGTGTTTAAAGCTTTGCAATTTAATTTCTGCAGCTTCAGTCTTCCATGGTATTCTAATTTAATAATCAGTGATCAAGTTATTAAACTCAGAGATGGTTTATCATTAATCTCATGATTTTAATTAGACACCAAGTGACAATGTTTGCATCAACTGCTAGGGACTCAGTTATGTGGGCATGAACTTTGGAACATGTTTATGTTCATTGAACACAAAACTGGCAACTACAACTATAATCCTGTTTATTCCTTTGGGCAGCGTTTGGGGCTCTTTTTGCAATGGACTATGTGGACTCACTGGGTACAACAGCAACATGAAGGGGAGGGTTCTGCTTGGCTCCTTTGAGGAGCTGTTCTGCAACCTGTTCACTGTGTACTCACATGCATGGGGGGGGAAGACACAGCCAAAAAAATCACATTACACTGTGGGCTATTCCGTATCCGTATCTGTATCCGTATCCGTGGGCTATTGGAAATCTGCGGATAAGGGATCAAAATCACCGTATCCGTGGGCTATTGGAAATCTGCGGATAGGGGGGAATGCTATCCCCCGCAGCCCCCCCCCCCGCTCATTACCTTCATTAGGAGACTAGCACTGGCGTCAAGCAAGCGCATCGCTTCCTTAAACAAAACGCTATAAGCCAGCATGCTGACTTATAGCACAGAGCAAGCAAGCAGCCTGCATACTAGAGAGGCTCCCAAATGTTAAACAGGAAGCAGGAAGCGTAGCTTATAATGCTGGCTTATAGCATTTTGTTTAAGAGACACACTTGCTTGGCGTCAGCACTAGACTCCTAATGAAGGTATTGGGTGAGCGGGGGTGGTGCGGGAACCCAGTGAACCGTGGATAAATGAATCCGCGGATAGCAGATCCGCTGATACGGGCCCCCGCCCCCGTAAGTTTAGTGTTGTTTCTTGGAGATTATGAGAGTCTATCTGAGAAGGCAATATTACCTAGTTGGTAAATTGTAATCAGACTTATTAGAGTTCTACATTTTAAAAGAGTGGCTGGTATTTCATACAAGCCAAAAATCACAGCATTTTGAAGTTTTCATTTAACTCTGATTGATTAACTCTTTGCTAGACTATTTTGGGATAGTGTTATGCTCCGGTGTGGTCACTTTGGTCACTGTGTGGTCACTGTGTTTGCATCCTAAGGAAAAGAAATCAGAGCTCCAATAGCAGGGATACATTTTCAAATAAACTACACGGTGTTATTAAAATCAAGTAATGTAGTTTCACAATATCTATGAAAGTAAAATGAGCATAAAATAAAATTCGATTTAGCTGGGTGGCACCCATTCATCCTGCAAATGTTTCGTGTTAAGGTAGCAAATATCTCTGACGGTGCTAGGAACAGAAGCATCCTTTGAAACCACTTACTGTTCCATCTTCAGTGTAGTGAATAAGTGGGATATAATGTTAGCAATGTGTGTGGGGAGAGGAGAATTGTGCATGTCCATGATTTCTGTCCATGTGAAGAGAGCCATCGTTGTCACACTTGTGGGGGCTCTTTCACTTCTTAATAATGGGCATGTGAGAGTTGGATGTGAATGCTCCTGCTCCCCCCCTTCACATATTCATATGACAACTTCTGAAAAGTGCTACTGCCCCTTCTCCCCCCCCCTCGTGTCAGTGGGGTATGACCTTGGACATCTGTTAATACTCCCCTATTTTTTTCCTTCCATGCAACCATCAAACCTTGCCACTTATTCCTTTTCAATGCTTCCAAGTTGCACATTTTTATCTTTGCACCCTGTGGCTAAAACAAAGTATCAGTGCTCTTGTCCTCTCTTAGTTTCTTGCTTATGTACCATATCTCGTGTCTTCAGTACTTTCGGAATTTTTTCACTGCAGTCACTGTGATAATATTATCCTCGCATTTTGTCCTTACTTTGACTTCTTACTACAGGCCCCATCAGCTTCAAGTTTCCAGTGTAGCCTCAGGAAGTACAATTCACCTTTACTGTTTTGTAGCTATCCATTGGCTACCAGATAGTTTCTGGGCACAATTCAGGGTGTTGATTTTGACCTCTTAGAACCCTAAACAATCTTGGCCTGAGATACAGGAAAAGATGCTTTCTTAAATAGGGGTGCCATGACCTGGAACACCGCTTGATGCTGTCTTGGGTCCACCTTCTCTGTGCTACAAAATAAATAAAAAAATCCAATACCCTTATGGTGCTCCTTGCACACTGCCATGAAACTTGGAAGTGTGGGACTTCCACTTTCGTTTACAGGGATAGCGTGAACTCTCATACGAGGAGCATAGTAAAGAGTAGATTGCTATCAATAAACGTCTTGGGTCAGGATGTCTGGCTCAATTGGTAAAGCAATCATCTCATAAATGCCTGAAGATCTGAAGGACGGCAGTTCAAGACGGCCAGAAGTGTCTGTGTCTGTCTGTTGGAGAGCTTCCGGCACGCCGAACTGATAAGTTGCAGAGCCTCTGTGGGGGAGTGGAACTGCAGCTGCAGCATTTGAGTGGCAGTCAAGGTTGCCTGTCAGCTGAAGCGTGGTGAGGCGAACGCCAGAGAGACAGCTGGACTGTGAAAGCAACATCTCGAATGAAGCGTTCTATGAAAGATTAGAACATTATTATATTGTAAAAAACCCTTGGGGGTTAGAAAGCCTGCCCATGTACACTGCCTTGAATTAAAGTTGGAGGAGAAATCCAATGACCAAGAAAGGCGGTATATAAATACTATATATATAAAATACTGGTCTTAGGGAACTGGACACAGCACACTGCTCTCCAGAGTCCTGTAGGCAGTGTTGCGCCCACTTCCAACAACGACATCTCCACTTAAGCCTAAAAGACTTACTGTGGCACAAAAACATTCATGCATTAAAAACCACCGTCAGAGCACTTCATACACCTGACAAAAGCATGTCCAGTGAAGGTTTATGCCACAATAGTGGTTAGTCGTTAAGGTACCACAAACACCTTTTTTGTTTTTGTTTACCCCTCACTACTTTTTTTTGGTTCTATAACGTCTTGCTAAAACTCTTGTTCTTCAGCAGTTTTCCAGGATTTCAATGAGAGGGTTTCTTCCGCCACTGCTACCTGAGTTCCTTTAATTGGAGATATTAGGGATTTTATGGCCCAATCCTATCCTCGGCCATCCTGTGGGGTGTAGTGTTGCGGACGACCTCCGCTGCATCCTGCGGGCCAACCAGGGATCATGGCATGGCAGAGAGCTACGTAAATTACCTGTGATTTCTTACTTACCACTGTGCCATGGTCCCCGGTGGGCCTACTTGGATCTGCACTAGCTCTTTGGCCGGCAAAAGTCTGAGTAGACCCAAGGGGGCATAGGATATAAGTGGTGCTGTTGCCAAAGATAACTGCCCTCTGCCCTCCTCAACATGGTTCCTGGCGGCTCCAACCCCCACCACAATCCTCCCCCTCCCCAGCCCACCCCCACATGCCAACTCGTCTCCTCCAGTGGTGGCTGGATGCTCTGATGGCGTGCACACATGGTCACCAGCATTTTGCACTGGCAGCTCCGCTGCACTTTGTCTCTGCAGTCGCAGTGCCAACAGAGTGGGTCTTCAGCTGACAAAAAACTCATTCTGTCAGCAGAAGGCACCTATAGGATTGGGCTTTTTATCTAGGAACCTAGCATGATTAGGAAACACGGTATCACTGAGCTATAGGCATTCCGTGTACCCGAACAGGGCATAATGAACAGGGCATAATGAATCATGCAATTACAAAGATTGCGTCAAGCCCAGCAGTGTAATTCAGATATCAATAGCAACATTCAGAAACTTCCTCTATCTGTGGCTTTAGGGAGTATGGTAAATTGCATGAATTGATACTAACGAAGTATTGTTGAGAAGCATGACGTGCTGATGTAAAGTTCTGAGAAGGGCTAATAAGAGATTTACAGCTCAATCCAATCTGGCTACTAGGCCGACGTAGAATGACTGTGCCAGCCCAGGACCGTCGCAGAGTCCTATACCGGCCCTTGCGGGCTGGATCTGCATGGTGTGCAGTGCAGGTAAGCCACGTCTTGGCCGCGTGGCGCAGTGGCAGGGGAGGGCATTTCAGGGGTGTTTCAGGGCGGGGGTGGGCAGTTCAGACCCAGGAGGGGGCAGCAGCAGTGTACGCCATATCCTATCCCCCTCCCAGAGCCGTTTCTCCCGACACGGCCCTCCTTGATTTGCGCCACCAAAATGGCAGGCGCAGATCTGAGGAGACCTGATGCAGGGACTGGGACTTTACACAGGGTAAGGGAACAAAAGTTCCCTTACCACGAGGAGATCTCCAATCCCACCTACTGTGCTCAGGCTACAGCATTGCCAGCGCTGGTATAGCTGGATCGCTGAGCACAGCATAGTATAGGATTGTGGTGTTATTCTTTTATCCATTGGATAAAAGCCATCGGAAAAATTGCCATGTACATCTTTCTAAAAGTGAAGATGACTTGCAGGCCAATCCTAAACAACTTTCCAGCGTTGATGCAGTCACATTGCATCCCCAAGGTAAGGGAACAAATGTTCCTTTATCTTGAGGAGGCCTCTGTGACTCCCCCCCCCCCCCAGAATGCAGTGCGTGTCCTGTTTGCACTGGGAAATTGGTTAGGATTGGGCTGTTGAGCATTTAAAAGTGAAGATGACTTAGGCATACGAGTATATTTATGATATGGAATACTCAAAACCAAATTAAAATACTTTAAAATAAGCTTTACCCCAAAATAAAGTGGTAAAATAATGGGAGAAGAAAAATTGTTTACATTGTTTCAGAGATCACAGTGTATGTTCACACAATAGGGCTATCCTTTGACGGATGGATTTGGGTGACATGGGTACTGTTTATCTGGTTCTTGGCATTTGTATATGTGGCTATAGAGTGTGCTGTTTGTGCAATGGAATTATGTACCATATATAATGGTATGGTGGTTTATATTTAACACTCATGTTTTCTCTTTGCAAGAGGGAGAACTGGCCCTTTGAGAGTGCATAAAATTAGTGGTCAGTGAACTTGCCTCATTTCAATTCATAACTAGCTTCTTTCTGAGCTTTCTTGGAGAACTTTGGGAGAAAGCTTGGGTTATTTCTGAGAAGTCTCTTCTGGTTCATAATGTTGGCAGTGCTTCACACATGTGCATGGTGCCTTGTGAGATTTGTGTTGGGTTTCACTTTCTAGCACATTTTGTTTGTCACATGCGCAGTGTGCACGAGGCACCTGTCATTTTCTGTGTACGAGGCGAAGCAAAAGAGAGAAAGAAAAAGTGAAGGCAAAGAAGTCAGAAGTCCTAATGGGTGAGTTATTTCAATTCCCCACACTCCACTTAAAACATTATGTACTTCTTTTTTCCCAGCCCACCCCCCCAATTCTACCCTTTTTTCTGTGGTTTAGGTGGGTCAGGTACAGTTTGTTGGTCATCCCCATCTTGCCTTCTCCCATGCTACAATGGTTAGTGGTTTGTGTCCTTTAGGGATACCTGTTTCTACAGCTTGGATTCTTTTCCCTGCAGTTTTAGATACTTTAAGACAGTCAGTCGCACATTTGCCTTAAAATAGTAGGCTGACTTCCAACTGGCAGGGGAGGTTGATGTGATTTAGCTGGGCTGATCCTGTTGGCTACCCACCTGCCCATTCACCTTAATCCCAGAACCACCACCCTCTCCCTTTCTCTGCCTCCTTCCCCAAACCCCTTCAGGCAGGCTGGCTCCCCACTGGGGAGCTATTGCTATGACTCTACCCAGCAGTCCTCCTGTTTGCAGCAACAGCCTACACACTCCTTTTCCCTTTGACACTGCATGCCTTTAGGTGGGAGAAAAGTAGATTCCCAAGCCAGCTGCTCAGGCACTTCTTAATGTTTTGGGTTTTTTCTTTGTCTTTCCTTTCAGAAATCACACAGACCCCTGCTGACACTGTTCATAATGAGTCACAAGAATGTGAAGAAGAAAGTGTGGCGGAACTGCAGAGGGAAACTTAAGGTTTATGTTTAGGTAAGTCATTAATAGAGTTCCAGGTCTCTATTCTCTCCCCCACGCGCACACCCCTTATGGCAATTGGGCTACCATGCAGCTGGTGTTAAAGCAAGCAAATATAGTGAGTCTGAGTTGCCCCAGGTACTACTTAATTTTTTTTTGTTTCTTTCCCTGTCTTTCCTTTCAGAACACGTTGTTCTCCCTACTGTCACTGTTCACTAGCATGAGAGGCAGGAGCCTGAAGAGGAAAGAGAAATTGAAGCAGAATAAGGTGCACCCCTCCTCCTCCTCATTGGTGTGTTCAGACCCAATCTTATTTGTTAAGTCATCAACTGCATTACTCTTGGGACAGCCTTAGGATATCCTTTCCCCCTGCCCCCCCCCTTTTGAGGGCTGGCTGTCTAACTTACATCCAACTGATAGTGTGGTTGCCATGGTTAAACTCAGTTCTGACTGGCAGGGCAGTACAAAGCTGACCCAGAGCCCTCACTGACTACCTGCCCATTTGCTGCATCAGTCATCCCCCCCCCCCCCCAATTTTGGATGAGGATGAAGTTATATTTAACTTGTATTTTTTTCTGTTTCAGAAAACTGACAACAGAGGAGGGAGGCTGTACACAGAAGGCATATCCTGAACTACCTGTCCTCCAAATACAGAAAGGAAACCCCAGGAGAAATATGCAGAAGTGAAAGATGAACACTTTGCGTACTTGGAGCATAGGATAGATCAAATTATTAATGCAATCAGCACAATTGCATCTGCCAGAGGTGCAGAAGTGCTCAAGTACTAGGGGGAGCAAGATCTATACCGCATATAACCTCTGAATATTGGTGCACACTGAATGTTGCCACCATAATATTCATGCCCCAGTCTCTCCATACTCAAAAAACTACAGTGCCTCTGCTACAAAGGACTTTGTAATTGGGAAAGCAAAAATAAAATTGAACAAGCAGTGCCTGCAGGGATCTTGCTGTGTCCTGGAGCAGACTTCACATGACCACCACAGCAGAACCATTTGTTATGTAAAGACTCAGTATCTGCACTTGGAAAAACTTCTGCTGAGCAGCTCTGGTACTTCAGAAAGCAAACAAAACTGCCTGGGCTTCCCAAACAAAGCACTGTCTGACACAGAATTTTTGCACTTGAATCTGCAGAGACCCTACCACAAAGGACTCTAACTTTTTTATTAACCAGCAATACAGTATTATGTTCTGTAATGGGGTATATTATATACAGTACTATATAATATTATATTACTTTCGGGTTTTGGGGTATATCTGTTTAATTTTATTTTGACCAGAGGCGTTTCTATGGTGGGGGCGGTACAATAAGGTGCGCCCCGTCCTAGTCCCCGTTTACAAGCCGGCACGAGGCGGCCCCGCCCCCTCGCCGTCGGAGCCATTCCGTGTGGAGAAGGCAACTGGCAGGAGACTCCCTGCCCGTTGTCTTCTCCGCACGGCATGGCTCTGACGGCAAGGGGGCGGGGCCGCCTCGTGCCGGCTTGTAAACGGGGACTAGGACGGGGCGCAACTTACAGTACTGCCCCCACTGTAGAAACGCCTCTGATTTTGACCTTGTGCAATGATCCTGCATTTTCTTATGTTGGAAACTCTGAACAGAGGCTAAAATATATTGTATATGCTATTATTTGAATTTTCTCACTTTTAATTCTACTCACAGTGATAATTTTTGGAGAAACATTTGATGACTAATGGAATTATTGATTGGATAACTAAAGCATAGGAAAACATGGCATATACTGTAATATAGGACAGATAGCACATATGACAGAAAGGACATATGACAGAAAAGGTAGATGATAATTACAGAGAATGGTAGAATTATGGATGTAATAAACCATGAGCTGTCGATCGAAAGGTCGGCAGTTCGAATCCGCGACGGGGTGAGCTCTCGTTGCTTGGCCAGCTCCTGCCAACCTAGCAGTTCCAAAGCACGTTAATGCAAGTAGATAAATAGGTCCCGCTTGCGGGAAGGTAAACAGCGCTCCTTGTTCCAGCTGCATTCTACGCGCTGTGGCAAGGAGAGTCATGCCGGCCACATGACCACAGAGGCATCTTCGGACAACGCTGGCTCTTCGGCTTTGAAATGGGGATGAGCACCACACCCTAGAGTTGGACACGACTGGACTTAATTGTCAGGGGTCACCTTTACCTTTACCTATAATAGCAAGAGCTGTAAGAGTAATAGAAACATAGATATAGCAGTATAGATGATTATAGTTATAGAAGATATATATTGGCTGTATTCAGGGTAGAAGTCACATCTAATGCAAACGTGCAAGCTGTAACTTTACAAGTTCTAAGTCATCATACAAGTATAATTAGATATTTTTGTATATATTATGAATGTGCAGATGCCTTTCTTTTTAACATAGTTCTTGTCTTGAAATTGGCATTGTTGTGCCATCCTCCTGGCTTGCCCCTTGCTCAGGGTATGGAGGTCTAGATACAGGCCATTTGGTGGAGGCACCTGGCTTATTTTACTGCTCTGTGCTGGCATATCATGGTTCTTCTCTTCATGTTGTACGCTGCAGTAATGAAAAGACCATATGAGAAGTCTGTAATAGTTATACTGTAATTAAATGTTGCCTCTGGCATATTTTGAGTGACCTGTTTAAATGCAAGAGCAAGAGCAATACAGTATATGAAAAAAAGTACAAAGGAATGGGGCAGCCCAATCCTACCTAACGGCTGTATCCTGCTGGGGAATTTCGGGTCCCAGAGATGGCCTTGAGGTAAGAGAATATTTGTTCCCTTGCCCCACAGCAAGTCTCTCTTTCCCCGATGGGTGTACTCAGATCTGCACCAGCTGTTTTGCTGGTGCAAGTCCAAGTGGACCCTGTTCGGGGGATAGGATATTGGCAGAGCTGCTGCCGCTGTTACCACCCCCTTCCCAGCCTTGACACACACACCCTCCCTGCCCCAGTCTCCATCCCATTCCTCCCCGTCTCCTCCCCTCCCAGCACCAACTCCCCCCCCCCCCTGCACCAACGTACCGGCGCTAGGGCTTCTCCAGTGGCTGCTGGTGCATGGCCGCTCACTGCTGATAGCCAGAAATAAGCACTTGGTTCTCATATAGAAACTCATTGGTTGCAAATGACAGAAGAGAAAATGTGCATATCTTGATCATATTTTCAAGATATAAGAGAGCCCAATCATCACATTGGGAGAGCCCAATTATCATGCAGGCCGTCCTGCCACAGCATCACTTTGCAGTTGAGCAGCTGAGAGGTGGCCTATGAAGTGACACCTCCGCAGAAGTGGCGGTGCTGAAAGGGCGGCCTGTAGGGTAATTTTGCTCTCCCGGCACCTTGGCTGCATCTCCCTCTCTCACCCCTTATCCCATAGTGTTTCTTGCCTTGGGAGGCCTCCTTCTGTCTCTCCCTCCCAGAGCCTCAGCAGTAGCAGCACTGCTGAGAGGTCGGCTCTGGGAGAGCCCAATTATAACAGGGGCTGGATAAACAGTTTCCAGGGGCTGCATCCAGCCTGCAGGCCTTATGTTTGACACCCCTGTTATAGATGTTATAGAAGAACATGAAAGATCTTGGTTTGGTTTTGATTATGTAAGCTAGGCAGGGTATGCCTGAGCAGCCAAGCGGCACAAAATGCATCTAAGAAAGAGAGTGAAAGGTGGGTATGAATGACAGTATTGGCTTGTGCTGCTGAACAGTTAACAAGTAGAAAGAGAACTATGGAAAAAGCAGGGAAGGAATAAAGGAAATGTGTCTTGCTAGTGCTTAAAATAAAAAAAGAGTCTTATGGCATCTTGAAGATTTGTAGCATATGTTCTCATGGACTGTATCTGGTGAAGTAGGCTCTAGTCTATAAAAGTATGTGCCATAAGAAATCTGTGGGTTTTTAAGATGCTATGCTTCTAGAATCTGATGTATATCCTGCAGGAGGGATTTGAAATAGGTAGGAATGAGGTGCAAAATGCACACAAAGATGAGAGGCGAAAACCTAGTATCCATGATGGTCAGCCACTTGGAAAATAGCCTGTCCCCTCCAAACCCGGCAAGAGAGGGGCACTAAGATTGGAAGATGGAGTAGGAATGGATGGGATACAAAAAAAAAGAAAGGTAGAAGGAGGAAGACCCAAAAATCCACCCATTGTGTCCAGTTGTTTGGGAGAATCCCAAACTCAGTCAGAACTAAAGAGTAGAATTTTAGTTTAGGATAGGTAGCAACCACACATGCTTGAAAAACAATAACATGAGACTCAAGATCTGCTACATCAGAGCACCGCAGCAGAGAGAACTTGGGAAAACCTCCCCAGTCACCCAAGTGGGTATAGGGAATAGAATGGGGGGGGGGGGAGAGTCAACAGAGAAAATAGCATTTCAAAATGGTTGATCGATCATGGGGGTCATCTGTCAGAAAGACAATAATCAGCATGCTTGGAGAAGATCCAGCAATAGATTCTTGGCTGTGAAAAAACCTCCTGACCTTATATCAGTCCCATCTGCCTGTGTCCAGTTGCAGAAAAATGTAGTGCAAGTGAAACAGGATCTGAAAGTTGCAGGTTTTTTTTTACTTGTTGAGTTGAGAAAGATAATGTAATTTATTGTAATTGTGTGAGAACAGTCACATGACAAGTGTTGCTTCATACTTCCAATTTTTAAAATGGAAATGAACAGAATTATTTATTTGGGCAAAAAGGGATTGTTCTGAAGATTACACGTCCATTTTGAACAGTTTATGTGTGTTTCACAGCAATGAACAAGAGTATCATTGAGACTAAGATGTCAACAGTAAACAACTTCTGTGCATCCGCCTACAAAGCAGCTGGCTAGGCACAACACCCCACATTCAGAGCTGAAGAAAAATGTCAGGGGGGGGTATGGTGCTCAATTTGGATATCAACTGAGCATTAGAAACTGGTCAAATTTGCATTATGACCCAGGCCAGTCAAAAATCTGGTGTTTGTTATCACTAGACTAACAGTATGTCTAACCCGATTCTTCTGCCAAAGGAAATCAATGTGGCTTAGGCGGCAAGAAGGTAGTCCTTAAGACAGTTCTAGCAATACAAAGTAGAGGGCAAGCATTTCTCGCTTCCTTTAAATCCCTTCTTAAAACACACCTTTTTGCGAAGCCTTTAGCATCATGCCTTACAGCCCAATCCTGTCTAGCAGGACATGGCAGTGCAAATAAGGCACCCGCTGCATCCTGCGCCAGCGGAGCCAGAGGCCTCCTCAAGGTAAAGGGATGTTTGTCCCTTTACCCCAAGTAGAGCTCCAGCCGTCCCAATGGGTCTACTTGAATGTGCGCCAGGGAGTTTGCTGGCGCACATTCAAGAGGCCCGTGTAAGGGCCAAGAGGCCTGGGAAGGGAGATCAGATATGGCAGAGGAGGGCGCTGCCAATCTCTCCCCATTCCTGGGCCCAGTCAACCAGTCTCACCCCATTGGAACCACCCTCCCTTTGCAGTGCCATGGGGACTCACCTCTCCATCGCAGCATACATCTGTCCCGTGGTGCCGGCGGAGCAGCACAACCCTCTCCACTGGTGCCACTTTCTGGGGGCCGCAAACGTACTTTATGGCACATTCGTGACACCTTATACCAGCAGAATCGCTCTGCCCGTGTAAAAGTAGACAGGATAACGCTATCAATCTCTATTTCCTACTGTTACTAAGCCAGGTACATATATCTCAATTGCATATGCTTCCTGTTTTCTCTCGCCTCCATCCACTTCCCTCACCCCTGTATCGGTATCCAGATTGTAAGCCCCTTAGGGTAGAGACCTGTCATTCACAGCTCAATCCTTTTCTCCCTCACCTTGGGCCATGCAGTGTGGGCCTCATGGCCCATGCTGAATCCTATGCGGGGATGGAGGCAGCTGGAGGTCTACTCGTGGTAAGGGGATATTCATCCCATTACCCCGGGTAATTTTTATCACAATGTGGCTACTCAGTTCTCCACTACCTCTTTAGCTTGTGCAGTACCGAGAAGCCCTGTGTAGGCTGAAAGGGCCTGGAAGGAGGGATAGGATATGGTCCATGGCAGCATTGCCGATCCCTCCTCCTCCCAGGCCCAATCCACCCTCCCCCCCCACCCCATTACGCACCCTTCCCCAGCCCCCACACCGCTCAGAGCAGGGCTCACCTGCTCCACGGCGCTGTCGTCGGGATTCAGCACTGGCAGGACGGCATAGGCCTTCTCACCAGCACTGCCTGCTCCTGAGTCATAGCAATGCTCTTTATGGTGCGTTTCTGACAAGTAGCACTGGTGTTGAGGCCGCAGCGCCAGTGCTGAACTGAGTAGGATTGCATCGTCACTCTATGTAAATTGAAAAAGGTGAAGAAGAAGAAGAAGAAGAAGAAGAAGAAGAAGAAGAAGGGTGAATATCACAAATAGCATAAAGTGCTGCTTTTGTAGCACAAAATGAGAGTCACTTCAAATCCTTCCAAGTGGAGTAGCTGTGTAAGTCTATTGCAGCAAAACCAGCAAAGCGTTTTGTAGCAACATAAAGACTAATCAATTTATTTCAGCATAAGCTGTCATGGACTACAGTGGCCTTCATCATGTACCTTATGAAATGGACTGGGGTCCACAAAACCTTGCACTGAAATAAATTGGTTAGCCTTTAACAGCCCAATCCTATCCTGGGCCGGCCCAGAGTGTGCAGCGGCACTGGTGCAGCCTCCTCTGCATGCTATGTGCCGGCCAGGGACCAGGCAGCGACAGCGAGGTAAGTAGAAAACTCTTTCACTCACCTACTCCACCACTGCCTTATCTCCAGTGGGCCTACTCAAATCTGTGCCAGCTCTTTGGCTGGCATAAATCCAAGGGGGTGTTTTGAGCCTGGGCCAGCGGCACAGGATATTGCTGTGCTGCTGCTACAAATATCTGTCCCCAGCCTGCCCTCAACACACACCCTGCCAGGCCTGGAAGGGGGTGGGACCGGCGTCCATGTTGGACACCATATTCTATCCTCCCTTCTAGGCCATGGGCCCTGACAGGGGGCTGCTAAAGAGCTCGCAAAGAACCGAGTAGCCCCATTGCAGAAGCTGGGGGTTTACCCAGTGAAAGTAGATCTCCAGCCAGGGCCTTCCTCGGATGATTCAGCATGGGCCACACTGACTGTTAGTCAACAGTACCTGAAGTAAAAGCCTCTCATTTAGACTGTATGGCCTATACTCTTCAAGAGACACAGGTTAAACATCAACATTTTCAACAGATATTCTGAACCATAATTAACATGCAGAAAGTAAAATTCAATGGAAACGTTTCATGCCAACCTTTATCCATCATTTTGTTTCATATTTCTCAGAAAAATAAACTCTATATGCTCTTTAATAAGCTTAATTCTAGAATAATGATCATTTGCACTCAGATTTATTCCATGTGAAATAGTCCATTTGTGTGCTTCTTTCTATTTTAAAATATTATACTTTTAACAGCCCAATCCTATTGGGCTTTAACGCTGGTGGAACATTATGGCAGTTGTGAAACAAACTCTGACAGCGTGCAGAGGTGCATGCTGCCAGAGTGCCGGTCAGAAGACTACAGCCACACTGTGCACAGCATTGGTCCTGTTGGGACCCGCCGAGGCAGGTAGGTTGGTGGGGGAGGCAGGATGGGGTGAGGAGAGTCGGAATTGGGGCAGAGGAGGGTGGGACAAGGTGACGATGGCAGTAGGGGAGGGCGGAACACAGAGGGAATGGGGCAGGGGATGTGCAGATCAGCTCTGGGAAGGGGTTGGGTTTGGCGGCGGCGGCAGCCACTGATCCTAGCCTCCTTCGCGGACCTGATCCCTTGGCCAGGTCCATGTGGACCTGCACCAGTGGTTTTGCTAGCACAGATCCAAGTAGACCTCTCCAAGCTGAGGTGGCTTATCCCTGGGTAAGAGAATGTTCTCTTACCCAGAGGAGACCTCTGTGGCTTCCTTTCCTGCAGGATGCAGAGGTAGCTATTTTGGCATCGCTGCTTCGGCAGGGGACGGATGGACACACACCATAAGATTGGGCTGTTAGCAAAGCAAATAATTCAGTTAAATGCTACATTTTGTTATGAAATACTATTTTTTGCATCTGTTTGTTTCTCGCAGAAAAATCCAGAATATCTAACATGATAGCATTACCCCCCCCCCCACGTGACAAGGCAACGCAACGCAACTTTTGCTTCTACTGCTCCTCTTTCTCCCTCTCCCTGGATTGGAAAAGGTAGAGGGGGACAGAGAGGAAAAGGAAATGTGGAGGGGAATACTGAGAGTGAGTAGAGCAGAGGCTGGCACATCATCAGCTAAGAGGGGAGCAGCATTTGGCATCAGGAGGTTTTGGGCTGGCCCTGAATTCAAGTATTTTCCAAAGTGAAATCCAGAAGTATAGATTCACTCAGCCAAGAGGAGGGAGGAATCGTAAATATTCAAGCAGCATGTAATTTATCTTTCTTTACCAAGCTAGAAAATGATGCATCAGTTTAAAAGAGCATCCCTATACCTTTGTGAGGTTAGAGTTTCCAAACAACTAAAATTGCTGTCATCCTAGAGTTAATCCCCAAGGTTGTAGAAATTCTGCACATTTGCAGAAAAAGCACAGAATTTGATACTGAACTCAGCAATTTGAATCCTGAGACCTAGCATGAGCTCTGGGATTCTTTTGCTGCCGTCTCTTGGTATGCTACCATGGTTTGTGTTAAATAAACACGACAGGCTTAAAACTGCTAATGATGAACTTTGACATGAATCAAGTGAAATGAAAAACAGTTCAAAGGCCTCTGATATCAGCCTCAGTTTGATATTAATCCTCCTATATCTCATGGGTTTTTAGGTGTTTTTTTGGAACTCTCGTGCTTTCTCCATGATCCAGCGCATGTTGGCAATTTGATCTCTAGTTCCTCTGCCTCTTCGAAACCCAGCTTGTACTTCCGATAGTTCTCTGTCCACGTACTGCTGAAGCCTAGCTTGTAGGATTTTGAGCATAACCTTGCTAGCATGTGAAATGAGTGCAATTGTGCGATAGTTTGAACACTCTTTGGCACTGCCCTTCTTTGGAATTGGAACGTAAACTGACCTTTTCCAGTCCTTTGGCCACTGCTGAGTTTTCCAAATTTGTTGGCATATTGAGTGCAGCACTTTCACAGCATCATCATTTAGGATTTTAAGTAGCTCAGCTGGGATATTATCATCTCCACTAGCTTTGTTGTTAGTAATGCTACCTAAGGCCCACTTGACTTCACTCTCTAGGATGTCCGGCTCTGGGTCAGTGACCACACCAGCATGGTCATCAGGAACATTAAGATCTTTCTTGTATAGTTCTTCTGTGTATTCTTGCCATCTCTTCTTAATCTCTTCTGCTTCTGTCAGGTCCCTGCCTTTTTTGTCCTTTATCATGCCCATCTTTGCACAAAACGTTCCCTTGATATCTCCAATTTTCTTGAAGAGATCTCTAGTCCTCCCCATTCTGTTGTTTTCCTCGATTTCCTTGCATTGTTCATTTAAGAAGGTCTTCGGACATGACTTAACGACTGAACAACAACAAACATTTAACAGACCATTTTTCAAAAGTCTGGGGGAAGCTAGAATAAATTAGGGGTATCAGCATTAAGAATGAAAAATTCTATTGTGTCTTTTTGGGGTGAAGAATCCAAACATCATTACAGAACATAAATGACTACCAACTTTCTACTCAATCACATGAATTTTTATTCTGGCATCTCTACTTATATATAGCAGGTCCTTACATCTGGTCAATATATCACTGTATCTCATTTTTTTGATTCCATGATGACTCAGTTTCTCTAAATAGATAGTCCAGGCTCCTTTTTTCTTGCAGAGTTTAAATAAACAATCGAGCATTTCTCTTTAGTCTTCTCGTAAGTGCTCCCTCACTCATCTAGGCAATACCTCTATTCCCAACCACTAATTTACACCTAGATCCAAGTATAAGCAGTTGCTAGGGAGAAGAAAGAAAAGAGGGGAGGAAAAAAGGGTCATTAGAAGGAAAAAGGGAGTACATAGCTGTTCGGGGACAGACTTCAACCATCCCCATGGAGGCTTACCACAACATTGGCATCAGAGCAGGATGCAGCTCCACCGATGCTAGCAAATGGAGTGGCAGGAACCGTGCTGGCCCTGTCCATGTCACTTCTGCATAGGCTGGAAGTTGCTACAGTGACAGTGGTGGACGGGGTGGCACACCTGGGCCTTCAGGGAGACGGGCAGAGGTGGGGGGCAGTGGAATGAGCACCAGGGGTGGCAAGGCTTAAAAGTGCTGATGCCCATGATGAAGGGGACTGTGGTACCAAGGATGAGTGACCTGCCTGGTCAGTGGTCAGTGGAGGCAGATCTACAGGAAGGAGGAGGACTGGGGTGGCTAACCACTCCCCTCCCTCGAACTCTGAGGCTTGGCTGCCCTGCCAAGGAACCACCCCACCCGCCCCACAGTGCAGGAACATCCTAGTACACCAGGGCCTACATTGGTGGCCCCTGCCCTGAGTACCCCTGGCCTCAGAGAGGGGACTCTCTTCCCAGAACCTCGAACTACCACCCCCTGGACATCACAGTAGCAGCGCAAGCATGAAGGGTGGAAAGAAAGGGGAGAAGGGGCATAGGGAAATTAGATGGGGAACCCAGGGAGAGCCAGAGTTAGGAAACTGGGAGCTTTAGGGGGCAGGGAAGAAATGGAAAAGGAAGAACATTTGGGAATCACTGGGAAAAAGGAAAGAGGAGGGTGTCTGCAGTTCACAGCACAGGTAAAGGCTATGGCTGAAGAGCAGTTCTCTGTAGTCTGTTCAATGGAGACCTGAGGCTGATCCCGGGCCTTCCCTAAGAATAGTTCGAGAAATTGAATGACCATCCGGTGTCTCTTGAGAGAACAAGCAACAGTGGCAATGAGGAACAACATTACGGCCACCAGCTCGCTCACTCACCCACCAGCTCTCTCACTCTGCACAGGAGGAAAACAGCCAGCGAGCAAGCAGGCAAGAGGTGTATCTCCCAGAAGAAGAGGGTACGCTAAGGGAGAGGGACTCACTGGGGGGCATTTTGAATAAGCCTCTGCCCCAAACCTACCTAGCTCATAGCTCCCTAGCCCCTCTGTGACAGTGGAGCAGCAAAGCCAGCAGCAGATGACCATGACATCTCTGTCTGCCGAAGCCCATTGTGATAGTAGAGCAGGTCACTCATACACTACTGACTCATACTGATAAGCATTGTTGTTGTTGTTCAGTCGTTAAGTCGTGTCCGACCCTTCGTGATCCCATGAACCATATCCCGCCAGGCCTTCCTGTCCTCCACTATCTTCCTGAGTTCGCTCATTTTCATGTTCGTTGCATCGGTGATGCTGTCTAACCATCTCATCCTTTGCCTTCCCCTTCTCCTTTTGCCTTCAATCTTTCCCAGCATCAGAGTCTTCTCCAGAGAGTCCTCTCTTCGCATTAGGTGGCCAAAATATTTGAGTTTCAGCCTCAGTACCTGTCCTTCCAGGGAACAGTCAGGGTTGATTTCATTTAGAATTGACTGATTTGATCTCCTAGCAGTCCAAGGGACTCTCAGGAGTCTTCTCCAGCACCACAGTTCAAAAGCCTCTATTCTTCGGCGCTCAGTCTTCCTTATGGTCCAACTCTCGCAACCATACATTGCTACTGGGAATTATTAAGCTTTTGATAAGCATTAGCAAAATGCTAATGGATTTTGCTGGTAACCACACTTTTAAATGCCTCCCAGAAGCTAATGTTTAACACAGCCAGCCCATGCTTTGCTAAGTGGGAGTTTTCAGGAAACCTTTCTAAAATATTGACTCTACAAGACTCCCTAGTCAGTGCCTACTCCCTCTGGAATGGTCCATTGGCAGGTGCTATACAACTGAACTAAGAAAAAGAGACCTATATCTCTTTCGATTTATATAGATCTATATACAGGTAGCAAGCAAATATATTGGAATGTACCTCGTTAGAACTAAAAAATGCCCTTTTGACTACATTATTTGTCTTAGAAACCCTGCCCAGCCACATGTGGTGGCTTCTTGCTGTCATTTAAATTCCTTCGGGAGGGGGGGTTGTCATGCAATTTACCAACTATCTTCCATTTATTTTATCTTTTCTGTCAGCATCACCAGAAAGTGATTCTTTTCCTATCCAGAAAGAATCTCAGCCAAATGACTGTAATCCCTACTGACATCATTGCATGGAAGAACCCAGTGCTTGCCAATGCTGGCTTTTCATTTTCTAGCTTATGCCTGCTGAAACTAAATGTATAAGAAATAAATTAGAGCTGCATAAGGTTAACATTGCAGCTGCTTGGGCTTCTTTCTTGTATCTTCTTTCTTGCAGTGGGAGACTGAAACCAGAAGACAGGAAGGAGGCAAGTTGCAGGGGAGGCGTGATTATATTTATCTCTCATATAGAATTTGTGATTTATCGTTTACATATACAGTATATCAGAGCAAGGAATCTATATAGAGAGTGAAGCAGACTGACTTCTTCAAATGTCTTGCAATGAGTCATATGAACAGAGGCAAATATGGCAGTGCCCCAAGGCTTCATCCATTAAAAGGGGTTAAAGCAGCCCCTGGGTGGTGTCCCTACTTTCAGGTACATCAGCTTTTTGTGGCTTGTTGTTGTTGTTCAGTCGTTAAGTCGTGTCCGACCCTTTGTGATCCCGTGAACCACATCCCGCCAGGCCTTCCTGTCCTCCACTATCTTCCTGAGTTTGCTCATTTTCATGTTCTTTGCATCGGTGATGCTGTCTAACCATCTCATCCTTTGCCTTCCCCTTCTCCTTTTGCCTTCAATCTGTCCCAGCATCAGAGTCTTCTCCAGAGAGTCCTCTCTTCGCATTAGGTGGCCAAAATATTTGAGCTTCAGCCCCAGTACATGTCCTTCCAGGGAACCGTCAGGGTTGATTTCATTTAGGATTGACTGATTTGATCTCCTAGCAGTCCAAGGGACTCTCAGGAGTCTTCTCCAGCACCTACTGAACTTCATTTTGTACCATTGAGAAGGGGGAAGATTGTATTCTATGTTGGTGTCCGTCTCCAAATGGCAGCAGTAACTGGAAGGTAAAGGGAATTGCCAGATCAGGACACAATGGTATATAGTCCACAATAGCTACCTTGAAAAAATCTCAAACTGTCATTTATTTCCAAACGTTTTTTGTCCACCTCACCCTTTATAAGAGGATTGCAGTAGTGTAGGAACGGGAGAGGAGGTCCGCCCCTGAGCGGCACGCGGGGGGTGTCTTACCAGCGGTGGGGGCGACAAAATGGCGGCGGCGACAAGAAGATGGTGGCAGGGGTGGCAGAGAAGTGGCGGCACTACAGGCAGCGGCAGCAAAGGCAGCAGAACAACTCGGAGACGGCAGGAGAAGCCGTCCACCGCCTCAGCGTGGCCGTTTGTTTTGGCTCCTGTCCGACCCCTGAGGGACGTTTGGCTCCGGATGACGTCCCTCGGGGGTGGGCCCTGTGACATCACACCCGGCCGTGACGTCACAGGGGGGCGGCGTAGCTCCACTACTGGAGGATTATTCACTGGGATTTCTACTGCCAGTGTTTCTTCCATTTCTGGAGTGTTCTGTTATAACAAAAAATTGATTTCAGTACATACAGATCAGTCTAGCTTCCAATACAAATTGAAAAGATGCATAGATCCATAAGATGGCAATATGTTATATCGCTCCAAGACAATAATTTCAGAGCTGGCCTATTTTCTGAATACAGTTTAGAAAAATGAACCAGCAAAGTGCAGTAGAGCTTACTACTTTACAAAATGGGAAGTCCAATCCTATCTCCTGCCATTCTATAGCATGCAGCATCGCCAATGGAGCACACACTGCATGCTACGGTAGGCAGGATGACCAGACAGCCTGGGAGAGGTATTTACCTCTCCCTAGGGTGCCTGGCTATCATTGGGTCTCCTTGGACCCCGCCAGCTCTTTCTCTGGCATAAGTCTGAGGAGAGTCAAGGGGCAGATCTGGGCTGGGAAAGGGGGATAGGATCTGGTACATGCTGCTGCCACGGAGATCCACCCCCAAACCTCCCAAAACTGCAAACAATCCGTTCCTTCCACCACCTTCCCTGCTACTGTGTAGCCTGTGGGGGGCCATTGGCAGGCACGCTGAACCTCTGGCCATTTGTGTTGGCGGCTCTGGAGCGGCCAATGATGGTACACCTTTCACACAACTGTAACTGGATTTATGGTAGCGGTTCTTGAGATCCGCTGCTGTAGGCCAAGGATAGGATTGGACCATAAACTGACTTCCCATCAGATGTGCCTCCCTAAAATTATTGTTTCCCGTAACAGAAACAAAAGCAAATATTTATTGAGAATGAGGACAATGTTTTTAAAAAGTCAAAGCTGATAAGTCAAAAAAAAAATCAAAAGGGTGATTATTCTGTATTTGATAAAACATATTTTTGGTGCTAAAGCGGCATATTGACCATTTGTTTTTTTATTTTCATGTTGTGTCACAATCTAATAACCAATGGGGTTGAATGATATCAAATCTGACAAAGTCATAATCTGTGTGGCTAGTCTCTCTACTGTGTAGATATGGGTTTCTTACAATGATATATATATATATATATATATATATATATATATATATGGTAACCTTACAGCATGAGTGGACTGCGGCACTACGGTTGTGATCAGTGGTGTTCCTGAAGGGGGTGTGGCACCATAAGTGGTGCAAGGCTCTGCACCGCGCCTTGCAAAGTGGTGTGACCCGGAACCATTCCAGTGGCAAAGGCAATGCTGCCTTCGCCGCCGGAATGGCTCTGGGGGGTGAGTGGGAGAAGCCGCACTGCACCGCTTTGCAATGCATGATGCAGCGCCTAGCACCACTTACAGTGCCAGACCCCTTCAGGAACATCACTGGCTGTGATCGTCAGCAACATGCTTACTCGGAAGTACATTTCACTGAACAGAGCAGGTTTTGGATTTACCGGTAAGTACTAACTTTAGAACTATGCTTTTAGTTGCTGAAAACAGAAGTTGGGTTTATTTTCCAAACTATGAAACAAGGAAATATATGTGGGGCAAACTTCCTATTATATTATAGTAAGCTACCTGTGAATTTTAATTGATGCTTAATAATATACCACAAACTCAATTAGAAAAATTCTAAGAAGGCATCCAGGTGGCAGTTTCTCTTGGCAACTGTAGTGCGCTAAATTAGAAGTATGGATGGGAAGTATCTCAACTTGGGATACTAGCCAGTGGGACCCAAATAAAGTGGAGGAGCAAGGTGCTCCATAAGTGCTGATTTAGACGGTGCCATTCCTGATGATCCTGACACTCTATTAGAACGACAGCAATCAGCATGGTAGCTGATATCGTCTCAAGTGCGGCCTTCTGGATTTCAGCACAGCTGACACTTGGAAAAACCTTTTAGGTGGAACTTGAGAAAACTCCCGTTCAGAAACTTAACACTATAGGAGCTGCTGCAGAGCTTTGATTTCTTATTTTGACAGATCTGGGATTAGAAATTTATAAGAACTTGGTGCTTTGTGTGTGTGTGTGTGTGTGTGTGTGTGTGTGTGTGTGTGTGTTCGCGCGCGCATGCAATCACACATATATGCACACAAAAGAAAACAAGAGACATTTCCAGCAGGCTCTTACCAATGTAAAAAGAGCCATTCTTAGACAGCTATTCTATTCAAAAGAGTCTATTCTAGCATCTTGCCTATTGGGACCCAAATAAAGTGATTGCGGGCACAATCCTATCCTACTTACGCCACCAGTGTAACCAGCAGCGCAGCGAGAACGGGAGGCCCCAGAACGGAAAGGGGATTCAAATCCCCTCCAAAAGGGGAATTCAAAGGGGATTTGAATCCCCTTTCCATTCTGGGGCCTCCCGTTCTCGCTGCGCCGCTGGTTACAATGGTGGCGTAAGTAGGACAGGATCGCGCCCTGCATTCTGTTAGGTCCCTGCTCATGGGACTCAGAATCTGGGTCACCCAAATGTAGATCAATTGCCCATCAAGAAGGAACATTTGCCTCTATCCCAATGAAAAAGGGAATCTGTTTTCCTCCTATGACTTTGCACATGATTATGATGTAATTTTATCCCATATCTGTGTTTTCAGAATAATTTTTGTTTTTCAAATGCATTGTATAGTTGTGCGTTGTTTGGTCAAAATCACCTATTGAAGTGGCCAAATCTGTAGTGTCAGGATTACAGTACAGATGTTATAGTTCCTTATAGTCACTTCCTTGCTAACTACCCTTATCATCTTGGCATTATCATTGTCATTATCATATCTACTCTTATTTCTTAATAGCTAATGCTGTGATGCTGAGGGAACACTTGAGAGTTTGTCTAATAATGTTTGATCATCTGACCAAAACAGCCAAAGTTGCTCTTGCAAGTCATGTGAACATATGAAACTGCCTCATACGGAGTCAAGACTGTCAGTCCATCTAGGTCAGTATTATCTTCAGTGACTGGCAGCCCCTTTCCACGGTTTGGGCAGGGATCTTTTCCAGCCCTACCTAGAGATACCAGGGATTGAGCCTGAGACCTTCTGCATGAAAAGTACCATTTGTTCAGCCATTGAGCTATAACTCCTCCCCATAATAAAATGAAATTCTTTCTCTTGAAAAGCAAGACGGAGCATTGCTTTGCAGTTGTGGCGGGGTACAGTATCTGGGACTGTGCTCTCAAGATGCCTGTTGAAACTTTCTGTGGAAATGTATAACATCATCTGTTTCTGTTCATGAAATGGTTCCTATGGTTCAGATGTAAGGATTTTGTAATGGTGACCTGAGGAGCAAAGGGTTAGGTTTTGCTGGGGGTTGAGAGACAATATTTTTGGATAGTCCCTGGTAATCTGGTGCGCATTTGTGGAACATGTTTATCCTCTGCGTAGCAGCAATAATTCATCAATGGAGTGATAGTATGGGCACTCCACTGAATCTGTCTTGCCAGTATAAGGGCCAAAGTCTGTATTACACGAGACCCTCATGATTGGATCTCCCTGAACTTATTTTTCTTTTCTTATAAGCAGCTGCAGGAGGACTTGATTTGCATTGGACCCATAGCACAGGGGAGGTGCTTTACTCCTTAAACCACATGCTGTGGCTCTAGTCCAAAGTGCCTGGTCCCCTTGAAGCTGCTATTAGCCATGGAGGTGAACATAATAGTAAAATTTAGCATTTGTATGATACTTTTGGAGCTGTGCAAAACATTTCATGTGAATTCCTTGATGTAACCCTTACAACAATTTGGTAAATTGAGTCATTATTGTAATTTCCATATTTCTGCTGGGCTGCTGAGAGCAAATGGCATTGAAAGAAATCAGGTGAGATTTGAACTGAGGAAGTCCTAATCTGCAGCTCAGTCTCTTAGCTATTACACTAACAGTGCAACCCTAACCTAAGCCCCATGCTGGGATGCAGTGGCGCCGGGGCAAGCTCAAGTGTATCCAGCGCAGGACTGGAGGCTGCTGGAGGGAGGCCTCCTCGAGATTGTTTGTCCGCTTACCTTCCTTCGTCCCTGTGTTGAGCCCCAGCAGCCTCTATGGGGCTACTCGGATGTGTGCCAGCTAAATGGCTGATGCAAATCTGGGCAGCTCCATGTCGGGCTTTCAAGCCCAGGAAGGGGGATAGGATTCCCCCCGCCCGGTCCCCCTCACGGACCTGATCTGCCTTCCTTCCCCCTGCCCCGGAATGCCCTCTCCCCTCCCCTATTCCACCCTCCCCTCCACCCCTCTGGAGCCCGGCAGGAACCTACCTGCTCTGGCGGGGGACCCTGTGGGAACTGGTGCTGGCAGGCTGGCGCAGCCTTTCCACTGGCACCATGAAACCTCGTCCTGCCGCAACGTGCCTTATGACACATTTGCAACAGCATGCATGCTCATTCCACTGGCGGAAGCCGGTATAGGATTGGGCTGCTCTACTTCAGATATCATGGGTCTCCCGCATATTGCACAGTGCGACCTTAAAAATCTGATTTCTTTCAATGAATGCTATAGTAGATAGGAAATCTTGAAGCATTTCAGTCCCATCTACCTCACATCTTAATGGGCCCAAGAGTTATGGCTTGCCGCTTGGTTTACTGTATTCTTTTTCTCATTGAAGCCCTGATGATAAACAGAGTATGGTGAGTCAGCAAACTCATCCAACACAAGGTAATTAGGTCAGGCCTGTCTACTATGCTATGTGTCGGTTTCCAATCCTTACTGCTGTACTGCCAGAATGCCCTTAGGATGGTCCTTCAGAGTTGTCCTCTTGACATTCTCTGTATCTTCAGTTTCTGTGATACGGCATAGCTTTGTGCAGTGATGTGATGATGCATCTACAGATGATGTTGTACAGCTTATATTTATTTTGCTGCAACATTTATTTGCCTTTTTTAGCCAAAGCCCCATATGGTGCACAATTTTCATTAAGACGTTTTTTAAAACAATACAATATGAAAAAGCAGCACAAAACAAAAATGCATCACAGAATAGCAGCAGCAAAAATCAAAAGTGCTGTGTGCAGCGATCAATCCAACTCGAAGGTCTACCAGAAAAGGGTGGTCTTCACTAGTTTGCAAAACACCAAAAGGCTCGGAAGGCGTCCTGAGGGACGGAATTCTAAAGCCAGACTAGACTTGAAATCAATTATATCTGTTCTAAACAGAGCACCCCTTGAATGGAATAAACACTGGCAGTAGAAATCCCAGTGAACAAAGGGTTAGATGGGCAGCAACTACATTTGGAAACAAATGAGGGTTTTTTGTGGTCACTGAGTTTTTTTCTTCTTTAAAGGCAGTGCTTTTCTTTCTTTCTTTCTTTCTTTCTTTCTTTCTTTCTTTCTTTCTTTCTTTCTTTCTTTCTTTCTTTCTTTCTTTCTTTCTTCAACCACAATATTTTGTTGCTTGGAAAATGCACCCACCCACCCAGCTAGTATATCAGTTGTGATAGTGAATGTGACAAACATTGTGTGAAAATGGGATAAAACCAAGTGACTCCCTCTCCATGCACTGGTGCTTGGCTCACCATTCTGTGACTCTTGGCTTTTTTGTTTTATCTGCCTTCCCCAGCCTTTCAGTACATCTCCCCTTGATTTAAAAGCAAAAGCAATAGCAACTATGGCTATACCCACCACTGCAAGTTGTTCTCTCTGCAGCATGGTTACCTTCCCCATACCCAGTGCTGACATTTGAGGTGACAAGCATGCAAGGGGAGAAATCTCTAGGGTTTGGGTTTTTAAAGAATCTTCTGAGAAGGTCTCTAATAAGTTATCTCTAAGGAATGGCAGTCTTTAAAAAGGGGGTTGCTGGTTAGATATTTCCTTGAATATTTTGCTGTTTGAATGACTGGAACTGTTACTGCATATTATTACTGTACTATGATGCTGGCATCCTGCCTACACTGCAGTAAAATTCCTCATACTTCTCAGTGGGGAAGTCTTTGCTTTTCCTCTTTCCCTTTGGAGCTCTTTGGCAACTTTCCTGTTGCCCTCCTGATGCACTCCTGGCGTTTCTGGACATGGGGCAATTATTTATTTTACTGTTGGGATTAGAAATTGTGGGGACCCCCTCTGAAAATGTTAGGACCAGACTGCTCTCCATCACTTTTGTCCTACATCAGACATTGACCTTAGTCCTTACAGTGCAAAGCCCTCATTACTGAGCAAGAAGAGGTGGTGTGTTAGGCTTCAGTTATGCAACTCTATAACCATATATTTTGCATCTGAGCACTGAGTCCACTTTACCTTTTTCAACTATTGCAGAGTCATTTGGCATCAGTCCACTATAAGAAAAACACTAACGGCCCAATCCTATGTTGTGACCTAGTTGTACAGTTAAGAATTTTGCCACAAAAGGTATTTGACATACCGTATATTCTGCAGTATTAGAACCTGGGGACCTTTTGTTCATGCAAGAATTCAAGCAGTGACTTGTCGTGTTCTTTTCAGTCATAAAATTAGTTTTCCTACCATTCTTTTGAATCCACTTTACAATCATGCAATATTAAATGTGATTTATGTTTCAAGGAGGCTTATTCTGGGTGTCCTCAACACATGCCTAATTTGATTGCATTAAAGATGTTGAATTGAATGTACAGCCTACCGGGGGGGGGGGAATCAGGAGGTATGATAAGACTGTTCTTAGTTTGTTTAATCATTTGTTGCATCTTGGAATCTCCTTGGGGATTTATTTAGCATGTTTTTTTTTAAATTGCTGCTTAATATCCCTTGAGTATTAAAATTCTCCCAAATTTGTTTAAAGCATTAGTGATGCTTCTACTACGAAGCTGGCAGAGCTGGGCATTTGGAGGGACAGAGTGTCACCTTAAATCCTACCCTCTGCCTAATCCAGTAACTTGACTGGTTTATTGTTTAGTTCCAGTTCAGGTTCTGCAAAAACTTACAAACAAAAATTCAGGTTTTCTTCAGGCCTGAGAAACAATAATCATTCAAGGCAGTCTTTGGTTTGACTCAATGCTGCAAAGCACTGCAGCTGACAGAGAATATGAAAGATGTTGTTACCCACTCCCCGTAGTGAGAACGTCCAGGGACAGCATGATATAGGTTTGGTTTCCTTGGAGGAGAGAGAATGGAAGACTTGTTTGTTTTACTTATGGAGAAACTTCTCGGTGGCTTTTTTCCTGGTTTCTTCCTAAAGCTGTGTATCAAATGAACGAAACAATAATGAATTAAAAACAATACAATCTCAGTGGAAACCCCAAAATATGGGAAACAAAAGATCAGCAAAAAGAGTCAGTGCTTCATCAAAGTCTGTGGACCCAACAAAAAGATGGTAGTTTTCAACAGCCTCTAAAAGGCGATAATCAGGTGGGCCAGGAAGGCCTCACGATGAGGGAGAGGGAGCCATTATCTAGAGGTAACAGCAAAGGATGCCCTATCCCAGGTCCTCACCAACCACAGTTCAGCCATTGGTAGAACCTGAAACAGGGCCTCTCCAAAATCTCAGTTGGTGAGCAGGCCATGGAGTAAGGTAGTCCTGTAAATACCCTGGGGACCCATGCCAGCTGAGCTAGTACTTTCAAGGTTAACCCCAGCACCTTGAATTGGGCTCAGAAGCAAATTGAAAGCCAGTGCAGCTCACATAAAATTGGAGTTATAGGCTTCATCATAAACCTAGCTTCCGTTATCAACCAGGCGCGGCATTCTGCACCAGCTTAAACTTCTAAACTTTCTTCAAGGCCAGCTCCACATAAATTGCTTTTATAACATTTCCTTTATTGAAAAGTAGAACATACAAACAGCAGGAACTCCTACCAAGCAGCAGATTCACCACCCTACATCAGATCCCCAAAGAAAGGCCCTTCAACACAAGGTGCCTACAACCAACTCCTGACTCTCTTGCCCTGCCTCTGAACTGCCATTCTCCTGTTCCTGTTCCTGCCATTCTCCTGTTCCTTCACACATCTTTATCAGAGCAATCCTATGTAAGGATCCGGTGGGTGGCCCATGCTAGGCTGCCGCCAGAGCAGAGGTCTACTTGGGGAAGGGGATGCTCATCCCCTTCCCCGAGTGTAAATGGCGCCCTGGCCGATCGGCCTCCTCGGATTTCCGCCAGTGAAATCGCTGGCGGAAGTAGGAGGAAGCTGTGTAACGGCCTAGGCGCCTGGCGGGCAACTGGGAATATGGCTGAAGCCATCTCCCGCCCCCTACCAAAGTGGCTGGGCCAATGGTCCCCTCCGTCTACCACCAACCCCCCCCCCACCCGCTGGATCCTTACCTGGGTTCGGCGGCGGCCGGGCGAGGGCTCCGTCGGTGGAGCAGGGGAAGCCAGCCTCTGCGCCAGCCTTTCCCTGCTCTCAAGTCGTTGTGAACGTGCCTTATGGCACGTTCGCGACGGCTTCGGGCGGCAGAACGCTTGTTCTGCCGCCAGAAGATTTGTCAGGATTGCGCCATTCATCACGTTCCTCCCCTGAGCTGGCGCTGCAGTGGTGTGTGTCTGTTCTTCCTCAGGCTGTATGGGTTTCCCATTTAAAACAGAGTGATTTCTAAGCTATCTCCCAACCATGAGGTTGGGAGGAAAGTGAGAAAACATCTGCCAATCATTCATTCTGGGCTATGAACAAGGAATCTTCCTAACAAAATATGCCTGCTATGGAGTCTAATAATTTTTCTTTCTTGTTTTAGGGAGTGCTGTCGATTTTTTGGAGAAAACGGCTTGACTTTGAAGGCATTTTTTACCAAGGCAGCACCTTTTGGTGTTCTTTGGACACTCACAAACTACCTGTACTTACATGCAATAAAGAATATAAACACTACGGATGTCTCCGTGTTGTTCTGCTGCAACAAAGCTTTTGTTTTCTTGCTTTCATGGATCGTTCTTAGGGACAGGTTCATGGGAGTGAGGGTAAGTGATTAACGATCAGTCTTCCTCCACACCCCATCTTTTGTTTTAACATTGTCAGTGGTTTCCGTATTGGAAAAATGTCACTATAACAGATTGCCTTTGATGCTTCAAAGAAGCTCTTCCAGTCTTTCTTCCTTAAGACTTTGAATGTTTTTTTCAAAACAAAATTACTGCTGAATACTATCCTTTTGGCTTTTCCTTGGCACTCTTCCTTATCAAACTAGTGAATTTATCACTGCCTAAAAGATGCAGAATGTGGAGGAGGTCTAATGCATATTCTCTATATGTGTATTCATTTTTATACCCAGCTTGACAAAAGTACGGGCATTTTTCATAAAGGGAAGCCTGCTAGCCCCAAAGTTTAAGCTTTCAGTCTGCTAGACCTCACTATCTACAGGCGTATTTTAACAGATTCCATAGTAATACACTCCCTGCCACTTGTAAATCTCAACTGTAGTCTGTACTAAAGCCATGTGCAAGTGGTCTTCATTGATACAAATATACACCTGCAGGGGTCCCAACTGGTCCCACCCCCTCAGCATCACGTATTAGAAATCCTGTCTACACAGGGGCCTATGCAAATAGGCTCTGTGCAGGTGATCCATATTCTGGAAAAATGCCTTTCCTGCTTTTGGAAAAAATAGTGAGGAATGTGAAATCTAATGGTTTTAAGGAGTAGGCTTTAGCTTTGGTTAATCAGTGGGAGAGTTCTCTTATCTGTGGTGACAGATTCCTCTGGAATTACGGTTGACTTAATTTGCATGACAGCTAATGCTTTTTCTAGGAGGAAATCCGGTAAGTGCGGAGCCCCAGGTATAAGGGTAGGACAGTTAAATGGCCCAAGGAAGGAACTGGAAAATAGAGTAATTACTTCCTATCTTCAATGTTTAGCACAGTATCCTTAACTCGAGCTGCAGCAGGAGGTAATAAATGAAACAGAGGTTTCTATAGTCAGGCCCATAATTAATTAATTGAACATTATATTTAAGGCTCACATACAATTAAATAAACCACAGCTTGAAAGTATGAGAAGTCTTTGCAGCTGAACCTACATAATATAAATAGCTGGTATCATCATCGCAGCCCAATTCTGCCTAAAATGCGGGCCGGCCGCTACATCCAAGGTCCATTGCAGGCAGAAACGAATGGAGATCTTCGTGGGGTGGGGGCCGCCTCGCCCCGCCTCGACGTAGTGCACCTCCGCGGCGCGGAAATGCCCCCAGGCGCTTTTGGGCTCCTTTTTGGAGCCAAGCAGCGCAAGGACGGGCGGGAGGGCCGAAACCACAGCCATTCTCCGCTGTGAGGAGGATGCGACGGCCGACGGGGCAGGTAAGAGCGGCCATGCGCCCTGGGATCCACCACCCCAATCACCCCCAGTGCTGTGATTGCAGGCTGAACTGGCAGGGCCTGGGCTCACCTCAGGGCAGGGGACATTTGTCCCCTTCCCCCGGTGTAAGTGGCATGGGCCCCAATGGGCCTCCTTGGATGCACGCCAGCTCTGGAGCTGGCATACGTCCTGGGAGGCCATGTAAGGCTGGCCCAGGCTGAGAAGTGGCATAGGATATCGGCACAACTCAATTCTGATATCCTCGCCCACTCCCAGGCTGGGCCGGCCAATGGCCCCCTCCCTCGCCAACCCTGTCTACCCGCCACTGCGCTGACCTGCACGGGACTTACCTGCGCAGGTCTGGTTAGGCAATGCAGTAAGTGGTGCCAGCCTCTGTGCCGGCACTGCTTACTCGCAAGGAGCCACAAACGTGCTTTATGGCACATTTGCGACTCCTTAGCGCTCCGCTGGCCTATTTGTATGCATGATTGCACTGTCAGTCTCATATCGGATGGAAGGTGCTACCAATACTGTATTGTTATAACAACAATAATAGATACATATTCCAAGGTTCAGTGCCCAGTGTGCTAGTTTATGTTTATGTAACGCCTCCATACAGGGTCAAACTAAAGCCCAGAGGTAATGAAAGGTGAGCTTGCATGTATAGGATGGGAGGGATGTAGGACAGTGTGGATCATAACCTAGAAGTGGGTCGCAACCCAATTTTTCGTGAGTTGCAATTGCTGCCCACCGCCCTGCCCACATTTCCAGGTTGCAGATTTTTATGTGCACAGCAGTCTTCAGCCCACCCCAGATATCATGCCGTGTTCTCACTGACAAAAATGACACGACGAGGCCCAGGATGGGCCAAAACCGCCATGCAGAGGCTCCGGTAGCGGGAATTTCACACACACACACACACACACACACACACACACACACACACACACACACAACCCACCCACCCCCCGCAAAAGCCCAGCAACTCCGAAGTACACACTAGCACAAGAGAGCGGCCCGGGTGGCTCCACTCTGTGCCTGAACTGCCCTCTTTCGATGGGCAGGGTTCAGGCCTCTGCACAGCCACACTTTACTGCCAACACCTTGCTGCCCCAGTCATCTTCTGTTCCAGTGGGCTTGGGCCAGGCAGAGCAGTGCTGCATGATCCCCGTAGCAGTGGTGGCACTTCACACACATGTAGAATAATCTACATCGGGGTGGCCAACCTGTCAACATGAATGCTCCTGGCCCTTTATTTAATGGGTGTATAGGTGAAGGCATTTCAGCAGGTGCAGCTGCTTTAGTAGCACCATCAGCACTTCCAGCTGCCAAGCTTCTGTCTTCTACACAACTCTTAAAAACACAGAGACCCTCATGGTGGAAGGTTGGCCACTCCTGATCTACATGGTGGCCAAGTACTACTTCCTATACTGTGAAGTAGCACTGTGAAAAGTACTGAAGGAAGTGATAAAGAGGATGAATCCAGGCATTTTAGTTTGTCCATTACAGTAATTTTGTTCTACTAATGTTAACTAGGCAGAAGCTGACTTGTCAGAAAATAAGTGGCGAATACAGTTCTCAAATAGTCCCTTGTAAGGAAAAACAGTTCAACACTATACCTTAAAAATCAATGTGTGCCAAGCATTGTCTGTCTGTCATTGACAGCTTGTGGTTCCAGAGGAAAGGAGCAGTCTGACAAATAAGGTCACATTTCATGGTTGCTCTGTGCTCTGTGGAGAGTTCAGCCATATATAATCATGCTGGAATCAACCAACCAACCACAGACTTGGGTCAAGCTGTCTCCTGAAGCACTGTCTCTCTTTTGCCGAATGAAAGTAAAGAGGCATATTCTCCTTTCCTTAGTTGGCAAAGTGCTTGGGTAGGAGGAAGTGCCACTTTTTTCAAAGATATTAGAGCCGCGATCCACATTTCTTGGAAGTAACCGTCATTGAAGTCGGTAGGACTCATGATCCCAAAGGCGATCTCTAAAACTCCTTGTACGCCTCTTACTTCCTTCTCCCAGAAGACAGTTTGGGATCAGCCTTCCCTGAGTCAGTGGTACAACATGCACTCATTTTTAGTGAGTACAGATGGAAGCACTTTGACCTCAGATTCAAAATGCATTCTGAAAATTCAAGCAAGACACGGATGTGGTTGTGTGTTTAATTATGGCATGTTGTCATTATTATTTTTTAATTTTTTAAGTTTTTTTATTTAAAGATATGGGGAAAGGAAATACATCAGACAGGGGAAGGGGTAGTACATAGGAAAAATCTCTCCAGGATCTCAGACTGAGTTTTTTCCCCAAGCCTGCTACTTAAAGGTGCTTTTAATTGAGCAGAACATGCCAGGGACTGAACTTGGAACATTCTGCATGCAAAGCATGTGCTCTGTAACGGAGGTATGGTCCTCTCCCCAGTATACTTCCCCAAGGAAAAAATAGATTTCACAAGAAATATGGAATATTCCATTTTTCATTTCTCAGTGCCTGCTTGCAAATAATGAGGACCCCCTTGGATAATGAAGACCCCCTGTATTTGCCTACGTATCCTGCTTGTGGACTTCTGAGACCAGTGTGGTAAACAGGGTGCTGGACTAGATTAACAGCGCCATCCTAACCAACTTCCCAGCGCCGGTGTAGCCGTGCCAACAGGGCACACACTGCATTTTGCAGTGCAGGGGCAGTCATGGAGACCTCGTCAAGGTGAGGGAACATTTGTTCCCTTACCTCAGGTCTGCATTGCGGCTGCACCGTCGCTGGAAAGTTGATTCGGCTTGCGTTGTAACTTTTGGCCTTATCTAGCAGGACTTCTCTTATTTTCTTACAGTTCTTTACTGGCAGGTATGTTTTGTTTTTGTTAAAGTAGGGCTGCACATCTTCCTAATACCAGTTATTACTGCGTAACAGTCCTTAATGCCTATTACAGTCTTGCAAAAGTACAAACTATGTGTTCTATGTTAAAATGGGCCTTAAGTACTTCTCTTGGGTTTCAAAGAAGACTAACACTTTGCTTCTGTGTATCCCAACAGATTGTGGCTGCTATACTTGCTATTGCAGGGATTGTCATGATGACGTATGCTGATGGATTCCACAGTCATTCAGTTATTGGAATAGCACTTGTTGTGGGATCTGCCTCAACGTCGGCTCTCTACAAGGTAACATACCCATGCCTCCTCAGGCGATAGATGGCAGGCCAACCTTGTGTGTTAATGTGTCATTGTTCCTCCCGTGTTACTGTCAGGTACTGGACTGTTTCATGCGTTCAAGCCCCTTCTTCAATTCAGTTCCTCCAGTACAAATTTCAAGTCTGTATGCTCTGAACTTGTTTTCACAGAATGACTTTTCCATGCTTGATATCCCATCCCTAACTCCTTGGTGTAAGGTTGTTCAGACACCACATACCCCAAAAGAGTAGATACCACAGGGGGGAGAACCTGACCCTGCATTAATCTGCATTAGACTCCCCCTCCCCATCATCACAGAATGCAGTGCATGCCCCGTTGGCACAGCTGCATCGGCACTGGAAAGTTGGTTAGGATTGGGCTGTTTGTCACCAACTCATGATTAATACCCGGAGTAGATAAATACACTCCATTACTGGTGATAGGAAAGAGGAAAAATGAGCAAAGAATGAGCTTCCTTTAGCTATTATTTAGGATCCAGAAAATCTTATTGCTCCTTCTTCTTTGCTAGTGAGGAGAATGATGTATGTGGGGTCTTAGTCACTGCTTTCCGTTCAGCTAGGCCCGGGTGAAATGAACATTCATGCTGTTTAAAAATCCGTCTATCCAGTCTTTGCAGGATCATTTTTAAGTATTAGGTAGTTTTGAGGATTCTTGTAAGTTACTGTCTGGGTTTTTTTTTATGTTTGTAACACATACTGAGTCATGTTTTTAAGAATGTCTCAACCATAAGGGGTAGAAATTAATTTGTAAAAACTGAAAAGATAATAGAAGAAATTAAAAACGGCAGTGATTCTACCTAATGGCCTTATGATGGAATGAAGCCAATAAATTGGTTCCCTTTCCATTTTACACCTTCCTGACATATGAGCATTAAAGAAATCTGCAATGTAATGATAACACTAATTTTCCAGGCTACATTTGCTTATACATTACCTCAGATAATTTAATTAGCTTTATTTGTCCAGAATTGAATATACAGGCAAAATGATTCATAATCTTCCTCAAAATCTATTCGGGCCTGGTTTGCACAGAACAGGGTTGGTCTCCCACTGTGTTTATAATCAAAGGCAGGCATAAATATAGCACATACACCAGGCATTTCCATCTGGGTGCAATGGAAAAGAAATGTCTGCCACCAGCTGGTGGTTAAATGGTTTACTGTAGTAGCCCTTTCTGCATTTGACAGGCATGTTCCCTTTCCATTGCCCATGTTTTTATTGCCTGCCTTCTTTCACTGAAACCACCACCAGACATATTGCCTGTGGGTGTTAGGAGAAGAGCAACTGGAATTCAAATTAATTAAAAACCTTCTGGTATGTAACTGAGCCAGCACAATGAGCATACAATATAAATGCAATGGCGACTTCTGTGTGCAGAAATGCTTCTGTTGCTGTTCTGTATGACATTCCTTTGTATTAAATTGGAATGCTATCAGGAGAATAAAGGGAGTGTCAAGGAGGGGAATCTGCTGATATTGATTGTAGAAAATGAGCCAAATAGGACGATAGAAGCCAACAGACAGAGCAGGGACTGTAAGCCCATCAGCAACCTCTCTGAGAGCAACTAGCCATTTTTGGCATGCGTTATAGCCAGTGGTGTAGTAGTAAATCCTGAAGTTCAGGAGCTCATCATGAGACACACACCCCTCCCATAGCCATGCCCCAGTAAGACTATACAACAAAACAATCAATTTTAATTCACAGCGCAGTGTCAACAACTGTAGATGATTTACAGCGCAGTCCTATCCAACTTAACACCACCGGTGTAACCAGGGGTGCAACGAGAATGGGAGGCCCCAAAACGGAAAGGGGATTCAAATCCCCTCCAAAGCCTCCCTCCCTGCCCTCCTGGTTACACCGGTGGTGTAAGTTGGATAGGATTGTGCTGTTAAAAAAGCAGTCACTGGCAGTGATCAGAATACGGCGTCTGGATAGAAATGGTTTCAATAACATGCTGGTGGAAGGTGTTCAGGCATAACTACTCTCAACTCTTCAGTGACTGGTGTCATTTTGCATATCGCCAATGGCATATGTCTCTAAGAACAGAGCAGACCCATACAACAGAACCATACACAGAACTGCACCAGTGGACTATCTGCAACAATGAACTGTTAACTCAGCAGCTTCTTGGTGAAAGCTTTCTCAAGTATTGAGTACACCAGTTCAGCACATCTGTCACTCCCAAACCATGCAGGAATAGTACTGAGGCCTGTGCTGATCCTTGCTAGTTCAGATGGCAAGCCAGGGGCTATCAGGATTATTATGGTGACATAGCCCAGGCCAGCGCAATACCTTCATATTAGTTGCTGTCCCTTCCTTGAAGTACCTATACTCCCATTTAGGGTTCTGCATTACAGCACTAACAGCCTGATCCAGTGTAAGTTAGGCCAACTCAGCACTGGCCTAAGGAGTAGCAAACGACTCCTGGAGAGTAAGCGGTGCTGGTGCCGACGGCCTCCCAAACCTGACCAGCCGCCACAGGGATGGGCAGGCCGGGGTGGCGAGGGAGTGGGGCCATTGGCCGGCCCGGGCTGGGGAGGAAGGGAATATCGACGTGGAGATGTGCCGATATCCAACGCCCTGTCGCAGCCTGGGCTGGCCTTACATGACCTCCCCAGATGCACGCCAGCTCTAAAGCTAGTGTGCATCCGAGGAGGCCCATAGGCCTCCAGCCTGCTTACACCAGGGGAAGAGGATGTTCGTCCCCTTCTCTTGAGGTATGCCTGGCCTGTGCCAGCGAGGGCCGTAATGGACCTTGGATGCAGCGGCTGGTCCTTTGGGCCGACTGCACATATAGTTACACAGGATTGCATCGTAAATCACCTATTGCTGAAGTCGACAATAACAACAGTATTGCAATGGGAGTCATAACAATACTTGCCCCTCTTTAGTTTGTCCCTCTTTAGGGCAGCACAGTATGAACGATGCAAGGAGCACATCTTCTAGTAGCAGCAACATTTATTTCCATGTTTTCAGAATCAATGCAGCATTCAATTGGTGGATGAATCACCTCCCACTCTTAACAGTCCTCTGTAGTAAACTCAGAATGCTGACAAAGCCTGAGGCTGTGAGAATTGGCAATTACAATCATATCATTCGCAGTGGGCTTCAGAGTACTCTTGAGCAAAGGTGTTACCACCAGATCAGTAGCTCTCTGTGGAGTGTGTCAGGTCATCTTTCTCAGCTCCATTTCCCACTTTGCATTCCAGAACTGCAACAATATGAAGTAGAATTAGCATCATAACCAGCACACAATTTGCTCTTTCATAGCTATGCTTGGCTGAGGCACATCCACAGGGCCACAAAGGAAAACTTTTTAAGTTTTTTGGAAGAACGTAGATATAACTAATCTTTTTTTCACCTTTCTTAAACACATTTACTCAGACGTAAGCCCCATTGAAACTGAAGTAAATCCTAAATATGCTTTGGATTGTCCCCCTTAATGAGTAAGTAATAAGTAACTGAAATGAAATAACTTGAGGAGGATACAGTGTCTAAGCAACTTGAAATATGTGTCCCATACTTCCCAGAGAGACTGCTAAAATGGACTTAGAACTTCAATAACTGTACCAGAAAATTAAATTCTTGCAAAAGCTTGGTAATAAGCAGAACAAGTAATAAAAGAGAAAATATACAATTAGGGTTATTTCACATAGCAGGAGCATAGCTAGGCTATGTACTAAATATTGCAAATAACCTTTATGTCTGAGAACAATTCCTGTTTGTTTACTAGCCCACGTATTTGGAGAGACTGTCTGGCTCTAATGGAGCCATTACTGGGTCATTCCATGTCAAATCGACCAATGAAAAATCCATTTTGGAACTTGATGTCATGGATTTTGTTCATTTTTTGGTACATTTGTACCTTACCATGAGATGTTTTTTAAAAAAAGATTCAGATTTTTTTGTCCACCTGTTTTTGAGATATTGAACTCTCAAAATTGCCTAAAAACGCCAAGATTCACAAAACCTGCAAAATCCACGACATTAGGGTTTCATGCATTTGTTGGTTTCACATGGAATAACCTTACTGTGAAACTGTTAAACAGTCCTTAGTTAAATAGACAAAACTCTTTAATAGTATAAACTCGGGGTTGTTTAAGGATGTAACTGAAATGGTATTTTGAAACTCAAAATTATGATGCACAACAAAATTATGATGCACAAAATTATGATGTACAATTATGATGCACAAAATTATGATGCACAAAATTATGATGCACCACTGTATCTCTTCTTACAGGTGATGCACAGGTAAAGGATGTCACACACACACAGCACTTTTCTTTCAAATGTTTTGTTCCTTTTTACTATTGAACATGTAAAGACTGAAAGGTCTGATTCTTAAATGTTACTCTTTCTCTGTGGGGCATGATAAGCCAGATACCCTCTTTGCACTAGGACCTTAGTGTAGGGAACACAGGTAATTGGAGACTGAATGCTTTAAATTTGTTTTTAAGGGTTTTTAACACACTTAAATAAAAACACTTGTGTTTCAATTTGTTTTTCTTTTTTGTGCTACAGGTTTTGTTTAAGCTTCTCCTGGGCAGTGCTAAATTTGGAGAAGCTGCCTTATTTTTGTCCATGTTAGCTGTCTTCAATATCCTTTTTGTTACCTGTATTCCTGTCATCCTTTACTTTACCAACGCTGAATACTGGAGTTTTGATGCCATTCCTTGGGGAAGCATTTGTGGATTTTCAGTCCTATTATTGAGTAAGTAAATGCTATGTATGGCTAATGCTCTCAGCAATAGCAGAAGTTCCTGTTGGCTACCATAATTGTGTTGGATAGTCTTTTCTTCACAACCAAAAATTATTACAGTTAGACCGCAATCCTATAACACTTTCCTGTGAGTAAGACCCATTAAATACAATGGGACTTACTTTGGCGTAGACATGCATAGGATTGTGCTCTTAATTTTACAAGTCCTGAAATAATTTATCTTCATATTAAGTAGGGGTGGGGATTTTTTGTTGATAACTGCATAAAGACACAAAACATCGCTTTCTGTTAAAAAATAAAACTATGTAATTTTACATTTTCACAATCATAATGGCTTTCACTCTGTGTGGTGAGCTCATAGCTCCATGAGAACTCTAGTGTGCATATGGAGCTGTGACATGAGTAGCTTTCCCCATTAACGTCAATGGGCATGCAAAAGAGAACACATATGGAGTTTCACCTTCCATTGAAGTGAATGGGGTACCTCTACACGCACAGACGTTGTGTGCATAGACTAGCAATCCTATGAACATAAAGAACCTCTGCATAAGGGCACATTAGCATAATCTAGAGAACGTCGATGGCACTTCATGTGGGGCACAGGCAACCTCCTCTCAATGTATCCAAGGCTCTGATCTTTCTTTACATTCTAGCAAACATTCCCACTGATCTAAATGGAACTGATTTTCAGTGAACTGGTTAAACCAGCACGAGTAAACAAGTTTAGTTTTCCAACAATGCTACCTCTCAAGTGAAACAGTTTTATTTCTTATTTCAGCATTCAATATATTACTAAATTTTGGGATTGCTATTACATATCCTACCTTGATATCTCTTGGAATTGTACTAAGTGTACCTGTAAATGCCGGTAAGAATTCTTTATTTATTTTTATTCAAGTTTCATGTACATGTATGTACAGGCAAAACAATACTTTATAATCAAAGCACCACCAATGATGAATTGTAGAAAACATGTTTTGCATTTCAAATAACAGAGAGGTGTGTTGTAGTAATATATTCATTCCTGTTCTCCTACTTGTGTATAGTTAATCAAAATGGTATTTAAACTATTACAGCAGAAAATTAAGAGTTTCAAAATAAACAGATTTCAAGCACCGATATCTAATTCTCTGGATACAATACTAGGTTCTTTCACACTTATTTCAATGCAGCTTGCACAAGAGAGGTTCTCAGTGGATTGGGCCCCATGCAAGGAGTGAAAGTGAAGGTTTAAACTTATATTATTAAAATCCTTTATTCCCAATTATCTAAAATGTAGGTCCAGCTAATTCTCAGCAACAAAGCCCTGAGTTACGTACTGTACTGTGCACCCGCTTAAAAGTACTTTGAATGGGATGATGCATCAGCAGCTATGCAGTGCCACATCACTATGGGCGAAGTCCGAGGTCAGCCATCTTCAGCACTGGCTGAGAGTCCACGCTCTACTTAGGACCCACAAGGCTGATCCCTGAAATGCCTGTTTTGGTGGGCAGCGCCAGGGCAATGTGCTAAGCTGAAATGATCTCGTTTCATTGACATACATCCTATTATGCCTCTTCTGCTTTTGCATGCCAATGATAGCCATTTTACTTGACAGTAGCAGCCTGTTCCCTTATCTTCTGAAAAGAATGGTTGCAGCTGCCTGGAAAAAAAATCTATACGGGATCAGCCTCTTAATTCCTGTCCTAAATGACTAATGGCTGCCAAGACCTACTCAGGAGCACTCTTAGGTTTGGTACTGGCTTTGCTCGGAATTTATGACTATCTTATTTGTACAGTGTTAATTAGCACCTCATGTACTATAATGCTAATTACTAGAGGTTGCTTAAGTGAGATTAGGCATATCCCCTAAATATGTTGGTTAACCTCTATCCAAAAATCCTTCCAGGTTAGGCTTTTACTTTTATCCAGCAGGACTAAACTTTATCAAGCAATGTTCTAGTTCTCTTTTATAGAAACAGATGTTCTAGGACCCAAAGATAATCTAATCCAGCCCTTTGCCTATAAGCAAGATCATCTGCATGCAGGCCCTTTCATAAATCACTTTTTCCAGTACAGGCCCCCGTGTGATGGGCAAACAAAGGACAAGTGCACTATACCAAGGTGTTGTTGTTGTTCAGTCGTTAAGTCGTGTCCGACCCTTCGTGATCCCATGAACCATATCCCGCCAGGCCTTCCTGTCCTCCACTATCTTCCTGAGTTCACTCATTTTCATGTTTGTTGCATCGGTGATGCTGTCTAACCATCTCATCCTTGGCCTTCCCCTTCTCCTTTTGCCTTCAATCTTTCCCAGCATCAGAGTCTTCTCCAGAGAGTCCTCTCTTCGCATTAGGTGGCCAAAATATTTGAGTTTCAGCCTTAGTACCTGTCCTTCCAGGGAACAGTCAGGCTTGATTTCATTTAGAATTGACTGATTTGATCTCCTAGCAGTCCAAGGGACTCTCAGGAGTCTTCTCCAGCACCACAGTTCAAAAGCATCTATTCTTCGGCGCTCAGCCTTCCTTATGGTCCAACTCTCGCAACCATACATTGCTACTGGGAACACCATCGCCCTGACTATACGAACTTTTGTTGGCATGGTGATATCTCTGCTTTTTATTATGCTGTCTAAGTTTGCCATAGCTTTCCTTCCAAGGAGTAAGCGTCTTTTAATTTCATGGCTGCTGTCTCCGTCTGCAGTGATCTTGGAACCCAGAAAAGTAAAATCTGTTACTGCTTCCATTTCTGCCCCTTCTATTTGCCAAGAATTGATGGAACCCGATGCCATGATCTTAGTTTTATTAATGTTGAGTTTCAAGCCAACTTTTGCACTCTCCTCTTTCACTCTCATCAAGAGGCTCTTTAGTTCTTCTTCACTTTCTGCCATTAGGGTGGTATCGTCTGCATATCTGAGGTTGTTGATATTTCTCCCGGCAATCTTGATTCCGGCTTGTGATTCATTCAGCCCTGCATTTCTCATAATGTACTCTGCATATAAGTTAAATAAGCAGGGTGACAATATACAGCCTTGCCGTACTCCCTTCCCAATTTTGAACCAATCAGTTGTTCCATGGCCGGTTCGAACTGTTGCTTCTTGACCCGCATACAGGTTTCTCAGGAGACAGGTAAGGTGGTCTGGTACCCCCATCTCTTTAAGAATTTGCCACAGTTTGTTGTGATCCACACAATCAAAGGCTTTTGCGTAGTCAATGAAGCAGAAGTAGGTGTTTTTTTGGAACTCTCGTGCTTTCTCCATGATCCACCGCATGTTGGCAATTTGATCTCTAGTTCCTCTGCCTCTTCGAAACCCAGCTTGTACTTCCGGTAGTTCTCGGTCCACGTACTGCTGAAGCCTAGCTTGTAGGATTTTGAGCATAACCTTGCTAGCATGTGAAATGAGTGCAATTGTACGGTAGTTTGAACACTCTTTGGCACTGCCCTTCTTTGGAATTGGAACGTAAACTGACCTTTTCCAATCCTTTGGCCACTGCTGAGTTTTCCAAATTTGTTGGCATATTGAGTGCAGCACTTTCACAGCATCATCATTTAGGATTTTAAGTAGCTCAGCTGGGATATTATCATCTCCACTAGCTTTGTTGTTAGTAATGCTACCTAAGGCCCACTTGACTTCGCTCTCTAGGATGTCCGGCTCTGGGTCAGTGACCACACCAGCGTGGTCATCATGAACATTCAGATCTTTCTTGTATAGTTCTTCTGTGTATTCTTGCCATCTCTTCTTAATCTCGTCTGCTTCTGTTAGGTCCTTGCCTTTTTTGTCCTTTATCATGCCCATCTTTGCACAAAACGTTCCCTTGATATCTCCAATTTTCTTGAAGAGATCTCTAGTCCTCCCCATTCTGTTGTTTTCCTCGATTTCCTTGCATTGTTCATTTAAGAAGGCCGTCTTATCTCTCCTTGCTATTCTCTGGAACTCTGCATTCAGTTGTTTATATCTTTCCCTTTCACCCTTGCTTTTTGCATTCCTTCTTTCCACAGCTATTTGTAAAGCTTCATCTGACAGCCACTTTGCTTTCTTGCATTTCTTTTTCTTTGGGATGGTTTTAGTTGCTGCCTCCTGTACAATGTTACGAACTTCCGTCCATAGTTCTTCAGGCACTCTGTCTACCAGGTCTAATGCCCTAAATCTATTCTTCACCTCCACTGTATACTCATAAGGGATATGGTTTAGGTCATATCTGACTGGTCTAGTGGTGTTCCCTACATTCTTCAGTTTAAGTCTGAATTTTGCAATAAGAAGCTCATGATCTGAGCCACAGTCAGCTCCAGGTCTTGTTTTTACTGATTGTATAGAGCTTCTCCATCTTTGGCTGCAAAGCACATAATCTATCTGGTTTCGGTATTGACCATCTGGTGATGTCCATGTGTAGAGTCGCCTCTTGTGTTGTTGGAAAAGAGTGTTTGCTATGACCAGCGTGTTCTCTTGACAGAACTCCGTTAGCCTTTGCCCTGCTTCATTTTGCGCTCCAAGGCCAAACTTGCCTGTTGTTCCGTTTATTTCTTGATTTCCGACTTTAGCATTCCAGTCTCCTATGATGTAAAGGACATCTTTTTTGGGTGCTAGTTCTAGAAGGTGTTGTAGGTCTTCATAGAACCGGTCCACTTCATCTTCTTCGGCATCAGTGGTTGGGGCATACACTTGGATTACTGTAATGTTGAATGGTTTGCCTTGGATTCGAACTGAAATCATTCTGTCGTTTTTGAGGTTGCACCCCAGTACTGCCTTTCCCACTCTTTTATTGACTATGAGGGCTACTCCATTTCTTCTAAGGGATTCATGCCCACAGTAGTAGATATGATGGTCACCTGACTTAAATTCGCCCATGCCCGTCCATTTTAGTTCGCTGATTCCCAAGATGTCAATGTTCAATCTTATCATCTCATTTTTGACCACATCCAGCTTGCCTTGGTTCATAGACCTCACATTCCATGTTCCTAAGCAGTATTGCTCCTTGCAGCATTGGATTTTCCTTTCAACCTCAGACACATCCACAGCTGTACCATACCAAGGTACCCAGAGAGAATAAATATGTTCCAAGGATTTGAGACAAGAGTTCCAAGTGGCACAGAGCCACCCTATCCATGATGCAAACAAAGCAGCTGAGTGGAGGGGGAGTAGCAGGCTCTGGCCGCCCCTTCACCCCATGTCTGCCACCACCTCCCTCCAGCCCACCCCAAACAGAATCACTTCAGCTTAAAGGGACCACGCAAGGTGAATGGGTAGGAACGCTGTGCTTGAAAAAAAACGTGCAGGTAGCAGTGATCCATTTCCATACCCCCGATTTGTTCCTTCAGCAAAGTAGGGAATAGGGAAGCAGATTGCCGCTGCCCACATGGCGTTTTTCAGGCATGGGCAATCTGCCTCCCTACCCCATCACCTCACTCCTTCCTTGCAGTCCCTTTAAATAAAACAAAAACTGTGGGACATGCTGGGAATTCTCAAGCTGACCCACACTTTCTGTGTTGTCACAAAGGATTGTGCAGGAAGGAGTAAGGTAAAAGGGTGCTGCTTTTTTTCTTGGTTTCTGGGGGAGGCATCAGTAGCAGCAGGTAAAAGGCAGCATCAGGAGGCAAATCCAGTTGGGCCGTCCCTGAATGCACACGGACCACTAGACAACATCACCTAAGGTAGCGTTCCCTCCTGACCCATCAAATGTGACCAATCAGAGCAAGTGTAAACAAAAAAACCATCAACCAACTTACTCCAAAGGAGATGTTGTTGGGAATAACAACAAAGAAAACAACAAAGTCAAAAATCCCACTGAGCTTGTGCAAACCCGCCTTGAGTGTGCCTAAACCAGCTCTTTGAATCTGGGCCTATGATCTGAGCATATATGGAATTCTATGGTATTTGGTTGCCTGTGTAGAGCTTTCGGTTCTGAGCCTGAATTGCTGTTAAGCATGCAATATTCTGCAGTGTGTGTATAATGCTTCTCTGATGCTTTCTACCCTTACTTTAATGATATCCGTTCAATGTTTCATGCAGTTGTTGATCACTATTCGAGTAACATTGACTTCAACAGCGTCCGTGTAATTGCCATTGTCATCATTGGCCTGGGCTTCCTTCTGTTGCTTTTACCAGAGGAGTGGGATGAATGGTTAATAAAACTCCTCGCTCGCCTCAAAGAACGAAAGAAAGAAGAGATTCCAGAAGGAAATGGAGACATTGTTTCAGGATTACAAAATAAAAGCAGAAGAACACGTCCATCCATGTCATCGTTCACACATTAATTCTGCTATTTTTATGGACGCTATTAACATTGCTATAATTCACAGATCTATTCTTGCAAAGCACATATGTTCACTATAGTGTACATAGATGTACAGTTTTGATATAACAGAATCCGAGGCATCAAGTTTCAGCATGTCCAGATTGCTTGCACTGTTTCACACCAGATCTTTCACGTGAGAGAACTTCTTTAAAAAGGCAAAATCAAAACTCTTTTTTTAAATGAATGTAATGTATAAATTATCTTTGCATATATTGTTTAATGATCAATCATCTTGAGAAGCAGAGCATATGTTTTGAACGTTAGGTACTGAATGACACATTGCACACTGTGATTTACAAATATATAGATATATAGATAGATATACTGTATATAGAGAGAAAGAGAGAGATGCTATGCTATGTCATAAGCTTATTTTTTACCAGAGCTGTATTCTAAACATAAATAAACCAAAAGCAAATCTTTCATGGGGGGGGGGGGGGAATTGCTTTGTGAAGATGTGCACTTGGTGCCAGAGCAAAAGAAGGATAAATTGTTGTGTTTTGCACTAAAGTAAGAGGAGGAAAGCAGTCAAGAGTACCAGTGCCCCATCAGCCTGGACGTTCTCATGAACGCCCCATTGAAATAAATAGCAGTTATTCAGGAGCTTGGGAGGCTTCTTCGTTGCTCTTGCACATCTCCCGTTCATTTCAGTAAAGCTCATGCAGGAATAGTTCTCGAGGGGATTGTGCACCAAATCGTCTTTAACTGCGCATGACTGCAATCCACACTCAATCTCATGCAAGGGAAAATACAGTGCCTTCTACAGAATTCTAGTCTTTTGTCTGTGTAGAAGTAGGTGGTCACATTGCAAGTTGCTTGTGTTAGTCTTTACAACTTGAAGAGTTTGTTCTGCAGACACTGCTCTTGAAACTCCCAAAGAAATCTATGAGTGCCTGCTTCATTCAAGCCACTGATTAATGGGAGTGTTGAACACCAGAGTGGCAGGAGAGGGGGGACTACAAGGTCTTGTACTGCGGCCCGATTCACTTCCCACTTACAGGAGCCTTGAGGTGTAGTTTCCTCTGATCTCTGCTTGTGTGAGTGAGGGAAGAAGCCAGCCCTGTGCATCGGACCTGGTTTCAAAACTACAATGAAGCCAACAGCCACTTACAGAGGAACACGAAGTTATGATGCGTACAATACGGAGAATACAGGGGACTAAGAGGTGAATTGCCACTTGCTTTTATTCCATTGCTGTGAGTTTTTTTTAAAAAAGGACATGCAAGATATTTACATAAAATTTAAGACTTTTTAAAAACTTGGAAACACCAAGTTGTTTACTTCTACAGTTTAGGTTTGCCATTGAATTTCTATCTGTGATAGATCATGTGATATGTACAAAGAAATAGACAAAGGTTATAGTTTACTATTTTTGAAGTTTACATTGCTGCATACAAAATTTAAAATGTTATTTTGAAATGTTGCCATAACCCAATGGTACATGCTGTCTCCGTGGCATTTTTGTGTGTCAAATGGGGGTGGCATTCACTTCTCAACTTTTTATTGAATCAATTTCAGATTCAATTATCTGCTTGACAAAACTAACGAATAAAACCATTGAAAATGATACCAAGTCAGTGGCTTGCTTTTGCCTTCCTACTTTTTGTTAAGAACAAGAGTGGTATGTTAGAAACATGTTCGTTATACTGAAGTGACAAAGTTAGAGAGATGGAAACCTCTTGCTTTGTGATCCTGGCTCATACTTTCTCCATGAACTGATTCTGTCTACATCTTGCATAAGACCAATGCGTAAGTATAATTCTGAATGCTTGAGGGAATATTTTGGATTCTAAGATTGGCACACAGTATGGTGATGTCTATCTTGTGGGAAAGCTGAAGGGTGGGGGGCACTGGGGATTGACTTTCTTGTGTGTTACTAAAATTTGACCCAAATTTTCCTGTATTGAGAAGTGTCTCAACTATTTTTGCCTTCTGAATGCCTCCCATCCCATGCCAGCGTCCTTCACTGCAGCTGCTCGGGTGCCAACATCGAAAATGTCTAGAGGAAAGAGGGCACACTTGGATTTAGGTTTTTCAGCGGTTGAAAGAACAAGAAAGCCACAAGGTACATGTAACTTAAGTTAATGCACTTGTTTAGAAACGTAGAGCCCAATCTTATCCAACATTCCAGCGCAGATACACCTGCAATGCAGAACCCTTGAGGAGGCCTCTTTGATTGCCCCCACACACACACACACAGAATGCAGCGCAAGCTCTGTTGGTACGGCTGCATTGGTGCTGGAAAGTTGGGCAGTTAATCTGCAAACAAGTCCCTGGCAGTTAAATTTGCCTTCCTCCAGCCCAAAAATCCTCAAGATTTTTTTAAAATCTTATATGGATAAAAGTTTAATTGACTCAGGTATGATATATGTCAAATAAGGTCAAGCTTAAGTAATCATTAGAAAACAGTGCAGAAATAAATACTGATTTTTTTTTTACTCTTACAGCTGCTCAATACTGGTTTGGGAAAAGGAAGAGAAAAGGTTGAAAAGCTGAAATTCATCACTGCATGGGGGGAGACATCAGGAAGCCATATTATTTGGCATATGTAAGTTATTAAGCTCTAGGGCAGGGGTTCTCAGGATCGCGACACACCATTTTTTCCGGAAGAGGGTGATATGTCCTTAAGGGGAGTGGCCAGCTGCAACATTGAAGGTGGCACTGCAGGATTGCACCCGCCCTGACTCCAAAACGCTGTTGTAAACATACCTGGTTGTCCTGCCAGCTCCTCAAAGGGTCCAGGGGGCTACTGCCACCTCCACAGGCCTCCCCAAAGCTCTAAACGACGTCCGCGTTCTAAAGCCTACTTCCGGTTTTCACAAAATAGCGTTTTGGAGTCAGGAGGGCGCGATCCTGGAGCGCTGCCTCCGACATCGCCCCGCCCCCACCCTGTAAAACTTTGAGAAACGCTGCACTAGGGAAAATAGCAAAATACTTCAGTGTTACCTGAAAGACAGAAAGCAGCTGGTTCTATGAGGCAGTGGCGTCGCTTGAGGTGGGGCGGAACGGTAAGTCCTGCACTGTGTTAACCTCCGTGTACTCTCCAGCACGAGGCGGCCCTGCCCCCTCGCCATCGGAGCCATTCAGTGCGGCGAAGGCAATGCGCAGGGAATCTACTGTGTGTTACCTTCGCCGCACTGAATGGCTCCAATGGCGAGGGGGCGGGGCCGCCTCGTGCCGGAGAGTACACGGAGGTTAGCACAGTGCAGAACTTACCATTCCGCCCCACCTCGAGCGACACCAGTGCTAGCTGTGCAATTAGTGGAAGGAATAACAGCCCAATCCTGCCTAACTTTGCACCTTGTAATGCAGTGAGGCCGGTGCAACCTCCACCACCTGCATCCAGGGCACAAAACAGGCACCTGGGACGTAACCTCGGGGGAAGGGAACATTTGTTCCCTTACCCTGGGTAAAATCCCAGCCTCCCAAATGGGTCTCCTTAGATCCAAGCCAGCTATTTAGCTGGCGCAAATCCAGGAGGCCCGTGTCAGGAGAAACGGGCCTGGGAGGGAGGATAGGATACGGCAGAGGCCTTCTCTGCCATTCCGACCCCCCCTCTTGGGCCAGATCCACCCACCCCCAATCCAAAATGCCCCCAGAATGCCCTCCCCCCCCACCTTTCCACTGCCCGGCAGGGAAGTTACCTTCCCTGGCAGGTGCTCCACTTCTTCTGTTGCCTCCCACCAACATTTCACCAACTTTTTGACAACTCAACACCAACTATGTTAAAAATAAGCCATGGTCTGAAATATTACTTCAGCATACATTTGTCCAGTTTTGCAAAAACCAGCAATTCAGTACTTTTCTAACAGCCCCATCCTATGCAGGTCTACTCAGAAATAAGTCCCATTATGTTCAGTGGGGCCTACTCCTAGGAAAGGAGTGCATAGGATTGTAGCCTAAGATACTCTTTCCTTTTGTGACCATAAAGGCGGATCTACACTGCACACGTTCACGTTGGTCGCATTCCGGCACGTTCCAAGAGCGTCTGACATGCCAAAAGTCACCTCGCACTCCACTTGAGACAGGACGAGATGCGACCAGCCGGTGGGCAAACACCGCCACCCGCAAATAGCACCACACTGGTGCTACACACGCGGACTTGGCTGGATGCAATGCCCCGATCCGCGTGCAGTGTGGATCCGCCTGAATGCAACACAGTACAACAGAAGAATTACATTAGAAGACTTTGATCTGATTCTATGCACATGAGAAATCTTGCGTCTTATTTCTGATGCCTCCAAATTTCACACTAAAAGAAAGCCACACCCTGGAGACATATATAAGGCTAGTGAATCCTTAGGATAAGATGGAACCAATGAATCTCTGACAGCATTGCTAGGGAAAGAATAATAAGCATTATTAATTGCTGCAATTGTGTAAAATGACATTCAACAGGGATCCCCCGATTTTAGTGGGACCGAGTGATCTTGTGCCATTGGTGTATTGCCGGACAAGGGGATAAGCTATGGGATACTGAGCATCTATGTATGGTGAGACTTCATATATAGTGGTGCTCTAGTAGGATTTGAGGAGAGGAGGGGAGGGTTTAGTATTTCCTGCACATGGACTTGGCAATTCATACAAAAGCCCCTGCTCTAGAGACTGGGCCTTTCTAGTTCCCTGTGTACCATCATTGTCCCAAGGCAGTTCAGGCCGCATTGTACTATTGACTGATGCAGCACATGAATCAAAATAACCTCCCCAAAGACCTAAACATAGCAATAGAGATCTTTCTGGAAGTTTAAGTCTTTTTTCCTCTTTCGTCCTGTGCACATCTTGAATTAAAAATGAGATGAAAAATGTGTGTATGTTGTCTGGAACACACACACACACACACACACACACACACACACACACACACACTGAACAATTTTCTCAAGACACTTAAATCACCCATGTGAGAAATGACTCATGCAACACCTGTTAGTCAGCAAGATCTTCTAGCAGTAGGAAAAGAGCCTCAACTTGGGTATTTAATTTCTTAGTATTTCAAAACCTTTTGGAAACTGGACTAAATAAGCACTCCAGTTATGTTTTCACTGTTCATTCAGGTATTAGACATGGTCTTCCCCATCCCTGACAGTTCCCAGGATTAATCTGCAGTTCAAATTAAAGCTGTGAATGTAAAGCATTTTCCTATTGGAATGTACATAAATCCAAATGAAGTGTGTGCAACAAAGACCAAAGAAAAACTGTTAATATTTCAACTCCCTCAAAACAAAACACTTTTTTGTTTGAATTGCATGCACTAAGGAAAATTAAGTTTGTAAAACACATCAGAAAAAAAGAGTCCAGTACTTCAGTTCTTCCCTGAAGATAAGAACATAAGAGCATAAGAAGAGCCCTGCTGGATCAGGCCAAAGGCCCATCTAGTCCAGCTTCCTATATCTCACAGTGGCCCAAACAGATGCCTCAGGGAGCACACAGCCAACAAGATAACCTGTTTCCTGTTGTCACTCCCTTGCACCTGGCACAGAGAAAACCTACTTCTAAAACCAGGAGGTTGCTTATGGCTTGTAACCATAAGTTATCAGAGCAGTTGTTGGCTTACCCAAGCTGGCTGCATGTAGTGGATTGAGGTTGAAGCAGGTACATATTAAATATTTGATATTTATTATCATCATGGGGCATAACTAGGCAGGTAGTAAAGACTGAATTTGCAAGCAAGCATTCATTTTTGTTATAATGCGCGGATGCGTAAGTATATAAGAAGAGCCCTGCTGGATCAGGCCAAAGGCCCATCTAGTCCAGCTTCCTGTATCACACAGTGGCCCCACCAGATGCCTCAGGGAGCACAAGACAACAAGATACTTGTGTCCAGTCGCCACTCCCTTGCATCTGCCACAGAGAAAACCTACTCTTACAACCAGGAGGTTGCTTATCCCCATCATGGCTTGTAAGCTGTGATGGACTTTTCCTCCATAAATCTGTCCAATCCCCTTTTAAAGGCATCCAGGCCAGGTGCCATCACCACCTCCTGTGGCAAGGAGTTCCACAAACCAATTACACTCTGGGTAAAGAAATATTTTCTTTTGTCTGTTTTAATCCTCCCTCCACTCAATTTGAGTGGATGTCCCCTGGTTCTGGTGTTGTGTGACAGGGAAAAGAACTTCTCTCTATCCACTTTCTCCTTCCCATGCATAATTTTATACGTTTTATACGTCTCAATCATGTCCCCCCTCAGCCACCTTTTTTCTAGACTGAAGAGCCCCAAACGCTGTAGCCTTTCCTCATAAGGGAGATGCCCCAGCCCACTAATCATTTTGGTCGCTCTCTTCTGCACCTTTTCCAGTTCCACTATATCTTTTTTGAAATGCGGAGACCAGAACTGGACGCAATACTCCAGATGTGGCCTTACCATCGAAAACCCAAACCCAAGCATGGAATTGACCTTCTTCACAGCCGCCGCACACTGGGTCGACACTTTCATCGACCTGTCCACCAGTACCCCAAGATCTCTCTCCTGATCCGTCACAGACAGCTCAGAACCCATGAGTACTGGCATTGCTGGAGGTGGGGCGGAAAGCTACGTTCTGCAGCTTTCCGTCCCACCGTTACTCTCCAGTATGGGGCACCCCGCGCCCCTTGTCGTAGGAGCCCTTCAGCAGAGAGAAAGCAACGCGCAGGAGTGTCCCTGCACGTTGCTTTCTCTCCGCTGATGGGCTCTTATGATGAGGGGGTGGGGGCGCCTCATACCAGAGAGTAACGGTGGGGCGGAAAGCTGCAGAACTTAGCTTTCCGCCCCACCTCCAGCGACGCCAGAGCCCATGAGCGTGTATGTGAAGTTTTGATTTCTTGCCCCAATGTGCATCACTTTACACTTACTTACATTGAAGCGCATCTGCCATTTTGCTGCCCATTCTCCCAGTTTGGAGAGATCCTTCTGGAGCTCTTCACAATCCCTGCTGGTCTTCACCACCCGGAAATGTTTATTGTCATCCGCAAACTTGGCCACCTCGCTGCTTATCCCCAACTCCAGGTCATTTATGAACAAGTTGAAAAGCACCGGTCCCAAGACCGATCCTTGTGGCACACCGCTTTTCACCTCTCGCCATTGTGAAAATTGCCCATTGACTCCCACTCAACTGTTTCCTAGTCTTCAACCAGATCCTAATCCATAGGAGGACCTGCCCCCTTATTCCCTGACTATGGAGTTTTTTCAGGAGCCTTTGATGAGGGACCGTGTCAAACGCCTTCTGAAAATCCAGATACTTTCGCACTATAAGACGCACTTTTTTATAAGACGCACTATAAGACGCGTATTTTTCGCACTATAAGACGCACTTTCCCCAAAAAAAACATAGGGGGAAAAAAGCGTGCGTCCTATGGTGCGAAGTAAACATCAGGGGGAGGTTGCGCGAGCCTCTGCAGGCCTCCCCCGATGTTTACTTCGGCCCCAAAGAGCGATTTTTGGCCATTCCGGAAATGGCCGAAAATCACTGTTTGGGGCCAAAGTAAACATCGGGGAAGTCTGCAGAGGCTCGCGCAGGCCTCCCCAAAGCCCCCACAGCCCTCCCCGAGGCCCAGATAAGGACAATTTTTTTCCTCTATTTTATGCTCCATAGGATGCATGCGTCCTATGGACCGATGCGTCCTATGGAGCGTAAAATACGGTATATAATATCCACGGGTTCTCCCACATCCACATACCTGTTGACCTTTTCAAAGAATTCTAACAGGTTTGTGAGGCAAGACTTCCCCTTGCAGAAGCCATGCTGAGTCTCCCTCAGCAAAGCTTGTTCTTCTATATGTTTTAAGACTTTATCCTTGATGAGGCTTTCCACCATCTTACCTAGGCTAGAACAGATGTTAGGCTGACCTAAGATGTTTATCATTACCATGGATTTTTCTCATACACTGAAGAGACTGGCAGCCCAATCCTGTGTAACTCTTGCACCATGTAACAGTAGATCCACCAGTGTAAGTGCACTTATGCGAGTGTAATTTGCCGTACGCTGACAGACGCAGGACGGACACAGGCGTAACCCCACTCAGATGCCATGCATGTGCAGTTTGGATGCTGGACAAACAGGTTATCTTGTTGGCTGTGTGCTCCCTGAGGCATCTGGTGGGGCCACTGTGTGATACAGGAAGCTGGACTAGATGGGCCTTTGGCCTGATCCAGCAGGGCTCTTCTTATGTTCTTATGTTCAGGACGGATGCCAGTGCAACTCCGCCGGCGCAGGAGGTCTTCTGGGGTGTCCGAATGCCCCCGGAATGCCCGCTGCGCTGGCAGAGTTGCAGCAGCATCCGTCCCACGTCCGAACTGCGCATGCACAGCGTCCAAGGGGGTTACGCTGGTGTCTGTCCTGCGTCCGTCAGCGTACGGCAAGTTACACTGGCATAAGTGCACTTACACTGGTGGATCTACTGTTACACTGGTGCAAGGCACAGGATTGGGCTGTCAATCAGTAGATTAGCACAGCTGATTCCCAAGGGGGCTTAGGGATGCAGTTTGTCAGCCCATTTTCTACTCCACAGTATAGTGCAGCAGTCAAATCTGAAAGTGTCATAGCATCAGTGTACTAATGAGCCCTTTGCTCTGGGGCACTGAGGTCCAGCAGTCTTCCTTCCTTCTTTGCTTGTGCAAGAGAATTTGTGAGTGCTACTGTGCTAATGCTCTGGAGAAGCCCGTGCACATGTAGGGTTCTGAGGAACAGGATGAGAGAGAGGAGAGCCACCGGTGCCAACTTCAGCTGTATTCCACAAACAGTCAGAGCAGCCCAGCCCCTTAGCACAACTTTGTGCTGCAAAAACACAATTGCAGGAGATGGGGGGGGGGGTTTGCTTCCTTGTGGCATTTGGGGCACTGATATACCTCTAGCCTAGCTTCAAATGCAACTTCAGCAGCAGTGATGCACTGCAGCCAACATTGCAAATAGAATTTCCAAACAGGACTGTGCTGAAAGATGCTGTAGAAAGATATTGTACTATCTCCAGTGGTGTCTGAGCAGTTTCCTATGGCAACAAGGAATTTTCTATTACATCAACTGAATTACTTCAAAGGTTCTTTTCAGATACTAATATGGCCTTGTTAAAGACAGCAGACTGGAACGGAAAATGACTTACACTGTAATTCTATGCATTTCTACATTTATGTTCAATGGGGCTTACTCCCAATAAAGTATGTATGGGATTGCAGACTAACAGCACAATCCTATGCATGTTTACTAAGAAGTAAGTCCCATTATATTCAATGAGGCTTACTCTCAGGTATGTGTGTATAGCACTCAGAGGCGTGGAAAGACTGGAGCGAGCGGAGCAGTGGCTCCGGGCGGCATCGCGGCGCCGGGCGGCGCTGCTCCGCTCGCTCCAGTCTTTCCACGGAGCGCGCGCCCGCCCGCCCGTCCGGGGATGTGGGTGGGCGCTCCAAGGCCTTCTCCCCCGGCCTCGGAGCCAGAGAAAGCCCCGGAGCGTCCACCACGACTGGTGGACAGGGCTTTCTGAAGGCGGCGCACTATTTATCCTTTTTTGCACATGCGCAGAACGTTTACGTAACGTAAACGTTCTGCGCATGTGCAAAAAAGGATAAATAGCGAGCCGCCTTCAGGGACTTCTGGCTGGGAGGACATGGCAGGCTGACAACTCCGCCGATCGCTCCGTATCGACGGAGTACATCTGATGGACTTAACTACTTTATCCCTGGATTGAAAGGGTGTACAAAGAGATAAACCACATTTCTTTAAATCGCCCTCATTCTGACACTTCAAGGCAAAGGCTTTGAAGTTTCGGGTCGGTGGGTGACGAAGAAGGATAACAACGAGCTCAAACTTCAGATGAAGCGTAAGCCAAGCCACCTCCCACATGCTTTGCTTTACTTAGGCAAGAGGCGTAGAAATGATTTATGAACTGAAGAAATTAGCCGAGATAAGAGTTAACATTAAAAATAATTAATACGTTGCGAAAAGACGAAGTGTACGTTCGAAAGTAAAAGTTTCTGAAGTGGAGAGTTTTAGCTATTTTTTTTTCTGTACTTATAGAAGATTAAAACAGTAAGAGAAGGAGAAGGAAAGATATGAAGAAGTTTTCTTAAATAGACTGTTCTGGCGAGAGAAAATTGTTTGGGATTTGTGTGTCTGTTTTTTTTTCTACATATTGTTGTCATTCTTGACATTGTTTCTAAAAGAATATGAGCCCTTCCGTGTCAGAGTTCATGGATTATGGCAATTAATCTTTCTGTTTCACGTCGGCGACTGCAGTTTATTTTACCTCTTTTTTTTAAGAGAAGAGAGATCGGCACCTAGTGAAAAAGCTGCAACATGACTACACAATTGGAGTATTGTTTTAAAAAATGGGAACAGAGATTTGATGCAAAAATGGCAATTTTGCAGGAAAAATGTCGGAATATGAACGCAGAACTGAAACAAGTGGTGAAGGAAAAGGACGAATTCCAAGGAATGAAGGCTACGTTGGAAATACAGGAAGATAAAGAGAAAAATAATGATAAAGAGAAAGATTTAGTGGAAGAGATTGTAGCAGAGAAAGTACCAAGAGTTAAACCAAGACTTGAGACAGAGAAGCAGAGTACCTTACTAAAAGACATTTCGTTAAGAATTATACAGAAAAAGAAGAGTTATATATTTTTCGTGGAGTTTCTGAAGAAAAAGAGGATTGTCTTTCAGGGGAGGAATTTAGAAGACGTGAATGATCCTGTGGAAAAAATTGTAAAGTGGATACAATTCAAAAAACAAGGGACTTTCGGGAAAGATTTAAGGATGAAGAAGAGAAAGAAGAAGAAGAAGAGAAAGAAGAGGAAGAAGGAGGAAGGGGAGGGATGGAAGGGGTAATGGCAAACTGTCAAAATTAAAAAGGGATTATAATTTTTTGTGGGGAATATTACTGGAGTTAATGTTGTATAAAAAGAAAATGTTTTATGATTAGAAAAACAAATAAGATATGAATTGTTTTTAAGAAACTTATATAAAGAGTGATGGAAAAATTTTGATGGAAAATTAACAAATTTGAAGATGAAAAAATGGGGGGACTTAATAAATTTAAAATATTTGAAGTGGAAGTTAAGACTTTTAGATGATAAAGGAAAAGTTAGTTAACCCTTTGGTGAATAAAAGAAAAATAATGTGTTATTGTTTGAAAAGACTTAAATAAGATGTGATTTGTTTTCAAGACTCTTATATAAAAGGAATATAGAATTTATTTTTGTTTAAACAGAAAAAATTTGAAGGTTTTTATTTTAGTACATTTGGAGAAAATGGGGTGGCTTTATATATTAAAATATTTGAAGCGGGAATTAAGATTTTTAGATGATAAAGGAAAAGTTAGTTAATCTTTTTGTGAATATTTGGATACCACTTATAGATTCTTTAAGAGAGAGAGTGAGAGAGAAGAAGTGATGAAGTGAGGATTTAATGAATAGTATATTAGAGATATAGGCTTAGTTAGATATTATAAGTAGAAAATATATAATAGTATACAGGTAGGATTTACTGCTTCACGCTTGCTGTAATCTTTCGTAGTATGCTGTATTGTTTTGTTTTATTGTTTTGTTTTGTTTGGTAGTTTATTAATAAAATTAAATATATGAGGGAAAAAAATAGCGAGCCGCCTTCAGAAAGCCTTGTCCACCGGTCACGGTGGACGCTACGGGGCTTTCTCCGGCTCCGAGGCCGGGGGAGAAGGCCTCGGAGCACCCCGGTAAGCTGGGTTGCCCCTCGGGAGCGGGGTTGCCCCCCGGAGTGAGGCCGCCCCCTACAGGGGGCAGCGCTGCCCCTTCGGGGTGGCGTATCAGAGCGGTGCTCCAGGCAGCATCCGCTCCTGATACGCCTCTGATAGCACTGGATCTCAAAGTTCGCAAGATGGGGAGAACTCTTAAGTGTGTGTGGGAACAGTGGTGGTAGCGATCCCGGGGATCGTGCCACTGCCAGAGGGAAAAGTACCCATTCTGTACTCACCGGGTGTCCTGACATCTTCTGGAAGCTGCAGGGAGGTTCCGCGGAAGGGTCCACAGACCTCCCCGCACCCTCCAGAAGACATCAGGACCCCCGGCGAATACAGAATGGACACTTTTTCCCCTGGCAGCGGCACAATCCCCGGGATCGCTGCCACCACTGTCCCACTATCCCCACCCTTTAAGGGGCCAACAAACAACAGCGGTTCTCCTGGTGGGTCCCGACCCACCAGTTTGAGAACTGCTTGTGTACAGGGTTGCAGCCTAAGTTAAGTTTATTTAGCCATCTAAGGGCGCAATCCTGAGGAACGTTAAAACGGCAGAGCGTGTGCTCTGCCATTCTAACGTGTCGCGAACGGGCCGTAAAGCACGTTCGTGGTGACTCTGGAGTAAAGGAGGCTGGCACAAGGCCAGCCTCCCTCACTCCGACGCCGGACCAGGACGAGGCTGCTAGTGGAAGGTAAGGGCTCCCGCTGGCGGCCACGTGAGCAGGAGGGAGCCATTGGTCTAGCCAGCCTGGGAGCGGGCGGGGGATGGCGGCCATATCCCCGTCCCTGTCAGGCCGGCTACACCGTTACACAGTCTCCTCTACTTCCGCCAGCTATTTAACTGGCGGAAATCCAAGGAGGCCCATCAGGTTGGCCCCGGTTTACACCCGGGGAAGGGGATGAGCATCCGGATCCTTACACAGGATTGCTCTGCCCGCTACTTCAATTTCTTACAATTATTTAAGAAAGGATCCAGTATTCACACTTAATACATTTTATAAGACATCGTGGGTCTAACAAAGTTCATTCTCTAAAGAACATTCACAGCATGAAGACTACAATTCAACAGGCTCCCTTACCAAAATAGTTTTCGGAGCTGTAGAAAAGAGACACACAAAGGAGAGGCTGCACTCAGCTGGAAAGTTCTAATGCTAATCAAAACATATCTACTAAAAGCCAAAAGACGTTTGCTCACTTTCCTTGAAAGCTAAATCACGCTCTAAAATATTTGCTAAAAAGTCTGTTTCTTACATTCAAATGTAGATGCCACCTTTCTATTGAAAGGTAGCTTATTGCTGCATTCAAAATCAGTATGCCATTTTCCAGATGTTGAGTTGCAGTCTTCATGCTGATCTTCAGAGAATGAATTTCCTTAGATCCAAGACATCTTGCAAAATGTACTCAGCTACCTTCAGGTATCTAAGGAGCCGTCACACAGAAGAAAGGGAGGACTTACTCTCTGTGACTCCTGAAGGCAGGATTAGAACCAATGGCTTGAAACTACAGGAGAGCAAATTTAGGCTAAGATTGAGGAAGAATGAGCTCATTATAATAGCTGTCCAGCATTGAACAGTCTGCCTTATGCAGTAGTGGTCTCTCCCTTGTTGGAGGTTTTCAAGCAGAGGCTGGATAGCCCCCTTTCAGAGATGATGCGGTAGTTACCTGCACTGAGAAGGAGGGTGAACATAAGAACATAAGAAGAGCCCTGCTGGATCAGGCCAAAAGCCCATCTAGTCCAGCTTCCTGTATCACACAGTGGCCCCATCAGATGCCTCAGGGAGCACAACAAGATAACCTGTTTCCCGTTGTCACTCCCTTGCACCTGGCACAGACAAAACCCACTTCTAAAACCAGGAGGTTGCTTATGGCTTGTAACCTGTGATGGTCTTTTCCTCCATGAATCCGTCCAAACCCCTTTTAAAGGCATCTAGGCCAGGTGCCATCACCACATCCTGTGGCAAGGAGTTCCACAGATGAATTACACGCTGGGTAAAGAAATATTTTCGTTTGTCCGTTCTAACTCTCCCTCCACTCAATTTTAGTGCATGTCCCCTGGTTCTGGTGTTGTGCGAGAGGGAGAATAATTTCCCTCTATCCACTCTCTCCATCCCATGCATAATTTTATACGTCTCAATCACGTCCCCCCTCAGGCGCCTTTTTTCTAGACTGAAAAGCCCCAGACGCTGTAGCCTTTCCTCATAAGGGAGGTGCTCCAGCCCACAAATCATTTTGGTCGCTCTTTTCTGCACCTTTTCCAATTCAACTATATCCTTTTTGAGGTGTGGTGACCAGAACTGGACACAATACTCCAGATGTGGCCTTACCATTGATTTGTACAAAGGCATAATGGTACTGGCCGTTTTATTCTCAATCCCTTTTTTAATGATCCCGAGCATGGAATTGGCCTTCTTCGCAGCAGCCGCACACTGGGTCGACACTTTCATCGACCTGTCCACCAGCACCCCAAGATCTCTCTCTTGATCCGTCACAGAGTGCTCAGAACCCATGAGCGTATATGTGAAATTTTTGTTTCTTGCCCCAATGTGCATCACTTTGCACTTACTCACATTGAAGCGCATCTGCCATTTTGCTGCCCATTCTCCCAGTTTGGAGAGATCCTTCTGGAGCTCTTCACAATCCCTGCTGGTCTTCACCACCCGGAAAAGTTTAGTGTCATCTGCAAACTTGGCCACCTCACTGCCTATCCCCGACTCCAGGTCATTTATGAATAAGTTGAAAAGCACCGGTCCCAAGACCGATCCTTGGGGCACACCGCTTTTCACCTCTCGCCATTGTGAAAATTGCCCATTGACTCCCACTCAACTGTTTCCTAGTCTTCAACCAGTTCCTAATCCACAAGAGGACCTGCCCTCTTATTCCCTGACTGTGGAGTTTTCTCAGGAGCCTTTCATGAGGGACTGAGACAAACGCCTTCTGAAAATCCAGATGTATAATATCCATGGGTTCACTCGCATCCACATGCCTGTTGACCTTTTCAAAAAATTCTAACAGGTTTGTGAGGCAAGACTTCCCCTTGCAGAAGCCATGTTGACTCTCCCTCAGCAGAGCTTGTTCTTCTATGTATTTTAAGATTTTATCCTTAATGAGACTTTCCACCATCTTCCCTGGAACAGATATTAGGCTGACCGGCCTGTAGTTTCCCGGGTCCCCCCTCCTTCCTTTTTTAAAGATTGGTGTGACATTAGCTATCCTCGAATCCTCTGGCACAGTGGCCGTTTTAAGGGACAAGTTGCATATTTTGGTCAATAGGTCAGCAACTTCATTCTTGAGTTCCTTCAGAACTCTTGGGTGGATGCCATCCGGGCCTGGTGATTTATTGATCTTTATTTTGTCAATTAAGTCTGAGACGTCTTCTCTTTTAACCTCTATTTGACTTAATTCTTTAGTCAGTGGAGACCGTTCTGGCAGCGGTATTTGCCCAAGGTCTTCTGCTGTGAAGACAGATGCAAAGAACTCATTTAATTTCTCTGCAGTCTCCAAGTCCCCTTTTATCACCCCTTTCTCTCCCTCACCATCCAGCGGACCAACCGTTTCCCTGGCAGGTTTCCTGCTTCTAACATATTTGAAGAAGCTTTTATTATTCCCTTTTACGTTGCCTGCCATACGTTCCTCAAAGTCTTGCTTGGCCTCCCGTATCATCTTTTTACATTTCTTTTGCCACAGTTTGTGCTCCTGTTTATTTTCCTCATTAGGGCAAGACTTCCATTTACGGAAGGAAGCTTCCTTGCCTTTTATAGCCTCCTTGACTGTGCTTGTTAGCCATGCCGGCATCCTCCTGGACTTGGTCGAGCCCTTCCTCCTTTGTGGGATACACTCCCGCTGGGCCTCTATGACTGTTGTTTTAAACAGCCTCCATGCACTCTGGAGCGATTGGACTCTTTTTACCTTCCCTTTCAGCTTTTTTTTAACTAGTCTCCTCATTTTGGGGAAGTCTGCCCTTCGGAAGTCAAGGGTTTTCGTGTCAGATTTGCTCGGCACTCTCCCTCCGACATGCATGGCGAAACAGATCGCAGCATGGTCACTGTTCCCCAACGGTTCGGTAACATTTACCTCCCTGACCAGATCTGAGTGCCACACAATATCAAGTCCAGAGTCACTTGTCCTCTGGTCGGTTCCGTGACAAGCTGCTCTAAGGCACAGTCATTTAACATATCCAGAAATCCAGTCTCTCTTTCATGACCTGAGCATGAATTGACCCAGTCGATGTGAGGATAATTGAAGTCCCCCATGACTACAACCCTGTCTCTCGTTGACACCTCCCTGATTTGCTTCCTCATTTCAAGATCCCCTTCAGGTTTTTGATCTGGAGGACGGTAGCATGCCCCTACTATTACATCACTCTTTGAGCCTGGTAATCTAACCCACAGTGATTCTACGGAGGAGTCGGAGCCCCCCTCCAGCTCTACTCTGGTGGATTCTACCCCCTCTTTGACATAGATGGCCACCCCACCTCCAACACGCCCCTCTCTGTCCCTCCTATAGAGTTTATATCCTGGAATTGCAGTATCCCACTGGTTCTCCGCATTCCACCAGGTTTCTGTTATACCTACTATGTCAATGTTTTCCCTAGCCACCAAACATTCCAGTTCTCCCATCTTTGCCCATAGACTTCGGGCATTTGCATAAAAGCACTTATATACCTGGTCCCCCAAGAAGGGCTGCATGTTTGCACCTTTATTCCTGCAGCCTTCTGTCCTGCTAGACTGGCTGTCATGTCCCATCACGCTACCACTCCCAATTCTTACTCTGTTATTACTTGACTGTTCCCCATCCTCTGCACCCTCATTCCCTAGGGATGAGGAGTCCTGAACCGGATGCCCCTCGGCTCCTGTCGGCTTTCCCCCAGCCACCTTCTTAGTGGACTACAGGATGGACTACATGGCCTCCAAGATCCCTTCCAACTCCAATATTCTATGAAAGGCAAAACAGCCACAATATTAATTGATTGATTAGTTAATTAAAGGAGAGGGAAGAGAAGCCAGCAAGGTGAAGAAACATCATTGACCCCCTCCATCTGCTGGTGCCTCTTTAGGATGAGATTGTGTCTCTTTCTCCCCTCACAATGGCCATAGAAACACCAATTGCCATGTGAGGAAAAGGAGACAGATTTTCTGTTTTTAGCACTGTATTTAACTGATGTGAGATGCCTTAGAGGCTGCAGAGCAGGCAAAAAAGAATCTTCCAAATAAACAAATATTTCAGGCTACTAGCCAATTGTATTGTAAAGATCAATGTAATGTAAACCAGGCGTTTCATCCAAATGCACACTAATAAAAGGAACTATATCTTTAATGGACAGCATTTTTGCTGCACATACAGGAACTGATAAAGGATTGTCAGCAACCAAAACAAAAACAAAAATTGCTACTATATGTGATCAGAAGTATTACCTCAATGCTTTTGTATCATCTTCTTGAAGATATTCAGCAAGGAAAACTGAAGGTACATTCCAAGTGCTGTGAATCCTGACAAAATTTCACCAGTTCACAAATAGATTTTTTAAAGTCCCATTTGTGTAGGGTCTTCATGTGTGACCCCATTTACAGTCCGTGAACCACATCACTTTCACGCACAGAGGGAGCATGACATCACTTTCTGGTAGAACACATGCTTTGCATGAAGGTCCAGTCCCAGCATCTCTAACAGCAGGACTGGCAGAGACCTCTTCCTTAGGAGGTGTGGGATACCTCCAAGAGGCTACTGAGTTAGATGGAACGCTCTTCTACAGTTGCTTTGACTACTAGGAGTTTGTATCCTCCAAAATGCCTCTCACTCTTTGTGTCATCAGCATCCACATTGTTAGAGAACTTTACCTGCATTCTCATGAACCAGGAAGTATTAGGTGGGTGCTTTATCCAAGGTAAATTCTACCATCACTGTCTTGAAATCATTGTTTTTTTGCATTTATTTTTCATGGTTCACCTGAATAATAATGCAAAAGGGTAACACTGGGAAAAAAACAATGCAGAAATATCTTTTGGAATGCATATAAGTTGAAAGTGATATAATAATTATCAATATATGGATTCCCACCTCTGTCTTTAGAACATTTGGAACAACTTACGGTACATGGGCTGCCAGTGGTCTCCATGTTAAAAACAGATGGGGTTCATACCTCCTCAGTAATACTATTGCCAAAGGATTATTATTATTATTATTATTATTATTATTATTATTATTGGATTTCTATCCTGCCTTTCTCACCCATAGGGGGACCTGACTTAAAGCACTTTAAGTGCTTCTATCTATTCTAGACAATCCATTTGGCCTATTTTGACCATTAGGAGTGATTTACATGAGAATACATGGGACAGCAAAGGCAACAGAGAGATGCTGTTTTGCTTAGAAGGAAACCATGACTGGACACCTTATTTGTGAGCCAAACTAATTCTAGTGAGAAGGAGAGATCAGAAAGGTAACCTCTTCATAGATGTCCTCTTTCAAGATAAGAACTGGCTGGAGATGTTTCCATACTACAACAATGTATTTTTTTTCCAGTTGGTATATAGCAATAGGGTTCCCTCAGGCTAAAGCCCCACAGACAATAAATTGTTGACAAAGTTGTTTGTTTTTTTCTTTTTCTGCAGACAGAAAATCACATAGACAAAAAACGCGGAAGCTAGACAAAAACAAATATACAACCACCAGTGAAAAAACATAAAAGTATGTCTCAGGAGTTCAAACGTGCCACAGACCTGCAGCTTTTTCCTGAGGGTTTTTGAGAATTGTAAGCATTTGGTACTTTTCAAGTTCAAACCTTCACTAAATGCCATCAAAACCCAGACTGCAGCTCCTTGGTTCCCATAGAAACAAGAGTTAGTTCTTCTTGTGCACCAGTAAAATGCAAAGGTGCCTGCAGTTTACAGCTTGCTGTTCTATAAAACAACTGCTACTATTCTCATGAATACAAAATCTGAGATCACAAGTCATCAGTCAATTACCGTAGTTTTGAAACTCTACCAAAGGGACACGAAGTCTAGCCCTTGATTCAAGGTAGGATCATCAATAGGTTACCCCATTTCTACCACGCTTTAACTACATAATCCCATCCACAATGCTAGCAGAGTAGGAGGAAACTATACCAGCAAGATGTCTGCAAGCAGATCCAGCAAATGAACCAACCTTTCCCCCTGCCTCCTACCCCACAACCATGCTCAGTCAGTCTGATCTGTGGGGAATTCTCTTCCCAAGCCCAACATAGAGACAGGTAACCTCTTAAACTTGAGGAACCCTCTGCTTTAGCATCTCAGCTGCTCAGGAATTTGGAAGCTTATTTGCACACACCATGGGAAGCTTGATGAACTATCCAGAAGGTCTGGGACAGACTCTTGCAGAGCCTAGTACTCTGGTGAGAAGCGAAGGCTACCGTCGTTACCCAGGTCTGGATGAGAGACTGTTTCTGCAACGGGAGTTTTCCTATCATTGAGTCCACATGGTGCTACCCACAACTCCCAGGTTCTTAGGAATTGGATAAACTAATTTCAGGGACAAGATGCAACACCATGTGTTGGACTAGACATTCCACAACTACCACACAAGTGTCCTTCTGATAACAACAGTAACGATAAACAGGTGGTGCTTTGGGCCCCTCTCTTCCAAATCTGCAGATTTGTTTCACAGCTTAAATAAAATTTTGAGCTTCATGCTTCGAAATCGCTCATGATTTAGAAATTGAACCTATCACTGTCATCCTTGCACTGATCACATCCAGGTTACACTATGGTTTGGCACTGAAAGAGGGGTGGCCCTTGAAAATATTGTACAGTTTGGAAGCTTCAACTGGTCCAGAACACCCCCATCAGATTACTAGTATGGGCAAGTAGATGGAAACCCCCAATTTGTACCATTTACATTGCTTACCAATTTGCCTGTGGGCCGAATTCAAAGTGTCAGTCTTGGTCTTTAAAGCCCTTAACAATCTGAGACCGGGTTACCTGGAGGACCACATTTTCCCATCAGCCAGTCCGGCCCCTAAGATCAGTATCAGAGGCTCTATGAACCACCATTGACAGAGATCCAGTTGGTGGCACAAAAAGACAGGGCCTTTTCAGCTGCAGTCCCATTGCTGTGAAACTCCCCATATAGAAGCTAAAAACATTTTTATTCAGTAAGGCCTTCCTGACTTTATAATTGTTCATTGGTTTTAATGCTATTTCAACGTTTATAGATATGTATGTTCTGAAGTTTTCACGACTTGCTGAACAGCAACTTGCTGTCTGCTCTAGTTCTTCTTGGTGCAAGATATAAAGTAAGTTTATAGATATGGTTTTAAATTAGTGTTCATGACTGTAGGTGTCCATTTTTTGTATACTGCTTTAATTTCTCACAAAACCAGTCCAAAAATTGACAATGCAATAAAAAAAGTTTTTTAAAAAGAACATCAATACTGGTGAATTTCATTGATGGTACAATTGTTAGTGCATGACAGGAACATGTCTGCTACTAACATTTTCTACCATAATCAATTACAAAGGTCAATTTACTGTTAAATTGAAATTTTCTGATAAGAAATATCCTCAAAATTCAGTGCTGATGTATAGCCACATTAACATTCCATGTGTGTTTGTTTGTTTATGAAATGTTCTAACACACCCATTTTAAGCATTCTGTTTGGTCAACAACTTAAGTTAGATAATATTACTATTTAATATTTGACAGTAGTATCCTTCAAGGATCCAGAGCCTACATGTCTGCGGTGCTGTTTGGTTGATCTTTTCCTTGATTTATATATATATATATATATATATATATATATATATATATATATATATATATATATATATATATAGAGAGAGAGAGAGAGAGAGAGAGAGAGAGAGAGAGAGAGAGAGAGAATGACTGAAGATTAAATAAACTGGGAAGTTGACGTCCAGAAAAAAATATGTCAATATGAATTTTAAAAAAACCCACTGTAAGATCAGCTTAAAACATGGGCAACCCTGTTGGGGCACATGAAGTTGAGGTGTAATTCAGGGTCACCCAGAGGCAGCAATAATAAACCACTGACTAGGCTAGGCAGTGCCTCCTAAATACGTGACGTCACGACGAGGTTTTTTGGGTGGCCTATCAGCGTCACCAACTTACTTCACGGGCAAGATGCATGTTGACGTTAACCTGTCCCGTCATGGAATTTCCTGACTAGGGCACCCTGAGTCCCTTTGCTCAGGCGGAAAGGCAGTAAATAAACATCGCCTAGAGCAGGGTGGTCCAACACGCGCGCCCCGGAGCCTTCTTCTGCGGCCCTCTTGCCGCTCAAAGCCCTCCACCTTTCCCTCCCAGTCAGATCCTAGCAAAAGCTCCAGCACGTGCCCCGCGCTCCAGCTGACGATCGGAAAGGCCGGGCGTTCTCAGCAGCTGAGCGGCGGGGCATGCAGTGGCAGGACACTCGGAGCGGCGGGCAGAGTTTTTTTCTGCACGTGGCAAAGCCCGCCCGGCTGCTCCGACTTCCTTACCTCTATTTGGAGGCTCACCGGAAGTGGCGGTGACGTACTTTCGGGCTCGCCGCCACTTCCGGATCCATGCGGGCCGCCTGCTTAGGTAAGTTGGACCACCCACTAGAAACAATGTCACCCAGCAGTGTCAAAAAATGCGCGTGCGCACTGCGCGCAACACTTCCGTGCCCTACCAGAGGACACACGCGACCTTCCGGTTTGCGTTTTCAAGCTCAGTATCCGGAGATGTCCGCGATCAGCCGGAAGTGCGGTGGGTAAGTACGCGGTGGGAGTTAAGTGAGCGATTCTGAAGTCCCCGCGTTGGCCAAGACTCGAGGTGGGCGCTGCAGTTGGCTCGTAGAGAACCAGCTGCGCTCCAACCTTTCTCCCCGCTGCCTTTTCTGCCGGGCGGAGGGACTTCGCTGCTCCCTTCCCTTGGCGGGGGGAAGCAAGAGACGAGACCGCTCTCACTTTGGTCTGTCTCGCGAAAGTGGGGTAATAAGCACGAAGGAAGCGGGAAAGGAGAGCTCCTTCTTCACTCCAAGGAAAACTCTCACGCGTTTTTCTTGTCCTCGGAGGGCAGCGAGACTCAGAGCCCAAGCCTAGGCATGTCTACTCAGAAGTAAGTCTTATTAGAGTCAATGGAGCTTACTTGATTAGAGCCTGAGAAGATCACATCCGACTTGTTCACGCAACACTGAGCGGTTTGGGAATCCTGCAAAGTATACGAGCACAGAACCCGCCTACTCCTTTCAGCCCCAAGCGCCTCCTTCCAGAGTACAGTAGTTTGGTGCATATAGTAACTATATGCACCAAACTATAGTATGATTCAAAATCATACTGCACTAGAATGGATGGAGTGGCTATTCCCGTTCTACTGTAGCTCGCATGTCGTGACTTCAGTAGTGCTCAGCCGGTCGCATGTAAAATAAGCTGCGAGATGAATTATGTATGCTATAAATGAATATGAAAAATCCTCCTTACAGCAGTAGATGCTTTCAAGATACTTTAAAAGCTTCTGTCTCTAATCGTTCCATCATTAATGTATTGAATGTTTAATAGATTGTAAACCCTTATAATGCTTCTATGTTTAGAATAGCTTAGTGTGCTGTTGCTGCAAAATCAGCCCTAAATAGTGCCCATAATCACAAATAAAGTACCAACCATGTTAATCTACTTCAGTATCTGAAAGAATGATAAACTGTCAAACTATGTATAATCAGTTCAAGGACAGGGAAACTTATCAAGTGCTGCATACTACTCTTTAAACATTGGGTGTAATTTGTAATTGTTTACTCTGGCACTCTAAGGTAAGCAATAATTCTAGTTCAAGTCTGACTGCTTCAGAATCAATGAGTTGTGGTTACTATTGCTCAAACAAATGTCAATCACTGTAGTTCAGTGTATTCATCTAATTATAGATGGGGAAAACGGTGGCAAGAATAGGACTTTAAAGGTGCAGGTCAGTATACCCGGTAAAAGTATATCTCATTGGGGGCTTTATTGGAGCACTCTGCAGGATCAAGAGCATTGGAAGACCTGCTCAAAGTTTCCAAGAGCATTGCTGGTGCAATTGCTCAATGCAGAATTCACACATATGCAGTGTGAATTGTATACCCTTCAGAAAGAGAGGTGAAGTTTAGTTTAATGTTGCTTATTGTTGAAAGCTTTGTCCTTTTGAAGCAAAGAGCCAATTTGAAGTTGGAGAAGAGGCTGCCTCATCTGAATATATTTCCACATAGAGATGCAAGGTCAACAGGCAGCTGAGCTGATTGCCAAGTACTCTCACTCTCCATGAAATGAAGTGGTGAAATTTGTCAAGTCTGCGTCACAGCGCAATCCTGTGTAACCTTGCACCGGTGTAGCAGCAGATGCACCAGTGTAAGTGCAATTACACTGGCATAAGTGCACTTACACCGGTGCAAGATTACACAGGATTGCGCTGCCAGTCAATTAAGCTAATAGCAGTTATGGCTTTATAATTAGTATTTGGAGTGCGGTGGGATGGTCAAAAATACTCCCCTTCCTGCACGATACATGGTTGTTTCACAAGAAAGGAAGCACTGCAAGGTTGGCTGAATACTCCTCTAAAGTGCTGGAGATATTCTGCAATGTTTTGTCGTAGGTACTTGTACTAAGTAGGACTTATCAGTGAACTCAGCAGGACTTGCTTCCAGACAATGCATAGATTTAGATGATCATAGATTTAGATGATAACAGTTTTAACTTATGGAATGCCATAGGTGGTTCAAGAATATCCGTTATTTCCTAAGGAGTGTGTGGGGAAGTAAGGCAGCATTTTGCACTATTCCATGTTCAGCTGGTATCAACAATGAATTTTAAATTTTATTCCCACCAGTGACATATTGGACAACATGCCGTGTGCATGTGCGTTTCCATTTCTGTGCATAATCTTGCACTTCCAGTTCCGTGCATGCAAGCCCCCTTATGCAAGTGGAAGGATAACTTAGGATACAACCTTATTTTATCTTTTTAAAAATGTTTTGTTACTAGCAGAAATGTCAGCACCATCTATGAAGGAAAGGAAGGCTTGCTGGGGAGCCCGAGATAATTACTGGAAGTGCTTAGATGAAAATATGGACGATTCATCCAAGTGTGAAAAATTTAGGTGCTCTTTTGAAAGTGTATGTCCACTACAGTGGGTAAGCAACATTGATTTTTCAATATTCACATATATACACTCATGGGAACTGGGACCAGGTGGAAGGGCACAAATCACACTTGTCACTTTCACTGTGTCAAATGAGATACGGTGACACATATTTGCCAACTACTCGGAGACAAGAATTGCAATACTCTGTATGTAACATTGTAAGGGCTATTAGTGCATCCCAGAATGCAATTTTGTATTTTCCACACAGTAAGGTGTTTGCATGACCAGTGAGATAGAGCTGGGTTTCACTATCCTGTTTACCAGTCAAGGAGGAAGCTAAAAAATGCTAGGTTACATGACTAGTAAAAATATTTCCCATTGAAGTCACAGATCCTCAAGTTACTTGAGACTAACCATTCAAAATAGATCAGCATGGTGACTATGCTTCTTCCTAGTTTTGTTACATTAGGATTTTACCAAGTCAGTTTGGTTTTCTAAAAAAAAGATCTTGTTCAAAACAGGTTAAATACTTTGACAGAAGAAGAGATTACTTAAAGTACAAAGCAAAGCTGGAAGCAGGAGAATTTCGGCCTTCGGAAACAACTGAGAAGTCATAGCTACTCATCAGCTTTCTAAACTACTGTACATCCATCATGGAGACGTTTGCAGAATAAAAGCACTGTGTGCAACAGCCACTTTCTGAATTAAAACACTGGTGTGATGCCCAGAATGTTGATGTGGTACTTCGGTAGCTCCTTATCAGTAAAGGATAGTGACTGACTGTAAATAAAACATTTTCAAAGCTATAGTTTCTATATCTGATATTGATGTGAAGGCACTAGCCCATGTGTTTTTTCAAGTGTGTGGCGAAAGGGGTGGGGTACCTGCTTCCTCCTCTCAAGTCTGCTACCAGAGTATGGACAGGGGCACTACATAAACTCAAATGCCAGATGCCCCAGGTTGTGTTTCTGCAGGGCTTTAGCAAACCACACAAAGTTTTAAGCATGCTGTAAGTAAATGATAATCTCAAACCACCCCTGGAAGATTAAGGCATCTTTACCTAAGGGTGTATGTATGCAATGTACCCTGCTGGGAGGAATAATAAGGTGGTGTTTTCAGTAACATTAACAAACCTGGATAGATTAATTTAAGCAAAAATAAATTTATTTAGTTACTTCCTAACTAAAGTGTATACTAATTATTGTTATAACCACACGTTGATTTAAGGCTGTTTCATTCTTTCACCAAGGCCTCATCTATTTGTTGCACTTGTCATATTTTCCTTTTAACCTGGCAAAGGGATTTCTTTAAAATCTTCTCAAATAGGATCTCTTTTACAGTCTGAAGACATAACAGGTCTTTGTAGAGCTGGTTGGAATTTATATTACAAGGTAGTGCTACTTTCCAGTTTTGTTTATGTTCATAGTCTGTCTCTTCTCCTGTGTCACGAAACTGCCAACCCCTGGAAAATAGTTATTGGGTAGATCAGTGTTCTCCATCGAACAGAAGATGAAATGTCTTATGTTCTTTAAGTGGTAGGTAGAGTCATTGGTACTTGTACAGTATAAGATTTGTTATCTGGTACTTTAATATCCAGAAAGCTTGGTTAACCAGCATCTGTCATAACTGGCAATACAATTTCTCCTTCACTTAACTGTAAAATCCTCAACAGCAACCCAGCATCTTTTCTGGACACTTTTTGGTTCTTGCAGAAGTCCAGTTTGTAAACTTGCTACGGTAAAGTTTGTTCATATCATGCTTCTGCATATAATACTGTTATTGAATATTATCTTACTCATCCTGCGATTATGGCTAGCAATACACCCTCCAGAAGCAAAGGACAGAAAAGAAAACGTGTTGTGTTGACGCTAACCCAGAAATTGGACATAATTAGGCACCTTGAAAGAGGAGAAAAAAGGAACCAATTGATGCATGAATTTGGTGTTGGCTCATCGACAATCTATGATATTAAGGCATAGAAGGCAGATCTGATGAAATTTATGTCAAGTACCGAGACAAGCAAGGCAATTGAGAATCGCTGTACTTTGCGCAAACCAAAATTGGAGCAATTGGACAATGTGCTCTATGAATGGTTTTCCTTAAAACGTTCTGAGGGAGCTCTAATTTCTGGCCCAATGCTGATCAAAAAGGCCAAGGACTTTTATCAGCAGATGGAAATGACTGAGAACTGTGTTTCTTCTGATGGTTGGTTGGCATGCTTTAAGATGCGACATGGTATCAGAAGGCTTAATGTCTCTGGAGGGAAACAGTCTGCTGATCAGGAGGCTGCAGAAAAATATTGTGTATTTTTTAAGAAGTTGATTAGGGAACATGGCATAACCCCAGAGAATATCTACAATGCTGATGAAACAGGACTCTTTTGGCGTTGCTTGCCGACTTCAGCCCTTGCTGGTGGAGGTGAGGTTGGTACATCTGCATTCAAGAGGAACAAGGACTGCGTCACTGTGCTTTCGTGTACAAATGCTGCTGGTACACACAAAATCAAGTTGCTAGTGGTTTCAAAATTCAAGTGGCCAGGAGCATTCAAGGATATTGTCCATCTGCCAGTGGAGTACAAAGTACAGCCTAATGCATGGATGGACAAAAATATTTTTGTACTGGTTCCACCACACATTTGTTCCTGCTGTAAAATACCATCTGAAGGAACTTGGACTACCAGAAGACACAAAGGTTATTCTAGTTTTAGTTAACTGTCATGCTCACCCTTCTGAAGCAGAGCTTGTGTCTGGCAACATTTTCACGGTCTTCCTGCCTGCAAATGTCACTTCACTTATTCAGCCAATGGATCAGGGAATTATTCAAAACCTAAGTCATCTACAGAAGAGATTTTATGAGGAAACTGCTCAACTTTGAAGGAATAGTCCAAGAGTTCCAATCACAGTACAGCGTAAAGGATGCAGTCTTCAATGTGGCATGTGCCTGGTCTGCTATCAAGCCTACAACTTTAAATAAAGCATGGAGAAAATTGTGGACAGAAATATTTGTGGAAGGGTCTTCCGACGAAAAAGAATTTGACAGCTTCAACGTTGAATCAAAAAGGAGAGCACTACAGGAGATACTTGATGTACTTCAAAATGGTGACCCCACAAACCCAATCACCAAACTGAGAGAGAATGAAATTGAAGAGTGGGTAAACATTGATCAAGATCTAGATGTCACAACCCCCCTGAAAGAAACTGAAATAGCAGAAATGGTTGTGCATCCAGAGAGAAGTACTGCAGATGAAATAGAATCAGAGGAAGAACACCCTAGTGCTGAAACCAAAGTCTCTTGGGCTACTGCTGCACAGTGTCTGGAAACTTTGGTGAAGTTTGCCAAGCAGCAGCCATCTTATTCTGCTCAGGAAGTCATGCAGCTGCACATTATCCACAACACTTTCATCAAGAAAAGGCAACTGCAATGTAGGCAGGCAGACATCCGCAAGATGCTTCAAAAAGCTAGTCCAGCACCAACACCATAAGTCATTGATATTGATGACCCGGAGGCAGAAGAGGAGCAGTAACTTCATCACTGTTTACGGTTGATAGAGTTAAAAGGTGCTGTGTAAGTTAGGTCATTTCATATCTTCAACACATTTGCATGCAATGAAAAATTCATGAACCATCGATGCAAGGCACATCTGATTATTAACAAGCAAGCCCCATTCCCCAAGAATGCCAGATAACAAAGCTTCTGCTGTAGAGTATCAACTCTGAGCCAGTTGCAAATATCAGGTAGTTACTAGGCATAAAACAGAAAGGATCAGTGGGTGGCACTTATACTGACTTGCTAGTTCTTAGCCCTCACTATCATGCCATAATACAATAAGGTACGCAAAATATTGTGCTGTAAGTCTGGCAAAGATTTTTGACCCACAGTTCTGAGCACAAGAAAGCAGCCTTTCATAAGTTCACATCTGTTAAAACTGCTGACACAATCCTAGGCTTCTTTACTCAGAAGTAAATTCCATTGTGTTCAGTGGGGCTTAATCCAAGGAAAGTATGGTTAGAATTGCAGCCAAAATGTTTGCATTGTTCAGATTTTATTTTAAACTAGGTTATTTTAAAAAGGGAACGTTGTATCTGAAATTTAAAAGTTTCCAATTTAAATAAAAAATAATTTTAAAAATGATCATTTTTATCCACCTTGTGAACAGTTGTTGCATCAATAAACTCTTATCGAAAGAGCATTTATTATCATTGAACAATCTTAATACAGTCATAGTTTTAAGGCATTATTCTAAAAAAAATGAAGGCATGCAAAATAGAAATTTTTGTGTGTAACATAGTTAGTTCTTGCATTTTTATAGCACCATCGAAGCAGCAGTTCTAGCAAGAATTGTGCATTTATCTTCGTTCTTTTTCCTTGATAATCTGTTGCCTTGTGTATTCCCAAATCAGCAGAGCTCCACTTACATGAACATTAAGCGATCGAATAACTCCTTGCTGAGGAATTTCTACACAAATGTCCAGCTGCTGAATCAGGTTTGCAGGGATTCCCTCGTGTTCATTGCTGATAAGAAAAACACACACATGCATCATGGAGAGGCATCGTTCAGCAGCAAAGCATATGCCACTTTCAGATTTAGTCCCCAGCATATCCAGGTAAAACTATCTCAGGTAACAGGAGCCTGCCTTTGGAGAGCTGCTGACAGTACTGGCCTAAAAAGACTGCTGGTCTGTCTGTATAAGGCAGCTTCATCTATTCATAGCGGCTCACTCTGAAAAAGAATTTGTAGTCTAGTACATTAAGTGCATTCTTGTTGAGTGCCAGGCCACTGCCCAACGTAGTGAAATGTGCTTCTGTTTCTGCCTCCGTAGGAGACTTCCCTAGGAGATTCAGTTGACAATTCAAACCATGTTTGGCATTTCCTTTCATGGAAAGACTGCTGGTATGGAGTAAATTCTGGGTTTTCTGGTTTACATGTGCCTGGGGTTCATGGATGGAGCCTGTCTCTTAGCAACCTCTTGGTTTTAGAAGTGGGTTTTCTCTGTGCCAGGTGCAAGGGAGTGACAACGGGAAACAGGTTATCTTGTTGTCTTGTGCTCCCTGAGGCATCTGGTGGGGCCACTGTGTGATACAGGAAGCTGGACTAGATGGGCTTTTGGCCTGATCCAGCAGGGCTCTTCTTATGTTCTTATGTTAGGTGTTTTCAATTCCAAGTGACACGATTTTTCTAATAATAAACCTATTGTTTATTAACTTCATTAGAGTGCCTATTTAAACCCTGGTCACCCACTGATACACTTAACTGCTCTGTTGTACTATATGCTTCTGATAAACTGGTTTCATTTTATATGAGAAATTGAGGACTATAAGAAAAGTAGGAAGGCCCATTTGTGGTATTATATAAATAAATATTGTGGCATTTTCTTTAACCATCTACTGCTTCTGAGGGTTGCAAGCCTAGGAGCCTGAAAACACCCCAGATTGGCCCTGGGTTTCCAATATTACAATAAATAGTGTCAAACTTAAAGTGCATTAACAGAAGAAACAAAAGTCAACAGAACTCTCTTATTAACCTGCTCCCACAGTGTTGCTAATGTCATAGGAGGAGTGAGAAAAGAAGGGGTAGTCCTGCATTAGATAATATTTTATTGCTTTGGAATTGCTCAAAAAGAATAAAAGGAATCACTATGCTACAGTTAATCTCCCCAGCCCCTTGCACAATTAATATTGTTTTAAAGACAGAAATCGGTTGTAGCAGTGGCTCCTGCTTCATCCCCTGAAAACTATTCAGTACATTGTACAGGGTAACCTGTTGGGGTGTCGTTGTCCGAAATCCACTTCAAGCACCTGAAGAATAAGCTAAACTAGAGGCATGCTTTTGAAAGGGAGATGACCATAAATATCTGGAGGAAGGGAATTGCATATTGAAAGACCACCAAAGCAAAAGTGCAGTGATGGGATCCCCAAACAAGTAATAGCACTCCAAAGCAAAGTTGTCTATATTGCTGTACAACATCGGCCTCCATAGCAAATGAATAAAATGTTCTAAACAGATTTTTTGGGTCAATTTTCAATGATATGGTTCTATCACGTCATTTGTAGATGCTTGATTTTTAATAAATGCAAGATAAATATAGGGTACTTGTGCGCATGTGAACCAAAGAACCAATGGCTGGAGACAAGCTGAGAGATTCTGACAGGGTGGAAGATAATTTGAGGATTTCTAGCGGCAAGCAAGACTAAATTACTGGGAATTTTAATTGGCCTTTGGCTCAAGAAGGGAGGGAAATTTTCAAGTATCCCAGAACCATCAATTGTACTTAGTAGGGTCAGAAACTGTCAAAGTCATGAGAAGATGAAGGTGGTAAGAGATGGTCAGTCATGTTGAAGGTAATTGGGTTGTGCCAGAGAAGGAAAGAGAACACTAGACTGTCAGAGTGATGGTATCCAGGTGGACCGAGTGACACCAGGGCCAGAAGGACAAAGATCTCACAAAGTTCACTGAGGACTGCTGACTGCAATGACACATTCATGTCAAGACCTCCAGCCTCAAAAGATGGAGCTACCCTAGTACTGGCCCTTCTAGGTGTATGCCTGGGTGAATATGCTTGGATAGGGATGAAACTACCAAATAACAGGGATGCATTATTGCAGACTAATGTAACCAATTTTATGTTTCCCCAAAATCAAATAAAATGTTTGTCAGTATGGTTGTCTGCAGACTTTCATTCTCAAGCAGCAGCTAAAACCCTCTCGATAAGATCCCAGGTTTGGGTTGGACTAGAGCTTGATCACCTCTGTGCCAGCCAGGACCAATTTTGAGTAACAATTCCTCTTAGCTTTCACTACCAAAGAGCTATTTGGAAAGCACATTCATGTATGAGATTTATTTTTCTATTTACCCCAGCAACAACAGGCATTTTTCTGGGAAGCAATATTCTGTTAGATCACAACTTTTAGCTGTTTGCTCCACGCCTACTATGGTGTAGCCTTCCATTTTTTTCTGCTCCAAATAATCAACAAGCTGAAATGGCTTCACCTGCACATTAAAGAAAAACAGTAAGGTTAATATGGATTAATTTTCAAAATACAACCCTCTAATATATTACGAAAACAGTGATACCATTCTGAACAACTGGATACTGATTAATCAAAAGGTTAATAATCTATAGATTCATATGTTATTTTTGATAAGACAGATCAAGCCACACTTCTAGTAAAACTGATGTTCAATGGGAACATTAACAAGTATAGTCGGACCTTTTTATCCACGGGTTTTTTTATCCACGAATTTGACTCAAAACAGATGGCAAAGCTGTGGAAGAGGGTGTCCAACCGCACTACATTACCTGTTTTTTCAGCGTTGTCAGGGGTCTGCCAGCCACATTCATCCTGCGTGTGTCCAAAACACTGAAAAATGCAGCCAGGAGTCTCTGGCACCATTTACAGGTTGCTTCCAGTAGTGGCTTTTGTTTTTTCAGTCAGTTTAAACAAACTCAGGAGGAGGGAAGCGGCAAAGATGCTGGAAAAAAGGTAATGTGGCACTGTTCCCGACCCTCTGGATTTCATATAACACTGATTTTCTTATCCACTGTGGTTCCAGGAACAGAACCCCAGCGGAAAAAAGAGGTCCGACTGTCGCATCATGCCAAGGGTCTATCTAGTTCAGTATCCTGTATCCATCAGTAGCTAGTTAGATGACCATAAGACACAAAAGGAATAGCCCTCCTGCATGGTTTGTCCCCACACACAACATACTCCCAGCTACTAGCATTTAGACACATACTGCCTCTGAACAAAAAAAAATGCCAATAGAGCTATGAGAGTTTAATAACCACTGGCAGAACTGTCCTCTGAATTTGACCAACCCTTTTTAAAAACCCATCTAAGCTAGCAGTCATCACACCCGCTGAATAGAACATTGTTGAAGCAATACTTTCAGAATTAAGCTACAATCACTAATGTGATTTTTTAATGAACTGCAAATCCAGTTCAAACATATATATATTTATTTATTTTTCACATTTTTATACCGCCCTTCCTCCAAGGAGCTCAGAGTGGTGTACGTATTTTCTCCCCTCCTTTTTGTCCTCACAACAACCCTGTGAGGTAGCAGAAATAATTAAAATTACCCACCTCAACAAGGGAAAGCCATTGTTCAGCAGAAACACTGAGGTACTGAAACTGCTTGTCATTTATGTAATGAAGGCTGCCAACAATTAGAGCAGACACCCCAAATATTTCACATGTACGACACAAGCCTAGAAATAAACAGAGCACTGTCAACATTAAGTCTATTTCATCAACTGACTAGAATACTTCAATGCTGGTGCAAGGGAAGAAGAGATTCACAGTGGGCACACAAATAAGCAGATGTTAGGCTGTACCCAAACACAACAGCATCCCTCACTATTACCTGTGACACCCCAACCCAGGAGGAACCAGTAGCTACCCCCTTAAGGGGGGTGGCAATGTCATGATGGCACTTCCAGGACTGCGCCACCGCCGAGAAAAAAGGGTTTTCACTTTCCTAGGGGTTGCGCTGGAAGTGGGTCGTGATCGCATCAGGGAGCCATTTTGAGGTGCAGGGAGGACCGCAGAGCCCCCTCTGGAGGCCCGGCGCAACCCCCATGGAAGTGGAAACACACACACCCTTTTTCTCAGCAGCAGCACAATCCCACAAGTGCAGTCCCGTTTCTCCCCCTCCCCCAACTACTTATAGTGGTCCAAACTTTTGGGTAAAGTCTGGGAAACCAGTGCTGTAAGATCCTGAAGTATGCATATCTGACAACACAGTTCTGTAAACATTTCAATATTCTAACAAGCTATAGACCAACTTAGAAAAAGGAAAATGAAAAACACTTCCCTTTTGTGTGCCAACTTAAAAACTTGCATGCAAGTACTGTACCTATTTCCATCTGAAAGTCTTAAAATATTTTCTAGGTTGAATACAAAAAAAACATTTTTTTAATACCACACAACTTAAAAATAAGTATTAGTTGTATGAAGTGGGTAAGAACGTACCTCCCAAATTGGTAGGTTTATCAATGAGTGAAGCCACTACAATCAGTTTAGTGTTTGATTTACCAAGCTTAGTAGCCCGATCCTGCAATACAAGCTCGTCCAAATCAGAAGAATTATCCTTCCAAGGGATAATCTTTTTTTGAACATCTGTCCATTGTTTTTGGTTACCTGGCTCAGCTAAATTCAAACCTGCAAAAGATTGTTTAGTCATTTGAATGCAACAAACGATATCATGAAAATCCAACCAGATTTGGATTTAAAAATTATTAGAGACATATTTACAGTACTTTTCATGCTAATTTGTGATACAAGGGTTCTTAAACATCACAGAATAATTTATTTTAGGGTACCTATATAAAACTACATATAACGCTACTAACAAGTCATTTAACCATGATCAAGGATAAACTGTGTATATCTTACCCATGTCTTGCTGAGACCAGTCACTTGGTTTTAGATCAAGAAGTTCAGTTTGAGAATGGGAACATGGAAACATTGAACTCAGAGGAATGTCTGTGAATGCTGTAAATTTAGAGAGTGAAATCCATTCCTCTTCTGCAATTTCTGAAAGGCGTGGTAGGGTGTAAAATATTGTCTGCAAAGTAAGATTTTAAAAATTCAGCTACCATGAAAAATGCTGAAAGGTAGCATACATGAACCAGCTAAAGAAAGTACCTAAATATCCCATAGGCAGTCCAATCCTGCGTAAGATCCATCACAATGCACAAAGCACACTGCATCGAATCCTAAGCAGGAGCACGTCCATCCCTTTCCCCTGGGGAGAGCCCCAACGGCTCCTATGGGCCTCCTTGGATGTGCACCAGCAAAATGGCTGGCGCAAATCAGGGGAGGCCAGGTAAGGCCGGCCTGGCCCAGGAAGGGGCTTTTGATATCAGCAGAGCGCCCCACTGAAATCCCTGCCCCTCTCCCAGGCCTGGCAGCCCAATCACCCCCTGCCAGCCCACTCTTCCCACACCCTCCTGCTGCCCGATGTAGGACTTACCTGTGTCTGGCAGCATGGCCTCTGGCTGCAGGCGGAGTGAGCGGCGCTGGCACCACTTATGTGGTGCCGCAAACGTGCCTTATGGCACTTTTGCAATACCTTGCCCCTGCCAAACTACAGTTCCGCCAGGGTAAAGTTGCGCTGGATTGCACCATTACTTCAGTAAGAAGTAAGTACTTGCTTAAATATCTCCCACTGAAAACAATGGAACTTATGATGCTTCACTTTGGCTAACTCATGCCCATCCAGTACATTAGACAGCCTCTGATGTTAAAACAGTTTCCTCCACAGATGAAGCAAAAACTTTTGATACAACCCTACACTCTGTACTTACCTCAAGACAGTAATCCTTAAGTGGATGAAAGTTTTCAAAAAAGAAATGTTTTTGGATGCGCTGCCAATTCTTTTTCGCATTCCTGCAAAATAGAAAAATAGAACAAAGATTTTAAACAATCAGTAATTTTTAAAATTAGTAAAAATTCAGGACTACAGAGAATCTTCAATAAGCCTCTATAAATTACTAAATGGGTGATTAAGTCCTATCTATTGCAAATTGTTTCAGTTCACAAATAGTAAAAGCAGAATAATACTTATGAAGAATTACAGTGTCACCCCAGCTGGGGGATTTCTTATTGGCACAGAAACGCTAATGCAGAAAGAGCACCATATGGTTTCTGTATAGGGACTGATCAACATCAGTCTAAAGGCTCGACTAAGTCCAGGAGGGTGCCGGCATGGCTAACAAGCACAGTTAAAGAGGCTATAATTTATAGCCTATAAAAGGCAAGGAAGCTTCCTTCCGTAAATGGAAGTCTTGCCCTAATGAGGAAAATAAGAAGGAGCACAAACTGTGGCAAAAGAAATGTAAAAAGATGATACGGGAGATCAAGAAAGACTTTGAGGAACAACATTAAAGGGAATAATAAAAGCTTCTTCAAATATGTTAGAAGCAGGAAACCTTCCAGGGAAACAGTTGGTCTGCTGGAAGGTGAGGGAAAGGGTTGATAAAAGGGGACTTGGAGACTACAGAGAAATTAAACAAGTTCTTTGCATCTGTCTTCACGGCAGAAGACCTCGGGCAAATACCGCTGCCTGAATGGCCTCTCCTGACTAAAGAATTGTCAAATAGAGGTTAAAAGAGAAGACATTTAAGACTTAATTGACAAATTTAAGATCAATAAATCACCGGGCCCAGATGGCATCCACCCAAGAGTTCTGAAGGAACTCAAGAATGAAGTTGCTGACCTCTTGACCAAAATATGCAATTGTCCCTTAAAATGGCCACTGTGCCAGAGGATTAGAGGATAGCTAATGCCACGCCAATTATTAAAAAAGGAAGGAGAGGGGACCCAGGAAACTACAAGCCGGTCAGCCTAACATCTGTTCCAGGTAAGATGGTGGAAATCAAGGATAAAATCTTAAGACACACAGAAGAACAGGCTTTGCTGAGGGAGAATCAGCATGGCTTCTGCAAAGGGAAGTCTTACTTCACAAACCTTTTAAAATTCTTTGAAAAGGTCAAATTAGGTAGGAAAATGGATTGTATTACCATTAAATCACAGCAACACTTTATGCTTCATAGAGTGGTGTTCTTTTATCCAAAATGTTCTGTACAGTAGAATTTGTATAAGATTCTCTTGCCTCAAATATACAGAAGTATTACTATGCCTTGGAAAGGTAATATTAGATTACATTGCCGAATACTGGTTTGATAGATTTCTGAATAGGGATTCTCCTGGCTACAGTTGCCTAGTCGAATAGTTTAAACCAGAGGATCCCAACCTGTGGTCTGGAACTCCTTGCCACAGGATGTGGTGATGGCACCTGGCCTAGATGCCTTTAAAAGGGGTTTGGACAGATTCATGGAGGAAAAGACCATCACAGGTTACAAGCCATAAGCAACCTCCTGGTTTTAGAAGTGGGTTTTCTCTGTGTCAGGTGCAAGGGAGTGTCAACGGGAAACAGGTTATCTTGTTGTCTTGTGCTCCCTGAGGCATCTGGTGGGGCCACTGTGTGATACAGGAAGCTGGACTAGATGGGCCTTTGGCCTGATCCAGCAGGGCTCTTCTTATGTTCTTACATTAATAACTTAGGTACTTACATGTATAGCCTGCCTCATTTGAAGGAATTGGGGTATCATGTACTATAGTTAAGGGATTAAACTCTCTCCCCAAATAGTACAATTCTGAACATAGTTACAGTAAATAAGGTCCTCTGAACTTGCGGAACTTACTTTCAAGTGATCATGCTTAGGATCATGTTGTAATTTCTGTTCAATATACAGCACCAAACAAAACCCTACCTAAATACTTTTATTACTTGCCATATCTGGTTCACCACTCAACACTCCTTCAGACCTGAAGTTATTAACCCAACACTTTCAAACTAAACTAACCTCACTGTCTCCCAGGGAGGAAGAAACTACTCTACCATCTCTCTCTTTTAGTCCAAAACCCTAGCCCAGCATACTTCCATACCATTTACTTATAACAAGGAAGGGAAAGAACACTCTTCAAGTGAAGTGCAGGTCATTCATTAAAATACAAGAGACACTTGGTTTAACGTTCTTTCTTGTGTTCTTTTTAAATTATTATTAAAAAAGATCTTCAGACAGTTTGTGTAATTTCAGACTATCCAGCTTTCCAGTGCTGATGCATCCATGCCAATGGGGCGTGAGCTGCATCCAGCACCGGGGGGGGGGGGGGGGGTCACGGAGGCCTCCTCAAGGTAAGAGAACATTTGTTCAATTAGCTCAGGGCTGCATTGCAGCTGCATTGGTGTTGGAAAGATGGATAGGATTGGGGCCTTCATGCTAAGTGTTGCTGCTAAATAACATGGTCAGCTGAGCCATCACGACTATAGGAATAACAAAGTGCTCCTTGAAAAGATTAGACTCATCCACAAACGGTCTAAAAGTGCCTTTGAATTTTAAGAGGATCATCAGATCTATGACAATCAAAAAGAAAAAAAGGAAGAGAAGTATTTTAAATAAATATGAACTAACCCTGTTCCATGCATGTTTTCTGCTTGATCAAGACTACATTCAATAACAGGAGTTAAAGTCTCAAAATCATCCACATGTAATGCTTTGCATAGTGCCCATATCTTCTTAAGAGCAATTAAAGCATACAGTCGAACACTGAAATTGTGATGGAAGCACCACTGCAGGACAACAACAAGTGCTTTCTTCAAAGCTGAAGTCTAGAATGAAAAGCATTGATTATTTGAGAATTCTGAATTGGTACATAGCAATGTAAGAAATTGCATAAATACAATTCATCTGATTCCTGAATATTAAATATTTTAGACTTGGCACTGAATAAGTTGGAAGGTCAATCATTACCAAAATTGTATCAAGAAGTCTTATATCCAGACATCAGAATTACACTTCAGCTTACTTAGCTCACATGTTAATACAGTATATACCGGTACATTACAATATTTATATACTACCTTTCTTGGTCATTGGATTTCTCCTCCAACTTTAATCCAAGGCGGTTTACATGGGCAGGCTTTCCCAAACCCCCTCACAGGGATTTTTACAATTATAAATGTCCAATCTTTCATGAACAACTTCATTCCAGATGGTTTTCTTCACAGTCTGGCCTCACTGGCCTTCACCTCCCATGCTCCGCTGACGGCACTGTGCCTCCCATGCAGCGTGCAGCTGGCAGCTTTTATCTCTCATCACAGCTTTTTTGTCAGCAGCGTCTTGAACTGCCATTCACAGGTCTTCAGGCTTATGAGGCGGCAACTCTACCAACTGAGCCAGACCTCCTGCCTCCTCCTCAACTGAGCCAGACCTCCTCCTTAACAAACTCTATTTCTCTACTATTGTCTGAATATTTACAGCACTGCAATGTTACAAACGGAAGTATAATTTGGAAATACAGTTGGCCCTTTGCAGCGGATAAAAAACCCCCCGCCTTAAATGAAATCCGCTGCAGGGGAGGCGAGGCAGGGGTCGGGCAGCACACCAGTCCACCGCCCACTCCTGGACACCCACACAGCTTTCAAGTACTTGAAATGGCAGTAAAGAGTTTTTTAAAACCCGATCCACAACGACTTCCGGTCACGACACGAAATTGGAAGTCGCTGTGAATCGGGTTTTTTTTTTTACCCTTTACAGCTGTTTCAAAGTACTTGGAAGCCAGCGTGGGAGTCCAGGAGCAGGCAGTGGGTCGACACAGTGCTAAAATAAGGTACTGAGACGTCGCACCCAGCCCCCAGTCAGCCCTTTATTCCCAGGGTAGCCATCCGCGTTGAGAAGTCCACGGATAGCTATTGTGCGAGGGGGGGAGAAAGGTATACTGTACCTATACTGTCTCAGTGAAGAAGACTGCTCAAGAATATTTTATTTTATGGAAATAAGATGCTTTAAAAAAATAAAACCCTATCCTCTCTATTTCAACAATAAGCACTTACTTTCTCAGATATATTCTGGAGAATTATGTCAAAATGTGACAGCACTGCTAAAAATGTGCAAATACTGGTTTTAAGCTGGTCTTCACCCTGAAAAATAAGCCATATATCACTACCAAAATTTTACAATGCATGTAATTCTTTGACTACATCTTTTATACCAGACTTGGACAGCAACAGTCATTCATGTCTTCATAATATAGTGGCTTAACTAATATAAACTCTATGTGGATCTTACCTTGAAAACTATTACAGACTACAGTTAGAGGCAGGTTACTGCCAGAGAGGGATGAGCCTCAGAGTACATATACAGTGTTTTAGGATCTTGCAATGATTAACTGCGCAATCCTGTGTAAGTTTGGAGCAACGGAGCGTGTGCTCCGCTGCTCTAAACCATCGCAAACGTGCCATAAAGCACGTTTGCAACAACTCATGAGTAAGGGCTGCTAGCATGGAGGCAATAGTGTCCTAAAAGCTGTGCAGCACACAAATAAGTTTACAATCTGCATTAGTACATATGAGTAGTAGAAGGAAAGGTCCAAAATAGGGAAGTGAGTGTTAAACAAAAACCGACAGTAAGGTGAGGTCTTACAATAAGGTGAGGTGAGGCTAGGGGAGTTCAGAAAAGGCATCGTTAAAGGGGAGGTGCTCTTAAAGTAGAGGGAAGTGCAGCAGAGAGGTGATTTCAGGCAACTTGAGAGCACGACAAAATGCAGAGATGGGAACCAAGAGCAGGGACGTGTGGTGTGGGGGCAGCAGGCAAGGCAGAACTGCCCCATCATAGTCCACGCAAAAAAAGCTGCAGCCTAACCCTGAGATTGCGCGTGCGCACCACCCACTTACTTGGGTGCAAGCGGGTGGCGTGCACACATGCAATCTCAAGGTTAGGCTGCGGCTTTTTTCTGAGGACTACAACAATGTGGTTCTGACTCACCTGCCGTCCCCGCATCGCACGTCCCTGACCAAGAGATAGCAAGGTTTAAGAACTTAGCACAAGAACAATAAAAAGTCATACTGAGAATGACAGGAAACCAGCACAGAAACTTGGGTAAAGGAAACGGAATTCTTACCTTAGAGAATCTCCTATTCTGGGATGAGGAAGAGGGCATTCCGGACCTGTGGGTTAGTCCCTCCCACTTGGAAGGCAAGGTCAGCTTTAGCTGAAGTCGTCTCCTCCCTGTGGGAGGGGCTTCCCAGACCCCAGTCCAGACAGAAGAGCTGAGAAGACACACCTCCAAAAGAACCCCCCTGCCGAAGGCGGGCAGGAAATGGTCAACAGCAGGAAAAAAACACCCTGGCGAAAACTGTACAGTAAATACATCAGGAACAGTAAGATGTAAACAAAAAACACAGAAGAAAACCCCCGCAGGAGCTGAGTAACAAGGATACCAAGGCACCTGTAAGTCTGCACGCAACCTCAGGAGAAGGAAAAGACCCCGAAGGTGAGCAGACAACTCCAAAAGAATAGGCTCTCGATAGTCAACTGCTGACCTCGAATCCCACGCTGTGAAGAGGTGGGGCGGAATGCCCTCTTCTTCATCCCAGAATAGGAGATTCTCTAAGGTATGAATTCCGTTTCTCTGGATTGAGGAAGAGGGCATTCCGGACCTGTGAGATGTACCAGAGCCACTTATTACCAGGGAGGGCAGCGAGGGATTCCATATTATTGAGGCAAAACCCTCTGAAGAACCCTTCTACCAAGCCTCCGAGGACGCCATACTATCCACCCTATAATGTCGGAAGAAAGTGTGGGTCGAGGACCACGTGGCCGCCTTACAAATATCCTCAAGAGACACAAAACCCTCGTAAGCCGCCGAGGTAGCTGCCCCGCAGACAGAGTGAGCTGTGACCACCAGAGGGGCCTGAAGACCTAGAGTCCCATAGGCCAACACTATAGCTGCCTTCAGCCAGGACGATAGGGAAAACGAGGATGCTCGAAGTCCCACCCGAGGTCCCTTGAAATAAACAAAAAGGGACGACGTCTTTCTAAGAGTCTTAGTACGGTCGATGTAAAAACGTAAGGCTCTCCGCACATCCAGCATGTGCCAAGCCTTCTCTCTAGGATGCTTAGGATTAGGGCAGAAAGATGGAAGGTTTAACTCCTGGGCCCGGTGGAAAACAGAGTTAATTTTTGGAATAAACTGGGGGTCCGTATGAAGGACGACCCTGTCTTTGTGAAAAACACAAAGATTTGGGTCGGTAGACAAAGCACCCAATTCGGACACCCTTCGAGCACTAGTGATCGCCACTAAAAACAGCGTCTTATATGTGAGGTCCTGCAAAGACACTGTGGCCATTGGTTCGAAAGGAGGCTTAGGCAATGCCGAAAGAACGGTTGTCAAATCCCAGGTGGGACACCTGCGTATGGGCGGTGGATTAATCAACGACACTCCCCTAATGAAGCGTCTAATATGGGGATGCGAAGAAATATTGACGCGTCCGTGCGTACCAAGAATACCCTGCAAAGCTGCCATTTGCTTTCGCAGAGTATTAGTGCTGAGCCCCAGGTCAAGACCATCCTGAAGAAACTCCAAAATGTGCTTGATCCTGGGCTCAGTCGGAGGAATATCCTTCCTCCTGCACCAAGTCATAAACTTATTCCAGGTGACACAGTACGCCCGCTTGGTGGAAGACTTCCGAGATGCTAACAAAGTCTCCACTACCCTAGAGGAGTACCTCCGCCTCCTCAGGGCCAACTGCTCAACTTCCAGGCCGTGAGCTTGAAAAGAGACGGCCGAGGATGAAGAAGCGGGCCCTGTCGGAGGAAATCGTCCCTGAGGGGAAGGGGCCAAGGCTCTGCAATCGACAGGTTGACTAGATCTGGAAACCACGGTCTCCGCGGCCACGAGGGCGCGATCAAAATCACCGTGGACTGGAAGGAGCGAATCTTGCGAAGGACCAGGGGCAACAGAGGAAGAGGTGGAAACGCATAAAGGAGGCCCTGCGGCCATCGGCACTGTAACACGTCCACCCCTTCTGACCCCTCCTCAAGCTGCCTTGCGTAAAATCTTGGCAGCTGCTTGTTTACTTTTGATGCAAACAGGACTATGTCTGGTCGCCCGAAGCGGTGGGTCACCTGCTGAAAAACCTGAGGATGTAGTTGCCACTCCTCCTCTCTGATGGTCTGTCGGCTGAGCCAGTCCGCAGTCATATTCTGTACACCCGCCAGATGCTCGGCGCGGAGTGAGGCGAGGTTCTTTTCCGCCCACGCGAACAGTAGCATGGCTTCTTTGTGTAGGCCCGATGAACGTGTCCCGCCTTGGCGGTTCACATATGCCTTCGCAGACGTATTGTCGGTGTGAACGAGTACATGCGCTGCCAGCACCTGTTGGCGAAAGAATACTAAAGCCAGACGGATTGCCCTGAGTTCGAGCCTGTTCATGCTGAACTGTAACTCCTCCTGGGACCAAGTCCCCTGGGCAAACCGTCCCCAAAGGCGAGCCCCCCAGCCCCACAGGCTTGCATCTGTCGTAAGGATCTCGCGTTGAGGATGAAGTAGCGACATCCCTCGGCTTGGGCATTCCTCCGCCACCCACCAGGAAAGAGACTCCCTCAGTGACCTGGGGATAGGGATCAGTACATGACACTGGCTCTCTATTTGCGGTAAATAAGGGATCAGAAAACGCTGGAGCGGGCGCATATGTAATCTCGCCCAGGGAATCACATCCTGGCAGGATACTAACACCCCCAGAAGGGAGGCCAGGAACATGAGATCCAACGCTTCTGCCACCAGCGTTTGATGGATCATAGCTTGGAGTGAGGCCTGTCTGTCTCTGGACAGTGAGATAGAAAATGAAGTAGTGTTGATAAGCAAACCCAGATGTTCTACACATTGTGAAGGGGTTAAAGAACTCTTTGTCCAATTTACTACAAACCCCAGATACTGCAACAGATCCGTCGTAGTACAGAGATCCACCTGAGCCTGGGAGTACGAGGCCGACTTGACTAGAAGGTCGTCTAGGTATGGATAGACATAGATCCCCCTCTGACGCAAATAGGAGACCGGGGCGATTAGGAGCTTTGTAAAAACTCGACGTGCTGAGGTGACCCCAAAAGGCAAAGCTCTGAACTGCAGGTGTCTCCCCCCCATAACAGAAACGCTGGTAAGCCCTGTGACGAGGCAGGATGGGGACATGGAGGTACGCCTCCGTGAGGTCTATGGATGTCAAATAGTCACCTTGTTCCAGGGCTGCCACTATTGTCCTCCATGTCTCCATCCTGAATTTGCGTTTGCGTAGGAACTTGTTTAAAGGTCTTAGATTCAGTATAGGGCGCATGTCCCCGTTTTTCTTTGGGACAAGAAAAAACAGAGTTTACTTACCGGAGAACTCCTGTTCCTGGTAGAAGATGGGTGCATTCCTAACTGAATGGGAATGCCCTCGCGCCAGTTCGAGGTAGGGTCGACCGTTGCAAACGTTTTTTCCTCCGCGAGAGGCTGCCCGTTCCCCAGTTCAGATACCACAGCTGGAAAACCCGCCTCTTTTCTCTCTAAAGGTGTTATCCTTGCAGAACCTCAGGTCTTTCTCACCTTACTTTTTTTTTTTTTTTTGTAAAGACATGTTAGTAAAGACATCCCTCACTATCCACCTGCAATCCCCCTTTATCTCTGTTTTGAAAAGCAGGACGCTGAGCGATATGAGTGGTGGGTGGAATGCACCCATCTTCTACCAGGAACAGGAGTTCTCCGGTAAGTAAACTCTGTTTTTCCCTGGTAGAAGAGGGGTGCATTCCTAACTGAATGGGATGTATCACAGCAGTACACCTTAGCCACAGGGTGGGATCGCGCTGCGTCCGCACCTAAGTGTGACCCAGCACCTGCTGCAATACTCTTCTGCCAAATCGAGCCTCAGCCGACGATGCCAAGTCTACTTTATAATGCTTTATGAAAGAATGGGTAGATGACCAAGTGGCAGCCCTGCAGATATCTGGCAATGAAACTACCCCATCAAATGCAGCTGTTGCTGCCGCTCCTCTGGTTGAATGTGCCTGAATCCCGTGAGGAGCTTCCTGTCCCCTCGCTTTATATGCCATTACTATGCATTCCTTCAGCCATTTTGAGAGTGTCTGTTTTGCCACCTTCTGCCCCTTTTTTCTGCCCTGTATGGCAACAAAAAGTGCCTCAGTCTTGCGTATCTCTTTTGTTCTTTCCATATAAAAACGCAAAGCTCTCCTCACATCCAGCATATGCCATTCTTTCTCCCTAGCATGCTTTGGATTAGGGCAAAAATTTGGTAACACTAATTCCTGCTGCCTGTGGAATAGCGTGTTAACCTTTGGAATAAAGGCTGGATCTGTCCTCAGAACCACTTTATCTCTGTGAAAAATACATAGGTTTGGATTGATGGATAACGCGCCTAGCTCAGAGACTCGCCTAGCCGATGTAATTGCTATCAGGAAAATGGTCTTAACCGACAGTACCTTAAGAGGAATTGTGGCCATTGGCTCAAAAGGCTCCTTTACCAATGCCTGTAATACAGTGTTTAGATCCCATGTTGGAAATCTATGTATTGGAGGTGGCCTCAGATAATTTACACCCCTCAGGAATCTTTTAATATGAGGATGCGTAGAGTATTGTCTCTGTCCATCTGCTCCTAGAACGCCCTGAATAGCCGCAACCTGCCTTCTTAACGTACTGCCACTAAGACCCTTATCTAAGCCCTCCTGCAAAAACATAAGGATATCTACCATCCCTGGATTTCGTGCCTGCACCTGCTTGCCAGCACACCACTGTGCAAACACTCTCCAAGCCGCTGCATACATCCTTCTAGTTGACTCCTTACGAGAAGCCAGAATCGTATTTACCACCGAATCTGAGTAACCTAACGATCTAAGGGCTCGCTCCTCAATTTCCAAGCTTTCAGATGCAGGGTTTGAGGTGTTGGGTGCAGAATTGGGCCTTGTCGTAGCATATCCACCCTGTATGGTAGTTTCCAGGGCACCTGTACTGACATTCTCACTAGATCGGGGTACCACGGTCTCCTTGGCCAATCCGGAGTTATCAGAATGACTACTGCCCCCAGCTTTCTGATTCTGTTTACCACCTTCTGAATGAGTGGAACAGGAGGGAAGGCATACAGAAGTCCCCGTGGCCACGGTGTGTGAAAAGCATCCATGCTCTCCGCACCTTCCTCCACTCCCCGTGATATAAATCTTTTTGTTTGTGCATTTAGCTTGCTCGCAAACAGATCTATTACAGGTTTTCCGAACCTGCGTGTCACCTGTGCAAAAATGTCTGGGTGCAATTGCCATTCCGATTCCTTTACTCTGCGTCGACTGAGATAATCCGCCTCGTCGTTTAGATTTCCTGCCACATACTCTGCTTTTATGGACTGCAAATTGATCTCCGCCCATCTGAAAAGAAGATCTGATTCCATTACCAATGATTTTGACCTTGTGCCTCCCTGTCTGTTTATGTATGCTTTTGTGGTCATATTGTCTGTTCTGATCAGCACATGTCTCCCCTGTACTGTCCTGTTGAAGTTGAGTAAGGCTAACCTCACTGCCCTTAGCTCCAGCACATTTATGTGCTCTCTTGACTCCTGAGGCGTCCACTCTCCCTGAGTGAACGCTCCCTCTGTATGTGCTCCCCATCCTATCAGGCTGGCATCCGTTGTCACCACCACCCTGGTAGGCACAGCTAGGTGCACGCCGCAATTCAACCGATCTGGAGCTAACCACCATCTCATCTCTGGCCCTAGGTATCTTGGTACTTTGATCACCTTGTGTATCCGTCTTTCTACCAACTTCAGATATGGTTTTAAGGCCCTCTGAAACAGCCTCGTGTGATACCTGGCCCAACTTACTAAATCCTGGCAAGACACTAGCATGCCTATGATTTTTGCCATGGTCATCACGTCCATCTTGTCTGATCCTGCAAATAATGTTAACATTTCCACTAATTTTTGCCTTCTTGTCTGTGATAGAGTCACTTTGTAACCTACTGAATCTATCCACATACCTAAATGCTCGATTGTCTGATCCGGGGTCAACATGCTCTTTTCCTTGTTGATGACAAACCCGTGTTTTTCTAAGCATCGAATTGTCTCCTGGGTGTGATTCACTGCCTGCTCTCTGGACGACGCCCTTATCAATATGTCGTCCAAGTACGGGTAAGCACACACACCCCTTGTCCTTAACAACGCTATTATTGTTATTATTACTTTCGAAAACGTTCTCGGAGCTGAAACCAATCCGAAGGGAAGAGCGACATATTCGAAGTGCGCTCGATTGTAAGAAAACCTTAGGTATTTTCTGTGCCCTTTCCTTATGGGTATGTGGAGATACGCCTCTGATAAGTCTAGAGATGTCATAAAATCTCCTTCCTGGATTGTCTGCAAAATGGACCTTGCTGTCTCCATTTTGAATTTTTTCTTTACCACCAGAAGGTTTAACCACTTTAGGTTCAGCACAGCTCTGTACGCTCCTGATTTTTTCTTTACTAGAAAGAGCACAGAATACACCCCTTGGCCTCTCTGCGAGTCTGATACCCTCTCTATAGCTCCTATTTCTAAAAGGTGATCTATCGCTTGCAACATTGCCTGGTGTTTCTCTTTCGCCTTGTAACGTGGTACTCCCACAAAACGGTCTCTCGGTTTTTTGGCGAACTCTATTGCATATCCTAAAGATACCGTCTCCTTCACCCACGCATCTATGGTCATCTCCTTCCAGAGATGCGCGAAGTGAAGGAGACGGGCCCCGATCGGGGGTCCGGATGGAGCTATTATGGAGTCATGCTGATCTGGGCTTAGTATTGGCTTTTCCTTGTGCGTTATTTGTTGGTCCTCCAAAATTTTTACCCTTAAAGGAGCCCTTGAATTTTGACCACTTTGGCTTGTATCCAGATTGTTCCCTTGGTCTGTATTTACTCTTAAAACCTCGAAAGGAATGCTGGTACCCTCCTTTCGATCCTTCCTTTGTCAATGTAGGCAAAACCTTCCTTTTATCCTTGTTTTCCACTAACACTGGGTCAAGGATCTCTCCAAACAGTTTCACACCTGCAAAAGGAGCTCCGACTAGTCGTGCCTGAGATCCAGCATCCACCTGCCAGGACCGTAACCAAATGTTTCTCCTGGCGATTACGCTGTGCACCATTGATCTCGAAGCAAATTGCAATGAGTCCAATGATGCGTCAGCCGAAAAGGCTGCTGCCAATGAAATTTTCTTTAATGTGTTTTTTACCTCCCTAGGTAGACTAACCTTGGACAACTGATCCAACCAATACACAATTGCCCTTGACATTAAAGAATTTGCGGCCGCCGCTCTTAGTGAGTATGATGCAGCCTCAAAACTGCGCTTTAGAGCTGCCTCTACTCTTCGATCGCAAGCATCCCTGGGACCGGTCTCCCCCTCAGAGGGCACTACTGCTTGTGTGGCCAACGCAGCGACCGGAGAATCCACGACCGGGACTTTAAGTGTATCTAACATTTCCTGTGGCAGAGAATACAACCTGCTCACTGTCTTTGGTGTTCGTCTGCTCAGGAAAGGAGACGCCCACTCAGCCATCATTATCCTCCTAAATGGCTCTGGAAAAGGAATTTCGTCGGGTTTACTAGGACCCTGTGGAAAAAGCAACTTCACAGACTGTAAATTAGTATCAGCATCCTGTTTTTCCTTTTCTCTAACCGAATCCAAATTTAAATCTCTAACAACCTTAGCCAAAAGTCTTGTAAAGAGCTCAGATGGAAACAATCTGTTCATTTTACTCTGCGTTACTCCCTGCTCTTCCCCTGAAAGTTCTCCTGAAAGCTCTCCCTCTTCCTTTGAAGAAGGATCCTCTGAAGAGGAAAACTCCCCTGCTGTTCTTTTTTTATGTCTAGGTTTAATTTTCCCCAGGTTACCAGATCTGTCAATTGGGTTGTTAGTCTTAAATTTTTTGGGAGGTAAGGAAGCTTGAACAGGAGAAGAAAATCCCCTGAATGAGGATTGCGAAGAGGAAGATGGTGGGGAAGGTGAGTGGGAGGGGCTTCTACCTCTCGATCGCTTTGATCTCTGAGATCTAGATAACTGCCGCCCTCTTTCTTGACCAGACACAGGGACCTCATTTTGTTGTAAAGTCTCTGTTGCCATCACCTCTCTTACGGCTGATTTAATCCAGCCCATCATCTGCTCTTGTGCCACCGCATTTAAAATGAACTGCGACTCTCTGGAGGTTCCCTCCCCTCCATCCGAATCTGAGGCACCTTTTCCTTCTACCAAAGACATATTGCCTGCTCTTACTGCTTTACTATGCAAATGCGACTCTGTATCTATGCAAATGCGACTTAGTATCAGCTAATCTCCTCGAAGAAGCGCTTAATGGCTCTTCGGGAGATCTGTGGAGTCTTGGCTGTTCCTTGCTATTGTTCTCACTCTAACAGCCACCCCGCTTCAGAGGAGTATCACCGGTCCTTCCTAAGCCTTCCGCTGCCGCTGCGAGAGGGCGCGGGTAGGCGCAGCAGCGAGTCACTGACAAACTCTTGAGAAGAAACAGTAATCACGTGCCCAGATCAGCGTGTTACTGCCGTCTGCTGCTAATACGGGCGCTGCCGGCTAAAAACGAAAGCAGATCGCTCTGACTTCTCCCTCAAACACGGTCGCCCAGAAGTCTAGCCAGTCTCCCTCCCCCTCCAATCACCAGAACACTTCAACTAATCTCAACCTCTAGCTAAAGGAGGAGGGAGGACGAAATGAAGAGAAAATTGAAGGAAAATACTGCGTCTGGGCTCGTAGCCCCAACGGTCACGTCCTATCTCTTGCTAAGGTAGGGCCGAACTGGGGAACGGGCAGCCTCTCGCGGAGGAAAAAACGTTTTCAACGGTCGACCCTACCTCGAACTGGCGCGAGGGCATTCCCATTCAGTTAGGAATGCACCCCTCTTCTACCAGGGAACAGAACAGAATAAACACCCTGTCTCTGTTGTGCTGAGGGGACAGACTCCACCGCTCCTATCTCCACAAGATGTTGAATTGCCCGTAGCACACTTAGATGCTTGTCCGGGTCCTTGAAAGTCGCCACCCTCAAAAATCTGCACCTTGGTTTGTGAGTGAACTCCAGAGCATACCCCTTGGAGACCATCTCCTGAATCCACGCATTGCTGGACACCTCCTTCCAGCGATGCGCGAAGAGCAAGAGACGGCCGCCAACAGCGGCGGAGGATGTAACGGGACAGGAGTCATGCGGTTCGTTGATCTTTATGTCCCTTGGAATGAGTGTTGGAGGAGGAGGGTCCCTGCGACTTGGTTCTAGGGAACACTCTCGATTTATTCCACCTATTACGTGGTCTGTGGGAGTCCCTGGTACGCTGTTCTGACCTGGGGGGACGAAAAAAGTGTGGCTTGGGTTTCGGTTGCTCCTTGGCAGCTGAAGGTAACACCTTCCGTTTATCTTTGTTTTCTAGCAAGATGGTTTCCAGAGCAGAACCGAAAAGCTTAGACCCCTGGAAGGGGACCCCCACCAATCTAACCTGGGACCCCGGGTCCACCGACCACTGCCGCAACCAAATATTGCGGTGAGCCACCACATTCGCTGCCATGGCCCTAGCATCCATCTGCAACGCGTCAAAAGACACGTCAGCTGAGAACACAGAAGCCAAAGCAATCTTCTTTAATGTGTTCTTGACCCCTTTGGGAAGAGTCTGATCAGAAGCCAACTCCTCCGCCCAGAGATAAGAAGCTCGTGCGAAAATGGAATTCACCGCGGAGGCACGCACCGCCACAGAGGAGGCATCAAAATTCTTTTTTAAAGCTGCCTCCACCCTTTTGTCACACGGATCACGAGGGCCCCCCTCGCCCTCCGAGGGAATGACCGCTGATGTGGCCAGTGCCGCTACGGGAGCATCCACCGTGGGGCACTTCAATGAGGTCATGACAGGGTCAGCGAAAGAATAGAGTTTATTAACTAAACGAGCAGGGTGTCTGGCCCCCGTGGGCGTACCCCACTCTGCATCCAAAACCCTCTGGAAGGAGTCAGGAAGAGGTACCAAATCCAGCTTGGCCGGACCCTGAGGAAAAAGAACCCTGGACACAGCAATAGGCTGATCAGGGGTCACCTCAGTACCAGAAACTGGAGCCAGATTCAACGCCTGAACTACTTTGGTGAGCATTCTGGAAAAAAATTCATGTGGAAATAAACGATCAATTTTGGATTCTTGCACAAAAGAATCCTCTCCAGAAAGCTCCCCCTCTTCTCTGCTCGAACCAGATGAGTAATCAGAAGAGGGAGAAGAAGAAAATTCCACATAAACGTGCCTGCGTTTCCTGAGGGCTTTCCCTCCCCTGTGATGTTTGAGAACTTTGCTCTTAACAACTCTATGAGATCGTTTAGGTAGGATCACTTCCTCCGCAGACGAAGCAGAGGAAAGCAGAGACAAGGGGCTGGGGGACCGTCTGCGCTTGCGGCGCGGCAAAGATCTATCAGCCCGCTGAGGTAAAGCAACGGGAGGTTTCAAGGCCCCCCGGAGTGCCTCCTGTACCGCCTTGGTGATCTGTGCCTGAATGGCCGGGTCTAAAGATTCAGCAGAGGCGACCAATGAGCCCTCCCCAGCAGGGTTAGAGACCCCTAACTGCGGCTGTTCGGTAGACTGCCCCGTTTCTGACATGATGATCCCAACAAACCAGTAATCGCTTACCAGCTCAACGAAGAAAGGGAGATCAATATGCCCCCTGCAGCGCGCGCCGCTCGGTTACGCTTCGTCCGAGTGGGGGGGGGGAACTGAGGGCCGCAGCCGCTTAAAGCGAAGGAAGGCTCGTGGCTGTATGCACGAGTGGAGTCGGCCTCTTGGAGGTCCGCTCCACTGCGTCAGCCGAGTGAGGTATCCCGCTGAGCGACGCCGGTGCGGCCACCGCCTCAGCGCCTCTCATCACGGGGTGTTTGTTCTCCTGAGGAGAGTAGTCAGACGGCAGTTGGAAAAGCGCGGGCTGAGGCCTCCTGGTACAGCGAGGTCTCACAGCGTAGCGCTCGTAGCCTCTGCAACACTTTCCACCTCCAGCGAAAACAAGGGAAGGAAAGCAAAACAGAAAAAGGATTGAAGGGGAAGAAAATTAAACAAAAAATTAGGGAGAAGACGAAGGATTCTCATAAGCAGCAGTGGGAGAAGCTAAAGCTACGACCTGTCCACTAAGAAGGCAAGGTCGGACTGGGGTCTGGGAAGCCCCTCCCACAGGGAGGAGACGACTTCAGCTAAAGCCGACCTTGCCTTCCAAGTGGGAGGGACTAACCCACAGGTCCGGAATGCCCTCTTCCTCAATCCAGAGAATTATATATTACTTACTACCACGGGTATTCTAAATGCCAACACACACAAAAATCACATTCTAGCTAAAGAAATCCATGTAAGCAAAAGAATGAATGCAGTTGCATAATTTCAGCACTCAATAAAAACAATGGACTTGAAGGGTTTTACTCACATATAAGTTTGTCTTATATTCGTATTCATATCATTCCCCATTACATGTCTAAATCCTTGGTTACTCACATAACTAAAGCAATCCCAGAATTTTTGAAGAAAATGGGGAAACTTGTGTAGAATCAAGATGATAGTCCACTCTATTAAATACTTTACAGATGCTTGATTATTGCTATATCCAGCCTGAAGAATCCTGTCAATGGTTCTTGTTAAAAAATCCTAAACAACACAACAGGAATCAAATCAATTATATTTTGCAAACCTCTTTCAATATATATCCCACACAGTGTTCCTAGAGTTCACATAAGAGAGTTCTTTCCTAATGATGATTAGAATCATTTGCAATACTGCAACACTATACTTCTGAGATATATATCTAACGTCTATAAGTCACAAATTCTAAATCAGAAAAACTCAGCTGTGAATGCTTAACATGACCCTCAATACCTGCCTTTACTGAACCAAGAATGAAGTTAATCCTAGAATTCCTTCCAGGTGTCCACAAACTGTGACCAGGGCTTAGCAACCAGATACTAATTTTAATAATCACTGTCCCACCTTCTTCCCCCTGGCTGTGCTAACTCAGGAGAGAAGAAAAAGACAACTGCACTAGTAACAGAAATCTGAGAGGAAGCCTCAGCTAAATGAAAGAGAGACCAAGAAATGCGGTGGGGACACAACATGAAACACAAAATCATGGAAGAGGAGGAAAAAAGGGCATGCACGCAACAAGCAACACAAAATAAAGAGGGCAGAGAGACTGGTAGAATCTGGTCCTGTTTGCTTCTCTGTGGCACACAGGGAGACAGCTTATCTAGTAAAGAGGTGTCCTCTTATACTTAGCAGGGGAAGAGCAAGTGTTCCTTTTCACCCCAGCAAGGCTTCTTTTCCAGTGGCTGTTGCTGGTGTCTCTTCTGTATTATTTAGGCTGTGTGCCCTTTGGGGACAGGGAACCATTTACTGATTTATTTTGTTTTGAAAACCGCTTTATGAACTACTTTTTGTTGGAAAGGGTAATAGTAATATTACTATTATTAATAATAATCACCACACCCTAGAGTTGGACACGACTGGACTTAATTGTCAGGGGATACCTTTACCTTTTATAATAATCCAACAGAGAGGTTGGGATTGGTCAAGTGGCTGGCCCTGCAGACTTAGAAAACTAATAAGATACCAGGAAAGGCAGCTGCCATAGCTAAGTTGGCCTTAGACTGTTCCAGCCCCCCACACCATCTCCCAGCCCTTCCTCTTAATGACTAACGACCCTTCGTCTCTTACTGACTAACCTGAATGGGAGAGCAACACAACAGCAGCAGCAGGAGTCACATTTAGTTTTAGAGTTCCCCCAATTCATGTTGTGTCAATACAAGAAAATGCAACTGCTACCAGGCAAGTGTATCTGTGGATTCCTGATTGTCACACACATAACCACTATTTCTACTGTGGCTGGAAATAGACAGTAGTCTTTCTTTCAGAGAGATGAATATGATAGAGCCACCACTGCCCATATTGCACATGTTATTTCTTTCTGTTGCACTAGTGTGTCTGATCAAATAGCTTATCGTAGTGCTTCAAAAACCTGAAACGCCTAATTGACCAGAGACAATAGTGGGACAGAAGGAAAAGAGTGCGTCTCTCGCACACTCTAACACTATGGGGGGAAAAAAGGCTATCCTCTCACTTCAGTTTGAATTGGAGTACACACATAAGGGATGGTCAATTTAAGCTACTTGCCGGGCTGTGTGGAACAAAGGAATCCTAGAGATTCCTGGCTACTAGCAGTTGGAGCAAGAAAGATCAGTTACATCAGAGATAACAAAGGAAAGAACTCAGCCAATAATTCCTTATTTCCTTTGCAAAAAACTGCCCTGTTGAGAGTCTGGAATGGAAACAGGGCTCACCCCTCACCAGAAGAGTTGCTTTAACATTCCCTTCAACAGTAATAAACATTAATTCTAAGTAAAATAGTACCTCATGAAGTTTTGGAAAAAGAACTAGAAGTGTCTGCCACAGTCTGTTTTTAACTCTGTGTTGTAAGGAGTTTACATAATAGCGGATTTTTGACTTGGACATCAATTCGCCCTGCAAAGAATATAAGCGCTGATGGTGAAAACTTTGTTATATAGGATAATTTCAGTTTTGGACAAAAAAATTACACAACACCTTCTACTGTGCCAATATGATGGTGAAATAGTGTGCAAGCTTTCAAACAACCCTTCAACAGATGATGGCCATGTAAGATGTTGGTTTACTGACAGTCCAATCCTATGCATGTCTGCACAGAAGCAACAGCCCAATCCTACCTTAATCCTCCACGTGTTCTGCCAGCAGGACCCAGGCTGGCAGTACCTGGATCCTGCTGGAAGTTGTGTGCTCTGGCACACCAGCCAGCGCAGCACTGGCCAGCATAGTTGTTGGCAGCCGTGCACATGAGCTGGCAGCCAGGCCACCATTCGCTGGTGAAAGGTAAGGTGGTGGTGGGGGAGGGGGAGAAAGGGAAGTTTCTCAGCAGGGAGGGATGCGGAACAAGAGAGGGAGAGGGCAGGTTCAGCGGCACGAGCATGTGACCGAATCCTATCCCTCTCCCTTTCTACTGCCTTTACATATCAAAATAGCTGGTGCAGGACCAAGGAGTCCCATAAGGAATATGGGAGGTTTCCCCAGGGCAAGTGAACAAACATTTCACTTACTCCAAGGAGAGCTCTCCAACTGCCCACCCTAGGGTGCAGCACACACCTCCTGATGTTCCTGCATCAGTGCAGGGGGAGGGGGAGCTGGGATTTAGGTAGGATTAGGCTGTAAGTTCAATGGGGCTTACTCCCATGTGAGTATGTATAGGATCACAGCCTTTCAGCTGAATCCTAGACATGTCTACTCAGAAGTAAATTCATTGACTTACTCCCAGATAAGTGTGCATAGGATTGCAGCCTTACGGAGCAATCCTATCCCCCATGGGCGCCAGCACCAAGGTCTCAGCAGCGGGTGCCGCAAACGCGCCATAAAACGCGTTGCGACACCCAGTGAGTAGGCAGCAACTGGCACCAAGGCCTGTGCTGCCAGCCCGTCGGACAACACTGGACCCATCGCCATGGAGCGGGTAAGTCCCGCTCAAAGCAGTGCAGTGCCTTGGGGAGGGCAGGGAGGAGTGTTATGGAGCAGAGGGAGGGTGGATCGGGCCCGGGAGGGAGTGGGACCGGTGTCTGCATCGGACACCGTATCCTATCCTCCCTCTCAGACCTCGAAACACAGGGCTGCTCGGTCCTACGCCAGCAAAAGAGCTGGTGGAGAACCAAGTAGCCCCCCTGCGGCAGCTGGGGGTTTATTCAGGGTAATCAGCAAATTAGATCTCCAGCCAGGCCCTTCCCCAGGCCACGCGGCCCACGCTGAACACCCTACGCCGGGGGAGGATAGGATTGGGCTGCCTGACTATTATGACAAGCTGGAGTAATCCACAACTATAGACAGTAAAAAATTGGTTGAACTGTTCATAGTGGAATGAGTGGCAATAGCATTATTTGAAACAATCCCCTTTTTATTTTACTTTTCTCTATTATAAACTGTAATTACTGCAAAACAAGCCAAGAAATAAAGGACATGATACTCCCACTTGGTGAACAGGCCAGGTACGCATCTGCAATTGGGTAGCACTATTAGGTATCGATAATCAACTTATGATCACAGTTGAGCAAATGAAGGCTAGGAGGTGATAGAAAGGGGAGTAGGGTGGCCTGATGTGTCCCCAAGCAACCAGAGCAGCCCAATTGTCAAGCCCTAGAAGTAGAATACTCATGAAGCACCACAAATAGATTCTTACTTTATCAAGTAGTTTCATGACAAAGTCTTCTATAAACGTCTTGTGCAATGTATTAGACTCATCTAGCAAGCACAGGAATTTGATGGCACAAACTCTCACGTAATGGTCATCTCTGTTCGTACTGTAATACATTATAGTACTCATATATGAGAATCGGATATTAGGATGTAATACTCAGTATAGCATTAAAAGTTAAGGCATCTCATCACTGTATGTATAAGAGAACTATGTTTTTCTACAGTTAAGGTAAAGCACAGACATCTGCAAGTATGGCAAACTATGAGGTTATTTCCCTAGAAGAAGAAGAAAGTTAGTTTCTATAAAGAAAAATATATCTGCAGAACACATTGCTGTCTCACAGCTTGTCTTTTTTATTACTGGGAACTCAACTGAGATGGGAAATGTATGGGGGCCAGTCAAAGCTCACATGGACTGTAACCACCTACTGTATTTCTGGGAAATTAAGTTTTCTCCATTTAGACGCTGTGGTCAGAAACAGACACACATGGACTACCACCATTTACCTGAAAAGTGTTTGAAGTGCCTAACAGGATCAAGTTTGCAACTGTAGAATGAATCGTGCTAAAGATGTCTATCTGTGGAGAAGCCCATTAAAAACGCTTGGATCCAAACGCGTCCTTCTGCTAAAAAGGTTGGGAACCACCGACCTAGCTGAACATTCTATCTCTGACTAGCCAGCTCATGGGCCAGGATCAAAGGAGTTGCTTTAGACATCCCCAAGAGCTTGGGCCTAAAACAGCAAAGTACAACTGTTTGCTTTGTTCTCTCTTTTTCATGATGAGCTCCTAGCAATCTAGTATTTAGATACACTAGGAAACACAATTTAGTAGAAAAAAGTATTGTAACATGTCAATTTTAGTGAACAGATTTCAAGATGAATGCTATTCTGTACTTGAAAATACACAATGCATTTAAAGGCACACATTTATTAAACTAGAAAATTTATAATCATCATTTGCAAATGGTAAAATTTGAATATTTGCAAAAGAATACTGGGGAACAGAGGATTCAAATATGAAAGATAGTGTTAACCCCTACTCAGACCAGATTACTAAATACAGTACTGACCTTTCTGTAACAACATTTGCAGCACACTCATCTCCGAGATTTTCTATAAAAGCACACACCTCCTGAATGAGTCTTGATATTAATTTGCATTTAAAAAGTGAAGAAAAACAATTAGAAAAATAGAAGTTTTAAATAAATTTCAATATTGTTACTTCTTATATTTAAGTAATCCAGCCACCGTAAATCCAAAGCAAATATAGTCCATACCAAACTGACCATGTGATTTTTTTTACCTCTGATCACGCCTGAAAACAGTTCCAAATACACAAGCCTCTATGAGAAGTTCACTATAATTGCTAGCATTTGAAAAGGCATTTTCTACAGCACTTGTGTTGCAAAAAGAAGGAAGTATCCAAGATTGACAGCAATAACTTAACAGCATATTAAGGACTCCAGTCCTTGTAGAAGACATTTCAATCATTTGGAACATGATCTGAAAGAGAACACATGGACACGCATGCTTGATGTCCAAGAAAAAGAACATATAAATATTCAACTTACAGCCCAACCCTACCTAAAAAAAAAAAAATCACCGATGCAGTTGCGTCACTGGAGCGCGTGCTGCATCCTCTGGGGGGCAGTCCTGGAGGTCTCCTCCAGTTAAGGAAATATTTTTTTCCCTTGCCCAGGGTTAAGTCCTTGCTGCCCTGCCGTGTCTTCTTGGACATGTGCCCATGATTTAGCTGGAGCCAGTCTGAGTGGACACAGGAAGGTGGATTGAGGCCAGAAAGGGGGATAGGATATTGAGCCCTTCCTGGCTTTGATCCGCCTTCCTCCCCGCCCCAGTCTCTGCCCCGTTCCTCCCCCTCTCCACCCCATTCTGCCCACCTCTCTCCCACCCTCCACACTGTCTTACTGGTGCCAGGGTTCGTTGCAAGGCTGCTGGTGTGCAACTCGCCACCTGCAGTAGCGGCCTGGCTGCGCAAAACTGCGTGTCATCTTTTGTGACAGCCGTAAAGGACCTTGCACTGCCAGAATGCTAGTTCATCAATTTTAACAACTTTTTTAAATAAATAGATGCATTGGTTACCAGAGGATTTGAGGACAGCCCCCTCGCTACATGGCTTTCGGTGGGATTTAAAGACCTATTTGTTTTGTCTGGCATAAAAGGAGGCAGGAACTACCTAGGAACCGGTACCTTGGGACCCTTTTAATTTCTGTTGCTGCTGTATGTTTTTACTTTTAATCTGCTCTGTTCCGTTTTTAATTGTACATTTTATTTTATTTTAATAAAATATTTTAACTTTATTTTAACTTTTAACTTTAATTGTGAATTGTTTTAATTAGTTTTTATTGTACACCGCCTTGAACTTTAGAAAAGCAGTATAGAAATCTTTTAAATTAAATAAATAAATATATCTTGGTTCTTCTGTAACAGTGTAACACTTACCTCTTTTATTTTTGTGTATGCTTGGCTCTTGTTCTTTGCTGCATTAGCAAGTACTTCAGGATCAAATACAAATTGAACAAAAGCTTTTAAATTAGGCCAAAATATCAGCTGTGTGTTACTAAGGGAAGATATAATTTTCCATGCTAGATCAAAAGCCTCTATGCAGAGGGACTCAGAAGATCCCAGAAGCTAAAGACAAAAGGAGATACAGCATTTGGTTTTTCAGAAATATCAAACTACTTCTTAAACACACACACACACACACACACACACACACACACACACACACACACACACACACACACACACTTTAATATAAATAATTTACCTTGGAAACCAGCATTTTCATGCAATGAAACACAGGTAAAACATGGTCAGAAGGGAGAATTGTTATTGCTTCCAGCGCAAATTGTAGAATTTCTGCACATTTTTGAGCAGGTAAAAATTGCTGCAATTTTTTGTCCTTGGTAAGGTTATGAGAATTGTTGAGAATAAAACGAACACAAACCCACTGATCATGTATGTAGCGTGCTACAATTTTTCCCCATCCTTGATGAGAAGTTGGCTCGTCAAAGGAACTGTAAAAGTTAAAAATACTTTCAGTCCATCTTAAACACTCTGATTTATTTAAACAGGGAGGACAATGTCACTATGTATTATCTCAAAAGAAAAGTAGACTAAATTCAAATTACTAATCAAGACACATTATATCCTTCATCCCTGCCCCCCTCCCACATCAGGGAGCCCAATTAAGCTTACAATTTATTAAACATATTAAAAATGATAAATAAAATATTAAAGCATAAAAGTAGCAATCATAAAGAGATAAAAACCAGAAGTAAAAAAATAAAATCAGTAGCAAAATAACAAACAAAAGGCTAATAAGAATAGCAAAGAACACAAACAAAATCTTAAAGACAAAAGGGAAAAACATAATAAAGCAGGGGTTAACAGAATTTAACAAGGGGAAAGCCAAACAAAAAAGAAGGTTCTGAGCCTCTGCCAGGAAGCTGGCAGAGGGCACAGAGCTCAATTCAAACGGGAAAGAATTCCATAATTGTGGCACTAGGACAGAGAAGCCTCTACTTCTTGTTGCCACCAATGTAACATCAGCAAGAGCCAGCACACACAGGAGGGCACTCTGAAAGGACTGTAGGAGACAAGCCAGTTTAAATGGAAGGAGGTGGTTCCTCCGACACCCCGTTCCCAAATTATAAAGGATTTAAATATTAAAAACCAGCACCTTGAAATGTGCCCAGAAATTAACTTGCAACTAGTGTACCTGCAGGAGCAGCAGTCAGACAGAGTCAAATCACCGAGTCCCTGAAACCACACAGGCTGTCACATTCTGCACTAATTGCAGTTTCCAGATAGTCTTCAAGGGCAGTCCCATGTAGACGGCCTTACAATAAACAAGTTGTGATGTTAACAGGACATGGACTACTGTGGTTAGGTCAGATGGAGTCAAATACGGACCCAACTGGGACACTAGCCAAAGCTGGGCAAAGACCTCCCTGACCATTGCTGCCACCTGGTGATCAAGGAGCAGCAGAGAATCCAGAAAGACTCCAAGTTGTGAAGCTGCTCTTGTAGGGGGAGTGCCATATTCAGAACAGGCTGATTAGTCCAGCACCTGCATCATGGATCTCTGAACCAAGAGGACCTCTGTTTTCACAGGATTTAATTTTGGCTTGTTAATTCATATCCAGTCCCTAACTGCCTCCAGACAATGCTCCAGGACCTCAACAGATCCCCTGCACTTGGTGGGAAGGATAAGTAAAGCTGGATGTCATCCACTGCAAAGCCATGTCTCCAAATCTCAACCCAGCCAACCATCCCAGGAGGGTACTATGGTCAATAGTGCCGAAAGCCACCAAGAGGTTCAGTCCAGCAGAACCAACAAATACACACTTCCCCATCCAGTCCCCAGGACTGATCATCCACCAGGGTGACCAAGGCTGTCTCCATCCTGAAGCCTGGCCTGAAGCCAGATTGAAAGAAATTCAGATAATCTGTCTCATTCAGTCCCTCTGGAATTGGGAAGCCATTATCCGCTCAATCATCTTGCCCAGAAATAGGAGGTTCAAGACTGACCAGTAATTATCCAGTACAGTGGAATCCAGGGAGGGATTTTCTAGGAGGGGATGAACCACAGTCAGCTTTAATGCTGCTAGCACCACCCACTCCAACAATGATGAATTTATCACACACACACGTCCACTCGCCAATCCCCCTGGGCGGATCCGATAAACTATGCTGTGCAAGGGTCAAGTGAGCAGTACACAGTTTCACATGCTATTAATTAATAGCAATAAACAAGTATTTCATTAACATCACAACTCTACAGACATTTACTTGGAACATTCTTCCAAGTAAGTGTGCTTAAGATAAATACTAAGCACTGAAATTCTTACCCACTAGGAAATGGAGTAATGGAACACCCCAGGAGTTAGAAAGTCATCCCAGGAGTTAGAAATCCACAAGTATCCCTAAGATATCCTGCATTATTCTGGTTAAGGCAAGACTTTTAAAAGTAGATCAAAAACTCAGAATAGTATTTCAATAAAATTAAAGATTTGCTAAGCAAGGTGATTAGCACACATACCTATTGTTTTCCATACTGCAGGGCTTCTTTAACACAGGATTAAGTTGTGCACATAAAATAACAGTTTTTAAGGTGTCAACAGCTGGTAGAGACTGAAGCTGAAGATCTGGCTTCTGATCAATAATTTCACAAATTACACTTAATGATGCCATGCTTACTACTTTCTGAATCTGTTCCCCAAGTTTTACCTCCTGAAAGAGAAGGAAGAAAGAACATTTCCATATGTAAAATAGATTAAAATATGAAAAAATCAAGAATTTTATTAATTTTTGCATGGAAGCTTTCATGGCCAGCAATTATTTCCAAAGATTTACCGTATTTATCGGCGTATGATACGCACTGGCGTATAAGACGCACGTTCCTTTTGGCCCTGGGTTTCAAGAAAAAAACATTTAAAGCATTTTTGGGCCACTTGGCCACTTACCGCTTCGCTGCTTAATTAGCTTATTTACATAAATTGCACAAAAATACCAGGATCTCTTTTAAAACACACAGCAATAAGACACATGAACAAAATGCACCAGAACAAAAAAAGTGCAAAAAAAAAAAACCAACCCAGACTCAACTCTTTTTCCCCCAACCCACCCATGCACAATTTCCAAAATAAAAAACATTTACCCCAAATACAAAACCCCCAGACTCAACTCTTTTCCCCCACCCCACCCCACCCCTGCAGTTTCCACAGTAAAAAACATAAAAGTACAAAAAAAACCCAGACTCAACTCTTACCACCTTACCACCCCCAAACTCAACTCTTACCAACTCTTAAACAACATAAAAGTACAAAAAACAAAAAAAAACACCCAGACTCAACTCTTTTCCCCCACCCCAACTATGCACAGTTTCCAAAGCCTCCCAACTAGGCCCAGTTCAGAAGCTTACCCATGCTGTATTCATTCAGCATCCCGAAGAGCAGGCCCTGGACAGCTCAGTTGAACTCTTTTCCCCCACCCCAACTCTTTTCCCCCACCCCACCCCACCTAACCTAACCTAACCTAACCTAACCTAACCTAACCTATGCACAGTTTCCAAAGCCTCCCCAACTAGGCCCAGTTCAGAAGCTTACCCTTCCGAGGAGAGCTGGGAAAGACTAGGCCCTTTGCAGCTCAACTGAACTGAGCACAGCGCCCTCTGCTGGCTGCTGAGAAGCTCAACTCAAGCTCGTGCATAAATTAAACCAGACAAACAGCTGAAGATCAGATAGATTAGACAGGGAAGAAAGCACAACCGAGCTCTCCAGCTCCGGAAAAACCCGGTAAGCCCAAAATTGCTTTAAAACGGGCCGGGGGGGGGGAGGGATTTTTTAGTATTGGCATATAAAACGCACCCTACTATTTTGGGTCACAAATTTAGACAAAAAAGTGCGTTTTATAAATAAATACGGTAATTCTTACGGGCATCATAGCCATGTATAATAAAAAACAGACTTGAATAAAAACAAATATAAAATCCACTTGCATCTTTCGTTTCCTTCCAGATCAACAAGACAGACAAAATCTATTAAAATCCAAAGTCCAGTGTTTTAAAATTACTAATTTTATATTTGTTTTTATTCAAGTCTGTTTTTTATTATACATGGCTATGATGCCCGTAAGAATTAAATCTTTGGAAATTTTATTAATAAAAATACTGCTGTTTGAATATAGATTAAAACTGTATTACACATATTATGACCACTACACATATTACATATTGACCATTACACCTACATTACTTCTTTGAAAGCCTGCCTTCCCCAGTAAAAGTATGAGATCAACATTTAGCTACTCTGCAGCTAATGAGTGGGGTGGATCTACTCAGCCTCATTGTCCCTACCTCTACCAAACAAGAAAGTCAACTGCCAGATGGCTTTAATAGGTTGCCTTATCTTTGGAGAGGTAACACAGCATTTATCAGTAGAGAAAGCTATATATGGGATGGGCACAGACCTTCTTTACCAAATTAATAGATGGCTGGGTGAAAGCGAAGTATAAAAATTTGAACTAGAGGGACAGCACTGGGGTGAAGGAAGAACAAGGTTTGGTTTGGCGATAACAGAATGTATAGATACAAACAAAACTGTAAGAACTTAAGCAATCCATAACTGGGTTCAACTATTAAAATACCGGTAATATTTTTGCAATTACTGTCAGGTTTAGTATGTTTTATGGTCCACCAGCCAAGTCACTTGTGGTCTATTGCATCCTCAGAAAGTCCTCTCTGTGAGTGAACCTCTCCTTTTCCTAGCTGACACGTATGTGATTAATGGAACTCCAAAGAGCTTTCACCCAACAAAGTTTAATATTTTTTTCTCTGAACAGCTGGCCATCAAGCCATGTCACAAATTTGTTTTGAAACTTCCCACCACTGTCAAAAGCAATTCACTCCCATGACTTGGGGGTGGTGGGGGTTGAGCTCATGAAGGTAGTTTCGAAGTTCTCTATAGCCTGATCCCTATTTATGGATTCTACTATTATTGTAAGAGTTCACTAAGAAGTGGGATTTGTTCTGCTTCTTTTATAACATTTCAGGGAAATATCACTTTGCTAAATATATGTTTATCTCCCAGGGCAGTTTTTTTTTAAAGTATACAGTCTTCTACTGTAAACAGAGCAATATTATTGTCACTTTCATAGCTAAGCTGCACTTGTCCCAGTGCTTTATAACACTTCAGGCATGGTATAAAGGACCATTTTGAGAAAATATTTGTGTTATGCATGAGGATTATTACAAAATTACCTTTTCATTACTTATTTCCTGCAGATTGTAGAGGGAGGCATTTATCAGAGAGGAAATGAAGTTGCAGATAGATGATCCCTTTTTCCAGCCACTGATTGAGCAAAAGTTCATTAGCTCCGATAACACTGTTAGATATAAATTACAATGCTCCAGATCTGAAACCTAAAATGAAGGGATAAGTTATTATAGACCTCCATTAAAAAAAAAAACCTACCTTGAAGAAAAAGCTTGCAGAATAGTTATTTTAATACACAAGACTTCAAGTAGGTGAAAACTTTAATGGCAAGAGCAAAAGGACTACTTTAGGCATGTCCAATGTCATTTAACATTTTCCTTTTAAACAGCATCATAAACTATTTTTATTTCCATTTCAAAAGTGGTTTGCCACAGGGTTGACTAGCTAGCTGAGAAATTATCTTGAGGCACACAGAACTCAAACTGTGATTCTTTGGATTCAGGTCTAACAGTTCTCCTCACAAGGCTTTGTACCATCTATTCAAGAAGTACAGATGTGAAAGAAGGTTCCAAAAGAAAGGAATAATAAAACAGCACAGGGAAGCAAGTAGCAACAGTGGACACTCATAACTAGGGCTCACTTGAATTAAAAAATCTCATGGGAAAACCCTGTCTAGTTACCAGACTGGGTGTTGCAAACATGCCGTAAGGCACATTTGTGGCACCCAGTGAATAGGCAGTGCCAGTGCTTGAGGCGGACACCACCCAACTTGCCGCGGATCCAACGGAGCACCCGCCGGGGAAGGTGAGTTCCCTGCTGGGCAACAGAGGAGCAGGGGGGCGGAACGAGGCATTATGGGGAGTGACTGGTTGAACGGGCCTGGGAAGGGAGAGGGATTGGTGGTGGTGGCTCCATCGAAATCCTACCCCCCTTCCAGGGCCTGGCTGCCGTTACACGGCCCTCTCGAATGTATGCCAGCAAAATAGCTGGCGCACATTCAAGTAGACCCATGGGGGCAGCTGGGGCTCTACTTGGGGTATTCCCCTAAGGAGTGCTCCAGCCGCGCTGGTGCAGGGCCCTCTCATAGGATTACAATTTAGAGATGAAATAACTCCTTTGCACCATCTCACATATTTTTATACCACTCACAGCGAGAGATTTCAAGTCTTTTAAGATCACCCAAGATCTCCAATTTACGGGCAATGATGCCATGTATTAAGACGTTTCGTCTTAATCTTAGTTAAGACGAAACATCGGTCTATTACCACTCTTGTAATCGGTCTATTATTGTTTTAATCGGTTTCTGGCTTTTTAACGAACAATACATGGCATCATTACCCGTAAATTGGAGATCTTGTGTGATTACTGCAGGCCATGAAAGCTTCCGTTCTTTTAAGATCATCAGCACACACCATGAAAAAGTATTTCTCTTTCAGATAATTTTCTAAGCACATCAGAATAAGGCCATTTAAAAATATTCCTACCCAATGTGGGCACCAGGTTGCTGAGAGCCCTGGGGCAAAGCATTGCTATTGTACACTGTTCCCCCCCACGGTGCACCCACCCAACCCCCTCATAGCGAACTGGGCACTACCACTGCCACTGGTATTGAGAAGTAAAGGGCTGACATGTGCAAGTGGGCGCTTTGATGGGAGTGGGCTCTCGCGCGACCTCCGACACCACCTTGTTCTACCTCTCCATATAAGAACAAACAGAACTTCACCAAATACTTACAGTATTTAATTCATTTGCCGTAAGTCTTCTGAAGAGAAAATCCAAAATACTTTCTGTGGCCGTAATAAATGAATTCTGGAGAAACATTATGATCCCATCTGCAAAAAAAATCATTGTAATAATATAATATAAAACTATACATTAAAGTTGTACAATACAAACTTGGTGGGAAACCCAACCCCATACTTCAGAACGCCAGCCTGAGCACTATGGGATATGGTGTGTACACCCTTGGACATTGGCGCAACTACATCTGAGCCAGTGGCGATGAACCTCCACCGGCATAGCTTCGATCCCTCCTGCTATTTCAGCATACCATTGCTGCCAGTGCAACTTCAACGAGCATAAGCCCCCAAAAGGGGCAAACGCCTGCAAGGAATGTGGGCAAGATGTGGAAGAGTGGACAGCTACCATATACCCCCTCCAGACAAAAGACATGCCCCCAAGTCAGCTAAACACTGCACCAACATCAGTGATAGAGCAGTGCCTCTGTGGAGTTGTACATGCTTGGTTTCCCCCTCCTGCTTTGTGCTGGATAAGCCTAGGTCCTAGGATATGACAGATGTTGTTCAGACATTGCGCCAATGTAACAGGGATGCCAGCACCACTTAGGCACAGGATTGCACTGCTGTTATTTCAATGTCCACAGTGAACACATACAATTAGATATATTGCACAAAAAGACAGAAACTGCCAAAGCTGATAGTCCTCCAATGTTATGCTATGACTTTTAAATGAATGGTGAAATCTCTTATCTATCATTCTGATATCCAAGTATCTAATATTCTAAAGAGTGGTTGGGGGGGGGGGCATTTTGAATAAGTACTTAATCCACCAAAATAACATGTTGAAAATTCAAAGGTTTTAAAAAACAACAAACTTTGAAAGCAGCTTCACAGGTATCATTATGTGGTATCGTAAGAAAACAGAGTTCCTAACATAAGTACAAGATTAACACTTTTAGCTTCACTGTTTTTTTATTATATTATTATTATTAACAACAGTATTTATATTCCGCTTTTCAACAAAAAGTTCACAAAGCTGTTTACAGACAAAATCAAATGATTAAATGGCTCCCTGTCCCAAAAGGGCTCACAGTCTCAAAAAGATGCGGAACACCACCAGCAAACAGCCACCAGAAAGACACTGTGCTGGGGTGAAAGGGGAGCAGTTGCTCTCCCCCGCTAAATAAAAGAGGGGCACCAATTGAAAAAGTGCCTCTTGCCCAGTTATTGCCTCTTGCCCAGGTATTTTAGAATACCTATTTTTTCCTATCTTTGTATTTAGGTGTTTTGTTAGGGGTATTTTAATTCCTTATTAGATGCATTTTGAAAGCTTTCATCTGACTTTTCAATAACAAAAAAACATGAACTACTGTTTCAGAATGAGTTGATATTGGTTGCTGAACTATTTGTGAATAGCCAGATATTTGCTGTACCAGGTAGAAGAGCAAGACTGAAAAGATTTGAAGATATCACTAACCAACTTGTGGACTGGAACATTTGATCGGACAAGTCTGCAGTAACTTCAATAGCAGCTGTAGGCTTTTATCAGTTTTCAGTGTTGAGATGTAGGGATTAGTGCCAAGTTTCAGCAAGACATCCAGCAGAGGGTTTAGGAGAGCCTTCAGCTCAATCCATTCTGTGCTGCCATTGCCACTACAGTACACAAAACAAACATTGAAAAGAGAAAGATATTCTACTGTCTGCTTTGCTGACATCTGGGTACATAAGTTGCATTCTCTGATATTAGATGGAAGGCAGGTTACTGTTAGTAAAGCCACATTTACACCTTCCATGCAGTAAAAAGCAAGACAGGGCACCTCAACCTACTCCATACATTCTTCAGCAGGAATAGTATCACATTCTGAGAAGATCCAGAACGCACAGTGTTCCCACTGTTGTACAAGTCTGGCAGAATGCTTGCACCAGGGACAGGTGATTGGGGTTCTTGCAGATAGCTGAAGGCAGTTTGAAAGAAGACTTCCTGCTAGTGGTACTTATCCCACTTTTGCCTCTCAGCACATTTTGTATTGTTTTGAGAGTCTGTAAAACCTGTTTGACCAGAGATGACAGTGGGAGGGAAAGAAGGGTGGACGTGACGTAAACTCCCAAATCACTTTCAAGTCTCCAACACTATTGCCTGTTTCCAGCCAACTGTTTCTCTGTGGAGCCTGTGGTGTGTCTATAGTCTTATTCAAACATTCCCCCACCCAAACACATGTAGGCCATAAGTGCATGGGGACTGCAGAAACATGCCTGCTGGCAACATACCCGTAATCACACATTTGACACTAGAGAAAAAGGTGTCCACACATACTGTTGTGGTTAGGACCCTTTCTCACTAAATGCGAAAAGCATGGCCATCAGGGAACATTGACAGGTGTGCCCAGCAGGCATGGCCCTGCTTCATCCCCAACGTGTACAGTACTCACATGGGGGGGGGGGGAGGCAGATGTTTGAATAAGCAATCCACAAAAAGTCAATACCACACTCTTTTTGTACTTCAATCAATCAATCAATCAATCAATCAACCAATTTTTGTACTTCTATAACCACAGATCTGCACTGATAATGAAACAATATCACAAAGTAAGAAGAGAGATTATCATCAAACGTTTTTCATACTTTAGTGTAACTCCCCCACCTCCATCTGCTTGTACTGTCTATGCAAGCAGCACGTTTAAAGTAATTCTGAACTCAAACCAGCAACCCCTGAAATACTCCAGATTAATTCTATGTTAGATATAGTTGCTGTGTTATAAAACAAACTTGTGAAATAATTATCTTTATACACTCTTTATCTGTAAACATCTCCCTGCACACACATACTAATAAAAGGTGACAAATTCCAATGCAAAACACTAATAAAGCAATCCACAACATCTTCATCAAATACATTTGTGTTTAGGTCAATTTGTGAATTGCCTTATACCAAATCCAACCAACAACTGATCAACCCCAAATCATCTACAGGTCTACACCCATCGGCAACTCTTTAACCCTGCTACCTTAAGAATTCAGGGATTTAATCTGAGGCCATCTCTTATACACAGTATTTGCACTATGCCATTTACATTTAACTCTTCCCAGGGCTTTGTACACTAAAGCAGAGGTTCCCAAACGTTTCCCCCCTCATAAGTCTTGGGGGGGGACAGCGGTGGCGCTTCCAGGATCGCACCGCTGCTGTGACAAAAAAGGGGCATAAAACTCACCCAGTGGTCGTACCGGACTTCCAGAAGGTATGGGGGTGGCACAAACCCCTCTGCGGGCCTTCCCGCACCCCAAAACATCTCCCTGATGCAATTGCGACCCACTTCCAGTTTTCATGAACCGGAAGTGGGTTGCGATCAGGGAGCCGTTTTGGAGTGCTGGGAGGCCCGCAGAGGGGACCACAGGCCCCCTGCACCCTCCGGAACCACAGTGCATCCATCGGGCGAGTTTTATGCCCCCTTTTTTGTCTTGGCTGTGGTGACGCAATCCTGGAAGCGCCGCCACAGTCACTGCATGTCGCCAGCCCCCTTAAGGGGGTAGCGACCACTAATTTCATACTGGGGTGTCGCCACACCCCAGTTTGGTAACCTCTGCACTAAAGCTAATAGAACAAAGCCTGCTAAAGTAGTTTTCAGATTGCATCATATGAAAAATGCAATAGGAAACATGAGCCTTCTGCTTACTTGTGTTCATGCTTCATCTCTTCCACATCTGCAGCCAGAAGAATCATTGTAGCAACAAGTTTAACTTCAAACCAATCAGGCATAAGGCAATCTCCTGTTGATATTAAAAAAACACAAACCTAAAAATTACTAAGTGTTTCATAGACACTGGAGCGTGGCGGGGGGGCGGGCTGCCTGGGGGTGACGCGCGCACCCCCGCGCGCGTCACCTCCGTGGCGCGCGACACCCTCCGGACGCTCTGAGGCCGGCCCGGGAGCCGTCCGACGCCGTCAAAATGCCCTCAAAACGGTCTCTGCGCATGCGCAAAAATTGTAAAAAAATACCCGTATTAACGCGCTGCTTGGCGGAGTCGGAGCGTCCGGAGGGCGACGCAGGGGGGGAGCTGGGTTCCCCCCCGCACCGCGATGACAGAGCGTCACTAGGGTGACGCGCGCCCCCCGCCCCAGGGTGACGCGCGTCCTAGTGACGCTACTGTTCATAGATACACATGAACAAATGAGTTTTAACTAACATACATAATTTCATCATAAAGACTACTAATTTATCATCAGTCCAGGTAAATAATGTTCCCTATTACTATGTTGTACATGACATTTTAAAATATGCTAAAAAAAAAAGCATCACAAGTCTTACTACATTGAACACAAATAAAATTCAGGGTTCAGTTTTTGTTTTATTCTTTAAGCATCTAAATGGAAAAATACAACGCAGAGTAATTAATTTTGAAAGCAAGGGAAAGCAACATACTGAGTCTACTGCCCTGGCACATTTTTTTAAAGATACATTTGTTATGTATACGACACAGTGTTTCCTGTATTCAAAAAGAATATACTTGGGCTTGGATCCAAAGATGTCCTTGATCATGCCCAGAGAAGATATAAAATGAATCTTTTTAAAAGATTCTATTTAATTGGTAGGGGAAAAGTGGGGTTTTTTTTTGGGGGGGGGGGGTAGCCAAAGTAAGTACTTGCAAACCAAAAAGGTTTTCATGGATTCCCCCTCCCCCCGTTTTCTATATTTCCAGATTCTGTATATCAACAAATTGATAGAATGCTCCTTCCATTCTCAGAAGGAGCTTGTGTTCACAGACTGCACTTTTGTTCACGAAGCATTACTTTGGATGCCACCCAATGGTATTAATTTTCTATGAAGAAGATAAGAATAGAAAATGCAAATTACTAGTATTGACAGAGTTACATATTCCAAAAATCTAATGCTCCAACAATCTGTTTGGGAGTGTTGAACATCTTTCTGGTTAATCTGAAGGGAAACCATTTGGGAACACATTCATTGGCTGCACAGATTATCTCTTCCTGACAGAAAAGGGAACTCCTGTACATAGAGCTGAGTGCATACAGAACTCTGATCTGGTGTATAAGTCTCCTTTTCAGCAATACATTCAATTGTTTTGTCACACATTTTTAATTTTTAAAACTTTAACTTTTAACAATAAAACTTTATTGTTTTTAGATATTTATTTGTACACTTTTGTTAATTAATTGGGAAATTTTTGATAGGCAAGGTATAAATGTTCAAAATAAAAACATACTAACATTTATTTCCAGTTTTTTTAAATATAAGCTGTTGCTCATTTAGGCAGTGATCCTATACTCCCTTACACAGAAAAACCTCCATGGAACTCAATGGAATTTACTTCCAAGTAAACATGGATAAGACCGGGCTGAAAAATACACTATATCTCCTTCAAAATAATACCGCATGCAAAATTCTCACAATATTGTTGTTGTTGTTCAGTTGTTAAGTCGTGTCCAACCCTTCGTGATCCCATGAACCATATCCCGCCAGGCCTTCCTGTCCTCCACTATCTTCCTGAGTTTGCTCATTTTCATGTTCGTTGCATCGGTGATGCTGTCTAACCATCTCATCCTTTGCCTTCCCCTTCTCCTTTTGCCTTCAATCTTTCCCAGCATCAGAGTCTTCTCCAGAGAGTCCTCTCTTCGCATTAGGTGGCCAAAATATTTGAGATTCAGCCTCAGTACCTGTCCTTCCAGGGAACAGTCATGGTTGATTTCATTTAGGATTGACTGATTTGATCTCCTAGCAGTCCAAGGGACTCTCAGGAGTCTTCTCCAGCACCACAGTTCGAAAGCATCTATTCTTTGGCGCTCAGTCTTCCTTATGGTCCAACTCTCGCAACCATACATTGCTACTGGGATCACCATCGCCCTGACTATACGAACTTTTGTTGGCATGGTGATATCTCTGCTTTTTATTATGCTGTCTAAGTTTGCCATAGCTTTTAATACTGCATACAAGCAAGTGTCAGAAACATTTATGACTTGTTAAATAGTTGTCAACTTTAGTCATAACGACCATATTTTACAAACGAGCTTATTGCTTTTTATTTATAAACCACTTACGATTGGTGTTGGGTGTTTTCAGATAATCTTGCACAAGAAGTTGCACATAAACACTTAATGCAGTTTTGTCTTGGGGCTCATCACAGTTTAAAGGTCTTCGAAAGCACTTGTCATTCGCATGCAACCAATCACAAAGCTAAAATAAAATAAATAAATATCACCATATGATTATGCTACCAGAAACATGGGAATATATTGCCTACATACAAATCTATCATCTTAAACTAGTATTTCTCAGTGTGCGCCTAGGAGCCCTGGCTCCCTGAGACCCTTTTAGGTGCTCCATGAGCACACTACCATAAGTGGTCACCATCTGCTCAGTGCTGTGCCACTCTACGCATGTGTTGGCACTCTCCCCAAGACTCCGTGCATGTGGTGGTGGGCTCCCCAAAACTCTGTTTAGGAGTGTAAAGGGCTCCAAAGACCGAAACGTTTGAGAACCACTGATCTAAACAGTCCTCTATGACCGAAGACAATGAAACTATTCCTTTTAAAACTTCAACAGCCAAGAGTATTTTAATTAGAAGAGTAGCTGGTAAGTTCTTTACAGAAATCAAAGAGGTTAGGAATGTTCTTGAGCAAATTAAATGTACTCTTCATACATCTTACATCTGTCCAAAATAATGAATTATATCTAATGCTCTGTGCTAACAAGTCGGATAATACTCTGTCCTTTGATTCTGATAATGTCAAAGATTATTTTTCTTCCAATTCTTTTGAAACAGATACACTCAATGCTAAATGCTGTTTTCCTAAAATCATTATTACAAACACACTCAGCATTTGAGACAGAGCTATGAACAAAGGAAATGTTTTATTAACTTGATTTAGAAACAGTATGTAGAGCAAAGCCTTATAAGAAGCAGAGGGAACTCATATTTTTAGACAAAGGAAATCAGAACAAACATTCCTACACTTAATTAGCAATCAATGTGAATATTGAGTTAAATTTTATAACACCACCGAGTTCTTCCATAGTATAACATCATCAGATGCAGTAAGGTTGCAATCCTATATTTTGTTACCAGGGAGTAAGTCTCATTTGATTCATTGGGACCTGCCTGCTTCTAAGTAAACTTGCCTGCAATACCACTACAAGTGACGGAGGGTTGAATCCTATGTGCTTCATTTGTTGAAGCTCAGTTTTCACAAGGAAGGGAGAGGGGATGATTTTTACCTCTCCACTTCCCTCTGCATACCCCTGCACCCTCAAAAAATGTGTTCCTGAGGCCTGGGAAATCCTCAGAAGCAGGTATTTGGGAAGGGGAGATCAGTGAAAACCAGCCCTCCCCCCAGGGCTGACCCATCCATGAGGCCAACTGAGGCAGTCACCTCAGACAGCAGATTGGGAGGGAGCAACGACCTCTGTCCGCCCACTCGCTTCACTGCTCCTCTTCCTCCTCTAACTCTGTGGATTGGAAAAGGAAAATAAGGGCAGAGCAGAAGAGAGGGGATTAGTGGGCTAGACGAGTGTCCTCCACACATTCTCTTCTGTTCTGTTTTCCTCTTCTTTTTCCAATCTATGAAATGGGTTAAGGGCTGGCACATCACCAGATAAATGAGGGCCATGCCTCTCCCCCCCTTGCGAAAACTGAGTTACTTTTGCAAATGGAAGAAGCAGGATATATAGCCCATAATAACTGTAAACAAAATTGGTTACCCTCAACCAATATGTATATCCTTCTCTCCCAAAAAATATCCTAGAAATACTGCAATATAAGTTTCATTCTCTAATCAAAACCGGTGCCTGAAAGAGCCATTGCTTCAGCTTCTGAACTATCATTTTTCAGCTTCACGGACTTCAGAAACTGGAAGGTTTGCATGAACCAAAAACAAAGTTCTCAACTCCTTCACATATTAGTTCCTTGACCACGTGTATTTTCAAGCATTCATCCATTCATTTTATTAGATACAGAAGATGAAGGAAGTGGAGGCAAGTGAGAAACAAGAGGAGTCAGAGGCTATAGTGTAAAGAAATGTTGCCACTATACTGCAGGAGCAATATGCTCGGTACATTTCCAGATTACACTCTTGGACTGAACTCTGTATTCTGCAACATTTGAAAAGACTTTTTCCAGCATCTGGTCCTAAGTGTGTTGCTTGTTTAGTAAACCAGTCAAACACAAAGCAATGCTATTACATCACCTCATAATTTCTAATTTTTTCAATCTCCAGCCTCAGTGGAAAAAAATCAACAAAACAGAAAAATACATCAGCTAAAAAGAATGTCCATCATGTGTTCCCTACATGGAGTCTGAAATTTGTAACAAGTAGAATTCCATTAAGGGTTTTCTCAAATCTAAATGTTTCAGTGTTATGGAAAAAAGACTTAATGTGCAAAGCAATCATATGCATATTTATTCAGAAGTAACCCTCATTAAGTTCAATGGGCTTACTCCCAGAAGCACAGCATTTGTATAACCAAGTCAGCTTTTACGAAGGCTAATGATGAAAAATCAATTACACAATACTCATTAAACTTATCTCACCATTGTCCACAAACCAGTTCCTCTGCCTAATGATTCTTCTGATCGCAGAGATACAACAAAGTTTGAAATATCTGAGAAAGAAACTTGCTCCTAAATAAACAATTTGAGTAATCCATTAGAAACCAAGAAAAACAAATATTAGTCTCAGTGTCACATTCACAGAAGCATGCTTTCATTTTGCAAGAAATTACATAAAACAGTAATAAGAAAACATCAGTCTTCTCTTCCTATTTCCCTGGCGCATGGATAAGTTCAAAACATGCAACTTTTCTTCAACTATTATAATGATTTTTGTTAAGATTTCTTACAACCCAATCCTAACTAAATCCCCCCGCCAATGCAGACGCACCAACTAAGCACAAGCTGTATCATGTGTGTTGGGGGGAGGAATCTCCGATAGGTCTACTACTCAGACCTGTGCGAGCTCTTTGCCAGGTACAACTCCAAGTGGACTCAGGAAGGTGGATGTAGGCGCCACTGCTGCTGCTAACAGACCCCTTCCTGCCCCCAACACACACCCTCTCCACCCTGTTCCACCCACCACTCATCACCCACACCAACTTACTGGCACTGGGGCATCTGGGATCGCCGCTGTCACTGCCACTTGCCGTTTCCAACAGTGGCCCGGTTGCGCGCAACAGCACACTGTGTTTTGTGATGCTGGAAAGGCTGCTGCGCTGCCAGAACACAAGTTCCAACGCCACAGCGGCCTGTTATGATTGGACTCTTATTGTGTTTGGTTACCTGTGTTGTATTGTACCACCCCTAAAGTCTTACCATACTAATGTGTTTTTAAAACAAAACAAAACACAGAGCAATAATGTTAATTTTGGGTATTCAACATTAACTCAATTTAATTCGGGGCTTTAAAAATCTTTGACATTACAGCTAATCAAGGTAAGTTAACTCTGATATACAAAGACTTTTAATATGTCCAAACTAACAAGAGTATTTAAAAAATCTGATTCATTTTGACTTCTATATGGAGCAATATATTCTTGAGAAATAAATGGACAATTTTCTTTATAATCTAGTAACCAGCATGAAAACAAGCATGTGCTCTCTCTCTCTCTCTCTCTCTCTCTCTCTCTCTCTCTCTCTCTCTCTCTCTCTCTCTGAAAGCTATCTTTTCTCTCCGAGCTGATCAAGGCAAGGACTTTGGCTTAATGTGCCCATTCTCATTTATTTGTAACTTTCTTGGTTCAAAATGCGATAGCTCTCTATCGGGAGGTAAAGAGAGATTTCTCTCCTTACCTCCCACACCTATTTGGGGGATTGAAGAAAAGAAATAAAATACGGTGAAACATAATATCCAAAAGCAAGGTCTCAAAACTGTGCTTTACTAGTTTATTCTGGCAACAATATTCCCTGTAGTGAATCGTTTCAGTGCAATGTAGGTATGCATAAAAATGCATAAGACAGTGGTCTTTGGTTTTGTAAACCTGATGCACAAAAAATATAATTTAAACAGGGAAAACAATGAAAAGATTCTGAGATTTTTTATCTTTAAATATAAACTATAAAGTATAGTGGATTTCATCAAATAAAGGTATAGAAAAAATAAAAAGCGACATTTGACGACTCTCAAATTACCTTTCCTAAACTACAATGCAACTACATTTCAAAATAGGAACACTTACCACATCTGTCAGGTGTATAGCTGCTTTAAGAAGATAGCACTGAGCAGCTCCTCGCAGCAGAATCTGATGTGTGATCATGGTACATTGTAGGACATCTCTGCAAATGGATAAGAAGATAAGCGCCATGAAAAAGTAAAATCGTGGACTGGAGACACAAAAAATTCATACAAGTAAAATTCAAAATGTTACCTCAAAGCTAGGAGTCCTTCAATATCCAGTGCTCTACATGCTGGAATGTATGCCAGTGCCATGGAGAGAAACAAAATGGGAACAGCACACCAGTGCCTATTGCTCATCTTCTGAATAAACTTCAATAAAAAACTACCTAGAAAATATAGTAAAATATTTTTGCTAGATCAACCATAGCATTAGTGTTTAAAAAGTAGTCCTAGACAAATCTGTTCCAACAAAAACTTGGATTATATTCTCTTCCTTTATTCCAGCCTGAACTCACTCACAGACAATTCATCTGACTGAAAGCACAGCATGCAGTCCAGAAGGGAGAAATGTACACCACACTAGACAAAAAGAAGCAAGCTAGAAGCAAGCCTATGCAGCCCTGGGACACAAAACAGGTGCCTGCTGCCCCAAAACTGCAACAGAAAGATACCCCACTGAACTCTGTACTGTGAATGATTTCTGACAATGTGCATTTTCACCATCACCCCCAGATTCCATGTCCAGTCCAACCATATGTTGAAGAGAAGGAACCATGCAGGACACAACCTCCTATCATCTGACAAGGACAGGTCAACGTGCCACTTCTCTTCTCTATACTGCTTCAAGTACACTGAACCCAGAGCAAGCAAGGAAGGGAGAAGAGAGAGCAACCTAACCTCTCTGCACTGCACAAAGTAACACCATTTTCTCCAACCTTTCATCCACACTAGGCTCAAAATCAAACTACACATAAATGCGTGCAATGAAACCATGAGAAGGCAAAGTATTGTTTGCGCAGAGATGCAGTGTTTTTCTCCAGCACCTGGGTTGAGCTGGGTTCAGTGCACAGGTCTGGTAGCTGGGTACAGTAAGTGAACTGGATGTGTATGCCTTACCACTTTGCCTCTCCCCAACCAGCTCCCCACCTTTGAGCATGTACACAGTTTTCTCATGTTGAAATTCAAACATGATGGAAGCAAGGAACTGATTTTATGCGATTCCAGAACAAAAGCTTTATTAAACATACTTTTTTCTTCCTCTGGGAGGTTTGTGAGGAAGGTAGCCAGGAATATCTGCAGCTTTATTGCTAAAGGAGGACAGGTTCCTATCATCTGACCTGATGACCTGTTAAGTTAAAAACAAAGACAAGTATTCAAGGCATTCTATACAACACCATATATAGCAACTCAGAGCTGGAGTTACCAATTGAGTCTAAATTTTTAGTTAAGAAATTAAACAAATTTACATATTACTGAAACAGCAATATAGATGCCTTTAGAAATACAAATTACTATTTAATATATGCTTCTACTCTTTGTTAAAAGGAAAACTAAATGGGGGTGCACCATGGAGTTACATAATGGTGCTATGACTATGTAAATTCCTTTGCCCAGGTAGCTTCCCAAGAAGACACACATAACAAGGTGAAATTGTGTCACGTATATTGATCACAGGAAATGACAGTCAGTCAAATAACTGCAGTGGGTCCTGTCTAGAACACTCCAACTACCCAAGTGCAGGCACCTACTCTGGAGGAGACAGCTAACCTGCCACGACCCCCTTGGGCAAAACCACCTTGACTCCCAATCCTTTCCTGACTCATGGGAAGCCCAGAGTACAGCTGTCATTAACAATACCTGGGAAAAACGGAATTCCTACCTGGGAATGTCCTGTTCTGGGAGGAGGAAGGGTTGCATTCGTTGGCTCTTGGGGTATGCCCCTCCCACTCTACGAGTCAGAGTCAGATTGGTCGAAAAGCTCCCCCTTGTGGGAGGGCATCCTCTCGTAAACCCAGTCCAGAGCTGTAATGAACGAAAGAAGAACCCTCCACGGGCACCGGGCTGAGAAGACTAGAAGACAGCAACTAGCCCAAGGTGCACATAGAACAAAGGCAAACAATAAAAAAAAGAATAATAAACCAGAAAACTGGAACCCCGAGATAACCTCGGACGCCCAAAACTTGGAAAACAGGCAGACTGACATGAGAACAATAGTTACAGGAAAAAAAAATGGGGCGTCAGACCTAAGGCAGATCTAAACCAGTCAAGTACAAGGTATCTGCCAAAAACCATCCATCACCTTGAAGGGCCAAAGCCGAGCCAACCGCAGTAGTGCAACAGACAGCAAGGACCCATCCCTCGAGCCGCCGCGTCAAAGGGCGGGACGAATGCAACCCTTCCTCCTCCCAGAACAGGACATTCCCAGGTAGGAATTCCGTTTTTCTCTGGAGGGAGGAAGGGTTGCATTCGTTGGCTCTTCGGATCTTTCAGAGCAGTACCTGATAGGGTGGGGATAAGCGGCGGTCTACCGATGGGCAACCACCTTCTGCAAAACCCTCCTCCCAAAGGAGGAGCCAGTAAGCCCCGCCAAATCTACCCTATAGTGGCGGACGAAGGTGTGAATTGAGGACCACGTCGCTGCCTTACAAATGTCGGCAATCGAGGTGGCCCCCTCGAAGGCAGCTGACGTAGCCGCACCTCTAATTGAATGGGCGGTTATACCCGCGGGCGGTTCCCTACCCGAAGCTCGGTAGGCAGCCTCAATGGCCTCCCTCAGCCATCTGGCTAAAGAGGGGGAAGATGCCCGCTTCCCCAAATTACCACCCCGGAACATCACAAACAGTGCTTCAGTTTTTCGAAAGGGTGCTGTTCTATCCAGGTAATACTTCAGAGCCCTGCGCACATCTAAGGTGTGCCAGATCTTTTCTCGATGATGCGTTGGATTTGGGCAAAAAGAGGGTAGCACCAACTCCTGAGCCCTATGAAAAACAGAATTGACTTTAGGTATGAAGGCGGGATCCGGGCGAAGAATCACTCTGTTGGGATGAAAAATACAAAGCTGGGAGTTAACGGACAGCGAGCCAAGTTCTGAGACACGCCGAGCCGACGTCACTGCCACCAGGAACAATGTTTTCAGGGTCAGTTCCTTAAGGGAAGTTGTGGACAGTGGTTCGAAAGGTTTGCCAGTAAGGGCCCCGAGAACCCTATTCAGATCCCAGCTTGGAGTCCTGTGAACTGGGGGAGGATTCAACAGCCCCACCCCACGCAGAAAACGTTTGACATGAGGGTGCGTGACCACCTTATGTCCCAAACCCGTACCCAAGGTACTGTTCAAGGCCGCTACCTGTTTTCTAAGGGTATTGGTGCTAAGCCCCAAGTCCAGGCCACTCTGTAAGAAAGCCAAGATGTTACGCACCTTTGGTTTCATGGGATCTACCCCCTGTTCCTGACACCAACCAATAAACCTCTTCCAGGTTGCACCATAGACACGGTGCGTGGAGTCCTTCCTAGAGGCTATCAAGGTGTTTATCACTTTATCCGAGTAACCCAAGTTAATTAAGGCCGTCCGCTCAACCGCCACGCAGTCAACTTGAACAGCCGAGGCTGTGGATGTCGAACGGGGCCCTGCGTGAGGAGGTCCTCCCTTGGAGGCAGCGGTAGTTCCTCCTGGACAGCCAGATTCATTATGGAGGGGTACCAGGGTCTCCTGGGCCACCGGGGAGCCACTAGAATGACTTCTGCTTGACAGTCCTTTATTTTGCGGAGCACCCGGGCCACAAGAGCTATTGGGGGAAAAGCGTACAGCAGGCCCGGTGGCCACGGAGAGTAGAGAGCGTCCACCCCTTCCGTCCCTTCTTCTCGAACTCTCGAGAAAAAACGAGGAAGTTGAGCGTTTTCTCTTGTGGCAAACAAGTCCACGATCGGTTCGCCCAGACAGGCGGCGATCAGAGAAAATACCTCCGAGTGCAGGCGCCACTCCGCTTCCCGCAGAGACCGCCTGCTGAGCCAGTCTGCGGATACATTGGACACTCCTGCCAGGTGTTCCGCCCGTAGTGATGCAATGTGAAGTTCCGCCCAGCTCATCAAACTCTCCGCTTCGCGCGCCAGCCGAAGCGATCGAGTACCCCCCTGCCTGTTTACATAAGCTTTTGCAGTAGTGTTGTCCGTCTGGATGAGGACATGACGCCCCCTGACCTGAACCAAGAAATGAGCAAGGGCCAGACGAATAGCCCGCAGCTCCAGGAGGTTGATGCTGAGCAGGGACTCCAAACGGGACCAAGTGCCCTGCGCCAGGGAGCCCGACATGTGCGCTCCCCAGCCCAGGAGACTGGCGTCCGTGGTGATCACCACTCGCTCCGGGAGGACTAGACTCACTCCCTGCGACAGTCTTCCCTCCGCCGTCCACCAGAGCAGTGCTCTTCTGATTTGCGACGACATTGGCAGCTGCAGATGTCTCTGCCTCTCTATTTCGTCCTGGAACGGGAGCAGAATGCGCTGGAGAGGCCGCATTCTGGCCCTGGCCCAGTGGACAACATCCAGACAGGAGACCATCAGTCCCTGAATTGACGCCAGAGACATTAGGTCCACGCGAGAGGCCTGCAGAGTGGATTGCAGGATTTCTCGGAATTTCTGCTCTCTGCCCGGAGAGAGTGATATCCTGAACTGGCGAGTGTCTATAAGGAGACCCAGGTGTTCCACCCGTTGTGAAGGGGTCAGGGCACTCTTTTCCCGATTGATCACGAAACCTAGACTCTGGAGACAATCCAAAGTCTGTGCTACATCCACCAGCGCCCGCTCTCTGCTCACTGATTTGATCAGTATATCGTCGAGGTAAGGGAACAAGGTAATGCCCCCCTGCCTGAGGAACGATATCGGCGCTATGAGCAGTTTGGTAAACACCCTCGGAGACGATTTGAGCCCAAAGGGGAGAGCGCGGTACTGAAGATGCAGGGTCCCGTAACAAAAACGGAGAAACCTGCGATGGCGCGGCAATATGGGCACGTGAAGATACGCCTCGGTCAGATCTATCGAGGACAGGAAATCCTCCTGGTCGAGGGCTAATACGATTGATTTCCAGGTCTCCATCTTGAACCTTCGGCTGCGTATAAAACGGTTTAGCCACTTTAGGTCCAAGATGGCCCTCCAATCGCCGTTCCGCTTGGGTACCAGAAAAAGAGTGAAGTAAACTCCCTTCCCCCTCTGCTCCCGCGGTACCACCTCGACAGCCCTGATGTCCAACAAATGCTGGATGGCGTGCATCTTCAGCTGGTGCTTCCGTGGAAATTTGGATTGCGGGACCTTCCAGAACCTGTCCCTGGGTTTTTGGGTAAACTCTAAAGAATAACCTCGTAAAACCGTTTGTTGAACCCACGCATCGCCTGTAATGGCTGCCCATCGGTGCGCAAAGTTCAACAGGCGTCCTCCTATAACGGAGGATGATACGTCTGACCTGGCGTCAGACATGCCTGTGATCCTTATGGGGCTTGGCATTGGCGACGGGGTTCCCCCGCTGTGGACGTCCCCTAGGGAAAACCCTAGATTTGTTCCACCTGCTCCTGGGTCTTGCCCCGTCATTGGAGCGGGGGTATTGGCGAAAGGGCCGTTGGACATATGGTTTAGCCTTGGAAACCTCTTTCCTAGCGGTCGGGAGAACCTTTCGCTTATCCTTGTTTTCCACCAGGAGAGGTTCAAGGGCCTGCCCGAAAAGCTTACCGCCCTGGAACGGAATGCCCACCAACCTCGTCACGGAATTGGAATCACTGTCCCAGGATCTCAGCCACAAATTTCTACGAGCTGCCACATTAGACGCAATAGCTCGGGCGCTAAACTGCAGGGCGTCCAGTGACGCATCCGCAGAAAATGCCAAGGCCAAAGCCACCTTTCTCAACGACGTTTTGGCAACCTTGGAGAGGCCCGTCTCAGTCTTTTCCAGATCCGTGATCCAGGAATAAGCAGCCCTACTCAGGACGGAATTGGCTGAGGAAGCACGAAAAGCGTGTGCAGAGGCCTCAAAACCCCTTTTTAGAGACGCCTCAATTTTCCTATCTGTCGGATCTCTCGGCCCACCCTCTCCCTCAGAGGGCAGGGTTGCCGCAGAGGAGAGCGATGCGATAGGTCCATCAATAGTGGGCACCTTTAACGTGGCCAGGATTGGATCAGGTAATGAATAAAATTTATTTACTAGTCGTGTGGAATGTTTTGGGTGTATGGGTGTCTCCCATTCCATGTCTACCACTCGCTTAAAAGAATCTGGAAAAGGGATAATATTTTGGTTGGCCTGGATTTTTGGAAAAATTTTTGAAGAAACAGTCTTACTGGAAGAGGCATCCTGACTCTGGTCAGGAGTTGGGACCAAATCCAAAGTTTTAAGGGCTTTCTGAAGTATTCTAGGAAAAATGTCAGCCGGAAAAAGTCTAGTCACACCCTGACTGTCCCTTTCCTGCCCTGACAACTCACCCTCCTCCCTCTCAGACTCAGGTGACAGCGAAGGATCTGAGTCCTGAGAGGAAACAGGGCTGACAATCGTTTCCCGCCTTTTATGGCCAGCGCGTTGCTGTGCTCTGAGGCGTTTAGAGCCCCCAATTGATTTTTCAGAGTGCTTCTTAGCACGTTTCCCGTGGGTCTGTACATAGTCCTCAGAGGAGGACTCATTTTCCCTCGTAGAGGACAGATTGGGGCTGTTAGCTCTGCGCTTTCGCCCCCCATGGAGAGACTGTTTACGGTTCCCACCAGCGTTAGCCAGATGAACTCGAAAAGCCCCCTCTACCGAAGCCTTCACTAATTCCATTATCCTCGCCTCCATATTAGGGTCCAAAGGAGTTGCTGACACCACACTCTGCCCAACAGACGACTGTCCCGCTCCCGGGTTTGCCGCCATAACTTGCCTGAGGAGAGCTGAGCGATCGACAAGGGCTCGCAGCGGCGCCGCCGAGAATGCTGGCTTCCCGCTGATCGGAATACAGGACGCTCCGTTCCCACCGAAAACAACCGCCTGTGGGCGCCTGAGGCAAGTGGCCTCCGCGGTTGTCCTCTCTCGCAACAGCTCGGCCGTGTAAAAGGGGAGGTGAAAAGGCCCCCAGCAGCAGTCTCTAAGGAGACTTTCGCTGCCCGTCGCTGAGGAGAGAGGCTTGGCTGTGCCGAGTATATGGGCGGGACCAGCCGCGCGTGCTGAGTCGCGTCGCTACGGCGGTTATGGCTCTCAATCTCCCACTCGCTCTTCTGAACTGACAAGCGGCTCGGCTCGCCCCCAGAGGCCCTGGGGCTAAGGGCGGGGGGATCAGGGAGAGGGCTGGAGAAGGAGAGACGAAAACGAAGGCAAGTACAGTGAAAAACGGAGAAATAGTGAGGAAAAAACAAAGGTACAAGGAGGAGAATAATACTGAGGTAGAAAAGCTGAATCAGCGCTGAAAGATATCACGACCCTTCTCTGGAGTGAGTCAGAGCCAGACTGGGTTTACGAGAGGATGCCCTCCCACAAGGGGGAGCTTTTCGACCAATCTGACTCTGACTCGTGGAGTGGGAGGGGCATACCCCAAGAGCCAACGAATGCAACCCTTCCTCCCTCCAGAGAATATTCAGTCCTACCAAGACATTTCGATATAATTACCATTAAAAATCTGGTTATCTTTTTGGCCTCTATAGGAATTTACCTTATTCATTCATTCATTTATTTATTTATTTATTATTGACTAATGCATTACCTGCTGTAAAGAGAACTTTCTGAAAGAGCATCCATTAAGGGTCCAATAATGAACTAAAAAAGAAATGTGTATTAAAAGATGTATCAAACAATAACTACATTTCAACTGCTCTACAGAATACTAAGTAGGGTTGGTATTGGTTCTAAAACCTAGATTAAGAGGGAATGTAATATGAAACTTATTAATTGCTTCGGGCCTAATTTTACCCCCCCCCCAAATGGTTTCAACTGGATAGAAATATGTAAAGAAACAAAATTTCATTCTCTAAAAGATTCAACTAAGATGTTATACATTTGAAAGTATTAAGTGAAAATGTACCAGTGTTTCCTGAACTCTACTAAGCGATAAGATAAGAAGACTATGTACTTTTTGTATATTTATAAGATAAAAGGACTATGTACCAGCTGGCCGGTGGATGTGTGCCTTTCAAGTGTGTGCTTTACGGCTTGAATCTTACCATCTTATCGCAGCTCACTGCGTCTACAGTCTGATGAGGTTCGTCGAAAGACGAATGAAACATTGCTGTTTTTAAACATTGCTGTTTTTAACTTTTACATGTTTAACAGCCCAAGCCTGTGTAGGCTGCGGCAGCTGGCCTAAAGGGCCGACCGCCGCATCCTATCAAGTTCCCTTCCCCTTCCCCCTGTGTAAGCGATTGTCCCCTGTGTAAGCGACGGTAGGCCCAATGGGCCTACTTGAATGTAGGCGAGCTCTAGAGCTCACGTACATTCGCGCTGCCCATGCCGGTGTACCTGGGGCCTGGAGGGAACTCAGGATACCAGGGATCTAGCCCCCCCCCCGGTATTCCCGCCCCCTCCAGGCCCTGGGCGGCCAATGGTTGCCCTCCCCCCACCCCTATCCTGACCAGCGTAGGACTTACCTGGTCTGGCGGCCACAGGGCCGGGGAGACAGCAGGGCAAGCAGCGTCGGCCGCAGCAACGGCGCTGCTTGCTCTCCGGGTGTTGCGCAATTGCTTTACGGCATTTGCGCAACACCCTGCCCCGGGCCTCTACTTACACAAGATTGTGTACACAAGAAGTAATTTCGTTTAACGTAATAAATTTGTTATGGCTTTTAATCCAGTAATGGATATACAATCTTCATTGGACTATGTACCCTTTGTGGGAATTTGTTAACCGTTACTAGCAGAGCGCTCACTCCGCCACCAGTATTTTCCGCAGAATTGCACTGTTAGTCAGAACCAACTTTCTTTGGATACAACTCAGTGTCTAGGCTAGTATTTTTTCTTTAACCAAAGAAAATTGCACAGTCTCTCACATTCAGATCAGTTTTCCGATTCAGACAAATGGATACACAGTAGTTTAGCACTGTTTCAGTTCATGCACTGCCATGATTTTCCAGGTAGAATGAGCCTCCACAGCTGGAGCAAACCAGGCAGTATGTGCTCCAGACATTGATGGATAATGCTCTTGTGATTGTGGACTGGGTTATGCTTTTCTAGGATTCCCTTCAAGAGCCCCTAGAGCAGCAGTTCTCAAAGTTCTTCCCACGGGTAGGGGAGACCTTTGAGTGCTTGCGGATGCAAGGTGATGGTGCATTTTTCTCAAAACCAGAAAAGTGGTCGCAAACATGTCAGAGCGTTGATCTACAGCGTGGGGAGGCCTGTAGAGGGGTTCACAGCCCCCCCCCCCGCACCCTCCAGAGAGCAGCGCAGTCCTTGGAAAATGACAATGAAACTCTTTTTCCCCTGGTGACGGCGCAATCCTGGGATCACTGCTGCCGCCGCCATCATCACAAATCACCATTCTTCTTAAGGGGGTCGCAACCTGCCCCTTCTCAAGGTGGTGGGTCGCAACCCAGCACTTTGAAAACCACTGCCCTAGAGTATCCTGTACATTTGAGCTCTCACTATTCCACTACAATTTGTTAAAATGTGAATGTACCCAAAATGAGGGTAGCAAAGCAACAAGGTTTTAATTTCTTTCCCTAAGGAAATACTAAAAGTGGACTTCAAAGACATCTAGGCAAGCTTGAGAAATACAGTACAGAAAATCTTTGGAGCAGCAGGGGAAGAAAAGCTTACCTCTGAAAATCCTGGTGATGTGGGGAGGCACTTTGTTTGCCAGACTTCAAGAAAGTGAATAACCCCTTCCCTTGTCAATGTTTTGTTTTCACTTTCAAACATTCTTTTGTAAATGCACATATGCCATGATGGATGAAACAACCAACGATCTGTTATTTAAAAAAAAAACAATTTTTCAACAGGGTACACAAAACAGGTATCTCTCAACATTTTATGTAGCAGTTTAATGTATCAAGTACACATACCATTATTAAGCAATACCACAATATAGTTACATCATCTGTGGAACTCCTTGCTACAGGATGTGGTGATGGCACCTGGCCTGGATGCCTTTAAAAGGGCATTGGACAGATTTATGGAAGAAAAGTCCATCACAGGTTACAAACTCCTGGAAGCCGTTAGGACCCCCGGTGAGGTAAGCAAGCACACCTTTCCCCCCAGCGGCACGATCCCCGGGATTGCACGATCCCCGGGAAGCTGGGAGAATGGGCAGCAAAATGGCAGGTGCGCTTCAATGTAAGTAAGTGTAAAGTGATGCACATTGGGGCAAGAAATCAAAACTTCACATACATGCTAATGGGTTCTGAGCTGTCTGTGACGGATCAGGAGAGATCTTGGGGTGCTGGTGGACAGGTCAATGTCGACCCAGTGTCCGGCAGCTGTGAAGAAGGCCAATTCCATGCTCGGGATCATTAAAAAAGGGATTGAAAATAAAACGGCCAATATCATTATGCCCTTGTACAAATCAATGGTAAGGCCACATCTGGAGTATTGTGTCCAGTTCTGGTCACCACACCTCAAAAAGGATATAGTTGAGTTGGAAAAGGTGCAGAAAAGAGCGACCAAACTGATTCGTGGGCTGGAGCACCTCCCTTATGAGGAAAGGCTACAGCGTTTGGGGCTTTTCAGTCTGGAAAAAAGGCGCCTGAGGGGGGACATGATTGAGACGTATAAAATTATGCACGGGATGGAGAGAGTGGACAGAGGGAAATTCTTCTCCCTCTCGAACAACACCAGAACCAGGGGACATCCATTAAAATTGAGTGGAGGGAAAGTTAGAACGAACAAAAGAAAATATTTCTTCACCCAGCGTGTAATTCGTCTGTGGAACTCCTTGCCACAGGATGTGGTGATGGCACCTGGCCTTGATGCCTTTAAAAGGGGTTTGGATAGATTCATGGAGGAAAAGACCATCACAGGGTACAAGCCATAAGCAACCTCCTGGTTTTAGAAGTAGGTTTTCTCTGTGCCAGGTGCAAGGGAGTGACTACAGGAAACAGGTTATCTTGTTGACTGTGTGCTCTCGGAAGCATCTGTTGGGGCCACTGTGAGATACAGGAAGCTGGACTAGATGGGCCTTTGGCCTGATCCAGCAGGGCTCTTCTTATGTTCTTATGCTGCCGCCGCTGTCCCCGTCCACCCAAAGACTCAAAATTCTCCCCACCTTGTGGAGAGAACTTTGAGAACCACTGCTGTATGTGCAAGGTGTGTGTGTGTGTGTGTGTGTGTGTGTGTGTGTGTGTGTGTGTGCACGCGCACGTGCGCAGCGGCAGAGCTTGAGTAGAGCGCGTGGAGCAGGATCTCCAGGCGCTCAGGCGGGCGGGGGGCGCACTTGGAGCACTTACCGTTGCGAAGCGCCGCATTGTATCGGCCCTCCCTCCCTCCCTGGAGCCCATTCGGCTCCAAAACGAGTTCAAAACGGGCGGGGGGCGTCGACATGACGCGCCGTGAGGGCATCAGTCATTTCTGTGTGCGCGCGCGTGCAATGCTGATGTCCCATCACATACACGGAATTTTAGGCTGCAATTTGGATAGCAGTTATATGACCTGGCAAGACCGGTCTTTAAATTGTAAATCTTTCTAGGAATTTATTCATTTATAGGTTGTTACCTACCAGAGCTGAAAAGCTATTCATTTAGGCTACTGAGTGATCAGGCACCAGGGATTTTTGCAGATCTAAAATTAAATGCATAACTCCCTGCAGCGACGCCAGTGAACCTCCTGGTTGTAGGAGCAGGTTTTCTCTGTGCCAGGTGCAAGGGAGTGGTGACTGGACACAGGTATCTTGTTGTCTTGTGTGCTCCCTGAGGCATCTGGTGGGGCCACTGTGTGATACAGGAAGCTGGACTAGATGGGCCTTTGGCCTGATCCAGCAGGGCTCTTCTTATGTTCCCTCCCTCCTGATCCAGCAGGGCTCTTCTTATGTTCCCTCCCTCCTTCTCCCTCTCTCCCTCTCTCATACTACTCAAGGCTTGTGCCACTGTCTGCAAATAGTCTTACCTTCCAGTACAGCATGTTCATATAAACTATTCAACTTTGGTAATACTGGTTTTATTACATGTATCTAAAATTGAAACAGACATTATTACATTAATTTGATTTACTCTGAAAATAAAATTGTATCATAACTATAGTTAAGAGCTAAATATTGATCTCTGCTATGATTTACATGACCATATTGATTCCACAATCATGGAAACCATAGCATGGTACAGTCATATAGCCCAAGGTCAGCATCTTCTTTGTGAACAGCAAACCAATACATAAGCTTGCTGCTGTGATCTACTTTGGTGGAATTTGGAAAAGAATATACCATAATTAGACTGAACAATTGCTTCCGTATTTTAACATTTGTCCTCTGAGGATTGTTACTTTTCAAATGCATAGAGTGCTATGGATTAGTGATAAGACATCCTCTGCACCTGCCAGTTTCTGCTCTCTAGATCAGTTTATTGTATGGTTATCCCTTCTTTTGCATATTTAGATCAGCAACAGACTACAGCAACTCTCAACAGCACTTTATAAAAATATTACATATTTACCTGATTTCCTTCCAGAGTCTCCATAATTAGAATGTAGTTTTCCCAAAATTGAGTAAGCTGATCATTTTCTTCAGCACACCACCAGAACAGACCTGGTCCTAGAGTCGATAAGTAAATCAGACACATTTCCTCTCTCCTCTAAAGAGAACTTACAAATGTCACTAACATGAAAAGGTAATAAAACTACAGGTAAGTCTTTACCTTAACTTTTTGCAATAAACAATTCCATCAATGTTAACAAGAAATCTGAGTCCACAAAGACAGTATGCGCTGGAAGGCCATAATCCAGCAAAACCGGTGGACAAAAGCCAGCACAGGCAAGATATAAATCAATAGCATGATCCTTCCCCACCATGTGGTTCTGTGCATACAGAGGGACCTGTATAGACTTTTACTGAGGCCTCTCCTCCTTCCATCAACTCTGTATCGAACATATGCCTCTGTGCCAAGCATAATGGAATGGTTGAGTGCCTGGCAGAACACACCAGATCTCCTTGTACCTCACAAGAACAGCCCACTTTTCCCTATATGTCACAAGTGTGGGACCAGGTGAAGACCTATATGTTGCACCCAGGGGACCAGGTGAAGGGCATGTTCTACTAGGCAGTTGTATGAAAGGTGTGAGAGGATCTTGTGTTATCAGAAATGGCAGCAGTAGACAAAGGATTGTGCCAAACGTAATTTGTGTGCTGACTAACTCCACTGCAACATTGTTAAGTTTCATATGAACTTGCAAGGGCCTTCCTCCTAGTTACTGTCCCACGCACCCTCCTTCATAGCCAGAGCCTTTTAAAAAGTTGTTATTCTAGTTTTGCACACATCTATAAGGGAGACAGTTGAATAGACAGATAGTTATCAGGAAACAGTGGCTGTGGATCATCTCTTGAACAATTACAGATACTTCACAATCTCGTGCATAAAAGTTTCCTCCCCTTGTGTAACCCATTGTTGTGGCAAATGGGAAAAACAGCTTAATAACAATGGATAACAAGTTGCCTGGTTGGGCATAGAGAGACCTAAGATATTGGAGGCAGAGGGGCGCATTAATACTATACAAGAAAAAGTGGCCCTGCAATGGTGACTCCAATAAAAGAACCACCACCAAGTAGGAAAGAAGGGAGGGAACGGTTAAAGCTGGGTTTGATCAAGGCCCCCTACATCTGCATCTATTCTCTTTATAAGCAAACACAAATAAAAATTTTAAGTCTAAAAATCTTATAATTTAATTATGATTAATGCGACTAAAAATTAAGACCAAAGGAAAATTTGTATGACAGCACCCTTCTGCGTTGTAATTTTTTTGGCCCAGTGGACACCCAAGAGTCATACTTTTTGCCCACAGGCAAATCTTTGGAATTATACTGGCACCCCAAATAATGAATGTCCGAATTATGGATGTCCAACTTACAGACGGCTGCATTGGTGCTTTTGCAGACACAATGTGTTGTTCAGTGGTGCTTTCGCACAGGTGCAATAGCGCTGGGCCAGCAAGAACCAATGTTTTGACTTAAGTGCAGACCCCAGGAACCTAACTAGTACTTAAGTACTTAAGCCCATGACACACCACACGCATTGCAGGGCAGTGCACATATATGCGTCGGCAAGCGACGCAAAGAGTTTGGTGTGCCTTGCTTTCTCCTTCGCATGGCAACGCACGAGAGCTGCGTTGCTGGGCAACAGAAGATGGGAAAATTGAACTTTGCCCAATTAGAGGGCGTATTCAGTGCAGTGGGGGATGGGACGTAAAGTGAAACGACCTATCGCTGAAGACTTTGATGTGCGGGCAGCAGCTCCACCGTAGACAGGAAGCAAGCATCACGGTACAACGCAATGCAACAGCTACTCTCTACTCTTCACTTTGCACCGCGATGCAGTGCCACGTGGGCGGTGTGTCACAGCCTTTAGTGTATGTTGATGTGGCTGAAAGATTAGGATCTGTGAAAGGCATATTCCGTTCACATGGTCAGAGTCACGGTAACAAGCTAAGCAAGGATGGCAGCCAGTACAGGGGCCAAGTATGTACCATTTCCAGCATCTGCGGTGCACCTACACTCCGCATGTAGTTTCGTAGAAACGTCCACAGCTCGCTTCAGTAGGTAACGGGCTCTCTTCCTACAGGGGGCATCGCTCTCTGTCAGTCCCTTCTGCACGACTTTCCAGAAGCTGCTATGAAGTCGGGCATCGAGGAGGCGGGCAGTCTCGCCAACAGATCCACCACCATCCTGCTGCTGCGCGCTCGCGGGAAACACCGCATCGGAAAGTGCGCTCAAGACCAGCAGAGTCCGGCTCACCCGCGGGGTGGCGCCCTCGGGCATCAGCATCAGCCCTTCCCACACGTGTCCTAGGGCGGCGTGGTTTCTTCCCAACGCCGGCAGCAGCCTGCCGGCCACTAGCAAGGCTCTGCTTTCGTCGTCCTCCCCGTCTCCCCGCAACAGCCTCAGGGCCACCCCCACGGTCCGCCCCAACAGCGCCGGCTCCTCCAGCCAAGGGGCCACGGCGGCCAGGACCTCCACGGCGGCTTCAGTCCACAGCTTGCCAGCCCCCGCGCCGGCTTCCAGTGACTCCAGCGCCTCTTGAGCCAGGCGCTCCGCCAGCGGGGGCCCGCCGAGCGAGGCGCAGCAACGCAGCGCTCCGCAGGAGGCTCTCACGAGGCGCAGCTGCTCCTCTGGGAGCTCCGCGGCCGAGCAGCCACCAGCCCTGAGCAGAGCCGGGAGGCAATGACCCAGCGCCGCCTCCTCAGCTAGCCGCCGCGCCGCCGCCCCCTCCTCGCCTTGTCCGCGCCAACAGCCCTTCTCGGTCGCGGCCACCCGTTGGAGAAGGAAACGCAGCGTCTCCGCCCGGTCGACTGAGAGCGCCCCATCTTCGCCGCACACCGCCCGGAGAAGCGCGCCCGAGTCGAGGCGTTGCGAGAGTAGCGTGTCAGCCAGGACCAGCTCCATAGCGGGGGGAGGTCGGGAGCGTGCGCGGGGCCTGGCACTCCACAGGCGCGCGCCCAACCGTCAAGCAGTGGCGGCCACAGGCCAGGCCTGCCGGAGTCCTTTTCCTTCCCCAGCAGCCTTTGCGTTTGAGGTGGCTGTTAGCAAAGCAAGGGAATACGATAGGCCCGCCCGTTGCTACGCTGGTTCTGCTGAGGGCGGCTTGGCGCCTTCGAACGTAGTCCAGTGAGAAACTCGGAGGTGAACCCATCCCCTGGCACCCCTCACACGGCAGGGTACTGATGTGTCCACACGGTACCTCTGGGGCCACACGACTCTGGGGCCACCGAGTGTTTACTAGAGGTCAGCCATCCATCGTTCATGTTCATGTCATATTCCTTGGCATGTGTGTTTCCTTTAGATTGCACATATGCCATTGTCCTTAGGAGTACAGTCCTGGCATGTCTACTCAGAAGTAAGCCCCACTGAGTAGAGTGGGATTTATTTACTCCAAGGTAGGTTTGTTATGGAGCGCAGCCCAAATCACTGACTTGGGCAGCATCCTTACCCTTGCAAAAGGACTACTCTGTTATTGGGCACATAGTTTACACATTTGTTGGCAGTTTTAAACTGGTTAATGGGCAGCATCCAAAGATACTCTCTAAAATGATTGTGTGTGTTTATCCATGCAGCAACATGTAATGCCAAACTTGTTTGTGTTTCTGAGAAACAGCTATATTCCCATTGGATCCTGCTCATTCCAGATCAAGGAAAAATATGGGAATAACCAATTCTCAATGTTTCCATGCCTCTGGGATTACCGGTACTTCCAAATATTGATTTGTGAGCAGAAACTGAGTTTGGCAGCAAAGGTTTATCAGAAAGGTATAAAGTAACAGTACTATGGAGGGCTCTGAATGAGAGGTATTTTTCTAGTGAGTAAATGTAACTGAACTATTGAAGAAACTCATAGATACATAAGATCTGTTTGTTATATATTTGCTCTTACAATAATAGCCTAATCCTGTCATCCTCCCCTGGCGTAGGCAATTCAGTGTGAGCCGCAAGGTGGAGGTCTACTTAGGGTAAGTGGGCATTTGTCCACTTACTCAGGTAAACCCCCAGCCACTGCAATAGAGCTACTCGGTTTTCCCCTAACTCCTTAGCTGGTGGAGAATCAAGCAGCCCCATGTCAGGGCTTTTGGCCTGGGAGGGGGGATAGAATATGGTGTCCATGCTGGTTCCTCACCCCTGCCAGGCCCGCCCTGCCCTGCCCTCCCCCAGACCCTGCGCTGCTCAGTGGCATTTACCTGCTCGGAGGGCAGCCAGCACAGGCCATGGTGCTGGCACTGCCTACTCCTGAGTCAGCGCAAACATACCTTATGGCATGTTTGCAACACTGCGCCTGCGCAGAGGTCTGGCACCCTCAGAGGATTAGATTGCACCGTAAGTCCCATTGAACCCAGTGGGACTTACTTCTGAGTAGCCATAGGATTATGCTGTTAGTCTCAGTGCAATGTGGAAAGAAGCTAAAAAAATTGAGAGGGAGGAAGGAGAAAAGGCTCTCACTATTATTTTGATCCAGGGCACGTTTATTCTAATCCTAAAACATTGAAACAAAAGGTCAAAGGGGGAGGGAATGCAAACAGACAAAGAATTATAGGAAAACATTGAAAACAAAAGGAGATAGAAAAGGAAAACTGAAAGAGACAGAAAAAAAGAAAAGGATAGAAAGAGAAAAAGCAAGAGATAGAATGAAAAGATAAAAACAATTGGGAGGACAAAATGAACATAAAACATATACAGAAAGGTAGGGCACATGTTAGCTTTGTCCAATAATAAAAGCAAACAAATCACTCATTTTAGGGACTGGTTAGTTGCTACAACATTTTATTGAAGGCTTTTCTTATAAAGTTCTAATTGGTACTAGAGAATCAACATAAATCATCTTGGAAAAGGGCATACAGGTAGAATTGCAGTAGGTTTATATATGACCCCTCTAGATTTTTTTCTTAATGTGTGGAAAAAAATTGCACAGAATAATAGAGGTAAGTTTTTAAAGGAGTAAGCTTCTGGAGGAGTCACTGACTTGCATAGTGATCAATAGCACCTCAAGAAGGAATGCAAGAACTACAGTATATTCTTATCCTGTGATGTTTCTGCAGTCTTTTTTTCCCCTCTGAATTTATTTGGCTTGAAAGTGGATGGGGAAGAGCCTGCTGTGTTTATCTCAGAACAGCAGGTGGTGCTCTTGTCGAATCTTTTTCAGTTCTATTCCTCTCTGGCCATATAGTATAGAGTAGATACTGGTATATACCGTGTTTCCCCAAAAATAAGACAGGGTCTTATATTAATTTTGCCTCCCAAAAACGCAGGAAGTCTTATTTTCAGGGAGGTCTTATTACATTGCCGCTCAAAGCCCCTTTCCCTCCCCTACAGCAAAGGCACCCAGCGCCACGGGGATCTCTATGACAGGGGCTTAATGGTAGCTGACGGCGCCTGGAGCAGGAAGCATTTCACACGCCCCCAGCGCCAAAAGTCAGTTTTTTTACCTTTTAAAAACTTTTTCCCAGATTTTTCGCCCTTTTTCAAGCAGCTGCCGCCCCCAGCAGCGCCCCCCAGGGCAGCAGCTGCTTCATTTGCAACCCCCCCCCAGGCCCGGGGGGGCATTACTGGCCAGGTGCGGGGGCGAAATTAACTGTACTTGTATCGTCGTTCGGCTCGATCGCATTTACAGCCATGAGGGAGAGCAGGCTCGCTTGCCGTTCCTCCGGATCCTAGAGAGGACTCTGGAGGACCAACCACACCAGCATCCTAGAGAGCAGGCATGCCATGAGGGCGAGCAGGAAGAGACTAGGTGCCTCTCTAGGACGCACATGCAGTCTCGCTGGTGTGGTTTAAAAACTTTCCCAATTTTTTCGCCCTTTTTCAAGCAGCTGCTGCCCGGGGGGGGGGGGGTTTGCTGCTGGGGGCGGCAGCTGCTTGAAAAAGGGCGAAAAAATTGGGAAAGTTTTTAAAAGGTTAAAAAAATGGACTTTTGGCGCTGGGGGGAACATGAAATGCTTCCTGCTCCAGGCGCCGTCAGCTACCATTAAGCCCCTGTCGTAGAGACCCCTGCCACACTAGGTCTTATTTTCAGGGAGGTCTTCTATTTTTGAGTGCCAGTAAAAATGAAGCAAAAATGAGGGGAGGTCTTACTTTCGGGGGAGGTCTTATTTTTGGGAAAACACAGTAGAAGAAAAAGTTTGATACCCTTTCAGAAATGGCTGGTCCTTAAAATAAGAGATGGTTCAGATGTAGTTGAAGCTTTTAAAAAAGCCTTATTGAGCCTAGTTCCGGACCAGAATCTTTGCATCATGACAGCGGAATAGGGCAAAATGTACAAATACGAGAGTAGTAAGATCTAAATGTCTGCAGCTAGATTATTCATGTTTCTATGTAAGTAAATACAGTATTTGGGAAATTATTCTTTCAGAGATGGTTTGAAACCTATAGCCTCTCATTTATTGAATTCAAGCATTTCAGTTATACCACAGCAAAAGATTTGCTATTTTTAATGCTGTATTTTGATGTTTACAGACTTCTGTTTTGGCTTCTATATGTCGTTTTTTATTTTTAATTGTGGTTTTAAAGTTTTTGTTAGCCACCTTGGGAAGAGTTATACATATTGAAAAAAAAATACATTTATTGTTTTCACTATGTACACTATAATACTGAAATTGACTTTGACTTGTATGGAAGCACCCTATATAGCAAAGTATAATTATTGCCCCTCTGTCAAGGGCCTGGAGACAGTGTGGCTTTTCTATACAGACTGTCCGTTTCTTTTATCTTCAGCTCTGGAAGTCCGATTCTCTTTTTGAATTGGTTTAGAAATGTTCTGGTGAATGCCCTTTTCTGCCTTGACTGTGTTCATTCACCCATTGTTGGTTACATGGACTTTTGAGTTGTTCACATCTCTTCAGCCAGCATGTGGAACTAGTTTTCAGCAACCTGCAGTGCTAATTTGACTAGCAATAATAATACTTCAATAGTTGCTTCAGGTAGACAGTGGCTTAATCACAAAACATTGTGTTTATCAAAAATATGTATAGAGTAGATTAACCAGTAGAGAATTACCAGCTGTGTAATCACTGAAGGAGCCAAGGTCTGCATTAAATAAATTGTTCTTTGTATTTATCCATTTAATGTCCCAGGCATAAGTGTGTGAAACAGTAGCCATATTGCCCTTATTGAACAGGAAAAGTTTCTTTCAGAGGGAACTATTGGGAACAGGAACCTATAGTTCAGGGGCTCTCAGCCTTTTGATACCCGGGTACCCCTTATCACGGTCCAATTTTCTGAAGTACCCCCTACTAAGTAATTGGATTAATCAATTAATTAATCAGGTAATCATCAAATAAAGTACTAAAACAATTTTAAATATGAAAAAATGTCTTTAACTCTGTGTGTGTGTGTGTGTGTGTGTGTGTGTGTGTGAGTGTGTGTGAGAGAGAGAGAGAGAGAGAGAGAGAGAGAGAGAGATGAAAGGATCTCTTTTTTTCTCCAAGTCACACTTCCTAAAATCAGCTACTTCCTCCCCCACCAAAGTACATTTTCCAAAGTACAAAAATGAGCCCAAAACCAAAATCAGAGAGACAGAAGGGCTCCGAAAATAATTACAATTTAAAATCCATGTTAATTAATACTTAATTAGCTGCTGATCGGGCAGATAAGGGACAGGGCTTGGCGTACCCCCAGCAAGAGGTCCGCGTACCCCTACGGGTACCCATACCACAGGTTGAGAACCTCTGCTATAGTTGAAACCCCAGATGAAGAAAACCTGATAAGGCAGACAGTAAGGTGTGAGGAGACCAGCAGAGAAATGTATGCACGTAATACATTTATAAACCGCTTTTTAAAATTAAACTTCACAAAGCAATGAACATATTTAAAAACAAAACAAGAAATTCAAGTTTTTTTAAAAGAGAAAGATCAACAAACCAGCAAGTAAAAACACCAAAAGCCACAAACTAATAAAACAGCAGTAATAAAGTCTAAGCTAATCCATTAAAAACGGAGCCTTTAGAGTGCACTTGAAGGCAACCCGCAAGAGGGCCTGATGGACCTCCTCCAGCAGTATGTTCCATAGCTGTGGCGCTGCTACCACCAGAAAGGCCCTTGTGACAGGCAGCGTAATATCCTGCCTGTCCAAAAGTATTAATCACTTTCCCCTGAGGGATGGAATGTACAGGGTAGCCAATGAGAAATATGCATTCAGAGTTCGGGGGGGGGGGGCAGAATAGAAATATGGTGAAAGGAAATTTGAAGGAGTTTGAGGTTGGTATTGAGTTGAAGGTACAAGTTGAGCTCCGCTGGAGCTGGGTGGAAGCTGAAGTCAGGGAGACTCACGGGTATCAGAGCTGGAAGTTGGTGTTAAGCAGGGATGGGGGTGGAAGTTCAGAGATTGTGAGTCGTCTGTCACTGTGAGAGGGCAGATCAGAGTGGGTGTTTTTTGTGTGAAAGAAAATCATATCCTGTAGAACAGGTGTCTGGGTGATAGTTCTGTGATGGCACATACTGTTTTAGGGCCCTACCGGATCTGTATTCCCAGGGTGATAATAAAGCCTAACCATAACCAGTAGCTTAGTACCAGTAGCAAAGTATAATTATTGCCCCTCTGTCAAGGGCCTGCAGACAGTGTGGCTCTGTATTCCCAGAAGGCCCTGCAGAACAAGCAGTAAACACCCTGGAATATATCCTCTGAATCAGGATTTCTTTAGTTCACTTGAATGGTCAAATTGTAATCATTTACACCAAAGTAATCTGTGCCCAGCATGAAGCTGTGATACTGTAAGGCTGTATTATGTTGAAAGAAATCAACCATATAAGCCATCTGCCCCCTTCATAGGCAGATAATAAATTCTGGGTTTTGTTCTTTCTAAATCAATATTCGTGTGTGCTCTTGAAGAACGTTTCATAGAATAGTGCCTAGTCATGGTTCTGCACCACTCTGTGAACTCACAGCTTGAAGCCATCAAAATCACAACCAGTATTTTTTATAATGCATACTACCACGATGCACAGCTTTTGTTAACACACTTGCATTATTCCTTCAGCAGATAAGCCTGTCACACAGCCTTGTTCCTGGTTTTTGGCCCCAAACCTTTTAGAACTTTGAAGGCAATAATCATCACCTTGAATTGGGCCTGGGAACAAACTGGTAGCCAATGCAACCAATATAGCACTAGCGTGATGTGCTTGTTGTGATTTACACTGGTCAGCAGTCTAATGGCTGTATTTTGCACCAGCTGACATTTCCAGATGATCTTCAAGGGCAGTTACACATAGAGCACATTATGGTCCTCAAGCTTGGCTGTTATCAGTGCATAGAAACTGAGACTAGATCTGGCTTCTCCAGATAGAGTTGCAGCTGTCAAATCAGCCAAGGAGATACTCCTGGATACTGCCACCACCTGGTTATCCAGGGTAAGTGCTGGATCCAGGAGTATCCCCAAGTTGTGAATCTGTGACTTCAGGGGACTGCCATACCATCAATCATAGGCAGGCTATAAACCACCATCCAGACTGATGGAATTTTCAACTGACAGCATCTCTGACTTGTCTGAATCAAATTTCAGCTTGTTAACGCAAGTCATAACTGTCCACAGGCACCAATTCAGGGTTTCTTCCGCATCCCTATGATGAGCAGATGGAATTAAAGGTAGAGCTGGGTGCCGTATTGATGACAAAGGTAGAACTGGGTGCTGTATTGATGATAGGTCACCCAGAGGACTGGGCTGTGTTTCACAGCAGTTTCATGTAGATGCGAAGCAGAATGGGGGATATAAAGATGAAAGGATTAAACTTTCTTCCTGCGCTACTCCCCCCCCCCCCGGAAGTACGGTAGCTTTTCTTGGACAAAACAAGTGGGATAAAATGTATAAAAAATATTACTATAATAGCATAGCATTGAACTCATATAATGATGGAAGGAAACGGTTAAATGAGTGATTTTGTGCCAATATCACATTATCAGTTTGGCTTGCACTTCAGACAGCAGGCTTCAAAGAGCTCCTTCCACTTCCTTGGATTCCTTTGAATGTTTTTGTCCTGAAAGTGTAGAAAGCAACAACAACACATAAATGTCTCATCAGTTAGGTTGAGAATGATGGCCTTGAAAAACATCTGCTAAGAAATCCAGGGTGTTTAGAAAACAGACCTCAGTGCAGCACTTTTTCTTTAATGAGAGTGGCTAATCCTCTCAGTCAGCTCATACACACAGCAGCAGGGCCTCAGCTGAGCCTTGCTGATTACTTTGAAAACTCCTGACTCATTCCAATATCACTTAGAGAACCTTTTTAATTGAGTACAGAATAGCTTCAGCATCAGAGGTGGGCCCTTGTTGGTGCTATAAAAAGGCTTTCTTGGAGGCTACGATCTGTTTGTTCTTGCAGTTTACCTTAAAGGAACCAGGATCAGAGGAGATCTAGGATTCTGAACAGCAGATCTTTTTCAGGAATGCAGACCTCACTTATACCATCAAGAGGCACACTTGTTGTTTGTTGCTAAACTCAATGAACAGGATCCATTTTTACTGAACATATACGGTATTTAATATCATACTGCTCCTGCCCCTCTCCTCTGGGGCCCCTCTCCTCTAGGGCCAAAATCGGAAACAGCAGCCGCGCTGGCTGTCAGAGGCGTCGCTGGAGCGTGGCGGGGGGCGGGCCGCCAGGGGGTGACGCGCGCCACGGGGTGACGCGCGCACCCCCACGCGCATCACCTCCGTGACGGGTGCCACCCTTCGGACGCTCCGAGGCCAGCCCGGGAGCCGGCCTCAGAGGGTCCGACCCCGTCAGACGCTCAAAACTGTCTGCGCATGCGCGAAAATTCAAAAAATACCCGGATGAACGCGCTGCATGGGCCTTCTTTCAGAAGGCCCTGTAGCGCCGACGGGGTCAGACGCTCCGAGGCCAGCTCCCGGGCCAGCCTCGGAGCGTCCAGAGGGCTACGTGGGGGGGGAGCCGGGTCGCCCCCCGCGCCGCAATGTCAGAGTGTCACTAGGGTGACGCGCGCTCCCTGCCCCAGGGTGACGCGCGTCCTAGTGACGCTACTGCCGGCTGTCAATAGTCTAATTAAATCTCATTCACTTTCTCCTGTTTCTATTTCTTGCTGAAATGCTTTATGTATAATTGGCAACCAAATTTTGTTCACAAAAGCAAGGTCCTGTTGCCTATTAATCAGCCCCCCCCCCCCATCGGTCTCTTGCTGATCTCCAGAGCTTCTAAATTGCGGAGGATTTTGACGTTGTTTTTACTCCTTAGGCACTTGGTGTTTTCAAATAAGATGGTGTGTCCTGTGCTGAGAGAGTGTTCCACAATCGAAGATAATTCTGGATGTTGAAGACGTACAGATCTTTCATGTTCAGCAATTCTTGTCTATCGATCTCCTAGTCATACCAATGTAGCGTACCGTGTGGTTGTGGTACCGTGTGATTATTGCGTACTGTGTGATTGCAGTCTTTGCTAGAGTTCCGCCGCTAATTGACTGCGCGCTTTCCCGCTCTTTTTTTCCTTTTAACTGAGAAGCGTTTAGACTTGGCAACTTCATCTTCAATCCTTTGGGATTGCTTCCTATGAAAAAGTTCCGAGCTCCGGAACGAAACGTCGGACTTCGCAACATGTGCCTTGGATTTTAAATGTATTTCTTCCTGTTCTTGGCTGCCAATAATTGGAAACCCACGATCGGCGTTTGGATATTACTTTTTTTATTCAGACTCTACAGTTACATGGCATCTTTACCAGTATACCCTAAATCCTGTAAGATAATTGCTGGCCATGAAAGCTTCCGTTCTAATCGAACGTTTGTTCCCTTACCACGGGTAAATTCCCAGCCTCCCGAACAGGTATCCTCAAATCCATGCCAGCTATTTAGCTGGCGTAAGTCCAGGAGGCCCGTGTCAGGAGAAACGGACCAGGGAGGGAGGATAGGATATGGCAGAGGTGTGCCCTGCTGGTCCCACCCCCCTCCTGGGCTTGATTCGCCCGCCCACCCCTGCCCTGAAAAGCCTTTGGAATGCTGTCCCCTGCCCTCCACCGCCCAGCGTGGAACTTACTTTCCCCAGCAGGTGCTACATGTTGACTGGGGCAAGTAGAGCGTTGCCAGCCTCTGCGCCAGAGCCGCCTACGCACTGGGTGCCGCATGCCTTATGGCACGTTTCCGACACCCTAAAATTAATCAGGATTGTGCCGTAAATGAGGCAATGTAGAGGGCTTTTCTACATGATCGAAGAACAAAGCAGGCTCTAAACACAATTTCAGCGCAATCCTGTAGTATTTTCAGCCGGCGGAACGAGCGTTCCGCCGGCCGAAAACGTCGCAAACGTGCCATAAGGCACATTTGCAACGACTCACGAGCAGGGAAGGCCGGCGCAAGGTCGGCCCGGACCGTCTCCTGTCCGCCGCCAGACCCAGGTAAGGATCCAGCGGAGTGGGGCGGTTTGGGAGCAAACCGGAGAGGGGGCAGGGATCAGCCTCAGCCGATTCCTGACCTCCGCCGATCGGCTGAGCCATTACACGGCCTCCTCCAACTTCCGCCTGCAAAATAGCTGACGGAATTCTGAGGAGGTCGATCGGCCCCAGCCGCTGTTACACTCGGGGAAGGTGTCCCCTTCCCCGTCCCCTTCCCCGAGTATACTTTCCGTTGCTGGGAGCCTGCTGCAGGCTGCCTGCAGCGGAGCTCAGGATCCAGTGGGTGGCCTCAGCCACCCGGCGGATCTTTAGGATTGGGCTGCCCATCAGTTATGCAAGTGTGCAAGAGCAAAGACTGGGGGGGGGGTGGAAGCTGCTTTTAAGAAAAGGAGAGCTGAATTAGGAGGACAGGGATGAGGGAAGGAGGTGAGGTGACACAGAAGGAACAATGTTAGCAGGGGAAGAACAGGAGGATAAAGATGATGACCTGTGAAATACAATACTGAAGATGGAAGCAGGACAAGAGTAAAGGGCCAATATGCAGAGGAGAGGAAGAGGATAAAAGACGGAAATGTCCACAGAACCCTGCCCCCAAGCAGAACCCTGCCCCCCTCAGGGTCGGCAGATGGGAACAAAGGATAGAGGTGACACACCACCTATCAGTTGGGTTACTCAAGCGGAGCTCCCAGGGGTGCCTACAAAGCCGAACCTACTCCGTAGGTGGGAGGATTCTACCCATACTGATGCAGGAAGTCACATAGCCCCCATGTGAGCTGGGCATCCCATTACCTCCACCAGCCCCTTCCAGGAGCAAATCAAAGAGCCTTTTGAGGCAGAAGACCAGGCAGCTGGGAGTGGGACAACTCCCAGATATTGGAGATATCCTTTCACATTGATTACTGTAACTGGAGCAAGCCTCATGTATCTGGGATTGGGAAACATGTCTGTAGTAAGGCAGACTCTGACCCCAACAGCACAAGCAATGAGGTAACAACAATACAGTATTCCCAAGGAGTTGGATAACTACTTTATTCTTCAGCCTATTCCCATGACCCAACATTGAAAGATGTAAAATATACTTAAGACGTGAAAGAAAGGAAAGGCTAGACCAGGGGTTCTCAACCAGTGTTATGCATACCATCGGTGTTACGCGAGGTGGGTGTCGGAGGTACGTGCTGCACCCACCTTGCATCATGGAGGCCTCGGTGCGAGCCTGCAAAGGCCGGTAGGAGGCTTGGCTTGGCGGCCAGAGCTCCAGCACGGGTTTCACATGCTGGGAAAATCCCGCCCACCCAGAGCCTCTCACCAGCCTTTGCAGGCTTGCGCCAAGGCCTCCAACCTGGAAGTAACTGGTGATGACATAATCACCAGTTACTCCCGGTGGTACATGGGAACCTCCCCGGCCCAGTAAGTGGTTCACCAGAGCGGGGTGGGGGTGAGAACCCCTGGGCTAGACCTTGGAAAATGTGAGCTCAGATTAGACTACTGTTGCATTTACATCTAAAATCCAGTAGATGGTAGCAGGAAACCATAATGAATGAGGTTTTCACTGAATGTAAATACTGTTAAGTTCAGTGCTGACTTTAAATGTAGTAAAGAGGATTTTGGACAGAAGAAAATCCAAGCATTGTGGTTGAAAGAACTAAACTGTTTGGGATATAGTTCATAAATATGTGTAATTCAAAATATTTTTAGTAATTACAGGTACATACATTTGTACTTGTAATTACAGGTACATACGTTTGTACTCTAAGGCCAGCGGGTGGCACAGTGGGTTAAACCGCTGAACCATGAGCTGTTGATTGAAAGGTCGGCAGTTTGAATCCGCGACGGGGTGAGCTCTCGTTGCTTGGTCAGCTCCTGCCAACCTAGCAGTTCCAAAGCATGTTAATGCGAGTAGATAAATAGGTACCGCTTGCGGGAAGGTAAACAGCGCTCCGTGTTCCAGCTGCATGCTACGCGCTGTGGCAAGGAGAGTCATGCCGGCCACATGACCACGGAGGCGTCTTCGGACAACGCTGGCTCTTTGGCTTTGAAATGGGGATGAGCACCACACCCTAGAGTCGGACACGACTGGACTTAATTGTCAGGGGTCACCTTTACCTTTACCTTACGTTTGTACTAAATTTGTATTACATGTAGGCGGGCCCTTGTGGGGGATCCTGGCAAAGGAGTAGTCAGGGCGGCTTCAGCCCCAAAGGGCTCCGCGGGTGAGGGGTCAACCTCCAGGCCGACCGTTCCGTCCAAATAGTTCCCCAGGGGTTTGGTCTACCCACCTGATGCTGTCGGCGTTCGAGAGTTCTCCGGAGGACAGGTCTACCCAACTTTAGGCTGGCCGAGTGGTTCTGGGTGGGCAGGTCTACCCACAGGCACTGCAATAGAAGACTTCCCTCAGAGGCCAGGTCTACCCGTATGAGTTGAAGGCGAAGGGCTCCGTAGAGGGCAGGTCTACCCAACGTTCTTTATAGAGACTCCAAAGGGCAGGTCTACCCTCAGTCTCAATAGCGTCCTGAGGAGGGCAGGTCTACCCAGGGGAATGCTGTCCTAGCAAGGCCTCAGGTGGGGCCGGGGTAAAGGGGGTTAGGTTCACCCTTTTCCTTCCCCCAGCTGGCTGGTTTCCGAAGGGTCTGGCTGTCGCTCCTGAGTACCAGCCCGATCGCCAGCCCCTTCATCACTGGCCTGCTCAAGCTTTATACTCCTGGCTAGCCCTTGTTCCCGCCCCTTTTTGCCCTTCCCCCAGCCCTGTAGCCAATCCCACCAGGACAGGCAGGTCTCTGACAGGCCATCCGGCCTATCAGGAGAGGCTCCCTCGTTATGCTGGCCCTGCGTGTCACGTGGTGCCTCTCCAGCCTCATTCCTGCCTTCCTCCCTAATCTTTGTTGCGATGCCTGTGCCAGATCGCATTCTCTGGCCTACGCCCGGGGACTCTTCTCCTCCCTGGACCTTGGAGGCATCTGCTTGTCCCTTTCTGGCCTCGGGTGAGTTCGGGTCCTCCCAGGCTTGCGCTCTTCTAAGCGGGGGGGGGGGCGGAACAAGTCCGGAGCTGCGGCCCTCTCCAGCCGGGTCTGAGCAGTTAGCCCCTGCTGGGCTCGGAGCGTGGCGCCTGCTGAGGATGGGCCCAGCTCCGGACATTACATATTTCTGCCCCAAATCCAATAGCATAATATTCAGTCAGCATATAATTGTTAAGGGTGGTAGTACTGAAATGCATGTGTTTCTTAATGTTTTTTCTTAATGACATGCTCCAGTGCATGAAATTTGGTTATCTCTGGTGTTATAACAAGATGCAAGCAAGAGGGAGACTATACTATATCACTGATAAAACTGATGTTACAAGTCCTACCAGTACGTGCTACTGACAGTCACATAATCACTGCAAGAAAACTGTAATGTGTTTGAAACAAAAGTTTCAAAAACCTTGAGGAACAGCACCAGAATCCAGCACAACAAATGATTAGCAGTTCAGTTGGGTATCTGTTACTCTTGTGCTGATTATGTGGAAGGCCTTCAGAAGCTGAACTTTTATTTTACGCACCTTATGCTAAATTTTTTATTTTATTTATTTTCTGTATTTATATCCCGCCTTTCTCATCATCAGATTTCTCATCAGATTGATTCAAAGCGGCTTACATAGGCAGGCTATCTTTAGACCTGATAAGGGTCTTTACAATATTGTTCTATTCCTATATAGAACCTTCCATGCTCGAGATGTTTTCCCTTCCGAGTGCAGCCCTCCTTCTGGCTTGTGCTTTGCACTTCCAAGCTTCACAGTTCACCGCAGTTCACCCTTGGACGGTTGTCTTAGATGTTCTCTCTCTAGCTGACTCCTCCGCATTCCACCCTCTCACCCTGTTCTAAACTTACATTTCTTCATTTGGCATGTAAGAAAAATAATTTAGGCTGTACTCCTATACACCAGGGGTTCTCAACCTTTGGAGGCCCGGGTACCCCCTATCACGGTCCAATTTTCTGAAATACCCTTGCTAATTAATTGCTAATTGGATTAATCAATTAATTAGCTAATTAAACATTTAAAAATAAAAAGTATTAAAACAATTTTAAATGTGAAAAAATGTCTTATTTAACTCTGTGTGTGTGTGTGTGTGTGTGTGTGTGTGTGTGTGTGTGTGTGTGTAAGGCCCAACACAAAATCAAAGAGACAGGGATAAGCGGACCATCAGGCGGGGGTACGCAAGAGGCTTCCCCTTATCAGCTAAGATCAGCTGATTGTCCGGCGACCAGAGGTTTTCTATTTTTTTTAATTTGCCTTTCTCCCAAGCTCAGCCTCCCACTGGCGGGGTATGCTAGAGGCTGCTCCTTATCTCCCTGGATCAGCTGAATGTCAACAGCCAAGTATTTCTAAATTCAAACTGCTCTGCAGTTTCACTTTCATTTTCACTTAAGAGCAGCAGAATGCAAGTGGAGGGTTCCTTGCAACATGATGAGGATTGTCTGCTTCTGAAGTGTCTGCTTCTCTCAGATACTAACAGATAAGAGAGTGGGGGAGGGGAGGGAGGAGCTGATTTTGGGAAGTGGGAGCGGGAAAAGATGACTTGGAGGGGGGAAAAAAAGAGATCCTGGCATGTGTCTTTTTGCACTAACATGAGATCAAGCTCTCTGCTTGGTTTTTTTCCTTCTTTCCCATCTGTGCAGTGTATTTTTTGTAGTTGAGAAAATGTAATCCCCCCCTTTCTGTCTTTCTGATTTTGTGTTGGGCCTTCCACTCACTCTCTCTCTCACACACACAGATTTAAATAACACATTTTTTCACATTTAAAATTGTTAATACTTTTTATTTTTAAATGATTTAGCTAATTAATTAATTGATTAATCCAATTAATTAGCAATTAATTAGCAGGGGTACTTCAGAAAATTGGACGTGATACGGGGTACCCGGGCCTCCAAAGGTTGAGAAACCCTGATATAAATGGACCATTCCCTTGGAGATAATTCTTGAAAATGGCAAAGAACAGAAAATTCTATATGATGTGGAACACTTTGAACCAGCTTCTTAAAGTTGCCTGAGCCAAGGTAGATTAAATTTGTCCCCAAAGTTCACAGCCCAAGCAAACAATGCCCCTTTTATGCCAAATCTTGAAGGCAAGTCTCACTAGCACCATTGCTATCTATTTGTCCCTAATGTTTATTGTGGGCCACCAACCTCTGTGACAACCTGCTTAATTTTGTATACTCTGTTAGTTTTTAACAATGTAGATACTCCATTCGTACGATGCTGTCAAAAGACCCATTAGCCAATCAGTTCAGCTTCTTTTAAAATCTGGTTCAAAATCAGGTTCAGCATTTCAGAATCAGCTGAACAGAAATTAGCAGTAGGAAAGGTCTGCACTGTACCACTCTGTCAAGCAGGCCCTGTCCAGATGGGGGTTCATGCTGCTTTGTTTGGAATTGTATCTACTTGGTTTGTTTTGTCAGAGTCTATTCTTGATACTGTGTAGCATGTTGTAACCAGTCAGAAAAATGAAACAAGAGCTACTAATTATCAAGTTTTAAAGCCTAGGGGGTGAGAACAGAAGGCATTCCACATGGCTTTAATGTAGGGGAACAGATGCCATGATTCAGCATATTCTAATCCTACACTTAGGCATAAGGGTGCTCTTCCCCCAAGTGGCCTTGCACCAGACCACACAACTGACAAGGGCCACTGAAGAAACAGGTGGTTTCTCATTTCAAGATGGTTTTCACTTGAATGTGCACAGGGATGGGTTGGAAGAAAAGGCATCTTGTCAGTTACATTTCCTAGACTCTCAATAATACATTAGAGAACAGGGGTGTCAAACATAAGGCCCACGGGCCGGATACGGCCTACAGAAGCTCTTTATCTGGCCACCATGATAATTGGGCTCTCCCAGCACCACCATCAGCTTCTCAGCTGCAAAGTGACGCATCAGCAGAAGCAGCACTGCTGAAAAGGCAGTGCTGGGAGAGCCCAATTGTCATGCAGGCCACCCTTTCAGCAGCACCGCTTCTGCCAAGGCGCTGAGAGGGAAAGATGGAAGGAGGCCTCAGAAGGCGAGGAACAGTTCAGGGGAAGGGGCAGACCAAGAGGAGCGAGAAAGGGAGAAGCTGCCGAGGTGCTAGAAGAGCCCAATTATGCAGGCCACCCTTTCAGCAGTGCTGCTTCTGCCGAGGCATCACTTTGCAGAGCACGCCTTAGCTGTTGAGCTGTAAAGTGATGCCTCAGGAGAAGCAGTGCTGCTGAAAGGGCAGTGTGCATGATAATTGGGTTCTCCCATATCTTGAAAATATGATCCAGATTCGCATATTTTCTCTTCTGTCATTTGCAGCTACTGAGTTCCTTTGTGAAAAAAACAAAGTGCTTATTTCTGGTCATCACCTGCTTAATTATGTCACTTCCTGCTCAGCTTAATGACATAAGTTCCGGCCCTCAGCATGTGTCATGAATGCTATTTGGCCCACTATATGAAACAAGTTTGACACCCCTGCATTAGAATGACAAACAGCTGCTGTACAGATATATTCTGATATGTTCAAAAAGGCTATCTTTGCCGTACTGTACATACTCATGAAATCAAGCCTCATGTATCCAAGGCACATGAAACAACACTTCTCAAAGCAGGTCAATTTTCCATGATCTATATAAAATACATGATGAAGATTGTTGCTATGGAAGGGTGTCATTTATCTGACTTACACACTTCACTTATTCATTCAGGGAAATGGAAATTGTTCATGGATCTTTCATTTTCATCTCTAGCTGTTCGACTATTGATATGGCAAATACTACAGCACAGATATTCTGTCTAGAAAAGTCAATGCACGTGTAGAAATAGGTGTCCGTGCGTGCACGTATATGGCATACACACACTGGCTTCAGAAAAAAAATAGCAGTTACTGAAGTAAAAATGCTTTCAGCATCTGCATGTCATAATATTGCCAAGTGTGACAATGCAGACTGCAGCATCATAGACAGGTAAAGAGTAACTGGGTGCCAGACCTCAGCTAAGCCATCTCTCTCTCTCTCTCTGTACTGGTAGATCAGAGTGTACATCGGTCTCAGCTGCCTAGTTTGGCTAATATACAAACCAGTATCTGCTGAGTCTGCAAAGGTAACTTACTGGCAAGGCCTTGTGACTCCATTACAGCCTCACTGCAAATGATTTTGTTGTGGATGAAGGCAGCGGTAGTCATGTGCCAACCCTCCCCTGTGATTACTTACTAGGGAAAGATTGGGAGATAATGAGAGACATTCCAGTTTATCCAGTAGACCCCTTGAGGACACAAGAGTCTGGCCAAGTTCCCTTTAGACTACTGCACTAATCTCTCAACTCAAGCAGCTGAAAATATCCATTAAAATGACTTTAATTGTCATGTGAAGCTGCCTTCTACTGAGTCAGACCCATGGTTCACCTAGGTCAGTATTGTTTACACTGACTGGCAACAGCACGCCATGGTTTTTGATGGGAATTTTTCCCTGCCCTCCTTAGAGATGCTAGGACATGAACCTAGGACCTTCTGGATACAAACCACGTACTTTACCACTGAGTTACAACCTTTTCCCTGGACCTATTGGTCAGATCTGCTCACAGTCAAAATATTTTTTACACAAAACCCTTAAATAAATGAATTCACTTGTTAAATAAAATGCAAATGAGAGAGCATCCTCTTCTCCCCCTTCTCACCAAAGCCTGAGCCAACAGGCAACTGCTTTGAATGTTTCATGTTCTAAAAGTCTGCAGCCTGTGAAGAAAATTCCAGTGTCAAGATGCCTTCTCCACAAATGCTCTGCCTAAGATATCGATGTTCAGATCAAGGCATTGTTCAGAAAAGATGCCATGACAGATTGTAACTAGCATGACAAAGGAACAGGACACAAATGGAGCATGTCGGTCTCTACACCCGAAGAATTCTATAAAGCTTTTAAAAACAGTGCCAGCATCTTTGGGCCTGACCTTAAAGAACAAGGCTCACAGCGCAATCCTGTGTAAAGATCCGCTGGCAGACCATAGGGCCGCCTTCAGGATCCTATGCCCTTCCCGGGCTGTGCTGGCGCGGCCCGGGGTCTCCTCAGGGGAACATTCATCCCCTTCCCCCAGTGTAGGGCTGGAAGGCCCTGATGGGCCTCCTCAGATGTCCGCCGGCTCTTGAGCTGGCAGAAATCAGAGACAACAGAGTAAGGGCTGCCAAGCCGGAAATGGGGGTGGAGATATCATGGCTGACATTCCCTTCCGGGCTGGCTCAGCCAACCACCACCCTCCTGTGCCGCTCGGCCCGCCCTTAAATCCACTGGTGGGAGCCTTACTTTCTTCTGGTGGCAGCTGGGTCGGTTCCACGGTGGAGTGAACCTGCGCGCCGGTGGCCCTTACTCACTGGGTGCCAAAGCACGTTTGTGGCACCCTCCACCTGCGGAGCACATGCTCCGCAAGTGGATACTTCCACAGGATTGCACCGTCAGTCCCTATCCCCCCAAAAAATCATAAGTCAGTGAATCAAAGGAGAACATGATTTGCGTTGTCTGCAGCAAATACAGTATCTATAAAGCAAGCTGCTTGCCTCTCCATTTCTACTGAGTTCTGGTTTGTAATTGTGATTGTGTGACAGGAACCTATTGGATAATATCTATGCTGTCACTGATAAGAGGCAGGGTTGGCCCTACCATGCATCAAGGTGAAGTGAGCCACTTCAGATAGTGAATTTGAGTGAGTGGCATATCTGAAGCTGTACCCCCCCCCCACTCACCTATGCTATGCTCAACTCTATAGATGGAAATCCACCCCTGCCAGACATAGGAGCACTCTTGCTCATTGCCAGCCCAGCAGTGAAGAGCAAAGGTGGCACACAGGAACAACCAAGTATAGGAATAGAGATGTGTGTGAGAGGAACAGGGGGATGGCATTTGAAGTCCTGCTTCAGACACCAGAACGTGTTGTGCCACTACACTGACAAGAGACAGACTCTACCTTTCCTACCTGCACAATTTAGGGATGTTAAAAAAAATACTATAATTTTTTTTAGCACCTTCCAGGATGCACATGTTTCTCTTCTACTGCATGAATGGCCAAAGTAGCCTGTTGAGAAGGAATTGAAGCATTCAAGCACAACTACCCCTGCAAGATAGTGCTTTGTTTTGGTTTTGGTTTTGGTTTTGGTGTGTGTGTGTGTGTGTGTGTGTGTGTGTGTGTGTGTGTGTGTTTTGTTATGGAAATGTGCTGTCCTGTGCCTCCAGCACTAGAATTCATATGTTTTGTTTAAGGGGCAAAAATGAAATGACTTTCCCGCAACAGCATAGTGATCCACTGTGAATCAAGATCTGCCCTCCTCTTCTTATGTTGTCCCTGCAAGATTGGGGCTGGAACAATGAAGCTGCAATGATGAAAATGTCCGCCCTCTCTCTTGCAAAATGAATAAGCCGTAAAATATGGACAAATTTGTGTGTCTATGGATGAGGAGGGGGGTTCTGCTAGTGACTGTGATTTTTTTTTAATTTAAGTGTTTTGATGACTTGGTTCTAAATCTCACTCGTCTTTATTTTTAACCCACTTTTCACCCAAGCATACAATAAAGACAAAATATAGATATTAAAACAAACTTTTGGTTATAGGAAGAGAAATTTCCATAGCCACTTCAGCTACATGCAAAATACACATAAGCAGAATCTGATTGTCCTAAACAATATACCCACATTTTAACAGATATCTGTTTTTACACACACGCACGCTTATTGCTTCATTCTTATTCTTCATTGCTTTTAGTTTGGGTGAATTGTGATTTCATTCTTAAGCTGGAATTGTGTGTGTGGAGGGGTTACAGATGAGAGAGAGAGAGTGACTAAAATCCATCATTCAGCAGAACTCAAAAATGTGTGCTGGAGAAGTTACATTGGTAGATGTATCTCCAAGGTCTCCTTAACATTTCAGCAAATTACGTGTGGAAGCTAGAGGTCACTGCAGTCACAATTTTCAAGACCGGATGCTTTCATCTTCAAAGTATCATATTTAATATGCATTTCTGAAACAGAGTCAGATGGCATAATTTAAATAATAAATACCTTACAGACATTATTTCATTCTAAAACATGATACAAAAAAAAAGACTACAGAGAGTTGCTTTGTCAAGGCACCTTGATTTTCTGAATGGACGCAGCCACCAAGCTTTGAGCATTTTTGCTTTCTTGCAGTCTAAATAGAAACATCTTAAAAACCAAAACACCCTTACACTGGCCTTTTATACACTGGCCTTGTGTCTGTGGGCCACACGACAAACTCTGTCACCTAACTGTTTTGGGGAGGAGGAAAAGAGCTATTCAGCATTAAAGATTTAGGAATGTCTGTTGACATATTAAGGAAACAACCTCAGGGGACAGCTGACAAGGCTCCAAGAAGCATTACCAAGGGAACAGTGACGCAAATGCATTCCATTTTTACAGGCTGGCATGCTGCCAGATTCTCTCGCCTGATGTCTGATGTAATGCTAAGCTCTATCTGGGTTAGTGCTTAGCTATCAACCACAGCAGCACTCTCTCTCTCTGCTGCAATCAATATTCTGTAGTGTTCTTTTTCACAAGAAAGGCAAAGACGGGAAAATATATCCACGCCTGAACACTAAGATAATGAAAAATGCAATAGCAAGAAAAGGTTTCCTATTCAATGTGAAATTATCTTGGAGTCTTTTTATATGTGTGCGTGGGTTCTTGAAAATCACACATATAAAAATGCTGGGGCTAATTTCTAATCTTTCCGAAATGAGCTGAAGTCATTCCCTAGACTTCAGAGGATTCTGGACCACAAAGAATGAAGTGTTTGTGTTAGACTGCACAGAAAAAGGAGGAAACATGCAGCATGAATCTGGAAAAAATATTTATTTTGTATTAAAGCATGATGAATGAGAGTTTCTCATGTAATCACAATAATATTTTGCAGTTATAGCTTCATACCTCAGATTGATAAACATTAATTCAGCTTTGTAAAAGCCAATCCATACTAGAATGCCTGTGGAGCTGAACGATTAAAATCTAGATTGAAAGAAGAGGATATAACGAAGAATTATTTCATTCAGTGCTACACAGCAGTCACCTCATGGAGTGTGGATGCAATAGCTCCCGTGTTGTCCACTCCTGGTTTTTATCAAAAGGAAGGTCCATGATTTGGGAGGGTCTTTCTGATTCCAATAATTAAGGCTGACTTCACTTGACTTGATTGGGGGGGGGCTGCTTTTTGCATTCTGAAGCGCTGCATTTATCTTTGAAAAGCTCTCTTACATATGGAAGAAAGCTTGGATTTTGAAGACTCAAAGATCTCTCTATACTTTATAAATAAATTGCACAGAGGTAAAAGGGAGAGAATTCTATCAATACAGTACTGTACTGTATTTTCTTAAGACCAGTTTAGGCAGATAGCAAGGCATGCTATGTCAGTGGGGACAGAAAGGGGAGTGCAAAGCTTAGAATTGAATTTTGGCTTTAAAAAGGAAAAAAAAAAGCAACCTTTGCAGTCCCATAATGGAGGCTAGTTAATACCCAAACTTATTCAGGCGGCAATGTAAATCCACCTTAAATCAAATGGCAGCATATTTAAGATCACCAGCATTTGCCCTCTAGATCAAGTCGATCACACGCTAATTTATACACAAGTCTCTATACCACACATTCCATTGGCTGGCCTCCAGTCAGCATTTGTGTATCATTGGGATTTGGGGTATGATGTAGATGAGTCACTACAAATCAACCATTTTGCTGAATTGCATTCACTGTGTTCACGTTACGTTTTGCTCCTATGCAAGGAAAGGAGCACAGAACACAGTGCTGTTGTTTGCTATGTTTGAAATTTTGCAGACATAAAGGGTGTTAACCATTTGTTATTTAACTTTGTTCACATGTTTATATCCTACTGAAAGTACTGTATTTCTAGTCTGATAGGCACTGGAAGTTTTAAAAGAAGTCTGCAAAAATTGAGCATGTTTTCCATTACAGATTCTCTATTTCATATCAAGCAACAAGCAACTGTATAACTGTATCAAAAACTGTGTAACTTTTGAATACTTTGGAAGCAATACATTTAAGGTACACAACGCTTGAGAGTTTATTTGACGTAACCTCTAGTCCTTGTCCATCTTAATAATAATAATAATAATAATAATAATAATAATAATAATAATAATAATATACAGTATTATATACCGCCTTTCTTGGTCATTGGATTTCTCCTCCGACTTTAATCCAAGGCAGTGTTTTTACCCAAAACAACACTGAGTCCTGGTTAATGGCTGTGAGTTCAGAAATCACCATTGTTCTCCTGGCTCTCTGAGACATCTTGGAAGCATTTTTTTTCCATAATGAAAATCTTCCAAGTCCTTTAGGCATGACCTGCAAACTAATTGACCAGGTAGGAACCCTATGGTAACCATACTTACATGTCCACATCTATTAATTCCCCAGAGAAATTACATCTGCATCCTTAAAGAGAGGCCCAGGCTACATTTATATCTACACAGCTGGATACTGAGACTGGCAAGTAAATACTGGATTTTCCCACATCACCTGACTATGTAGCAGTTTTATTAAACCATGTCTTGACAGGTAGCAAATTAAGAAGCCAGATTAAAACTCCACTTGAGATGGCACAGGTAATGGCAAACCCCATGCTGAACAGTCCTGCTTACCCAGTGACCCTGTGCAAGCGTATATAGTTCCTTCCTCTGCAATATATGTACATCGTGAATTACCGTCATTGCGTTAAGCCAGGTTTCCACTCAGTGTGCTCTTACAGATATCCAACTTGACTCATGAAAAGCGTTTCCTCTATTAGAACTCCCATCTGCCCACCCAACTGTGTAAACATTATCTGCTCCAACTGCTTCTCTGCTTGCTACCACCTGTGTTAGAGATAGATTAATCAGTTGTATCTTCCCATCCATTCAGAAGAAAGAGAGTTGATAAAAGGTCATCAGGAATGATCTGACTGTGATCAATGAAACAGTTGAGTTGCCTGGATGCAGGTACCAAAGCTAACCTGACAGAGCAATCCTATCCAGCTTCCCCAATGGTGCAGCCAGTGGGGGAGGGCAGAACCGGAGGCTTTGGAAGGGAAAGGGGATTTAAATCCCCCTTAACGCTTTAAAGGGATTTAAATCCCCTTTCCCGTCCAAAGCCTCCTGTTCTGCCCTCCCCCACTGGCTGCACCAGTGGGGGAGCTGGATAGGATTGCGCTGTGAGTCTTAACCATTAGTCTATCCGCTCTCTGAGATCTTCTGGGGTGAGTGTCCATTGCCTAAAGTACATTTCATAGGGACATGTGAGAGGGCTTTCTCTGCCCTGGCACCCTCTCCATGGAAGGCTGTCCTGCAAGAAGTCCATCATGCTCCCTCCCTCCTTTTTCAGAGGAGTCATGAGACACATTTCAACCAGTTTTCCTCAATTACTACTGATTATTTTCTTATACCGCTTTTTCTCTCTCTTTGTTGTCTGAATAGCTGTTTTTACAATGCACTCTTCCAGCTTTGTTTTATTGATTTTTATTGCATTTTTATGGTACTCTTAAGACCCTGTCATGAGCTGCTTTAGATTTTGGAGAAAGGCAGGATATAAATCTGAAAATAAATAAAATAAGTAACTTATTTGCTAAATGTGTATTCCACCATTTCCTGAAGGAGCTCAGGGTAGCACTCATGAGAACAAGCCCATTTAATCCTTGCCACTGTCCTGTGAGATAAGTGAACTGCAACTTGCCCAAGGCTAGTGGGAATCCCAAATTGCTGGAGGTCCTGGGGCAAGCCCTGTACTGTCCCTTCCCCAAACGTACCAGTGACAGGTAACAGCAGTGGCTCTTCCCACTGTCCCCTGGTGAATGGTTGGATGGATATCTGCAATGACTGACTAGTACTGGGGCTGGGGGGTCAGCCCAGCTGAGTGGTCCCTCAATGGGGGACCAGTATCTGATCTGGATGACCTCTGACACCACTTCTGCCCAAGGCCACTCAACAAGTATCATGGCTGAGTTGGGATTTAAACCTGAGCTTTCCATACCCAACATTCTAGCCATCAAATCTTGTCTTAAGAGAGCTAGTATCTGAAATACTGATTCTCTAAGACAACATTTGACCCAATTGCTTTACTTTCTGTTTCCACAGGAACAAAATACAACAGGCGTGCTTGGCTCCAGGCCCCATGCCTGCCACAGAGCACCCTAAATCATCATCCTGGCTGCTGTCCCATTTGTACTCTCTCCCTACTGAGTGCACTGCCTCAAGAAAGCCCATCAGCAGCCATCGTCTCCAGGTTGTACCTAATTATCCAGCAAGCCACCCTCCACCGGAACCTTCAGGCTTGGCGAGTGAGCCTTCCATCACCAACTTGTCAGTGTAGGGCATGGCCTCAGGTAACCTTCCTTGCCTAGGTCATCCATCTTGCCTGTCATTCTTACTCTGCTTCACAGCTGGTGGGTTCATGGGCCACAAGCCCTAGGCAGGATGCATTGTCTTAACTAGAAGTCTTCTTTCCATTTCCACCAGAAGCACTAATCCCAAAGCCATTCCTGTGGTGATCAAGCTGACATAGTTAGGGCTAGAGAAAACACCAAGCCTCTGAACAAGTCCGCCTAGGTTTCTGAGCAGGCACGTTGCTGACTCCAGGCAGAGGTGTGCGCTAAAATATTAAAAACAAGATCCATATCAGTCTCAGTGCCCTGCAGGGTGTGTTGCCTTCTTCGACTCTCTCACACACAGAGTACTCCAATTAGTATGACTCAGGTATTAGCATGCAATGCTTCTTACTCATAACACCCCACCTTGTCGGTGTCATTCTGATATTACAGCATGCCTCAGAAAGAAACTACCGGTATTTCAAAAAGATGATGATGTCAATTTAAAAAAACAAGTGGTAATTTAGTCAAACCATATGAGTGCACTGTGTGTGTATATACAGTATATTAGAAAACAAAACTCCCTTTCCTGCAGATACCCTTTGCATTCACCTGCCTTCCTCACTCCGGCTCCCTGTAGTCTCGATCCAGTGAAGAAATATGTGCAGCAGGTGGGTTGGTTAACCATTATGCATTTTCTGAGCAACACAGACACCTCCTGGTAGGGCTCTTATACTGTTAATTGCCGCATGGCAGGCACAAATAAAACAGGAGCAGCCTCCCTCCTCATTAATATACAGTAGTTGAGAAAGATTTGCCTGTTGCATGTCTGGCTGCCCAAGGATCAGCATGTGACAGTCTTGGGCAGGTGCCAGTGCCCAAGTGCTCCAGGAGGGCCTGCCCCTGAACCAGGCCAGGGCCCTCTAAAAAACAATTGGAAGGTGACTCCAGCATTGCCTCCTTTCTCATCCAAAATGGGAACCTGTCCCCAGAGGCCCCTGCATTGGCTTAGTGGCCTTAGGGATAAGCTCCCACTTTTGGCTTGCAGGGGAGAGAGGATAAAAAGGTGGAGGAACTTTCTAACCAGAAAGAATGTCTCAGTTGTCGTTGGTCCATCTGGTCCAGACTGGCAGGGCTTGGTCCTGATTGGCTGTAGTTCTCCAGGGTTTCAGACAGGGGTCTTTCACAGCCTACTGGGAGCTGGCAGGGCCTGAACCTGGGACCTTCTGCAGGCAAAGCAGGTGCTCTTACCTTTGAGCTGTGGCCCCTTCAGTGCTGTCACCTTCTCTCACCCCACATCCTGAAATGAAAGATTGCCCCAGAGGCCTCTAAATCATTGCAGGAACTTCTGAGGAGAAGCTACCATTTCAGGGGAAAGGGGGCAGTGGTGACCGAGCAACTGTCTTGGCCGAGAGAGTCGTTCCATCACTACCTCCATTCTAGCCTGAAATGGAGGAGGAAGTGGAGACAAAAGGATTCTCTCAGCTAAGAGAGTTACACCATGTGGTGCTGACAGAGCAGCTCTCGCCTCCTGTTCTGAAATGGGAACTTGCCCAGAGACTCCTGCATCATTGCAGGAGGGAAAAGGAGGAGGTGGCAATGAGGGTGACTCTTTCGTGCTTCCTTTTAGCCCTGTCAATACTGAGGGGGAGGAGAGAAGAGAGAGGAGGCCATAGAAGAGGCATTTGGCTGATGGCATCCTGTATGGTGGCAGCCTGGCAGGAAAAAAAGGCCTAACACCGACAACATCAAGGTCAGCCCCATCAGACCAACTTTGGTGGGCCCACCCAAAGGCACTTTGCTGGGAGGGCCATTGAAACCTAGAGCCAGCTCTGCAGAGAGTTATTTAAAAGAACTAGAGTTCAGCCCCAAAAGATGGCACCCTTACTGCAGAAACCTATAATTGTGTAAAATTATCATGCAAAGGCTGATTTGCATTTCATTCCCAGCAAGGGACACAAACTGATTGGGAAGGAGGAAGTGGCAACTTGACACATTCAGTGGCCTCCAACTACTTTTACAACCCCTTGTTATTTCTGGTTGATGTCACCTGGTAAGTGCAGACTAAACATACCTTTCTCATCCACAAACAAAACACAACTAGGTGTGGTCTGAAATGTCTCCTACCCTGCCAAGTGAAGGCCCTATAATATTCCACCTCCAAAATTAGAATTACTGGTATGTTGTGCCAAAAGCTGACTCAGTGGGAAGCTGGGTGGACATGTGCAACATGCATGCTGATAGAAAGGTCAAGACAAATACTGGAAACTGAGAACATTAAGTGGGCACTCCCTTTAGGATATATCTTCCTACACCCACAAGTCTCAGCTAAGAGGTTGCTAATAAATATAAGTCAGCTCTCATACCTTGATGTGTGACAATACCTTGGCTTGCCAACAGCTTGTTCAGTACAATTAAGGAAATATTATGGTAACCAGTCACCAAAAAGAAGAGCTGGATAGCACATTGATTCAGTGACGGAGCTGAGAAGTCCCTAATTCCAATTTCACCTTAGCTATGACCTCAGTAGATGGCCTTAGGCAAGCCACTGTTTCTCAACTTCAGTCCCATCTTTAATGTAGATACTGGTGTGCTTTGCATGGATGTTGTAAGGAGTACTGAGGCAACATACATGAAACACTTTGAACACTTAGGGAAAGCACTATATAAATGCCAACTTATTCCTTAAAGAGAAAAGTGAGCATTTTGGAAGGTGGTTTAGCAGGGGGAAACAAAGTGACACTTCTTATGTAACCTTATATTATATTAGCTATATCCACTTAATATACCATTTTATATTATATTTATGTATAACACCTGGCCTAATAGAAATATTTTTGAGGCAGACCAAAAAGCAGAAGAATTTACGCACAGAATAACAGAATTTAACAACAATATGGATGTTAATTTAGGCCATGTCCACTGGACAGCTTCCCAAGTGCAAAACCAGAAGTGGGAAGAAAGGTAACTCTAAGGCAATGTTTCTCAAACTTTTTTCACCTGCGGCTCCTTTGACCATTGTTGGCGACCATTGGCCGTGGCTCCCCATTACATTAGTTGATGCCTGCCAATTGGCATTGCACTGTTTTCGGAGAGAATTCCGTGGCACTCCTGGCTGGTTTCTGCAGCTCCCCTGGGAGCCACACCTCCCAGTTTGGGAACCACTGCTCTAGGGGCAAGCAACACATTTCACATATCAGTCTGCAACATATAGTTTGCCCCTCAGATGTGTTTGTAGTGCCGCAGTAACTGATTCAGGCTGCATCCCGCAGGCTAACTCTGCTAGTCCTTTGTACTTGTCATGATCAGCACGGGGGATCCTCATAATCTCATGTGGCTTTCAGGTTCCAGGCATGCTAATTTCGTACACCTAATGTCTGCAGAACTCTCTGTTGGGAAGCTCCCTTAGAACATGTCTGAACTAGCCATTTACCTTGTGAAAGAGCTGTTTTGAGGTACTATATAGTGCATCTGACCAGGTGCACAATTTGAGGAGGGTGGGGGCAGTGACTCCTCCACCTCTTGTGTTTCAGCCCACACATGATTATTCCTCAGGAGCATCTATATACAGTATCACTGGTTATTCAGAGGTGTAAAAAGTAACCACAACAAATGCTCTTGAAGTTCACTGTTTTGCAATCATGAATATATCCAAGAGCAAGTCTTTGAACCTTGCTGTGCATCTTGTCCTCCACCCAAAACTCCCCACCCCCCTGCAATGGTACTCTTATATCTGATCTGCACTGTATACATTTAAGACGTCTGGGAATTGGTGTCACCACACAGAGAATTACACCAGCTTAAAGAGACACAAATTTCTCCACTCCATCTTCTACCATTATAAAAACACACGTAGCTATAGAAATCCCATGCATTCATTGTAGATCATGCCTTAGGGGAAAAAGCATGATCATACACCACACTAGTTTCACCACCACCACCCCTGCACTTTCCTGACAACGACAGCTGCCTGGAGAGATTTCAAGCCAGGCGATCTGCAGCATTTTTAGCTGCTCATTTGTAAAACTTGAAAGACAAAGCCTTTGTTATGTTATTTAATTCATTTCTCGACAGCACCACTTTGCTGCATCATTACTGTTCCTGGTACTCCGGCTCATGTGAGTACTCCAGCCTGTTGGCATGACGAACTCTGACAGTATCAGTGCAGAGGAAAATAAGGAAGAGGAGGGTTCCAAGACCTGTACACGAGTGAGAGCATTTGTTGTTGGCTACTTTTTATATCTCCAAAAAATAACCAGCGATATGTAGGGATGCTCCTGAGGAATAATCGTGTGTGAGCTGAACCGCAAGGGGTGGAGGAATCACTGTTCCACACTTTATCTGGTACATTTCATTCCCAGCACTAGATGTTTGGAGGGCTTCCAGGCTGGGGGCTATAGTGTGACCCAGTCATGCCTCTTCTACTCTAAGCTACATGCAGAACTACAACAGATTCTCTACACTACAGCAGACATAATGAGCTTTCTGTGTATACATCCCACCATCTTCTGTCCACATTAAACAGGTGTAACATAATCCAATGGTTAATGCTCAGATACATTGCTCCTTCCTTCTGCGCACCAACAATTTTACACACACACACACACACACACACACACACACACACACACACACACACACACACACACAAGTTAAGTAAGACATTTTTCACATTTAAGTACTTTTTGCACATTTTAGTACTTTTTTATTTAACGATTAATTAGCTAATTAATTAATTAATTGATCCAGTTAATTAGCAGGGGGTACTTCAGAAAATTGGACCATGATAGGGGGTACCCGGGCCTCCAAAGGTTGAGAACCCCTGGTGTAAATGATAATCCCCCCCCCCACATGTAGGTGCATTAACACACATTTAAAAAATGATTTATTTTCGTTTTAGAATATCCACAGTGCTTAAATGGCTCTGAGGGTAACAGGAGATGTTTTGGTGAAGGTGCGCCTAGGCATGGAAACAAAGAATGAATCCTAATGATAGAATTCAACCTCCTGAAATGTCACTGCAGTGCACGTCAAAACTACGCCTCCTCAAAAAGATGGATGAGTAGTGCTATAGCAGGGTCGGCCCATCCATGAGACTGGATGAGGTGGTCACTTCAGGCAGCAGATCGGTAGGGGGGGGCACCCACCTCCATCCAGTCACTCACTTCATCTGCTCCTTGTCCCCATCCCGCTCACAGGATTGGAAAGGAAGAAGGTCATGGAGTGGAAGAGGATGTGTGGACGAGAGTAGTATCTCCTCTACCTCTTCCACTCTGTCCCCCTTTTCCTTTTCCAATCCGAGGAGTGGGAATAGCAGAGGCTGCACATCACAAGGTAAAGGGGGCAGCATTTGGCATGCAGCCACAGATGCTAGGAAGTCTTGAGCCAACCCTAGCTATAGCCATCTACACTTGAGTAAATTGTTCCAGTTCTGTTTTGTTTCTTTTTAAAGTCAGGTTTCTGCGCTCTGAGAAGTGATGTATGAGGAATGGGAAAGCGCAATTATATGTTGCTAACATCATGTGGCTCATAAGAACATAAGAAGAGCCTTGCTGGATCAGGCCAAAGGCCCATCTAGTCCAGCTTCCTCTATCTCACAGTGGCCCCACCAGATGCCTCAGGGAGCACAAGACAACAAGATAACCTGTTACCCGTTGACACTCCCTTGCACCTGGCACAGAGAAAACCCACTTCTAAAACCAGGAGGTTGCTTATGGCTTGTAACCTGTGATGATCTTTTCCTCCATGAATCTATCCAAACCCCTTTTAAACGCATCTAGGCCAAGTGCCATCACCACATCCTGTAGCAAGGAGTTCCACAGATGAATTACACGCTGGGTGAAGAAATGTTTTCTTTTGTCCGTTCTAACCCTCCACTCAATTTTAGTGCATGTCCCCTGGTTCTGGTGTTGTGCGAGAGGGAGAAGAATTTCCCTCTATCCACTCTCTCCATCCTATGCATAATTTTATATGTCTCAATTATGTCCCCCCCCCTCAGGCGCCTTTTTCCAGACTGAAAAGCCCCAAACGCTGTAGTCTTTCCTCATAAGGGAGGTGCTCCAACCCACGAATCATTTTGGTCACTCTTTTCTGCACCTTTTCCAATTCAACTATATCCTTTTTGAGGTGTGGTGACCAGAACTGGACGCATTACTCCAGATATGGCCTTACCATCGATTTGTACAAGGGCATAATGATATTGGCTGTTTTATTCTCAATCCCTTTTTTAATGATCCCGAGCATGGAATTGGCCTTCTTCACAGCCGCCTCACACTGGGTCAACACTTTCATCGACCTGTCCACCAGCACCCCAAGATCTCTCTCCTGATCCATCACAGACAGCTCAGAACCCATTAGCGTATATGTGAAGTTTTGATTTTTTGCCCCAATGTGTATCACTTTACACTTACTTACACTGAAGTTCATCTGCCATTTTGCTGTCCATTCTCCCAGTTTGGAGAGATCCTTCTGGAGCTCTTCACAATCTCTGCTGGTCTTCACCACCCGGAAAAGTTTAGTGTCATCCGCAAACTTGGCCACCTCGCTGCTTATCCCCAACTCCAGGTCATTTATGAACAAGTTGAAAAGCACCGGTCCCAAGACTCACAGGCTCCCTTGTGAAATGTGCAAGAAGGAACAGTGAAATTCCAGAGTAAATGTGGAAGTTCTCTTTGTCACGTAGTTCATGATGTTCTTTGGAATGAATTCTCAATTTGAGAATCAGAAGAACCACAGGCCATTACTACAGCTTAACCACAAACATCGCAGTAGAAGCATCTCCACAATTAATGGATTTTTTTTTCTTCAGTCCTAATGGGAAGACATTTTTACTGTCATGTGATCAGGTCTGGCAATTGGTCCCATACATGAGTTTTTGTGAAACAAAATCAGTACACACAGGGATAACAAGGTTAGTGTAACTGACCTTGAATTTTCCGGGTAAACTAAAACCACCTCATTGTGAGCAGTCTGGAGGTTTCTGACTTGACAAAGACTCTTGCATAAAGTTTGACATAACAACGATAATTACTGACTATCCAACATTATCCCCTTCTGACTGTTCTGAGAACTTTCTCCTCCAGGCTCCACCATGCAGTTTAAGGAGATGAATTCCTTTTGCCTTATACATACCTCCAATATCCTGTGTGACATTTTCAAGTGAAGTGGGGGAGGCGTAGCGGGATAAGAAAAACAAGAGGGAAGGAAACAAAATATGGTTTCTTGCAGCCTAATTTACTATGTGCCCCTGAGGAAATTTGTTTTGAAAATACCTGACACTCACTTTACCATCTGATTAATTCCCAAGGCAAAGATTTTTCTCTTCAAAGGTATTTTCATGAGCTCTGGGGATCAGCCGTGTCTGGCAGTGATGATTAGGCAGAATGAGTAGCAAGTTGTGTGACTCCATTAGAGGCAGAGAAATCGCCTCCAGCTTCCCTTCAGTTTGGTGGCAGAATTTTAACAAGATGCCCAGAGAACACCCTCTAGCTTTTCAGTGAGATACAGTATACAAAATCAAAGCAAGATGGAGTCAACTAGGGCCGGGCCTGTTCCACTCAACTGTGTTGGTTGGATCTGCATTGCCATTTGGGCTGAAATGAAGTGATCTGTGCTTCACTGCTAGGATCGATTGACCCAATTTCACTGGCCCCACTTCTGCACCTTTAACAGCAGCCTGACATGCATACATTAAGGAGCAGTGATGTAGACTTGAGTCTATTGACTCAGACTTGAGTCGGACTCAAGGTCACGTCAATGACTTGACTCGGTCTTGACTCAGCAGTTGTAAAAGTCTTGAAAGACTCGACTCAAGACTTGGAGCCTTTTATGACAAGACAATTTTTAATCAGGTTTAAACCCGTTTTCCCCATTAAATAGATAGGGACTCGCAACCACAACCAAAGACTCGGGACTTGGGGACAAAGACTTGGGACTTGACTTGAGACTTGGAGTCAGAGACCTGGTCCACATCCCTGTTAAGGTGATGAAGCTTTATCCCCATGCCAGGAAAAGCATCACCTACCAAATTTCTACATGTCAGGGTCCTGTTAGACCCAGAGGCAGGGCTAGTAAAAAATAATGGTGGCAGCCTTATTATTCACCACATGCTCTGGGTGCTTTCAGACTTGCAGTGTCTGATCATTGAACAGTGCCCGATCAACTCCAAGTTGTATTCAGATTGCAACTGTGTTTACACACACACACACACACACACACACACACACACACACACAGATGTTTACTCTATAAAGCAGAGCAATAGTACAAAGGAGACCCACAACGGTCATTATTGTGCAGGATGTTTTCTAAGAATAGGCACAGAATCAGGAAAACTCCACCTCTATGCAGGGCCACTCAGAGGAATTTTATCAGGAAGTACAACGTTTTTTTTTGGGGGGGGGCCTTCTCTTCATGTGAAGGGACTCCCCTCCTGGGCCCCCTTTTTTGCTCCTGGGCCCCCTTTTTGACACATTTTTGACCCTGGGCCCAGGTACAATTGTACCCCCCTTAACCCCCCTCTCAGAGGACCTGCTTTAATGTATATCTGTTATACAGCTCCATGGAAATCCTTAGTAAAAGGCAAAAGATTTATACGATCTGAAGAGAAACCACTGAAACACAGTTTGGCCCAAAGCATACGTTTCAACCAGCCTACAATTCACACAACATCCTGAGGTGGGTAGTTGCTTTCTTTTTACAACAAGCAAATGAAAGGAACATGGCAGCTTATCCCTTGACAAGATTATTATCCTCTCTTTCTATCATATTTGGAGTTGCAATGGTGTAGTGGTTTGGGAGTCAGACCTAGACCTGGAAGATCCAGGTTCAAATCCCCGCTCAGCCATGAAGCTTCCTGGGTGACCTTGGGCCAGCCACTATCTCTCAGCCCCACCTACCTCACAGGGTTGTTGTGAGGACAAAAAGGAGGGGAGGAAATATGTACACCACTCTGAGCTCCTTGGAGGAAGGGCGGTATAAAAATTTGAAAAATAAAATAAATAAATAAAATATTGGGCTGACTGGCAGGGACACTTCAGCTTAGAATAAATCAAAATCACTTTATGGTGCTTTAAAAAAAATCTTGTCATTCTTTATATTTTTCTTTCTTCCAAGACACTCGGCAGTCTCCATGAAATGAGACAACCTTCCTTTCAAATTTTTCCAGGAAATAGAGTTGTCTTCCACATGTTACACTTAATGTAACTCAAACAAATGTTTTAGGAAATTCCTACTAATTCATTGAAATGGTGACCTTGGCAATACAGGAATGGAAACTTGACTCAAAGATATTGTGTTTCTTTTTAACTGTACAGGCGAGCTAGGGCTTAAAACCAACTGCTCAGGGAGAGAGAAACTCATGTTACGCATAAAGGATCTGGCAGGCCCAAACACAGAAATTTCCAGAAGTGTTTGCGTGGCAAGAACTCTGTGCCAATCCACATATTTTAGCTATTCTGGCCAGATGCCCAGTATACAGGAAAGTTGTGGAGCTGTGCAGTTCACTGGCTTCCCTGATGAGTTTCCATCCTGCATGGCAACGCCGGGTAATTTCGCATGCCAAAATCTCCTGCTACTTATATTGTTACAAAATACCAGATGTGCTTAATAAAGAGTAAGTGAAGCCAAACCTAGGGTAATCACATAACCTATCATTAACATTTTCTAAAAAAAAAAAAAAATGCACTTGGAACGCCAGATTACTGTTTTGCTTTGTTTGCTTTACGCCCTGTTGCTGGAACCCCCCTAGGGTGATGGGAACAAGACGCGGTAGGAGTAGACAGTTCTGGAGCATTTGACGACATTGTTTACAATCACACCCCTGCACATCTGAAACATGTGTGAGAAAGTTAAAGGCTAAGCAGATTTCCTTTGCATTCAGCACAAGGACCAAAAGGGAGGAGACGAGACTGCAGGAAGAAGTAGCCTACAACAAAGCAGAGAGTGGTGGAGTCATGCTTCCTTATCCCATGGAGAGGAACAGAATCAAACAACACCATTAACTTGATTCTTTGTCCCTTGGACATCCCAAACTCCCTCATGAGCAAGAAGCACACAAATAGACCTTGTTAGATGAGTTTAATGACAATGAAATCCTCCCAGTCGACTGAAAGCCTGGTTGTAATAGGTCAGGCACCCAGTCACCAAGATATGTGTGCACACCTCCCATCGATTTTAAAAAGGTGTTGCACATGTCATGTGCATCTTTCCAGCTGATCCCAATTTCAGAAATAATAATTACCGTAAGTCATGTAGCAAGCAACTAGCCTGTGCTGTGGTAGACACGTGAAAGGAACAAATCCCGGAGCATTCTTGTTTTTATAGGCCCCTTTTCATTTAAAAAAATGCAGGTTTTCTCTAATGCAACAGGAATACCATAAAAGCCACAAAGCAATGAAAAAAAAGGTATCATATGGATATAAGATATATGTCAGGGGGAAATGGCCATTTTCTCTCAGTGACAGGGTTTGTGGTTAAAGCTAAGCGTTTTAAACAAAATAAGCAGGGGAAGAAAAAGATCTCCATGTTTATCTAAGTTGTTTTATTACAGTCATTATCCAAATGGAAAGCCTGGCAAAATTGCACAGATCTGAAACTCATCAAGAATCTTAATTATAGCTTAAAGGAAAAGTGTGTTATGCATTTAGGGTTTTTTTTTATTGTGGAAAAGGATCTCCTAAGTTTGCTGAATGACAAGGCTAGTCTATGTTTGAAGAAAAGGGAGGCATGGATATTTGTGCCTCAAGTAAAATGTCTGCAGAAGTTCCGAAAGTACAAAGCACATTGGTTACAACAGGAGTGTTGCCACATGACTAACGCAGGACTGGAGATGAGAATTAATCACAACAGGTGAACAGGTTTTGATAGGTCTGAGTCACTGAAGCCTAGAGGGAGCGGAGTCAACTCCTTGACTCTTGTTCTCACAGTTGCATAACATGCCAGCCAAGCATTCAAGAATGCAATAAAGATTTCTTCATAGGGACCAGAGTAGGCCACTGCAGTCGTGTCAGACAGGCAGTCAGGATGGAAGCCAAGTGCTTTCTTAAGTGGTTCCCACACACGTTTTCACATCAGGCCTTCAAAGGGCCCAGGTGAACTTTTGGGAAGGCTTAAGGCCTCTTCTTCATACTTGGATGTATTTGTAAGGTGATGATCCCCAACCAATTACACATAAATCACATTATTTGTGAATGGTGCACATGCGTCTAAGGCGCTGCTGCTTTTAGCAGGCAAAGAGTGGCCAGATAAATATCTGCCGGAAAAGTTGCAACTAAAACATGTGTTTGTCATTCAGAAAGAAGGATGCAGATTACAGTGAATGGCAGGTGACTGTCCTGCATCACAAGATCAAGATTCTGATTATCTCCTGCATGTGTAACATGATGATGGTTGTACAACTATAATATGAACCTGCCTTTCTGGTATGAAGGAGCCTGTTCATTTGCCCTTTTAAACAAACAAAAACTCAATAGGAAATGTGCACTGCATGCTGGGGTTGTGGGGAACAACCTGATGATAAAACACACACACACACACACACACACACCACCACCACCACCACCACCACCACCACCACGTCTGTACAATTTTAGTCTTTAAAACAAAAAGGCTTAATTTGTTTTTGAGGATTATTCTTGAGTACTTTTCAGGAGGAGTGCTTATCTGATCTATTGCATGAGCACTCAAATAGTTCTTCAAAGGAAACAAGAATGGAAAATTCAAGGCTGCTCCCTCTTCTTCAGTAATGTCCTGCCATTTCAGAACATTCTCTTCTTTCTGATACCTTATTATTTGTTTGAAGGCTTTGTGCCCCTCAACCTCAGCATGCAGTGCACATTTCCTGTTGAGTTTTTGTTTGTTTAAAAGGGCAAACAAACAGGCTCCTTCGTACCAGAAAGGCCAGCTGCCCTGCAGAAAGATTCCTCTCTCCATTACTTTTGGAAACAGTTGACTCAGTAACTAGCCCTGTAGGATTGAAGCCATTGCAACGTGCTCGAAAAGAAGCTACTACGGCTGCTGCTCCTAAAAGACGTGAACCTCTCTAGAGACCAGCATGAGTACTACCTCATTTCCAAATGCAATCAAGATAACCCCCCAACCAACCTGCTCCTCCTTGCAGGTTGTTTTGTGTGTAATAGGATGATCAACAATCTGCCAATTTATTGCAGACAACATAGTTCCACATAAAATGACTCACATACATTTGTGTGTATAACTGAATGCAGAACTGCAGCCCAAGATATTTAGGATTTGGATGTAATCATATTGAAGTGTGAATAGACTCAGTAGCTATATTCCCTGCAAGTGGTCTGCATCGTGACTGTGTCGCAATGCCATATCCAGATGTTGGGTGATGACATCACATGTCACCGCCAAACTTCCAGGCTGCCAAGTTCTGGACTGTGCAGAGCTCAAATTTGAGCGCTGCACAAATGGCTGTGTGACTATGCGGCTTAGCAGAAACCCTGCTCAGTGGTGCAGTAGTACATTTTGAAGCATAGGAGATTGACATGATATCCGCCATAGCTATGCCCCACTAAAATTATACAGCAAAACCAAAAATCTACTGAAACGTCTTCATTACAGTGGTTGCTTCTCTGCCGCTTATTCCATGTTTGAAACTTATTCTGCTTCTTTGAGGTGAGTTGTCCCTTACACCTGCAGTCTGACGCAAGACACTCTAAGGAACAGTTTTACCATGTGATCTGCTATTTGGAAGAATGGCCTTGAAATGGCATGATTCAAATGTATTTATTTCTTTATTAAGCCATTTGTATCTCATGCTTTCCCTGCCCATTAGGGAAATACCCAAGATGGCTTACAACAACTTAAAATATAGTAAAATACATCAGCAGGACGTCTGGCTCAGTGGGTTAGAGCATTTGTTTCACAACTGCCTGAAGATCTGCAGGACAGCAGTTCAAGACGGCCGGAAGTCTGTTGGAGAGCTGCTGGCACGCCGAGCTGATAAGCTGCAGAGCCCTGTGGGGGAGTGAGCTGCAGCTGAAGCAGCTGAAGCTGAAGCATGCAGAGGTGAACGCCAGAGAGAGAGAGAGCTGGACGGTGAAAGCAACATCGTGAATGAAGGGTTCTATGAAAGATTAGAACGTTATTATATTGTAAAAACCCTTTGGGGTTTAGAACAGCCTGCCCATGTACACTGCCTTGAATAAAGTCGGAGGAGAAATCCAATGACCAGAAAGGTGGTATATAAATACTGTATTATTATTATTATTATTATTATTATTATTATTATTATTATTATTATTATTAAAATAAGAAATAAGAACACAGAAGTATTGTGGTGGCAACAGAACACCAGTTAGATCAGAAATGCAGTGTCAGAGGCCAGCAGCTGTGTGGAAAAAGATGTTCTTCAGGTGGCACCAACATAACAAAGATGATGCTAAAACCTAACTTCCTGGGTGAGGTAGAAAATGAAGCCATAAGAGGGAAAATAGCACTGTAGTAGTGGGTGCATAGTATTCTTCATCCTACCTTGAGTACCACTGCTCTAAAGCATCCCCTCCATAAGACAAGGTACTAGATTTGGAAAGGGTTAGTAAATCTCAGGACTGTCATTTTGGCTGGAATGAGATTTGTAATCCAAGCCAGCTTGTTCACATCCAACAGTGGGTCTCTTTTCTTCAATTTCCCACACATAGAGCAGCCAACCACCAGCACCGATTTAAAACACTGTTCTTCAAATGCCTTCAGTGACTGGAGTTCCAAGGCTGCACTATCAATATCCAAGAAGAAGACTTGGATGCAACACTGCTATGATGAAAGCATAATTCCTTTGATACAACCTTAGTCAAGTGGTTTCTGGCTGCAAACGAACGTTATGTGTGTGCCTATATATGTACAGTATGTGTGTATAATACCAGCAGGGTAGCACAGAGATAGCTTTGTGAAATCAATGTGAATAGGTGCTCTGGGGAAATCCTAATGTAGCTATGTGAGCGATCAATCTCTCTATTGTTCTACAGGCGTTGAATGAAAATTGTTCCAGGCTCTACAAATGATTTGACTGTTGATGGCTTATTGCTTATTGAACTCATATGAGCATAGTACAGCTGTGCTCTTTAGTCCTGCTTAACTCACTCTATCATATTCAACAAATGTTAGAGGAAGTTACATTTCACAGAACAATTATTTTAACTGTGTACTCTTTTAGACTTTTATTAAGGCCTGGAATTACCATTTATATATACTGTATACATATCAATGTTGTAGAAAACAGTAGTGAATTTGCCATTAGTTTGATCATGCTGAAATTACCAAACCCCTTAAGCTGGCATAACTGGCACATCAAAGTTTTATGGTCCAATACTATGCATGTCTACTCAGAAGTCCCATTAAGTTCAATGGAATCTACTCCCAGGTAAGTGTGTATAGGTTTGCAGCCTTAGAGTGCAATCCTGTAGATGGCGCCGGAACGAGCGTTCCGTCGCTGACAGCAGTCACAAACGTGCCGTAAAGCACATTCGCGGCTACTCTGGAACAAGGGAGGCCAGCGCAGAGGCCAGCCTCCCTTGCTCCATCGCCGGAACGCCCAAGCGGCCACTGGAGAAGGCAGGTAAGGATCCGGCGGGCACGGGGGTGGTTCGGCGGGTGAGGGAGGGGGCCATTGGTGTAGCTGGCCCGGGAGGGGGCGGGGGATGGCCTCGGCCATATCCCCGTCCCCGCCGAGCCAGCTAGGCCGTTACACGGCCTTCTTTACTTCCGCCAGCTATTTAGCTGGCAAAAATCCGAGGAGGCCGATCAGGCTAGCCTGGATTTACACCCGGGGAAGGGGACGAGTGGCCCCTTCCCTGAGTATACCTCCGTCCCAGCGGCAGAATTGCCACCGGATCCTTACACAGGATTGCGCTGCCCAGAGTACAGTAAGTCCCATTGAATTCAATGGAATTTACTTCTAAGTAGACATGCTTAGGATTCCGCTATTAATGTATGTTGGAATGTATCGTGTATGCTTGAATGTGTACCATGATCACATATTTCTACTGTAGATATATTCACTTTCCAAGCTGCTACCAACAATAATACCACAATAAGTAATGAAAGCCATAAAGCATTTATTAAAACAAACACAATAAACTTATTATAAGCCATATTATATGGCCCATATATAATATAAAATATTACATGGTTAAAAATATTATTTAATAAATGTGTACATTGTCCTACAATAAATATCTTTCAGGCAGATCACAGAACTATAGAACTTACCTATACAGTCCTGAAAAATGCAATGCAATAAAATAAAACAAAATGTTCAGTCTGCCTGCCAATCAGACCCCTCAGGACAGAATGCAGATGGAAACAAATGCAATGGGAGATAAAATGGACAGAGCTGCTTCTTTTTAAAACACCTTTAGGGGATATATGTGCTGGAAAGGGATACTGGAAAGGGAAAGCTGAAGGCCTTCGAAAATGTATAATGGAAGATAGTGAAGGGTCTATGGTTGACGTGCTAGGCTCCTTATGGGAGCTAGGGATCTGTCACGCCTCTCCAAATGCATCTACATTGGCTGCCTGTAGGTTTCTGGGCACAATTCAAGGTGCTGGTGATGACCTATAAAGCCCTAAACTGAGTTTAGGACCCAAGTACTTGAAGAATTGTCTCCTTCTGCATGAATATGCCCATGCCATGATGTCATCTCAGGTGGCCCTGTTGCAGGTGCAGGTGCCTGTTGATGCTCAGCTGGTGGCGACCCATGACCGGCCTTTTCTGCTGCGGTGGAATTCTGCAGTCTGTGGAATTCTCTCCCCCTGGAATGCAGGATGCTGGCCTTCCACAGGGATCCTCCTCCTTGCTGGCCTTCCATAGGGATCTTAAGGCATTTCTATTTCACCTTGCTTTTAATTAGGGTTTTGGGGTTTCTTTTATGGCAGCTTTTTTATTGTGCTGTATTTTTCGCTGAATGCTTTATTACATTTTATCCCTTGTTTGTTTATTTATGTAAGTTGCCTCACGCTCCTGCAAGGCTGGAAAGGTGGGGTAAAAGTTTTTTTTTCAAGTAAATAAATATTGCTATTCAGCTGTGTATACAGGAAATTCCTCGAATTTGCAGTACAAGACACCTGCTTCCAGTCCCGTGTTCTTCCACTGACTTTTCCAGAGCACTAAAGGTTATGCAGCATCTCTGTATTGCAGCATTTCTGTATTGCCTTAGGGATATCGTATTCTCATACATAGACAATTAGTTTATGGATGGGAATATCCACATTGATCTGCCCTGGAAGCTCCATATCACCAATGCTATTGACTTGCTTGAGTCTCTAGGTTATTAGTAATATCATCAGCTGTGAGAAGTCTCACTTCCGTCACTACAGAGTCTGGACACATCCCTTTGGAGTTGGGCAGCCCACTGTCATTCTTTGCCGATCAATGAGTCTTCAGAGAAAATCATGTACATCGACTGCCTTGATATGTTAGCCATACGCAAAGCTCTGGCTTGATGTCTTCCAACATTTTGAGGCAAAGTTGTACAGGTAGTCACAGAAATTGTGATACAAAATTCTACACCAATGAACAGCAGATACAACATCCAGAAAACCCTCTGGAGTTTAGTGACAGATCTCTGACATGGGGAGACTTGAGAAATGAGAGCTTTCTTATAACCATTGCCATTCACTTTGTAGGCCTTCACAATAATTCAGTAGCATAAGATCTGGCAGCTGGCTCACAAGTGGCCTTTGAACCCCCTACCAGTTTCAGGAGGTGGGGGCTATCCGTGCATTGATTTTTTGCAGTCTTGGATAATGCCAACTGTCACTTTTGAACAGGGTAGAATTAGATCATCATTCCTTGGGAGATGCAGTCATGAGACTGTGGAAGAGCACACGCTGCTTCTCAGTTTTTATTTGTTGCTTTAGTTTCAGCTTTAATTTGGTTTTTGTTTTTGTTTGATGGATTATGATATTTGTAATAGAAATTTAGTCAAGCGTTGTAAGCCACCTTCAGGGCTGAAAGACAGGGACAAATACTTTCAAACAAATAAATAACTCTCATGCATGTGTTTCCACCACTGTCTCACAACGTGGTTGAGCATTTCTTTAAAGGTTTATTAAGTTTTGTAAGCCTTTAAATGCTTAAACAAATTGTGGGAGAAAAGAAGGTGGTCTCCAAAAAGAAGATGAAAAGTGGAAATTGCCACTGTATGAACTTGTAGAATGGGCTGGAGTGCCCAGTTCAAGCTCCTACTTCAGCTTGGAGATTCTCTTTAATATTGTCTTAGTTGTTCCAGAGAAACGTTCAAATACATAGCATCTTGTCACTTTAGATTTTTACTCTTATTTCCTTCCTTTCACATGTGCCAGTTATACCAGTGAATGTTGTATACCAGTGATATGGCCGATGCAATTATGATGCCTCATTCCTTTAAATCCAGAAAGACCAATGGTTTAATCCTATTCAGAAACTGCGCTGACGTCGCACAGATGCCAGTGCAATGTCTGTCATATCCTAAGCCTGACTTGGCAACACCAGACCGACGGCGCACCAATGCTGGCACATCAAGGGCCAGTTGCCAAACCTGTCCTGGCCAAGCACTGCCAGTGCAGCCCTTTCCAGTAACATGCACAGCCTGCATGAAACACTAACACAGCCTGTTATCCATGGAACAGTCTTCCCTTACTGGGAAGTGTGTCATTTCCATGACATGTCATCCATGTGTCCTTGCCATGAAGTAAGCATGTCATCCATGTGACATCCGTGTATAATTGCTGTGAAGTCAGTGCGTCATCTGTGTGTCATCAGTGTGATGTTCAAGGAGCCAATCACCGCATCCAATTAGCCCCAACACTGGCAGCCAGAGAAGTGCACACTGCAGGGGGCTAACTTCTTTTGGATTTTTCTTTGGTAGAGGAAGGGAGACATTCTCTGAAGACTGCCCCTGCCACTCGCTAGGAGGCAGGGTGGGCTTGCTCACTGTCTCACCCACTGAGGAGGGGTTCCTATCTTGTTCAGATGGCAGGGCCTAGGGGTCCTCCAGTATTTGCCATCTTTAAAGTTGGCATTTGCTTACTCTTCTCCATTAACTCTCTGCTTTATATATCCCTCCCCTTTCACACACACACCCCAAATTATGTATTTTTCAGTCAGAGTTTGGGACACTTCATGGAGAAGGAAGGGAAAGCTGAGTCCCTTCTCCTTCCCTGTGATCACTTGGATCACAAGTGTGCAGAGGGTGAATTGAGCAGGGGGCAGGGCCAATGAGTGGCCAATGCTGGGGGGACGGGACAACTCCCCTGCTAGCCACTGGGAATGAATAACACCGCCACAGGCACTACCTCAACCATGGGGAGATGCCCCAAGGACACCACACACACACACACACACACACACACACACACACACACACACCATGACACAAGGTTGACAAAGCACCCCCACCACAGTGGCATCAGACCTTTTGAGCCGAGCAGAGCACAGGTGGAAAAATAGATCCCTTGCAAGATGGCAGCCATGTGAAATAAGAACATAAGAACATAAGAAGAGCCCTGCTGGATCAGGCCAAAGGCCCATCTAGTCCAGCTTCCTGTATCACACAGTGGCCCCACCAGATGCCTCAGGGAGCACAAGACAACAAGATAACCTGTTTCCCGTTGACACTCCCCTGCACCTGGCACAGAGAAAACCCACTTCTAAAACCAGGAGGTTGCTTATGGCTTGTAACCTGTGATGGTCTTTTCCTCCATGAATCTGTCCAAACCCCTTTTAAAGGTATCTAGGCCAGGTGCCATCACCACATCCTGTGGCAAGGAGTTCCACAGATGAATTACACGCTGGGTAAAGAAATATTTTCTTTTGTCCGTTCTAACTCTCCCTCCACTCAATTTTAGTGCATGTCCCCTGGTTCTGGTGTTGTGCGAGAGGGAGAAGAATTTCCTTCTATCCACTCTCTCCATCCCATGCATAATTTTATACGTCTCAATCATGTCCCCCCTCAGGCGCCTTTTTTATAGACTGAAAAGCCCCAAACGCTGTAGCCTTTCCTCATAAGGGAGGTGCTCCAGCCCACGAATCATTCTGGTCGCTCTTTTCTGCACCTTTTCCAAATCAACTACTATATCCTTTTGAGGTGTGGTGACCAGAACTGGACACAATACTCCAGATGTGGCCTTACCATCAATTTGTACAAAGGTACACACGTTTGTAAATGCACAAGTCCCTCCATGGCAAGGGCTTGAGTCTCTGTGGGGGCATCTGAGGGCTGGAAAGAGCTCTTTTGCTTTGGGAGGGACTGAGATGAGTCACAAGGGGAACATCAACAGCACTCAGGCAAAGCAGAGTGCTTGTGGCTCATTGGACAAAGGCATGGCTGGGAGCCAGGTGAGAGGGGTTCGAGCCCAGCCAAGGGACTTGCCCTCACCAGCAAGGCATGATTTTGCATGACTTTGCAAAAGGCACCTTTTGCATGACTAGCCAGAAACACTCATAGCAGGGAAAAACGAAGAAATGGAAGTGGGTCTAGAACTCACATCAGGTCCTCCATAAAGTTGCTCAGTAACCACCCGCTAACCTCTTGAGCCACAGCAGGAGAGAGACAAAGAGCACCCTCTCTGGCATTTAACACTTTGCATTACCGCAAACAGGCACATCTGGCTGGAAGCCTGTAGCCCATCATGGACCTATCAGAGGGAGCACTGTACGGGCCAATCATTGGGCTGGCATGTACCACAGGGTGCCAACTGCAGCAGCCCATTTTTCAGCTAGCTAGACACACACACACACACACACACACACACACACACACACACACACACACCATGAAGTTTACAGCATAACTGGCACCTGCTGGCATGGCTGTCAAATGCCCAGTCACCTCACCACTGCCCACCATATACCAAGGCAACAGACAACAGGTTGTTTAAGATCACTGGGCAGCGTCCCCCCACCTCAGGACCCAAGAAGTCATGGTGTGAGGTTTCTGCAGACCTTGAGAACAGAGAGCCTCACCCCACCCCTGCTGATTCCCACCCTGAGGCCAGCTGAGGTAAGGAACAACCAGGGTTGGTAGAAGGGATCCCCATCTTCTAACAAAGAGACAACCAGGGTGATCCAGCCAAAGGTTTTATTGAAGCGTATCAGCAACCGAACAGCATCTGAAAGAGCAACACACAAGTGTTGTCAACCATCTCCTCTCAGCAGGGCAGTTGTGCCATTGCAAGGTGTCCAACAGACAGCCACGTTACAGGCACCAGTGACGTCTGGCTGCACTGGTTCACTGTGTTCCATAGAATTTGCAAAGCCACAGGGGCCTGACTGGAACGAGTAGGTCAGCAACCTCACCGAGCAGCAGCTGGGCTCACACACCAGTCACTTCAGGCGGGCTGTAGGCGTCTGCTGGGATCTGCATGGTGTTTGTGCCTGTGAGGCAGGTGCTTGCAGGAAGCCTGCAGGGAGCCAGGTAAAACACAGAGAGGATACCAGGGACTTGACAACAGCATCAGTCACACCCTTATGTTGAACTCTACAGAGACCATGAAGAAGAAAAGCATGTTGCTTACCTGTAACAGATGTCGTATTACCGTAATCTGTGCACCCACATTTAGGCTGCAACTGCAACTTTCCAGCATCTGGTGGTGCACTCCCATGCCCAGAGCAGGAGCAGGGTGTCTTCTCACCTTTTCTGTCAATGACTGCTTGGAAACAGCCATGAGGCATGAGCCCCTTTAGGAGCACTCCGGCCTAGCTACCTGGGCCTCAGAGACTATGGTGGGGAGGGGGATTGCGTTTGTTGCAACACCCTGGTCTCCTCCGCTGGCCTGGAGGCTCCATCCCCAGACTTCCTCTGGGTGGCTCTCCCTCTGCAGGGAGCTCATCCCAGCCCTCAAGCAGCCTGGCATCTGGCCCTTATCACTGGCCTGCACAGTTCTATTTATTTTCCCTTCACACACACATACACACACACACACACCGTGGTTCCTCCCTTCCAGGGCTGTCACCTTCCCAGCTCCTCCCGCCAAACCTAGAAAAGAGCTTGCCTGTGGCCCCCATACATCCTGCCTCCCTGGCTAGGCCAGCTGATTGACAAGACCGCCACTCAAGCAGGGAGGCCTTTGCCTTCTCCCCAGCAGCTCCCTTTTCTGCCGCTGCTACAGGCGGCTGCTCCACCTCTGTCAGGCGGTCGATTCCCCCGTCGCTTGAGCCACGCTTGCCTGAAGACTCATGAGAACAAGGCGCTGAGGAAGCGCTGAATGTGATTGTGGTCGCATGGGCTGTATGGGGACCTGCGTCAGGCCGGAGTGGCCCCTTCTACCAGGCATCCTCCTCCCATTCTCGGCTCATGTGGGGCCAATTGAAGGAAGTGGGGTAAGTCCATACGCGGACACCACACAACATGCTCCTTCCCCAACAATGCAGGTTCTAGTTTGCTTTGGGGACAGGGAACCATTTATTGATTTGTTTTGCTATGTAAACTGCTTTGTGATCAACTTTATGCTGAAAAGCGGTATATAAATATTAATAACAACCTAGTCATCTGCTACACTGACCCTGAGGAAGGTTTATGGTTATCACTGCAAAAAAAAAAATCTGTCACTGGCTGGTATCTACAACCACTCTAGCCAAGCAGCGTGTTCTACTAAGTATGAAGGGCCATGGAGCTAGAAGCAAGGCCACTCCCTCTACTTTCTCTAGGGTCCCTTTGCAGTTGGTCACCCTTTCCATATATGGCCAAAAAACTCTGTAATTGATTAGGCAGACCTAGTTTTTGGCAGAGCAGTCTCTGTTTTCTTTTGCATAGCTTGTTTTCCTGAGGAGGACACCAGCACCGCTCTTGGATATGTTAGCTAACCCATATGTTTGAACTCTACAGAGATCACGAAGTAGAAAAAACATGTTGTATACCTGTCATGGAAGTTCTTCTAATCTCTGCACCCACACAACCTGCCCTCCTTCCTTGATGCAGGTTCTATCTTGCTTTCTAAGACTCCTTTTGCAGTGGTAGTAAAGGGACTGAGTGAAAAGAAGGCACTTCACCCTGCTCCTTGAAGGATACACATGTAATTTTTTTTTTATTCCCTTTTGAAGGAAGGGTCAAAAGCACCAGTTCTCTGGATAGAGTTCTACAACGTTCCCAGAGTTGACTCTGTATACAGGCACAGAACCTTTCTATGATGACCACTCAAACAACATCAGTTTACAGCTATTGAACCCTGCTTTTCTCCTGCATGAATTGAAGGGAAGGGTAGATGCACAAGAGCTCCCTGTCATTTCTCTTGGTGGCTTGCGCTAGGAGAACTTCCTGGTGGATTTTGCCCTTTACCAACCTCTTTTGGCAACTGTTCTGCATTCCATGGCTACTGGTCCTTGTTGCAAATGGCAATTCTTCTGATTATTCAAACCTGACAGCCCAATCGTAATCAAAACAGTGTCACCAAGGACCCGTGCCGTTGTAACTGCACTATTTAACAGTCACCTAAAGCAAACGCTTGTTCTATAGTTAGCATATGATGTCAGCGGATTGTTTGGATCCCTGGAAACTGGCAGGGAGCCACCTCTCACATGATATATGAAATCACTGATAAATGCTTCTTTTCAGTGAAAGAAAAACAGCTTAATAAATGCAGCTCTTTTCATCTTTCATCTTTCCTCCCACCACTTCTGGGATTTGTCTCTCTCTGTGGCATGGCTCAGTTGAGTCTGTGAAGTGGAAATGAGTGCTCAGGATCACAGATCAAAATTAGGCATTTGGTATGCTCAGGATGCTGTCTCCCACCCCTCCTAAATCTTGGAGTGCTGCCAAAGACCTAGTGAGTCAGACAAAAAAGAGAATTGGCACAGCAGAGGCTTTGTGGGGATTCAGTATTTCTGGTATGTAGCTTCAGTAATTTTATTTTATTTATTTTTTAGCAGACTGATATGGGGGAGTCGAATTCAAGAGCAATTCCTTGTTCAGTGGAAAAAAGGCATCCGTACAAAGTCAATTAGAATCCATAACAAAAGGACTCTCTGATGCCTGAATATATCTGAAAGACATTATATTAAACACATATACAGAGAAACTTCAATCTAGCTATATACCATTCTCTAGCAGGTCTATGAAAATAAATCTTTCAGCTGAAAGAGTTCATGACAAAGAAACCGTTTTTCCTGGGCCAGACCCTTCACTGCTGTGAGGTGGTACAATTCGGCTGCAGGCAAATGAGCTGATTGAGTGAGTCATTTATACCCAAATTTAAAATAAATGTGCATTTATAAATGTAAGGCTTAGCGGCCTAGCACTGTAGAGGAATCCATATCAGTAAAGCGTAATGCAGCAGCCCAGGGAAAAAGAGTGCCACCCCTCTAGGGCTCTCGGCTCTGTAACTCTCATTGCTCATCATCATCATAGACTGCTGTGAGAGGATTTGCACAAACTCCTTGTATAGGTTAGTAGTAGCATCTTCTCACCAAGTCCTAGGAATAACGGTTTGGCACTGATTTTTTTTTTAATGGGTTGCTTTGTCATTTTGAATGTTACCTCTACAGATTAATAACATGTTTGAATCGATAAAACTTCATTGTAAGAACATGCTGTTTGTCCCCACTTAAGCCATCATCAGCACAACATCAGTGAAGCATGATGCATTTTAAATGCAAGGAAAAGAGGACATAATGCTAAAATCATGAATGAGGTGAGTAAACATTAAGGCAGTGGGCGAGGAAAACTGGGGGATTTAATCTGCTCATTTTTGTAAGAATGACACATCAGTGAGAGTAGCAAAACTGGAACCATTTGGATTTTTTTCTTATTCTAAAATTGTCCAATAGCAGGGAATATTACAATAAAACTGCACACAGGGCATTCAGACCTATTACAGGAGCACTGGATAATACATTGTGAATAGTGACTGAAATACCAATAGTTGCCTGTAGGTTAGCTGTGCCATCTACAGTGTCATAGATCTTTCCATAACAAAGAGCTTTGTTCCTGCATGATCCTAAAGGTAGACTCTAACAGCGCAATCCACCATAAGGATCTGGCCGGTGGCCCAGGGCCGCCTGCCGAATCCTATGCACGGGCTGCCCGACGCGCGCCGGGCTGGAGGTCTACTCAGGGAAGGGGATGCTTGTCCCCTTCCCCAGGTGTAAATCCAGGCCAGCCCGATCAACCTCCTCGGATTTCCGCCAGCTAAATAGCTGGCAGAAGTAGAGGAGGCCGTGTAACAGCATGGCTGGCCTGGTGGGGACAGGGATATGGCCGACGCCATCCCCCGCCCCCTCCCAGGCTGGCTAGGCCAATGGCCCCCCTCCCCCCTCCCTCCTGGGCTGGACCGCCCATGCGGCTGGCGGCGGAGCTCTTACCTTCTGCTGCCGGCTGCATGGAGATCCGGCGTCGGAGTGAGGGAGGCTTACTCCCGAGTCATCGTGAACGTGCTTTACGGCATGTTCGCGACGTCTTCCAGCAATGGAACACTCGTTCCGTCGCCGTCGGAATTTCCAGGATTGTGTCCTATGAATGAGAGTGTCACCCAAAACATGTTGGCTTGCACCACCCCTCTAAAAAGCTACCCTGTCACATCACTGGATCAGGCCAGTGGTATGACAGAAGCAACTGTGGCATGCTTCCTGTAAAACGTTTTCCATTCAAATTCATGGCTAGCTTTTAAATGGATGCCATGCAGCGTTAATCACTTTTAAGTCCTCTGATATAATTATATAAGGGCACCTAGCTTTAACGAGCACTTTAATTGGCTTTGTGGCATTATGTGCTACTCATGAAGAACCTAAAGAAGGATTAGGATTTTTAATAAAATTCATGGGCTCCCCCACTCTCAGATTAAGACTCCATGCAGGAGGGAAAGTTTCAGAACAGTGCCAGGAATGGGGGAAATTAAAGCAGGAAGTAGGAGGACAATATGCCATAAGAGCTGCCGCAAGGGTGTTGGATCTGCATGAATCCTTTTCTTCTACTATCTTAGCTACAATAGAGCCTGTTGCTATGGAAACTGGTGTAAAAGCACCCACACAGGCAGGCATGCAAAGGCTAGAAATTAAAGGGAACATAATATTTTTAAGGTTACTTATCAGGAATGCTAAAGAATGAGATTAGCTACATTCATCTTTTGCACCCAGAGTATAACACCCCATGATTTATGCTATAGGAAGCTAAATGAAGATGTGCAAGTTACAGTGGTGAACTACAAAAACGTGCAGTAAAGGGGAATTCAACAAAATATTGGACATTTTCTGCAGTCAGCAACTAAGGGATGCTTCCTACAACTGTGCTAATAAGAATTTGTCATCCAAAGCAACACCAATAAGAATACCTTCGTGAAGTAATAATGGTTTATTTTAGCGCTGCTAAAAATGTGAACAATTCTGCACATTTCTAGGAGCTGAAGGAAGATAAAAAAAATTGTAGGTTTGATCTTAAACATATAATAATAATAATAATAATAATAATAATAATAATAATAATAATAATAATAATAATAATAATAATTAACAACAACAACAACCTGTATTTATATTCCGCCATTTCTTTGGTCATCGGATTTTTTCCTCTGACTTTAATTCAAAGGCGATTTACACAGGCCGGCCAGTACAATATGTTCTAATCTTTCATAGAACCCTTCATTCTAGATGGTTTCTTTCACAGTCTAGCCTCTCTCTGGAGTCCGCCTCATCGCGCTTCGACTGACAGGCAACCTTGACTCAAATTGCAGCTGCTGCTTCTCTCCCTCAGCGGCTCTGCAGCTTGTCAGTGGCGTGCCGGCAACTTTCTGACAGATACGGAATACTTCTGGCCGTCCCGAACTGCCGTCCATGAGATCTTAAGGCATATGAGACGGCCGCTCTACCAACTGAGCCAGAACTCCTGGCCTAACAGGAGGCCTAACATTTATATATATGTTGGCCTAACATTATATATGGTCCAACATTTAGAAACAGAACTCATGCACATCTTATTGATGTCTGTTGACCTTCTGAAACACAGGTAGTTCACTTCTAATCAGTACTTCATTTGTAAACTTGGAGAGTGGTGAAGCCTGCTTATAGACAACATTCTTTCACCTAGAAGCCCTGTCCCCCAATTGTGTTGGGGCAGGGGAAGTTTATTCTACATATGCTTCAGTGCACTCTCATTTACTACCACGTCACATATTCCCAGCATTCAAGATAAGTACTAGGAGGCCACAGCTCTAGCTTGCAGCTGCCACACTGAAAGCACAGGGCTGTCGGCACAATGCCTACCACATCCAAGGCACTGTTGTGGTGGAGAGGCTAGTCAAGGACTGTGAGAGGTGTGTTATATGTACCTGTATGCTGGCTGCTGCTGCAACACTCCCTATGGGGCTCCTCTGAGCTACGCCAGCTCTGTTGCTGGTGTAGCGCTTTGGAGCTATTGGGGGCATGTCTGGCTTGGGAAGGGGGTTCGGGATCCAGCAGCTGCTGGCTTTGCCTCGTCCTGCCCCACCCTCTGCCTTTTTCTGCCTCTTCACTGGAGGGGTTGTGTCAAGCAGCAGCAGGTCTGTGCACTGTTGATGAAGACGCACGACTTTCTGGCTGCTGCACTGGTATCCATGCAGCAGCCTCTGGCAGAGGGGCTTCTCTGACAATGGGGCTGTCTTTGCACTGGCGTACCTGGAGGTATGCTGGTGTTCCCCAGGGACAGAATTAAGCCATAAGCCAACGAAAAACACCTTTCCAATGTCAAACAAGGAGGTGAAAATTAAAAATTGCAAAGGAGGAAACAGCTGGACTGATCCTTGGCTGAGACTGTGTCATGGCAGCTTGGCTGAAGCTCTGTCCACATTGGGCTCGCCTATGATGTTCTTTTGTCATGCAACATGAGCAGGCTTACTCTTAATAAGAGGCAAAGCAACTCAAAAGACCAAGGTGCACATAGCACTTTTTAAATATACAGTACGTGTGCCTACAAATGTGTTCAAATCAATTCTTGACTCTTACACATGAAAGACTAGTAAGTAACTAGATCCTCTATGTCCACCCAGAGTCCATAGGGGAAAAAAAGTTGCTTCTGAAGCTCGAATAGTAGAGAAAATGGCCTGGTCTGGTTTGCCTTGCATTGCAGTGCTGGCACGTAGAGCCCTACCGTTGCACTTGAGAGACCTGAATTGCTATTCAAGTCACAGCACCAGCAATAAAAGTTAGAAGGAAAAAGCCCAAAGGAGCATGTTTCTTGTGACTGAGAAACTTTGAGTCTGCTCACCACACCAGAATAATGATTAGCGCATGCCATGCTCAGCTAGAGAGTACAGTAGCTGTCACTGCCATTGAAGCCCATCTCTAGAGCCATGCAAAGGCTGAAATTCCCAATTCACGCAGGCTCCAAATCACCATAAATAATTACCTTCCTGAAAATAGTTTCAAAAGGCTAGTCTGAACGAGAACCATTACAAAAAAACTCATTGTTGTATCTCAGATAGCAAGCACCACATTCTCAATACAGTACGTGCAAAGCTTTGTTCAACTGCATTTTATTCTTTTCACAGGCAGTGGGCACAAACACAACTAATCACTTTTCTGAAAAGAGCGATGAGGACCCAAAAAATGAAAACCATAATCAAAAGAAAAAAAACTATTCTGCACATTGAATGCTAACCAAGTCTATTTTCTTTTTCGGCAAAGTAAAAATCTTCCACAAAACCTGCTACTTAAGACAAAGACATGTACTGTATAGCCATCCACCTTGCATTTCTCTGCAACTGACATGGGTGATCTTTCATCACTCCCTAAGCTAGAGGTCTGGGACCCACCCAGAACTGGGTTGCTATGTGTCCTCAGATGGGTTGCAGTGGTACTGCAATTGCTATTTTGTTTTGATGCTCAAGTCTGCTAGGTCGGAACAGTACCCAGGGCAAGGGATCATAGATGAAGTCAGAATCATTCCTGCCAGAGACTTTGGAGGGTTTGCTTTTGACCAAGTCAGTCTCCTTCTTCCTATCTGCCTGTTGTCTCCTGCCATGACACTTCCTCTGCTTTCTATCTTACCTCACCTTACCTCTTCCTCTCCTCCCTCCTTTCAGAATTGAATGCACATTACTGCCATACCACTCTCTGCCCTCTTCTTCTTTCAACTGATCTGGAAAGAAAGAAGGGGCAGAAGAACGACACCGTAGTAGCACACACTGATTGGCCACCCACTGGACAGGAAACGAACTCCCTTTTGCCCGCTGGGCTAATGAAGGTGCGTTCATCTTGCAGGTTGGCATTTGAGCTGGGTCCCAACTCTTGACACGTTGAAGACCACTTGCCTAAGCAATAGGGAAAGAATTGTCAAGCTGCTGCAGAATGGGTCTCCCTTATTTTATCTGCATGAACCAAGACGGCCGCACTCATTTTGAGCATTTTAGCATTCCTTGCTTACTCTTCTGTTCCACCAGGAAGGCATACTGGGGATGATGTGGCTCACCCTTATTTACAGAGTGTAGGGTAAGCTCTACTCTCACTGAGTACACACAGTATGAGTCTGAGCCATAGGAGCACGGTGAAAGTGAAATTGCAAGATTATAATCTGTTAACTCTAATTGTTGTTGTTGTTCAGTCGTTAAGTCGTGTCCGACCCTTCGTGATCCCATGAGCCATATCCTGCCAGGCCTTCCTGTCCTCCACTATCTTCCTGAGTTCGCTCATTTTCATGTTCGTTGCATCGGTGATGCTGTCTAACCATCTCATCCTTTGCCTTCCCCTTCTCCTTTTGCCTTCAATCTTTCCCAGCATCAGAGTCTTCTCCAGAGAGTCCTCTCTTCGCAATAGGTGGCCAAAATATTTGAGTTTCAGCCTCAGTACCTGTCCTTCCAGGGAACAGTCAGGCTTGATTTCATTTAGGATTGAGTTAACTCTAATGGACCAGGCTATTTAGTACCCTTGGCTTCCATATTCCAAACATTGTAGATAAAAAGTCACCTAATCTGAGAATAAAACACCTCATTTAAGTGCTAAAGTAGACAGAGTGGATTCTCATGTCTACATCTTTCATTGTCATTTTTTTCAGTTCCTTGCTCTGATACTTAAAGTGGACCAAAAATAGAGAAAAGCAACCGGTGCAATGGACTGGCAAGAGAAAAGGTGTGGGAAGGGGAAGGGGAAGGGTTCAGCACCCCTCTCTCATATTCACCTTTAACTGGTATAATAAAACCTCAGCTGCCCCACTTTATATGTGAATGAGGCAATCAAGGGGGGGGGGGGAAGGTTACTTTTTTACATCTAGTTTGGCTCTAAGGTAATTAAGGTTTAAGTAACATATGAAACATCCATGTAACTTCTTCACCAGAAGAAAAATACAGAAGAATGAAGACGTTCATCAGGCTTCTCCTGATGAACAATACTGCACTGGCAAATCAACTACTGTTGGTGGCTATTACACAAGACCTCCAAATACACCTTAGTGCACATGGCACAGGATCTGTAATGATCACTTGCTGTTCCTAAGTAACTGACAGGAATAGGGCTCTCCCCCCCCCCCAAAGAACTGGGACCCACCCACTGCAGTAGGGGTAGTTATCTGAAGCATGTCAGGGCTTTCCAATCAGATATAAATAGCAAAGCATCTCAGGGGTAGTATCAGGGGTCAGCCAGGTCATGCACTAGCCAAGGGCCCATGCCCATTAGAAGACCCACCTGGCCAGGCCACCCCTTAGAATTGGTGGAAGTTGTAGTTAGCACCCAATGTGCCATCAGGGGGTGCACAGGGGCATAAGAACATAAGATAAGCCCTGCTGGATCAGGCCAAAAGCCCCAAATATTGTAGCCTTTCCTCATAAAGACAACACTCCAACCTCTGATCATTTCAGTTGCCCTCCTTTGCACTTTTTCCATCTGTGCAATATCCTTCTTGAGGTGTAGTGACCAGAACTGTACACCCGAGGGGCTTAATGTAGGGTTTTGCCCCAAGCCCCCAGCAACCCTGTGCCAGCACTGATCACCCCACACTCTGTGTTCTGTCAGAATGTGTAACGAATGGATGTAGGTGGCAGGCAGCTTTCCCCACACACATCCCAGAGATTAATTATCCTATTGCCACATACATACTGTAGTAACATTTTTCCTAGTGCCTCATCTTTCAAGACTATCACTTTTCAGGATTCCCTCTATGCAAGGGTAGTAGTCAAGATGGTTGAAAAAACTTTTGAGTTTGGCTATTTTTCAAAGGGCTGAACAAAAGGAAATGTGTCACCAAGAGAAGGGAAGCGATGAAGCAACCAAGGCTCTAATCAAAATGAATGCTTTTGACAGGAGGCAAGGAAGTGAACACTAGACTTGAATTGTAGTACGCTGGTAAGACTTCAGAGTGTTTTCACACATGAGGTTTAAATCATCTTTTCTTCGACCAGTCTTTAATGCAAATGTAAAGCCTACCCTGGCTCAAATGTATATTCTGTTTCTCTTCAGCGGTCTGTCTCACATTAACCTATGGCACAAATCATGCACATGATGTTCAAAATTGCTTTGTAAATGTCTTGTTTGGAAACAAAGTCAGACTTGAAGAAAGATCATTCGGTGTAGTTAGGCTTGCATTTAAGTTACAAATTGCATTATATTTTCAGGTTTTGTGCAAACCTCTTTGCACATCTCTGTGCCGTATCCCTTCGAACATTGTCTCAAGGCTGCACTCTTTCAATAAAACATGCCAAAACAAATTATCGGTGTTTCTTGGAGCTTACACATCTGTACTGTTTCTGGTAGATTCTTGGGGAGTGTGCACTGGGCTTTGTGGGAAACTGAGGCAGGTTTCACAGTAGGTCATCATAAGGTAATTCTTCATGAATGAACTGTGAGGCTTGGAGCCTGATTGCTGATATCCAGGTAGAAAATAAATGAGGTTCCATCCTGTATGCTTTTCCCAAGTCACAGGCCTGGGTGCAGAGGTCCCTGGCTTTGAGGGAACTGCTGTATGTTGAATGAGTTTGTTCTGCTGTCTAGGCTGGGCTCCCATGACAAGTTCTCCTTTCTGGGAAAATGCAAAACAATACATTGCACATCTGCTCATCATGCAGAACAGAATGATCATATAAACTGCACAATGGTGCGGAAGTGCCAGAAAAAAGGACAGATTCCTGCTTCTGTGTCCACGTTCTTAAGAGTTTAGGACCGGCGGAACAATTGTTCTGCCAGTGCTGGGTATTGCAAACATGACGTGAGGCACATTTACGACACCCAGACAGTAAGCGGTGCCGGTGCCGAGGCCAGCACCGCTCGCTCTGCCCCAGACCAAGGCCACCGTCACTGGATGCAGGTAAGGACTGCACCCAGCAGCGTGGGTGGGGCATGAAGAGGGAGGAACAGGAGGGGGATTGGGTAGCTGGGCCCGGGAACAGATAAGCAGTGGCGCATTCTGCCAAATCCTATCCCCCTTCCCGGGCCTGCTGGGCCTTACACAGGCCTCCTGGATCTGTGCCGGTCATTTTGCGGATGCACGTCCGAGGAGACCCATTGGGGCGGCTGGGCCATTACTCGGGGTAAAGGGACAAATGTCCTTTTACCCTGAGGAGGCCTCCGCCTATGTTGGCTCAGGCTCGATTCTGGATAGGCTCTGGCACAGCATGCTTTTGCACGCTACGGTGGTCCTAGACAGGATTGGACATGTGCCCGTTGCTAATTTACTAGTCAACAAGCAGTCCACTGTGTCAATGAAACAATTACAAATAATGCATAGGTTATCATTGTCATAGCCTACAAATTGGAGCTGTGTTCTTTCAACAAATTTATATCTGATAGTATTGGTCTTAACATGAATTTAAAATGTACATTACAATAATATATGTTGCAATAATTTGTTTAAAGCTTTTCAGTTTCTTAGACAACTAACACCAAAGCATTATGAGAAGAAATTATCCTGTAATTAGCCCCAAGGCTACCACATTTAATTGAGAGACATGTACCAGTGTTAACAAAGTGCATTAAAAAAAATCAGTGTGACTCTTTTAATGGATTTGGGACAAAGCAGGCACAAAAATTGCCTGCATTAAGTGAAATCCTTGTAATCAACAGAATTAACCTGAATTACCCAAAGAGTACAGGATCAGGTCCTCTGTGTTGTTTTCTGTGGATAATTTTTTTAGGCTGGGAAACAAAAATACAAGTGATCTTCAAAATCCATTGTTAAATATTTGATGACATAATTAAGTCTTATTAATATTATAGCCCTTATTTTGCAAATTAAAATTTCACAAGAATTCATTTTTATTGCACTGGTCTTGAATTTGTCATATTTGTTTGCTAAGTATTTGATTAATATTAAATATTGAAGAATTAAAAAAAATCAGTTTAGATGTAGTAGCTATGTGGAGATAGTATTAATGAGTTAGTATTTATGATGCATGCTAGTTCTACATATTATTTTTGATATTTTTATTGCCACCCAGGACAAATACAGTTCATTACAAATGAGAAATTGTTTAATCTTCAAGCTTCATGCAATAATCAACAAAACAAATTGTTTTAGTGCTACTTTTGTATTGCTTTCCCTCTGCCTTCTTCATACCTCTAAAAATGCCTAACCTTTGCTTTTGTTTCCTTCTGCCATTTTTCGTTTCTGCCTTCTCCAGTGTAGCTCCTGTCAGGGCCCAGCTGTTGGTAGGCTGATAACCATAAGGACTAGAGCCTGAGCTAGTGCAAAGAACAGAGTTAAGGGAACAGACAGTGGGTTTGGTCTGCATCAGACAAAGCACATCCATCTAGTTAAGTGTGGGGGATCAGGCCTGGGAGGGGGAGGAATCGGCAGCCTCAGTGCATGCTGTATCCTATCCCCTCTCCTGGGCTTCAAAGCTTGACATGGGGCTTCTTGGTTCTGCGGCAGCGATTCAACTGGCACAGATCCGAGTAGTCCCACTGCGTAGGCTGGGGGTTTACCCGGGGTAAGGGGGAAAATGTCCCCTTATCCCGAGGAGACCTCCAGCCTGCTCCTATCCAGCACTGGATACAGTGTGGGCTACATTGCCCTGCTGTACTGGTGCTGGATAGAATTGGGCTGTTTTTTAAAAAATTATTTAAGTAAAAGGCAAAGGTCTTGAATAATATATTTAAATAATTTTTCAAAGCTAATAAAGGAAGAATAACACAGTAGGCAAGGGTGGAAGAGAATTCAGGCCTGTTATGCCCATGATTCATTACTCAGTTTACTAGATTATGCAGTCCGTCCGTCCGCCCCCGCCCCCAAACAGTGCCATTCATTCCTGATTTCATTTAGATCATAGTAGGGAGGAAAAAGGTACTGCTCAATACTGGAAGAATTATTATTGTGTTGTCTGGTGGTCTGTGGAGAGTAATGTATGTTAGCCACTAATTCACATGTTCATTCTGCCATATAATAACCATGAAGGTGGTGATCTTACTGGGACACCATTAGCTCTATTCTAAACATACTAAACTGTATTTACATTCTAGATGCGTAATCTTCCCCTCTATTTAAACTCGATTCCTATTGTCATCACAATCAGAGCACCATCCTTGTACAATAGCATCTGTTATTGCTTTCCATGTGTTGTATCTAAGAGACAGCAATTGCCACTGCTTTTGGCAGTCCAAGGAAACAATGCTGTAGCCCTTGGCATGGTTTGCTAATGGTGCTATTCTAAACCCTCCAGCTTTAGCACTGCCAAGACAAGAAAGGCGATATCATACCAGCTGTGTCTACTCATTTCTTCTAGAAGCATTTCAGGGACACTGATACCCCCCCGCCCCGCCCCCATGCAGTGCCTTTGAGAGCAGACACTCCTCCTTACATCACTTTCATTCAAGAAACAAGAGCCTGAAAAGCCATTTGGAAGGGCAGGAAGAAACAATGCGGCTGGTCCCCATTTCTCCAGAGACCCCAGTCTATGGTCTCTACCCCCAACTATTTGATTCAGGCCAAGACCACCATCCCACAGTAGTAGTGGGAAGGAAAGATTATTTTAGCAGAATTAGTTTCAGCTGGCTGAGAGTGAAAAGGAGAAACCAGCAAAGAAGACACTGCTGTCAGGTATTATCATATCACGGATGGCAGTTTTAGCTGCGGATGAATATGATGTTGTCTTCTTGTGAGGAAAAATGAAACAATATTGGTAAGATATTTGTACAAGGAAAATAACACATGTGACCAAATATCACCAGAGAGGTAGAGGATCAGCACTCACAAGCATTTTGTTTTCTTTCATGTTCAGGGGCACGGGCACCCCAAGACATTTTGGAGTCTGAGGTAGAAATAATAGTGTGTCTCCATGATAAAATAATGAATTAATGTAAGCCCACTTTTCTCTCCCCCATCAAACAGGATATGGAGATGATGAGGTGGAAGAGCAGTGAGGATCAGAATGTCATATGTGACCTAGAGAGATAGAGTGAGTGGTATGGGAAAAGGTAGTTTTGTGGTTCTGCTAGGATATTATTGCTCTTCCCTGCCTAATGTGAAGCGGCAAACCAGCTCACCCACCACCCCTATCCCTTTAATTATTTTTAAGGGGCATGTCCCCCACAACAAAGCTCTCCCCTGTACAGTACACCTACCCCGCTCCATTTCATTTAGCCAGTTATCCTGCTCCCAGTACAAAATGAAGGTTTGACTAATGGGACCAGTGGTGTAACTAGACTGGAGCGGAGGCAAGTAGTTCTGCAAGACTCCGTTACACCGGAGTCAGCGGCCCTTCCCCTTTGCTGTTGGAGCCATTCCAGCAGCTACAGGGGAGTGTCCTGCGTGTTGCTGTTGCTGCCAGAATGGCTCCAACAGCAAGGGGGAGAGTCCGCTGACTCCGGTGTAACGGAGTCTTGCAGAACTACTTGCCTCCGCTCCAGTCTAGTTACACCACTGAATGGGACTACTACCTAGACAGGAGGCGTGTTCCAATTGCCTCTACAAAATTATCACCTATATCAGTCGTAATGCAAATGTCACAAATGCATCCTTTGAAGATGCCAGAAATGTTGTCTGTCGAAACGTTGAGACTGTTTTTAATACATCCTTTTAATAAACAACCAGGAAACCTGGCAAATGTGAATGTTTTTAATTGTGAAGTTACAAATGACTTTAGCTCTGGTATAATAACTGGACAGTTCCCAATCTGAGCTCTCACGCATTCCAAAGGGAAACTCCTCCTAGCCTGGGCTCCAGCCTGCAGTCCTTGCTTGTATAATATCCCTTTTAATCCCGCGATAAATTACAGGATCCATGAATAGCTCCAGACATGCTTTGTTTAATAGTAATGTATTTCTAGCAAGATTTAATCCCAAAAATGTGGGTCTGTAACAACTCATACCCAAGTGAGAGTTGTTAAACAGTCATAATATAGCCATTGTTTTTTTTTTGGAACCTAGAATCAGATAAACTGTGGCCTAAGATTAAGTTTTCATTGTGAAGAAAAGCCATGTTTATAAGATAACTGTTCACTTTCCTTTGGAGCCTTTCTCTTGGTTCACCTTCTATCTGTTTAAAAACAGCTGGTTGGGTGATGCTATATGCATGGAAAGCAAACAACTGAGGGCGCAATCCAAACCTACTTAGGCCGCCGTTATAACCAGCGGCCCAGCAAAAATGGGAGGCCCCAGAACGGAAAGGGGATTCAAATCTCCTTTGAATTCCCCTTTTGGAGGGGATTTGAATCCCCTTTCCGTTCTGGGGCCTCCCGTTTTCGCTGGGCCACTGGTTACAACGGTGGCCTAAGTAGGTTTGGATTGCGCCTTAAAGGATGTATTTCCAGAAACAAACAGGATTCAGTTTTTCTATCAGTCTATTTGTACAGATCGTGTTCAAGGCTGACACAGGTACAAAGTAGGAAGGCCCACTGAACTCAGTGGTACTTACTCCTTAGCAAACAGGTGCAGAATCAAGCTGTAATAGTTTTTCAGCTTAAAATGATTACTGGTCATATAGGGTTGCCAGCTACCCACAACAATGCCAAAATTTTGCAGGTGAAGCTTCATCTCCATGCCAGAAAAAGCATGGCCTGCTTAATGTCTGCATGTCTGGGAGCTGTTTAAAATACAGGAGTAGTGCCAGAAAAAACAACAACCATATAAAACAATCCTTTGGATTTATCCCTTCGCACAGCAAAAGCGAATCTATTTTCTGATATTGATGGATAAACAAATATATTTTTACTTGCACAGCATGATAATGAACCAGAATCAGAATCACAACTCATTGTTTCAGGAGGACTGGTTTTTACCAGACGACTGGGATTTTTACCTTTCAACTAGTCCAGAACTTTTCTATCTTTATGGCCTCTATTTCTTACATATAGTTTAGCTAAGGTTCTATCCATGTGCCTTCTTCAACTGTCCTGCTATAGCTTCTCTCTGGAGCACATAGCAGCTGTGGGATGCCCTGACCTGAATCGGCACCATAGCAGAGGCAAAGGGTAAATGTTCTCTCTTCCCTGGATTGGGGGGAGGCACCGCTGCCATTTAACAGTGCAACACACACACACACACACACACACACACACACACACACACACACACACACACAGAGAGAGAGAGAGAGAGAGAGAGAGAGAGAGAGAGAGAGGCCAAATGCTGTATTGAAGTCCCTTCTAGTTTGACCTGTCTCTAGGCTACAACAGATAGCTGAGAAGCACAGGTGGCCAGAGCAATGAGGCATTAGAGCAGGGGAAACAAAGTGGGGTGGTAGGCTCCCCCCACTGCAACAGAGATCTTTCAGGTGTAAGTCTAAGAGTCTAATGGCCCAATCCTATCAGGGTCTTATGGTGGCAGATCTCGCAATCCGCCACCATAAGTCCTAGAACGATAGCATGGAAGTTGCTCTGTTATTCTGTGGACTGGGCACACCAGTGCAAACAGGTAGAGGTAGGTAGGTAGGTCGGTGGCGGGTGCGGTGCAGGGCACAATGAGGGAGGGAGTGGCCCAAGCTGGGGCAGTTCAGGGTTGGGAGGGGGAGGATCTCAGCGGTAGCCACACATGATGAGATCCTATCCCTCCTACCTGGCCCAGACCTGCGCCCCCCCCCCCCCAGTCTCCTTGAACTTTTGCCAGCTAAATAGCTGGTGCAAGCCCAAGGAGACCCATTGGAAGCTAGATGGCCTACGGGAATGTAAGTAAGGAAAATCTTTACTTACCTCTCCCGGGCCATTTGGTTCTCCTCCCCATAGCATGCAGCATGAATAGCACTCCAGCGGAAGTGCTGCGTGCTATGGACTGGTGGGAGATAGGATTAGGCCCTTAGACTAGTTGAGAAGAAGCAGCCCTGTACACACCATCCAGAATTCAACACAGTATTAAATGTGCTTAAGCCTATTGAGAGCAGTGTGCTTTAGCTGTGTTTTGGATGGTGGCCACAAGATTTCCCTTGCCACTGGCTTAGGGCACTCCATATTTAACAAAAGTGATATCCTAATCCTTATTCATCATTTTTACTGCTAAAGCATATTGCATAGGTGGCTATCATTACTTGGGTTGACAGGTATCAGCCCAGAGACAATGTCCATCTCTTAAAAGGTCCTGCAATACCCAGAGAGTATGCAGCCACTACAACTCCTAGCCAGCTACTGTAGCAGCCTCTTCATCCACTGCCCTCTTCTACCTGCTGTGAGGAGCCAGGGCCAGCCTTAAGCTGATTCAGCCAATTCGGCTGAATCGGGCCCCGCGGTTGGGGGGGGGGTCCACTGCGGCTGAGGTCAGGCTGCTCACAGCTGCAGCTGGCACTTTGCATGGAGATAAGCCTCCATGCAGAGGCCATCGCAGCGAGTGGAGCTCTAGTTGGGCCCTCCTGGTCCTGCAATTGGCCCCCAAATTGGGCCTCCTGGAAGCAGTTTGCAGTGACACAACATAATTGTGTCACCGCCACCTACTCCCAGGAGGGTGCACTTCATGCCAGGTGCTATTGAACCTGCCACGGCTCATCGGTAGTGGGGGAGCCGCAATGAGTGGGCCCTCTGCAAAATTAGGCCCCGAGGCTCCTAAGGCTGGCCCTGTGGGGAGCTTAGGTAGGCAAAGGGCCTAGTGGAGCAGTGAGTTGGTATCAGTAATGACTGTATCCTCTTGCTATTCCAGAACTTTTCAGAGGGACAAGGCACCATCTCTGGGTTGATGTCACACAATGTGAATCATCGCCTGATATTAGAAAATAATTTTGTAACTTTTTCCTCCCACTTCTCTTATCCTTCTATCAGGCAAATAAATAAATAAATAAAACTGCCACAGGCTATTCATCTGGAATAAACCTTAGCAGAGACCCAGACCTAATGAAAGAAAAGTTGATGAGAGAGAGAGAGAGAGTTAATGGCCACAGCTGCTTCTCTTCACCCTGTCTCTGGCTCTGCTTGGTTTTGAGAGGTGTTGTGTAGCTCATACTTATTAGATGCTTCTATATTCAGAACCGCTGAGGATCTCTCCAGAAAAAAAAAAGAACAGCATCTTTTTAGTACTATATGCCAGACTGATTAAACCAATTGTATTGTTTGCTTAACGACGACTCTTTTTCCTTTTCCCTGTGGATGGAATAACAAAGGCTTGCCAAAGACTCCAGAATTCTGTCTGCACTGATGCTGCTTTTAGGTCCTAGTAATGCTGGCAACAACAACAAAGGATCCTGGATGATTTATCGCATGAGTGAGCTGGCCTGTCAATGGCAAGAATCTACTTCATCAGATTGTGTTTTGCTGCAAGAGGTCTGTAGTCTCATCCTTAGGCAGACTTAGGCACTCCTTTGTTGTTGTTGTTCAGTCGTTAAGTCGTGTCCGACCCTTCGTGATCCCATGAAACATATCCCGCCAGGCCTTCCTGTCCTCCACTATCTTCCTGAGTTCGCTCATTTTCATGTTCGTTGCATCGGTGATGCTGTCTAACCATCTCATCCTTTGCCTTCCCCTTCTCCTTTTGCCTTCAATCTTTCCCAGCATCAGAGTCTTCTCCAGAGAGTCCTCTCTTCGCATTAGGTGGCCAAAATATTTGAGTTTCAGCCTCAGTACCTGTCCTTCCAGGTAACCCCATAAAAATGAAAAGATAGGCATGCCTAATTGCCTATGTAGGATTGGGATACAATTTTGGGCTACCTGTAGCAATGTTGGTTAGTCACACCAGATTCACTTATGAGCCATTCTAATCTTACTCAATCACTATTACTGCTTTAGTGCATTGTATAAGCACATAATTACTGCCCCATGTCAGTCTGGAGTTTGCGCCTATTTAAGAACTCCAGAGCATCCCAGGATGCATCCATGGAATCAAATACCCAAAGATGATACTAAAGGTGTACAAGTGTCACACTTTGAGGCCCTATGATATAGACATTTGCTGGCAGCAAAAAAGACATGTGATCTACTTTCTATAGAACCTGGTGCATCTTCTGCAAAAGTCAGTGCAAACCAGTGAACATCAAACATTAGAACATTCCTACGCAGAAACACTTTGGTGTTGGAATTAGTATGTGACCTGCATGTAGTAGATGGTAGCATGTAATGATCACGTACGCACATGCATGTACGCACATGCAGTGAGGATAGGGGAGATTTTCTCTTGCTGAATAGGATTATATTCAATGAATCATCTTTTTTTCAAGAACTATTGTAAGATAAAGGTCTAGTCTCTGCAGGTGCAGACTGAAAGCCAGCTACCTCCATGTCCCATATGTTCATATTATTCTCCCACTGTGCCAACTGCATAAGGAAGAAATATACTGGCACTAAATTGAGGAGAAAGCCTATTTGACAGAAATAGTATAGTTAGTACTATATTCTCTCCCTCGACTCCTGTTTTATAAGGCCACTTTCCCTCTTATTTTCTGAAGTTAGAGAAAGCAATTACTAACCATTATGTGAAGGCCCAATCTTTCTTCACAAAGTTAAGATCCCAGTCATGCTTATACTTACCTGCGGAAAATATTCCGCTTCATCCTGATAAAGCGATTGTTCAGCTTTGGTCCCATTTAGGCAAGGAAGGCCACAGGCTTCATGCACAGGTTCAAGAGGCAAGATTGCAGGTGCCTCACTAACTGGGGAGCCAAGAGGAAACCAGGGTACTACCAGGAACCTACCGTCGCAGGAGAAAGACTTAAACCTTTAGCAAATACAGCAGGCAAAGGCTTACGCAAGTCCAGGGAGATAGTAGTGGTTTCTAGTCCAGGCAAGGGGAAAAAAGGCTTTAGCATCAGAGCTCTGGACTAACAAATGATATTGCATCAGCAACTGCTGCTCTGATCCTAACTGGGGGTGTGCTGCCAGTCCTAAGAATTCTTCTGTATTTGGTTTAGTTTTGAAAATCAAAGCATCACCAATTCCATAATGAAAATGTACAGCCCATTCTAAAGGGACCTCATATGTTGACCAAGTTGAGATACACCTATCACAGGATTGGGCTCTACTGCTGCCGGAACTAGTGTTCCAGCAGTGGTAGCTGCTTTACGGCTGTCGCAAAGAGTGTTCTGGAAGCGCACAAACCAGAACGCCACCGGAGAGGCTGGAGTGGCCCCGCACACAGTGGTGGGGTGAGGAAGGCTTGCCGACTCAGGTAAGTTGACGGGGAGGGCAGAATGGGGCAGGGGGAGGCATGTTGGAGGTAGGAGGGGATGGCACCCAGAACAGGTAACTTCAGGATGCTATCCCCTTCCTTAGTCTCTTGATATGCCTCCTTTGTTTCCTTGGACTTGTGCCAGCTAAAGAGCTGGCGCAGGTCCAAGGTGACCCATTGGCAATCAGGAGGCTTACAGAGATAAGGGAACATATTTTCCCTGCGCCCCCCCCCCCCAGCATGCAGTGCAGCCAGTTTTGCCATGGCTGCATGCTATGGCAGGAGAAAGGGTAGAATTGGGCTGTCTGATTCCTTTGGGGTTTAAATCATTCTGATGAATTTATTCACCACAATATTAATTCCTATTCCTTGGACACATCTACAGGATGAACAGTTCCTGGGTGTTTCAGTTATACACCCATGCTAACTACCCTAGGTCATTGGCAAGCCACTGTATTTCTCAATTTTACTGGAATTCCACCCATCAGCCCTCATATTGTTTACATGATCACTTATCATGGGATCAAAGACAGGTAAATCTTGATAGGCATTCATCCAGTTCTCATGTTACAGGCACAGAGTCTTGGAGAGGAAAATACACAGGGCCGAGGAAGGCAAGTCCTTCTGAGAGTAGGGGTGGTTGCAGGGTTGCAACCCAGAGACTGTGGTGTTTTTTTAAAAAAAACCTAATATGCACTGACAAAGCAGTTGAGGCAGTTGCAGCTGCCCCCACCTATTCATCCTCTAGCCTGTCTTCAGCCTTTTCCCCTCACCTGAAGTAGGGCAGCTATGGAGCTACCTTGTGCCCTACTTTATTGGTATATATGTTTAAAGGTTAACACGTTCTCTGGGTTACAACATGGTAACCGTACAAGTTGAAGTACAGCACACGGAAAGAAACTGGAAAAGGGCAGGGCACTGAGGAATCAGGACATTCCCAATCTGTTTTGGATTGCACTGTATTTTTGGAGCAAGTAAAAGTTGACTTCCAGGTAGGGACTGCCTGCTTTCACACGACCCTATCTGCCTGTTGAGTTAGTTGGTAGGGGCCTTCCTTTGTGTCCCAAAGCAATGAGATGTCCAGTTGGTGGGAACATGGCAAGGTATTGATGGTACCCAGACTGGGGAACTCTCTCCTCTGAAAACTTGTCTGTTTTTTTTTTCTTATTGACCTTCAGACGTGTAGTGAAGGGTGGCCATCTTATTTCAATGGGTCTTCTGCGTTGATTAGTTGTGTTGTTCCTCACAACCTGGTTAGTTCAGGCTGCTGGCTTTTGCTGTTGATTTTGCTCCTGTTTGTTCTGTAGCTCTGATCTTTTCTGGTTATTAAGATTTACTGTATTTTTATTTTGTTGTCTTTTAATGGTATTATTTGGTATTAAAATGGCATTATTATCAGTATTATCAGTATTTATACTGTATACCGCTTTTCAACAAAAAGTTCACAAAGCGGTTTACAGACAAAATTTAATGGTATTTTATTGCTATTTAGGAAATGTGGTTTATACATTTAAAAAAATGCCTAGATCTGAAGCATTGCAATCAAGATGCAAGCGGACCACTATCATGGGGGGGGGGGGTATTACTTCTGCTCGGGTTCCCGCTAGAGTTGCTTTCTAAGAGGAAGTTTGCAAGAATATGCTCCCCTGGGGTATTAAACTCTATTAAAAAGTAACAAATTTGCATTAAGTGATCTTGTGAAGCCCCCCCTAAGCAAGTTAATAAGAATGATGAATCAGTTCTCCACTGTCAAATTCAAACTGTTCCTCTCTGCCACTTATTCGGCTTCTGCAGTCATACCATAAGAACATGTCTTTTTTTTCTTATGATATTTTAGCTATTATTCAAATACTCATAAGTGTTTGAAGTTAGCCTAAGACAACTTCTGCCCCCTCATCCTTCTCAAGCAAAAATAAATAAATAACTGTGACAACAGTTATTCCAACTGTTGTCCCAAACAACAGACGTGACACAATTTACTCTAAACAACTTACATTGTATATTAATGAAAAGACAGAAATATCAATCTGCTTTAATGTAAATTATGAATGAATGATAATACTGTGCCTTGTCAAACTATAATTCCTATCTAGAAACAAATTATTACAGTACTTATAATAATCATTTCCTTTAAAAAATGTTATAAAAGGACAGACTGAACATTAGAAAATACAGTTGTGTAGTGCCGTTCAGTCCTAGTCCTTCAAATACAAATGCAGAAATGTTCATATGTGTACAACTTACTTTTACTCCTTCTTTTGTGCCTTGGCTTTTCTGTGTATTTATCTATGAGACTTTAAGAAATAAATGAAGCCGATGATGTTTTCTCCATCACTAAGGTTGAAACCTTCTCACTCCTGCTCCTGCCCCCTTTAACATCAGTTCAGTATAGAGAAATTTAGCAGTTGAAGCTACGTCTGGCATGGATATATAAGCAGCAATCCACTATTTACATCAAGAGAAGCTACATAGCCAAATTCCTTTTTGTCAGGCTGCTCTTAAAGGCATAGAAGCAGAGCCATTAAAAATGGTGTATTAAAATTAAAGCTGGAATAGAATCGTAGAAAAAGTTGGGAGGTCATCTGGTTGAACACCCTGCTCAGTGCAGCCCACAGCTACAGTATCTCTGACTGTTGACCATCTGATCCAGCCTCTGCTGGATGAGGGAGAGGCCACCGAGAATGAGGGAGAGGCCACTACCTCATAAAGCTGACTGTTCTGATGTTGAGCCATTCTTAAGTGAAATTCTTCCTCATATCTAGCCTAAATGTATTAGTTTCAACCCACCAGTTCTAGTCCTGCCTTCAGAAGTCATAGAGAGTAATGGCCCAATCCAGCGGAACATTGCGCCTGCGGAGCGCGCGCTCTGCAGGTGCCGGGTGTCGTAAATGCGCCGTAAGGCACGTTTTTGACAATCGGAGAGTAAGGGCTGTTGGCGCAGAGGCCGACAGCCCTTACTCCGCCTCCCCCTGGCCTCGGCACCCACTGGTGCATGTAAGTCCTGCACCAGTCAGTGCAGGGGTGGGGTGGGGTGGGAGGGCGGGCTGGGCAGCGAGGGAGGGCGGTCGTTGGCCGGCCCAGGCTGAGAGGGGGCAGGGATATCGGTGGTGAGCTCTGCCAATATCCCGCGCCGTTCCTGGCTTGGGCCGCCCTTACCCCGCCACCCTGGATGTATGCCAGATCCAGAGCCGACGTGCATCCGAGGACCGAGGAGGCCCATTGGGGCCGGGCAGCCCTACACTTGGGGAAGGAGACAAATGTCCCCTTCTGCCAAGGTCTTCCCGGGCCACGCCAACACGGCCTGGGAAGGGCTGCCCATCCTCACTTTCTTCTGTGACAGCCCTTCAGATCCTTGAAGATGACTATCATATCTCCTCTTCATCTTCTCTGGGCTAAACATACCAAGATTCTTTAGCTGTACATCATAGGACTTGGCTTCCAGACCCCTCACCACCTTTGTTGCCTTCCTTTGAAACTGTTTTAGCAATGTCCTTCTTAAAATGTGGTGTCCAAAACTGGATGAGGTATTCCAAGTGAGGTCTGACTAGTGCAGAATAGAAACAAACTATTATTGTACTTCTTGTGATCTGAACTCCATGCCTCTGTTAATGCAGCCCAGCATTGTATTATTCTTTTTGCAGCCACATCACACTGCTTGCTCATGTTCAGTTTGTGCTCCTCTAACCAGAGGCGTCGCTCCGGTAGGGACGGGGCTGTAAGTTTCGCTCCGTCGGAGTCCCTTTACCGAGCGAGCAGGAGGCGGCCCCGCCCCCTCACTGTTGGAGCCATTCCCCTGCGGAGAAAGCAGCAGGCAGGGTCAGGGGCGTCGCTGGAGCGTGGCGGGGAGGCGGGGCGCCCCAGGTGACGCGCGCTACGGGGTGACGTGCGCACCCCGCGTGCGCCACCTCCGTGACACGCGCCACCCTTCCAACACTCTGAGGCCGGCCCGGGAGCCGGCCTCGGAGCGTCCAACCCCGTCAGCGCTCCAGGGCCTTCTGAAAGAAGGCCCAGGCAGCACGTCCATCCGGGTATTTCCTGGATTTTCGCGCATGCGCAGACCCGTTTTGAGGGGGAAAAGCCCCCGGCCGGCCTCGGAGCATCCGGAGGGCGACGCGGGGGGAGGAGCCAGGTCCCCCCCGCACCGATGTAGCGTCACTAGGGTGACGCGCGCCCCCTGCCCCAGGGTGACGCGTGTCCTAGTGACGCTACTGGGCAGGGTCTCTTGCCTGCTGCTTTCTCCGCACGGGAAAGGCTCTGACAGTGAGGGGGCGGGGCCGCCTCCTGCTCGCTCGGTAAAGGGACTCCGACGGAGCGAAACTTACAGCCCCGCCCCTACCGGAGCGACGCCTCTGCCTCTAACAGTGCAATCCTATACAAACGTAATCAGAAGTACCGTATTTATCGGCGTATAAAACGTATAAGACGCACGTTCCTTTTGGCCCTGGGTTTCAAGAAAAAAAGATTTAAAGCATTTTTGGGCCACTTGGCCACTTACTGCTTGGCTGCTTAATTAGCTAATTTACATAAATTGCACAAAAATACCAGGATCTCTTTTAAAACACACAGCAATAAGACACATGAACAAAATGCACCAGAACATAAATCCCAAGTACAAAAAAAAACCCAGACTCAACTTTTTTTCCCCCAACCCACCCAATGCACAGTTTCCAAAGTAAAAAAACATTTACCCCAAGTCCAAAAAACCCCAGACTCAACTCTTTTTCCCCAAAACCCACCTATGCACAGTTTCCAAAGTAAACATAAATCCCAAATACAAAACCCCCAGACTCAACTCTTTTCCCCCACCACACCCCTGCAGTTTCCACAGTAAAAAACATAAAAGTACAAAAAAAAACCCAGACTCAACTCTTACCACCTTACCACCCCCAGACTCAACTCTTACCAACTCTTAAAAAACATAAATCCCAAATACAAAAACCCCAGACTCAACTCAGCTCTTTTCCCCCACCCCACCTATGCAGTTTCCAAAGCCTCCCAACTAGGCCCAGTTCAGAAGCTTACCCATGCTGCATTCATTAAGCATCCGGAAGAGCAGGCCCTCTGCAGCTCAGCTGAACTGAACTGAGCACAGCGCCCTCTGCTTGCTGCTGAGAAGCTCAACTCATACACGTGCATAAATTAAACCCGACAAACAGCTGTAGATTGGATAGATTAGTTAGGGAAGAAAGCACAAGGGAGCTCTCAGGCTCTGGAAAAACGTGGTAAGCCCGAAAATGCTTTAAAACGGGCAAGGGGGGAAAGGGGATTTTTTAGTATTGGCGTATAAAATGCACCCTACTATTTTGGGTCACAAATGTAGACAAAAAAGTGTGTCTTATACGCCAATAAATAAGGTAAGTCCCTGTGTTCAGAGAGACTTATGGCCCAATCCTATCATCTGACTTAACAGGAGCAGAACACTTAACAGGAGCAGTGACCAGCAGCCTGCATTGGAGCAGGTAAGCTGGCATGGGGGGTGGGCCATGGTTGGGGAGGGGGAGTAATGGGGCATTTGAGGGGAGGAACTGAGATGAGAAGGGGTGGATCCGGAGTCATTTGCGCAAGCTGCATCTCATCCCCTTTTCAAAACCTCCCCACCCCTTTTCTTTCCTCAGACAATGGCTGGTGCATGTCCGAGGAGACCCATAGGCAACCTGTTGTCAGGAGGTAGGCAGTGGGTGTCATGGGGAACCCACTGCAGGGCTTTGCCCCTGGGCCCCCAGGAACCTGGTGCCTGCACTAGGCTTTGGGGAAGGATAGAATAACAAAATATGTTATTTTTACTTTCAGCTCAGGGAGTGTCAGGGCTGAACTGTGGACAACAATCAGAGTGGAGTTAGAGATAGAAAACTACTGTTGCCCAGGCCAAGCCCAAGCAGACCTTGGTCCAAGCCCAGGCAGACTTTCCTGTTTATGAAGGTCTGGTAGCCAGCCTAGCTAGGCAGAGCCAGCCCAAGACCTGGAAATCCTTATTGTCCAGAAAGTTGCTCCAGATTGTAATCCTGGTGGTTCATGACATGGACAGCCATGCGAAAGTACATGGTTCTTGCCCTGGTAGCCCCTCCCGCCCAGCAGGGAATGAGGCAAGTAAATCTCAAAGATCATCAAAATTCTGGTGGTGTTTTCTGCAGTAAATTCTAGAAAAGTAACCACAAAAGAGAGTCTTATGGCATGAGCTTTCTGATGAAGTAGGCTTTTGCCTAGGAAGATGCATGCCACAGTACATTTGCTAGCCTTTCAGGTGCCACAAGACTGACTAATGCTTTTCCTATGAAAACATTGATATGCAGCACCAGCACTATCAAACGTATGTAGAATGAAGTGACCTCCCTCAGGCACCAAATGTTGGGTACCACACAAGAGTGGACATTTGTCATTTATTTATTCTGTTTCTGCGACATAGGGGCACCATTTGGATTTTCCACCCCAGGCCCGAAAATGTCTTAGGCGGCTGCTCCTGCACTTAAAAACCACCATCCCAGTAGACAGCTGTCTAGGAAAAAAGAAAACAAGAAAACCTCAAATATTCATATTCTGAAGGCAAACTCACTATGCTGAAAACTTTCATCATATTCAAGGTCAAGGCACATCTGTGGTGTCGGGTGGAGAGGCATGCAATGCTGTTAATACTGTTCTAGTCTGTAGATAAATAGTCAACTTCTGTCTCTCAGACGGCCGCTCTGGCACCTTTCACCGGCACTGAGATCACACACAAAATGTTTTTTAAAACCCCAAATCCATTACTCTTCGTACTTTCAGAGAAGTGGCTGAAGGCCAACTTACTAACCACCATGCAAGTGCAATAATTCCCAGAAATACTCTGTCTGGAAGGTCTTACTGCTATTATGACATGACTTTAAAAAAAAGAAGAAAGAAGAGATCAAAGTGAGAGCTGCATAGTGGATTAGTTAATATTTATATTGGCCTGACAACAATGAATGGCAGTCAGACCATTTTCTGTTCAATACAGTAAATCCACTGCAATCCAAATAAATTTGTAGAGATGGTGATATTTAAAATAACCCTCCAACTGCAAATACTTTAGTGGAGAAATGATTAGCAAGGTTGGGACTTTATGGCAAGCGACAGAAAATACCAGTTTTAAGAGGGTTGAAAGTGGATTGACAGTGCAATCCGAATCAACTTTCCAGCGCCGGTGCAGCCGCAATGCAGCCCTGAAGTAAGGGAACAAATGTTCCCTCACCTTGACGAGGTCTCCATGACTGCTTCTGCACTGCAAAATGCAGTGTGCGCCCTGTTGGCACGGCTACACCGGCACTGGAAAGTTGGTTAGGATTGCGCTGTGAGAGAGGTATACACTCACACAATTCTTTTGCCTCACTGTTACCTCTGGTCAGACGGGTTTTTCTAGTTGTTGAAACAATCCTATGCACACTTACCTGGGAGCAACCCACACGGAAGACAACTGGAAATCCTTTCCCCTGCAAGCATGACATTGGCTGGTGTGTGACATCACTTCCAAGTATGTCACAATCCCCTGCCTACACCATGGGATTTTGAGTGCATCAGTATGATAAACTTCTCCACCCCTTTTTTTGTTTTTTCAGAACTTGTGTGCTCATTTTTTTCCAACACTCAAACACGCATACTACCGTAGTATTTCTTATACTGTAAACAAACAAAAACTGTAGACTCATCCCTCCCTTCACACACATATCACAACTGCTTGCTAGCATCAAGAATGGGATCCTCGCTCCAGTGGTGTAATGGTAAAGCTTGAAGTGCAAGAGTTCAGCATCATGACACTTCCTCATTGCTATCCCTATACAAACAAACAAAAAACCCAAGTTTTAATGTCTTCATCAGAGTATTTCTTCTCCTGTCATTTACGGTATTCCTACCTTGAAACCAATTTTACTTCATTTGAAGATCTAGCTCATTTCATCCCAAACTCTTGGAGTTTAAAACAAATATATAAAAATTGAAACATGGAATTTAAAAATATCCCAGATACTGTATACATAAAAGGTATATTAGAATGCCAGTCTATGAATGTTTACTCAAAAGGTAGTTCCACTGTGTTCAACAGGACTTACTCTTAGGTAGCTTTGCGTAGGATTATAACCTTCATGTAACATGAGTTGCTTACTGTCTCTCAGGCAGCCCTTGGGAAAGACGATGGACTATTAGACATTTATGACCCTGAGTCAAATTTCTCATTTTGCTTACTGCTGAACATGATGCTTTTTCTCAGCTAAGGCCCTGCTGATGACATCATCACTCCTGCTGTAGGAAAAGTCCTGGAGCTCTGCTACTCACCCGCTCCTCCTCAACTACAGCCCTGCTTTGCTCCACTTGATTACTCAAGGACTGGGCTATCACTTCATATCACTACCACTAATGAGGTGTAAAAACAGCAAAGGGTCTTGATGTGGAACCTTAAAAACCAATCACTTTATTTCAGCATAAGCTTTCAGGGACTGCAGTCCCTTCATCAAAGACATGAAGTGGAAACCTCAGTAAGCAGGTATGGACATGTACCTGGGCATGGAGAAAGAGGTGGAAAAAAAGTGTTCTTTGAAAACAATAAATTGCAATAGGCCTGGTAAGGTAAAGGTATCCCCTGCTCAAAAGCCAGTCGTGTCCAACTCTAGGGTGCGGTGCTCATCTCCATTTCTAAGGCCGAAGAGCCAGTGCTGTCTGAAGACGTTTCCGTGGCCATGTGGCCGGCATGACTAACGGAACGCTGTTACCTTCCCGCCACAGTGGTACCTATTTATCTAATTGCAATTTCTTGCTTTCGAACTGCTAGGTTGTCAGGAGCTGGGACAGGTGACAGGAGCTCACTCCGTCACGCGACACTCGGGTCTCGAACTGCTGCCCTACCAACCTTCCGGTCTGCAGTTCAGCATCTTAATCACTTAGCCACCGCGGACCCTATAAAGGGACCCTGGTAAAGTAAGGTAAATAAAGTACTAAGAGAAAACAGTTTTAGAGCGAAAAGACTTTATTCTAGAAGACCTGTTTTCATTTCTTGAATAGAAGTCGATAGAGTTTGTGAACTACCAAGTATTTAGTTATTTTCGTCCTTTAAAAAATGGTTTCTATTCTTCCATTAGAACTTCATTCTATTTAGCTCAGACAATGACTTGTTCTTTGACCTTCGTAAACTTATTAAACCTTTCTACGTTTCTGTTTCCACACCCATAAAATGGCAGTAATGACATGTGCCTGCCTCATCATGTGGGTGGTATGAGAATTAATTAAATGTTTGTGGAGCAGAAGATTTTGTGATAAATGGTGGCACTCATGTGCAAAGTATTACATCACTGAAACCATGCATAGTCATTAATTACATACAAAATAATACATTGTGCACAGAGTTTCTTTTGGATATCTTTAAGACTTGGTAGAAACATAAACTAGAGTCTCTTAGATAACCTGGCTGTAAAAGGAACTGAATATACAGTATTGGGCACACTGTATTTATAGATTTGTTATTTATATATTATGGAGGTAGGGGAGCTGGAGTAGTCATACTCATATTCTGCTAACAGATCCTTCAAATGATATCTAGTGCAACCAATGTTCAATTTGGACTGTGTGTACCTGGTGTTGGATACCAGTCAGACAATGGATCCTATTTACGGTAATACCTACAACCAACCCCCTCATTTTGATGGTCTCTTGCCTGGATTGGAGACCCCTAAACTCTTAGTTGTGTGTGATTTGAGAACATTCTCCTAGCATAGCATGGCCCCCATATCAACTGTGGGAATGACTTGGATTATAATGGTGCCAACAGGCATAGCAAGACACACTATGATCCAGCTGGTGAGCTGAGAGTTTGAGATTAGACCTTTGTCATAATCAGAGCATTATCTGATTAAGGCATGGGTAGAAACAGGAAACTACTGCACTGTGGTTTTGGGGTAATTAGGATGGTTCATCCATAGAAACCTTTGGTGCCAGTTGGATTCCTGCATGCTCTGAGGGATACTGAAAGAGATGACAGAGCCAGTTCTGGTGAGACCCTTGCTGACGGGTGGGATAGATCGCTGACAACGACAACTGATAGAACTTTATTCCAGCAATCTGTTCTCAGTCTCAAAAGACCTCCAGTCTCTGCACTCCATGAAACAGGTTGGAAGACAACTGGAATGGGAATAGTGGAAGATACACGCCTAAAAGGCCCCACTCCTGTCAGGGCCTTGCGCTGCCGGAACTAGTGTTCCAGCAGCACAAGACCCATTACTGTGGCATGAAAGCCGGGCCACTGTCGTGCACTTCCACACTGCTGCCACAAGTGGGCACTGGCACAGTGTGCACAACAGCGGCTCCTGAAGCCTCCGCCAGTGCTGGTAAGTTGGTGGCAGAGACATATCATGGGTGGGGAAGGGGAGGGGGAGAATCTTGGTAGCACCAGTGTGTGCCAGATCCTTCCCAGGCCGCCCTACCCTTTTTCTCTCCTTGGACATTCCAGCAAAATGGCTGGTGTAGGTTCCAGGAGACCCATAGGCAATCAGACAGCCTACTGGGGGTAAGTAAAATATATATTTTTACTTGCCTCCTGCTAGCTGTCTGATCGCCCCTCACCACCATTGGATGTGGCGCATGCTCCATCAGCGCGGCTGCATCAGTGCCAATAGTGGGGGATAGGATTGGGCAGTAATTGAATTTACCATTCAGCCCACACACAGACCCACGAGGCGATAGTGACACCAGTGAAGAAATTGTTCTTCTCTTCTCTATCACCTTTGTGTCCATTGAATCATCCTACTCAACTATTTAGGAGCCAATTTGCTCAAAACGTGACCTGACAGTTTGAAGTATCAACTGTTTTCTTCTTTTCTGATAAAATTGCTCAGATCCCAGCCACTTCAGTTTACTGCTCCTGGGAATCAGTTGGGCTTCTTGGTCCAATGAGATAGTTCAAAGTCAGGTCCTTTGCTTATTAGTCAGTTGGAGAAGAAAAAGATCTTCAAACAACAATAGAGCATAAAATGGCTACTGTCTTCAGATGACCCGGCAGCCTCTTCAGGGTGCTTGGGGCATCACAGAAGCCTCTGCAGTGATAGAAAGGTCCAAAATAGGTGAAAACTAGGGGTGGGGGAAAACAGGTATAGAACTCCACTGAAATTGGGCCCCATGTACAATATATAGCTGAGCTTTTTATTATGTGAGAGATGTGTAAAAAAATATTCTTATTGTGGATCTTATAATGAAATACTGGGGATAAATCTAAACAAAAGAAACATATTTACCTATTTAGTTGTATTAGCTGGTCAGTTTTCCATATAAAAATAAAATTTTTATAATTTATAAAATTATATAATTTATAAAATTTAAAAATGCAGATATTTCAGCAACCAGGGGCAGGGCTAATTATACTTTAGAAAAAGACACATGGGAGGGGGAGTTATAAATAGCTCTAAGCAGCAGCTAGACTGGCAGCAAAATCCAAGAGCTAATGACACCTAGGAAGGATTCTCCTCCGTCTCAGATACCAGGGTAGGTACCAAAACTATGCGCACGTATCAGCTTTCAGCTCTGCTCTGACACTAGTAACTAAAATGATCCTCTGAATTCCCCAAGAATATTCCAGGAGAGTATCCATAAAGTGGCAAGCTCCAAGCCAATCATTCTGAGTAACACTCGGTTGCTCCCCAAGAATGTAACGAATTTACGCGTGAGTCAGAGGCTTTAACTGACTTGTCAGCAATATTCCCAGCTTGCGGGGGAAAAAAAACCCTGGCCATTTGCACACCGAGCCTGTGGCTGCGTGCCACGTCACTGTTTGCGCTTTTTCCTGGGTTGCGCAATCATGCCAGACTCCCTTTTGCAGAGTAGCAAGCAAGCATGAGCGGTCTCCGCCATTTACTATATTTGGTTCACCATGGTGACCTATCCAGATATAAAGAACTGAAGTCGACATGCACGATTCCTTTCTTGGTACAGCTCGGTTCAGGCAGGCAGGCACGAGGGGCCTAGAGGGGGGAGGATGATATCCTAGAAGGAGGTGCTGTGACGCCTGCGCCACTCGCTCTAATTATAGCTGGAGCAGCTGCTGCAGTTTCCTTGGCGGGGAGGGGTTCGCAGAGCCAGTAAGGGAGGCTTCCGGAGCCTACGGCTGTTCCTTCTCCTCCCCCGCTCGCTTCTCTTGCTCCCTCCCCGCTGCATTGCTACATGATGATGATCTAGCGTTTTTGTTGTAGCAATCCCTTTCGTACTTGCACAGGGAGAGACAGACTAGTCTGTCTGCGTGGAAGTCTAAAAGGCCCCCTCCGTGCGTGCAAGAATACACCTCAAATACCCGGGTCTTTATTTTAAGCAGCCTTGCCCCGCCCCACCCCCGCCACGTTCCGTCGATGGGATTTCTGGGGTGGAGCTGCATGACAGATTTTAAGCTCCTGCATCGTTTGCATTTTGTTACAACTTCCTCCTTTTCCTCCATTCGCAAGAAGACGTAGCCAAGTTTGTAACATGTAGGGCCCTATATATCCACCGAAGGGGATATAGTAAGAGACGGTCAAAGTGCGGGGGAGGGGAATATATACAGTACTTGCATTCTGAAGTTTCTGTGCTTTGGTATGCAATATCTTTTATTTTTAAATAGGTTTTATCTGATTGGTCAGTATAAGAATATTTCATCATTCAAAAAAACATTCAAGACTTAGAAATAGGACATTTCTAAAGTAGTATGAAAAATTGATAATTACAGTGATCAAAATGCCTTCACTTAAGTATCTAAAAGCTCCCTTGCCTTATTGAGATTCAGACAGTTTGTCCATCCAGCTCAGTATTGTCTCTGTTCTTCAGGGTTTCAGATAAGGTTCTTTCCCAGTCTAATCTACAAACGGGGTTTGAGTCTGGGGTTCAGGGGTTGAATCTGGGGTCTTCACCGTCTTCTGTGTGCAATGCAAGCAACTTTTCCACTGAACGTCTTGTAAATGGGTACATATAGCCAGGGCCATTCAGAGTTATTCTATCAGGGGGTACCAAGTTTCTTTTGGGCCCCTTCCCTACATATGAATTTGGCTCTTGGGCCCCACTTATTTGCTCCAGGGCCCCCTTTTTGACCCATTTTTTGCTCTGGGCCTAGGTACAAATTACCCCCTTAACCCCCCTCTCAGAGGCCCTGCATAGAGCATTTGGCACTATTGCTTAGTTATTGCAACAAGCGTCTCACTTGTAAATTAACCCATATTTATCTCACCATATTCCCTCTGGTATATTTTTAGTAGACTGAGTGCTCTCCCCCCAGTAAAGCTCCTGTGTGTTTAATCAGCTGTGCAACAGGTTATATATTCAAAAGGTTCAGCTTTTCATAGGAGTTTCACTGGTGGATGAAACCTTCACCCATTGAATCTCTGCCTGTTAAAAGCAAAGTAGCTCATCTGCTTGAAAAGAAACCGGCCATCCAAGTTAAGTTGCAATTTAACTGCATGCTGAAGCAATCACAGGATCATGTCAGCACATGTCAAATGTGACACATTCATAGCATGCTGATTTAATTTCCTCATCTTGGATCTCTGAGCTTGCAACACATTTTGGGAATGTTAATCACATAGAATCAAAGACAATTTGGCCTATTTCCCCCATGGAATCAGAATGTTTTTCACTCCCAACACACTTTCCTAGAAGAGCCAGATTCAAATATAAATGACATGCAATAAAATAAGTTTAACAATCCCGGTGGTGTGGTTCTAGGGTAGGAAGGAAAACTTGTCAATCTTTTTGGCAAGTGTGTGGAATAATGCTAGGGTTGACAGACCTCATAGGTGAAGGTGAACTTGGTTGTGTAAACACTACTATTTGGACTTAGGACTTTGTCTGGAGCAGTGAGCACCTTGAACAAACCTTAATCACAGAGAACACATGGCTAGATTGCAGCTCAAGTGCTTAGTAAGGAAGTTAATCATTTATTAGCATGCACAACCTCTTCATTTTTAATGGGTTCAAAAACCTTCTAAAATCACAAGACAGCAATCCTGTAAAGCTTTTGATGTTGGAGTTTTAGGAATGCCAACAGATTTTTAACATCTTGTTCTCCAGTGGCTGGAGTTGGCTTTTGGAGCAGCATGACCTTAGTTTCAGAGACAGTCTTCTTTGCATTTAGTGAGTGGTGTGTCCTTTCACTCATTAAAAGGAATAGTTTTAAGAGGTGGAGAATGCTAGCCAATCATAGCTCTCGTGTTGTTTCTTTGCATGTTGCACACTTTTTTCAAAATACATTTGACTCCCTCGCATGGGCAACACAGCCACACTTGTAGCTCAATTCACAGCTCAGATAGGTATTTGCTGATATTTAAAAGGTTTATACCCCGGTCCTAAATATATGAGATGACAGTAAGTTCCATTCATTTTAGAGTGACTTTTTTGTAACGTGTTTAGGATTGCGGTGGTCTTAATTTAAGATAATTTCAAGAATATTTTGATTTCTCTGAGTTTTGGATGGGGTTGTTTCTTTTACTCTCAGATCCTCATCTGTACAATGGAACAAAAAAATCCGCCCTTTTTTCCATTGCAGAAATATAACTATTTTCTAAAAATTTGGCAGATACCTCGGATGAGTTGTTCCTAGCCATTTCCAAAGCAGACCTGCTAATACGTTTTTCTTTGCCAAAGATGCCATCTGTCTGTACAATTTCCTAACCCAGAAGTTACCATCCATTAATGTAACACAGGGACAGGCTCCAACATCCACTTCTGGTAACTGAATGACTCATCCACAGGGCTCCTAAACCACCGCCTGGGAATCACTGTCTTATAATAGGAAACAAATCTGGGCCAAAAGGAGGCAATGAGGACAACAACAGAGTCACAGTGATAGCAATGCCTGTAAGGAAAATCTAGGAAGGGCTTGAATCATTCTCTTACATTGATATCCTGGCTTCAAAGTAGACTTCTCCCCTTCAGCAACATCTCTGAAGCAGTTTGCTTTCTATCCTGTCTGCGGTTTGGAGTGGCAACCAGTGGTAATCAAACAATTTCAAAATCTAGGCTTTTTATTTCTAATTGAACTCCTCCATAGATTCTCCATGTTTACCTTCTATATTTATATTAGTGCAGAAAGACACACAAAAATTCTAATAATTCTAATTTTAAAAGGGCAGGCAACACGATGCACAGTTGTTCTGGCCAACCCTCCTTTAAAGGTTTGTTCTGAAGTTTTAATTTTAGCCAGTAAAATGAGGCAAATCCTGATCACCGTTTTCTGCGATAACTATCCAATCAAAGCCAGTGGCATTCCCTAGATGTAAGAAAACAAGCGTAAGAAGAGCCCTGCTGGATCAGGCTGTGGGTCGATCTAATCCAGCACTCGGGTTCTCTCAGTGGTCCCGCTGGTGTGTCCCGGATCTGACATTCAGAGGTACTATCATCACATTAGTTGTCAAAACTAATGGTCAAAGATCCTTGACAACCTTGCCTCTGTCCAATCATCTTGTGACAATTCTTAAATTATGTGTCAAGTGGGAAAGTTTGCCAATCACCTTCTTTGGGTGAAACCAGATTCTAGAAAATTCTCCCTCTCTCCAAACCATTCATTTCATGTCCTCCCACGCAGCCCAATCACCCATGTGGCTGCCGGAGGAGGTAAGAGATCCCCCAGCGGGGGCGGTCCAGGCAGCGAGGGAGGCTGGGGGTCAGTGGATCTGGCCCGGGAGGGGGTGGGGATGGTGGCCGCCATATCCTCGTCCCGTTTCGGCGCAGCCTTTACATGGCCTCCTCTTACTTCTGCCAGCTAAATAGCTGGTGAAAATTCGAGGATGCCCATTGGGACCGGGCCACGCTACACCGGGGGAAGGGGACGAACGTCCCCTTCCCCCAAGTAGACCTCTGGGCTGATCTCGAACAGCCTGGAACGAGGATAGGATCAGGTGGGCGGCAAGGGCCGCCCGCCGGATAGTTAGGCAGGATTGTGCTGTTTATCCCAAGTGTGAATAGGACGGGCAGCCCAATCCAACCTAAGTCTTATTCCGGCCTAAGCGGCGCTAGGTAAAGGTAAAGGTGACCCCTGACAATTAAGTCCAGTCGTGCAATTTAGGATGGAATAGCGCCGTTTAGGCCCGAATTTACGCCGTGTTTGTGACGGACGTAGGACATGTTTAGGATGGGTGGACGAAAAATGCTGCGCATGCACACAACGGGCACCGCGAACTATTCTGTCCTAAGTTCGGCCTAAGAGTGGGCGTGTCGGGGGCGTAATGGGGGCGTTCCTGATTTTAGGTCCATATCCAGACATTGGCGAGCTCCAACACGCCCCCTTGAGCTCCAAAACGGACCTAAAATTTAGGTCGACCAAAAAGGTGGTCCTAAATTTGAGGAGACCCATAGGTGCCATTTTACCTTACACACTCCAGCCCTCTCCCGAAAATTTCAAACACCCCACTCCTGAGTTGGGCCACAGTTAGGCCGGAATAGCAGCAGAAATGTCTGGATACGGCCGAAGATAGGTACCCAATCAGCACCCAGCAGCACCCAGCCTCTTTCCCACAAAAGCCCAGCCCCAGGCCTCCATTCTCCCTCTCTCTCAGAGCATGTGGCGTGGGGCTCTGTCCCCCACAGCCACAAAGTGGGACTTTGGTGGTGGAGGGGAGCACTTGACTCCAAAATTCACAAACACCTCACTTCTCTGTTTTCTCTGTACTTCTCTTCTCTGCTCCCCTCAAGGGCATAGAGAGCTTATCTGGCTGCGGCCAAACTGTTAACAGCTGTGCCTGGGCAGCCGTCTCCATGCAAGCTCTTGCTAACCAATGTCTCTCTCCCAGCTTCTCCCCCCCCCAAAGGCAACCCCTGGCTATGGCCACAACACCAGCAGGTAAGAGCAGGGAGGTCTGTGCTGAAATGTTATCTGATATCTGCCCGTAAGCAAATGTGTTAACTGATATCTGCCTGTAAGCATATGTGTGATAGGATATCTGCCTGTTAGCAACTGCATTATAGGATTTCTGCCTGTAGCCACTGTGTTCTCTGATATCTGCCTGTTTACCATGGTAACAGAACCCTCCATGTTTGTGGAAATGTTACTTGCCTGTAGACAACCGCTGTTCCACTCTCTCTCCCCCTTGCCCCCACAGAGTCTACTGACAGGTGAGTGTTTGTGTATTGCCGTGCCATGTTCAATGCTCCACAGTTGTGTTGTGTTCTCTCTCTCTCTCTGACCTTTGTCCCTTGCAGGATTATGCTCTCCTTACATCCAGGTAAGTACCTCAAACCAGGCCATGAGTGTAACCCTTAGCAGCTGTGTTTTTTTTCTCTCCCTGCAGGCTTTTGCCCAGCCACCTACACGCTGGTGTGATCTCAAAGGCTATTACAACCAGACACCAAGTGGACTTTAAACTCCCCCTTGTTTTTTGTCTTCCCAGGAACATCCTCCGCCACCTACCTTACTGGGATCACCCCAGGAGCTGCAGGGAGGGAGCCCCACGTTTGCCTGCCTCTATGCAGCCACATGCCAAGGAGCCAGCCCTGCAATGTTCCTCAGCAGCAGCAGCTGCTCCACCCCCTGGCTATCGTACTTGTTTCCCCTCCCCTTTTGTTCTGCAGGCTGCAGTTCCACAGAGGAAGAGCCCATGCCTCCAGGTCCCTGGGCTGCTGCTGCTGCTGCTTTGAGATCGGCTGCTGGGCCTGTGACCACCCATGCCAGCCTCGCCTGGCCAACTCTGCTCTGGTTCCAGAACAATAAAGATGCCCCTCAGGCAGAGCCCCCTTGAAACACATCTGTCAAACGTTACACAAGCATTGCCCCACACACACAGACAGCCCCTACCAGTCAAGCCCCTGCACGAATCGCAGCCAGGTGCTGCCAATATCTTCCCAGGGAGATTGCAGCAGGAGGGCAGCTAGACCCCCAAGCCACCGGGGGGGGGGGGGCGGCCCGGGCAGGCAAACAGTTAAAGCTGCTATGGCGCTCGTAGTGGAACTGCTTGCAGCAGCCGCACCTGGGTCGCACCCGTTCGGCACCCATCGAGCATGTGCTGTGGCGGCCACCATTAGGTTCCCCGCTCCCCCCATATGACACCCATGTGCAACCCCCCCATGGCATGGGGTTGGCAACACCTGCTGCAGGTGGGGGGGCGGGGACTCTCCCCTCCAGCAGGTGGCTGAGGCACAGGGTGCCCTGTGGCGGGTGGCACAGTCTTCGCGACCCTCCGGTGACTGTCCTGCGACCGTCCCGTGACGGGTGCGAAGAGTGCCGGCGCCTGTGCCCAGGCCCCTAGCAACCGGGTTGCTATGGATGCGGGGCGGCTGCCAGCACCTGCGCCCGGGCCCTTGCCGACCAGGCTGCCAAGGACGCTGCAGCAGCTGCAGTCGATCAACACTGACAAGCATGGGAAGGGTGTGGCGCATGCGCGAGATGGACGCCGAGCCGCAGGAGCCTGCCTGCTTCGGAGGTAAGTTTTGCCTTGATCCTGGGCTGGTGCTGGGCCACAGATATTCCAGACTACCTAGCTCAGGAATAGCAGCAGCCTATGGCCTAGTTTAGGCCCGAATAGCCAGGGACGTTGGGTTGGATTGAGCCCTTAATTATTTAAGATAGTTTTATCTCACTCTTCTGCCCCCATGGGGGCCACAAGAGTGGCTCGCAACATATATAAAACAATTTATAACATTATAATTATATTTCATAGAATAATTCCAAATCCACCCTTCTCCCATCAGGGTTACCCCAATCAACCCAGGAGCCCAGCTCCCTGCAGAGCCCAAAGTCCAGACTCCAGCCCATCCACTAGCAGGCTGCAGTTCTCACTGAAGGCCTCCCAGGCAAGGGAGGGAAGCTGAGCCACTGAAGTTCCTTCAGCCAATGATGGATACAGGTGTTCCCCTGCTGGCAGTCATCTCCCACTGAGGACCTCTCAGGCATGGGAGTGGAGTGGGGCCAAGCAGGTGGAATTCACTCTGTCCATCCTAAGTGCCATCCTAAGCATGTTTACTCAGAAGTAAATCCAACGGATTTCCATATCAACTTACTCTGTAGTATCTGTGCTTAGGATTTCAGCCATCATTTTTTCCCTAAACTCAAAAAGTCCCCAACATTTTACCGTTTTCACATAGGGAAGTGGTTCTCCAGCCTCTTAATTATTGTGCAGCTCAGTCCCATGCTTATTTCTTTCGAAGTAACACTCATTTAATTCAGTGCTCCCTAGTAACTATGCAGGCGCCATAGCTTTCTGCCCTTTTCTGTATCTTTTCCAGCTCTATGATATTCCTTTCATGACAGGCACAATGTAGTGAAGAGTCTTGCTTCGAGCTTTGAAGGAGAACCCCTAGCTTTGATGATAGAAGCGTTGAGGTTGTCAAACTTTCCAGTTTCAAGGGAAAGAATCCTTTTCCACTTCTTTCGTAGATATGATAATTGGTTATACAACTTAAGGCAGATCATGCCTCCTCAGTACGTGGAATATACCTATTGACCTATGTTGTGTAACTCCGTGTTAATATTTAGACTGCAAATGTTATGTGCAAAATGGTGTTACCTGTTTTACTTTGAGGAGAGGATTTTATTGCTATTTTAAGCAAGCAGATTATGAATGCTGCCAATTTCTGTGCATAGTATCTGCATATTATACTGAAATATGAAGCAATAAGTAGCATTGTTAGGATCAATAAAACTTGCATGCATCAGATCTAACCAAGCAGACCATGATACTGATTCAAGCAGATTCAACTGATACTTCCCAAGCTGCTGTCTCCATGTTTTTACAATTTAATATTTATTTTTCACATTTTTATACCGCCCTTCCTCCAAGGAGCTCAGGGTGGTGTACATAGTTCCTTCCCTCCTTTTGTCCTCACAACAACCCTGTGAGGTAGGTGAGGCTGAGAGATAGTGACTGGCCCAACGTCACCCAGGAAGCTTCATGGCTGAGCAGGAATTTGAACCTGGATCTTCCAGGTCTAAGTCCAACTCCCAAACCACTACACCATCCTAGCATTTGTATGACTCTTTTTGAGTGTGCATAAGTGTCACACATACAGTATCTTACTGTTGTCCTTACACCAAACCTGCAAGGTAAATATTATTAGCACCACATTGCAGCTGGTAAAGCTGAGGCTGAAAGGGGATGACTTGCCTAAAGCCACCTAGTGAGTTCATGATAGAGGGGAGATTTGGATCAGGGAAACCCTGATTCACAGATCAGTCTCTCACAGCCCAATCCTGTGTAACTCTTGCACCAGTGTAACAGTAGATCCATCGGTGTAAGTGCACTTATGCCAGTGTAACTTGCTGTACGCTGACGGATGCACGCAGGACAGTAACCCCCCTTGTACGCTGTGCACGCGCAGTTCAGATGCAGGACGGCTGCCGCTACAACTCCAACAGCGCAGGGGGCAGCTACAACTCCACCGGCGCAGACACCCCCAGAATGCCCCATGCGCCAGTGGAGATGCTCTAGCGTCCATCCTGCATCTAAACTGTGCATGCGCAGTGTCCAAGGGGCGTTAAGCAGGTGTCCGTCCTGCGTCCGTTGGCGTACGGCAAGTTACACTGGCATAAGTGCACTTACACCGGTGGATCTACTGTTACACCGGTGCAAGAGTTACACAGGATTGGGCTGTCAGCCACAATTATTTTCAGGTGTGTGTGTTTTTAAGAGAGGCATGGGCAATTGCTTTTCAAAGGAGACACAGAAGGATCAGCCCCCCCCCCCATCCCACCACTAGTGTCCTGATTGAATTATTAGAGGTGTTTGAAAATAGTGTTATTTTACTCAGAAGTAAGCCCATTGTGTTTAGTAAGACTTAGGCTGTAATCCTCCCGTGTTCATCAAAAACAAACACTTCTAATTAGGAAAAATCCCTACACACAACATCTCCCAACCACTGAAATTCAGAAGACCTGTTGAATGTCAAGGAGCACCTCTTCCATATCAACCTGTCTGTCCATTAGGATCTTCTTATGAGGTTTTTCTCTGGATGCCCCTCCTGACTGCATTTTGATAGTGGTGCCTCTCCTTTGGAATAGTCTTCTCAGACAGATCCATTGGGTGGCCAAGGAGGCTGCTGGAGTCTGATAACTCTTTGTCAAACATTTATTTGCACATTTTTATCCCATGGTTGTACAAAGAAATTCCCAAGGCAGCAATAGAAGTAGCTAACAACCTGATCCTAACAACCTGACAATTTGGAAGTAAGTCCCAATCTATTACAGAGAGGTGGTAGAATTCTGAACTGTGTCAGTTCAGACTGCAAGTGAGGAGTCGTATGTTTTAATTGTCCCCTCTGCAAAACACACACACGCATCCCCCTTGTAGTAAACTAGCAAATTGAGGAGAAGTTAGCTCAAAAGCTTTCCTCTTATTTACTCATTTTCTACATGTATTGAGGGCTTCTGGATGGAGAAGCATTCTAAAATATGAATTCCCACCTGCACTCTGAGAATAAACAGTCTAGAAGTCTACCACCTCTAATTTCTGCATGATGTGTAGACTGGGTCTAAATGCATGATGTGTAGATTGGGTCTAAATCCTAAGATTTCAGTAGAATATATTTCTAAGAATGCATGCTTATAATTACAACCCAAACTAAACAGAATTTGTAATTAGAGATGTAAAATGGAAAATTGCCATATTCAAGTAGAGAATATGCACTTCATAGCTGTGCATTAAACTTGTAATATAACATATCCCACTAGTAAGAAAAAAAAATCCTGCAGTGGTCTGCACCCCAATCCTAAATCTGCTATGTGGGAGTAAATTCCATTAAACTGAATAGGATTTACTAATAGGAGTAATTGTTTTAAGATTGTGATATCATGCTACAATTGCCAAACCACCATTGCGGATGAAATCACTCATAATAGCTGCAATCATATGTGTACGTACTTGGGAATAAGTTTCATTGAATTCAGTAGGACTTCTTTCTGTGTAAACATATATAGGTTTCCTCTGTACAATACAATCCTGGGTTCAGGATTGAACTTTAATAGGACAGTCCTTCAGAATTCTAGAAGTAGTAGTATTTATTTGTTTTTTAAAGTGGGAGACAACTCATGGAACAATTCATATTGTACTGCATATGGGTCTGTTCCCCCCCAAATTATAGTTGCATTAGATAAGTCTTGCAATACGGATTTTTCTAAAATGGAATGAAGATTTTTTAAAAAGGTTTGTTCATCCTATTGTACAGCATTAAAATATCAGTAACTTTGTTTTGACTTCAATGTGGCTAGGAATGTTTTTAATTCAAGCCAAGAGCATAGTAATGGGAATTACTTCCAAGTAAATACGCATAGGATTGTGCTATGAGAGTAGTTAACTGTGCTCCTAATAGCAAAATCGTTGACAACTTCTGATTACCACAGCTTAAGCTAGGCAGTGAGTGAGTTAATAATTCATGTGCCCGAGCTCCAGTGTCTGGCGTGATGAAATGGGTAAATATGTATTCCAGTCATGTGTTAGTACAGCCTGACCTTGGTCTATGACAGAGGAAAGGCGTGTCTCCTCCATCCGCACTTCTTGAACAAAGGCAAGCAAATGAGGGTGACTCAGGATTTTGTGTGGCCTAGATGCGATTGAACATTTTCTGAATGATTCAACGTCTACACTCAAGAATCAGGAAGAGAAACCTATTACTCTCTACCAGCCAAATAAAAGTATTGTATAAACTGCTTGCAGATTTCATTTATAATCTGGTGCATAGGAAATATAGAAGAGTTTGACAAAACACTTTTACTAGCCTAGTAGGCCTATAATAGTAGATTTGCAGTGCTGGTATAAACATTTTTCTCAGTTGGTTTATATGTACTCAGTTACAATGTATTGTATAGCCAAAGAAAAAGGTAATTTAAAAAAATCAGGGGAATTTAACAGGTACAAGGTTTTCTTCTGAGGCTTCCTTTATTTTGCAGTTTCGAATAGGATCTACTTTAGTGGCCAATAGAGTAGTCAACAAGCCATCCAACTCCCTTACAGGTTCTGTGCACCTATAGGTACTTGCAAGAACTCCCATATTGTCTTTTTAAATCCTATGGAGGAAAAAGATGTCAATATTTTGGCTGTAATGAATTGACTGCTATATAGGCTCTCTCATGCTAACATCTGCAATCCGGACTATTCCAAAATAAATCCGGACATTTTTGGGGTCATGACTTTTTTTTTTTACTTTTTGTTTGCATTTTTCACTTCCTGGTCCCTCAACAGTGGATCTGGCTGCTATTGTGTCTATATATCTGTATAGAGCCTGCCTGTGTCGCTTGCCTGAGGCCAGGGTCCTTCCTTCATTGTATCAGTATATTTTACTGCAATGAAGGACCCACAGGCAAGCGACACGGGCAGCCTCTCTACAGTTATACAGCTACTATAGCAGCTAGATCCTGCCTCCCCCATCATGAGAGTGGAGGTGGTGTCATATAGTGTGGTGGGGTATCTCATATTTATGCAAATATTCCAAAATAAAGCAGTCTGGATAAGGGATACCCGACCTGTATAAGCAGTTCCATTGAAATTAATTTATTTCCAGTAAACTGGATTAGTTTACGTTTCTAGTTCTCATAGCTGTAAACATGCAAAAAAAAAAAAAAAACCTGCTTGGAAAATAAATAAGAGCAACATGTGCTTAGATACCAATTTTATATATGTGTTCTACTTTCACTACTGAACTCATTATGTGGTAATTTAAGATTTGTTCTAAAACATCCTGACAATTGCTTGTACAAAGGCATTGCGGACATGCAACATGTCGATCAGCTGCAGAAATCCTATCTGTCATGTAACTGCAAGCTGGAACCTCTCAGCTCAATCCACAAACCAGATATGTGAGAGGCATTGGATTGAAACCAATAGTCCCACTTAAATCATTGGCTTAAAACATGTTGGCTAGACTGTTTATGTGTGTGTAAATAATATGTCAGTTGAACTCCTTTCACTACCCTAACAGTGCAGCTTTCAGTATGAAACAACTTGCAAACATGCCCAAACCTCTCCCAGGCTTCCTTCAGTACTGGTTGCTCAAGCAGAATTCCTATTAAAAGGATGATCTATTTTTTTTAAAAAAAAAACCAAAGTGGTTATAAAGTTAAAACAAATGTGTCAAAATCACACTGAGCTTGATGAGTTTCAAATACAGCAGCTTCTCTACATTTTGACTGGGAACATTTAAGTTGCATTTGTGCACAGAAGCTCGTTTCTCCATACCACACTATATGAACGAGAAAGGCACCACAAAGCAATTTTTTAATACTCCAGTCCTAACAGTTTGATTAAATTCAAGGAACTTTTTTCCACTTGCATATACCTCAGGGTAGCTGTTTGCCACCAGTCTTGTTTATGATTCACATGCGATTTGTCATCTCCAACCAGAAGCACGTTTTCAAAGCTACTATGTAGACAGTGAAAAACCTGCCCTTAATGACTCTCTCATGTCACTGGCACACTGTTTCTGTTCTTCCTGGTAGTAAGGTGAAAAGAATTTGGCCCAAGTACAGAGAAAATATCCCAGGCTCTGTTGCCATAAAAAGCCATTGGAAGAGTCCTCCCAAATAAGCGTTTTCTAAATGCAATTTCATCAGGTATGGATTCTTAAGTCTCCATCCATAGGCCATAATGGGACTATGGCATGCAGAGCTATTCTCCTATCTACTTGTATGCTTATTTCCCCACTTGCCTAGAAGTCCTGTTGGGCAGTATACTGTCACAGAAAAATAGAAGGCATGAGAATGAATAGTCATCCCTTCTGAGAAAAAGTGCTCCCTAAATTTGCATTTGTTTTGTTCTTTGCCTAAATTCTCTTTTCCTATCTAAAAGATGACAATCTTAAAAAAAAAATCTAGTTGATTTGGCTACCGCATACCTCAGTAGCTGCTATATTTTTAAAATTAAAAAGGCTAACAGAAAAAGTACAGTCACAGAAAAGGTTTAAAGCACCTAATTTTACTTTATTTAATGCAAAAGATAAAAAATAGGTAAAAATAGTAATGTGTTAACTTTAGCAACTATAAACAACAAAAGCATAGTGCAGGTGATATTTCAGTAAATTTAAAAGTGTAATGAAGGTGAGATTTTGAGAATCACACTCTCCATTAAATCAACATTTTGCTTTATTGCTATACAAATTATCACCATTAAAAACTTCAAAAAAGGGTGCAACCCCCAACTCTATTAAAACAAATGATTATTAAGTTCTCATTAGCTACAATAGAGTCAAGGTTTACATTATTATCAGAAATTAATGGTAGTACTGTATTCTTGCAGCTAAAGCACTTAAAAAAATCTTCGTAGCCAAAGAAACATATAGTGAATATGGTGATCCACTGAGGTGATGTCATAAACTCATCAAGAAATGAACTAAAATAACAGGCCCAATTGAAATTATAGAAATGCAAAGATCATGCTTATGTCATATCTGAACTATGAGTTTATAATGTGTGTTAGAACCAGTCACCAGAACTGGTTAGGAAGGAGTTGACTGAACAGGTAGAGAACTCTGAAATGTGTTCCAGTTGTCATCATGAGGAATGACAAGCCCAAAACTTTCCCAATATTTAAACTGCTTTGAAGACCATGGAGTGATATATCACTGGGCTACAATATAGGAACGTACTTATTCAGGATGTAAGTGTAATACAAGGGCTTTTGTTGGAGATTCAGTTCAAATGGCTCTCAAAACGTTGATATGCCTGAATAATATTAGCAAAAAGAAGTTACTATCATCCCACCTCAGCTCAAATCTGAACTACATGCCAAGACATCAGAATTAACTTTCCAGGAAGATTTTTAGTAGGGATGTTGCCTTACCTAGAATGCAAATTCTCGACACAAATTGGTATAATACATGAGGTATTATGTCAAAAAGATTCTTAAGAACTTGTTTACCATCTATCAATTCAAAATCCAATTTTAATAAAGTGCCTAAATACACATTTCCACAGACTATAGTGGTTCAAAAAAATCCTTTACAGTTGTATATATGTGTGGGGTTTTTTTTCTCAAACTGTCTAAACATGTGTTTACATAAGACACCAGTCTGGACTATATGTATTTTCTATCATTTTAAAGAGTATTGAATTGATTTATCATGCAAATCTTGTTATTTAATATTACACTGACCTGTAATATGGAACACAATGCTAGAGGGTGTGCTTATTAAAACACTTCAAAAGAAAAGTTACTGTGCATGTGCAGTTTGGATTTTCAAATGTCATGACCGTTAAAAAAAATCCTACTAAAATCTATTCTGCATTAATAAATAGCAGTCTGAACAGCAACACATAAGAACACTCTGACCAAACAGCATCCAAAACTGTTAAACTTAGTCGAACAGATTCTCTCAACATCAAAATGTATAGTGTTATTTGCTACAGAGATGGGGATCATATAACCACCTTTCTGCTTTTAACAGTTGTTTGCGACCATATTATAAACACTTTCACAAGGGGTTGCACAGCAGTGTTGCTAACACAACTGTAAACAGCACAAAAACACTACAGTACAGCTTAACTATTTCTAGTAACTGATGATTTATTGGTTTAAAACATCTGCTGTCTGATGCAAAAAAAGTGTGATCAAAATAGTAATTTTACAAAAGGATTATTGAAAGGAGTCTAGAAGGTAAGGTGAGCCTACGTGAAACTGCAACTTCTTTCACTGAAATGAGAATTAGATGTTTTCTCTTCAACATATGTATTATGAAATCTCAGGAAAAAAAATTCCATTCACCTTTACGCAGCCAACATAGGCAAACCAGGCAAAGCCTCATCCCCTGCTGTCATTACCACACTGTTATCTGCCACTACCTAGTAACATGATGTCAGCAATAGTAACAATAGCAACACTACCATAGTTAAGTGATAAGATTGAAGTCCACCTGCACTATATTTTAAAACAAACAAGCCCCTACCTCAGACTTCTCCACACAAATAGGAAGTGGCAATGATAAGTGGCTCTGAAAATGTATGGATTTGTTAAAACGATGGCAGTGCTATTCTGTCTGCACCAATCCACAGTTACACAATAATTAAACTTATCACAAAAATTCTGCAGGAACGTTATGTAATCGATGAATAAATGCAGTTTTGCAATCTTACAACCAACCAGTTGAACTGTGGTCAACTTTTGCCTTTAAGAAAAAACAAACTTCCAAATCTCTAACGCAACAGCGCCTCACTTAGCATAAATGCTCTGAAGGCAACTTCCTTCTAGCAACAAACTGCTCTAAGAATCGGGCCATTTTTGCTGCTGAAACAAAGGAACTGTTTCCCAGTGAAACCCCTTGTGCTCTCACCTGTCTGTGGGCTGGACTAAGTAGCATTCCTGCTTTAATCCTACGGAACACTTTAACCCATATTACATCTAAAACCTGCATGCCTCCAGCTTGACTGAGTAAGAGCAAAAAAAAAAAAAAAGGAATCACAGACAGTAAGGCGATCTTTACAATGTCAGAAGATGTATTTGGCATTTCTTTTTTAAAAAAGGAAAAAAAACAAGTGCATACAAATACAGCTAGAAGCATTTCTGGTTTGCCAAGTGCTCTCTAAAAAAAGCAACGCAAGTCACAGCCTACACTGAACAGTAACTGTCACCAAGGAAGCACAACAACAAATAGTTGCTATAACAAAAAAAGGAAATGCTTTTATAAGTACATACCTTTTGTCTTCAAAAAAATATAGAAACACAATGTATTCAAAAAAGAAATCAAAATTATACAGCCATGTTTTATGAAGTCTACATTTCCCTTGTCTTGGAGATATATATATATATAATATATATAATATATATATAGATATTTATAGGTATTTATAGATATATACACAATTCAAGCAGTTTTAGTTAAAGGTGATGTTGCATTGAGAAACTGGAAAGTCAAGAGTCTCTCTCTTTTTTCACTTTCACATCTCCTGCAAGAATGGTTGCAATCTCGCCTTGCATGAAGGCCCAAGGGACATTGGAACCCACCAGAGGGCACTTCTCCCCACTGGGACAATACACTTCACCACTAGCTCCTTGCTGTTTGATGCTCTGTCTGGAACAAGGGAAGCAAAACTTGTGAGATGGGACAGAGGGACACTGCACAAAGTGGGTGTCTTCCAAGCGCTCATGACACAGAGTGCAGCACAGGGGCACACTGGCTGCCAGAGAGGAGTCTGGGAGGCTGGCTGGGTGCACTGGCTCCATTCCTCCGTTGTTCGCCCCTTGATTTGGCACCTCCCTGCCCAGCCTTCTTTGGTTCATAGGGGATGGAGAGGGTGGGCTGCTGCTATTCCTCCTGGTAGTGGAGTGAACTTGGTTGGCATCTTTAGAGGCATGGTTGCCCCCAGCATTGTCTGCAACTAAAATGAGCGCGGCCATAGGGGACTGACCATTCTGGACTGCCTCAGGTGGTGTGGTCCGATTGGAATGAGGTGAAGCAGTTGGTGGTGGTGGGGACATGAAAGATGGAGCCGCCATTGATATTTTCATTGCTTCTGATGAGGTTGGCAACCACGATTGTGCCTCTCCATTAATTTTAGGAGGTCCAGCTTCACTTTCTGGCTCTGGAGAAGGCTTTCTCTTCCTTGCAGCCCGTGCCCCTACAAAGAAACAGGGATTGAAGAAGAGATAATGTTGTAGAAGTAGAAGCTCCAGTAACGTGTGCAGATGGGTAGGTCACGACACTGCCCAGTCATGCCAAGCAGTTGGACTTAAGCCAATTTACTCATTGAATTCAAATGGATAAAACTGGCTTAAAACCAAGTAACTTCAGCTTACCCAGGACTGTGGATTGGCAGCTCGAAGGCAGGTGAATATGCATGCTGTGCCACCCCTTACACTACAGTACATGCTGCATTCAAATGTGTCTACACTGTACCACACTCCCACACTGGACATAAGCCAAATGGCCACTTGCAGGTTTGTAATCCTCCACTCATTCCAAATGCAGTCAAGTGGAAGGCAGCCTACAACCAAGTACTATGCTATTCCTGCTGCTTGCCTTATAGAAGGAATACACGGTATCATGTTAGTCCAAAGAAATCCTGCATCTTGTTCCTCTGCACACCAAAGGCTATACAGAATGGGGAACATATGGCGTCTGGCTCTACGGTTCAGCAAAATGCCTGCTGTTGCTGCTCAATCATAACAGCCTTGCATGCCTCAGCTCCCCTTGCAGAAGAATGCGGCCAGGGCTAGGGAGGGGAAACCCTCTGTCGGTGTCTATCAGCAAGCGCCCTGACTCATCCCTCTCACGCTGCTTCTTCAGCACACCAAACACGCTGCCCACCACCTCAGCAGCGTCGCGGCTTTCAGGCACCAGGAAGTTGCACCGAAATGGCGACCCCGGCTTGCTTTTCCAAAAGGGTGGAGGGAGGTGCTTCACATCCCTTTCCCTCAGCAACCAGCCGTCGCCGTCAAGTGCCCAGCAGCACCCCCTTCCCCAACGCCACTCACCTGATTTGGCAACGGCCCCGTTGCTCTCGTAGCCCAGCAGCCTCCCTCCCGCCATGCCGGGTTCCTTCTTGAACTTGCTCTCGTAGGGCACCGCGTGGCCGCCGTGCTGCAAGGCCAGCAGAGTGTCGCGCACCGTCTTGGGCTTGCCCATCCACTCCTGCTCCGCACCCCCCGCCGACGCCCCTCGGTTCTTGCTCTCCACACCCAGCTGCTCCAGGTTATCCGCCGAGCCCCGCGCCTGCTGCCCCTTGTCCTTGCCCTCCAGGTCGCTCGCTCCGCCACTGCTACCGCCACCACTACTTGACGACGAAGACGACACCGAGCCGGGACGCTTGTGTCCTCCTATCTCCCCGGGCTGCTGTTGGCTCTGCTGCGCTTGCGAGACCGACACCTGCAGCGGGGCTGGTGCGCCGGAGATGGCTGCCAAAGAGGCTGCTGCAGCCGCCGCTGCCCGACTGTTGATGCTGATGGCGGCGGGCAGGGAAGCTCCGTTCATGAGGGGTACCAGCGTGGGGGCCACGGTGTGCGTCCGGCGTGGATTGGGGCTCTGGCGGTTGAGTTCAGGTGGTTCCTCGGGCTTGGAGAACCCGTTGGGCACCAGGATGCCATTGACCTGCCTGCTGCCGCCTCCATATTCGGGTCCCAGGCGCGGCGGCGGACGCTCGGAGGGGGCTGTGGGCGCCAGCGAGTAGCGCTCGTGGGGCTGCGGCGGAGCGCGGGATGCTGCCTCAGCTGCCGCCGCCGCCGCCGCTGCAGAGTGCATTTCCTTGGCGCTGAGCGGCGGGGGCTGTTGCTTGGCATGGGGTGGTGGAGGTGGCGGGGCCCGGCCCTCCTGGAAACTGTGCGCCCGCTTGAGTTGTCGAGCCGTGTCGATGACGAACTCCACCCGGTCGGCCCCTTCGTAGTTGACGCAGCCCCTACAGACGGGCTCGGTGAAATCCCAGATCATGGCCCAGGGCATGCGAGGCAGGTCGCACAGGTAGCACGACTGCCTGCGGGAGGCAGCAGCCACCGCCACTGCCGCGGACGACATGGCCCAGTCCAGGGGCAGCGGACGCCCCGCGCCTCGTCCCTTTCCTCCTTTTCCCACTGCTGCTCTTCTAGCCACCGGGAAGACTCTGTGCTTTGCAGCTGCTGCAGGCTCTTGCACTGATTGCCACCTCCTTTTGCAAACAAGCGCAGTAGCTCCAAGGCGAGGGGGGTGGAAAAACACCGCAGCTTTGTGCCAGGCTTTCCCAGTCCCCCTGGCTGCAGTCACTCACAGGGACGCGGACAGACGCATCGCCTCAAAGCAGACCCCACTACAGCGCGCTGCTCGTTCTGCCTGCACCGCGCTCTCTCTACTACAGCGCTGCCCGCCGGCTGCCGGCCGCCCAGACACTCGCGCTGGGGCGGGGACTCCAAAAGCTGCCGCCGCTTGTGCGCTCTGCTCCAGTGACTCGATTCTTCGACAGTGCCCAGGAGCGCCTGCGTGCTAGGCTCTCCCCCTTCCTCCCCACCTCCTCTCCTCTTTCCTCCTCCTGCTGCTCATTGAACTTCTGCCAAGACAACAAGAGCTGCAAGAATAACCAGCTCTCTCCTAGTCAGCACACCGGGGGGAGGGGCAGGGAGCGGCAGGGCTTTCGCATGTGAATGGATGCAAATATGGGGAGCTGGGGCCTTCCTCATTGCTTGCCGCCTTCTGTGCAAGGCTGTTTTGATAGTAATGCGGGCGGGATTTTTTTTTAATGTTTCATTTTGATGGTGATCCAATAAACATTTTGCTTTGCATTATGCCACCACCACCACCCGCTGTGTTATTTTCTGTAGAGAGTGACTTTCGAGTTTTGCAATGGCCGCTTTTTAGCATCTAAGACGGTGATCATTTGAATCCCAGGCTCTAATTTTAGCTTCGATGTCGATCCTCTCATCGTGTGACCTTCGGCAAATTGCTCAGGGTCTGATTCTCTAGACTTGAAAATTCCCACTTGAGTTCAAGCTCCTGATCTTCTCTGTCGTGCCCCCCCCCCCTTCCCGCATCGGTAAGACGGCTTAATTATAGTACTCGACATACAGGAAGGGATATTGTGAGGATTAGTTTATTATATGAGTGAATCGGAGTTCTGCCACTCCCTTCAGTTACATCAAGATGGTATGTTTTTTTTTAATCTGTGTGCAGATTTGCTTAAAAATAAACCCCAGTGGACTCTAGGAGAATACGTTTCCAACTAAAGTCCCGATCTTAAACGCATTCATTTGGGGGCAAATCCTACTGATTTCAATCGGACTTGCTGCTTCCAAGGACGCATATGCACAAGGATTGGAGCCTACGGCTGCAACGGAGCAAATATAATCGAAGTCATGGAACTTACTTCTGAGTAAGCATGCATAGATTCGGGCAGTCTAGGGCTACGATCCCAACAAGTATATTTACTTGAAAGTAAAATCTAAAATAAATTCTGTTTACTTGCTAAGTAACGGATGAGAATATATGACTGCGTTCTTAAAATCGCTTACTTGAGGTAAGGATTGCAACTTGACTGCTACCCACAACAAGGTATTTAAGACGATATTCTTGGGGTGTTTGAAATCTGTTCAGTTCTTTTGAAATCAACAGAAAATGAATTGTGGGCAAGTGAAATAACTTTACATTGGGGCCGTACAGTGTGAACAAGGCATACGAGTAATCGCTTACACCAGAGAAAGCCCACTAGGCTCCGCAGCTGTTGTTCCTTCCGAGCGAGTATTTCAGTTCAGGTAACACACAAAGACAAAGCTCATAAATTTGTGAATGCTTAATCACTCCTTTGGCTGTGGTGGCACGCATTTAAAATCGCTTATTTTCCCACCATTAAAAAAAAACCTTTTAAATAGTAAAATTCGGGATATCCCCGATTTCCTTCTTGGCATCTTTAACCGTGAGAAGCAGCTGTATACTGTGCAAATTAACAATATAATATTATCAATATACACACAGTAGTACATGCAAAAATGTCCAAATAATTGCTCTCCATCCAGCCCTGAACCTGAAGATATTCGTCTTCCTTCACCCACGAAAGCAGTTCCAAACAGCTCGTCTGATATTTGCATACAAAGAAAAGGAATTGTTGCCACTGCAGGAAAGGCGTAATCCTCCTGTATATGTTAGTGTCATGTGCGTATGGGATTGTGCAGAGTAAACAAAGTGGAAGCGTTTCCCTAAAACTCTTGCGTCTAGGTCACCATTCCCACAGTTCTGCCGCTGCTGAGTTATGTAGGTTACAAAGGGAAAGAGGGAAGGGAGGGAGTAGAGAGAGCTCTGACGTTCGCATTTTGTTCAAGGGCTTCTGCTACACTGTGTGCGCAGCCGCAGTCATAGACGTGACTCTATGCAATTGGCACTCGAAGCCTTGTTAAACGAAATGCACATTCCAGGGAAAGAGAGACCTACAGCCAGCATCGCCGCTGCGCCGTCACGGCTTTAAACTCCGCCCTCTTTGTTGCTATTTCTGGGCTCTGTGCGCTCCCTCCTGCCTGGCTTAACTTTTACTTAAGGTAGCATGAGCAGCAGCTTGTATGCTACAGTGCTGGACGCGAGTAAAAATGGCATATGTTGCAGTTTTTTGTCTAAGAATTTTTTTTAAACTGAGGTGAAATGCTCTTCATTCATTTAGATTAGGATGGGTGGTGAGCGAATTTAGCATTAGAGATCCGGGTGTTACCTGGCAGCTACTAGTTTGTACATTTTTGTGGCATTGCTGCTGCCGCCATTAATCTGATTTGCCTCTGCAACTCTTCCTAGCATATGGCTGTTTGCACCCTTGCTGTCGTGAGCTGGTTAGCAATTGCAGGTCCTGCTGGCATTTTAGGCTGAATTAGCAATAGTAGAGGCGCTTGTGACTTTTTATTAACGGGTTCCACGAGCGTGTATGTGTGTATATGCGCGCACACAGTTTAGTTATATGTCGAAAAACGTAGGCATCTTGCTCCCACTGAACTCAGTGCGAATCTATCTACTGACTCACACGTTCAGCCGCTTGCCAACGCCTTTCGGTTGTAACATGAAGCTAGGAAAGTGTTCCTCCCCTATCCGCACTCTGTTGCTTTAGCTGTCAACTTTCCGACCGCCATTCTTTTTTTTCTTCAAACAAACGCCCCAGGCCGATTAAAAAAAACCTCTCTACTTTGAACTGGAATGAGCTGGTTGTGAGTTGGAAGACCAGAGTGTAGATTATTATCTCTACAACGGGATTGCAAGGGGGGGGGGGGGAAGGAATCTTGCTGACGTTTCTGACTTGCTACTGAAAATGCAGTTATTGTTTGAACAGCTTTTCGCAATGAAGCGGAAAGGATAAGAGAGTAAACCGCCTCCTTTTTATTGATCTCACTAGATCACATGAATAAACCGTTTTTCAAAATTACATGGAAGACATTTAATCCCGTTTGTGTGTGTGTGTGTGTGTGTGTGTGTGTGTGTGTGTGTGTGTGTGTGTGTGTTTACAGTATACATGGCATGAATCTCCCTTGGGGATTTCCAGAGTCAATGTTGCTTGTCACGGATGCATTTTCCAGGGCTGCCAGTCAATTCCACCAGCACACAAACCAATGCAGGGGATTGATGAAGAATTCCTTTTCACGTGAACAAACTTGTGCAAACCAAAAGAGATGGTGCAAAACTTCTCACCTCTCCCACTGCTACAACGCCATCTCCCTCCCCCCATCTTTAAAGAGAATTGCAACCGATGATATGTTAAAGGAAATCCTATTGTCCCCTCGGTGCAATGCGGGGTTAATAGTTTCCAGCTCACTGATGCCTCCGCACTGAAGCTAGATGAAACGTAAACATTGCCTGCCTTCCTCACCTAGTAAAGTCTCGCTCCATACAGCTCACAACCAGTCATCTAGCCCCCCCCTCCATCAAACAATACAGTTGTCAAAAGACGGGAAACAAAACTACGAAACTTCTTTTGGAGGGATTTATACATGAGGTATATATGCATACAGTGAAAACTGCTCCTACTGTATTTTACAAAGACAATACGGAAGTGATTTTTAAAGGGTGGGGTTGTTTTGTTTTCCAACCAGAGAAGCCGTTTTATTCTCTCCCCCCATATAGGTTAGCCGTGAATGTCTGCAATTTCTTTGAAAGGAAATGGCATCTACTGCACCACCACCTCCCTGCCTGCCCTCCATTGTTCGCCTGGGCAGGCAAGGGTTAACGCGCCTTGTTTTCCGTTTCAAAGCCGCCATGGCGTTTACGTTCTGATTCTTTGTCAGCTCTCTGCGTTCTTTATTGCCCCCCTTTTTTTCTGAAGAAGCTGTGTATACTTTTAGTAAACAGACCTTTGTTTTTGTCTTCCACCCACTGCCCTCTTTCTTTCTCCAGGGCGCAGTTGGAGCCTTTCCAACCCGGCTGCTGCAATTGCTGCCTACACATACAGAGCGAGCGAGCGAAAGAGAGCGAGAGCCCGGTTTCTAGGGTGAGGCAATGCGTCTGCAATTCGCAGAGACAAGACTGGAATTGTAATTGCTTCCATCATGTGATGGCTTATGAAAGAGGAAGTTCGGATGGTTTAGTCACGTACTTCTGTGCCCTCTTGCTTAGCCTCCAGGTTCTGTAAAAGGAAGATTGCATATAGTTGTCTACGCTGGTGGAGAGCCAAGAACGAGCGTGTTGGAGCATGGAGAAGATTGTGACCGATGTGAACTGTTAGCTAAAAAAGACGGAAGGAGGGAGGGATAAACCAACGTCTCCATTCGGGCAGACGCCGCTTGGTTCTTTTCACAAACTCATAATTGCTAAGTAAAATCTTGGACCTCTAGTTGCTTTAATAAAGTTTAAAACGGAAACACACACAGAGGCACACAATTCCACATGATGAAAAATAATAGTTTTGAGTGCGAGGGGAGAAGTATTTCTCCTGGAAATGTGATATTTTTCAGGGCATTCGTACATTCATTCTGGCAGTCAAACAAAGGCCCTGTTTCGTTTGGGGGCGTTTGCTCTTTTTAACTGAACTGAACGGAGTCCTTGGAGCTTAACCCGTTCAAGGCTTCCATTGTTACACGGTAATTCTATATTTAGGAATTCTTGTTTGCTAGAGGACACCTAATGGCGGTTGGCTGTAATGCCACCGTTTGCCACGCGCCCGTCAAAGAACTTGCGTAACCGCTGAAAAAGACAAACATGAGTTCTGATTCAGCTTTGGCCAAAACGCAAAATGTCAGGGACCCAAGGTGTCTGTTTTACACGAAATTCCTAAATAAGCAATGGTAGTTATTATGTTCCCTGATGCTGAGGCAATTCTAATAAAATAAAGAAGCTCACCTAGCTCAGTGGCAGAAATGATGCTTTTTGCATGTAGAATGTACGTCCCAGCTTCCACCCCCAGCATCTCTAAGTAGGTCGGAGAGAAACTCCCCTCTGAAACCATCAAGATCTACTACTACTGCTTTGTGAACTGGAGATCAATGGTCTGATTCAGTGGAAGGCAAGTGTCATAAGTGGCAAGTGTCAGGGGCGGCGGCCAGAAATAGGGCCTTAGTGGCACCAACCTTATGGAATTCCCTCCCTCTTGACTTGCGTACTGCTCCCTCCTTAGAGACTTTCCGGCAAGGCCTGAACATTTTCCTGTTTAAGGAAGCCTTCTGAGTCTTTGCCTTTTTTAAAATCCTGCTGGTACAGGTGGAGTGCTGCTGTTTTTTATGCTCTTGGGTGAGCGCTCGTTGCTTGGCCAGCTCCTGCCAACCTAGCAGTTCCAAAGCATATTAATGCGAGTAGATAAATAGGTACCGCTTGCGGGAAGGTAAACAACGCTACGTGTTCCAGCTGCATGCTACGCGCTGCGGCAAGGAGAGTCATGCCGGCCACATGACCACGGAGGCGTCTTCGGACAACGCTGGCTCTTCGGCTTTGAAATGGAGATGAGCACCACACCCTAGAGTCGGACACAACTGGACTTAATTGTCAGGGGATACCTTTACCTTACCTTTAATTGTAATGTGATCTGTTTTTCTTAATTTTTAGATGCTGTTTTACTAGTTTTCGTTTAACTTTTTTATTGTTTTAAAAAGTGATTATTTTTTGTATTGTACTTTTTGTATTGTATTCTTTTTTCATTTTGTAAGCCACCTTGGGTCCCTTCGAGAAGAAAGGCGGGGTAAAAATACTGTAAATAAATAAATAAAATAAGGAACATGGATTTGCAACTCTAAGAGCACAATCCTTATACATGTCTACTCAGAAGGAAATCACATTGAGTTCAGTGGGATGGGCAGCCCGCCAGATCCCATGCTCGCTCTGGAGTGGCCTGGAGGTCTACTTGGGGAAAGGGGAAAGGGGACGTTTGTCCCCTTCCCCTGGTGTAAAGCTGGGAAGGCCCAATGGACCTCCTCGGATTTCTGCCAGCTAAATAGCTGGTGAAAGTAAAAGGAGGCCGTGTAACGGCCGAGGCTCACCTGGCAAGAGACGGGGATATAGTGGATACCATCCCTGCCCCACCGGGCCGGCTTGGCCAATAGCTCCCCTCCCTCGCTGCCCGGACCACCCCTGTGCCTGCCGGGGGATCTTTTACCTGCCTCCAGCAGCCGTGGGGACGTCCCGGTGGCGGAGTAAGGGCTGTTGGCCCTTACTCTAGAGTCGTTGCGAACGTGCCTTATGGCACGTTTGCAACGGCTTAGGGCAGCGGAGCACTCGCTCCTCCGCCCTAAACCTCCCGTGGATTGCGCTCTTAGTCTCAGGTAAGTGGGTATAGGATTGCAGCCTTACTTGCTTAAGGAGTCAGCACAGTGAACCAAAACAACTAATCACAATTTGACTGTAATATAGTGAATTCTGTACCTTCAAACGGCTTGAAACAAGCCTTCCATTCAAAAGTAGCATTTACCTCAGTACAGTATATGGATCATAGTTCTGTTACACTCATTTTGCAAAGAGACAACCAAAACCCCCAAAGAATCTCAGTGGGAGGCACAGGTTCAAATCACTGCTTGGCCATGGGAAATCTTGGGAAAATCACTCAGGCTACTATCCACAGAAGTGCATGTGCAATCCTGAGAATATTCACCAAGAAATAAGTGCCAATGAGGTCAGTGGGACACATTTCCAAATAAATGTTTAGGGCTGAGTAATACTAACCTACCCTAAGCTTTGGTTCAGGGATGGGACAGACAGTTTGGGGAAAAATAAATATGAACCAATGTTTGTAGAGGGGAAAAAAACCCTTAAACACATGTTTCTGTGCCCACTTTGATAGGCAAGAATAAGTATAACCAACGGGCAGCCCAATCCTATTCCCCACCAGCCGATGCTATGCAGTGGTGACAACAGAGCACATGCTGCATCCTGGGGGGCGGGGGGGGGCAGAGACCAGACAGCCCAGGAGATATTTTTTACTAACCTCCCCATAAGTCACCTGGCCACTAATGGGACTCCTCGAACCTACATCAGCTATTTAGTTGGTGTAAGTCCAAGGAGCCTCAGGGGGTGTGTTGGGCCGAAGAGCAAACAGCACCGGCGCTGCGACCCGTGCTGCTTGCCCTACGGTTCCCCCGGCCCAGTGCCGACCAGCTGGCTGGCGCAGGTAAGACCTACGGCGGTCTGGGCAGGGGCGGGGGGAGGGTGGACCGGGCAGCAAGGGAGGGCAGCCATTGGCCACCTGGGGCATGGAGGGGGCACGGATCGAAATCCCCATTATCCAACGCTCCCTCCAGGCCTCAGATACACCGACACGGCATTACTGTGCGCGACCTCTAGAGCTTGTGCATATGCGAGGAGGCCCATAGGGCCTCCTGCGGCTTACACGGGGGGAAGAGGACGATCGTCCCCTTCTCCTGAGTTGTTCCCAGGCTGCCCCGGGGCAGCCCGGGAACTCGATAGGATACAGCGGCCAGCCCTTTAGGCCGGCCACTGTAGCCTACGTAGGATTGGGCTGCCTGTGTCAGCACTTGCACAAGATACATTTTCAGTGGTTTGTGCCTTCTTTGGTCATCCATTTCAACCCCTTCTGTGATACAATAATGTTTATTTAAAGCATTCCCGATGTATTTGGAGACTTGAAGGGTGCCATATATCATCCATGAGAAGCAAGTTCTACTATTGAATTGTTGGGAAGTTGTTCTTACAGTCTATCCTAAGCCCATTATTCTGAATGCTATTTGTGACTTTGGGATCTGAAGAGTGATGGCATTCACATTTTAGATCTCTTGATATCAGAAAAGATGCAGACTTTACCCCTGGCTTTCTATTTTTCTATTAGGGGTCTGGGAATAACCTCCACAAGCCCTTTTACAAATAAACAGGAAGCTATGGAGTCTGTGACCCTGATGTGACATAGCTCTGGCTCGACTCATGACTTTAAACATTAGTTCAATAGACCAAAAAATGCCCCACAGAAAATGGGAGAGAGCCAACCATTTCTCAGGAAATGCTATAAAATAAGAGGAAAACAAGGACCTAAGAAATGAATTCATTTTGCAATGCTCTTTGATACCCGTTTTCATTAAACGAATAAATTGTTTGTCTCTAATTGTAACTCTGCAACATGAAAATGACAAAGGCATGGCGTTAATTTTTTTAAAAAGATTGTTGTCATTTAGAACAGTTATTTATAAAGCATCTGTAATAACTGAGAGATTTTTGCTAGTATCAACCATTGGACCCAGAATCCGAAGTCTGTTAGTTGGATCTCACACAGTTCGAAGAAAGGGTCACACTTCGATCAAATAGTTTAAAATCTTCCGAGCCAAAGCCAAAACTTTCTCAAGGCCTGTGCCAGAAATATTAAGCTTTTTCCAGATTAGGAGTTCCTGTACTAATTTCTCTCCCCAACTACAACAAAAGCAAGGTTAGGTGTCAGTTCCATAAGGACAGTGTTGAAACAACTAGTGTCCCTGTGGGACAGACGTGAAGTAGTATTGTATGCAGCCCAGACTTCAGGCTTTTTACAGACTTTAAAGACATAGCCAACTTGAAATCTAGTAAATGTAAGCAAACCACTTGGCTCTCTAGTTTTGTCTTATGGTGGATGCACCACAGATGGAATTTTTTTAGATGATTCCCTTCCTAGTTCCACTATTTAGCCTCCAAGTCACCTCCTCTTTTCCCTTTGTGTTTTCCCATACCCCAAATCCATTGCTAGCAAGCAATTCACCCTTACGGCTTTAGCAGTTTTTGCTTGATTATCAGGTGCTGCTGCACAGGGATTATTGTTCACCTTTTTTTAATCACCTCGATGAAGAAGTAGAGGATATCACGATTACAGTTGCAGATTACACAAAATTGAAGGAATACTATTTGAATGAATTTGAAACTGGGCTGAGGTCAACACAACAAAATGAAATAAAGAGAAGCATGTCAATATTACACATACCTGTAAAAATGAAAAGCCAAATGCAAAAGCATTAAAATGGAGGATAACTGGTGGGTAGCTCAATCTCTGTGTAGGATACGGTGGGCGGCTTATAGGTTGCCGTATCTTATCGAGTTCCCATGTTGCCCCGGGCAGCCCAGGAACAACTCGGGAGAAGGGGATGATTGTCCCTTCCCCCGGTGTTAGCGGCGGTAGGCCCAATGGGCCTACTCGCATGAGCGTGAGCTCTAGAGCTCGCGCACAGTAATGCAGACACAGCCAGCATATCTGGGGTCTGGAGGGAGCGTTGGATACCAGGGATCTTGGCCCCCAGTATCCCCGCCCCCTCCAGGCCCCAGGCAGCCAATGGCCACCTTCCCTCGCTGCCCGGTCCGCCCCTGCCCCTGCCCCAACTGGCATAGGGCTTACCTGTGCCGGCCAGCACAGACATGCTACCCCGGCACAGACATTACACAGGATTGTGCCGTTAGAATTGCTTCTGCTGAAAAGGGCTTGGGGTTTACTCCTGAACACGCGCTGAAGTTAATAAGTGCAACACTGCTGCAAACAGAAATAATTCTGATTTTCCACTAGCATTATATACAAAACGTGGAAGTTATACTGGTTGAAGACCAGGAAACAGCGAGTGGAAGTCAATGGGCAATTTTCACAGTGGCGAGAGGTGAAAAGCGGTGTGCCCCAAGGATCGGTCTTGGGACCGGTGCTTTTCAACTTATTCATAAATGACCTGTAGTCGGGGATAGGCAGTGAGGTGGCCAAGTTTGCAGATGACACTAAACTTTTCCGGGTGGTGAAGACCAGCAGGGATTGTGAAGAGCTCCAGAAGGATCTCTCCAAACTGGGACAATGGGCAGCAAAATGGCAGATGCGCTTCAATGTAAGTAAGTGCAAAGTGATGCACATTGGGGCAAGAAACCAAAATTTCACATATACGCTAATGGGTTCTGAGTTGTCTGTGACGGATCAAGAGAGAGATCTTGGGGTGCTGGTGGACAGGTCGATGAAAGTATCGACCCAGTGTGCGGCGGCTGTGAAGAAGGCCAATTCCATGCTCGGGATCATTAAAAAAGAGATTGAGAATAAAACGGCCAATATCATTATGCCTTTGTACAAATCGATGGTAAGGCCACATCTGGAGTATTGTGTCCAGTTCTGGTCAGTGGTCACCACACCTCAAAAAGGATATAGTTGAATTGGAAAAGGTGCAGAAAAGAGCGACCAAAATGATTCGTGGGCTGGAGCACCTCCCTTATGAGGAAAGGCTACAGCGTCTGGGGCTTTTCAGCCTAGAAAAAAGGCGCCTGAGGGGGGACATGATTGAGACGTATAAAATTATGCATGGGATGGAGAGAGTGGATAGAGGGAAATTCTTCTCCCTCTCGCACAACACCAGAACCAGGGGACATGCACTAAAATTGAGTGGCGGGAGAGTTAGAACAGACAAAAGAAAATATTTCTTTACCCAGCGTGTCATTCATCTGTGGAACTCCTTGCCACAGGATGTGGTGATGGCACCTGGCCTAGATGCCTTTAAAAGGGGTTTGGACAGATTCATGGAGGAAAAGACCATCACAGGTTACAAGCCATAAGCAACCTCCTGGTTTTAGAAGTGGGTTTTCTCTGTGCCAGGTGCAAGGGAGTGTCAATGGGAAACAGGTTATCTTGAAACATGAAAATGAGCGAACTCAGGAAGATAGTGGAGGACAGGAAGGCCTGGCGGGATATGGTTCATGGGGTCACGAAGGGTCGGACACGACTTAACGACTGAACAACAAGTCATTGATATACTGTACCACTCTGAAAACAGCACTCATGTTCATCCAAACTTTGGATTGCTTCATGTGTTCTCCAGGGTTTTGGAATATATTAAGTTGTACCTTACTGATTCGTTTGAAATTACTACTCAGTAATTTGGGGCTCAGCGTTTGGGGCTCTTCAGTCTAGAAAAAGGGCGGTTGAGGGGGGACATGATTGAGACGTATAAAATTATGCATGGGATGGAGATTGTGGATAGAGAGAAGTTCTTTTCCCTCTCACACAACACTAGAACTAGGGGACATCCACTCAAATTGAGTGGAGGGAGGATTAAAACAGACAAAAGAAAATATTTCTTTATCCAGCATGTAATTGGTTTGTGGAACTCCTTGCCACAGGAGGTGGTGATGGCACCTGGCCTGGATGCCTTTAAAAGGGGATTGGACAGATTTATGGAGGAAAAGTCCATCACATCTTACAAGCCATGATGGGGATAAGCAACCTCCTGGTTGTAGGAGTAGGTTTTCTCTGTGCCAGGTGCAAGGGAGTGGCGACAGGATACAAGTATCTTGTTGGCTGTGTGCTCCCTGAGGCATCTGGTGGGGCCACTGTGTGATACAGGAAGCTGGACTAGATGGGCTTTTGGCCTGATCCAGCAGGGCTCTTCTTATGTTCTTATGTTCTTATATTACGCTGTACTCAGCAATGGTGAAAGCTTTTTCAGTATCCATGTGCAGTTTTGGGCACCACATTTTGGGAAGAAATTGTCATTGCAGGAAGAAAGATGTTAGACAAATCAAGCACATTCAGAGATACATTGACCCTGTGCAGATATAATGGTCTAGCGTTATGAAAAATGTGCAGGCGCGAGCCTGAGGTTCACACTTTCTCTTCTGTTTCCTTTCTCCACTCATGTGCTGAGATTCAAAATTTCCAATCTCAGTTTGTCATTTCCTCCAAACCCGACAAACTCCAGTGTGTGCAAAACATAGATGTCTGCAAACCAGGATTGTAAACCAGAATCAAGCATGGTTTGCAGGCAAACTATGGTTTGTCCAACCCATGGTTTGCCAGTTTTAAGTGCCATGGTAAATTGTAGTTTTCTGCAAACAAGTATTGTAAGTTTCTAATCTTCTAATCTTGGTGTGTGAAAGAAGGGAAAAGGAGAGGCATGTGAGCCCAAGGCTTGTGCCTGCTCATTCCTGTAATGCTAAACCATGGTTTTGTGTTGCATCAGAATAGCCCAATTTTCTCTAATTTCACTTGCCTCTTGACACAATGATAGGTACACAAGCTTTGAAGTAGGATATTGAATCATACATAAATAAAATGGATTTCCAGTCCACCCATAAATTTAGGTTTACATATACATGTGCTGTGTCTAAGGGATCACTACTCACCTTTAGTCGATCTGGATATAGAAGCATTTGCATATTTCACAAAATTATGAGGCTAGCGACTTTATGCCACTGGAACAAGCATTCCGGTGGTGTAAGGCCCTTTACAGATGTCACAAAATGCAACATGCCAGTCAGCGTGGCCTGGCTTCCGCAACACGCGACAAGCGGCTGGGTCCATGTTCCAGCAGCTGAGAGAACGCATGCCGGTGCTGGTAAGTCAGCGAGGGGGTGGGGGAGGTGGGAAGGGGCAGAACGGGGCAGGAGGTGGAGGAACAGGGAAGGAGATGGGGCAGAAAGGAGGGTGATTCAGGGCTAGGAAGGGGGCGGGATAAGTGACAGCAGTGCACACAGATATCATATCCCCCTTCCCAGCCCCAACCCTCAATATAGCTGGTACAGGTCGAAGTAGACGCAGCGGGCCAGCATGGGAACAAATGTTCCCTTACCTTGAGGAGGCCTCCAGGGTCCAAAACTCCCCTATGGGATACAGCGCATGCCACGTTGGTACAGCTGCATCGCTGCGTGGGGAGTTGCAGTGGATTGGGCTGTAGGATTAGAATGCAAAATTTTCTAATTCCACTGGTCCCTTGTGACAATTACAGGTGCAAAAGATTTGAAGTAGGATATTCTGTCATGTGTACATTGAGTTATATGTATCATGGTAACTGAGGAGGCTAGATTACATTGTTTAAGAACTTTCCCAGACAGAGATTGGGTAAGAGACAGCACTCACATTCCCGACAAGGAAGAACAAATAAGATACCACTGACTGGAAGATGAAGTGAAACGAATTCAATTTAGAAATGAACCAGCAGTTTTTGTTTTTTTTTTAAATCAGAAGAGTGATGAAACAATGTACAGGCGTCCCAGAATGATTGTAGGTATTATATTATTTGTGAATGTCAAGTGAAAACTAGACAGCTTTTCCAAGTGTACTGAGTACCTAACTAACTGCACAATCCTGCGCAAGTATTCACCTGCTGAGCACGCGCTCCACAGGCGCCGGCTGTTATAAATGTGCCAGCAGACCTTACTCCGCCTCCCCCTGGACCCAGCACCCACCGGTGTAAGTAAGTCCTGCACCGGTTGGTGCAGGGGTGGGGGGAGGGTGGGCCGGGTGGTGAGGGAGGGGGGCCATTGCGAGCTGCCCTGGGGCTGCTATACTGCAACTCGGGAGAAGGGTACGTTTGTCCCCTTCCCCAGGTGTAGGCAAGCCCAGGAACTATGAGCCTCCTCGGATGCACGCCAGCTCCAGAGCTGGCATACATCTGGAAAGGCAGTGTAAGGCCGGCGTTACTGGGAAGGGACTTAGGATATTGCCGCCAATATCACTGCCCCCTCCCAGCCTGGGCTGGCCAATGGTCCCCCTCCCTTGCCGCCCCTGCCCACCCTCCCTCCAACCAGTGCAGCCCTTACCTGCGTCGGCTGGTGCGGGACAAGGTAGGTAGTGGAGTGAGCGGTGCCGGCCTCCACATCGGTGCCGCTTATTCCCTAGTCATCGCAAACGTGCTTTATGACGTTTGCGACACTTTAGGTCGGCGGAGCCGGAGATGGTCTAAAGTTACACAGGATCAGGCTGTTAGAGATAAGCACCACTGAATTCAATGGAACTTGTACGTATGTTTAGGTCTGCAGCCCTAGGTCCACTGAAATTGACTGAAATGTAAACATTCTGGATGGATTTGTACATTATTTCTCACAAAAGTGCATTATCTACTTTTGTCCCTGCCCCTCCCCCTCCAAATTGCTCAGTTGATTTGTGTGCAGTAAGTACAAATAAATTAGCATTGTGCAGCTAAATTCATTCTTATCCCACACCTACAAACTACTGAAATTCATCAAACCCATGTCCCAATCCTATCCCCCCCCCAGTTATGCTGCCGTAATGCAGTGTAATGCGCTTTCCAGCTGTTGCAAACATGACATGCTGGAGAGCATGGCCTAGCCACTGTCAGAAGCAGTGAGTGGCCAGGTCCGTGCTGTGATGGACCAAGGGCGCCCGCTGCCACCTGCTGTAGGGGGTTGGAGGGAGGTGGAGAGGGGGTGGAATGGGGCTGGACGTGGGCAGAATGGGATGACGATGGGGACGGGGAGGATTGGGCCCAGGAAGGAAGCGGGTTTGGCAGCAGCAGTGCCCACCAAATCCTAAGCCCCTTCCTGGACCCAATCCACCTTCATGGGTCCTCATGGATTTGTGCCAGCCTGCAGGTGCAGGTCTGTGTTGACTCGTGGGGGCAGCGCAGAATACCCCGGGGGAAGAGAACAAATGTTCTCTTACCCTGAGGAGGCCTTCAGAGGCCAAAACCCCGCGAGATGCAGCGGACGTCATGTTGGCACACCTGCATTACCGCCTGGGAAGTTAGGTAGGACTGCTTTCTGATATAATTCTAGTATCTTCATGAAGTAATGAAAGGGGGAAATTTGCTCAGACCAGGGTCATGGGGTAAAGTGGCTAACTGAGCATCACATCATTTGCAGACATCATGTCTGTTTGGCAGAAGCAGGTATCTAAACCACTGTCTATGCCTCAAGAGATGCCTATGGTTAAGAAGGACTATGCTATCATTAGGTTAACTTCTCTGCTAAGGCATTCCAGAAATGATGTATCTGATTTCTAAAAAGCAGTAGCCCATAAAGCATTATAGCAGCTGATACAGGTTGGGAGCATGGCATGGGGGGAGGAGACCCCCACTAGGTCCCAATCCAGATCCAACCTTCCACAGCTGTTCCTTGTCCTGGAAAAGAAATGCCCCTTGTGCCCACGCAGGCTGGCTAGAGTCCAGGAAGGGCTATGAAATCTTCCTTTTTAGGCTGGGAGGAGCCTTATTTACTGGTACTTTGCTCCTCTCCCCCTGGATTCTTGGCTCCAAATTCATTTCAATTGCTCAGCTCCAGTAATGTCCCAGCATTTTTTCTGTATAGCCTTCCAGATTATGTAAAGGCTCTTTATGCAGCGTCCCCAGTTCTAAAGAAAATGAAGACAAAAGACATCCGTTAAAACCTATGCTGGATTGTTTAAGAAATAACACTCTTTGAGGATATTTTCTTGGCTTGTTTGTAAACTTCTCTTTTCTCAGAGGTTATAAAAATGATAGCTAACAGCACATTTCTTGAAGGAGCAAACCTATCTGAAGTTGGTACACTTACGGATTATGTTTGCGCATAATATGCATGTCCTTAAAATTCTCTTTGATTTCAATTTTGGTTCAAGGCTAATCTACATAAACTGATATTTCAGATCTTTCCCCCTTAAAATCCAAGTAAAAAAGAGAAAAATGTCAAACTTTACAGTTTGATACAAGTCCGCAAGATGCCTCTGCTATAGGGATACAGGTGACATTATCCAAGTAGGCACTGTAGCACTAAAACCCCACTCTAGCTGTCATTCTTTTCTTGAGATACCTCCAGGGATGTGGATCAAGTCTCTGGGTCCAAGTCTCAAGTCAAGTCCCAAGTCTTTGCCCCCAAGTCCCGAGTCTTTGGTTGCGAGTTGCAAGTCCCCATCTATTTAATGGGGAAAACGGGTTTAAACCTGAATAAAATTCGACTTGTCGTAAAAGGCTCCAAGTCTCGAGTCGAGTCTTTTGAGTCTTTTACAATTGCCAAGTCAAGCCCGAGTCGAGTCATTGACGCGACTTGAGTCCGACTCGAGTCTGAGTCAATAGACTCAAGTCTACATCACTGGATACCTCCTTTTCCACTTTTTGGTTCAGCATTAAGCCATGGGAGAAGGTGCTATCTCTAGACAGTCTAAATCCCATTCTTATGAATTCAGTATGTAAGGAGACTGTCAGCACAGCTATATGCATGTTTACTCAGGAGGTGTTCAATGGGGCTTGCTCGCAAATAGCTGTGTTTAGGATTGATGCCTCAGAAGCCGTTGTTTAGATCTATACAGAACACACACCATTTAACGTATAGCTATATTTAAAAGCCTCTTAGAAAACTCGTCAGGACATGCTTCTTTCAGATGCCACCAACATCTTTCATATTTTGCATCCCCTCCAGATTCCAGTTACGTGTTTGGTTTTAAAGTTAACTTCTCCCATTTGACAATTTTGTTGGATTTTTTTTTGTTTTTTTTGCTTTGTCAAAGTACTCTTCCTTGTAGATTCCACTTCTGAATAAGCCTGAAGGGTTTTTCATGAGTCATAATTACAGTGTAAATACAGACTCATACTAAGAGAACAGATGCCAAGGTAAGACGGAAAAATAACAGGTAAATACATAGACGTTCCTCACTTGACTGTATGTTCTTTGAAACTAATGGCAAATTTCCACAGCCTTAGTGTTAGTAGGTTTGATTCATGCCTTTGTTAGAGAAGAGCTAAAGAAATATACTTGAATACAAAATGCAGCTGTGGCTAGAACAGGAACATATTATCTTGAGGTTAGTTGTAATTTGTTGCCTCTTGCTGTATCAGTGAGTTTTAGATGGGAAGTGAACAAGGAACCAAATCTCTCTCTCAGGATGATGAGATAGGCCATGTGCAGAATGCTAACGCAAACGCAAGGTCAATTTTCAGAAAAAAATGCAGCTGCTGAATGAATTATGCAGTTCAAACAGACAGAGCCAGTCCCACCAAAGTTAAGCACTTTTAAATTCAAGTGGATTTCAGTAGACAAGTTACAGCCCAATCCTGTGTAACTCTTGCACCAGTGTAACAGTAGATCCACAGGTGTAAGTGCACTTATGACAGTGTAACATGCCGTATGCCGATGGATGCAGGACGGACACTGGTGTAATCCCCCTTGGGCGCTGCACATGCGCAGTTTGGATGCGGGACAGACGCCACTGCAACTCCACCGGCGCAGAGGGCATTCTAGGGGGTTAGTCATACGCCTCCGGAATGCTCCCTGCACCGGTGGAGTTGCGCTGGCATCCGTCCTACATCCGAACTGCACATGTGCGGTGTCCAAGGGGGGTTACGTCCTGCGTCTGTCAGCATACAGCAAGTTACACTGGCATAAGTACACTTACACTGGTGGATCTACTGTTACATTGGTGTTACACAGGATTGGGCTGCCAAGCACATATATACATCTTTTCCAATAATAATTATAGGATTTAAAAATACTTAATTCCAGCTGGATCATTTCTACTCTTTGGACAGGGGACATTTATGCCAGCTTATTTCCCCCTTCAGTCTCCTTGAACCCAATGGAAGTGAAATACAGACCCTCACCCAAGACCCAAGTTTCACTATTTAATTTAATAAAGACAAATATGTATAGTATGGAGTGCAAAATGTATAATGTCAAAAAATCATTGAATATAAGACAATAGAAAATCAAAAAGGTCTTATGATCTGCAATCTTCTTATGTTTCTACCTGACCATAAAATCTGAAACACCGTTCACAGCGCAATCCTATCCAACTTATGCCACTGGTGGAACCAGCGGTGCAGCAAGAACAGGAGACCCCAGAACGGAAAGGGGATTCAAATCCCCTTTGAACGCCTCTTTGGAGGGAATTTGAATCCCCTTTCCGTTCTGGGGTCTCCCGTTCTCATTGCACTGCTGGTTACACTGGTGGTGTAAGTTGGATAGGATTGCGCTGTCAGTGTTGTAACCTTCCTATCACTCTTATTTCACCCTTGTTTACAAAGCTAAACCAACAATCCTCATGTTTAAAGAAATTGCATTGCTATCGTATAGCCCTGTCCACAAATTGCTCCCATAGCTCTAGCCCTGGAAAAATAATGCTTGCGCCAGTAGTGTACTTTGAAGCTCTGATTTCTAGACAACACAACAGATGGTGCTGTTAAATACCTGGGCAAAGTCTGAGGTCGTAGTGCCCAAGAAATTAAGAAGATATGTTATCTCTTCTAGCCACAGAAACAGTAATGCACTAGAGTGGTGTATTTGCAATCTTGGTTAGGCTGACATATTTGTCTATGTAAGCCCATGTCTGAAAGCCTCTTTGTACACTCCACGAAATGGCCGAAAGTGGATGCGCAGGTGACCTGGGCTCACTGTTTGTGCTTCTACAATGGGAAATCTTGAGCACTTCCACTGTGGCAAGCTCCAAAAATGTGGATACAGATAGAGCAATTGTGAATGTGTATTAAAAGTGGATCCATACATAGTATCATCTTTCACATGACCAGCTTAGCTCATGGCAATCAACCCAGGATGACTGAAAACCACCATTACCACAGACTGAAGTGGTAGTGAGAACAGACTATGAACCTGGCGATTAAACTGTGCTTTACTGTGGTAGTAAAGACCTTACTACTGTATATGAGGTGCTGTACCCCCTCACATAAGGAGGTAATTAGTTTGAAAGCACACTCCCGTAAGAGCTTATAATGTGTCAGATGCTTGTCTGAAAATTTGTCTTCTGTCAAATGTGTTCCACATAGGGCACTTTTAACAAATGCTCACTCCATGAAAGGTGCAAAGGTACATTCCCGAGACATGAACTACTGGTAAATACATTCATTCAACATGTTTGAATCAACCCTGATTATTTCCCCCACAATGGCCATTTTCTCTTTTCTTATCTCCTTTATTTCTCCCAAGCTTATTGTATTCCAGAATTCCAGTCCTTGTGAAATGGAGAGCAGATTGTTGCCAAGATTGCTGTTTCCCAATATGCACGCTTGGTGAGTGATATAATAATAATAATAATAATAATAATAATAATAATAATTATTATTATTATTATTATTATTATTATTATTATAATTATTATTATTATTATTAATAATAATAATAATAATAATAAATAAACAACCAGTCAATCAAAATAGCCCGTTATGACTGCTCATCAGATTAAGCCCCCTTGATGTGTCACTATTATAATATTTTTACAGCCCAATCCTTTTTAACTCCCCACACAGCGATGCAGCCGTGCCAATGGGGCACTGCACATGCTGAATCCTGTGGGGGAATTTCAGGCCCCAGAGGTCTCCTCCAGGTAAGGGACCATTTGTTCCCTTCACATAGGGTAAGCCCTCGCTGCCTGAATGGGTCTACTCAGACCTGCGGCAGCTACTTTGCCTGGTGCAAGTCCAAATGAACCTGGGAAGGCGGATCGAGGCAGCGATGGTCACCGAATCCTGACCCCCTTCCTGGACACGATCCTGTGGTGTGGATCCATGCAGACCTGCGCCAGTGATTTTGCTAGCGTAGGTCTGAGTAGATCCCCCTCACACTGCTGGATTGGGACATGGAGGCTTACCCTTGGGTAAGATAAGAATTGTTCCCTTACCCAGAAGAGACTTCCATAACTGCCCCCCTGCAGGATGCAACAGTGCAGTGGCCATTTCGGCGCTGCTGCATAAGCGGGGGCGGGGCGGGGAGGAGAATAGGATTGGTTTGTGAATGTGATATCCCAGATATAGTGGAGATGACTCAGAGAAAGGGTGTCTGTATCTGGACTGGAAGTGCAAGGAGGAGGAAATCCCTGAGGAGGAAAGGTAGTAGAAAGGTTTGATCAGCAGAAGACTGACAGCGCAATCCACCGGAGCTCAGGAATGGTGGACCGAGCGCTCCGCCATTCCAAGATGTCGCAAACGTGCCGTAAAGCACATTCGCGATGCCTCAGGAGTAAAGAAATCCAGCGCAAGGCCGGTTGCCCTCACTCTGCCGTCCATGTTGCTGCCGAAAGAAAGGGATCCCCCGGCGGCCACATGGGCGGTCCGGGCAGTGAGGAAGGGGGGCCATTAGCCGAGCCAGCCTGGGGGGGCGGGGATGGCGTCTGCCCTATCCCCCGGCTCGGCCGTTACATAGCCTCCTGCTACTTCCTGGTGGAAATCCGAGGAGACCCATTGAACGTCCCCTTCCCCGAGTAGACCTCTGGGCCGAACAGGGATAGGATCTGGCGGGCGACCCTGGGCCACTGACCGGATCCTTGCGATGGATTGCACTCTGAATGCCCTACGCAAGAATTTTTTTTGTCAGATATTCGCTCTTATTTCCTATCAACAATTCACTTGCTTCTTTCTTTCTAGTTTGTCAGGCATTGATTTATTCTGCCATGTGTTTTCTTCAAAACTGAAATTAATGGTGCCCTTTACATCTTCTATTTACTGTAGGTGGTGTTTTTTATTCCAAAAATCATTTTGCATGCTTGCAACAACAATTAATGCCATCACTATGCTTGAATAATTAAGGTTTACAGTCATACCTCATATATTGAACCACATGGTAGACATGCAAGTAATTTCAAGATATGGGTTCTAGGATAAGGCACAAGACTTTCCAAAATATCAATGTATTTAATTCCTGTCAAGTAGGTTGATCTTATTGTTGATAAACAAGCTCTGGCATTTATCATTAATGGCCATGATTAGTGTCCGCCCCCCAAAAAAGAATCCTGAATGCAGGGATCTGATAAAGCAAAACAAAGAAGGGAGCAAACCTACAAAGGACTGCCTGCATCAGCTTACCAGTAAGTATTTCAGAGTAAGGATTCCAATGAAGTAAGTTAAAAAGACTATCTATTTGAAAAGCAAAATGGAACAACTACGTTGTTGTGAAACAAAATATGTTGTGACCCAAGTCCTAAATACTGTATATTTATTTGAAAGTAGAGTCCATTTATTTCCAAGGAGGTAAAAAGGTAAAGGTATCCCCTGCTCAAACGTCAGTCATGTCCGACTCTAGGTTGCGGTGCATGGTCAGGGCCTGGTGATTTTTGTTGTACAGCTCTTATCTTAGTTTAGGCACTTACGGGCCTAATTTGAATTTAAGCTCATCAACAACACCCCAGTCTGACTCTTAAGCACAGTACAGGTAAGTCTGAGAGCAGCAGAGAGTGTTAAGTCCAGTTCTTCACTCTAGCCCCCGTCCCTTTCTCTCTTCCAGTAAATGATCAGTGTTTACATGTTGATTACCTATTCAAGGACATAGGACTAAGTCTAGCCCTCTCTTATAAATTATAACCCTCTCTGGCAGGGTGTACAGGGGTTTGCTCCAGCAGCACTCTTTTGCACAGCGGTATGAGCAGATCTGCACATGGAAACCCACTCCTCTTGTAAGAATGTATTGCTGGATCAGGGAAAATAGGTTCTGTACAGAAAAAGGTATGCATAAAAGCCTTAAGTATTATTGAAATAAATGGAATATAGGCACATTTGAGTCCCAGTAACATCAATGAGATTTAATGAGCACGCTTAATTTCATCTGAATTACACTCATTACAGGGATCTGAATTCCATCTGGGGCAGTTTCCAAGAAGCTGCCTGCAAAGAAATGGCTGTGCATTGCAGCTCCCGGTGCTGCCAACATAGGTGGTGGTAAAAACAGTTAGGCACCTCCTGGGCCGGCTACACCAATGGCCTTGCTCCCTCGCCCGCCGAACCGCCCCCGCCGGATCCGGACTTACCTCTTCTTGGCTGCTTGGGTGCTCCGGCGATGGAGCAAGGAATACCGGCCTCTACACCGGCCTCCCTTGCCCCAGAGTAGTCGCAAATGTGCTTTACGGCACGTTCGCGACTGCTGCCGGCGACGAAACGCTCATTCCAACGCCGGCGCCCTCTACAGGATTGTGTTGAAAGAAAGGAAGCGACTTGTATTTTAAGCCATAATGTTTACTATCTCCTCACTTTCCCCTAGGCTTTTACAAGTACTTTGGGTGGGATACAGAGAGTCTCTTGCGAAAGAATGGTTCTGCTTACAGTTCTCTGCGATCCCAGCCATTGTCTTGCAATATTTTCTAATATTTTCTCTGGTACTGAAGACAGATCATGAATATTTTATTTTCAAGTGAAATGCCAACATCCTGAATATTTCTTCTGGTAGTCCATGAAGGCGCAATCCTGGAAATCCGGTCGGCGACGGAATGAGCGTTCCGTCACCGGAAGCCGTCACAAACATGCCATAAGCATGTTCGCGACAACTCAGGAGCAAGGCCGGCCTCTCTCACTTTGGCGCCGGATCTCCATTCGGACGGCGGCGGAAGAGAAGCGCTCCGTCATCCCCCACGTGGGCGGTCTGGCCGGGTGAGGGGGGCCATTGGCCTAGCTGGCCCAGGAGAGGGCAGGGGATGGCATCGGCCATATTCCCGTCCCTGCCAGGCCTGCTATGCCATTACACGGTCTCCTCTACCGCCAGCTATTTAGCTGGTGGAAATCCAAGCAGGCCGATAGGGCCAGCCTGGGTTTACACTCAGGGAAGGGGATGAGCGCCCCCTTCCCCGAGTAGACCTCCGGCCCAGCACGCGCCGGGCAGCCCGTGCACAGGATCTGGCGGGTGGCCCTGGGCCACCCGCTGGATCCTTAGTCAGGATTGTACTGCCCGTATCCTTGAGTTGACTTGATGAAGCCCTACTCACAGGGCCAGATCTTATATGACACACTGTGCAAACAAGGATGGGTGTATCCTAATAGCTGTTAGTTTCTGATGGCTGGGATCCCTTCATGATTCCTTCCAAGTCATGCCAGCCTCAGACTGGAACATCCTCTCAATGACTGCGCTCAGCAAACTGGACTTCTCTATGAAAGTCTGCTGGTCCTTTCTTCAGCCCTGACTCACATCCCTTTTTGCTTTAGTTTAGTGAACTTGGATTCTGACCCCAGTTTCCACTCACCTGATCCATGCAGCATGGCCTTGTTATGGTCTATACTGACCTCACCTGCATCCCACATTTCAGCCCCCCACCCCGGGGGAATTTCAAAACTTCCAAGGCAACTAACTTCAGCGCTGCACGAAGGTATTAGTTAGTACATATATCTACTACTGGGAATACCAGCTGAATCCAAATGAACCAAAAAACCTTGACCTGTTTATTATCTATCCAGCATTTCCTTCATTTCCTCATTTGTCTAAATTCTAGGAATCATCTGTTCACAAATTCTCTTTTTAAGACAAGGCAATGTGAGCATTGGAGAATTCAAGTTGGTAATGGCCATGGCTGGGTGCAGTGGAATGAGTCCTTTTTATACCCAGAGCAAGATTCTGTTTATTTTTGCAGAGTCTTAAAGTGTACAATGGCACAGCTAGCTTTGATCAAAACTAAATAAATCAGGAAAGCTTACAATATATCCACTCATTGATCCCTGGCTACTAGATTCCCCTGTGGAGGCTGCTGGCAGCTTAGTGGCATAGGAAAGCCTTCATGATGCATCCCTTAATGATTCATAGCTGCTCCCACATAGGAGTAAGAGTTGCCAGACAGATTGTCTCATTGAATAAGGAATGGCGTGATGCACAGAGTGGGTATCCAAACTGCAGTTGCACTTAAAATTGTCCTTGGGCACAATTTGTATTGTGGAGGCTGGTAGACCCTCAGTGTATATGCAATGTGTAGCGGCTCTATTGATCTGTACTAGTGCAGAGAGCAACTTGATATGTATCAGGACAAGGAGGGATGGTTGTCTTTCCCAGAAAAAAAAAATATATCCATGCATGCAGACTTTGCTGTGTTTCGCCAGTTGATTACATTGTGTGGCTACATCCACAATGGATGGCTATTATATTTTGAGCCTTCCCCAAAGTCACTGGAGATAGAAAACATATCTAGCTCTTCTGAAACTGCATGACTCTTCCCCAATACTCTAAAGCTGTTTTCAAAATACTGTCACATCGTTGCTCTTCTGCAGAAACCATCATTACTGCTGTGTTCATGTCATTATCTCAGCCCAAATGTTCCCTACCTTCTCCTATGTTTGTATGGTGAGCTGTGCAGCAAAGGCAACAGAGTTATCCACATTCTTTAGCACTGTTGCTTGGTAAGGTATCCCTTGACAATTAAGTCCAATCGTGTCCGACCCTAGGGAGCGGTGCTCATCTCCGTTTCAAAGCCGAAGAGCCAGTGCTGTCCGAAGACGTTTCCATGGTCATGTGGCCGGCATGACTCAACACCGAGGCGCATGGAACACTGTTACCATCCCGCTGGCGCGGTACCTATTAATCTACTTGCAATTTCTTGCTTTCGAACTGCTAGGTTGGCAGGAGCCGTCGCACGGAATCGAACTGCCGACCTTTTGATCGACAGCTCATGGTTCAGTGGTTTAACCCACTGCACCACCCGCTGGCTCGTTGCTTGGTAAAGTGAACTGCAAAAGATATGCTATGTCATGTTGTTTTATCTCCATATGAGGATTGCTGAAGCAGCTTAAAGGAGGAGTAGAGGACACAATCCTTTTGAGGAGAAGAGGAAATAGTTTACCAGTTTATCTTTTTTACAATACAGAGGCATGTAACCACTTGCGGTATAGTGTTTTAGAACATTTGAGCTTTAATCTTAATTTTCAGTTATTCTTTGCAGTTAACAGAAGCATTCAAAATGATTTAAAAAAACCAGCAGTCTCCATCTTGATTCACTTTACAAAGCAAGGGGTATTTTTGCAATGCTCATTTAAAGCAGTTTAAAACCTGAATAACTGTTGTGGCTCACAACTGGTTTAACACTAGTGTTGGTGCATTCTAAATCTGGGCCCAGCTCTTACAGTAGACATCAGGTGAACAGCACAAATTTGCCTGACTTTCTCTATTTACAGTATCTTCATTTCTGTGATCTGGGAGAGAGGATGGAGTGAGACATCTCCAAAAACCTACCCAAAAATGGAAGCAGCTTTTGTGGTCATCCATGTCTTGACTGGGCTGAGCACCTACAGGGTGCTTGTCAAGGTCTGAGGCAACCAAGCAGAATGTTTGTAATGGTGTTGCATCTTTGTTCCCTATGATGATAAGAACCACCAATAGTCAAGTCCAGCTTTCCAAGACTTTATCACCACTCTAACATCATGCTCTGAATAGTTGACCACATGCCAACAGTGTTGTTGTTGTTGTTGTTGTTGTTGTTGTTGTTGTTGTTGTTTTGCAATCCTATATTCCCAGGAGTAAGCACCATTAGATTCAATGGGACTTACTTCTGAGTAGACATGCACAGAGTTGCACAGATGCTGAACTATACTGCACATGCACTCCAACACATAGGACAAAATCTTCTTACACAGCAGTAAAGGTTATTCCCGGTCAGCACAATGGATTGCTTCCGGATGCAATCAATTAAGTAATTAGCCTTCCCCGTGCTTCCTGCAGCAATGTTGATTTAAACCTGTTAAGCACATCTCCAGGCATAGACCACCAGCTGAGACTGGTGTTATTGCTCTGAAGAAAACCCAAGTGAGGGTTGAAACGTCAGTTTGAAGTTATTGCCTGTGGCTGCTTTGGATAATCCTGAAGATACTAGCGCTTATAGCTGCTACCTCATCTCAAGGAATTTCTACAGACCACTGGTTTTAGTAAGAACTTTATTTCTTCATTTCAACTTTACATGGCTGAAAATCCCATAACTCTCAAATCGTTGCAAATTGTTACATGCCATGGGAACCTCCACACTCAAGTGTAGATCTCCACAGCCTCCAGGCTGCTTAGTACAGCTAGCTCCAGTTTCAAACTTAAGCCTTTGACACATGGGGCACATCCTGCGTGCGTCTTGCGTATGGTGCGTCCTGAGCGGCCGACGTGCCGCTAGGAACCCCAGGCACGCCAACAAAAGCCACATGGAGAAAGGGAAGACGTTCTGACCCACCCCCCTCTTTTTAGCCAATCAGAATCGAGACTCTTCAGACTTGATTCTGATTGGCTACCATGTTTGCTCCATGTCCCGCCCCCAGAGTTCCAAATATGGCTCTGATTGGCTGAACGTGGTGTGACAAACGCGGCGAAACCTGGGCATCGGCCAAGGGAGGCGTCAATGCGAACGTGCCTCCCAGTGGCCCTGAGCATTTGGGCTGGAGGCACATCACACCACCCGAACGCAGGCGCCGACACACTGTGCACGACGCACATGGGATGCATTCGGTATGCCTCGGCTTTTACAGTTCTCTGTGCCTCTATGTCCAAATGCAAACCATCAAACTGCTTCTAGCCCAACTCAGATGGGTATCACTTTCCAAAGCCAAGGGACTGGGATCACATTCCAAAGCGCTGCAACGGTGGCCGGCAGGAGTGCGGATCGTCCCATTCGTCAGGGCGAGTGAGGAGAGCCGTCGGCGTGTTTGGCCCGCCCACCCTGCGCCTCTGAGTGAGCAATAACGGCTGCTGCCGTTACGTCACTTCCTGAGTGGGGGGGGGCAGTCATAAGAACACTACTGTCTCCGCTCATTCTTGTGTGTGAGAAGAGAAAAACACACCTTTTATTAGCCCTCCAAAGTAACATCATGTGTGATAACAGACAGTAACATCTGTCTTAAATATATAAGAAAAAGATGTCATCTTTCTCCTTCATGATGTAGATATCAAATTAAAAACAAAGTACAACCAAGTGTATTAAGAACCCTATCCTTTCAGAAATGAAAGTGTACTCGTTAACAGTGTAAGCCTATGCGTGTTTACTCAGAAGTAAGTTTCAGTGAGTTCAATGGGATTACTCCCAGGTTAGCGCATATAGGTTGTAATCCGTACACACTTACCTGGGAGTACGGTAATTCCCATTGACATCAATGGGCCTTCTGAGTGAATATGAATAGGTTGTACTGTCGGTCACATGTTACACACAGTAAGTTAATGATTGTCTGCGCAATCCTGATCTAAATTAGGGCGGCGGAACAAGCGTTCCACTGCCCTAAGCCATCGCAAAAGTGTCGTGAAGCACTTTCGCGACGACTTACGAGCAGGGAAGTCTGGCGCAAGGCCGGCCTGCCCTGCTCCGCCGCCTGGACCGTCTCCCGCCCGCCACCAGACCCAGGTAAGGATCCAGCGGAGGGGGGGTTGAGAGCAAACGGCGGGGGCCGATAGACCCAGCCGATTGGGGAGGGGGTGAGGATCGGCCTTGGCCGAATCCTGACCACCGCCGATCAGCTGAGCCGTTACATGGCCTCTTCCGACTTCTGCCATCAAAATAGCTGTCAGAAATCCGAGGAGGCTGATCGGCCCCTTTCCCGAGTAGACTTTCTGCTGCTGGCTACCTGCCCGCGGCGGAGTTCTGGATCCTCAGGATCCGGCAGGCAACCATGGGCCGCCCGGCGGATCTTTAGAACAGGATTGGGCTGTCAATTTCTGAGGAAAAAGACCCAAAGCCATGAATCTCTGTTGCCAGTAACTCAATGTGAGAGCAGATAATATTCACCTAAGTCACTCTTGTTCTTCCTTGTACTGAACTAAGCTCCTTGTTAGGAGAGTCAGTTCACACACAAGCAACTTGAAACTGGGAAGTTTAGCACATGGCCAAGTGGTCACACAATTGTTCTACCTCATGCGCTTCACTCCCAACTCAATCCAACTGTATGGAAACCACCAGTTATACTTTCACCAGCTGTGCCAGCCTTGGTATGGTAAATGCAGATTGAGCTGCAGGCTGAACATGACCACTTCGCTCATTGGCTGCTGTAATGTTTCTGTGATTAACTCAGTTTATATTTATTATGGGGCCACTGTGTGATATTTATAGTGGGGCCACTGTGTGATACAGGAAGCTGGACTAGATGGGCTTTTGGCCTGATCCAGCAGGGCTCTTCTTATGTTCTTATGAGAGGAGGGGCGAAATAAGAATTAATTGGGGGGGGGGACAATCCATTCTTACACTGGCATGAACAGACATTCTTGACATGCAAAGCTCACTTACTTCCAGCCTTAAAAATCCATTATTTAGCAGAAGGCCACACACGCTGAGTCACTGACAAAGGTTAATAATAAGCACAAGTGTTGCAACAGCAAACACCCTTAAGAGGACCAAAGGAGCTGTTGATGGTTAATAGTGCATAGCTAATTCTGATTAAAAAGCCAGACTGTGTCTTTAAAGGTCCATCCCTACAGTGAAAAGGATTCTGAGGGGGGGGGGAGGCTGTTTTTGAAGAATACGTTCCAGGAACGATACTGATTTAGCTATACGGTTTTTCCTGCTTTTGTGAGAAAGAATATGCTGCAGTAGAATCGATGTGATACATCTGCAGGGTGCAGCTTATTGTTCACTACATCCTGAGATAAAACCCACTGTTCTTTTGTTCAAGGTATCTTGATGCTCTATCAGTTTCTGATGGATTCTACAAATGCAAGACCAGTTCACGTTGGCGGTTATCACATTCCTTTATACAATCATTGTGTGCAGGTGTGTGAATGTGTGGGCTAGGTGTGTGAGAACGGCTAGCAGGAACCAGGCGGCAAATGCAAGTTGCTGACAACTAACGCTGGTCATTGCTGCTGGAAAAGTGACCATGGAAATGTTTGCTGGTTCCCTATCTGTATAGCATGGTTCCCATTCATTTATCTTCATGTCTGCTTGGCATGACATATATGTCATATGTGTAACCCCATGGTGTATGGGCCCCTTAAGATAAGAAGGAAGGAGCACTTCAGAATTGCACATGCTCAGTGAGTTTTTACAGTTTTCTAATTCACCTTCACTTTCAACTTGACGATGTGGAATATTATTATTATTATTATTATTATTATTATTATTAATAATAATAATAATAAATAATAATAATAATAAATATACAATATTTATATACCGCCTTTCTTGGTCATTGGATTTCTCCTCTGACTTTAATCCATGGCGGTTTATAAACCAGTTTGGAGGGATAACAGAGTAGTGGTGGTAGTGGTGGATGTGCTGTGCCCGGAACAACTTGATTCAGGTTTGCTGAGGGCAGGTGATCGTGTCCTTTCTTGTGCCTGTTGAGTAGGTGCGTTTCAGTGTTGGTGCCAGATCTCCCACTCTCGCAAGAGGGCAACTCAACATCCAGGGGGTCCTGAAATGCCTTGGGTAGTGTGGATACGTTGTTGAGGCAAAGTGGTCAGGCAACTCAGAGTCTATTGCTCTCAAAAACAATTGGCAAAAAAGGACACCTCTCTGCACCTTCCTGCAGGTTTGCTTCACCCTTGTCCTCAGGTGGCAGTCGTTTCCAAGCCCTGACGTTAGGTGGAAGTCCTCCTCCTGGGGTTCAGGCCTGGATATGGCTGTATCAGAGTGCCCAAGCCACCTGCTTGCATACTATCGCCTCAAGGCTGGCACTCAGGCTGGGCTGTAAAGTCTTCCAAGGGCACCCCTGTGCTCACTCTCAACTGTGCAGGAGTTCTGGCTGGCAGCTTCCTCCCACCCCTATAGCAGCTGCCCAGAAGGGAGCCCCAATGCCCTTGGCTGCTGCTTCTGACCTGTCCTACTCTCCTCTCCTTTATCTCTGCTCATTGGGAGAAAGGTTCGTGAAATGACCACAAAAGCCCCACTATTTTTTCCAGAGATCTTGCTCAGGTGGGAGACTAGAACAGGGGAGTGGGCTTCTCCCACACAAAGCACCTCTGAATGCCATGGAACCATCTCTGAGCATCACTGGAAGGATCAGAAAAGCAGCAGCAGCTGGATCATAAGGAAGAAAAAGACGGAAACCATCTGAGAAGACGTATCCAGAGGCCCAAGAGGAGCCTGTTTCTTCACAGGACTTTGAAGAGAGGAACATGAGGGCATTCATTCCACTGATCTGACCTGCCACAAGTGAAATGGTGCTCCAAGTTTAGTCTTCATGGCAGAAGGGGATCATAGAAAGGCCAGCATGAGCAATGCTGTGTGCACCACATTAATTTTGAGGTGTCAGTGCCAAATTATCCGATGCCACACAATACCTACTTTTTTCAAGTTTTTTTTTCCACATTCCCTGTTTACCACTGCAGCAATGAAACAAAACATTGGGAGCTCTTGTGCAGCTTTACACTACATGTGACTTCTGTGTCACTTGGATTTATGCAAGTAACCCTGACGGGAACAAGATAGACTCAATGAAGTCAGTGCAGTAGAGCTGGAGTATGAAAAGCTTTTGTAAGGACATATTAGGTGTTTTGGACAACCAGTCTGATGTCATGGAGAAGGGTTCCGGCTGAGCCTTCTCCCTGACAGGACATGTTTCCATGTGTACTGTATAGATTTTGATTTTAATGGAGAGAGCGTCCAATCATGTGTGAGCCCTCACCTGCACTCTGAAGTGCTACAACCCAGAAACAGGTTTACTGCCTCACCTGATGTATGTGAGAACTAGGTTAATTGCTTTGGATAGATAGAAGACAAGACTTTTTAGGTCTGAGACTTGGATTCTGATAGATCAGCAAGAGAATAAGAATGTTGCTCAGGTTGGCTCCAGCTTTCTCCATGGGTGTTCCTCCCAAAAAATATAGAGCGGGATGAGGAAAAAGCAAGAAGTTCCTTGACTGAAAATGTATCATGGATGCCAGTGGCTGGTTTTCTACGCACAGAAAAAAAGGATCTGCCATCTCAAGAGGTTACATGAGAAGATGGGTGCGAACAAACTATAAATGGCCTTTAAATGGAAGAGAAATAATCTGCGGCTGATGCAAGCAAGAAGATGAGCACTATTAACAGAAGACAGTGCTGAAGGAAAGGCATGCTGATTGGGGACTCATTTCTTATGTAAGGTGCTTATGTAAGGCTGTCTATGATTCACTTACACAAAAAGTGTCAAAATTCAATGTCTCTGATGGGAGAAAATAGCAGCCATAAAAAGTCATCTGGAAGGAAAGCATGATTCATGCGGAGGGCCAGTTTAGCCAGCCTCACTGTAGAACTACTTACTCCAGTGATGGCCACATATGAATGCATCTCTTTTTTAAAGAAGCCAAGTTTGCGATGAAGGGTGTCGTTCTTGCCAAAAGAATATGTTTCACAGAAGAATCTCACAACTTGGCTTTAAAAGTTAGCAGCCCTGACTCACCCAAGTAGTCTCAGTAAAGCCAGTGCAATGGTTACTGGAAGTTAAAAAAGATTTTATAACGCAAAAGGAGAAGGGGAACCTACAATGCTCAACATCCTTTTGTAAGGAACTGCAATGAAAGCCAGAGGTTTCTTTTATTCTAACAATAATGCTGCCAAATAAAGGAAAAGAGATGGGTTTGATGTTAAGTGAAACAAGTTTGAATCACATGGTGCATTTGCATTGTTCTAATTCAGCACATCTGCTCCACACAGTAATAATACTGGCCATGTGCTATAGCCTGCCACAGTCTTTTCTTTGCCAGCCCACATGGCTGACAAAGACAGTAATCTTTAGAAGTCTGCTCTCAGAGTCATAATCCCATGTTTTGCAATCATTTTAAAGTGCCAGAATCTGGAGAAGTTCCAGCTTGAACTCTGGTTGTGGAATCTCAAAAGACTTCCCAAACCAGATGCGATGTTAAATACATGATCATCTAGTTTGGGGCTATTTTTTTTCAATTTCATATAGCAGCTCTGTGATCCAGATCAGGATCATGACATGCAAATAGACAGCATTTAACCCCTGATTTTCTGTTTTTCGGCCAAAATTGCCCCCTGAAGATGCCATTTGCTGCAATGGCAGCTTCAGGGGCCCATAGCAGCTTGGGTGGTGGTAATTTTTGATGTGAACATGCATACATTATAGGTTAAACACCTTCTGCATTCACATCATAGTCCCAGTCTGGATCAGACCCCGTGCAGCTGCTATTTGAAAATGAAAGTAAGCCTCAAACTATACAATGATGCATTTAATTCATGTCTGATTTGGCCCTAATTCTGCATTTAATTTGTATCACAGTAGTGTAGTGACTAACAGTCACATTCACATCTAGAATCACTAAGATGTAAAACCTTACAATGTCTGATGGACACTGGTGGTTGGTTCCACTTTCCTTCCCAGTAGCCTCTGTCATCTCTGCTGAATACTCCCCCAAAGCGTAAAGTATAGTGCAGTGGGTTTAAATTTATTCTCCTGTTCAGCTTGCTTGTTATTATACAGCCACAACCTCAATATTTGCTTTGGGAAGCATTTCAAGACCCATAATGAGCTGCAAATCCATTTAGTGCCAACGTGCTTCCACCTAGTTTTAAGGATGAAACTCGGCCATTCATTCAGATGAAGGGGGAACAAGACAGTGCAGGTGGAACTCCGGAAGACCCACACGGATGAGGCACTGTCCAAAAAGGAACCCAGGAAGCACAGCAGGAAATGACCACGGTTCCAGGCTGAGTTTCCAGCCCCATGTTTCTCAGAATATAGACTGTAGCTCTTTTGAAAGGAGGGGTGTGTACAAATGACTTCTCCAAAAAAATGCTAAAAGGAGGTGGTTATTACAGCTGTTTCAGGTGTTTCAACTCAACTTGCTCCCAATTGCGCATTAAGAGTAGAGTAGGCTCCAATTTTACTAGCAAAAGGGAAAGGTGGGTGAGGGATGCTCAATCCTACCTGTGCACGGTCCTTGTGTCTCTGCTGCCTCTCTCTCTCCAAGCAATTTTTGCTCAGTTGAAGTCAGTTCCTCTATCAGCCCAGCTGTGGAAAAAAATACTCAAAGAAGTAAGGTAAACTCATGAAGCTTCCTTATAAAGAAGTCCGTTCCTTCGTTATATATGAGCTAGATCATTGATCCACCTAGCCCACTATTGCCTACTCTAGTTGATGCCAGCTCTCCTTTCCCAGCCCTTTAACCCCAAAATGTGTTATCAGGAAATGCTGGGGATTGAACCTGGGACCTTCTGCATGCAAAGCATGTGCTTGGTTGCTAAGTGCAAGGGAACAGGGCTCAGTGCCTAGCACTCTACACCATCTTGTGACTCACCCTTTCCTTCCTTTAAATGGGGTGTGATGAAGAGGAGTGATGACGTATCAAACGACTGCAGTACCTAAGTAGCAACATCTCTCCCCTCCCCCCCACTGTCCCCACTGGTCAGACTGGATTTACTTTGAAAAATGATAGCTTTCACTGTCACCATTCAGGACTGGGAAACCCAGACAGGAAGAGGATTCCTTGCAAAAGCATCTTCCTCTGACTAGCAAGAAGCCCCTAAATCTGAGAATGTTCCATTTAAAACCAAGCAGTAGTGGGACTGGGGCAGTTTGGGAAGCACGACAACCACCACCACCCCCACTCACTCACTCACTCACTCACTCTCTCTAGTAAACAGAGGTTAGGCAGGTAATCAGTAGAAACAAAACATTTATTGAAGAACTGAATAAACAAACGAATACAAATAAACAAATGACAACGGGAGCGGATGTAGAGGGTCACAAAGCAAGACATGTACGAAAAGTAAAGAGGGCTGTTTAAGACGTATGGTTGGCAAAAGGTTGGCACGGAGTTTAAAAGACACACAGAAAATAAAATAAAGCCAATGAACAGCTGGATACTTCATTGTTCACAGAGTTTCAGGAGAAGGGATGGGGTCTGGTTCTTACACTCCTGTGAGCGAGGAGTAGTGTGCCCTTCAGCAATGCACTGACATGGTACATCAGAGATAAGTTAGAGTTAACAACCCAAGGCAACTATGTACATTAACATAAAAAGCCTAGGGTTGATTATGTCATAAAAAGGTAAAGGTATCCCCTGACAATTAAGTCCACTCGTGTCCGACTCTAGGGTGTGGTGCTCATCTCCATTTCAAAGCCGAAGAGCCAGTGTTGTCCGAAGACGCCTCCGTGGTCATGTGGCCGGCATGACTCTCCTTGCTGCAGCGCGTAGCATGCAGCTGAAACACGGAGCGCTGTTTACCTTCCCGCAAGCGGTACCTATTTATCTACTCGCATTGACATGCTTTGGAACTGCTAGGTTGGCAGGAGCTGGCCAAGCAACGAGCGCTCACCCCGTCGCGGGAATCGAACTGCCGACCTTTCGATCGACAGCTTATGGTTCAGTGGTTTAACCCACTACGCCACCCGCTGGCCTTTATGATTATGTCATTATCCAATTGGATGGTTTACAACCAACCAGAGCCCTTTTACCTTCCCCCAGATCTGGTTAGGTTGGGATGACCAACCAGATCTCAACAGGGGAGTATTGGCTGCCATAAGTATTCATGCTAATCCAAAATCTTCATCCTTACAACCCCAGCAGACCAGGTGGGGGAGGGGGCAATCTGTGTTAATGCATCCAACACTCCGGATGAGAGACCAGGTCAAATGCACAAAGGGATTTCCTTACTCTGCTTTTTATAACCTCTAGGCATTACCTTGATTGATCTGTGCAGTTGGGGTCACCTGAGCGCCTTGACTTTACTGATGTTGGGGTTCAGGTAGGCTTCACAGTTCAATGAGCTGGCTCAAAGCCAAGTACTTTGATCACTGGTCAATTGGGGAAGAAGGGGGAAGTAAACAACACCTTGCAGAAATGATTGCTGCCTTGAAATCTTAGCAGCCCCTTCAAGATTCTAATCCATCATCAAAGCTTTTTTAGGTGATAGGAAGGTCAACACCAGTTGAAAAAATAGGGAGAAATCAGGGATTTTCACCACACTGAGCTATGGCTCTTCTATCCATTTTAATTTGGAATTATCTCCAGTCCCAATGACGTGGATGGAGTTTGTATCCAAGTCAATTGTTTAGGGTAAGGCTGTTAATTAAAAGTTTGGAAACTGTTGCATTGGGTAAGTAGTATACCTTTAAGGCAATACTGGTTCTCTGTTCAGGGGAGCAGAGCGAACAGTTGGCTCTTGAGCAGCGAGTAATAAATTAACATGTCCTATAAATCAAGTGTTTTACAAAAGCATGAATGGCTGATTTCATGATGTGATTAAAATCATCAAGGGGAAAGCATTCCACTCGACAATACTTCAAAGTTATGCACCCATACCTATGAAAGTAACTTTTTGATACACTTTACACAACTTTAAAGGCCTCCTGACATAATTTAAAGCAATTCCTGCTCTGAGTTTCGATCAATGCCGCCGCCAGGTTGGTAGAACTCTAGGAACTTGAGTATGATGTACACTGTGGGCCAAACTAATTGCGTCATAAAGGGGAAGTCTGTGATCAGAATCTCACTCCTAAAACAAAAATGAATTAGGAGCCCAAGCAGCTGTTCTGAAAATCAGGGAAGTGATGCTTGGAGAGTTGAAGTTCAACCTTTTCCTTCCGTGTTCCCTGATCAAAATCCAGCCCCCACCCCACATACACCAGCAGTTCATCAGGGGAAACAGACATATACCTGTTTCCCTTGCTGGAGCCCATGGCAGCTTCTGTGTGTGTGTGCGTGCACGTGCGCGCGTGTATGTGCTCACACATGTGTTTCAAAGAGAGGAGAGAGAGGGGGGGGTGTTGGAGGAAAGGGTAAAGTGCTCCCTAACCGAAGTCACTGCCTCAGTGTCTAAACCCCAGTGTGGGGTTCCTGTTCATGGCTCTACCCCATTACATCTAACTTGGCCCATTGTCTACACAGCTTAGTTGGGGGTCTGCTATTTTAATTTGCATTGCTTGCAGTTCACTTGTCCTCCATTGTTTGCTTTCCTCCAGTTCCTATACAGTATTTATCTTTTTCCTTGTGTCCAAACACTTTGGGTTATCCTTGTGGCTGGCCCTTCAATGAAGTGAGTGATAAAGCTTGTGTCAAGCAGCAGTTTGTGGGAAGCAGCAAAAAGTATTGGGATATTTTTCACACCATTTGCCACTGCCCCCCTCCTGTCTGCCACAGACAGAGTCACACTGATCCACTTTCTGTTCGCTAAAAGCAAGCAGGAAGCGAATCAGATGACACGACAACCTACCTGCTTACTTCTCTCCTTCCTTACGCTCTCCCTTTAAACAAAAGAGGCAGTATGAGACACACTGGTGGCACTGCCGGCACGTTCCACACTTTCTGATATGGCAGAGCTCCCAGCATATCTTGAGCTTTCTGTTTTGTTTAAAGGGACCACATGAAGAAGGAGTGAGGTCAGGGGGTAGCGAAGTGGATTGTTGCCTCGGCGCAGTTTTTGGGATGCGGGACACATGGCAGCGATCTGCTTTCTTACCCAGTTTCTCATTCTTTCCTTGCACGGTCCCTTTAAAATCAGGAAGTATGGACCGGGCTGGCAGCATCCCCACTGTGTATCATACTTCCTGTTTTGTTTAAAGGTAGAGCGCAAGGAATAAGCGAGGTAAGATGGGCAGGTCACTGCCCTCTTTGTGGTTTGGGGAGGGGGGTTGTGTGTGACATGCGGCAGTGGCATTTGCACCTGCTTCAAGTGGCACACAGATTTGGGTCAAGCCTGGTTATCCTGGGGTAACTTGGCTTTTCCTAGGGGCACACAAGATAGGTCTGTTATTCTGCTCTTAAAGAAGCTAGATATGTTTATTATCTGTCCCACCTTCTGGTCCCAACTGTCATTTGTGACATACTGTCCTTAGCACCACCTGTCGCTTGTGACATACTAAAATCTTGACAGACAGGATGATCCAATAGAATTGATGGTATGAACTCTCTTGTTGCAGTACAAAGGGGTTGCCTACAGAGGCGGAACTTGCGCGGAGCACGTGGAACTGCTCCGGGCGTGGGCGTGGGGACGGGGTCAGGGGGGCGCATTCAGCAGGGGGCGTACTTACCCTCCACTTCGGCTGTCTTCGTTTCGGCCCTCCCTCCCTCCCTGGAGCCCGTTTGGTTCTGAAATGAGACCAAAACCGGCGGGGGGGGGGCGTCGACGTGACGTCACGCAGGCCCCGCCCTTGCTCCGGGCGCCGGGAGGGCTTCCGTCATTTCTGGTTGCCTATGTTACAGTTCTGCTATTATACATCCTATAATTCTATATTCTGAAACATTAAATGGTCTTGTTTCTTTCCCATTTGTAAAACACATTTGTTGCTATTTTGAGGAAGACTCTGCATTGTGAAAATCCGTAACTGGTATTTCAGTTGGACCAAACTACGTGGATCTCTCTGAAATCCTGTTTAATTGCTTGTTTCCCAGTTGCCTCATTTACATTAAATGTCATTTTGATCCAAGTTCCTGTACAATAGTCATCATTTTGTTATCCTTTTTGTAATTTTCAAAAAGACTTTTTTATTTAAATAATTACATCATTTCTGCAGTGACAGAATGAGCCAACCATATGTTAATGTAACCATTGCAATACAGTGTACAATACATCAAAATTTAATCACATCTAGGAAAGATAAACAAGATGGAATGTGATTAATTGTAAGTGATAAAGAGGGATTTTCATATACAAGCATCACCTACATGCAGGAGGGTATAACATCACTATGGAGTCAATGAAGTCTGAGAACACCCTGCTGTGTTTGATTGAGAATTGCTAGTAACCTGCTTTCTTCTGTAATTCTCCCCCCTTCACATTTATATATAAGGGTCATTTTATTGTGCCATTTCCCAAACATTTGGGCAGAAAATTCCCATGATCTCTTTGCAAACCTTAATAGGCTTCAAATATCTGTGATTTGGTTCCAGAACCCTTACTGTAGTGTACTGTATGCTTAAGGGTTAAGTGGGAGGAGTTAGTGATCTTTCTTCAAATCTTTCTTCTTCTTGAGTAGCTTTATACTACCCTGTAGCCCACTTCTCACAAAATGTATGTGGGGAGTGCGCTTTCTAAATTCATAAGTAACAAAAAGAGACGTGAGTATGAAGCTGTAACACATTTTTCTTAAACACTATGTAAACATACATATGTAATACTGTATATTACCATGTCTTCTGGGAAAATAAAAACACAAGCTTTCTTCTTACATTACCTCACGATGTGGAGGGAGACCAGGACCACACCCACTGACCCCCACCATCTGATGCTGGTGTGTCCACTGGCCACACCCCTGGTAGATTTGTTTCAGTGTTTGTGCGCAAAGGGATGTACATCATGCCACCAGGAACCCTGGTTATTCAAAGTTCCTCCTGGTGTACAGTCAGCAGGTATGCCCTTAGCTCATGAACATGGAACATGCAGCTTCCAGGGGCTGTAGCTTCTGGGTGCAGACAGGCACACACACAGTCCCCATTCTCTCTGCATAAAGACCTAGCATAAGAATAGGTGTTGTATTTTTTCCAGGAAGACATGACAATATATTATATGTCTGACAGCAGCCTTCCTGGACTCTGAAGTGCAACCCCCTGGGCTTGCTGCCTCCAGGCCCATTACCAGCATGGGGAGCTGCGGAGTGCTACAGAATCCTCTCGGAAAACAGTGCAATGCCAATTGGCAGGCATCACCATAATGTAATGGGGAGCTGTGGCCAATGGTCGCCAATGGTCGCCAATGGTCAAGGGAGCCGCAGGTCAAAAACGTTTGGGAAACACTGGTGTAAGGAAGGGTGCAGCAGCTAAAGGGAGAGGCACAGGACAGACTGTGTGTTGATGATGTTTGATGGAATAACCACTACTCCCCTTGCCATGCAATTGTGTGTATGGCTTTTTATTGATTGAAGCCCTAAGGATGTCCTGTCCGAACCTCTTCGACACTGATTTATCCCCATTGGGGAAGGAAGGGCAGTTGGAGGAGATGACACAGCCCTTCCTCTTGGCGTCACTGCAGGGGGGCGGAGCTCTACATTCCGCCGCGATCCGACCCTCCGTTACACAGGTGAACTAAGCGGCCCCGCCCCCTCGCCTTCTGAACCATTCAAGGCGGTGAAAACAACGCACAGGAGACTCCCTGTGCGTTGTTTTCACCGCCTTGAATGGTTCCGAAGGCGAGGGAGCAGGGCCGCTTAGTTCACCCGTGTAACGGAGGGTCGGATCGCAGAGGAACTTAGAGCTCTGTCCCCCCTGCAGTGACGCCAGGAGGAGGCATGGGTGCTGTTCCATGGCGACTGCAAATTGCCTCTCTCATCTCACTCACACAAAAAGCACCATGCCTGACAGAAGGCAGAGTGATGCAGTGATGGGGCACAGAGGAGGGCAGTGATGGGACACAGGGAGGGGGCTGGGTTTGGTGATGGTAGTGTATGCTGAATCCTGACCCCCTTCCCGGGCCTGATCTGCCTTCCCTGGTCAATGTGGACTTGTGCCAGGTATAGAGCTGGTGCAGGTCTGAGTTGACCCACCGGATCTGCAGGGGTTACCCCGGGGCAAGGAAACAAATGTTTCCTTCCCCCAAGGAAACCTCCCGAGGTCGAAATTCCTCCAAGGGATTCAGCGGAGCCCGTGCCAGTGCTGCTGTATCACCACGTGGGGAGTTGTGGTGTTGTAAGCACCCCAGGGGTACAAGTGATTTTAGCTCGTTTTGATTCAGTGAGCAGACACCCAGCTCCGTGGCAGGATGGAGCACCCAGAGAGAGAGAGAGAGAGAGAGAGAGAGAGAGAGAGAGAGAGAGAGAGAGAGAGAGAGATCCGCAGTTTGCGGAGCCGCCAAAAATAGAGCTCTGAAAGTCCAGCACTGGGGTAAAGAAGATCTTTACTTTGCTAGCAAAGGACACAAAATGCAGGGCAAAAAAGTGTAATATACATAAGGGATACAAAGGTTTATATACATTTCATTATTTCATACAGAATCATGGAGTTCATTGTTCAGAAGATACATAAGAAAGAGGCACCAATACAAAGCAGGATCCAAAAAGTTACACTTTGATACAGCCAATCAGATGTTGGATTCAAACTTTCCCTCCAATAAGATGCAGCAGCAACATTTGTAAACAGTAAACCAATAAAAAGGCAGACTTTATTGAGAAACCAATGAAAAGTGTGGTGCTTTGTGTTACTGGGAACCAATGGGTTGGTGGGTCTGGGTGCTATTGTGTGGCAGAGGTAATTGGATTAGGTCCCCACCCAAGACACCCAATCTCAGGTGAAGTGAGGTTTTCCTGTTGTTATGAATGGGAGCTTTTGTGAAGCCAGCTTGACACAAAAGACAGTGATTTCCAACCATATAGCCTATGGGTGCCTGACAAAAGAGCCCGCCCTTATGGCACCATGTAACCTGAGGTAGAAATATGACAGACATTTGAGTTACAGTGGTAAAGTAAGGCAGAAACAATGATTCCAGGATGGGAGGGAAATGGTATTGTTTGAGAGAAAAGGCACACAAAGAGACAGGTGTGAAATCGAGGAAATGGTAGCAGTCCTGAGTCCTCACTGTGCTTCCGGAATTCCCTTTTTCCCCTGCCCTTATCTGGCACCCAGTTAGAAGGCAGCCAAGTGGGAACATCACAGAGTAGGGGCCGTTGTAAACTGGCATAAGTTATGGTCTTGAAATGGTCTCCCTTACTCCCTGCAGTGCAGATTATGGCGGGAGGTACACCCTTAGTGTCACCTTCGTTAAACCCCCTGAGTCCTGGCGAAGAGGAGGAGACGGGACTCTAACCCTTGCGCACCCCCGTGCTTCCCAGGCAATCCCAGTGAGGATGCTGGGACTCCTACCCAGCTTTTATGGCCGCAAATCTATTGCCCTGCTTCCAGGAGCCTCTCCACTCAACCTGAGACTAACCTCAGTAGAGCGGGAGGATCGGGGCCCTTCTGTGTAGGGACCCATCCCTGGGGAGACCCCGATGATCCTCTGTGAGGACCCGGCAACATAACTCCTGAGGGAATCCCAAAAGCACAGTGATTTCTACAGAAAAGCTTCACTTCCAAGAATTAGAGTACTGCGGCTTTAAATGGCTGTATCTCAGTGATTCCTGGTCCGATTTGGATGGGGTAAAAGGCAGGGGGTTCAGGGGAGGGTGGCCGATGAAATAAAAATATTTGGGGAGGGGTAGGGTCCTTACAACATTGGTGGATGGGGTTGTAAGTCTGGAACCAGCTCCATACAATTATGAGTCAAACCGTTGAAGTAGTACATAAGCATTTACTCCCAAATTGTCCACTGAAATACATGCTGGATATTTGCAGGCGGCAGTAGGCCCATTTCTTTTTCAGAGCTTGCTTGCTTCAGACCAAAAGCATTCCAGGGCAGTGGAGGTGCTTTCCAAACACTTCTGCCTCACTTAAAATGTTACATCCATCATTAGCCCTAAGTAACCCATTTGACTTTCTCTCACAGTTTCAGATATCCTGTAGGCTCAGAGAAATTGTGCTTGTTTAGAACAGGAAATAAATGTTAGCTTTCACAAAATCAAAACTCCTCAAAGAAGTGAATTGGCTTTTTGGAGATGAATCAGTTTGCCTTACATGGAGAGGCTACACTGACTCTATCTTTATAGACATGATCAGTTAACTCACTATTTCAAGTGATGGAGAGAACTATTTACACACAGAACATGGCAGAAGGCTGTGTTCTTGGGGGCTGAAGACTGGGGCTTTTGTCGCCACGCTCTGTGTAAATGTGCAGAAGGGAGATTTTTCTGGAGTTGGTTTGTTGTCAGTAGCAAGTCACAGATGCCTTCTTTTCACATAAAGCAGAGCAGAAAATCTTTGTGTCCTTCTATAGTTTCTAAAATCTTAGGGGGTGAATAATTCAACTTTCCACCCCTACCTTTACAGCTAGAATCAAACATGAAGAACTAGCAGCTAGAAGACGTAGTGCAATGCTTGGGGAAAGTTCCCAAACAGAAATCACTAATGAACTAGAAATGTTTCAGACCAGACTGGCACTCTATGCCTTGCCAATTAAATATTATGATATTTGTAAATGACAAAAATGGACAGCCAGAACAGAGATTAATGAGGAGCACTACAGACAGCCCAATCCTAACTAACTATCCGGCGGCCCAGTGCCACCCACTGGGTCCTATTCTGGTTCCAGGCCGATCTCAATCAACCATGAGGTCTACTCATCCCCTTCCCCTGGTGTAGCGCAGCCCGGCTCCCAATGGGCCTCCTCGGATTTCCGGCAGCTATTTAGCTGGTGGAAGTAAGAGGAGGTTGTGATACGGCTGCGCTGGCCAGAGCGGGGATGGGGATATGGCAGCCGCCATCCCTACCCCCTCCCGGGCCAGCTCAGCCAATGGCCCCCTCCCTCGCTGCCTGGACTGCCCCAGCACCCGCAGGGGATCTCTTACCTGACTCCACCGGCTGCAGGGGAGATCCAGTGGCGGAGTAAGGGCTGCCGGCTTCGCACCAGTGGCCCTTACTCCCAAGTCGTCGCAAACGTGCTTTTCAGCATGTTTGCAATGGCTTCCGGCGGCAGAGCACTCGCTCTGCCGCCGGCAATTTCGACAGGATTGCTCTGTAAGATAGATTCTGAAACAGTTTTTGTTCAGTACTTTGTTCAGTAAGATATGTAGAGAAAGCAGAGAATAATTCCAGGTATATTAAGTCCATTTTATTTTAGAATCCAGAGGTAGAACAATACGTTCTGGGGTAAATCAAGGTTTCCAACAGTCTTTGACTTATAACACTGATGTGGGGGGGGGGGCATTTGCAGGGACAATTGGGAACAGAAGGGACTGCTTAACCCTTCCTATGCCAACCAATTCTCCTCTGCAACCCCCAGCTTTTTTCCTTAGGGAGCAATGAGTGTGTGTGTGGGGGGGGGTTAAGCACCCCCTCCTAATTACCAATCGTCCCTGCTCCAACATTACTATTAACCAGCAAACATGTCTTTGGGAAACATGCATCGGCGTAGGGAACATGTACATTTTTATTTATTTATTTTCTGTATTTATATACTGCCTTTCTTATCCTCAGATTGCTCTTCAGATGTTATTCAAGGCGGTTTACATAGGCAGGCTTATCTAGATCCGATAAGGATCTTTACAATATTGTTCTGTATAGAACCCTACAATTCCAGCTGGTTTCCTCCACGGTGTAGTCATCTTCACTAGCTGCTGAACACAAGCCTTGAGCTCTCCGCAGGACGCCACAGATCATGCTGAACAGGGAAACATTTTTCCAGTTGACATCGCTCTGTCACTGACATTCTCAGCATTCCAGTCTGTTCTCTCACCGCAGCATGCAACAGCGACTCCTCTCTGCCACCGAGGGTCATGACAGCTTATCAGTGACTTCCTGGTCTCCCTTCCAGCATGAAAACGGGCTGTTCCTGCTTAGCTTCTTTAAATAAAAAAAATGAAATTTGTAATAGTAATAGTTCATTCAAACAGTTGTAGGATTAAAGATCTCAGTTTGCTTGTTTAAAAAAAAAACCTGAGTTGAATAAATGTATAAGCATCATATATAGTTCCTGGTGGCACACTTTGATGCAAATGAATAGCATTTTAGAATGGTTGTGTGTGCTAAGCATGTGCATTCATTTTTGGAAGAAATGGAAATGGATATGAATGGGCCCCATTCATATCTATTTTCATTCATGCTGAGATGAATGCATCCTGGGACAAGTGGAATGTATGACAATGAATGGGGTTCTCTTTTTGGGACCCCTGTCTGTTGCCATTCATTTTTTGAAAGAAAAAGACGTATTTCATAGTTGGAAAAAGTTGTTCCAGAGAGGAGCTCCATCATGTAGCTGCCTCCTTGTGGGGGCCATGTTTTTTACCCATATTCACCATCATTGCCAGGCATTGTTAGTAGCAAATAAAATGACATCTGCATATGGAGGCTGCCAGTAGGGGCTGCCATTTTCTCCCCACAATATGTTGGAATGAGGTTGCATCAAGAGCATTGTGGGAAAATCAAAATGGTGGCTGCCAGTTGGCAGCAGCATGAACTAGCTGCTGCCACTGCCATCTCTTCAAGCAAGAAAAAAAGGAAAAACAAATGGGAGTTATGAAAATGAACAAAACAGAAACAAAGAAGTTAAGCAAACATAAGTACTGTACAAGTGAAAATAAATAAATGGGGAGGCACTTAAAGAATGAAAATGAATGGAAAAATGGAACTACAAATTCCTTCTTGCATGCTTCTTCCCAACTATGAATGAACAAAGAATGAACAAAGTACATCCCATAGTACTGGGTTTTCCAATATTAACTAAAGTGAAACTGTCTGGTGCATTTTTCTGTGAAATAACAGAAACAGTATGGGCATGGTGAGAAGACCATAAGAGAAGTACATCAAAAACCAATCCTCCTGCTGCAAAATAGGGATATTTTTTGTTATGCAAAAATAACTTTGTATGTGTCCAATGATATTTAAAGATAGCTTTTCAGCTATGAAGCACGCTAAAGGAACAATAGAAAATAACAGGATGTGATGCTCTTCCTGCTGATATCTGTGCAAATCCATGCCAAGAAGGAGTTGGCGCTTCAATCTTCCAGTTCTGATTATTCAAATTAATTCAGCCTCGTGAATCCATTTAGCAAGTGCTCTCCCAGTGCAAACTTCCTCCAAAGCCATCACCCCCCCAGCCCCGCACAAGTCTAGATCTGTGTTATATGCTATTCTGTGCTATATAGGCAGTCATATTGTTTCATGGATGAGGTCAAAGAAAGGTTTTTCAGTTTACTTGCTTCTTAATAATAGTTGATGGGACCGTGCCAGAACCCCCTTGCCCACCACCAAGTATTGTGTACCAGAATTTGAGCCAGAGCTCAGTATCGAAACTTCTGAGCTGAGCTCAGAGTCAGAACCTGTTTTTAGTGCCAGCCCAGAGCTCATCCTCTGTATATGGAAAATAATAATGAAAAATGGAGTGCAAAGTAGCCTTGCCGGTGAACATACAACCACAGATGAACCACAAGTGCCTGAGATTTGAACAAGGAACTTACAGGTTCAATGGTGATCAAGGCCTGGCAACTTTGTTTTTGGAAATTAACCACTTACCTGTTTAGAATGAGAGAAAGGAATGGGCAGAAAAATGCAGTTGTTGCTGCATCTCCCATTTAATCAGTAGCTTTAATCAGAGTAAATCTCCAGGTCACAACCTGGAAACTCCCCACGGGACTGGATGTGTTCAACAGGATTTGAAAAGCCCTGAACACACCCTTGGAAAAGCCCTGAACACACACCTCTGGGAGATGCGGAATGTTTGTTATTGATTTGTCATATTTGTATTCCACCTTTTCTCCAAGGAATCAGGACTGCATGTACTGTATATAGAGATCTATTTTTTTGTCTGTGAAACAACCCCAAAAGGCAGCTTAGCCTGAGAGAGCAACTTGCCCAAGGCCACACAGTCAGGTTCATGACTGCGCAAGAATAATTCTTGATCCCTACAGATACATTTCTGGTTGTCTATAAATAGCGCTCACACAGGCACACACATCCCAACCAGTCGTTTTAACATTGTGTCTGTAATCTTGTGGGCTCTGTGAACTAGCCCAAGATTTTCACTTGTTTGATTGCCTAACAGATAGCTTCTTTCTTTTGGTATTACCAAGGACAACAAAACCTTGCTTTTTACCTTCTTTGGTCATAATCACTCCTTGGAGCTGCAGTTGCTTAGGACAGCATTATTATTTGTGTATATTGGTCTGTGCCCAGCATTGTCCAAGTTACAAGTAGGAAGTGTGGATGATTTCCAGGGAAGGCCTGAACTCTCTGATGACTCCACCCCCCCCCCCCCCCCGAAGCCTCATTTTTCTGTCACCTTGGTTAATCCAGCAGCAGGCAAATCTGCTCTCCTGGAGCAATTCCTTATTTTTGCAGGGTTTTTAAGCAGCCTTTCTTATGGTCCTGTGTTGAGGATGTATAACCCGCACCACAATCCTGCGTAAAGATCTGCAGGTGACCCATAGCGCCGCCCACAGGATCCTATTCTCTTCCCGGGCTGCTCTGGTGCGGCCCAGGGTCTCCTCGGGGAAGGGGATATTCGTCCCCTTCCCCCGCTGTAGAGCTGGAAGGCTCCGATGGGCCTCTTCAAATGTCCAACGGCTCTTGAGCCAACGTAAATCCGAGGCGGCCGTGTAACGGCTGCCAAGCCCGGGAACGGGACAGAGATATCGCAGCTGACATCCCCGCCCCCTCCCGGGCTGGCTCGACCAACTGCCGCCCTGGCTTCCCTTGCACCCACAAGCGGGAGCCTTACCTTCCTCCGGTGGCTGCAGCAGGGTTCCGTGGTGGAGTGAGGGTTGCCGGTGTTACTCGCTGGGTGAGGATTACTCGCTGGGTGCTGAAAATGCGCTTTACGGTGTGTTTACGGCACCCTCCGCCTGTGGAGCACGTGCTCCGCAGGCGGATTATTTACGCAGGATTGCACCATAAAGTTTGTATTCACAAGCACCTCTATATTTCTCCTGGCTGGTCAGCCAACAGGTTTGGCAGGTCCTTTGCCTTACTGAAGAAACCACTGGAATGGTTATTGTGGGACACCTGGGGCATGCAGAAATTATCAGCCTCCCAGCCTTGCCCCTGCAGACAATTCCCTGGTTAAAATGGTACACTCTAAAAATGGTATACAGTACTGTGCTCTAAAAAAGGTAGTTATAATCTGCTGCCAGCCCAAATAAGATTTCAATTTAGCATTCTATTTACTGTACAGTATTTATTTAAAATATTTACATGCTGCCCTTCCACCCCCTTAGGGGACCATCAGGGCAGCTAACACATTTTAAAAACATTGAATAACAAAAAATACATGAAAAGAAACAGGAGCAAGTAAAATATGACAACAATACAACCAGAAAACAGGCAAATCAGAACGGAATTAATGGAAATTCTGGATTTTTGTAAAAGTGTTTCACATTTTCAGTCCCCCAATATCCGTTTTGATATTTGAAAACGGGAGGCCACAGAACGGAAAGGGGATTCAAATCCCCTCCAAAAGGGGATTTCAAAGGGGATTTGAATCCCCTTTCCGTTTTGGGGCCTCCCGTTTTCGCTGGGCAACTGGTTACAACGGCGGCCTAAGTAGGTTTGGATTGCGCCCTCAGTAACATATAGCACAATAATCTCAATTAGATTATTGAATGATGGGTTTCTTGAGCTCTGGATGGCCTTCGATGAGTTGTGCACTTGGGTCCATCCCTTCTGCCATTCTGCACGCAGGTTAAGACATATTTGGGTTCAGGATGCTTTGGGTTGTGAGTTCTCATATTTTGGTTTGCTGCTGCTGCCTTTTTTTACTCTCCTTGTTTTCAGTTGTTTTTATTGTTATAACTGTATTGTAAATGGCACTGACATCTTCTAGTAAAATGAAAAGCAACACATTTAATAAACAAATGAACAGTGTACAGTAGTTAAGTGCGGAATGTTTAAACCCAGAGACAAATTGATTGATTTTTTTTAAAGTGTATTGTTAGGAAACCAGATCACAATTTGTTAAAAGAACATACCAGACTGCTGAAAAGATCTGTTCTCTATGGGGAGAGGAGACACATTTTTACATGGTGACAGAATTATAAGAGTTAAGAGTCTTGAGACTAGTTTCCATTTTAAACGGGGCAAGTGAAGTATCAGCAACACTTGTCAAAGCATCACCCTCATGGCTGGTTCGTCACAACTATATGGTCCAATTAATTCATTGTTGGATAGTGTGGTGGGAGCAATACCCTCTTGTTGGTGCCCTATAACTTAAAGATAGGGGTTGGTAATGACTTCTGGAGACTGATTTTTAGCTCAGAAAGCACTCTTGTTACCTTCCTGTTGTCACCATTTCCCAGCACTTCAGTTGCTAAATACAGTTGCAAGGAAAGAACACTTTTTGCCTTTGCAAAGGAAATGAGTAGCATGATTTTGTCAAATGCCCTGGACAACACGATATGAGAAAATGGACAGTACTGTTGTCAAAATGTTCCTTTTGTATCATGCTTGTTTATTTATGTATATCTTTTATATACTGTGTTTCTACCCTATAAGAGCACTCAATATAACTATGAGACAAATATAGTAGGAAAGCCAATTTCACACTAAGAACAATGAAAACAATCCAACACAAAAATAGTAACAGCAGCAGCAGCTGACAAGTTTCCTTCAAACTAGAAATGACAAGAGACCCCCTTGCGTGAGCAGAACACTACTTCTGTTCCTGGAGGGAGCTCTCAGCGGTGGAAATGCTAGTCTGGATGCTACCCAAACAGTTTGAAATTATCAGGGAAGGAAGATAATTGGCAAAAAGCATGATTAATAATCTAGAGTAGACCGCTATTGTCATCCAGGTATAGCTTTACCAGTTAACATAGCTTGACCGCTAGGCAGTACCGGAATTGGCTATCTTCTCCTATGTTCATTTGTTGTGAACAGAATAGAATAAGGGGAGAAACAGATTATCATGAGCCACATGGTGCAGTAGCCATGGAAAGCTTATTGCTTGGCAGCTGTAACAACATGGAAAGGCAACTGATATCTAGCTTCTAGTCATACGATAAGCCCAGGGGTACCACCACCACCGTCCCAACAGCTGTTCAGAAATCCAGGGAAGATGGGGAACATGATAATGGTTGGCTGGAATTTTGAGAAGGACTGCATGCGTAGAACTTCCCCTTACATTAAAGTGGAATAGGTAATCCACTCACCCAGTGACAAGATCTCCATGTGCACATCAGAGCACAAACTAAGCTCTGAATTGGGGAAAATTTGAGATGTGGTTTTCTTTGTCACTGAAAATGTTTATTGTACTAAGAAAAAGCTGGGTAATGCGCTGATTACTGTACTTTTCTTTCCGTTTTGAAATGTATCAGGTGCATTCATTCTTCCCATCCCACCTTTAAAAAAAAAAAAAACTGCTGTGCTCCTGGAGGTTTTTCAAAAATAATTGTCACTAGCTTAACTAGACATTTCTCTTAGAATCTATTATCCTTATAATCATCTATTCACTTGTTCATTTTCCTCGAACAGAATCTGAAACAAAAATAAACAAACACCCTTCGCCACGCTTTGCAACTTCTCATACACAGCTACCAGGTCACATTGCTACATACCGGCATCATCAATGATATCAGAAAGTTTATTGGTCCTAAAATGATCAATCAGGTACAAATCTCAAGTTGAACGTGATTAAACCAAGGCTAAAAGCAGTAGCACATATGTTGAAAAAGCTGTCACAGAAAGAGAAGGCATGAAATGGAATTGTAATGAATTTTGTCAGAAAAGGTGGTTTGCTCATAGTATTTCTGCTGGAAGATAACAGACCTGGCCTGCTAGTCATCCAAATCACTGACGACCAGGGCAACAACACTGTCAGTGTAGGATATTGAATAGAAGTGTAAAGAATAAATGGAATTGCTTGGTCATGATTGTGACTTAGCACTTTAATTCTGAGCTATGGATGAATTTTCCAGAGCTTTCCTATGAGCTTTCCTATAGATTTTGATGTACACTATAGATAGAGTCTTCTGTTTTTTTAAGAAACAGAAAAATGTTTTTTCTTTCATTCTCTGACTTTAAATTATTTTAGCCACACTGTCATGCAATTACAATTTTTAATGCCTTTCCATTGATTCCTCATTTATCTTATCTGTTTTTCTACAAGCAGATTATGAAGTTAAGGAGAGAGATGGATGTAAGGGACAAGTTCAGCTGAGATATATTGTAGGGCTCTGAAATGTAATTTCAGCGCTAACTTGAGTTGTATTTATGGGTAATGAGATCAGCAAAGCCAGTGATTTTTAATTACCTGCGTCCAGTACGATAATTCTAAAACTAAAGACGGAACTGAAATATAACCTGTGAACTAGGCAGTATGAAACCTGATCAAAGTTAAGTTCTACTAAAACGTTGAGAAGAATGCAACTAATGGGCATACATTTACTTGTTCAACCAAAATTTAATTTGTGGATCATTCACTTACAGAGCAGGTTGGAATCTGGAACGTGTCCCCCCCCCCCCCCATTTTTAATGCTGAATCCTATTAAGAACATAAGAAGAGCCCTGCTGGATCAGGCCAAAGGCCCATCTAGTCCAGCTTCCTGTATCACACAGTGACAGTGGCCCCACCAGATGCCTCAGGGAGCACAAGACAACAAGATACTTGTATCCTGTCGCCACTCCCTTGCACCTGGCACAAAGAAAACCTACTCCTACAACCAGGAGGTTGCTTATCCCCATCATGGCTTGAAAGGTGTGATGGACTTTTCCTCCATAAATCTGTCCAATCCCCTTTTAAAGGCATCCAGGCCAGGTGCCATCACCACCTCCTGTGGCAAGGAGTTCCACAAACCAATTACATGCTGGGTAAAGAAATATTTTCTTTTGTCTGTTTTAATCCTCCCTCCACTCAATTTGAGTGGATGTCCCCTAGTTCTAGTGTTGTGTGAGAGGGAAAAGAACTTCTCTCTATCCACAATCTCCATCCCATGCATAATTTTATACGTCTCAATCACGTCCCCCCTCAACCGCCCTTTTTCTAGACTGAAGAGCCCCAAACGCTGAGCCCCAAATTACTGAGTAGTAATTTCAAATGAATCAGTAAGGTACAACTTAATATATTCCAAAACCCTGGAGAACACATGAAGCAATCCAAAGTTTGGATGAACATGAGTGCTGTTTTCAGAGTGGTACAGTATATCAATGACTTGTTGTTCAGTCGTTAAGTCGTGTCTGACCCTTCGTGACCCCATGAACCATATCCCGCCAGGCCTTCCTGTCCTCCACTATCTTCCTGAGTTCGCTCATTTTCATGTTCGTTGCATCGGTGATGCTGTCTAACCATCTCATCCTTTGCCTTCCCCTTCTCCTTTTGCCTTCAATTTTTCCCAGCATCAGAGCCTTCTCCAGAGAGTCCTCTCTTCGCATTAGGTGGCCAAAATATTTGAGTTTCAGCCTTAGTATCTGTCCTTCCAGGGAACAGTCAGGGTTGATTTCATTTAGGATTGACTAAATCCTAATATATAAATTATATTATCAATGACTACGGGGCAGCAATTCTATACATACTTCCCTATATATTCAATAAACCCACTGAATTTAACCGGCCTTACTTCTGAGTAGACATACATAGGATTGTACTATAAATTATATTATCATTATACAAAGAAAGCTGAAATTCCAGCTCCAGACCAGTACAAAATGCATGGTGTCCATTTTCCCCTTAACAGCCCAATCATATGGGCTCTTCTTGCTGGCATGTTCTGACATGTTCTGCCAGAGTTGGCTGCCGAAAAGCAGCCATAAAGCGCGCTCTGACAGTGAGCTGGGTAGCACACTGCTGGAGCGCCAGAGGGCCCGCACAAGTTGCCACACTGCTGCCCACCCACCAGAGCAGACGTTATCTGTCAAAGTGTCCATTTCAGCAATCTTTCAATAGCTGGTGAGGAGTATGATAGGGTACTGCAGCCTGCATTGAAGACTTCCTAAGGGCCTTCCCAGCCTTACATGGCCTCCCCGGAAGCACGCCAGCTCCACAGCTGGTGTGCATCTGAGGAGGCCCATTGGGACCCACGCTGCTTACACCAGGGGAAGGGGACGAACGTCCCCTTCCCCTGAGGTGAGCCCGGGCTGCGCCAGTGCAGCCCGCAATGGGCCTAGGAATGGATGCAGTGGCCGGCCCTTCATGCTGGTTGCTGCATCTTAGGCAAGATTGGGCTGTAAATTACTGTTATAGGTAGAATTAAACCACCTACAGTAACTTTTACTAAAATGGGATTTGCAGGTTGAAAAAAATGCTACTGGAATGTTGTGCAGCGATCGCTCAAGAATCTGAGGCTCAGATTCTTGTCACACATTAAAGACTAACTCATTTATTTCAGCATAAGCATTTCATGGACTAGAGTCTACTTCATCAGAAAGTTTTCCTTGTGCAAAATAAAATGAAGTGGACAGTAGTCCATGAAAGCTTCTGCTGAAATAGCAGCTCAATCCTATCCTTTCCTTCCTCCTCCCCCGCTGCTGTCAGACTCACCTTCCGGGTCTGGAGGTGGTCCTCCTATGCTGCTGTTGATTGCAGCAGCACTTTTAAAATGATGCACCATTTTACATCAACGAAGCTGTATCCCACTGTCATAAACCTCTCCGTATGCTGGCCCAATCCTGCATAGGCTTGGGCCATAAATGTGTTAGCCTTTAAGATGCTGCAGGACTCTTTGTTGCTTTTGCTGCCACAGACTGACATAGCATAGCAACCCATTTGGAAATATTGTACAGTTGCAGTACAGTACTGTATCAGTATCATCAAGGAAGCTTTTCTGTTACAGGAATCTTGCATTTGCCCAGCCTTCACTACAGTGTAATTTCAGGGAGAGAAAATGAAGCTCCAAGGTCCTTTGCAGACTAATGTTGTTTAATAAATGCACAGTTATGGAGTACAAAGATATCAAGTTTCCGGGTTTATCAGCCATGTAAAAATACTTTGTTAAAAACACGTAAAAACAAGTTCAAAAATACTAAAAAAAATTTTTGAAAACAAGTCAGAACAGTTTCCAAACAGTTCAACGTTTCATTCACCATCCGTTTCTTCTTTTAAAAGAAGAAAAGGCGTCACTCTTTTAAATGACGGTCTTGCTCAGCATCTGCGTTAACATCCTACAGCTTTGTGGTTGCTTACCTGAGGAGGTCCACAGATGGTGGACGAAACATTGTACTGTTTGGAAACTGTTTTGACTTGTTTTTATTTTTATTTTAGTATTTTTAAACTTGTTTTACGTGTTTTTAACAAAGTATTTTTACATGGCTGATAAACCCAGAAACTTGATATCTTTGTACATTGTAACGAGCCATGAAAACTTTCGATTTTTTTTCTCTAGTTATGAAGTACAATGATGCAAACAGGGACGGGATTTGTTTCATTCCTCCTCATCAGTGATGTCACAAGCATTATGAAGCACACCCAACAATGTTCAGTATAGCAGTCCAAACTGGAAAAATAATAGCAAAATAAAAAATACATACTGCAATTTCCACGCTGGAAGTTGCAACATCTCCACAACAGAAGTGCTGCCTTCAAGAAAAAAATATTGGATCTCTTACAAGGTTTTTGTAGCTTTTAGAAAAAATGTTTTCCATGTGCCTCTCTGACTATCAACAGTGCCACAATTTCAAGTTTCAGTCCTTTGCCCCCTTTCAAATCTGCCCCAAACCATAAAGTCTGGAACTGGATAGAAACCAAACATTTCAAAAGGCTTGGGCCAAGGTATATGGGTCTGCGATTCAGTTTGTGCTTTCATCCATCTTTTGTTCCTTAATGTCAGCCCTTCCATTAACAATCCTTATGGATTCAGTGAGGCACAGTGTTTTCTTGCCATGCTTAAATGACACGACACTGATAAATTTTCATCTTATTGTAAAACGGTTTATCATCCATATCTATTATGGAAAGTCATCAATTATGCAAAATGAGTGAATATTTAAAGAGTCTCTGAAGTGTCTCTCTTTATGGATCCTATGCTGCCTCCTCCATGGTTTATTGACATGAAAATTGTCAAGAGACATTTTGTAAACTATCCTGCACAAGTTGCATGAAAACAGAACTGGAGAGGAGAGGGTTAGTGGGCAGCTGCAGCAAAGGCTTCAAAGAAATCCTGGCTTAGTTTTAAAAGATGGATAAGACAGGTGTACAATCAGGCCCAGCATCACGGGGGGGGGGGACCTCAGCAGCATGCAGGCAAAGCAAAGTGCTGGTAGCTCACTGGCACTGCACAAAGATGCAAGCTGGGAGCCAGGTGAGACGGGATTGAGCCCAGCCATGGGACTAGCAAGGCACTCACTTTTTGCACGACTTGCCAGAAACACCCATGGTAGGGACAAAAGTGAGGGAGGCAGATCTAAAACCCACACAAGCTATTCTACAAAGCAGCTCTCTAAGTTACCACCCAGCTACCGCAAGAGACAGGGAAAGAGCACCTCATCCAGCAGTAACACCTTGCATCACCACAAACAGCTACACCTGGCTGCGAGGCCATAGCACATGGACCTATCAGAGAGAGCCCTGCACGGGCCATCCTTGGGCCAGCACACGACACAGGGTGCTGACTGCAGCAGCCTGCCTAGCTAGTCACCCCCAGACGCCCCCATGCCCTTTGTTTCATTGCTGGCATCTGCCGGCATGGTTGTTGTCAGTATGCTGCCCTTTCTGTCCTCCTGTCACTGCCCACTGTATACCACAACAGCAGAGAACAAGGAGCTCAAGCTCCCGGAGAAGCATCCCCACCTCAGAGTCCCAGAAGTCAGAGTGAGGATGCCACAGACCCTGGGAGCAGAAAGGCCCCTCCCCCTGCAGAGTCCCGCCCTGCCCCTGAGGCCAGTTGAGGTAAGAAACAACTAGGGTGGTGGGAAGAAGGGATCCCTGTCTTCTAACAAGGAGACAACAAGGGAGATCCAGTCAAAGTTTTTATTGAACTGCACCAGTGATAGAGCAACATCCGAAAGAGAAACACACATGTGAGGCTGTCAACTATCTCCTCCCAGCAAGGCTGTTTTGCCACTGCAAGTTATCCAACAACCAAGTAACAGGTCTGATTGCATCAGTTGGTTCACTGTCTTCCATGGAGTCTGCAAAGCCACAGAGGTCCAACTGGAAGAAGTAGGTCAGCCAACATGCTAAGCAGTAGCTGAGCCCCCACTGGTCACTGAGGGCAGGCAGGTTGTAGACTTCCTTTGGGGTTTACGCACAGTGTCTTCACCTGTAGGGCAGCTGCCTGGGGGAGGCTGTACTGAAACTCTGCAGAGGACCAATGTTCAGCCTGTAGGGCAGCTGCCTGGGGGAGGCTGTACTGAAACTCTGCAGAGGACCAATGTTCAGCCCTCTGTGGCAATTATGCATTTCTGAAAAACAAAAGGGATTCAGATGCGTATTTGGCCAGCAGTATGCGAAGAGAGGACTCTCTGGAGAAGACTCTGATGCTGGGAAAGATTGAAGGCAAAAGGAGAAGGGGAAGGCAAAGGATGAGATGGTTAGACAGCATCACCGATGCAACGAACATGAAAATGAGCGAACTCAGGAAGACAGTGGAGGACAGGAAGGCCTGGCGGGATGTGGTTCATGGGATCACGAAGGGTCGGACACGACTTAACGACTGAATAACAACAACAACAACAACAACAACAACAACCAATGGTTGGAGTCCCTGGAAATGACTAAAAGGGAGCAGACACTCCCAGCTCTTACAAAAGGAAAGGATGGCCAGGCAACACAATTGATAGCAGAGACACTTTGATAATCCTGAAGGGTCAGAAGGGAGGGTAGAGACATGAGACAGAGATGCAGCATCAATGTGTGGTGGCATGGAATTTGCTCCTCCCCTTTGCTTATCTGTGTGGGGTGCATTGTGCTTGCTTCTAGTTGGGTGCAGCGCACACCCCTGGTTTAGACTGCAATCCTATGCAGACGTTCCTGGGTGTAAGCCTAATTTAATTCAATGCAACTAACTTCTGAGTAGACGTGCATAGGATTGCACTTCCTGATTGTAAGCCCCTTGGGGCAGGGTCTTGTCTTTTCACTATGTGTACAGTACCATGCACAAATAAATAAATAAATAAATAAATAAATAAATAAAAGAATGCACATTCTAGGTTTTGGCTGCCTTTCCACAAATCACCATTACAGTTTGCACCAAATTTTTGCAACTGCTTCTGCAAAAACAGTAACTCTGCTTTTAATGTGCTCATCATCATGATTATTCAGCAGAAAACATATTTTTATTGGGCTACACAATGAAGAGGTCCTAGCTATCTATAATGTCAGAATACATAGTCTTTCCTCAAGGATAATGCCGTTATGTGATGACTCTCCTGCTACTTTCATCATCATAAGAATGCATACGTGTAAAATGTTACTTTCACAAGTTTGTCTCCATCCATACTTGGCCTTTCTGAATTTTGCCTACTTCTTCCTCCAGTCATCTGGAAGGAACTACCGGTAGTCACCTCATTCTAGTCTACTTCTGTTTTTTTCTAACCAATAAACCTATTGCCTTTTAAAAATTATCATCTCCATGATGAGGCAAGCACAAAGTTTTATCCTCCACAGACATATACTCACACGTGCAAACTGCCCAGTCAGAAGTCTATATCAATGCCAATAAAGGTATTTGAATTGAATTGATGTCTATAACATAAACAAAAAATTATACATGCCACACTGTACCTGAACGTACAATGGATCCTCTCCCTGATGCAGGTCTGACTATAAACTGCACATAAATAAAAAGAAAAGAAAAATTCTGCAGAAAAAAAAATGTAATTTTGCAGTCTGTCTACAACATGCAAATTAAGTGCATATGCCTTTTTGTGCATATTTGCAGCCTTTGCCTAATTCATTCTAATTTTGTTAGTCACGGGGGCAGGATATTTAACACTTTTCTCATCTGCTATTTCTGCTGCAAATCTTCAAGACACGTTTGGAAGGGTAAATAAGACACTAGAACCCAGTGGCAGGAAAAGCAGCTGGGATGGAGGAGTGATTTGGAAAAGAAAAGCAACCAACGGAAGAGGGTTAAGTATTCCCTCTTCCCACTGCTATTTCTCCACTTCAAACCGTAGTCTCCTTTGTTGCTTTTCTTACCAAAGGAACCCCCCAAATTCCTCTCTCAGGCCAATGATGAAAGCATTGGTTTGCAACATGCCGTTTGTCCCTTACAAAACTGCTAAAAACAGCCTTCAAAAATAGCAGCACAACAAACAGCAGCATGATAAAAACACTATAAAAGCAGCATTATTTCCCTAAAGTCCATAGGGAGGGGCGGAATCTAAAATTCTGTTCAGCCCTCGCCCGGTCCCCTGGGTTCTGAAATTGCACCAGGCTGCATTACCAGCATACTTTCAAGTTCAAGCCTCTCTTCGTAGCCTTAAGGGATAGAAACTTGCTTTCAAAAAACAAAACAAAGCCAACTCGGTATGCTGAATTCTGTGCCTGGGATCAAATTCCACTCCTGTGTGGCACAAGTTGGAATGCACCACGCCTTGCCTGGAGGTGGTTGCCTTCATGTTACTGCTTACCGCCTTCATGTTACTGCTTACCACCTTGTGCTCTTATCGTTGTTTCCCTGTAATTAATTAGTGAATGATCTTAATTCTTTGAAAAGAGCCCTTTAATTATTAACAGGCAAATACCGTCTGGAATGGCTGCAGGCTGGCCAATGCCGGCGCTCATATACATCTCGGCCATTTTGAAACAAATAAATTTGGGTGTTCTTGTTTAACTAGCCGTGAGCGATTCATAAAATTCCAGACCCCTACACAACAAGCGGCAACCTCTGAACGTTGTCAGAAAAAGCCTACTTCCAGTCTGTTATGAAACCAAGGTTTTGATGTGCTGCCAATTCTTCACATGGTGGTGCTCTGGAAGCGCAGCCATTGCTGCACTGAAAAAGCCTCTGGTTACATAAAGCTTTCCTAGCAACTCAGATTTATCACCACTATCAAACCCCCCCCCCCCACACACACACACACGGATGTAAGGCAATGGTGGAAAAATTAAAAGACCAAGCACAAAAGTCAGTTTGTTTGGCTATTCCTGTTTTGCAAGGGATGACAAACACCAAGCTGCTCTCAGCCTCACAACAAATCAGGAGGAAAAGGGAGATGCTACAGTTTGTGTACGGGTGTTCTGCCCATGTACTCCGAAACAGATGCCTCTGCTTCTCCGAGAAATACGGATGTAGACATGCACATTACAGTGAAGCGGTTTCCAACGTCCCTGCCCACCAGTAGTTTCCAACACATAAAATATACCCCCCCCCCTTCTCCTGGCCTCTCCCTCTCCCTCTTGTAGTGCAGTGATAAAAGGAAGTAAACATTGCAGCAGAAAAAAAATCGTGCCAAATGAAACAGACATAAAATGGCAAAACAGCATATTTGAATGCTGCCAATAAAAAAACATAGATATACCATTTAGATATGCATACACATTTTATTTTGAAGTACATAGCTTGCGTTCAATGTATATCTATAGATAGAAACAAGTGAAGATGTTTTTCCTAGAAGCGGAAGGCATGAATATTTATTGCCAGAAGAAAGAAGTTATTCTGGCAGTCAGGGAAAGACCTTGTTTTTCTCCTCCCACCGAGACCCACCATGCCTTGCAGGGAGTGAAATTCTCCTAAATAAAACTGTTTGATCAGTAGGCTGCTTAAGGTCTGGACGACTTTATGCAGTTCCATCTGTGGAGCCAAATCTCTTCTGGGGTGATTTTTTTGACGCTGCCATCTTTTCATTCACAAAAATGACATTCACACCCTCCCCCTCAGTAATACTCTTTCAAAATATAAAAATACCCAGCTACAAGAGAGACAATCTCTGCACTGAATTTTATTAAAACCATTTTTGCAACTCCTATCTTGCAGGATTCCCTCTTAATGTGTAGGGTGGTGAGGGTGGGGTGTCCCGTGGCGAATATGATTCACAACAACTCCCTCAGCATGTTTCTGCCTGCATGCTCTGGTTGATTTTCCATGTTGCAGAGCTGGTGAAATCGAATTCCAAACCTATCCAATGAATTCACATTTGAGGCAAAAGACGGAATGATTGCATAAAGAAAATAAGGATTATATATGAGGCAAAACAAGGGCATCTTGAGTCACAGCAGCAGTGCGCAGGCTTGAAAAATATTGGCACTGCTTTGTTTTCTCTTTTAAATGTACAGTGCCATCAGGAGGTATAGAAATCAAAAGGAAATCGATAAGGAAGAAGACCTGCAACCTCCTGAAGTATGGAACTAATTAATTTCAGCAGACGTTGGACCAAGCCCCAAATGGAATGAAACAAAGAAAAATGTACTACATAAAGAAAAAGAACAATTTCCCCCTGAAATCTACAGGGAAAGTGTTTTCCTTCTTTTGAGCAATCAGCAGATGATGACAGGTCCTTAGAAACTGAGAATCTGTGCAGGCAATCAAACAGCGTAGGAAGAATGAATGTGTGTGTGGGGATGAGATCACTCCTGCTGGCCCCAGTCCCAGCCTCCACAAATTGACCAGAATTTGCGCACAGGTACGGTGTGTACCCCAATGCATGTATGCTTTGAATATGTGACCTGTGTTTGCAAGGTACAGATCATGCATTCAAAGCTATGCATGTACTGTAGTCTCCCATGCACAAGTTACAATCAATGTAGGGAGGTCAAGGACGGAGCCTGCAGGTGGGATCCGATTCCACATGCTCTCCTTTTCCCGGTGGTGGCAGGGTGCTGGTGGAAAAGTGCTTCTCTCTTTTCAGCATAGCTGTGAGCTGCAAACATCAGCCGGCGAAGCTCCAGAATACAGAGAAACATTTGCCTTTTTCTGGCATTCCAAGTAGGTATAATGAACACACATACAAGGGCTGCGGCAGCATTGCGATGGCAGGCTTTGATCAACGCATACTCATCAGGGTGTGCATAACTGTATACACAGTGGTAGCTCCATACACACATTCTAATAAATACATGTAGGTTAGGGAGGAGTCTGCTGGGTCGTTCCTCCATGCTCATCCCTTTTATCTATTTTGAATGCCCAACAAGGGCTACGTGGCCATTAAAGGCACAAAAGCAGTGGCCAGGAAGTGGCCAAAGGATAGAATTCCCTCGCAGTTTTGCTTATCGACACATTTCAAGGATGATTTTTTTTTGGGGGGGGGGTGCGCAGCTAGGAGTGCTACTGCTTGCTCTTTAGCTTCGACAGCTACTGTTACACCCCTGAAGGCAATCCTCCAGCTTTTTAAACTTTCAAACAGCAAATCATATTGCACCAAT